>JAGIQG010000029.1:20646551-23146551 GCA_024679065.1 Sphyrna mokarran
AATGGACAATAACACTTTTTCAGGAGTGACATTCTCAGAACAGGTCTTGTCAGTATAATCCCCTGGATGTTTTCCAAAAAGCCATCATTTTACATTGTCAGCCATCTTTCATTCAGTGCCTGAACTTGCATTTCTTCATAAACACAGGTCTTTTCTTCCTTAAAGAAAAGTACAAGATGTCCCCAAATAGTTGGTAGCTGTAGTCCATTATTGCAATGACAGTGATATCAGTGACTTCTTCTGTTTGAGTACACTGAGGGGGAATTTAGCAAGGCCGATGGACTTAACCAGCTCGTCTTTCAGATTGTGGGAGGAAACGGGAACACGCAGAGAACACCCACGCAGGCACGGGGAGAACATGCAGACTCCTCACAGACAGTGACCCAAGCCGGGAATTGAATCCGAGTCCTTGACGTTGTGACACAGCCATGCTAACCACTGTGCCAACATGCTATCCAGGGTAAGCAAAGGGTTGTGTTGAATTGAGCAGTATGTGACGCTAGTGGTGTTTTTGTCAGGATATGACATTTTGAAGCGCTGTGAGGAGGAGTGTCGATATGTGCAATCTTCTTGGAGATCACAAGTTGCTGGCTCAAAGTGGAGAGGATCTCCAAGAAGATCATGTATATCGACACACTCACCTGATGAAGGAGCAGCACTCTGAAAGATTGTGATACCAAATAAACCTGATGTTGTGCAGGCAGGGCATTCCATGCTGTAACTAAAGAACCTACCTTTAACATCTGTCCTATATCTGTCACCCCTCAATTTAATTCTATGTCCCCTCATGCTAGCCATCTCCATCTGAGGAAAAAGGCTCTCAGTGTCCATCCTATCTCATCCTCTGATCATCTTATATGCCTCTGTTAAGTCACTTATTACCTTTCTTCTCTCTAATGAAAATAGACTTGAGGCTATCAGCCTTTCGCCATAAGACCTTCCCACCATACCAAGCAACATTCTGATAAATCTCCTCTGCACCCTTTCCAATGCTTCCACATTTTTCCCATAATGCGATGACCAGAACTGTATGCAATACTCCAACTGCGGCTGCACCAGAGTTTTGTTCAGCTGCAACATGACCTCATGGCTCCAAAATTCAATCCCTCTGCCAATAAAAGCTAAGAACTCAGTAAGAATTTAGCAACACCAATTATTAATCCAATCGATTTATTTGATAGTAAAAAAGCGAGCTTTCAACACTCCCATGTCTTCCTCAGGCAAGTGCAGTGTTCTGGTCTGCAATAGCACACATCAGCACAGACAATCAGAGATTGCTGATTAGAATGCGAATCCTTACATCTAACCTGCTATTCAAGTGTTAAAGTGGCTAACAATGTGTGTGAAGGGAATCCTGAGCATTGTTAGAGAATTGTGTATTTTCTCCAGACAGCACAGTAAGTGAGGTTTTTTGCTAACCCAGGCAAGTTACGGGGGTTACAGATAGTGTGTCATGAAGCCAAGATCCCTGTTAAGACCGTCCTCATGTGTGCGGAGCTTGGCTATCAGTCTCTGTTCAGCGACTCTGCGCTGTCGTGTATCACGAAAGCCCCCTTGAAGAACATTTACCCGCAGGTCGGAGGCCGAATGCCCATGACTGCTGAAGTGTTCGCCCACAGGAAGGGAACTGTTTTGCCTGGTGATTGTTGAGCGATGCTCATTCATCCGCTGTCGTAGTGTCTGCATGGTCTCCCCAATATACCATGCTTCGGGACATCCTTTCTTGCAATGTATTAGGTAGACAACGTTGGCCGAGTTGCAAGAGTATGTACCGTGCACCTGGTGAATGGTATCCTCACGTTTGATGATGTCGTCCATGTCTATGATCTGGCATGTCTTGCAGAGGTTGCTGTGGCAGGGTTGTGTGGTATTGTGGTCACTGTTCTCCTGAAGGTTGGGTAGTTTGCTGCGAACAATGATCTGTTTGAGGTTGTGCAGTTGTCTGAAAGCAAGAAGTGGGGGGGTGGGGATGGCCCTAGCGAGATGTTCATCGTCATCAATGATATGTTGAAGACTCCGGAGAAGATGTCGTAGCTTCTCCGCTCCGGGGAAGTACTGGACAACAAAGGGTACTCTGTCCACCGTGTCCCTGTTCGTCTTCTGAGGAGATCAGTGCGGTTTATCGTTGTGGCACGTTGGAACTGTCGATCGATGAGTCGAGCGCCATATCCTGTTCTCACGAGTGCATCCTTCAGTGTCTGGAGGTGTCTGTCACGATCCTCCTCATCTGAGCAAATTCTGTGTATACGGAGGGCTTGTCCATAGGGAATGGCTTCTTTAACGTGTCTAGGGTGGAAGCTGGAGAAGTGGAGCATTGTGAGGTTGTCTGTCGGTTTGCGGTACAGTGAGGTGCTGAGGTGACCGTCCTTGATGGAGATGCGTGTGTCCAAGAATGCAACTGATTCTGGAGAATAGTCCATGGTGAGTCTGATGGTGGGATGGAACTTGTTGATATCATCATACAGTTGTTTCAATGATTGTTCACCATGAGTCCAAAGGAAAAAGATGTCATCAATGTATCAAGCTAACACACTGTACACCTTCTTAACAACCCTATCAACCTGGGTCCAACTTTCAGTGATCTATGCACATGGACACAGTCTGCTCATCCACACTACCAAGTAACTTATCATTAGCCTTCTATTCTGTGTTGCTTTTACACCTTCCAAAGTGAATCACTTCACCCTTTTCCACAGTAAACTATATTTGCCACCTCTCAGCCCAGCTCTACAGCTTAACTATGTTCCTCTGTAACCTGCAACATCCTTCTGCACTATCCATAACTCCACCAACTTTAGTGTCATCTGCAAATTTACTAACCCATCCTTCTACACTCTCATCCAGGTCATTTGTAAAAATGACAAACAGCAGTGGCCCCAAAACATATCCTTGCGTACACCACTAGTAACTGAACTCCAGGATGAACATTTCCCATCAACCACCACCCTCTGTCTTCTTACAACTAGCTAATTTCTGATCCAAATCGCTAAATGACCTTCAATCCCATGCCTCTGTATCTTCTGCAGTAGTTTACCATGGGGAACCTTATCAAACACTTTACTGAAATCCATATAAACATCAACTGCTTTATCCACCTCTTTGGTCACCTTTTCAAAGAATTCAATAAGGTTTGTGAGGCACAACCTACTCTTCACAAAACCGCTTTGACTATCTCTAATCAAATTATTTCTTTCTAGATGTTTATAAATCCTATCTTTTATAATCCTTTCCAAAACTTTGCCCATAGCAGAAGTAAGGCTCACTGGTCTATAATTACCAGGGTTGTCTCTACTCCCCTTCTTGAACAAGAGGGCAACATTTGCTATCCTCTAATATTCCTGTTGATAATGACGACCTAAACATCAAAGCAAAAGGCTCTGCAATCTCCTCCCTAACCTTCCAGAGAATCCTAGAATAAATCCCATCCAGCCCAGGGGACTTATCTATTTTCCAGACTCGCTAATACCTCCTCCTTAAGAACTTCAATCCTGTCTAGTCTAATAGTCTATCTTTCCCTGTCCATCTCCAGCATTAAGTCAGTCCTGCTCTTTATGTAACCAGAATGCTCCTCACTGGCAATCAGTAGTACAGGCTAGTTTTATAAGGAGTGAGCCTCACATGAACCTGGACTCCCTGTTGAGGTGGGCAGCTATTCAAAAGAACACTTGGTGCTGGGCTGCACACCATCATCGTTTAAATTAGCAGGCAGCATGAAGTTTCATGTCTTTTGCATCCCTTCTATCAAACATAACTTAATAACATACTGAGAACCTGGGCTAGTTTGTTAGTCTTAGTCAACTTTTCTCCTCAGTACCAATAAAATTGTGAGTTATTGGTCTCATAGACTACAATGAACAAAGAACAATACAACACAGAAACAGGCCCTTCGGCCCTCCAAACCTGTACACATCATGATGCCTGCCTAAGCTAAAACTATATGCACTTATGGAGTCTGTATCATTCCATTCTCATTCTGTTCATGTATTCATCTAGATGTTCCTTAAATGTTGTTAACGTACTTGTTCCTACCTTCTCCTCGGGCATTGTGTTCCAGATATTCACCACCCTCTGTGTAAAAAACTTGTCTCACACACCTCCTCCAAACTTTTCTCCATGCACCTATGTCCTCTACTACTTGAATTTTCTATCCAAGGAAAGAGCATCAGACTAAAATGCTGCAACTTTGAATCCACAGTTCTCATTGACATTAGAATCTGAATTTTGTATTTAGATTCATTCTTTTTTGGGCTATGATACAAAAACAGGTGACGATGCTGCCAATGCATTGTGTTTGCTCAGCATTCAGTTCCATTCAGATCAATGGAAACCAATGGGGAAGTGCATTCCCATTTGTTTTGCATTCTTCAAGGCTCTTAGGTTTCGATAGAGTGAAGACTACACAAGCAGAACAATTTTGAACAGAAGAGAAACTATGATAATCATTTTTCATTCATTCTATAATCACTCAAGAGGGCAAACTAGATTACTTTTCTTAGCTAATCTGGCAAATGTGACAGTGTGAAGAAGCATCAAGGGTATTAAAAAATGAGGAGCAGAAGCATATATCTCCTCTGGCGCAACGTCCTCATTGTAATCTGGTCCATCACCCAATGATTGACAATACCCTTCACCAAGTTCCTTGAGTAAATCATACTATATTTGCGCACAGAAGTCTGGGCAATAGTCATCATGAGTAACACATTGTAACTAGTGTAACTGATAAATAGACCTGTATAAGCTTAAAGGATCATGTCTGAGTGGTAGTTTTATTAAACAAAATTGAACAATATTCAAAAAAATGTCAAGTCATTAGCTTCACATTACAGTTTGGTTTTCCCAGCAGGTACTATTCCCACATGGTCCATGTGTTGCAGCAATGAGGATTCAAGCACTGGATTTGCCGATTTGACTTCAGGAAGCATGCAGCGTGAGCCAATCAGCCAAATACTATTAGGCTGATTGCTAGTCAAGTTAATTAGCTGATAGGCAATTCGCTCTAAAGGCCCACTGAAACTGTGTTAACGTGTTTGCTACACAGGAAACATCAAAAGAGTTCAAATCATTCCAGGATTCAATTATTGAATTGCTGACTTTCAGCTCTTCCCAACAGACCACAGCCAAGGTGCTTTGTTTGCCATGCACTGATAAGAATAAATGTCTTGTTTGCATTAAAGGTTATGGCAACTATGCAAAACTTTGTGTGGCTCCCTGGCAACAAACGACTAAAAAGCTGTAATAATTGATTTCATTATGCAAAGAGGCACTGTGGTCATGCTGAGAATTTCCATGCTACAAGACAAACTATTCCCCTACTGACAGCTGACATGATGGAGTGAATGATTTTTCTATTAAAAGAGCCAACCTCTACAAGTTGGCTTTTAACAATCAATACTTTATAGATCACTAAAGTGGAGTAGAGTTAATAAATATGAAGTCAGTTGGCATTTGTAATTGGCTTCCTTTTAAGTTTCTTCTTAGATACCTGAATTGGTGCTAATCAATATGAGTGATCACAATGCTATAATGAAATACTCCAGTCTAAATCCAGAATACATCTGAAGCCCATACATGCATCAGCCAGGTCCAATTTCCAGTGTAATGCTGCTTTAAGAATAGATGGAAAGCCTCTGTTTTGAGGTATGGGCTAGTTTTAGTTCAATTAGGTTAAAGATGCTACTAAACAGAAGGGTTTTCAATCACCATCTCTCTCAGATGCTAACACTGAATAGTGCTTACAGTTGTTTCAGGCAGATCATGGAGATAGAATTTGTTGTCTAGAAAGGCTTGAGGGTTTAAGGAGAGCTTTTGAAATCTATGCAATTTTCCAGTGATTAAATCTGGAGAATTATGAGAAATTTACAGCAGGGAAAAAGGTTTAGACTTTTCACAATTTTAACCCAACATTTAACCCAATCTTCAGAGCCTTTCTCTCCCATGTACTTATCTTGCATCCACCTAAATGTCACTTTGTTATTCACCGTAACCACTCCCTATAAGTCCATATTCTAACCGCCCTGTAAAGAAAACAATTCTTGCCTTAGAAGTTAATCCTATTATTAAAAAAAAACACAGATTTTATGCATCTTTTCTTCAGCTCATTTCCTCAATAACTAACTGGGACAAGGGCCTAAGACTGAGCCAAGTTAGCTATCAAAGCAACAATTATAATGGGCATGATGATTTGCTTAACTATCCCTCTGTTATGAAGAAAATTGCACAACGCTCCCACTTCTGTCAATAGTAGGGTTAACCTTGGTTATGATTCAATAACCTCTGAATCACCATTTATATGAGGTGCTGAAAGATACTGGTATTCCAAGCATCAAACATCAGCCAGAAATCCACTGCATTAAGGATAGTGGCGCTTTAGGAAGTATGGTCACTTGGCAAAAATAAACGTGCATTTCTATAGCCAGCAAGCTAAATTTATATATTGTTTAGAATTTGTCAAATATTTGGTGCTGTAATACTTGAAACAAGGATGAGACTGACAGGAAGTGGCAGAGAGAAAACAACCACAGAATACATCAAGAGTCAAGATTAGATGGTACAAACATAACAAAAAGATAAAACTTAAGGCTCTGTATCTGAATGCACGTAGCAAAGTAAATGAATTGATAGTGCACATTACACATGACTCCAGGATGACAAGCATTAGAGTATTCAAGAAAAATAGGAAGCTACATAAAGGGATGGCATTGGTGCAATGGAACCATTTAGCCCATCAAGTTTGTACTACTCTCTGAAAGCACATCTTACCCAAGTCCTATCTCTGTAACATTTAACATGACTAATTGACTTAACCGAAATATCTTTGGACATAAAGAGGCAATTTATCATGTCTAATTCACCCAATCTGCATATCTTTGGGCACTAAGGGGCATTTGGGATTGGCCAATTGTCCTAATCTTCACGTGTTTGGACTGTAGGAGAATATTGGAGCACCCAGAGGAAACCCAAGCAGAAACAGGGAGAATGTGCAAACACCCAAGGCCGGAATCAAATTTGGGTCACTAGTGCTGGGAGATAGCAGTGGATACCATTGCATCACCATGCCACCCTATTTAATGACTAAAGATGATATTTGTTCAGGAGATCAGGGCATAGAATTAATTTGGGTGGAGATGAGGAATATTCGAGGAAATAAATCACCAGTGGGAGTGGTCTACATGTTTTCTGAAAGTAACCGCAATATATATGACAAAAAAAATTGGAGTCTTGTAATAAAGGGATGGTAATGGTTATAGATGATATAAATCTAGATATAAAATGAAGTAAGATGAAGGTCTGAATGGTCTTGACAATGTGGACATAGAAAGAATGCTTCCTCTTGTATAAATCAGAACTAGGGAGCACTGTTTTTAATTTATTGATCACCTTTTTGGGGCACAGATCAAGAGAAATTCTTCTCTCAAAGGATTTTGCAACTTTGGCAGTGAAAGTCAAAATAAACCACACACACTGGTTCTCCTCAGTCAACTCAACAGTTGCACTGTCAAAGAATTCCAATAGATTTGTCAAACATGATTTCCCTCTTGTAAATCCATGTTGACTTTGTCTGATTATACCACTGCCTTTCAAATGCCAAGTTATGAAATCTTCAATGATAGACTTTAGCAACTTTCCGAGTACCAACATTAGGCTCACTGCTCTATAGTTCCTCATTTTCTCTCTATCTCATATTTTGAATAACAGGCTTACATTAACTACCCTCAGATCTTTAGGAACTATTCTATAGTCCAAAGAATTTTGGAAAATTGCCACCAATGGATCTAATATTTCCAAGGTTTCTTCCTTAAATACTCTGGGATGAAAATTATTAGGATCTAAAGATTTATCCACTTTCAATCCCATCAATTCTCTACTAATACTGATTTCCTTCAGCTTCTCACTAAAACATGTTTCTTTCAGCATTTCTAACACATTATTCATAACTTGCTTTGTGAAGATTGAAGCAAAGTATGAATATAATTCCTCAGCCATTTCTTTATTCCCCATTATGAATTTTCCTGTTTCTGACTGTAAGGGGCTTTCATTTGTTTTTGTCAAACTTTTTGTCCCTTTGCATATCGGTAGAAACTTTTAAGTCATTTTTTCTCTTCTCCACTAGCTTACTTTTATACTCTCTTAATTTTCCCTGCTTAATCAATTCCTTGGTGCTCCTTTGCTGAATTTTAAACTGCTCCCAATTCGCAGATCTATTGTTTTCTCTTGCCCACTTGTAGGCTTCTTCCTTGAATCCGATAATATTCCTAATTTCACTTGTAAGCCACAGTTTGGCCTCAATTCCCTTACCACTCTTGCATCAAACAGGAATAAATAACTTAAGGAATTCACCTATTTATTCTTTAAATACCTGCATTGTCTTTCCACTGTTTTCCCTTTCAGTTACGTTTTCCAGTCTATCATGGCCAATTCATGCCTCATAGTTACCTTTATTGAGATACAGGACTCTGATCTCAGAATCAACTATATCATTATCCACCTTGACAAAGAATCCTACCATATTATGATCACTCATCCCCAAATGTTCTCTCACGACTAGATTGCCAACTAACTCTTTCTCATTGCAAAACATCCAATCCAAGATGGCCTGCTCCCTAGTTTGTTCTTCAATGTATTCCTCAAGAAAATCATCCCATATGCACTCCAGAAATTCCTCCTCCATTGTACTGTGACTAATTTGACTCTCCCAATCAAAATGTAGATTGAGGTCTCCCATAATCCTGATGTTCCTCTAACACATGCATCATGATGCTATTTTGGGAAGCCTGATAAAGTCACTAAACAAGTTTTTCCTTAGAACATCCAGCAAAAAATAACCAAAAAAAAATTATTTGTGCAAAATAATAGAAAGCCCATCATGCAACTCTACTGTGAACCCTTAAACTATAGGAGAATGGAATATCTTCCAGGAAATAGTACACAACTAGTAATATGATAGCGCTGTCCTCTCATCCCACGAGCACTAAAATGGATAACAATGCATTGTGCCTTTACAGATTCTTTGAAAATGCCCCCAATTTCTTCCTACATTTTTTTTGTCAGTATCTCTGAATACTTTCTCAAAGCTTCTTGTACAGACAGCAAATAACAAATCTCACAAGAGTTCTTTGCAAGTTGATGGATGATTCAAGGTTTTTTCTTACATGATAAATGGCTCAAAACGTCTTCCTCTAATGACAGATAGCTCCGTACTTCTTCTCTGGACAGCTCAAGACTTATTTCAAGAAGACAGAAAGCTAAAAGCTTGCATTCTGGAAGATGGACAGCTTTATGAGTTCTGGCCAAGTCATTGGGCAGCCGATAGATTCTGCTTCAACTGATGGATGGCTGAATACTTCTTCCCAAGATGTTGCCAAACTTCCCTTCCGATAGAAAGCTAATTTCATTTACTGTTTTTTTAAACAAGGAAATACCCATTTCAACAGTATGAATGAAACTCAAGTTTCGGAGAAAAAATATTATATTTTAGCAACCTACCCTACTTATTCTCCATTTAGAGGGTTATCAATTGTTCAGTCCATATTTCTAACAATTATCCATGTGAACTTTTTTAAAGATAACCATTGTTGTTCATACTGGAGTTACGTTTTGTGAAAAAGCCATGCAGAAAAACTAGCTCAGTAACAATGTTGAGCACAGGACCTATTCAAACTCATCCAGCTGGGAAGATGATGTTTGAGTGGTATTATCAATAGTGTATTAATCCAGAAATTTAACTATTGTTCTGTGGACCCAAGTTCAAATCCTGCGTGGCTGATGGTAGAATTTGAATTTAGTGAAAAATATCTGGAATTAAGGATCTACTGATGACCATGAATCTATTGTCAATTGTTGGAAGAACACATCTGGTTCACTAATGTTCTTTCTTTAGGAGTCTGCACATTCTCCGTATGTCAGTGTGGGTTTCCTTCGGGTGGTCCAGTTTCCACCCACAATCCGAAAATGTGTGAGTTAGTTGGATTGGCTATGCTAAATTGCTGTTAGTATCAGAGGAATTAGCTAGGGTAAGTGCATAGGGTTATGGGGATAGGCCTGGGTGCAGACTCAATGAGCCAAATGGCCTCCTTCTGATTGTAACACTGTAAGATTCTATGAAATCTGCCATCCTTCCCTGGTCTGGCCTACACGTGACTCCAGAGCTACAGAAATGTGTTAGACTTACAATTGCCCTTGGGCAACGAGGAATGGGCAATAAATGTTAGCAATGCCTATGTCTCATGATTGAATAATAATGTTCCAGTTGTATCTCGCGTTGGAGAAAGTACAAAGTACATCCAGGGATTGAGGGGTGTTCGCGTGAATAACACATGCAACAACATAGCCCATTCCAAATCCAGCAGAGCCATTTTGACCAAAAAAAAGCTGATGCATTGTGTATGTACTTCCAGAAGCTTTCGGTTACTCATTCGATGCAAACTGTTTTCTTTATCTATTTGTATGTCTATTCCTGATTCAGGGCAGATGGAATTGCAGCGTCAATCTGGTGACTAAATGCACACCATTAAAAATATACTGGCTCAAACTTTGGAGTAATATAAGAGGTATGGAAGAATCCATTAGTTTCCTGTGAATTTTTGAATGAGCTTGGAGTCGATTTCTGCATAGACACATGCATTAACCAGCAAAGGCCTGTAAACCAATGGTTAGGCCTTCCTTATTGAATACTGATATTAACTAATATAGACAATTATTACAGCTGCTGACATTTAAAAGGGAAAACTGAACAGTAATGTAGCCATTTAGAGTTGGTACAAGTTGGTGAAATTACAAAGCATTTTTGTGAAATGGCCTCTTCATCCAAAAGGTTACTCCCAATTAGTTGGGAGATTTGCTTTGAATTATTTTTCTGTCTTGACTGGGAGTCAGTCATTTATTTAATTTATTAGTCAATTGTTTTACCACATCTTCCTCCAAGAAATCACAACAATTTAATTAGATGTCATTCTCTCAATGTGGGGGGGGCGGCAGAGAGGAAGGAGAACAGGCTTATGTATAAACCTTATGAACTCCACTCAATAACTTTTTCCTGCAAAGATTTGGAGCTTCTTAAAAGCCTTCAGCAGGACCTATACTCGGTCTTAGTTGTCACGTGGCCTCTTGATATCTTACAAGGAAGAGTATACAGAATTTTTAGAGAGTGTTCAAAAGCTTCCCAAGGCATGAAATTTGTGCTGGGGTCCTGAGGAGACTGTTGTGTAGTTCACTTTTAAGAATTATAGAATCCCTGCAGTGCAGAAGGAGGCCATTTGGCCCATTGAGCCTGTAGCAACAACTGATCTATGCAGGCCCTATCCCCATAACCTTGTGCATTGACCTTGCTAATTCCCCTAACACTAAGCAGCAATTTACCATGGTCAATCAACTTAATTTTCACATCATTGGAGTGTGGGAGGTAATGGGAGCACCTGGAGAAAACCCATGCAGACAGGAGAACATGTAAAGGCCACACAGTCACACAAGGCCAGAATTGAAGCTGAGTTCCCAGCACTGTGAGGCAGCAATACCAACTACCATGCTATTGTGAGCATGTTTTTTTTTAAATACATCACTAGAAGGGAAATTATGTAATTATTGCTTGTTCCATTTTTTTCAGTTTCACTTTTGCTTTAAACAATAGAGTTAGTGTTCCAAGCTTTACAACAATGTATACCTGTGGCCATGTGCCCAATCTTAATAAAGTTATAAAGTTCATTTATTAGTGTCATACGTAGGCTGACATTAACACTACAATGAAGTTACTATGAAAACCCCCTAGTCACCACACTGTGGCATTTGTTCTGGTGCAATGAAGGACAATTTAGCATAGCCAATCCACATAACCAGCATGTCCTTTGGACTGTGGGAGAAAACCAGAACACCCAAAGAAAACACACACAAATGCAGGGAGAAGACACAAACTCCATATAGTTACCCAAGCTGGGTATTGAACCCAGGTCCCTGGTGCCATGAAGCCACAGTGCTAACCACTGTGCCACCGTGCTGCCCAAATGAACCCAAAATATGTTTACCCAATCCCAAATGAGTGATGCCTTGCATCTCATACAGCAAATAAGATCAGGGATTAATATTATTATGAGAACATCATTGCAATGATCTACTCATTTGCCAGAAAATAGCCAGGTATAAAAAGCAATCTGAAATTCCTGCAGAACTGGAATCCATCATTTTATCTGTTCAATCCACAGATTCAGATGCTCCCTTTCACAGCAAAGGCTGGAATTTTAGTCTCAATGTACACACGAGAGACAAGGAAGAACAGAGCGAAAAATAAATCAGAGATCGAAATGTCACAGTCCCATTGTTCATTCAATGTTTTCTGTAGATAAAACAGCTGAATAGGTAATTTAAGTGAGATTGATCATGGTTGCAAAGGCAAAAGATGTCCTGCAGTAAGCCTGTGTAAAAAAAAACACAGAGAAAGATAGACGTTGCTGACATTTGCCTCTGCTACCTTGTTGGACCAGTTCAAGTGTTTTATATTAAATTAAGACTTCTTTGTATTTTAAACAGTGAAAACTTAATCACTTGAACACATACATTTGCTGTTAGTCTGATTCAATGTGGCAAGTGCATTAATCTTATGCCACTGTGGATAAGTTAGAACAGTTGGGGTTAGATATCAAACCAGCTAGCAAGGATGATGAGTGCTCATTTGTAGACACCTTCCCAAGCTTAATCTTTATTTTCTCCAACTTGCTATTTCATTTCTTGAAGGCAATGATTCACATTGAGTGGGCCGGTACTGCGATTGCCATCTGCTGATTCAATGAGGCAAGAGACTCAAATGAGGAATAGTGGACATGTCTCACAGTCCCACATCATCAACGGTAAAAGGCCACAGAAAAGAAAAGATTTTGCTGTTTCGGAAGAGTAGTTGAAAAGGAGCAGGGAGCCTAATTCTCCTAGTCCCTTCCCTGACACTACGGGAGAACATAGAACATTACAGCACAGAACAGGCCCTTCGGCCTTCGATGTTGCGCCGACCAATATAAAAAGCAATGACCCTCCAAACTAAACCATTCCCTTCTCTTCCATATACTTATCAACTAACCTCTTAAACACCACCAAACTTGGCGCATCTACAACTGCTGCAGGCAGGGCATTCCACTCCCGAACCACCCTTTGGGTAAAGAACCTACCTCTGATATCCGTCTATAACTATCACCCCTTAATTTAAAGCTGTGTCCCCTCGTGCTAGCTTTCTCCATCCTAGGAAAAAGGCTATCACTGTCCACCCTATCTAAACCTCTAATCATCTTATATGTTTCGATTAGGTCCCCTCTTAGCCGCCTCCTTTCTAACGAAAACAACCTCAAATCCCTCAGCCTCTCTTCATAAGACCTGCCCTCCATACCAGGCAACATCCTGGTAAACCTCCTCTGTACCCTCTCCAATGCCTCCACATCTTTCTTATAATGTGGGGACCAGAACTGCACACAATACTCCAAGTGCGGCCGCACTAGAGTTTTGTACAGTTGCAACATGACGTTGCGGCTCCGAAATTCAATCCCCCTACCAATAAAAGCTAAGACTCCATATGCCTTCTTAACAACCTTATCGATTTGACTGCCTATCAAAAGCTAGAAATAATTAAGATGTTCAAAACTTCAATGAGGGGGAAATGCAAAGCAAATACGGGGGGAAAGAAGTGAAATTGGTCTTGAGGGTGTAATAATGCTGATCTATGCCTCTCATTATTTTATCAACCTCTAAAAGATTACTCCTAAGCCTCCTACACTCCAGGAATAAAAGTCCCAGTCTATGAGCCTCTCCTTATAACTCAAATCATCAAGTCCCAGTCACATCCTAGTAAATTTTTTCTCTTTCTGTAATAGGGCAACTAGAACTGCACACAATCTTACTAATGTCTTGTATAACTTCAACAAGATGTCTAACTCCTGTATTCAATGTTTTGACCAATGAAACCAAGCATGCCTTCTTCAACATTCTATCCACCTTGCAAATTCTGTCCATTTTCAAGGAGCTATGAACCTGTAACCCAAATCTCTTTGTTCTATAATTCTCCCCAGTGTTCTACCATTAACTGATTGAATGAGGGCAGGACTTAATCAACTGAAATACATCACCTCACATTTATCTAATTGGTCCAATTGATCAAGATCCCATTGCAATTCTAGATGACTTTCTTCGTTGTCAACTATGCCACCAATCTTGGTGTCATCTGCAAACTTACTCACCATGCCTACTAAATTTTCATCCAAATCATTCATATAAATAACAAATAAGAGTGGACCCAGCACTCAACTGTGAGGCACACAACTGGTCACAGGCTTCCAGTTTGAAAAACAAGCTTCTACAACCACCCTCTAACTTGTGTCATCAAGCTAATTTTTGTATCCAATTGGCTATCTCACCCTGGATCTCATGAGATTTAACCTTATATGACCACCTACCATGTGGCGCCTCATAAAAGGCTGAGGTTTGTGCTCTTCCATGCAATAGCCCCAGGTGAGCCACGTGATCCATGAATGATCACTTCTTATAAGAGCCAAGCGACCACAGTGGGGAAGCTGCAAAAGCTGATGATAATCAATTAGCAACTCATTAACACCCAACTGATTTTCTTTCCCAGCTAAGTTGATAGCAAAGTAACATGTAAGACAGATTGATTCATTAGATATGTAAATAATGCTAAAAGTATGTAGAGATTGACTGTAGTTCCATTCTTCACCAACCAGCTCACTAGATTGAAACATGGTAACCGAGGGGCATACCAGTTAGGTATTAGAAAGCCAACTGGTAAAGGATAAAACAGGTGCCCATCTTTATATTTATTTAGTGAGCTGCATATTACAATATACACCTACTGATTCAACAAACACAATTTTAGTCTGGGAGAAATTTCTGTTCCTGTGAGAGCAGAGAGGATAGGGTGATATCAGTTGTGTGGCTGCCATATACCCTGATCTTTGCCAGCAATGGGGCCTGCCTACCTCCTTAGGCCATTTGAGGTCTTTAATTGGCCAATTAATTAATCAACAGCCAATTAAGGGCCTCCTCCTGATGCGGCTGGTATTTTTCCAATAGTGGAAGATATCAGTGCTACATGACAACTTGACAGCCTTTGTGCGGGATGATGGAGGAGGGTGGCAAATGGATGGGGTTGGTATGGTGTGGTGTTGTATGGTGTGGTGTTATGGGGAGTCCCATTTCTTCAGGAACCATGTGCCCATCTGAGATGGATATCAGCCATGATCATGGAGAATGATGGAACACGCTTGTAGGCCCTGAATTGCCTACTCTCATTCCTAATTCCTGTGTTCTTATGCTTGTATTTTCCTTGTGCTATGAGGCAGAACTGCCAACCACAGTGCCACCATGATAAAATATTGTGCCAAATGCAATGACATGCCATAATTATTCTGATATTCATTATTTCCTAGGATCTGGATATCACTGGCTAGGACAACAATTATTGTCCTTTCCTAACTGCTCTTGAGAAGGTGGTGGTGAGCTGCTTTCTTGTATCACTTGCTGCAGCCTATATGATGTCAGTACATCCATAGTGCTGTTAGGAAGAGAAGTCATAACTTATATAAAAATAATGTCAAGTAAAGGAGAAACAATGTTAAATTTTGATCTCAATCTTGGTAGACTATCAGTCAACTGGGGCAAGTGTCATTTCTGACAAAAACTGAATTGGAAGCTGATTATGCCAGCTCCATATCCCAAATTATTTGTTGGCTTCCCACCACCAAATGTGGAATCTGGAGTTACATGTAGGTCAGACCAGATAAGGATGGTAGATTTCCTTCCCTAAAAGACATGAGTGAAACAGACGGGTAGCATAACAATCATCAATGGTTTCATCATCATCGTTAGACTTTTAATTCGAGATTTCTATTGGATACAAATTTCACCATCTGCCATGGTGGGATTCAAACACAGGTCCCAAGAACACTACCTTGGGTCTTTGGGGTACTTCCAATGACAATTCCACCACACTACTGCCTCCCATTGTAGCAGACATCAATAAAGTCAACTTAGAAATTTGTCGCTTTCAAAGCATACGTTGAGCGTGTAGAAATATGGATAAATCATGTGGGGTCTCATTTTGGCTGGAATTTTATAGTCCTGTCATGATGGGACTGACAGAGGGGGATGTGATAGGTCAGCTAAAAGTCTATTGATTTTTAGCAAGACTAGAAGATTTTGAGTGGGGATGGAAAATCCCAGCCTAAGATTCCCAAATGACATTCATTGAAATCTTCACTATGCTGTTTGAAAGTTTCACTTCCTGGTCCTCTAAACAGTTGCAGAAAACTTGAAGGACAATTGAAATTCAATAGCTATTATTGGCAAAACATGGCCATATCAGCATAAAATCATACTGTGCAGAAGAAACCCTTTCACCCATTGAATCTGCACCCACCAGAACAGCACGGTGGCATAGTGGTTGGCACAGCTGCTTCACAGTGCCAGGGACCTGGGTTCGATTCTTGGCTTAACAGTGTGGAGTCTGCACGTTCTTCCCATGTTTGCATGGGCTTCCTAAGGGTGCTCCAGTTTCCTCTGGCACTCCGAAAGGCCTACTGATTAGGTGCATTGGCCATGATAGATTTTCCCTCCGTGTATCCTAACAGACATTGAAGTGGGGGAATTTTCACAGCAACTTCATTTTATTGTTAATATAATCCCATCTGTGACAGTAACAAACTTGAAACACCTGAACTGCCACCTAATCCCATTTACCAGCACTTGGTCCATAGCCTTGAATGTTATGTATAGTTATGAATACCTTTTCACTGCAAATCTGTATGTGGATTTTTAGTTGTTTTTCACAGAATGCTTAAATGCAAACCATTGAGATTCATTCCATGATTATAACTAACAAATGTGAAAATCTGGAATGAAACTTTGGCTATTTTCACTAATTCATTATTCAAAAACAGTACTTTCAATAATGCTACATAGTGTGCCTCATCAATAAAGGACATGTCTTCAACAGTGATTTTTGACTGCCCTGCATTACTGTAATTCTCTTTACTGTGTAAGATTAACAAAGAGCTGAACGGTGTTAGGTTCTTGTCTTTCTAAGATTTAATGGGCAAATTCACACTGAATTTATTAATCTCATTGCAGAAGAATAAATAAGCTGAAACAACAGAATGTTCCATATAAATAACTATTATCATACTTTCTACCTGAGAAAGTTCCGTTTCATTTTTAATTGACAAGATATAGGCAAAGTATTGCTTTGAGATTTGCTGGTGATTACAAAAATTACATGTTAATTTGACTTAAGAGTGGGTTCAACATTTCCTATCCGAGTGGCTAAAAGATGCTAAATAGTTTAGTCAGCTCACTAATTCAATCAAACATTCCACTATGCGACAAATATCTTTCAGCAGTAACTGCACAATTGTAGTTAGTTTCAGCTTAGCATTAGTGTTGCTTGCCTCATTAAGGTTTTACTGGAGTTTGATGAGTAGAACCCAATCTATCTGTCAGATGGTTGGAAGATCAAATTGAAGCTCTGAGTTAGAAGGTTTTGTTTTAGAATCCTAAGCTCTCCACACTGCTACCACTGAAAATTGTCCTCTGATAGTTTGGATCATTTTTAGAACCTGAATGCAAGCATTCATTCTCCTGCTTTGATTAGTTTGAGTCTGTATTTTGCACAGTTTTACTTTTTCCAGTGCCCTACAATATTGGGCAGATATTTAGAAGCGAATTTCCCAGCTTATCTTGACAAAAAGAGTCAAGATGGGATCAAGATGTGGCCATCTTGAACTTCAATGCCAGTTTAGTCCACATTTAGCAGAAGAAATCATAAAGTAACCAAAATATATACTAGAAATGGTTGTTAGGATGATTGTTGAGAAGTTGTTAGCACTGCTGCCTAATAGTGCCAGGGAGTTGGGTTCAATTCTGGCCTCAGGTGACTGTGTGGAGTTTGCCACACAGTCCCCATGAGTGTGTGGGTTTCCACCAAATGCTCTGGTTTCCTTCCACAGTTCAAAGATGTGCATGTTAGGTAGATTGGACATGCTAAATTGACCCTTACTGTACAAAGATGTGCAGGTTAGGTAGATTGGCCATGGTAAGTGAGTGGAGCTAGGGGAATCGGGTGGCCTGGGTAAGATGCTCTTTTGGAGAGTTGGTGTAGAGAATGAATGGCCTCCTTCTGCACAACAGGGATTCTAAATAGCAATTTTTGGAAAAGCCCAATACAACACCTATTTAGCACCTGTTTCCACCCTTTTGCCAGAATAACTCTTGGAGTGCCAGACATGAAAATAACTTTAGGCATCTCTCTGGGAATAGCCATATATTTCACATTAATTGCCGCTCCCTGTAGCAAGTTAATAATAATTATCAAATCTCAAAAATTCCACTTTAAAGAGCGAAAAGGCAAATTAGCCTGGGGGTGAAAATGGAGTAAGTTGGCTATGAAGTAGAACTGTTACGAGTGGAATCTATGATAGAGTTGCTTATATGGTCAATTATTATAAATCTTTTCTTCTCCCCCACACATATTAATTTATTTTTATTAGGCAATATGTCAAATGAATTAGTATTTCATTGTGGGTGATCAAAGAACGACATTGCTAGAAAGCATAGGAAGGGTAGTCAGGCCCTCTGAAATGAGGAAGAGAAATTGAGAAAGGGCATTAAAGGAAAAAAGAATGAAGAAACATGGTGATGTAGCACATTGGAGAGATTGCATATAGGTTATATTGAACAAAAGACCATACGATATAGGAGCAGAATTAGACCATTCGACCCACTGACTGTGCGCTACCATTTACTCATGCTGATAAGTTTCTCAACCCCATTCTTTCTCCTTTTCCCATAACTTTTGATCACCTTACAATCAAGAACCTACCTATCTTAAATACACTCAATGACTTGGCTTCCACAGTCTTCTGTGATAATGAATTCTACACATTCACCACCATTCATTCACTATTCCTCCGATTTATTAAAATGAAACTACTTAGATAGCGAAAGCAATTTACATACAATGAAAAAAAGGGATACCTATTCTGCTTTAGTGAGTGTCCTCAAAAATAGAAAATAGGTGTAAAAGTAGGCCATTTGGCTCTTTGAGTCTGGACCACCATTCAATAAAGTGCATGGATGATCATGCAGCTTCAGTATCCCACTCCCACTTTCTCTCCATATCTCTTGATCTCTTTAGCCGCAAGGGCCATGTCCAGTTCTGTCTTGAACGTATCTAACAAATTGGCCCCTACAGCTTTCTCTGGTAGAGAATTCCACAGGGGCCACTATGAGAGCATGGGGAGGGGTGGGGAGCTTCTCCATCAAAGGCCCTGTTCTCCCCACCCTGAAATTACATCTGGGTTGGGATGGGTAGGTTCCCAGACGAAATCTTGTCCATGCAACTTTACAACCTCCTCCCTCCGCCCCACCCCCCCGAAACCCGCACAAAAACCACTCCAACCACTCCCTGTCATCTGAGAGCCCAGTCGGGGTGGGGCGAAAGGGGGTGAGTGTGAGGCTGGAGAAATGTGTAAAATATTGATCACTGATTTCATTCCCTCTGAACCTCGGCACATGACTGCACTCTTGAAGCAGAACGTCTGAGAACAGAGAGGAGCAAAATGGAAGGAGCGTGGAGATTTGTACTAACACAGCTTGGACACACCACCTCACGATAAATACAAAGTGACACTAATGAATGCTCAGAACAAGATTCTATCTGCTCTTCCAATGATGGCAAAAACATGGCATTAGGATGATGGATGTCCAATTGAGTGAGTCTCTTCAAAGATAGTTTAATACTAGTGATGTGTCTAAGGGCAACTTCTGCTTATTTCTCCATCCTTCGCAGTCTGCCACTTTCTTCTTCAGTTGCTTGTCAAAATCTCCCATTTTCAATTTCAAGTTGTCCATCTTTTTTTTCTCCCTCTTACTGACTTAAAGGCACAACTCACAGGCTTGAGTTAGAATGATAGAATCCCTACAATGCAGAGGAGGCCATTCAGCCCATCAACTCTGCACCAACTCTCAGACAGAGCATTCCACCCAGGCTATCTTCCCAAAACTCCATATATTTACCCACTGACCCAACTAATCTATGCATCTTGGGACACAAAGTGGCAAATTAACATGGGCAATCATCCAAACCTACATATCCTTGGATCATGGGTAGAAACTGGAGCACCCAGAGGAAACTTGCATAGACACGAGCAGAACTCCACACAGGCAGTGACCCAAGGCCAGAATGGAACCCAGGTCCCTGGCACTGTGAGGCAGAAGCGCCAGTCACAATGTCACCATGCCGACGAGTCAATTTGCTCCTCTCCCATATGCTTTGGGAGACTGTCTTATTTAGCAATGGTAAGAAATTAGTCAAAATCTAATCAGTCTTACTAGTTACACTTAATTAGTTTCCGCAAAGCTTAATCAGTACAGATCACGGGGGGGGGGGGGTCAGAGAACTTGATATTTGTAGCAAAATGTATGTCCCAAATAAGCTGTTGTTTAAATTATCCATGATATACGTGCCCAATAACGGTGCATATACAGAACTGCATGGGAGTAAAGCCAATAATGTAATAATCTTGATCACGCTGTATTTACTTTACCAATCGATCAAACCAGACACTATTCCAGATTTATAAAATTGACATCTGCCAGGGTTTAATGGAAATGGCAAAATTTATTTGTCAAAGAGAAAAACCTTTTTCTTAATTTCTATCTAAACTAAGGCCATATGTTATAGAGGTTTCTCTTTACCAGGGGAATTAGATTAACCTCAGTTTACAATCTTGATATTGAGTTCTTGGTCTTAAATCGGTCCAGTCCATGAGAAAGCATATTTATCATGTGAAACCTCGCATAACTATTCAGGGATTGGCAAGACAACAAGACTGAGTCGAGTTGTGCTTCCTTGCAGGAAGATCTTACAGGTTTGTGATACTTTGTCACACAATTTCAAAGTTGAGCAAGTTGACAAAGAGGTGACCCATATTTGATTGTGACGAAGGGAAAAAGAGGAGATACTGTCAGAGTAAATATCTTTTGAAGATACAAGGCCCTGGACCTTTTCAGGACATAAACCAAAATTGCAACATTTCAAAGAGGATTAGGAGAGCTCTCTCCAGTGTGCAGATCACAACTTATCCTTTAACCAATACTTCAGATTGTTTGATCATTTCCCTCAACACTCTGTGGAATCTTGCTGTGTGTTGTTTAGTTTGTGCATTTATTACATTACAAAAAATGACCACACTTTAAAATGTATTTCACTAGTTGTTAAGTGCTTTGCCAATCTGGAGTTTGTAAAAGATGTGATAGAAATGCAAGTCCACTCCTGCACCTCTTCCACATTCCACCCTTAGTACAGTTGAGGTTGTCCAAAATTTTGCTGGCCATGTTGTAACTCATGCCAAGACCTGTTTACCTCACACACCGATGATTGCTGACTTACACCGACTCAGATTTTAACATTCCCATCCCAGTTTTCAAATCCCTCCCTGACTCATCATTCCTTAGCTCCACAACCCTCAGATATCTCTGCTCTTCAGATATTGTCTGCTTTAGCATCCCGAATTTCAATTCATTCTCCCACTGGTTGTCATACATCAAGTTGCCTAGGAACTAATCTCTGTCTGACACCTCTCTATCTTTTCCCTGTTACCACCAGGTGAGGAGGGATCGAATGGCTTCCCTCTTTGCCCTCTCCTCATTTAAGCCCAGGCTTTTTTTTTGGAAAGGATATAATTTCCAATTCAATGAGTACTTAACTGTTTACATGCTGTGATCATAAAATAAGCAATTGGACAGGTATGTGTATGGGATGATGTTTAACTTGGAACAGCAGAAATAGTTAGCTGTTAGGAGTTGTACTGTGTCATGTTTAAGTCTCATAATGTTAATTCTTTTTGTTATATTCTAACTGTGTTCCTAAATAAACGTTGTTTGATAAAAGCCTCTGAGTGGACCTCTTGATTCATACGTTATGTTCACCTATGCTAAAATCAAATGTAAAACTGAGGATGTAGGCTAACTTCATAAAACACTTTAGAGTTTCTGGCCTGACTCTTAACGATGTAGAGATGCCGGCATTGGACTGGGGTAAACACAGTAAGTAGTTTGACAACACCAGGTTTAAATCCAACCGATTTATTTGATAGTAAACTTGCAAGTTTTCAACTCTATGGCCTTTGTCAGGCGAATGAACACCTCAGGTTGGGTTGGAAGGGGCAATCAAACCAAGTGCTAGTTGGGTTAAGAGGATAGGCAGGGTAAGCTGAATTAGGTTATGTCAGTGGAGTCAGTTCAATAGATTCTTGATTGATAAAGGAGTCAAAGGATATTGGGGTGACAGGAAAGCAAAATTGTGATCACAATAAGATCAGTCACAATCCTAACTGGTTTGAGGAACTCCTAATGTGTATGTTTGGATGCATAAAATCTGTTTTTGGGGTGTTGATTAAGCTAAATATTAGTCAGGCAATGAGGAATAACTCCTCTGTCCTTCTCTGATTCCCTACCATAGGATCTTCACTCAGAGAAACCTCTCAATGAATGAGACGAAGGTTTCATCTTTCTAACCCACAAAAAAAGAATATAAATTAAAATTAAAGCCACGTCTACTTCCTAACATTCACAACGCAATATAACTTACTTAAAATTATCTCTATTTCCCAATACAACTAATGATATATCCCTATCACTTTTGAACTGCTTAAGAGCCTTAAATGTACCAATGCTGGCTGTGTAAACTGCTCATGGACCTAACCTTGTCTGAATCAAAACTAATCAAGCTGCGCATTATTTGAAGGAAATCTTTTTTTTCTAGGTTTGAAACACATGGATATCAGAGAATGCCAACTCAGAGATGATGTTTGGGTCATCAATAGGTAAATTTATTGGCAAAGCTAGTATACATTTTTCACTAGAACTTACATTGGTTATTAGTGAACCCTGGAATGTAAACAGCTTTGTAACATTTTTGTTCCATACCCACTTGATCTTTAGATTGTGTGAGTCAATGGCATCTATCCTGTTGAGTAGTGTCAGTAACATCAGTATGAACCTGTATTCTGAATAATAAGATGTGCCTGTGGGTTAGCTAGCAGAGCCACAGGCAGATTTTTAGGTTTAGTTCCTGGGAAGGAAAAAGTTCAGATGACTTTCACCTAATGGGATAATATTAACAATCTGTTCATAAACACTATGAATAAGAGATGATTTTAATGTTAAGTATCTATATATTTGTTTATTAATAATGTATAATATATTAAATGTAATTCAAACTATTAGTTTGCCTCAGTCAAAATGTAAACACTGCAGAGACTATAGGAGTTCAAGAATTCAATGACTAAATTCATTTAGTCAGCAGAAATACAACGTAGTTTCAAGTTTGGGACAGATACTGAAACATTTAATAGCAAAAAAAACAAAAGACCATATTGTCCAAAGCATGGAAAGCATCTATTCTTGGGCGTAGAATTTGTTTTGGCAATATGCCAATGAGAAATGTAGTCGGGTTATAGCATTCTTAGAGACATAGTAACAAGCAAGTGAACCATGCCAAGGGGAAAAAAACCTAGTTTTTGGATTTGCAAATGAAAGACCATGAAGTCAAGTATTGCATCATAATTGGCTGAGGTAATCTGCCATGTTTTGGACTGATATGTTAATGTGAAATGAAATCAGGTCTAAGTTAATTAGAAGGAGTGTCTTCGATATCAGAAGATATAATTGTATTGGGTTTTGGCTCAGTGCATCAGATCTTTGAAAAGGTCTTTAGCACTGACTCCAAGTCATTTGACCACCCAAAACCACCCAGGGCCATTGGCTTTTGTTTGTTTTGTATGTCTTTAATGTTTAAATACTTCTTTAGCTAATCTTGAACTGAGATTTTGCCTTTGCAAATTTTCTTCTTTGTTTTCTTAAGTTTTTAAAAGAACCAAGCCAATGATGAAGAACCTTGCCCCATCCCCCTCCACTACAGTCTGAAAAACAACTGCTGCACTGCTCAACTGAGAAGGTTCTGACCTGACAAAGTGAGGAGTTGGATTCATATCTGAGGTCCATCTGTAGGAAGAAAGTCACTCTTTCTATCTCCAAACCAATCCTTCAAGACAACATCTCTGAAGAGAAAGATCTAGCTTGTGATTTTACTGTGTATAAGTTACATTGTATTTCTAACCTGACCACAGTGGCAACACTCCAAAGTGTGTTTCACTTCTTTTAGGAACAACGAGACATCTTATGGCCTAGAAAGAACTGTATAAGTCCCATTCTTTTTGTTGATTCTGCATAGTTTTAAGTTATACTACACTTTGAAACAGGATATTCCATACTTCTACATCAGAAATATTGCTAAGGTCATTGTGAGGTCCTAATTTTGGACAGGTTATCAATGAAACACATCAAGCTAAGTGGACTGAACTGGCCTGGCCTCAGGGAATGTGCAAAATAAAAACAAAATGGGATACATTTTCCCCTTTCAGGTACTATTAAATGAAATGGTTGATCTTGCAGCTGTACTTTTTTTAATCATTCGTTAGACATGGGCATCACTGGCTGGGCCAGTATTTATTGGTCATCCCTAGTTGCTCTTGGATGGCAGTTAAGAATCGATCACATTGCTGTGTCTCTGGAGTCACATGTAGGCCAGACCAGTAAGGACTCCAGATTTCCTTCGTTAAAGGACATCAGTGAAGGATGGGATTTTCCAACAATGGTTTCACAATCATCAATGGATTGTAAATTGAAGATTTTTTTTATTGAATTCAAATTCCACCATCTGCCATTGGCAGGATTCGAATCCTAGTCCTCAGAACATTATTTAGTTAATGTGATGGATATTGTGTGATGACATTGAACAAGCTGGGGAAATGTGCTATATATGAAAGAGAGAGAAATGCATTCTCTAATAATATTTGGTACCTGACTACCCTCCCATTATCAGCAATATACTCTTTGAAAATTATGGTATTGTAAACTGCTTTTTTCCTGACTACTCTGAAGACGTTTAGTGTGATTTCACAGAACTAATCAGATACGTGTCTAGACTAAGTTACTGCATCATCATTCATTGATTACATTGTCAGTTTAATCATGCTTTCTGCCAATTGTGCCGCTTTCATTAACACGATTGAAGTTTCATCAGAGGATGGTTTGGTGGCAGTAGAAAGCAATCATCCAATCAAAATGCAAATATTTCACAACCATGCCAAGCCCTTCATTCATGGAATGCCATCGACTGGCAATACTGCCTGGAAGCAGTACACTGCACAGTAATCTCCCTTCAATTTTCATGCTATTTTAGGGCAACAGCTTATAGTTTGTCAATTTGTACAGAGACAGACACACACACACAACAGGAACAAACATACAAATATGCACACAGAAACACATACATACAAGCACAAGTAAACCAATGGGCATACAAACGCATATACAAACATACAAATATAGACGCACAAACATAAACATACATAAAAAACATACACAAATACAAGCAATCCAATGGACACACAAACACATATACAAGCATACACAAATATATACACACAAACACACATACACGTACAATGGGGAGGCAATAATTAGTGGCATTATTGCTTGACTATTAATCCAGAAACTCAGCTAATGCTCTAGAGATCCAGGTTTATATCCTATCACATTCAAGAAAAAAAATCTGAATTTAAGGATCTACTGATGACCATGGAACCATTGTCAGAGAAATCCATCTGCTTCACTAATGTCCTTTAGAAAAGGAAATCTGCTGCCCTTACTCAAACTGGCTTACATGTGACTCCAGAGCCACAGCAATGTGGTTGTTTTTTAACTGCCCTCTGAACAAGGGCGAGTAGGGGTGGACAATGAATGCTGGCCTGCTAGCAATGCCCATGTCTCACGAGTGAATTCAAAAGTATATAAACACAAGCAATCTGACAGACACAAAAACACATATACAAGCATACACAAGTATAGACACACAATCACATTGTTATGTACGGACACAAGTGAACTGAAGGATGGATACACACAAATAAATGCACACACACACACACACACACGCAGAGACAGGAGTGTTTGAAAAATAACATCAGTCTCAGACTCAGAGATTCAGAGCCTGGGATTAAGTTGCAGACTATGAGCTGTATGGGCTGTGTGACTAAAAGAACTCAGATAGAATTCTTCCACCACTCATCTCTCATTTCTTTATTAGGTGTCTGAATTACTTTGCAATAGCACAAGACTTTTTTCCTCTTCCGCAGGGAAGGTGACATTCATCAGTTTTTTTTTGCAGTATTCAAATAGCTAAATTCATCCTTGTAAACAAAATAAATCATCATAATAAATGTAATATAAATTTAGCAAATAATTATGTGTTGGTGAAGATAATGAACAGAAATGGTTGAGTGCTGTATTGCACAGCAGGCAAACCATCCTTAACTGAAATCAAACATCTTCAGATGTCTCTTGGCAACAAAACAAAGCATTATTCAAGTCTGTACTATAACTGAATAAGCTCGGAGAATGTGGTATATTACCATATTCCAATTTTATCAGGTCATTGCTGACTGAAGTACTGTACAAATAGCAATATATATTGTGGTATTTATGACATACAGTCTCTGTTAACTGAGGTAAAATGTGGCTTTATTAACAGCTTTGTAAAATGCTATCCATGAAAACTATAATGTGCTTTTGGTTCAGGAGAGAAAGCTGTTAAATGGGATGCATTGTATTTCTAAAAATCAGAGCAGAGTCAATTTTACAAGCTGCATTACATATTTAGTACAGATAGAGGATGTGAGGGTGCTTTGGTGCAGAGACAGTAATGCAGCAAGATTTAGGAGATTGCTCGGAGAAATTCAAAGGTATTTCTTCTGATTGTTGTGGTACTGGAGTAGAACAGGGCTTTGGAGAGAACCAGAAAAATGGGATGGTCTCCATCTGGTTAACGTATTCATGTTCGTGCCAGAGGCAGTTTTCAGAAAAACAAATCACAGGCCATTAGAATATTCCAATTTACTTGAATTAGGTTTTTCCAGCGACTTGGAATGTGATCAACCTGCATCCTTCCTTCACCCACCAAAAGGGTCTCTGATCCTTTCAAAGCTCCATGAACACTGATTTTTATTATGTTGTTACTTCTTATCAATGTTTTATTTCCAGAAGGTTTTCCTTTGCGCAGTTATACAGTGAACATAATCTGAGATGAGTGGATCATCTGCTCATTCAATGGAAAGCCTAATATAATGGTGACATTTTGAAGAGCTCAACAGAGTGGGAAGAATTACAAAAGAGGGTGCATAAAGAAGAACTCCATCACAAAAACTGCAAAGAAGGAAGAAGGTAGCTCAGATCCATCTATTCAGCATAAACAATGCATGTGGACAAGCAAGTATCAACCATAACCCATCAATCTCATTATTCTAAATGTTATTAACTACGCTAATTTTCACAAGACATTTGGGGAGTTAAAGCATGTTTGAAGTGAAGATTTCCAAGGTACCCATCAGGTTATGTTAAAATTAATAACTGAAATTAGTTTCGAAGTGCCCCAAATACATTCTAATTACCATGCTTCATGGTTAATGAAGAAATGCTAGTGAAGTGCAACAGGAATACTTATCATTATGCCATCAACCATGTACGTATGATCTGGTAATTATTCTAGCAATATTGATGGAAATTGGCTTCTGGACTCCAAGTTAACATGGAGCTCTATAATCTGAACCGTAGGGACAAGACAAAACTTTAATGATAATCTTGGACGCGATCTTACCAGCCCATGCTCCTGCTGCAGCGAGACCAGAGAATTTGGTACCCAGCTGAATTGCCATTCACTGCAGTGGGATGGGAACCGCCATAAAATTCCAGCCCTCTTTTTGCAATAGCTTTTATTTCCCAAGATAGCATAAGGTTGATTTGAATCACCCAATGTGTCAATTCTCAGCAAACAGGTAACTGCAACATGGCTCAACATAGCCAATGTTTTCATCCCTTTTCCTATCAGAAGGCCCCAGCAAATAGGAATGCCTGTCCACTGATATCACAATACCACTGTTCCCATAGTACAAAAACACCATTGAAGATAGACACATGGGCCTGGAGTTTGGACAAAACAAATCTGAAAATAAGAAGACCCATGCGTGAATGCAGCACCCACTATTTTTGCAGGGCTGGGGTGGGGTCGGGGGGGGTGGTTGGTGGAATGTGGTTGGGTCATATTTCATAGAGATAACTGCCCATGGAAATCAGCAGCTGCCTTCATTCCTACATGATCTTGATGTGAGAGGTATTTGATATCTAACATACCTGTGGACCTGATAGGAGCTGGTCAAAACTTTGTGGATTTCCTTGCATAGATAGGATACCCTTTTGAAAAAGTACGTCTTTGCTTGTTGTCTCAGGACACCTTTGGAAGAGGCCTTTGTGAGTAACAAGGTGCCCTTTAGGATAGCTAAAGGTCGGCATGGATGTGCACTAGTAGTGTACTAATTCGTTAGGACTGCCAAATATCACAGTCAAAAGCATAAGATGAACTATTGAAGGGTGTTGTCAAGGCACTTAAAGCTCCTGTCCTTTAACTCTTTAGGAAAAAATGTCCAGAGTGTTAAAGTAATCGTTTGATATTTCACTCCATCTTTTGATATCAGCTTATGGTTTGTATTACTGGATGAGTGCTGAGTGATAGTTGATATCACAACTATCTATTATCACAGGACGGTGTCTGCCAGATCACAGTTTGATTGACAGTGTCAAATGGTCATGGATTCTCTGAAGTGGGATCATGAATATCAATGATTGTTTTTCTAAGGGATTATGAAATTAAATGAAATGCTTTTTGTTATAAAGGATAATGCAGTTGAAGGAATGTAAATATAATAAGTGGGATTTTCTGAATGCATGCTTTTAAAAGAATTAAAGTCTACAATAGGCACCTAATACAGAATCTTACCGGCACACCCACCCCAGAATCGGCGTGATGTATATTGAATTCAAATTCCACCATCTACTGTGGTGGGATTTGAACCCGGGTCCCCAGAGCATTAGCTGAGCTAATGGAGTGGTGTGGTAGCACAATGGTTAGCACTGCTGCTTCACAGCTCCAGGGACCTGGGTTTGAATCCCAGCTCGGGTCACTATCTGTGTGGAGTTTGCATATTCTCCTTGTGTCTGCATGGGTTTCTCCCGGGTGCTTCAGTTTCCTCCCACAGTCCAAAGATGTGCGGGTTAGGTTGACTGGCCGTGCTAAAATTGACCCTTAGTGTCCTGAGATATGTAGGTTAGAGGGATTAGCAGGTAAATGTGTAGGAATATGGGAATAGGGCCTGGGTGGGATTGGTGCAGGCTTGATGGGCTGAAGGGCCTGTTTCTGCCCTGTAGGATTTTATGTAATGAGTCTAGCAATAATACCACCATCACGTCCCCAGACATACATAGTACCAACATACTATCCAAACACATACACACACACACACACACACACACACACACCCTGAAGCACATTTCATTTTGATGGATATTTAACTTGGTCAATCACTCACTCTCTCCTGCCTGAAACAACCTTGTTCATCACACATGCGTTTTTCTTTTTTCTATTTTCTTTTGACAAGTTATTTATTTTCTTTTGTTAGGGCCACCATCATTTCCAGTTCTGAAACAAAAGAAAGGGTGGTGGTTCTGTTCCTGGATCTCTCCTTACTCTGCCTTGGAGCAGATGTTTAATATTATCACTTCAATTTACTCACCCTCTCCATGGGATGGCATGGCCATATTTATATCACATTACTTCCTGATATTACTATTATTCCAAAAGGATTTCAACATAACATGGTCAAATCCTGTTAAAAATTCTATTTATCAAGGATACAAACTACATACATCTGGAATAGGTTTGATCATAACTTGGCCTTCCCAATGTTATTAATTTCTCCTAAAACTAATACTGGGGAACAAAATCAAGTTTTAAGGGAATAAACCACAAAACTCAGTTAATTAGCAGTCTCAGTATTCTTGAAGTCATAACTTGCCCTTTGGAACAGAAGGTATATTTGTGCGTAAGAATATCTTACTCTTTTCAGAGATTTTCCCTTGTGAGATATCAAACATGAGTATGGGCAGGGCTGTTCTGATCAAATTGTTTAGTGAGACTGTGTTCAATTCTTTTTGTTCAGTGAGACTGTGTTCAATTCCAATACTATGCGACAACATGAACAGCAGTCACTTCAGATGTAAGTCATTGGGTGTGATGCATTTTGAGATATCCTGATATTTTTTGCATTGGCTTAGAAATGCATTTTGATGTCCATTATGGCTCAGTTGATAACACTCTTGCTTCCGAGTCAGAAGATTGAAACATAGAAACTAGAAACTAGAAGTAGCCCTTCGAGCCTGCTCCGCCATTCATTATGGTCATAGCTGATCATCAGATTCAATATCCTGTTCTCCCTCTACTCTATCCCTTGCTCCTTTTAGCCTGAAGAACTATCTAATTTTGTCTTGAAATCAGACAACATTTTGGCCTCAACTACATTTTGTGGTAGTAATTCACACATTCACCACTCTCTGGGTGAAAAAATTTCCTTTCAGTTCACTTCTAAAACTTCCTTAACAAACTATTACCTCTACTTCTAGATTCAAGATCTTACTGCAGTGCTTCAGCACACAAATCAAGGCCAACACTCCAGTAAAGTATTGAGGGAGTGCTGCACTGTTGAGGCTGCTATTATTTTTTATAAATGGCATGTTAAGCCACTTACCTTCTTAGATGCTCAGGGTCCTGTGGCATTATTCCAAAGGCGAGTAGGAAAGTTCTCTTCTTGTGTCCCTCAATCAGTACCACAAAAATCAGATTTTCTGATCTTTATCACACTGATGTTAGTGTGAGAATTTGCCACACACATTCCAATGGTAACTATGGGAGGGATTTTCCTGCCATTCCCACTGTGGGATCATCTGACTCTGCCGATGACATGCTCCACTGCCCCACCCCAGGTACGAACAATGGGAAACCAACAGCAGGACTGGAAGATCCCTCTGCCAGCCAATGGGGGGGGGTGGGGGCGCAATTCGGCTGCCAAAAAACATGCCAGCAGGATGAGGGGATGGGTGGGGAGGTAATATCCTGCACTGTATACTTCAAATGTAATTCATTGGCAATGCAGCACTTGGAAGCATCTGCCAATCAAGAAAAGTGCTGCATAAATGCCAGCCCTTTTATAGCTAAAACATATTTGTTTTTCTCTATTATACTAGCATATTCTGATGAAAGGTCATCAACATGAAACCTCAACTCATTTTCTTTCTCCACAGATGCTGCTTAAGCTGCTGAGTATCTCTAGCTTTTTCTGTTTTCATTTATGTTTGAACTTTGGACTGTTAACAAAGAAGTGATCGCACACCACAGCTTGAACTGACTTTCATAGTTCGATAGAATTTCAAACTATCTCAACAAGAAGTGATTTAAGCAATCCTGCTTCAGTGCTTTGAGGAAGTATTGGCTTGTGGAGAAACTTCCAACAGAAAACTTGTAAAGTAGAGGTCCAACCCATCAACATTAGGTACCAGAGCAGATACCCCAAAGTACATTATGATACCCGACTAGACCTCAACAGATTTTTTCACTCGTTTTGATTCCATTGATACACGAGAAAACTTTTATCAAAACTAACTTTACTTAACAATACAGTTTAACTGCAACAAATGATTTTCTTTTTAGAAATTGAAACATTTCAGCACAAGATACAGTTCTTAACTGTTAACCTATTTCTCTTAGTTCCAATTCAAACAATACTCCCCTTAAAGACATAAGCTCCTCTTCAAGATCATTTAGCTACACACAGGCTTAGATGTTTGAGATTGTGAACAGTCCTGGAACATTCTGAACACTTCTGCAGAGAGAGAGAGAGACAGAGAGAGACAGAGACAGAGACACACCTGTCTTCTTACAGCCCCAAACAGCAGCCTCCAGAGAGACAGACAGAGAAACAGACAGAAAGACACCTCTTATGTCTTTTAGAACCAGGCAGAAACTGAAGGTCCAATTCTCCCATCCCAACAAGCATGTTGTTTGACATGTTGGATTGGAAGAATCATGTGTCAGCCATTTTGTGGAATTTCCACATGTGTTCCCAAAGCATGTGTGTCTTCCACAGCCGGAAAGTAGGCATAATTGGGACCGTGCTGGGAACCAGTGGGAAGACAGGGTAAGTGATTCAAATCTATTTGTGATGTAAATTAAATGTGATTATCAGGCCGGCACAGAATTCTCCAGGCATAATAGCATCTCTCACCCCACCAGGAGTATTTCAGTCTGGTGAGGTTAAAGTAGCTCCCTACTAATGGGAGAATCCAGCAGAGTAAAAGGGGCGCAATCATGGCCCCTCAGGTGGTTAGGTGGCTGGGTAGTTGTGCCCCCTGAGCATGGGCACTCTGGTAGTGCCAGCCTGTGCCACCTGGAAAAGTGCCCATGCTCAGTGGGCAGTGCCAAGGTTTGGAGCCTGGGGTGGGACCAGCCGGGACAACACCCAGGGGAGCAGTACTAATGGGCGGAACCTAAGGATGCAGCCTATTCTGAGTGGGAACAGGGACAGTGCCCAGCGGTGGTGCCTAGGGGTAGGGCCTATTGTGGATGTGGCGAAGGGGTGGGGTATATTATAGATGGAGCTAAGGGAAAAAGCGTATTGTGGGTGAGGCCATGGATGGGGCTGGGGGCAGGGCCTATTGTGGGCAGGTCTAGAGGGCGATTGTTGGAGATGGGGGAATCCCACTGCTACTTTGCAGACAGCGTCGTTCGGGACTGGAGGGAGGGCAGTGATCAGGGTGAGCATGCTGAGAGAGTGGTCTGTGGGAGGTATCTCCTGTGGGTCTGCCTCCTGGGGGTGGTCAGTGGAGGGCGGGTGGTGGGTGGGATTGGCACCGTTGGGGGGCCTGGAGATCGGGGCTGGGCTCAAGAATGCTTGTGTGGGCTTGTCTGCAGAATGGCAGAGGGACCCTCATCCCCCTGAGAAGCCCCTAGGGCTGACCACAATAATCCCTGCCCTCTTAACACTGCCTGATGCCGATGGTACCTCCTGCGCATGGTCACTTGGGCAGTGCCAGGAACACAGGCTAACATTGCCAGAATGCCAACACCAAGGGAACATCACCCCACCACCCGACTCTCTGGGGAACCCTGATTTTCCCCTCCTGCATTCCAGTGGGGTGTCCTGCTAGTTCCCAGAATGTGGTGAACCCCATCGGAATGAAATACTCCTGGCGGGGTGGGAGATTCAATTGGGATCTGAAAGTTCCTGATTATGAACTAATAAACATATCTAAAATAGATTTTTAAAAGATTTAAATTACTTACCTGCCTTGTCACCGGTTTCCAGTATGATCTGACTGGCAGCTATTTGCCAGTTCTGGGAGATGTGCATGCATTCCTGACACACGTGAAAATACTACTTCAAGGCCAGTGACGTGCATCTCCCACCAGAAAAGTTGCAGATCGCGATGGGTGAATCGCGGCCATGGTGTGAATGCATTTCTTAAAGGCACAGCACCATCAGGTCAAGCACAAGGTTGAATATCAAACTTCAACATTGCAACTGATGCAGAGGGTCCAACAGTGCAATCAGATAAACAGTGATTTCAGGATACAGATGATTAAGCTGAGGGGAAGCAAGTGTAAAGAAGTCACAAAAGAATACAATGTGATATGTTCATTACTTAGGTAGTAATAGATTTAATGAAAAGAATAATTGTAATTGTTTCAGGTAAAAGTTAGCGTATCAAATTGATTGCATGTCTTTTGATCAAATCATTTACAACAAAATAATAGGCTTTTGCATTTTATTACTGTACATAATTTAATATTCATTAAACAGATTTTGTCTCACTAAATTAAAGCATTAATTTTTAATTTAAATCTTGTAGAAGTAAAGTAACACTCATTACAATTAATGGTTTATGGCAGCTGTTCTGACATGCTTTTATGGCAGCTTTTCAAAGAGAAATTAGCAGGACATTTCTGCTTAACCCCAAAAGCTGACCGACATCTGAAGAGACAACAGTAAAACTTAGTTCTAAATGAATGGTTCAGATGTCAGGTCTTGATACATAGAATGCACAATTTGGGAGAAACTTGGTCTGAAGACTTAAAGAGTGAAAAGTTGAACTTTCGGGACTGAGTGCCCAGTCATGCCAAAACCTCTTGACTTTCTTGAGCCACTAGACTTCTACTCTTTAAAAATGTTGGGGGCGATATTTTTGCCCATCCACCCACCCTCATATCTTTGGAGTGTGGGAAGAAACTGGGACACCTGGAGGAAACTCACGCAGACACGGGGAGAACATGCAGACTCCACGAAGAATGACCCAAGCTGGGAACAAACCCAGCTTCCTGGTGCTGTGAGGCAGCAGTACTAACCACTGTGCCACCATATCACTGTGCCACCAGCATGCCAATGCACCAAGATCAACACTGGTAGGCTGGCAAACACTGTGGACCAGAACACCAGTCCTCTATTACTATAGCCTCCAGTGGCATTCATCACTGGCTGTGCAAAAAGTGGATGGGGTGATTTGTTGTCACTGCAGCTGCCCCTTCTCCACAAGGATTAGGATAAAGCCCTTTTGGAAACCCATAGGAAGGAGGACCAGCAGCTGGGCACCCTGGAGCCATCAACCCAAATGACTTTGAGACCTTCTCGTCAACCCCATCACTTCCAGCTCCACAGACTGAGGAGGGTACACTTGCCCCACAGCAGGGCATCCAAAGCAGCATGAGGCCCCTCAGTTCACAAATGTCCAAAGGATATTTACCAAAATAATTACAGAAAACAGGGTGAAACAGTCAGCACATCACCGTTACCTCTACTGTGGATGTCAGGAGAGTACCGAGATGTGACAGTAGTGTTGGGAAAGTTAAAAAGATTTAGGGACTCAACATTGGTACATTTATATTGTGTACACAAATTAAAATACAATAATACCCATTTCACATCCCCTCCTAGAGTCATAGAGGTTTGCAGCATGGAAACAGGCTTTTCATCCTAACTTGTCCATGCTACCCTTGTATTTTAAACCCTAAATTAGTCTCAATTGCCTGCATTTGGTCCATATCCCTCTGTACTCATCGTACCCATGTAACTGTCTAAGCACTTTTTAAAAGACTTCTGGCAGCTTGTTCCAGACACTCACCACCCTCTGTGTGAAAAAATTGCCCCTCTGAACCCTTTTGTATCTCCCCACTCTCATCTTAAAAGGTGGGGGAGTCTAGTTTTAGACTCCCCCACCTTTGGGAAAAAAATATTAACTATTAGCAGATCTATGCCCCCCATTATTTTATAGACTTTATTTTGTTTAATTTTATAGATTTAAGATTACTCCTAAGCCCCCTACGCTCCAGGAAAAAAAGTCCCAGTCTATCAGCTTCTCCTTATAACTCAAATCATCAAGTCCCAGTAGCGTTTTAGTAAATGTTTTCTGCAGTCCATCTATAATAGAGCAACCAGAACTGCACACAGCATTCCAAGTGCGGTCTTGTATACTTCAACAAAATGTCTAACTCCTGTATTCAGTGTTCTGACCAATGAAACCAAATATGCCAAATGCCTTCTTCAGCATTCTGTCCACCTGTGACTCCCTTTCAAGGAGCTATGAGGATTTATAAGTCGAGAATCAACATTTTTGGCTGTGTTATGTATACAATTCCATGGCCCAAAGTGGACCTAAACTCTATGCAGGACTTGAACATAGAGGTTTTGGTCTATAAGTAAGGACATTGTCACTGCAGTACCAGACCTCCACATTTGATCATCAATATAAATAAAATTAATCTTTCTTTTTTAATCACCAGTTAAAATAGTCATTTCTGTCAGTTGTAATCTGTTTTGATTAGCGGATTCCTGTTGCAGTGCAAAGTGCATGTGCAAAAACTAGGGAAACTAGGGAGAGGCAATAAATGCTGGCCATTATGCCTACATCCCATAAATGTATTTAGAAATTCGTAATGGGTGATATTTTCCGGCCACACTGACCCCAAAACCAGAAAATCCTGCCCAGAGTCAATGGATCTTTACATGGTCTGCCTCCGACCTCCCCACCCCCCAACTCATACCCTCTGCCCACTATGATTCCATAGGGGACAGAATGGGAAAACTCCCCCAACTTTCTTGAAATCTATTACTAAAATCCTTTGATTGCGTACCTCTTGTGGCCCAAGGCAGGATCAAGTCTTTAACATGGCAGCATGATGGCACAATGATTAGCACTGCTTCCTCACAGTGCCAGGGACCTGTGTTCAATTTCCAGATTGGTCCACTGTCTGTGAAGTTTGCATATTGTCCCCATGTCTCCGAGTGCTCCTAATTCCTCCCACACTCCAAAGATGTGCAGGTTAGGTTAATTGGCCATGATTAATTGCCCCCTTATTGTCAGAGAGACTAGGAGAGAAAATATGTAAGGTTACGGGGATAGGACCTGGGTGGAATTGTTGTCAATAGGCCAAATGGCCTCCTTCTGCTTTGTAGATTCTATGATTCTATGTATCCTGCATGGTCCATTTAACCAATGTCCCTTTCATGGATCCACCTTCTATTCATTGAACAAATTGTTGTTTTGTCTCTGGGGCTCCTGAACTGAAGTTGGAATAAACCACCCAGGTGTAACAAAAAGGGATGGGTCTATAAAAATAGAAGAAATGACAATTTGATTTTTTTTTAATGATTGCAAAATTAAATTATGCAACTTATAATGTTGATCAGAAGACACAAAATGATGACAATGTTTGATTTATTGATGTAAAACAATTTCAATTTTAATGTAATGTTATAGTCTAATTAGTAAAATGTTTCTCTCCTTCAAAATACATAATCATAATGCAGGCAAACATTTTAACTCTGCTGAATATGGTTCATTTATTTTATGCATAAAAAATAGACTATTGCCCCGCCTTGGAATTGCAGGATGGTCATAAGATGGATTTGTGCACACACAAAATAAAAAGAAACATTATTGTCATAAATTACAAAATAAATTGCAAACATAAACCTGCGGCTGACTGCTGCAGTAAAATAACACATTTACTATTCTGTGATTCAGGTAGAGAGGAAGTGGTAGTGTCAGTAAAAAATATATATAATTAACCAAGCTTGAGATAAATAATTGGCTACAGCTGCTGATTTCCAGCTTGGTGAAGGCTGTAAACTATTCTGTTGCAAAATTCTTAAACTATCTGAGGAGGAAACTTGCGGTTTCTTGGGAGTAGGCTAATTTTGATAGTTTTCCTGCTGTTTTTGAAATATTCCATCTCTTATCACAATGGCACAGTGTTTAACACTGCTTCCTCACAGCACCATGAACCTTGGTTCGATTTGCCAGCTTGGGTCACTGTCTGTATGGAATCTGCGTGAGTTTCCTCCGGGTGCTTCAAACTAAAAGAGGTGTTGGTTAGGTACATTGGCCATGCTAAATTCTCAATGAGTGACTCAAACAGGCGCTGGGGTGTAGCAACTCGGGGATTTTTACAGTAACTTAATCTTTAATGTAAGCCTTTTTGTAACAGTAATAAATTAAACATTAAAAATTTTAATCAAAAACTCAAATAGCACAAAGCTCTGCCATAGCACAAAGAAATAAAGCAATGGACCAAAATTCAGCAGTGATATTGGGCAATCCCTGCTGTAACTTTAATTTCAACTTTTAATTTTAATTGTCAAATTGTCAAGTCTGGTCAATGGAAATAGCTTTTTCCGATCCTTACAGATGGCTTCCATAAGTGTGGATAGTTGAGCTCAAGAGTGCCTGAATGAAGGAGGTCAAAAGCACAGGCTATTCAAGAGCTTATGTAGAGCAGACGTTTTCAGCATTGGTTGAAGTGATGTGTGAGTTTGGGCACCAAGTTATTGAAAGAAAATGCAAGCTGGTCTTGCTGGAATGATGCCAGTGATGAGGTTATCTAGTGAGATGAGAGACTTGGAAAAAATATTCACATTTTCTATGAAGAAAATCAGAAAAAAGTAGGTCAGTTGCTATCTGTGGAGATGGGACCTGGCAAACTTAGAACTGAAACATTAAGCATTTTAGAAATAGGAAAAGAGAAGGGGAAAATCAAACCCAAGTATCTGGTGGGTTGACTCGTAACCTGCTCAGATTAAGGAATTGCTAGATGATAGAGATGGTTCTCTACATCAGAGGACAGAAAATAACATTAAAGAAATTAGGCAGGGGAACAAATGAATCTGTAAATAGGTAAGGTTGTGATTAAAGCACGAGTGAAAAGGTGAAGTGGGGAAAAAATACAAGTGCAAATCTGAAGAACAAGTCAAGATGGTATAGAGGAGGAAATGATTCAGCCCACCAGACCTGCACTGACCACAATCCCACCCAGGCCCTATTCCCATAACCTAATGCATTTACCCTAGCTAGACATTAATGACTAGCTTAGACATTAAGGGGCAATTTAGCGTGGGCAATTTAGCATGGCAATCCACACATCTATGGATTGTGGGAGGAAACCAGAACATCTGGAGGAAACTCATGCAGACACAGGGAGAATATGCAAACTCCACACAATGTTCCAAGACTGGAAATTGAACCTGTGTCCCTGGCACTGTGAAGCAGCAGTGCTAATCACTATGCCACCGTGCCACCCTATGCTAGGTTGGTAAAGAGGGAGGGGAGAATGGTGAATAAGCTGCTGTAGATCTTTCTGCCAGGGCTATGCATTCTATTCTTCATCTTCAATAGCAGCTTTCCCCTTGGGTCTTGAGTTAACAGATTTACTTGTACCACTGCTGTGAAAGATAAATTTTGATTACTCAAAGCAGTTCTCAGTATGACAAAGTGCTAATTAATAATTAAAACTTGTGTTGCAGTTTGTTAGCCTTGTAAACTATCCCAAAGATTGAGGTCAGGGTAGAAATGGGAGGGGTTTTAAAGTAATGATCTTATCCTCCTATGGCTATGTATAGCAAAATGCTCACTAAATCAGTAGTTGGCCTCCCAAGTCTGGCAAAGGGTACATTGGGTTTCTGATACAGCATATTGGATTGGACAAAATGCATGAAACATGCTAGTCATATCGGAGTGTTTTGATATCTGGACAGTGATCTGACCAGAGGTAAATGTGCAGCTCATGAATTTTTTGCAGCTGTATGCTAAGTGACCATACTGGAGATACGTTGGTGTCTGTCTTATGGAAAGTAGAGAGGAGAATGAAGAACATCTCGTTGGTGGGATTAGCCCATAGGTTAACACACAAAGGTGATTCGGTGCATTTGAGATCATTGGATATGAGGGGAAGGGCATAATCAAGATATTGAATTGATGATCAGCCATAATCATAATGAATAGTGTCACAGGCTCAAAGGGCTAAATGGTCTATTCCTGTTTCTAGTTCCCGTATTTCCATGTAGATACTGGTTGGGTGAAAAGTCAGATTCAGAAGTTCAGAAGAAGGGAGCCAGAACAAACAATTGAAAATGAGTCTTGCCGAATATCCAGTTAATGCAGATAATCCTAAACTGAGCAAAACGGAAGACAATTATAAAGTTACAGTGTGGAACGTGAAATTACTGAAATGGGCACAATGGTGACGGAGAAACTGGGAAAAGGGAAAGTCTTCCCAGGAAATGGAATGAAAAGAAGTATAATTCAAGTTGTTGTGAGCATTAGATATCTGTCGATAGCCCATCACTAAAATTTAAAGGGCTTGCCTAGAAGGATAAAGGAAGAAGGCTGGTGTTGTGGCACAATGGTGAACAAGCTGCCTCACAGCATCAGGGATTTGGGTTCGATTCCTGGCTTGGTTCAATGTCTGTGGGGAGTTTGCACATTCTCCCCGTGTCTGTGTGGGTTTCGTCCAGGTGCTCTGGGTTCCTACCACAATCCAAAAATGTGTAGGTTAGGTGGATTGGCCAAGCTAAATTGCCCTTTAGTGTCAGAAGGACTAACTAGGGTAAATGCATGGGGTTATGGAGATAGGGCTTGGGTGAGATTGTGATCAGTGCAGATTCAACAGGCCAAATAACCTCCTTCTGCACTGTCAGATTCTATGAAGAGCCAGAAATGGACTGTGAGAAATGAATTTTATGTAAAGTTGATTGAAACTTTCACTATCTGAGCAGGAATTGTACATTTCTGAATCCCACTCATACCATAAACAGAAAAGTTAAAATTACTTTAAGCAGGGGACCACAGCAATATTTAATGCATTATTACAAATACTTACTTCCTCATTGCATTTAGAATGATCCTGAAATACTCTACCAGAGAAAATATTAGAATATACATGAAGCTGCAAGAAAATGTAAAGTTAGCAGAAACCCATGGACTCCTCCTGTGCTGAAATTTTATAATGCTATGTTTCAAAATGATCTCTCTGTGGAGACATTGCAGTAAGTGCACTACATTGATTCTACTTGTTTATTAAGCAGCTTTATGAAGTAAATGTCTTGCCACATAAACGAAGAGGTTGCCATTCTACTATTCATTAAAGTTTTCTGCAAAATCTGCAGGGGTCATTCTGGGCAGACTGTTTAAACTGTTCAGTAGATAATCTATTAATAATAGATTAATTGTGCATGCTGTAAGCATTCTTTGTCCCCAAGAGGTGGAGGTAAGTGGGTAAAGGAAAAAACAAACTGACCCAATTAAGCTTTGTTTGAAAACTGCACTACTTGCCTATGTCCAGATCTGGCTTAACGATTGAATGGGAAGAATTGAGTAAGTTGTAGGAAAGCAGCAATAATAACTTTCTGGCAGAGTATGGATATAGTAAATATTGTTGGTTCATTGCAGTGTTAATGTTACCCTACTTGTGACAGTAGGGTAAATAAATAAAATTTCTGGTCGATGAGGATCTGAAAAAACAGTGCATTTCTCATGCATTTTTGATTTTATGTTTGATTTTATTTGACTTATTATTGTCACAGGTATTAGCAGTGAAAAATACTGTTCTTATGTGCTATAGAGACAAAACATACTGTTCATAGAGAAGGAAAACAGAGAGTGCAGAATGTAGTGTTACAGTCATAGCTAGGGAGTAGAGAACAATCAACTTAATGCGAGGTAAGTCCATTCAAAATCTGACAGCAGCAGGGATGAAGCTGTTCATGAGTCAGTTGGTATGTGACCTAAGACTTCTGTACTTTTTTCCTGACGGGAGAAGATGGAAGAGAGAATGTCTGGGAAGCATGGAATCCTTAATTATGCTGGCTGCTTTTCCACAGCAGTGGGAAGTGTAAACAGAGTCAATGGATGGGAGGCTGTTTTGCGTGATGGATTGGGCTGCATTCATGACCGTTATGCAAGAGAGATTTCACTGGTATTCATTGGGAATACTTCGAGAGTCACATTTGCATGTGCCACAACATTAAGGAGGCAACCCAAGTCTTGTATTGTCAGATTACTGTATAGCTTCTGTAATAGGCTAGCAACAGAGGGGCCATTGGATGCAGATAGATTGGTGCATGAAAATTTCCTTCTTCTTTTCCACTGAGGTCTTCAGTTTCAGCTCATCTTCTGTAAAACACCATTCTTATCATTGAGATCCAATGTGATCTGTTAAAAACAACTCTGGAATAAAATAGGAAGTGAATCAGTTTTCACTACACAGGTTCAAACTACTTCTTTGGTTTTACTGGCTGCTGCATATATTTTACTTGTTTAACTTTCAGGCAAAAATTAAATGTCGGACCATAAAATATATTAAAAGTGAATACTTTTTACTTGGTTGTACAGTGATTTTCCATGTACATGTTAATGTGTTTTGTTTGTTTGCCTTTTATTGAATTTTTTTTGCTTGTGGCCCATTTCCTGAATTCTGCCTCTGGCTGAAGAAATACCACTGGGAGAAAATTATGAAGCTTCAAGCGTTGCAGGACACCACATTCAGTCAACAACAACTTCAATTTGCATAGCACTTTTAACACAAGGAAGTATCCCTAAGGCATTTTACAGGAGCATTATGAAACCAAGTATGACACCTAGCTATGTGAGAAATTAGGCCAGCGAGCCAAAACCTTGAACAAAATGTTAGGTTTTAAGGGAGGAATTAAAGAAGGAAAGCAAGATAGAGAGGTGTAGGAAGGGAAATGCAGACCTTGGGGGCTAAGCAACAGAAGGCATGGTCATAATGAACATAGTATAAGAAATAAGAGATGGAGTAGGCCATTTGGCCCCTCGAGGCTGCTCAATCAATGAAAACAGTCATTTTCTGCCTGCATCCCTTAACCTAAGACTGTCTTGTGGAAAAATATCCCTCTAACTCTGCTTTGAGAATATTCAATAATGCAACCTGCACTATTCTCTGCGGTAAAAAATTCCAGTGATTTGAAAAAAAAAATTCCTTAGCTCCATCTTTGGGCATGGTGAGGGAGAACTGATAGAGCTCAGAGGGTTTTTTTTTCCCAGTGTGCAAGTATCAATTACAAAGGAGATTAAGGTGAGAGACGGAAAGTTTAAGGGAGATGTGCAGGGGAGGTTTTTCATACAGGAAAAGGCATATGCCTGGAATATGCTGCCAGAGAGACAGTGGAAGCTGACACATTAGCAACATTTAAGAGGCATCTGGATGGGTACATGAATAGGGAGGGAATGTAGGGATGTGGACTGAATAAGGACAGAAAGTATTTATTTAGGGGCATCATGATCAGCACAGACTAGGAGGGCTGAAGGGCCTGTTCCTGTGCTGTACTTTTCTTTGTTCTTTGTTACTGCCCTTTCATTCCACATTCCCGCTGTAGCGAAGATGGAGATTTTGGCGACAAGCCAATTCCCTACTGAAGCAGGATGGGAAAGTTCTGCTGGCATGAACAGTAGGAAAATTTGACCCTTATTTTGAAATTGTGTCCCCTAGTTCTAGATTTCCCCCATGAAGGGAAACATTATCCCAGCATCTAACACGTCAATACCCTCAGAATCTTTTATGTTTCCATATGATCATCTTTCAAGGTAGAATGGGTGCAGATCCAACCTGCTCAACATTTCCTCAAAACACAACTCTTCAGCCCAGGAATCAACTAAAGGAACCTTACCTGAATTTCCTCCATTACATATCAAACCCCCCCCCCCCCCCCACCCCATACCCCCTAAGTAAGGAGGAGAAAACAGCACCTGGTACTTTGGTGAGGTGTCACCAGTGCCTTGTACAATCGAAGAAGAAATCTCCACTATTGTATCTCAGCGCTTGCAAAAAAGGACAACATTCCATTTGTCTTCCTAATTATTCACTGTACTGACATGCTAACATATAAGTTCACCCAGATCCCTCTGTACAACATTGTGCGACTTATTTAAATATTATACTGCTTTTCGATATAACCCAAATTTTCCCACATTGTACTTTGCCTGCCACATTTTACCAAATTAGTTAACTTACCTATATCCCTTGGCAGCTCACCACCCTACCAACCTTTTTTTATTGTCAGCAAAATTGGCTACAAAGCACTTGGTCCCTTCATTTCCTGCTTCCTGTTAGTTAGCCAATCCTCTATCCATCCCCAACATAATGAACTATTATTCTGTTTCACAACTTTTTATACAGCATCTCTATTGAATTCATTTTTGAAATCCATATATACTTTTTATCCACATTGCTATTTGCATCCTTAAGAAATAAATTTGTCAAACATAGTCACCCGTTCATGAAACCAGGATTCTTATCTTCTAAATGTTCTGCTATTAACTTCTTTTCAATGAATTTCAGCATTTTCCCAATGACAGATGTTAAGCTAGCTGGTCTATAATTTCCTGTTTTTTGTCTCCTTCCTTTCTTGAATAAAAATGTTACATTTGAAGTTTTCTAATCTGCTGGAACCTTTCCAGAATTTAGAAAATGTTGGAAGAGTGCACTCAATGCATCCATAACTTCTGTAGCCATTTCTTTTCCGAGCTCAAGATGCAGGCTATTAGTTTCAGGGAAGTTGTTGGTTCTAACATTCAATAGTTTATCCAGAACTACTTCTTTAGCGATATTGATTGTTTTAACACCCCCCCAACCTCCTTCTTTTTCCTTCTTACTTTTTGACTGTTCTTGGGATGCTTTTTATATCTTCTACTGTGAAGACAGATAGAAGTAATTTATCAGAGTCTCTGCCATTTCCTTGTTCCCATTAATTTCCCAGACTCATTCTCAAACGGACCAATATTTTTCTTCATTATTGCCCTGCTTTTTATCTACTTGAAGAAGCTCAGTCTGCTTTAATCACCGGAAACCTCCAACCTCATCTGCAGCTGGGATTCTCCAGTGCTGCCGCACTAAATGGAGTTTTGGCTGAGCACCAAATTCACAGTTCTTGCTCGCAGCATGGCAGATGCGGACAAGATTGGAAAATCATAACTTTTATACTTCTTTCTAGTCTGTCATAAAATCAGAAGAAGGCCATTCGGCCCATCGAGTTGACACCGACAACAATCCCACCCAGGCTCTATCCCACAACCCCATGCATTTACTCCAGCTAATCCCCCTCACACTAAGGGACAATTTTGCAAGGCCAATCCACCTAACCCACAAATCTTTGTGCTGCGCAGTGAAATTGCAACACCCAGAGGAAACCCACACAGACACAGGGAGAATGTGCAAACTCCACAAAGACAGTGACCTAAGCCAGGAATCGAATCTGGATCCCTGGCACTGTGAGGCAGCAGTACTAACCACTGCGTTACTGTGCCACCCCATTACTCTCATTCTAATTTTTCCCACTTTTTTTTATAATTTAAGTCATATTTTACTGGCTTCTAATATTGGTGGAGTAATTGTAATCGGGAATGCACAAAAGGCCGTAGGAGTGCAGATATCTCGGTGGGCCGTAGGCTTGGAGGCGATTATGTTGCTAGCAAGAGACAAGGCCATGGAAGGATTTGAAAACAGGAATGAGAATTTTAAAAGCAAGCTGTTGTTTGATCAGTTCAGGTCATTGAGCAGAGGATATGCAGTGAGTTAAGACACAGACAACTGATTTTTGGATGAACCTCATTTGCAGAGTAAAATATTGGAGACCATCCAACAGCATATTGGAATAGTTAAATCTCGAGGTAAAAAAGGCAGTCGGTGCATATTTATGACAATCTGAGCTCAGATTCCATCACTAACACTACTACTTCTTGAACTCATAGAGCACTGACTTGTTAGAAATGTCAATAGAATAATATGTGCTGAAATTTTCTGGTCATTCACACTCCGCAGCTGCTGAAAGCGAGGATGGAGAATTTGTGCTCAGCCCAATCTCCATTCACTGCAGTGGGACCAGAAAAACCCCACTGGCCTGAATGGTTGGAAGATTGCACCCATGGGCCAGAATTTTACTACTTCGTCCACCCTGGAATTGTGGTAAGTGAGGCTTGCAGAACAGAATTCTTCACTGGCCATGGGCAAGATTTTAAGAACCTCACCCAAGCAAGGTCATAAAATCCTGCCCATGATCTCTTTTCGAGGTGAACCCTAGGTGGGGTTCAGCGAAAGTGAAGTGTTCCCTCTGACAATGCTTGTGAACTATCCAGACCAAGAGGTTAGAAACTGGAACAATATCTTTCCATGATTCCCACAGTTTTAAACAGCTTATTAGGCAGGAAATTATTGGTAAAATGCAATCATCAGCCCTGTACATAAACAGAAAAAGATCTTCCTTCATTACTGTCATCACAAAGCAGTCATTAAAAAAAGTCCATGTTCCCAACAAGGTTTTTATCACGTGCATTGAAAATCTATTGAATCGACCATAAGACCATAAGACACTGGAGCAGAATTAGGCCACTCGGCCCATCGAGCTTGCTCCACCATACAATCATGGCTGATATTTTTCTCATCCCCATTTTCCTGCCTTTTTCCCATAACACCTGATCTCCTTATTAATCAAGAACTACTTATCTCTGTCTCAAAGACACTCAGTGACCAGATCTCCATAGCCTTCTGCAGCAAAGAGTTCCACAGATTCATCATTCTCTGGCTGAAGAAATTCCTCCTCATCTCTATTTTAAAAGAATCATCCCTTTAGCCTGAGGTTGTGCCCTCTGGTTTTAATTTATCCTACTAGTAGGAACATCCTCTCCAAGTCCATTCCAACCCAGGCCTCGCTGTATTCTGTAAGTTTCAATAAGATCCCTCTTCATCCTTCTAAACTCCAATGACTGCAGACCCAGAGTCCTCAACCATTCCTCATATGGCAAGCTCTTCATGCCAGGGCTCATTCTTGTTTGCTTCATTATCATCACTCGAGATGACCAAGGTGCTGTTGGTTTCCAAAGATAGTTAACTGATGCCATGATGTAAGTTGAAACCCATCTCTCAATTTTATATTGCGTCAATGAAATAATTCCAGTAAATTTGTATGCTTTAAACACTAACTATGTCCAAAGTGTGCTTTTTTTTTCTTTAAGGCCATTGCTTAACTTACCCAACAATGTGTTAAATTATTTGACACTCTCTTATTCTGTGCCATGCCTTCTAACACTGCACTAACAATCAAAATCGATTGGACAGTCATCAGCCTAGATAATGAGGGTCAGCACTTTTCTCTCTTTACAAATGCTGCCCGGACCTGCTAAGATTTTCCAGCAGTTTCTTTTTTGGTCTCAGATTCCAACATCCGCAGTAATTTGCTTTTATTTAGAAAGAGAGGGTTCTCTGAAGAGAAGGCAAGTGTGAAAGTGAACAGTTACTTTAGAGGATGAAGTAGTTACTGTTCAGATATATCTGTGTCTCTGCAATGATTCCTTCGCCATTTCTGACCAACCTATATAGAATCATAGAATCCCTTCAGTGCAGAAGGAGGCCATTTGGCCCACTGAGACTGCAGTGACAACAATCCCACCCAGGCCCAATCCCCATAACCCCTTGTATTTACCCTGCTAATTCCCCAACACCAAAGGCCAATTTACCATGGCCAATCTACCTAACTGGCACATCTTTGAAATGTGGGAGGAAACCAGAGCACCCAGATGAAACCGACAAGAAAACGTACAAATTTCACAAAGGCAGTCACTCATGGTCAGAATTGAACCCGGGTCCCTGGTGCTGTGAGGTAGCTGGCTCACCATGTCGTCAATTGCCAGATTGCAGGAGGGAAGGAAAGGAATGGAAATGAAAATTAAATTGTGATTACTTTAAGGGGATTAAATGAATTAGAGAGATTACATGTCAGATCAGTCAGTTTGATCTTAGTGATGGGGAATCTTCTGACAATTTGAGACAAAATTAATAATCACTGGGGTGAAAAAAGGTTAATTAAGGAAAGGCAACATAGATTTGTTAAGGAGAAATCACACTGAACTAAGTTCCTGCATTCCTTTGATGAGATAACAGTGAGGTTGGTGAGAATAATGTTATTGATGTGGTGTGCATGGAATTCCAAAAGACATTTGATAAAGTGCCACACAATGGACTTGTGGGCAAAGTTATAGCTCCCAGAATAAAAAGGACGGTAGAAACAAGGATGCAAAATCGACATCACTGAACACACTTGCCACCAAAAATGCTTAATTTGAAATGAAGTTTATTGAAAGAAATAGAACAGCTAACTTACAATAGGAACTGGATCACTGGTCATAATATCACCCAGGTCACCAATGTAGTTGCTTTGCTGCCAAATATTTATAGCAGCCTAGTCAGGATATTGGAGCATCCAAAAAGCTGTCAATAACACATGAATTGATATCAGATGGTGTGAAATGTGAGAGAGACTTGTAAGTTGGGAAGGCATGGTGGCGCAATGGTTAGCATTTCTGCCTGATAGTGTTGAGGACGAGGATTCAATTTCCAGCTTGGGTACTCTGGTTTCTTCCCACAATCCAAAAAGTGTGCTGGTTACAGGTATTGGCAATGCTAAATTCTCAGTGTACCCAAATAAGTGCCAGAGTGTAGTGACTAGGAGATTTTCACAGTAACTTCATTGCAGTGTTAATGTAAGCCTGTTTGTGATTAATAAATAAACTTAAACTTTATAATTAGAATTTCCCCATACTTTAACAACTGCTAGTTTATTTCCATTACTTAAAACAGCAAGCTTTATATTTAGGATAGCATGCATGATTGTTATTCATTACTATGTAAAATATTATAATGATTTGTTTGTCTACAATCTACTGATGATCTATTAGAAAGCAGATCATTATAGTTTTAAAAAAACCTCTAAACATTAAAATTACTGTCTGTGTGGAGTTTGCACATTCTTCCCATTTCTGTGTGGGTTTCCCCCAAGTGCTCCGATTTCCTCCCACAGAGCAAAAGACATGCTGGTTGGGTGCATTGACTATGCTAAGTTCTCCCTCAGTATATCCAAACAGGGACCAGAGTGTGGCAACTTAGGGATTTTCACAATAATTTTATTGCGGTGTTAATGTGAGCCTACTTATGACACCAATAAAATAATCTTTAAAGTGGGGTCACTTCTTGACTTTGTCCAAATTGTAAAGCTCAGTAAGTCCGTTGACTGCCAGCAGGAATCAGCTAAGTAACAACCATGCACTGCCTATAACCAGATGACTTTTTATTTTTAGATATCCTTCTCGCTGCCATTCAGAGGATATTGCATAACAAATTACTGAACACTATGCAGGCATTGATACAAAGCAAATGACAGCTTGCATAAAAGATCCTCTGATTTTTCGAGGTATACTGACATATGGTTGATGAGCCAGTAATATCTTGTGTGCCAATATAACCTAAAAAAGCCATTCTACGGTGAAGACTGTCAGAACATCAGTGGAACCCTTTATCCAGATCCATTGCTATGGAGCTAACTACCCATCTCCCCTCTTTCAGACAGGCATAAGTAGACAGCCAGTGAAATGGCCTTTTGATTCTTCTTGGATAATTTGGTACCTCACTCACATTATTTTAATTCCAAATGAAAATCATTTTTTAAATCATTGAATCATCAGAGGCAAAGTTAATGTTTAACACTGGATAAAAGTAAATTATTGTGAATGCTGGAATTGAAACAAAAGAGAAAATGCTGGAAAATCTCAGCAGGTCTGGCAACAACTGTAAGGGGAGAAAAGAGCTGACGTTTCGAATCCAAATGACCCTTTGTCAAAGCTAAAAGGCACAGAAAGAAGGAGATATTTACACTGCACAGTGAGGGAATGAAAGATGAATCATAACTGGGGGGGAAAATAAGGCTTCTAATGGCAGTCCATAGAAAGAATAAAGGGTGTGAATGGCCAAACAAGAGAGAAGCTAAAATCAGGGTGTAAACTGTGATTGATGAAAATGTTGGGGGATGGGGTGGGAATAGATGGGAGCAAGATAAAACTAGATATAGGGGGAATGAGGAAGCAAAGAGAAAAGGTAAGGAAAGGAAGGATTAAGTAAGAGAAAAGTGTGCAGGGAAGACAAATGAAGAAAAACAATAAAGAGTTAAAAGATAGAGAACAGTAAAAAAATTAAACAAAATAAATTTAAAGGGGTTGAGGTGGGCTAGACCTAATCATCTGAAGTTGTTGAATTTGATGTTGAGAACAGAAGGCTGTAAAGTGCCCAGCCAGAAGTTGAGATGTTGTTCCTTTAGTTTGCATTGAGCTTCACTGGAACATTGCAGTAAGCCAAGGACAGACATGTGGGCATGCGAGCAAGATTGTGTGTTAAAAAGGCAAGCAACCGGATGGTCAGAGTCCCTGATTGCATACAGACTGAAGGTGCTCAAGCAAAGTGATCACTCAGCCTATGTTTAGTCTCTCCGATATAGGGGAGACACATTGGGAGCAGCAAATGCAATACCCCAAATTGAAAGTGGTACAAGTGAAATGCTGCTTAACCTGGAATGAGTATTTTAAACCTTGGATGGTGATCATGAAAGGGGTACGTGTTACATCTTCTGCGATTGCATGGGAAGGTGCCATGAGTGACGGAAAAGGTGTTGAGTATAGTGGAAGAATGAAATAGGTTATCCTGGCAGGAACGATCTCTATGGAATGCTGACCGAGGGAATAAAGGGAAGATATGTTTAGTGATGGCATTACACTGGAGTTGGCAAAAATAGCAGAGGATTATTCTTTGCCTGCACAGGCTGGTAGAGTGAAATGTGAGAACAAAGAGGACTTTTTTTTTATGAGCAACACAGCACGGGAAACAGGCCCTTCGGCCCAACGAGCCCGCGCCGCCGTCATAACTATATAGTAGCAATTCCATTATCCTATTATAGATTTAGGTTATTCCTAATATGGAAGACTCTCACTATAGGGACAATTTGTTCCCCAATCAGCCTAAGAGCGAATTTTTGGGTTGTGGGAGGAAACCGGAGTGCCCGGAGAAAACCCACGCAACCACGGGGAGAACGCGCAAACTCCCGCAGACACCGGCCCAATTCCAAGTGTCTGCACAGCCACATCAATAGTCTCTGAGCGGTCATGGTGCCCTTCAGATGGTCCACATAAAGCACTCATTTACGACATGAGGTACCAGGCAACCCATGAATCAACAACCAAGAGCTGTACCCGCACCACCTGCCGAATGCATGCTCAATGTTGGTCAAGTATGGACCGAATTACCTGTGGAAAAAAAAGCCATAGTTAAACAGTCCTACTATATCCCTCTATCTGCATGACGCTCATGTGGCTGTCCAAGAGACACTTAAACAGCCCTAGCGTGCCTGCTCCCACCACCTTACTCGGCAGTGCATTCCACACCCCCACTACCCTTTGTGTGAAAAACTGCCCTCTAATATTCGTCCTATACATAGCCCCCCCCACCCTATGGCCATGACCCCTCGTCCTATCCATTTCTAAAGGTGGAAAAAGTTTACCTCCATTTACTCTATCTATACCCCTTATAATCTTATACACCTCTATGAGATGCCCTCTAAGCCGACGTCTTTCAAGACGTGACAAGATGTGACTTGGACAAGTTGCAGAGCTGGGCCGAGAGGTGGCAAATGGAGTTTAATGTGGAAAAGTGTGAGGTAATGCATTTTGGCAGGAACAATAAATGTGTAGAGTATAGGGCTAATGGTAGGCTCTTAATAGTGTTGAGGAACAGAAGGATCTTGGTGTATGTGTCAATAGATCCCTGAAAGTAGGCAGTCAAGTGGATAAAGTTGTTAAGAAGGCATATGGAGTCTTAGCTTTATTGGCAGGGGGATTGAATTTAGGAGCCGCAGCATCATGTTGCAACTGTACAAAACTCTAGTGCGGCCGCACTTGGAGTATTGTGTGCAGTTCTGGTCCCCACTTTATAAGAAAGATGTGGAGGCATTGGAGAGAGTACAGAGGAGGTTTACCAGGATGTTGCCTGGTATGGAGGGCAGGTCCTATGAAGAGAGGTTGAAGGATTTGAGGTTGTGTTCGTTAGAAAGGAGGCGGCTAAGAGGGGATCTTATTGAAGCATATAAGATGATTATAGGTTTAGATAGGGTGGACAGTGATAGCCTTTTTCCTAGGATGGAGAAAGCTAGCACGAGGGGACACAGCTTTAAATCAAGGGGTATGAGTTATAGGACGGATATCAGAGGTAGGTTCTTTACTCAAAGAGTGATTAGGGAGTGGAATGCCCTGCCTGCAGCTGTTGTAGATGCGCCAAGTTGGTGGCGTTTAAGAGGTTAATTGATAAGTATATGGAAGAGAAGGGAATGGTTTAGTTTGGAGGGGCATTGCTTTTTATTTTGGTCGGCACAACATCGAAGGCCGAAGGGCCTGTTCTGTGCTGTAATGTTCTATGTTCTATGTTCTATGTTCTAAGGGAAAACAACCCCAATCTATTTAATCGTTCCTCACAAGACAGTCCTTCCATACCAGGCAGCATCCTGGTAAACCTCCTCTGCACTCTCTCCAAGGACTCCACATCCTTCCGATAGTACGGCGCAGTATTCCAAGTGAGGCCTAACCAAAGTTGTATACACTGCAACATCAAACTCCTACTCTTGTATTCTATACCCTTTTCTATGAAAGCTAACATACTATATGCCTTCTTTATCACCTTCTCCACCTGTGAGGACACCTTCAGAGACTTGTGAACCTGCACCCCCAAGTCTCTCTGCGTCTCTATGCTCCGTATAGTTTTACCTTTTATCCTATAACTCTCTTCTACATTTTTCCGGCCAAGATGCATCACCTCGCATTTATCCGGATTAAATTCCATTTGCCATCTATCTGCCCAGTCTACCAACCTATCTATGTCCTGTTGTATTGCATGACACTGCTCCTCTGTACCCGCCAATCCAAGCATCTTGGTGTCATCAGCAAATTTGCTGATCTCACCACCTACCCCAACTTCCAAGTCGTTTATGTAGACCACAAATAGAAGAGGACCTAGTACTGAGCCTTGTGGCACTCCACTAGTGACAGGCTTCCAGCCGGAAAAAGAGCCTTCCACTACTACCCTCTGTCTCCTCCTCCCGAGCCAGTTCTCGACCCATCTACATACCCGACCCTGTATCCCATGCGCCTTCACCTTCTCTATCAGTCTACCATGAGGAACCTTGTCAAACGCCTTACTGAAATCCATGTAGACGACATCAACAGCCTGTCCTTCATCAACTGTTTTTGTCACTTCTTCAAAAAATTCCACTAGATTTGTAAGACAAGACTTCCCCTTGACGAAGCCATGCTGCGTATCCCTGATCAGATCGCAGCGCTCCAGATGCTCATACATCCTGTCCCTAAGGTTCCTCTCCATTATCTTACCTATAATGGAAGTCAAGCTCACCGGCCTATAGTTCCCTGGGTTATCCCTCTGACCTTTTTTAAACAACGGTACTATGTTTGCTATCCTCCAGTCCTCTGGGACCTCACCTGTGTCCAAGGAAGAGACAAAGGTTTGCGTCAGAGGCCCAGCCAAGTCTTCCCTCAACTCCCTTAGCAGCCTGGGGTAAATGCCATCAGGCCCTGGAGCTTTATATGTCTTTAAGCTGCCTAACAGTCCCAACACCTCTTTCCTCGTAATCCTTATTTCCCTCAACCGATCCTCAACTTTGTCAACATCAGGCACAGACATCTGTCCAGTCTCCTGCGTGAATACCGACGCAAAGTATTCATTCAGGATCTCCCCCATTCCCTCAGGCTCTAAGCATAGATCCCCTCCTCTGTCCCTAAGAGGTCCAATCTTGCCTCTAACCATCCTTTTGCTCCTTACATAGGTGTAAAATGCCTTTGGATTTTCCTTTATCCTACCTGCCAGAGCCACCTCGTGGCCCCTTTTTGCCTTTCTAATACCCCTTTTAAGATCCCGTCTACACTCTCTATAAGCTTCCAGCGCTGTCTCAGTCCCCAGTTGCCTAGATCTAATGTAAGCCTCTCGCTTCTTCCTGATCAAGTCCTCAATCTCCCTGGTAAGCCACGGTTCTCTAATCCTACCTTTCCCATCCTTCCTCCTTGCCGGCACGTATCTTTCCTGCAGAGAGTTTAGTTTTCCCTTGAAAGACTCCCACATGTACCTTGTCAACCTGCCCTCGAAAAGCTTATCCCAGTCGGTATCTTTAAGATCTTGCCTAATCTGGCCGTATCTAGCCCTCCCCCAGTTAAATACCTTCCCTTTTGGGCCGGTCTCGTCCTTTTCCATTAATATCCTAAAGCAGACAGATTTGTGATCACTATTTGACACCTGCTCTCCTACCTCGACGTCAACCACCTGGCCTGGCTCATTCCCCAGAACCAAATCCAGTATAGCCCCCTCTCTAGTCGGGCCATCCACATACTGCTCCAAGGACCCTTCCAAAACACACTGTACAAATTCCTCCCCGTCCACTCCTACAGCTCTGGGCCCTCTCCAATCTACTCCAGGAAAATTGAAATCTCCCACTACTACTACCCTATTTTTCCTACACTTATCTAAAATGTCCCTGCATATCCCTTCTTCCACGGCTCGCGGGCTGTTGGGCGGTCTGTAGTAAACACCCAACAGAGTAACCACTCCCTTCCTATTCCTCAACTCCACCCATAGAGACTCAATTCCTAAATCATCCATACCTCCCTCCCTCTGCACTGCTATGATGTTGTCCTTAACTAATAAAGCCACTCCCCCGCCTCTCCTCACACCAACTCTGTCACGCCTAAAACACTTATACCCTGGAATATTCAATTGCCAGTCTTGCCCCTCCTTCAACCACGTCTCGGTCACCGCCACCACTTCTAAATTCCTCGTGAACATTATTGCCTTCAGTTCATCTGTTTTGCCAGTCACACTCCTCGCATTAAAACACATGCACTGAAGACCCTCAGCTCTCAGATATTCCTTTCTACCTTCTGGTATTACCCTATCATCCCTCTCTCTCCCACTCCCAGTTCCCTCTCCCTCCCCACCCTCCCTCCCTATTAGTTTAAACACTTCTGAAACACTCCAGCTAACCTCCCAGCTAAAATATGTGTTCCCCTCCCAGTCAAATGCTCCCTATCCCTCTTGAATAGGTGACCCTCCCTCCTGAAGACCTCCCAATAATAAGGACTCTATCCTTATTCTGGGAAGGAGGAGAGAGAGTGAGGGTCATGGCGCGAGAGGTGGACCACACACTACTGAGGGCCCTATCGACAGCTGTAGGTGGAAATCCATGGTTGAGGAAGGAGGAGCATCACTTTGGAAAGTGGCATCATTGGAACAAATGCGACAGAGGCAAAGGAGCAGGGGTAGTTGGGGTGGGTCAGTATCTGTGGGAGCCATCACTCCTGCTTTTCACTCCCGGGCCATTTTATCTGCTTTTTGCAGCCCAGGAGTGATGTGACAGGGGAGCATTATTCAAACTTTTTTTTCACTGCTCACGTGCAGGTGAAGGCTTCAACCAGAGCAGCAGCATTTTGGGTATGATAAACACCACCACAGCACAATTCAGAGTTGCATTTTTTTCAGGCTGAGTTCATATGGGGGTCCCTGAGAACAGATTTCCAAGTCGGATCTGCATTATGCCCATATTCAGCAATTAAAATCAAAATGGTAAAATAGCCCCACATACTCTAAAATCAAAAATATATTTTAACTCTTATCTCGCTGTTGGAAGTGTTTTTCGCATGCTGTCTCCACCTAGAAAAGCTGCTGTTTTGGGAAACCGTTGCTTGCCTGCATTGTGTACCCTTCAGGAGTGCAGTCAGTTTTTAGCTAACCTATCATGATTCTGATTCTGTATGCAGTCAAGCCAGCCACAGCTGCTCAGCCCAACAGAGGATTTAGTTGACCCTCAGAGTCTAGAATTTCAATAGGCAGAAATACCTTAAAATGAAGCTTTTGCATATACTGAAGCAAAGAAGCCTAAGCATATATAGGATCCCTTAGTACCAAAAAGGCACTGGAATGTGGTGACTAGGGAATTTTCGTGTAACTTCATTGCAGTGTTAAAGTAAGCCAATTTGTAACACTAATAAATAAACTTCTTCATGCATGTTTTCTATTACCACATGCCACAGCCACACAGAAATTTCATGTTTTCCATTGTGAGAAGTTGAACCAACCTTTCTCAGTGTTCACTCTTTTAATTATTTGCCAGTAAATAACCACAGTCACCATTTCCAACATGAAATATGTTTGAAATTATTCTCTGATTTAAAAGCGACAGAATGATAAAACGACAAATTATTCGTTCAATGTTGCACAGATGGTCTGGTCAGAATCTGACTGAAGTCATCATGTTCTGAGTGTTTATATTGCCTTCCTAAATCTCTTCATGACAAAACACACGTTCACCGTCTTTCAAAGGCAAGACGCTAGTGCTGATCAGCCTCAAAAGAATTCAATCAACAAATCCACTGCTCTTTGAGGAAAGAAGCAGCACTCTGGAAATCTTGGCATTTCCGTCCACTTACGTTGTGCTGCTGTGAACACTAAGCTAAATGAGCCACTCGCAGCAATGTTTACCTTGCATTCCTGATTGTTAATCCATGCCTGCACGTATCTCAGACATTAAATAACAGAACAATTGACACAATTGGGGACACCCTGCACTAATGTCATGGAGAAGTTTGACTGGTCCAAGTAAAATATAATTTAGTTAATCAGATCTGGCTAACTCTGTGAACTGAAATGAAAAATTGTTGGCTTGATGCAACTTGATTTGAAAGAATAATGGGCTACAAAAGCAGCTGTGGAATAATTTTGTAATGGCCAATAACTTCCGCTAAAAAGATCCATCTACACACATCTACTTGGAGACTATGCGGAAGTCCAACACACAGACAAAGCGCAGCACGTTTAAACCCCAGACTTGTTTTCTTTTAAGTGCCCAGAAGGAAGCACTTCACTGAACCAGTTTGATGCATGGTAAATGGGACAGCTCTAACTTTGCCTGCTTGCCCTGATGTTATTTAAGTATTTACGCCTGCTTACTTTCACAATTTGTTTTGTTCTGGATACAGTGAGCCGAGGCTGGAACACTTCCTGATCCTCCAGACTCTGAAGACTCCCGACCTGGAACAGCTGACCACATGGGCCCTGTGGCCAATGCAACAGCTGTGGAACCGGGGCCTTCAGGTCATCGACCCCAGTCTACACTTCCCACTGCTTTGGCAAAGCAGCCGGCATAATCAAGGACTCTACACATCGCAGACTTCCACCTTCTTCTACAGGGCAAGATCTACAAGAGTCAGAAAGCTCGTACCAACAGATTCAAGAACAGCTTCTTCCCTGGTGTCATCAGACTATTGAACTGTCCTATCATACATTAAGCTGAGCTTTCTCTTTATCCTACCAGTAAACACAACATTATATTCTGCCCCCTCTCCTTTCCTTTTCTGTATAGCATGCAAGAAACAATACTTTTCACTATATCCCATATGTGACAACAATAAAATCTCAGGGAACTTTGCTCTTATTAACAGCAAGAATGACACATGTGAGCATGACTCGAGCGCTTTTCATTTGATCTGAGGAGAGTGGAAGGGAAGAGGGGAATTAGGTAGAAAATTGAAGCTGACAGGATTGAAGGGAATTTTATGAATTCCTACTGTGCTGGGTTTACTCCAGCCGTGTGAGCTGTCAATTGATGTTGCTGTGAGTTGCATGCTCTCTTTTCTTCAGAATCTAAACATGTTTCCCAGCCCTCCATACTTTGTCCAAAGTGAATTGAAATATTTACTGTAGGCATGATTCCAAAATGGCGCCGGAGGGTGGTACCATCTTGCGAGCAGTCTCCAACATTCCTTCTAATTCTACCTTTCACTCTCGTTCTAGGCTTCTAAAATTTTATCCTAACTCTTTTAAACTCTCTTACAGTCCTTTAATTCAATCTCTTGCAGACTTGTCAACATTCTGCATACGTGCAGTATACTTTGTCTGTACAACTTGCAAGAAACAAAATTTTTCACCATATACTAATACATGTGGTAATAATGAATCAAGTCAAATCAGGAAGGTGCCTGATACAGGCAGATATCTGGCAACCTGGGTCCTAACCCAGGTCAAGATGGCATGATCTCAATTCCAAACCCAAACAGAGGCTTTACATGATGCGATTTTAGACCAGTTACTGCCCCATTCAGGGCCCATTTTCACAGGCACACTCCAAGAGCAGGATTTTCCCTTGGGCTCCCAGACTAAATGCTGAACCTGCATTTGCCCAGGATCCAGACTCCACATGGTCACCTCTGTTTGCTAGCTTATCAATGGTGGTTGTGGGGGATGGTGGGGAAGGGCTGGGTGGGAAAATTGAGGGGTAGTTCCCAACACTACTGACACCATCTCATGGCCAGGACGTCTGGAGCCCCGGCAACTCCACTGAGAGAGAGCTGAAGCAGGTCTGAGAACGTAAGGGTGTTTCCAAATCAAGATGCCCTTTTTGGGGTAAGAATAATTATTTGATTTTCAGGCGGGAAAGTGACAGAAAGGGATTGGGAGGAGGAGGAATCACTGGGGAGTAGCACCTTCAATGGCTCTCAGTCCTGTTGATACCCACCCCCAAGACTCCCTCATTGACCCCACCTCTATTAAACTGGCTGTCTGCCCATGTAGGAGAAGAGGAATGGGGGGGCTAGGCAAAATAGAGGGAGTGGGGGTTTGGTGAGAGGGCTGCTCCACCATTCATAAAAAGCCAGTGGTCTGAAAAATCACCCTAAATTAAGGTTTCATTATTTAAATTAACTACCTGCCTCCACTCAGGGGACGGTCAGGGAATATTTCTTCTCGGCATGAATGTATTGGGGTACTTTTTGGACATGGCACTCTGCTTTATTCCCAGCAGGCCATTCCTCATCTTCCAGCTTGTCATCCTTGGGCCAAGGTTCTGCCCAATGATTGGCTCATTGAGATAGGATAGGAGAGAAAAGAAAACCCTGGGATAATTTCAGAAAGCATTCGAAAAGTTACAGTGAGGGTTATTTTGGATTGATGTCCTGTAAATTTAAAGTTTAAAGTGTATTTATTAGTGTCATGAAGAGGCTTACATTAACACTGCAATGAAATAACTATGAAAACTCCTTAGTCGCCACAGTCGGGCGCTTGTTCGGATACGCTGGGGGAGAATTTAACACGGCCAATCCACCTAACTAGCACTGGATGAAAGCAAATTACTTGGGATCCTTTGTCAAAGCTTTGTCAAAGGGTCATTTGGATTTAAAACGTCAGCTCTTTTCTCTCCTTACAGATGCTGCCAGACCTGCTGGGATTTTCCAGTCTTTTCTCTTTTGGTTTCACCTAACCAGCGCGTCTTTCAACTAAGGGAGGAAACCAGAGCACACAGAGGAAACTCACTTAGCTATAGGGAGAATGAAGATATTTGTATTCCTTCAAAGGAAAGATTCTAAGACATTGGTAATAAAGGGAAGTCTGATGTGGATTTCAGCTCAAAAATCAAACACCCATAGCAATAATGCTACAGAGACGATGAGTTGCATATTTTAATATAATTGACTCCAGATGTATGGCTATTTGCTTTAAGCAATTTTTTGTAACCAACACACAGTTTAAATACTTCAAAGCGAGTCAGTATTGGGAATAAAATTGTGTTCTTTCCATTGAACCTGTACATTTCTACTTCCTAGAATTCCTGAGCCAAACATAAAGCCGTCCAGTTATTTCAGTCAGACTTGCTGAATTTCTCCTTAGTAACAGCAGTTTGCAGGAGCTTACTCATCAATTTTTTTTTGTAGAAAGTGTGTGTTTTTTTGCATGTTGTTGTTGACTTTTTCTTAGAGCGAGTTGTTGACTGAGCACTTGAATGGTGGCACAGTGGCGCAGCGGTTAGCACTGCTGCCTCATTATGCCAGGGGCCCAGGTTCAATTCCAGCTTTGGGTCACTGTCTGTGCGGAGTCTGCATGTTCTCCCCAGGTCTGTGTGTGTTTCCTCCAGTTGCTCCAATTTTCTCCCACAGTCTGAAAGATATACTGGTTAGGGTGCATTGGCCATGCTAAATTCTCCCTCAGTGTACCTGTACAGGCGCCGGAGTGTGTCTAGTAGGAGATTTTCACAGTGACTTCATGGCAGTGTTAATGTAAGCTTACTTATGACACTAATAATTAAAATAAAACAGCAGCTTCTTGTAAAATACTCCATTTCTGACATGGGGGTATAATATTTCCTCTCAAAATAAGGGGCAGTTTTGGTGGAGTGGAATGTTAAAATCTCCAAATCACCCACTTCCAACATTAGAAGGGTGGACTGGGCTGGTATAGGAATGGAGATGAGGTGGGGGAGGAGAGTGGGCAGTCAACCCGCTGGTCTATAAAATAATGAGAGGCATAGATCAACTAGATAGTCAATGTGTTTTCCCAAAGGTTTGAGGAGTCTAAAACTAGAGGGCACAGATTTAACATGAGAGGGGAGAAACAAAAGGGTTCAGAGGGGCAGCTAAAGGGAGCTGAGGACATCCTCACAGAAAAGGGAAAGAAACCCAAACTCTTTTCTCCCCTCACCAACCCTGCACCAACCCTCCCCGCAATCACTCCCAGAACTCACCGAGTAAATACCAAGACCTGAAACTTGAAATACAATGCCTTGCACCTCTCAGCCTGGATAATTAGATAAGGATTAAAGTTCAAGTGCTCTCACTACATTGCAAATCCTTTGGGTTTCTCAAAATCAAAATTCATTTGCTGTCCTTTTCCATGATTGACTTATTGCGATTTGTGGGCACCATTCGTCACATAAATAACAGATTTCTGGCGTTGCATTTATTATTGATCTCGAGTTGTGTATAATTTGTTCTGTGCTCATAACCTGGTCAATGCATACCATGTTTCACATGGTTAAAACCCTTTCATTGTCACTTTCAATTCGCCAGACCCAAAGTTACAATAAGCATTAAGACGTAGTAATAAGGTTTCAGTTCAATATGATGGAATTTTTTTTCAGAGAGATGTTCAACATGAATCACTTTGCAATAAATTCCCTGAAATAAGTAAATGCCTTTCTGCAGCGATTGGCGCTAGCGTCTCCAGCAAATTGTGATTAAATTGCCCATTTACACAGAGCGCTGAACATTTTTGTGTGGTTACTGCTGGAACATTGAACTGAAAAGGACACGGAGTGAACATAAAGAGCACAAACCGGACTGTGACACATCCCCCAACCACAAGCAGGAACATTGCAGATTCGTATATCACATTTTAAAAAAATTGCCCACTTAGTCAAGAATAACTGATAGATGTGCAAAATGTACCAAGCCTGAGTGGCACTTTATTCTGCCAGATTGTCCATTTTTCTTGACACAAAAGGAAGTGTTACAGCACATTTTTTTTATTCATCTGTCGGACATGGGTGTCGCTGGCTGGCCAGAATTTATCTCCCATCCCTAATTGCCCTTGGACACCATTTGGAGTCAACCACATTGTTGTGGACCTGGAATCACATGGAGGCCAGGCCAAGTAAGGATGGCAGATTTCCTTCCCTAAAGGACATTGGTGAAGCAGGTGGGCTTTTCTGACAATCGACAATGAATTTCACAGCCATTAGGTTTTTCCAGTTTTTTTTATTGAATTCGATTCCATCACCTGCTGTGGCAGGATTTGAACCCAAGTCCCCCAGAACACAAAGTGAGTTTCTGGATTCATACTCAAGCGATAATAGCAAGGAGCTAAGGCCTCCCCATGTGCCCCATGATATCTGAAAACTTCTCGGTGGGATTTGTGAATGCAGTACGAGGCAGGAAAGAAGTTGGAAATTGGCAGTGAGTTAGAAGATTTAATCACAGTGAAGGGATAGTGCCTCTGGCTTACAGCAGTAAGAGACGAGTTAACTTGCTGAGTCAGGGCAACCTAATGTTTAGAAAAACTCCACTCTTCTTGTCTTTTCCACTAAAAACACAATCATTTGGAACAAAAGCAAAAACAAAAAAATTGCTTAGGCCATGTTCACTGAGATAAACTTATGCTTTTGTTTAAGAAAAACAAAGCTTTTTTTTGGATGAATGACTTTTGCCAACTAAAGGAAGTTCCAAAGTTTATTTATTAGTCACAAGTAGGCTTACATTCATATGCAATGAAGTTACTGTGAAAATCCCCTAGTCACCACATTTCAACACCGATTCAGATACATTGAGGGAGAATTTAGCATGGCCAATTAACCTAACCAGCACATCTTTTGGGCTGTGGGAAGAAACTGGAGCACCCAAAGGAAACTCAAACACAAAGAGAATTTTTTTGTGGAGAATTTTTTTTTGCAGAGAATTTGATTTGATTTGATTTATTATTGTCACATATATTAACATACAGTGAAAAGTTTCTTGCATGCTATACAAACAAAATATACCATTTATAGTGGTGCATCTGGATTTCCAGAAGACATTTGACAAGCTGCCACACCAAAGATTGCTACATAACATAAAGGCGCCTGGTGTTAGAGATAACGTATCAGCATGGATAGAGAATTGGTTAACTAACAGAAAGCAAAGAGTGGGGGGTAAATGTGTGTTTTTCTGGTTAGTGATCAGTGACTAATGGTGTGCCTCAGGGATCAGTGTTGGGATCATAATTATTTACAATTTACATAGATGATTTGGAATAGGGGACAAAGTGTAGTGTGTCAAAATTCGTGGATAACGCTAAGATGAATGGCAGAGCAAAATGTGCAGAGGATGCTGAAAGTCTGCAAAGGATGTAGATAGTCTAAGTGAGTGGGCAAGGGTCTGGCAGATGGAGTACAATTTTGTAAATGTGAGGTCATCCATTTTAGAAGGAATAATAGCAAAATGGACTATTATTTAAATGATCAAAAATTGCAGTGTGTTGCTGTGCAGAGGGACCTGGGTGTCCTTGTGCAAGAATCACAAGGGGTTTGTTTGGAGGTGCACCACATTCACATGTTCCCCATTGTCCACTGCACATGTAACGTTCTTAAAGAATTCCACCAAATTGGTCAAACATGACATTCCCTTCGTGAACCCATGCTGCGTCTTACCAATGGGACAAGTTATATCCAGATGTCTCATTTCTTCCTTGATATAGATTCAAGCATTTTCCCTATTACGAAAGTTAAGCTAACCTGCTCACAGGATTATATTATGATAATGGAATTGCTACTGTATAGTTATGACAGCGGCGCGGGCTCATTGGGCCCAAGGGCCTGTTTCCCGTGCTGTGTTGTTCTAAAAAAAAACGGCCTATTGTTACTCAGCTTTTGTCAACTTCCTTTTTTAAACAGTGGCATCACATTTGCTCAGAAGACTGAGGAAATTTGGCATGTTAGCTATGACTCTTATTAACTTTTACAGATGCATCATTGAAAGCATTCTTTCTGGTAATATCACAGCTTGGTACAGCTCCTGCTCTGCCAAAGACCACAGAAACTACAAATCTACAGTAATTAAGAGGCATAGAGGAATGGAGTTTAAAAACAGTGAGGTTACGTTGCAGCTCTATAAGGTGCCGATGAGGCCACACATAAAGTATTGTGTACAGTTTTGGTCTCCTTACTCAAGAAAGGATATACTGGCACTGGAGTGGATGTAGAGGAGATTCATTAGATTGATTTCAGAGTTGAGAAGGTTGGCTTATGAGGAGAGACTGAGTGTAGTCTGGGCTACACTCATTGGAATTCAGAAGAATGAAGGTGATATTATAAGGTTATGAAGGTAATACATAAGATAGAAGCAGGAAGTTGTTTCCACTGTGGGGGTGAAAATATAACTAAGGGTCACAGCCTCAAAATAAGGGGAAGAAGATTTAGGACTGAGTTGAGAAAAACGTTTTCACAGTGAGTATTTCTGCCCAGTGAAGCAGTTGAGGCTACCTTATTGAATGTTTTTAAGGCAAGAACAGATAATTTTTTCAACAGTAAGGATTAAGGGTTATAGTGAGCAGGCGGGTAAGTGGAGCTAAGTCCATGAAAAGATCTGTCATGATCCTACTGAATGGCAAAACATGCTCAAGAGGCCAGATGCCTATTCCTGCTCCTAGTTCTTATGTTCTTATGAAAGTAGAGGCGTTGGTGGGCTTTCTCAACTATCGTGTTGGCATGGGGGAACCAGGACAGGACGTCAGTGATTGGACACCTAAAAACTTGAAGCTTTTGACTCTTTCTACTTCATCTCATTGATGTAAATAGGGTCATATTCTTCTTTACGCTTTCTGAAGTCGATGACAATCTCCTTCATTTTCTTAACATTGAAGGAGAGATTATTGTTGCTGCACAAGTTCACCAGATTCACTATCTCATTGCTGTACTCTCTCTCATCATTGTTTGAGATCCAACCCACTACGAAGTGTTGTCAATAAACTTGAAAATTGAATTGGAGGAGAATTTGGCCTCACAGTCATAGGTGTATAAGGAGACTGAGAACACAGCCTTGTGGGGTACTAGTATTGAGGATGATCATGAAGGAGGTTTTACTGCCTATCCTTACTGATTGTGGTCTATAAGTTCAGAAATTCAGGATCTAGTCATAGAGGGAGTTTGGAGATGCGTTTCTTGGGAATGATGGTTTTGAAGGCTGAACTGTAGTCAATATCTAGGAGTCTGACAGAGGTATCCTTGTTAGTTAGATGTTCCAGAGTTGAGTGCAGGGCTAGGGAGGTGGCATCTGCTATTAACCTGTTGTGGCAGTAGGCAAACTATAGTGGATACAGGTAGTCCAGAAGGCTGGAATTGATTTGTGCCATGACTAGCCTTTTGAAGCACTTCATAATGATGGATGTCAGAACCACCAGCTGATAGTCATTAAAGCACAGGAACATACAAACTCCACACAGACAGAGACCCAAGCTGGGAATCAAACCCAGGCCTCTAGTGCTGTGAGCCAGCAATGCTAATCAATGTGGCACCATGCATTTCATTTTCTGTTTCTCTCTCTCTCAGAGTTGTCCACATTCTGTTGAAACCATAACAAGTATGAAAGTTGGTAAGTTATGTTACAGCTGTATAAAAATTTACTTCAGCCGCATTTGGAATGTTGCATGCAGTTCTGGTCACCACACCACAAGAAGGGCATGGATGCTTTGAAGAGGGTGAAAAGAAGGTTTACCTTCTGGATATAGCCTGGTCTGGAGGGTTTTAGATATGCGGTGAGGTTGGATAAACTTAAATCGTTTTCACTGGAAATGTAGAGGCTGAGGGGGGACCTGATCAGGACTACAAAATTTTGAAAGGCAGAGATAGGGTGGATAGTTTTTTCCCAGGGTGGAAGAGTCAACTACAAGAGGGCACAGTTTGAAGATGAGAGGGGGTAAGTTTTGGGGAGATGTGTGGAGAAATGGAATGCACTGCCAGTGGAGGTGGTGGAAGCAGACACATTAGCAACATTCAAGGCATATCTTGAGAGGCACATGAACGGTAGACGAACTGAGGGTTAGAAACCACCTATCAGCAAAGGCTTGGTGGGCTGAAGAGCCTACTCCTGTATTGTATCATTCCTTGTTTCTACCCTTTCAGAAATGTGACTGTGCTTCCAACAAAGTACCTATTGACGTAGGCCTTGCTGAACGCAGTAGGGTGTCAATGCCAGATGGCAACAAAGGGATACACTCCTTTGACACCATGGTGGGTGAAAAAGCACTATCAACGATTACAGAATAAATCAACAGTGAACATTTAATGTGTTTTACACAAAACTCTGAAGTAATGGAGAAAACGCATATCTAATCAGCCTTGCGGTTTTAATTTTGTAATCTGTATGCCGTGTTTTTCTTTATTCCTAAATGAGATTTGTTTATGAGCCACAGGAGGCCCAAAGTTAATCAATGAATTGTGATGCAGTTTAATCCAATAAAAGCACGTATAGTCTGTTGCAAAATATTCAGTTCTGGATATTAAGACATTTGCAGAGTTAAATCTGCAGCCTGTGTTTGGACAATAGAATATTATCACCAATTGAATCTAAACAATTTTCTTTCACACTGAACCACTAAGGGAGAGGAGTATTTTTTTCGACATGTTTATGTATAAAGCAACAGTTAGCTTTTTAATAAACAAGTTTATCATTTTTGTTGCACAATCTTCTGAGAAATCTTCCACTGAGTATAATGATTCTATGTGACATTCAGCTCCTTTGAATATATTTAGTCTGCTGAGATCACAGATAATTGGGAAACATTCCATGTTTGCTTTGGGCTTGTGCATTTTAAATGCTGTCTTTAGCTTTCATCAATGGAACGTCGTCACTTAATTGGTACATTTGGAATTTTATAGTTGGAGAACAATGTACCTTTGTTGGATCGCAATCCTTGCACCAGAACACTTGGTGCATCTTTTATTTTAATCAATTTTTGTTTCTGAATGTACAGTTGATTTATGAAAAATAGGAATAACATTTTTTAAATGAAGTATTTAACAAATGCAATGCAGTCTGGTGAGGAACAGCGTTCATTAGAAGTTTATGGGTAGCACAGTTTCTCAGTGGTTAGCACTGCTGCCTCACAGTGCCAGGGACCCAGGTTCTGTGTGGAGTCTGCATGTTCTCCTTGTGTCTGCATGGGTTTCCTCCAGATGCTCCAATTTCCTCCCACAGTCCAAAAGTTAAGTGCACTGGTCAAGCTAAATTCTCCCTGTGTACCCAAAAAGGTGTCAGAATATGACAGCTAGGGGATTTTCACAGTAACTTCATTGCAGTGTTAATGTAAGCCTACTTGTGACGCTAATAACTAAATTTTCACAAGTCAAAACTTCCCAATCATTCAGCTTTTCTTTATTCATTCATGGGATATGGGGGTGACTGGCTGGCCAGCATTTATTGCCTATCCCTAATTACCTAAGTCCAGTTTAAAGTTAATCACCTTGCAGTGGATCTGGAGTCACATGTAGATCAGACCAGGTGAGGATGGCAGATTTCCTACCCTCTGGGCATTAGTGAACCAGATAGTTTGACAATTCACAATGGTTTTATAGTCATCAGGAGGTTCCTAATTACAGATTTTTTAAAATTGAATTCAAATTCCACCATCTGCTATGGCAGGATTCAAACTCATGTCCCCAGAATGTTTGCTGAATTTCTAGATTAATGGTCTCGGGGTAATACCACAAGGCCCTCACCTCACTCAGTGAGGTAATAACCAAGTCAACAACATAGCCTCTAGGTTCTGAAGTTTGGTTCCTTGCTTTGTGTTGACTTAACCAGTCTCAGGACTGTAAAATTTAACTGGCCTTTGGGATGGTTCCTGCTTCTGCTTTCTTTCTTGTCACATCTTGATGAAAATGTGTTGCAAATAAAATGGGAACTGGATGATGCTGCACTTGGTAACATGATTATTAGACTTGATGGACTGTGCTCATATGAAGTTACATTTCAACACAAAAAAAATGACCAAATCATCCAACTGGTCAATGCTGGAACTAGGTCTATTTTCACCCACCAGTGAAAACAACCTCCTGCTTCTATCTTATCTGTTCCCTTCATACTCTTATATGTCCCGATCTACATTTCTAGAAATCTAACAGATTTTTGAAGTGAAGAATTTGGAAAGTTAATAAGGTTGAATTTGAGATGAAAACAAAATAACAAACAAGTAACAAGATTAGCAGGCATCTAGAGAAGAAAAATGAGATGTGATTTTTGCCTGGTAATAAGATTGACAGGCGTCCAGAGAAACTGAGGTACACTTTGCATATCAGAAAAACTGTTTATCAAAGATCAGTGCAGGAGGTGGGCTGTATAAAATTGATAACTTCTAAAAGCAAGAAATTTGAGAGAGATAGACAGCTGAATAGGGTGAACTATCAAAGAAACTGGACAATATAACTGTTAGCACCCACGCTTGGAAAGGAGGCTGGTCTTCCATCCAACAGCTAAATGACCTGTTCCATCTAACATTTGGAGTTATGATAGTTTGCAGATGTTCCCCTCTAACAAATATAGTTCCATCCCTTTGATGAACCAGGAAAAGATATTTCCCGGACTTGGTTATCTAAGCTGTATTGTGCAATAATTATCAACTTGATTTCACTTACTGGCTGGGATTTTCCAGCTCTGCTCACTCCAGAATTGGAAATTCCCACCTGAGATCTAGGAGCCTTTGCATTTTCTGATGCTCATCTGCTACGATTCCCGTGGTGGGCAGGACAGGAATATCCCCCCCATAGAGTTACTAAATTAGATGTTGTTTGGGAAAAGAGGTATCTAGGTGGGTTCGAGGAACGTGAGTATACTTTGGGATCAAGAGGTAATTTTGTATAAGACATTTGTTTAATTATTAATATCCTTAAGCGTAATAGTGTATATTAGTCTTTCTTATTGTGCATTTTCCTTCTACTTCGATAAATACGCTTCATTAATTGTTTACACAATGACTGGATGGATTCCTTGTTGGGATGTAGATTGTTCCTCATGTTATTCCAAACAATATACACAATTAAGAACAGGATGGAATTTTCCGGTCCCGTCAGCCACAGAAATCATAGTGGGAGGGGAATGGACCATGAAAAGGTCCATTGACCTCAAAAGATAATTTCTAATCTTGGGGTAAGCATGGTTGAAAAATCCCACCCCAAATGTTTCAAATCATCCTTCCGGGTTTTGAGACACTCTTGCAGACAACACCAGTGGGGTTCTTAACACTCTTTGTTTGAAAAAGTAGCCCCAGCTTGCTCCAATTTTCCTGAGAGTTGAATCCTCTTCCTTTCAGTAATGTCCTTTGGAATCCTTTCTGATCTTATTCCAGCTATTTATTTACATTTGTAGTGACAAAGATCAGTGGGATAGAAATAGGAATTGGTTCGGCCCATTTTGGGGGTGTAAGAGGGGTACAAAGTATTCCAGTTTATCAGTGAGAGATGGTCTTGCCACAATTTAGGCATTCATTGGTCCCACTGCTAAACTTTTGCGAACTTTTGTTTGTAAATGTATTTCAAAATTCACTCTGGGACTTGTTGGCTCAGGGAAGTACATTCATAATTCAGCCAAACAGGTGAAGTAACCCTTCCAATAAACACTAGTGGGAGAGATTTTTGGTCAACTTGTGATGGAAAAGAACATTGGCAACATCTACATCACCATTTGTTGCTCTGGATGACAACATGTGTGTAGACATGTATGTTGCCACTCCCTAGTGCATTAGTTATCTCACTTCATTAAAAGTTTGGTGTGGATGAGATTAGTGTCAACAACAAGGGGTTCAATCCCCAACCCTGCTGAGATAGATTCAGGTCTGGTCTCTTTGCACTATCTGTGCTGGAGGTGGTGTATGGTGGGTCTGACCTGCCTGAAGAAGGCAGAGAATTGAAGAACTATAGCACCACAGAAGGAAATTATTCAGCTCACCTTGTCCATGCCAGCCCAAGGACACCCATACACCCTTTCCAATTACACCTTCTTGCTCCTGGTCTGTAGCTTAGTCACAGGAAACGAATGGTCATGGTCGATAGATGCCCTTCGAAACAGAATGCTATTGAAGTGGTATTTCACAGGCTTCGTAGTTGGGATCCTTGTGTTTGGGTTATATATTGATTTGGATGTGAATGTGGGAAGAACCATTGGAAAATTTGCGGATGACACAAAGATTGGCCGAGTAGTGGATAGTGCAGAGGATAGCTGCAATCTACAAGCCAATACCGATGAGCTGATGGGATGGGCGGTAAAGTGACAGATGGATTTTAACAGAGAATTCCATCCCACGAAAGGGAATCTGCCAATGGGAAGCTGCCTTTGGTGGGACGAACCAAAAAATCCCTCCCATTGGCCAAAATCTTCCAGTCATTCACATCCACCGTCACTACAAGCCAGGACGAAGAATTTGGCACTCAACCAAATCACGATTCACTGCAGCTGGGCAAGAGAATCCCAACAGCGCAAAGGGCTGGAAAATATTGCCCTTGTCTCCAACAACATTTTGCTGCTTTTAGTTCGGCAAAAAAAGGACAATCTCCATTCTATGAATAAAAATGTTTCTGGCATGTTTTCACAAACTTCCTTCCACCACTGGTTTGAGGGAACTGATAATCCTCCTACACTAAAAATGTAGCATGCCATTAAATGACAAGGACAGCATGGTAGCGCAGTGTTTAGCACTGCTCCCTCACAGCACCAATTTGGGCCTAAAGTGACTGTCTGTGTGGAGTTTGCATGTTCTCCCCAAATCTATGTGGATTTCCTCCAGGTGCTCCGGTTTTCTCCCATAATCCAAAGATGGAGTTAGGTTGATTGACAATGCTAAATTTCTCTTTATCAGGGAGACTGGAATCATAGAATCTCTACAGTGCAGAAGGAAGCCATTTGGCCCATTGAGCCTAGACCAACAAGAATCCCTCCCAGGTGACCTCATTAATTTATCCTGCTAATCACCCTGACACAAAGGATCAATTTACCATATCCATTCAATCTAACCTGCATATTTTTGGAGCATAGGAGGAAGCAGGAGCACCCCAAGTAAACCCATGCAGACATGGAGAGAATGTGCAAACTCCACACAGACAATCACTCTAGCAGGATAAATATGTGGGGTTGAGGGTATGTACCTGGGTAGGCTTTTTGCTGTTGCGGGCTTAATGGGCTGATTGGCGTCCTTCTGTGCTGTAGGGATTCCAAATCACCTCAATCCATAGCCTTGCTACATTGGCATTCCACGGCTTCATTTCCGAGGTCTAAATTTCAAGTGTGTGGTCAGATTTTAAATATCCAAATGGCTGGAGTGGATGACAATGAATTAGAGAACTCACCAGAATATTGAAACATTCCACTAAATGACCCATTCGTCACCGTGAGTTCACTTCATCTTGTGAAGCACAATATTGATAGGAACAGATTAACCTGCCTGCGTTTAGTTCTCAAAATCTGATCTATATTCACAGTTCATTGTAACATCAGATGGGCATATATTTTATAAGCTTGTCTACCTTCTCTTGTCTGCAGAGATCGTTCAGATCATGAAGAAAGCAATTCTCTAATTCCAATTAATTAAAGTGCAGGGACTGGTAGTCACTCTTTCTATCTTCTTAGCTTTAGAGAGTATTTATACTCATGAGCCCAGTGAGTTCAATTACTCCATTATAATGCCTCTAATATTGAAATCAGTCCAGCTAACTCTTCTGAATTAATATCAGCTAAAGCACAATCATCCCTTCAGTAAAATGAAAGTAATGAGGACCTTTTGCGGAATGTTAGTCAGATTTAATCACAATCACTTTTTAAAGAGCTTTTCGACTTCATGAAGAAGTATTTTACCTTTGCCAAGCAGGTGATGTAGTGATCTAAATCACACAAACTATCTCTCATTGAGTGAACACGATCGCTGTATTGCATTTGCTCATCTCTTCTTCCTTGGCCTGGCCAATGTTCTGTTCAAAGAACAAAATGGAGATGGAGAAACAGCTCAGAGCTTGCCTCAACCTGTAGCTAAACTTGAAGCTGTTTTGTGCAACACTGTAGTTGCAAGTTGTTAATTTGAACTTATTCACGAGCTAATTGAGCATTTCATAGAATCATAGAATCATTGCAGTGCAGAAGGAGACATTCGGCCTGTTGAGACAACAGTCCCACCCTGACCCTATCCCCGCTATTCTACGTATTTATCCTGTTAATCCTCCCGACACTAAGGGTCAATGTAGCATGGCCAATTAACCAAGCCTGCAAGGAAGAAACTCTCACAGACATGGAGAGAATGTGCAAACCCCACATAGTCAACTGAGACTGGAATTGAACTCAGGCCCCTGGTCCTGTGAAGCATCAGTGCTAACCACTGTGCCATTATGCCATCCATCATTCTTATTTGTTCTCTCTCTGCCTTTAACACCCTCATGTATGGATCTGAAGATGACCCTTATGGCTAAAATGACCAAGGGGTATGGAGAGGAAGTGGGAGTGGGATACTGAAAGTACATGATTACCATTATTATATTGAATGGTGGTGCACGTTTGAAGGGCTGAAAGGACTACTCCTGCATTTATATTTTTACGTTTCTATGTTTCTATGACCACATTTAAAACGTGCAATACAAGCATCAGAAGATGAGTCAAGACAGATAAACGCCAGTAGAACAGCTTCTACTGAAGTAGAATAAATGACCAGAATAGATTGAATCATTTCAGGGGCAGATGATCCCATGAGGCATTGCAATAATGGAGGAGTCATACTCTCCATCATGGCTCTGAGATTTGAACATTTGAGCTCTAGCATTGATAGAGTGGCCAAGTCATTTGTAACACCACTGTGATGATTGTCTCATTAAGGGAAACACAGCAGAGTAAGAGTTCTCTGACCTGGGTGACCAATCAGAACTCAATATGGGGAATCATCCAAAGGGGAGAGGTTCTCTTAGGCAGAGATATTTTGGAATAAGCTGCAGGATGCTGCCTCTCTTGTTGATTCTTGGAAATAAATCTTTTGTTATTTACCAATGAAGTCTCTGACAGTGTATTAATACAACTAAATGGATACAGGAGCAGTGAAACTCTCTGTTGCATTGTTCAGTGTCACTGATGATCCAGATGTTTGGAGTGGAATGGCAGCTGTATCTCAGTCAGTAACCTGGTCCATCAATGATGCAGAGCTATCTGTAGCACATCACTAAACAACACTGGATTTCCAGTTTTATTCAAGTAACTGGTGTGAGATTAGAAATATCACATTAATGTTGAAAGAAAAAAAAAGCCCTCCTGGAGTGATTATTAAAGATCTATTATTGGGCAAGATTTTGTGAAGATATTGTCTGTTTTGCAGTTCTGTTATTGTTGCACCTGAAATGTCTAATGAAGTAAATATATAACAAGAGACTAAGTTGGTTAGGATTGTATTCATTGGAATTTAGTAGAATAAGAGGGGATCTCATACTTGCAAAATTCTAACAAAGTTAGAAAAAAAAATCGAAAATGGTATAGATAGGGTACATTTGGAAAGAATGTTCCCAGTGGCGAGGGAGAGAGAACTAGTGATCATAGTTTGAAGATAGGGGATACATTTTTTAAGACTGAGGTGAAGAGGACTTTCTTCACCCAAAGACTGGTGAATCTGTGGAATTCACAAACACAGAAAGCAGTTGAGGACAAAACATTGTGTGATTTCAAGAAGAAATTAAATGTAGTTCTTTGGGCAAAAGGGATCAAAGGATATTAGGGAGGGGGGGAGGAGGGACTAAGACATTGAATTTGATGATCAGCTGTGATCAAAATGAATGGTGAAGCAGCCTCGATGGGCCAAATGGCCTACTGCTGCTTCTAGTTTCTATGTTTCTATAATGAGTTTAGAAAATATTCCATCTACCAACATTTGCATCCAGCACAATGACATTCAAAAAATAAATGTGGAGAAATAAAAAGAAAATAATTTATAGCACTACTTTTGGACCAGTGTGGACAGATCACAGTCCTGCTGCTCACATGCGCTAAATGTAACCACATGCAAAAAGTTTTGTTCACTGACCTCTGACTACCAGGAAATGTCTGGTATCAGGAAAGATTAATTGGAAAGTTCATTAGAGACTTCAAATTACTCAGAATTAATGTTTTAAAAATTGCAGTAGTGCAATAACTGATATTTAGTGTGAGTTGTCAGTGTAGTCACCTCCTTGTGGGGTCTAATATCCAACACAAAACATCAAAGCACCGCAATTTCAGATTTGAACACCATATGGTGTTCAAAATTCTATCCACTGAGATATGACATTCAGCAAAATTGAACTGTTTGCTTTTAAAAAAAGAACCTATTCATGTAGGCTGCAGCTTTAAGCCTATCATTACATGCTGTTACATAAATTGTGATCCCAAGTGGTGTGAATGATGTCTCCATACATAATTGCAGTTGGATTTTCCACAAGAGGAATGAAGGTACGGGGAGAATTTGTAATCTGAAAGATTAAAGACTTTACCCTTAAAGCTTCAGTGTAACAACTCCGTAGATTGTTCCTTCCAATTGAACACAGTAAGAAGTCTCACCACGCAGGTTAAACTTCAATAGGAATCACGAGCTTTCAAAGTGCTGCTCCTCCACCAGATGCTGAATATCATATTTCAGTGTATAGTATTTTGAACATCTCAGGGTGGATGGTGTTACAAAATCTGAACTCACGATGCTTTGGCATTTTGTGTTGGATATTGGACCCATTGCAAGGAGGTGGCTGTATTGACGACTCACACTGAATATCAGTTGCTGCGCTACTGCAATCAGGCGATGAAGGAGAAGCACTCCGTGATTCCAAATAAAGCTGTTGGACTTTAACCTGGTGTGCCCATCCCAGTACAATACTAGCATCTCCACATCATGGCTTCCAATTGAAACCTGCAAGAAATTGGTAGGCTGATGTTTTGTGAATAAGTTACTAAAAAGTGGCGATTGCTAGTGGGACAGTGTTAAGAATTGCAACATTTCTTCAAGGATCTGGAGGTTATTTTCTTCATGAGTCAGGGAGCAAGAAATGCTTGGGTTTTTTCACGTTAATATTCTGTTTATGGCTGACTCTGATGGAATGGGCATGAAGTCTATTACTCTTCTAAAACCCTGATGTATGTTAGTGATGTAGTGCATTTTCTGTGCATCCTTCCCTCGGCTGACATACACTACTGACACTTAAATGCATTCAGTCAATCTAGTGCATCATTTAAATGAGGTGCTCAAGATAATGTAATGAACTCTAATTGATTTATGGAGCACAGGAAATGTCATAGAAGTGATTACAGGCTTGAGGAATTAATAAAAAAAAAGTAGGAAACAAAATGCCTAACTTCAGGCATTTCACATTTACATTTAGTCACAGCAACAAATTATTTGGAAACTGAGGAAATACGTGATTGATTTTGTTTTGGCGCAAAGTTACAAAAGATGGATATGCTTTCACAAATTTCACTCTGTTAATGGTTTTCTCAAATAAAAATCTCATTATTATTAAAGGTAAAGTCACCATAACCCCAAACAATCTTAGGCTACACTCTGCTTTGAGGGGGAGGACTGACTGGTGATGATTTTTAAAGTTTATTTATTAGTATACTGATTGATTATTAAGTAGACTTACATTAACAATACAATGAAATTACTGCAAAATTCCCCTAGTAGTCACACTCCACAGCCTGTTTGGTTACACTAAGGCAGAATTTAGCATGGTCAATCCATCTAACCAGCAAGTCTTTCAGACTGTGGGGGGAAACCGGAGCACTCAGGTGAAACCCACACAGACACAGGGAGAACATGCAGATTCCGAACAGACAGTGACCTAAACTGGGACTCAAACCCTGGCACTTTGAGGCAGCAGTGCCAACCATTGTGCCACCCTGATTTAACCTGAGGATCACCACACCTCAGACAAGGGGCAATGTGGCCTTCATAAATAACCTCAGCTGGAATAAGAATTAAACATGCATTGCTCTGCATCATAAACCAGTTGTCCAGCCAACTGAGCTAACCAACCCGATTTACACCATTGATAATGAGGCTGTGACTCCAGCCTGGGCCAGGAGCAACTATTGTGGAATATTCTTTTAAATATTTATTGCAGAAATACTCTCATTCACTTAGCTTGCTCTATGTGTGCAACTTCCTAAGTGGCACGTGACAAAAAAGGTCCATTGGGTTGGATGTTGTGATTGTAATAATTGTGAAACTGTCAGCATTGTGGTTATTACTCCTCTGAAGTTGACAAGCAACTTTATGAGTTTGTACAAACATTGCTATGAAATCCCAAAGTTGTTGTCAGTGGTTCTATACGTCTCCCATAGTTTGCACTGTTGAAGTCTCGGCCAACTCTAACCAATTGGAGGCCCCTTGAACTGATGAGAATTTACCCTTTTTTCAAGGAATATAGAGTCATAGAGTCATAGAGGTTTACAGCATGGAAATAGGCCCTTCGGCCCAACTTATACATGCTGCCCTTCTTTTTAAACCCCAAAACTATTTCCAATTGCCCGCATTTGGCCCATATCCAATAGCCATCTTACTCATGTAACTGTCTAAATGCTTTTTCAAAGACAAATTTGTACCCACCTCTACTACCTCTGGCAGCTCGTTCCAGACACTCATCACCTTCAGATTGAAAAAATTGACCTTCTGGACACATTTGTATCTCTCCCCTCTCATCTTTAACTTATGCCTTCTAATTTTACACTCAATCATTGTTAAATGGCCTCTACATTGTTACACCATGTTATTGGAATATTATTGAGTTTATAATGATTTATTAGGATACAACTATTTCTGTTGAACCTCTCTGGCCCTAGAAAATTAATTTTAAATTTGTGATACATCAAATGTTCCCATTTTCATAACAATTCTAAGCATTTAAATAATTGCTTGTATGTTTATGATATTTCAGTCTTCCAATGTCTATGTCCCAATAAATTGCTGCACTCTTTGAGAAATGTAAAAAAGTAAAATAAATTGGTACATTTTAACTCCTGATTTGTGACTAGTGAGAATATTTCAATACAATTAGCTGCTTATCATGCAAAATGGCATCTCTGTTGCTTTTGCTGGAGATCCCCTTGACTTGATATGCCAGGTTCAAAATCACATTGGGAAAGAGTCAACCATGTCACAGAGACTTCTTGTTCTTTGTGGGTAACTTTCTTTGAGATCAGATGAGCATTGTCAGTTTGGAGCTGGTCACAATTATAGGTCAGCATTCTCTCAAGAAAGTGAGATACACAAAGGCATACATGATCTTAAACCAATACAATATGTTATGCAAGAACTATACCTTACAGCGCTTGACATTATTGCATTAACCAATCAATAAGAACGCCTCTGATCCCTATACCTGTTATTATGCTTTAACTTCTTCACTTTGAATTTTGTTCAGGTGCACAAAACTGCTCACTTATCTTCCAGTTTCTAGATCTATTGAGAGGTCTATACCTAAAAAATACTCATTTTTATCTCAAGTGCGACCAATGATTGTAATTTTCCTTTTATCTCGAGAAAACTGTCACACTTCATCGCCACATCGTGCAAGATATGGCAATCAAGAAGTATTCAAATGTCTTCTTTGTTTTTGATCCTTCCATCAGTTCTAGCCTTTAAAAAAATTGCAAGCTGTGTAATTTACAATTATCGACAGACTATGTAAATGTAAAGTCGCCATAATCCCAGATGACCATAAGCTGCTCTCTTCTTTGAGGGAGACAACTGATTGGTGGTGATTTAACCTGAGTGTCACCACACCTCGGACGAGGAGCAAGGGTGAGAAGGCAGGACCTTCATGAATAACCTCAGCTGGTATGGGAATCGAACCCACGTTGTTGGCATTGCTCTGCCTCATGAACCAGCCATCTGAACAGACTGTATGCAATCTACAACTATCCACAGACCGTGAAACCAATGACTCCCCATAGTTTGGGGGAGGGTGCATCATTCTGTCCTCAAGCACATTACAGTAACCAGTCTACCATCTGCTGTTTGTGGAATCTTTCTGTGTACAAATGGGCACTGCATCCCCCTAGGTAACAATATCTGCAGTACAGAAACAGTCAGTTGTCTATGAAGCACTCTAAAACATCCCGAAAACCCGAAGAGGTCCTTCTTTCTCTTTCTGTCTTTCCATTTTTCTCTCTCTGTTTCCAGTAGCCAGCACTTTAGTCGCTCAAAATAGGAACTGATATCAAATACATATCACAAATACTACCACAAGGTTCCATACAGGATCCTCATGTCTAACAGCTGTGCACTCATCTGTGAAGAATGCTCGATCGTACAATGGTTTCTGGTAAATTCACAGATTGCTGTTTCTTCAATCTGAGATTTTTTTGGAGATAACTTGGCTTCTGTTGCAAGGTTTAGAAATGGAGTTCTTTTCCCTGATTCGCCTGTCTGGCTCAGTCTGCATGCTGCAGTCAGACAGAGACATCCGATTATGAGAGCAGCACTGCCGAGATGAAGTATTGTAAATGCTGAACTCCTCCTCCAGTTTGACATGTGCTGAGTGTCCTGTATCACGCAACACGCCTGTCTTCAGATGACTGCTTCAGGATTTCCATCTCGCTGGCTGTCAATGTATGGACAGCTTTAATAAGACAGCATAATGAATACCAACGGGCACTCCATTCTTGAAATTTACTGATGTTAACACAGACTTTGTAACCCTTTTTAAAAAAATTGCTCCACTTCAGAAGGGTTCAGGCTAATTGACTGAGCAATAACAACCTGTGTTGCACCTAGCTTTCAGATCACAAGTGGAAAAATGCAGTACTCACAAGCCATCAAACTGCTTTGACAACAGACCTTGTTTACCTATGCTTCATGACCCTTGATTATGCCTCCCCATCTTGTAGAAATGGAAAGTCATAATATGTCAACCCTCTATATTCTGCATAACTTAGACTTGCAGAGAAATTTCTTCACGTTTTTATTTCTGTAAGGGAAATTTCAGAAGTAACTAAATGTAGTAGTAGTTAGCACTGCTGCCTCACAGTGCCAGAGCCCTGGGTTCAATTCTAGCCTTGGCTGACTGTGTGGAGTTTGCAAGTTCTCCACATTTCTGCGTAGGTTTCTTCCGGGTGCTCTGGTTTCCTCCTGCATTCCAAAGATGTGCAGGTTAGATGGATTGACCATGTTAAATTGCCCTTTGATGTCCCAAGAGGTATAGGTTAAATGGATTAGCCATGAAAAATTTATGGGATTACAGAATAGGGCTGGGAGAGAAAGCCGAGATAAGATGTTCCATCAGAGAATTTGTGCAGATTTGATGGGCTGAATGGTCTCTTCTACACTGTGGGGATTCAATGATTCAAATACCTGAAATCAACATTTGACTCTTCATAACAATACCAGCACTTCATCAATATCATCTTTTGTTATGGTGAAAAATTGCAACATGCTACTGCGCAGAGGGACATGGTGTCCTTGTGCATGAATTGCAAAAACTCAGTCTGCAGGTTCAGCAGGTGATCAAGAAGGTGAATGGAATGTTGGCCTTTGTCGCGAGGGGGATAGAATATAAAAGCAGAGAGATCTTGCTGCAACTGTACAAGACGCTGATGAGGTCGCAACTAGAGTACCGTGAGAAATTTTGGTCCCGTTATTTGCAAAAGGATATATTGGACTTGGAGGGAGAACACAGAAAGTTCACCAGGCTGATACCAGAGATGAGGGGGTTAGCTTATGAGGAGAGATTGAGTAGATTGGGCCTGTACTTGTTAGAGTTTAGAACGCTGAGGGATGACCTTATAGAGACATATAGGATAATGAAGGGGCTAGATAGGGTAGAGGTAGAGAGATTCTTTCCACTTAGAAAGGAAACCAGATCTAGAGGACACAGTTTCAAAAAAAGGGGGGAGGGGTCAGTTTAGAGCAGAGTTGAGGAGGAACTTCTCTCAGAGGGTAGTGAATCTCTGGAAATCTCTGCTCATTGAAATGGTGGAGACTACCATTTCAATGTTTGAACATGTTTAAGTCACGGGTAGATAGATTTCTGATCAATAAGGGAATTAAGGGTTATGGGGTGCAGGCAGGAAAGTGGAACTGATCCACTTCAGATCAGCCATGATCTTATTGAATGATAGGGCAGACTCGAAGGGCTAGATGGACAATCCTGCTCATATTTCTCATGTCCTTATGTTCTTATTTAAACACATTTCAGTTTCTGAATGTTAGAAGCAATGTAAACAGTTATTTATTAAATTGTTGGATGAGAATATATCAGAATATAGGCAATGTAGTTCAAGATTTTACCAGCACACCAACCCAGATTTTAGGGGTGTGTGGAGCTCAGAAAACGGCATTCTCTGTTGGCTTTGGGCAGGATCGTATGAACTTTGGGCGGACGTGCCAGTAAAACTCCACTCGAAAGTTTGGGTCAAACTCACACATGACATTTTACAGCAAAAATTATATATTTTTCTAATTCTGAGCAAGCACAATTGAGAACAGATTCATTCAACTCAATGCTTTTCAATATTGCTGAAGCGTGAGACATGTTGTCAAAGCTTTACATCTTGCACTCAACAGGTCAAATGCAAGATTTCAAATGATCACAAACAGGAAAAAGGCACTGACTGTTTGGCAAGTTCACTCTGATTGGCCGTGGTGTTGCCATGGGGAAAGTAACAGAAAACTAAGCAGAGGCCATGGAGTAGGGATTGGCAAATACAATGCATTTGAAAAGGTTCTACAAATAAATATGTTATTCCAATAATCTTTTCTGAGTTTGCAGATTATAGACAAAAGAAAGAGGAGAATTTGACATTTTAACGGTTGTCCTAAAAATAAAGTATTTGAAATAAGGTTGCCCGTTGAATCATGTCTTGTTCTACAAGGAAATACCAGATTTATTCAAATTTAATAATGTATTACTGCAGTTTTGTTGTGCTGAGAAAAGAGAATGACTTTTCATCAGATGTACATTTCATATCAGTTACGTGTGTTGCTGTAGGATGTCTTATTCCGTAGACAGTAATACTTCTGCCTCTGATCCAAAAGTTCTGGGTTTGAGTCCAGCCCCAGGCTTGGATGGTGAGGGAAGGTGCATTCGTAATGGAGCCAACAAGTTGGGTATCAAACTTACCAATCCTCCAACATATGCCAAAGGCAAGCAGTAAGAGTGGGAGTGATTGCTGGTTAGCCATGAGATGGAAAGACAAATTGGAGCTTCTGCCATCACTACACGAAGCTTCAGGCCACCACAGGCACGTATGTATATGTGTGTATTGCCACGGCATCAAGACCTCCCGAGTGATCTCTAATACACATCTGTGTTGTTTCCTGTTAATAAAAAGCTTTTGTTGTTAACAATGATGTTTCTAGCTGGATGCTGATTCCTTCCAAAGGAATTGGATAGAAATTCATGCTTTGAAATTGGTACCAGATGCACATGATTACGATGATCATCAGGAGTTGAGTTCTGTTCCTATATTATACTCTGGAGCCATAAGTCTAAAATTATGAAAACTGGAAGCAATGAACATTGTTTCTGCTTCCTGAATTTTATTCAGAGCACCAAGGCAACTTCTTCCTAGGAAAATGCTTCCTTTAGAATGTCGCAGTGTGTCAGAAGGCCCACGCCCATAGGCCAATTGAAACTGTAAGTGTTCAATTAATGGCCTTCTGCCACTGACACTGGAGCTTTCCCTATGGCTGGAATGCTTAAGCCTGGTCTCCAGCTGGCAGCAAGATTGTTGGCCTGATGGATGCATGGGGTGAATTCTGGACACTGCCCATTGAGGCGTGGCATACCCAGGCCACAATGCCTCTTCCTGACCTGTCACCCTGCCTTTCTGTTCTTCAGCCACTCCCTTATCTGCCAACCAGATCTTGGCAAGATGAGAACTAGCTGCCATTTGATGGCCAGCAGATTGCTGAGGTGGGACTTCCTCTTGCATAGCCCACTTCAAGTAAATTAAAGACCCAATGGTTGTTGGATGGTTGCAGGGTTGAGATAGCACAGCTCACTCCGAATTATATATCAATTAAGTGGCCGGGGGGGCGGATTTGGCAGGAAGATGATGGGGGCAATTGCAGAGATCCCAACACCAGCATAACCTTTTACCCATTACCATCCCCAATTGCCCCTTGAACTGAGTGGGTTGCTAGGTCATTTGAGAGAGCAAGTTGAGTGTCAACCACATTGCTGGTGCTCTGGACATGTAGGTCAGATGAGGTAAGAGTGGCTGATTTCCTTTCCTAAAGGACATTAGTGAACTAGGTGGGATTTTTTCTGGCAATCGACAATGGTTTCATGATTATCAGTAAATTCGCAATTCCAGACTTGTTAATTGACTTCAAATTCCACCATCTGACATGGCAGGATTCAAATCTGGGTCCCCAGAACATGAGTTGAATTTCTGGATTAATAGACTAGAGATTATACTACTAGATCATCACCTTCTATAAAATGCTGTGTAACGTCATCATTTATATGTACACAGATTGAATAATTGAATGCAGAAATACTATCCTCCTACACAGCCTTAAATATGTGGCTTGGGTGAAGCACAGAAGAATTCTGCTACTCTGTGTCCCTCTAAATAAAGTAGATTTAGTATATATGGCCAACCCAACCTTTCTTGGCTCATTCCTGTACAAACATGACACTGACATTTGCACCAGCTTACTAAGCCAAAGCTACAGTGGGAACTTGCACCCAAATTTCCTGAAGAACTCATTTACCAGTATCACAATGTGAAAAGTAACAGAAAACAAGCACAAATGCAACATCGGAAGCAGTAGTAAACACGTTTTTGTCTTTTGTCAGCTCACATCCTTGGGGTCTCTTGCCCCTGCTGACCCACTACCCAGTTCACTATCATGTGGAACAGGGCCAGGCTACTTTAGAAGGTCATTCCAACTGTTTACTTCAAAAAAAAGGAGCCGTAATTCTCTGACCCATCCTGCAGCTGGGATTCTCTGGTCCTACTGCAGTGAACAGACATTTGCTTGCGCGTCCTCACTGGCAGTGGTAATGGGGCCTCCAAGACCAGAGAGATCTGACCATGGAGTATGGTGGACAAAAGCATTTCAGTACAGAGGCTAACAGGACTTAAGTACAATTGACACTGCAGTGAGATAATATTGCAACAAGAATCGTTATTCAACTCCAACAATTTGAATTATGTTGATAGCACATAAAGAAGATTGTGCTTATAGTTTAGCAAAAATCCAGTGCCTTACGACTGTGTAGAAAACTCCTGAGGCACAGTTCTGTGAGTGAGCAGCTGAGTATTTTGTCAGGTGCATGGTGAAGAGCACACAATCAAGGAAGTTTTGTTACTGCATATAACTAACTGAAATTAGTTACACATAAATTTCCTTCCATTAAAAAAAATCATAGTTGCACCAAAATTTCCCAGGAATTTTCAAGTCCATTGCAATATTTTGCTTCCATTTGGACATTGTAGATGAAACCATATTTGCATAGGTCATATTGATGCACACTATCTCTTTTCAATGTACAGTCTCAACCCCAAATTGTTTCTTGCTGAATGATTACATTTCTGTCACAAAGGGAATTGTCAAACAGCTGGCAGGAGTGTGACAAATTTAATGATTCCACATTCCTGATTCAAAGAGTGAACACTTCATTCGTCAAACAGTTCTTTGGCTGCTGTTCTCCTTAACACAATTGTATATTTTTGCTCACAGCGCTTTATTTTGGCTTCCTATCGAACTTGTTGACAACCTGCCAAAAACTTTTCGTTTAATTCTTGAAATTTGTTCAAGTGGACAGAGGAGTTTCTTATCTTAGCATTTTGACGTTAACCCAGCTGTGTTTATTCCTGCCAAGATTTGGTGGAAAACACAAACCTTTGAACTTTATTCTGCAATCCAAACCCATATCTTAAGCAAATCCTCACCCTGAGGATGTATCTCGTTAATGGGTAACAATGTCACCTTGATTTCAAGCGACTTCTAAAATTTATTTATTAGTCACAAGTAAGGCTTACATAAACATTGCAATGTTGTTTCTGTGAAATTCCCCTAGTCACCACATTCTGGAACCTGTTCCAGTCAAAATACTTAATCTGCACATCTTTCAAACTGTGGGAGAAACCAGAGCACCCGGAGGAAACCCATACAGGGAAAATGTGCAATCTCCACACAGACAGCAACCGAAGCTAGGAATCGAACCCTGGTCCCTAGCGCTGTGAGGCAGCAGTGCTAACCACTGTGCTGTCCCCTAGAATTTTAATTATTAAACTTTGTGAAATCTGAATTAAATGCTGCTTTTTTGGCAGCATGGATTTCCTTATTGTAACGTTGACCTTGGTGTAAAATAGTTATGAGGATAATTAAATTCTATTACACTCAAGTTCCTAATAAGAATACAGAAAAAAATCTACTGCAAGTCCTCAGACTGGTCTTGTTCGAAAATCTCATTTGCTTTTCATCAGGATTATTGCACTGTGGTATTCACTGTATTTTTGTTACAACCAGTAATAAACTGATGGAATTTGTTACATTGCCTCTTGCGTTATACACAGCAATGATAGATCTCTACATTTCTGAAGTGATGATTGTGTATTCTTGGTTTCCTTCTATCCTTTTCTAAATTGATTTTGGTTTCAAGTAGTAAGTACGAAATCATTAAAGATTTGAAGCATGAGGCTCGGTGAGATTTCTTGTCATTGATAGGAACTATTGTTGGCTGAGCTATAATTGCATAGTTACCACACTCCCTGAGTAAAATAGTCTATGAAAATGTTTGAACAATGTATGGAACAATGGGTGAAAATTGAATTTTTATTAATTTTGACACTTCTCAGTGTCACAATATTTAACAAATAAGGCAAAAGAACTCTATGTTTTAACAATGTAACCATCATATCAGGTTTCTGTAAAGGAAAAATTCTGATGCTGGAATCTGAAACAAAAAGAGAAAATGCTGATGAAACACAACACATCTGACAGCATCAGAACTCTGGTAAGGGTCATCCTGACTCAAACTGTTGACTTCATTCTCTCTCTAAAAATGCTTTCAGACCTGCTGAGTTTCGCCAGCATTTTCTGATCTCATATCAGGTTTCCATCTCGGCAAATACCTAGAAGACCTGGGCTGTTTGTAATTGAAATTATGCCTCAATTCTTTTCATATTTTATGTATTTTTTCTTTAAATATTATTTCTATCCTTCTTGACATTTGTTTGTTTCTCTTTAAGGAAATCTTGAAGACAAAGGACTCTGTTGCACCAAACACTTCTCCCATAGACAAAGAGCAAGAATTGCTGAGTGAATCACTCAGATGTTTCTGCATAACTTGATGCAGCCAACAATAGAATGGAGTAAACTGAAAGAATCCTACAGTGTAGAAGGAGGTCATTCAGCCCATCATGCCTGCACTGACTAAAATCCCACCCAGGCTCTATCCCCATAACGCTATGCATTTACTCTAGCTAGTTCCCCTAGCACTAAGGGCAATGTAGCATGGCCAATCCACCTAACCCATACATCTTTGGACTTGGCAAATGCATTGTCCACTCACCTGCCCGGGTGCATAGCTTAGGGATCCTTCAATTTGCATGGCTAGGAAATCTATATTTAAAACTTATAGTTAAATGTTAAGGATAGTAATTCAATCAATGGCTTCATCCGATCTGGTGTGAATTGTTCTGAACTCATTGGATGTCCCAGGACAGAAATTTAGCATTAAAGTTTATTCATTGATGTCATTAACGCTGCAAGAAGATACCGCGAAAACCCCCTAGTCTCCACACTCCAGCACCTGCTCTGGTACACTGCAGGAGAACTTAGCATGGCCAATGCACCTAACCAGCACATCTTTCAGATTGTGAGAGGAAATCAGACCACCTGGAGGAAACTCGCACAGACTCAGGGAGAAGGGGCAGACCCAGTACAGACAGGTTGGGAATCGCTTCTGGGTCCTTGGCACTGTGAGGCAGCAGTGATAATCACTGAGCTATCATGCTGTCCATGCAATTCCATCTCTTACTTTAGCAAAAAATGTTCTTTTCAGTCCTATGTCATTTTAGCAACTTTTCCCTCATTTCCATTTTATGATGTGCTTATTTTCACATTCACATCAGTCAGTTAACTCAGTCGGCTGGGTGGCTGGTTCATGATGCAGAGTAATGCAGTGGCACAGTGGTTAGCATTGCTGCCTTACAGTGCCAGGGCCTCGGGTTCAATTCCTGGCTTGGGTCACTGTCAGTGTGTGTTTGCACATCCTCCCCCTGTGTGCGTGGATTTCCTCCAGGTGGTCCAGTTTCCTCCCACACTCCACAGATGTGCAGATAAGTAGATTGGCCATGCAACACTGCCCTTTGGTGTCAGGGGGACTAGCTACAGTAAGTGCATGGGGTTATGAGCATCGGACTTGGGTGGGATTGTGGTTTGTGCAGACTTGACAGACTGAATGGCCTCCTTCTACACTGGAGAGTTCTATGATAACACCAACAGCTTGGGTTCAATTCCTGTACTGGCTAAGGTTACCTTCCCTCATCTGAGGTGTTGTGACCCTCAGGTTAAATCACCACCAGTCAACTCTCCCCTTTAAGTGGAAGAGCAGCCTATGGTCATCTTGGACTGTGGCGACTTGATCTTTTAGCTCTAGTTACAGGGAGGCACTGTGGGCAGAATCAGGTTTTGTTGTGCGGATTAGTACATCAAGGAAGTTCAGCAGAGTGAGGCATTGGAGGCAGCCTATAACTTATAGAACAAGAAACCCAATGTGGATAGGGTTAGCATTTGGCAATGGAGAAAATTTGATAGGAATAAGGCAGTTAGAATTAACCAAAAATTTCATAGAAAATATTGAATTTCAGACTTCCCTGATAACTTTATGGGCAAGAGTACAGGGAGAACAGCACCGGGCACAGCTGTGAATAATTCTGAATGGTGCTCCAACACTCACTGGCTTACCTTATATTAAGAGTGGTCATTGAGCTGACTTACTGCTTGCTTGCCAGCATGATTGGAATGGTAGTCCAGGGTGAATCTGGTTGACTTCCTGAAGGGAAGGTGAAGAATGTCAGTGGGAGACTTAATTTATAATTATAATTTTATTGTGATTCCTACGCTCTGATGTGAATTATGTTACAAAAATAATTAAACCTACTGACCTATTGAAAATGCAGAATATTAAGGCAGAAACCAAGATTCTTAATCGTTTTCTATCCAATATTTTTTCACTGACACTTTTGGTATCAATAATATAAGAATTCATTGCAGATTCGTAGTGCTAGGTAGTGCAACAATATTTATTTAATAACTGCTAGAAACTAGATACGTAGCTACTCCAAAGGCCTAAGCTGGCAGCTGTCTCCTTGTTTATCCCTAAACATAGCTCTGTTTAACACAACGCTGAACCCCTGGTGTGGGTCATGTGTTCTCTTATATCTCAGAGTAAGCAGTACTGTACAAAGTCCCACATTAATCCACAATTTTGAGATGACTTTGTTCTTGTAGCAGTTATGCTTTTTCTTTAAAGAACCATTTCCATTTCCTTCTTTTATAACTTATTTCTTAATTCTTCTTAATATCAATCTATTTTATCTTCAGCAACTTTTAACAATTTTTTTTTCAGCCATTTCAGAGGAAGTGTTGATTACAATGCACATACCAATCCCCGCTGTGGAGAAAGATTAATTGTCTGAGATGGCACAATGGTTAGTAGCATTGTCTCACAACGCCAGGGATCTGGATTTGATTCCCAACTTGTGTCACTGTCTGTGCGGAGTTTGCATATTCTCCCCATATCTGCATGGGTTTCCTTCAGGTGCTCGGGTTTCCTCCTGCAGTCTGAAAGACGTGCTGGTTAAAGTTGGCACGGTGGTTAGCACTGCTGACTCAAATGCCAGGTTCCTGGGTTCGATTCCCGGCTTGGGTCACTGTCTGTGCGAAGTTTGCACATTCTCTTCATGTCTGTGTGGGTTTCTTTCACGTGCTCTGGTTTCCTCCCACAGTCTAAAGATGTATGGGTTACTTGATTGGCCAGGCTAAAAAAAAATGCCTATTAGTGTCTTGAGATACGCAGGTTAGAAGGATTAATGGGTAAAATGTAGAAATATGGGGGTAGGGCCTGGATGGGATTGTGGTCGGTGCAGAGTCCAATGGCCGAATGGCCTCCTTCTGTACTGTAAGGTTTCTATGATTTTGAAGTGTAGATATAGTTCAGGATAGTGAAGGGAAGGAATGAAGAATTAGGTTATGTTGGAGAAGAGATGTTTGAAGTTCCTGATTTATTATTTCCTGGAAGAAACAATGACTCTAATCCTTTAAACAAGAAAAGGAATTCCCGCAGTGAAGTTCCGTAACAAACACAATACAACTGGCACCATGCACTAATGCCATCAAGTCTTAAACATTCATATATTACCTTAGTCAGAATTTCAATGGGTTTATAATTTCACTAGTGTGTGCTCTGATTCTCTTTTCACTTTTAACCACATACATCCCAAATATTTTGAGAATGAATCCTATTTTTTTCTTATTCATTCATGGGATGTAGGCATCGCTGGCCAGGCTAGCATTTATTGCCCATCCCGAAGGGCATTTAATGGTCAACTACACTGCTGTAGGTCTGGAGTCACATGTAAGCCAGACCAGGTAAGGACGGCAGATTCCCTTCCCTAAAGTGAACCAGATGGGTTCTTATGGCAAATAATACTGGTTTTGTGGTCATTATTAGACTTTTAATTCCAGATTTTTTAATTTCAAATTTCATCATCTGCCATGGTGGGATTTGAACCTGGGTCCCCAGAGCCTGGAGCTCTGGATTTTTAATCCAGGATTTCTGCACAAGTGGTATGGTGAAAGAACAGAAACTTTAACTCAAATGTGTAGACTTACACAAATTCTGCTTATTCATTGATATTAATAGAAAATTAACCCAGCTTGCAAAGAACAATTGAATTATTATTCTACTGAGCAATTTTAATTATATGAATGTTACAAGTATAACGTTATGCAGAACTTACTATCGCATTTTTGATGAACACATTTTGGTTAAAAGAATAATCAGTCCTCAACCTCAGGGGACTAATTGTTAATTTGCCTGGAGCTCATTTACAGTTTCTTCCAGACTGAATAAATATTTGTCCAAATGAATGATTCACTTCTTACTCAGTATAATCTTAGAGAAATTGAACACTTTGTGGCTCATTTTGCAGAAATGGCTATACATGTTCTGGAGCAGTGAATAAAGATGTCAGATCTCCACTCCTACCGCAGGGAAGTTTGAGATCGGAATGGGTTGGGAATCAAGGTTCTGGAGCTGTGGGTCTTGTCCTGTGAAACAACTGCATGATTGCACCATGCTCTGGTGGCATGGTGGCACAGTGGTTAGCACGGCTGCCTCACAGCAACAGCCACCACAGGCTGTAGATGTGCAAGTTAAGTTGATTGGACATGGTAAAATGCCCCATAGTGCCCAAAGATGTTTACATTAAATGTATTACCGTAATCATAGAATCCATGGAATCCCTACAGTGCAGAAAGAGACTATTCCGCCAATCGAGCCTACAGCGACAACAATCCCATCCAGGCCCTAACCCCATGGATTTACCCTTCTAACCCTCCTGACACTAAGGGACAGTTTATCATGGCCAATTAACCTAGCCTGCACATCCTGCTGGAGAAAACCAGAACTCGCGGAGGAAACCCATGCAGACATGGGGAGAATGTGTGAACTCCATACAGTCACTCGAGGCCAGAATTGAAGCTGGGGCCCTGGCGCTATGAGGCAGATATTAAGTTCTGTATAAAGTTATACTTCTAACATTCATACAATTAAAATTGTCCAGTACAATAATAATTCAGTTATTGCTTACAAGCTGAGTTAATTTTCTATTAATATGTGCCACGCTTATTGGCAATGTGGGGATGGGGTGAGGGGGGTGTGGTTTATAGTGATAGGATGGCGGCAGGCCTTGGGTAAGATACTTTGTCAGGGAGTTGGTGCAGACTTAATGGGCCAAACAGACTTCTCTGCATAGTAGGGGTTCTTTGATATCAGAATCAGAACCTCCATCAGGGTAAAAAAATATCCAATGGCTAAATAAGAAGGGCACTGCCAGCTGACTAAATAACCAGAATTACTGGTATCCATGGAGATGTTCACAAACTGGTCCACCCCTTCCTCCCAACTGGCAAACGGAAAGAGGCTTTGGAAAGTATAATTAAAACTCATTAATTACATAAGCAAATGCTATGAATAAAATCATAGATGGGCTGTTTTTGTTTAACAAGCAAAATGTGTATTTAGGCAACTAATCGGAGATTTATTAGGGCCAAAGTCTTAAATAATGCATGTTTTGTGCAGTGTAATTCACACTCAGTTATAGCTTTATCCTTGGCATTCAGATTTCATAAAGATAATGTTTAGGGTTTTTTTAATCATAATGATCTGCTTTCTAATAGATCATCTGTAAATGAAGGCAAACAAATCATTATAGTATTTTACATAATAATGAATAACAGTTAAGCATGCTACCCTAAATATAATGCTTGCTATTTTAATTAATGGGAATAAACTAGCAGTTGTTAAGTTCTGGGCAAAATGTTTGAACTTATAAAGTTAAAGCTTATTTATTAGTCACAACTAGGCTTACAATAACACTGCAATGAAGTTACTGTGAAAGTCCCCTATTCACCACTCTCCGGCACCTGTTCGGGTAACACTGAAGGAGAATTTTTAGCATGGCCAATGCACCTAAACAACATGTCTTTCGGACTGTGGAAGGAAACCGGAGAATCCTGAGCAAACTCACACAGGCACGGAGGAATGTGCTGACTCTGCACAGACAGCGACCCAAGCCAGGAATCAAACCCAGGTCGCTGGAGCTGTGAGATAGCAGAGCTAACCACTGTGTCATTGTGCCACCCTATGCGCAAATGGCATATCTGCAACAACTCTTACCAACTTTTATAAATGCATCATGAAAGCATCCTTCCTGGTTTTATCACAGCTTGATATGATTCTTGCTCTGTCCAAGATCACAAGAAACTACAAAGGGTCATGTAGAAAGTCCAGTCCATCATGCAAACCAGTCTCCCATTCAATGACTTTGTTTATACTTCCCACTACCTTGGAAAGAAGCCAGCATAATCAAGGACACCACACAGCCCAGATATACGCTCTTCCACCTTCTTCTGTTGGGCAAAAGATACAAATGTCTGAGATCATATACCACCTGATTCAAGAACAGTGTCTTTCTTGCTACTATTGGACTTTTGAATGACCCACCTTATATTAAGTTGATCTTTCTCTACACCCTAGCTATGACTGTAACGTCACATTCTGCATCCTCTCCTTCCCTTCTCTCCAATATATTCTATGAATAGTATGCTTTGCCTATATAATGAGCAAGAAACAATATTTTTCATTGTATACCAATACATGTGACAATAATAAATCAAATCAAATCAGAGTGTCTCACGGATGCCCAGTTTTGAGCTGCTAGATCTATTCAACGTCTAACCCATCTAGCATGATGGTAGAGCTACACAATAGTATCTTCAATGAGAAGCTGGGACTTTGTCTCCACAAGGACGGTGCAGTGGTCACTCCTACTGATACTGTCACGGATAGATGCATCTGTGGCAGGCAGGTTGGTGAAGTTGAGGCCATCCAATAGCTGAAAACAACAAGGGCTCCAGGGCAAATGAAATCTCCACTGATGTATTTAAATGCATTGGAGAGGCATTTTTAACAAATCCACAACCTCATTGCCTTGTCTAAGAGGAAGACAGCATGTCGGGAGATCTCAAAGACACCTTAATTGTGACCATCTTTAAGAAAGGAGATGAGTCTGATTGCAGAGGGAGTTTCCTCCTCCCTGCCACAAGAAGGCGTATTGTGGAACCCTCCTCAACTACTTCCTCACAGTTGTTGAAGAACTCCTCCCTGGGTCTCAATAGGGTTTCCACGCACCTAGAGGCACAATGGACATAGAAATTAGAAATACGAGTAGGATGTTCGGCCTTCAAACCTATTCTGCTATTCATTTTGATCATAGCTGATCATCGATTTCAATATTTGATTTCCCCCATCTTCCCCTCCCACCTCCATCCCTCGATCGCTTTAGCTTCAGGAGCTGTGAATAGTCACAGTTCCAAAGTCTAATGGCTCAGTAGGAATCTGTATGGACTTGATTCAATTAAACATGTCAGTAGAGGGCGAGATCCACTCATGGAAATGTCAGCAAAATTAGCAAAAACTATCCTCTTCACAAAACTCTAAGCTAACCGTTTTTCTTGGCTGTTTTCTCTGGACCATTTGTTCACTACTTTTATTCTCCCGTTTAGTTGTTGTTGTTTTAACAGGTCACCATTCGCAATTCCTTCTTCACTGGGAATATTCCAAAGACTATGGGCTGGATTTTCTGGCTGAGCTCACTCCAAGGTTGGAAAAGTCCCAGCCAAGATCAGCGGACATTTGCCCAGTTCGTGTCCTACCCATTACAAGACTCTTGGCAGGCGGAATGGTAAAATTCCACCCAATGTCTCAAACCTGGAAGTTATGAAAGGAGTCATATGCTACATGGATGACATTGTTGTATGTGGTTCATCCAGGGAAGAATATGACTGTGTTGAGTGAGAGCAATTCTCAAATTTCTACAAGAAACAGGTTTGACACTAAACTACAAATGTGAATGTGCAAAAGCTATGATAAACTTCTTAAGCCACATTGTTCAAACAATCAAGGAATTGATGAAAAAGACAAAGATATTAATTTAGCGCTTCTTAAGTACAGAAACTCCCCAGCAAAAAAAGGTTCTCGCCACCAGAACTGCTGCAAACACAACTTCCAGTTCTACAACAAATATGACCTCAAATGATATGAGAAAATTTAGAAGTATGAGAAGTAACAAAGAGACAGTCAAGCTCTTGTAGTTTCAACTTCAGGCACAGAGCCCAACACTTGAAAGTGTTACAGCCTGAGGAGAGAGTGTGAATATGAAGCTAAAAATAGAAAAACAGGCATTGTAATAGAAAGAGCCTCACAGGCAAGATTATAGAGTTGAGATGGACTAGGGAAAGTTCAGAAGAAACCAAACAGCCTTGATATCATTGGGAAGGAAATCAAAGAACATACTTGATGGAAACAACCTGAAACAAGTAGAAAATTTACAGCCACCCAAATGGGAGACATTCCAATCAAACATTCATCCTCAATCCCGAAATCAGGACCAGATCAGGGCAATTGGTCATCCACCAAAGAGATTACTCCTGTGGCTTTGGGGAAAGATGTAAGAGCAAGTTGTTGGGATAAAGACTGAGGAGAAGATGGGGAGATCAGCATTTATTGCCCATCCAGAATTGCTCTTGAACTGGGTGATTTGCTAGGCAATTTCAAAGTCAGCCTCATTGCTGTGGATTTGAAATCGCATGGGCAAGGTGGCTCCACAGCTGGCATCATTTTTGTTACCCATCCTTTATTGCCCTTCAGCTGCCTCCATCTTATAATTGCTACAGTCCATGTTGAGTAGGTGTACTCACCGCATTGACTCTTTAATAAAGCTAAATAAATTAATAGAGCTAAATAAATAGGGTGGCATGGCAACACAGTGGTTAGCACTGCTGCTTCACAGCACCAGGGACTCAGATTCAATTCTGGCTTCAGCTGACTCTTTGGGCCCAATTTTACCATTGTGTTGTGCCCATTTTCAGACACAAAAATTTGATAAAGTCAGACATGAGTTATTAGTGCAATCTACATCCATGTCCACACAGATTCTCACTTTACCAAGACCCAAACATGGCCACGGTTTGAACCATGCTCCAAATGGTGATTTAAATGCATTTGCATTCATTTAAATTGAATTAATGAACTGCCCACCCAACTTTATCAACATTTCCTCCTTTACCATCGCGTTCGCCCGTCCAGATTCAGCACAAAACAGAAACGCTAGGCAAAGATCTGTTTCGGACACTTCAGCTCCTGAAGAGATAAGTTCAGAGCTTCTAACAGCTCTTTAACTCAGATTGGTAGTGGGTGGGCATGGAAAGAGGCCTCATCATTCTCTGGTGAGGGGAGGGAGCAAGGAGGCCAGATTGCTTTCTGATGAGGGGAGTGAGCGGGAGGAGGGGGGTGGTGTGTGGGTGGTGGAGGAAGGAGGGAGGCCAGATCATTCTCTGCTGAGGAAGAGGGAGGTGGGTCAGATGTATCTCTGGCAGTGGGAGAGAAGAGAGGAGGGAGGCCTGATCATTCTCTGGTGGGTGGGGGCAGGGACATGGACGAAACGCTGCTACTCTGTGGGCAATCAGAGAGAGGAAAGCGGACAGAGGGTCATGGGTAGCGGGAGGGGAGTGGGAGGATAAAGGGGACGGTATGTTGTGGAGGTGGAGCAATATCTGTGGTGGCTATTGCTCCCACTTTTTGTTCCTAGGTTGCTTTATCTGCTTTTTGCAGCCTTGGAATGATGTGAAGGGGTGCATTTTTTTCAACTTTTTTTCTCACCATGCACATGCAACTCAAAGCTCCAATCGGAGATGCATCGTGCCCTGTGACCATGACGACTGGAGGGTCAGGAAAGCACTCTTCCAGCTCCCATTTTCACAAGCTGACTTCTTAAAATTAAGCGCCACCCACAGTGCAATTCAGACTCATTTTTTTTCAGGCTGAGTGTATATGGGGGCACCTGAGAACAGTGTTCTAAGTTGGATCTGAATTGCGCCCAGATTCAGCACTTAGAATCAAAATGGTAAAATCGGGCCTTCTTGTGGAGTTTGCACATTCTCCCTGTGTTTGCGTGGGTTTCCTCCAGCTGTTCTGGCTTCCTTCCACAGTCCAAAGATGCTCAGGTTAGGTAGGTTTGCCATGTTAATTTGCCCCTTAGTGTCCAAAAAGTATCTAGGATAGGTAGATGTGTGAGGATTCTGGAGATAGGATAGTGGAGTGAGGTTTTGGTGAGATTCAGTGCAGACTCGATGGAACGACTGACCCCCTTCTGCACAGTAAGGATTCGATTGTTCTATGCTATGATACTATGTAGGCCAGACCAGGTAAGGGCATGAGTGAAACAAGTGGATTATTGACAACAAATCGGTAATTGTCATATGTTCATCATTTTAAATCATTTCATCATTTTCATTAAATTCTCATTTCATCATCTCCCATTGTGGGATTTGAACCCAGACCCTGGGAGATTTACCATCTCTGGATTACTAGTCCAGTGAAAACATCACAATGACACTGCTGCTGCCTTTCCTGCATATAGATTAGTAAATAAACAAATAATGGTTTGGAGAACAGGCAAACCCAAAAGGAACCCCATCTACACCCCAAACCCAAACCAAAACACAACATTCCTCGCTGACAGGCCCCAAGGCCTGTATAACATTACACTTCAGGCCACATGCACATTATTTGCAAGAGGTGTCTTACCACCACAAGAAGTTTATGATTTTACTAAAATGAACGACAAGCCATTTCACTCATCCGTTGCAACCCACAAGTAGATCTCAGGGTGGGGAAGGAAGGCAAAACTTTGAAGTGGTCACCATGAGGACTGGAGGGTCAGGAAAGCACTCCACCAACTCCCATTTATCAAGTTGATTTTTTTAAATTAAAATGTGTTTGTTGGTGCCAGATACAACATATTCTGAACAGTCCTGGGTAAAACAAGCTCATCAAACCCACCAATGTCTCTGCTTTCTCAGAAGACTAAGAAAATTTGGTATATCAGCTATGGCTCTCACCAACTTTTACAGGTCCACCATAGAAAACATTCTTTCTGGTTGTATCACAGCTTGATATGGTTCCTGCTCTGCCCATGATCGCAAGAAACTACAAAAAGATTGTGAACATAGCCCAATCCATCACACACACAGCTCCCCGTCCATTGACTTTGTCTACACTTCCCGCTGCCTCGGCAAAGAGGCCAGCATAATTAAGGATCCTACACACCCTGGACATTCTCTCTTCCATCTTCTTCCATTGAGAAAAAGATAGAAAGGTCTGAAACTACGTCCCAACCAACTCAAGAACAGCTTCTTCCTTGCTGCTGTCAGACTTTTGAATGGACTTAACTTGCATTAAGTTGATCCTTCTCTGCACCCTAGCTATGACTGTAACACCATATTCTGCATTCTCTCGTTTCCTTCTCTATGAATGGTATGCTTTGCCTGTATTGCATGTAAGAAATAATATTTTTCATTGTATGTTCATACACGTGACAATAGTAATCAAATCAAAATTAGTTTTTGTTCCCTTGTCATAAACTTTTGTATGTACTATAGGGATCCGCCAATAGATTTATTTATTTATGTCACAAGTAGACTTACATTAACAGTGCAATGAAGATATTATGAAAATCTCCAAGTCATGACATCCCAGAGCCTGTTCTGGTACACGGAGAGTGAAATAAGTTTAAGTTTATTTTTGTCACAAGTGGGCTTATAACACTGCAATGGAGTTATTGTGTAAATCCCCTCGTCGCAACACTCTGGCGTCTGTTTGCGTGCACTGAGGGAGAATTTATTATGGCCAATGCACCTCCAGCATGTCTTTTGGACTGTAGGAGGAAACTGGAGCACCCAGAGGAAACTCACGCCGACACCACGAGAACATGCAGACTCTGTACAGACAGTCACTCAAGGTGGGAATTGAACCTGGGTCCCTGGTGCTGAGAGGCAACATTGCTAACCACTGTGCCACCCTGCTGCCCCTCAATAACTATAGGCAAAAAGCCTAATGTTCATTTGAGGCAACAATGACTGGGCCAAACAAGTTTAGTAATGGCCGAGTCACTTCTGCAGATGAGGTTCAGGCTGCCCACACAGAAAAATGGCTATCATTGTATTGATTTCACACACTTACATGGATACAATGCACACCAATTTCTACTTCTATAAATCATACTTGGCTTGCATTTTTGCTTCAGTAATAAAATTCTCCACTTTGCATTCGCCCGCCCCCCCCGCCAAACTGAATAATTATGGGACTGAACTCAAACTTAAACCACTTGTATAAACTAGCCTTAAGTAATTATCATTGGTGATATTTATGATCAGCCTGTTTGCCAAGTGTGCCCATCATTTTAATGCAGTTATTCTTATAAATAATGCACAAAATTAATATACCTTTCATCTGCTACTATAGTATCCAATAATTTCTAAGCTGTGTGCTAGCACAGTTGGTCTTTTCAAACTAAATTATTCAGATAAGACCTTATTGACTAGTGTGTCAATGGATCATAGACTATAACAACAAAAAGCAGATTTACAAAAGACTAATGATAAACAGGCTGCTGAATTATTCTTCCACTTTATTATCTACACTTCTTATCACATATCCTTTATTATTCTTCTCAGTCAACAACTGAGTGTATATTTTGTTTATTACTTCCCATATATTTCACTTTGGTTTTATCTGATCTGTTGCATATTTCCTCCATTGATATATTATCAAACTCGACTCTTCTGATGAGGGAAATAGTTTAACTGCAACATAGCTTTTCTGAATTAATGAAAATCCACCGACAGAGAATTTCCATTTAATTTTATATTCGTCTCCTTCCTTTTTCAGTGATGAAATAGAGAACAATAAATAATGCCGGGAAAAAGAGACAAAAATGTATTTTCCTAACATACGTTCGAAGTCAGAACAATGCCGAAACTATTAACAATACTAACAGAGCTGTCTGTTTATTGAGCCTGATGTTAACATAATACTTCCGTTGTGATGTATTTGATAAACTCTTCTAAAGAACAATTTCCTTGAGTTCTTTGAGTAAGATATAGATTTACAGTCTAAGTATCAATATGTTCATTATAACCTTCCACTCTGTTATTACAGAGGAATTATGGATGACTGATTCTTCTTACAGGGATTAAGTATTTGCTTTTCTGAAAGAATAGAATTTTTCTTCCGATTCACTCAAAAGATCAATGCAAATGGCGGTATTTATGGAGTGAACAGCACACTTCAGTAACTCGGTAACTCCTCCCTAGTGAGCCCAAGGCTTAAATCTCTCCCGCTATTACACGAAGCTTGCTTTCTGAAGTGGTGCTCCATGGTATTAGTGTATTAGGTCAGGAGCTGAGTCACACAATTTTCTCACATACCAAAACTGCTTTAAATTTTTGTGAGCATAGAACTGCTTTTATTTCGCACAGCAATAGTTGAGATCAAAATATCGACCGTAATTCTCCAGTCTCGCACACCCGTTGCTAGTGCCAGCAGGAATGGAGAATTTAGCACTCAACTAAATTTTCATTCACTCCAGCGGGATTGGAGAATTCCAGCTGAGGACAAAATCAGAGGATCTGGCCCATTATGTGAGATCCTGGCCAGAATTCCCCAATGTCATATATCTCACCGATGCTGCCAATGAGAACGGAGAATTTGGCGCTCAGCAAAATCTCCATTCACTGCAGCGGGACTGGAGAATTCCAGCTGCAGATGAGGTTGGAGAGTCTTTCACTGTAATGTATAGGTTTCCTTCCCTATGAATGACATTTTTCCTATGACACTGAACAGAATATGCACCTACGCATATTGGAAAGGATTACATCTAACTTTTAACTTGCCATCAAAGAACAAAGAAAATTACACAACAGAAACAGGCCCTTTGACCATTCAAGTCTGTACTAACCATGCTACCTGACTTAACTAAAACCCCCTACCCTTCTGGTGACCATATCCCTCTATTCCCATCTCATTCAAGATGCCCCTTCAAAGTCACTACCATATCTGTTTCCACTACCTTCCCAGCAATGAGTTCCAGGCACCCACCACACTCTGTGTAAAAAATCTGCCTCATGTATCTCTTTTAAAACTTGCCCCTCACATCTTAAACCTATGTCCCCAGTAATTGACTCTTGCACCCTGGGAAAATAAGCTTCTGACTATCCACTCTGCCAATGTCTCTCATAATCTTGTAGACTTCTATCAGGTCTCTCCTCAGTCTATGTCGCTTCAGTGAGAACAAACCAAGTCTCTCCAATCCCTCCTCATAGTTAATGCCCTCCATACCAGGCAACATCCTGGTAAATATTTTCTGTACCCTCTCCAAAGCCTCCACATCCTTCTGATAGTGTGGCAACCAGAATTGAACACTATATTCCAAGTGCGGGCTCATGAAGGTTCTATAAAGCATCAACATGATTTGCCAATTTTTAAATTCAATACCCTGGCCGATGAAGGCAAGCATGCCGTATGCCTTCTTGACTACCTTCTCCACCGGCATTGCCATTTTCAGTGACCTATGTACCTGTACATCCAGATCCCTTTGCCTATCAATACTTTTAAGGGTTCTGTCATTTACTGTATATTTCCTATCTGTATTAGACCTCCCAAAATGCACTACCTCATATTTGTCTGTATTAAACTCCATCTGCCATCTCTCCACCCAAGTGTCCAACTGATCTATATCCTGCTGTATTCTTTGATAGTCCTCATCACTATCCGCAAATCCGCCAACCTCTGTGCACCTGAAAACTTACTAATCAATCCAGTTACATTTTCCTCCAAATCATTTATATATATTACAAACAGAATAATTTATACATATTACAAATAGTAATATATAATCGCTATCTCATTATAAAAGCTCCAAATCCTCAAATTAAATAGGAAAGGAATTGAGGTATTATACAATAGAACAGCCTGCTGGGACACAGAAATTCAATTGTAATGTTCCACAAAGCAATTCAGTGTTCTTAAATCTATCATATCTAACATTACATGCAATATATTCTTCTTCAATTATGGCTACGGTTATTATGAATTCTTTATCAACAACATTTTGAGGACTTTGAATCAGTTGAAGTCTGTCCCACAACACTGTCATCTCTTGTTGGTTTTTGACAGCCAGTTAAGTTATAAATATGCTAAGTGCAGCCACCAAAGTTGTGCAATTGTATTTAAAATGGAAGTGGGTGGGAACATAGCGAACATGTAACATAAGACTAATCTGATACCTGTGATGAGTAATAACACAAAATACAGGCTTTGTATAAAAGGTGTTAGAGCTCCCCATCCCGGTGTACTTTATTTGCCAATCGTTCTGTTGAATATTATTAACATAGAATTGTTTCCAGCCAATTTTCATGCAAGTTAGTAACATATTGCAAAGATCTTTCCTCAGCTTCTTCATCAGATCAATAGCAAGTAGAATGTCATTGCTACATAAATACTCATGAATATTTTAGTAATAATATTTTGTGCTGAGATATCATATAGTCTGTCTGCATAAAGCATTCAAAAACAAGTCAGAGCAGATTATATTTATAGAATCCCTACAGTGCAGGCGGGGGCCATTCAGCCCATCAAACCTGCATTGACAACAATACCCCCTCCCAGTTCTATTGCTATAATCCTTCATTTACCCTGCTTATTGCCCTGACACGAAGGGGCAATTTAGGATGGCCAATCAACTAACCCACACAACTTTGGACTGTGGGAGGAAATCAGGGCACTTGGAGGAAACCCTTGCAATCATGGGGAGAAGATGCAAACTCCACACAGATAGTGACCTAATGCGGGAATTGAACCCAAGTCTTTGGTGCTGTAAAACAGCAGCGCTAACCACTGTGCCAGCATGTCACCCTATTATTACTGTACGATTTTTATTTGGAATGCTGGATATCTCATGATACCCTCATGTGTTGGGAAAGGTTATAAGGAAAGCCATAGAAATATTACAGTACAGAGGGATTTCTTTTTTATTCTTTTGTGGGATATAGGCATCGCTGGCTGACCAGCATTTATTGCCCATCCTTAGCTGCCCAAGGGCAGTTGACAGTCAACCACATTGCTGCAGCTCTGGAGTCACATGTAGCCAGACTGGGTAAGGATGGCAGGTTTCCTTCCTGAGAGAACATTAGTGAACCAGATGGGCTTTTCGGACAGTCGACAATGGTTTCATGGTCATCCGTAGATTCTTAATTCTAAATGTTTAAATTGAATTCGGATTCTGACATGGCAGGATTTGAACCAGAGTGCCCAGAATGTCAGCTGAATTTTTGGATTAATAGTCTAGTAATAATACCACTAAGATTTATTGCCTATCCCTAGTTGCCTGAGAACAGTTGAGAGTCAACTCTGAAGTTACATGCCTACATTATAGTTAAGAAAGCCCACCAACACCTCTGCTTTCTCAGAAGACTAAGGAAATTTGGCATGTCAGCTACAACTCTCACCAACTTGTATAGATGTATAGAAAGCACGTAACAGACATGTTTAATGGATGGAAGGCCCGCGACAGAGCCCATTGTTATCAATCAAACAAATGCCTTAATTGCTGATAAAAAGAGAAAATGCTGGAAATACTCAGCAGATTAAATAGCATCTGCGGAGAAAGAAAGAGAATTAATGGGCTGAATCTATTGAAGAGTTAGATTGATACTCTGGTCCTTCTTTTTATACAACACTGGAATTCTGCATTTCTCACCCGGATCACCAAACTGGCTTCTTCAGAAATGTTCTCAGAATTCTTACAGAATTGTCAAAGGAAAGTCAAGCCACAACCTCTGCTTACAGCACTAGCTGCCATAGTTTGATAAATCTTCTGTTCATGGACACAGAGAAAATCTGTGCGTTAATTAAATAACTTTTCACTATTTTAATGAAACACGTGATCATGATCTTACGAAGAAATTCAAAGCGTTGAGCGAGCAAGAAAATGGGTGAGCAAGGTATTGATTTTCTTTTGGCGATCCACGAGTTGCAATCTTCTGGCATTCAGTGCAAAAAAAAACCTGGATGTGACTCTCGCCAGTAGAGGGAGTGGGTGAAGCCTAAGCTTGCAGGTAAAGCTGTCTGATAAGAGATTGGGGTGCATTGTGCAGGCGCTCTGATCTCCCAATGAAGTAGAAAATCTCCTGGCAACCAACCAACCATCCCTCCCCCCCCCCCCCCACCCACCACTTCCACTTCCCACCCCTCCACCCCACGGAATTTCCTGTGCATCCTGATTGTAGTCAGAAATAACTATCTGCTCCAGGAAAAAAGATCGCATTAAGAAGTGACAAATTATGCCAATCTCTCCTCACCCCTCAGCCTTCCATAAGCTCATTGCTTATCTCCAGCCCTGCCAATCACACCCTATGCCGATCTCCCACAGCTCTTCACCCAACAGATCTCTCTATAACCTAATCATCCCTGTCTGCAGAGCTCACTCCTTGCTTCCTCCCAATGCAGACCTCGCTTCCTCCTGCCCCCATCAACTGGGTAAATGGAAGTGGAGTCAGATGCATGGTTACCCCAGAGTTAGGCATGGCTGTTTCTGTTTAACATTTCTTGGGTAACTATCCAGGTAAGTGAGCCAGAGCTCTCCAAAATCAAACTCGGGGTTGGAAATTTTTTTGAGTGTTCCAGTCCCAGGTGAATTACTTATTTGGAGGAATAAGTAATTACTTATTTGCCCAACTTCTTGGGCAATTCCCACAAGTCTTTGGAGGAATGGTTCAGAACTTCCCATTCAATGGATCTTCTGTAATAATTCCAGGATACATGCATCCAGAGACCAGAAGATCTGGACCATTATTTCAGATCAATGACCTCTCATTAGAATTGTTATTTTGGAAGATCAGTTCAAAATTGTTTAAAGTTCAGCTAGCTCAGTAATTAAATTAGCAAATTTTCTTTGTAAGTCTACTTTCAGATAACAGTGAAACAGTATCAATAGTAATTGAGCTGAACTCATCTGAGTAACGTGAAGCAATTTATGTCCCTTATTTGTGCTTACACCAAAACTGACAAGAGTCCTGGCATGGGAAATCAGTTGATTTAATGGCTTTGCTCTTTGGTACAGAAGAAATACTTTATTTTCTCAATACAATTAACTCCACAGACAGAGATTGTTTGGCCACCACTACCACCATGCTTGGGAGATCCCTAAATTCGAATGATGTCTCAAATGGACAGAGGTCACTTCTGAATGTGATTTCTGTTTTGCAGCAGCAGTTGTTGCTTCTAAGTACAATCAGGATGCACTGTTCATAGAATCATAGAAAGCCTACACCGCAGAAAGAGGCCATTTGGCCCATCGAGTCTGCCCCGACCACAATCCCATCCAGGCCCTATCCCCATATCCCAACATATTTACCCACTAAGTCCTCTAACCTACGCATCTCAGGACACTAAGGGCAATTTTAGCACAGCCAATCAACCTAACCTGCACATCTGTGGACTGTGGGAGGAAACCCATGCATACACGAGGAGAATGTGCAAACTCCACACAGACAGTGACCCAAACTGGAAATCGAACACAGGCAGTATAAAGCAGCAATACTAACCACTGTGCTACCGTGTTGCTCATGATAATTAAATATTTATGGGTGGTATTGGTAAGGTAACTCTTTTTTTTCCAAAAGCTGTCATTATTTAAACATTGGCTTAAATGTCGGGTATGTTATTAGAGATTATGTCATAGAACATAGAACATTACAGCGCAGAACAGGCCCTTTGGCCTTCGACGTTGCGCCAACCAATTAGGAAAAAGCAATGGCCCTCTAACCTAAACCATTCCCTTTTTGTCCATAAACTTATCTATTAACCTCTTAAACGCCACCAAACTTGATGCATCTACAACTGCAGCAGGCAAGGTATTCCATACCCTTACCATCCTCTGGGTAAAGAACCTACCTCTGACATCCGTCCTATAACTACCACCCCTTAATTTAAAGCTATGTCCCCTCGTGCTATGTCCCCTCGTCATATTTGAGCAGGTCTGGCAAGGACAGCCATTTTAAAAATTAATCAAAAGGGCAGTGTTAAAAGAGCCTCAATGCTGTTACTCAAAGGCCAATAATAATGAAAAACAAGACAGAGATACATTAATGGATTTCAATTTTACCAGCACTTGTAAGCGCATACCGATTAATTTCAATGAAAGAGGGAATTTTATTATCAATAACATTTTGAAGCTTCTTCCAATAAGTTGTTAATTGAATGATATTTTCTTATAATTACAAAGTTAATAAAAGTTTAAAAAGATAAAATAAACTATTCAATTATCATTGTCAATCCGGGTTTCCTCCCACAGTCCAAAGATGCACATTAGGTGGATTGGCAAAGCTAAATTGCCCTTAGTGTCGGGGGACTGACTAGGGTGAACGCATGGAGTTTTGGGGACAGGGCCTGAGCAGGATTATGGTCGATGCAGACTCGATGGACAGAATGGCCTCCTTCTGCACTGTAGGATTCTATGATTCTATGATCGGCTAGCAGACAATACTTAAATCATCTAAGCTATGGAAGGCAAAATGTTATTTTGTTTGTTGCAACTGAGTTTTCGATAAAGTTTCATATTTTTGTGATTATAGTATGATAAAATCAACAGTGAAGAAGGAGGCCATTTGTCCCATCAAGCCGGCACCGACATCAATCCCACTCAGGTCATGTCCTACCCTATAACCCCACATATTTACTGTCTTAATCCCTCTGATATTAAGGGGCAATTTATCATGGACAATCAATCTAACCCATACATCTTTGTACTGTGGGATGAAACTGGAGCACCCAGAGGAAACCTATACAGGGGAGAATGTGCAAACTCCATACAGACACTTCACAGGTTTGAGCTGATATTTGTTAAAATTTGGGCAGCTTGGTGGCACACAGGTTAGTACTGTTACCTCACAGCCCCAGGGACCTGGATTCCGTTCTGGCCTTGGATGACTGTCTGTGTGGAGTTTGACATTCATTCCATGTCTGTGTGGGTTTCATCTGAGTGCTCTGGTTACCTCACACAGTCCAAAGATGTGCATTTCAGGTTGATTGGGCATGCTAAATTGGAGGATTAGCAGGGTAAGCACATGGGGCTAAGGGATAGGATTGGGGAAGACTGTTTTTGATGCAGGCTTAATAGGCCAAATGGCCTCCTTCTGTACTGTAAGAGTTCTATGCATTCTATCCATCGCTGAAGAGATTCTTAGGTAACTGATTCTTTATAAATTTGGAACACACTGACATAACTATTATCTAAAAAGTGAAAACAGGCTGAATCGATTAAGGTTGGGTGCTGCACATGTGTCCTTAATGAACCACACATTGCTATGGAACTGTCAGTTGCCGAGGCCTGTACTGAAGGATGTAATACTGTTATTATATTAGTTCTCCAAAGGCTTGGATTAATAATCCAGAGGACTGTGGTTTAATTATAATCAAAGCAGATTGAGAACTTGAACTCAAATTCTGTTTTTCTTTAAATGAATAAATCTGGAACTAAAGAGCTGGTATCAGTAAAAAGCTATTTTATTGTGATAATAGTCCAAATGAATCACTGATGTCTTTTTAGGGACCTTTCACCTTAAGCTCTGGCCTATATATGACTCTAATCACGCACACCAACAAAGTTGACTTATCACCATCTTCTGAAGTGTCTGAGCCAGGCGTTTAATTGTCTCCAACTGCAGCAAATAATCAAAATAAAAACTATCTTTGTTACATGGACTGCAACAGTTTAAGGAAGGGTCCATCACTAGGGCAACTAGGGCTAAGAAAGGAATACATGTCTCATGACAACACCCATATCCTGACTATGAATAAAATATTAAAAAAAACATACAAAAAGTTGCTGTCAATCCAAAGTTCAATGAGTTGAAGGAAAGAAATTACTGTTAGACCATGTTCTCTATCTGGTTCCAATTCGAAACCACTAAGTTACTTCAGCTTTTTTTTCAACTATTTGAAACCAACTAAATAAATTCCCGATTTGAGGAAAATCCAAGTGTTGCCAAAACAAGGCATTGCCAAACATTGCAATGCATTCTTTGCTCATGTCCTGCTTCTACTTAATCAAAACCTGTGAGCTGTCAACATAGTCAGTGCTCAGGCAATGGACAGTACTGGAAATGTATGGTCTATTCTTATTTGTTCCATTGGATGCATTTTGAAAGGTACCTGAAATTGTAACAGTGAAACCGCTGTAAGTCTCAAACTTATGGCAAAACGTTCAAAATGTACAGCATATTAGCCAGTGTCTGCCAAGGGCAAAGACGTATTGTGTTTCTCTGGGGTGGGGTGGGGGGGGGGGGGGGGGAGAGGGATCTGATGAAAAGTAACCACCATGTTGTTCTCTGTCACTTGCTTTCACCCTGCTGACTGAACGGTAGATACTGCAGCATTTTCTGTTTTGATTACAGCCAAGGAATGTGCAATTTCCTCTGTCCCTGAGCAAAGTGACACAAGGTTCACTTACACTTTGTTCAATATCTTAGTCGCTGCACTCTCAGCACTTCAGAAAATATTAGATCTTGCTATCAGACACATGAACTCTTGCTGATTATCAGTAAGCCCTGTGGATTTGCCAGCCTCTCTGAGGGGTGGAGACCTGGAGTGACAAGAGAAAGTGAGAGATAGAAACAGAAAAGGAAGAAATACAGTTGTTTTTCAAATTTAAAAAAAATTAAAGTTTATTTATCAGTCACAAGTAGGCTTACACTGCAATGAAGTTACTGTAATTTATTTGTGAGATGTGGGTTCCGAAGCCATTTATTCTTTTATCTAGTCTTCTTTTTCCACATGCCTAATGTCATGTGAGAAAGACAAAGCAGATGCTTATGTTTGTATGCAAGGGTAGTTTTCCCTAGTTCAGGTTATCTATCTGTAACCAAAGGCTTAGGGACACTGCTCCCCATTAAGCATGGGTGGCACAGTGGTTAGCAATGCTGCTTCAAAGCTCTGAGGTCCTGAGTTTGATTCCCAGCTCAAGTCACTGTCTGTGTGGAGTTTGCACATTCTCCTTGTGCCTGCATGGGTTTCCTCTGGGTGCTCCGGTTTCCTCCCACAGTCCAAAGCTGTGTGAGTTAGGTTGATGGGCCATGCTAAGAAATTGCCCCTTAGGATAAGGGGTATAAGGATGTGTAGGGATTAATGGGTAAAATATATAGGGATATTGGGGTAGGAGCTGGGTGGAATTGTGTTCCGTGCAGACTCGATGGGCCGAAGGATCTCTTTCTGCACTGTAGGGTTCTATGAAGCATGGCTGATTAGGAGACTGTCCCACACTTTTACCACTGATCAAAGTCATTTTGTAAGAATTTATAGGTTGATAATCAGCTTGTTATAAACACACTTTCCATGAACATGCACAATGCACAGTGGTTAGCACTGCTGCCTCATAGCACCAGGGACCAGGTTCGATTCTAGTCTTGGATGACTGTCTATGTGGAGTTTGATCTTCTTCCCGTGTCTGTGTGGGTTTCCTTCAGATATTCTTGGTTTCCTCTCACAGTCCAAAGATATGCGGGTTATGTGGATTGACCACGTAAAGTTGCCTCTTGGCGTGTCCAAAAATGTTGCAGGTTAGGTGGATATAACCCCATGATAAATGGGGTTAGACGGAGGGGTGGACCTGGGTAAGATGCTCTTTCAGAAAGCTGCTGCAGACTCCATTGTGTTAATGGTCTCCTTCTACATTGTAAGGATTCTATGATTGAAATCCTGGAATGGAACTCAAATTATCCACCATTGGGATTTTTCGCTCCTTCCAAAGTCAATGGACTTTTGAGTTGCTGGCTGCATTTTCCAGCCCTATCCCTCTGTGAGGGGGCAATGATGCAATCCCATTGTACCAGAAGACCTCCACAGTGGTATTTAGTGCCTAAACCTAATTGACATTTTAAAAGAAGGAGTAAATGGATGACCTAATTTTCATGACAGAGCAAAACACAATGGCAACAATGCTATGGAAGCTTCATTAGCTTTGCAGTGGATGAAATTTCACAAGGTTTTTTCCATAAATGTCCAGCTAATGAGAAAATGAGAGAGTGCCTTATCCTTTCTTGGGTGAGGTTTCACTCCCAATCTTATGCACTTAGTTTTTGAAAATATGGGCTAGACTGTTTCTTGCTGCTACAGGCAGTGGATGGGGCTTAATTCGCCAGACAGGCAGCAGCTCAGATTGGAGCCATAAACTGCATGTGCACAGGAAAACCAAGATAAAAATAGCTCTGCTAACAGAAGTCCCCAGGCCAGAAACGGTCTCTCTCTCCCCTCTGCTGATATCAGGGACCTCCCCCAACATTACTGACACCCTTACCCCAAGCTGCTTGCAACAGATCTACCCTAACAAGGAAGAGCTCCATAAAACCCCAAGGATGGATAGACAGGCAGGCAGTGCAGGAAGAAATGGCCTCCAGGAAGCGAGCTTTCAGTTTTTCTGATGCTAATCTGATCAGGTTGTTGGAGGTGGTGAGGCAAAACGAGACCCCCCTCTTCCTCCCATCCGGACTTTGTCCCAGAGGAAAGGATGGAAACACAGCCTGAGAGGTGGTGACATTATGCGTTAGTGCCAGGGCATGAGCCAGGAGAACCGGGAAGAAGTGCCACAAAAAACTGAATGATCTAATCAGTAAATATTTAACCTCATCTAGCATCTTCTCCCTAAGTGACCCCAAGATTCCCCACCCCATGCACTCTGCATGCTTCCAGCCCCTGGCTCCCAAGAACCTCCCTTCTCTCCTTCGTAGAGTATCACAACACTTGCTCTCTGAGGGCCAGACCCTGATATCTTGCAGGCCTCATGCTATCAGATTTTACATGGTTGTTTATGTCCCCACAAGATACAAATACCCATAATCACTGAGAGAGGACAAAGACAGAGGGTGGTGTTCCTGAGATCTGGGTCCTCACCCTCTTTGAGAAGCGGGAACTGGAGCTTGCTGGAGAGAAGGGCATGTGGACCATTAGTGACAGCATGATCGAGCTGGTACATAGAAATGAGCACCTGTCAATCTTCCACTTATTGAACATATCTCAAGTAAGTTGAAGCAGCCCAGATTCCTCTCTGTCCTTTGTACATAACCTTATGTCCTGTGTTTCAGGAAGGGACCCCGATGCGCCTGGGCCTTCTACCATTGCAGCTCCTACTGCTACCTCCACCCATCCTGCTCCCAACAGCTTGGAAGACGCCTTGGAGGGACATGGCCCAATCACAAAGGGCACTTGTTGCTGCTATTGATAGGTGGCTCCTGACTCAGAGCACCGTCACACTAGGAGTTCAACCACTATAGCAAGAACGCAAGTCCTCCAGGGCCACTGGAGCTTCTGGAGTTCACTGCAGACTCATTGCTGTTTCATGGAGTGACCCATGGAATTCCAAGGGAGAAGAGAGGCTCAAGCCTGTGCCGGGGTCTTCCACCCAGGAGACTGAGATTGTGGCTACATCTTCTAACTGCCCCTTCCTGACACTGGGTCATCTCGGGGCAGCGGGATGAAGAGGGTGTCATGGATATGTCCCTGACACCTGGAAGCCTCCAACCTGCGGGTAAATGTTCTTCAAGGGGTCCTTCGTGACACACGACAGCGCAGAGTCGCTGAGCAGAGACTGATAGCCAAGTTCCGCACACATGAGGACGGTCTTAATAGGGATCTTGGCTTCATGACACACTATCTGTAACCCCCGTAACTTGCCTGGGTTAGCAAAAAACCTCACTTACTGTGCTGTCTGGAGAAAATACACAATTCTCTAACCAATGCTCAGGATTCCCTTCACACACATTGTTAGCCACTTTAACACTTGAATAGCAGGTTAGATGTAAGGATTCGCATTCTAATCAGCAATCTGTAACTGTCTGTATTGATATGTGTGCTATTGCAGACCAGAACACTGCATTTGCCTGATGAAGACAGAGTGTCGAAAGCTCGCAAATTTACTATCAAATAAATTGGTTGGATTTAAAATTGGTGTTGCTAGATTCTTACTGAGTTCTTACTACCCCAGTCCATCGCGGGCATCTCTACATCATGACCTGGAAGCCAGCCAGGGACCTCAAAGTCCAGCCTACAGAGAATGTTCGCCAAGGCCAAGACAGGCTACGCTGCTCGATAAATAGCTGGCAACTGCCATCTTCGATGTACATCCTGGGGAGACACCAAGAAATAGTGGTAGGCCACATAAGGTTGAGATGTTTTGATTTGATTTGATTTGATTTATTGTCACAAATATTAAGATACGATGAAAAGTTTTGTTTCTTGAACTCTGTACGGACAAATTTATAGAGAAGGAAATGAGACAGTGCAGAATGCAGTGCTACAGTCATAGCTAGGGTGGAGAAGGATCAACTTAATGCAAGGTAGGTCCATTCAAAAGTCTGACAGCAGCAGGGAAGAAGCTGTTCATGAGTCACTTGTACGTGATCTCAGACTTTTGTATCTTTTTCCTGACTGAAGAAGGTGGGAGACAGAATGTCTGGGGTGTGTGGGGTCATTAATTATGCTGGCTGCTTTGCCGAGACAGCAGGAAGTGTAGACAGACTCTATATTTATGTTCTTATGTTCAGAGTAGTGGGTAGGAGGCTGGTTTGCATGATAGATTGGGCTACATTCACGACTTTTATGGTTCCTTGCTGTCTTGGGAAGAGCAGAAGCCATACCAAACTGTGATACAACCAGAAAGGATGATTTCTATGGTTCATTTTAAAAGTTGTTGAGAGCCGTAGCTGACATGCCAGATTTCCTTACTCTTCTGAGACAGTAGGGGCATTGGTGGGCTTTCTTAACCATTGTGTTGGCATGGGGTGACCAGGACAGGTTGTTGGTGATCTGAACACCTAAAAACGTGCAGCTCTCGATCCTTTCTACATCATCCCAGTTGATGTAGACAGGGGTATGCTCTCCTTTACGTTTTCTGAAGTCATTGACAATCTCCTTTGTTTTGTTGACATTGAGAGAGAGATTACTGCTGCCGCACCAGTTCACCAAATTCTCTATCTCATTCCTGTATTCTGTCTCATCATTGTTTGAGATCCGACCCACTACAATGGTGTCATCAGCAAACTTGAAAAGTGAATTGGAAAAGAATTTGGCCACACGGTCATAGGTGTATAAGAAGTATAATAGGGGGCTGAAAACACAGCATTTTGGGCACCAGTTTTGAAGATTATGGAGGATGTATTGTTGCCTATCCCTTACTGATTGTGGTCTGTGAGTTAGGAAATTCAGGATCCAGTCACAGAGGGAGGTTCTGAGGCCCAGGCCACAGAGTTTGAAGATGAGTTTTGTGGGAATTATAGTGTTGAAGGCTGAACTGTAATCAATAAATATGAGTCTGACACAGCTGTCCTTGTTACTTGGCATTCCAGGGTGGAGTGCAGGGCCAGGGAGATGGTGTCTGCTGTGGACCTATTGCAAACTATAATGGATCCAGGGAAGCTGGAATTGATTTGTGCCATGACTAACCTTTTGAAGCATTTCATAATGATGGATGTCAGAGCTACCAGCCGATAATCATTAAGGCTGTAGCAGCACTAAAATGACACAAGTGAAGGACAACACTAGGTAAATAGAATGTTTAGGCGTTTTAAATTCTCACATTCACACCTTCTTAAATTTTCATTCATTTTGAAAGCAACATTGGCAACAATAAATGTTACTTCACCCCACACTGGTAACCGAGTTATCTATAATTAGCCTCTAACAGGGATGTACTTATTTCAACAGTTGCCAAATGGACCTTTACGTTGATGTCAGGCCCCTCAACATACTGCTATTGAGAAAATCAAGATGCTCTAATAATTCACTGGCTACAGGTGATGCCATGCATTGGCAACAACTTATAGCATCTGTTATGGCATCCCCACACCTATAAGTGATTCTCTACCCGCCCTCCCCCCCCAATTCTCCTGTCCCAGGGCCTTACATGAATGGTTAGTGCTCCCTCATCTACCACCCAGACATAGGGCCAGGTGCCAGTTGGCACATGGAACTCAGGTAGGAGTCAGACTACTTTGCACCAGGATGTCATCACAATAATGCTTAATGAGTTGTCATCTCCCTCGTGCCTGCCAGAGAAACTCGCTAACACAGCGTACACAAGCCCGCTACTCAGGCGTGACAATGTGGCAGGAGATTGTAAGACTCCAAAGCAGGTTGGGGGGTGAGGATGGTTGAAAATGGACCGGCAACACAGGTCCCTAGTTACCAAAGTACACAGTGACAAGGGCCTCCCTCGCCATCCTCACATGCCTGGTCCTTGCTGCCTCCAATCCTCCAGCACTTGTTGTTTATCATCTTCCTCCTCCTGCTAGGTGGCCTCCTCCCCAGTGGTGCCTGGCTGGTCGGCCTCCACATCATCCTCCTACTCCAGAAGGTGTCCTCTCTGCTGTGCCAGGTTGTGTAGGGCACAGCACACCACCACAATGTGGGACAATATCAGAAGGCTGTATTGGTGAGGCCCACCGCAGCAGTTCAGACACCTAAACCACATGTTGTGGAACCATGTGCACTGTTTATTGACTGGGTGACTGTGGGCCTCATTGTATTGAGCCTCTACATAGGTGTCATCAGCCAAATCCAAAGCAGGTACTTCATGTCCCCCATGAGTCAACCCTGCATCTTGGTCTCCTTCTCAATGATCTCCAGGATATCAGAATCCCTCAATACAAAGCTGTCATGCACAATGCCAGGGTTCTGGGTAGACAAAGAGCAAAGAACAAAAAAAATTACAGCACAGGAACAGGCCCTTTGGCCCTCCAAGCCTGTACTGATCATGCTGCCTGAAAACGTGAGCGGAAACCCTTTCTGTTCATGAATTTTCTTGGATTCTTCACCGGGCCTTGGTGGCAACATGGGTGCAGTCTATAGCCCCCTGCACATTTGGCATCCCCACAATGCAGCCTGGACTTCCTGTTGGACTTGGTCCTGGTCAAGTTTAAGATACTGACTAGCCAGAGTACCTCCTTAACACACTTGGGAATGGATGGTTGGCAAACGCCTCTAAGGTCTCCATTGGCAGCTTAGAAGGACCAGGTGGTCATCACCTTCACAGCGCCAGGTTTCCTCACCAATCGGGTTGCTGCAGAACCTGTCCCAAGGTGCCAGGTCCTGTAACAAATACACAGGAATCACACTGTCTCCTTTCAGAATCGGAGCCATTGGCTAAACATAATATCCGACTGTTGCTCGAAGGATATTCATGTGCAGGCTTCCCCAGGTCTCTGCTCCCTCCTTCTCCTGTCCCACCCCTCTCCCCCTTGGGGCAAATGGCGGTCATGTCCTGCCTCTAGCGGCTGTCTCCCTCTACTTCTGTGAGTGGTAAGGCCTGAGCCTCCTCTACCCGCAATTCATCCTCCAGCTCCTCCTCCTCAATCCCAGCAGCAACCAAAAGAACAGTGAGACCAATGGGTTGCATCACAAAAGTCATTTTGTCAATCTGGAGGGGATGGGGTTGGGATTTGGGAAAGGGGAGAGACAGATGAAAAGGTTAAAAAAACTCTGCTTTCCCCCAGACCAGCAACACACACTCTCCATATCTCCCATCCCCACAGACCCCCAGCAACACACACTCCCCATATCTCCTCCACAGACCCCAAGTAACACACACTCCCCATATCCCTTACACAGACATACATATTCCAGCAATACATATTCCCCATTCCCCACACAGCCCCAGCAACACACACCATACTCCCCCAAAACAGACCCCCAGAAACACACACTCTCCATCCCCCTCACCACACGCCCTCAGTAACACAGTCCCCATAGCCCCCCTCCCCCACAGACACCCACCAATGCAAAATGCACATTATCCCCCATATAAACCTCCAGCAACACACAATCCCCATACCCCTCAACACAGACCCCCAGCAACACACAATCTTCATTACCCTTACAGCCCTCCAGTATCACATACTCCCCATATCCTCCCACACACATCCCCCAGCAACACACATTCCCCGTACCTCCCATAAACTTCCAGCAACATACACTCAGCATATCTCAGAATGGTAACACAACACCCCCTTTCCCCGCAGCTGCAAAAGTGCTTGTTACTACCTGCACTAGGACCCCGAGTCTGTGCTGAGATCTGAGGTCAGCATTCTGAGCCAAGTTCGTGAAGTTAGATCCTATGAGCAACAGCAGCCCCCCCATATCCTCCACACACACCCACAGTGACCCGCCCCCCCCGACCTCACTGCAACATGACAACCACGAAACAGCCCCCTGTGAGCAACATGGAGAAGTTTGAAAACAGAGACATACCTCCTCGCTCACCCTCACTGATCAAGCACCTTTCATAATGCGACTTTAATACATGAGCTGTTTTCCTGACCCATCCGGCTGCAGCGAGCAAGATGGTTAAAACAGGTGAGCTTAGGAATGAAGCTCACTAATGATATAGCGATGAATGCATTAAAATGCAAATTGACATTTTGCCTGTTTTGGGTGGTCTCCTGATGGTGTTGATTTTCATTTTGATAAGATGGGAATGGGCACAAAACCAGGCACCATTCGCACTATAATCGCACCGTGCCCGATTTTACAATATTTTCCCGTTGCAAAACGGGCAAGATGAGGTGGTAAAATTCCATTCAGTTTATGCAGTGAAGAGCTGTGAGCTCAAGAAGTGAAAAATATCTTCCACGTCTGATGTGTCAATTTGGTTGCCGAACACAAATCTGATTGTAGATCAGCGTTCAGAGAAGACTGACAGGATGCCTCAGGGAGCTGGACTTTGAAGAAAGACGAAGAAATAAGTAACGTATCAGCAAATGCTGTGGAATTGATGTTCTTAAGCAAATAACCATATAATGACATGAGATGAACATTCCCTATGTTGTGAATAGCTGCTTATGTGATGTGGTTTTGAAGTATCACTGAGGTTTCTAGCTTTGTAATGCAGGATTTAAATGAGGAGAAAAAAACATTTGATTTTCTTTTATGGGATGTGGTTGGCACAGCGTTTATTACCAACCCCTAAACTCATTTCATTTCAGCGGGCATTTGAGAGTCAGCTACACTGTTGTGGCTCCGGAATCACATACAGGCCAGGCCAGGTGAGAACAGCACATTTCCTTCCCTAAGGTGACACTAATGAACTAGATGGGTTTTCCTGACAATGGTTTCATGGTCATCATTAAACTTTTAATTCCAGATTTTTCACTGAGCTCAAATGAATTCAAACCTACCATGGTGGGATTCGAACCCAGGGTCCCAGATCTTACCTGGTGTCACTGGATTACTGGTAAATTGACAATGCCACTGTGCCACCGCCTTACCAGCTAAAGAAAGACCAAATGAAGAGGTCAGGTAAGCAGCTGGTGATTAGGAAAGATGTTGGTCAAAATACCAGGCAAATGATTCATCTGATGAATGGGCAATGCTTCGAAAGCTTTGTGATACCAGTAAACCTGTTGGACTTTAATCTGATGTTGTGAGATTTCTTACTGTGCCCATCCCAATCCAATGCATTTCTACATCAGTATTATTTAAAGAGATGTTCTTGCTATGACCATCTGGACACTATCTAATGTATTGTCAGGACTGTAATTATTTTTAATATCATTGATATTCAGCCCATCTCCATTGCTGCTATGTTAGTAAACAGCTCTGTGAATCAGAGAGAGAAAATAGGAGATGTGACTTGTTTTCAGGTCCTGAAGACTGTTCTGGTAGAAAACTGATTAAACTCATGATTCTCTTGTGGGATGAAACTTAATCAGCACTGGGCAGTTTCCTTCTCTAATTAAGGGTGAGGGGAGGGCCCAAATCTAGAGGAACAGTCAGAGAGAGGAGTTGCAATTTCAGAGAAGCACTGGGTGCAGCACAAACTTAAGAGATTGGAGGGTACTTTCGCAAGAAGATGCCTTCAGCCAAAATCAGCCAAGAAGTAAATTCCTTTACGGGGCAACCTTTGGCTCCTGACATACCAAGAGAAGATCTGTTAGTATACCAGGAGCACTGATGTCCCAGCCTGCCAGCTTCCTCCCCTCCACTAAGGCAATTGATCTGTGCACTATCCCATCCACTTCTCGTACCCACTCCTTACTATTGCATCAGGAAACTGAAGGCAAGGTGGAAAATCCTAATCAATTTCCTTAATCCGTGCTCAAGAAGGCTATTAATTAATGAGCCTAACTGGCTGTCTTTCTTGTGAGGCCAAAATGGCTGATGTCAGGAACATGGTTAAAAAAATGGCCTTATGATTTCCAGGCCCCATCTTAAGTTTAAGTTTATTTATTAGTCACAATAAGGCTTACATTGCAATGAAGTTACTGGGAAAATCCTCTAATCACTACACTCCGGCATGTGTTTGGGTACTCGGAGGGAGAATTTAACACAGCCAATCCACCTAACCAGCATGTCCTGTGAGAGGAAACCAGAGCATCCAGAGGAAACCCATGCAGACACAGTGAGAACGTGTAGACTTTGCACAAACAATGACCCAAATCAGGAATTAAACCCGGGTCCCTGGCGCTATGAGGCAGCAGTGCCAACCACTGTGCCACAGGGCTCTGTCTCCAATTCCAATGTCAGCCTAAAAATTCAACCAGATTTTCCTCCTACAGTTTGAAAGACATGTTAGTTTGCTGCATTGGCCTTGCCAAATTCTTCCTCACTGTACTCGAACAGGTGTCGAAGTGTGGTAACAAGGGGATTTTCACAGTGACTTCTTTGCAGTATTAATGTAAGACTACTTGTGACACTAATAAATAAACTTAAGCTTAATCTTAGATACATGGTTTTACAATTTGATTTCAGTCAAAGCAGGGATAAATTTTAACGAAAGAAGCTTAGACTTAAAATTGGGCTGTGTGCCAACAGAAGCTGAAACACGCAGTTGCATTAGGGAAATAAGATCAACATGATTTGTCTCAAATAAAATACTGAGTAAAGAATATTGATCAAATGGGATAAATTGGATGCATCTCGAGGTCACTCGACTATCAATTAATGAGATGGAAGTTATTTTCATCTCACAGAGAGAATTGGGAAGACGATATGTGCAAGCCTAAGCTTTTTGCCTCCAAAAAAGAACTACCATGTTGAAGAAAGTTCAGGAAAGAGCAACAGAAATTATTCTTGCAAATCACGAAGAGGCAATAACAAAGCTAAATTTCTTTTGTTGGAGAAAATAAATTGGGGGCAGGGAATTGGATTTAATCCTGATAATTTAAATGTTGGAGATGCTTTCGAGCTTGATTCAGTAGGCTGTCTGTGGGATTTGAAGTGAAATGTTTTGACTAAACTAAAAGCTGAATGAAACTAATTTGGGAAAAAAATAAAGGAACACCAAACCCGGCCTGATTGTGACTAAGCATTAAATACATTGTAGAGACACATCAGCCAGAATTTTACCACCCCACTCACCCCAGAATCGAAGGCGCGAGGCTTGTAGAATGCAAATCTCCAAAGGACTTGGATGGGATTTTAGGAATTTAATGATTTTACCCATTATTCCCCACACACACAAGTTGCATTAGTTCAAATCTCAACCTTAGCATAGATTCCCTTTGGATGCTCTTCAAGAGAATGTTGGCAATCACAACTGACTCATCAGACATCTTCCTGTCCACGCACCAGAAAAATCTGTTTTTCACTTGAAGTTCAACTTCAATATACTCTGGAGAATCAAAACAAATGCAAAATAATACTGAGAATATTTGGCAGCATCTGTGGTATGAACAGCTTAGTATGGTCCCTGCTCTGCCCAAGACCACAAGAAACAATAAAGGCTGTGAACGTAGCCTAGTCCATCCCACAAACCAGCCTCCCATCCACTGGCTCCATCTACAATTCCTGTTGCCTTGGAAAAGCAGCCAGCATAATCAAGGACCCCGCGTATTCGGACATATACTCGTCCACCTTCTTCTGTCGGTGAAAAGATTAAAAAGTCTGAGGTTATATACCAACTGACTCAAAAACAGCATCTTCTCTGCTGCTGGCAGACTTTTGAGTGGACCAATTCATGTTAAGTTGATCTTTCTCCACACCTTAGCTATGACTGTGACACTACATTTGGCACGCCCTCCTTTTTTTCTCTATGAACAGTATGCTTTACTCATATAGCACGCAAGAAACAATACTTCTCACTGTATACTAAATACGTGTAGCAATAATAAATCAAATCAAATCAAATCAGTCTGAGATCACATACCAACCAACTCCAAGCAGTTTCTTCCCTCTTAGAATCAGCCTTTTGAATGAACCTGCCGTGTATTAAGTTGATCTTTCTCTACACCCAAGCTATGACTAATGCTACATTCTGCACCCTCTCTTTTCCTTCTCTATGAATGGTATGCTTTGTTCATATAGCACACAAGAAAAAATACTTTCCTCTATATACTAATATATGTGCTAATAATAAATAAAATCAAATTAAAATCAAAAAACTGTGTTAATGTTTCCGTTTAATGACCACTTATTAAAATTGGAAAGTAGTAGAGACGTAATAGATTTTAAATAAATACAGAGATGGAGAAAGAGGTAAGGGGTGGAAAGAACAAAAGCAAAGATCTTGACAGGGTGAAGAGAGACCAAGTAACAATATAAATGATGGTACAAACTAGAATGGGTTGGCAAACAAGGAATAATAAACAACTAAAGTGGAAAAATATATCTTGTTGAATCCCTCCATAGCCTCTTGATCTCTCTAATTTCTTTCAATCCCAAAAGCCTCAGATATGTCCTCTAATTCTGGCTTCCTTTGCATTCCCATTCATAACTTCTCCATCATTAGTTGGCACTTCCTCAATTGCATAAGCCCCAAGCTCAGTAAATTCCTCCCTACACCTCTCCTAAATTTCTTCAGCCACTGAGTAGTGAATCTGTGGAACTCTTTGCTGCAGAAAGTTGTGGAGGCCAAGTCATTGTGTGCCTTTAAGACAGAGATAGATACGTTCTTGATTAATAAGAGGATCAGGCGTTATTGGAGAAAAGGCAGGACAATGGGGATGAGAAAAAATCAGCCTTGATTGAATGGCAGAGCAGATTCGATGGGCCGAATGGCCTAATTCTGCTCCTATGTCTTATGGTTTTCTTTCTACCTTGCTTTCCTCCTTTAAAAACCTATCTATTCTATGAGCCATTAGACATCTGACCTAATACTTTCTCATGTGGCTTGGTATTATACTTTGTTTCATAATGTGAAGTGCTTTGGGATCTTATATAAAAGGTGCTATATAAACATAAGCCATTATTGTTGCTGTAGTGGCTATTGAGCCCTGCATTAAATACAATGTGACGTAACTACTACAGCAATGATACCGTGCTATATTGTGCTGTTAAAGGACAAGGCTGACCATAAGCTGAAAAGGACCTCCATCACTGGGTATGTTCGGTGATGTCAATGGGTGCACTTCCTCACAATGTCAGCTCGCAGACACACAAGGAGTGAGAAATAAAAGATTAAAATAGATTTTATTTTCCACAGAACTATAATTCAGCACTGCAAGACTTTTGTGTATATCATTCTGCCACTTCACACTGAGTACCCGTGTTATTAATATTGTAATAATGCAATAGAATGCAGCTGCCAGTAGGCACCTGTCAGCAGCTATGAGTAACTATCATTCAGCCCTGAAGCATACAGAGTGTAATCCTCATCTGCTAAAAGCTGTTCAATGCTACAATGATTATTTTTTAGAATTTTATTTTCATGGTTGGTAAAGACAATATGACAAACAAAGAAAAAGTGATTACATTTTGAAGAAATTTCAAAAGAATGTGCTTAAATTTCAATGTTCAGATATAAACTGTAGCTGAAATAAAATTAAATGAATGCTCAGCATTATCAATTTTATACATGAAAGGCTAAGAAGATTTGGAAAATGTTGATTTGTTCTTGGCTGACAATATCATGAAACCAGTGAAACTTTTTGGCGCTTTTTCATTTTGTTGGACACATACATTTGGAGAAAGGAATCTCTTTGGAGCAACAAAGACAGCAACTTATGCCTTTTGAACAATGGTTGTTCTTTAGCCAGTGAATGCAAAAAATGTGAAGTCATGCACAAGTGACACTGTGGTTTGCAAGCAAGTTACTAACATGATTCCTATTCCTCAGACGCGGAATTTTACTGGTACGCTCGCCCGAGGCCAATGGAAAATGCCATTCTGCAAGCCTCACCCACCCCGGAAAAATCAGGGCCTCTGTCTGGTGTTGGACTTACATAGAATCACATGGGTCTGGATCTTACAGCAGTAAACTGTCAGTATTTAGCATCATTAATCCTCTGAAATTTTCGGAGTAGAATTTTCCCCTCCTGTCCACCACAGGAATCATAGTGGGGTGGGGCATCGATCAGGTAAAGGTTTGTTGACTTCAGGTGGGGTTTTCTATCTTTGGGTTGAAAGTGAAGTCCACACATACACACTTAATCAAAATCTAATATTTCCCATCAGTAATTCAGAGGTTGTACTTTTGAGGAACGCTGTCCCTTCTCCACACCACAAAATGCAATCAATTAGAAATCATCAAGCTGACTAAATTCTCCAACATTACACATTTTAGTAGTGTATTTTGTTCAAATTACTTTCTCACTGGCCCTAAAAGGTTTATATTTATTCAATGTCAGATGTTCACATCATCATACAATGCTTCATATTTTTAAAATATTCGTTAAACACAAACATATATATATCTTAATCATTTATTTCACTATTGGTAATTAAAAAAAAAGTGAAGGAATTCAGTAGCCTTTACTTGTTTTGCTGTCTGTGAAAATCCTTCAGTGGGATTGGCAATCCAGTTGGTAACAACATTGTTGCAGAATGGCTGGAAATCTCCTTGATTTTGTGCTTAACTCAAATGAACATTGTAAAAGATGAAAATCCACGTCATACAGATTTGTGGATAGGTTTTTTCAAGATTAGCAGGAGACTATTTGACCTAATTTGTTCATACTGGTATTTATGCTTTACAGAAGCCTCTGGCCACTACATTGGCTGGTCCTACCTGCATATCTTTTCATTCATTTCTCCCCTATCTGCTTATCTAGCTTCAATGTCATACTGTTAACTACTCCATGTGGTACAGTGGCACAGTGGTTAGCACTGCTGCCTCACAGCTCAGGGAACCAGGTTCAATTCCAGCCTCAGGACACTGTCTGTGTGGAGTTTGCATGTTCTGTCTGTGTCTGCTTGGGTTTCCTCCAGGCACTCCAGTTTCCTCCTACACTCCAAAGATGTGCAGGTTAGATTCATTGTCTATGTTCAATGCTCTTAGTGTCAAGGGGGCTAGCTAGGGTAAATGTGTGGGATGGCAGGGATAATCCTGGCAGGGATTGTTGTTGGTGCAGACTCGATGGGGCAAATGACCTCCTTCTGCACTTTAGGGACCCTGTGATTTTGGTAACAAGTATTATATGCTAATAAAATTCTTTTGAATTCCTTGTTGGCTTCATTCGTGATTATCTTTTATTTCCCCCCCGCAAGCAGAAGGATCTTGATCTGTTTTAAACCATGATGGATGCGAGTGGCTGGGGAAGCGCTAAAAGTTCAAGCCACCTGGCCCTGATGCACACATCTAAATTTTATATTGTGCTGAAATCAGGCCACTGGGCGAGGCATCCACAAAAAAAGCAGCCATGAGTCGGATTAACAATGCAAATTTCCTCTATGGTCACAGCGAGACAAGTGAACTATTTTTAATCCTCTCTTAGTGTGCTATTCCTGTTACAAAAACTGTGCCAAGTACAAACCACCTCCACCAGTACAAAAACAGAGCAATTTCACTTAAATCTTTGGCTGCAGTGCAATGATGTTAGTTCTGCACTATTTTTGTTTGAATTGACAAAGAAATCACAATTATCACACTTGTACAACACTTTAATGTCAACATCCTTCTTGCAGTTTATATTGTACCATCTTTGCAGATCACACCGATATGAAAACTGGTGCCAAAAACATTAAGGGATTAATATAAACAACTACTTAAGGTGACAATAAGAATGCTAAGAGCTTCTACTTCCCTGTGAGTCAAAATATGCTGACAGATGTTCATTCATTGTGGATTGCATTAGTGTGATGTGCTGCTTTCCTTTTTGTAGTATGATGTTTTCTGTATTTGGTCAACTGGATGTCTTGGCACACACTCTTCTAAAAGGCTTATAGTGAAATTTATGATTAAATTTCCTTGTGCACGCTCTCTCCCCACTGGAATGCATCCAATCTCAGGGAGATTAGATGCCGGTTGGCATGAGATAATGATTGAAGATTTGTAACTCGGAGCTGACTGTGAAGAATCATATCTTACAGCAACATATTTATCTCTTAGATCGTATCAAGGACTCAGTCTGAATGAAGAGATCTTGGAACACTTGCTTGGTCAAGGTATCAGAGTACGAAATATGGTGGACGACATTGAGACTTTGATTTGATTTGATTTGAATCATAGAATAGAATCATGGAATTACTATAGTGCAGAAGGAGGCCATTTGGCTCAACAAGTCTACAACAATCCCACCCAGGCCCTATCCCCGTAACCCCATGAATTTACTCTGTTAATCCCCTTGACACTAAGCGGCAATTTACCATGACCAATCTACGTAACCTGTATATCTTTAGAATCAGGGAGGAGGGAGAGCACCCAGGGGAAACCCACGCAGACACAGAGAGGATGTGCAAACTCCAACAGACTGTTACCTGAGGCCAGAATCAAACCTGTGACCCTGACACTGTGAAGCAGCAGTGTTAACCACTGTGCCTTTGTAATTATCAATGTACTAATATGCAGTGGAAAATATTATTTCTTGTGTACTATACAGACAAAGAGTACTGAGGAAAGGCGAGGATGCAAAATATAGTATTACAGTCATAGCTAGAGTATAGAGAAAGGGCAACTTGGTATAAAAGTAAGTAGTTTAAAAGTCAATAAGGGTGTTGCCTCAGGTCACAGAATTTCCAATTTGAAATATCTTAGTTATCCAGATAGACCATAAGATGCAGACGTAGGCCATTCAGCCAATCAAATCTTCACCATTCAATGAGATCATAACTGATCTAATATGATGATCCTCAATGTCATTTTACCATTTCTCCCCATAATACTTGATCCCCTCAAAAATGTGAGTCTGCATATTTCAAACTCTAGGCGATTTGTTTAAGGTTTATGAAATATGGGACTTGGTTTTGTTTTTGTCAACTGGATAGGTCAGAGGGAATCTTGGGCAGAACCAGGCTGCACGTTCACAGTTTATGTTTTCCTTGAGAGCTATGAACATGTGGAACACTCTATTGATGACAAATGCTACTTTACCGCATTCCTTCAAAAGAGAGCAACACTAGACTTGTGTGGAGGTCACTTCAGAGTGAGGCACTATGTGATATAAATCAATGACATTCCACAGGCTAATTTCAATAACCTAAATGGAATAATAACTTTCGAGATTTATTTTCCCTTAATTGGGCTGGCCTTTCTCAGGAGATTACTTGCCTCTCTGAGTGTAGAGAGTGTCTGTTTCCTGATGCATTTACCATTGGATGTGATGTAACAGGCTAGGTGGACCAGCAAGTCTTCTCCTGTTCATCATTTAAATAAGTTTGCATGAAATGTAGCACATAAATTGACTCAGGAAAATGGGGAGGAGGAGCATATCAGCCATGATCAAACAGTGGAGCCAACTCAATGGGTTGAATGGCCTAATTCTGCTCCTACATCTTAATTTATGAACTTATGAATTCAATTCCAATCTCCCTTTCCAAGCATAGCATCTTAAATCAGACTCAAACTAACCACACCCTAAATTACCATCATTCCTATGAAGGATAAGTAAGTTAAGGGTGCTCACAAGTCAGGCCTTATATATGATGAATACATGCATAACAGTATTTCATGGGGGCTGGAGTTTTCATCCTACGTGGCCTCGTGGTATGGAGAGGCCATGACGTAGTGATATAATCGCTTGCCTATTAATCCAGAAACTCAACTAATGTTTTGGGGATCCGATTTTGAATCCTGCCACGGCAGATGGTGGAATTTGAATTCAATAAAAAAGTCAAGAATTAAAAATTTATTGATGACCATCAAACCATTGTTGATGGTCGTAAAAATCAACCTGATTCCTAACGTCCTTTAGGGAAGGAAATCTGCTGTCCTTACCTGATCAGGCCTACATGCGACTCCAGAACAACAGCAAGGTGGTTGACTCTCAATTGACTCTCAGGCAACTAGAGGTGGTCAATAAATGCTGGATAGCCAGTGACACTCATGTCCAGTGAATGATTGAAAAGAACATGTAGAGCTAGACTAAACAATGCTCATGGTAATCCATGATCCATGACAGCCAGACAAAAAATTTATAAATGATTACTATTACAAAAATTAATGATGTTTGATGCAAATAGTGGGGGAAATGGAAGAGGTTTAGAGAAAAGAAAGGATTTCCCAAACGATTTCAGTGACAGGAGCCACAAAATTTGGGTGTTGCACTCAGGGGTTTTATTGAATGTGTGGGAAAGGGGCATGGAATGCAATTGTCTATTGCATTTTAAGGAAGCTTTGTGCTCTTGATAGTGTAAGATTACTGCGTTGGCCATACTAAATTCTCCCTTAATGCACCCGAATAGGCACCGGAACGTGGCGACTCAGGGATTTTCACAATTGCAGTTTTAATATAAGCTTATTTGTGACAATAATAATAAACTTTAAACTTAATCTGAAATTTAAAACTTATTTTTTCATGCTTTGGACTTGAAGAGTTAAGTTCAGAAGGAGTAGGAATATATTAAATCGTTCACCCTTCTTATACTATGTTTTAAGAGTTAAAATTTTTGAATGGGAATTCATAACATAGGGCATATCAGAATTTTTATCTCAAAAAGAGCTGTACATGGCTAAATATATACATGTCAGTCATTAGTGCATTTCAGCCTCCACATATAAGAATACCACTTAGCTTTTTACACTCCCTGTAAAATAACTATTAATCTCTGCCTGTTGAGGAAGTAAGAATCGCATTCAATGAATGTTGGCATTCTTCCTTCAAGAGGAACATGTACTTTATTATTCCCAATGGTGGGGGAGTTCAGAACGAGGGATCACAGTTCAACGATAAGGGGCAAACCTTTTCAGAATGAGGTGAGGAGAAATTTCTTCACCCAGAGGGTGGTGAATGTGTGGAATTCACTCCTGCAGAAAATAGCTGAGGTCAAAACATTGTGTGATTTCAAGAAGAAATTAGATTTAGCTCTTGGGGCTAAAGGGATCAAGGGATATGGGGGGGAAGGGGAAATCAGGATATTGAATTGATCAAAACGAATGGCGAGCAGGCTCGGAAAGCCGAATGACCCACTCTTGCTTCTAGTTTCTATGTTTCTACGCATAGATGATCCATAGCAGTCCTTCCTGTGAGTAGTCAGGCAGCTCTGCATCTACTCAAAATAAATCTGGAACTTTAATTGTTAGCGGGCTGTCAAAATGGCAAAGTGCTTGGGAGCATGAACACTGCAAATTAGTGGAGAAATGTTTCCAGATGGAATATTTGAGAGCCTAATTGGAATATTAATTGTTGTAGAACAGGAGATGAAAGGCGATATAATGCTCAGTGACATAAAGTGCAAGGGGGATAGATTAAAAGTTAGCAATATGCCTTTGTTGGAGCACTGCAGTTCTTTGCAAGTACTTGTTAAGGGATTGAGATTTGAGCTTAGCTTTCCAAAGGAAGGAAAAGAGGCAAGCATAAAAGAGAATGAATTATATTCTGAGTCAGTAAGGAGATACAGGTGTAATAGATAAAATAATTTAGTGATCATACTCACTAAATGTGACCTTTCCTGCATTATCTTTTTAGAAAAAATCAAAATCATTTGATCAAAAGATCAAATTCATTAATTTTCTTGATTAAATTCAAAACCATTTTCTTTAATGCAAAAAAAGTAATTAATTTCACTTTCTAGGTTAAGTTTGTTGTTCATTCTTGCACACAGATCCCACTGGCATTTTGGCCAGCAGTGTTTCTTAGTTAAGAGTTTACAATTCAGATTTTTGTGAATTCAACACAGCAGTTCTGTATTTTCCTAGTGTGAAGTGCAGGAATCTTCCCCATCGGGAATAGCCAAGTCCACAGAACTTTTGACAGAACCACAGTTTAGGAGATAACAAGCATGCACAAAGATCCTGCTGAAATTTATCTAGCTAATGCTTACATGTACTGGAAAGTTTCCTATTGCTTTTCCAGCTGGGACTATGTTACTTACTGGAGGGCTATGAGAAGCAAAAGTAGAGAAAACTCAAATGAAAGGTATACACCCAGATCTCACCACTGATCAAAGGAATTAGAGGCAACACGGCAGTTAGCACTGCTGTCTCACAGCGCCAGAGATCCGGATTCAATTCCTGGCTTGGATCACTGTCTGTGTGGAAATTGTACATTCTCCCTGTGTCTGCATAGGTTTCCTCCCATTTCCCCCCACATTCCAAAGATATGTGGGTTAGGTGAATTGGCCATGATAAACTGACTTTAATATCAGGTGGATTAGTATGGTAAATAAGGGTTATGAGAATCGGGCCTGGGTGGAATTGTGGTCGGTATAGACTCAATGGGCTGAATGGCTTCCTTCAGTACTATAGGGACTCTATGATTCTCTGACTGGATTTTTACTATCAAGATGGATAGTTTGTGTTGAGGGCCTTGTACCAAACTTGAACTCTGAGAGGCAGGGATGGGATTAATTGGGGCCACTAATCTTGGAAGTAGGTTGTCAGCTGCCAAGAGAGGAATGTGTGCCAAGGCAGGCTGGTTCTCTGAGACTTGGTCCTCGTTGTATTATAAGATATTAGTCCCCCTAACCCTCAGACCTTCCCACCATCAGCCACTCACCTTGCCACCTCCAAGGACTGCATTTACTGCTATGATTTCCATTCCATATCCATGTTCTGCTCATGCCCTCATAGCCTCAATGCCCTCCATATCATCTTCACATCTCCATGTCACCTCCATGCCCCCTCTCAGTTCATCAGAGCAATTCCATGCCCTAATCTATTATGCACTATTTACAGAACCAATATACCGTATAATAACAATGAGAAGTTGAAATGCTGAGGGAAAAAAGACACTCCAAAATCTTCTTTGAAAATATTTCTGTTTCTGCAACCCAATATATAGTGTCAATTAGACAGTGCAATTATACTATCAGTATGGAACCACTGCTTTTATCCAGTCTTTAACCATTTTAGACCTCTTAAATTTCTCTAAATAAGCATTCAGCCATTGACAAAAGAGATCACTGAAAAATAACTTATAATCATATACAACCATTAATTAAGCAAATTAAGCACTCCAGTTTAGTTGGTAAAACAGAACCTCCTGTTCAATTAATGAATTTATGAGTCTTAAAGCTCAGTTAAGAATTTATAACAAGTACAGGTGGATAATCCAAGCATTTGACAAAAGCTCCTTCAACAGCACCTTCCAAACCCACAAACTCCACTGCCTAGAAAAGTGCAGCAAATCCCACCTGCAAGTTTCCCTAAGCCACACAGCATCCTAACCTGGAACTATATCGCTCATTTTTTCGCTGTTACTGGGTTAAAGTCCTGGAACTTCTTTCCTAACAGCATTGTGGATGTACCTATACCATGTGGACTGATTCAAGAAGGTGATTCATCAAAAGCTTCTCAAGGGTAATTAGGATGGGAAATGAATGTTGGCCTAGTCAGTGATGCTCACATCCTAAGAAATAATAAATAAAATAGTTTGTGGAGCATTATCTCATCTTCCAGTTGGGTATCTTGCAGCCCTTGGGACTCAACATTGGGTTGACAGTTTTTGGTTCTGACCTTTCTCTTCTATCTCAAACCCCTTATTAAAAAAAAATCCCCTACATGCATTTCCTCACCCACCCCTTCCCCCCATCATACACACACATATGCAGACACACATGCACTCATACACACACACACGCATGCAAACACATGCGCACACACACACACACATGCACAGAAACTCGGCCATCTGCCCTTTGCCCTTAAAGTTACTATATTTTGTTGCATTCTCTTCCTCTTTTTGATTTTGACACAGAGCCAAAAGACTTGAACCCTGCATTCTCTCCTCACCGATGCTGCCAGATCTGCTAAAGTTTTCCAACTGCCTCTGTCCTTGCTTCTCATTCCAGCATCCGCAGTATTTTGCTTATAGAGAAAGGAAAATGATGGATGACTACTATCAATATGGTTGAAGGATCTACACAAGAAATCTTGTATTTTATTTGTCACTCCCATGGTCTGGATCTAGTATCACATTATGGTGGTCATTCTTCACTTGCAGCTTGACTCCATATCCACATCTATAGACCTTTGCCAGAGTCCACTGTCAGGCAGAATCCCCTTAACATGATCAGTGACAGATCAGTATAGGCTAAATTCTGCCCTTCCTGCAAACACTCTCCTTTTTCTGCAATCTAGCGTGGAGCTGGCTATGTGTATCTGCTGTGATATATGACATTTTATGTGATATCGATTCAGGTATTGTCAGGGGTAAGTATAAGATTTATGAGGTCTGGCAGAGTGAATCCAGAAGACTACTTCAACGGACATAACAGAATTGTAAAGCTCAATATTTAATCGATATGGCCTACTGGAAGTTAAAAAAAACATATTTTCCAAAAAGAAAAAGATTCATTGTTTTAAATACAGTTGCGTCATACTTCATTTCATTGAGGTCCAAAACAAATACCAACGATAGCCCACTCGTAGAATCTTCACAGTGCAGAAAGAGACCATTTGGCCCTTTAAGCCTGCACTGGCAACAATCCTACCCAGGCCCTATCCCCATAATCACCCTGCTAATCCACCTGGCACTAAGGGAAATTTAACACAGCCGATCCACATAATGCACTCATCTTTGGAGTATGGGTGGAAGCCAGAGCACCTGAAGGAAACCCATGCAGACACGGGGAGAACTTGCAAACTTCATACAGGCAGTGACCCAAGGTTGATATTAAACTCGGGTCCCTGGCAGTATGATTCAGCAATGCATGGTGCTGCCCTAAGTCACCTGTTAATTGGAATATAGCATGCACTTCAGTAAAGTTTATGTATTAGTCACAAGTAAGGCTTACATTAACACTGCAATGAAGTTACCATGAAATTTCACTAGACACCACAGTCCGGCGCCTTTCGGGTCAACGTACCTAAGCAGCATGTCTTTCAGACTGTGGGAGAAAACTGGAGTACCCGGAGGAAAGCCACACAGAGACAGATGAAACATGCAAACTCCACACAGTGATCCAAGCCAGGAATCAAACCCAGGTCCTTGGCGCTGTGAGGCAACAGTACTAATCACTGTGCCACCCTGCGTCAGCTCAGTTCAGTATGGGAAAAATGATTGCTGGAGATGGAACAGGAAGTGAGAATTCAGTATTTCCTTTATAGGATAAATGCATTCCCACAAGCTCTGTTTTTAGAGTAATTATGCACAAAGATCGCATCAATTATGGGGAAGGAAGTAACCGTGCTATTTTCTCCATTCCTTCATTTCAAGCATTGAATTGAATTGCAGGTTGGGAAGCAGGAAGCAAAACAATGGCAGGTGTGAGAAATCTTCCGAGCGTTTAGTGCTCGGAAAGTATTAGAAGTGCAATCAGCTGGTGTTGGCCGAGACGGCTAAAACTGCAGGACAGAAATTACAGAAGAGAACCTTTCTCAAGTTGAATGTGATTATCAAAACTCCAAGAGAAACAAGTAGGAAATCAAATGAATTATTGAACTCAAACTTAAATGGGCTGAAGGAGATTAACAGAATGGAGAAAGTGGAGACCATTCAGTAATAAATAAGACAGAACAGAATTGAACTATTAATATTGGAAATGGCAATTAGAAAAAGGATACTGACGGGGGAAGGATTACACTAATAATCAGATTCTGGTCAGTGAGAAGGAAATAATTTAACTGAATTAAGAGTGAAATTACTATAGTTTTTGTTTCTGAAATGTTGGGATTATACTAATTAGACAGTGCAATTGACAGAAATTAGACCCTGTTCTGAAATGCTGGGAACATCTACAATAGCACTTTTTTTTCAAGCTCACAACTTCAAACTCTTGGCCATTTCCAAGTCCTGACCCCGCAGAGTATAAGTATGACTTGCACATTACAATTTTGAATAGAATGATCAATGGCCTAGTGGTATTATCGCTGGACTACTAATCAAGAAACTCAGCTAGCGTTCTGGGGATCTGGGTTCAAATCCTGCCAACAGCAGATGGTGGAATTCAAATTCAATAAAAAAATCTGGAATTCAGAATCTACTGATGACCATGAAACCATTGTTGATTGTCAGAAAACCCATCTGGTTCACTAATGTCTTTAGAGCGGGAAATCGGTAATTATACAATCTCTACAGTGTAAGAAGAGGGCATTCAGTCCATCAAGCCTGCAGCAACAGCAATTCCACTCAGGCCTTACACACATAAACCCATATTTTTACCCTATTAATCTCCCTGACACTAAGTGGAAATTAAGCATGGCCAATCATCCTAACCAGTTAGGCAGTGGGAGGAAACCAGAATACCTGGAGAAAACGAGATAAACATACAAACTTCACACAGACACCCAAGGCCAGAATTGAACCTGGGTTCCTGATGCTGTGAGGCAGCAGTGTGGCTAACTCTCAGCTGCCCCCCCAAGTCTGGACAATAAATGTTGGCCAGCCTTGTCCCTATGAATGAAAAAGTTGAATGTGCTGCAAATTAGCATATCACATTAAGGATTTAATAACTTCACTTCTTTTTTAAAAAACTTAGTCACTAAGTATAAAAAATTATGAAGCAAAGGCTTGATTAACACCACATTAATAATATTGCAATTGGCTTGGAGGTGGTTAGCTCTGGAAGTGCTATATTTGGAGATTTATTTTTATATCATCTTATTCCAAGCTATTCCTGTTAACTTTCCTAAACTTCAGGGGAATTTTCCTGACTGTGCTCCAATGCCAGCTGCAGTATGTTGTTGGCTTATAAGGACCTTGGAGAATAACGTGGCAAATTGAAGCCATCTGCTCATTAGCTGCTGCTTTGCAGAATAGTTAGAATAGGGAAATAGTACAGAGACAGTGCAAAAAAGTGGAGAAGCTTGTGGACAGGAGCAATCAATGCCATCATACTGAAGGTGGTCTTTAAAAGCATCACATTGAGAGTTCTATGGTGACTGGTGTTGACCAAAAGAATTAATCATGCGTGCGGTTGCAGCAAGCTTAAATTAATTCCAACATGTCTCCAGGAAGGTGTAGCGGGCATAAATAAAAGATTACAGTGGTAGATTGATGGGTTAGAAGATGACATAAATGTCTGCTGTAAATGCAGTTGCGTTGTCCTCATCGTGCATTCAAAATGTTCAGTCAATCAAAGCATCAGAAGATGCAATTATTGTTCACAGTACCACCTGCTAATAAGCAGAGTGCTGTAGTGACAGCACAAACTTTCTAAGAGTCCCCATGGCACCATGCCAATATAAAAATCTGAGTAACTATTTGTAGGTTGCTTTGACAAACAAATAAGAATTTCATCTATTTTGAAACCCTGCGCCTTCAATTCACAGTGATAGCACACATTCTCCACTGCTTCTGGGATGATGCTACAAACTGGGAGACAAATTTGTCCTTTGAAAAGTTTCTTTATTTTATTTTCTCTACAGCTGTCACTTATTTTTATTTACCCAACTTCTTAACAAAGCCTGGGCAGTCTAGAGCTGGATACATCATTAGAACTATGTTGATGTTATTTTTAAACAGATTTCTTTGTACAATAAGAAGTCTCACAACACCAGGTTAAAGTTCAGCAGGTTTATTTGGTAGCATGAGTTTTCGTTCTACCGCTCCTTCGCTCCAAAAGCTCGTGCTGTCAAATAAACCTGTTTTATTTAGCCTGGTGTTGTGAGACTTCTTACTGTTCCCATCTCAGTCCCACACCAGCATCTCACATTATAGTTTTTTTTGTAGTTGTGTGTCTTCTCCACAACATTCCCGCTTGAGGGTCATCACTTTTATCATCTCCAAATGTTCTTCTTTCATTGAACTGATCTTATTACTTGTAAAAATTTCTACTTTGGCAATGCTTGTTGTCAGAAAGACTTTATTTCCCTGAGGACTGTACAGTGATGCATAGTTTTACCGATTACTTTGCTGTGATTTTCCAACTTAGATTAATGGCTTCTTGTATTGCAAGCTGTTTTTGCAGTTACAAAGAATGAGTTGGATTAAATAATGTCCAGGCAATCAATTCTCAGATTTTCTACCATACTTTCATCAATGTTAAAAACAAATTCAAATAGGAGTTACATTGTGACATAAAATTGAGAATGGATAAAACACCTCACTAAGTTTGCTGTGATACTATTTGCAAAGGATAAGGTATTAGCATTGACAGAAGTCTCTCACACCAAACTCTGAATTTAAACTGGAACACCATATGAATCCTGAAGTAGATCATCCTGGCCCATTCTTCCATCACACCCAACTCCCATCCCTTTCCCTCTGCACCTTCCCTAGCAGCAGTGCTAGCCACTGTGCCACCATGCCATCCTTCTCCTCCCCTGGCATCATCCCAACCCTAACCAAAGTCATGTTACAATCAACACTTCCATCCTTCAATGACCTGACTTCTCTGAACCACCCCCCCCACCCTCGTTTCCTCTTCTCCCATATTCGGCTTGCCCCCTCCCCCCAAGATCCATCACGATCCCTCATAGACTTGTCCTCATGTTCCACACACGGCACTGGTGTCAAACTCCCAAACCCACCTGGTCACTCACCCAGAATCTCCCTAAAAGTTAAGATTGCATGTAACAGGAGGGAAAGAGGGGAGATGGGCAGTGGTGCAGCTGCAGTGAGGATCCTTTCTCTCTTTTGAAGAAAGGACCATCGAAATCAGAGTGAGGCCCAGGAATGGTTAGAAGCCAACTGCGAGGTCAGGATGGCCCGAGTAAGTGGGAGCCTGAAGAAAAGGCAAAATTCTGGAATCTGAAACAAAGATAGAAAATGCTGGAAAATCTCAGCAGGTCTGATAGCATCTGTGGAGAGAGAACAGAGCCAACCTGTCAACATTTTTAACATTAAGGTGCCTGAAACTGATATGGATCAGGTTAGTGGCACAATGGGACAGTGTTTTGCGTTGCTGTCACATAGTGTCAGGGACTCGCATTCAATTCCGGCCTCGGGTGATGGTCTGTGTGGAGTATGTATATTCTCCCCGTATCTACTTGGGTTTCCTCCAGGTGCTCCAGTTTTCTCCAACACTTCAAAGATGTGCACTTTAGGTCAATTGGACAAGCTAAACTGTCCCTTAGGGGATTAGAAGGCTGAATACATGGGGTTACAACTGATAGGGCCTGGATGGAATTGTTGTCAGTGCAGGCTGAGAGCACAGGAAGCAAGTGTAGAATACAAGGAAAGTAGAAAGAAACTTATGCAAGGAGTAATGCGGGCTAATAGGGGTCACAAAAAGTTATTGGCCAGTAGACTGAAGGAAAATCCCAAGATATTTTATATATACTTTAGCAAGACCTTTGACAAGATACCACATGGTAGGTTGTTACATGAGGTTAAATCTCACAGGACCCAGGATGAGGTAGCTAAATGGATAAAAATTGGCTTGATGACAGAAGTCAGAGGGTAGTTGTAGAGGGTTGATTTTCAAACTGGAGGCCTGTGACCAGCATGTGCCTCAGGGATTGTTGCTGTGTCCACTGTTATTTGTCATTTATATTAATGATTTGGATGAGAATATAGGAGGCATGGTTAATAAGTTTGCAGTTGACACCAAGATTGGTGGCAAAATGGACAGATTATCTTGGATTACAACGGGATCTTGATCAATTGCGCCAGTGGGCTGATGAAGCTTAATTTAGATAAATGTGAGATGATGCATTTTGGTCAATTGAATCAGGACTTACTCAGTTAATGGTAGGGTTACAGGGAGAGTACAGAACAAAGTGATCTAGAGGTTCAGGTTCATAGCTACTTGAAAGTGGAGTCACAGGTGGACAGAGTGGTGAAGAAGATATTCAGTATGCTTGGTTTCATTCGTAAGAACATTGAATATAGTACTTGGACGTCTTGTTGAAGTTATACAAGACATTGGTAAGGCGACACTTGAGATACTGTGTGCAGTTCTGATCACATATTATAGAAAGAATATTATTAAACTAGAAAGAGTGCAGAAAAGATATACTAGGATGCTACCAGGATAATGATTTGAATTATAAGGAGAGGTTGGATAGACTGGGAATTTTTTCCTCTGGAGCGTAGAAAGCTGAGGGGTGATCTTATGGAAGTCTATAAAATGATGAGGGGCATAAATCAGCTAGATAGTCAATATCTTTTATCAAAGGTAATAGAGTCTAAAATTAGAGGGCATAACTTTAAGGTGAGAGGGGAGAGATACAAAAGAATCCAGAGGGGCACTTTTTTCACACAGAGGATGGTGAGTGCCTGGAACAAGCTGCCAGAGGTAGTTGTGGTTGCAGGTTCAATTTTGTTTTTTAAAAATTGTTTAGGCAGTTACATGGATAAGATGGGTATTGAGGGGAATGGGCCAAATGTGGGCAACTGGAACTAGCTTAGGTGTTTAAAAAAAGAGTAGCGTGGGCAAGTTGGGTCAAAGGGCCTGTTTCTATGCTGTAAACTTCTATTAATTGATATATAAAGAACAAGAAGGTAGCCAGGGAGAGTGTTTGCCCATTCAAGGACAGGGGAGGGAACCTTTGGATGGAACCAGAGGAAATAAGCAAAATATTAAATAATGACTTTGTGTCAGTGTTCGTCAAGGAGAAAGACTTGGTGGATGATGAGTCTGAGGATGGGTGTGTAGATAGTTTGGGTCCTGATGAGATCAAAAAGGAGGAGGTATTGGGGGCCTTGGGAAACATTAAAATAGACAAGTCCCCAGGAATTAATGGAATATACCTCATAATACTAAAAGAGGCGAGAAATTGCTGGGGCATCGAGAGATATCTTTGTATCCTCACTGGCTACAGCGCAGGAAAAGATGTTCCAAGGCAAGCAGAGACTAAAACACTTGAATGAACGTTGATTGACAATGACCAGGCAAGAGTGTTCTCTTCCTGTTGAAAACTATTCAGCAGTCACGGGCATTCAGTCTCTGATCTTCAGATAAGTGTTCTCCAAAGCAGCATCCACAACACACGACAGTGCAGAGTCGTTGACCAGAGACTGATAGCCAAGTTCTGCACATATAAGGACGGGCTCAACCAGAATCTTGGATTCATGTCACACTACCTGTAACGCCCACGACTTGCCTCGGCTTGCAAAATCTTACTAACTGTCCTGGCTGGAGACAATACACATCTCTTTAACCTGTGTTTAACCCTCTCTCCACTCACATTGTCTGTACTTTTAAGACTTGATTACCTGTAAAGACTCAGATCCCAACCATTATTTTGTAAATTGTGTTTGTGCCTCAACCTGCCCTGTTTATGAACTGAACTCCCACTTACCCGACAAAGTAGCAGCGCTCTGAAAGCTAGTGGCTTTTGCTACCAAATAAACCTGTTGGACATTAACCTTGTTCCTTTGTTTAAGAAGGGCAGCGAGGTAATTACAGGCCAGTGAACCTTTTGACAGTGGCAGGGAAATTTTTGGAGAGGATTCTTCAAGACAGGATTTACTCCCACTTGGAAATAAATGGAGGCAACATGATTCTGTGAAGGGGATGTCCTATCTCACTCGATTGAGTTTTTTGAGGAAGCGACAAAGATGATTGAAGTTAGGACGATGGATGTTGCCTGCATGGACTTCAGTAAGGCTTTTGACAAGGTCCCTTATGGCAGATTGGTACAGAAGGTGAAGTTGTATAGGATCAGAGGTGAGCAGGCAAGATGGATACAGAACTGGCTCAGTCATAGAAGACAGAGGTAGCAGTGAAAGGATGTATTTCTGAATGGGGTGTTATGCAAGTGGTGTTCTTCAGCGATCAGTGCTGGGACCTTTGCTGCTTGTAATATATATATAAATGATTTGGAGGCAAATGTAACTAATTTAATTAAGTTTGTGGATGACACAAAGGTTGGTGGATTTGCAGATAGTGATGAAGACCATCAGAGTTTACAGCAGAATATAAATCAATTGGAGATTTGGGCAGAAAAATGGTAGGTGAAGTTTAATCCGGACAAATGTGAGGTAATGCACTTTAGAAGGCCTAATATAGACATACGTACAGTAAGTGGCAGAACTCTTAAAAGTATTGATAAGCAGAGGAATGTGAGTGTACAGGTACACAGGTCACTGAAAGTAGCAATGCAAGTGGAGAAGGTAGTCAAGAAGGCATATGGCATGCTTGTCTTCATCAGCCAGGCACTGTGTATAAAAATTGGCAAGTCATTTTGCAACTTAATAGAACCTTAGTTAGGCTACACTTGGAATAAAGTGTTCAATTCTGGTCGCCACACTATCAGAAGGATGTGGAGGCTTTGGAGAAGGTACAGAAAGATTTACCAGAATGTTGCCTGGTATGGAGGACACTTGCAATGAGGAGAGGTTGGAGAAACTTGGTTGTTTTCACTGAACAACAGAGATTGAGGGGCAACTTGTTTGAAGTCTACAAGATTATGAGGGGCATTGGCAGAGTGGATAGTCAGAAACTTTTTCCCACAGCGTAAGAGTCAATTACTAGAAGGTATAGGTTTAAGGTATGAGGCAAATTTTTTACACAGAGGGTGGTGGGCACCTGGAACTTGCTGCCGGTGGAGATAGTGCAAGTGGAAATGTTAGTGACTTCTAAGGGACATCTGGACAAATACATGAATAGGATGGGAATGGGGGGATATGGTCCATGAAAGGATAGGGGGTTTTAGTTCAGTTGGGCAACATGATCAGGTGTAGACTTGGAGTATTGAAGAGTCTGTTAGTGTGCTGTAATTTTCTCTGTTCTATTTTTTAATATAGGCCAGTGATGCATTCATAAATATTTAAAGGAGACAGGTGATGAGGTGTTCAATATGGAAAGATGGGTAAAACTCATAAAATCATTCACAACTGCCATGCATGAAGTGCATGAATCATTCTTAACCCAATCTCACCTTGGAATGTCATCACTCTCAGATCCTATCATGGGCAATGTGCAACACAACATCTTTAGAACCAAGAGGAGAACAAAAAAGGGCAAAAGATAAATCTTTGGCTCTTAACCGTAAAGTGCTGGTCTCCTAAAGGACTTGAGTTTTAAATCCTAGCCTGGACAGATCAAACTGTTAGATGGAGCTGTCAGCAGTAATGGAGTATTCCTTCTCACAGGGAGAGTTATCTGCTCCAATGTTGTCATCACCATCATATGTTATCCTGAGAAAATTTATAGGTATTGCCTTAACATTAAAAATACCACAACATACAACTGTGTTTTGCATTTGATGTTAGATGTGATCAGATTATATTTTCATAAATCTAGCTGTCTGTTTAAGTTGCTGGAAGGAATAATAGTAATGATGTCTTCATAGAACCATAGATTCCCTACAGTGCAGAAGGAAGCCATTCAGCCCATTGAGCTCACTCATAAATATATGAGTGGGGTTGAGCCACCAACCTCAATCATATATTCACCCTGCTAGTCTCCCTGTTATGAAGGGGCAATTTAGCAAGGTTAAACATAAAGTTAAAATTTTATTATTTATTAGTCACAAGTAGGTTTACATAAACACTGCAATGAAGTTACTGCAAAAATCCCCTAGTTGCCACACTCTAGCACCTGTTCAGGTACAGTGAGAGAGAACTTAGGATGACAAATTCATCTAACCTGCACATTTTTGAAGCACGGAAGAAAACTGGAGGACCAGGATGAAACCCACGTAGACACGGGGAGAACATGCAAACTCTACACAGGCAGCAACAAAGCCAGGATTTGAATCCAGGTCCCCGGCACTGTGAGGCAACGGTGCTAACCACTGTGTCACCATGCTGCCTCACCTACTCTACGCATCTTTGGAGTGTGGGAGCAAACTGGAGCACCCAAAGGAAACCCACACAGACATGCAGAAAATGTGCAAACTCCACACACGCAGCCACCCAAGGCACGAGTTGAACCCAGGCCCCTGGTGCTGTGAGGCAGCAGTGCTAACCAGTGTGCCACCATGCCAACAATTTCTTGCTGGAAGAAATTCTGAAACCTCTGCCTGAGCCAATTCAGCCCTGTGAAAGAAAAGGAAGACAGATGTTTAAATGTTTGTAGCAGGCATTTAATGGAAATATGAAAGGATTGGGTACAATCGAATTTTAATAGGATCACCAGCATTACAATTAGAGATTGGAATGGAATCGAAGAATATATTCTGTGGTCCTGAGATCTCCCAGAACTTGAAAAGTGTAGGGATTGAAAAATCGACACTATAGTCGATTTATACACTTTAATCTCTGTCAGCCATCCATGTGGCTCCCTACAGAAAAAGAAGCGGTGCTGATCATTTGTGAATGACAATTGATAAGTACTGTCTTTCTGAAGATTTGCTCCTTATGGAGCTACTTTGGAGAATTCAATGGATATCTAAGCACTTGGGATAAATACGAACCAGAGAAGTGAAATGTAAAAGAAAAATAAAATCTATGAAATCTGTGGGAAGGGATATGAAGAAAGCCCCAGGGAAGAACCCATGAACCTCTTAGCTAAAAGAAAATGCAAGAACAAAATGGTCAGAGAGACAGAAAGGGAACTAGAAGCATTGCCACAGAAGCCAAATGCTTAAAATCACTACTGTTCTAACAATATGAGATCGTCAAGAAGGAATTGAAATCTCTTAACTGAGGATGAACTCAGTGTTTCGAAAAAATGAAATGATTTATTTGTGGAAGTATTTACTAGAACAGACAGTAACAGTATGTTATCTATTAGATGAGATTCTACGACTGAACTTATTAATGTTAAAGTCACCTACAGGGAGATTGTAAACTGCTTTCTGATCCACCAGAAGAGCCTAAAGATTATTGACTGTCAGTTAGGTTGATTGGCCATGATAAATTGCCCCTTAGTGTTAAGGGAACTTTTGTGGGGCGGGGGGGGGATAAGTGTAAGGGATTACAGGGATAGCACCTGAGTGGGATTATTCTTGGTGCAGGCTCAATGGGCCAAATGGTCTCCTTCTGCACTGTAGATTTTTTGATTCTTTGTATCATAAGGGATCTAATGAATTCAAGAGAGAACACACTGCATGGGAAAGAACACAGGTTGCTACCTATTCTCAAGAAAGGCAACATAATAAATCCAACTAAAATCCCGACAATGCAGAAAGAGGCTATTCAGCCCATTGAGCCTGCACTGATTCTCTGAATCTGACTCTCACGAGATCCTCTCTCCCATCTTATCCACCTAAACTGCACATTTTTGGAGTCTCGGAGGAAAGCAGAGAATCCAGAGGAAACTCATACTGACATAGGGAGAATTCGCAAACTCCACACACTGATCCAAGGCCAGAATTGAACCCTGTGAGGTAGCAATGCTAACCACTGTGACACTGTAACACTTCAACTCAATTTTCAAGTCTGCTGATGACACCACTGTAATGGGTCGGATCTCAAACAATAACGAGACATAGTACAGGAATGAGATAGAGAATCTAGTAAACTAGTTCGCTAACAATCTTTCCTTCAATGTCAACAAAATGAAGGAGATTGTCATTGGCTTCAGGAAGTGTAGAGGAGAACATGCCCCTGTTTACATCAACGGGGATGAAATAGCAAGGGTCGAGATCTTCCACTTTCTTTAGGTGTCCAGATCACCAATAATCTTTCCTATTACCAACATACTGACACTTCCCAATAGAAAGCCCACCAATGCCTCTACTTTCTCAGAAGACTAAGGAAATTTGGCATGTCAGCTACGACACTCACCAAAGTTTACAGAAGTACCATAGAAAGCATTCTTTCTAGTTATATCAAAGCTTGGTATGGCTCCTGCTCTGCTCAAGACTGCAAGAAACTACAAAAGATCATGAATGTAGCCAACCCATCATGCAAACCAGCCTCTCATCCATTGACTCTGTCTACACTTCCCATTGCCTTGGCAAAGCAGCCAGCATAATTAAGGACCCCACACTCCCTGGACATTCTCTCTTCCACCTTCTTCCATTAGGAAAAAGATACAAAAATCTGAGGTCACGTACCAACTGACTCAAGAAACAGCTTCTTCCCTGCTGCCATCAGACTTTTGAATGGACCTATCTTGCATTAAGTTGATCTTTCTCTGCACCCTAGCTATGACTGTAACATTACATTCTGCATTCTCTTATTTCTTCTCTATGAATTTCTTCTCTATGCTCTGTCTATATTGAGCACAAGAAACAATACTTTTCACTGTATGTTAGTATATGTGACAATAATAATTCAAATCAAATCAAATGTTTTACCATGCCACCCTAATTTCAGACTTATTCACTTCGGATTCATAACTGGTAAAATAATGCAAGGATCTTTGGGAAGCAACCTGATAGCATTTTGTTGTAAGATTCAAAAGGAAACATCCAGCCTAATTTTCCTAGTTTGTGGAATTGCAATCCTAATTGGATATTAGGAAACTCTAAGGTTAGTATGCATAAACTTCCAGAATATCTTCACCAAAGCCTGGCATGAAAAACCACTATTTAAAATTAAGCTGGTGGATATCTGGGCTAAGACCTGCAAGGAGATAAAGAACTAGCTGAAATGGCGTATCAGTAATTACTAGTCAATAGAATGATGTTGTATTGGGAAAATGTACAGAAGGATCAGTTCCTCATTCTCCACCACATCTAATGTGCATAAATGATCTGGAATCAGACGATTAATGTAAGATCATGGATGGCATGGTCGCACAATGGTTAGCACTGCTGCCTCACAGTGCCAAGGCCTGGGTTCAATTCTGGCCTTTGGTCACTGTCTGTGTGGAGTTTACATATTCTTCCTGTATCTGTGTGGGTTTCCTCCAGGTACTCTGGTTTTCTCTCACACTCCAAAGATGGCCATGTGGATTGGCCATGGCAAATTGCCTCTGAGTGTGTCAGGATTTGTAAGTTAGGGAGATTATTGGGTAAATACTAGTACATAGAGCCTGGGTAAGATGCTCTGTTGGAGGGTCCATGAAGAAGGGCTGAATGGACTCCTTCTGCCCTATAGGGATTCTATGATTCTGGTCTATGATCAACAAAAGAACTATTGGGAAAGAAATTTTTTAAGTTAGCAATAAACAAAATTCAATGCCAGAAATTAGGCTTTGAAAATGCACCTATGGTATGTAAAAAATGAGGTGGGAGTGCTCTGATAGTAATAGATTCAACATTTATGATATCATTGTAGAAGCATAATCAACAAAGCAAACATAATTCTGAACATTGTATTGTCAAATGAATGAAGTCTAGATTGAGGTTGGATAGTTGGGCGGCACAGTAGTACAATGGTTAGCAATGCTGCTTCACAGCTCCAGAGACCTGGGTTCAATTCCCAGCTTGGGTCACTGTCTGTGTGGAATTTGCACATTCTCCTTGTGCCTGCATGGGTTTCCACCAGGTGCTCTGGTTTCCTCCCACAGTTCAAAGATGTGCAGGTTAGGTTGATTGGCCATGCTAAAATTGCTTCTTAGGATCCTGAGATATGTATGTTAGAGGGATTATTGGATAAATGTGTAGGGATATAGGGGTAGGACCTGGGTGGGATTGTGGCTGGTGCAGACTTGATGGGCCAAATAGCCTCTTTCTGAACTGTAGGGATTATATTCTATTCTCTGTCAACACTGCACTTGGAATGTTGCTTTCAATTTGGGAGCAATGTCCGACCTTGGATTGCATCGAAGACAATAAGGAAGATTCTTTGAGGTCGAACTATGAAGAAAGATAAGAGAATGAAATGGCTTTTCCAGCCCTGAAAGCAGTTTGATGTGTTTTTATCTGATATTAGAAGGGACAGAAAAAGGTTAATCAATTTAAACAATGTTGAACATGGGGAGATAGGTACAAAGAAGCAAAATTGTAAGACCAAAATTAAGAATAAGTTATACCAGGCATAGCCCTCTATATTTGTTTTTGTCTTTAATTTCTTCTGGAAAAAAGTTTATCATGTAGTTATTTTTAGTGACAATGTAAGGACACTCGCTCGCGCTAACCGACCAATACATCTGAGATAAGTTTGCTACTGAAATTTTAATAGTTATTTGCTTTTATTCAGTAAGGATGTCAAGATGTTTTACTTTCTGTCAAAGTCAGGGGTTGAGAATATTAATATTCTAAATTTCAAAGCTCTTTTGAAACACAGAATGCAATATTCCTTCAATTGTGCCTTTGTATAGTAACATGCTTTTTGTCAGTAACTGATGGAGTTTCCAATGCACAACAAAAATAAAAAATATAATTAAGAAATCTGATTACCTATTGTCAGAAGATCATACTGGTTATAAACTGGCTAATACAATCAAATTAGCATCAATATTAGTTCGGTACCTTACCTGATTTGTCTACCTAATATTTGCGTAGAATGTGATTTCAGCCAAGGCATGAGTGCAGACTGAATGTAATTCACTCAAAACATACAGCTTCCTCTTCTCTGCACACATAAGCCACACATGAGTGCATCTTATTAAGGGAAGTGTCAAAACTCACAAAGCAAAAATGCATATTGGATATGCCAAATGAATCCCAGATATACCTTGAACGACATATTTTTTGAAATTCTAGTTTATTCCAAATGCATTTCTGAGTTCAATATCCTGAAAAATGCAGGCCTCAGTGTGATAGTTTTAAATAATAAGGAGCAGCGATGGGAGGAAATTGATGTAACATTCAACAACAATAACTTGATTGGATGTAGTGCCTTTAATGCAGTGCAGAAGTGTTTTATGGGAACATTATCAAACAAAATTGAACATGTTGAGTGACATGAGGAGATATAAGGACAGATGGCCCATAGCTTAGTGAAAGAGATTGGTTTTAAGGGTAGATGGGAGAGGTAGATACGCAGAGAGGTTTAAGGGATGGACTTTCAGAGAATGGGCCTCAGCAGCTGATGACACAGCCATTAAGAATAGAGCTACTGAAACAGATGATGCCCAAAAGGCTATTATTGAAGGAGAACAGAGATCTGGGAAGGTTGTGGGGCTGAAAAAGATTAGAGAGATAGATAAGTGATAGACACGGATAGATTTGAAAAAAACAAAGCTTTACTGGACTAGGAGCGCAAACTTATGACTTCATCCTGCCCAATGTTTGCCAAGATGAGGTAGCACAATTGAGTGAGGAGCAAAAAAATGAGAAATACACCCGGTTTCTCACCTCCCCTTATTGTGCTGGCAGCATTTTCCAAAATCGGCTTTGCGCCTTTACTGGGCATGAGGCCAATTTAAATGTTTATGACATAATTTGAATGCCATTAGCAAGTCCTGGATGCTATTGTCTGGGTCCACATGTCCTTACTTGCTCACCAGTTGAGCTTCTCACTGGTGAGAATCGCAGCTTGTCACTACCAGCAGGAGATCAGATATGATGGCCTCGCCAGGGGGATCAGAGGCCATTGAAGCTCCATGTAGTCAGGGATATGCCAGTCAGTGCCCATAGGGCAGTGCCAGCTTAGCGCTGCCTGTTTGGCAACTTGGCATTGCCACTGGACACCTTACTTGTGACAGGGACAGTGCTGAAAGATGGGGCCTGATTGGGGTTGGAGAGAGAGTAGGGACAGAACTATAAGAGAAGGAAAGTTCCACAGGGGTGGCAATCAGCTTGAGAGGAAGGGAAGGAACTCTGCAAGATGGACAGTCAACAACAAGGGCAAGAGGGAACTCTTCAGAGGTGGAAGGGAAAGCGGGAACTCTGCAGAGGATATGATCAGGATGGGAGCAAGATAGTTCTGCAGAAGTAGGAAGGAACCCTACAGAAGGGGGCGATCAGTCAGAGGGAGGAGGAGAACTTTGCAGATGGGGACAATGCTGCGGGTGCAGTGGCCAGACCAATGCAGGAGCAATTGGTGTTGAGGGATGATTCGAATGTCTGTAGGGGCAGTGGGTGGGGATGGTAGGGAATTTCCCAGTTCACTGGGAGAATGAGATGCCTGCACAATGGTGCCCCAAGAGCTCAGCAGCCTGTTTCACCCACAAGCTTAGGCTACCCTATCACTCCCTCCCCCTAGTGGCAAGAATCACATCCTGACACTTTTTTGCACTAAGTGAAATCAGATTGAAATTGCAGCTCATCAAAAAAAAGACACAATTCTCTACTGTTTTCTCATTCATTTGGCACTTAGAATTTTTTTATAAGATCACACCCTAGGAATTTAAATCCACAGGATAGTGTGACCCCAGACAGTAAGCATCAGAATGCCATACAATTCAGCATCTGTCACAGCCCCATTCAATGTAAACTCAATGACTGGCAAGAATTTTCTCAGTCAGTACATTTGGTTAATTTGTTTATCAAAAATAAATACAATGTCAGCATAGACTCTACGTGTGGTTAAAAAAATACTATTTCCTCATTCGAAGTGAAAATTAACATATAAAATTGCTGCTGGAAAAAATCCCCATTGTGACTCAGGTTTATTTGCTTAATTATAAAATCATTAATTTGAAATGATGCTTGGTAGTTGGACAGTCGTGAGATGAATTCATTCAACTGCAATCATACTTGTCTGCCTTTGGCACATCAGCAAAACCTCACTGTTAAATGAAAGATTCATATTCCTTTCTCAGCTTTTATATTTGCTCTTCTTAGCAACTGTAATGGTAATGTCTGCTGACTCTCTCACTGTCCTGTTTTCACCAACCACTTAACTATTTTGGTGCCAATTGCTAATTTGCAACTTTACATCATTGGACAAAAATCACGTTATAAATGTGAAGCAATACTTTGAACTGACTAAATATATAAAACATTTAGTTTTGCACTATTGAAAAACTTCGTACAAAGTTGAGCAGCAAAATGTATAAAAAGATGGTTTACTATGGCTGGCACAGTGATACAGTGGTTAGCTCTACTGCTTCACAGAGTCAGGGACCAAGTTCGATTCTTGGCTTGGTTCAATCAATATCTGTGCAGAATCTGCATATTCTATATGTCAGTCTGGATTTCCTCTGGGTGCCCCAGTTTCCTCACAAACCTCAAAAGATGTGCTGGTTAGGCACACCAGACATTTTAAATTTTCCCTCATTGCACTCGAACAAGGGCTGGAGTGTGATGACTAGAGAATTTTCATAGTAACAACATTGCAGTATTAATGTAGGCCTACTTGTGACACCTATCCTTGATTGACTGTGTGGAGTTTTCACATTGTCTCCATGTGTGCTTGGGTTTCCTCCAGGTACTCTGGTTTTCTTCTACAGCCCAAAGATGTGTAGGTTAGATGGATTGGCCATGCTAAGTTGTCCCTTAGTGTCCCAAGAGGTATAGTTTAGGGGGGAATTCGTGGGATAAATGCATGAGATTATGGACTTAGGGTGGAGATAGGCCTGGATGAGATGTTGGTATAAACTTGATGTGCAGAATGGTTTCCTTCTGCACTGCTATGATTCTATGATTCCATTCGCTGATTCTATATCTCAGTCATTAAGGTACAGCAACATCTAGCAAAGAGTGTTCATATTTATTGTTGAGAAATTCTCCACTGTGGTTTTAAATGACTTAAGATGTGCCTAACAATTTGGCCTGTTGCAACTTTGACCATCCCAATCAAACTTCTCATATGGAATGAAAGCTAAAGTTTTACTGCTGACCATAAACCTGGTTAAAACATACCTAAAAATAGTTTGTGGACGTAGCAAGCAACATACATCTGTCACTGACAACCAAAACATGGGAGGAAAGAAAATGCCCCGACACTATTTCATTCAAATTTTCTTTGCTGTTCAAATGGATAAAAATGATTATGAAGTAAGATTGCCTTGGGAGACATTAGCATCCAAAAATGTCAAATATTCATTCTAAAGCACGGTTCAGCGACAGAATAAAAATTGGCAGGATTTGTAGGTGTTTTCTCACAACAGATCACAAAGCTGACAGTCAGGGCCATTGAAATGATTAAATATTGTACAATGGAGAAATTGCCACAATTGAATTTGTAAGGCAATAAAGTTAACTCTGTTGCTTGACTTCCACATTAATCCGCTCTCAAAGGAGAATGAGCTCAGCCTGCAAAACATTCAGCATCCTAACCTGAAATTTCTAATGTGTCCTCCAAAGACACACACTCAATCAGACAGAACATTACTTTTCTCAATAAGTAAATGCTACGTTGTGTCACAACATGCTTATGGTCACTGATCCCAAACCCTCAGTTAGCAGACAGGGTCTTTTCTGGGACAGGGAACAAAGGGGGCTGTGTGTTACCTCTCCCTTGTGCTAAGACTTGCTTCTTGTCCACCGGTTTAACAGAGCAAATTACCATGTCAGTCATTATACTGACAGAAACCTGAAGCTGTTTATTGAACACTTATTTAACCTTTAACACCTACAGACATGAATTAGATTGCGCAAATAAAGATGTTTCAAATCACAAATCGGCAGATAAATTGCACAGGTTATATAATATGATAAATGACAACCTGATGCTCATCTCTCCCTTCAGTAACTATTCCTCAGGTACCAAAGCAAAAAGAAACAGCAACCTTAAGTCTTCAGGGCTCCCAAAGTATTGAAGACATAAATAAAAATCAGTACAATATAGCTGCAGTTTTTTTATGTACTTCTTCATGGAATCACTGACTGGGCCAGCATTTGTTGCCCATCCCTGAGGGGGCATTTAAGAATTAGCCACATTGCAGTCACATAGGCCAGACCAGTTAAGGACGGCAGATTTCCTTCCCTACAAGACATTAGCGAACCAGATGGGTTTTTTCTGCCATTTAACAATAATTTCATGATCATTAGTAAATTCTTAATTACAGATTTTTTTATTGAATTCAAATTTCATCATCTGCTATGGTGGGTTTCAAACCAAGATCCCCAGAACTTCAGCAGAGTTTCTGGATTACTAGTCTAGTGATGATATCACTAAACCATCACCTCCCCCACAGAAATAGATATTTCCAATTAATACAACTGGGTAAGAAGGGCAGAATGATCCCTCCTCTTTTCCATTCCTCGTTTGATGGCATCAGGTTTTTTTTTAGATTGATTACACTTGCCAATTCAGTGAACATTTATCTATTTAAATGCCAAAGCTATAAAATACACACACAGACAGTCTTTCCTTTAAGTTTTAAAAAGTATTTGCTTTATTTAAGACCCAATCCAATGAAAAATAATCTTAAAAAACTCTTAACTCTCTCATGCAAACATGCATTCAAATGTTTGGCCTCTCACACACCAGTATAAGCTAAAAGGACTGGCTAAGTAGATTGAAAGTCCAATAAAAATTAATGGTATATGAATCTTATAGATTGACAATTTAGGTGAATTTAGAGAGAGCTCAATAGTCCTTCTGGATTTTGAGTTGAGGCGATTTACAGATATTGACAGACAGATTATTTCTTCTTCTGCTGAGAGCAGTTATTGAGTTGATTCATAAAGTACTATCTGCAGCATGTAGATGGTCAAACAACAGTCAGGGTTTAAACTTGCAGGATAGATGGTGCAAGAGATAGTGAGACAGAGAGAGAATACTCACTTCAGATCAGGTCCCGACAGGGGAATTGGATAATAATTATTTACTAAACATTTAATATAAAAACTGAGAATCATTTCTAGCCCCAGAAAGAATTGATAATGTGCTACCAGTATGAAAGACTTTGAATGGGATCTTCTGGTCCTACCTGCCACTGGAATCGAAAGCCAATGGACTTTTAGCTGTTCAGCCCCAATCCCCCATGGCAGGTCCTGCCACAGCAGAACTGGATTATTAATTATTAACTTCAGTTCCTATCTAATTAAGCAATTTTTTTCCTCCATCATCTATCTTCTCTTTATTCAATGTTCACAGCAAAACAGCCAAAAATTATCTAATATTCAGTAGAAGCACAGCTATTACAATAACTATGAAGGCCATCATATTCACTATTTCACAATCTGTGGCTGTGCTACGAGTGGGATTGTTTCTATTCAGACAAAACCTACATTCCATAGAATACATCGGGAAAAAGGAAAGGTAAGAGTGCAGAATACTTACCAAAACTCTCTGGATTTTCAACATACTCCAATAATGTGCAGGTTAGGTAGATTGGCCATGTTAAATCGAACTTAGTGTCTCATTAGTTATGGGAAATATGTTGGATTGCAGGGATAGGGCAGGAGAAAGGGCCTAGATATGATCAGAGAGTTGGTGCAGATTTGATGGACCAAATTGCCTCTTATGCAGTGTAGAGATTCTATGATTCTATTCCCATTTGCATGGCTTCCCCCTACTGATGATTCTAATGGCTACTATTGTGATTTATGCCTCGGTGATATGCAGAGATTATTCCAGTCTGGTTCTACTTGTGAACAGGAATTTTATATAAGGTTCTTTTAAAATGTCTGTTTTCTCATGCTTTCTGTTTGCTTTCTCTCTACCTATAAACATCTATGGCTTGACTTACAGCACACAGCACTGTGGGCAGTCAGCAAACATAAGCACAATCAAATACCAAACAACTGAAGAATTGATAACAACAGTTGCCTTCTCAATAGGAGAGAATGGTTGCATTGATGCTATCTCTGTCCCTGATGTGTGCTTGCCCTTGTAAACTGAGCAATAATGGGCCAATGTGCCTAATTGAATGGTTATGATGATATTTAAGGTAGAGTACAAGGAGAATCAGCAGTGAAAGGGAAAGAAAACATCAACTTCAATGGCTGGAGGTGGATCTAAATGTTAGTTGTGATAAAGTGTCTCTTGTAATTGGAGGAAAGGCTCGGGAATAGAAAAAAAAACAATAATGCTGTGGTTAAGTAGAACGAGGCAGAGTTTGGGAATACAGAGATTGAGAGATGTGAAAGAGAGTCTTAGAATATCTGGTAGTTATTTTCTCACATTTGTTATGATGAGAACATTTGTTATGATGCTAAACTGATTATTTACCTCTCTCCAATGTTGTTGTGCTTTTTGTCTTGCCGCTCACCTGGGAAGAGAATAGGGGGCTGGCTGAAACAGCACTTCAATGGCCATCTTGCGAAAAGTACACCTTCTCTTTAAGAGATACGGGTTGCCTTTAAGTATTCTAGAATCATAGAACCTTTCAGTGCAGGAAGAGGGCATTTGGTCCATCAAGTCACAATCCCACCCAGACCCTATCCCCATAACCTCATGCATTTACCCCAGCTGGTCTCCCTGACACTCAATTTAGCCTAGCAAATTCACCTAACCCGCACATCTTTAGACTGTGGGAGCAAACAGGAGCAAACAACATGCAGACACAGGGAGAATGTACAAGCTCCATACTGGTAGTGACCTAAGCCGGAATCGAACCTGGGTCCTTGGCGCTCTGAGGCAGCAGTGCTAACCGTTATACCACTGTGCCACCCCAAAAAGTAGTGCAAGTTCCTCCCAAATGGGAGATCTGCTCATACAGCACACAGATAAATGCTGGCACATCAGCTGAATATTAAAATGACAACCAACCACAAAATTATTGCAATTTCCCCTCCAGTGTTATTATGGAAGCAGAGGAATGCCCAACAATCCTATAATTTGCATAAAACTCCCTGAGTCTTGCTATTCAAACATACTTCATACTTCCTTCTCTTATTGTATTTTTTTTAATAAGACTTAATAGTAGGAAGAACTGCACAATGCAAGAGAACTGGTTTCAAATCTTTAGGTCAGATTAATCTAATTTTCTGATGCAAAGCAAAATGGAAGTAAGCTATTATAATCCACAGCACAAATGCTGCTTATAATTCCCAATAAAATTAGTAATCTTACTCGGGCTTTTGACGTTCAAGCTTGTTCAATAATAAAGGCTCGGGATTCACATGGCCATTTCTTGATTATTAGCACTTAATGCATTTAGAGTTGAAAGTCATCCCACAAAATATTCACTTGCACTACTAACCCTAACCTAATTAATGTTTGCAATGCAGAATGTTGGCATAATCGCCACATAATGTCATCTGGAATGGAAAATGGAAATATCACGATCGCATTGTAATGAAAACTCTTCAGAGCTTTCAGCTAACAACGAACTGCCTTGCTCACTTGGAGCAAGGATATTGAAACAGTTACATTAGTCTGTTCCATTGGTGAAGTAACTTATTAAACATTAAATAGGAATCTTCTGGTAACCCAAGAAACCATTCTTCAAGTGTGCACATGGGTCAGGAATTGTTGACAAAGTACCGTACTGAAGAAGGGGGATGATGTTACTGCAATGGAACCTGATTCTGTCATCAACCACTGTTCATATACTGGTGCCTAGCAGCAGTGGATCACCGCCTAATGAGCAAGATCATGAACTCTGAATAATTTTCTCCATTCCAACTCTGAGAACACTCAGCGCATTTTTGTTCTGGGTAACTACCATAAAATGTAGGAGCAGAATAGGAGCAGCATTAGGCCACTTGAGTCTGCTCTGCCATTCAATTATGGCTGATATTTTTCTCATCCCCATTATCCTGCCTTTTCCCTATAACCCCCAATTGCCTTATCAATCAAGAACCTATCGATCTCTATCTGAAAGACGTTCAATGATCTGGCTCCCATAACCTTTTGCTGCAAAGAGTTACACAGATCCACCACTCTCTGTCTGAAGAAATTCCTTCTCATTTCTGTTTTAAAGAATCATCCCTTTAGAGTGAGGTTGTAGTTTTTCCTACTAGTCGAAACACCATCTCCATATCCACTCTTTCCAGGTCTCACAGTACTCTGTCAGTTTCAATAAGATCTCCTCTCATCTTTATAAACTCCAGCGAGTACAGACACGGAGTTCTCAACCATTCCTGAAACAACAAGCTCTTCATTCCAGAGATCGTTCTTGTAAACCTCCTCTGGACCCTTTCCAAGGCTAGCACATCCTTCCTTAGGCATGGGGCCTAAAACTGCCCACAGTACTCATCTTCTTTAAAGCTTTGTCACAAATCCAACCTATGCTACATTTGATCTGGATATGAGTGTTTGATGTGGACTTCAGAAGAAAGAAAAGTAGAATGTTCCTGTGTGTGGAGGTGTCAGAACTAGGATCATAGTTTGAGGATTATTGGTAAACCTTTGAGAGCTGAAGTGAGGAGAAATTTCTTTACCTAGATAATGATGAATCTGTGGAATTCAGAATGTAGTTGAGGCCAAAATGTGTGATTTCAATGGGAAATTAGATCTAGCTCTTTAGGCTAAAGGGATCAATAGATATGGGGGGGAAGGTACGATCAGGATATTAAATTTAGTAACTAGAAATGATCATAATGAATGGCGGAAAAGGCTGGAAGGGCCGAAGGGCCTAGTTCTGCTTTGAGTTTCTATTTTTCTATATTTCTAAATAGATTCCATGTTAATTTTACAGTAATTGATATTTAATTCTTTCCAAGTGGTGTCGGCATTGACAATGTTCCTGTGGAGCAGCACGGAGAGGCAGCGATTTGGGCGAATGTAAAGTTCGAGTGTTAAGTAATTTTTAACATTTTCTTTTCAGTTAAAGTAGCGAGCGGTGGTAGTTTTTTGCCGTTTTTTTTAAACTAACTGGAAACCAGAAGTCGTCATTAGGAGGCTTGCCGGTAGTTGTAGTTTTTCTCTCTGACCCTATAAATTGGTACAGAGAGGAAACCCGATACTCTACACAGGTAGAGTATTCCCCCCTCCCCCCTCCTCTAACCTAATAATAAGTGTGTGGGAAGTTTTTTTTTCTCTCTCCTAGAAATTAAAGTATCAGGGATGGCAGTGCAGGCAGTACATTGCACCTTCTGCAGTATGTACGAGATGAGGGACACCAGTAGTGTTCCGGCTGATTATACCTGCAGGAAGTGTGCCCATTTGCAACTCCTTGAGGATCGTGTTAAGGAGCTGGAGCTGGAATTAGAGGAACTCAGGATAATTCGGGAGGTTGAGGCGGATATTGACAGGAGTTACAAAGAGATAGTCACTCCTAAGAGTGATTCTTGGGTAACTATTAGGAAGAGGGGTAAGAAGCAATCGGGGAGACAATCCCCCGGGGCTGTTCCCCTCCAAAACAAGTTTTCTGTCCTGGAGGCTACAGTTGAGGAGGAATCAACTGGAGATGGCCAAAGGGAGCAGGTATCTGGGGGTGAGCCTGCTGGGAATGCTCAGGTGGGTATGGGGAATAGGAGATTGGGCCTGGTAATTGGAGACTCCATAGTTAGGGGGACAGATAGGAAAGTAAATAGTAATAAACTGGACTCAGGGCTGGTGTGTTGCCTCCCAGGGGTCGGGGTCCAGGATGTCTCAGAGCGGGTTTTTAAGATTCTTAAGGGAGAGGGGAGTCAGCCCCAAGTCATAGTTCATGTAGGGACACATGATGTAGGTAGGACAAGGGAAGGGGATATTAAACAGAAATTTATGGAATTGGGGTGGAAGCTTAGGGCCAAAACAGACAGAGTGGTTATCTCTGGACTCTTGCCTGTGCCACAGGATAGTTTAGAGAAGAACAGAGAGAGGAATGTTTGAACTTGTGGCTGCGGGGATGGTGCAGGAGGGAGGGGTTCAGGTTCCTGAACAATTGGGACTCATTCTGGGATAGGTGGGACCTCTACAAGAGAGATGGTCTACACCTGAACCAGAAGGGAACCAATATCTTGGGGGGAAAATTTGCAAAGGCTATACAGGGGGCTTTAAACTGATTCAGAGGGGGGGTGGGATCCTGAGTCGTTTGGATGTTAAGAGGGACGAGAACAGGGGGGTCATAGATGAGAACTGTAAAACACAGCAGCGTACGGGTGGAGTAGGGCATGGTTTGAAATGCGTATACTTTAATGCAAGAAGTATTCGCAATAAGGTGGGGGAACTTGCAGCTTGGATCAGTACCTGGAACTTCGATGTTGTGGCCATTTCAGAGACATGGATAGAGCAGGGACAGGAATGGTTGTTGCAGGTTCCAGGGTTCAAATGCTTCAGTCGGAGTAGAGAAGGAGTTAGAAGGTGGGGCGGGGGGGGGGAGGAGTGGCATTATTAGTCAAAGACTGTATCACAGTGACAGAAAGGAAGTTTGATGAGGACTTGTCTGTTGAGGTAGTATGGGCTGAGGTTAGAAACAGGAGAGGAGAGGTCACCCTGTTGGGAGTCTTTTCTAGACCTCCTAAAAGTTCTAGAGAGGTAGAGGAAAGGATTGCAAAGTCGATCCTGGACAGGAGTGAAAGTAATAGGGTAATTGTTATGGGGGACTTTAACTTTACTAATATTGATTGGAATAGCTCTAGCTCTAGCTCGTTAGAGGGGTCAGTCTTGATACAGAGTGTGCAGGAAGGTTTTTTGGCTCAGTATGTAGATAGGCCAACTAGAGGTGAGGCTACATTGGATTTGGTGCTGGGCAATGAGCCAGACCAGGTGTTAGACTTGGAAGTTGGTGAACATTTTGGTGATAGTGAACACAATTCGGTTACGTTCACCTTAGTGATGGATAGGGATAGGCATGAAGCTGGGGGCAGTAGTTATAGCTGGAGGAATGGTAATTATGAGGCCATAAGGAGGGAATTAGGGTGCATAGGTTGGACTAGGAAACTACAGGGACTGGGAACATCTGAAATGTGGAGCTTATTCAAGGGGCAGCTACTGCGAGTCCTTGATAAGTATGTCCCTGTCAGGCAAGGAGGAAATGGTCGAGTAAGGGAACCTTGGTGTACGAAAAAAGTTGATTCGCTGGTTAAAAGGAAAAAAGAGGCTTATGTCAGGATGAGGCTTGAAGGCTCAGTTAGTGCAATGGATAGCTATAGATTAGCCAGGAGTGAGCTAAAGTGTGAGTTGAGGAGAGCTAAAAGGGGACACGAGAAGACTTTGGCTGATAGGATCAAGGAGAATCCTAAAGCTTTCTTTAGATATGTTAGGAATAGAAGATTGGTTAGGGCAAGGTTAGGGCCAGTTATGGACAGCAGTGGGAAGTTGTGCGTGGAGCCTGAAGAGATTGGAGAGGCACTGAACAAATATTTCTCTTCGGTATTCACGCAGGGAGATGTAAATGTAATTGTGGTGAACACTGGATTAAGGGTTGCAAACTGGAAAGTATTGGAGTAGATAAGGAGGATGTACTAGATATTCTTGAGGGTTTGAAGTCAGATAAGTCCCCTGGGCTGGACGGGATTTACCCTAGGATTCTCTGGAAGGCAAGAGAGGAGATTGCAGAGCCTCTGGCTCTGATATTCAGGTCGTCGTTGGTTACGGGTATAGTTCCGGAAGACTGGAGGATAGCGAATGTGGTCCCATTGTTCAAGAAGGGGAAGAGAGACTTTCCGGAGAATTATAAGCCGGTCAGTTTTACTTCTGTTGTGGGCAAAGTATTGGAGCGAATTATTAGGGATAGGATTTATAGTTATTTAGAGAGAAATGAATTGATTGGGGATAGTCAGCATGGTTTTTGTGAAGGGTAGGTCGTGCCTTACTAACCTTATTGAGTTTTTTGAAAAAGTGACCAAAGAGGTGGATGGGGGTAAGGCAGTTGATGTGGTATATATGTACTTTAGTAAGGCGTTCGATAAGGTGACACATGGAAGGCTTCTGCAGAAAATGCGGATGTATGGGATTGAGGGTGATTTAGCTAATTGGATTAGGAATTCGCTAGCGGATAGAAGACAGAGGGTGGTGGTTGATCAGAGATATTCATCGTGGAGTTCAGTTACTAGTGGTGTACCTCAGGGATCTGTTTTAGGGCCCCTGCTGTTTGTAATTTTTATAAATGATCTAGATGAGGGTATTGAAGGATAGATTAGTAAATTTGCGGATGACACCAAAGTTGGACGAGTGGTAGATAGTGAAGAGGGGTGTTCTAGTTTGCAGAGAGACTTGGACAAGTTGCAGAGCTGGGCCGAGAGGTGGCAAGTGGAGTTTAATATGGAAAAGTGTGAGGTAATTCACTTTGGCAGGAATAACAAGTGTGTAGAGTATAGGGCTAATGGTAGGACTCTTAATAGTGTTGACGAACAGAGGGATCTTGGTGTATGTGTGCATAGATCTCTGAAACTTAGCAATCAAGTCGATAAGGTTGTTAAGAAGGCATACGGAGTCTTAGCTTTTATTGGTAGGGGGATTGAATTTCGGAGCTGCAACGTCATGTTGCAACTGTACAAAACTCTAGTGCGGCCACACTTGGAGTATTGTGTACAGTTCTGGTCCCCGCATTATAAGAAAGATGTGGAGCATTGGAGAGGGTACAGAGGAGGTTTACCAGGATGTTGCCTGGTATGGAAGGCAGGTCTTATGAGGAGAGGCTGAGAGATTTGAGGTTGTTTTCGTTAGAAAGAAGGCAGCTAAGAGGAGACCTTATTGAAACATATAAGATGATTAGAGGTTTAGATAGGGTGGACAGTGATAGCCTTTTTCCTAGGATGGAGAAAGCTAGCACGAGGGGACATAGCTTTAAATTAAGGGGTGGTAGTTTTAGGACAGATGTCAGAGGTAGGTTCTTTACCCAGAGGGTGGTAAGGGTATGGAATGCCTTGCCTGCGTCAGTTGTAGATGCGCCAAGTTTGGTGGCGTTTAAGAGGTTAGTAGATAAGTTTATGGATGAAAGGGGAATGGTTTAGGTTAGAGGGTCACTGCTTGTTCCTAATTGGTCGGCGCAACATCGAAGGCGAAAGGCCTGTTCTGCGCTGTAACGTTCTATGTTCTAATGGGAAGGCAGTAGCAAAGTGGTATTTCCACTGGATAGGTAATCCAGAAACTCAGTATAATTCTCCAGAGAATTCAACTCTCCCTCATGGCAAATAGTGTAATTAGAATGCAATAAAAGTTTGGAATTAGAAGTCTAATGATGACCATAAAGCCATTGTGAATTGTTGTAAAAACTCATCTGGTTCACTAATGTTCTTTGGGGGGGAAAAAATCTAACATCCTTACACATGACATCAGATTCACAACGATGTAGTTGACTCTAAACTGCTCTCTGAAATAGCCTGGCAATCCATTCAATTGAAGGGCAGTTCGGATCAGATAATAAATGCTAGAATGACCAATGATGCCTACATCCTTTGAATGAATAACATTAAAAAAATTCCCTTATGGTCCTATCTATAGTAGGAGACAGAAACTGTGGTTTCATAGAATAGAATTCTATTCTATTCTAGAGATATCTAGGGATATGCAGGGACATTTTAGATAAGTGTAGGAAAAATAAGGTAGTAGTAGTGGGAGATTTCAATTTTCCTGGAGTAGATTGGAGAGTGCCCAGAGCTGTAGGAGTGGACGGGGAGGAATTTGTACAGTGTGTTTTGGAAGGGTCCTTGGAGCAGTATGTGGATGGCCCGACTAGAGATGGGTCTATAGTGGATTTGGTTCTGGTAAATGAGCCAGGCCAGGTGGTTGACGTCGAGGTAGGAGAGCAGGTGTCAAATAGTGATCACAACTCTGTCTGCTTTAGGATATTAATGGAAAAGGACGAGACTGGCCCAAAAGGGAAGGTATTTAACTGGGGGAGGGCTAGATACGGCCAGATTAGGCAAGATCTTAAAGATACCGACTGGGATAAGCTTTTTGAGGGCAGGTCGACGAGGTACATGTGGGAGTCTTTCAAGGGAAAACTAAACTCTCTGCAGGAAAGATACGTGCCGGCAAGGAGGAAGGATGGGAAAGGTAGGATTAGAGAACCGTGGCTTACCAGGGAGATTGAGGACTTGATCAGGAAAAAGCGAGAGGCTTACATTAGATCTAGGCAACTGGGGACTGAATCAGCGCTGGAAGCTTATAGAGATTGTAGACAGGATCTTAAAAGGGGTATTAGAAAGGCAAAAAGGGGCCATGGGGTGGCTCTGGCAGGTAGGATTAAGGAAAATCCAAAGGCATTTTACACCTATGTAAGGAGCAAAAGGATGGTTAGAGGCAAGATTGGACCTCTTAGGGACAGAGGAGGGGATCTATGCTTAGAGCCTGAGGGAACGGGGGAGATCCTGAATGAATACTTTGCGTCGGTATTCATGCAGGAGACTGGACAGATGTCTGTGCCTGATGTTGACAAAGTTGAGGATCGGTTGAGGGAAATAAGGATTACGAGGAAAGAGGTGTTGGGGCTGTTAGGCAGCTTAAAGACATATAAAGCTCCGGGGCCTGATGGCATTTACCCCAGGCTGCTAAGGGAGTTGAGGGAAGACTTGGCTGGGCCTCTGACGCAAATCTTTGTCTCTTCCTTGGACACAGGTGAGGTCCCAGAGGACTGGAGGATAGCAAACGTAGTACCGTTGTTTAAAAAAGGTCAGAGGGATCACCCAGGGAACTATAGGCCGGTGAGCTTGACTTCAGTTATAGGTAAGCTAATGGAGAGGATCCTTAGGGACAGGATGTATGAGCATCTGGAGCGCTGCGATCTGATCAGGGATACACAGCATGGCTTCGTCAAGGGGAAGTCTTGTCTTACAAATCTAGTGGAATTTTTTGAAGAAGTGACAAAAACAGTTGATGAAGGACAGGCTGTTGATGTCGTCTACATGGATTTCAGTAAGGCGTTTGACAAGGTTCCTCATGGTAGACTGATAGAGAAGGTGAAGGCGCATGGGATACAGGGCCGGGTATGTAGATGGGTCGAGAACTGGCTCGGGAGGAGGAGACAGAGGGTAGTAGTGGAAGGCTCTTTTTCCGACTGGAAGCCTGTCACTAGTGGAGTGCCACAAGGCTCAGTACTAGGTCCTCTTCTATTTGTGGTCTACATAAACGACTTGGAAGTAGGGGTAGGTGGTGAGATCAGCAAATTTGCTGATGACACCAAGATGCTTGGATTGGCGGGTACAGAAGAGCAGTGTCAGGCAATACAACAGGACATAGACAGGTTGGTAGACTGGGCAGATAGATGGCAAATGGAATTTAATCCGGATAAATGCGAGGTGATGCATTTTGGCCGGAAAAATGTAGAAGAGAGTTATAGGATAAAAGGTAAAACTATACGGAGCATAGAGACGCAGAGAGACTTGGGGGTGCAGGTTCACAAGTCTCTGAAGGTGTCCTCACAGGTGGAGAAGGTGATAAAGAAGGCGTATAGTATGTTAGCTTTCATAGAAAAGGGTATAGAATACAAGAGTAGGAGTTTGATGTTGCAGTTGTATAGAACTTTGGTTAGGCCTCACTTGGAATACTGCGCCCAGTTCTGGTCGCTGTACTATCGGAAGGATGTGGAGTCCTTGGAGAGAGTGCAGAGGAGGTTTACCAGGATGCTGCCTGGTATGGAAGGACTGTCTTATGAGGAACGATTAAATAGACTGGGGTTGTTTTCCCTTGAAAGACGTCGGCTTAGAGGGGATCTCATAGAGGTGTATAAGATTATAAGGGGTATAGATAGAGTAAATGGAGGTAAACTTTTTCCACCTTCAGAAATGGATAGGACGAGGGGTCATGGCCATAGGGTGAGGGGGGCTATGTATAAGACGAATATTAGAGGGCAGTTTTTCACACAAAGGGTAGTGGGGGTGTGGAATGCACTGCCGAGTAAGGTGGTGGGAGCAGGCACACTGGGGCTGTTTAAGGGTCTCTTGGACAGCCACATGAGCGGTATGCAGATAGAGGGATATATTAGGACTGTTTAACTACGGCTTTTTTCCACAGGTAATTCGGTCCATAATTTGAGCATGCATTCGGCAGGTGGTGCGGGTACAGCTCTTGGATGTTGATTCATGGGTTGCCTGGTACCTCATGTCGTAAATGAGTGCTTTATGTGGACCATCTGAAGGGCACCATGACAGCTCAGAGACTATCGATGTGGCTGTGCAGACACTTGGAATTGGGCCGGTGTCTGCGGGAGTTTGCGCGTTCTCCCCGTGGTTGCGTGGGTTTTCTCCGGGCACTCCGGTTTCCTCCCACAACCCAAAAATTCGCTCTTAGGCTGATTGGGAAACAAATTGTCCCTATGGTGAGAATTTTCCATATTAGGAATAATATATATATTATTATATAGGAATAATAAAATAGGATAATGGATTTGCTACTATATAGTTATGACGGCGGCGCGGGCTCGTTGGGCCGAAGGGCCTGTTTCCCGTGCTGTGTTGCTCTTTAAAAAAACAGAATTCCTCCAGTGCAGAAGGAGACCATTTGGCCCATCGAATCTACACTGACAACAATCCTGCCCAGGGCCTATCACCATAATCCCGTGTATTTACTCTGCCAACCCTTTGACACTAAAGGTCAATTCAACATGGTCAGTTAACCCTAACCTACATATCTTTGAATGTTGGGAGGAAACCGGAGCACCCAGAGGAAACCCATGGCCTGTAAGTTTCAGTAAGATTCCCCCCTCATCCTTCTGAATTCCAATGGGTACAGACCCAGAGTCCTCAACTTTTCCTCATATGACAAGCTCTTCATTCCAGGGATCATTCTTGTGAACCAATATGAATAAATCACTAAGGGGAAAAGATATTAAACCAAGTTACTGCAAGCAGAAATGATTTCAGATAAAGGTTCCATATCCTAAGTGCTATGGGGTAGCTGTAGTTATATCAAATAATTGCTTAAGCAATATCAGTTTCAAAAAATATTGAAGCTTTTCTTTGCAACTGTGAGCTTAATCATTAACATTCAATTCTATTTGTAGCAGTAGTATGTCAAATGCTACTATAGAAGTCTTCATCTCAAATTTGATTGATGGGATTCTTATTTTAACTGTTTTTTATGGCAAGTGATTTTATCAACAACAACTGGAATTAATATGACATCTTTAAGAAAGGAACCTATGGACTGAAATAGAACATTTAGCCCTGAGTCTGTTCTGCTATTGTTGAGATCATGGATGATCAGTAATCTAACCGCAAACATTGTCTTTGCCCTGCCAAAAGAACTATCAATCTCAGAATTGAAACAGATCCTGCACCAATTATCATTCTCAGAAGTGAGTTGCAACAAATTGATTTATGGAAGTATTTGCTAATTTCACCCATAAAAAGTCTGACTCTAATATTTAGAATATGTCCTAGACTACACATTCATGGAAATAATTACTCTCTACCTGTTATAAATTGTGGGTCCTTATTCTATTGTTGTGCAGTCACTTTCAGAGTGAAGTCACGTCAATAATTTGTGACAATATTGACTGTTTTGCAGGCTTTGCCACAATCTAGTTCAAGCCTTTATAAAGTTGACAGCTCTTCAATAAACCTGCATTGTTGTTGATGGAGTGATGGCCTAGTAATATTGTTGCTAGAATATTCATCCAGAAATTCAGCTCATGTTCTGAAAACCTGGTTTTGAATCCTGCAGATGGTGGAATTCGAATTCAATTGAAAATATCTGGAATTAAGGAGCTACTGGTGGCCATGAAACTATTGCCAATTGTCAGAAAAATTCACCTGGTTCACTAATGTCCTTTAGGGAAGAAAATCTGCTGTCCTTAATTGGTCTGGCCTATATGTGACTCCAAAATGTGATTGACTCTCAACTGCCCTGGGGCAACTAGGGATAGACAATAAATGCTGGCCAGCCAGCAAAGCCCATGCCCAACAAATGAATGAGAAATAAACATCCAGACTTATACCACAACTCCACATTCTTTTGTCCTGATTGTTATACGTAATATTATCTAATGTAGTTAAAAGTCACAAGGTACTTAAAGAGTGATACCAATAAAAGCATTTTTGATATTGAGCCAAAAAAAGAGACAATAAGCAAGATTCTCTAACCTTCCAGCCACATGTTTCCTGCTGGCCGGAGGTGGTGTGTTGTTTGCAGTAACGGGATGCAATGACCAATGGGAATTCCCATTGATGTCACCCCATGCCAATGGGAGCAGAGAATCCCACTGGCATGAAAGGCCAGAGAATTCTGGACAATATTTTTGCCATTAATTCGGATTCAAAAAACATCTGAAAGGAAGAGAGAGATGTGGAGAGACATGTTTAGGGAGGGTGACCCAAAGCATAAGTGCAAAGGCAGGTGAAAGCAGAGCCACCAGCAGGAGAGGATTGAAATTAGGGAAGTTGAACAGACCAGAATTGGCAGAGCGCAAATATCTTGAAGGCCTGTAGGGCTAGAGAAAGGTGCAGAGTTAAGGAAGGGAGTGAGGTTTTTGTCAACTTGGATGAGGGCCTTAAAATTGAGAACTTGGTACGGAAAAGAGATATTGGAACTAGGGTGGTATTTTGCAAAGACTAAAGGAATCAGGGGTGGGTTTTTGAGGAGGATAATGAGAGCAGATGTGAAAGGGTTCAGCACCTGAGGAAACCATGTCAGATAAAATGGGGAGCGGGAAGGAAATTTAGCTGACCAACAGTTAGTTTGGTGTAAGACATAGGGACCCAGAATGAAGACGATGAGAGCAAAACAGGAGATGAAATAAAATGTCAAGTAAGATTATCATTTACCAAATCCACAAATTGGTTTATCTGCAATCTATAGAGGTGATTTTGCAATATTAAATTTATTAGTGAGCCGTAGACATAGTGCAGTGCTCTGTCTTTCATTTTTGGGGAGGGTTTTCTCTGTATCTGTTTAGCTCATGAGTGTAAATGGTTTGGGTTCTTTACAGAATTAATGGATTCCAGTGCCGTTCAGAATGCATCTTCAGACTTACTATACAACGTAAAGGAACTCTGAAGATTTCAAATGCAGTTGTTTCACTTCTTTATTGAAAACATTAGTCACTTTATTAAATTTGACAGTGAATTAGTTAGGGATTTCTGCTTGGCTACCTTTGAGATCTGTAGCAAAAGCATGTTGTATTAGAAGTTGGGTGTAATAGTGGCCTCTCTGCTAAGCAGTGGTCTATAGATCCTGGGTCAATGAATTTTAGCTGCATGTATTTTTATATCAATCTTTCTGCTAAGTTCATAATTTTTATAGTAATTGAAATGAGAGGCATCATTGAACAGGATAAGGTAAAACACTTGAAGAGAAGTTGGAATGTGAAATGCTCAACCTGAAACCATGGTGGAAGCGAGTACTAGGAAATAATTTTAAATGGGAGTTGATGGAGCTTTGAGGATCAGGAATTTACAGGAATACAAACACAACTGCATTTTCAAAGGTCCAGCATGTATGTGAGAAGCCAAATTAATTCTTGTAAGTTTGTATATCATTCAGCTTTGGCAGTGTGCCTGAACTAAACTCAACTCTTTCTGTAATAGACTTTTCAAACATGTCCTATTTATGAATTATAATTAGTCATTGTTTCATTAGAAAGGTCATGTATAAAATCATAGCTTTCTGTATTCAACTTGAATGGGACATACCTGCCTTTACTGAAACTGTTAGAGGAAACCAGAGCACCCGGAGGAAAGACAGGGAGAACATGCCAACTCCACACAATCAAACCTGGGTCCCTGTGAGACAGCAGTGCTAACCACTGTGTCACCATGCCGCCATAATATTATTGGTTATGTCTCATCTTCATCTTAAAATCCTGTTCCTTTCAGTAGTCCCAGTCAGCTGATCTTTTTAATGAGCTTGTAGGTAGTTGCTTGAAGCGGTATAGAATCATAGAATCCCTCTAATATAGAAGGAGGCCATTCAGCCCTTCAAATCTGCAGCGACAACAATCCCATCCAGTCCCTATCCCTGTAAACTCCTGTACTTACTCTGCTAATCCCCCTGACACCAAGGGTCAATTTAGCATGACTAATCAGCCTAATTTGCACATCATTGGACTATGGGAGGAATCTGGGGCACCCAGAGGAAACCCACGCAGACACGAGGAGAATGTGTAAACTCCACACAGTCAGTTGGAATTGAACTTGGGTCGCTGGCGCTGTGAGGTAGCAACGCTAATCATTGTGCCACCACAATGACTACACTGAATGCAGGCACGAGGTTGAATCAGATTATTTGGATATCTAATAATGTGAATGGCCACCACTACATTTTTTTGTAATCCTTTATCCTCTAGATATCGTTTTTCCTTATCTTTATTCCACCTCCACATCCTGATATTTAGCCTGATATCAAGGTCAAATATTATAGGATATCTCTGATAACAGATTATTTCTATCCCAAATCTCCACAACATCCTTGCCTTCAGTATAACAATCTCAGTAGATTTTACTTCAGGCATTAAATATCAATTGAACAAAAAATGTATATGTGAATGATAGCAAGAAACATAACACTGAGAATTGCCAAGCTTTACTAATTCCTTTTGTAACAGAAAAAGGAATCTAATTTAAAGGACAAACTTAATTTTATTTATTTAATGTCACAATTACATTAACTCTGCAATGAAATGACTGTGAAAATCCCCTTGTCACCACACTTCAGCGCCTGTTTGGATACACTAAGACTGAATTTAGCATGGCCAATCCGCCCAACGGTATGTCTTTCGGACTGTGGGAGGAAACCGGAGCACCCACACAGACATGGGGAGAACATGCAGATTCCATACAGGCAATTGAACTCAGGTCCCTGGCGCTGTGAGGCATCAGTGCTAACCACACTACCAACATGCTATCATAATTTTATTGATTGTTTTTGTCTTATCTTCACTCTCAGATCCTCTTCCCTTCAGTGATCTCATTAATAATCAAAGTTGTTGAAATGAAGGGTGCAGGCTAATAAGTACACCAAACTACTTTATTAGAAGCCAAAAGTTGTATTTGAAGAACAGAGGTGTGGGGAAAGAAACAAAGTTAATGCTTCAGGTTGGTGACCTTTTATCCGAGTGAAGCGTTAACCATTTTTCTCTCATGGCATGTGAGCATCACTCCCTGGGCCAGCATTTATTACTCACCCCTAATTGCCCCGAACTAAGTGGCTTACTGAGCAATTTCAGAGGGCACTACTGTGGATCTAGAGTTAGAGGTAGGCCAGATCAGCTAAGGATGGCAGATTTCCTTTAGTGAACCAAATGGGCTTTTACAACAATGGTTTCACAGTCATCCTTTGACTTATGATTCCTGATTTTTATTGAATTCAAGTTTCACCTCTGCTATGATGGGATTTGAACTCAGGTCCTCTGAATATTGTTTTGGATTTCTGCATCACTCTGTCAGTGACAATACAGTTGTGCCGCTGAGACTTGGTGGATATTTCCAGCATTTTCTGAAAATGTTTTAAATTTCTAGCAACTGCAGTTTTTTTGTCTTCATATTTAAATAATGCTTTAATTTACAATTCTGGCAACGAAAAATACATTTCAAAGGAATTGCACAACTAGATTATATTTGAGGTGGCTTGGCTTTCTTCTGAAGCAAACTGCTTGGTAACAAACTGAGCAATCACATCAAATTATGCGACCTCGAGGGAGTGAAACTGTGTCTATCCTTTACATATTATAACATAATTTAAACGGCACATACCAAATTCAATATCAGATTTTAAAAGTGTTTTATTTTAAGTAAAAATGGTATTACTTACTTTCATTGAGGTAATTTGTTGAAATCTGAGGCACAAGCTTAATACTGACTTAGTTTAAAATGCCTCAGTTGTTTGCCCATAGAGTAATTTGCGAAAATATTTGAAGGTTTTTGAAGTAAACTTTGCAAGCACTGGCATAAAGATGCACAATTGTTTTTATTCATTCGTAAGACATGGGCATCGCTGGCTAGCCAGCAATTATTGCCCATCTCTAGTTGCCCTTGGAGGGCAGTTTCGAATCAACCACATTGCTGAAGCTCTGGAGTCACATGTAGGCCAAATGAGTTTGGGTTGGCAGATTTCCTTCCCTAAAGGATGTTGCTGAACCAGTTGAGTTTCTCTCACAATTGACAATGGCTTCAGGGTCACCAGTGGATTCTTAATTCCAGGTATTTTTATTGGATTCAAATTCCATCAGCTGCCGTGATGGAATTCAAACCTGGGTCCCAGGAACATTAGTTGAGTTTCTAGATTAATAATCTAGCAATAATACCACTAGACTAGCACCTCCCTAGTGAATGTATTTTATATTTTGCACAGCATTTCTATATAAAATATAGTTCAATTAAATCTTTTGTCTTAGGTTGCATATTTGTTTAAGGGTTCAAACAACGTACTTGGTTTCACTCCATGGCTAACTTGGCATTCCATGTGCTTAGAACACTACAGCACAAACAGGCCCTTCAGCCCACTTTTATAGGCTATTATGTATCTAACCTTTCCCATTCCTGGAAATGGCTAGCTTGTCAAAAATGTGGAAGGGTTTTGTTGAATGGGAATTCCACAGTTGAGTTCTAGACTTCCAAGTGTCTCCTTCATTCCAAGTACAAAATGCATGGCAAGTGCTTCAGCCTCATATTTATGCTCCACTGAAATGGGAATACATGACCTTGAACATAAAGGACAGCATTCCTTAGTTTTGGGGTGATCCTTGTATCTTATCTTCCAAGACTCAATTTGCAAATGTACAGGTAACTGAGTTGTACAGAGAGAACTAACTTTTAAACAATGGCAGTAGTAAATTTTTGTCCGCAAGTACCTTTCTAAGCTACTTTGAAATGGCAGAGGTGGCTCAGTCTTAACATGCTTCACCTTATTTTATGAATCTGCTTGATTGCAGTGTAATGTGGGTGGCACAGTGGTTAGCACTGCTACCTCACAGTTTCAGGGACTTGGATTCTATTCACGGCTTGGGTCACTGTCAGTATGGATTTTGCACATTCTCCCTGTGTCTGTGCAGGTTTCCACCGGGTACTCTGGTTTTCTCCCACAATCCTGAGACGTGCAAGTTAGGTTGGCCGTGCTAAATTAGTTTCCTGGGATGTGTAGGTTATAGGGGTTTAGCTGGTAAATGTGTGGGGTTGCAGAGACAGGGTCTGGGATTGTTGTCAATGCAGACTCAATGGGCCGAATGGCCTCCTTCCGCACGGTAGGTTTCTATGACATGGGTTGAAGACACACAAGTGGGAATTAAAGAAGAAACTTTAATGAGTGAGACTGGATCTTGCTGGGGGTGTGAACATTGATAGCCAAACACATAACAGTGGCTGAGATAGACTTTGTGAGTGATTATTTGCATGTTATAATACATATCTTGTTGACAAGCTTGTTTAATCTGGAGGCCAATTTTTTTTGGGCTGCAGTGACAGTTTTTTTGTAGCAAACTGAATTACTTTGCCATAGTCAATGAATTATTGCTGTTAAAAAACTGCTTTTTCATATTGGACTACCATATTCAGGTTGCCATGGAAGAATGGACTGATGTGTTTGATGTGTTGGCAACCAACAAGGAAAAATTTTTTCAATTGCTGCAAAAAGAGACATGCTGTCAAAGCTTTTCATCTTGCACTCAGCAAGACAGACACGAGATACCAAATTTCAAAGGAAGAAACAATTTATGCTGCATGAGACAAGGGTACAAAAGGTAACAACCAATTTAAGATGGTTAATCAGGCTTGCACTTTGGTTTGTTTTCACTTGCTAGAAATTATGTATGTTCTGCAGAGACTTAGTCCTGTGTAAGCATAAAGCACATGTCCAGGCATTCTATCCTTTTTTGAATTAAGCGGAAGTCTGAAGAACAATAGTTTCCTGATAATTTCTCCATGGTGACATATAGACTAGTAGGAGCTGACTTTGTAACAAATTAGCAGCCTTTTCTCATGCAATATAAATTGAACTTTAGGATTCTTGCATCTACCCTGATGTGTGCAAGATGAAAAGTTTCAACTGCATGTCATTTTTTTTCAGCAATACTCAAATTCTGTAGTACCAAATTATGATTTTTTTTCCCCACACACACACAAAAATAGAAAATGCTGGAAGCCTGACAACATCTCCTCATCTCTCATCATTAAATATTAATTTGCTCCCATATCTCATAAGATCTTAATTTCTTTACCCAGTCCTCCTAGTACACATGAGTAAACCTTACCCACATAAATACATTTGTTAAAGAGATCTGATATGTGCTTATCAACCAACCTCTGAATATTATTAGACAGTATTTTGGATATTGTTTTGCACATCTTCAGCTTCAACCATGGCTTTCTTTGCAACTTTAATAAACCTCACTGGCTTATCCTGTTTTACCATGTCTGTCTTCCCAATGTTTTCTTTATGCCAGCAACATTGCAATTTCATGTGTCTGACTTTATTAGAATGAAAAAATCTAAGTTTTTTATTTCTCTTCTACTTTCATGTGTTTTATTTTTAACATGAGGTAAACTATACTTATTATCTCCATCAAGATCTCCTTTACCTTTATCACCTGAGGATTTCTCCTTTCCCCCAGTTTCTATCTTTCACAGATTGAAATTGGTGTTGAAACCCAAATATTGATTTCTTAACTAATTCAAAATCATCTGCCATTCCTGCCATTCCTCTTATAGTTTTAGTCTTTTGCACTTCTACTTTCTTTCCAGTCGCTGGAGTTCCAATTCACTTTCCTTTTTTCTTTATTCTGCAATTGCTCTCTCTCTCTCACACCTTTCTTTTAGTTGTAATTCCAGCTATCTCAATTCTTTTTCTCTTTGTTCTGCCAGTGAAATTCTCTTTCTTGCCATTGGCTTTTACTTTTACTGCTTCAATTGCTACTGTTTCCCTGTCCTTGGCCTCTAATTCAATCTGTTTCCTTTTGTAATTGAATTCGAGCCAATTCCAAATCACACTGTAGGCAGAATTTTCCCACCCTATCCATCACAGGAATCATAGTGGGCAGGACAGGATCATGCAAATGTCCATAATCCTTAGGCGGAACTTTCCAGTCTTGGGGCACACGTGCCCGGAAAATCCCACCCTGTGTTTTTGGCAAATGTAGATGCTGAGCTATTGTTGAAATTATCCTTTCCTTTCTCACCCCATCAGGTACAAACAACTTTTTTTTATTTGTCAAATCTGAAAACTTTGTTTGAACTACCTTTAGTAAATCATTTTGAGTGACCCCTTTCACACCCAGGAAACCTTTCGCCACCAAAAGAGACATTTCTCCGCAAAAGACATTCCTTATTTAAGCTAGCCAAATGCAACAACTAAAAACAAAATACCAATTCCCAAAACTCACTGTCTTTTAGCTTTTAATCCTGAAATGGCATGGTGGTACAATGGTTAGCACTGCTGCCTCACAGAGCCAGGGACCCTGGTTTGATTCCCAGCTTGGGTCATTGTCTGTGTAGCATTGGTTTTCCTCCCATAGTGCAAAGTTGTGTGGGTTAGGTGGATTGGCCATGCTAAATTGCCCCCTCATTTCAGAGGACTAGCTTGGGTAAATGCATGGGGTTAGAGCATGGATGGGATTGTGGTCGGTGAAGACTCAATGGGCCAAATGGCCTCATTCTGCACTGTATGGTTCTATGAAAAGAGTCTACCATTTATGCTAGGGTAACAGACCAGAAACCTCAAGGCATATTATGAAGTCAGACTATAGAACATAGAACACAGAACATTACAGCGCAGAACAGGCCTTTCGGCCTTCGATGTTGCACCGACCAATTATGAAAAAAACAATGACCTTCCAAACTAAACCATTCCCTTCTCTTCCATAAACTTATCAACTAACCTCTTAAATGCCACCAAACTTGGCGCATCTACAACTGCCGCAGGCAGGGCATTCCACTCCCTAACCACCCTCTGGGTAAAGAACCTACCTCTGATATCCGTCCTATAACTATCACCCCCTAATTTAAAGCTGTGTCCCCTCGTGCTAGCTTTCTCCATCCTAGGAAAAAGGCTATCACTGTCCACCCTATCTCAACCTCTAATCATCTTATATGTTTCAATTAGGTCTCCTCTTAGCCTCCTCCTTTCTAACGAAAACAACCTCAAATCCCTCAGCCTCTCCTCATAAGACCTGCCCTCCAGACCAGGCAACATCCTGGTAAACCTCCTCTGTACCCTCTCCAATGCCTCCACATCTTTCTTATAATGTGGGGACCAGATCTGCACACAATACTCCAAGTGCGGCCGCACTAGAGTTTTGTACAGTTGCAACATGACGTTGCGGCTCCGAAATTCAATCCCCCTACCAATAAAAGCTAAGACTCGTATGCCTTCTTAACAACCTTATCGACTTGACTGCCTACTTTCAGGGATCTATGCACAAATACACCAAGATCCCTCTGTTCATCAAAACTATTAAGAATCCTACCATTAGCCCTATACTCTACACATTTATTATTCCTGCCAAAGTGCATTACCTCACACTTTTCCACATTAAACTCCATTTGCCACCTCTCAGCCCAGCTCTGCAACTTGTCCAAGTCTCTCTGCAAACTATAACACCCCTCTTCACTATCTACCACTCCACGACTTTAGTGTCATCTGCAAATTTACTAATCCATCCTTCAATACCCTCATCCAGATCATTTATAAAAAATACAAACAGCAGGGGCCCCAAAACAGACCCCTGAGGTACACCACTTGTCACCGAACTCCAAGATGAATATCTCCCATCAACCACCACCTTCTGTCTTCTATCTGCTAGCCAATTCCTAATCCAATTAGCTAAATCACCCTCAATCTCATACATCTGCATTTTCTGCAGAAGCCTTCCATGGGCCACCTTATCGAACGCCTTACTAAAGTCCATATATACCACATCAACCGCCTTACCCCCATCCACCTCTTGGTCACTTTTTCAAAAAGCTCAATAAGGTTAGTAAGGCACGACCTACCCTTCACAAAACCATGCTGACTATCCCCAATCAATTCATTTCTCTCTAAATAACTATAAATCCTATCCCTAATAATTCTCTCCAATACTTTACCCACAACAGAAGTAAGACTCACTGGCCTATAATTCCCTGGAAAGTCTCTCTTCCCCTTCTTGAACAATGGGACCACATTCGCTATCCTCCAGTCTTCCGGAACTATACCCGTAACCAACGACGACCTGAAGATCAGAGCCAGAGGCTCTGCAATCGCTTCTCTTGCCTCCCAGAGAATCCTAGGGTAAATCCCGTCCGGCCCAGGGGACTTATCTAACTTCAAACCCTCAAGAATATCTAGCACATCCTCCCTATCTACTTCAATACTTTCCAGTTTGCAACCCTGTACCTCAGTGTTCTCTACAACTACATTTACATCTCCCTGCGTGAATACCGAAGAGAAATATTTATTCAGTGCCTCTCCAATCTCTTCAGGCTCCACGCACAACTTCCCACTGCTGTCTATGACTGGCCCTAATCTTGCCCTAACCAATCTTCTATTCTTAACATATCTAAAGAAAGCTTTTGGATTCTCCTTAATCCTATCATCCAAAGTCTTCTCGTGTCCCCTCTTAGCTCTCCTCAACTCACTCTTTAGCTCCCTCCTGGCTAATCTATAGCTATCCATTGCACTAACCGAGTCTTCATGCCTCATCCTGACATAAGCCTCCTTTTTCCTTTTAACCAGCGAATTAACTTTCTTCGTACACCAAGGTTCCCTTACTCGACCATTTCCTCCTTGCCTGACAGGGACATATTTATCAAGGACTCGCAGCAGCTGCTCCTTGAATAAGCTCCACATTTCAGATGTTCCCAGTCCCTTTAGTTTCCTAGTCCAATCTATGCACCCTAATTCTCTCCTTATGGCCTCATAATTACCCTTCCCCCAGCTATAACTACTGCCCCCAGCTTCATGCCTATCCCTATCCATCACTAAGGTGAACGTAACCGAATTGTGGTCACTATCACCAAAATGTTCACTAACTTCCAAGCCTAACACCTGGTCTGGCTCATTGCCCAGCACCAAATCCAATGTAGCCTCACCTCTAGTTGGCCTATCTACATACTGAGTCAAAAAACCCTCCTGCACACTTTGTACAAAAACTGACCCCTCTGACAAGCTAGAGCTATACCTATTCCAATCAATATTAGTAATGTTAAAGTCCCCCATAACAATTACCCTATTACTTTCACTCCTGTCCAGGATCGACTTTGCAATCCTTTCCCCTACCTCTCTAGAACTTTTAGGAGGTCTATAAAAGACTCCCAACAGGGTGACCTCTCCTCTCCTGTTTCTAATCTCAGCCCATATTACCTCAACAGACAAGTCCTCATCAAACTTCTTTTCTGTCACTGTGATACAGTCTTTGACTAATAATGCCACTCCTCCCCCCCTTCTACCTCCTTCTCTACTCCGACTAAAGCATTTGAACCCCGGAACCTGCAACATCCATTCTTGTCCCTGCTCTACCCAAGTCTCTGAAATGGCCACAACATCGAAGTTCCAGGTACTGGTCCAAGCTGCAAGTTCCTCCCCCTTATTGCGAATACTTCTTGCATTAAAGTATACGCATTTCAAACCATGCCCTACTCCACCCGTACGCTGCTGTGTTTTGCAGTTCTCCTCTATGACTCCCCTATTCTCATCCCTTTTAGCATCCCAACTACTCAGGATCCCACCGCCCCCCCTCTGAATCAGTTTAAAGCCCCCTGCATAGCTTTTGCAAATTTTCCCCCCAAGATGTTAGTTCCCCTCTGGTTCAGGTGTAGACCATCTCTCTTGTAGAGGTCCCACCTATCCCAGAATGAGTCCCAATTGTTCAGGAACCTGAACCCCTCCGTCCTGAACCATCCCCGCAGCCATGAGTTCAAACATTCCCTCTCTCTGTTCTTCTCTAAACTATCCCGTGGCACAGGCAAGAGTCCAGAGATAACCACTCTGCCAGTTTTGGCCCTAAGCTTCCACCCCAACACCATAAATTTCTGTTTAATATCCCCTTCCCTTGTCCTACCTATATCATGTGTCCCTACATGAACTATGACTTGGGGCTGACTCCCCTCTCCCTTAAGAATCTTAAAAACCCGCTCTGCGACATCCTGGACCCCAGCCCCTGGGAGGCAACACACCAGCCCTGAGTCCCTTTTATTACTATTTACTCTCCTATCTGTCCCCTTAACTATGGAGTCTCCAATTACCAGGCCCAATCGCTTATTCCCCCAACCCACCTGAGCATTCTCAGCTGGCTCACCCCCAGGGACCTGCTCCCTTTGGCCATCTCCAGTTGATTCTTGATATGATAGAAATCATATAATGCAGAAAGAGACCATTTGGCCCGTCGAGTTTTCACCAACCACAATCCCACCAGGCCCTACTCCCATATCCCTACATATTTACCCGCTAATCCCTCTAACCTACGCATCTCAGGACACTAAGGGACAATTTGGCATGACCAATAAACCTAACCCACACATCTTTGAACTGTGGGAGGAAACTGGAGCACCCGGAAGGAACCCATGCAGACACAAGGAGAATGTACAAACTTCGCACAGACAATGACCTAAGCCGAGAATCGAATCCGGATCCTGGGAGCTGTGAAGCAGCACTGCTAATCACTGTGCTGCTGTGCCACCAATCCCCAACAATTTATTATTTTGCCATGAGTATGAGGATCAGATGTTTCACTCCATGGCTGATTCTATTAACAGACTGCAAAATTTTATCAAAACAAACTTTATTTAAAAACACAATTTAATTATAACAAATAAATTAGTTCAACTTTTAACAATTGAACACTACATAAACATAACAAGATGCTACTTAACTTAACTACTATAAGTTCCAATTCAAGAAATATTTATCTTTAAAATTAGTTAGCAAAACATAGGTATACCTGCTTTTCTTAGGTTAACAGTCCTGGAGCTCCCAGCTCACCTTTGAAGAGACAGAGAGAGAGAGAGAGAGAGAGAGACAGAGAAAAATGTCTGTTTTTTACTGGCTGTCCCAAATATCAACTGTTGTATTTCTTACACTATTTCTTCCCTGCAAGCTTAGCTGCTCCCATTTACCACATGACTCTGTCCCTGTCTATCAACCTAGTCAAAACCTCCCACTGAAACCATCAGGGGAGACCCAAGTAAACACAAATGCTTTGACTTTGACTTATTAAAATAAACACTCCAGTTCTAAAATGAGTACTTGCCCTGTGCAGTTACCAATTTAAAGGTTTTGCTAGACAAATTGGCACCCTACAAAATAAACATGAATTCTAAACATACCCCTTACAAGAAGCATAATATATATAATGCATAAATAAATATATTTCTCAAAAATATAGCATCATCACAGTAACATGTCTCTTTTTCTGTGAAATGAATTGCAACTTCCACTCTCATTGTTTGATAACTATATATGTCACATACTGCTGTGACTTGTCACATACTGCTGTCTACTTGATTCAATAAGAAAGCCACTTGATTGGCAAAGAAAGAAATCGCCTGCAAAGCTAATTTTCCATTCTTAAGTCAGAAAGCTTCACTCGTGATTAGGAGTCAGAACTGGAAACGGCTGATTCTTAATCATAGTTCAAGTCAGCAATTTTGTTTCGAAAGCTGGAATATTGACTTACATTGTAGAGGTTTTTGGACAACTTATTCAAAAGCCACACTATGGGATTGAAACAAAGTCGATGGCAGTACAATTTTTATGTCATCCTTCCCTCTCTTGACTGAGACTGTCCACCAGAGGGTGCTACAGTGTGAATGTCATTCAAGGTTGGGCTTTCAACCACTAATATGAAGGCAACATCCTTATGTTGTTGTGGGTTGAGTAGCATTACTCATTCTTTTGTCTGCAGCGATTAAACTATTAACCAGCGGTGTCAGAGAGAAAGTGATTCTTTTGCAAACAATGGTGGCATGACACTTGCCAGGAAACTCTCGAAGAGATAATGCTTTGCAGGACTGTACTGATGGGCAACATTTCCCTAATGAGAATCCGGGCATAGTTCATTTGAAAATTGATTGTTCAGTGGATTTGTAACTTTGTATTTGCAATTCATCCCCTTCTCTCCAAAATACAAGTGCACACCTATATGATAGCCCAGGCGCTGCTATAGATAATGCTCTTAGATCCACTAGCAATCAATCACTGTAATAGGATCATACAGTTTTAAGAGTAGACAAGTGGGTGATTTAATTTAACCTTCTGTGTAGCTGCTGAATCATTTACAGGGATAAAACCATAGATGATCACTTTAGTTAGATTGAGCAGGTCTCAGTTTCCACAGCAAGTGAATCTCCAAAGCGTCTTCATTTCTGTTCTCTCGCACAGCCCAGCTACAACCAGCAAACTCTAGGGACTAAGAGAAGAATGTCCTCTGCAGGCTTCTGAATCCTGTCATCAAGCTGAAATCTGGGTAAGAGACCAGCACCCTGTGGGAAACTGCAACTCACTGTCAATCTCCACACAGCAGTTAATGAATGGTCAGAATGCTGGTTCATCACCGGATTAAGGACTTTGGTAGGTTCTTGAAGCTCAAGGGCCAATTGTGTCCTTCCAGTTTGAAAGGAACAGCAGGCCACAATGGAGGGTAAGTAAAAGACACAATGCTTCAAAGTGGAGGTGCCCTCTCTCAAAAAAATAGATAGTAGCCAATGCATTATTGCTGTGGGAGAGGGCAGGTTGGAGCCCCTCTTTAGGCCAGCCTGTGACAGTGACAGTACTCAGGCAGACAGTGAGAGCCTCCAAGCTGACCTGCAGTGCTTCTCTCTGGGCACCGTGGGCGCTCAACTTCTGAACTGACCACTGCTGCCTTCAGGAGTCTGGAGGCTGACAATAAACTCCCAAATGTACTCCTTTCATTGGCTTTCACTGGCCCTCAGTGAACTCTCTCCTTTATCCCCAGGTAGCCCCATCCTCCATTTAGCCCCACAGAAATGGTGCAGAGGAACCTGCCTGCTGACCAGCAGATCTATTTTTAGTTCCCGCCTACTTCCAATCCCCGGATCATTTGGGGAATAAAAATCCTATTAAAAGGAGACAAAGTTCGATAGCTTACAAGAAGAGGTATGGGGGTTGCAATGTGCGATTCATAGCCTCTTACTAAACAGCACACCATCTTCACACTGCCCATGTTTTGAACATCTTTAATATCCATCCATTGATCAATGGGCTGGTTGTTGGCTAGACGCCTGCTCACTGGAAGATGTTTAGTATAGGTGGCTTGGATCAATTAAAAATATCCCGCATTCCTTAAAGGGGCAGTGACCTGTGGCTGGAGCAAGTCCAGTAGTCACAAAGAAAGTGATTTTGGTCTGTGTAACCTTGAACACAGGAGAGACCAGGCTTCTAGGTCTTTGGGTGCTGCATAAGAAGTTGGAAGATGTGGAAAAGAGGAGAGATGTCAGCCAGAATTTTACCGCCTTTCCTGCCCCGGAACTGGGTGGACGAGGCTTGCAGAACAGAAATCCTCATTGCTCTCGGGCAGAATTTTATGGTCTACCCGAGTGAAGTCGTAAAATCCCACCTGTCCTGTATGCAATAGGTTTCAAGGTCATCTCGACATAGTCAAAAGCGATTGAGAGCAGATTACGATGGAGGGCAGTGACTGAAATCAAGGTGCAAAGACTCAGATAGAAAATTAGAAGTTCACTATTCTCATGTGAGGAACCAAGGTCGGCGAATGCATGCTCAACTACCTTATCTGGACAATTACACTCTGAGTGTAATATTACACTTAGTTATTTTACACTGTTTCACTTACTTATATCTCAGTTCATCCATCACTAATCCACATTGAATCTCTATCTATCAGAAATTATACAGCCAGCTGATCGGTCATGCCTGCCACATCACCCAGCAGATTACACCATACTGACTGGCACATTCTCCTTGTCCTTCAGGTATACAGGAGGTAATGGAAACTAATCTGAGGTGGGCAGGACTACATATCATGGGGGAGGCAGTGTTTCCCACAATTGGAGTAGCTGTTGCTGAAGACATGACCAGCACAGGGTCTGAAGCTATTGAAGATGGCAGTATCCTCTAATTCTACCCCTTATATCTCATCTCCCCACCATCTTCTCTGGTTTTGAAGTTAAGGATGATGCAAGCACGCACTTCTTCTTTACCTTCCACACCCTGTACCCTAGCACCTTCTCCCTGAGTGGGATTCGCCCAGTTGCTCCAGATTCCTCCCACAGTCTGAAAGATGTGCTGGTTAGGTGCATTGGCCAAGTTAAATTTTCCCTCAGTGTACCCAAACACATGCGCTGGAGATTTTCACAGTAACTTCATTGCAATGTAAGCCTATTTGTGATACAAATAAATAAATACCTTTTGTAGGCTTATTTTCCTTTAGATTCCCAGGAAGTGTTACCTAGGCAAGCAGGGCAGCAAGATCAAGTAGATAGTGTAGCGTTGACAAAAACATATCATCTTCTGATTCTCCACTCATAGGCACTGACAGTGTGTAGGTTTCAAGGATAGTATAGAGGCAAAAACTGCATGTCTAAGACTGACATATAAGTTGTCTGCAGCCAGAGCAGTGGGGCAAGGATGGTATAGGTGTCGGCTGGTCAGTGTGTGAAGTTATACATGAGTTCTGCTGCAAAAGACTCAGAGCACTTTGATGGGACAGCACTCCACAGAAGAACACTGATCGGTATGCATGATGCACTGTGAAGCCTGCCACAAAGATGGCACTCAATATTAAGAACAGAAGAAGTAGGAGAAGGAGGTGCCAAATTAGCCCCTTGAGCCTGCTCCACCATTCAATATGATTTTGGCTGATCTCATCTCAGCCTCAAATAAGAGCATGGAGGAGGTCAGGATCAACATGACACAGGGTTTTGTGCAGAATTTAGGAACCCATCCTTTCCAACATGGCGAGTGTCATCCAACTACTTCAGCACAATTGTGAACTCAACCATGATGCAGCATCGAACTGCTGATTTCTCAGCTTCCATTATCCACCAAGCAGAAGCCTGGGTGCTGCAGTGAACACTCAGTCTGCCACTATCATGCCCCCAGTGTGAAATGGGCTCTGAAGGGTCCGGCAAACCATCTTCCAACCATCTTCCAACAACTCTCGGGGAGTGACATTAGCTCTGTGATGCCATGCTCCCTCAGGATGAAAGTATTTGTGTCCTCCAGCGGTACCTTTGCTGTTGGTAGCTGGTTGAGACTGGTGCCACCAATGGTACAGTCCATAGTTGAACCGTTTTCCCTTCGAGTTGTTCAAGGTTGTTCTTCAAGAGTCTCCTTCCACTGAAGTCTTCCACAGGCAATGCTGCAACCATGAATGTAGCACTGCATAGGACTGGCAAAGACACAAAGGAAGCATGCATGAAAAAGCTGATAGTTGATTGCTGGCATCAAATCAGCATTACACATTGACATTAGTGCAACACTTTTGCCGTAGTCCATGTACACCGTCGATGCTTTGTTCACCCTGAGCAATGGCCATTATAAATTCTGACTCACAGAATTGTCACAGTGCCAGTTGTTTGAGCAGTTGCCTGAATGAGCATTCTGATTTATCACCATTCTCCTGCCTTTTTCCTATAACTCAACATAGTAAGGGTGACATGGTGGTACAGTGGTTAGCACTGCTGCCTCAACAGCTCCAGAAACCTGGATTCGATTCCTGGCTTGGGTGACTGACTGTGTGGAGTCTGCACATTCTCCCCCTGTCTGTGTAGATTTCCTCCCACAGACCTAAGATGTTAGGTGGATTGCTCAATTGTCCCTTAGTACCCCAAGATGTGTAAGTTAGGGGGATTAGCAGGGTAAATGTATGGAGCAATGAGGAAAGGCCTGGGTGGGATACTCAGAGTCAGTGTAGACTTGATGGGCTAAATGGCCCCCTTCTGCGCTGTAGAGATTCTATATTTTTATTGAAGTAATTACCTAATGCTCTGTTGAATATCTTAAAGGAATCAGCCTCCACCACACTTCCAGGCAGCGTATTCTAGACCCTAACCACTTGCTGTGTGATAAAAATGTTTCTCATGTCATATTTACTCCTTCTGCACGTCACTTTGAAAGTGTGCCCTTTCGTTTCTGATCCCTTTAAGAGCGGGAACTGTTTCTTCCTATCTCCTCTGCTCTGCTCCCTCACAATTTTGAAAACTCTATCAAGTCGAACACCTCTATCAAATATCATAAAGGTGTTAACATTCTAGTTAACACTGCTGGAACCCATCCAAGAATATTACTTCAAAAACATGCCCCCTCTTTAACTTTCTGGATGAGGTTTGCGAGGCAGGTGGGGGGTGGGTGCTGGTCAATATGGAAATTACCTCCAGCTAATGTGAATAAATCAGTTATATCTAAACGTAGGACAACCATGAGCTGTTAACCGGAACTGCTTAAAATATTTTCAAATATTTTAGAACCTGGTGTGTAACTGCTTGTTAATGAGAATATTTTCAATTTTTTTATGCTAGCTGTTAATCAACTTATGGTAATTGTTTGTGACATCTACTGCAGCAGAAATATACTGTACAAGACTTCATGTATATTTTATGAGCCAATGTGCTGACTTAAAGAAAAACAAAAATGAAACAAATTTTTCCTACTCACAGTAATTACTTTTTTAGTTGTGAATTTGCAAAACATCTAAAAATCCAATTTACAGAGGGATAATTTTACACCAGAGAAGAAGATCATCAGTGTGCAAAAAGCTCTGTCTGAATACACTTTGCATGTAAATTACCTGGCAGGTTACTGATTTGACTTTCAAAACTTGCAAACTTGCTGTGTCAATTTATTCAGTCGGTCTCTTAGTGCATAAGTGAATGTGGTACAGCAGGACAGATTAAACAAATTGTGTGGTGTTGATTTTTACTGTCCATAACCTTCTATGACAAAACATGTTATTAGTCTCTGGAGAATCTGCAACCTTGGGACAATTTTGCAGCATAATATTTAGCAGGCATGGCCACACCCTGTGTTAAAACAAGCTGATGCCAAAACAAATGATACATCCCCTGAACTTGTGCTGTGAGATTTACCGCATGTGTGTGTTTTGTGCATGTAAAGGTCTCAAGATCGCTCGGAAAATGACTGTTCTTGGGGTATATTTTCTCCAAATCCATAACTTTGCTTGGCAGGCTGTTGGATTGAAGTGAGTGCACTGTAAGCCCCAGGGTATTTTGCCAATGTTTTATTCAGGTTAAAACTTGTGATCTATTTATTTACTGATGGAATACATAACAAGCTATTTACTTTAACTGAACAAGATAGTTTACACTAGGGCCCTGCAGCACTTCAACACAATATATAAAGTAATAAAAAGAAATCTGACTTGAGCAATCAGGATGTAGAGATGCCAGCGTTGGACTGGGGTAAACTCAGTAAAGTTTTACAACACCAATTTTAAATCCAACCAATTTATTTGATAGTAAATTCGCGAGCTTTCGACTTTATAGCCTTCGTCACGAAGGCTATAAAGTCGAAAGCTTGCGAATTTACTATCAAATAAAATAGCATCCTGGTATCATCTGAAGTCAAATGTGTTTTGTTGCAAATCCTACTACATTGATGGAGATGTTTCCAAACTATGTTACTATCACACACACACACACTCGTCACGAAGGCTATAAAGTCGAAAGCTCACGAATTTACTATCAAATAAATTGGTTGGATTTAAAATTGGTGTTGTAAAACTTTATTGAGCAATCAGAACAGCTATTGATATGAGAATATGTTATTCTCTAATTTATGCATAGCCATATTGTTTCCACCAATAATTTGAGGCTGGCCTTGTTTTAATTGTCTTCCACACTGGAGACCAAATAAGGTTAGGTTGTCATATTTATAATTTAACTATTTCTTCTGTTTTGCTTTTATTCATTCCTGGGACATGGTCATCGTTGATTGGCCAACACAGCATTTATTGCCCATCCCTAGTTGCCCTTGGAGGACAGTTGAGAATCAACTACATTGTTTGGCTCTGAGTTAGTTACATGTAGGCCAGGCCAGATAAGGGCAGCAGATTTCCTTCCCTAAATGATATTCGTGAACCAGATGGGTTTTTCCCAATAGTTTCATGGTCATTAGTAGATCCTTAATTCTAGATTTTTTTATTGATTTCCAATTCCACCAGGGATTTGAACCTGGGTCTAGCAGAACATTAGCTGAGTTTCTGCGAATGATAATACCACTAGGCCACCATCTCCTCTTGTCTGTGTGTGTGTGTGTGTGTGTGTGTGTGTGTGTGTGTGTGTGTGTGATAGTAACATAGTTTGGAAACATCTCCATCAATGTAGTAGGATTTGCAACAAAACACATTTGACTTCAGATGATACCAGGATGCTATTTTATTGATTAATTGATAAATGTGTGGCCCAATAAATCACTGCATGCTACAGAATGGAAGATTTGCAATAATAAAAGCAAAATACTATGGTTGTTGGAATCGGAAACAAAATCAAAAAATGCTGAAAAATCTTAGCAGGTCTGACAGCATCTGTGGAGAGAGAATAGATGTGATGTGGAGATGTCGGCGTTAGACTGGGGTAAACACAGTAAGGAGTCTGACAACACCAGGTTTAAGTCCAACAATTTATTTGATAGTAAACTCACAAGCATTTGGGGTTTTTCCTTCGTCAGGTGAATGGAGAAGTTACCTTTTAGTCTACACTGAAGAAGTATTGGGGCAGTTGCCCTTGCTGCCAACAGGAAAACATTTGTAAGATTCTTATCCAAATGATTCTCCTGGATGGAAACAAAGGCATGCTTTGGCAGCACCACCTTCCGTGGTTAAATTGTGTCCCCCACGCTTAGTGCTACAATCAATGTGTGCAATGTGACCAGCTGGTTGTACAACAGAAGGCTCCGTATGGCCACTTACGAATCTCCACTCCAGCGAAGAGTTAATCGCTTCAGGGAATGGGAAAGCAGAAGAAAATGGCAAAAGAAAAAGCAACCTTATGAATTTTTTGCTGGGCTAGTCATTAAAAAATCATGCGCGGTTCCATGCTCTCTTTCCATTGAGATCTGCAAGAGAGGCAGTCCAAATTTGCATCCATGGCCAACACTTTATTTTCTCTCCAGCCACTTGGAAGCTTAAGTCATTATTTCTGTGTGCTAACAAGCTGAGAGCACAAATTCACAACTTTAGCAGCCAATTTCACCATTGCTGATACAAGAAATTAACATGCTCAGTGCATCGCTCATTCAGTTGGGTTTTTCTTTTCTATGTTCTTATTAAGAATCCCTGCTGTTGCCCAAGGTTCACTTCTCCTGTCAATGTTTTTGGAATATCTTGAAAATGTCTCGCCTGGTGGTAACCCCAAGACTGTGCTGCTGGCTATTGCACCCAGAAATTAAACCAGTAATGTGCCGATCTTCTGAATTCCTTACTGGAGTGATCACCCTTCAGGCTGTGTGGGAGGGGAGCAGACAGGTGGAAATTAGTCAGATGCAATGTCAACTTACTTCTCTACTTTTCTTACCAGTACATAATTAAGACTGCTGGCAATCTGAGGTGTATGCAGCCTGTCATTCTGTCGGATGATACACATACTCTTCGAATTTCTGTGCAGCGGAACGCCAACACTCTAGCAAAGCACTAGCTTCTCAGTGAAGGAGCACAATGAGGTTCTAATGCTGAAAAATTAGGGACAGGTCCAACAGATTAATCAAATAAAAAGAACCTCTGCTCCAAGGTAGTTTGGCAGCAGGTTAAATATCACTTTTAATATCATCACAGATTATACTTGGCACAAGTCACAAGGATGACAGCATCTGAAGTTAAATCGCTTCCAAATGTAACCTTTACAGTGAAGCCTTGCTGAAGCGCAATGGGACCAATGATAAAGTATAAGTGGAAATGAACCTGATTTTGGTGCTTTATTACAGTAATCAGAGCATGGAAAGAATTATAAAAATGACACATTATTTGCATTCAAATGCATTGGCTCATTGATAATATTCAGTGAGTTTGCTCTGCTTAATTCTGTATAGAAAGAGCATTAAGGGACTTGACCTGTCATATTTCATAGTGATTAGGTCATTTAATCATTTCAATCTTCATTGGCTAACAGTTTTAAATGATGGCCCTTGGTTCTCATTCATTAACTACACAAGAACATGATGAACTTTCATTTTGTAGATACTGAGATTAGGAGCAAGCTGAATTTTCTTTTCAGAAGCAGTTTAACACAATCAGGACTGTTAATGTCAAAGACAATAGCAAACATTTTGGCAAGAATTCTCGCCCCCTGGATTTCTCTGTGGTGTGGGGAGGCTTCAATGGGAAGCTGGATCAATGAATCTCACCGCCATGCCTCTCATCACCGAGAACCGCACGGCTGGAAGACTGGGGAATCCCACCCAATATTACAAATTTGTCGCAAATAAGAAAAATAATTTCTGATATATTATCATCTTTAATTACGTCTAGAATGATGGATGGCTTGAACATGACAGTTTCGGTCCAGTGTTGTGAAGAAAGCTTATGAAGCGGCTATCTGAAGGTCAATAACTAGGGCCCAACCTTAACTCTATGTAAGACACGTGTATTGAGTGGCCCATGCCATCACTGTTAGAGTTAAAATGCTCTTAAGAACAGGCTGATGTTTAAATTATGCTGTAATATTTGAAATTCCTACGAATATGATTTGCATATATGGGTTTTCTAGAATATATATTAGAAATGCCATAAGAATTCCAGTCTTTATCTGAGTCCTGTTAGATAGCATTCTTTACATATATGGATTTGACACAGGAATGATGAGACAATTCTCTTCACAGCTGATTAACTCGTACCAGAGTCCACAATCTGAATGCTAAGTCTTCATAAGTATGGCTGACTTTTTTGTAAATGATGTGGACACTCACCTGAGGAAAGAGCAGTACTCCGAAAGCTTGTGATCCCAAATGAACCCGTTGGACTTTCACCTGGTGCTGTAAGACTTGTTTGTAAATGTAATTAAGGACTTGATGGTAAAATATCAGGAGTAGGCCATTTAGCTTCTCAAGTCTCTTCTCATTCAATAAGGTTGTTACTGATCTGTATCTTAACTTCATCCAACTGCATTAGCATTACATTCTTCTATAACTTTGTTTGGCAAAACCTATCTTATCTTCGATTTTAAATCGGTCATTGAGCTGGCATCTTTTGCCTTTTGTGAGGGAAAGGTCCATGCTTCCATCATCCTTTTGTGTGCAGGACTGTTTCTTGACTTCTCTCCCGAATGGGTTGTCTCTAATTTTAATTGTGGGCTGAAATCTCTCTCCCCGCTCCCCGACCCAGCCACGTAGTTCCCAGTGGCAGAAAACTGCAAGCCATTTTCTGGGTGGTGGGATTCTCTGGTCCCATTGTTGTCATGGAGATTTCCTATTGATGTCATCCCACGCTGCCAGGAAACCCACGGATGAGGTACACAGCCAGCGGGACTCAAGAATTCTACCGGCATCAATAGCAGGAGAATTCAGGCCCTTGTGTCCTCTTTTGATGGAACCCCATTCCATCCCAACCCCTCCCCAAGGAGAGGAAACATTTTTCTTGATCTACCTTACAAATTCCTTCAATTACCTGAAAATCCTAATCAAATTAACATCTAACCTTTAATATTCATGGCAATAGAAGCCAGTTTGTGTCATTTTGTGCATGTCAGCTACAATTCTCACAATTTACTGATGCACCATACAAAGCATTCTTTCTGGTTGTATCACAACTTGGTATGGCTCCTGCTGTGCCCAAGCCTGCATGAAACTATAAAGGGTCAAGAATGAAGCCCAGTAACATCACATATATAAGCCTCCCATCTATTGACTCTGCCTACGTTTCCTGCTGTCTCAGAAAAGCAGGCAGCATAATTAAGGATTCCACACACCCCAGACATACTGTCTTCCACCTTTTTTCCATCAGAACAAAGGTACAAAATTCTGAGGTCACAAATCAACCAATTCAAGGATATTTTCTACCCTGCTGCCATCAGATCTACTTTGCACTAAGCTGATCTTTCTATACACCCTAGCTATGACTGCAACATCAAATTTTGCATTCTCTTCTTTCCTTCTCTATGAATGGTATGCTTTGTCTAGCATGCAAGGAACAATACTTTTCACTGTATGGTAATACATGTCTCAATAATAAATTAAATTAAATCAAAATCCTTTGGGGTCCTGGGAAATTTTTTTGTGAATTTGCATTCCATTCTGTCCAAGGCAAATATACTGTTTACTGAGTACATTGCCCAGAACGAGGGCTTTGTTTAGCTGTGGCAAAACTCAATTCCCTTCGTATATCAGCTCTGATTATAATGATTAATGTTTCATTAGCCTCTATGATTTTATTTCAATTACTATATTAATTACAGTGCATATTGTTCCCTGAATCTATTTGAACATCCACGTTGCTTAGCTTTTCCCCATTTAAATAATGCCATCCCTCTTGATTCAAAATGGATGACTCCACACTTAAGTGTGTTGAAATCCACCTGCCACAGTTTCAACCATTCATTGAATCTAGCTGTGTCTCTTTGTAATTTAATTCTCCTGTCTATACCACATGTAAAACCTTCAATCTTTGTGCCTCTAATTCCATAAACTTTGATTTCTCTTATGTTGACCCTGAATGAAAACCTATTAGACATTCCCTATCTAGTTTGTTACTTGGACAAAAATATTCAATAAAGATCATTAGACTTGACCCTGCCTGTTACAAATCCTTAGGCAAAATATTGCAACTGTTGAAAATCTGACCAGTTGAGTAACTTCTGGCATTTTCTGTTTACACTTTACAAATCCACGTTGGCCATTTCTATTCAGCTCAAATTTCTCTAAGTGCTCAGTCACTCTGACCTTAATTATAGATTCCAATGACTTCCCCAGAACAGATGTTGACTAACAGATCTATAATTTAATAGTTGTTTTCTCTGTCCCTGTCTCTGATACACTGTCTTTTTTTCTGTCTCTCTTCCTCTTCCACTCTTCAGCGCCTTTCTTAAATAAGTTGCATTTGTAATTTTCCTATCTAAGATGCTGAATGAAGAGTATTTTGGAAGATTATGACAGCAACTGGAATTTCCACAGCTATTTCCTCATGTTACAATCTCCATAGAAAGCAATAACTAACAAAAAAGAAATTTGAACCTCCAGTTGATAACTGAAAGCGTGACCTGACACTATTTTATGTTGTAAGACTTTGACTTTAGTCTAGTTTGTCTGTACCAACTAGATACCATTTTTGGAAGGAACCTATACTTTAAACAGAAACAGAATTTTCCCTTTTTAGTTTTGATGCAGCCAAAAGACTCACTTCTATCACTGAAGTAGTCATTCAATTTCTGCAGACCCATTCAAATTGATTCTGATTCACATATTTAGTTCCATTCCTTTTCTTTCTTAGCTCAGTAACATTTAAACTCAGAATGTTTTCCATAGTGAGAATTTTTTCTTGGTTCTCCCGCTAACACAAGCTAGATAATTTTTCCAACCTTGTTTTAAATCCTCATAAATTTTGTCTTTTCCATCGAGGTATGGGCTTTTACCCATATCCTTGCCTGGTGAACCAGAGATTTATAACATCCAACTTCTCTTTCTATACTTAATATCTCTATCTTTGAATTTTCAAGGATATCTTAGAAACGATTCAACTCCCAAAGCCCACCTCCATGGTAATCAAATGTGAGAATCACATGGGCTTTGTATCCAGACAGAATGCTAATTAGCTATTCTTAAGAAAACAACACAACATTCTCAACACCTTCCTGGGACTTTGGAGACTAACCATTGTAAACAGAAATGTTGTTGCTATTGTCTCCTATTGTGAACACTATACACCATTGTCTAATAGAAAACCCAATTACTCACTGTATTTGGAAAAACGCTTTGAAATTGCACAAAATCACATGATGGGACAAAGATGTTTGCTGCCTGTTGCAGACAGTTTTACCAAAAGTCATTAACTTAGCTCCACATTATCTGAACAGCCAAGATAATGACATAAGTACTTTAAAATTGAGGGATATTGATCATGAGATTGACTCCCAACCTGTTCCAATCGTGAGTTCACCTGAGATTCTCCCCTCCTCAAAATTTGACTGCAAGAAACATTATAGTTCACTGAGAATTCTTCACTTTGACAGACCTTCATTTCAACTAAATCATTGACTTTATCTGAGAAACAATCTACAAACTTGCCATAAAATAAATATAAGTTGTAACAGTTAATCAGTATCTGAATTTTGCATGTAAACTTGTTATGGGATGACTGAATGAATTATTTCATAAAATTCAGGATATGCGTGTGACGATAAATAATCTCCTACATGTCTAATCTCACAGAAAGCTTGCTCCTGGAACTTTTTTATTTGAGATATCATTGAAAACATTCACCTCTTAATACAACCATACTGATCACAGGCAGTAACAAAAAACACATAAGTTCTGTCCATAAGATTAGCTTAACTGTGGTAAAGAAATTCATCACCTTAATGATTTGAGTGATCCTGCTACATCCATGGTATATGAAAATTCAAGAATGGAATTTTCCAGGCACATTCGCCCTGAAACCAGAAAATCCCACCTGAGGTCAACAGACCTTTCAATGGTCTTGCCCCTTACCTGCTACAATTCCCTTGGTAGGAAAATTAGCCCCCAAGTCACTATTGAAAGAACTCAGATTTTGCTACCAGCTGAATCTATACATTCTGCCACTTAATTGCAGCTAGTAGGTGGTGTATTACTTTCTCATTTCTAACTGTAACATCTCTGCTGATTGTTTGCCCTTACCTATATCCACTCTTACCAACTAAATTAAAAAAAGATACATAAATAATTTTCCTTTGTAAAAACATGTACATAAACAAAGGTGATTTAACAGACTTGTCATTTATAACATGTTACAAATCCGGACTGTATTATATTTTATATAATATATAAAAATTCATATATTAAATTTGAAACTATTTCATTCCTTCATTCAAAAGCAGTGCAACCAAATTTTTGTAATATGCAACATTTTCAAAATATTTACGTTGGCTTTAAATAATGAGTACAGGTGGCTAACATCTCAAAACTGGATAACGTAGAAATTTCATGGATCTAATTTTATGAGATATAATTTCTAAGATAACATAGGAGAAACAAAAAGTGGAATGCTGTAAGCAGTCAAGACCAATTAAGACCAGTTTGTCCTTGGATTATTATTCCGAACACCCAGCGGACTCAATGACCTTATTGCTTGCCAATTTTTCCCATGGATTTTAATAATTTTATAAGCCACCTTTAAGAAACTGAACAAGTGGTCTTTTGGGGAGGCGGTAGGGTGGTTCTGTGGGTCATAGAGCAAAGAATTGTAACTTGGACAGTCTTGTATTCATTGCTAAAGCCAATTACAGCCAGGTTGCAAGCTTATTGAGTTCAGTAATATCCCAAGGATATTGAATACATCTGTACTTTCAATGGAACCAATTATGTTCAGTTCCAACAATAAAGTTCCAATTTATGACCATGCATTGAAAACAAAAACAAACTATGATTTTAAAGAAATTAGTTTCAACTAGCTGTTTTTTTAATTTGCTTATTTAATATTGCACCCCAGTAAGTATAGAATAGTTGGCTGGAATTCTCTGGCTGTTCATGCCGGCAGGATTCTCCAGTCCTGCCAGCAGCGCATTTCTGCCCACAGTTTTCCTGTTGGCTTAGGATGACATCAATGGGAATTCCCATTGACAACAGAGAGATCAGAAAATCCCACTGCAAGCAATATGCCACAATCCACTGGTGGGATATACACAGCTGAAAGACTGGAGAATCTCACCCATCCCCTTTACTCATAGATACATAGAACATAGAACATAGAACATAGAACATTACAGCACAGAACAGGCCCTTCGGCCTTCGATGTTGCGCCGACCAATATAAAAAGCAATGCCCCTCCAAACTAAACCATTCCCTTCTCTTCCATATACTTATCAACTAACCTCTTAAACGCCACCAAACTTGGCGCATCTACAACTGCTGCAGGCAGGGCATTCCACTCCCGAACCACCCTTTGGGTAAAGAACCTACCTCTGATATCCGTCCTATAACTATCACCCCTTAATTTAAAGCTGTGTCCCCTCGTGCTAGCTTTTTCCATCCTAGGAAAAAGGCTATCACTGTCCACCCTATCTAAACCTCTAATCATCTTATATGTTTCGATCAGGTCCCCTCTTAGCCGCCTCCTTTCTAACGAAAACAACCTCAAATCCCTCAGCCTCTCTTCATAAGACCTGCCCTCCATACCAGGCAACATCCTGGTAAACCTCCTCTGTACCCTCTCCAATGCCTCCACATCTTTCTTATAATGCGGGGACCAGAACTGCACACAATACTCCAAGTGCGGCCGCACTAGAGTTTTGTACAGTTGCAACATGACATTGCGGCTCTGAAATTCAACCCCCTCTACCAATAAAAGCCAAGACAATATGTGTTCCATTCCTGTTATTCTCATTGATGGTGAAGAGCAGAAGAATCTGGGGAAAAGAGATTGACAAATGACAAAATAATGATGCATGAGAGTCACAAACACAAAATATACTGGGATTGAAAAGCAGAGGAATTATGTTAATCTCTTAGGGAACCTTGATTGGATTTGGAGTGTTGCACACTTTCCTGTCTGCATATTCTAATAGTGAGCATGAGGCACTGGAGAAGGTGCTGGCATGATTCTCGTTTTGAACAAGGCTGATGTGATGAGCAAATCTGTCTCCAAGATTATAAAGGGCACGGACAGAGTGGATAGTCAGAAGCTTTTCCCCAGGGTGGAAGAGTCAGTTACTAGGGGGCACAGGTTTAAGGTGGGAGAGTTAAGGTTTAAAGGCAATGTATGAAGCAAGTTTTGTCCAGAGAGGGTAGTGATGAAATACAAAATTATTCAACATAGGCATGAAAACTAAGAGTCGGTGTAAGTTATATGACACTTCCAGACTGCTCTGCCTTTCAATAAGATTTTGCCTGACCAGTGATACAGTGGCACAGTGGTTAACACTGCTGTCTCACTGTGTCAGGAACGCAAGTTCAATTAGAGCCTTGGGTCACTGTCTGTGTGGAGTTTGCATGTTCTCACCATATCTGCATGGGTTTCCTCTGGGTGCTCCGGTTTCCTCCCACAGTCCAAAGATGTGTGGGCTAGATTGATTGGCTATTGTGAGGGTGATTACCAAGGTAAAGACATGGGGTTACAGGGATAGGGCCTAGGTTGGATTGTTGTTGGTGAAGGTTCAATGGGTTGAATGACCATTGCCTGCACTGAGGGATTTGATGATTCTATTTAACAGCTTCCCTGTTCCATCTCCATATCTTTGATTCACTTTGTGTCCAAAAATCTAGCAATCCCACTTTTCCATATACCCAAGAACGGAGCATTTGCAGATCTTTCGGGTTGAGAATTCCAATGTTTCAAATCTTCGAGTGAAGAAATTTCTTCTTAAACTGGTTGTTAAATGGCTGACTTCTTTACCTATGCTAAGGACTGGAATTTCCCCAAGTTGCAGATGGAGAGGCTATGGGAAAATTAGGAGCATGTCAGAGTGAGTGCCCATCTCATAGCCACCACTTAAGAGATTTCCCAGAAGTTAATTGGGAAGAGAATCAGCAGTCAGCACCATAGAGGCAGGTAGGCAATTAAGATGATTGAGATTTTAACTAGTTGTGATTAAGAAACCTCTGTAGTGTTTTCTGATAATGGAGCACTCCTCCCACGCACCAGAACCTTGTATGCAGGCCACCAGTTCAATGGAGGTAGCCTTTCAATGGCATTGTAAGTGACCACTGTGGCTGGTTGATCCATGCTCCTTAGACAGTGCTTTGGCCCTAGTCATGGCCGATCCTGATCCAGCAGAACATTTCCCCTTCATGCTGATGGATCTGCCAAAGTAGTTGATGCCAAAACATTGAATGTATTCAAGAGGCAGTTATATAGCACTTGGGATGAGCAGAATCAAAGTTATGGGGAGAAAGCAGGATTAGGCCATTGAGTTGAATGATTAGCCATCATTGTGATAGAATGACAGACAGGCTCGAAGGGCCTGCTTCTCCTGCTTCTATCTTCTATGTTTCTTTGTTTTATGATTTTGATTTTGTGAACTTCTGCACTGCTGTGCAAAGCAGCGAGGGAGACACCATGTTGATGTGTACAGCAACCCTTACCTCTTGGGTGGTGAGGTGATACAGTGGTTAGCACTACTGCTTCACAGCTCCAGGGACTCGAGTTCAATTCCAGCCTTGGATGACCGTCTGTGTGGAGTTTGCAAGCTCTCCCCACATCTGCATAGATTTCTTTTGGGTGCTCTGGTTTCCTCCTGCATTTGAAAGATATGCAGATTAGGTAGATTGGGTATGCTAAATTGTCCGTTAGTGTTAAGGGGATTAGTAGGGTAAATGCATGGGGTTACCGGGGTAGGGCCAAAGTGGGATTGTTGTCGGTGCAAGCTTGATGGGGTGGGTCCCAAAACTTATGGATAAATGCTGTCCACGTGACACCTAGAGCCAGATTTTGATGGCCAAAATATCCCAATTTACCAGAAAGTATTACAAATTGCCAGATTTAGCTTGGTGGCAAGGCAGAATTAAGACCAGATCACCAATCCCAAAAACAGGACCCAGGCAGCCACGGTGATCACAGCAAGGAGTGATTTCATTGTAGGTTAGCAGGTGCTGAACTCAGCGGACTGTCATTATTTAAATAAATGAACAAGGGTCAATTAGTTTCAGAGCATAGACAGGGCACTTCTTTAAAAAAATTCAGAGCTCAGGGTAAAAGGGTGGTCCATAACGGGCACCACCAAAAGTAAATCCCCCCCCACCCTTCTCCCCTGCCCAACACCTTTCTTTCTTGCTTCCTGAATAGGAAGGAAAGGAGAGGCTGCTGTCTTCTGAGGCTGCACTTTATGGAGTTTCCCTTTCTTTCTACCCACCTAAATGTACCACTCCTCTGCTGTACCACTGAAGTTTAAAGTGCAATTTTGTACTAAACAATGTAACCATTTAAACACATCAGCATTTTTTTCATCTTGACTCTCTGGCTGGCGTCGTTTACTTTTGTTCACCTCTCTAGAACTGTCTTATTGCCTTAAAAATATGGAAACAGCAATGTGAGCTGGTGAGAAATCCCAGCCAATTTGAATGTGAGCTTGAGCTTTTGAAGATTGGATATGAAGCCTTGAAAGGATTTTACAATTTAAAATCCGAGCGCCATGCCCAGTCTTCTCCTTTGTGTCAAACTTGCTTTTAAGGAAACATTGAGTTTCTCCTTCTTTCATCCGTCATGGCATTCTCAGTATTCCCCAGCTCATCTCTGAGCATAAATTCTCCCTCCTCTATTTTTGAAGTTATGCTGATCTGGGAAAGCACTTTGCTGATCCTCAAAACATCTTATTCTTTCTCCATTTATTCCGTGAAGTGTTATATCCCACTCTCTGAAACATCCATTCATTTTCTTCCTGTGAGCTTAATGCTACTTGATCCAGTAGCTGTTATCTCCAGGCATGCTACTTACTTAGCTCCAGCCTCGTACCTATCGGCTCACAGCTTCATGCGACTAAATTGAATACAATGCAATGTTCCTTGCAGCTCATTTCAATTCTGAATCTTACTGATAAATCAAAAATGTCTTGTTGCTAAGTAAGGCAGTCAGGAGAATTGAATGTCACTATTGGAAAAATGGAGGGCACATTTTCCAGTCTTGTCCATAGCAGGATGGGACTGAAAATTTTATTGAATTAGCCAAAGATCTGTTAAATTCAGACAGGAATTTCGGATCCGTTGATGGGCTGCATGGGTTGAATTAGAGTGTTAATCCTTTAATGTTAATTCTCATGTAAGTACAATAATACAATTAATATTCATGCTATAGGGCAAGCAACAATTAAATGTTACTATCAAGAATGATGAATGCACAAAATGACTACATCAAAAAAATTTCGCAAGTCTTATGCTCAACAACCTAAAATTGAATAGGTGAATTTGATAGCTAATTTTTTTAGGATCTGTTTAGCTAACTAAACAAAAATGGCAGAATTTTCCCATCCAGCCCACGGTGGGAATCGTAGCAGGCGGGGTTGAACCATGCAAAGGTCCATTGACCTCAGGCAGGGATTTCTGGTCTTGGGCGAGCATGGCCGGAAAAGTCCACTTAAGGCCTTGCGTCCACCAGTACAGATTTTACCCTGAAGTTTCTGCTCAGATGCATTGGATCTTTCCATGCCAGTCAGCCTGAAAGATCAAGGAATTTCAAGGTAATCCAAGATAAATCATAATCTAGTATAAACATCTGGAACGTAGTTAATGTGGGGCTGAATACAATATCATCAGGGGTCAGTGTCCTGTTGAAGAGAGACAGGTTAAGACCACAGCATGGAGATGGCTCCCAGCTTCTAACTTTTACTGCACTTGTGTAAATAGCCCCACTTATTAATCAAGATTTAATTTACTAATGACCAAAAAAATTTCTTAAAGAATTAATATTTTGTAACCGACACCTCCCAACACAAGTTGTTGCAATGTTTTACAATTCCTTGCTTCAGTTTAAAACAACTTTGCAATGGAAACGTGGCCCACAAACTGCTCATGCCCTCAAATTGAACTATTGGGACAGGACAAGGAACAGCAAGCATCTTCAACCACTCAGATTTCAGAATCCGCAATGAGCCGCACAGACTCCAAATCAGGAAGCAAAAAAATGGGAAATGTAAATTGCATTTAAATAAGCCACAGGAAACAAAAATAAAATTGGGAAATACAGATAGCATCAGGGCAAAGAGGTAAAGTGACAAACAGAAAAAGTGAAAGAAAAAACTTTTCTTCTGAAAATTTACAGTGTGTAGGAATGAGACTCTACACTTATAAAATGAACTTTTTCACGTCAGCAAATCTCACAACACCATGTTAAAGTCCAACAGGTTTATTTGGTATCACAAACTTTCGGAGTTCTGCTCCTACATCAACCACATCATGACTTCCTTAGATCAGGTTGATTGTATATCATTTATTACCCCTGTTAGAAATGCACTTATTTTCAAAGCTGGCATGGTTAACTGGTAATTAATGATTATGCTCTCTGAATCCTTGCCATTGTGGTACCAAGATTACAAGCAAGGACTGCAACAGTGCACATTATGAAGAAGCAGTAATCTCTGACATAAACCTCTGGATCTAACAATATATATAAAGATTCCAGAAATTACAGCACAGTTACTCTTTCATAACAGTGAGTGCTGAAAGCCTCACTGTTATTACGATGACAAAATGTGGCCCATTCTCTTAATTAATTTGGCAACCACAACTTTACAGATGAGTTTTTCAGCTGAATTAGCAATAAATTGAAAGTTACGAGAGGATATTTCTTCGCTATGGTTACTGCAATTGTCTCAAGCAATGTTCAATTTTTCTTTGACCTTTACGTATCTTAATCTACCGCGTTGTTCTGATAAATTGGACAGCTTCAGGAATATTTTGACAAGGTTTTGAGATAAAGATTGCGCAGTGTAAAGTAATTCCAGGAGATGATCACAAAGGAAAAGATAATGAAAGACAAAGTGACAAAACCTGACAGAGAGAAATGGGAACCTAAGGCTATGAAAGAAAACAATTAAAGAATTGGAAAGGAAGATAGTTTTCAAATAATCTTGATTTAATTGAGTGAATGTAGTTCTAATCCCAATACAGAAACCTACTGTTGGGTGGAAATTGTTTCCAAATGAACTTCCCACAGCTGAAAATCATTCTAGAGGACAAAGAGAACCCTTCCACCACATGTGGCATAGTGGCACAATGGTTAGCACAGTTGCTTCACAGTGTCAGGGACCTGGGTTCAATTCCTGGTTTGAGTCACTGTGCAGAGTCTGTATGTTCTTCCCCTATTTACATGGGTTTCTTCTGAGCGATTCTGTTTCCTTCCACTTTCTAAAAGATATACTGGTTAGGTGTATTTGGCCATGTTAAATTCTCCCTCAGTGTATCCGAACAGGTGATAGAGTGTGGCAACTAGGAGATTTTCACACTAATTTCATTGCAGTGTTAATGTAAACTTACTTAAATAAGCTTAAAAAAGTCAATGTCATTATAAGGAATTCATGGCTGGCTTCTTATCAAGATAGAGACAACGAGTTCTGCTGTTGCTATTGATTCCCCTTGGCCATCAAACTGATCTTCTCTACTCATCTATCCTAAGTCCATCCAAGTTTATTACAATCAAAAGGTTCATTTCCTGCCTTATTAATTTTGGATCCACTAAATGTCTGACTAAACAACTTCTAGTCCTGCATTCCCCATTCTCTCAAACCCATTGCACCCAACCCAATTCTCTTAGCTGATCCTAGAAATGCTTACCTCTCCTCAAAATATTTGCCTTTTCTATTTCAAACTGTAATCATCACCTTATCTCTTATAAAGTCTACCATTGACCATTTTGGCCTGGCAAACTATTAATTTAATCTCTTACTCCCTTCTATTCTTTAAGATCTTCAAATCCGTGTTCCTTTTTGCACTTTTTATCATGCAAATTCTGTCACTTGCAGTCGTAAGAAGTGCCCATTCTACTGAGATTGCCCTTGAAGGGCAAGACCTCTCAAAATTTGAGCAATAGGTGAAAATAGCTGTTTCACACACTGCTACTAAGCAGGGTGCTGCCGCCAAGCTAAAACAACATTTCATACAGATGTGTAATATGGTATATCGATTTCAGTGCCAGTGTGATGATAAATGATGAAGGCCATATGTCCCAGAGCCTGGCAAATCACAACAAACAGCACATCCCTTCCATTGTTCCTGATGGGTAAAATGCAGACCACACCTAAGCAGCCTGCACTTGCAAAACTCAAAGTAAAGTTTATTTATTAGTCACAAGTAAGGTTTATGTAAACACTGCAATGAAGTGGCTATGAAATTCTCATAGTCGCTACAATCCGGCGCCCGTTTGGGTCAGTGTGCCTAACCAGCAGGTCTTTCATACTGTGGGAGGAAACTGGAACACCCGGAGGAAGCTCAAACAGACACAGCGAAAACGTGCAAACTGGACACAGACCAAGCTGGGAATTGAACCCAGGCCCCTAGCGCTGTGAGGCAGCAGTGCTAACCACTGTGCTAATGTGCCGCCACAACACCGTGTCCAACATTAGATATGATTGCCAATTGGACAGGGTTGCTAAATAATCCTCAGTATATTAAAAATTACACTGACAACTAATACAAATTTGTCAGTCGTGCTCACATACACTGTGGCACGTTTGTGTGTATGGTAAGCTACAAATATTAATTCATGGGCCTCTTCTTTGCAGACAGAAAGAACATGTTTCTGCTAAACAAAATAAGTGACAGTCTTCTTGTGAAGCTGTTTTTTTTGTCCCTATCACTGTTTTTGGAAATTCTGCTGTTGGTGGCTGGCTAGCCAGCTAGAAGCTAGAGGCAAGTAGTGTCTGTCTCTTGAGGTGTGCTGAAAGTTCCATGAATGGGAAGTCTCAGTGTTTCAATTCCATATCTAAAGTGCTCATTCACAGCAAGAGTTGTGAAGCTGCAAACTTCAGCATCACGTGAGCATACTTGCTTTCTGTGCCAAGTCTAGAACTAGGGGATTGTTTGGTTTGGAACAGTATATTTAGCTGTTAATATTTATACAATATCATGATTTTTTTCTTCTGTAATTAGTCAAAGTTAGGCTAAGTTTTTATTCTATATTAACTGTGTTCTTAAATAAACTTTGTTTAATAAAACGTCCTGAGTGGGTCACTTGAATCATCGCTGGAGTGAAAAACATGTTATGCTTGCCTATGCCCAATTCAAAATGCAAAACTTGTGGTCTAGGTTGACTTCGTGAAACATATTAGAGTTTTTGAGCTGCATCATTACAATATCTAAAAACATGGTATATTTACCATAAGCTGATGCAAGTAGGATTTCCAGTACACATCTGGTAAAGAGACAAACTCCAATGGAATTGCTGATTAATATAGCTCTCCACTACACACTATTCCTGAAATGGATCGTCCCATTTAGGAGTTGATGGCTCAGAAATTGCAGTGTGCTGCACCCATTTTTCATGTTTAATTTGCGCATCTAAGTATGCAATGTAGTTGCTGGCATGGATGGGTTCATTAAGCAAAGGAAGTTAAATGTCTGACATATTTACAAGCGACATGATGGCACAGTGGTTAACACAGCTGCCTCACAGTTGCAGAGATTCGGGTTCACACTTCCAGCTTGGGGTCACTGTATGGAGTTTGCTCATCCTCCCCCATATGTGCATGGGTTTCATCTGGGTGCTCCAGTTTTCTCCCACATTCCAAAGATGTGCAGGTTAGGTGCACTGGTCATGCTTAATTGCCCCTCAGTGTCCTGGGATGCAGAAGATTTAGAGGGATTAGTAGGGTAAATATGTGGGGTTACAGAGATAAGGCCTAGATAGGATTGGTGTCAGACCAGACTTAATGGGCTGAATGACCTTCTTTTGCACTGTAGGGATTATATGATGATTGGTCTCCCCTAGTGGTAAAGGACTTTGCTAACAATAGAAAGTTGAAAGGTAGAAAACAAAAACCAGCAAAGATTATGTGGTCAGACATCAGAATACATTTTGGAGCAAATGAAATCTAACAGTTGTTGATTTCAGGACTGTTTTTTTTAATCGAAGATTTGGAAAGCAGAACTTGGTCCATGATATGACCTAGGACAAGTGACCAATAATGTTAAGCACTGATAGAGGTTTATAAAATGTTGAGAGGAATAGATAGGGTGGACTCTCAGAGACTATTTCCCCGAGCTGAAATGGTCACTACGAGAGGACACAGAAGGTGCAGGGAAGCAAATACAGAGGAGATGTTAGGGGTAAGTTTTTCACTCAGAGGGTGGTGAGTGAATGGAATCGGCTGCCATCGGAGGTTGTTGAGGCAAACTTGCTGGGGTCTTTTAAAAGAGTATGTGGAAACAAATAGGATAGAGTTATAGATAAGTCTGTGGATTGGTAGATGTGATCGGTGAAACTCAGGGGCCGAAGGGCCTGTTTGTGCTGTATTGTTCTATGTTCTATGTTCTATTATTGCTTGTGATTATTGCCTTAGACGCCTGTATCAATAAGTAGGGAGTTGACATATTAGAATTTAATACAATAAAGTCATGACATTTCAAAGAAAAGATAGGAACTTGGAGTACATACTAATGATACTAGGACAATCTCAACTTGAGATTGTTTGCAGAAGATTTAACTGAGATTTTTAAAATCATGAAGGGCTTCAGAAAAGGGGACAGAGATCCAGGCCAGATGTCTGGTCTTCAGGCACATGTGACCTGAAAATCCTGCCTCCAGTTTCCTCTGGTTGAGGGGTTCATGACAAGGGATCATCCATTTAAAATTTCCCATTTGAAAGAGTTTCAGAGAAGTGTATTTTATCATGAGTGTAGGAGAAATTGGTTTAACAGCATGAAATGGGATTGTAGCAAATCATATCGATGTTTCACCATAGCTGAACTTTCCCACCAAATTTCATAGAACAATATTTCAAAATCTTTCTGGAGGTTCATATCCTAGTCTCATTGTCACTTTCTCTTGGTCTTAAATTTAAATATTCTGGCAATACTATCCAAGAAAAATAAAAATTGAGGTAACACAGAAACTAGAAGCAGGAGTAGGCCATTCAGCCCTTCGAGTCTGCTCCATTATTCATCTTGATCATGACTGATTATCAAACTCAATATCCTGATCCCCCCTTCACCCCATATCTCTTGATCCCTTTACCTCCAAGAGCTTGATATAATTTCATCTTCAAATCACACAATGTTTTGACCTCAACAACTTCTTGTGGTAGTGAATTCTACAGATCCACCACTCTCTGGGTGAGGAAATTTTTTCTCATCGTAGTCCTAAAAGGTTTACCCTTATTCTCAAACCATGACCCCTAGTGCTGGACTCCCCCATAATCAGAAACATTCTTTCTGAATCTATCTTTTCTAATCCTGTTCGCATTTTACAACTTTCGATGAGATTCCCACTCAGTCTTCTAAACTCCAATTCATATCCTAATCGATTTAGCCTCTTCTCAGATGACAGGTCTGCCATCCCAAGAATTGGTCTGGTAAACTTTCACCGTACTCCTTCTGGTGCACACAATTCTATTTTTCACTGCTGAGCTTTCACCCCCATGAATTACAGACAAAAAAAACCAATGGGATTAATTTTGGCATGCTATGACAAGAAACTAGCATACATACAGCGAGTAATAATGGCTCCCTTCTATACCATGAACTTCTAAGTTTTTACACTGATGATAACTGAGGAGTAGTAAGATCTGGTGTGTTGGCTTTTCATACTGTGAATTAAGAACATAAGAAGTAAAGCAGGAGGAGGTGATCCATGTGTCTATTGATGCCGATGTCCATTGAATATAGGCGATCAAAAAAGAAAATGTGATGTTTAAAGTCAAATAAAATTATTTTATTCAGAAATGGTATTGGGATTACAATTTAAAAAGATGCAGAATTATTGGAGGGAAGATGTTCAAAACTGATCTGTCACTTACGGTGTGGCGAAATAATTAGAAAAAGTTTTCTACCTTTGGACTTCATTCTGTCAACAAAAGCAGGAAAGGAGGGATTGATGAATGTTCTAATGACCTTCACATGCATGCAAGATCCAAGAGTGTATTCCTGTGGGCAGCAGAAATTGAAGAATCAGCACTATTTAAGTTAAAAAGTTGTCAAAGAAAATGGAAAATTTGGGGAATGTTTTTTCACTAAGGAGGCAATAGAATTGCATAGGTGATGACAAACAGATGTAGTGAAACAGAAAATAGCAGGGCCTAAGTAAAGGAATAAGTTAAATCCTGAAAGTAAAGGTGATAGAGGACTATTGATTTTAGAATTCCAGTAAGTGGAGAGGTTAGGAATGGCTTAAATGGCCTAATTAGTTTCTCCTTCTAAAACAATACAATATAGTTATGGGGAGATGGGGAACATACCAATCAAGAGCATTGCTCCATGTTCTTAGCATCTTTTCTCAATGAACCAATGAGGTTTCTGTGCTAAATTGTGCTTTGTTTCTTGTTAGTTTTCAACAAACCCGTTGGATACCAAAGGGGCTAAGGTGCATTATAGACCCTGATAATTACATTATGGTTTGATGTTTTAAGTTTTCTTTGTACTTCTGTTCTGTTTGGGCTTTTCCCCTTCCTTTTAGGGAGCTGCCCCTTTTACTTTGTTCCTGAGTTCATTTCAGTTGGTTTGTTTGGTTTACCCTAAAAGATAAAAAAAAACAAAGCCAGGCACAAAATATATTTTTTGAATGGTATTGCTGGTAAGTTTTAGAATACTAGATCAGAAACTCCAAGGTATACTGTAAAGCATACTAGTCCCCAACAATTTTCTATTTTGGCATTAGTGTGAGGATAAGATTTTTCACTTCAGCACAATTCTACTGATAGACTGGAAAGCTTTTATCAAAACAAACTTTATTTAATATAGTTTAATTATAGCAAATGAAGTATCTTAACTTTAGCAATTGAACAATAATTAAACATGACAAGATAAAATTCTTAGCTGCTGACATATCATTGAGTTCCAATCAAACAATGTTTCTCTTATAGACTCAAACCGGTCTTTAAAATTAGTTAGCAAAACACGGGCATACTGGCTTTGACTTATGTTATCAAGCTTAGAACTTTCTGAATGCCTTTGAAAAGAGAGAGACAGGGGGACATATCTTTCTTCTGGCTGCCCAGATAGCAACTGCTTGCAGATTAAAATGAAAATGAAACTGTTCTTTCCTGCAAGTTTAGCTCCTTCATTAACTATGTGAGCCTACCCTATCAATCAGCCTAATCAAAAAATTCACATAACTCTGCATATCACTCTTTTTAATTAAACAATTCACAAGTACAAAATACATTACACTTTGAAAATTATAAACCAGAATACAATCTGACTATAATAAATTAAAATGTAACACCCAATAAAGCACAATATCAACAACAACATATCACTTTTAATACAACAGCACAAACTAACATAGCACATTAATAAACAGCCAGTATGCATTGCAAGTTACCCTCAACTAGCAAACAATTCACAACACTTGTAAACCAACAAGTTATAATGTAAACACACACTGACAGCTAACACACCATCCTTTAACCAATAACAAACAACTCCCATTGTAAGTTATCTACAACTTTCCAGGATGACTGTATAGCCTAGACTAAAATCCTGGTCTAAATAAACAAAAGGTCTATTAAGTCTACAAAGTAACACTTTCTGAACTAAAATCAGTTATTAAACTGTATTCTTTGCATCTGTTACATGTTTACCAAACAAATCGACTCTTAAACATAACACTATCTTTTAAAGTTATCCCACCTTAAATACAAAATATAGCTAAATAGTGCAGTGCCGTAATATAAAGAAGCTGATTCTAAGTATCACCTGAAATATTGGGAAATGTCAGGTTTATTTCTGTTGATAAAATCTATTGCAAAATATCTGGCTCAAGTTGTGTTTTTAGTTCACTCGATGTGTCTGCTGGTGACAAAGCTGAATTCTTATCAGGAAGTGCAATTTGGCAATGGAAACCGTCAAAATGTTCTTTAGCTGCAGAGTGCACTGACTGGCATAAAGTCAACGTAAGAATGTTTGATAGTATTTTGATCCTCTTCAGGTGTCTAGATTCTTGAGTCACTTGAATCACACCGAGGATCCATTTATGGTTGAAGACTGATATGAAGAATTATTTTACCACTGTCATATCTTGACATTTCTTTCAATATACAAAGTAATGTTTCACAGCGCAAGTACATTCTGAATGATATAGCCAAGGTACAGAATGAATCCTCTGCAGAAAGGCAATAAATAAGGTAAAAATCATAATAATTCAAAATGATTTAGAAGAAAGATTCTGACAGTTCCTGCCAAACTACTCCCTCCTGGACTTTTGGCTAGCAAATATATAGAATTCTGAACAAAGAGGCAGTAATCACCTTATAAAACCATGTCACTTGGTTATCTCTCACCTGCTATTAAGTTTTCAAAAGTTTATTTTCCTTTGCCCATGAAGTCGCCTGGAATGACTGAGACTTGAAAAGTCCACTAAATCTGAAGAAGTTTAACTAATGTTGGCACACACAGTTTCACATGACAAGAATGGCTTCAGTTAGTAGTGTTTCTTTTTTGCATTTTCTATTGTTTTTTATTTCAAAACACCTAGCTAAACTCTTTGGTAATGTAGGAAATGTTTAAGGATATTGTCTGAAGATAGATCTTGACAATCTGCAAATCTTGGAAAGAAACTCGTTTGCTTTGAGAACACCCATTCAAGTAATGTCCGGTTCTCTGAGACTCTGGCAGATTTTTGCAGTAATGGAAACTAGACCACACAAGAAATGTTCTGTGAGTAGGAATTGTTCTCCTGTTCAATAGTTTTGTGTCCACGTTTTGGGTTACATCAATGTCTAAAACATTGTTCAGTTGCACATTTCAAAGCGCAGAAGGAAAACTGCCCAAAGAATTGACAAAACACTGATGACTTGAGGTCATATCCTTATTATTAAGATCATGTTTTACAACGAAAATGATGCAATCTCATTATTGGAGTTAAGATTCCTGTCACCATATCAAAGCTGTTTACTGGGAGGAAAATCCCAGATTAGACTTTAACATAAAAATATAATCAAAATGGGTCAAGTGATGTAATTGCCAATTTAGTCACTGTGATTGACACTTAAGTGCCCTCTGAAATGGCCTAGCAAGCCAATCAGTTGTATCCAACTGCTATAGAGAAAACCAAAGGAATGAACACAGATGGGCCATCCTGCATCAACCAGAAATGACAACAGCAAACCATCTCTCAACCCTGCAAAGTTTTTCTTACTAACATCCAGGGCTTATGCCAAAATTGAGATAAGACCCTTTCAGATTCAGGGCACTCTCTTTGCAGGGACTTGGGAGATCTGGGCCTCCACCCCCCCTTCATTCAGTCTACGTCCCCGTCACTGAGATCAATCCCCACCTCATTACCACCTGGGGCATCCCTTTCCCTCCCACTCCGCAATCCCTAGTACTTATCTGAAGTACAATCTTGGGACTTCAAGTTTGGGCACAATGCAGTAGTACATCTTCTGGCCACTGCAGCACTGTGCCTGGAGTGCTGTTCAAGGAGGAATTTCCATCCAAAAGCTGAAATTCCATTTGTTGCCAATCAATGCTCAGTTGAATGCAAAATGACAACAATCAGAATGGGCGGGGATATGTTCCTCACTGACCCTCAGGATGGCAGATGCCGGACATTCACCATCCTGAAAATTCAGACCCAAGACTTTATTTTTAGAATATCCCATTTTTCACAGATTACATTAATTTTACGTAATAATTTGGCAGATCGTTATCCAGGTTAAGTGAACTATGTCCAAGATTATTAACAATGCTATGAACATTTAATTCACAAATTGGCCACATAATAACAGTCTCTGTACAAATCAAATTCTATGTGCTATTTATGTCATTGACTCAGTGCCCATGTAAAACACTTTGACACAAGCACAATAGTAACTCACGTTAATGTAACAATTAATACCCCATTGTGAGCAAATGTGAAGTCATCCACTTTGGATCCAAGACAAATTGGAGCATTTATTCCAAAGTGCTTCACAGTGAATGAGTTATTAGTCTACGTAGCCATTTTTGCTTCTTTAGGCAAATAGGGCAGCCAATTTTGCAGTCGGAGAGGTCCCACTAGCAACAGAAATAAATAATCAGTTAATCTGTTCTGGCCACTACTATTTGAGAAAAAAATGCTGGCTAGGACATCAGGACTAATCTCCTGCTCTTCGAATAAGACAAAGGGAACTCTATAACATTCTCCAGAATAGGCAGTGCCTCGGTTTAACTTCTTGGATAGACAGCACTACAGGTAATGTAGCACTCTCTCACTTGGCCTAGATTATGAGGTCAAATCTCTAAACCAATAATTTTCTGAGGAGTCCTTTTGCAATTATCATTAATTTTAAATAAACATAGTTCTTGCCTTTTTTTAATTCTTTCATGGGGTATGGGCATCACTGGCTAGGCCAGCATTTGTTGTCCTCATTGCTATTGATGACTGGCTAGGCCATTTCAGAGGCAACTACATTGTGATGGGTCCGGAGTCACATGAAAACCAGACCAGGTAAAGATGGCAGATTTCCTTGTCTAAATGTCATCACTGAGCCAGAATGGTTTTTTTGTGAAAATCAACAATGGTTTTATGGTCACCATTAGATTTTTAACTCCAATTTTTTTTTTTTAAATTGAATCCAAATTTTGCCACTTGCTGTGATGGGGTTTGAACTCAGGTCCCCAGACCATTATCCTGAGTCTCTGAATTACAAATCCAGTGACAATATCACTGCACCACCTCCTTCAACAATTTAAAAGAATGGCAGCACCACCTTTTGGAGAACACTGCTGAATGTCTTGCATGGCTTTAGTCTATCAATGCAGAATAAATGAGTAAATTCTGCTCTTGTGCATACCACCACATTTTAAGAATGTGTCTACAGTGGTTTAACCTCCTCAGCTCAAGAGCTGCACAGCTAGATAGGTGAAGAGGTGTTTCTACAAGTATACATAACTGTGCAAGAGACTTATCATTTTATTGACTATAACACAAGATAATTGCAGATGAGAGGTCATTCGGTCCATGTTAATTCATCCATCCAAAGCAACCCCATGCTTAAAACCATAAGATGGAGGAGCAGAATGAGGCCATTCAACCTATCTACTCTGTTATTTAATAACTACTGATTGGTTTCTCAATTCCATTTCACAACTTCCACCAGTGTAGCCTCTAATTGTTTCATTGTCTCTATTACTCTATTCTGAATGTAGTTCACTCTCTGCACAAAGTAGAATCTCCTAATATCAGTCCTTTGATTAGTTCAAACCAATATTCCCTTATTTTTATACTCATTTATTGTGATTAACCTTTTCCATACCACTGTATGGTAATAAAAATCATCACTCAAGCATCTCCTTTCTAAGCTACAAATCCCTCCTCATAGCCTAGATTCCCAACACAAGGGGACAATCCTATGGTTCTTGTGTACTTTACCTTGTTACTCAGAAAATTACAATATTTGAGATGAAATCTGATGGAAGTTAGGAAAGTTTGATGATAATTTCCTCGCACTTGTATCCTGCTGCATTGTTTGTGCACTCATGTTCAATTGACTATGTTAATTGCTGCTCTGCACTGATAGGAAATGTTAAGCATTGACTCCACTAGCTGGTACAGTGGCACAATAGTCAGCACTGCTGCCTCACAGCACCAGGGACTTGATGTTTGATCTCTGGCTTGGGTTGCTGACTGTGCAGAATTTGTATGTTCTCCCTGTGTCTACATGAGTTTGTTCTGGTTTTCTCCCACAGGTCAAAAGATATGCTGGTTAGGTGCATCGGCCTTGCTAAATTCTCTCTCAGTGTACCTGAACAGGTGTTGGAGTGTGGCAACAAGGGGATTTTCACAGTAACTTCATTGCAATGTTAATATGAACCTACTTTTGCCACTAATATAAAAAAAACTGTGAGTCTGGGAATAAAATTTAACATGCACCCACAGGGGGACTCATAGAATTATCTGAGTGGCCTTTACTTTGCCCTCCTGCTCACCCCCAGCTATCCACCATTTTATTAGGGTAGACAAGGCTGACGGCGAGCCACTTTCCACACTGACTCAACTTAGGGGCCACTGGGAAGAGATCAAGGATGAAGAGGGCAGCTGAAAAGTTAGCTCAAGCCATGGCAAAATGGGGAATGAGGTACTCCCTTTCTGGATGAGGGTATTCCCTTGATGTCTGCTCCTCTCTGTGTGCTATTTCCTCATCCCCAACTTCTCTGTTAATTCTTTCCCCCGCCACATTCTTCCACCAGGCAACTTCCCATGACTCCCATCCCAACCCACCACATATTCCCAGTAAAGTCAGAGGCAGAATTCTTACCTCCAGCCAATTAATGCTCCCCAACATGTTAAATGACTGAGGAGCTTGGCAGGGAACATACTGTCCAAAAATCTTTCCAGTGGCAGAAGTCCCACCACCCATCAAAATTTACCCTCAAATTCTGCTCTTAGTCTTATCCTTAGTCACATCAACACCATTCCTGGGATACACATGTCCCAGCTATATTTTCACTTGTTTACTGGTGTTACATTTCATGTAATTCTTACCCCCATCTCACCAACCCCTGCCCCACAGCATACATATTTTGTTCAATACATCATGTGCAACTTTCTTCAGTTCTATCACTTTGCCTGAGCTTGTTACCATCACCTCACGCACAAATCTGAACAATTGCTTTTGAGTTTCTGAATTCAAGTCATTGAGCGAGATTCTCTGGCCTCCCAACCACATATTTTTCACCAGCGGGAAGTGTTGCATCATTCGCTAGCGCAGGATTCTCTGGTCCTGCTGCTAACAATAGGAATTCCCATTGACATCACCCCACATCAGTGTGAAACTCGCAGCTTGGGATGCACTGGCAGCGGGACTGGAGAATCTCACTGATGTGAACTGCCAGAGAATTTCGGCCATTGATATTAATTAGAAGCCATAGTCACAGTACATAGTCTTATCCCTCGCAGTGTTGACCTCCACCTCACTGCCAATATTGAAATCCAAGCTGTAGTTACTTTGTCACCGACCCCCCCCACCCGACTTTCTATCCGCCCACCAACCCCCCCTCGATCTTTGAATAACCTCTTTGCTACGTCCATCACTGTGTGGATTTCGGAGCTTTCAACAGAAACCAGTGCAGAACTTCTCTCCAAAGAGCAGCAATACAACTTCTGTCAGACTACTTGACATAGCTACTTAACCTGCATGTCTGGGTGAAGATCTAAAGTTCTGTCAGAATGATGGTGCACTTTTTTTGTGATCACACGGCTAAGTAAGGAATTCAGATGAGTCCTTAAACCACAGGGGCAACATTTAATCAACTTTTAAGCATCTGAACTGCAGGTTCAGATTACTACCTGAAATGGCATTTAATGTTTTTAATGTATTCTGTTTCAAAGCAGCAGAAAAGTTCAAATCAAAATTTGAACTGAGTATATAATATTGAATACCAGTGTCAACTTGGATCAGTGATAGAGCTTTTGCCTTAGATTCAAAAGGTCATGAGTTCAAACCTACTGCTGGACTGCAGTACAAAACTGACTCTTGAATATAATAGGAAAGGAGTGCTACTTTGGTATATTTCAGAGGAGACATAAGCCCATAACTTCCAGGCACAAGCTAAATTAAACCGATTGTGCCCCCAACATGCATGTCCCTGTTGCTACCCAGGTGGATTGAAAGACATAAGTTTGAACCTCTGATTTGGGCTCGGAAAGCTGGCAGTATTGCAACTTGGAGCTGCAATCTTCCCCTAACTTCTCTCCTGATGTTAAGTGAATTTCTGCCCTTATTTATTTGTACATTTTTTTGTGGTTTTAGGTGAAGTGAGTAGAGGCTGCAAGCATTCTTTGGGTGGATTAGACTCATAGACTCCCAATGTAGAAAGAAGCCATTCAGCCCATTAAGCCTGCATCAATAACAATCCCACCCACGTCCTTTCCTTGTAATCCCACATATTTACCTTAGCTAGTTCCCTCTCAGGAACAATTGAGCATGTCCAATCAACCTAACCTGAACACCTTTAGGTCAATTTTTTTTGTATATGTTTAAAAAAGATGTTTAACATATATGTAATGTGCAGAAAGTGGAAGTTTTTTTTAACGTAATGTTCAAATACAACTTTTTTTCCCATTCTAGCTAAGAGTCAACCTCCAGCAAATATCACCAAAATTAGACGAATCGGTAGCATTAGTTGGCGTGGGATCTTATTGTGCGCAAATTGGCGGCTATGTTGGCATGCAAAGGAACAGCGATGGTATTTCAAAAGAAATCCACTGGCTGTGAAAGACTTGAGGCATCCTGTGGATTTTTAAAGCATCATGCAAATAGGAGTTATTTATTATTTAAGAATAAATTCAATGCTCTCAGCAGGGGCCTCTTGCTCAATGGAACACAGGTCACAGAATTGGTGTTGTGGCTCACTCACAGCAATGTGATGTCTCTTTCAAAAATTTCACCAAAATATGAAAATGCATGCACAAATCTGGGGCAGTTTTTTATTATATCCTCCACTGAGGAGGAGATTTCCAATGAATTCCTGTTAAAAAAAATGCATTACGAATGGTGGGGATATTTTGCTGAGATCTGCAACATTAATAAGTTCTGCCACTAACAGAAACTATATTTACCTTATTCAAAACATACGGTGGGATCAATCAATTGCTGTCAGCTTTTATTTTTCAGCTTGAGCCGTTGGCAGGTATTTTTAAGGAAGGTAGGCAATTCTGTTTATGTCAGATTAAATCCTTGTGTTTCTTCTCTCAACAACGTGGTAAACACAACGATTAAATTCACTCTCAATCTAACTAGGAATACTTGCAAATTTAATAAGGGGAATTGTGATGTTCATAGCAACAGCTTTAAGTCGTTTAGCAACTAATTGTATCGCTAATTCAATAGCATTTCTTGGACTAAAATGAGATTGGTCAAAGTAGTGTCAAGACTACAAAAATGCTCAGAGAAGTATAATTGCACATTGCCTAGTCACAATAGTACTTTTTTCACCTAAATCATTAAGCTATCTATAAGAAAAATGAGTCAAAAAGAGAGAAGGTGGTTTCCCGCAAAGACATGCATTTAGGTTTAGTTGTCAGAATGAGATTTTAACCCATTGCCCAGATTTTCTTCTGCATCTGTGAAAATCTGACCTGCAAACCTGATGACTTTGTCTGGAATTTTTATCTTTTTATAGAGGAGTCAGTTTTGTGTTGCATTTTGCAAATCATGAAGGATTTTGTGAGGAACGTGGAAATGGAGGCAGGCAAGTCATTTTTTTAAATTCATTCATGAAATGTAGACGTCACTGGCTGGCTAGCATTTATTGGCTATACCTTGTTGCTCTTAGAGGGCAATTGAAAGCCAAGTCCATTGCTGTGGCTTTGGAGTCACATGTAGGCCAGACCAGGTAAGGATGGCAGATTGCCTTCCCTAAAGAACATGAGCGAACCAGATAGGTTTTTCCAATAATTGGCAATAGTTACGCGGTCATCAGCAAATTCTTAATTCCAGATTTTTTTTAATGAGTTCAAATTCCACCAACTGTCGTGGCTGGTGTCAAACCCAGGTCCCCAGAATATTAGCTGAGTGTCTCGATTAATAGTCTAGCAATAATACAACTAAGCTATCACCACCCCTTGGAAGGCTGATCCCAGTTTGGAATACAGTATCTCAGTTTCAGCATTAAAGACCCACTAAACCTCACACCTTCACCCTGTACCCATCCCACATGGCACAGCATGCCACTTCAAACTTCCTATGACACCCTGCATCACTTCCATGCACTACATATATTCTACATTGGATACTATATGTAGTCTTGAGGAATAATGCAATTATTTTAAAATAATCCTAAAAAATTAAACGTCTGACAACCTAATAGAACCCTGAAAGCAAACCTATAATGTAATTGATAACGGAAAGAAAAAAACTACTCAAGTACAAAAAGAATTTGAAATCCTTTCAGTGCTTATTAGGAATGTCAACAAGCAAGATAACACTTCAGAAACATATTCTGTTATTACAGCCTGTTTAAAAGTTTCAATCACCCTTGAATCATTAGACGTGCTGAGCTGAAGTCACAGATAGCTTTTGAAATTCAGCCAAATATTCATAATGATTGCAGCTTTTATAATGAAAGTTTTCAACTACATTGCCTAAGGATCTTTTTAATAGCCAAAGAGGTCAGGCAATTCAAGCCACAGCACAGAATATGGTAGCAGAGGCAGACGGGACAATTTGTTTTACATCTTTTAATGCATTGCATCCCATTTGACAATTGGAAAATCACTGTCAATGCATAACAGCAATTGCACGATGCTGATCAATGTAAGAGTTAACTTATATTTGTAGGACAAGTTGAATCATTGCATTAGAAACACATCTATATTGTAATACAGCTTCGAATAATGAGATTTGAAGGTATCAAAACAATTTACACTTATCTTTCAGAATGATCCTGACTTCTCAACAGGCCCAGTGGGTATAAATGCTTTGAGGAGGTTAAACAATAACACATTTCAGCCGCTGTATAGAAAGTAAAAAGTTAATCTATTGCCAGCCACACCATAGCAAAACCCATGCTGTGAGAATTTAAGGATGGATACAGCTATGTTTTGAACCAAATGATAGTGTTGCTGTCATCACAGGTCAAGTTGACCTCCAACCATTATTTTTGTATATTTTTTTCCATCTATGTGTTTACACAAAGTCTCACATAATGTTGTTTCTGCCACACTATAAAAGGGAAGCTTCAACTCGGGTACGTTGGACTTCACCTGGACTCAGGTGCCAGGATCACTCAATCTCCAGACCAGCCAGTGTTACAGGAGTCTCTTACGGGGAGAAGACCGTGAGCCTCATTGCTTGAATTTCTTTTGTATTATTCACACTTTGGTAATAAATCATTATAATATTTTAGAGATCATGGAGGCGATTCTCCCAAAAGCACTGAATTAATGGGAAAACTGTTCTATATTCCAACTGTTTTGTCAGTTCAGCTCCTCACTCAAATCTCCACACTCTGTGCACTGAAAAGATCCCAATCATGAACATTATTAAAAAGCAAGTGGGGGGCAGAGCCTATTCATGCAGGAGTTTGACAACTCTGGAACTCTGTGCATGCACAGTGATCCTGATCTGTCTCAATCACTGGCCAGACCAGGACCCCCACAGTGCTGCCCCTCCAGTCATCCCCATTTCCTGATCATGGCCCCCACATCTATTCCCAGGCCAGCCCTGAGCCCCCATCTCTCACCGTCCCAGAGCACCACGATGTCCAGTCCAACCTCCCAACAATGCCAATCCCTCCACCCCCCTCACCCAGACAGACCCTCCCCAGCTGACCTCCCCCAGGGGTCATACCCTACCCAGGAAGCAAGCCCCTCGTCCCACAAGAGACTACCCCCCCAAACCACCCCAATCGCTGCCCTCCCTCTATCCTAGACCAATCGCCATGTAGAATGCAAACTGGACCCCCCCACCAATCACCTCTAGGCCCTGCCCACATTAGGCTCTGCCTCCTTAGCACTGCCCAATATTGTATACCTGGGAGTTATTTGATAACACAAGCCTGTGGTGATGTCAAAGGACTGTACTGTATTTGAGCAGTGCCAGGTGCCCAGGGAGCATCATCCTCCACCGCCCGGCCCCCTGAGGGGGGGCCCCAATTGCTCCCCACTTCATTTCATTGGGGTTTCCCACTAGTTCCCCAACTGTGGGGAGCTACCTGAACCCCATCGGAATGAAGTGCTCCTGGCAAAGTGGGAGATTCAATCGGGATTGCTAAGTTCTCGATAATTACATTTAAAATACACTTAAAATGTATTTTAAAAAGATTCAAATGATTTACCTATTTTCCCGCCAGTTTCCAGCACTTGCTTTCCCTAGGCATGCACAAATCCCAGAACAAGACCGGTGACGTGTATCTCCCACCCTGACCCGCCAAAAAATTTGCAAGTTAGGATGGAAGAATCATTCCCTACACTTCTAGTGTGTGTCTGATTTAACATTCTCCCAGATTATTAAAGAAAGAAAACTCACCCAATAGTCGTTTGCCCTGGATGGGGTAAAAATAAAATTCTCTCACAATCCTCATGATGGCGACCTCAACCTCGGAAGAGATGCTTAGGAATTTTCATCCAAGGCCTGCTCAACCCACTCAAAGATCACATGAAGATGGTACAGGATCAGGAAGCTCAGAAAAACATGCATTTGGGAGAAAACAAATCAAGGTTCAGCATTTCACAACCTGATTCGCATTTCCGCTGAGATTTGAAAACCCCATTGTGGAAGGGAATTCTGAGTTAAGCCAGCAGATCCACAGGCAGATCTTTAGCGTTAGCACAGCTGGAAGGCAAAGAGTGATTCTCACCTAGTAAGATGATGTTAACAGTTCGCTGATATATGAATGCTACAATGATATTAAAGTAAATGTGATATGATTTTAATGTGAAGTATCTATATTTGTATGTTGAATAATGTATTTTAATGTATTAAGTAAATTCTAATGTATTTTTTCACCTCAGTCAAAATGTGAGCACTGCAGAGACAGTGGTGAAGTTCAAGAGTTCAATAGCTAAATCCATTAGCAGAACATACAACATAGTTTCCAGTCTAGGGACAGTTATTAATGTCTAAATTATAAGGCTCTATTGTCCAAGACATAGAAGATGTCATTTCACGGATCCGGAAAGGACACTATCAGACTGTTTTGGCAGTATGCCTAAGAGAATAGTATTTGGGTGGAAGCACCCTAAGATACATAGCAACAAGGAAATGAGTCTTGCCAGAAGGAAGAAATCCAATTTTATTACAGGAAATGGAACATCATTAAGTGAAGTAGTGCTTTACAATTGGCTGAGATGATCTGTCATGCTTTGGACTGAACTGTTAATATGAAATGAAATTGAATCTAAGCTAATTAGAAGCTGTATCTTAGACATCAGAAGGTATAGTTGTTTTGAATTTTGGCTCAGTGTCTCAGATCTTTGGAGAAACCTTTAGCTCTGATCCACAACTATTTGACCATCTGAAGGATTCCCATGACCAGAGGTTAATGTCTTGTCTTGTCTGTCTTGCAATGATTTTTCATGTATATAATATATTTTAGTTATATATTGAGCTAAGCTTTGCAAATTTAAGTTTTGAGTTTTTCTTAAGTTTTTAAGAGAGTCACTCTACTGGTAAGAATCTCCCACAATACCAGTTCTATATATTTGTAACATTAGCCTGGCTCTCTGGATTACTCATCCAGTAACATTTGAAGAGGCAGTAGCATAGTGGCATTGTTACTAGACTACCAGCACAAAGTCTGGGGTATCCAAGTTCAAATCCAACCACAGCAGATGAATAAAAATTTGGAATTAAAAACCCAATGAATACTATGAAACCATGATTGATTGTCTTAAAAAAATGCCTCTTTCAAAAATGAAATGGACTACTTTTGAATCCAAATCTATAGCAATGCAGTTGATTCTTAAATGCTTGCTGAAATGGATTAGCAAACCACTCCGTTCAAGTTCAATAAGGGATAGACAAATGAAGACCAAGCTAGCAATATATTCCATGAATGAATAATAATTAAAATTACTGTTTTGATGCATTCATCAGTCAGGTGCTTCCTTATTGAAATAGTGTTTTGTCATTTTCAATGCATTGGGTGAGATTCTCTGGCCTCCCCTCAGCACTTTTCTAGTTGGCAAGAGATGGCACAATGTTTGCTGGCACTGGGATCCTCCGGTCCCACCACTGTCGGTGGAAATTCCCATTGAAGCCACCTCACGCTATCTGGAAATCTATGGAAGTGGGTGCGCTGTCAGCGGGATCCAGAGAACCTTGTTGGTGCAAATTATCAGAGAATTCTGGTCATTGTTTGTAGAAATGTGAATAAGAATAAGCAAAACATATTTTCCACTTATTTCAAATGAAGATCAGACTATTCAAGTACAATTACTTTCCTTTCATCCCCAGTGGACCTCATGCAGAAGGATTATGCCATCTGCTTAGCATAGGTCAAAGAAGTTTATAATTATAATCTTTGGGTGCTCCTGTGTTTCTATTACAGGTGATTTTTCTTTCCAATCATTTAGCATTTTTCCCAATTCTCCTCTTTACTTTTGACACTAATTAATAGGTTTTAACAAGTTCAGCACAACCAGGACGATGTCTTCAGGGAGCAGATGATTCTTTTTCTTCCAATCCAAAAACTGCTTGTGATATACTCGAATCTCATTAACAAGCTCCAACTCTGCTTTCAACCTTCCCTAGTGGACAAGGCAAAGGTCAGATGAGGATTTAAAATCCTAATGACCAAATGTTGTTGTTGCTTCCAATCAGTTCTGTTGCCTGCTTTTCCAGTACAAGCTCTGGACCAAGGCTACCACTAAAAGCAGTTGGGACGTAGTTAATGTTTAAGTGTTGACCTGATGGTAGCATCGCTGCCACAGGGTGGCACAGTGGTTCGCACTGCTAGCTCACAGCGCCAGGGGCACAGGTTTGACCCAGGCTTGGGTCACTGTCTATGCAGAGTCTGCATGTTCTCCCCATGTCTGCGTGGATTTCTATCAGGTGCTCTATTTTCCTCCCACAGTCTGATAGGAGTGCGGATTAGGTGCATAGTAAATTCTCCCTCAGTGTACCCGAACAGGCACCGGAGAGTGAGGATTTTCACACTAACTTCATTGCATGTTGATGTAAGCCTACTTGGGACCCTAATAAATAAACTTTAAACAATGTTATTTTCAGACCTAATGAAACCCTGCCCCACATTGTCTTGTCCTTGACAGCATGATAAGGTTGGAGGAGTTGCCAAGCTAGAGTAATGTTTAAAAATTTCAAGATATCAAGGGGAACTGATAGGATAAATGGGGAGAAAGCATTTGGTGTGGTTGGTGAGTGCAGGATTAGATAATGTAGCCTTCAGAATCAGAGGTAGCCTTTCGCCAGTGAAGTTAGAAATGACTTTTACACATAAAGAATGGCAGAAATTTGGAACTCACTTCCTCAAATGGAAGTTGATGCTGGACCATTTGCTAATTTCAAATTTGTTAACCAAAGGTATTAAGGAATATGGGTCAAAGGTGAGTATACATCAATATGAACAGGATCACATGAACTCATTGAATGACAGAACAGTGCTTGAGGGATTAAGTGAGAGCTAAATTCCTGTCACTGGGTCAGGATGAATCTAGAGAACTTTAAGAATGATGGGCAATGAATTGAAGTGTGAATTACCCAGGCAGGAAGCCCAGATTCCCCAGGCCCATTGAGAATTAGGGCTGGCTTCAAACAGATCACAGTTTTGAGGTTCTGAGAGGTTTCACACAGATTGGCTGGAATTATCTGTGCCCATTTGTGATGTGTGCAAATGCCATTATGGCCCCTAAGTCTTGCGTTTTCCCTCACCTACTCTCCTTCCCCCTCCTATCACTAGTCAGGTTCCATCCAGTGGGGGAAACCATAATTTTATTCAGGAAACATAAATGCCTGTAAAAGGCAGATTAGGTTTGTTTGAGTATCATAATCTGAAGTGATTTACATCCCTAGGCTTTTAAAAACAAAAAAAGCTAAAGCTATCAATTAGCGTAAAAAAGCAGACACTCAGTATTGGAGTGCAGTGATTGTAAGGCAGTCTGGTGTAACTTAGGGGAGAAAAAGTGATTTTTTTCGTGCAGTTTCAATTGACCTGACTGTTAATATTTTTCAGGCTTTGTTGTTATGGCTATGCCTATTATGAATGCCTGGTGGCTTTCAAAAGGTTACAAAACACTTATTTCAACAGGGAGCCAAGTTCACATCTTGAGTGACAGTTTTAAGAAGTTATTAAAGGATTGATAGGGTTACCGAAAATAAGTTTATTTTTAAACAGATTGACATTCTGAGATTTTTTTTAATAGGCTGCATGAATGTAGAAGGTTTTTTTTTCAGTAGCATGTATATGTGACTGAGACCTCTATTAGTTTGTTAGATGTTTAATATTTTTCATCTTGACATGACTCCCAGAGATGTGTCCATAGTGGATATTCTGTGTATGGCTATGGAGAACACATGCGAGGTATAGGGGCATGGATGTTGCATGGGAATATAAGAGGGCATAGTTGGTGGGTGTGGTGGATGAGGGCTAGAGGGCCCATTTAACTTATATAACTGGGAGGAACTCAAGTGGGTTTTCTAACCCGCTCATTTTGGCAGTACACTGTCTCTGTGGTCATCTCTGAACTGACTCTGGAGATGGCAGGGGGGATGGGACTCTTTTAAAGGAACTAGATTAACAAAGTTGGGAAATTTTCTAACTTGATATTCCTGCCCTGATGTTGAAAATCCAGCCCTTTGTCTTTGAACCCCTGGTAGAGCAGGAGTGCCCTCTGCAGGCTTGTCCAAGTATTAAGGGTCTAGTACAGCCCCTGCTATTCCCCACCATCCCCTCCCCCACTGCCCCCTCCAAAAAAAAAATCACATTTTCCAGGGAATCCACACCATTGGTTTCTAACTATTATTTGATAATACGGAACTTGAGTACTGCTGGAAAAGGTGACATGCTGTCAAAACTTTTTCTGAAGCACTCATCAGGACAATCCGCAAGTCTACCAACAGTAAAGGAAACAACAATTTATAGTCAAACTACTGTCTTTCATCAGGACATCATTGAAAAGAAACATGTGGCCTGCTCTTCCCAGAAAACAAAGAAATCTCCTTTACCCAGTGAGCCAAAAACGAAAGGTGCCAGAGGAAGCCAGAGGTCTATTATTGAACATGGTAATGGAAATGGTAATTGAAATGGTAACTCTTTGTATGTTTAATATCTCAAGCAGATTTTTACTTTAAACCTGTTGCTATTTGACTTCTGTTGTCAGATTCTTCCTCTGTGGAGTGGGACCCTGCAAAGATGTATCTCATTGAGACACTGCTATTAAGATTTGCCAGTTTTCTTCTTTCCCAACCTTGCCAGGTTCAGCATCCATTATTGGCTTCCAATACAACCACCAACATCCACCCCTGCCTCCGCCCCTGCCCCTGATATAGATCCCCGTAATATTCTAGGCCCTTATGCCTCATCTTCTATCAAGTGGAAGCTTTGCATACAGGCAACACAGTGTCACTGTGATTAGCATTGGTTCAATTCCTGCTTTACGTCACTGTCTGTGCAGATCATGTACATTCTCATTGTGTCTGCATGGGTTTCCTTCAGGTGTTCTGCTTTCTTCCCACAGTCTGAAAGACATGCTAGTTAGGTGCATTGGCCATGCTAAATTCTCCATCAGCGTACCCAAATGGGCACTGGAGTGTGGTGACGAAAGGATTTTCACAGTGGCTTCATTGAAGTGTTAGTGTAAGACTACTTGTGATGCTAATAAATAAACTTGTTGGAGTTCTTTATAAAAGACAAAATAATTAACATTGTGTTCTAGCATCATTGCATTGTTTTAATTTTTGTCCAAATGAACGATGACCTTTTTTGCCATTCTATGGAAACAATTAAGCTTTGAACAAATTGTCAAAGTTAACCGATAGCTCCCTGTTACATGAAAAATACAGTCCATGATCTGTTCAATTTGTCTGTCGGGAACACTGCTTGGGATTCTTCTGTTAAAGGACAATTTAGCTTGAATCAGTTTGACAAGCAATCAGTAAAGATCATCTGATGTTTTGCACCTAGTTGTGTGCCAAGTAACGACTGGATTACATGTTAATCTGTTTCAGCTTTGACAGTCAAGGCGTGCCACTGGTTCATGCAGTATCATACGTGGCCCTTGTATTGTAGCAGATGTGAATGGGATACACAGTGATCTGTTTCACAGTAAAAATTAATTGATTTAATTTCATCCTGAACGTTAAAAAGAAGCCTGACTGTCTTGATGAAAGCTGTCATGTGTAGTAATCAGACAACTAAAACTGGCTACTTTAAGATTATCATCAGAAATCAGCAATCAGAAAGATGAACTTCCAATCGCTTTTCAATGAGGCCACTCAACAAGTGACAATTAATTCATTATTAATGAGCTACTTTACTGGATCTTGTTTGGTTGCTAATATTTGTGTCATCTTGCCAATCTTGGTCTCAATGATTCCATACCAGCTGCATTCGTTTTTCATTAAGCATTCCACGTCATTCAAAATTCTCCAGTGCCGTGCCTTTCTTGCACACGTACACATTACATTGCCTTTGGACACAATAAAATGTTAAGTAATTAAGGGAAGTTGTAAGTTCCTAGAGCCACTGCCTAGTTAGCAGTTTTATGTCAGGGCAGTGCTTGATAGAACCAGCTGTGGATAGCTCATGGCAGTATGTCTCTGCAAGATGTACACATTTTTAGTTGCAAAATCTTATTGCTTGCCTGCACAGGAATTGTGCTTTTGCTGTGATGTAACTTTTATGAGTGTTCCTTGAAGCTTGCTGTACAGTATGCCCACTTTGTAGCTTACAGGATTCCACTGGTCAGGACGAACTCATTAGTTGCCTTTATATACATATGACGCATGCACCATTTGATAGAGGTTTGTTTTAGTTATGTCCATTGAATCATAGAATCTTTACAGTGCAGAAAGAGGCAAATCGGCCTATCGAATCTGCATTGACAACAATCCCACTCAGGCCCTATCCCTGTAACAACATCTCAATCCCCCTGACACTAAGGAGAAATATAGCATGGCCAATCCACCTAACCCATACACCTTCGGGCTGTGGAAGGAAATTGGAGCATCCGGAGGAAACCCATGTAGACTTGGGGAGGACGTGCATACTCCACATAGGCTGGAATTGATCCTTGGTCCTTGTCGCTGTGAAGCAGCAGTGTTAGCCATTGTGCCACCATGCTGCCCTGTGCCACTGTCCTGCTGCCCATTCCACTAAAATTTCTTTCTTATTCCTCTAGATATTTATCAGCTTTGAACATAAGTGCCTCAAAAGCAGCTGAAAAGTCTAATTTATGTTTCGCTTTTTTTCCTCATGCTGTTGTAATGACTAATAGTGATTATTAATTGCTAATAAACATCAAGTTGCATCCATCCGTACTTAAGCCATAATCTGCAAGGAACCATATGCATCTCTGTCAGAGAAAAACAGGTGGTTATAGCCTAAAAGTCCCCATTTTGCATCAAGCACAGCTAACCAGGAATCTTTTGCATTCTTACCATCTGCCATGTTGAAAAAATTAGCAGGTTGTTTATAAACCTGAGCTGTGATGAAGGATCATCCAGACTCAAAACTGGAAGCAGTGGCTTTATTCTCTCTCCACAGATGCTGTCAAACCTGCTGAGATTTTCCAGCACTTACTGTTTTTGTTTCAGATTCCAGCATCTGCAATAATTCACTTTTGATCAAAAAGCCTGTTGGCAACTCCACAGACACTCCCTCCATGACCAACAAGTCTTGGGGCAGGGCTTAAACCCAGAGTTTTAGAGGTTGGGGTGCCAGCTACAGAGCCACAAAACCTGCTGAAGTTGCTATTAGCAATTAGCAACCAATTAACCTTTAATGCCCTAGAATCCAGTGCAAAGAGAATTGACCAAACCTGAACAGGCATGTGCTTTGAAAACTGGCATCACCTTTGCAGACTAAGCAGAGGTATCTCATGAGGCATTCATTCTACCAACGAATCCATTTAAGAAAGAAAGGTTTCCCACTTATATGATATTGTCAGATGAAGAATTGCCATATGCGGCTCTGAGAAAGATGACTTTTAAAAAGTAATTAATTTTAAAGAAACGTTCTAATTTTGCTATTTTAATGATCATTCAGCTTGCAACTCCATGGTTAATCTAAATCATTACCATCCAGTGTTCAGACTGTACTGCCAGAATTTTACCACCTCGCCCATCCGAGGCTTGTAAGACCCCGTCCGAGGCCAACAGAGAATGCGGTTCCGCAAGCCTCACCTGCCGTAATTCTGGGCTAAGCGAGGCAGTAAAATTCCGACCTACATCTCCTGACAGACTGGAGAGGTGACACATCTATTGCAATACAATGAGGTTAATGCACAGATTGCAATAACTGGATTTCAATTCTCTGCATCTAACAAAACTTTCTGTAAAATGAAACCATAAACTTCTAACCGTAGAGTTACAGGAGTAGAGAATGTTCGAGTAAACATCTGACTTTCAGATCTGGGCTGTTTCTCTTTCCATGAGCTTTTAATTTGTTTTATTCATTCGTGAGACATGGCCGTCATTGGCTGGGCCAGCATTTATTGCCCATCCCTACTTACCCTTGAACTGAGCGGCTTGCTAGGCCATTTCAGAGGGCAATTGAGAGTCAACCACATTGCTGTGGCTCTGGACTCACATGTAGGTCAGACCAGGTAAGGACGGCAAATTTCCTTCCCGAAAGGACATTAGCACACCAAATGGGTTTTTCCAGCAAACAGTAATGGTTTCATGGTCATCAGTAAAGTCTTAATTCCAGCTGTTTATATTGAATTCAAGTTCCACCATTTGCCATGGTGGAATTTGAATCCGTTTCCTCAGAACTTTAGATGATTTTCTGCACTAATAGTCTAGCAATAAAACACATGTGCATCCCCCAATGCAAATACCTCCTTCCCAATTTTAGTATACTTTCTTTCTGCTCTGTTTAAGTTTGGAACTGCAAAAGCATTTGATTTTCTGGATTTTCAACTCACTGAAGGAGGACGCTCCACAAATACCCCCACCCTCAGTAATGGAGGAGTCCAGCACATCACTGTGGCAGTATTTACAGCAAGTTTCAGCCAGAACTGCCAAGTAGCTGATCCGTCTCAGTCTCTTCCAGTGGTCCCTAGCATTTTAGATGCCAGTCTCCAGCCAATTCAATTCATTCAATGTGATATCAGGAAATAGTTAGAGCACCAGATACTGCAAAGGCAATGGGCTCTAATGATATTACGGTAATGGTACTGTAGACTATTACAGTCTACAGACTTGCTACAGACAGTGCTCCAGAACTTGCATTCCCCTAGCCAAGCTCTTCCAATACAGTTACAACACTGACACCTACCCAACAATGTGGAAAATTGCCCAGGTATGTCCTCTACACAAAAAGCAGGACAAATCCAACCCAGCCAATTCAGGCCCAATCAGTCCACTCTCAATCGTCAATAAAGTGATGAAAGGGGTCATCAACAGGGCTATCAAGCAGCACACTCAGCAATAACCTGCTTAGTGATGCCCAGTTTGGGTTTCGCCAGAGTCACTCGGCTCCTGACCTCATTACAACCTTGGTTCAAACATGGAGAAAAAGGCTGAATTCTAGAGATGGGGCAAGAATGACAACCCTTGACATCGAGACCGCATTCAACTGAGTTTGGTATCAAGCAACTCTAGCAAAACTGGAATCAATGGGTATCGGGGGCAAATTGGCATACCAACCAGATATGACTGGTTGGAGTCATATCTGGCACAAAGAAAGATGGTTGTCAGTTATCTTTCAGTTCAGATGGTGTTTTTTTCTGACATGGTTTCACAGTCATCAGCAGATTCTTAATTCCAGATATTTTTATTGAATTCAAATTTCACCACCTGCCATGGTGGGATTTGAACCCAGGTGCCCAGAACATTACGTGAGTTTCTGGATTAATAGTCCAGCATTAATATCACTAGGCCAATGCCTGCCTCCTTATTCAGCATTATTTTCTTAGTATCACTCTGATTCTCGACAGTCTGGTTCCCTTTTAAAGGAATGAACCCTATCTCAGCATCAAAATTGGCAGATAATTTCAAATTATGACCATTCTATATGTAAAATATTGCTGTCTAACTTTTCTCTTTCAATTTAGATTGCAGCTACCTTAAATGTGTGCCTTCTTGCAAGAAGCTATGACTAATTACCTTATCATAGCCATTAATAATCTTGAAAACGTCAACAAGATTGCTACTACTCTGGAGATTTGATACTGATCAGTTCCAGCATAATGTGACGTGTTTGAACACTTTGTACACATGCTTTTGAATTCAAACTAGTGCTTTTTTTTTTCTAGAATTATACCTTGGCAATAACTCAATGCTTTTGATGTAACAGGTTTCAGTTGGAAGCAACGTAAACACCAGCAGTATCCATGGAAGAAATGTAAATCCCAGCAGAACAAAATATTAAAATAGGTCACCACTGATGACAATCCAGGATTGTGAAGTGATATTGATGGACCTTAGTCACTTTTGATCCAACAACGTTACTGAGGCACATTGAATAATGTTACACTCCCTCAGTCCAGGTTGCACATCGTTAGCAATTATGAATTTTATCATATGATACCAATATCACAGTTGTGGGGCCAAGGTAGATGGCGGTGAGAGAAAAGTGGGTGTTGTAAATGTAGACACGGAAGTTGAAGTGTTTTCAGGTGATGTTGTCTAATGGCTGCACATAATTCTAACTCTTGCCTCAAAAAATCTGAAGAAGAAATATACTGAACATTGCTTGAAATCTAGAAAAATTATCTGTTTTATTTTATTCATTTGTGAGACACGGGTACCACTAGCTGGCCAACATTTATTGCCCATCCCTAGTTGCCCTTGAACTGAGTAGCTTGCTGAGCATTTCAGAAGGCAGTTAAGAGTCAATCACATTGTTGTAGCTCAGGAAACAGAAGGGTGGCATAATGGTTAGACTGCTACCTCACAGCGCCAGGGACCCGTGTTCAATTCTCAGTTTGTGTCACCGTCTGTGTGGAATCTGCATGTTCTCCCTGTGTTTACTTGGCTTTCCTCCAAGTGCTTCGATTTCCTCCCATATTCTGACAGACACAATGGTTAGGTACGTCGGCCATGCTAAGTTCTGTCAGTGGACCTGGACTGGTGCCAGAGTGTGGCAACGAGTGGAGATTTTCATAGTAACTTCATTGCAGTTTAATGCGAGCCTACTTGTGATGCTAATAAATAAACTGAAATTACATGTAGGCCAAACCAAGTAAGAATGGCAGATTTCCTTTCTTAAATGATATTAGTGAACCAAATGGGTTTTCTAACAGTCGACAATGGCCATCAGTAGATTCTTAATTCCAGGTATTTTTTATTGAATTCAAATCTGGCCTTAGTGGGATTTGAATCCAGCCCCAAGGACATTAACTGAATTTTTGGATTAATAGTCTAGTAATAACACCACTAGGCCATTGCTTCCCCTAAATTAGTAGGTGCTAAAATATACATGAGCTTTCTTTTCAATGAAACAAATTATGCTTCCTCTGGCATGGTTTACTTGTGATGTGGAGATGCCAGCTTTGGACTGGGGTAAACACAGTGAGAAGTCTGACAACATCAGGTTTAAGTCCAACCGATTTATTTGATAGCAAACCTGGGTTTGCTCAACCTCACTTACTATACTGTCTGGAGACAATACATATCTCTTTAATCTGGGCTTAATGCTCTTTCCACTCACATTGTTAGCCACTTTAAGACTTGAATATCAGGTCGCGTTCTAATCAGTAATCTGTAAACTATCTGTGCTGTTATATGCTCTGTCTGAGGCCAGAACTCTCCATTCACCTGACGAAGGGGCAAACACCGACAGCTTGTGAGTTTACTATCAAATAAATTCGTTGGACTTAAACCTGGTGTTGTCAGATTTCTTACCATTATTTACTTGCTCATTTCTCTGAATGGAGTGGAACAATATTTCTGTTTGATATATTTACCAACTATTTACACAGGGTATGATAATCTGGGTAGCCAATGTCACTGCCAGTTTGCGAGGTCCTCAGCCAAGAATTGTGTCTGAGCATCCTGGCATATTAACACTCCCGTAACAGCTGGCTATCATTGCCCACTGAGATGGATACAATGTTATGGGAATTGCATTTTAGAAATGACCAAAATTAATTTCCTTCCTAAATAGCATTTCAGTAATTGAGTCTAGCCAGTTGTCATGATGTCGTTAGAAGTTATCATTTGCAGGTCTTTTTCCAGCCAGCAAAACATTCTGTTCTCCAATACCTTTAGAATCTCATTGGGTTGTGCTTCCAACGTCTTTGCAACCAAGTAGAAGCTAGCAACAAAATAAATTGATGTATTAAAAGTATAAATGCAACTATCCTCATTCTTTCCTCTATTCTTGAAATTCTCATACCATTAGAGAACACTCAGACATATAGATCACCATTTTATTTGGTACCAACATGGAGGAGCTTATTTTCCTTCTAATCAGGGCCAGGACATTACAGTCCATGTGGCAAATAATTTTCCTACTTTAGAGATGTTAGTGAAATTTAGTAAAATTATTCATTTGTGGCACATTATTGCCCATCCCTTGTTGTATTTGAAGGGAGTTTAGAGTCAACCACATTGCCATGACTCTGAAGTCACACGTAGACCAGACCAGGATTGGACAGTAGGTTCCCTTGCCTAAAGAACATTAGTGAACAGATGGCTATTTCCAACAATGGTTTCATGGCCATCAGTAGGTTCTTAATTCAGATATTTTTTATTGAATTCAAATTCCACTAATCCTGCCGTAATGGGATTTGAACCCAATCCCTTAGAAAATTAGTTAAGTTTCAGAATTAATAATCTATCAATATTACCAGTAGATCATCCAATGTCTCCTTCTCTATTTTAGTACACTTTCTCTCTGCTGTGTTTAAGCTTGGAGCTGCAAAAGCATTTGATATTATCTATAATTTTCACAATTTGAGGAATGCTTACCTGAGCACTCAGCCATTTTATTTGATTCCCAGCAAAAATTCAATGGAGCTGATTTGAAATGTACAGCAAGCGCAAGAATAACAGGCAGGGTTCTCATTTTCATTTCCCTGGCTTTAGATGTGGAAAGCCTCCCACCGCAGTGTAACCAGGCCTAATTTTAATGGCGGTGACTGGATCTGCTAACACTATTGGAAAATATGCACTATTTTAATTATACACCAAACCTGCATGGCCTTCAACCCATCTACAATAGGTGGGAGATATCAAAACCCAAATATGTGCCTTACGGAAGTTAAATTCAGGACATGCAAATGCCTGCTGGGAGATACAATTCCTTGGGACCCATGGATTAGACAGCCTGTCGTCTGCTTCAATGTCCAGAAAAGCTGATTTCTGCCCAAATTAAATGCAGCACAGTGGCATAGTGATGAGCACTGCTGTCTCACAGCGTCAGGGACTCGGTTTCAAATGCTGCCTTGGGTCACTGTCTGGGCAGAGTCTGCATGTTCCCCCTGTGACTGCGGGTTTCCTCGGGGTGCTCCGATTTCCTCCCACAGTCCAAAAATGTGCTGGTTAGGCGCATTGCCCATGCTAAGTTTTCCCTCACTGTACCCAAACAGGCATCGGACAGTGGAGTCTAGGGGATTTTCACAGTAACTTCACCGCAATGTTAATACAATCCTATGTGTGATACTAATAAATAAGTTTTAAAAGCAGGGGGGTGGGTGGGGCTGTACGTCAGTGCCATTGACTCATGGCATCCCACTTAAACAGAAATGCTATGTGACATCTGTGTCCTGTTTAACCCTGTACCCTGGTCCCCAGCAAAGTTACACCTCTACAAATTTGTCCAGTTCCACCACACTCCTGTTGAGAGTCTTGCTTATTGACAATCTAACCATTGACTTCCATAGGTCCTCCTTGTTGCCGTCAGAGTTTCAGGCTGCTCTACATGACATTCTGTTCACTTATTACTCTAGTCCTCAACCAATCTCCATTCACTCCTCTCCTTGAGATTATACTTGAATTTAAAATCTTGGTCCTCATCTTCAAATCCTTCCATGGTCTTTGTACCTTTGCAATCTCCATCATTCTTATGTTCCAGCTTTGACCTTGGTCTATTGTTTTTATCCTCCTCTGCATTACCTCCATATCATTCTATCATTAAAACCAGGATGCTGTAGCCAACTCAATCCTACTTTCTCAACCTCTGTGCCTTCCAACTATTCTGTTCATTTGTAAAAACTTTTTAAATCCTATTTAGCCATACTCTTGATTACACTTTCCAATTCTCCAATTACTTGTCTGCATTGGTGAATGGATCGAATGGCTAAACTCAGGACTACACAAAAGTCTGAGCTTAACAAATGTAAGTTCTACGTTTACTGCTATATCTAATTTTGTTTTTATTTTTATGTTCCTTTCCTTAATCAAATTTCATTATTCAACTGTTGCGACTTCCAGATAGCAGACATTGTGTGATTTGTATTTTTGCCAGCTGATCTCTTTTGAGCGAAGAAGGTCCATCCCCTTTTGTTACTGTTCCTGAATCATCTGTAAGTCACTTCATAACCATCTGTCTTTCATGGATGTATGCCTTATTTATCACATGCATCTAACAATGAGAACTGTTTCTTATGTAGCCTCAGAAATTACAAACTTTGACATTCTCAATAATTATTCCCATTTTTATCATTTTGGATATTGGCATGTGACCCTTTATCTTGAAGAACTTTGTCTCCGAACAAACAACGAGTTGTTTGAGATTCAGTCATACGGAAATGCTGAAATGATGGAATAGGTCATTACTTTGGTCTATGTTAGCAACAACTATTTTTCTTTTAAATTAGTTAAAACCAAAGTTCTTACCATCTCCTTGGCACCATATAGCTGCCAGATACCAGGTTTTGGCAGGCAAAGGACACACTAATGTTCAATAGTTAGTGCCCAATGTATCCTTTGGAACCAAACAATACTTTAGTCAGCAGAGCGCCCATTGGACCTGAGGATTTTGTTTTTTTGGATTTAGGCTTTCAAGAGGCTTAGCAAACTTATTTGGTGTTATATATGTAGATTAAGGTGTGTGCTGCTCCTTTAAGAGTGTGAGTCAGGTGACTCCATGAGGGAGTCTGTCTAGAACTGACAGTGAATGTGTGGAGACCTGAAATAACTGTTCCCTTGTTTAAGTTCTACAGACCTTCTTCGGGGTCTTATATAGAACATAGAACATAGAACACTACAGCGCAGAACAGGCCCTTTGGCCTTCGATGTTGCGCCGACCAATTAGGAAAAAGCAATGACCCTCTAACCTAAACCATTCCCTTTTCGTCCATAAACTTATCTACTAACCTCTTAAACGCCACCAAACTTGGCGCATCTACAACTGCAGCAGGCAGGGCATTCCATACCCTTACCACCCTCTGGGTAAAGAACCTACCTCTGACATCCGTCCTATAACTACCACCCCTTAATTTAAAGCTATGTTTGGGTCTTGTTGTAACGCAAGCTTATCATGCGTTACAACAAGACCCAAATATAATATTTGGATCAGGAGATATCTCGGCACCTTACAAGCAATCCCTGGGCTGGGTCGCTCTCACTCCAGGTTTCCCCCTCCTTTCACAGGATAGTATTTCCGTAGGACATTCCACCATACATTCATACACCCTACGCTCACAGTGGTTTACCATTTCCACTAATTGACATCTCATCATTTATGATGCATCCAGACAGGTATCTGAATTGGGAATTAACAGTGAAGGCAAGATGGATATCTCCAATTGTGGACATATCACTCTCACACAAAGTTGAAATCAGGCTTCTAATGTTTTAACAAGAGTTGTGTTCCTCTCGTTGTTTACGTGTGTGAATGGGCATTACAAGTACCACTTTCTCTTTCAACTGTTTAAGCTCTTTGTTTTAAAGTCACTTCCAACCACGCCAGATCAGGTTCACAATGATTCAGGATCTTTTTGAAATGAAAAGCTTCATCTGGCTGGAAGCAGCCATTTTCCATGCAATGTTGATTAGGCCGGGAGCCTGTCTCACCATCGAACAGTCGCTAGAAGTGAGGTGAGCCACAGAGACACCACTACTTGTAGAGTTCGTGACCCATTCAATCACTCTTTCAGCACGACTGTCAAGTCTCATTCACTTTGAGCGAGTTTGACCTATTTCGATAAAGACATTCTCTCCTGTGATCCACTCTGTTGGGAAATAAAGCTCAGCTCTCTATATTTAAATGTGGTTTATTACTTGTCAATCTCCTTTCTATCATAAAATTTCACTTTCAGCGAGAGCCTATGTTAACCTTTGAGTCAAAATTAGGCAGGGGGAGCAGTAGTTGAAAAAGATTTTCAGTACTCTAATAGTTCAAAAGAAGCAAGCAATATTTTATAATTTTGTAGAACCATTGATAGTCAGTGTGTCTGCATTTCATTCCAATAATATTCAATATTAAAATTTTAGAGTAGAACATTTCTAAATTGACGATAATTTTGTGCCACTTTCCTAAAATGTATAATTAACACAAAATTCTCCATTCATTTCAACAAATTACACTGAAAGCAGATTTTTAAATACACCTTAGGTGTTAATATTTTATAACTGTTGGAGTGTTTTCTGTGATGTGATGCAAATTCATAATAATTTAAGAAAATTGATGAAGATTTCGCTGAACAATGGAAATGAACTCCATGAACTTTTTATTGACTACAGCTCAGCTTTTAACACCCTCAACAAAAGTCATCTCCAAACTCCGCCCTCTGCTGCTGAATCCCACACTTCCTAACCCACAAACCGCGATCAGTAAGGATAGGCAACAACACTTCCTCCACAATTATCCTCAACACCACTGCCCCGCAAGGCTGTGCCTTTACTATACTCCTATGACTGTATAGCCAAATTCCACTCCAATTCAATTTTCAAGTTTGCTACTGACACCAAAGTAGTGGGTCGGATTTTAAATAATGATGAGGTGGAGTACAGGAAGGAGATAGAGAATCTGCTGAAATGTGCAATGACAATAATCTCTCCCTCAATATTACTAAAATGAAGGAGATAATCATTAATTTCAGGAAGTGAAGTGGCATGCCCCTTCTACACCAAAAATAACAAAGTGAAGATGGTCAAAAGCTTCACGTTTCCAGATGTTCAGATCACCAACAAGGTCCCTCCTTGCTGATGTTATACTTAAGAAAGGCCATCAACATCTCTATTTTCTCAGGAGGCTAAGAAAACTCAGGATATCCACTAAAACTCGCACCAATCTTTACAGATGCATCATCAAAAGATGTATCACAGCTTGGTCTGACTCCTGCATTCACCAAGACTGCAAGAAACTACAAAAAGTTGTGAACACAGCCCAGTCATCACACAAATTAGTCTCTCATCCATTGACTCCATCTACATTTCCTGCTGCCTTGGAAAAACAGCCAGCATAATCAAAGATCCCACACACCCTGGACATACCCTATTCCACTGGGAAAAAAATCTGAAACCACTACCAAGTCAAGAACAGCTCCTTCCTTGCTGCTATCAGACTTATGAACGGACCTATCATATATTGAATTGATCTTTCTCTGCACCCTAGCTGCAACAATACATTTTTCACCCTCATAGAATCATAGAAATCTTACAGTGCAGAAAAAGGCCATTTGGCCCATTGAGCCTGCACCAACCACAATCCACCCAGGTCATACACCTATATCCCTTCATATTTACCTGCTAACCCCTCTAACTCACGCATCCCAGGACACTAAGGGGCAAATTTAGCATAACCAATTAGCCCAACGCACATTTTTGGACTGTGGGAGGTAACTGGAGCAACGGGGGGGAGGGGGGGGGGGGGGGGGGGGGGGGAACACACTCAGACACGAGGAGAATATGCAAACTCCACACAGACAGTGACCCAAACCGGGAATTGAATCCAGGTCCTTGGAGCTGTGAAGCAGCAGTGCTAACCACTGTGCTACTATGTCACCCTTCTTTTAATTCTCCCCTATGTAAACTATGCACGATATGTTTTGTCTGGACAGTGCGCATCCCAATGCATGTGAAAATAATAAATGAATTCAATCAATCAATAAGAGACAGAGTAATCGGCCTTAGTATCCTAACCAGGCAGAGAAAGAATTGACATTGCCCCAGTAGATGATGTCATCAAAAGCTGCCAATTAGTTCGACTGTTACTGAGGTGCTAGGAGATGAAAGATAATATTCCAAATGTCAGCAACAATTTTGCCACTCTCGACGCCAACACAAATACAACATGAACACTTTTGTCAGTTTGGACTTAATGCAACAGCAACTTTGATGTATTTTGTTTCTGGCACCAGGTTGCCGGAGCATATGGTTCAATAAGAAATTCAGTGCTGCACAAGTCCAAATTGATTCCCCTGAATTTTTGAAGAATCTCAGCGTGCAACAGCTTTGAACCAATCCTCACATGGGCTCCTGATTAAATTTTCTGCAACATAGGTTTCATATGCAGTAAAACCTTTCTATTTCTGGCTTCAAAGCAATACCACTAATTAAAAAAGCCCTGAATTAAACTTCAGGGGGACATGAGGAACGTGAGCCAAAAGGCACACCACCCTGACATTGTTAATGTGAATGAAAATGTCTCAGGCTTTTGAAGGAGAGTCTGTCCTTCTGATTGCCTGCAGGTTACAGCAACATTCCCAAATAAATTTCTCCCAGTTTCCCAACTGCACTTTTCATATAGTATTTGTGACTCCACACTTAAAATTACAAAGCCAAGGCTCGGAGTAGACTAGGCAAACCCAAATACATACCTTGCTTTCTCCAAAAACCAAATTCAAAATCCAATTGAATTCAACTCAATGTCCCCACAAGAAAGACAAACAAAATCAGATCTGACAAAATAAGGTATTGCACCTCCTCCTGGGCTTGATCTGACCCTTGATCTCAGCCAAAATGCCAAGAAGCAATAAAGCCAGCATTTATTGATGATCAGTCATTGCCCTTGGAAAGGTATGGTGTGCCACTTGTTGAGCCACTGTAGACCAAGTAGGGATGCTCTTCTTAAAGCATCCTTGCGTCCTTCATTCAACAACATTGGAGAAGTTGTTGCTTCTACAGATGAGTCATGGGCCTATAGCAAGGTTGGATGTGGGGCTCGAGTGGGAGGCTGGGGTGGGGGGGTGGGCACTCTTCTCTGATACCTCCCCAGAGATCCTGGTGGAGAAAATGAGAGAAGGATGCAGGGGCTCTGCTCCAGCACCTGCGGAAGGACCACATCTTTCACTGATAGATAGGAGAGGTACCAATTGCATCCCTTCTAGAATTCAAAAATGTCAGAAATTGGACCAGAAATAGCCATACTCTCAAGCCTGCTTTGTCATTCCGTCTGAAATTCTACATCGACTTTATTCTCTCACCTTATTCCCTTATTGATATATTTCCTTGATGCTGAAAAATTCAGTGACTAATGCTGAATATATTTATCAACTGAGTGTCCAATGCCAGAGAATGCCTGAGTTTCCCAACCCCATGTAAAGAAGTTTTTTCTGCTCTCAAGTCCTCAATAACTGACCCTCTTACCTGAGGCTATGAGCCCTTCTTCTAATCTCCTCAGCCTCAATTACTCTGGGCAAAATGAGTGGGCATCAATTGTAATTTTTGCATTCCCTTGTCCAAAAATGGGATAAAAGGAGCAACAGCACAGTGGTTAGCATTGCTGTCTCACAACGTCAGGGATCGGGATTCAATTGGAGTTTGCACATTCTCCTCATGTATGCTCCGGAAGAAAACCAAAGCTGTGTAAGTTAGATGGATTGGCCACGCTAAATTGCCCTTTATTATCAGGGGGATTAGTGGGGTAAATATGTGGGGCTATGAAGATACGGCTTTGATGAAATTAGGGTTGGTGCAGGCTTCATGAGATGAACAGCCTCCTTCTGCTCTGTAGGGATGCTATGATTCTTCTATGATTTTCTGAATCCTCCAGCTCCAGAGAGTGTATCCCCTTTCTATTCAACGTTTCATCATAGGACCAGCCTTTTATTATAAGAATCACTTCAGCAAATATTTATTGCACATCCTCCAAGGCAAGTAGAGCCTTCCAAAACTGCACACATTATTCCATATGGGGTTTCACCAAAACCCCGTGTAAATGCAGCAAGATCTACTTACTCCTATATTCCAATTCCCGTGCAACATTATGGGCATACTTTTTACCTTTGAACACCTAGGTGATTCTGCATGTTAACCTCCTGTGATTTGTGTACAAGGATACCTAAAATCCTCTGAATACTTACACTTACCGCACAAGCTTACCAAAAAATAAATGTTGCTTTCTGACATGTTTCCCGCTGAAGGCAGTAGCAGGTTTTCAGAACAAATCTTTTGCCTCTTTGGTGATAATTTCTATCCCCCTGGGAATCACGCCACACTTGCAGTGTGTTTCCTCTGATTCATTCACCCCGCAATGATTTAACCAAGCACTGGGGAGGTTCTAATCCTGCATCCCCCCACCCAGCCCCTGCTCCCCACCCACTTCTGTTCCCCTTCTCCCCACACCCAACCCTGCTGCAAGCACTGGGATGCTCCATACAAGCAGTTCCCCAGCACTTGTTCCACAATTGATGCAGGAGATGGCAGGCAAGAAGTCAGCTTCTGACCTTTCCGACGGGACCCCTGACCAGGATTCTGGATGGAGTGGAGCAGAGGTGGGGCACTCGCTAGCCCCGCTCCAGGACTTGGCCTTCATCACACTCGCCTGGGATGCACTGTGATCTTCTTCACTCAGCCAGAGTACCACCCGCAGTCTTTCACTGGACTCCCCTCACTCCCCCCACCACCCTTGTTTCTCACTTAGGTACCAGGCACCAGATTCCTCCCTTCCTGACACAATCATTATGTTTCTCCTCAGTATCTGCTTCGCTACTCACATTCCAGCTCCCACCCAAGTCCAATGTCTGCCACACTGCATCACCAAAATTAAGTGTCAACACTCCCACCCACATTCTCTCTTTCTGTGTCATTGCAGGACAAACTCAACCACAACAGACATCAGTGGGTGCAGGCAGCTGGAGTCATGCCCAAGCTGAAAAATCCTCACACATTTTGAGGAGCGAATCCCTGAGCTGGTTGGGAAGGAGGACAGAGAGTGTGCCTGCGCTGCTGGTGAAGTGGGGGCAGCAGAGAAATGTAAAAATCTTCAACAGATATTCTGTAATTCCTCAAGTTTCAAGTGAGTGGTCAATGTTCCCTCCGTATCCTCTGTAAAAAACTGATGCCACCTCCCTCCTCTTGCAGATTGACCAGCCAAACAGGTCCGGACCATCCTCACACACTTTAGAACAACCGGATTCCAGTAGCTCAGAAGGGTGATTCTCCAACTCCACCATTGAAGAGGTGTTACTGCCATCACCCGTACCCAGCACCAGGACAGATAGTCACACCTCAGAGCATCCACTAATTGGAAAAGCTTCTGAGTCACTCACCTGTGAGCACCTCACAGCTGAAGATTCATAACATGCAGAGGCAGGGATGCCCCAAGGAACCAGCACTCAGAGCAATGCTGGAGGCCAGGACTCTGCTTAGCCCCTTGCTGAAGATATGTCCCTGACCCCAATCATCCCCTGGAGCAGCAAAGGCAGAATGACAAGAATCAGGAAGGGATGACAGCAGCCCTCCTCAGAGTGGAAGATTGATTGAAGGAGTTCCATCGTCTTCTATCTGAGGAGATGATGCATTCAGTGCAGATCAATGAGGCCAACACACTGAGGTTGGCACCCGCAGTGGAGACCTTGGCGCAGGACACGAACTCCATGGCAGGAGATGTCCACACCATTGTTCAGCTCTTGACCTGATGTCCGATGACGTGACCTCCATGGTGCCGGGCTTCGATTGCATGGTGCAGACACTGAAGAGAAGCCATGAGTGTCAATGCCATTGAAGCTGTGGGGTTTCTAGATCTCACTCCAGCCATCCCTCCATCTCATGGAGGAACACAGACCCCACTGGAACCTGAAGGTAAGAATATTGGCAGGAGTGCAGCATTGGGCCTTCAAGCCAGGGGATTATAGGCATTTTCAGCCCATCTGACAGCCCCCTCCCTATGAGCACAATGCTTTCAGCCGCTGATACCAAGGAGGGCAGTAGTCAAATTTCCATATTGCTTCAAAGTCTCTCATGGAACCTCACCCAGATAATTCACAGTCCCCCAGGGCCGAGCTTCTTGTTTTCAAGTCCTCCCACCTGGACTAACCCCCACTAAGGAAGGACACTCCCTCAACTAGGACAGGAAGAGAGAATGGAGCACAGGGGAAGTGCTGCCTGCATGCCAACCTTCACAAACTCTTTAAAGCAAGGGGGTGATGCATAATGAAGGAAAGGTAAGGCCTGCAAGTGAGCCTTGTGGAGGCCTCCCCCGATATAGTGATTCTGAGATCCCCACCCATAGCCATGAGTTCCAGTTATCCATGTGCCCCTGCATCATCCCCCATATTCCCTGAGCAGTGAACACATTGGAGGGTGATGATTGCCTGAGCGCTCACTCTGAACTCCCACCCAGAGGTGAAGGCTCACACTTATGTAGAGCTATTGGTACTGGCAGAGGCATGACATCATGCCAGTGCCCGCTGAATATCTGATGAGGGAAAAAGTCCGAGAGACACGCCAAAGTATTAAAGTGAGATTCCATTAAAGTAAGATTCCTGCAGTCCTGTGACATGTTTCATGCCACTCCTCCCACTAAGGGTCGGTAAGATCAAAAATTCGGAAACTCGCCAGCACGAGTCACGCTTTCCAGATTTTGAATATGTTCCGCCATTTCCGCAACAGAGACCGCAGACTCAAAACCATCCTCTAGGTCTCTAGGACTGGAGTTCAATCTTTGAAAAATGAGTTGTTCAGCGCTGGTGGACTTTGGTCACCAGGTTTATGCCGCTGGGAGATACAGCTGGTATTCCTGCAGTAGGTTGAAAGGTTTTAGTTATGGTGACTTTGAAGGACATAGACATGACATGATCCTCCACCTCCCAGTACCTCCAGTCCCTCAGACAGCAACTCCTATTACAGAGGTCCATACTGAACTTTGTGGAGGAGTACATTCTCCTCCCACATTGTTCAGAGTCTCTCTTCCCTGTTATATTCTGAAAAGTTCAAGCATTGCTGATGGTACCTTCTGATGCAGCAACTATTACTGTTGGTGATGCTTTTCCCTTCTGGCTTCCATGATGCTGAGTAATGTATTGAAAGCAGAAAATGTCAAAGTAGCAATTAGGTTTGAACCGAAACTTAACTGAGCCAGTCACATAGTTACCAGTTATGGGAAGGTAATGGCTTGGTGGCATTAACGCTAGATAATTAATCCAGAATCTCAGGTAATGTTCAGAGGACCTAGGTTCGAATCTCACCATGACAAATGGTGGAATTTGAATTCAACAAAAAAATCTGGAATTAAGAATCTACTGATGTCCATGAAACCATTGCCAATTGTCAGAAAAACCCATCTGGTTCACTAATGTTCTTTAGGGAATGAAATCTGCCATAGTCCGGTCTACATGTGACTCCAGACCTACAGCAATGTGGTTGACTCTCAACCAACTTCTGAACAAGTGTAACTAGGGATGGGCAATAAATGCTGGCCAGCCAGTGATGCCCATATCCCATGAATGAATACAGAAATATATAAATATTGTGGCTACAATAGCAGCTCAGAGGCTGAATAACCCACCTCCTGCCTTCCCAAAGTCTGCCCACCATTCAAAGGTCACAAGGAGTGTGAAGGAATACTGTCAAGTTGCATGAATAAGTTCAGTGCCAACTAAACACAAGTACCTTGTCGCAATCCAAGACAAAGTGGTTCGATGAGTATTCCCGTCCACCAACATAAATGTTCACTCAGTGCACTGCTGCAACAGCAGTGCTTACCATCTATAACATGCAGCAACTCATCAAATTTCCTTCAACAGCCTCTTCCAAACCTATGAGCTCTATCACTTAGAAGGATAAAGCAAACAAATGCATGGGAGCATCACTGCCTACCATTTCCCCTCCAGTTCATACACCATCCTGAGATGGAAATATATTTGCCATTCTTGTGCTATTACTGGATCAAAATTCTAGATTTCCTTTCCTTACACAGTACTGTGGGTATTTCTATACTACATGCAGTGGCTTAGGAAGATGGTTCATCACCACCTTCTCAAGGGTGATTAGGAATGGCCAATAGTTGCAGTGATTCCCATGTCCTGTGCATTAATTTCAAAAAACCAATAATCTCAATCTTGAGTTTGGAGAGACTGACACAATTTTCAAAAATGATGTTTAACCTATTCACATTTGAACCGAAGAACACAAGCCTTGTCCTTGTCCTTCCAAGGGGGCCTCAATAGCCTCCAGTTTCACCAGTGAGGCAACCACGGCTGGTCTCCATTTTTGGGCCAGGTGTTTCCTCGAGCCAATAAAGGCAAGTAAGCCAGGACAAATATGTCCTGGACTCACTAATTTGATTTAAATTAATTTTAACAGATATTCTAATAATTTATGCAGCCTTTGGAGACAGGGGAGACTGTACGCTCCGGATATCCAGATTCAGAAAGATCATGAGAGTCAAGAAGTCGGGTGCAAATTTACCGGCTCTCATGCAATTTTATCATCTGAGCGGGGCAAAGTGGTTAAAGTTACCCCCAATATTTCCTCACGTTGGCTCAGCATTGAAGTTGGTTTAACAACACTTCTTCTGGAGGGCATTTAAAGTTGCTATACTAAAGCAAATGCGCAGCACAGGCGGCACAATGCTTAGCACTACTGCCTCACAGTGCCAGGTATCCTGGTTTGAATCCTGGTGTTGGTCACTGTGCAGAGTACACACATTTTCCCTGTGTCAGCATGGGTTTCTTCAAGGTGCTCCGTTTTTCTCCCACACTCCAAAGACGTGCAGATTAGGTGTATTGGCCATACTAAATGCTCCCGCAATGTACCCGAACAGAGACCGGAGTGTGGCGACTAAGGAATTTTCAGAGTAACTTCATTGCAGTGTGAATATAAACCTTTTTGTGACACTAATAAATAAACTTAAGTTGTTCTTGTTTTTATTTTATTTGGCTCTGCCTCCAGTCTATTTCTTCTAGAGCAGCTGTAATAGTGAATGAAGCCTGCCAGTGTTTTTCTTTTAGCTATCGACGCACAATGTCTACAATAAAGGATTAATGATGGTAGGATCTTGGTTCAGTTTTGTTGACTGATAATCAATAGTTGTTTACTGAAAAACAACACTGCCAGTGTATATGAGGAAACTGTAATCACACCCAGTAGTCCTACAATCTATTTAAATGGGGGAAGAGTATTATTTTTGAAAGCTTCCTTACTGACACATTATTTGAAACCAGATTCTCTTTGTGTCTCTGAATTTCAGGCATTAAATGTGTTCGAATTGTATATATATTCAGATGACTGTGCAAAACAAGGAGCTACAGTCCTGCAGATGTGAATCAGAGAATCAGGGCTCTAATGCTGTGGGCCTAGAATCCAGCCTGGAATTCCACCAGTTGTAAAAATTACTACATGGAGTCACACAGTACAGAAACAGGCCCTTCGGCCCACTATGTCTATGCTAACCATCAAATACCAATCTATACCAGCAGCCAGCATAAACCTTATTTTCGTTGTGTTGATGGAATGCCCACCACCCACCCCGCTCCCCCACCCCTCATCACCCTATGGTGCTGAAGTGAAACATGTTTGGAACAACATAGCATGCAAATGTCAGGACCCACCTGAACAATGCCTGGGGCAGCTTCCAAAGATTAGGATGGAGGCCACCTCAACCCAGGCCCCTGGAACACCATAGCAGTGGGTCAGAGGTTTGTCTACAGTGGATCTTCCAGATCAGGTGTTCTGAAGAGCCTCAGAATGTTGCAGGAGATCTATCTTCATTTTCAAAATCTCCATCTTCTCTCTTGTAACAGTGGATCAGTGATGTTGGGTGCCTTTTCAATATACAACTGTGGTTTAAGCCCCACCACAAAATGTGGTGTGAAACACCCGTGTGTAAAATTCATAAGGTTGGAGCATGTTTTCCCTCGGCCAGGATATTGGGAAACATTCCACGCTCCCACCCATGCCATGGCACTTTGTCTCAGAATGGGAGAGTTGTATCCAAAATAAAACACAGACCTTTGACTATTACCTCTGACCTGGAAATGTTTCTATGGGTACTAAGTAGGCTGATGAATATAAACAATATTTGTTTACAGCCTTTTCTAGTTATGAATAAGCTTAATAAGGAACCAGAATGGTGCAAGATATTGTTAGACTTCTGTTCTATTCTTATGCCTGCCTTCATTAGTCTTTGCTGAAAACAGTGTGCTGATAATGAGAAGAAAGTTTGTGAAACATAGAAACCCTACAGTGCAGAAGAAGGCCATTTGGCCCATCAGGTCTATACCAACAACAATCTATTTAGGCGTTATCCTAGTAATCCCACATTTTTACTCCACTAATCTCTCTAGCCTACTCATCCCAGAACATTAAGGAGCAATGCATATAACCTGCATACCTTTGGTGAAAGTTAAGATCAGAACAGTGTTTGAGATGTTGATGTGTAGTGGATTAAAGGAGGCACAAACTTCCCTTTGCTCTGTGATCTTGGTGCAGTAGTTTCGGGAACAGCCTGTAAGACTTGATCGTTCTTAATGTGGTCAAGATCTGATGTTGGATGGTTAAACCAGTTGTGTAGCAGATGTGCTCAGTTATGTGTGCAGCAAGTTCACTGAATCCAACTCATTCCTACGGCCCAATTTTGTTTTAATGAAATCTGTGAGCTACCAAGCCAAGTACAGATTTGCAGCTTACTGATGGAGCCTGCTATTTTCCATGGTCTACAATATTTCCACGTTCTCGCTTTCCAATAATCTGAATGAACCGCGCACAACTCCATAGATACTGGCGTGACCTGAAGATCTCGCCAATAGCCAAGGGCAGGCCACCTTCATCACTGGAAAATACATCGCAGTGAGATGCAAAAATCCCACCCTTAGGCATGTTTTCCAATGGAGGAGACGGCACGTCATTGTCCAACTGTGGGATCTTCCCGTATGGCCGACATCTACGGCATTTTGCATAGCTCGCTCATTCTGCAGCAGGGAAGGGAACTCAATAATGGGGTAGAGGGGTAGCACAATGGTTAGCACAGTGGGTTCGATTCCTGGCTTGGGTCACTGCCTGTGTGGAATTTGTATGTTCTCCCTGTGTCTGCGTGGGTTTCCTCCGGGTTCTCCAGTTTCCTCCCACAGTCTGAAAGATGTGCTGGTTAGGTGCATTGACCCGAACAGGTGCCATGGTGTGGCGACTAGGAGAATTTCATAGTAACTTCATTCCAGTTAATGTAAACATTACTAATAAATAAACTTAAAAAAAAAGATTCTGCCAGTGAGAACAGCTGGATAATACCACCCTTAATGTCCTTAGACAAGTGGTGAGACAGCACAAGATCAATCATCATGAACGTTGAGTTGCTTCATTTAGTTCTCTACACCATTCTACCCTTCATTCTCCTTTTGCACCAAGTTAAACCATCTCCACCTGACTTCAATAAGCCTCTTTGCTTCTGTTCTCCCCACGTTCTCGTGAAATCCACCTCTCATTTTCTACTTGACTACTGACCTCCCCCCCCCGCACCCATATTAATACACTTCAGCCGTTCCCTTTCAAAATTAAATGGAAACATGAAAATCAATACCAGGAGCCAGGGAACAAAGACATTAATGTAGGATAAAGACTAAAATCATGCCATGAGCACTGATCATCCCTTTTTCTCTTGGAATTCACATCTGTTTCCTTGAGTATAACACAGGCAACCTGCATTGCATTACATTTTTCAGAAATGAACTCAACACAAAATTCAACTGTAATATAATGTAGGAACTAGTTCTGCATCAACTTATGTTCCTCTCTCATCATTCCTGCTCAGTATTTCAATTTTATATTGCCTTAAATTTAGGTAAAATTCCCTTTTTTTCAAATTAGTTTATTTTAATTTTAGAATGAATGGTCGCCAGCCTCTGTTGCACAAGTTAAGATTCTTGTTACATTTTCTGTTCTGTTTATACTAATCTCAGATGGTACATTAAAACTCTTGAGAGATCCATTTAGTTTCCTCCTCTCCTCATAAATTACTTCAATCCCAAATGTTTGGATGACTGCTGAAGACATCCATTTTACTTGCATAACCCGTACAGGGAGCAGACGGCACAGAAGTCTAAATAAACATTATTTACATTGAAGGATGCAAGTTCAAGTCGGGTTCATTGCTGGGTCATTGCTTAAGGTAACAAATGAAATGAATTGCTTGCGGTCACACTGGAATTCCAGTCAAACTGAGGCTCCAGTCCAAAGTAGCCCTTGAACATTATCAAATCTGAAAAAAAACAAATGAAAGGCCTCGCCAGAAACATTGAATGTATAGTTTAAAGTCAAGATCATTCTCTGGACAATTTACTGTGTTGCATACTGCCTTTCATCTCTGAAATGGTTTGTCGACACTGTCTTCAACTCATGCTGGGTTTGAATTGTATCGTCTATGAAGTAATTCTCTTGAAGATTGCTCAGAATTTGAGTTCCTTTGGGCTTATGTGATTGTTCTCGCTTTCTCCTATTTTTTGCTTCTGTTCTTTATATTTCTCTCATTTTAATATGATCCAATCCCTTACCCCATGCCCACCTCCATAATCTAAAGAGTTTTGTAGGTATGAGTCACAGCCAGAATTTTTCACGGGATTCGGAGAGGGCAAACAACAGACAATGGGAAAATTCTATAAGTGGGATTTTGCAATTTCAGGACAAGCGAATCCATAAAACCCTGCCCAACACTTCTTTTTAACTTGTCATTTATCTTTTTTGCTTTTAATGACACCTTGATGTGTCAACACGACTACCAGTTTGTTTCCATAGCCATCACTGCCCATAATGAGTTATTCTGAGACATCGCGGTGGTGTTTAAGCCTTTTTATCAGTGTCACAAGTAGGCATATATTAATACCGCAATGAAGTTACTGTAAAATCCCTGAGTCGCCACACTCCGTCACCCATTCAGGCCCACTGAGGGAGAATTTAATATCGCCAACACATCTTTCGACTGTGGGAGGAAACTAGAGCACCCAGAGGAAACTCACACAGAGATAGAAAATGTGCAGACTTTGCATAGACAGTAACCCAAGCCAGGAATCGACCCTGGGTCCCTGGCCTTCTGAGGCAGCAGGGCTCACCTTTGTGCCACCTTGCCGCCCCTAATGCAATAAGGCAATATGCAAATACAAATCTTTCTTATTTAATATCAGTTCCCAGATAGGTTCTTGACTTATTCAAAACTGAAAATATTTTCCAGGAAAATAAATGGCCCATTAAGCAAATGAAATAATAATACAGAGAGGTTCAAGTTCCTTGTGTTTGATTGAGATTAACAGTAAAGATGTTATTATCTTTATTTGAATTACTGCGATTTAGAATAGAGCACCTTAACTCTACAAGTCTGTTAAAATATAATGTGAATGACTAGAGGTTTTAAAATATACAATCATAGACCCACTGCAAATGAGACTTATTGTTGAATGAGACTTGCCTGGATCAAGTTTCCCTCTTTATGATCAGAAAGATTTTCGAAATGACTCAAGTTGTTATGTGCATTCTAGAAGTCATAAATAATTTTCCATAGTCATCTATAGTAATCTGTGCAACTTCACTTCAATTTCAAACAGACCAGCCAGTTTAAATTGGGGCTTCAGCAATCAGATCCAGATTTGATTTTGATGTGGGATTTTTATCCCAACAAAATTCCAACCCATTTCCATAAACAGCCTTTTTGGTAGTTCCTGACTATATTTTCAGAGTAGAATCACAACAGTTCTAACATCAAAATCATGAGCTTTTGCGTTATGAAGTATTCAAGCTCACAAGATTAAGATTTCTCATATAACTGGAAGTGGAATTAATGGTCTTTACAAAAATATAAATCAAGCATTTTGTCACCTCATCATCAAGATTCCTTAGTATTCTATAAAATAATGCATAGAATTGATAGAACATAGAGTCTCTACAGTGCAGAAGGAGGCTATTCATCCCATCGGGTCGGCACAGCAGAGCATCTTATTCTCAATCCATTCCCACCCTACTCCCACAATATCAGGTGCCTATCCTACTAATCCCCCTATCCTACACATCTTTGGACATTAAAGTACAATTGAGCATGGCTAATCTACCTAACCTGCACATCTTTGGAGCACCGTTAAAAACTTGAAAACTGTTTAGGTTGTGATTTAATAACTAAATTAGGATAATTAACTCTTATAAAATAAAAATAAGGAACACTTTGACTAGGGGGAGGACATGCATACATATGCCAAAAAATCTTCTGTAGAAATTTACGAGTGGTTTGTAATAAGATATGATTATTTCATCCACTGAAGTTGATTTCATTCAATCTCTTTGTAGTTGAGTGATAAAACATTCAGTGAAGACCTTTTCATTCCCTTTACCTCACCTTTGAATCCCTACAGTGCTGAAGGAGGATGCTTGGACCATTAAGTCTGCACCTCTCTCCGACAAAGCATCTTACCCAGACCCAACCCCCTGCCATTTTCCACTAACCCCACATATTTATCCCACTACACCACACATCTTTGGACACTAAGGTCAATTTTGCATGGCCAATCCACCTAACTTGCACACCTTTTCAATTTGGGAGGAAACCAGAGTACACAGAGGAAACCCACCCAGACACTGGGAGAACATACATACTCCACACAGACTGTGACCCAAGCCAGAAATTGAACCCGGGTTCCTGGAGCTGTGGCTGTTCTGGCCACTGTGTCACCATGGCACCCCAATTCCCTCCTTCATTGTGCGACTCTCAGCTGTAATGCTTCCACTATTATAAACTTATTTATGAACTTTATATTGTTATGTGACATCTGGAACTGGGTGCCCAGACCTAATATAAACTGCTCGTGATTTCATATTTGGAATTATGCAACACAGATTTCTATGAAAACATTTTAATTATTTATAACTTTGACCTAGTAAGCAGGCACTCAAAGTGGTTAGAATTATTTGGCCTTGATCTAATTACCAAGCATGTGAGTAAGTAGTTTTGCATCGTTTATTAGAGTGTCGCAGTGGTCAGCACTGCTGCTTCATAGCACCAGAGATCCAGGTTCAATTCTGGCCTTGGGCCTCTGGCTGTGTTGAGTTTGCACATTCTCCCCATGTCTGCGTGAGTTTCCTCCGGATGCTCCAATTTCCTTTCACACTCCAAAGATGTTTGGGTTAGTCTGGTTGGCCAGACAAAATTGCCACTTAAGGTCCGGTTTTTACCATTGCATCGTGCCCATTTTCGGGTATGAAAATGTGGTAAAGTCGGGGATGAGGCTATTGATGCAATCCGTGCCCACGTCTGCACAGATGGCCACTTTGTATGCATTTAAATTGAATTAATGAACTGCCCCCCATCTTTATCAGCATTTTCCCCTTTACCGCCATATTTGCCGACGTGGAATCGCACCAAAATGAACCTGCTGAATAAAAGTTTGGATCGGGCACTCCAGCTGATGAAGAGCGAGTTCAGAGCTTCCAAAACAGCTCTCAAACTCAGATTGGGTGGGGGGGGGGGGGGTCAGATCATTCTCTGGTCGGGAGGGGAAGAGGAGTAAGGCCAGATTATTGTCTGGTTGGGGGTGGGGGAAGAAAGAAGAGGCAGGTCAGACGTATCTCTGATAGGGGGGGAGGGTTGATCTTTGCCTGGGGCGGGAGGTAGAGTTGATCATTGTCTGTGAGGGAGGGAGGAGGAGGCGGATTAGATCTTCCTTGGGGAGGTGTTGGTGAGTGATGCCAGACCATTGTCTGGGGGGAAGGAGGAAGGGGGAGTGAAGCCAGATCGTTCTGATAGGCAGAAAGGAGGGAGGTGGTTAAGATGTGGGGAGGAAGGTGGTGGTCTGATCACTCACTGATGGCAGGGGGAGTGGGTTGTTCAGATGAATCTCTGGTGGGGAAGGTAGGCTGAAGGGCAGGGGAGTCTGCTGCCGCTCTATAGACAATAGGTGTGGGGAGGGGGACAGGGGTCACGATTGTTCTGTCTAGTGGGAAGGTTGATAAGGGGGACAGTGATGTCTGTGACTGAGAAGGGTGGGTGTATAAGGGGGACAGTGATATGTGTATGTGCACCATTGCTCCTGCTTTTAGCTCCCGGGCCCTTTATCTGCTTTCTGTGGTCCGGGAGCAATCTGACAATTTTTCAATTTTTTTTCTAACTGCGCATGGCCGTTCAGAGCTCCAATCATTTCAGGCATGCTAAGCCCTGCCCACAGCACGATTCAGACCCGCGATCTTTTTTTAGGTTGAATGCATATGGGGACCCTGAAAGCAGATTTCCAAGTCGGATCTGAATTACACCCAGATTCAGCACTTAGAATCAAAATGGTAAAATCAGGCCTTTAGTGTCAGGGAGCTTCAGAGGGTAAATACGTGGGGTTATGGGGATAAGATGGGCCTGGGTAGGATTGTAGTAGGTGCAGACTCAATAGGCTGAATGGCCTCCTCTGCACTGCAGGATTCGAAGTTCTAGTTGTTGACCTTTACTCTGAACCTGTCCAGTGTAACGCTGAGTTTAAAATCATTCATTAGCTTTAATGTTGAAACAGAATGTGCTTGCTTGTATGAAAACTCCTTTTCCTTCGTCACTGAGTTTGTGTCCTGTGGTGGGATAGATGCTGCAAAATATTTTGGCACGGCCAGTTGTGTTTTGCGCTGTGCACCACTCTCTTCAGTCAGATAAATAATAGTATCCTTAGGCGAGGATTTCAACCTCCAAAAAAACAGGTGTAAATTGAGTCATAAAAATTCAATCCCGGCTGCTTTTATCTGGCTTAACAAAGGTGGAAGAAGGGACCAGTAGACAATCCTTCCCCCAGGATGCGGATTCAGTAATTTAAAGATTTGGTGAGGCTGTCCATAAATTAATTTGGTTTTTAGGTTTAACTGCAGCTAACCTTGTGTCCCAGGCCCTATGAAACCTGAAGGGCCTGAAAAACAACTTCAAGGAGGAGCTAAGAGTTTATTTATTAGTCACAATAACAGTGCAATGAAGTTACTGTGAAAATCCCCTGATTGCCACTTTCCAGCACCCTCTTCGGGTTCACTGAGGGAGAATTTAAGAAAGCCAATGCACCTAACCAGCACATCTTTCAGACTGTGAGTGGAAATCAGAGCACCCAGAGAAAACCCATGTAGACATGGGGAGAACATGTAAACCCTCCGCAGACCATAACCCAAGCCAGGAATTGAATCCAGGTCCCATCATGCTGTGAGATAGAAGTATTAACCATTATGACACCATTCCACATATCTCAGTGTCTTTATAGCACTGGTTGAAGGTCAGAAAGAATGAAAGTTCTTTCACTTGCCCCAGGCAAAGCTCCCCACAGTTGGAGATCAGAATCCCCTGTTCCTGAGGCTTATTGCTGAGTTTCCCTCCCTCACCTGATTCAAAGGCAATCTTCCAATTAGTCTGACTTCTGGGTGGAGAACCTGTCAATTGAAAACTCACACTTAGAAGTGTTAAAACTCCACATCTGCGTTGTGGATACCCATCAAAACTCCACACCAATCCCCATTCCTCCTACCCCATGCTGACATCTCACCAGGGAGGGGTAATTCTTACTGTGGTGGAAACATATGACAGGAAGTCCTTTCATTTTATGTCAATTGGCGAGAACCTCATTATGTCACCAGTGAGGAGTGGAGAAAATCAGGAAAGATTCTCACTTCAAGTCTTTTTATTTTTGTGCCCACATCACTTGCGGCCAACATGAAGGCAAAATCATGGCCAATGACTTAGTGCCAGTCTCCTGCCTTTTCCCTTCGCCCCTGCACATTGTTTCTATTCAAGGAATCATCTCATTTCAAGTGTCTAAATTGAAGCCACCCCAATTCCACTTCCAGGCAGTGCATTCTAGACCTGAGCCTTCCGTTATGTGAAAAAGATATACTTTCCTCGTATCACATTTCCAGCTTTTGCCAATCACTTTAAATCTGTGTCCTTTTGTTCTTGCTTCTTTGACGAGCCAGAATAGTTTCTCCCTATCTACTCTATACAGCCCCCTCATGCTTTTGAACATCTCTATCAAATCTCCTCTTAACCTTCTCCTCGTCAAAGAGAAGATTGCTTTAGAATCCTACAGTGTAAAAGGAGGCCATTCAACGCATTGAGTCTGCACAAACCACAATCCCACACAGATCCTATCCCCATAACACCATGCACCTAGCTTGTCTCACTGACACTAAGGGGCAATTTATCATGGCCAGTCTACCTAACATGCACATCTTTGCACTGTGAGAGGAAATGGATCAGCCAGGGGAAACCCAAGCTTACACGGGGAGAATGTACAAAATCCACACGGATAGTGATCCAATCTGGGAATCGAATCCAATCCCTTGGCACTGTGAAGCAGCAGTGCTAACCATTGTGTCACCGTGCTGTAAAAGGACATTACTATGGAAGCTGTGTTCTGTTCTGTGTTTTCAGATACCATACTGTGTGATGAAAACTACTGAAACAGAACATTTTCACGCCTTTCAGATTGTATTATCTCTTGTTTGCAAATTGCTGAAGTGTAAGTTGGAATGACATGAGATGGGGCACCTGTAGCCTTGACGATGCTGAATCCAGTGGTCTATCAACCTTAACCAATGATGATTAAGAATGGAGAAAGAAACAGATGGAGAAGCAGATTTTGTAAAAGAGAATGGAATTAGACACAGAGAGTAAGGAGGAAAAGGAAATAAATACTTTTGCAAGAGGGAGAATCAGACAGATAAGAAAAACAAGGAAGTAAAGAAAGAGCGGGATCCTGAGCACACTTTCTCCCTCCACAGGAATGGCTGAAAATGAAGAGAATTCAGAAAATTGATTCTCACCAGTAAGATTGTGTTTTCTGATTTTGGATGAATCTTGACAGCAGAGTGATGTCCACACCACTCCTCTGGCAATATTCATCCAACATCGGGGAAGGACAGGAATCTAATTTGAATGCATTAGCGGATTATTAGTGAGCACTCACTCTGGATATTGAGACCCAACTGAATATTCAGCTGGCAGCGATGTGACATCACACCTGCACCATTTACAACAACTCTACGTTAGTGCGAACTTGGCACCGTCACTTCCAAGAGGGATATTGGAAGGGAGTGCTCAGGCAGCCATTGTTTGTTGGGAAGTCCAACACTCAAGGGGCACTGGGAAGACTGCTGGGGACGCACAGAAGTAGCAGGTTGGGGCTGGGGGTTGAGGGTCACTGACACCATATGGAAGAGGGTGGGTGGGGGGGGGGGAGCTATGTGAGTCACTCAGAGGCCTTACCTTCCCTGCATGTCAAGTCACCCCTTGCTCCGAGGAGGTGTGCTGGCTGCCAATTCCACCATGCTGGGTTACTGTTCAAACATAGATGAGTAGGTGCTCTTCCTTGTTGGGTTTGCACAATAGAGGAGCAGTATTGGGTGTGAGTCTAAGATCCTATAGTCCTCATTGGGAGAGGATTGATGCAAGGGCAGCATGGGATATCAATGATGGGGAGCCACCCTGCCTTATGAGGCATAAAGCCCTCTCAACTGGGGGAGACAAATGCAGTGAAACTTACAACCCTCACTCTGTCAATGGTAAGAGGACAGGGAGAATTACTGGATAGGAAGTTCTAATCTACTTCTTTGTAAACTCTGACTATCAGGTACAGCAATGAGAGGGTGTTGATTGTTCTCATGCAAAGTTGCTTAACTGCATAGCAATGAAGAGCCTGAAGATTGAGGCTGCCCTCCAGGAAATTGCTTCAAAAGCTAATTGCAAATCTTTCAAGAATCAACTGTTTCTCTTCAGGATGAATGTTGTTGCCAAAGTGACTAACTGATGGTTCTTTGAGGAGTCCAGCATGCTAATATCCAGAGCTAGATCTGGTTGCATAGTCCGAGGACAAATGTTAACCCTTTGGAACACCAAGTCTCAGGAATGCAGAAACGTCTTTCAGTTCATGCCAATAGCTGTACACAATTCAGATTGGAGAATCCCCAGGGCAAGGTAGGAAGGTGATAGCTGGCATCACTCCCCTTGTTCAGTATCATGACTGGCACTTTGACACTATCAGGATGTGGACATTGTTGACCTGCATTCACCCTAATGCGCTGTGATGAGTCGGAATGCACAGGTCAGATGTCAATAGACATTCGTGGATTTCCATTAGAGCATGGGGACTAGGGAATTTTCACAGTGACTTTGTTCTTTGACTTCATTGCAGTGTTAATGTAAGCCTATTTATGACACTAATAAATAAACTTAAATTTAATTCCTCACCCCAAATCGTTGGGTCTTATACACACTTAAGGATGGCAGACACCTTAACCTTACTATTATTTTTCCAGCACTGTCTAAGCCAATGTTTTTATGACCAACTTGAGATTTTTTTTTGTCCCAGTTGGCCAAATTAATTTGTGAGAAGGCTCACTTCAACTCAAAATAGTCACAACTGATAAAACGTCAGCTTGTTTCCCAATCTACATATTGTCCTTTACCAAAGAGGGAAGTTCATGATGTCAAGCCTCAAATTGTCAATTTGTTTCAAAACAGACTTGAGGAACCAAAAACTTTGACCATCTGAATGTTCACTGTCACTTGGAGGTTGAGAGCACAACAGTGAAGCTGAACAAGAAAAATTAGAAAATGTCAATAAAAGAAACAGAAACAAGATAGAGGAAATAAAGAGAAAGAAGAAGCGTGAACCAGCAGAAGAGTTAAATGCGAAGAATAAAGCACGATCTGAGGAAAGGATGGAAGACTTGAGAAAGAAATAATGTTTAAAGAGTCATAAGTAATATGTGAAAAATTTAAACCAAGACTTGTATTTTCCTATATCCATACAGAAACATTACAGAATCAAAACCATACAGGAATGGTTCACAACTGCAAATGTTTCCCAGCCATGCCTGTGACAAAATATTACAAAGCACTACATTCATGAAACAGGAGGAAAACAACAAACACATGCATCATAATACAGAGTTAAAGACACGATGCATTGAGTGGTGAAGCTGCCCTAACTATAAATAGCTTGAAGTGAACATTTTTATAGTGTAACGAATTGAACGCTTTGTCTTCTTGCTACTTAAAAAAAGATAGCCAATATCTCAAGACTTTGTGGCCAGCCTGACCAGGATGTTATAAAGGTCGGAATTTTCTGGCTGCTTATACTCTGTCGCCATTACCGGTGAGGATGGAGATTTTGGCGGTCAGCGGAGCCAGAGAATCCCACTGGTATGAACTGTCAGATAATTCCACACCAAATATATCAGTAGGGGGAGAAAAACAAGTTATAATTAATCCCATCCCATTCTGTCATACCCACCTATCATGAAGCTTGGCGCCATGTCACTCATCTTCCAAGACAAAATAAATAGTAGCAAGCAACTCTTGTAGAAAAACAATAGAGGATAAGCCAGGTTCCAATAATGTGAATGCAAATAAATACATGCATTTGCTTGTTTGCTATTAATACATGGCTCTTTCTTCTTGTTCTCTGTTGCAGTACCGTCAGTGCCCACTAATGTGCTCTTGCCAATGCCTGGGCTAATGGATCTGCTGCCAATCCAATTGGCAGTGAGGGATGGAAGTCTCAATTGGCCCTCACTTCATCTGCCCACAGTGTGCTACAGCTTCTGGAGATTGCAAGCTGTCTGTGATAATTCAACTAAAGCCATTGCCTCCCCATAATTGCATAGTGCCATTTGGTCATAAATGGGCTATTGTTAAAAGTGTTGATTACTGAGCTAATGATAGAATTGACCGTTCCAGGCTCTTAGCTATGCATGGGCCTGGGTGAGATGTTCCATTGGAGAATCAGTGTAGACTCAATGGACCAAATGGCTTCCTTCAGCACTGTAGATTATTTATGATTCTGTAGTGATTTGAAAGCAATTTAGTTGAATCCAATGTCTCCAATAGGCAAGCAGGACGAAGATTTTCCTGTCAATTGCCATTTCAACACCCTGGCCTACCCTCCTGCCCACATTTCCATCCTTGGCCTTTTGCAACATCCTAGCAAGCCCCAACAAAAACTGGAGAAGCAGAGCCTCATCTTCCGATTGGGCAATTTACAGACTTCCAAACTGCATATTAGTTCAACAATTTCAGAGCGTGAGCTCTGCCCTCCACCTTCACCTCATTTCCATTTATCTTAGTTCATTTCTTCTTTTCATTTCATTCATCCATTTTATTACTTCACATTCTTATTTTTATTTTTCAATTTCTGATATCTCACTCTCCATTTTGTCTTCCAAACATTCTCCACCCACCCCCCCCCATCCCGACCCCACAAGGGCCAATTACCAAATCCTTCAGGTTGCCCTTTGACAATCTGTACCTTTTTTCTGCCATCCACACACTCCAATCTCTTAGTGGACGCTCTTAGCACTTTTACAGCCTTTATCATCACCATTAATATTCCCCTTTACCAATTACAACCTGCTCCCCTAAACCGCCCGTCTCCCACCTTCATAGTATAAATCTTTTCCCATTTTGTTTGTCGTTAGTTCTGATAAGGGGTTATCCAGACTTGAAACATTGGTTCTATTCTCTCTTCACATATCCTGTCAGAGCTGCTGAAATTTTCCAGCATTTTCTGTTTTTGTTTCAGATTCCAGCATCCTCAGCATTTTACCCTTCATAGAATCATAGAACCCTGCAGTGCAGAAAGAGGCCTTTCGGCCCATTGAGTCTGCACTGAATACAATCCTACCCAGGCCCTACCCCCATATCTCTACATATTATATCCACTAATCCCTTTAACCTACGCATCCCTGGACACGAAGGGGCAATTTCTGAGCATGGCCAATCAACCTAACCCGCACATCTTTGGACTTGCTGTGTCAAAGATTCTGGTTTAATAGCTTTTCCCCAAAATTAAAAAAAGGATTCATTCAAAAATGCTGGTACTGAAAATACCACCACACTTTTTTCATGAGTGTAATGTCACACTGTTAAGCATTGAATGAGATAAGATAGTTTTTTTTAACCAGTTTTTAGTGTTAACCTGCCACCTTGGATATTAGTCAGTGATAACATAGGATTAGGATGTTGTATAAATAACACAGTGGTTTAATTTCGACTTTTTAAATTCTCATTTGAATGATAAATGTAAGAGGATCTATTTGAAAAAAAGTTGAGTTAATTGCATTATTTGAAATCAAATGCAGAACGGAGATCGAGAGGTACTTTGTTCAGTGTGTGATGGGTTTAGCTGTGATCACAATGGAAAAAACATTTTCAGAAGAAAGGACATGATTAAATTAAGCTCTAATTGTACGAGAAGCTACATGAGCTGAAAAATTAATGTTCAAAAGATGTAAATGTCACCTGAATATCATTAATAATGTGCAGTGACATAATGCTTTTCAAATACGATCTTCTGATCCAAAAGAGATTGTTTCACCTTTTTTTTAATATAAATTGGTAATCATTTGAAGAATGGGAAACAGTGGATATTATCACTGCATAAAAATCATCAAGAAAGAGCTCTAATTATATTTATTAATATTAAATGACAAGTTCATAATCCCAACCAGATTGCCAAAGAGAGAAAAAAAATTGAGGGAACTTGTCAATTTATATACTCCGTGCTGTTAGTTACAGGATCGAATTTCTCCCTCTAAAGCGTGTGATTCTCCCAGCTGCGTGTTTCTAGACGATGGAAGACGGCATGGCTTGTGCTGGCAGCAGGGTTTCCTGTCCCGCCGCGGTCAATGGACATTTCCCATTGATGTCATCCCACATTGCCGGGATACCCACGGTAATGGATCTGCTGCAAGCAGGATCCAAGAAGCCCATCAGCATAAATGGTAGGAAAAGTCTGGCCTCTGTCTCATAATAGCAGGAATACCGGAGCAATCCACACCAGTTTGTCAGGCACCATCTCGGTTGCCATTGTGCCTCATTCAGTCACTTTTTTGCAGAATAATGATTTTCACACCAGGCGTAGGGACCTAAAGGTGCCACTGAACCATTTGCAGAGTGTATAGGCGCTGTTTTGCAAGAGCACCCCGATCTCATAGTGCACTGAGGGATCCCGCTTTCTTCCTACCCACGGACATTGGAACACAATCTCCTCATCAGCATGTTTCCCCAACCCTTCCTTCATACAAGTGGCTGGCATCGGGGCATCATGATCCTCTTGATGGATTCTCCAGTCTGAATCCCGACATGCCTTCTCATCATGACTCTGACATGTTGCCCATTACGCCCTCTTCATGCTTCACCCCTGCACACCCCTGCTCCATAGCCTCCCCTACATAATCCCCCGTCACAGTCCTCCAATCATAGTTCCCCTTGGCATGGCACCAACCACAACTTAAGCCCCACTTCAACTCAGGCTTCACCCCCTTGGCACTGCCCACACTGGTTGTGCCCACATGCCAAGGTATCCCGTGGACACGGTCAGACGAGCAATGCCGGATGGGCATTGCTCGGCCATTCCACCGATCACCCATGGGCTTCAACAACCTCAGAGAGCCACATAGACAGATGTTGTACATTGTGCTCTTCATAATTCTTTGGAGGAATAATCCTCCAACTCATCTTCATAGCCTGCTCTTTCCCAGTGTATTATTCCCATCTCTACTCAAAATTTTAACAACATTTCCCCATTGTTGCACCCATTTCAGGGTGCAACAACTATGAAGAAAAGTTTGCATTTATATTGCGCCTTTCATTACCTCCGAATACCAAACATCAGTTCATAGTCAGAGTGACCTTTAAGGAGTAATCAAATTGTTATTTAATCAAATAGCACTGAAAGTTGCCACGAGTTGCAATGTAATAAATGACTAAGATCATCCAGCTAGTGATGTTAGCTGAAGGATCAGTGTCAGGAGTTTAGGTGGAAATTTTCTTTGAATGCCTCAGAGTCGTAGAATCATAGAATCCTTACAGAGCAGAAGGCCATCAAGTCCACACTGACAACAATCCCACCCAGGCCCTATCTCCATGATCCCATAGACTTGCCCACTAATCCCTCTAACCTATGCATCCTGGGACACTAAGAGGCAATTTAGCATGGCCAATGTACCTAACCTGCACATCTTTGGACTGTGGGAAGAAACCGGAGCCACCGGAGGAAACCCATGCAGACACGGGGAGAATATGCAAACTCCACACAGACAGTGACCCAAGGCAGGATTTGAGCCAAGGTTCCTGAAGCCATGAGGCAGAAATGCTAACCACTGTTCCACCAAGCCACCAGAAAGAAGGCAGACAGGATTTAATAATTCACCGCAATAATCCCTCAATCTTCTGAATCTGAAGCAAGATGGATGCCACCAGGATAGAGGGTGGAATGTTTCAGCTTTACCAATGTTCCCTGTCCCTACCTCCCACCCTGTCTCGTTGTGGTGTGTTTAACGTTGGGCGGGTTTTTGGGGATGGCGGTGGGATCTGAAATATATTTCCTGCTGGTGTGAAGTGGCAGCAGAATGGGACTATGCTTTCCTGCCTGTCACAGCGGGCTGTCACTCTCACCAGAGACTGACATGAAACCCTTTTGCTGGACTTCCAAACTGTAGGTGGGCAGGGGGTACCACTGGGCGGTATTAGTCTGTACGGAAGGAGTGGTGATCAGACAGGGAGGAGATGAATGAAGAAGTGGGGCGAGCGTGAAGGCCAAAACAAGGAAGAGGATGTTAGGGAAAAGAGAGATATTGCACAATAGTGGAATGGGTAAGGCTGGGGAAGGGTAGAGTCGGCTGTGACTGGTAGTGAGTGGGTGAGTGGGGGAATTTGGTTATGCAGGTATGAATTGGCATGGAGGTTGGGGTAGGAAAAGCAAATCAAAGGGATGAGTCTGTGTCCAAAAGTGTCTGTAGGCAATGTCCTCCAGAACAGTGAGCCAAAGCAGATAGAAAGACAAGGCTTGCTGGTGCCCTCAATGCCTAATTGGTTTTGCCCCTCTTCTGTTCCAAACAACATCTGAACTGTGTGTGGAAGTGAAAGTCTGGAGACTTATCTCCAACCTTCATGGCCTGGGGACTCAGCTGTTCCCACTAAAACTGGATCCTAGACTTCCTAACCCACAGACCCCAGTCAGTAAGGATAGGCAACAACACCTCCTCCATGATTATTCTCAATACGGTGCTCCACAAGGCTGTGTCCTCAGCCCCTCACTATACTCCTTATAAACCTATGATTGTGTGGCCAAATTCCCCTCCAACTCAATTTCCAAGTTTGCTGATGACACTACCATTGTGGGTCAGATCTCAAACAATATTGAGACAGAGTACAGGAATGAGATCGAGAATCTGGTGAACTAGTATGGCAACAATAATCTCTCCCTCAATATCAACAAAACAAGGGAGATATTCTTTGGCATCAAGAAGCATAATAAAGGGCATGCCCCCTGTCTACATCAATGGGGACAAAGTGAAAATGGTTGAGAGCTTCAAGTTTTTAAGTGTCCAGATGACCAAAAACCTGTCCTGGCCCCTCCATGCTGACACTATAGTTAAGGAAGTCCACCAACCCCTCTACTTTCTCAGGAGACTAAGGAATTTTGACATGTCAGCTATGATTCTCAACAACTTCTATAGACGCACCATGGAAAGCATTCTTTCTGGCTGTATCACAGCTTGGTATGGCTTCTGCTCGACACAAGACTACAAGGAATTACAAAGGATCCTGAATGAAGCTAGGTTCATCATGTAAACCAGTTTCCCATTCACTGATACTGTCTATATTTCTTGCTGCCTTGGAAAAGTAGCCAGCATAATTAAAGACTCCACGTCATCCAGACGTTCTCTCTTCCACTTTCCACTTTAGTAAAAAGATACTAAAGTCTGAAAACATGGACCAACCAACTCAAGAACAGCTTCTTTCCTGCTACCATCAGACTTTTGAATGGAATTACCTCACATTAAGTTGAACTTTCTCTACACCATAGTTGTGACTGTAACACTACATTCTGTATTCTCTCTTTTCCTTCCCAATGTATGATATGCTTTGTATAGTGCACAAGAAACCATACTCTTCACTGTATAGTAATACATATGACAACAAAAAAATTGAATCAAATCAAAATCAGGGGGCCACAGTGGCCTTTCGACTTGAGGACCACATGAAATGCAGTAGGGCTACGAACCATCAGTTTATCACATTGAGTAGCTCTTTAATGTATAGGCCACACAGATGGAGATTTGCCTCTGAGGTCCATATCTCCTCGACCATTCAATAAGATGAGTGTGGGCAGTTGAGAATTCCCTTACCCTGGCGGCACAGATGAGCTCATATATCCATTTCCCAGCATTCCAGGCCAGTGCTATGTTTGAGGCCTTGGGCACGGAGCCACACTAGTGACTTCCACCAAGTAAGAAGGGTTACAACAATAGGTTAAAGTCCAACAGATTTATTTGGTAGAAAACGCCAATAACTTTCAGAGCGTTTGCTGCTCTTTTGTCAGGTGTGTGCCACTCACTTGACGAAGGAGCAGCAGGCACACTGAAAGCTAGAATAAAGAATAAAGAATAAAGAACACAGAACAACATAGCATGGGAAACAGGCCCTTCGGCCCAACGAGCCCGTGCCACCGCCTCGATGTTCCCACTTCCATCCATGATCCCTGTCTATGTTTATAGAAATCTGCATTGGAACCAAATTAGCGAGACAATTTAGGAAGAATTTATTTTGCCAATCAGCCTAAGAGCACATCTTTGGGTAGGGGAGGAAACTGGAGCACCCGGAGAAAACCCATGCAGGCACGGGGAGAGTGCGCAAACTCCCACAGAAACAGGCCCAAATCCATGTAGCTTGTGGGGTGTTTGCTACCAAATAAACCTGTCGGACTTTGACCTGGTGTTGTAAGGCTTTTATGTGTTTACCCCAGTCCAACACTGACATCTCCACATCATGACTTCTTCCAAAACAGGGTTGGTCTGATGGCTCAACCTCCTCCTCCCATCCTTGGGGCAGAGGGTACCCTCCCTGGCTACCGCTGCATGGAGCAGCACGAGGAGGGATCCATCACTGAATCTGGGAGCCCACAACTCCCTGTGAACAACGGCCCATCTCCACTTTCAATAGTGGATTAATTAATGTCTGAGTATCTTTTAAATTTGACCACTGGATATGGCGACAGGGAGAGCATCATTCAGACCTCCCCTGCACCAAATGCTGGGATGCCCCAAGCCTTCAGAATTCATTAGGCCAGCATCACGCGATTCGATGCAACTTCCCAAAAGCCTCTGCGGCAGGAAACATTCCCAGATGCTCCCCTGTCCTCCACTCCCTCTTCTCCCCCGCCAACAGCTCTTATTTCCAAGGTGGAGAATTCCACCCCGGCAGCAATTATTGCAATTGAAAGTATTGATTAAAATGTACAAGTCATGAGGCCTTGTAGTGAGAAGAACGTTTGTACAACATTCGGAAAAGCACCTATTCAGCCAAGCCACTTGGCTCTTCAATAACTGACTCTATTGTATGCAGCTGCCTTCCACTTACATGAAGAAAGCAAGGAAGGGGATGAAAAGAACTCACTCCGTTTGATTTCAATTTTTCTATTACACACGGTTTATTGATCATCTCTTCACAGCTGTGCTTTTCTCTGATACAAGGTAGAATTTTTGATTAATTGTCTCTGCCAAGGGTGAGAGTAAGGAATACAGAAAATGCTAAAAAGAATTCTGAATGTGGTTGGCTTTTCCAATGTACAAGTTTTGAAATCAGCCATTGATCCCTTTACTAATAACGTAGACAATGTGCTGCACATCCCTTTCTTCTCACCCAGTGGATTTAGGTAGGATTTGAAAACTTTGGCGAGACACTGAACAAAGATAATTTGGATATCCTACACTTGAAGAATGTCAAGGATTTCATTGTGAGTGGATATCAGATAAAGTGAGGCTCTTTCTACTGGTGTGAAGAGTGAAGGAGAAGTGAAGTAGAATTAAGTATGTTAAATTATAAAGAGATTTGTTAAGATAAAACTTACCAAAATGATGACGGGATTTTACTGGCTCGCTCATCCCAAAACCATAAAATCCCGCCTGAGATCAATGGACCTTCCCATTATCTGACCCTCTTTCGCTCCGATTCCTATGGTGGGCATAGTGGTAGAATTCTGGCCAATCATTCCAAAGATGTACAAGTTCGTAGAACATCTGCAGTGCATAAGAAGGCCATTTGGCCCATCGAGTCTGCACCAACTCTCCACAGAGCATCTTACCCTGTGCCCTATCCCCATGACTCCAAGCATTTACCCCACTAATTCCCCTAACCTACACATTTTGGGGCACTAAGGAACAATTTAGCTTGGCTAATCCATCTAACCTGCAGATTTTTGGACTGTTGGAGGAAACTGGAGCATGTGGAGGACACCCATGCAAACACAGGGAGACAGTGCAAACTCCACACAGTCATTCGAGGCTGAAATTGAACCCGTGTGCTTGGTGTGTGAGGCAATAGTGCTAACCACTGTGCCACCATTCTGCCCCATGCTAAGTTGCCTCTTAGTGTCCCAACTTGCACACACTTGATGGATTAGCCATGGTAAATGCATGAGGTCATGGAGATAAGACAGGGGAGTGGACATGGGTAAGATGTTTTTTCGGAGAGTTGATGCAGACTCAATTAGACAAATAGCCTCCTATTGCACTGTTGGGATTCTATAATTCTATAGATCAGGAGAATGAATATTTCCACTGATCAGTGACTCGAACTAAAAGATATAATTTTGTCATCAAAGAATGAAAGGCAAGGTTAGAATTGTGTAATACAGAGGATTTCTATTTTGGAACGTTATACTAGGACAATAACACATGCCAAAAATGACAGATAAGAAAAAACAAAATTGATCCAATGAGCCTGTGCTCTACAGTGATGCAATAATTGATCATTAATACATGTACTGCAAACAGCAACATCTGATCTGCTGGGAGTGATCAAACAAACCTTGGCCAATTCAGGGAAATTGCTGTTTGCATCTTTCCACTCTCAGTCCTCCCCACCAAAGACAATCAAAATTGCTTCCCAGTGACCATACAGTGGAACATCCCAGCATTTTGTGCACAGTGATAAGGAACAAAAGAAGTAGATCCTTTGCCCCCTTGAGCCTGCACCCATATCAGCCTCATCCTGGACTCTTTCACCTCCCTTTTACGGTTTGCAGTGACAATCCCTCTCATTTTCCTTTGGTATAATAGTCAATTTATTTGTGGAGGGGGAAGCTAACAGAAGTTATGAGGGTACAGACAAGGTGGATAGGAAGCAGCTGCTTCTTATGTTTGAAGGGTCAGTAACAAGATGCTATAATTTTAAGATGAGGGTTAGGAGGTTTGGAGGGGATCCAAGGAAAACTTATTTCATCCGGCAGGTCGTGTGAGTCTGGAATGCATGATTGGGAGAGGCAGGGAACCTCACAACCATTAAAAAATGTGTGGATGAGCACTTTAAATATAATATCAGTCTAGACTATGGACCAAGTGTTGGGAAGTGGGATTATCGTAGCTCTGGTGTAGTTTTGTCAATGAGACGCAATGGGCCGAAGGGCCTCTTCTACAGCCCCATTTTTTTAATGCAGCCATCCATATTTGGCTATTTAAAGCATTGGTAACTGGTTTAATTGTACAGCTTAGAGAGACAGCAAATATACTGTTACTTATAAGATGGCAATTTGTTCTAAAAGTTGATAACTCTCTAACCTCTAACCTAGTTTGATGTTTACAAGAACTCCTCCTAATTTATATTCTGCCCCGTGGTGATGTAAATCAAAGAAAGAACATCAGTTTCCATATAAACAACAAGTCAGCTTTATCTTTCTACCATCTCCACCTTTACCCTTCCATGCCTCTGCGCCTTCAGCCTGTTGTCCTGACATCCAAATCTTAGATGAAACATGTTGTCCCCACTTTAAGCATTGGGAAGACCATGGGTGCTCAGCCCCTGCCAGAAATTCTGTACACTCATCCATCCTCCTCCATGGCCACTCTCTCAGGTTTGATCCAGGTCAGATTTTCTGTCCCCAAATCTTTCCCATTGTGAAGACCAACAATATTTACTTCCAGAACATTGTTTTTCTCCACTTCACTTTGAACTATTGACATAGAACATAGAACATAGAACAATACAGCACAAACAGGCCCTTCAGCCCACGAGTTGCGCTGATCACATCTACCAATCCACAGACCTATTTATAACCCCCTATCCTATTCTTTTCCATATACTCATCCAGAAGTTTTTTAAAAGACCCCAGTGAGTTTGCCTCAACAACCTCCGATGGCAGTCGGTTCCATTCACTCACCACCCTCTGAGTGAAAAACCTACCCCGACATCTCCTTTGTATTTGCTTCCCTGCACCTTAAATCTGTGTCCTCTCGTATTGACCATTTCAGCTCGGGGAAATAGTCTCTGAGAGTCCACCCTATCTATTCCTCTCAAAATTTTATAAACCTCTATCAGGTCGCCTCTCAACCTACGTCTCTCCAGTGAGAAGAGTCCCAGCTCCCTCAACCTATCTTCATAAGGCCTGCCTCCCAATCCAGGCAGCATCCTTGTAAATATCCTCTGAACCCTCTCAATAGCCTCTACATCCTTCCTATAATGAGGCGACCAGAACTGTGCACAATACTCCAACTGGGGTCTGACAAGAGTCTTATAGAGCTGCATCATTACCTCCTGACTCCTGAACTCTATTCCTTGATTAATGAAGGCCAGTGCACTGTACGCCTTCTTGACCAGTTCCTCCACCTGCGAGGCCGATTTAAGAGTCTTATGGACCCGGATCCTGAGATCCTTCTGCTCTACAACACAGCTAAGACTCCTACCCCTTATATTGTACTCCTTCATCCCATTATTCCTGCCAAAATGGACCACTACACATTTATCCGCGTTGAAGGCCATCTGCCACTTCTCCGCCCAGTCTTGCATCCTGTCTATGTCCCGCTGCAACTTTTGGCATCCCTCCAGACCATCCACAACACCACTGACCTTTGTATCGTCGGCGAACTTGCTAACCCATCCCTCCACTTTCTCATCCAGGTCATTTATGAAAATGACAAACAGCAGGGGTCCCAGAACAGATCCCTGGGGCACTCCACTGGTTACCGACCTCCATGCAGAACAAGACCCATCCACAACCACTCTCTGACTTCTGCCGGCAAGCCAGTTCTGGATCCACGAGGCCAAAGCCCCTTGGATCCCATACCCTCTCACCTTCTCCAGAAGCCTTGCATGTGGGACCTTATCAAACGCCTTACTAAAGTCCATGTACACTACGTCCACCGCCCTTCCTTCGTCAATGTGTTCAGTCACATTTTCGAAGAACTTGACTATTCTAACTTTCTTCCATGTCTTGGCATCTCCATACTCAAGCATTCATTTCTCTCCTGGCAGGCTTCTAATCTTTTATAGACTTCAGCTCAATCCAACCCACGGCAAATCTCATTCATACATTTTCTCTGTTGCTAAAACAATTGAAAGTTCTCAACTTTGTATTCAAATATTTTTGCAATTTCAGACTTAGCAACACCTTTGACCCTATTATTCACTGAGACCTCTGCAATCTTCCAACTCCTATGCATCCCTTTGGTCCATCCTTCAACCACGTCAACATCAAGGTTTGAGTTTTCTCTCTCTTTACACTGTGAAGTTCTGTAATATCTTTCATTGAATTCAGGGACCTGAGTGCTGAGATTCTGTGCAGCCAGTGAATGAGCACTTAAATTTCAATATTGCCATGGAGAAAATCTACCAATTGAAAGGAAGGTCCTTCCCCAACTGTTAGGAGTAAAGAAACAAAGAGATTTGTACTTCATGTAGCCTATTTCACAGCTAAAGTAAGTCCATAAGTATTTCACACGATACAGTGCTGGATCAGAACCCCAAGTTATATTAAACCCCAGCAATTTTTCTATGTTAACATAAGTGAAAAATCATGATGATTCACTCCTAGAATGATTCCACTGACAAATTGGAGATCTTTTATAGTAAAATAAACTTTATTTAAGAACACTTTAAATATAACACTAACAAATGAATCAGCTTAACAACTAACAATTGAACAATATTTTAAAATAAAAGGAAACAACTTTATTTCCTAGCCTATGACTGGTTCATTTCTAAATAAGCCCCATTCATGCATAGTTCAAAACTATTTTAAAATAAACACAATTAGTAAACCCAGGCACACTTGCTATAAATTGTTGAGCTTTCAGATGGAGTTAGAGTTCTAGAAGCCTGTAAAGTCCTTTTAACTTCAAACAGGCTTCGGCTGCAATTAACTGTTTTCTGCAAAAGTCTCTGTTGCAAACTTAGCTTTGCACAATAAGCACATCATCACATGACCCTACCAATCATTCTAATCAGAAATCTCAGGGGAACTTAAATAAACAAAAGCCCATTTGCTCTACTTAAAATAAACACTTGCAAGGTTGAAATGAATAATTATCCTGCTCTCCCAAAATGTGAGCTGTATTCATTCCAAACATACTGACTGCCTCTAACCAAAAGCTGAATTTTTAAACATTCCCCTTTAACATTAAAAGAATCCGCATCAATTGCACTATTATCATCTCACACAAAAGATGGGTACTTTATTGTAGTCACTGTTTTAATATTTTATTGTATTATGTTTAGTATTTTATCATTTTAATATTTTATTGTAGTCGCTGTATGCTGCAATTAATTCGGGCATTGTAAAGTGCAATAGAATGAATGACCAGTTAATCTTTTATTAGTAATGTTGTTTGAAAATAAATATTCACCAGGTTACTAAGGAAAACCGTCCTGCTTTTCTTCCAATAGTAGCATGAGAATTGTTTACATTCATGTGGAAAATAGAGGAGACCTCACTGAATGGGGGAGGTGATGACCTAGTGGCATTATCATTAGACCAAAAACTTAGACAACATTCTGGGGACCTGGGTTCAAATCCCACCATGGCAATAGATGGAATTTAAATTCAGTAAAAAATATCTGGAATTAAGGATCTACTGATGACCATGAAACTGTTATCCATTGTTGGAAAAAAGCCTTCCAGTTCATTAATGTCCTTTAAGGAAAGAAACCTTATCTTGTCAGGTCTACATGTGACACCAAAGCTACAACAATGTCATTGACTCTCAACTGCTGTTGGGCAACTGGGGATGCTGGCCAGTCAGCAATGCCCGTGTTCATGAATAAATAAAGAAAACATGCAAATGAATGAAAAGGAAACTCTCCCTGGATCACTCTTGTACTCCTCCTAATTGAACAGATCAACATCCCAGAGAACATTTGCAGCTTTTCCTATATATTTGTATGGTGCAAAGACTTCACTGAAGGGGGCAAATAAAACATTAATAGAATTTCTTTCAAATAATATACAGCATTAATTTAAAAAATGAAGCCTTGTTAGTTTTACTTTCTGAATCAATGGTTGCCTGGCTACCATCCTTCAAAACCCAGACATGCAGCTAATGTTTTTCCTGTTTATAAATCTTGAATTAATTATGAAATTTTACCCATATGAGAACAGAAAATACAATCAGCAATGATACACAGTGACTGCTTAACAAGGTCAGACCAAATTCCTCACTACCTTACTCTAATGAGAGTCTTACGTCAAAAACTGTGTCACTAATGAACTACATTTTTTAAAGTTACAAAATGACACAAGAACATAAAAAAATTAGGAGCAGGAGTAGGCCATATTGTCCTTTACAACAATGGCTGATTCAATTTTTGCTTCAAGTCCACTTTCCATATCTCTACATATTTACTGCTAATCCCTCTAACCTGTGCATCTCAGGACTCTAAGGGGCAAATGTGAGCATGGCCAATTAAGCTAACCCACGCATATTTGGTCTGTGGGAGGAAACCGTAGCACCCCAAGAAAACCCATGCAAACACGAGGAGAACACGCAAACTCTACACTTGACAGTGACCCAAGCCGAGAATTGAATCCAGATCCCTGAAGCTGTGAAGCAGTAGTGCCAATGTATCCAATATCTCTGCAGCTATTTCTTAATCCAAGGGATCATTCATCTATTAGTCTCATTAGTTTGCCTGGTAAGCTTTCTCTAAGGGAGGCATCGGGCTCATGGTATTATCGCAAAACTATTAACCCAGAAACTCAACTAATGTTCTGAGGGCCTGGGTTCGAATTCTGCTATGGTAGTTTGAATTCAATAAATAATATCTGGTATTAAGAATCTATTGATGACCATGAAACCATTGTCAATTGTTGGAAAAACCCATCTGGTTCACTATGTCCTTTAGGGAAGGAAATCTGCTGTCCTTATCTGGTCTGGCCTACATGTGACTCCAGAGCCACAGCTCAGTTGATTCTCAACTGCCCTCCAAGGGCAACTAAGAATGGACAATAAATGCTAGCCAGCCAGTGATGCCCATGTCTCACAATGAATAAAAAAACCTTAACCTCATAACAATGATGGTTTTAAGTTCCTCTCACCCTTTGATTTTCTCCTATTATTCAGTTTCTTTTTGTGTCTTCTACTATGGAGGGAGATAATAAACACTCATCCAAAGTCTCTCATTTTATAACTCATATAAACTCTTGAAACTATTAAATGAACTCTGTTGCTTTTGTAGCACATACTCAAGGTGACATTCTTGTTGATCGCTTTGCCCTAATTTCAGAACATTTTGGCCTGACAATAAGTCTGAAGAAGACAGACCTTGTATCAACCCATTCCTGACTACATTCTTCAAGAACTAACACACAGCTTTGTTCAGGGCAGACGTTTTGTGAACATGGGAGTGTCCTCTCTAATAACATTATGCTAATGACAAAGGATCTAAGATTTTGGAAAGATTATGGAGTGTGTCTCAGAATAAAAATCAATGCCTACCAGGTACTGGCTCTTACATCAGTTCTTTATCATAGAATCACTACAATGCAGAAGAAGGCCTTTCAGCCCATCTAGTCTACACAAACTCACTGACAGAGCATTTTACCAGACCCACCTCCCTGCCTTGTTAAACCCACTAACCTACACATCTTTGAACAGTAACGGGCAATTTAGCATGGCTAATACACTTAACCTGCATATCTTTGGACTGGGGTGGAAATCAGGGCACCCAGAAAAAACCCATGTAGACACAAGGAGAATGTGTAAACTCCACATAGAAATTTACTCAAGGCTGGAATTGAACCTGGGTCCGTGGACCTGTGAGACACAGCGCTAACTGCTGTGCCACGGTGCGTATGGGCACTAGACAACTTACAGACATATGATAAAACAACTAGAAGCATTCCATCTCCACAGTCAGAGACCTATTTGCAACACCAGGTGACTGGAGAAAATCCCCAAAACTGAGGTTCATGCAGAGTGTTGTATCTGTAGCATTGAGAGCTCTGCTTTGTTTGGCTGACATGAAGGATTCGCATATACCAAAGGGAGCCAACTGCGCACCAGCATTAAAGGATTCCCAAACTTAGATCTAAAGATAATCAGAAAGCTAAGATCAGAGTTTACAATCTGGATTCCATGGGGAAATGCATCAACCTTGGACAAACACAAATGGAGAAATTGGTATTCAACTGATTTTAACTATTGAGGGGAGTAATGCCAGCATGATAAGGGGACATAATGCAAAGCCAATAGCTTCAGACATCCCTTCAACACCAACATCATATGTAGCATTGTAATCGGTGATGCAAATTGAGACTTGGGTTGAATCTTTTGGATAGCAGAGGATCAAACTTCATTGCCTGTTGAGTCAGTGAGGTACACATCCCTGCAGACTCTGAGAGACCATCTATCATTTTATCCTTTAACAAGCCTAATTGGCAGCAGGACTTTAGTTCCTCGCTGAGAAGAAAGTGTCATCTTGGAGAGCTGCTGGCCCATCAGAATGGCAGAAAGATCTCCGGTCCCTCCAGTGGCTGCAAAAAAATTCCTGATTCAAAGTCCTGGGAAAAAGATGTGTCAGGAATATATACAAGGAAGGTATTGGAGTGGTTGTAGTCTTGAGGAGGGTTTCAGAGTCTTGGAGAATATGCCAGGGTTACCACACCTTAGGCAGGCTTCCCATGAAGGTGCGCCTTCCTGCCTCTGATCTAACTCACTTTATTCCCAGTTATTCTTCCACCTCCCAGCCCCCATGAGATCTCATTTGCCTGATCTTTGGAGTATCCTTTCCAATAACATTATGTTAGGTGACAAAATCAACCATCACTTAGAAAATAGGAAGCATGGTGCTTTGCAAGCTCACAGACTTTGCAAAGAGCATGGAGGGTGCCACAGAACAAAGATCATTTTAAATATATTTTGTTCAACTGTTAATGGCTAATCTGCTTCATTTGTTCGAGCTATATTCAAATTATCCTATTAAATAAAGCTTATTTCACTATAAAAGATTTAATTTTGTCAGTGGAATTACTCCTGAAGAGAAATATCTTATCCTCACACGTATGCCAAAACAAAAAATTGTTTTGTCTAGGCAGACTTCCAAATGTAACTTGGGGTTCTGATCCAACTCCATAACCATATAGAAATCCCCTCACCCCTACTGCCTTTGTTGAAGGACAGTTGCCTGTTAGGTACAAATGTGCTTTGAGAATAATGGTCCAGTAGATTTGCCCTGGAGATGAGGGGCATCAATTTTGCACAGTGTTTGTGTATCCATTTGAACTCTCACACCATATCTAACATTATTGTAGCACATTTGGATTACAACTAAATTTAATTTTCTTGCGTTTCTCATTCACTGGCAGGGGTGAAGAGTGGTGGAGGGCGGGGCAGTGCAAGGAGAGGAAGATGTAACAAAAAAAACAGCATCCACCCCCATGGCAACAACTTGACACATTCAATGTTGTGGTGGTAAACCCTGTAGAAATTAACAAGTCAGTGCAACTATCCAGCAATGCTTCAATAAGCTTCAAAACAGCCCAGTCCATTAAACAGACATTGTCATCCCTATTAATTTCACTCTCTGTTTGCCTCTATTGCTACTGTCTACATTAGTTAAATGGATATTAATCTATTCAAGTGTAAGAATGACATGATCACAGATAACACTGGGTGGCACGGTAGCACAGTGCTTAGCTCTGCTGCCTCACAGCGCTAGGGACCTGGTTTCAATCCCAGCCTCAGGTGTCTGTGTGGAGTTTGCACATTCTCCCTGTGTCTGTGTGTGTTTCCTCCAGGTGCTCCGGTTTTCTCCCGCACTCCAAAAATGAGTGGGTTCGGTTGATTGGCCATGCTAAATTGACCTTTAGTGTTAATGGGATTAACAGGGTAAATAAGTGGGGTTACAGGGATAGGTCCTGAGTGGGATTGTTGTCAGTGCTGTCTTGATGGCTTAAAGGGACTGCTTCTGCACTGTGGGGATTCAACAAATCTATGAACATGAGATAGGCCAGGATTTTCATTCTTAGTTTAAACTCTTAATGTGATTAAATATTGTCCAATGGACAAAAATTGGAGATTAACTCAAAGGAATGTCAGTATTATTGATGTTTGTAAAGAGTATTAACAAAAGGCTTGAGATTGCTAAAATCAGAAGACAAGTGTTTATCATGTTCATTTCACTTTCTTGGACTATTTTAAAGTAAGCATTGACTCATCTGGTTTAAATAGTTTACAGTTTCCACCAAAATACTTGCTACAAGAGTTTTATAAGAATGTGTTGGCTGCCTGTTTATCTGCTGACATTGTGACAATTGTATCTCGGTTCTAAAACAAAAAAAGTTCCTAATTCTACAAATACAAAATGTACATTTACATTTTAATTTGTTTTTTTGAAGTTTTCCTCCCTGCTGTTTTTTTAATCTAAAAGATGAAGTGAAATTTCTCCACCCAAGTGCTTCTAATTTTGCTCTGACTCTTTCTAATTCATGATGTTCAATCTTATCTTGGACTGCCTCCAACCAATTCACCCTCTGAACAAATGCTTTGATCTGCTGCTGTTTCATTTATTGAACATTGTGTTGGTTTCCTCTCTTTTTCCCGAATCATTATCATCTTGTTGCACCAGTGACCACGTTTCTGAGGTGAATCCCAGGAGAGATTGGTGGCAGACACACACGCGCGCGCGCGCACGCGCACACACACACACACTTACAGGCAGTGACTTTGGCAAATTTCCAACTCTCTCATCCAAAATGTGCTGAGACGAGCTACAGCATCCCGTTACTGTCTTCACTGAGTTCAGCCATTTCAGCTGAGACCAGCGAGTGAACCTCAGATCTTCCCGCTTTGCATTGTTCACTATCCACTGTATAAACTTCTGAAGTCGCGAGGGTAGTTTCCCTGCCTGCTTTTGCTCAACACCAGTGGGGAAAGCTTTTCATTTCCACCCAGCTTGGAAGCAGTTTTGCACACCTCCCAGTTCTTCCCAAATATTTTAAAGTTGGTTTTGCTTTGAATGCAAAGGATGCAATTCTTTTCAAAGTTCAAACGTGCACTAATTAGCAACAGACCTACATTTTGTTTTTCTCCGCAATTGGATTTGTCACGGTCTCTGTCAGATGGAAGCCAGATTGTTTGAGCCAAGCCTTGTTTACTCATTTATTTGCTCAATGCTTCTTAAAAGAACTACAAAGCTAATTTGGGCGTTAATAAATTTCATGCCAGTTTGGTGTGAACCAGAAATAGAAATAAAACCATTTAAATACACATTAATACAGATGCATTTCCTGAAAGACATTTGCCTAAGAATGAGATTTCTAATACTGGTTTAAAACATGCCATAGGTTGAGGTGAATCAACCTTAAATCTTCACTGTTCCTAACCCCTTACTCCACCCGCTTAACAATTCACACTTGGACTTATCTTTAACTAATTAAAAGTACTTATCCAAGTGACAGCACAAGTGGAAAAGATGGTGAAGAAAACATATGGCTTGCTTTCCTTCATCAACCGGCCATCAAATATAAATGTTAGCAAATTATGTTACAGTTATATAAAATGTTGGTGAGGCCTGTTTAGAATGCTGTGTCCAATTCTGGTCACCAAATTACCAGAAGGACGTGGAGGCTTGGAGGAAAAAGTTTCCCAGAGTGTTGTCTGGTATGGAGGGTATTAGCTATAAGGAGAGATTCTTCTCTCTGGAAGAATAGGTGAGGGGTGACCTGATAGGAGTTTATAAAATTCTGAGGGATATATACAAGGTAAACAGTTGGAAGGTCTTTTTTCCAAGGCAGAAATGACAATTACAAGGGGAAACAAGTTCAAAGAAACTGGGGAAAAGTTCAGTAGAGATGTGTGGGAAGTTTTTTACACAGGTGGGGACCTGGAATGCGCTGTCAAGTGGGTTGAGGCAGATATGTTAAAACTTATCTGGATATATACATGAATAGGCGGGGAATAGAGGGATACAGGCAGTTGGTCTAGATAAGACAATATGACCAGTGCAGGCTTGGTGGGCCGAAGGGCCTGTTCCTGTGCTGTGTTGTTCTTTGATCTTTATATTTTGGTGTTAGTGTATCGAATGAATTCTTTATGTACAATCGACAGAATTTGATGGTCCTGTTGCAGGCTGCATAATGTGATAAGCTATGAAAAATCCATTGATTTTGAGATGGCACGGCGGTTAGCACAACTGCCTCACAGCGCCAGGGTCTCAGGTTCGATTCCTGGCCTCAGTCACTGTCTGTGCAGAATGTGCATGTTCTCCCCATATTTCATGGATTTCTTCCTGTTTCCTCCCACAGTCCAAAAGATGTGCACGTTAGATGCATTGGTTACGCTAAATCATCTCTTAGTGTACCCGAAAGCCACTGGAGTGTGGTGACAAGGGGATTTTCACAGTAACTTCATTGCACTATTAATGTAAACCTTAGTTGTGACACTAATAAAATTTTAAAAATGTGAGCGGGCACTATCCTGATACAATGGCTGAAATTTTACTGCCCCAGCCATGAGGGGAATCAAAACTGGGGGGAGACTGGACCACAGGAAGGTCCATTAAGCTTGGGTGGGATTTTCCGATTTTGGGACAGGCAAGGCTGTAAAATCCCCTCCAATGGATATTGTATTAATGCAATCAACTCGTAAGTCATGTTTTACGTGAAATATTTTAAGCAAACCTCCTTCTCGTATATCATATTTCTATCTAAGATAAACAGAAGTGGAGCTCAGTGTGTTCAATGCCAATCATATGGATTAATTACTCTCTGAAGTGCCTTTATAACTAACAGTTCAAAAGCACATCCCAGAAGAGAGCAGAAAAGTGCATTTATCTAAAAAAAAGGCAATAACTAATGTGTTTTCAGCACCAGGATGTCAAGAGCTGACATTCTGCTATTTGTAAATCTTATCAAAATAGGCATGAATGGAGTGGTGGAATGTTGGTAGGGGGGGGGGGGCAGAAGGAGGATTGGGGGCATGGTGTGGTGGTGGGGAAGGGGGAAATCAATAGATAACCATCTGTATTTAGTATTGTTCCAAATTTTCATCTCCTCAAGCATAAGAGGAAAGCCCTACGAGAGGTCATTGTCAAGGAGCAGTTCATACAACATTGCACAGTAATGGAAAAGTGAATAGATTGAAAGGGGAACGCTTAAAGCCTAAGATTAAAGAAAAAAACAAAGGTAGCTAATTCTCAGTGCGGGAGAACTGTGGATACTACCGCAGGTATTGTGATCAGTGCTGGACAGACTGCAGTTAAGGATGGAAACCAGAGGCGCAGAGAGGTCATTGCTTTGTGTAGGTTCTTGTGCTGTTATCTCATAAAAGTGAGTCGACCTAGTAGATTTAATTACCTGGACATAACAGCGTATGAGAAAACAGAGGTTAACTAGTGAGCCACCTGGTCCATGGAGATCTGAAATAGGGCCAACCAGCCACAATTCTATAGTTCAACGTGAGCGGCCATGAAGGCATTTAAAGAATCATCAAATCCCTACAGTGCAGAAGGATGTCATTCAGTCTATCAAGTCTGCACTGACTCATCCATACAATATAAGAGCAGCATTATTTTTGATTTTGATTTATTGTTTTCACACATTAACATTCAGTTAAAAATATTGTTTCTTGTGCTCTATGCAAACAAAGCATTCATAGAGAAGCAAATGAGAGAGTGCAAAATATAGTGTTACTTACATTATTACTTATGCCTTTAGGCCTCTTGAATCTGCTCCATCAATCAATCAATCCTGGCTGATAAGTTTCTCAATCCCATTGTCCTGCCTTTTCCTCACAACCTTTGATCTCCTTACCAATCAAGCACTTTCTATCTCTGACTTAAGTACACTCAATGATCTGGCCTCCACAGCTTTCTATGGTACTGAATTCCATAGCTTCATCACTCTCTGGCTAAAGAAATTCCTGCTCATCTCAGTTATAAAGGATTGTCCCTTTACTCCCAGGATCCTAGTTTATCCTACGAATAGAAACATCTTCCCCACGTCTGCTCTGTGCCGATTTTTCAGTACTCTATAAGTTTTGACATAGGCCCTATCCCCATAATCGTACATATTTTACCCTGTTGACCCCCGTAACTATATATATTTGGGAAATTAAGGGGCAATTTAGCATGGCCAATCCTCCTAACTTGCACATTTTTAGACTATAGGACAAAACCCATGCAAACACAGGAACAATGTGCAAACTCCACACACTCACCCAAGGCTGGAACTGAACTCAAGTACCTGGCGGTGTGAGACAGCAGTGCTAACTTTGTGCCACCATGCTACCCTTGCTTTTATGCCACAAAAACTCATCCACAAGTGGCATTTAAGAAGTCAGTTTCACTAAGGAGCAACCAAAGCAATGCATCACAAGATAACAGCAGCATATATACCACACAATAGGATCTGACAGATATAAGTATAGTTGGCAACAACTTTTCCAAACGACTCCCATCCCAAAAGGTAAGAGAAATCATAGTCTGAACAGTCCAGCAATTTGTGTATGTATTGGTAAATCTACTTCTTCAACTAGGTAAAGCCAGAAGCAATTAATCATTACTCCATTAGTCTAAAAACCATAAGTATTTATCAAAAGAAAGTTAATTTAGTTTAAAACACTTTAAAACCATTGAAGGCAGGATGGCTGGTTTTTTTGCAAATTTGAGCTTCATGTTATAACCATAGTTGATGGCACCAAGACACAACTCATCACCAGAAAAGAACAGCAAAAAATAATTCAGTTGCTCAAACATTCATTGGCGAGACAAGGGAAGTTAACACAATGCTTTAGATACTTAACAAGTTGGGAACAGCATAAGAAGTTTCACATAAAAGCAAAATATTACAGACACTGGAATCTTAAACAAAAACAGAGACTGCTGGAAAACATCAGCAGGTCGTCCAGCATCAGTGGAGAGACAATAGAGTCAATGTTTTATAAGTTTAACAATCTAATTCAGTAGGGCTTTCCAGAATTATATAGAGTACACAATACAATGAAATAATTCCTCAAGATCTAGTATCTCTTCACCAAATTTCCTTTATTTACAAACTCTATTCCACTCTGAAGTGAGCTTCAGATACAACATTAGAATCAGAAGTGCCAGAAGATCTGATGTTGTTCAGCTGGCAATAGGGAACTTCAAGTTGCAAGTAATAAAAGAACTAACTTCAGGAAGTAAATCGAAAAAAACAGTTTAATAAAGAATCATCATTACTCCAACACTTGGAATCATACCCTGGGACATACAAACACTGGACAATGCCCATCTGCTTTTTATTTATAGCAGGTCAGCTAGTCAGCTGGCCACCACATCATTTTGTCATTGGTTACATTGTTTACTCATGGCCTGTTACCAATGGTAGCATTTTAACAGATCCAATGTTATCATTGGTTACATTATAATAGAAGCTCCTTATTAAATATATAGGCGAGGTTCTTTGATTGGGGAGGAAATTATGGTCTCATTCAGAGAGCTCGTATTCCAAGAAGCCAACTCATGGGCCTCATTGATGTTATTACAACAATGTTGCCATGGGAGAAAGTTTATTTGAAAGTAATATTCCAGCACAACACTGCCTAAAGCCTTAAAGGTATTATGTACCTCGATGCGATTTCCTCATTTTAGTCTGTAAAGCCCAATTTCCTTTAGTCTTTCTTCATAACTCAGACCAATGAGAGGTGACATTAATCTCTTTGTATTTCTCTGCACTGTTTCTGGGACCCAAATGACTCTTTTATTCCTTGATGACCAGAACTGAATGCAATCTGGCCAGAGCATCATTATTACCTGCTCTGACATCCATTTTATTGCTTTGACTATTTAAACTGTTTTAGTCATAGTGAGTGAGGTGGAATCATGCAAGATTTCAGTCATTATATTCAAACCTCCAAACCAGTCAGGAGTGGTTCGGATACTACATTAAATTCAGGCTAGTCCGCAGTACTAGCCTTTAGAAACAAAAATTCTCTTCTGTTTCCAATTTGCCTTATCGCAATGAAATATGCTGCACTGTAGTTTTTTAAAATTACTGTATGTTTGAAATTCACCAAACATATTTATTATGTTTATACATTTGCTACTAAACAGGTCAGAAGAAATTTAAAGAATTTGATTAACAGCATGTGATTCAGAGTTAAAATGTTACATGTTATCATTCCCAGCACAGACAGATTCTCGATAAGCGGACATATCAAATAAGAGGCTATACTTCATCGTCTACACAATTTACTCAGACTGTGTGAATCATCAAGATTGCACATTGCAGAGCCAGGAGGCTGGGAGGCAAGTTTAAAGAAACAGTGCTTACTTTCAGCTGTAAGGCTAAAGTGATTATACAGGGGTGAGGCTCGGATGAATGTAAATAGACTGCAGGATACATTCCTTCATGTAGATCGCTGGCAGATGCATTTCATCAATACTCTCTGTAAGCTTTAGAGAAAAGCAACTCCTCACCTCTGGTGCTGTGTACATTTCAAAGCTGGCCCACCAATGTATTTGCATATAGTTCATTAGGGGCATGCCCCCTGCTAAGAATTGGCCCTAAATCAGATGGGCCTTCAAAGGAATGTAAGGAATAGAGAGGCCAGAGTAGGCCACGGGACTTTGAGTGAAAACATTTCTCCTCAACGCAGACTCTCCAACTCATGCAATCTTTCAACCACCCCGACAAGTCTTCTAATAATCTAAGTTTCAACAAGATCATCTCTCAAAGATTCATAGGCTCCTACAGCGCAAAAGTAGGACATTCCGTCCATCAAGTATGCACCAACTCTCTGACAGAACATCCCACTCAAGCCCTATCCCCATAATCCCACATAGCCAGCCCACTAATGGCCCTTACCTACACATCTTGGGACACTAAGGGACAATTTAGCACGGCCAATACACCTAACCTGCACATCTTTCGACTGTGGGAGGAAACCCACGCAGGCACTGTGAAAATGTGCAAATTCCACATAGACAGTCATCTGAGGCTGGAATTGAACCAGGTCCCTGGTGCTGGGTTACTGAGAAATGCTAAACACTCTACCACCATGCTGCTCTAACAATGGTACCCAACGTGAGGCGCGAACACATGATCCTGAGATTAACAGTCTCATATTCTACCAATTGAGGTAGCCAGTCTGACCCTATTACTATTCACTCTCATCATTAGACAATCCTATCATAGGATTAATCATGCCACCACTAAAGGAAGTATATCCTTCATGAGGTAAGGAGATCAAAACTGTGCAAAATATTCCAGTTGCTGCCTTGTTGAAGCTCTTTGATATTTTGCAATTATACTCAGTTTTATTCTCCAACTCGTTGCACTAAAGCTAACTTACTATTTGCATTTTTAATTTCTCGCTGTAGTTTCACGTTAGTTTTCTGTGATTCATGCAGAGTACAAGCACACAAATCCCTTTGAATGTTCATACTTACCAAGTAGCCAATTTCTACAAATATTCTGCTTTTCTGTTCCTAGACAGGCTAGGTCATTCCACATTTGCCAATGTTATATTCCATCTGCCACCTACCCCATTCAATTAACCTGTCTATATCATTTTTGCAGCCTTTCTGCATTTCCTCACAGCTTGCATACCCACCTAGTTTATTCAATAAGTATGAGTGTATTACGCTCAGTTTCCTTGCCCAAAAGTTTGCAAGTAATTGCCAATTGAAAATGTTCTATGTATTCTTACTCTCTGCTCCTGGCCATTAACCAATCCACAATTCATGTGAACCTAAGACCCCTGTCCTCTAACCTGGAATTTTCCAGTCTCGCAACATCAATGAACTCCTGGTCAGCCTGACAATGCATCACCTCAACTCTCTCCCATCACTACATAGCCTGGCAGAACCAGGAAATCCCAACACTAATCTCATCAGAAATATTTTACGTGGCACTAATGACTTCTAAAATCAAAATGTTCCACGCCACCTCATTGGATAATTCTATCATTTCAGGAATCAATCCAAGAAGACTTAATCCTGCCACAACTAGAGAATGGGTGACATGGTGGCAGATTGGTTAGCACTGCTACTTCACTGCACCAAAGATCCAGCTTTGGGTGACTGTCTATTTGGAATTTGCACATTCTCTCCATGTCTGTGTGAGTTTCCTCCAGGTGCTCTGGTTCCATCTCAGATTCCAAAAATGTGCAGATTAGATGGATTGGCCGTGGGAAATTGCTCCTTAGTGTTCAAAGATGTATAGGTTAGGGGGATTAGCAAAGTAAATACATGGTGTTAAGGGGGAAAGGCCTGTCAGAGAGTTGCTGCAGACTGGATGGGCTAAGTGGTTTCCTTCTGCACTCTATGTTTCTATGTCTTTTAAGAGACGTTTCGATAAGTACATGGAACTTAGTAAGATAGAGAGCTATAGGTAAGCCGAGTAATCTCTAAGGTAGGAACATGTTCGGCACAGCTTTGTGGCCAAAGGGCCTGTATTGTGCCATAGTTTTTCTATATTTCTATGATATCCATGGTAACTATGATACCCCTAAAAACTACACTGGCAGTTACAACCCCACAAACACAAGTAGTTTTGGCAAACTTTGATTTCCCCTTCAGAAAGCAACGTTGACTCAGTCTGATAGTACCACGCTGCTACTATGGCCTAGATTATATACCCCCTCAACTCACTCCCCCTCAACATTGCACGGATTATTTTCCAACAATATTTCATCAGGACCAACCAGTAACATGATATGATTCCCATTGGCTTTCAGTTCATCTATTTATATAAGATGCAATCCCGCACATCTACTCCAACCACTGCACTTCTGCTCATCGTGATTCATTTTTTCAGTTCAGGAATAGCCAATGCTGTACAGGTAAAGTGGAATAAACACAGCAAATACTGAAAATTAGAGCATGACCGCAGCAAAGAAGAAGGCCATTCAGCCCACCCTTTCAGTGTTAGCTCTTGACAAGAGCAAGTCAGCCAGTCCCATTCCCCTGACCTTTTCCTGCGGTGCTGCCATTTGTTTTCCCAATAAATAATCACCCAACTGCCTATTGAAAGGCACAACCAAACTTGCCTCACGACACTCTCGGACAGTATGTTCATAAGAAACTAAGAACTAGGAGTAGGCGTTTGCAATTCAGCCCCTTGAGCCTGCTCCACCATTCAGTAAAATCATGGCCTCCACTTTCCTGTCCGTTCTCCATTACCCTTCAACCTATTCCGAATAAAAAATCTGTCTATGTCCTTAAATTTACTCAATGTCCCGGCATCCACTGCAATTTGCGGCACTGAATTCCGCAGATTCACCACCCTTTGAGAGAGGCATTTTCTCCTCATTCTTTGTTTTGAATCTGCTATCTCTTATCCTAATGTCTTGTTCTGGATTGCCCCACAACAGGAACATTAAGGCCGTGCACTGTGTTCTTTTGGCAGCACGCAATGGAACTCTGTCAGCATTTGAAAGGGAAGGAGGTGTAGAATCCTTGAATGTTTACCATGACCATTTTAAAACTCTCCTGTGCATCCTGAATGTTGGCATGCACTCCTCATCTTATCAGCAAGTTGTGAAGAATCACTCAAAAACCCCATTATCTTTGGACCATATTAAAATCACCAACTTCCAGAATCACTGAACACTGTGAATAGCAGCCTGACAAATAAAGGAATGTGCCAAGCATTTCACTTAGGTTATCACAATTGAATTTGGCTTTTTAGTATATCATTCCAGATTTTTATGCAATATTGATTTGGTGATCAGATAGAATTAATATAATTTGTATCATAAATACAATCAGCTTTGATCATGAAAAAGATTTTATTATGGTTGTTCTAGTCCACTTTCTATTGATCTCTTATAATTAACTTGCTTTTTACTCTCCGCAATATGAAAAAAATGCCATTGTGTGTGTGATGGGTTTCATATATTGCAATACACCAGAAATCTGATATCTTTATGTTGTGGTTCTAACATCTGAAATTAAACCGTGATCCTTACGGTTTATCTTTTAAGATTTAATTAGTTTCAATAAAGACTGTCAAAAAATCATATCGGTTGTTTACACTGTGGTAATGGGAAAATGTGATATGAGTTAACTGGCCATATCACGAAGAAAGAACTGTGAGTAAGAAATGAATGATTCATCTGCACCTGTCATGCTGATAATCCCCAATTACTGGGGTTATTGGAAATGACAGCAATAGTAAGGTCAAATTAAATCTTACTGACCAATATCCTTCCACAGAAAGGGACTTAAAAATAAACCGAGGTAATTGCACTATGTGCTATGGCATCGGACCAAATCCGATTGCAGTTACAGCAGTAAATAAAACAATAGTCCACCTCACCTCACCTTTCTATCAAGTACCTTTCTATGATTCTAGAAGCAAGAGACCTGTGGCCTACCCTCTACCCTAACCCCATAAACCAAGGATGGCGCCAGAGCATGGAGACCTCTTGCAAGCTGTGCCCAGCATACCTTCTAATCCTTCTATTCTCATTCTATACCTCTAAAACTTTATTCTAACTCTTTTAAACTCTCTAACAATGCTTTATTTCAATTGTTAAGTTGATTTTTTTCTGCGCCCTGTGACACTACATTCTCCACTTTCTCCTTTCCTTCCTTCTCTATCAATGGTATGCTTTGTCTATATAGTGCTCAAGAAACAATACTAACTATACTAATACATGTGACAATAAATCAAATCAAATCAAAAATTCATGCATTTACTATGGCTAATCCACCTAATCTTTATATCTTTGGACAATAAGAGACCATTTAGCATGACCAGTCAACCTAAACTCTGAGTACTCCGATTTCCTCCCACAGTCCGAAAGACATTCGGTGCAATGGCCATGCTAAATTCTCCCAATATCAATGGACCTTTCTGTGGTCCGCCCCTTGCCTCCTCTGATTCCTGTGGTGTCCCAAAATTCATCCCAACAAGTCTGATCTAAATGATCCTCTACAGAACTCAATGACCTTCAGTTTGCAAATACTGTCAACTTGATACCTGTCCTCATGCTACCCCACATTGCATTTCAGCCAAATGATAATTCAGCATTCACTAGCTATACCATGGGCATGCAAGTTGTGGCTCTTATATAGAACAGTGTCAAATGCCTTGGTTAAGTTCAATTGATAAATTCATTGCTTCATTACTATGAGATTAATTTTTAACTTCACCAAAAAATCAAGTAAATAAGTCAAAAGCACACTAACCCTCATCCTTTTTTTTTAATTCCTTCATGGGAATGGACATCACTGGCTGCACCAGCATTTATTGCCCATCTCTAATTGCCCTTGAACCAAGGGCCTTATTACATTTCAGAGGGCAATTAAGAGTCAACAACATTGCTGTGGGTCTAGAGACCCATATAGGCCAAACTGGGTAAGGACAGCAGATTTCCTTCCCTAAAGGACATTAATGAACTGGATTGGTTTCCATGTCAATGGTTGGGTGTCATCATTAGTCTTTTAATTCCAGATTTGTATTGAATTCAAGTTTCACAATCTGCTGCAATGGGATTTGAACCTGTGTCCCCATAGCATCACCCTAGGTTTCTGGATTCATTGACAATACCACTACACCACCAGTTCCTCTCTGAGATCCCTGCCAACAAATTAAGTTAAAACCTCAAATATTTTTCCTATATTTTGTCTCTGACTTGGGAATATAGAAAACAAGAAAACTGCATCGTATTTAGAGCATATTACTCTTTTCACATCTGTTACTAATTGAGTCAATGTTGTTTTCCAACTGTGCACATCTGGGACAAACAACTCTGCAACTTATATTTTAATTCAAGCCACCTCTTGTGTATGTTTCACATTTCCTGCACCTCATCTGTCCCCTGATCTCTGCGTTATTGATTTTCCCGATCTACACTTTCCATTTAAATGCATCGAAAATAATAGATTACACCTTCAAAATTTTGCATTTTAAACCTTTTTTTGTTGAATATTCTATTTTCCCGATGCCTTGATAAGTTGGCTGTACTTTTTCAAATCCCTAAAACTAAAGTCTTATCTGATAAATGTTTTGTTTGTTCTGAAAGTATCTGATATCCCTTCTGGCTTCACACAAGGTCTTAATTCGAAAAAAATATTTCACTGTAAAAGCTATAAAGAAACTCAAACTTTTTTTGCCAATTCAGCCCACACTTCTGGGATTTGTCTGGCCGTTCTCAATACTAGTGTACAATTTGGTCCACTGCCTGAATTCAACTGTGCAATTCAGTGGTCATTTTCACTTGACCCTACCCTTGAGGATAACCCTTCTGTTTATTAAAAAATAAGTTAAGTAATTCAGGAGCCTTCAGATTTTCAATTTCTTAAGATACAGGCAAAAAATTCCAAGGTGTCTTATGAAGTTAGCCCAGACCCTACCTTTTACATTTGAATTTGGCATTAAGGTGAGCCGAAGGGGTTTCGCTCCAGGTATGATCCAAGTGACTCACTAGGGAGCTTCTATCAAACAAACTTTATTTAAGAATACAGTGGAAATATAACAATATGTTAGCATAACTTATACAATTACAAGATTTAAACATGACACACTATAAACCTAACAGCAAGCTATCTGTATTGTTCCAAGTCAAACAACATTCTACATGCATTCACCCTTCTCCAGACATAGCACAAGGAACAAGTATGCTCACGTGATACTAGATATTCAGCTTTTTAATGTCTGCTGTGAATTTGTCCTTTGAATGCTGGATTAAATTTCTGAAGGCACCCCAGTTTTGGAATCCCCTGAAAGCCCTTGGAGAAAGAGACAGAGAGAGAGAGAGAGAGAGAGAAAGAGATACTATCTTCTTCCATCAGCTTCTGGCAGCAAGTGTGAAATGAAACTAAAAACTGGACCATTCTGTGAAGCACAGCTATCCCTAGCCACATGACAGAACCTGTCAATCAGCCTCAATTAAGCTCCACTCAGCAATCCCAGGGGCACATTAAAACCACAGAACACTGCATTAGTGCAGATTAAAATCAACACAATATCAATTATACTGCCTCAGCAACAATAAATGACACCGGCTACAAACAACATGGAGCCAACAAATTGCAAAGGACTGCAGAAACATCCTGCAGAGAAACATTGTTAAAATATTTTCTTAAAGGCACAGTATCATCACAACTTAGTCTCCTAGAAAGGCCCACAAGTGTTTAACTCATAATCAAAAACCATAAACATTTCACTAAAAAATTGACTTCATATCATTATGATTCAACCACATATGTCCCAGAAACTCTCAATAGAATCCAAGCTCTTTCATGGGGAGTGATGGAAACCTGACTGAAACAGATTAATCTCAAATAGATAATGCCTCTTAGAATATAACCTTCATTTTTTAATTCTCCTAATCTCTTGGAAATATTCTTATCTACCAAAAGGATTTGACAAATATGCTACTTGGTGATTCAGCTTTAGAGCAACTTGGACTCTGGTGTAAATGAGCAACCTAGTTCCTTATTAGTCATCCAGTTCAGCATGTCCTGAATTTGACCTTACCTCAAAGATTTGTTCAGCCAAATTTTCTCATTTGGGAAAAAAAACCTATATTTGTATGAATTTCATTCTCAACCTACATTTTTCTGTAACTTTCTTTTCAATGTGCAACTAACTTCAAACTGTCATTACAACTGAATGATAGATGGCTGGCAACCCTCAAGTAATTTAATATCAGGCTCCAAAATGCTGTAAGTGTAAGCTCTTGACCTCTGGACATCATTCTTCAAATTTTACTGCATGCCAACATCTCCACTGGAAGCTAACATCATGAAGCTGATATCTTCTTTGTTTTTGGTCCCCATTCTCGGAGCCCAGAAGAATAATCGAACCTAAATGCTGTTCACTGACATTTATCATTTGACAGCATATGTCTGGTGCAAACAGGTTTGTGAATGTCCCTGCAAATGATACTTGAGACATCCATTTGGAATACAGAAGTGTGAGCAAAGTAGATTGTCTGTCCATTTTCCTACCCTCTGTTCTTTTGTTTTAATTTTTTTCTGAAGCCATTGGCATGCCAGTTGTGACATTTCATTATCTAATCCCTCAGAAGTGATCATGTTTGGTTTGGCAAGTGTTGGACAGCACCATCCAAACCTGCATCCTCTAACACTGAAAAGGACAAAGGCAGCAGTTGCATGTGAACACCACCAGCTGCAGGTTCTCCTCCAAGCCACGGGTCATCCTGACTTAGAAATATGTCAGTGATTGTCTCTGGGTCAAAATTCTGGAACTCCCTCCCTAACAGTACTGTGGGTTCAAGAAGGCAGCTCAGCACCTCCTTCCCCTGGGCAATTTGGGATAAGAAATAAGTGCTACTCCAACTAGTAATGCTCACATCCCAGGAAAGAATTTTAAAAGAAGTTTCATTTGTAAGATTCAACAGCCAGTGTGGGTAGTAGATTTTGACCATGAGAGAGGGAGAATCAAAGCTGAGAGCAAACTGGTTCTGGTCAATTATAGAAGGAGGCCATTTGGCCCACTGAGCCTGCACTAACAACAATTCCACTCAGGCCCTATCCTCACAAACCCATGTATTTAGCCTGCTAATCCCCCTGACATTAAGGGGCAATTTAGCCAATGGACCTAACCTGCACATATTTGGACTGTGGGAGGAAACTGGAGCATCTACATAGACACGGGGAGAATGTGCAAACTCTGTACAGACAGTGACCCAAAGCTGGAATAAAACCTGGATCCCAGATGCTGTGAGGCAGCAGTGGTAACCACTGCGTCATAGTGCCTATCATCCACATACATGCTGAAAAGTCATCTTAAATGGGAGATTTGGCTTATTTTCCCCAAGAAGTGGTGTACTAAGGACAATTCCTGCCCAGCTATCATCATCCTGGCCAGGATTACTTAGCTCAGTCTTGGGTTTGAACCTAAGTTCCTTTCACTTTAGTCTTCCTAAACTAATTACCGAACAAATTCACTGAACATAATTTTAATTTTCATCACCAGCCAAAAATAGAAAATAACACACCGGGCGGTTGATTCATTATTGTTCCTTTTTCACTTGGCAATAAAAATTAAAATTATCCGCATTGAGCCAGACGGAGTCCTATCGTTGCAAAGAATTCATAGCTTCACTTCATATTGTACGGGATGGAACAGGCAAGATTGATGATTGCTCCAGTGAAAACCAAAGCACGAACATGTTCCAATGCTACCATTCAAATCTGACACTCCCAATCTAGATAGCAACAATAAAAGTACAATTATTTGCATTTGTGTGGTGCCTCTAATATGGGAATCAATTCCCAAGGCACTTCATAAGAGAGTAATCAGACAACAGTCAACATTGAGCCAAGGAAGTAAACATTAGGAATTACTGCATGACTTAGCAAAGGCTGCAGATTTTACGTAGGGTCTTAAAGGGCACATGAGGTAAAGAAGAAGAAAGACTTAAAGGGAGGAAAATCAAGTGCTTAGGGCCTGGAAGGTGAAGGTATGGTTACCAATGACAGGGGAAGATGAGAGGGAAATGCATTAGAACTGGAGTTGATGAAGGATTATAAGAGAAGGTCATGTATAGAGAGGAAAGCAGGATCATGGAGGCACTGAAACACTGGAGAACTATAACTCAGATAATGTAGGTCTCTAAGCATAGCGTGGATAGATGAGCACCTTCTGATGCAATCTAGATATGGATAGCAGTGCTAGGAAACTGCCGTGGAGAGTGTTGGAATAGTCAAATCTGTAGGTGACAAAAGCAGCATGTTAGTTGAGACTAGGCAGTCTTCCCAAAGAGGAAGTAGGCAGGCTTGTGATGGAGAGTGCATGAGGTCAGAAGTTCAGCTCAGTGAAATCAAATGCCAAGGCTGCAAATTGCCTTGTTTAGCCTGAGAGTATCTGGAGTAAGCCACAGCTTAGTCCCATTAATACAAGGAGTGAGATGCCATCCATTAGCCAGCCTGCATTTAGGACTATTGAGAGCATGAGCAACCAATTATTGCCCACTCAAGGCCCTCAGTTTGCCTCTATTGCCAATACACAATGCAGTGACAGGCTGGGAAGTTTGAGAAGGCCATATTATTATGGCCATAATATGGAATATTATTTAAATAGTGAAAAGTTGCAGAATGCTACTGTGCAGAGGGACCTGAGAGTCCTTGTGCATGAATTGCAAAAACTCAATGTGCAGGTGCAGAAGGTGATCAAGAAGGCTGATGGAATGTTGGCCTTCATCACGAGGGGAATAGAATATAAAAGCAGGCAGGTCTTACTGCAACTGTACAAGGCACTGGTGAGGCTGCAACTGGAGTACTGTGTGCAGTTTGGTCCCGTTATTTGTAAAAGGATATATTGGCCTTGGAAGGAGTACAGAGAAGGTTCTCTAGCCTGATACCGGTTATGAGGAGAGATTGAATAGACTGGGCCTGTACTCGTTGGAGTTTAGAAGGTTGAGGGGGGATCTTATAGAGACTTGCAAGATAATAAAGGGGCTAGATAGGGTAGAGATAGAGAGATTCTTTGCACTTAGAAAGGAAACCAGAATTAGAGGGCACATCCTCAACATAAGGGGGCACAGTTTAGAACAGAGTTGAGGAGGAACTTCTTCTCTCAGAGAGTGGTGAATCTCTAGAATTCTCTGCCCATTGAAGTGGTGGAAGCTACCTTGTGCAATATGGTTAAGTCACTGGTAGATAGATTTCTGATTGATAAGGGAATTAAGGGATATGTGGAGCAGCGGGAAAGTGGAACTGATCGACTTCTGATCAGCCATGATCTTATTGAATGGTGGAACAGGCTCAAAGGGCTAGATGGCTTACTCCTGCTCCTATTTCTTATGTTCTTATATTTTTAACAATTTTGTTGAAATGGTGGGAAGGAAAGAGGAGCAGAAATTGGGTGGAAATGGTGGGAAGGAAAGAGGAGCAGAAATTGGGGGTTGACTTAAGCACATTGAGGATACTCTCAAGATATCCTGTTTTCCCTTCCCCATTTTGTTCCTCCTCACTTAATCTCTATATCCTTCTCCTACTCCCAAGTCGATTTTTGCCCCAATCACAGATTTAACTCTCTCTGGTGGCAATCCAAACATTGTTCATTAGTCAATTCAGACACTGCAGAGCCAACTAGAACTGTCAGCAATTCAGATTAAGAATAAGAGCTTGTGAGCAGGATTTCCTTTCACTAAGGGGCAGAAGTCCCATTGTCAGTTTGTTGAGACCACCGACAACATGTTCTTGCTGCAAGATGGCCTTTTTGGATAATGGTTGGATTGGAAGATCCCCTCTGCCCAATACACATTACAATCACCCTTTCACCCCCCACCAATAAAATCCAGACACATGACTTTCTATTACAATGGCAACATAACTGAGTGGTCCCAGACTGATCCATAGTGAGGCTCCAGAAGTAATTCAAATAGAGATGCAGGAAATTATCTGCCTGTTCCAAAATCTGGAATCAAATAACAATTATCCCAGTTAGCTGGACAACAGAGGGGAGGAGTTTGATGATGATATGTTGAGAATGTCAATACTTTAGGGTGACATGATGATACAGTGGTTAGCACTGCTGCTTCACAATGCCATGGACATGGGTTCAATTCTGACCTCGAGTGATTCTCACTGCGTTTGCATATGTTTCCTCCAGGGGCTCCTGTTTTTTCCCATAATTCAAATATGTGCAAATTGTGTGGATTGGCCATGCTAAATTGCCCCTTAGTGCTCCAAGATGTGTAGGTTAGGGGGATTAGCAAAATAAATGCGTGGGGGTACAGGGATAGAGTGGCGGGGATGGGCTGTCAGATGTTTGTGCACACTCAATGTACTGAATGGCCTCTTCTTACACTGTAGGGATTCTATGTCAAGGGTTGCACAGAAGGAAAGTAAAGCACCATTCAGACAAAGGATATCATTTATGACTTTGCTTGGGGTCGTTTGAGAGGTGCATGCAGGTAAAGAAACCTGATTGGTGAGGTTTGAAACTGTATTTGTGGGAAAGGTAGTCATGTAACAAAACATTTGAGGAGTTTGGATAGTAAAGAAAAGCTGGAGGTGGGGTGATAGTTTTCACAGACAGTTGTGGGGAGGAGGGGGTGTGGGGGGTAGGGTGGTGAAAGGTGGATGTCTGAACTGGGGAATAATAATGGAGATTTGGATTTGGAGAGGGGACATAAAGAAATAGTACCCTTTACACCAGTGATGGGCAGCCTGGGGCCTGGGGGCGACATGCAGCCCTTGAAGCATTTTGTTGACCATTGCCCATGTATAGCATTGCCACCTTTTGCTGACTTCTGTCCATGTAGTCTTTTTTCCAACAGGCGTGACTAAAGCAATATGCACATAAAGCAAGGGCAAGTGCAGTGAGGTACATGCTGATTGCATACATCAGAGGGAGTTTTCCCATCCGTCACGTTGATCTCAGATGGGGATTTTCCAGTTTTGGCATGAGCGCAGCTGGAAAATCCCGCCCAATACGTCCAAAGTGTAAATATTTTTATCATTTGAAGTTGATGATAGTTCTATTAATATCAGAACGATTAAGCATTTTCTGCAACCCGTAATTAAATATTCAGCATGTCTCAAATGGATTTAATCTTATTTATGGTTTCATGATTAATGAATGAACCTGAGATCAATCTTGTACCCACTGAAATGAAAGAGGGCCACTCATGCAACCCACTCATTAGCCTCTGTTGCCCATCATGATCTTTCGCTGTTAGCCAGTATGGAGGCCTAGAAGGAAGGTTGGCTGATCATCAGCTTAGCTAGAATGGGGACTAGGGAATTAGCTTCATGGACATGAAGGGACAAAGCAGAGAAGTTCATGGAAAATAGCTTTGAGGATTAGAGCAGGGGGAAAACAATTAATGACCACTTAGAATAGTAACTTAATTAACCAACATGGCAATGATGATCTTCCCAGTAATTTTACTTTTTAACCATTCACCATTACTGAAATTACATCAAATTATTTCTAATGTCTCAGTTAATTGGTGTACCTCTTAATTTAACATGAACTATTCCACAAATATTTTCCACGATTAAAGACATTTACATTCGAGATTTAGATAACATGCAGTTTCACCATCCCTCATGTGCTCACAATGATTGTAATGATGGAGAATTTAATTGGAATGTTACATTGTGGTATGCAAATGAGAGCTAAAAATAGCACAATGATTAGCATAATTAAAAATGTCATCAATAGCTGATTTGTATCAACTATGTCAGTTCCTGCAGAATAAATGATGTAACGTTGTTCAGTGCCACTTGGCATTTTTATTTTCTTTATTCAAATATTACTTCCGCCCGACTGCCTTTCTCTGACTTTCTTCAGAGGGTTCGAAAGTAATCCATCACTCTGCGTTGCAGAAAGGACGAACGCCGAATAAAACTCAACTAATTTAGCTAATAATAACAAAACATCTCAATAATTGCTACTGTTCAAGAAAATGTCAATGCGAAATTGGTAGGACTTTTCAATTGCTGCTGCAGTATTGCATTGTGCCTGGGTTGCCATAGAGATCAGGATCCAGAGAGCAGAGACTTGAGTGACTTCCATTAGAAACCTTGAATAGGGCAGCATGTTATTATGATTGATTTTTGACCTCCAGGGACCTAACTATTCTGAAGTGAACACCACTGCTTTTTATTCTCACTGTGCAGTGCTCGGCCAGCATTTCCAATGATATTTCCAGTGCCTCCGTATGATTCCACTAACCGCTCTGAAGCTCTGGGATGACCTTTCCCCTCTCTTATCATTGTCATCAATTTCTTATCCTATTACTCACACCAGTATTGTAATGCTGCCAGAAGATATGTACTATATCTGGCTGGATGACAATACACTGAAGTGAAAAGGATTTGATTTTTCCAATTCATAACCAGTGCATTAAAATCCACAAAATTAATATGTCTGGTTCCCCTGGTAGACTCCCAGGGATTCGACTATCAGATACTTGTGAGTAAAACTAACCATTGTGTACAACAGCCATCTGGTCTTATTTTCTAACACTGAGCTGGATTTTGTCTGTATGTTGGTGGATTTGATAGTATACCAGGACATTGGGGGCACCTTGATTTTGGAGAAGCTCCGATTCTGAATGCAGCTGTTATAGATAGAATGATACAGTGCAGAAGGAGGCCATTCATTCCATTATGTCTGCACCAACTGCAATCCCACCAGGCTCTATCCCCATAATCCATGCATTTATCCTAATGCATTTATCAGGGGCAGCCCCCTGACACTAAGGGGCAATTTAACATGGTCAATCCACCTAACCTACACATCTTTAGGCTACGGGAGGAAAGACAAAGTAGCCAAAGGAAACCCATGCAGACACGAGGAGACAAATCCTACACAGACAGTAACTCAAGCCTAGAATCAAACCAGGATCCCTAGTGCTGTTGAGCTGCCTTGCACCTTTAAAAGATATCCAATTGGGGAAGGCCTATTGTTAGTCTCAGCAGCACCCCCACATCCTCAAAGCTGGGATTGCAATTAACAGAGAGATGGATGTGGGCTTTCAGTGAGATATTTGGGTCTGGACCAGTTAGGCAGGCCCCGGCGAAGGCCTGGGGCATGGTTGGTGACAGCATACCGGGGTGAGTATGACTATGAGGAGGATCCCTTTGTGGGCCGCAGGATATCTGTTTAGGAACCACCCTCTCCTCATGAACAGTAAGGAAGTTGCCAGTGTTCATCAGGTGGTTTCCCCATGAGGTGGTGTGCCCATCCATTGCTAGTAAAATGCCAGAGAGGGTGGGAGGTGGGAAGAAACTCTTCATTGCCCACTTAAAGTAGCACAATTGGCCTCTAGGCAGGAGTGCTGTCCTCCATCATCCCTGCTGCTGGCAAATGCCATGATGGCGGGAAGCCAATGGGCGCTCCACTCTCTCAAATCTCCTCCTTCTTATTTCAGTCCTCCAGCCTCCAATCATGCAATTCCCATAAAAATTCAGCTAACTATTTAGTCCCCCTTTATTTTCCTAATTTCTTTGGCCTTTTACATTGGTAATATTCTTCCAGCCTTAGAAATGTTCAACTCTAGTGCTGGGTACATCCTTTTGATAATTTTGTTGTAAATCATAGCACTGTCCACCTGTCCAATACAAAACAAATTGGATCCATCAATAGAGGAGAGCAAAATTCAGATATCACTTGAGGCTAGAGCTTTCTGTTCCCTCTCTAGAAATGACTAATGGAGAGATATGCAGTGCCAGATGCCTTTCACCAATTTTTCACTAAAGGTAGAGATTGCAGAGCCAAAGGTTCAAGCCCCTTTCCATCAATCTCTCAGGGTTCAGTTGATAATATTAACATTGCAGAATGATAACCAATCCTTCAAGATATTCACTGTCCAAAGAGGAGAAATACCACTCACTAAGGTGGCATGCTGGCACAGTGGTTAGCACTGCTTCCTCACAGCATCAGAGACATGGGTTCGTTTCCTGGCTTGTCACTGTCTGTGTGAAGTGTACACATTATCCCCATGTCTGCGTGGGTTTCCTTCAGATGCTTTGTTTTCCTCCCACGCTCCAAAGATATGCAAGTTAAATGACTTGGCCATGCTAAATTGTCCCTTAATGTAACAAAACTAGATAAGCTAAGAGCATGGGATTGTGGAGATACAGCCAGGATGGGTCTGTGGTCGGTGCAGACACAATGGACTGAATAGCCTTCTTCTGCACGGTCGGATTCTATGAGTCTATACATGCCTCCATGTCATTTCTGTGGCTACAAAAGATTTGATTTAATTTACTTTGATTTATTATCACTTGCATTGGGATACAGTGAAAGTATTGTTTCTTGCTAGCTATGCAGGCAAAACATATTGTTCATGAAGTACATAGGTGAAAAGGAAAAGAATAGAGTGCAGAATCTAGTTTGGCAGTTACAGGTAGGGAGAAAGATCAGCTTCATGCGTGATAGGATCATTCAGAAGTCTGATGGTGGCAGGGAAGAAGCTGTTCTTGAGTCAGTCGGTACATGACTTTTGACATTCGTGAAAGAGAGTATGTCTGGGGTGTGTGGGGTCCTTGATTATGCTGGCTGCATTCCTAAGTTAGTGGAAGTGTAGGAAGAGTCAATAGATGGGAGGCTGATTTGCGTAATGGGCTGGTCTACCTTCACAACTGTTTGTAATCAGAGCAGGAGACGTACCAAGTTGTGATACATCCAGAAAGGATGCCTTCCATGGTGCATCTGTAGAAATTGGTGAGAGTTGTGGCAGACATGCCGAATTCTCTTAGCCTTCTGAAAAAGGTGGAAGTGTGATGGATTTTCTTAACTATAGCACCAGTGTAGAGGGTCCATAATAGACACTTGAACAGGAACTCCAAGAGATGGTAATAATTCCAATCACTCAAATGCTTAATCAGCCACCAGGATATGGGTGGGGGTTGCGGGGGAAGGTTGATTGATTTTTTTTTTGTTCATTGCATGTGGGCATAACTGGCTGGGTCAGCATTTATTGTCTATCTCTGACTGCAATTAAGAGTCAACCACATTGCTATGGATCTGGAATCATGTGTAGGCCAAACCAGGTAACGGTGGCAGATTTCCTTCCTTAAAGGATATTACTGAACCAGATGGGTTTTTATAACAATTGACAATAGTATCGTGGTCATCATTAGACTGCTAATCCAAGATTTTTACTGAATTCCAATTTCACCAATGGCTGTTGTGGGATTCGAACCGAGATCACCAGCATATTATCATGGTACTCTGCATTACAAGTCCAGTGGCAATAGCATGATGCCCCTGTTTGGGTTGGGCTGTGGGGGAGTGTGGTTGGTGGTGGTGGTGGAGTGTCAAGCATGGACTGGTAATGCACACGTATTTTTGTGAAGTTGGGAGGTTTGCAGTTCCACAGAAACTTCCATAATGATATTCTGGACCTGATGTTGAGTAATCGCCAATTGTCTCTTCAAGGGTTGTTATCTACGTCATTTCTTCCATCTGCAGCGAAAAACATAAGTGAGTTCCAACAACTGGCATAAGTCGTTGGTTTTCTATACTTATCTTTCTGTCTGAAACAAGTAGATCTCTTGTTCACCCATTTACAGAGCTGTCTAAAAATTGTATAAAGTGGACCAGCAGAAGAACCCCCTTCATGCCATCGACTGGTCACCCGTTTGTCCTGTGTTGTCTTCTACTCCTGAAGAATTGTGTGTGGCAAAACAACAGCTGTTACTCTTGAATCAATTCACAGGGCCAACAGAGTAAATGCTAAGCTACAATTTGCTGTGTGCTCCTCTAAAATAACAGATCATTATATGTGAAAACTTGGATTGTAGAAAAAGATATTTTAACCCATTTACCAACAGGGCCAAGCATCTTTTACAGCAAATTAAGACAAGAAGTCTGTCACCTCGATTACTGATTCAAGCCCCATTGAATCAAACCCCATTGAATGTTACAAAGGCTTTATTACTAACAATAAATAATTCTATATTCAGCAGGTTAGACTGATGAAAAACATGACTGAACAACTTTTCTCTCTATCTCTGACTGAGAGACCTTCCTTAACCTGGTGCACATTCTTGATTGGCTCAGCTTCCTGCCATTGGCTCTAGCCCAATCACATGACCCTCAAGTTAAGCCCTCTTAAAGGGCCATGTTACCACATTGACATAATGGCATTTGACTCAAATAATAAAGGTATTATTGCAGGATATTTATGTGATGTTAGTCCAAAAGGGAGCTTGTTCTTTGATAGTCTTTAAGGCATATTGCTAGGATTATATTTAAGAGAGGGTTCAAACAGAATCTTCCATGATCTGTATTTTAGCAAGAGTGGCTTGGAGCCCTATCAATACCATCTACACCTTTGCCTCAACCCAGCTGATGAGGAAACTCTCATAAATGCCTTTTACTCTTAGCTCAGCTGTTCCAATGTTCTTCTGGCTGGCTTCCCATCCTTACTGTGACCTGCCAAAATTCTGCTACCTGTATCATAACTCACAGCAAATTCCATCCACCCTCTACCCTTGTGTTTGCTGAAATACATTGGCTTGCAGTCTGAACATGATAATTCTTATCCAAGTTTTCAAGCCTTCCCAGTCTTTGCCCCTATAAATTTCAACAGCCTCTTGCACTCTTATAAATCTTAGTGATCTTCCGATTCTGGCCTCTTGCGATCCCCAAATCTAATCACTCTACCATTGTTAACAATATCTCCAGCTGCCTAGGCCCTAAGCTCTGGAACATCTTTCTGAAATATTTTTGCCTCTATTCTTCTCACTTCACCTTTAAGACAAAGGGTAAAACCAATCTCTTTGACTAAGTTTTTGATTACTTGATCTTCATCTCTCTATGGGCCCCCATCACAAATCTTTACTTGAGACTGTTCTAGCAAAGCACCATATAATTTTTTTAACCGTATCACTTGTGTTATATAAATGTAGATTGTGTTTTATTGTTGACACTGGAAGGAAGGAAGATAGTGTTCCACTATTCAGGTCAGAAACTCCAAAGTGTTTTATGAAACCCTAGATCATACATTTCACAATTTGAATTTGGCAAGGGAGGCATGAGATGTTGCACTTCAGGTATGATTCAAATGACCCATTAGGGAGCTTTTACCAAACAAAGTTTTTTTAAAGAATACAGTTAACATATTGTAATAACTTTTATCAGTTATAAATAAGAATGAAACCCATGATATTATATAAACTTTAACAACTCTATGAAATGTTCCAACCAAACAAACTTCCCTATGAACTTACTCCTTCTACAGGTTTAGCACTGAAAATATGAATGGTCACGTGATGCTGGAACATAGTCCTTTGGTTGGAGAATTGAAACTCTGATTTCCCGGCTTTGTAACTTCTAGCAGCACTTGAGGTAGAGATAGTGTCACTACCGGCCTCCAGCTTTCAGCCAGCAAACCACTGCAAGAGGCAGAATTCTCACTCCAGGAAGGCAAGAAGACCTGCTTCCACTAGCCAACAGAATTTACAATATCAGGGAGAGAGAGAGAGAGAGAAAACACTACTTTTCAGTCTGATAATCCAAACACTTTCTAAACGCAAACAGCAGCCACCAACCCAAAACTGAAAATGAAAGAAATTCTGTCACCTGGGATGTCAATAATCCTTCCCCCTAACAATACAAGTGGTCATAAAATACCAGGCACTGCATGAAGCCAGAGTAAAAGTAAACAAGATCCCATTTAAACCATTGAAGCAGAAATAAAAAGACATCTAAGCAGGCAGCTGGTGCAAAAATAAAACATAAAGGTCTGCTCACAAACAGCAGGGAACATAATTTAAAAAAATATTTCTTAAAGGCACACTAGCATCACACACTCCTCACACTGTCAGCCTTCACCATTGTGAATACCTTCAATATTGTACATGCCCTCATATCTGGTTATGGCATACACAGATATCTGTGACATTAATAAGCATGTCCCCACTGATAAAGAATGTTTGCAAGAAAAAAAACAAGCCTACATTGTGTTTCCTAAAAGAATACTCAATGGCAATGATAACTCTTCATCTTAGTAAGGGTAGAGGGTTAATGCACCGTTACCATAAAGCATCATTTTTAAAATAATTTATTCCAATTCATAATGGTAGGAACCCAAAGAATGCAGAGTGGATATTATAGCTGAGTAAAAGATTGAAAATAGCTGTATTACATTTATTCTGTCAACTTAAAATCCCCCTGAACAATTTTGCCTCAGCTAAATTTAAATTAACAGTTTAACTGAATGCGAGTCTCTCGAACTACTTGATGTGTTCCTCAGGTGAATGACAAGAAGCCCTTCACAGTCTTAAGTTATGTTTTATGATATGAAAGTGAAGTCAGTGAAAAGTACTAAGATGCTGGAGTGTGTGTCACAAATTGCTGCAGATGTATTCAAAATTGACAACATAATTATACTGTCTACAGTACACAAGGCCTGTTTTTAGGATAAATGCATCCCAAGTTACTTTGCATATAGAAAGCAGAGTGAACAAGAGATGAAACATGGACTTAAATATGCCTATAAATTTCTATCCTGCATGACTTGAAGCTGAAAATATGCTGTTCTGCACTTAATCATACGGGCTTCAGGCTGCTCCAGAATAAAAGCTCGGCTACATTCAAACTCTCTTCCCAGAGTTTCTTCTTCCTCCTACAAATCGCAGCTTCGGCTCTCATCTGTTTTCCAAGCTGACTGATCTCTCCACAATCAATGAGCTGCAATCACAGAATCATCACAGATTCCTGAAAGTGCAGAAAGAGGCCATTCGGCTTATTGAGCCTGTACTGACAACAATCCCATCCAGATCCTATACCAGTAACTCCACATCTTTACCTGCTAATCCCCTGATGCTGAGGGTCAACTTTGCATGGCCAATCCCGCACATCTTTGGACTGTGGGAACGAACCGGCGAACCTAGAGGAAACACACGCAGACATGGGGAGGATGCACAAACTCCACGCAGACAGTCACCGGAGGCCAGATTGAACCCAGGTCCCTAGCACTGTGAGGCAGCAGTGCTAACCACTGTGCCACTATGCCATATGGTCTAGATATAGGTCCAAGGCAGTTCACCAGTACAACACTAATGAAGTCAGTCAACCAATTTATTATCATTCCAAAGCCAAACTACTGAAGCATGGAGATCAGACATGAATATTTAGAACTCTTTCTTTTGCATGAGAAAGGTTCAGAAAAGGTTGAGAAAAAAATTCAGCAGGTTGCATCATTAATGATTGGACCTTAGAAGAATGGCAGAAGGAGTTTCTGAATGGAGATTTGTGATAAGTGGTGTGAATTTCTGAATGGACAGCTATGACAAGTGGCATTCCTCAGGGACTAGTGTTAGGACCTTTCCTGTTTGTAATATGTATAAATAATTTGAAGGAAAATGTAACTGCAATGATTAGTAAGTTTGTGGACGACACAAAGGTTGTTGGATTTGCAGAAAGCGATGAGGAACATCAGAGGATACAGCAGAATATAGAGACTTGGGCGGAGAGATGACAGATGGAGTTTAATCCGGACAAATGCGAGGTAATGCATTTTGGAAGGTCTAATACCGATAGGAAATATACAGTAAATGGCAGAAAGCTTAAGAGTATTGATAGATAAAGGGATCTGGGTGTATAGGTGTATATGTCACTGAAAGTGACAATGCAGGTGGAGAAAGTAGTCTGGAATGCATAAAGCATGCTTGCATTCATTGGCTGGGGCATTGAGTTTAAAAATTGACAATTCATGTTGCAGCTTTATAGAATCTTAGTTAGGCCGCAATTGGAATGCAGTGTTCAATTCTGGTTGCCACACTGCCAGAAAGATGTGGAGGCTTTGGAGAGGGCACAGAAAAGATTTACCAGGATGTTGCCTGGTATGGAGGGCAATAGGCGTGAGGAGAGATTGGAAAAACTTGATTTGTTCTCACTGGAGCAATGGAGGTTCAGGGGAAACCTGATAGAAGTCTACAAGATTATGAGAGGCATAGACAGATTGGATGGTCAGAAGCTTTTTCCCAGGGTGGAATTACTAGAAGGCATAGGTTAAAGGTGCAATGGGCAAGGCTTAAATGAGATGTACAAGGCAGAATTTTAAGACAGACAGTGGTGGGTACCTGGAACTCGTTGCCAGGGGACTAGTGAAAGCAGATACGGTAGTGACTTTTAAGGGACATCTTGACAAATACATGAATGAGATGGGAATAGAGGGATATGGTTCCTGGAAGTGTAGGGGGTTTCAGTTAAGTCAGGCAGCATGGTTAGTGCAGACTTGGAGGGCCGAAAGGCCTATTCCTGTGCTGTAATTTTCTTTGTTCTTTGTTGAATAGTTATTTCTCTTAAAGAAATTCCTTCAAAATTAACTAATGCCAGTTTCCCACCAAACATTGTTCAATGTGAAATACGTAGACTGTTCCTGAGGTATATTTACTGAGTCCTCAATTAGTTCATCAGCAGAGTTCCACTACTTATGTACAGAAGGACAGAAGACTTGGAAGCAGGAGTAGGCCATTCGGCCCCTCAGGTTGCTTTGGTGATTTGATTGAAGCATATAGGATTTTGAGAGAATTTAATTGGGTGGATGCTGAGTGAACATTTTCCTTCATGGAAAAATCTAGAACCATGTGATATAATTTACAAAATCTCCTCACAGCTATTGCCCGTCATACCAGGCAACATCCTGGTAAATCTTTTCTGTACCCTCTCCAAAGCCTCCACATCTTTCTGGTAGTGTGACGACCAGAATTGAACACTATATTCCAAGTGCGTTCTCTCATTTGAGACAGAGATGGGGAGAATGTTTTTTTCTCTGTGTTTGTGGAATTCTCTTCTGCAAACAGCAGCAGAGGTTGGGTCACTGAATATATTCAAGGATAAGGTGGATAGATTTTTGTTCAGCAAGGCAATCAAGAATTAAGTTTCAAATTTATTTGTTAGTGTCACAAGTAGGCTTACATTAACACTGCAGTGAAGTTACTGTGAAAGTTCCCTAGTTGCCACACTCCAGCGCCAGTTCGGGTACACTGAGGGAGAATTTAGCATGGACAATGCACTGAACCAGCATGCCTTTCGGGGTGTGGGAGCACCCGAAGAAAGCCCATGCAGACATGGGGGGAATGTGCAGATGCTGCACAGACAGTGACCCAAGCCGGGAATCGAACCCAGGTCGCTGGCACTGTGAGGTACAGATCAGCCACGATGTTATCCAATGGTGGTATAGGTTCGAGAGGCTAAATGTCCTGTTCTTAAATCTTGAATTCTTGCATGCATGTGTACTGGAGCTATGCTAATGAAATAAATGAGGATTCAGTGGATATACCTCAGAAGCAGTCCAAGTATTTCAAAGGAAATTCATATTAAGCAATGCTTGGTGTGAAATTGGCATTAGCAAATTACAAAGGGATTCCTTCTGGGGAAATACCTGCTCTTGTGGCATAGTTTACAGCAAAAGCATTCCAGGAAATTCAAGGCCAATATTCGGATTGAGGTTTCTATCACTCCACTTTGCTGTGTTCAGTTTTTTCCAAACTGTCTTGTTTCCTGAAACGCTTCCGGAGGTTACAGGACACACGTCCCATCATCATGACAGTAAACAGGCTTTCAACTCTCCCTTTTATCCAGTAAAAGAATCCTCTTAACCATTAATGTAACCACAAAAGGAATCAGCTTTCTGTCTGATGTAAAATTTGATGATCTAAACCTATTTCAAACAGTACATCAATAATGTTATTTTCTTTTCAAAATGATTTTTCAAGCTTCTTCCCTTCTCTTCTCACCTGAATTCATGCACTGGCCCATGCACTTCTCAAACCACGGCATCTCACTGTTAACCCACCTGTGTGACCATTGATTAAAAATTCATACAGAATGTGGGGTTCACTGGCTGGGCAACATTTCTCGCTCACCCCTATTGCCTATGAGAAGGCAGTGGTGAGCTGCCTTCTTGAACCATAGCAGCCCATATGGTATGTACACCTTCAGTGCTGTTCGGGCCTTCCAGGATTTTGACCCAGCGATACTGAAGGAAAAGTGATGTATTTCCTAGTCAGGATGGTGAATGCCTTAGAGGGGAATTTTCAGATGGTGGTTTTCCCATGTATCTGCTGCCTTTGTGCTCGTAGAAGGTCAGGGTAATGCTGACTAAGGAGTCTTGGTGAGTTCCTGCAGTGCATCCTGTGGATAATAGACAGGGCTGTCACTGTTCAGCGGTGTGGAAGGGTTGAAGGTTTGTGAAAGCAGTACCAATCAAGTACGTTGTTTTGTCCTGGATTATGTCATGGTTCCCACATGTTGCTGGAGTTGCACTCATCTACACCAACTCAAGGAGAGGAGACAGTTGGTTGGGGAAGTTCTCTCTCACTTTTAAAATATTGCTGAATGTTACCTAAGCTGTGTATTTGCCTTGCAGTTGGTTTGATGGCTTAAGTGGTGACTGATGTTTCAGAACAGCCTCTGTTATATTTTTTAAAACAAAGTGACTTGTCACAAGTTCAAAGTCCTTTTCCAAGTAATCGAATGTATTAGACTGATAAATCTCCCAAGAATGTCAAACAACCAAGATTTCTATGTTTGAAATGAGATATACCATCCCAATGTAACTGAATCTTCAATGAGATCCATTCAAACTCACCTAACACTCATTGGATTTTAATCTCTTCATGGTTTTTTCTGTAATGATCTATCAGTAACAAGGGGATGTGTGAATTTCACATGCGTTTGTCCATATGTAATTAGGTATTTGCTTGAGCTTCAGAATTGTCTGAAGCTACATACTCCCAATCACACTATATGCAACAGCCACCTACCTAAATAAAATATACATTTAAAATTTGTGTTATCTTCATGCTTGTATGTCAATAATCACTACTGTAATGCAGAAAATATGGTAGCCAATTTCTTCAAGACAGGAAAAATTAACATTATTTACCATGTTTCATTTGGTAATTCTTACTATCCTGAGTCACATATGCAGATATTTGTGGGCAATTTATCAATAATGGTTTCGATTTGAAAATAAGAATATTCTGAAGCTGAAGAGCTATGGTCCTGTATTTTGAAGGAACCATGTCCTTCTCTGGCAAGCATCGGTCACCCAACTGTATAATATAATTCTGCTTTGGGGAGGGAAAAAACACACTTTATATCTCAGGTTGGTCATTAATCCCTAAACTCAATAAAACACTGTGGTATGAATCAAATTCCCAACTCGGCATCTACAGTTTCCTGAGCAATAAACCATTCTCAAGTCAAAACTCGTAACTCACAGCAGTTATGTGATCCAACATCATTCATTTGGCTCTGTTTCTTGATGAATTATATTGAGCTCCACCATGCATTCCCAAAATGCCCCAACATAAGAGTACCATTAGATGCAGGAGAAATCCTTTCAGGTGTAATGACCCTTTTATTTTCCCCTAGGTCAAACCTCACCTACTTGCATTTTCTCTTACCTCACCTACCCCCATCGCAATTAAAAAAATGTTTCTTCAGACAAAAGACCATCACCTCCAGCAGAATCTCATCGGGCATAAGAAGCCCCAAGTTAACCAACGATGGAGAAAGGACAAGCAACTTTTCAGTGATATTTCTCAGAATTCAAACACAAACTGTTGGCCAGGAATTGACTCAAAAAGGCTGCAATCCCTTTTCAGGGTAACTGGCAAAGCTTAGTTTGTCATTTGGAGGGTGGTTAGTCCTCCATGTTGCCCATCATGGTAACTTCCTATTTGAACAGTTGTAGCACATATTTTTCTTTTATCTGACACGCCAAGGACTTCTCCTGCCCCCTCCTAGTTCTCCTAAGCCCTTTCTTTAACTCATTCCTAGCTACCTTGTAGCACCCAAGCGACCCAACTAAACTTTGTTTTTTCATCGTTATATATGATTTCTTTTTTCTCTTAACAAGACATTCAACTTCCTTTGTGAACCATGGTTCCCTCATTCGGCCATTTCCTCCCTCCCTGCCAGGGACATACTTATCAAATACAAGCAGTATTTGTTTCTTGAAAAAACCCCACTTTTAGATTGTGCCCGTACCTGACAGTTTCTGCTCCCATTTTATGCTCCCTAGTTTTTGCCTAATCACATCATAATTACCCCTGCCCTAATTATAAACCTTGCCATCTCATTTGATTCTATCCCTCTCCATTGCAATAATGAAGGACACCGAATTGTGGTCACTATTTCCAAAGTGCCCTCCCACAAACAAATCTAACATTTGGCCCAGTTCATTACCCAGTATCAAGTCCAGTGTGGCCCCACCTATTGTTGGCTTATCCACATATTGTAGCAGGAAATTCTCCTGCACACATTGTACAAAAAGTGTCCCATGCGAACTATTTGATCTATAAAGGTTCCAATCAACATTTGGAAAGTTAAAGTCACCCATGATAACTACCCTGTGACTTCCACACCAATGCATAATCTGCTTGGCCATTTCCTCCTCCACATCTCTATTACTATTTGGGGACCTACAGAAAACTCCCATCCTTTCCTATTTCTAACATCAGCCCATATTACCTCAGTAGGCAGATCACCCTCAAAATGCCTTTCAGCAGCCGTTAAATTGTCCTTGATTAACAATACTACTCCTCCACCTCTTTTACCACCTACCTTACTCTTACTGAAACATCTATACTCCAGAACTGCCATTCCTGTCTCTGTTCTAACCATGTCTCCATAATAGCCACAACATCAGAGTCCCAAGTACCAATCCACGTTCCAAGTTCACCTACCTTATTCCTGATGCTCCTTGCATTGAAGTAGATACACTTCAACCCACCATCCTGTCTGCCTGTACATTCCTGTGAATTTGGTACCTTCCTCTTACCTTGCGATCCTCAACACTGGCTTCTGGACAACATCTCATTTTCCCAAACCTCTGACAAATTAGTTTAACCTCCTCCAAAGAGCAGATGCAAATTTCCCTCCCAGAATATTAGTGCCCCTCTAGTTCAGATACAAACCATCCTGTCTGTACAGGTCCCACCTTCCCCAGAATGTGTTCCAATTATCCAAGTAAATGAAACTCTCTCTCCTACACCATCCCTGCAGCTACATGTTAACCTACACTCTCTCCCTGTTCCTCAACTCACTAGTACGTGGCCCTGGCAACAGACCAGAGATGACAACATACTTTGATCTAGCTTTCTGCTTCTGGCCTAGCTCCCTGAATTCCTGTTTTAAATTCCCATCCCTCCTTCTACCTACATTGTTGGTACAAATGTGCACCATAACCTGCAACTGATCCTCCTCCTCTTCAGGATTTTGAAAACATGGTCCGAGACATCACGGACTCTTGCACCTGGGAGGCAACATACCATCCGTGAGGCTCTTTTGCTGCCGCAGAACCTCTTATCTGTTCCTCTAACCATTATGTCCTCAATTACTATTGCTCTCCTACTCTCCTCCCTTTCCTTCTGAGGCACAGGGACGGACTCAGTGCTCAAAGTTTCGGTCACTTTGGCTTACCACTGGTAGGTCATCCCCCTCAACAGTATCCAACACAGAATACTTGTAACTGAGGGGAACAACCACAGATCACTGTGCTGCCTGCTTCCTTCCAACCCCTCTCACTGTCATCCATCTATTTTCATTTTTCGGAGCCTCCAAATCCCTGAAGCTTTTATCTATGATCACCTCTGTCTCGGGAATGATCTGAAGCTGATCCAGCTCCAGCTCTATTCTTTAATGTGGTTTTTGAGGATTTGAAGATGGGTGCACTTTCTACAGGTGAAACTAGCAGGGATACTAATAGCATCCCTCACCTCAAACGTCCTGCAGGAGGAACATTGCACTGCTTTCACTGTCATTCCCTCTGGATAAAAAGAAAGATGTGTTGCCTGATATTTCCTCACTCCCTTGGATTAGAGGAATAAGTGAAAAAGGAAAAAAGAAGAAGGTTTACCTGCTCTCACTCCAAGCCTTTTTTTTAGGTTAGAGAAGGGGGGAAGGTGGGAGACCCTAGAAGTCTAGAGTCTCAGGTTTCCTCCCCATTCAAATTTACTGGGGGGAAAAAAACCTTCCCTGGTGATATTGGGGCCTACTTCCAGTTTTACACTCCCAGTTTAAAACAAAACCGCCAAAAAAAGTAAGGTAAAAATCCCTCTTAACCACAAGCTCTCTGCACTGAATCACCACTCCAATTGCTCCTCTAGAAACAATGAGGTCGAAATCTTGAGGGTAAGTATCTTTTAAAGGGAAAAAAAAACCTTTTCAGGTGTCACTAGGGCCTATTTCCAGTTTTACACTCCCAGTTTAGAATAAACCTCCAAAAAAAGTAAGGTAAAATCCCTCTTACCTAATAGCTCTCTGCACTGTATCTCCACTCCAACTGCTCCTCTACACAATAACATAACATCACAAATATCTAACCACATAACTTACTGTGTTATACAAGCACAGTTTTCTTAGTTGAAAATTACACAACATATTATAAAATGACATTGATTACCCAAAACAAAAGCAATTGGTAATCTTAACAAAAATATTCTAAGAGCATGAAAGCAGGAGAAAATCATATCCAGTTTTTGGGTGAGCTCCCAGATGCAATCATATGATACTTAGAAACCAATGTTCCCAAATCTGATTCTTTCCAGCAAGAGGAGTGGGCAGAGACTATTCTCGCCGGGAAGCTGGATGCTGAGCTCTCGGGGCGCCATTGCAGCTGCATCCTGATCTTTCCTTCATAAAACTTCCTGGAATACAAATTGTACCACACCCCACTATCAATGATTGATGTGCTATTCTGCGTCTCAGAACGTTCATTTATTTATTTATTTTGTTAGATGCATAATGAAAATTTTCTTCCTTTGAAACAAAATATCCATAATCTGCAATAGCCTGACTCCCTTCAAGTAATTCTCTGAACTATCTTGAGATCGAATCATACAATCCCTGCAGTGCAGAAGGAGGCCATTTGGCTCACCAAGCCTGCACCAAAAGCAATCCTACCAGACTCTACCCCATTAATCCCACACTTATACCCTACCAATCCCCCTGGCACTAAGGGACAATGGAACCAATCATGAGCACGGCCAATCAATCTAACCCACACATCTTTTGAGGAAACTGGAGGAAACCCACATAGGTACGGGGAGAATGTGCAAACTCAACACAGACAGTCACCCAAGGCCAGACTTGAACCTGGGTGCCTCGGAGGCAGCAGTGCTAACCACCATACCACCCCTTTATATGGGGTGGGATCTTACAAGTTCACTCGAGCGAAACTGAAAATTCCTGCCTGATATCAATGAACATTTCTGTTGTCTGCCCCCCACCTGCTCTGATTCCATGGCGGGTGGTGAGGTGGAATTCCAATGCTAATTACTACAGCTGCCTCTTTAACTCAGAAAACTTTGTTTCCCTTTCCCAATGAATTCTCCTGAACAATACCTTTATCTATGCTGTCGTGGCATCAGTCTTCTCCAGCCATCCTTAACATCCCAATTTACTGGTTATTGGGACTCTTTGCATCTCCCATGTCCTGGCCTGTTTTCTTCTGACAAGGTCAAGAGATTTTCGTTGCAACTTTCCTAAAATTGCACAAAGTGTTAGATCAGGTAGAAAAGCTGTATGAAGCTTCACAGATGCCTTTTCCTGCTTGATCTCTAAATGCTGGTGAGGATCACACAGCCAATTGGAGAGCTGTGGCCTAAACATGGCAGCAAAACCAGCATTCTGAAATCCAGGTACCTTTTTTAAAAATGCCCTGATTTCAAAGTTAAATTTAATGTCCCTATTGCCCACTGAGCTCAGGTCTCCCATAGGATCAGTTCCAACCCAAGCACTGGAGCAACCCCCACCACCACCATCACAATTCTCACCTCAGGTACCCTTTTTCTATCAGGTATCATTGTTCTCCACTTCCCCCCGCACCTCCCCACCACACATGAGGGGAACCTCCCCTTCCCCTCCCCCCCATGAAGGAAATTGATCTCCCCCACTAGATCTCCCTTGATATCATTCCTTCATGGGCCTCCTTGGCACTACTCCCTTGGCACTGCCTCCAGCAGAGGGAAATACCCAGCCTTGTCCCTAAACACTCCATGCTTGCAGGCAGCCTGGCATCTCTGGAATGGCCACCATGACTTGTTTTTGCTTTTGAAAACCAGTATTGATTTGTACTAGCATGATGTCATGCCAACAGATGGAAAGGATGTGTTGTACATGGACACTGTGATGTCAAGTCCAGTAATCTCATTTAAATATAATAAAATATATGGAAATCAGGTTCACAGCCATTCTGGCTTTGAACGTGGTCAAATCACCTATGGGGGGGTGCAGACAAAATCTCAAACTGAGATCTCACTGGAACAATTCCCATTTCTGTCTGCGCACGAGATGTAACAGTAATTAACACGATTTACATCTGCAGCTAACAGCTAACTCAGTCCTTTGAGTCCTGGCGACATCCTTGTAAATCTCTTCTGTATCCTCTCCAATTTGATAACAACTTTCCAAGAACAAGGCGACCAAAACTGAACACAATAATTTAGGCAGTGGCACAGTGATTAACACCGCTGCCTCACAGCGCCAGGAACTCAGGTTCAATTCCTGGCTTGAGGTACTGTCTGTCTGAGTTTGTGCATTCTCCCTATGTCTGCAAGGGCTTGCTCCAGCTTCCTTTCACAATCTGAAAGATGTGCTAGTTAGGTGCATTGACCTGGACAGGTGCTGAAGTATGGCAATTAGAGGGATTTCACAGTAATTACATTGCAGAGTTAATATACGCCTCATTTGTGACTAATAAATAAACTTTAAAAGGTGCAGCTTCACCAACATCCTACAACTTCACAACTTCTATACTCAATGTCCTGATTGATGAAGGCCAGCAAGCCAAAAGTCTTCTTCACTGCCCTATCTACCTGTGAATCCTGGGACTGAGGATAGGCTGTTACCATCACAGTCAACCCTAGAACTGAATGGAGAAGACACATATTGAAGAACTAGTACACTCTGGTTTCTCTTGATCCTATAAATATTTTTCTGTACATAGCTTGAGTTAGTTAATGAATAGTTGTTGTTGTTAACCTGGTGGCTGCCAATTATTCCAATTATCACATAACACTAAAATTACCTTTGCTCTTTAATCATTTGACATTGAACCAAGACAGTAGAAGCTGTACAGGACTTAATCTTGCTCTTTGCTTGAGCAGGATAACACACAGCACATCAAATGGAATGAAGATACGGTTTTTAAAAAAAATTAACACAAAACACAGTCAATATAAAACTCTCAATTGTGTTCAGTCAAGTTTAAAGTCAATTTAAAGTTAATTATTCTGTATCTACCTAAAATAATTAAATTGCCTTTTCTTAAAAAAAGAAACAAATGGTTTTAAAACATTTCCCACTAAAAGGAAGGTATTAGTTTTAATGATTCCTTTCACACTCAGAATCACAGACACAAGAACTTGTCTTGACTGATAGAATGTAATGTTGTGGTATAATTCTCCTCATTGACCTACTCTAAACCTTTCAGGCATGATTTATGGGAGTCCCTCAAAAACAATGTGTAGCATTTACTGCAGCAGTGTATTCAGTTTGTATCCTGTTTATGCTGACTTTCCAAGGTTGCATTTTTTGTACAGGAAGGAATCAATTTTATTGTGCAGTAATTAAAGTATATGTCAGCTCACCAGGTACAGATTGGAAAATCAGATTAAAACATATGATGGGAGGATACACAACGGGAAACAAATACCTGGCATTTGTCTTCATGGTGGAAGATCTCAAAACCGTTTTGTATTTTGTAGGAATCAAAAGTCTAATGAGAGTCAGTAACCTAAAGTTGCTAAAACTCTGTCGTATTGGAATGGAATCTTCCCAAAGATCCTTCTCAGGATCTGACGGAAACCAGCATGTCTCTCTCCAGAAACATAACCAATGTTTCAGACCAGATTTTCTGGCACTTACTACACAGAAAATTTGGAGGTCTGGCTTGTGCCTCTGGCGAGTGGGTCCTGAGAGAACTGGCAAGGCTGAGATCGGGCATCATCTTCACAGGGCACCTCAATCTGTGTTTAAAATAAGTTCCTCCAGTGCCCCCATGGACGCGGAGGACCATGTCAACAAGCATCGGGTGACCACCACAGAAGTATCAAAGAGCTCTCTTCCCCCCCCCCCCCCCCCCCACGCTATCACTGGGACTCTCCCTATACCCTCTCCCCACCCCCACACTGTCACTGAGACTCTTTCCCCCTTCTCCCCAAACCTACACTATCATTAGGACTCTCCCCTTTCCCTCCCTCCACTCTCACTCTGTCATTGGCAATCTCCTCTCCACCTCTCCCCAGCCTATGCTGTCACTGTGGCTCTTTCCGCTCCCTCTCCCCACTCCTGCACTGTCACTGAGATTCTTTTATCCCCCCTCCCCAATCTTACAGTGTTATTGGAGCTCTTCCCTCTCCCTCTCTCCACCTCCACTCAGTCACTGGGGCTCTCTCTCCGCCTTCCCCACCCCTGCACCGTCATTGGGGCTTTCTCACCACCCACCACCCCACCAACTCCGCACCCCTGTACTGTCAATGGGGCATTCTCCTACACCTCTGAAAACCAATAGTGATTCGCGAGTTTTAAGCACAGATCACATTCCGCACGCACGTTGAATTTCTGCAATCTTTTGCTCTGGTGTAAAAAATCATTATATTTACAGGCAGCCCTGTCTCCAACCTTTGCATCTGGAAATTTGAAAACGGATTTGAGTGAAACTGTGTAGGAGAGAAGCACTTCCAATCAGTGGAGCAATTTCATGTCAAGTTTTTGCCCAGATTGCCAACTGCACTCACAGCAGGAATGTTATCCCAGTGCCTTTGAGGTGGGAGCATTAAACTGAGGCCATATCTATCTGTTCAGATGACTGTTAAGGATGTTATGGCATTCCACAAAGAAGAATAGGGATTTCTCTTTTCCTGGTCACTACTGATTTGATTTGGTTTTGATTTATTATTGTCACATGTATTAGTGGAAAGTACTGTTTCTTCGGGACTATACACACATAGAGAAAGGAGAGAACCCATCAACCAACACCACAAAACAGGCTGAGCAGTCATTCTGCACACTTGCTGTTGGTGGCACTGCACTGTACACTAACAGAATTGTGTGCAAAAATGTGATACAATCAATGCTTCAGCTGAATTGAAAATTAAGAAAAGACTTAGTGCAGTAAAGATATGACAGCTGCACAAGTACTGAGTTAACATGACGGGCAACATGTAGGAGTTTGAAAAGAAACAGAGGAGGCAGTGCCCTACAGGTATTATCATGAGACCATTAGTTTAGAAACTCAGCTAATGTCCTGTAGGCCTGCATTCGAATCCTGCCATGGTAATTTGAATTCAATGAAAAGAAATCTGGAATCAAAAATGTACTGATGATCTATTGCCGATTGTTGGAAAAACCCATCTGGTTCACTAATGCCCTTTAGAGAAGGAAATCTGCCCATCCTTACCTGGTCTGGCCTACAGGTGACTCCAGAGCCACAGCAACGTGGTTGATTCTCAACTACCATCCGAGGGTAACTAAGGGTGGGCAATAAATGCTGGCCCAGCCAGTGGCATCTATGCCCCACAAATGAATTTAAAAAATTAAAAAGTAGGATTTGCCATGATCCCAGTTTCCCTGAAAAGGGGCTGTATCTGTTTTAAATAAATAGCTGGCGCAGCATTTCTCTCCTGAACTCTGAGAAAAATCACAAAAGTTTCAGATGACATGCTTGGAAATCGGAACAACATTTGTGCCTCTACCCGTTTTGCCACCAGCGACTCCTCTCTTCACTGGGTAACTGTGTACAGCACAAGCGCATTGGTTATATAGCCATTTCCAGAAGGATTATAAAAGATTTACAGCTTCTCTCAGGTAAAATGGTCAAATGTTCTGGGAGAGTTCTTGTTTGCAACATTTATGACTTTTTTTTGTTATTTGGGCAATCTTAAAATGCTCATAGCTGCTGCACAACATTCAAAGCTCTGGAGAGGTTTCTGGCACGATGCGTGTACTTTTACTGATGCCCTTCCTGGGAATTGCAGTCTGAAGAGAGAACAAGGAAAAAGCACCAAACAAGCCTTTAGATGGAGGGGAAGGGGCAAGAGTAAAACAGGCCCATTTGTGGCAATTCTAACCCTTCCAAGAGAATTTTTTAGCTGAGATGAAGACCCCATATCCATTGTTCTCCAAGGAACGGTGCATAAGGAGGTTAGCTTCTCTGGAGATAAACTTTTTGTGAAGACAAGAGTAAAAGTTTGAGCTCCTCAAAAGCTAAATTAAAAATAGGAACACTCAGCAGGTCTGGCAGTATCTGTAGAGAGAGAAACAGAGTTGACTTTTCAGGTCAGTGACCTTTTTTTTCAGAACTTTTCTGAAAAATATTTGAGATGTGGACCAGAACCTTCCAGCCATTCCCATCGGCAAGATCTTCCAACCCCATCAATGGCGAAACCTGTTTGTGGGTTTCTCAGCGGCAGGGGGCACAAACAATGGGAAAACTTGTTGACAGTGGTGGCACCTGTAGATCCTGCTGCAGGCCAATTGTGGTCTCCTTCTGCCTCAAGAAAACACACGCAGTTGATGCAGAAAATACCACCCTCGCTGGAATTCTCCTGTTTCGCAAACCTCTTTACCACTACCAGCGAGAACAGATAATTTGGCACTCAGCCAAATCTCCATTCACAGCAGTGGAACTGGAGAATCCCAGCTGCAGACAATGTTGAAGAATTCCAGACTCTGTTCCTCTCCACTGTTGCTGCCTGACCTTCTTTCACTGGATCTCTTGACTTCACCATTCGAATTTAATACCCTATCAACAGCGAGGAAATTGATTCTCAAATTTAAACAAAATGGACTTTATTTTAAATGAAAAATGATTGTGCAAAATTTACATCTGTAGCATGTGTTCTTTGGATGCTATGAGTGGACTTAAAAGATTCAAGATAACATTGATGGCAGCATGCATACTTCCAATCCGTGCCTGCTAGAATTAATATTGGTGACGGGTTTAACTTGTGTGCAGTGAGGTATATCAATAGTATGCAGAGTAAGACCAGTGGAAGCAGTGGCTTTCGAAACAGTTCAGAGGAGGTTCACTAGGTTGATTCCAGAGATGAGAGTTTGTCATAAGAAGGGAGGTTGAGTAGGTTAGGCTGATACTTTCAAGAATTTAGAAGAATGAGAGGAGATCTAATTGTGATATCTGAGATAAGAAAAGGTATTGACAAAATGGACATACAGCAGATGCTTTCTTTCGTGGGGCAATCTCGAACAGAAGTCATGAGGTAGGATTTTATGGTCTCGCTCATCCTGAAATGTAAAATCCCGCCTGAAGTCAATGGATCTTTCCATTGTCCGCCCCTTGCATGCTCCGATTCCCGTGGTAAAATTTTGGCTATAGTTTTAGGATAAGCAAATTCTAGAGATGAAGAGAAACTACTTCTTTCAAAGTATCTTGAATCTGTGGAATTCATTACCTCAGAGTGCTGTGGACGCTGGGACATTGAGAAACGTATCGTCAAGAAAGCTATTGGAATGTGCTGAAATGCAGAGGTTGTTAATAATGAGCTAAAGAATAATAGATGTCAGATAATGAATGTGGGTGGCACAGTGAACAGTGGTTAGCACTGCTGCCTTACAGTGCCAAGGACCCAAGGACTGCTTTCGATTCCCAGCTTGGGTCACTGCCTCTGTGGAGTTTGCATATTCTCCCCATGTCTGCATGGTGCTCCAGTTCTCTCCCACAGTCCAAAGATGCGTGGGTTAGGTTGATTAGCAATGCTAAATAGCCCTTTTGTGTTAGGGGGACTAGCAAGGGGAAATGCAAGAGGTTATGGACACAGAGTTTGGGTGGAATTGTGACTGGTGCAGATTCGATGGGCTGAATGGCCTCCTTCTGCAGTGTAGGATTTTATGATTCTATAAACTTCCATAATATGAGGCAGTTAGGCCTTACAAGAACAAGACAATGAAGAAAAGGAACAAATCTACAAAAGAAAGATTAAGACCAGAGTACAGAATGTAAATAATATGGAAGGCACCACACACAAAGGAAAGAAAGATGCCCAGCTTGGGAAAGCAGTACTCTCTAACTATAAGAAATGGAATCACTTTGTATGCAAGTGTTTTGCTGGAAAGAAGAAAAGCAAAACTATAAAATGATTGCTGGCGAGATGTCGACTGATGACTCTGACGGATCACTCTACACCTTAGAACAGGTTAGCACCATCATGTTTCAAAGTAAAAAGTAAAAAGAAGGACAACATCAAGTTAGTATAGAATGTCAGAGAGACATTGGTATCAAATGCAATATCATGATCTTCACAGACTTGTGTGAAACGTTCAAGGTGATGACCCAACAATGAAGCTGTCAAGGGTCAAGTTGAGGATATATGATGAGACAATGCTTACCCCAAGAGGAGAAACGAAGGTAAGTTCCCAGTGAAATGGGAAAAAAGAAGACCTTGCTTGGGTCACTGTCTGTATGGAGTTCACACATTCTCCCCATGTCTGTATGGTTTTCATCTGGGTGCTCCAGTTTCCTCTCACAGTCCAAAGATGTGTGGTTAGGTAGATTGGCCATGCTTAATTCCTCTTAGTGTTGGGGGATAATCTAGGGTAAATACATGAGATTGTGGGGATAGGACGTGGATAGAATTGTGGTCAATGCAGACTTGGGCTGAATAGCCTTCTTCTGCACTATTGGGATTCTATGATTCCAAACAGTAGACAATGAACAAATTCCACTCATCTCAGATAAAACAAGTCAAAGTTTTGGGCTGGTAAACTCCCATACACCGGAATTGGTGTGTAGCGTTTTCTCTGTGTAAAACCTTTGACTGCTGAACAGATTTTGACAAATCACAAAGATGTTTTCACAGGTTCTTGATGTCTTTCTGGTTATTATTATATTGAAGTTAATTAGAGTGTGAAACTCACTCAGCAGCTGAAATTTTATCATCATTCATGCCAGCAGAATTTTCCCATCCTGCTGCAGTGAACAGAGATTTGGCTGGGCACTATATTCACTGACCTCGCTACAGCTGCAGTATGGCATGACCAGCTGGTAAGATTGCGCCCTGCAGCTTCTGTGGGAGGGGGGGGTGTGGTTCTAGCTGCTGTCAGGTACAACCTGAGAAAGAAGATGGAGGGACTTGAAAAGATGGGAGGAATCTGGAAAGTGACAACTTCTTAAGATTGGGTAGCAGTGAAAATCATGGAAAGCTGAGATTGTTCATAGATCCAAAGGACCTCAATAAAGCTTTGAAGGGATCCTATGACCCCACATCAATCATTAAAGAAATGTTGCTACAATGTTTCAAGGCAAAGATCTTTACCTCAACATGAAGGATGGATACAGGCAAATAAAGGTGGATGAAAGAAATAGTTTCCTAATGATGTTCTGGACGTCATTTGTAACCACAGATGGTTGTGCATGCTATTTGGCATTTCACACTGCTGGGAGCTAGACCAACTAATGTCAATGACTACCAGTGAGAGTGTGAATGTTTCAGAGCAGACTTCAGATATTATGGCATTCCAGACATTGTGATGAGAAACAATGGCCTTCAGTTGATGAGTAACAAATTTGGGCACTCCATAAATGACAGGGCAGTTCAGCTCTACACATCATCTCCACATTATTCCCAGTCAAGCAGTGAAAATTGCCAACGGAATCATCAAAAAATCAAATAGATTCAGGCAGATGTGGACAAGGCCATTTTCGAAAAGAGAATCCAGTCCAGCAACTAATGTTATGCCACACCAAACTACTCTTCCAATAGTGAAAAAATTACTAAAGCCAGAAAGAGTAACAGAAATGAGTACCAAAATTGAAGCAAAACAACAGAACACCAATTTCACTTTGATAAAACTGCCAAATTATTGCTGGAGCTGGAAATCAAAGCATTCAATGCTTTCAATAAAAGACAGCACAGCTGGGAAATTGAGAACTGTGTACTAAAGTTACCATCATTACTGCAGATGTATATATGCAACTGGAGAAGTTGTTCCTTCACAGCAGGCAGCTGGTGAGAATGATATGATTTCATCAGCCACATGGTGAACTGAAGGACCCTCAGTCCCAAGTGTCAACCATTTCCTAACAATGATGTGGAGTTGCTGGCGTTAAATTGAGGTGGGCACAGTAAGTAGTCTCACAACGCCAGGTTGAAGTCCAACAGGTTTATTCAGAAGCACGAGCTTTCGGAGCATTCTCCTTGCCTCCTGCCCCTCACTTACCTGATAAAAAGGTAATGCTCCGAAGGCTTGTGCTACCAAATAAACCTGTTGGGCTTTAACCTGGGTGTTGTGAGACTACTTATCATTTCCTAACAAAGGCAATGAAGCAGCAGTCACATTCAACATGACAACGACATTCCAGAGAGGCAAACATCAGCCCAGCCGGGAAGGATAGGACACCAAATGAACAGCCAATAACAAACACATACACATGCACCACTTGAAGACCTATCCACCTGAAGAATTATGTGTGTGTGTGTGTGTATACAAATGAAAATTATATAGACGAGAATGAATATGTTGCTGTGCATGTATGATAATTTTCATTATAGACTTTGTGTGCACCTGACTTGTAACTGCAAATGATAGTGTATGCAGGTTGATTTTTTATGAAGAGGTGAATGTTTGAAGAAGTGCCTTTGCGCAATATGGCTTCTGTATTCATGTCACTTCTGATGTCATCTTTGGTGTATAAAGGGTTAAAAGCAGAAGTTATTTGATTTATTAATTGGAACAGAATTTTTTGAATTACGTGGATGCATATCTGGCAGTAGATGAGATGTGGGTGCAAGTCTTGCACTAGTACTAAGCGTGTGAGGGTGAGATGAAGCTGAGTCCTAATTGAGCGAGATTGTTGGGAGATGAATGATGGGGGTATGTACATTCAGCACTTAGTATCTAGGACTGATGGTGCTGGTACCATTTGAGGATGCTGCCACTAACCTTGACCACTTAAGTGAGATCATTGAACTATTTTGCAGTACTGCATTCATGTCATTGGGACTGGATTCCTGCTATTGACCATCGCAACAACCTTTGTCTTTTGAGAGTTTGTCTGAACGGCTTCCTGTCCCCTTCTGGAACACCTGTTCTCCACGAATTCACAGCCAGGGTCTCTGCTGCAGTGTTGGAAAACTTTGGTGGTCCACTCTCTTTCATGTTGCTGAATTACTTAGCCCTTTTACCTTGTCAGAATGATGTCCACCACTTCCCCTTGACAAGGCATCTCCCCTTGGCAAGGTGCAGGTTGGCTCTAAATGCTGCAAGCCAATTTCACGTGGTGGTAATGTCTCACATTTTTAGACACTCCTGGTGAGTCATGAGCCACTCAACAATGTGGTTAGAGCTGTGATCATGTTAATAACATGTAGCACAAATACAGCAGAGGAATGTGTAACTTAAATATCTGATCATTATCATTGACAAGGATAATGGAATATCAATAATAAAAGGACAGAGAAGTGGAATAACATTGCAGTTTAAAAATCTAAATGACTACATCCATTTCATTTTTCTTTACGCTTTATTAAATGCAATTTAGTTTGCAGGAAATATTATCGCAATTCAAATTGAAATTGGTTATCTTCTTTTCTGCCACTCCCCTCTTTCGTTACCCATTTGTTATTGACCATTCTTATTGTCCGTTCCTATCCCGGGGAGGCATTGTTATTTCCATTTTGTAGTCTTTTTTTGAAGTCTGATTAAGAACTGCCAATTAACTGGTTTCTTATGAACATTTTTTACATCTTGTGACATTCTCATCTGCATTAATAGCATCGCACTACTTTCCCAATCTTGGCCATTATCATTTCAGTACAAACCTAATCATCATCATATCTATTTTTTAATTTTCTTCAGTGTAGTAGTTGGATATGTTCAAGGTTTAATGTTTATTATAGGTTTGCATTAACATTACAATTAAGTTACTGTGAAAATCCCCCAGTGCCACACTCCAGTGTTCGGGTACACTGAGGGAGAATTTGGCGTGGCCAATCCACCTAACCATCAAGTCGTTTGGACTGTGGGATGAAACCAGAGCACGCAGAGGAAACCCACACAGACATGGGGAGAATGTGTAAATTCCAGACAGATTGTGACCCAAGCCAGGAATTGAACCCAGGTCCCTGGCGCTGAGGCAGCAGTACTAACTGTCCCAAGCCACGTATAGTAAGAATGTGTAACTGTACAATTTCTCCAGCCTGATTTACTGATGAATAATGCCCAGCGCCTGGTATGAACCAGTCACATATCATTCATGGAGAACAGAGATTCAGCTCTTCAGAATCATGGAGCGACAAGAATATTTGATTTGATTTATTATTGTCACATGTATTGGTATACACTGAAAAGTATTGATTTTTGTGAGCTATACAAATGAAAAATAGCAGAGAAGGTAAGGAGAGGTGCAGAATATAGTGTTGCAGTTATAGAGAAACATCAGATTAATTTCCAATAGGCTCATTCATAAGTCTGATGGCAGCTGGGAAGAAGTTGTTCTTGAGTCAGTTGGTACGTGATCTCAGACTTTTATCTTTTTTTTCTAACAGAGGAAGGTGGGAAAGAGTATATTCAGAGTGCATAGGGTCCTTGATTATGCTGGCTGCTTTTCCGAGGCAACAGGAAATGTAGACAGTCAATAGATGGAAGGCTGGTTTGCATGATGGATTGGGCTTCATTCACGACCCTTTGTAGTTTCTTCCAGACTTGGACAGAGCAGGAATGATACCAAGCTGTGATACAGGAAAGGATGCTTTCTATGGTGCATCTGTAAAAATTGGTGAGAGTTGTTCCAGACATGATGAATTTCCTTAGCATCCTGAGAAAGTGAAGGTATTGGTGGTTTTCTTAACTGTAGCGTCAGCGTGAAGGGACCAGGGCAGATTGTTGGAGATCTGAACGCCCGGAAACTTGAAGCTCTTGAACATTTCCACTTCATCACCATTGATGTAGACAGTGGCATGTTCTCCACTACACTTCCTAAAGTTGTTGATTATTTGAGTTTTCCCTGTGTTTTTCTGCAATAATTCAAGGCATACTTTATATCTTTCTTTCATTCTCTCCCTGGTCTGACCTAACATCAGTACATCAGAAAATGGGCAGAATTTTCCAGCTGCACTCGAAGGTCAGGAAATCCCGCCTGAGGTCATCAGTGTGGTTCATATCCCGCCAGCTACAATTCCCATGGTGGGGGGAGGGGAGAGGGAATGAGAAAATTCCATCCTATGTTTTCATTTCTCCTGTTAATTATTTATTTTTCCTCCTGCATTTGTCACAGCGATGGAAACACAAATTTTATTTGATTTATCTTCTTTATGCTGCACCTTCATTGCCTTCCCCTTCATGTGGAAATAAAAGTGGTGAAGATATTTATGGTTGTGTAGGTAAGACACTGGCTGAAGGCAGGGTCATGACAATAAAGCACTGTGATTTTATGGACATTCATTTATCACAAATACATCAGCAAGAACAAACCAGCAAATATTTCTGATGATCTCTGATATTCCAAGCATGTTTCCAGCTTCCAAGTACCTACCCAGATGCAACATGACCTGGACCACATTCAGACTTAGGCTGAGAACTGGCGATTAACATTTATGCCACACAAGTGTCAAGCAATGATCATCTCCAACAAGAGAGTGTTGTCCACCTATTGCCCATTGACATTCTATGGCATTACCTTTGTTAAATAGCTCACCATCAACATCTTGGAAGGTTACCATTCGTTAATTATCTGGGTGACCACATAAATACTGTGGATTCAAAAGGCCAGGAACTCTGTAGAGAATTATTATGAAGACAGACTTTATACAAATAATTATCTTTAATCGGCTGGTTGAAGAGATCTTTTTTAAAAGCAGAGACTAAAGAGACTTGAACTCACAGCCCAACATGATTAATTACAGTTTGCATTCCAATACGTTCCACACTCCAATTCATCAGAATGGAGTCAATCTGTCCAAAAACCCTATCAAAGGCAGTTATTTCAGGGAGAGAATCACATCTTCTGTCTCATTAGCAAAGCATCCATGGTAATCACTTGAGCTATCTATCTTTTTTTACATTCATTTATAAGGTGTGGGCATCACTAGCTAGTGCTGGCCCATCGCTATTTGCCTTTAAGAAGGTGATGTTGAATTGCCTTCTTGAACTGCTGTAGTACCTGAGGTGTAGGTACACCAACAATGCTGTTAGGGATTGTGTTCCACGATTTTGATTCAGCGACAGTGAAAGAATGGCGATATATTTCTAAGTCAGGCTGGTGAATGAGTTTCAGGTGTTGGTGTTCCCAGGTATCATTTGATTGTGGTTGTGGGTTTCAAGGAGCTACCTAAGGAACCTTGGTGAATTCTTGCACTGCATCCTGTAGATGGGACACAGTGCTGCCACTGTTCATTGGTGGTTTGTGGAAGGGGTAGCAATCAAGTGGGCTGCTTTATCTTGGATAATGTTGAGTTTGTTGAATGTTGGTGGAGCTGCATTCACACAAGCAAGTGAAGAGTATTCCATTGCATTCCTTGCTTTTGTGCCTTGGAGATTGTGGACAGGCTTTGGCAAGTCAGGAGGTGAGTTACTGGCTGCAGGATTCTTCGTCTTTGATCTGATCTGTTAGCCATAGTATTTACACAGCTAGTCGAGTTCAGTAACTTAGATCAATTTAAGTGTAATAAAGCTAACTTCTTTTGTTGGTAAACTCAAGAAAAGGTGCCCTATTGATTATTTTGTGAGCACAATGTATAATTAGTTTAATGCTCACTGAATTGGCAAATATATCCTTTTCAAACCAAAAAAATCTGCTGTGGTCAAAGAAGGAGGGGGCAAAGATGAGCCATTTGACCCCTCGCCACGTGTTGTCTTACCTCATACTCCCTTCAAAGCCTGCCCACTATATGCAAGGTGCAAGACAGAAGCATGATGGAATATTGTCCTCTTCTCTGGAAATTAACAATGATAAAGAAGCTCTGTAGCATCCAGGGGAAAAGCATCATACTTGATTGAAACGCGTGAAATATCTGCTCCACCACTAGTGGCAGCAATGTGTACCATCTACAAAGATACAGTCCAGCTACTCATCAAAACTTATATAGCAGCATTCCCCAGAAATCTACAAACTCTTCCAGCTATAAAGACAGGAACAGTAGGCACAAGGAGCACCATCACCTCTAGATTTCCTTCCGAGCTGTACACTGTCTTGACTTGGATTGAGGTTACCATGCCCTCTGCTTCACTGTGTCCACGTCCTGGAATTCCCTATCTAACAACGCTACACCATATGAACTGCAGCGATATAAAAAGTGGATCTCTACCTGCTTCTCAATGTTTGTCGAGGTGGACAATGAATGCTGGCCTTGTCAGTGACACCCATATTAAGAAATGAATCATTTTAAAAGTGCTATATGTCGCAGATTCCCTGTAAGTAATATCACAGTTTTACCAATCTATTATAAAATATTAGACAAGCTAGAACAGGACAATAAGGTGCTAAGTTATGTTGAAGTCTGAAAACCATCCCATACATAGTCTCTGATTGTATAAATAAAATTAAAACACTATTATTCATCTCCAGCTAGAAATGAATTCTAGCTTTACTTACATGTGTCACTTTTTTCTTCCAAGACAAATTATTATGTTCAGAAAGCATCAAGCAAATAATAGGTGTCAGCCTTCAATATGATCTCACTTTAAAGCCAAGGGATTGTGAAATTTAAGTATTATTGTAGATACTCAAACACAATATCTAGGCTGATACTGCAGTCAAGTCTAAAGGCATGCTGTACTGACAGCCCATTGGTTGAGACATTCAATCCGGGACCAGCCTGCCTTCCCAGGTAGAAGTCAAAAATTCCATAGAGCTGTTTTGAAAGTGAGGAAGGGATTTCTCCACTGTGTCCCTGAAGGTAAGCACTTCAGTGCAACAGGCAGTAAAGAAGGCAAGTGGTATGTTGGCCTTCGGCGCATGAGGATTTGAGTACAGGAGCAAGGATGTCTTGTTCCAGTTACATGGTACTTGGGAGGCCATGCCTAAAATATTGCATGAAAGTCTCCTATATCACCTTCTGCAGGAATTGTACCGGCGAGTTAGAAAATTTGGCAGACCATTCAAAATGTCCGCTGAGCTCAGGTGAGGGATTTGTGGTCCTGGGACACACACGCCTTGTGAATCCCACCTACCCTGTGCACTTTTGGTCTTTTTGTTTGAAGAGGGATGGCCTTGTTCTAGAGTGAGTGCAGAGAAGGTTTCTTTAACTGTTTCCTGAGTTGGCAGATTTGTCATATGAGGAGAGGTTAGGATTATATTCACTGGGGTTTAGAAGATTGAGGGGAGATTCTTATAGAAACTTATAGAATTCTAACAGGACTGGACAGGGTAGATGCAGACAGGGTGATTGCAATGGTGGGAATGTCCAGAATAAGGGGTTATGGTCTAAGAATATGGGGTAAACATTTTAGGACTGAGATGAGGGGAAATTGCTTCACCCAGAGATTGGTAAGCCTGTGGAATTCACCACCACAGAAAGCAGTTGAGGCCAAAACATGTATGTTTTCACAAAGGAGCTACACATAGCTATTGGGGTAAAGGATATGAGAGGAAGGTGGAAACAGACCATTGAGTTGGATGATCAGCCATGATCATAATGAATAATGGAGCAGGCTTGAAGAGCCGAGTGGCCTCCTCCTGCTCCTATTTTCTGTTTCCATGTCCCGACCAATATTTTCCTTCAAATAAATTGCTGAAGTAGATTATCTGGAACACTGCTTTGTACAAATTAGCTGCTGCATTTCCTGCATTAAACCATCACTTTCTAATTGTATGTTCACAGGTTGTGGATATTGCTGGACAAGCCAGCATTTCTTGCCCATTTCTAATTGCCCCTGAGAAGGTGGTGATGAGCTGCTTCCCTGAACTGTCTCAGGCCATGTGCTATCAGTATACTCCGCAATGCTGATAGGGAGGGAGTTCCGGGATTTGGACCCAGTGACAGTGAAGGAACAGAGAAACATTTCCAAGTCATTACATCCCATAGGTAATTAATTGTCTGTCAAATGCTTCAGACATCCTTAACATCGCTAAAGACACAAAAATAAATGCAATTCTTTAAAGTTCACTTGTCATGGCTGGAGTCTATGGATGTTGCATTAAACATAATGGAGTCAATGGAACAACACAGGTAAAAGATAAATATTGTATCCTTTGTGTCATGACCTGATTTCCAATGGAGTAAAATAAATACATAACAGGCATTTGGGAGTCCTGGAGCTAATCTAGGCTGAGAGTTCAATGCAAAACTGAGGAAGCACTGCACAAACAAAGGTGTTGTCTTCCAAAGGCCCATCTGCCTTCTCAGATGGATGTATGTGATCACATGTGTGACGTTACAATGTCATTTTGCTCTATTTTGTATTTAAGGTGGGGTTGCTTTAAGAAACAGTGTTTTTTTTACAAAAGACAATCCACCTGGTAAACATGCTACAGATGCTAAGAATGTGATTTTAGCTAGGAATGGGTTGCTTTGTAGAGTTAATGGAACTTTTGTTTACTTATGTTTGCTCTGAGGTTTCAGTATGGAGTTTTGATTAGGTTGATTGACGGGACAGCTTCAGCTGCTTAATGGAAGGAGCTAAGAATGCAGGAAAGAAATGCTGTTTTCAATTTCATTTTCATATTAAAGCAGTTGCTACCTGGGCTGCCTGAAGAAAACAGTGTCTCTCATTCTCTTTGTCTCTGGAAAGGCTTTCCAAAATCTCCAGTTTGCAAACCTAAGTCGCACAAAAATGCCTGTGTTTTGCTAATTAGTTATAAAGAGGAGTTTAAGTCTATAAGATGAATATTGTTGATAGGTAAACAGTTACAACTTATATCTTGTCATATCTCAATTGTTATTTGTTTTGCTAATTCATTGAAACTGTGTTGTTAAATAAAGTTTATTTTGAAAAAAAAATTCTCAGTTTGTCAATAAGTTTGCACCTGGATTGAAATTTCCAATCCTCACACTAGTGCCAAAAAGGGAAAACTGTCGGGTCTAGTCTGGCTTCATAATATTCCTTGTGGTTCCTGATCTGGTACCCAACACATGTCACAATGCTGAAGAAAAGCTGGGGAAATCTCTCAGTGTCTCGACTAATATTACTCTTTCCATTATCCAGAGAAGATTTCCCCGTCAAATATTTATCCAACATTCCTTCAAAGTTTCCTATTGAATCTGCTTCCGTCACTCTTTAAGGCATTATAGTGGTGTAACTGCGGAGTTACTGCTGAAAATTGTGAGGAATTTCAGACTATTAATCACAACCACATCAGCCACCTTCGCTGCTCAAGCCAATTGAAATAAAACAGTCAGAGATAACTAATGCTACACCGAACTGCTTGTGTTAAAAAATCTATTCAAAAAATATATGAAGATGGATGTACTATACTGAAGGCACATTTATGGACAATCTATTATTGGTGGAATTCATTTAAAGGGAACATATGCTGAGGCATTGATCCATGGCTATAAAATTTTGATATAAGAACACATTAGATTTGACTTACTTCTTTCAAAGACGCAGTTTAAAATATGTCAGAGGGCTATGGTGAAGGTACGTTATTTGCTGTAATTCTTGATACAATTCCCCCTCCATTTTAAATGAATGCATTTCTAAGATACAGAAAAGATATATGTTACATGCAGTTTCCCAGGCAACCACAAAATCGGCCATTATTAAATGGAGGAGGCCACTACAAAGTAATTAACTTTTTTACATTACAGAGAGGATGTCTAAGCAGTAGAAAAAAATGCAGTTGATCTTAGCAAAGATGAGGGTTTACAGTAATAAGAGACTTGAGAAGTTATGTTTTATTCGGCTGGAAGTGAGAGGGCTAAGCATTGACTCAGTAGAGATCTAAAATATATGACAGCATCTGTGCAGAGAGAATGGAGCCAAGGTTTCGAATCTGGATCATCCAGATTCAAAACATTGGCTCTATTCTCTCTCCATAGATGCTGTCAAACCTGCATTTTCTGTTTTTATTTCAGGTTCCAGCATCTGCAGTATTTTGCTGTTATCTAAAATATATGAAGTGATCTGTAGAGTAAATACTGAAGGCATGAGTAAAAACACGGGCAGGCATGATAGTAACAAGAAAGCACAAACGTAAGATTGCAAAAAGAATTATATACTTTTTATTCATTTGTGGGACATCACTGGCTGGCCAGCATTTATTGCTTACCCCTAGATGCCCTTGGGCAATTGAGAGTCAACCACATTGCTGTGGCTCCAGAGTCACATGAAGCCAGATTGGATAAGGACAGCAGATTTCCTTCCCTAAAGGACATATATGAACCAGATGTGTTTTTCTGACAATTGACAATGATTTCATGGTCATCAATAGATTCTTAATTCCAGATTTGTTTTGAATTCAAATTCCACTATCTGCTGTGGTGGGATTTGAAACCAGATAGTCAGAACATTAGCTGAGTTTCTGGATTAATAGTGTGGTGATAATACCACTAGGCCGTTGCCTAGTTGAGGACTATCATACAGCATGATTAACATGTGGGTTTTTTGATCACAGATTTTACAAAATGGAATTAGATAGCTTGTGGAGAAAGATAAAGGCCGGAGATTTGACTCAAAGGTTTACAGCATGGAAACAGGCCCTTCGACCCAATTTATCCATGTCGCCCTTTTTTTTAAAACCCCCAAGCTTATCCCAATTGCCTGCATTTGGCACATATCCCTCTATACCCATCATATTCATGTAAATATCTAAATGTTTTTTAAAAGACAAAATTGTACCTGCCTCGACTACTACCTCTGGCAGTTTGTTTCAGGCACTCATCACATTCTGTGTGAAAACATTGCCCGTCTCAACACTTCTGTCTCTTTTCTCTATCACTCTAAACCTCTAGTTTTAGACACTTCTACGTTTGGGAAAAGATACTGACTATTTAGCTGATCTGTGCCCCTCGTTATTTTGTAGATTTCTGTAAGATCACCCTTCAGTCTCCTAAACTCCAGAGGAGAAAGGTCCCAATCTATCCTGCTTCTCCTTATAACCCAAACCATCAAGACCAATAGCATCCTAGTAAATCTTTTCTGCACTCTTTCTAGTTTAATAATATTGTTTCTATAATAGGGAGACCAGAACAGTATTCCAATTGTGGCCTTACCAATGTCTTAGACAACTTCAACAAGATGTCCCAATTCCTGTATTCAATGTTCTGGCCGATGAAACCAAGTATGCCAAATGCCTTCTTCACCACTCTGACCTTACAACTTTGCGACTTTGATGCAAGAGTGTTACCAACTGACCCTTGGCAAGCACTTCAACCACCTGATTTCTTTTTATCCACTTCTGCTTGTGGGAGTATTTTGTGAGCAGTTTGGTTGTTGTGTTTCCTGTATCACATCAGCAATTACCCTCCAAAAAGTGCTCCATCAATTGGGAAGCACTTTGAGCCGTCCTGCCATCATTATGAAAGACAACCTAAAAATGCAATTACCACAAGTTAACTTTTTATAACTCAGCTTTTAATAAGAATCAATTTGTACCTTGGAGCATAAACTATGGTTCCACGTACAAGTGCGCTCCAAAATACAAATGATCAGGCATCAAGCTGGAGTTTAAGAACACAATCCACTCAGTTCATTCAATAAAATGTTCATTTTTCTGCCCCACCAACTGCAGGCATCATCGTGGGCGGGACAGGAAAACAAATGTTCCCTTCCTGCCTCTGACAATGCCCAGGACTGACAGGACTGGAAAATTCCAGCCAAAATTTCAGCAAAATGAAATTATATTTGGAGGAAAAACACCAACACAGACTTGATAGCTAACATGATCTTACTCTGTGGGGGAAAAACTGGATTCAGTGGTGTCTACTTTTTAAAACCTACAAGGCCCCTTAAAGTTTCAAAGTGGGATCTCTGTATACTTCTAATGAATCATACACCATATGCAATATTGGTAAAGAGGTGAGTGCCTACACTTAACACCCACCAATGGCATGCAGTGCAAGTAGGTCATGCTATCCATCAATGTGCATTTCACCACTACTATTTTGGAACTTCCTAATCCAGCCTACATCCTCCCTCAGTCTTGCACAGCACAAAATGCATGAAGCATCACCAGACGCACTATTAATAAAGATCAAATGAGTGTTGTACAAATCTAAAAATAAAATAATCAAAGCTGGAGGTTACCAAAACAATAAAAGGGCAAAACCAAAGGCTCAATGCACGTAGCATTCAAAATATCAACTAAAAGCGTAAATGGGAACAAATAAGTACAGATTGTTTGCATTAGAAGCAGTTCAGAGAAAATTTACTAACTATGAAGGGTGGTATGGTGGCACAATCGTTAGAACTTCTGTCTCACAGCACCAGGGATCCGGGTTTGATTCCAGCCTTGGGTCCCTGAATGTGTGGAGTTTGTACGTTGTCTTTGTGTCTGCGTTAGTTTCCTCAGGTGCTCTGGTTTCCTGTCACAGTTTAAAGATGTGCAGGTTAGGTTGATTGGCCATGCTAAATTGACCCTAGTGATGGGGAATTAACAAGGTAAACATATGGGGTTATGGGAATAGGGGCTGGGTAGGATTGTGTTTCGTGCAGACTCGATGGGCTGAATGACTTCCTTCTGCACTTTTGGGATTCTATTCTTAACCAATACCAGGAATGAACAGGTTGTCTTATGAGGAAAGACTGAATAGGCTAGGTTTGTATTCATTGGAGTTTAGAAGAGTAAGAGGTAATTTGATTGAAACATATAAGATCCTATAGGAGTTTTGACAGGATTTGATGTGGAGTGATTGTTTCCTTTTGCAGAGAATATAGAACAAGAAGTCACAGAAAAAGTAGTGGATTGCCTACTTAAGACAGAAATTAGGAGATTCTTTTCTCTCTTCTTTCTCAAAAAGCAGTGGAAACAGAGTCTTTGAATGTTTCCAAGGCATGCCCAGATAGACTGCTGATAAACAAGGGGATGTAGGATTACTTCAAGGGGATGTAGGTTGCAATTACGTCAGCCACAATCTTACTGAATGGCAGAGCAGTTCAAAGGGCCCCCTCTTGCTAGTTTGCATGTTCCTAAGTTCTTATTTTTAAGTTTGTCTATGGCTTGTCCACATATCTGACTAAAAGTCGCCATCAAAAAAGCAAGTGCAAAGATATCCATAGGTGGGATTTTCCAGCCTTACTCACCTGAAAAATCAGAAAATCCTGACTGAGGTCAAGGGTCTTTTCTATGGTCCACTCTTCGCTTGCTCCAATTCCCGTGACAGGTGGGACAGTAAAATTCAGCCCCATGAGGGATGGGCTAAGGCAATTTGATATTAGTAATTGTAAGCCAATCTCCTCCTTACTTGATTGTGCTGATACAATGGATTAAAATAGATTGTGTTGACTAGTTAATATGGGGTTTGTTGAGTAAATATTAATCTGAAACATTATACATAAAAAAAGTTAAATAAATTGTAAGACACAATACAAAGGAGGAAACTGAAAAATGTTGACATTCATATGTCCCTAAATATTGGCAATGTCCCAGAGTTAACAGCATTAGAAGCCTAAAAGTTTGACTGGCAAAAGGTTTCTGGTGCTCAATAGTGAGGCAATAATCAAAACTCTGATGAAAAAGCTCCAACATTAACTCTGTCTCTCCACAGACGCTGCTAGACCCGTTCAGTATTTCAATTGTTTTCTGCTTTTACTTGAAGAATGATAATGTTTTCACTTCACTGGCTGTCGCTGTAATGAAACCATGCTGTCCCAGATTGAGATGAATTGTGTTTGCATTTCTTGTAGCTATTATCTCATTGAAGAGAGGAGAATAGAACCAATTGTAATAGATTGCCAATTATCAAAATCCTTCAGTAACTCCAGATTTTTGGATTACGGAACTAAAATGGTTCTCCACATCACAATATGGGTAAAAATCCTTAGCAGTACAGTAGAGTTAACAATCAGAAAAAAAAAATCAAAAAGGTCCCCAATCAACATGTCAGCAGGACTAATAGTCCCATGAATTTCAAAATCAATCATTGCCTTCACGAAGCCACTATTGTTGGTTTTATTACAAAAGGGATGTCTAATTGTTTAAAATTTGTTAATTTATTCTTTACAAATGTCTCCAACTCACCGACATCAAATGGGCAGTTTATTTGTTTAAGACTGCCTCTAAGTTTTGTTTGTTAATCTCCTCTCATCCTTTCTGAAAATAATCAGAGGATGAAATCGTCCAGTCACTCACCCTAGTGGGATTTTCAAGCCTTGGTGAAGTGATGGAGATTTGGCTAAGCACCGAATTCTCCGTCCTCGCTTGCAACGGCAGCGGGATGTGAACGACCAGTAAGATCGCTCCCTAAGTCTTTTTAAATATGAATTTCCCTTCCGCAAATTTTCATTGGGTACCATTGTTGTTACAAAATGATTGCTAACAGGAACATTATGATGCCTATTAAAATCTCCTTTGACTTTTTTTGTTGCCTTAACTCTTAAGTTGTGCACAATTTATCTGACCAAATCTATGACTTGTTCTCTGCCATCTATATCATTGAGATATTCAGATAGTTGCTCAGTGATAGTTATCATAGCCAACAAGTCTTTGGAAAAGTACTGAGTGAGCTAATAGCTATGCTAACAACCAATTTAAGATGATCACTCAAGCTCGTAATATGCCGCATTGAAATTTGCAGTAAGTGACATTTATGCTGACGCATGGACTCATTCTTTGCAAATAAAAGGAATATGTTCATGCTTGCACATTTCATAAACTTACCTGGGAGTGAGGGGAGTCTACACGCTCCCATCATTCTGTCCAACATCTTAATCAATCAGCATCATTTTTCCCCTGCAGTGAGAATAGTTGTGATGGGTTGAAATCACATTTATCCTGATGAGTGCAAAATGAAAAACTTTAGCAACATGTCTCTTTTTTCAGCATTGCAACGTGTCTGTATTATCCCTGCCATTTCTTTTTAATTCAGGCAAATGAACTCAATCATCTTTTTTTTACTACTAAATGACTTTTAAAAGGTGATAGAAAGACTTCCTCACAGGTTTGTGTGTGTGAGGATATTAAAATGAGTAAAATTATGCTGGCATGTGCAACTGTAGTTTCCTCACAACCAAAAAATTGAGAATATTTGCCATCTATACGGGGGAATCTTACCAAGAAATGGCAAAGTGTTGTTTCCGGTAAGAAAACTGATGTGTTTCTCTCCAGAGAAAAACATTTGTTTTCTCTCCAAATCTTTTCTCTCCAGAACTTATGACACTCTGTCTAAAACACATCAAGGAGATGTGTTCCACACTGTCATGCAGAGGGGATGGGCCCTCAACATACTAGCAAAGCCAGGCTGCCTGGAGATTGGTGTGCCATGTTTAAAGGGCACCCTGATCATAACAGGAATTAAACTGACCCACCATAGATGTCTCAGGTGCTCTCCACCCCCCTCATGAGTGAAGTCATGGAATCATATAATCCCTACAGTGAAGAAGGAGGCCATTCAGCCCATCAAGCTTTGCACCAACAATCTCACCCAGGCCCTATCCCTGTAACCCCATGTATTTACTGCCAATCGCCACGACCAAGGGGTAATTTAGCATGGCCAATTCACCTCACCTGCACATTCTTGGACTGTGGGAGGAAACCGAAGCACCCAGAGGAAACCCATGCAGATACAAGAAGGTTGTGCAGACTCCACACAGAATGATCCAAGTCGGGAATCGAATCCAAGTCCCTGGTGCCGTCAGGCAGCACACACACACACACACACACACACCCATCTATAAACACTCTCACACACCCACACAGATACTCTCTCTCACACATGCACACTGACACCCTCTCTCGTACATGCATACAAACACGTTCTCTAACACACACATAGACACTATTTCACACACACATACACATAAACAGACTCTCCCACACACACACACACACAAACACATTCACTCTCACACACACACACACACAGACTCTCTCTCTTACACACAGACACTTTCTTCCACACATGCACACATATACACACACACAGACCCTCTCATTCACACAACACTCTCTCTCTCACACACGTGCACACATACACATACACACACACACAGACACTCTCTCTCACACACATACGTACACTTTCATGCACACACAAACACTCACATACACAGACTCTTTCTCTCACATACTCATGTATACTCATAGACACACACAGATACACACACACACACACTCACACACATATATACACAGACACTCTCACTCACACAGACACTCTCTCTCTCACACACACTCTCTCTCTCACACATAAACATGTATGTCCAGGACATCTCTTCTCTTTTTAAACACTAACATTACTTTAGAAGCAGGTATCACTAGAACAGATACAACACATCCAAAAGCCACATGCATCTTTCCCTTAAAATGTGAGGCTAGTTTTAAGCAGTGCTAGAAAGTTATTACTTTGGGCTCCCTGCTATTGAATGCAAATAATGAACAGAACATTGAACACTGCTCCCATACAGAAATTATTACTACAAACAGACAGCTGAAGTTGGCATGATGCCTAAATGAATTGAATTGCAGAATTGTTATGGCACAGAAGGAGGCCATTTGGCCCATTACATCTGTACCAACCTGCTGAATGAACAGTTCACTAAGTGTTATTCCCTTGCCATCCCTTCCCATGACCCTGCGCATTCTTTTTTAACATGACACATTGCAATCTCCTCACTCACTTTCAGGGACTAACTAATGACTATCTGAAATCTTGAATAAATAAGGAGAGAAGGTGGTCCTCATATCAATGAATTATACTTCATAATTCACCATCACTAGTTCAACAACTCTGCAATGTATTGCATTTTCATTTCCCATTCTCCAAAGTAAAATGGATGCTTTGTCACGTATTTAGTCAGAATGTGGAGAGTTTTCTTCATTTGATTTGATTTATTATTGTCACATATATCAGTTACAGTGAAAAACATCGTTTCTTTCACGCTTTACAGAAAAAGTATACCATGTATAGAGAAGGAAAAGAGAGGGTGAAGAATGTAGTGTTACAATCATAGCTAGGGTGTAGAAAAAGATCATCTTAGTGTGAGGTAGGTCCATTCAAAAGTCTGATGGCAGCAGGGAATAAACTGTTCTTGAATCGATTGGTACATGACCTCAGGGTTTCATATCTTTTTCCCAACGGAAGAAGGTGGAAGAGATCATGTCCAGGATGTGTGTGGTCCTTAATTATGCTGGTTGCTTTTCCAAGGCAGTGAGAAATATAGGTAGAGTTAATGGGTGGCAGGCTGGTTTGAGTGATTCGTTCACAACTCTTTATAGTTTCTTGCGGTCTCGTATAGAGTCTGTGGTGCTGCTGCTGCTTCCACGGGATTAAAAATCAATCAGAGCTGTTAAATTATATATTATTCATTCCAGTGTTTCTGAAATTAAATCCCATTCTTACAACTGAAGAATGTTAAGAAAGATGGCAGCTTCAGTGTTATAATCTGGGTGGAAAAACGAAAGGATGAAATAATTTATTCATTGACAATTATAATTTTAATTCATTTTTACAAATATTGATCATTTACAATTTCAGCACATGCACCTCCATTAAAATGTTGATTTTAAAAAAATTGTTCTTTATTAAATAGATATTAAACAGACAAATAAATCTAAATGCTATTTTTGAACAAACTTCACAGAACAAGTATCACTAGATATCATGACCAAAATGCATTACACAGAAAAGTTTTATTCCAAATGTTTGCTGGATTTAGGGGCTACATTTATTGTTCTTGTTTATAAAAAGAACATGCAGAACATACTGTCCACTTGCTGTTAATGAAACGCTACAGGAATTTGGAAACCCTATCTTCTACTGTTTGCAAGTGACCAGTATTCCCCAGGAGTTCAGAAGTATTATAGTTTGTATTTATTGTAGGAATTCCAATTCAACCAAAAAACCAAGCAAGTTATAAATTTAAGGCTGCTGGAGTTCCAGAATGTCACAGTCAAAAAAAACACAATCTTAAGTGTCTTTGCTTCTGACCTTCCAAATGTTATGGAACAAATGCCAACCAAGGGTGACATTGGAGATTCTGGCTGTTTAGACAACTTGGGTGGTCAATCCAATTGTATGTGGTTTCTTCAGGAAAACAAAGCTATTTGGAAAATTGGAAAGTATGTATAGATATATATATATAAAGAGTTTGGCTTCAAATTCGACCCCACATTGAAACTGAACTTTGGAACATCATTCACCCAGAAGAAAGGGGAAAATATAGCCTGCAAGGTATTTAGTGAACCACAGATATGCAAACAAAACATTATCTCAATAAAAAAAGTCCTCACAAGTGCACAAGTGGAACTGTTGTTTAGAATTAAGATAGCTTAGGGGAGGGTTGTTTGATGCACTACTGAATTAGGCCAGGATAGAGTAGAATTTAAAGTCACGGCCCAATTCCAAATTGTCATATTTCCAATTTTAGATAGGGAGGGGATATCTCTCTAAAAGAGAACGCTCTAGAAAATAATGTAAAATTTAGGAAATTAAAGAGTACGCTTAAATGAAATATAGCAAGCCCCCTGGAAAACCTTGCTCATCATCCTCTGTAAATTGAGGGCGGAATTCTCCATTATTGTACGCCTTACCACCGCTGCCAGCAAGGATGGAGAATTTGGTGCTCAGCCAAATTTTCACTCACTGCAATAAAATCCCAGCCCCCTTAGAGGAAGTAAGAGAATCCCAAGCCTGAATTTCACAGAAAATTCTCTACAGAAACAGGTCCAGTTTTTGAACATATATGTGGGATGTATTTATTTCTGTTTCACCTTTTATATGAGCTGTGTATGGAGAAAGCAACCTTTTGACTCTCCTCAGTCTATCTGCCATCTAGCAGCTACAAGTCAGGAGTGCGATGGGATATGTACCAATTGTCTGGATGAGTGCAGCTCTAACAACACTCAAGAAGTTTGACATCATCCAAATCAGCCTGCTTGATTGGCACCACATCCACTATTTCCAACATACACTCCCTCCATCATTGGCACACAGTAGGCAACAGTGTTTAACAATCACAAGGTGGAGGAACTAATGTGACAGCACCTTCCAAACCCATGACCTCTATCTCAAGAAGGATAAGTGCAGCTAATACATGATGAAAGCATATCTGCAAGTTCCCCTTTAAGCTACTCATGATCCTGACTTGGAAATATATCGCCGACCCTTCACTGCTGCTGGATCAAGATCATATAACTGCTTTCCTAACAGGTGGTAAAGCTAACCACCATGTGGTGTAGGTGGCCTTACCGCCTACACCACATGGGCTGCATTGGTTTAAGATGGCAATTCACCATCACCTTCGCAATTGCTAGCCTCGTGGCTGCAATACCCATATCCCATGAATGAGTGAAAGAAAGAGTATTCCAGTTCCAAAAACATAATCGTCTTCCATTAATCAGAAAATAACATTCAGTTCGTCAAGTTACAAGAAGTTGTAACATGGCTTTGGAGAAGGTGAGAGGAACTGGCAGGGGCTTTCTTAATGCTAAATATAGAACTATGCTGATTGATGTTCTGGAGAGATCTTCAAGCCGAAACATATCTTTCTTTGCCAAAGAGTTGTGTGTGAAAAAGCAATGGTGAGAAATCTCTTGGATTTGGCTGGAAAAATCCAAACAGAAAATCTACTTTTACGGATTAGTTGTGATTTAATGATAGCACATTCCCTTGAGCTTCTGAAGGTACAAGACCCAGCCCAGATAAATGAGCACAAAATCCAGGCAGACACTATGGTGCAGCACTGTGGGAATGCTGCATATCAGTGTTTCCATCATTCAGGTAAAATATTAAAACCAAGATTTTATCTGCACTTTCAGGTGATAGAAAAGAAGGTGTTATTCAAAGTGCAGGGTAGCTTTCCCAATCCTTAATAAATATTTGTCCCTCAACGAAAGCCACTAAAGTTCAGATTTTCAACCAGAGTGTTTCTCCGTTATGGCAAAAATAGCAGAAAGGTTCAAAAATCAAAGATACGACCTCCCCCTCCCATCTCCAAGAACAACACTTCCCATTTCCATGGGAGTGGAACATAGTTTATGGGGGCAGCTGGCCACTTAACTCATCATTTGCCTTCTCTGAAATGGGATTTTGGTAGTCCGAGAGTACAAAAGTTGGCATATGCAGATTAGGTCAGATAAGAGCAAGTCTAAACTTAGAGGATTCATTTGGATAGCCAGGATATCCTTTTGGAGAGGTAACACATCCCTTTGAATCTGACCTTAGGATAGATACCTTGTAGGGAGGTAGAGTGCCCTTTGGTGGAGATCAAACAACCTTTGATGTAAATCAGGTGTTAACATATTAAAATTAGGTATGAATGTGCATATAAAACTCATTACTGTCAGATTCTTTGGAATTGTCAACAGATTTGTCAAGATTAACTGTCAGAATAATCAGAAGCACTTGTCAAAGGTAATTATTAAAGGACACTGTCAATTTATTAAGGCATTTATAATTCAGCCCTTTAAATCTTTGACTAAAATGTCTCAAGTGTTTTAAAAAATGATTGCTTGCTCTTTCACTCTGTCTGTTGACATAAGTCTGAGACTTCTATTATTGGATCATTGTTGCATGATTGATTTCACAGCCATCCATTATCTAAGTAGGGTGCCTTCAAATTCATAATATGATTGACCAATACAAGTGATGATAAATCTTTTGATGCAGGACTATGAATTCCAAAGCATAGTGATACAAGAGATTGATTACAATGTTTGTAGTTATAAGGTGAAGGAATGCAGATATAGTAAATGAAGTTTTATGAATAGGGGTGTTTTTTTCAATATGGGGAAGTCTGGAATTCACAATTAGAACTTCATTTTACCTTGGGTGGATTTTCCCAACTGTGTTCTCCCCAAAACCAGAAAATCCCACCCGAAGTCAATGGATCTTTTCATGCCGCCCCATCCACTAAAATTCCCGTGGTGGGCAGGAAGGGAAAATGCCCCCATCCTCCCCCCCCCCACCTCCCTTATCTCTGCACTGGTCCTGAGATCTTCCCAAGGTGAGTTGGTGTAGTAGATGTAAGAACAAAGTGAGTATGAATTGCCATAAGTTGGCACAACATTGGCACATGGGGGTTTAAAAAAGCCATCGTGGTGGGTACAAGGGCATAGGATTACCATGCAGGACATAAAGGGCAATGGGGATGGCATGGGTACGCATGGATAAGGCACAGGGAATGTGTACAGAGATGAGAGATGTTTTATGTTTTAATTTTTTTTGGCAAATTCCTCACTCCTTTCAGGGTCTCCTGTTCGAGCTTTATCCCCTGACTGAAAATTCATTTTTAAAGGTTCGTTTTGCTGAACCAGGAATCCTCCTGTCTCTGTATAACTGCCCAAGGAAATAAAAAAACTGGGCCTAAGTTTGTTTATTTGGTCATGCATCTTACTACAATGTGTGCAGTTTAGCTGTCTGCAAATTGGATGTGTTTCCCTACATCGTAACACTATCTCACTATCAACAATACTTTATTAGCTATAAGGCATTTTGGGACATTCTGGGGTTCTTAAAGGTGCTACATAAATGCAAGTCTTTCTCTCTGTGTTTGTTGAAGTCTATCAGAATATACATAGCAGAATATACATTTGTCTGAGACAGTTCTGGAAAGAAAAATGCTGGAAAGAGACATCCTGTACCTCTACACCTGTATCCTAGTAGAGGGCGGTATGGTGGCATAATAGTTAGCATTGCTGCCTCACAGCACAAGGGACCTCGGTTGGATTCCTGGCATGGGTCATTGTCTGTGTGGAGTATGCGTGTTCTCCCTGTGTCTGCATGGATTTTTTCCTGGTGCTCCGGTTTCCTCCCAAAGGTGTGCAGATCAAGTCATTGGCCATGCTAAATTCTCTCTCAGTGTACCTGAACAGGTTCCAGCTGAAGTGTGGTGACTAGAGAATTTTCACAGTAACTTCATTGCAGCGTTAGCATAAGCCAACTTGTGACTAATAAATAAACTTGAAACTTTTACTTTAACTAAAGAGCCAAGTCAACTTAAATTAATCCAAATTAATTTTCACATAGGAGCACAAACAGAAAATGCTTGAAACACACAGCAGACCTTACAGCGTCTGTGGGGACAGAAATAATCTCAAACTGTGAACCTGCATCAAATTATTCAATTCACTTAATGAGTAATTTGAATTTAGTGGGGCTTTTGTAGCAACTACTTTGACATAAAGAAAAGCAGAAATAAAGTTATATAATCACAATAAGGCAGGGAGTGACCTAGTGGTATTGTCGTTGAACTGGTAATCCAGAGACACAGGATTAAGCTCTGGGAATCCAGGTTCGAATCCCACCATGGTAGATGGTGACATCTGAATTAAATAAAAACAAATCTGAAATTAGACTCCATTGATTACCATGAAGCTACTGTCGATTGCTACTAAAAAAAATCTGGTTCACACTAATGCCCTTTAGGGAAGAAAGTCTGCCATCCTATTCTGATCTGGCTTAAATGTGACTCCAGATCTATAGCAATGTGTTTGACTCTTAAGTGCCCTCAGGAATGGGCAGTAAATGCTGGCCCAGCCAATGACACCCACATCCCATGAATTCATTTTTAAAAAATTGCAACGGAATAGCCTTACTTCAACAGTGAATGCCAAGAACTTGAAGACTCTGGCACAGATATTGCCAATCATCTCATTGAAATACCAGACAGTGCATGCCGCAGTCGCTGGAAAGAGATCATGAGCAACCTGGACTGCACTCACTCCAGCCGGAAAGGTTGGAGACTGATCCAGCAACAAGCTACTTGGCAGCAATCTGCAACTTGCAACTAGACCTGTGTTTCCATCGAGTGCAACGGCCAGCCACCTTGTCAAAGGTGGAACAGCATTCACCAGAGCGGGCCACAGATGGACACAATGCATAGAGTTTTACAGCCTTGCTTGGCCCAAGACTGGAAAATAGATCTTCCCATTGCCCGCCCCTTGCCCACTCTAATCCCCATGGCGGGCAGGATGGTAGAATACCGATGAATGTTGCTGTGGAATGTCATTCCTTCAAAAGGGAAAAGAGCTCAAGGCCAGGCCAAACAGACAAAGACATAAACATGCCTGAGGTCCATTCAGTAATCAACAAATTGAAACTTGGCAAAGCCACGGGTTACGATCAAATCTGCACTGAATTTCTTCAGCATCATTGCCCTAAGGCAGCAAAGCGGCTCTCTGTTTTCCTAACGAAATCAACCAGAAGAATCAGCCAAAAACTTGCTGGAAAGCGAAGATTGTTGCAATCCTCAAGCCTGGCAAGAATCCTAAAGAAGCTTCCAGTTACAGACCAACTTCTCTTATTTCCACTTGTTAAGAGCTGCTAGAGAAAACCATCTTGCACCATATCCAACCAACTGTGGACAATACACATAAATCGGTTGGATTAATAATTGGTGTTGCTAAATTCTTACTGAGTTCTAACCACTCCAATCCAACGCCGGCATCTTTACATCAATACACTATTGACAGACTACACTGGACTCTGAAAGGAGTGCAGTACAGAGCAGGCACTTGCCCTCATCACCCACAATGAAAATTACTTTCAAAAGCATCTGAAAGATGGAGTCATCAACCTTGATCTCTCCACAGTCTATAACAATCCTTGGCATAAACGCCTGCTAACCAAATTTTCTTGAATCCTATCATGCTGGGTTATTGACACTAGCTCTTCTTTTCTTCAAAAGAGTCCATAGTGGGCCAAAGTTAGCAAATGGAAGAGGAGGTGAAATAGCCTACCTCAAGGATCAGTATTGGCCTCTGCCCTGCTCAACCTGTACATAAATGAGCTGCCAGCCAGATCCAGTCACAAGTTAATCTAGGCAGATCACATCTGTTACCAAGCATTAGATTTCAAAGGCATTAATAGCACTCAACTCTCTGAACATTACCAAACTACTGCCTCAAACCAAATGCTGCCAAAATTGTATTATGAGGTGAATTGTCCTGTTCAGCCTATCGTAGGGAACATAGCAAACAAGGGGCAGACCATGGAAAGGTCCATTGACTTCAGATAGGATTTTCCAGTTTTGGGGCGATCGTGGCTGGAAAATCTCACCCCTCATGTCTATCATCTTGACAACGCAAGAAGTCACCAAGAACTTGAATTCTACCTAAAGTCTAATGCCACATCAAACCCCATTCTAAACCCAACTATTTTGAAAAGCACACTGACCTTCAAGTCACACCTCCAGAAAGTCTCAGCTAAATTGAAGACTCACCACAATCTCATCAGCAAGCTAGCTGAAGTTACTTGGGGAGCCAACACCAGGGCTTTAATTTTCCTGTTACTCAGTAGCTGAGCATTGAGCTTCTGCCTGGAAAAACTTTGCATACTGCAATCTGGTAAGTGATCAGCTGAATGAAATCATGAGGAACATCTCAGAAGTAATCTGGTCAAAAAGTGCACAGCAACATTGCACCACCACAAATCCATCATGAAGCTTGCACCACATGATAGGTAGAAAGAGCAATACTCTGGACCAGCCACTGGTAAAGGACTCCACCCACCCACTCAGAAAACATCTCATCTCAATGTGACTAAACTGCCCAAACCAGGCAGCTGTGCCATGGACCTTTGGAAGGACCTGTAGCACAACCCCATCAACACAGCCCAGAAACATCATCTAGATAGTGATCACCCATTGGAAATCCTGAGATTTCACCTCCCATGCAGCGATTGGGTCAAACTGAACAGATTTTATGTTTGAGTTTATTTATTTGTGTCACAAATAGGCTTACATTAACACTGCATTGACGCTACTGTGAAAAACTTGCTCGCCACACTCCACACCTGTTCAGACACTGAGGGAGAATTTAGCATGGCCAATGCACCTAACCAGCAAGTCTTTCAGCCTGCAGGAGGAAACCAGAGCATCTGGAGGAAACCCATGCAGACACGAGGAGAACATGCAGATTTAGCACAGACCAAGCCCAGGAATCGAACCTAGGTCCCTGGCATTGTGAGACAGCAGTGCTAACCACTGTGCCACTATGCCACCCAGGCTGGAGCAGCTGGAGGTTTTGCATTGGAGTCGGATTCTACCTTGACAACCTATTCCTGGGCCATTATAGCGAAGTGCAAGTCATGGTGCATTTAGTTGACAAGTGCCTCAACCTGTGCTTCAGTGGCAATCTCACTACCCCTACACCTGGCTGATGAGGCAGCTGAAAACTCACTGAAGAATTTCAAATTTGACAACTCTCTGTTCACCAGAGCGTATAATAGTGGTAGCATTAATACTGGAATAGTTGCAGCAAATCCTGTTACTTAAATACAGTTTTTCAATGCTCATGTTGCATGAAGAAACATTGTCACTTCAATGACTGTGTGTTTGCTGAAGTATTAGTCTCTACTGTATTTACCCTGGAGAATGAGAGAAAGACAAACACTTGATCACGTATATGTTGCTGGCTTAAAAGAATTGATTCTACAAAGATACTGTGGGTCAGAACGAGAGCAAGCTAACAACATGTTTCGACTGTTAAGTGTGATTCATTCTAGCCCAAGCTTATGGTCAGTAGTGCATAAGTAACTTGCACCACTGCCAAAACTAATATCACTTCTATTTCACCCATACTAATCCAAATATAAAGGCTAGAGGATGACTAATTGTACATCGGTCTTGAAAAGACCATCACAACCCAATACATATTTACCTCATTTTCCACTGCAAATTTCCTACACACCTACAATCCATACTTTGACCTCCTGAAAGAAGCAATAAAACAGAAATCCAGTTATATTTTTCCTTCTTTCTGAGTAATTGAGGATAATCATTTGAACATTATCATTGATCGATTGCCAGACTTTTTCAGCTGGTACTAAGCTGGTGTCAGCAAGTCTCATTAAATATGAAACATGTAAAGTGGATTTGACCAGCTATGTTTTGACCTTTGCGTGCAATCATGGTCCCCTGAGGATCAATGGAAGAGTGGCACGATAGCACAATGCCTCACAGCACTCGGATCCGAGTTCAATTCCTGGCTTGAGCCACTGTCTCTATGGTGTCTGCACATTCTCCCTGTGTCTGTGTGGGTTTCCCCCAGGTGCTCTGGTTTTCTCCAATGGTCCAACAGTGTGTGAGTTAGCTGGATGCTAAAATGACCCTAATGTCAGGAAGACTAATTAAGGTAAATGCATAGTGTTGTGGTTGGTGCAGGCTCAATGGGCTGAATGGTCTCCATCTGCATTGTGATCAATCGCAACAATTGTGCAAATTTTGGACTTTCCACAGAACTCACAGCCAATCTTGTTAACATTTGCAGGGTCAGGAGGAGAGTTTTTCATCAGTGCACTTTCATCAGTGTAAAGACCCATCTACACTGATGTCACTAAATATCTGGAAAATTGAAAGGAAACTACTTCTTACTTAGCTCCAAGAATGGAAATGGTCTTTCCATTTTGTAATCCTAGCTAATGTTACTACTGGTCAGATTCCAAGCTGATTTAATGGGTCCTAACTTATTTTTTTGTTAAAAATATGGAAGATGGCTGTTGAACGGAGTCACAGAGTTTGTGATGAATCTTTAACAAAATAAATAACATATTCAACAAAAAAACATGAACTATATTACACTACTTCTTAGTCTCAACTGTGCTTTTACAGATATATGCAAGGATAATCCAAGTTACAAAATCTCTATTAGACTCTAACATTCACAGTAAGTATGCAGTCCATATAAACCAATAGGCAACCTATGTTCAGACACACTGTACTCTGAGATCAAGTCACAAATACTATGTCAAACAGAAGCTATGGATCTCTCAGCTGCCTCCAGATGTTTGTCACACTGTCAGCCAACTGGTCTAATGGAAACTCTATCTTTCACTTTGACATCTTCAATAAGGATCCAGTTCCAGAGTTTCAATCTCTCCTTCTGACATTCCTCTCTCCTGTGCATTCAAGCTTCACTTGAATCTCTCAGATCCTCTGCCATGCCAACAGAACACAACTGCTTCACAGGCTGGTATTTAGGAGTCACCCATATTTGGCTGTCTCTTCATTTCATCTGGCTTTTCACAAGTCCATTTTGCCTTGATTCTGTCCCCCTCAACTTTTCCCCTTTAATTCTAGAGTCTTTCTCTCTTTTCCTAACTTTAACTTCAGTGAATAGGACTGTGTTTAGATTTTTGTTCTTTTCCCTTGACTTCACCGTCTTCCTGGGCTATTTTTGGGGCTTCCGTCTTTGTTCTTTAGGATCTGTTCCCTAAATTCCCTCTGCTGTGTGCAACATCCACAGGACTAAATCTGCTTTTCTGTTTTTGCTGTGTCTCTGTGAGTTTTCTGTTGCAGGGCCTCAGCACGTTTTCTTAACTTTGTTTTCACTTACTTGAATCACTAACCCCCTTGGTAACATAGCTCCCCGCTTCTCAAGGGCCATAAAATCTCATAAAAATGCAGTACACAAATGAAGTCCAGACCTGCTGTCTCCACTCAAACTTGAAATCAAAATCCAGGCTTTGTCCAATGCACCTCCATTCCTAACACCTACAAATATAAATATAAATTACTTAGAACCTCCTCGATATAGTTCTCTCTGCTGTGTGTAGCACGGTGGGTGGCACAGTGATACAGTGGCTAGCACTGCTGTCCCACAGCCCCAGGGATCTGCATTCAAATCCCAGCCTGGGTCACTGTCTGTGCGGACTTTGCACATTCTCCCCGTGTCTGCATAGATGTCCCAGTTTCCTTCAGGTGTTCCAGTTTTCTCCCACAATCCAAAAATGTGTGGATTAAGTGGATTGGCCACAGTAAATTGCCCTTAGTGTAAGGAGGATTAGCAGGATAAATGCATTGGGGTTAGGGGAATAGGACCTGGGTGGAATTGTGGTCAGTGCAGACTTGATGGGCTGAATGACCTCCTTCTGCACTGTGGGAATGTATGATTCTATGAAAACTATTTGTAGCTCATAACACTTCCTGTCTCCTTTGCCTCTCCTTGTTCATCCTATCTCGAGTTCACAATTTATATTTCAGTTTTCGGATCCATTTCAATCTAATTGTTGATTCCTGCTTTTGAATTCCTGGCTTGGACCTCATTTTCTTAGAGAGGCTTTTTCAACCAGATTGGTTGAATTGCTTGGCTATTTCTTGCTCTGTTGAGAGGCAGTGCAGATCCACTGGAGGTGGTCCTAGACCGAAAAAGACACTGGATTAAGGGAGAGGGCATTTGGCTGACAATTCATGATAAATTCTTTAGGTAGCTGTCAGTGAGGTGAATACCACAAAACACCCTTTCCCACTGACAGAAAGATTCAATGGAGTGACAGCTTGTCAATGTTCAGAGCCCCTACGTTTGTGGCAATTGTTAAAATTCATACTCAAAGTGTTCCTGCTAATAATTGTCAATCTCTATAAGACAGATAAATAGTAGAAAGAATTGAAAAGCCTCAAGTGACAATAGAGATTGGAAGAAGTTTTTTTGATCGGAGCGTACATAGAACAGACATGCACAGCACTTAATGATTTGGCAATTAATCCTGATAAAGAGAAACTGCATATCAAATTAGAGTTGCAGGAATGCATTGCCAAAGCTGAGGGTGGAATGTTATCTTTGCCGTAGGCCAGAGATAAGTTGTGAAATTGAGAGAATAGATGAATATTCCAGAATTTATAGAAACCCTACAGCTCATCGAGTTGGCACCTCCTCTCTGAAAGAGTATTTTACCCATGCCAGCACCCCTCCATCCTATCCCTGGGATTTCCAATGGCCAATCCATCTAACCTGCACGTCTTTGCACTGTGGAACCTGGAAAATCCAAAGGAATCCCACGCAGACATAGGGTGAATGTGCAAACTCCATGCAGTCACCCAAGGTCAGAATTGAACACTGTGAGCCAGCAATGCTAACTACTGTGCCATCGTGCCACCCTATATCACCTTTAGAAATCAGAGATTATCGTCTGTCAACCACTCCATCAGGAAATGAATTGGATAGAATTCATAAATGGATAATAGATGTAGTGATATGATTGATCCAATGGTCTTCTTCTCTCATCCCCTATAAGTGCTTTTAAATTTTATGCCATCATGATTGAAACATTTGATAAAAAAGTAAATTTAACCAGATTTCCAATACATAGATATAGCTACACAAACAATAGCCTTACAGAATGACTTTCCAAGTCTTGCCACCCAGAAAATGAAAATGTGTCAAATTTGAGAGAAAATTGCTTGAACCTTCTGCTCTTCACGTAGGAAGATGAATAAACTTGAGATTATATAGAAGCTGCATAGAGTCAACGAATGGAGCAAAACTACAGAAATTAATAACAATTCTATGCTGAAAATTTTAGGTTTGAAAATCAAGCATCAGCAATGATAAATAGAAATTTTAAACAGATTTGGTGTGAATAAGAAATCTTAAAATTCACTGTTGGACAGTTATTTAGCAGTTAATTCTTTTCTAGTAATTAATGCTTCAGGAATGGGGTGTACAAAAGATAACTGAATACATTTTGCTTAGAAGCATGCTACTAACTGAATCATAAAAGCTTTAAATTTATTTATTAGTGTCACAAGTAAGCTGGCAATAATGACACTATAAAAATCCCACAGTTGCCACACTTCAGCCCCTGTTCGGGTAAACTGAGGGGGAACTTAGCATGACCAATGCACCTAACCAGAACATCTTTTGGTCTGTGGGAGGAAACCAGAGCACCCAGAGGAAACAAACGCAAACTCGGATTGAATGTGCAAACAGCTCACAGACAGTGACCCAAGCTAAGAATTGAATCCTTGTCCTTGGCGCCGTGAGACACCCGTACTAACCACTCTTCCATCGTACCACCCTAAAGTTTTATTCAGGATTTTTCAAATTCATTTTCAAATAATGGCTGCTTTAAAATTGGGTAAGGCAAAGGAAACAATTGTATGCAGTAAATGCAAACCTTGCGTTAGGTATGGCTTAACAACATGGGTATTTATATGACACTTTACCATCAATCTGAATTGGCGCACATATTCCGACTTGTATTTGTTTAGTAGGAATAATTAGATAAAAAATTCAAAGATATTGAATAGAAAGGAGTCTACTGTACAAACAAAATACACAGTGGAGATCACTAATGAAAGCAAAATAAACCATCTATTTCTATTGTGCTTCCATTTCTTCATATACTACATTTGGAAATTAAATTGGTACTTTTATATTAAATTTTGATGGAGGGGAATGTTATTGCAATTGTCACAGGGTAAATGATGACTACGAATGCATTTTTCCTTTTTAATAACTCTAAGATTAGACCTTATTATGACAATTACATCTGAAAGGAATCTGCAGAGTATCTACTACTGTGGCTCAATTTGGGTAGAAACATCACGACAATATAATTATATCAAAGATTATTAGCTCAAAAAAGGTGAAATCACTATTGGTACATTTCACTGAACTTATTTCCAGAGAGCAGGAAACATCACCTTTATGCCAAGCTGGCATTAAACGTTCCTTTTCCATTTGCAACCTTTGCCATTTATTAAACACTTAGTCACAAGGCTTCAGAGACTCACTGTTCTGCAGGTTTTTTTTTACATTTTAGAACAAGTTTTATCGCACATTATTTTGAAGTGTCAGCTTGGTTGGTAAAAAATTTTACCTTGGGGTCAGATATCTGTCCCACAAAATTGCTCACTACTGAGGGCATGCAACTTGCGGAGTTTCAGTTTTAGGTGAGATGTTAAACTGAAGCCCTGTTTATGCCCTCAGGAGGATGCAAAAGCTTCTATGGCACAATTTTGAAAAAGAACAGGGAGTTATCCTCCATGTTCAATCCAATTTTTATCCCTTTATCCTTCAATTTTTATCCTGCAATTCACATAATATTACATTTCCTTCATGAGAATTTGCTATGCATTGACTGGATTAAGAGAGAGGACTGAAAGATAAAGAGGGTGATCTTATCAAAAATATTCCAAGTGCCAAACATGCATGAAAATTAAAAAAAAGCACACCCTTTTCTCAGAAGATAAAAATTCAAATCTTACAACACTTTCCGGAAAAAAAAGCAAAATATGATTCACACCAGTAGGGAGAGTGAGTGGATTCTATTCATGCTGGGAAGTCAGTTGTTGGCTGCTAGAGGGTGTCATTTTGCATGTTTATGATCTCCCAGTATACTGTGTGAAGTATACACAGTCAATGCACAAGGATATAGCTCACTTCCCCCATCCCCCTGTCACCCTGGCCCAATCATGATTACCCCCGATTCACCCCCCCAGTGAATCACTACCCTAATTCGACCCCCCTTGTTGATCACCACCTTTGCAATCCCTGATTGCAGAGTGCACAGGTCCCCTTCATGCCCCACCCCGTTCCCTTAAGCCTTATTTCTTCCCATTAGGCCCCATCCCTTGGCACTGGCTGGTGCCTGGTGGACACTGTCAGGATGCCAGGCTGTCAGCACCAGGATACCTGGTACCAAGCTGTCACTGTCAGGATCCCTGGCTGGCTGAGCCAGGCTGGCACTACTCGAGGGCATTTCCCCCTATCCCTGACCATCTGGGTAACCTCTGATGCCAACAGCAAGGCTATTACATCTGGTCCCTGATGCTGGAGTTCATATAGAACATAGGACATAGAACATTACAGTGCAGAACAGGCCCTTCGGCCTTCGATGTTGCACCGACCAATTAGGAACAAGCAGTGACCCTCTAACCTAAACCATTCCCTTTTCATCCATAAACTTATCTACTAACCTCTTAAACGCCACAAACTTGGCGCATCTACAACTGACGCAGGCAAGGCATTTCATACCCTTACCACCCTCTGGGTAAAGAACCTACCTCTGACATCCATCCTATAACCACCACCCCTTAATTTAAAGTTATGTCCCCTCGTGCTAGCTTTCTCCATCCTAGGAAAAAGGCTACCACTGTTCACCCTATCTAAACCTCTAATCATCTTATATGTTTCAATAAGGTCTCCTCTTAGTCACCTTCTTTCTAACGAAAACAACCTCAAATCTCTCAGCCTCTCTTCATAAGAACTTCATATGATCCTCATCAGCATGAACATTCACATGTGAAGCCATTAAGACAAGTGAGCCAGGACAATTCTGCCCCAGGTTCCCTAATGATATTTAAAATCAGATTTAATTATTTAAATCAGATTCATTTCCTTCCCTAGTATGAGGCTGATTATGCTGGCAGAACAGTTTTTTGCCTCTCTCACCATCTTATGAGCTCACCAGGCCAATTGACTAGCAGGTCAAGCTGGTAAAATCAGCCCTGAATATTTTCTTTGATTTCTAGCAATAATTAACAGCTGAAAAAATGAATCTCCACACTTGTAAAATTTAACTTTTGTCTGACATGAGGTTAAAACTTGGCACATAAGTAAAGAGTACACTTAGGTCAAAAAGGGTAAGCCAAACTTCCTGTAGCTAATTTAGTCCATACTTAAATATAAATGCAGAGATGCCACACTGTTTTATATATTTGAATGACAAGTTGCCATTTTTGCAAAGCACAAGGAGGAGACAGCATCTGTCCAACAGCAACCTGCCAATTTCCCACATTTAACCGTACATCTCCGTTGGCTTGATGCTGTTGTCCAATTTAGGCATAGTTAATGGTAAGCATTGTTAGTTACATTTACAGCAGGTTCTGCCACAAAGAATTAGAACTTCAAGACAGTACTTTTTCATGCCTGAAATGGACAAAAACTGAACCAACAGAATAGTCAGTTCCCAATTTCCGGGCTTGTCATGTCTTAATATTCAAAAGCCAATATAACCCCAGCTGTGAGCATCCTGCAGCCACAGGGATGCAAGGTTTTGCTGAGTCCATTGATGATATGTCTCTTCTAATGTAATAGCGTTGTATTGTATGTACTAAAATGGTTTCATACTGCTGTGCAAACAGTTTTAGTAAACAAGCCAACAAACCATCCTATTCACAGAACGATTTATAAAGGTGCTCTTCACATTTTTTTTGGAACTGTCCAGAACAACTTCATTGTGCGAAAAAAATGATTCAAGAGACATAAATTTTTGCCTCACTGTCTTGCACTTTATTGAGCTGATGTTGCCATGGTTACATTCTGATCCAAGCCATTTTCAACCCTCAGCCAGGCCAGTGGCAAGTGATTCATCTTATGGAGTGGTTTCAACAGGGGGAGTGGGGCAACTGACCGTAGAGCAATCCTACACCTGTAAAGACAATTTTATATCGCGATTGCTGGCTATCCTTTGCAAAAAAAGAGCATATCTCCCCAAAGCTTTGTTAATGGGCACTATGCATCAGCACACATATATAAATACTTTATTTAAATTGCTGTAAGCTGCTATCAATATTGAAATTCAGCAATATCCCAAAGGTCGGTAGAATATCTTTAATTGCAGCAGTCATTAATTTCATTGTATAATTTATTAATTTAATTAGTGAACAATTCTACGATCTCTGCAGCTCACATATCAATCTATATTTAATAGCCCATGAATTATAAGCAAGAGGTTCTATAAACAGCATCTTTTCCATGATGGGTACTGTATATTGGCAGGAGCTTGGCAGGAGTTTGGCAGCAGACGTACTTTTCTTCACTGGAGTTAGTTGCTGACTGTTGCAATGTGTACAACATTTCCGATGGGTTTTATTAGAAATGGGTTTTCTATGTTTGAAGAAACGTATATTTACCTTTTTGGCAAGTGGGTTGCTATCGGATCCAGGAACTTTCTTTAAAAGTACAGCTACCTCAGTTAAACGTGGGCCAGTGTGATACTCAGTCAGACAAACAGCAAGGTTCCCAAGATTAATCCTCAATTTGTATGGGAGTTAGCAGTTCTCAGCTGGGGCGATATTGCCTGAGGGAGAGGAAAAGGGAAAAAAAGAAATAAGCTGAGGTTTCCTAATCTGCGTTATTATCCTGCTGGAAAGTTGATGCGGTTGGATCTGACACACACCTATGTCTATAGATGGGGCTGTAGCAGGTGAAAAAAAAGCAAAACCAAAAACTCCCACCAAATGCTTGTTCATTTTGATTTTCAGGTGGACTCTAATTTCGGGCTCCTACAAGAATTAGGCAAAGATCTCATGAAAATTGTAAATAGTGTCAAATGACAGGGACTGATTTTTTTATTGATCTGCACTGTCGAGACACTTACCTCAACTCCTCTGCAAATCATTCGCAGCAGGTCAGAAGGTGGCCATTTCCCTGCAGCCATTTGAGAGAATCATTAGCTACAGTCAGAGAAAGCTAGTTTCAGGCCGAGCACTTGTTTATTTTTCTCCGCCTTGATTCTCTTAGGAGTTTTAAGTCAGAAATGATTCCCTAACTTCAACTCTTCCCTGCGAGTGCGCTTCTTACTTTTTTTTACTGATGCAGAAGTAAGTATGGCCCTGTCACCGTTACACATGTATCACACTCCCTTTCCATGTGGGTGGCATGACGGCACAGTGGTTAGCACCGCTGCCTCACAGCGCCAGAGACCAAGATTTGACTCCTGGCTTGGGTCACTGTCTGTGTGGAATCTGCATATCTCTCTCCCCCGTGTCAGTTGGGTTTCCTCTGGGTGCTCTGGTCTCCTCCCACAGTTCGAATGATGTGATGCATTAGCTGTTCTAAATTCTCCTTCAGTGTACCTGAACAGGCGCCTGAGAGTGGCCACAAGGGGATTTTCAAAGTAATGTCATTGCAGTGTTAATGTAAGCCTGTTTATGACACTATTAAATAAACTTGAAACTAAAGTGAATGTCCCGCAGCCTATGTTTCTCAATCAATATTTACCGTTGTAAATTGCTTGTCACCAATTCCCATTCAGGTCTATAAAGTTGACTGCTGTGACGCAGTTGCAGACCCTGTCCATTGGGTGATTTGTGTAACAATTATCTAAAGTTCTCTTCCTATTTCTGCTCCCATCTGCAATATATCTGTATTCAACAATGGACTATGAGTCACACCACAGGCAATTTACTGTTGAAAATTGCATTAAATCAAGAGTGACTCGATGTGGCTCAATGTAACAAAGGATTTATTGTCAACAATAAAAAGGTATTTACACTAAAAAGTTCAGACAGAATTAACTATACAACTGTACAATACTACTCCCTGGTTCCAGCTGAGGATCCTGATTTGCAATATGCATTATTGCTCCTGATTGGCTCAGCTTCCAGCCTCTGCATTTCATATGGTCCAACCCAATTACGTAGCCATCAAGGAATGCTCCCTTAAAGGGGTTACAGTACTGCACTCCTTCCCCTCAACTCCTGAGTTCACCTATGAATAAAATAAAAGTTCGTAAGTTCAGATATGGGAGCAGAATTAGGTCATTCGGCCCAATGAGTCTGCTTCGCCACTTCATTATGGCTGACATGCGCCTCATCCCCATTTTCCTGCTTTCTCCCCATAACCCTTCAACCCATCACCAATTAGAAATCTGTCTAACTCCTCCTCAAATTTACTCACTGTCCCAGCAAATTCCACAGATTCACAACCCAGAGAGCAATTGACAAAGGGCATCAGGAATACCCCGGGGAAAGTTATCATAAATTTAGCTGATCTGGAGACTTCTGAACCCTGCTGGAATGGCTCAATTCTGTGCTAGACTCTTCTGGAAATGAAGAATCTGGTTAGACAGATGTGAAAGGCAAACTCGTTGGGGTCTAGATCCTTCTCGATGACCGCTGAATCCTCAGCTACAGTAATTATTGGTTGCTCCAGTTCCACATTTACAACCAGGATCCTTGTAACTAATCCTGGTGAATTTGAATTTACCGCAGGGGTCGCCTGTTGATCATTTGTGTCAGACACTGCTCTCCTCATCAGATGGTCTACATGTATCTTGACGCAGTAGCTTTGTATCTCGACAATGTAGGAGGCTGGTCCAATTCTTTCCACAATCTTACCAGCTACCTATGCCAGTCATAGAATCATAGAATCTTTGCAGTGCGGAAGGAGGCCACTTGGCCTATCAAGCCTGCACCAACAACATTCCCACCTAGACCCTATCCCTATAACCCCAAGTAGCCCCCTTCACATAAAGAGGCAATTTACCATGGCCAATCCACCTGACCTGCACATATTTGTCCTGCTGCAAAGTTTCTGATCATGGTGAGATCCTCAATTTGAAAACTGCCTCTTTTTTCTGTGACTTTCTTTCTGGGAGACTCGCCAAGTCTCCACCCTCCCTGCAAAATCTGGCAATATCACATCCAACTATTTCCTTAAGAGGCATCCCATTAGTAGCTCAACTGGTATGCCTGTGGTCACATTGGGCATGGTGTTGTAAAACAATAAAAACTGGCTATACGTAGAGGCCAGTTGACTTCTCTTCATCAATGATTTGAAACATTGTATAGGTCATTCCACTAACCTATTGGAGGCTGTTAATGTGTTAATGTGCTGATCTTACATGGCAAATATAGAGCCTGATTCTCCCAAAAAAATTCTAAGTGTTAAATTTACAGGGGAGGTGGTGTAAATCACGATTGTTTTTTCAGTGGAAGTTCAGATTAGAATCTTCCACACTCTGTGCAATGGAAAGGCCACAATTGTGAAAATCATTAAAAACCCAGGGGAGTGGAGCCTATTCATGCTGAAGTCTGACAGTTCTGGAACTCTGTGCATGAACAGTGGTCCCGCACTGTCCCACTCCCGTTTGCCAGACAGTGATTGAGCTGGCCAACCAGGATACCTACAGTACCGTCCCTCCATCCCCTCACAGCCAGATCACAGACCAATCATGGCCCCATGAGCATTCCCAGACCAGCCCCAACCACCCACCTCTTTCCCAGAATACCCCAATCCCCAGCAAACCACCCCTGCAACAATGACTATCCCCCCACCAACTTAGACTACCCCCCCACTCCAGCAGACCCACCCCATTTGGGAGGCAAAACCGCCCCCACCCCCCAAGAGGCAGACCCTCCAGCAGACAACATCTCCCCCTTCACCCCAGCAGACCATCCTTCAGCCGCCCTAATCACTGGTCTCCCTCCAACCCCGAGACATCTGAACGCAGAGTGGCAGTGGGACCCCTCACTCTCACTGATCACCCTAGACCATGCCCCCTTGGCACTGCCCATGCCCAATGGACAGTGACAAGCTGTCCCTGGGCATGAGCACTCTGTCCCTTAGGCAGTGCCAGGGGTACAGTCTGGCACTGCCTGGGTACCTACTGCCCGATACATTGGGGAGCCCCAAGTGTCCCCCTTTCACCGCAGCAGGATTTCCCACTAATTCCTCGAAAGTGGGAAGTTACTGCTGTGACACCCGCTGGAGTGAAGTACCCATTGTGGAGCGGGAGATGCTATCGGGCCCAGAGAATTCAGTCCTTGGCCCAATAATCACATTTAAATTTCATTAAAACAGATTAAAATGATTTACCCATTCTTCCCACAGGATTCCAGCACAGCATTAACTGAGCCTGCCCTCCAGCTGTGGGAGACACACCTACATCGGAATGTTTGTGCAAATCATGCGAAATGGCCAATATGTGCATCTGCCAACCTGGCACAGCAAAAAATTAGCACAGTGTGCTGAGAGAATGATTTCTCCCTGGATATTACACTTTTGAAAGCCCCTTATTTGCCAGCCATTCCTTTCCTTTCAAACAGATTCACCCAATCAACCTCTTCTAGATTCTATCTAATGCCCTAAAATTGGCCTCCTCCAGTTTAGGATCTTAATCTGTGGACCCTTCCTATCATTTTCCATAACTATTATAATCTTGTAATGTTATGGTCACTGGACCCTCAGTGCTCCCCAGCTGACACATCAGCCACCTGCCTTATCTAGATCTCTCAGAGGAGGTCCAGTGTTGCCCCTCTTGAATAGAGCCCTCTATGTATTGATTCAGGAAACTTTCTTTGACATATTGAACAAGTTTCCCCCCTTCCGGGGCCTTTGTACACTGGGTGATCCAGTCAATACCAGAGAAATTAAACTCCCTATACTCCTTCTGTAAGAACTCATTCTTTTTTTCCTACCTATGACCTTTGTACAACAACTTCTGGCTGTTCACCCTTCCCTTTCAGAATGTTCTGCAAATGCTCAGAGACATCCTTGAACTTGGTATTTGGGAGATAACACTTCACCCTGGCGTGTTTCTGCAACCACAGAATCTCCAATCTATTGAGTCTTCTATCAGTATCACTCTGTCTGATTGCACGCTTTCCTTCTGAGTTTCAGAGTTGGTCACAATGCCACAGACCTGCCACAGATTGCTGCTGCTAGCCCCTGTTGGTGAGGAGAATGCCCACAGAGGGACCCTGCACTGTCTGCGACACCCCTTACCTCTCCTGATGGTCAGGCAGCTACCTGCAGCCTGCACCTTAGAATCATAGAATCCCTAGAGTGCAAAAGGAGACCATTTGGCCCATCAAGTCTTTACTGACCACAGCCTCACCCAGGTCCTATCTCCGTAATCCCACATATTTACCTTGCTAATCCCCTGACATGAGGGTCAATGTAGCATGGCCAATCAATCAAACCTACACATTTTTGGACTGTGAGACTAAACCGGAGCATCCGGAGAATGTGCAAACTCCGCACAGACAGTGACAGTTTCCCAGGCCAGAATTGACCCTGGGCCCCTGGCACTATGAGACAGCAGTGCTAACAACTGTGCCACCATGCTGCCCATAACGCACCTTAGGTGCGACCACCTCACTAAAGCTCTTACCAATGATGTTCTCAGCATTCTGGATGATCCTGAGTGCATCCAGTTCCAACTTCAGTTCCCTATCGCAGTGTGTCAGGTGCGGCAGTCAGGTATACGTTTCACAAGTGTAGTCACCAGAGACACAGGGGGAGCAGGATTTTCCAGCGGCATTATCCCCAAAACTGGACAATCCTGCCCGAGGTCAGCAGATTTTTTCATGGTCCGCCCCCATCCAGCCATATGGTGGGCAGACAGAAAAATTCCCCTCTGGAAGCTTCCCTGAATTCCCACATCCAACAAGAGAAGCACACCACTGTCCTAACAACATTGAAAAAAAATCTTACCTGTACCTCTGCTCAGTTAGTCAAACTCACCAGCAAATAAAAATTTAATATTGACAATAACATAAATCTGTTGATTACAAGGAAGAAAAGTCGGCAAAAGAAGCCTCGTCTTTTGATGTTTTTTATAGTGTGGCAGCAAGTTCCATATTTAGAGTTTGCGTTGAGTCATTTGACACACTGACATACTAGTCACTGTCAGACAACAAAATCAATATCAATAATTTCTTTGCCTTACACCAAATAGAAGCAAGATTATATTTATCATTGAAGAACCAGCATGTCACAGGTTTTCTTAACATTTCATTGATCACTGCTTTGCTGTATAAAAACGACTCCAATTAGTAACAAAAAGTAGGTCTGTGGAGCTTTAGTTTTGTGTAATTGTGTTTCAGGTATTCATGTTTTTACCTTGTTTTATGGTTGGCTACAAATTGCAACTGATTTTCCCTAAAGCATGGTGAACTGAATACATCAACTGATTTATCTAACCCTGTGGCATAAAAGCACACTCAACTGAATTAGCATTCGGACTCGGCCACTCAAACCTGATTCTTGCCTCCAGATTTGCCCAGAGTATTTGCTTCATGGAGGAGGAGAATGATGTGGCAGCTGGCATTCAGTGCCGAGGAATTAAATCATTTGCCATTTCTCAGCTGGTGTCTGCCTTAAGCCATAGAAACCATAGAAAACTTGTAGTGCAGAAAGAAGCCATTTGGCCCATCAAGTCTGCACCGACTACAATTCCAGCCAGGCCCTAAACCCACATATTTACCCACTAATCCCTCTAACCTATGCATCTCAGGTCACTCTAGGGCAATTTTCGCATGGCCAATCAACGTAACCCACACATCTTTGGACTGTGGGAGGAAATCGGAGCATCCAGAGGAAACCCACGCAGGCACGAGGAGAATGTGCAAACTCCACACAGACAGTGACCCAAGCCAGAATTGAACCCAGGTTTCTGGAGATGTGAAGCAGCAGTGCTAACCACTGTGTCACCGTGCTGCCCATTCTAGACCCTTCTAGGTCAGGACATGACCTATGCAGCAACATGTTTCTCCTTAATGCCTCAAGAAAGTGCCTTATCGAACTCCACACCAAAGTGATATTATCCCTTGCTAATGGATCCTGAACCAGAATGTCAGGAGTGAAACTGGACAAAGGGTAGAATTTTCTGACCTCTCCATGGCCTACCCCTTGCTCACTATGTTTCCTATGGTGGGTGAGATGGGAAGATTCTTGGTAGTTGGTTCATTTACATTATAAACGCCTGCTTTCTATCTCCAAACACCTGTGTCCCACAAGTCTTTCTTTTCTATGCGGTCAAAGTACTTCATCAATCAATGCCCTTCACCTGTTTATCATTAACCTTGATAGTACAGTTAACACCTTTTACTCCATTAGGTTATTAATGTTTGTGCCATGTAGAAGACATTAGGAGGAGGCTCATGTACAGTATTAACTGATGATGATCCAGTTGGGATGATCCAGTTAGTCTGTTCCTCTGTTGTACATTCTATATAATTCTGTGACATCTCTGACTGACCTTAATAATGCTTTCATTCAGATTCAATGCAGCTCTGCACAAGGATAAATTAGATTACGGCTATATGGAAGGTCATGTTCAATTTTCTTTTTGAGAAGAGCATATATCCACATAGACCTGAATTTTTCAGATTGGGAGGGATCACTCTTCCTGCCATCCAAAATGTTGGCACAGAACATCTCCCTGTTGCCTCCTAAGGTGGGATTTTCTGTGCTCGCTCTCCCCAAAACCGGAAAATCCAGCTCGAGATCAATGGATCTTTTCATTGTCCGTGCCTCCCCCTCCACCCCCCCAACCCTACCCACTATGATTCCGGTGGCAGGCGGGATGGGAAAATTCCCACCAAATGTCCTCGGGCCAACCACTGCCCGAATCAGTATCGGTTGGCTGCAGGTGGGACCAATGCCTCTCACTGGAAAGAAAATCCTGTCCTTAGAGAACTGCCAGGCAATCAGATTAACTAGGTCATGAAGTGGGTGATTAGGGTATCGGAACAAAAGTGAGGGAGGGACGGAGGCCGTCAGCCTGTGGGGAGGTGAGGGGTGGGTTCTACCAGTCAGGAGGGTGCTCCTGATGGAATATTTCTTCCCCTCCCCTTTCCTCCCCACTACTTCAGCTTTCACACAGCCAGGGGGTTTATCCAGGGGATTTCAATTTCACATATCCCCTGGTTAAAAACCTCCACTTGGAGGAGGGTAAAATTCTAGCCATACCTACATGTCATATTATTTTAGAAGTCACAAGTTTCGTGTGTTGTTTCAATCCAATTATTAACAACGTAGAAATATAGACCAGAATTTTACTGCTTCCTGATTCCAGGGCGGGCGAAGCTCACAGAATGGAATTCTCCATTAGCTTCCGGCAGGATTTCATGAGCCTCACCCGAGCAACGTCATAAAATTCTATCAATACTGTCTAGGAACAGACAACACGGAAGCCACAATGTCTGGAGGCAATGATCTCATTTCTAGGCTAAATAATCTTTGATTATCCTGATGGCAACTGGACTTTGTATCCAAGATTTAAACACACAAGCACTAATGTTCAATAAGACATTAGGGGAGACATTGCTGGTCCCACTGCCCACCCTCCATTGTAATGAAGGTAAGATAAAGCAGGTAGGTTGGAGACATGACTGTAGAAAGGAAGCCAACCGATCTTTATTACTCAGCACATTGAGATGATCCAATTCAGCTGGTCACAGACCCAAGAAAATACCCTCACATCATCACATTGCCTTCTTTGATACACTGTAAGCTACATTAGAAAAAAAATTCACCAGTGCATTTAAAGAGTTAAATTATTAAAGAAAGGAAAATAAATAAATATTTACCTCCAGCAGAAATAACTTGAGAAACACGATTTGAACTTCAAACCCGGATTGTGTTTTCAATCATAACTCCAAATCAAATCTCGCACTCAGAAGAATTTTGTAGCCATTTCATAAGCCTTAAGATGCAGTCTACTCCTAGAAAAAGGCTCATCACTTCAGTGTAAATGTTGTGGTGTGCGTTGTCATGATAACCCCATATCTGATCCAAACAGAATCCTAATCCCAAGAAAATTCCTAAATTCCACAACTATTCAATTCTTTCAATGCTAGGCAACCTGATTTAAGATCATTTTTTTTCAGCAAAGTAGCTGCATATCAGCCAGGAGTCAGCTGCCTTGCTGGATGAGATAATAGATGATATTTAGTATAACATGTCCAAATGTCAGTTTGTACTTTTTGTTCATTCAATTGCTTATGTGTCAGCATCTTTTTTTTCCCCCAGTCAGCAAGGTTGTGACAGTTGTGGAAACCCATCATTATATTTAAAAGGAACCCATCCAAACTCTTAATAAATCTGTAACAGTGGACCGAAGGAGGGGGAAGTTGGATGAGGCCAGCACTCAACCCTGGGGAACGGCAATGCACGTTTCACCCACGCCTGCTTATAATGATTCAATCAGCACTAGCTCAAATGATGGTGGCATTCAGCTCACTGCATCGTCGAGTGGCTGCTCATCTCAACGGGGAGCCCAGCTTCAAGTGAGCCTAGCACCGCTTAAAGCTGGCCTGCACTATTTAAAGCAAGCCTGGACATCCTAAAGAGGGATTCAGGAATAGACGGAAGAGTAGTGCAACACTCCAATGATGATGGCCCACGATTTTCTAATGATGCTCTTGAGGTCTTCATGGTGCTGAAAGTAGACCTCAGTAGAGAGACCTTCTTCCTTGATTTGATTTGATTTGATTTATTATTGTCGCTTGTATTGGGATACAGTGAGAAGTATTGTTTCTTGTGTGCTATACAGGCAAAGCATACCGTTCAGAGAGTACATGGAGGAGAAGGAAAGGAGAGGGGGCAGAATGTAGTGTTACAGCCATAGCTAGGGTGTAGAGAAAGATCAGCGTATCTTGTGTTAAAAGTCTGATGACAACAGGGAAGAAACTGTTCTTGAATCGGTTGGTATGTAGTCTCTGACTTTGGTATCTTTTTCTGACAGAAGAAGGTGGAAGAGAGAATGTCTTAGCGAATAGGTGCCAGGATATGATGGCTGGGGGATTTTCACAGTAACTTCATTGCAGTGTTAATATAAGCTTACTTATGACTAATAAATAAACTCAAAAAAACTTCAGTGATGAGAAAGTTTTTAAAAATTGTTATTCAGGACAAAGTAGTCTCTTGGCCAAATGTGGGTTCATTAAGGAAAGCCAGCACTGATTTGTTAAGGGAAAATACTGTTAACTCACTTGTTTGAGTTTTTTAATGAGCTAACAGGAAGGCTTGATTCATGTACACGGACATCCAAAGGGCATTTCATCGACTACTGCACCGTAGGCTTGTGATCCAGGTTATACTCATGGAATAAAAAGGGTGAGTGGCAACATATTAATGAAAGAGACTGGTTGACTGGAAAGAACTGTGGTTTCTTTGGGTTGGAAGGAGCTTTAAAGTAGAGTACTCTAGAGATCAGTATTAGGACCCTCTGTTCTATCTCATATTTTATTGATCTAAACATTGATTCACAAAGCTCAATTTCCAAATATACCCTTGATATGAAGCTTGGAAATATTGCGAGCCATGAAAAGAATAGAGAGTTTGGTGGATGAAATTTAGCAGATTGAATTTAATTTCAGGGAAGTGCAACGTGTTTCATTTTGATGGGAAGAATCCAGAGAGACAATGTAAGTTAACGAGTATGATTCCAAAGGGCAAGCAGGAACAGAGTGGCTTGGATGTGAAAGCAAACCACTGCGGATATTGGAATCTGAAACAAAAAGAGAAAATGCCAGAAAATCTCAGCAGGTCTGACAGCATCTCTAGGGAGAGAACAGAGCCAACATTTCAAGTTTAGATGATCTTCATCAGAGTTAGGACCAAGATGTATATGTATGTAAAGCATTGAAGGTAGCTGGAAAAGTTGGGAATGTGGTTAATAAAGCAGACAGCATCCTGGGCTTTATCTGGTGAAGAAGCAATGGTGTGAAAGCTCATGGTTCCAAATAAATCTATTGGACTTTTGAACCTGATATTGTGAGGCTTCTTACTGTGCCCACCCAATGCTGGCATTTCCACATCATGGCTATCATTGACAACACAAAATTGCCAGCTCAAAGTGCAGAGGATGTCCAAGAATATCGTGCACATCAACATCTGATGAAGGAGCAATGTGCTGAAAGCTCATGATTCCAAATAAACCGATTGGACTTTAACTTGGTGTTGTGAGACTTCTTACTGTGCCCACCCTAATCCAATGCCTGCACCTCCACATCCTATTTATTTGTAGGGACAAAGAGTACAACAACAAAGGTATGTATATTAAACCCAACTGAACACTGGTTCAGCCTTAACTGGAATATTGTGTTCAGTTCTGGGCATCACACTTTAGTTAGAAAGGAAGCGAAAGCATTTGGGTGCAGAAAATATTGATAAGAATTCAGAATAAAAATTCACTAAAATGGAAAGATTGGAAAAGTCGGGATTTTTCTAGGCAAAGAGAAGGTTGTGAGGAGATTTAATCAAAGAATTTAAAATTGTGAGGACCCTGTACAGAGTTGATATCAGATAATCTATTCCCTCTGATGAAAGGATCAAGAATTAGAGGGCATGAGTTTAAGTCAACTTAGGGCAGTATGGTCAGCATTCAGGCTCACAATGCTGGGGACCCGCTTTCAATTTTGGCTTTGGGTGACTGTCTGTGTGGAGTTTGCACATTATCCTTGTCTGTGCATGGGCTTCCTCTAGGTTTCCTCTCATACTCCAAAGCAGTGCAGACTAGGTTGATTGGTACCCCTTAGTGTCAGGGGGACTAACAGGGCAAATCGTGGGGTTATGGAAATAGGGGTGATTTGTGCAGACTTAATGGGCCAAAAGGTCTCCTCCTGCACTGTAGGGATTCTATAATTCTTCCCTGCTGCCATCAGACTTTTGAATGACCCATCTCGCAATAAGTTGATCCTTCTTTAAACCCTAGCCATGACTGTAACTCTCTTTTCCTTCTCTGTGAACTGTGTAGTGCACAAGAAACAATACTTTTCACTGTGTACTTATACATCAGATAATAATAAATCAAATCAAATCAAATTCTATGATCTATAAAAGCTAATGCTGACTTGAGGGCAAACATTTTTATACAATAGGAGGTTTGGATCTGGCAAGCACTGTTTGACCCTGTGGGTGGAGGCAGGATCAATTAAAGCATTCAAAAGGGAATTGGATCTTAATCCAAAAAAGGAAACATTCTCGTGGCCAGAAGGGAAAAGATTAGAGTAGCAGGAGATGAATTGCTTCTTCAGAGGGTTAATACAGATACAACAGGTTGAATAATCCCAGAGAAAGCCATAATATCTCAATGTTTCTTCTACCAATTCTGTAACATCCTACTTGTGTTGTAAAGTTTACCAGTACCAGAATATTATTTTTAAATAACTTGAGAAAGATGAAACTAGAAATTAAACTGAGAAAAAATTAATGTATGAATGCCTAACTGAATTCAGATGAAATTATTTTTTCAGCAAATTTAATTGGGGCACTAATCCTTTTATTTGCAATTCATTTTAAAATATTCAGCCTCACGTTATAATGATTCCAATATGTTATAATGCCTAGCTCTAACAATATCCACAAAGAACCTGTAAACAAACAGTTTGACTCAGCCGACAACACCTTTACCTCTCAGATGTGGATTCATATTATTTCAAATGAAACAGGATGTTCTTCTGACTCCTGATCCATATTGAGCAGAATCTGCTCAGTAAGGTGGAGCAGAGTGTGAAGATGGGACCAGGAGCAAAGAGAGTAGGGCATCAGGTCAGCGGGCTGACGTGCTATAGAGTCATAGAGGTTTACAGCATGGAAACAGGTCCTTTGGCTCAATTTGTCTATGCCGCCCTTTGTAATCAACCACTCAGCTAGTTCCAATTGCTCACATTTGGTCCATATCTCTTTGTACCCATCTTGCCCATGTAACTGTCTAAATGTTTTTTAAAAGACAAAGCTGTACCTGCCTCTACTACTATGTCTCGCAGATCATTCCAAACACTCACTATCTTCTGTATGAAAAAATTGTTCCTCTGGACTCTCTTGTATCTTTCCTTCTTGGCAAACTTGCCAAAAATGGGTGAGCAAAGGAAAGTGGATACTTGTCCATCAGCAGCGGGACGTTAAAAACGGCCAATTAAAAACCTCATTAAGGGAACGGGAAAAACTCCAGCTGGATTTTCAGGTGTCAGAGTGGACACTTGCTGTGTGCAGAACAAGTGCCAACCTCCTGGCAATAAGCCAACTGGCCATCAGGGCTAGAAGCTCAACCCAGGCTCTCAGGATTTCTCTACACTTTAATGGGCCTATCAGCTTCCTCCTTCTGCATTTCATCAATTTTATGAAGTATTTCGAGGACTCCTCCATATCGAGGGGCTTTTGCATTCTCCTTGCTGCCTGAATCTTCTAGTTGATCTGCTGGCCATACAAATCTGTGAACTGTCTGATTGGGCCTTCAGTCTCAAGAATCTGCCCAATATCCTTCACTGGATAGGACACAGAGTCAGCAGTTGGGACACCAGCTCCCAGAAGATTGCTCCAAAGTTTGCATCACGAACTCATGCAGCGTCCGAGGAATGAGTAAAAATCCTGAAAATAAGAACTGAAAGATTCTCCTCCAGAAGATTCATTGATCATTCATCCCATCATTATAAAACATGCCTGTTTTAGAATATTATCTTGCATCTAAGATTGTGGAGTCATGACATTAGGACTTGCCATATAATGACATTCACTGGGGCGGCATGCCGGCACAGTGGTTAACATTGCTGCCTCACAGCACCAAGGACCTGGATTCGATTCATGGTTTGGGTCACTGTCTGTGTGGAGTGTGTATATTATCCCCATGTCTGCGTGGGTTTCTTCCAGGTGCTTGGGTTTCTTCCCACAGTATCAAAGATGTGCAGATTAAGCTGATTGGCCACACAAAATTGCTCCTCAGTATTCCAGAATGCTTAGGTTAGAGGGACAAGTAGAGTAATTGTGTGGGGTTATGAGATATGGCCTGGATGGGATTGTTGTCGGTGCAGATTCAATAGTCTTGAATAGGAGACTATTCAATGGGCTGAATAGTCTCCTTCTACACTATAGAATTTCTATTTCTATGATTAATTAACTTCAAGTGCAATTCACCATACACTAAATTGTTTGAGATGCCTCTGAGTGGTATATTAAGATGCAATATAAATGCAAATAAGTGCCTTTTCAAAACTTACAAACAATTTTTCTTCTTCAAGAGAGTCCCACCTACCAGGAATGACCATCTCAATCGTTTAGGATATCTGCAAGTAAAGCCAAACCAAAATCAACTCACAACAGCTTGTCCAGGACAAATGCACTTACGCAGGTTTGAGCCTTAGCAGCAAGATATGCCCCTGGATGCTGAAGGAATAAACATGTAAATATTTGCAGGATAAATGCAACAGATGTGAGGCAAACTGTATCTGCAGTGGGTTCTGATGTCCATGAAGGTGCGGAGTTAGGGAGATGCTGGCGAGTGACAGTAGACCTCCTACTGCATTGTGTATGTGTTTACACAGCACACTGGGACATCAGGGCGTCTGCACAATGGTGCCCCTACAGCTCATTGGCAAGATTAGGTTCCGCCCTGCCCCCTACAGATAAGAGTCGATTCGTGTCACTTTTTTTTGACTAAACGCCACAAGATTGTGTTTTTCATCTTGCCAAAAGAACAAGACTGAAACTCTCCTGCTTTTTCGTTCGTTCAGCACTAAGAATTTTTTTTTTGGCCCACAAAGCTATTTTTGGATGTGTGAACAGATGTACACTTGACCTGCATAGAGACTTGAGCTCTCTTCTCAGAGCTCTGGCAGAACCATTTTGATTTCAGCCCATTCTCATTTTGTGTTACTAACGAATTCAATACTTCTTATATTTCTTTCTACCTCAACTTTGGAGAAGTGAGCTATGTAAAATAAGTTTAGCTTTATCGGCTGCATGTCTCCTGTCTGCAAAAGCTGCAGTGAATCAAAGTGGAATGAAAATTGGACAGTCTATCTGTGGCCACTCTCTCCAGCATAAAACAGCTCATAATTTAATGCTGATGCTTACCCAATTGCCAATCTCATTTGGAAAGCCTATAAGGATTGCTTATTGCAGAAAGAAAATATTGCACTGATGCAGAATTCTTCATAGAAACAATTAAAGCACAATATTGGTGTGGTATGACCAGAGCTTTTCTCCACATGCAAACATTATAGTATCAGATTTGGCAGTGGGAATATTTATACCCTTCAACATGAGCATATATCAAAATTCACTCCCTTCACTTCAAATAAACATTTGGACGAGGAAAAATGTCTGCACAAGACACAATTCAAACTAATGCTATGTAATAAACAAAACTGTCATTGATAGTAAATGCAGAAACCTTAGTGAGTTATGATTTAGAATGTAGGGATTATTGCAAAGAAAACAGACTGAGGAATTAGGAGAATCCTATAAAATATTAAGGTGCTGTCTTACCGGCCATTCACACCACACTCCTGCTACAGCAAAGTCGGAGAATTTGGCGCCTGACCAAATCTCCATTCACCGCAGCAGGTTGGGAAACTCCTATCGGTATGAACGGCCATAACATTCCTGCTTAAAAGTGGCTGGTCATCTGAAGTCTAACATGCTGCTGGCTTGAAACACTAATGTATTAGACAGGGCTAGGTTCAGAAAGAATGTTCCCATTGATGGGGGAATTCAGAATTAGAGATCAAAGTTTGAGGATAAGCAATAAACCTTATAGAACTTTCTTCATCCTGTGGGTGGTGACTGTAATGAATTCACTACCACAGAATTTAGTTGAAGCCAAAACATTGTCTGGTTTCAAGAAAAAATTAGATGTATCTCAGGGCTAAAGGTATTAAGAAATTTGAGAGGAAGGAGGGAAACTAGGATTCAATGATCAGCCATGATCGAGATGAACGGCAGAGCAGGCTCAAAGGGCCAAATGGTCTACTCCTGTTTCAAGTTTCTATATTTCTATGTTTAACATGCTATTTTTATACATGTTATAGATGTGTAACAGATACACAATACAAAACACTAAATACATTTCCGTAGGTATGAGCATAGTAACAAAGCTTAGCATAAATTGTCACAGATGAAAGGAAATTGTATGATTATCACAAGCTGTGACCTGCAGCAGCTTTCCACCTGCTGAAGAGAAGAACATTTTTATCTGATTGTGTGACAAGAGGGAGAAACAAATCCTTTAAATATTAGAATGTGTATTGCTTTCAGCTTCATATTTTACTGCTAAATTCATCTTTATAATTTATAGCATAATGACTTGGAGGTAGCAAAAATATATTGAGTAAAATCAAATGAAGTAGAGTTGGTAGATGGAATTAATCCAAGAACTTAAAAATGGATATCTGTTGTGTTGACCATATGAAAGGGTATGGCAGGATGAGTGGCTCAAGTGATGTGTCGATCATGCCTGATATGAGTCTGTTTTGATTCATTCAGCATGGAAAGCAACTCCACGTTTTTTTTTAACTTTATTTATTAATGTCACAAGTAGACTTATATTAACACTGCAATGAAGTCACTGTGAAAATTCACTAGTCGTCAAACTCCGGCGCCTGTTTGGGTGCATGGAGGGAGAATTTAGCATGGCCAATGCACCTAACCAGCACAACTTTCGGACTGTGGGAGGAAACTGGAGAACCCGGAGGAAACCCAAGCAGACACGGGGAGAACATGCAGACTCCACACAGACAGTGACCCAAGCCGCCAATCGAACCTGGATGCCTGGTGCAGTGAAGCAACAATGCTAATCACTGTGTCACTATGCCACCCCATGAACTGTTGGAACGTTACATTCCCACAGGAGAAATCTGCATTTTTTGAAATCAGCTGGATCCATTCTGCAATATTCAGCAGAATAAAGGTTTCCTGGAGCAGATAATTTAGGAGGTGGTCACACCTCAGTTTGCTAGGCTTAGGAAAACTGGCATGGCAGCTGTCATTGTCAGCAGACAGGGCAAGAAGCAGCAGGCAAAGATAGAAAGGGGATTATCTGTGTAGCTGGATTTGTCTAAGAGGTATGTGTGTTTAAGCAAGAGCAGTGTGGACAATAAAGCTGGCATACAAAAGCACAGGAAATGATTGTGAATGTCTCTCAAACTCCATCTAAGGCTAAACATTGGCACAAGATCAATCATCAACAGTAGCTGTAGGGGAAAGTTTGAGAAAACTTTGAAGAGAGATTGAAGAGGATTGTTCTACTCTAATTGCAGGGCTTTCTATTGTCAAGAGGATATACCCTATATGGACATGATCCAGAATTTTAAAGGGTATTTTTCTTTCCCACGGACAGAGTTTAGGAGAATAATGGAGCATAAACCATCCTGATTGACAGTCTACTAGGCCAGTGATTGCTGTTGTTCTGAGTAAGAAGTCTCACAACACCAGGTTAAAGTTCAACAGGTTTATTTGATAGCACTAGCTTTCAGAGCGCTGCTTCTTCATCAGGTCAGTGGTTCTGTTTACAAAGCGGGGCATAAAAAGGCACAAAACTCAATTTACAGAATAATGGTTGGAATGTGGAATCAAGTCTTAAAGATACAGACAGTGTAAGTGGGAGAGGGTTAAGCACAGGTTAAAAAGATGTATAACGTTTCCAGCCAGGACAGTTAGTGAGATTTTGCAAGTCCAGACAAGTCGTGGGAGTTACAGATTGTGCAACATGAACCCACGATCCCGGTTGAGGCCATCCTCATGTGTGCGAAAATTGGCTACCAGTCCCTGCTCAGTGACTCTGTGTTGTTATGTGTGAGGAGGTCGCCTTAGAGAATACTTACCCGAAGATCCGAGGCCGAATGTCCGTGAGTGCTCAAGTGTTCCCCAATAGGAAGAGAACACTGTTGCCTGGTGATTGTCAAATGGTGTTCATTCATCCATTGTCATAGCAGCCTGCATGGTCTCCCCAATGTACGGTGCCTCAGGACACCCTTTCCAGCAGCGTATCAGGTAGTCAATGTTGACCGAGTTGCAAGTGTATGTACTGTGTACCTGCTGGATGGTGTTCTCACGTGAGATGATGGCATCTGTGTTGATGATCTGGCACGTCTTGCAGAGATTGCTGTGGCAGGGTTGTGTGGTCACTGTTCTCCTGAAGGTTGGGTAGTTTGCTGTGGACAATGGTATGTTTGAGGTAGTATGGTTGTTTGAAAGCAAGATGTGGGGGGGGGTGAGAATGGCCTTGGTGAGATGTTTGTCTTTCTCAATGCCATGTTGAAGGCTCTGGAGAAAATGCTGTAGCTTCTCCACTCCGGGAAAGTATTAGGTGATGAAGGGTACTCTGCCTGCTGTGTCCCATGTTTGTTTTCTGAGGAAGTTGGTTACCTAGGCCTTAAAGATTTAATAACCTTAAAACCTCTTCATCTCTCTACCTTTTCTTATACATTAAAACATTGCTTATGTGGCCTGGTTATTTTAATGTATTCACATAAAAGTGTTCTTGCTGGCAAGGCCAACATTTATTATCTGAATAAGCTAATGAAGGATTGGCACAGCATTTGCACTCACTGATTTTTCTATAGAGAAAAGTGTAATGTTACTGTGCCTTTAAGAAATATTTCCTATGTTGTATTTATTTTAGCAGTCAGTTCTATTTACTGGTGCCATTTTATCTGTTCCTGGCAGCCCCTTTTGTTACTGCAGTAGCATAATTGTTCTTAATTGCAAAAATGTTTGTTTTAATCTGAGTTAATATTGTTCTGTTATTTTAGTGTTTTCCCCTGTGATTTTTCAGAGTAGCATTTGATTAAACTGTTGACAGGAAAAATCATTTGACTGGGTGGGGTTAGGCTTACGCAGAGAAATCAAGTTAATTGCTGCTTGGGATTTTTACAGAGAGATAGCCTTTACTGTTTCTCTTTCTCTCTGGATTTGGAGACTAGAATCTTCCAGCAAATAAGTCCCTTCCTTTGGAAGCTGCTGCATGGGAGACAGAATAGATGTCTTTTTGTATCTGTCCAGAGGTATTAATATAGCATTCATATCAGTCTACTTTTTTGTTTTAACTTAGTCTGAAGAGAGACTTATGTTTGTGGGGTTATTGGTTATATTGGAAATATAGAAATAGTTAGCTGTTAAGATTTATACCTTGCTATGTCTAAGTGTTTCCAGTTGGTTAAAGTTACACTAATTCATTGTGTTATATTTTAACTGTATTGTTAAATAAAGTTTATTTTAGTAAAAGCATTCTAGAAGGTCAATCGAATCATACTTGAGACAAGCTTGAGAGAAATGCTCTCTCTTGCTCCTTTGTTAAATCTGCTCAATACCACATTCTCTATCTCTTTGTTCAGTTCATCTTCACTATTATGCAACACCAGATCAAACAATCTTCATTTTGGACTCCAACAATATTACATTAGATTCATTAGTAATATAAGATTATTTGAATCATAGAATAATTCAATTATTCTATGGTGCAGAAGGAGATCATTCAGCCCATTGAGCCTGTAACCAACAACAATCCCACCCATCACCTATCACTCCTTCCTATATATTTGGTAGAATCATAGAATTCTATGCAGAAGGAGGCCATTCAGCCCATCAAATCTGCACTGACCACAATCCCACTCAGACCCTATTCCCACAACCCTGCATATTTATCCTGCTAATCTCCATGACACTATGGTCAATTCAGCATGGCCAATCAACCTAATCCACACATCATTGGAGGAGACTGGAGCAGCCAGCTGAAAACCATGCAAACTCCACACAGTCACCCAAGGCCAAAATTTAACCAGGGTCCCTAGCGCTGTGAGGCAGCAGTGCAAACTACTGTGCCACCTTGCGGCCTTTGTGCCACTGTGCGCCCTGCCAGTTCCCCTGACAATAAGGGGCAATTTACCATGGCCAATCCACCTAAGCTACACATCTCTGGACTATGGGAGGAAATAAGAGCACTCAGAGGAAACCCAGGCAGACACGGGGAAAATGTGCAAACTCCACACAGTCACCCAAGGCTGAAATTCAGTCTGGGTCCCTGGTGCTGTGAGGCGGCAGTGCTAACCACTGTGCCATCCTATAATGATGCTGTCTGTATTTTTTACATTTAAAAAGATTTGCTACATTTCTAGGTTCACTGAGCTTGGCGATACAGATTGTAACATTTTTTCCAGCTTGGCAATGTTTTGGATGGTGTAAAGCTACTCGGAAATGTACAGCATCAATATGTTGATACCAGAAGCGTAAGTTAATTTAACACTCTTGAGCTTTTAAATAAACATTCCACTGGCTGCTATTTTCTCATGAGAGGAAACTGCTGTGAAAATTTGTGAAGCCTTCTGAATAAAACAATGCAAAATGACACCGCTAACAAGTGCAGAGCTGACAAAGACTGTAATCTGAAGGGAAAATGTGAATAACTCAGCATCAAATAAGAGTTCAGCTGTTTGTATTAGTAACAGAAGAAGGTGCAAAGGAAATGGTATCTTTGAAATCTTAAGCCAAGAATTGCTACTCTGAACTAGTATTGAAAAATGATATTTTCCATCTCTCATATTTTGCAAAACTTTTAAGCCTGGATTTTCTACTTCATTTTGTTCTTGCTGATAGCTGAGACTGATCCTTGGCTGTTTATTTTTCTGTCACCTCATTTTCTAGTCATTATTCAATTGCCAGGATAAGTGTCCAATCTAAAACAGACATACATACTTAAATCAGACAATATTTGCATGGTGGCATCCTATGTCCTATTCTTGATTATTGCCATCTCACCAGCACCAGGTGTACATTCTTCTTATTCATTCATGGGCATCACTGAGAAAGTGTGCCATCTGAGGCTGCTGCAGTTCCTATGGTGTAAACATTCCCACAGCGCGAGTAACTGGAGAGTTGCTGGATTTTGACCAAGTGCCAATGAAGGACTGACATTATCTTCCCAAGTCAGGATGGTGTAAGACTTAGAAGGAAATTTGGAAGCGGCGGTGTTCTGATGTGCCAGCTGTCTTTGGTAGAGGTTCCAGGTTTGGAAAACACACTCTAAAACTCGCCTTGGTTAGTTGCTTCAATGCAATTGCAGACAGTCCATATTGCAGCCACTGTGCTGAGATAGTGCCAAAAAAGAAAATACTGGAGAATCTCAGCAGGTCTGGTAGCATCTTTAAGGAGAGAATAGGGCTGATGTTTCGAGTCCAGATGACCCTTTGCCAAAGCTTTTCCAGCTTTGATAAAGGGTACGCTGGACTGAAAACATCAGTTCTTTTCTCTCCTTACAGGTGCTGCCAGATCTGCTGAGATTTTCCAACGTTTTCTCTTTTGGTTTCAGTTTCCAGCATCCGCAGTAATTTGCTTTTTTCCAGAGTTGAGCTGGTGGATGGATTGAATATTTAGGGTGGTGGATGAAGTGGCAATCAAGTGCCTTCCCCTTCCTTGGTGAGTATTGTCAGAATCATAAGTCGATAATATTTTCACTCATTCTTGTCCTTGGAGTGGATTGGCTGTGGAGAGTTAAGAGATATATCACTCACTGAAGAATATCTGGACTCTGACCTTTTCTTGTAACATTGTATTTCTATGATTGTTCAGTTATTTTCTGGTAAATGGTGACCCCAATGAATTGAATTGAACTGATTCATTATTGTCACATGTATTAGGATACAATGAAAAGTATTGGGCACAATGTTATGAGATTGATTCCAAGTATCCAGTTGGCATGAAAATAGGAGAGTCCCTTATCCATCTTTTAAGCATGTTTTCATGCCCAATCGTATGCACTTAGTTGCTGAAAAAATGGTCTAGATCATTTCTAGCTGCTTAAAGCAGTGGGCTGGGCTTAATTCACCAGGCAGCCTGTTGAGGGAACTACTGTGCATGTGCAGACTTCATATTCAGCACATGCTCAATAGCAACTATGGGAGTCTGACAGACAGAGAAAGAGAGCTGTCAGGCCTCTACTGCTGCAGACGGCCTTAACCAGCTCCTCCCTCCCCAGCAATCATGGGGGCCCATGCCGATCATGAACCCCATAATCCATAGACATCTACTCCCATGCAGACTGATCACACCCCTTCCCCGATCTGATTGTAACTGTAGAGTGGCAACAGCGTCCCCAGATCCAACTCCATTGCAGAGTTCCCAACAGGCTGCCTTCCCCAATCAGGCTGCCCCTTTGTGCCCTGCCCCACAGGCCTGCCCTATAGGTTCTCCATTGGTCCGCATAGGCCCAGCCTTGCCACAGGGTCCACCCCATAGGCACTCATAGACACCCATAGGTCCCGCTCCCTCATAGGCCCTGCACCCACCATTTCCCAGGTGCCAGGCTAGCAGTACCATGGGCAACACCCTTGCCCTCAGCTTCTTCAGTGGGCCCTAATGGTCTCTGGTTCCATTGGCAAGGCCAATAGGACTATTTCCCATTCGTGGGAAGCAGGTGGTTTCCTCATCAGAGGGAACTTCTCATGACAAAGCCATAGAGGCAATGATTGAGCATCAGGCTCACTGAACACATTTAAGCCCTCAGTTAAAGACATTTGAATAAATTGGGTTCCCTGGTTTATTTCCACAATCCAAAAGACATGCGGCTTAAGTATATGCTAAATTCTCCCTCAGTGTACCTGAATAGGTGCCGCAGTGTGGCGCCTGGGGAATTTTCACAGGAGCTTCATTGTAGTGTTAATGTAAGCTGATTTGTGACACTAATAAATAAACATAAACCCACTTAACTGCCTTGCCAGTATCATTAAGCCTATTCACTTATCAGCCCTGTGTTCATTAACAAGTATTAGCTCCTGCCTCAGCAACAATTTTAATTTAAGTTTATCATATTGTATTCAAATCGTTCCATGACTTTGACTCTCCATAGCTCTGTCTCTTACACATCTCCAATTTTCTTCACCCTATATTTGATAGCCAGGTCTAGATTCTGAGCTCTGGATTTTCCTACCTAACCAATCGCACTGACTCTTGCTTCATCAATGTCTGTCCCTTTGTTCCATCCTATTATTTCATAATATGAATTTTTGTCAATTTCCTTTGAGATAATGCTCTTGTGAAACGTCTTAGAACATTATTTTTCATTCAATATAATTGCAATTTGTTCTCATTGTCATGATGATGGAGAAAAAAAAATTATACTCAGAAACATTAAACTTTTAAAAAGACTTTGGTTTTATATTTTAAAATGGACACAAACCCTAAGGATGATAGAGAATGTGCAATTAGCCACCGACAGAAACAGCTGCTGGGTGTTTCTCTAAATCACAATGAAACTCCTCCTTCTTTCCATCCACAAAGACCGACCACAATCTTTGATAAAGAAAAACGAACATAACTGCCATCCCATGTCAAAGATTCTGGGTACAATTGCCTAGATGAGACCTCGATGAAGAGAGACATAAAAGCTGGCTCGCTACTTTCCGGCTGATGTCTGTATCTCTGTTGTTTGGATGCTGGGAGGAAAAGCAGTTGAAAGCTTTCCCCCTCTTACTGTGTGATCCTGCAAGTGAAGCAGGGCCTCCTGCAGAAGTAACTATCTTTTGCAGGAATACCTAAAAACTTGCTCTCTGACTATGGAAATCAATCAACCAGCAAAAAGATCACAGATGGAAAAAGGACTGAAATCTCTCTACCAAACCTTAGAACACCTGAATCAAGGAATCAACTACTCGCCTGCAGAATTTAATTATATGGACAGGAATCCATAATGGTCACAGCATTCATGGGGGGAATTTTCCTGTCCCATCTGCCACGGGAATCAGAGCAGACGGGGGTGGTGGACTATTCAAAGGTCCGTTTACCTTGGGTAAGATTTTCCAGTTTTGGGGCGAGCACAGCTGCAAAATCTTGCCCATTCTCTGTTCCTCACAACTCAAGGATTGTTCTGAATACCTTCTTACTTGTACTTACTATTGTGCTCAATTGTTACTTCTTATCCACATGAATGTATACGCATAAGTTTTGCCATTTCTCCTTTCCCTTTTAATTTTTAATAAATTTACTTCATCGTAACTCAGGAAACCCTCGTTAAATTGGCTCCTTTTTTAACTATTGGGTCTGGAAAAGAACCCAAGGGAAGGAATACCTTTTGAAGTTAAACCTTTGTTGCTACCAGCAGAATAAAGACATGAGGCATTATTATCCCTCCTCACTCGAGTATGTGAAAACTTTGGAGGTATCCCGGCTGGATACTGACAAATTGAGGGGTCTCGACTGGATCAACAACTTTTGGGGAACCCCACCTGGGAGTGGTTGTAACATAATTCGCAATAGCAATACTTTGTACCTTTGATTTTGGTGGGAAGATTAAGAGGAAAAACAGACATGAGAGTCAACATATTAGGCACATGGCATTCATCGACAGTTACACACATCGGGAATATACAGGACAAAATCCATACTGTTTGAGAGGCAGCTACTTACATTAGTAGAATGATCAATTGTAATGGTGCATCAATCCATTGCCATCACTTGCCTGATGTTTTTGGCACATTCAAAATTCCAGATACTTCCTGCCTTCTGCCTTCTTGGCCTATAATTGGAAATTTTACTGAACTATAACTTAAGGAATGTAATTATATATCTGAGATCGAAACGGTTCTTGATGGTTGATGAGAGGTCACAATTTAGCTCTTCCAAAGTTGAAAATTAAAGGTGTCTAAATTTTTGGAAAGTTTGTGGCCCTCCTGAAGATATAATTATATGGGACTCTGTCCAATTTTCCAAATGTTTGCTTTAACTATATCCGTTGCCATCTTTTCTGAATTGAGGGTTGTGGAGGAATCCAATGCGTTATATTGTGGTACTTGTCCCCGCTTCCTGGAATGTCTATTAACTCCATATTGCCCCAGTTTCCTACTTTACTAATGTCAGCTGTGGCGTGGTGGTCACAACCTTGTCACTGAGCCAAAAGATTGTGAGTTCAGAGTCTGATTCACATACGTGATCTTAGCTGACACTCTGGCCATAATTTTCTGATCCCGCCATGGCGTGACCTGTCACGACCCCTATTTAGCAGCCCAATTAAATATCCGTCAACTTTCATCAGAACCAGATGTACCTGTAAATGGGAAAGGCTGGAAAATCCCATCCTCAGTTTAGCTCTGAAGGTGTTCTAGACAGTTAGAAGTGCTCTCTGAATAGATGCTGAGCTGAAGCCCCATCAGTCCTTTCAGGTAGATAGGAGTATGATATTGATGGGTGTGGAGAGATTTCTCTGACCTTCCTTGCAGCATGTTTGTCATGGTGTTTATTTATTTATTAATTAGTGTCACAAGCAAGCTTACATTAACACTGCAATGAAGTCACTTTGGAAATCCCCTAGTCACCTACTCCAGTGCCTGTCTGGATACATTGAGCAAGAATTTAGCATGACCAATGCACCTAACCAGCACATCCTTCAGACTGTGGGAGGAAACTGAAGCATCCAGAGGAAATCCTTGCAGACATGGGGAGAACATGCAGACTCCACACAGATAGTGACTCAAGCAAGGAATCAAACCTGGGTCCCTGGCGATGTGAGGTAGCAGTGCTACTCACTATGCCACCATGCTATGAGGCAGTCTGTTCTTCACTGACAGTGGTATCCGCCACCAGGATTTCCCATTGGCTGCACCCCACCCTGCCAGTCAACCTGCGACAGGGGTGCGCCATCACAGGGAACAAGAAGATGTTGCCAGTGAAAAGAGCTGGAGAATTCCAGACATTATCTGAAGAGGAGCAGAAGGAGAATTCTCTGTGTTAAGCTTTGACAAAATTTGTCCTTCACCTAACATCAAAAATAGATGATCTTATTGCAATGTGCAGGACTTTACTCTATGGAAATTGACTGCCACATTCGGGACACTACAATAGCAACTGCATTTCAAATGTAATTCAATAAATATCTTGATACATCCTGCAACTGTGAAAACTCTGAAATAAAGACAATTATTCCTTTATACTTAGTTAAAGTTCACGGTATAAATGCAAGTTATTATTGTTAAATGATTCTTAAACAGAACGGTGGTACAGTGATTAGTATTGCTGCCTCATAGCGCCAGGGGTGTCAGTTCAATTCCAACCTCAGATCACTGTCTGTGTGGAGTTTGCACATTCTCCCCATGTCTACGTGGGTTTCTTCTGGGTGCTCCAGTTTCTTCTCACAGTCCAAAGATGTGCGGGTTAGGTTAATTCGTCGTGTTAAATTGTCCCTAGTGTCAGGAGGACTAGGCGGGTAAATGCACGAGACTGTGGGTGTAGGATTTGGGTAGGATTGTTGTCGGGTCAAGCTCAATGGGCCAAATGGCCTCTTTCTGCACTGTAGGGATTCTATGATATAATGAGAACAAAGTTCATAGAAATTACAAAAGGATGATTTTAACAGGTTGTAAATTCTGGACCTCATGACCTCATTATAGCTTTGGTTCAAACATGAGTTTAGGTGAGAGTGACATCATGATATTATTTGGCTTAGCATGACAAGAGTCCTGGTAAAAGGGAATTTAAGGGCAATATCTCCAACATTATACTCACAGAAAAGATAATGATTGTTTGGAGGCCAATCACCTCATCCCAGCAACTCCTTATGAGAGTTGCTCAGACAGTATTCCTAGGCCCAAGTACAGTATGCTGTTTCATCTTCCCTCTTCCATGAATCAGAATTCACTGATGATTACCCAGTGTCCACCATTGATAATTCCTCAGTTAATGAAACAGTCTATGCCCAGATGCATCAAGATCTGGGCTGGTGAGTGCAAAGTAACATTCACCTCATACAAATGACCATATCCAACAAGAGACAGCCTTGGCATTCAATGGCATGACCAGCAACCAAATACCCCACCATCAACATGCTGGTTGTAAGAATATACCAAAAGCTTACTGGACCAGCCATATAAATGTCATTATTCCTAGAACAGTTCAGAGGTTGGGTATTATGTCGTGAGCAGCTCAATTCTTAACTGCAGTGTTGGCACGGTGGCAGAGTGGTTAGCACGGCTGTCTCACAGCACTAGGGACTCAGACTCCTGGATCAGGTCACTATCTGTGCGAAGTCTGCACATTGTCTGCTTGGGTTTCCTCCAAATGCTCCAGTTTCCTCCCACAGTCCAAAAGACGTGCTGGTTAGGCCATGCTAAATTCTCCCTCAGTGTTACTTGAACAGGCTCGGAGATTTTCACAGTAACTTATTGCAGTGTTAATGTAAGCCCACTTGTAACACTAAGAAATAAACTTTAAAAAACCGATCCACTGGTGAAGGACAGTGAGGGATGGACAATAAATGCCTGCTTCTACAGCACTGCTTGTAACTTGAAAATGATTTTGAAAAGTGGGGTCTCTCGCATGACTTCTTGGTTAAAATTTAATTTCACGCAAAAAAGGATTTAATATTGTCAACAGCATCAAAAAAAGGCATAACAACAAAAAAAGCTACTGTACAAGATTTGGCACTGAAATACTGACATAAGTAAAATTCCTCATTATATCAAGTGCACAATTTCTAATGTCACATAAGCAGAAATGTTCCTTAAGTGGGCATTATCTCAAAATCCCTTAATTGAAGTTTATGCTTGAATATATTAGTTAATATTGGTGATTATCTGAATTTTGGTGCTAGCAGAAACTGATTCAGGCAAACAGTATTTATTATCTGATGTTTCCCATAAGGAAATGCAATGCAATCTCAGCAGTTTCATCTTCAAGTTCACTTAAGTTAATTTCTGTGAAGTCAAGGCTGGTTTATCTGGCATTTTAGTCATTTAGCATCAAAATGAAAAAAAAACATATGCAGAGAAAAGCAGTGTTGCATTGTGAAAACTATTTCAGGCATTTTCATCTCATTTAAAATCTTAAAGCACAGAGTGAATCAATAATTTTTCTACAGTTATCAACTGGCCACATCCAAAAATGTAGAGAACCATTTCAGCCACTAATTATCTAATTATGGTTTACCAGCTTGTCCTTGTTATGGTTTGTTTTGAAACATGTCCTTTCAAGGCAGTTATTAAGCAAAAGATAGGTGCATACAGAGGTCACAAAAACGTACCTCAATAATCTGTGCAATCTGAATGTGATATTCGGAAGGAGACAAAGTTAATAATGCTGCAGGATCCTAGACAAATAGCAAAGAGTCAACAAAAGGAATTATCCCTACTCACACAGCTGGAAAAGCAGCAGGTATTAGGTAATCTTCCTTTCTGATGTATTCTTACAACCAGCATGTTAATGGTGGAGTATTTGTTGCTGGTGATGTCATTGAACACCAATGGCATATTTTGTCAGGTACGGTCATTTGTGTGGCATGAATGTTACTTTGCACTCACCAGCTCAGATCTTGTTGCATCTGGGCATGGAATGTTTTCATTAACTGAGGAATTGCCAGTGGTGGACACAGGGTAATCATCAGTGAATTCTGTTTCTGACTTCATGGAAAAAGGAAGATAATTGAAGAAGCAGCAAAAGGGATTTGGGCCTAGGGATACTGCACTGACAAAGTCCTGTAATGATGTCCTACCCAAAAACTTTGACCAATTTCAGCACATAAAAGTGTTAACTTGTATTTGACTGAAAAACTCCATGTTCGAAAGTGTTCTAAAGTCATATGAAGTAATCAATAAAGTAATCAAATGAGCTGAAAACATCATTTTTGTTTTATTCGTTCATGGGATGTGGGTGTCGCTGATTGACCAGTATTTATAGCCCATCCCTAGTTGGCCTTGGAATACAGTTGAGAGTCAACCACATTTTGCCGTGGCTATGGAGTCATATATAGGCCACACCAGGTAAGGATGGCAGATTTCCTTCCCTGAAGGGCATCAGTGAACTCGATAGGTTTTTCCTTACAATCGACATTGATCTCATGGTCATCAGTAGATTCTTAATTCCAGATTTTTTTAACTGAATTTGAATTCCACCATCTCCCATAGCGGAATTCAAACCCGGGTGTCCAGACCATTAGCTGAGTCAGTGGATTAATAGTCTAGCAATAGTACCATTGGGTCATTGTTTCCCCTTGTAGGGCCACATTGTTGCCAGCTCGATACTTAGACAGTTTCAATTTAAAATCCATGTGCTGGCCAGGTGATCCGATGCACCGCTGAGATTTGAATTCAGGATTTCCTGATTACTAAACAGAAATTTTTACCAAAAAAGGCCTTGGGTCGACTGAGCAAATTGCAAACAATTTATCTGCTTAGAAACCACGGCCGGAATTCTACAACGTCGCCCGTGGCTGGGATTCTCCAGTCCTGCTGCAGTGATCGGAGATTTGGCAGAGTGTCAAATTCTCCATTCTTACTGGCAGCAGTAATTAGGTGCATGAGACTGGAGAATCCTGATCCACATTAATTGTGAATAGCAACCAATCATTCGCCTGACATCATTGGAGGTAAAAACCTTGTGGAGAGCTTTTCAAAGTGTGTTCTCAACATATGGATTCAGTACTCGTTTGTTGAAAAGTTAAGTCCCAACCCAGGAGAAATATAAATATTGGATAGAATTCCTATGTAACTAGAACGTTAATTTATAATCGCATTAGTTTTCCTAATGGAGTAGGTGTTTCAATTTCATCTAGGACATGATGTGAAAAGAAAATTGTTGGGGAACATTAGAGTTCTGAAAGAGTTTTAGTAATATATTCTATAAGTGCATTAATACCCATCATGGAACAGCAAACTTGTATTTAGGGCTTACTGTTATAGGATTTTCTGGTTATAATAAGGTTTGGCATGTACAACGTAACAAAAGGTCAGGTAGGGGACTGCTCAGGGCTAAAGGGAAAGGGAGGACAAGGCAAACTCATCGTAACTGGTTACTATAGAAACATACCGTGACAGCAATAAGAGAACCATATCGGAATTAGGTGCTGGAGGTGATAGGATACTAACAGAATTCTAACAATCCTTCGAATCCCTACAGTGCAGAAGGAGGCTGTTTGGCTTATCAGGTCCGCATTGATTCTCTGACAAAGTATCTTATCCATGTCCTCTCCCCCGCTCTATTCCCATAATCCCACAGAATATCCATGGCTAATCCATCTAACCTACATGTCTTTGCATATTAAGAGAAATCAACATGCCCAATCCACCTAAGTTGAGTATCTTTGGAGTGTGAGAGCAAACTGGAGCACCCGCAGGAAACCCATGCAGACATGGGGAGAAAATGCAAACCCCACACAGTGACCCAGGCTGGAATTGAACTCAGATTCCTGGTGCTATGAGGCAGCAGTGCTAACCAATGTGCCACTGAGCCATAACTTCTGTGTGCAAAAGAGGTGAGATAATTCAAGAAACAAAAAGTCCAAATGTAGTATGCTACTTGACAAAATTCTGGACGAAAGGCCACATGTCTGCTGAAGAGGAGATTAGATGTAATGTCCCTTGGACCAATATCACCAGATTTTTTTCAGTTGATTGAGAGAGACATTGGATGGGATTTTCTGGTGCTGCTTGCCCCAAAATTGGAAAATACTATCCGAGATGAACGGACCTTTGCATGCTTCCATTCCCCCTCACCATGATTCCTATGATGGGCAGGACAGGAAACTTCCGGTCATTGATTCTGACCTGTAAGCAGTTTGAACTCATATCCTATAGATCACAAAAGACACTTTGCAAAGGGGTGACAAGATATTGAGGACATTGCTACAGTTGTCAGAGATTTATGTCCCAGGAGGTGTATTCTCAGGATGTAACTGAGCAGAACAAAGGGAGACAGGGAGAATACACAGCATCATCCATTTGTCGAATGTATGTGTCCCATTCCTATTGACAGTTCAGTGAAGAAGATAATTCCCAAGAGAAAAAAGGGGATAGTTATGTTTCAATATTATCAGACAGAAATTTTAATATTCTTGACATCCATGATAACATATATATATGTGTGTGTGTGTGAACAGGCTTATATATAAATATTTATTAGATACTGATATATAGCAATGAGCAGCCATATATGTAGATTATATACCATATACATATCTACCAGTGGGAATATGGTGACACAGTGTTTAGAACTGTTGCCTCACGGTTCCAGGAACCTGGGTTCAATTGCTGGCTTGGGAAATTGTCTGTGTGGAATCTGCACATTCTCCATGGGTTGCCTCCAGGTGCTCTGGTTTCCTCCCATTGTCCAAAGATGTGTAGAGTAGGTGCATTGGCTATGCTAAATTGCCCTTTAGTGTTTCAGGATGCGTAGGTTAGAGGGATCAGTGGGCTAAATATGGGAATAGGGCCTGGGTGAGATCATTGTTGGGGCACAGTCGATGGGCTTCCTCTGCACAGTTTCTATGTTATGCTATGATTTTCCATCCTCTGCATCAAATACACACTTTTACCCAAATTTACCCATATAATTGTGTACCTAATATTGCTAGGATGTGCTTTTCAATACAAGATTGTCGAAGAAAACAGATTCTGAAGTGAATATCAGATTGTGTTCTTTTTCCAAATTACTTTTTCATGGCTATTTCTTGTCAATTCAATGTTGAAAGGAATTAGTGTTTTTTTGTTTCCAAGCTTAGAAAAATGCATTATGGGAATCAATCTCTCCTTGTGTTATTTGGACATGAGAGAAAGAAAAGGATAGCTGGCTGATCGGTTTGGGCCACTGGAAAATTGATATTCCCTCCATTCCCCTTCTAACTGTGCATAAGGCCAACTTTGTAACTTGTCTATAAAACAGCTATTACTTTGCAGGAAAGCAATCATCAAGTTGCTCCACATGCTGCAATCTGATGTACTGCTAAACTCCAGGACATGAATATCACTGTTAGATACTGTCAAGGACATTTCAACTTGGAACCTTTATGCTTCAGACATATTCCGGCTTCTTACCAAGAATGTCACGAGCAGCAATCGATCTGCAGCAGACAATTATATAAAGCAGATGAATGATGCATTTTCTTCCAGTGATAGGGATTTTATTATTTTACCTCCCATAACCTATCACATTTTCCTTAAATAGTGAAGTTCAGTGTTGTTGTGATCAAGAGGCCTTCACATGCTCGGGTAAACAGCTGTATATCCATCAGTTAACTCCATTATCACTTCATCAATCTATAGCTCGTGTGTGACAACATGTTACACAGTGGTACAGTGGTTAGGACTGCTGCCTCACAGCGCCAGTGACTCAGGTTTGATTCCCGACTTGAGTCACTGTCTATGTGGAGTTTTTACGTTCTCCCCATGTCTGCGTGGGTGCCCCCCACAGTCTGACAGAGATGCTGGTTAGGTGCATTGACCATACTAAATTCTCCCTCAGGCACCAGAGTGTAGTGGCTAGGGGATTTCACATTAACTTCATATAAATCTTAATGTAATCCTACTTGTGATTAATAAATAAACATGATTATTATATTATATTCATTTACAGAAACTATCACAGACATTTCCATTAATGTATATCTCTTTCAATAATTAATAATCCTATCTTTGAAAGAAATACTTATCTTTATTTTTTGAAGCTATTAGCGGGAACAGTGGGGTTGCATTTGGTCACAGAGATTTAATGCTCAAAATTAACATAACCCATGCGAAGGATCAAAGCGCTTGAAGCTCAAATCACATTCACCACAAATCTAGGGCGAGGATTTTCTGCGCAACCACCACGTGTTTCATGGCAGTGGAGGTCACCCACCATTGGCTGATGGCAGGATCTTCTGGTCCCACTGTTGTCAACGGGCTTTCCTGTTAAATACACCACTCACCATTTGCCAGGTGTGCACTGTTAATGGGACTGGAAAATCCCACCAGCGCGAATGTCCAGAAATTCTGGCCCTAATTTCCAATGGACTGGTTTAAGAAGCATCAGGCGGGGTGTCTGACTCTTCCCGTTAGTGGGATCTTCCAGTGTCTTTGAAGGAGACCCCCTCCGTGGTGGGCTTCCCGGCAGCATAAAGTCATAGAGGTTTACAGCATGGAAACAGCCTAACTTGTCCATGCCTCCCTTTTTCTTTAAATTCGTAAGCTAATCCCAATTGCCCACATTTGGCCATATCCTTCTATACCCATTTTACCCATGTAACTGTCTAAACTGTCAGTTTTTTTAAAAGCCAAAATTGTGCCCACTTCTACTACTGCCTCTGGCAGCTTGTTCCAGACACTCATCACTCTCTCTGTGAAATAATTGCCCTTCTAGACCTTTTCATATCTCTCCCCTCTCGCCTTAAGCCTATGCCCTCTAGTTTTAGATTCCGCTACCTTTGGGAAAAGATATCGACTATCGAGCTGATCTATGTCCCTCATTATTTTATAGACCTCTACAAAGATTAAGTATGTAGATATTAAGGAAGCGGATGTGTTAGAACTTTTAAATGCTATCAAGATAGACAAGTCTCTGGGACCAGATGGGATGTACCCCAGGTTATTGTGGGAGGTGAGGGATGTCATTGCAGAGCCCCTGGCGATGATCTTTGCGTCGTCGACGGAGACGGGAGAGGTTCCGGAGGATTGCGGATGTGGTCCCTATTTTCAAGAAAGGGAACAGGGATAGTCCTGGAAATTACCGACCGGTGAGTCTGACCTCAGTGGTTGGTAAGCTGATGGAGAAGCTTCTGAGGGACAAGATTTACGAGCATTTGGAGAAGTTTAGGTTGATTAGAAATAGTCAACATGGTTTTGTAAAAGGCAGGTCGTGCCTTACGAGCTTAATTGAGTTCTTCGAAAATGTGACTGAACACATTGATGAAGGAGGAGCAGTGGACGTGGTGTACATGGACTTCAGCAAGGCATTTGACAAGGTCCCACATGCAAGACTTCTTGAGAAGGTGAGAGGCCATGGGATCCAAGGGGCTTTGGCCTTGTGGATCCAGAACTGGCTTGCCTGCAGAAGGCAGAGGATGGTTGTGGATGGCTCTTTTTCTGCATGGAGGTCGGTCACCAGTGGAGTGCCCCAGGGATCTGGTCTAGGACCCTTGCTGTTTGTCATTTTCATAAATGACCTGGATGAGGAAGTGGAGGGATGGGTGAGTAAGTTCGACGATGACACGAAGGTCGGTGGTGTTGTGGATGGTCTGGAGGGATGTCAGAAGTTGCAGCATGACATCGACAGGATGCAAGACTGGGTGGAGAAGTGGCAGATGGACTTCAACGTGGATAAATGTGTTGTGGTCCATTTTGGCAGATCCAATGGGATGAATGAGTACACTATCAAAGGTAGGAGTCTTAGCTGTGTGGAAGAGCAGAGGGATCTTGGGGTCTGGGTCCATAAGACCCTCAAATCTGCCTCCCAGGTGGAGGATGTGGTTAAGAAAGCTTACGGTGTACTGGCCTTCATTCATCGAGGGATTGAGTTCAGGAGTCAGGAGGTAATGCTGCAGCTTTATAGGACCCTTGTCAGACCACATTTGGAGTACTGTGCGCAGTTTTGGTCGCCTCACTATAGGAAGGACGTGGAAGCTATTGAAAGGGTGCAGAGGAGATTTACAAGGATGTTGCCTGGATTGGGAGGCATGCCTTATGAAGACAGGTTGAGGGAGCTGGGACTGTGCTCCCTGGAGAGACGAAGGTTGAGAGGCGACCTGATAGAGGTTTACAAGATGTTGAGAGGATTAGATAGGGTGGACTCTCAGAGACTATTTCCCAGGGCTGAAATGGTCGCGACGAGAGGGCAGAGATTTAAGGTGCAGGGAAGCAAGTACAGAGGGGATGCTAGGGAAAAGTTTTTCACTCAGAGGGTGGTGAGTGAATGGAATCGGCTGCCGTCGGTGGTGGTCGAGGCGAACTCGCTGGGGTCTTTTAAAAGACTTCTGGATGAGTATATGGGATCCAATGGGATTGGGGGTTATAGATAGGTCTATGGCTGGGTAGGTTTTGATATGTTCGGCACAACTTGTGGGCCGAAGGGCCTGTTTGTGCTGTAGTGTTCTATGTTCTAAGATCACCCCTCAGCCTCCTATGCTCCAGAGAAAAAAGTCCCAGTGTATCCAATTCTCCTTATAACTCAAACCATCAAGTCCTGGTAGCATCCTAATAAATCTTTTCTGCACTCTTTCTAGTTTAATAATAACTTTTCTATAATAGGGTGACCAGAACTGGACACAGTATTCCAAGTGTGGCCTTACCAATGTCTTGTATAACTTCAACAAGATGCCTCTGCCCCAACTCCTGTATTCATTGTTCTGACCAATCAAACCAAACATACTGAATGCCTCCTTCACCACTCTGTCCACTTGTGACTCCACTTTCAAAGAGCTATGAGCATGTACCCCTAGATCTCTTTGTGCTGTAACTCTCTCTAACGCTCTACCATTAATTGAGTAAGTCCTGCCTTTGTTCAATCTACCACAATGCATCACCTTGCAGGACAGGAAAGCCAGTTAAAAAGCCACAGGCTCAATGGGATCAGAAGATTCCACTGGCAGCCAATGATAAACCACCTCTGCCACTGGAAAACATTCTGAGGGGAGGGGCTGGAAAATCCTACCCATAGTGTCTGCCATAACCACTGGGCTCCCAAAATACTTTACAGTCAATGAAGTACTTTTGAAGAACAGTGACTATTATGATGTAGGAAATACAGCATCCAATTTGCGCAGAGCAAGATCCCATAGACAACAGTATTGGACATGTCCAAATAATTCATTTTTTCAGTGATGTAAATATTGATGAGGAAGAAATGCTTGGGAAGTTTTATGCCTGTCTGAAAGGCGAGCAGACAGGGCCATTTTTAACATCTCATCCAAAGGACTGTACCTCCCACAGAGAGTAAACTTTATATTCTGTTTTTTGAATATAAACAAACTTGAACTTGAACTTACAGGCTTCTGACAAAGACCATTGAATCCCTACAATGTAGAAAGACCTGAGATTCTTCCCATCAATACAAAGCTAATATTAACGTGACCTAAAGATCATTTTCAGTAATCTAAACATCAGGTTAGTGCATTAGCCATGCTAAATTCTTGCTCAAACAGGTGCCGGAGTGTGGTGACTAGGGGATTTTCACAGTAACTTCACTACAGTATTAATATAGGCCTCCTTGTGATACTAATAAGTAAACTTTAAACTTTAGGTCGTTGACACTGAATCAATTTTTTTTTGTAAGAAGTCTCACAACACTAGTAAGTCCAATTGGTTAATTGGTGTCACAAGCTTTCAGAGCAATATTCCTTCATCAGGTGAGTGCTGCATTGTAATAATAGCATTTGCAATAAACTGGTGTTGTGAGACTTCTTACTATGTTCATCCCAGTCCAACACCAGTATCTCCACATCATTATTTTTTTGGACAAAGCTTTTTCCTGCTGTAGTAGTTAAACTAGATAAAGTTAGCAGTCTTAAATATGTCAAGGAATTATTTTGAAGGCAAAAATTATTTTAAGAGAAGTATATTTTTAAATGTGGCTTATTTGTACTTATTTTGCATTTGGTGATTGGCAATTAAAAGTGATCAGAAATTCAAGGAAATACTTCTCAAAATGAATGTGATCTGCCCCATGATTGCTGATTCTGTCCAAAAATCAGAAACTATCAACTCTGTGCCTTGGAGTCTGAAGTACAATTTGCTATCATGTGGGAAAGTCAATACGGAAAGATGTCCCAATAATCTCCTAATTGTAAACAGATAATTGAATCAGGCTACCAAACTAAGATCCAGGCAAATGTTTTAGTGAAATGAGCCTGAGCACTCTGATGGAATTTGTCCCCATCATTAAAAATAAAATTGAGTTGGAATCTGATTTGCATTTCTCGGTGCACAAATGAACTTGCTACAATGCATAATATATGTAAGGAGCCTGGAGCAGTCCACACTTCATTTCATGGTCAAACTCATGGGACTTATAATGTACAAGCTGTAAAATTTCAAAATACACCTCTGTTCAAAAAATGCAGGTCAAAATTTGTCATCATAGCTTTGAGGCAGCATGGTGGCACAGTGGTTAGCACTGCTGCCTCACAACGCCAGGAACCTGGGCTTGATTCCCAGCATGGGTCACTGCCTGTGTTGAGCTTGCACATTCTCCCCGTGTCTGCATGGATTTCCTCCGGGTGCTCCAGTTTCCTCTCACAGTCTTTGAAAGATGTTCTGGTTAGACACATTAGCCATATTAGATTCTTCTTCAGTGTATCTAAACAGATGCTAGAATGTGGCAACGAATGTATTTTTGCAGTAACTTTTTTGCAGTTTTAATGTAAGTCTTCCTTGTGACACTAATCAATAAACTTTAAAACACAGTTGTGCTGAAGGAAATACAATTTACAAAATCAAGTTCTCATAAACAACATGGAAAGAAATGGATGGATGGTACACTTGAAGCATTGGAGAAGAATAAATGTTGACCAGAACTCCTCTGCTCCCTTTCGGAAAGTGTCATGAGCTGTTTATCAACAGATGCTGGAGTGTGGTGACTAGGAGATTTTCACTGTAACTTTATTGCAGTGTTAATGTAAACCTACCTGTGACTAATAAATAAACTTTAAACCTGATTCAAGGTCAGGAATGATAAGAACAGGGGCAGCAGGGTGGCACAGTGGTTAGCATTGTTGCCTCACAGCGCCAGGGGCCCAGGTTCGATTCATGGCTTAGATCACTGTCTATATGGAGTTTATGCATACTCCCTGTGTCTGTGTGGGTTTCCTTGGTTTCCTCCCACAGTCCAAAGATGTGCTGGTTAGGTGCAATGGCCATGCTAAATTCTCCCTTTGTGTACCCAAATAGGCGCCAGAGTGTAGCAACTAGAAAATTTTCACAGTAACTCCTACAGGAGTGGGGACTACCATGGTGTGGTATAATCATTACAGCCTAAATTCTACCCAATATAGGAATATTTTATTCTGAATCAAAAGATTACTGTGTTTTATGAAGGTTGGACACGTTGAATCAAGCATCAAAATGAATTACACTAAATGAAAAGTGCATTGTTTCTAGAAATGAAAGCAAAAATCAGCCATTCTGTACTACATTTCTTTTCAACGAGCACAGAGGAGACAGATTTATTTTTATTATTTTGTGTTGAAGTACAGTGAACATGATTGGCATTTGATAAGAGGAAATCCTATTGTTCAACTCACTGACACAGATTCTTACAACTAGCTTCCCATACAGAGGGAAATTATACATTGCCTATATTCTACCAGCTCATTGTTACAAATTGTAAATGACTTGCACTGGTTCGTTTGATTTATTTTTAGGAAACTATTTGGAATCTAATAAGGAAAATCATTGATTTTTGTGGAGATGGATATAATTAGATAATTATCCTTTGGTAAATCTCACCATCCAGAGTAAGATTAATACCAAATTGCACTCACCTCTTGTTGAGTCAATATTTGAGCACATTGTGTCCAATTTCTTTTCTTCTTAAAGCACTGATGGTAATTCAGTTTGAATGAACAAATACATACATCATGCTGCAAAGTTCACCTTGAAAGTTCACATTATCAACATTCAGCGGGAAACCATTTTGAACACAAAATGTCTCAAATTCTCTAAGGAGGAGTCCTGTGGACATGAAATGTTAACTCTGGGCGGGATTTTCCAACCGCGCTCGCCCCAAGACTGTAAAATACCGCCCAAGGCCAAGGAACCTTTGCATGGACCTGTTCTGTCTGCTGCTACTTGTCATTTACATTAATGATTTGGATAAGAATATAGGAGGCATTGTTAGTAAATTTGCAGATGAGACTAAGATTGGTGACATAGCGGACTGTTGAGAAAGTTATCTCCTATTGCAATGGAATCTTGATCAATTGGACCAGTAGGCTGTCGAATGGCAGATGGAGTTTAATTTAGACAAATGAGAGGTGATGCATTTTGGTAGACTGAACCAGGGCAGGACTTACTCAGTTAATGGTAGAGCATGGGGAGAATTACAGAACAAAGAGACCTAGAGGTACATGTTTATAGCTCCTTAAAAGTGGAATCACAGGTGGACAGAGTAATGAAGAAGGCTTTCAGCATGCTTGGTTTCATTGATCAGAACTTTGAATACAGAAGTTGGGATGTCTTGTTGAAGTTGTACAAGACATTGGTAAAGCCACACTTGGAATACTGTGTGCAATTCTAGTCATACTATTATAGAAAGGATATTATTAAACTAGAGTACAGAAAAGATTTCCTAGGATGCTACTTGGACTTGATGGATTGAGTTATAAGGAGAGACTGAATAGACCGGGACTTTTTTCTCTGGAGCGTAGGAGGCTGAGGGATGCGCTGATAGAGATATACAAAATAATGAGTGCCATAGACAAAATAGATAGTCAATATCTTTTCCTAAAGGTAGGGAAGTCTAAAACTAGAGGGCATAGGTTTAAGGTGAGAGGAGAGAGATACAAAAGTATCCAGAGGGGCAATCTTTTCACACAGAGGGTGGTGAATGCCTGGAACAAGCTGCCAAAGGAAGAAATAGAGGCAGGTACAACTTTATTTTTAAAAAGCATTTAGATAGTTACATGGGTATAATGGGTATAGAGAGATATGGACCAAATGCAGGCAATTGGGATTAGCTTAGGGTTTTTAAAAAAGGGCAGCATGGACAAATTGGGCTGAAGGGCCTGTTTCCATGCTGCAAACGACTATGATTCTATGAGTCTATGGTGGGCAGGAAGAGAAAATTGCACCCTCTGTTTTTCTCTCTCCACTAATGCTGCCAGACCTGATGCCCTTTGCCAGCATTTTCTGTTTTTAATTTATATGACATAAAATGTTTTGTTGATTAACTCAAGAATTGGTCTTTGCATCCAGATGATAAACTCACATTCCTCCATTGCTGACATAACCATGAGAGGGATATTCTACTCACAGAGTGTTTTCCACCACCCTTGTCAGAGGCAGTTTGTCATTGGCTGGCAGAGGTATCTTCTGCCTTGCTGATGTCAACACTGTTTTGGAGGTCTTGCCCATCAGATCGCCAAGGGACCCATCACAGGGGTTGGGGGAGGGGGGTCATCTTTGATGGGACCTGGAAAATCCTGCTAGTGGGAAAGGCCGGTTAAGAGGACTATGAAGCCATTGTCCATTGTACTAAAAACCCAGCTGGTTTGCCAATGTCTTTCAGGGAAGATAATCTGCCAGCCTTACATGATCTGGCCTAAATGTGACTTCAGATCCAGAGCAACATGGTTTACTTTTACATGCCCCCATCAAGGGCAAATAAGAATGGGGAATAAATGCTGACCCAACCAGCAAAGCCCCAGTCCCAAGAAAGAACTTTTTAAAAATCCCATCCTTATAGGGTGTAGATTAGGATATAACTATATTTATAGTACTATTTCTGTCATTGTGATTTAGACTAGGGAAAGGCTGGAAGAAGCAAGAAGTAAGATGACAATTATAAATTTGAAGAAATTATAATGCATATTTAGTAATATTCCTGAGGCAGCAAGATTGGCGATGAAACGTTCTTCCACACTACAACACCAATCATACTGTTGTCAATTTGCACCAAATTTTATTGCTTCTGTACTCAGAATTATGTACAATTAGTACAATGGTGAGACAAGCTTCAGTATAACCCAACAACTGTAGCAGCCATACCTTCACCAGCAACTCCACAAGAATGATCTTGGGAATTAAATGCCTGAGATATGAGGACCTGGGTCTGTACTTGATGGTATGGATCTGTACTCCATGGAGTTTCGGATGAGGGGGTGGGGAGCATCTCATTGAAACTTACAGAATACTGAAAGGCCTGGATGGAGTGGACATGGGGGAGATGTTTCTATCAGTAGGAGAGACTAGGATCCGAGGGCACAGCCTCAGAGTAAAGATATGGCCCTTTAGAACCGAGATGAGGAGAAATTTATTCAGCCAAAGGGTGGTGAATCTATAGACTTCATTGCCGCGAAGGCTGTACAGGCCAAGTCATTGAGTATGTTTGAGACAGGGATAAATAGGATCTTGATTGGTAAGAGGATGCAAGGTTACAGGGAAAGGCAGGAAAATGGGATTGTGAAACTTATCAGCCATGATTGAATGTCAGAGCAGACGCAATGGACCGAATGGCCCTAATTATTCTCCTTTATCTTATGGTCAAATGGCCATTTAATTTTCTTTGTCATTTTCATCGCTGTTTCTGAACTATGAAGTCCAGCCACTCCAAATTACAACAAATTTCCTCATTTCAATCCTAATTGGCCCAGTTCTAACAGAGTTTGCCTCCCTGCTTCTGGGTTTGCCCATCAGAGGAAATATTTCTCTGCAACAAGTCTGTAAAATCTCTGGGGAAAAAATCTCAGTTAGATCGCCCTGTAATTTTCTAAACTGAAAAGCAATACAAACCTAGTTTTGGCAGCCTATCCATTTAACTTAATCTTTTAAGCTCTGATATCGTCCATGTTTATCTGGTGCCCACTCCAAGATCAATACATCTTACCTGAGGCATCTAAATTGGAATGTAGTACTTCGGATGGTGTCTGCCCAAGGCTCTGTACAACTGGAGTATCACCTTGTATTTCAAATCTCTTGGAATAAAAACTAAAATTCCATTAACCTTGTTGATTGCTTGCATACCTGTCCATTCAGATTTTGTGATTTGTGCACATGGACATTTAAATCCCTTTGCTCACCTATAGCCTGTAGTTTCTCACCTTTAAGGAAACATTTTGATTTGTGGATAAGAGCCAAAAGCAGAGAGATTCACATTTCTCCGCATTGAATTCCATCTGCATAGTTTTTTGTCTGCTCACTTTATCTATGTTCCTTTTCAGAAACTGATAGCCAAGTTCTACACATATGAGGATGGCCTCAACCCAATTCTTGTGTTCGTGCTACATTACATGTAACCCCCAGCGTTTGGCCTGGGCTTGCAAAATCCTACTAACTGTCCTAGCTTGAAACAATTCACACCTCTTTAATCTGTGATTATTCCTTCCTCCACTCACATTGTCTGTACCTGTAAAGACTTGATTACCTAAAAAAACTCGCACTCCAACCATTGTCTTGCAATTGTGTCTCTGTTTATATATGTCATGTTTGTGAAACCTACTCTCACTCACCTGATGAAGGACAGCACTCCAAAAGCTCGTGATTCCAAATACACCTGCTGGACTTTAACCTGGTATTGTGAGATTTCTTACTGTGCCCACTCCAGTCCAACACTAGCATCTCCACATCATCCCCTTTAATTTGTTGTGTATCTCTGAACTTGGATTTATAACTCAAAAGACTTCATCTATCATTAATGGATAATATGGATGGTGAAAAGCTGTGGTTGGCGCAAGTGCCCAGAGAGGACCACTTGCCACATCCTGCCAATCAGAATATGTTACCTTTCTCCCTATGTTTAGTCTTTGACATAGTGGTTAGCATTGCAGTCACGCAGTACCAGGGACCTGGGTTTGATTCCAGCCTTGAGTGACTGTGTGGAATTTACATGTTCTCCCTGTGCCTGCATGGGTTTCCTCAGGGTGCTATGGTATCCACCCACACTCCAAAGATATGCAGATCAGGCGCATTGGTGATGTTAAATTGCCCCTTAGTGTGCAAAGATGTGAGGTTAGATGATTTAGCTATTGTAAATATGCAAGTGTATAGGGCTGCAGGTGGTGGGGTGGGGAGGAGGTGGCGGGTGGAGGGAGGTGTGCCTGAGTAAGACGCTGTTTCAGAGAGTTGGTGCAGACTCGATAGACTAAAGGGCCTCCTTTTGCTCTGTAGGGGCTCTGTGGACTCTACCTCTCAACCAATTACTAAATCGTTATGCAAAGTTACCTCCAATTCTACATCCTTGCAGATGGTACAATCTCTTGCGTGGAATCTTTTTAAACATCTCATGAAAGCCCATATTGACACCATCCATAATCTTTGCCAACTCCTTAGAAAAATCAACTAGATTAGTCAAAAATGACTTGAAACTGCACCATTCTTCGCGATGTCTCTTTGAAGTGTGCATGCTTGTCCAAGTGCTCAGTTATTGTGCCTCTGATTTTAGATTTCAATAATCTCTCCAGTACTGAAGTTACACCAGTTCAGTTCACCTTCTCTTCCTTCTTAAATCACTTTTAAGCATTTCAACTGTCAATTTTGTGTGCCAGCTAAACTTGGAATAATTATGAATAATGCAGCTTCAACTTTCTCACATTTCTGTTGATGTCTCCAGGTAAAAACCATCATGTTTCAAGGATTGCTCGATCTTAAGTTCCATTATCTTGTGCCCTATCATTTTCATACTCATATTAAACCCACTAAGTCTGTATCTTTGACTTATTTTTAGGTTCTCTTGCACCACTGGTACTTTGTGTCCTTGCTCCACTGTGAAAATGGATACAAATTGCTCACTTTAACAAGCCTTCCATTTCCTTACTGCCCATTATAATTTTGGTTGCATCTGCTTTGAATGGTGCCAGATTCCCCTTTACCGCATTGTCTCTTTAAGAGTATTAATTTGGAACAGCAGGCACAAGAAACTGCTTTTACACACGGACCTGCAGTGCTCTGGAAATCATTTCCAGGATTAATAGCTCAGGCAGAAGCTACACAAACATTGAAGTTTAGACTGCAAAAGTAGGGGAAGGAAAACTCACAGTGAGACTGGGCAGCTAAATGGATTTGCATTATTTGTTCGTATGGAAGTAGAATTTGATTTGATTTGACTTGTTATTGTCACATGTATTGAGATACAGTGAAAAGTATTGTTTCTTGCATGCTATGCAGACAAAACATACCATTCACAGAGAAGAAGAAGATGAGAGAGTTCTGTACATAGCATTTCAGTTACAGATAGGGTGTAGAGAAAGATCAGTTTAATATACAGTAGGCCCATTCAAAAGGTTGTTGACAAAAGAGAAGAAGTTATTCTTGAGTTCGGATGTTACATGACTCAAACTTTTGCATCTTTTTCCTGACAAAAGAGGATGGAAGAGAGAATAACCAGGATGCATGGAATCCTGTTTGAAACCAAGCAGGAACACTGTTGGATTTTTCTCATTCAGCATGAATGAAGTTTATTGCTCAACATTATGCAAATTGCAATGTTCCCATACAGATTGTATTAGCTTTGAACGCAGCCTCAAATGCTTTTGGGGACATAGTAGTTAGCACTGCTATCTCACAGGACCAGGAACCGAACTTCGATTCCCTCTTGCGACACTGTCTATGTGAAGTTTTGCACCTTCTCCTTGTGTTTGCGTGGGTTTCCTCCAGATGCTCCGGTTTCCTCTCACCGTCCAAAGATGTGCAGATTAGGTGAATTGGTCATGCTAAATTCTCCCTCTCTGTACATGAACAGGTGCTGGAGTGCAGTGACTAGGGGATTTTTACAGAACTTCATTGCAGTGTGAATGTAAGCCTACGTGTAACACTAATAAATAAACTTTGCTTTAACTTGATTCTGCTGGCTGTTTTTCCGAAGCAGTGGGAAGTGTAGATGGAATCAATAGAAGGAAAGCTGATTTCCGTGATGGACATGGGCAATGTTAACAATCCTTTGTAGTTTGCTGCAGTCTTTGTCAGAATAGGAGCCATACTAAAGCTGTAATACAGCTGGATGCCAACTTTGGGCAAAATGCCTAGTTTCCATGTTGTAACTTTTGTGTATTTCTATGTAAATTGGAAGTGTTTGAAATGCACGACTGATCTACCACCAGCTGAAAAGAGGGAAGGATGGGGAGCATTTTGAGAGACAATTTCTCCAAATTTTTAAAAGTAACTTGGAACTGGATAGTACTTGGTATCTTTTCTTTTTTTTTATTATTTTTAGCTTTTTGAATTCATGAGCAAATACTCCAATTAATATTTTCACTTTGACTAAAATAGACATCAAGTTTGTTAGCAAACTATTACATTTTTTTTGAAAAATCACTCCTTACAACATGTGATTCTTGTCCCTCATTGTGACTTTGGGCTATATTTCAAAAATATGAAGAGATTCTGTTCTTAATCAAGTTTTTGTTTTGCTAACAGAGGAGATGAACTTTAGAAAATAGCCCATCCAAAGAATATAAAATCACAATGTATCTTTAGAAATGATTCATAATGTTATTGATGATGAAAATTCTTCCACACCATCATAGCTGATAATAGACGTGAGGAAGCGATAGCCTTGTGGCATTATTGTTAGACAATTAATCCAGAAACTCAATGAATGTTCTGGGGACCTGGGTTCGAATCCCGCCACATAGATGGTGGAATTTGAATTCAAACTAAAAAAAGTCTGGAATTAAGAATCCACTGATGAAGCAGTTGTTGATTGTTAGGAAAAACCCATCTGGTTTATTAATGTTCTTTAAGGAAAGAAATCGGCCATCCTTAGATGGTCTGTCCGACATGTGACTCTTACCTGCCCTTGGGCAACTAGGGATGGGCAATAATTGTTAGCCAGCCAGTGACACTCATCTCTAGAATGAATAAGAAAAAAGGTAGCATTAATTCTTGGCATTCACTTGTAACAGGGTAACTATTGTGATCCTTTGATACTAAGGACCAAGGACGTGAGATATTTTCAGACTTGAACTATTTTAATTGATGAAAACTATTTTGAACCTTACTTCAAAATGCTGTTTGTTAAGTAAAACTTTGTGGTACTGACTCATGTGCATGTATACCAGCAGATTTATACCTGAAATGCTGCTGTCTCTAAGGCTTTATCCCATTACTTGGTGTTAACTATGCCAGATCAATTATAACTTTTCAGAACTGCAAGATTTTACAAAAAAAAGAAGCTCTTTCTTTTAATTACTCAAACTTGAAGAACCAGCTTCTCTATATGCTGTGCAAATCTAATAACTGTGCACCATCAGGGCAGAATGAGATTGCAATCTAAAACAATGTTTGATCATCCTGAACCTTATTTCTCTGTTGTCCAAGAAGTTGGAAATGTTTCAACATTAAATATTAAAATATTCTGTTACTGACCCATTTGCCACTGTGGAGAATGTGTCTGTGATCTTTGCATGTGGTTTAAGGTCATTGTCTTGTTAATGAAAAGAAATATTAATATCACATGTTCCTGATGCACTTTTCAACCAACAAAGTAATTTGGAAGCATAATCGCTGTTTTAAAGTAGGAAACATGGTGGCTGATTTGCAGCCAGCAAGATATCTCAGAGAGTGATGCAGTAATGAGCAGATGCCCCATTTTGCAGGTCGAGAGGTTAATGTTAGCTCAGACTTCGGGGAAAACTGAGCCATGGGATCTTTTACATCCATCTGAGGGAGCAGACAGAGACTTGGTTTAAACATGTTATCTGAAGGACAGCACTTCTGACAATGCTGTGCTCCATTAGTACTACACAGTTGTGTCCACCTAAATTTGTGCTCAAGTCTTTGGAGTGAGACTTGAACCAATAATATTGTCACTCATCTTTTACTTGGTATTACCGGTTGCCAGAATGACTCATTGGAATTTGGAAACCCAATAGTGCAATGAAATTGGATACGCTGCTGTTATTATATAGGAGTTAAGAGCAGGTGTTGGCAATACAATCCTATGTGTCAATTCCACTATTCAGTTTGATTATGGTTGATATACTTGTGTCTCAACTCCACTTTGCTGTCTGCCCCCAGAACGTTTTACTCTCTTATCTATCAAAATTCTGTCCAACTCCACATGAATAATTTAATTGATCTAGAGTCCACTGCTTTCCAGCAGAAGAGAATTCCACATCTTTGAAGGAAAGAAAAATCTCTTTGTCCACATCTTAAAACGTAGACCTCTTATTCTTAAACTGTGATCCCTGTTTCTAGTGGGAATGGAGATTAAATGTTAGCGATGCTCAGCGAGATATTAGTCGCCTATTTTATCCATCTATAGGCAATAAATTCTCTAACATTGCTGCTGTTTCTTATTCTATCCAAGAAAGAAGTGAAGTGGCAACTTTAGACCTTGACTGCCATTGGCAATGTTATTCATATGGTAATATATGGCTACAGGTTTCTTTATCTCGCTGTTTATCTGTCTCTTTAGTCAACCTTGCTGGCAAGAGTAGTTATCTTCTACCATGCAATTAAAGCATGCCTTGCATGTAGATATAGCTGACATCATGTTGGTTATTTTGGACTGAACAGGTGCCATTTTTTTGTCTCTGACATGAATTCTTTGTTATTCTTCATCCTCCTCCAAGAAACCCAATTCATTGTGTTATGGATAGGCTTGAGAGAGAATCGGAACTCCAATTCCCTTCCCTTACTGTGTATAATTAGTGTGCCTTTTGAAAAGGAAGCTATGTGTGCTTGCTAACCTCTGAGCGTGTAGTCAGCCTGAACAACCAGCAGGAAGATTTGTGGATTTAAATAAAGAGGATTATTTATTCACATATTAACTCCGAAAGTTTAACTGTATGTCTTGCACGCAGCACTTACACACACACACACACACACACACACACACACACACACACACACACACACACACACACACACACACACACACACACACACACACACACACACACACACACACACACCAACACACACACACACACACACCGCACACACTCACACGCACACAACACGCACACAACACGCACACACGCACACACAACACACACGCACACACACACGCACACACACACGCACACACACACACACCGCACACACACACACACATTCTCTCATGTACACACACACACACACACACACACACACATTCTCTCATATACACACACACACACCACACCCACACATTCTCTCATGTACACACACACACACACACACAACACACACACATTCTCTCATGTACACACACACACACACACACACACATTCTCTCATGTACACACAGACACACACACACACACACACATTCTCTCATGTACACACAGACACACACACACCACACACACACATACACACACACACACACACACACATACACACACACACACACTGTACACACACACACACACACACACACACACATTCTCTCATGTACACACAGACACACACACACATTCTCTCATGTACACACAGACACACACACACACACACACATTCTCTCATGTACACACAGACACATACACACATATACATGCACACACATGCACACACACAAATGCACACATCGACACATACAGAGACACTTCTCACATAAAATAAAATGCAGTAAAAAGAAAAGAATGCACTTTTTCAAATCATAAGCAACAAGATCATTCATAATTCATGGGCGGAATTTCCCAGCTGCACTGGTCTGAAAGCCAGAAATTCCCACCCGGTAGTCAATGGGCCTTCACATTGTCCTCAGCCCACCTGCTAAAATTCCAGTGGTGAGCGGGATAGGACAATTCTGGCTCACGTGTTTGGTTTATTTTCGGAAAAGCCAGTGTTGCAGGAATAGTGAAGAAGATGTTTCACTCCTGAGGAGTAGTCGAGATTGATTCAATCTTGTCAGGTTCTCTCTGAGAAAATGAATTTTACAAGCCACAAAGTAAGTTACTTGTTGTCTCACTATCAGAGATCAGTTTTCTATACTGGTTGACCTGTAAAGGATCATGCTAGGAGCCTTAAAATATTGCAGTATTAGGTGACCATTCTGCTGCCATGTCTGCAATTGCTTTTTGCAAACTGACTGTTTTCTCCCTGGTTTTTGGGATAATAAGATTCATTAGCTGTAGTCAGCTTCAGTCACATGGCCAATATTGAGATTGTTCACCCACAACAATCTGAAGTTCAGAGCCATTAGTATACAATAGAAAATGTTGGGGATTGTTCACACTTACATACGATAAACTGCTTTCTCTGTAACTCTTTTTGTTCTGTTTCAAATTTGGAGACAGGGGAGTGTGGGCCTCCTTTCATTGTGAGTTTTAGATAAATCCACAGACAATATCAAGTTTTAATTCCACAGATATACATTCAATTGGGAATTTCTCAGAGACTTGGGATAACTTGTTCAGAGACTACGACAGTTATCTGACCCTGGAACCCATTGCTGGAGGAGGTAGTGGAAGTGAATATGGTAAAGTGACTTTTAAGGGGCTTCTGGAAAAATACTTGAATAGGATGGGAATAGATGGTCCCCGGAAGAGTAGGGGGTTTTAGTTAAGTCAGGCAGCATGGTGGATGCAGGCTTGAAGAGCTGAAGGACTTGTTCCTGTGTTATAATTTTCTTTGTTCTTTGTTTTTTCTTTGTTCTTAGCAGCTACTTCAAGCAGCCTTTTCATGTCCTTTTTTGTAAATGTTGCAGATCCAAAAAATTCTACGCTGAAATACAGCCCATATTAAAAATTTTGTAAATGAAATATCTTTACTGAGTGCCAAATGAAAGTGATCCACACACAGTACAATTTCATAGTGGGAGGAGTGGGGGGGTGGGGTTGGTTGGTGGTGATGAATTACTTCTTTCAAGTATCCATTCCCAAAAAGAAGTAATTATTCTAGTCATTAATCAATTTTAAATAATCAAGTAATAATCAGGGTGGGAGACAAGGAAATCATGGGACATTCAGCTCAATAGTAGAGCTAGCACCAAGAAGTCAGATTGATCTAGGCTGAATTCACACTCCAGAGATAGATAGATAGAACATTACAGCGCAGAACAGGCCCTTCGGCCTTCGATGTTGCGCCGACCAATTAAGAAAAAGCAATGACCCTCTAACCTAAACCCTTCCCTTTTTGTCCATAAACTTATCTACTAACCTCTTAAACGCCACCAAACTTGGCGCATCTACAACTGCAGCAGGCAGGGCATTCCATACCCTTACCACCCTCTGGGTAAAGAACCTACCTCTGACATCCGTCCTATAACTACCACCCTTAATTTAAAGCTATGTCCCCTCGTGCTAGCTTTCTCCATCCTAGGAAAAAGGCTATCACTGTCCACCCTATCTAAACTCTAATCATCTTATATGTTTCGATTAGGTCCCCTCTTAGCCGCCTCCTTTCTAACGAAAACAACCTCAAATCCCTCAGTCTCTCTTCATAAGACCTGCCCTCCATACCAGGCAACATCCTGGTAAACCTCCTCTGTACCCTCTCCAATGCCTCCGCATCTTTCTTATAATGCGGGGACTAGAACTGTACACAATACTCCAAGTGCGGCTGCACTAGAGATTGGTGTGGAATTTTGTTACCTTATAACCTGTCAAAGAAAGGGACATCAAGTGAATTGGAAAGCACCAAGTTTTTTCAAAGTGCCTTAATTTAGCCACAGCATTCGCATCCCGCCTCCAGATTCCATCGCTTTTGAGGGAGGGTAAGACCAAAGTCACACTCGAACTATTGTTTGAACAATTTCCATTTCCATTGTCCTCAGTATGGTTTACAATGCCTCAACTGCACTTGGATTTTTGAGGCTGCAGTAACCATAGGAATGGAGAAGAGTCTTGGGAAAACCCTTGCATCTTTCAATCATGCCTGGAGGTCTTGCTGAAGAAGCTAAGGGGGTGGGGTGACCTTTCCAATGGAGAGAACCTCTTCAATCAAGCTGGCATGGGGGGAACTGACTGTATATTATGTATCAAGAGGATCTAAGACCTCGGGGGCATGGGGGGGGAAATGAACGGGCAGAGGGTGGGGAGGGTTGGAAAGCTGACTGGCAGAGCAATTTGAGATACTGCCCCTAGCATTCTTCTACTCAGCATTCCTCACAACAAAACACCTCCACCTCAGACTGTACTCATTCCTTTTGTTCCAAGCACCTCACAGCTCCATCTGATCAGGCAAAATTCACACTCGTCTGCATCCTTTTGCCTTCTTGCACCATGACTCACACTCACCCTTCACAAGTGTTGCCTTTCCCTATTACCCACAGAAGCTATTCCTCATAATTCAATGACTTCTCTCCCAGCTAAAGAGAACACACAACCTTGGGGAAAGGCAGAGTCACGGGCAGATTTTTAGGATCACTCCCGCTCGCGGGGTTTTCTTGTCCCATCAAAGTCAATAGGTTTTTGAATTGTTTGCCACATTCTGCAGCCCCGTCCCCACTGTAGAATTCCACTGCCAGTGTGGGGGAGAATGATCCTCAAGTGTTAAATACCTTGTTAGTCACAGGCAATGCAAGCCCACCTGGCCAACTTGGAATGGGATATTGTTCAGAAGTCTGCAGGCGTTAGCAATGACTAACAGTGAGGGCAGCGTGGTGGCATAGTAAGTGGCAGCACTGTCTCACAGCTCCAGGGACCGGATTCAATTCTGACTTTGGATGACTGTGCAATTTGCACATTCCCCCCATGTCTGCGTGGGTTTCTTCTGGATGCTCCAGTTTCCTCCAATAGTCCAAAGACTTGCAGGTTAGATTGATTGGCCATGCTAATTTGGTAGAGTAAATATGTGGGGATAATGGATAGGGCCTGGGTGGGATTGTTGTCGGTACAGACTTGATGGCCCAAATGGCCTCCTTCTACACTGTTGTGATTCTATAAGCACCTCAGCCTCCTGAAGCACTGACACTTACACATGTCAGGAGGGCTGATTCTCGGACTGTACAGCCTGTGCTGGGAGTTTTACCAGGACCAGGCTGAGGAATCACGTTCCTTGTGTTTCCGGACCCCTTTGTCTGCCTTCCCCACTGACTTTAACCTTTCTGCTCAGCCAGGCAACACATTTTTTTCACCTTTCAAGATGCACCAATCAATTCAACGATCACAGAAAGATCCCCATAAAATAATAACGACCATTGTTGGCATCTGGTTACAAATATTATCCGACATAAATGCAACTTATATGTGATCCCACTGCAACTATTAAACAAACCAGAGAACATAAATTCTATTTGAACAGCATTGTGCAACATTGTTAATTTGACAGGAAAATGTCCCAATGTGATATATAACCCTGTTCAGACAATAACATTGATTTCAGTGACTGCCTGAGCCCTCATTAATATGTTCTGCACATTGCACCATATGAACACAATGATAGGAAACTCATATCTAGGGAAAAGATTCAAAACTTGTAACAGATAACTTGCATAAGATCTTTTCCATCCTATAAGACTTTATTTTGTTTACATATATGGTATTATTCAAGACATTATTTTTAGAAGGGGGTATAATTTGATTCTACTTTATTAATAATCTCACAGCGGAGAAAGATCAAATGACTCCTGAACAATAAAGTGGAATGATTGGACAATAAATATCTTCACTGTCTGTGAGAAACAGCAGAGCGCTCAGGTGTCTATGCAACACAAACTTTAAGAGGCCGGAGAGTAAAAACTAAATGGTTCACAACTGTATCTTGTTCCCTTGCTCAGCAAGACTGAAAACTCTTGTTCATTGCTGCTTATCATTGCACTATATCGAACCACTGCTGCCTTCGAGAACAGAGTATTTGATGCTCAGCCAAATCTTCATTTGCTGCAGTAGGACCAAAGCGTCAGTGAGGTTGGAGAATCCAGCCCACAATGTTTTGGCCTGACTGCTTTCTGTGGTAGTGAAATCCACAGGCTCACCAATCTCTGGGTGAAGATATTTCTCCTCATCTCAGGATACCCTGTATCCTCAGACTGTGACCCTAGATTCTGGACAAATTAACCATTGGGCACATCCTTCCTGCATTTGCCCTGTCTAGTCTTATTAAAATGTTACAGATTTCTATAAATCTGTACAAAGTCCACTCCTCGATCTTCTAAACTCCAGCAAATGCAGTCTCAATCGCCTCAATCTCTCCTCGCACATCAGTCCTTCCATCCTCGGAATCAGACTGATAAACCCTCTCTGCACTCCCTCTATAGCAAGACCATCCTTCCTTGGAAAAGGCTGGAATTTTCCAGCCATTAATGCTAGTGGGATTCTCTAGTCCCGCTGCAGTACACAAAATCCTGGTAACATCCAGTAAGTCTTTTCTGCACTTTTTCTAATTTAATCATATCCTTTCTAAAATAGGGTGACCAGAATTGCACACAATATTCCAAGTGTGGTCTTATCAATGTCTTGTACAACTTCAACAAGACGTCCAAACTCCTGTATTCAATGCTCTGACCAATGAAATCTGTATCAATTACTGGTAAGTTAAGGCTAAATGTACCCCCTTGGTGTCCGGCACTTGGGAGCAGGCTGATTTATTCCTTCATTTGGCGGAGGCAGAGAGATGTGTGAAATTAAATCCCCTACAGCAACCCCTACAACCTTTTTCACAAAATAAAAATTGCAGCAGCGATACAATTATGATGCCATCTGCGCCTCAGACTAAATATAAATAAGTAAAATGGCAACCACAATACATTCTCTTCTGTCTGTCTGTGAAATCAAACATGCCTTGAGGGTTCAACTCCCACAGTTGTTAAGTATTCGTTGTTTGTGTCATGTAACGCATCTTGTTGAAGATACTGCTCGAAAATATTTTAGTGCTTGTCAATACATTGCAGTGCTTCAGGAAGAGTGATAAATGAATGCAGGTACATGCTGTCTTTCTGGCTCAGGCCACAGCCTCTTGACGCCTTGTCAGGTAAAGATGTTCCATTTCATCAACTTGCAAACAGGCATGCCAATCAGTGAGCCATTTGATAGCCCTGGTTGGAGAATACAAGTGAGCGTAATATCCAAACTGCTTTGAAGCTGCACATTCTTCATATGCACTTTCTCCTGCTGAACCATGCCCTGTCATTCACCTTAAATTTACATTTATCCTTCCAACAAGGAAACTAAAACTTTATATTCCACAGAAAAATCAGTATGACGCTCTTGCAATCATCATCAGTCGGATTTCACTTTCCCACTTGATCATGTGTTTATTTTTCCTCTTAATATTTCATCAGTTCAGTGATCCCATCCATGTACGAATTTCCATATTTTGCAGAAATTTGGCTCATAATATTTCTCTGCAAGTTTACCCTGTCTCGATTAATTTGACAACATGAAAGGCATGAATTTTACTGAGTCCATTCTTTCTACCGATCATGTACATTTTGTTCTCTCATGGATTGTAACATACTTAATTAATCTTCTGAGGGAAAGTTTTGTAAAAGTTGTCCTCAGCCCTTAACCACTATTAAGTGAAACTCCAGAAGATCTCAGTACTCTTAATCTAACATTATTTCACGCTATTCACAGAGGACATTTATCTGGCCTCCACAGCTTAGAAATCGCAACGTTGCTTCGAGACTTCAGCTATTTCTGACTGCACGTATCCATTTAATTTTCTCTTTTCCAGCCAGATCATTATCAAATTCTTTTCATGAATCAGGTAATTGGCACAATGTTAACTGCTTTATCTGATCCATGCGTACTCTAAGGAAAAAGAGTCCTTCTAATCTTGTGTGCTCCAGCTCTGCCGTCATAGCCTAGGATAAATAACTTGCATTCCTTTACAATTTTAACTTGTCAACATTTTAAAGATCACGATCATCTCCCTTCTCAATCTTCTTTCCTGTGGTGGAAATAAATTCCATTCCATGTGTCTATCTTCATAACTCAAAGTCCTAACATCTGGAATCTATTCTTGTCACTCTTCCCTGAAGCCGATCCAATACACCCATGTCAGGGCTGTCAACACTGGACAAATCTTAGTTTTGAGGTTTTCTCTTGTGAATTGACCACATACTTGAGCAATTGCCCCTGCTAAAAAAGCGGCAAATTGCTTCCCTCATACTGTTTGCAGGGCAGAATCTTTCTGAGCTTTACCATTGCACCAAATTTCCATCTTTCTCCAACTAAGTGGCATGGTGGCACAGTGGTTAGCACTGCTGCCTCACAATGCCAGTGACCAAGTTCAATTCGTGGCTTGGGTCACTGGCTGTGCGGAGTCTGCATGTTCTCCCTGTGTCTGTGTGGGTTTCCTCCAGGCGTTCTGATTTCCTCTCAAAGTCCAAAAAATGTACTGATTAGGTGCATTGGCCATACTAAATTCTCCCTTACTATACCCGAACAGGATCTGGAGTGTGGCAAGTAACGGATTTTCGCAGTAAATTAGTTGTAGTGTTAATGTATGCCTACTTGTGACACTAAGAAATAAACTGAAGGTAAGGCCCAGCTCAACTAACTTTGGAATGAAATGCTTTCAGTATTGAAGATTTCTTCAATTCTCTTTGAATTCTACTAGTTAATTACAGTGACTTTTAAGGGGCATCTTGACAAATTCATGAATAGGATGGAGGGATATGTTCTCCACAAGGGTTTTAGTTCAGATGGGCAGCATGGTTGATGCAGGCTTGAAGGGCCGAAGGGCCTGTTCCTGTGCTCTTAATCTAACAATAATTTTCTTTGTTCTTTGTACCAAGGTATAATATACAAATATATATATGCATGCAAAATGTGTTTGCATTTGTGTGTATTTGTACAAACAGCATTCATTTTCAGAAATTTATCTTCCCTTCAACTATCATTTATTTCATTGCAAAGCAGTTTTAATCTAAGTAGATAAATTGCAATTTATTCCAGATACATAATTTTCTAGAACTGTTTAATTGGCCACTGCTTTGTAGAGATGAATTACATCTAGACTTTTTACCATTGATACATATTCCTCTTCAAAGCAAACATAACCTATTTTGTTTCTAAATTCATCAAAACTACATTCTGTGGTGAATATTGACAGCTGGACCTTAAAAGATGCTTTTATTTCGGGAGGAATCAAGCCATGCAGTGAAGTTTACTTGATAGAAAGGTATTCATGCAAGGAAAGTATCCTTGCATGATTATGAACCTTACCGTTCATAAGGTAAGATTATGCACTGATTATGAACCTTACCGTTCCGCAATGTATAGCTAAGTTCGATAAACTGCTACCTCAAATGACAAAGAGATGACACTAACAGACAGTTAAAAATGACACTATTTTGCTAATGTTTACTCACACTTTGTGCAACAACAGAAGATAATTAGAGGTTTCAGGATTCTTTATGGTGACGCCAATGTATGAAAATTTCATCAACAGACCAAGTTAACGAATGTGGAAGGTTTCCATTTATTCTAATGGAAAACACTTGTTGTCATAGCTACCATACATAGATGTATATAGGTCGATGCTGGCAAACAGATATATATAATAACTTTATTACAAAAAAATCCACACAAACTTACTTATACAATCACAAAAGTAAAATCTTTCATGAACCACCCAAATTGGGAAGAGTTTTAGAATGTAGTTCTTATTACTTTTCCCCTTTGCATTAAGAGTATGTCTGGAAAGATTTCAAGAAATAGTACAAAAGAGCACATGACAAATAAAACATTTTAATTGGAAAGTCTTGCCCCCTTCCTCACTATAACCTCCTTCAGACTTAGAATTTTCAAGGCTACCTGCACTCCTCCAAGTGTGGCAAACATATGTACATGGAGTAACGCAATGGCACACGGATGAAGTATTGCATATTATGAATATATCTTCGTAAGTGATAGAACTCAAAGAGAATTGAAGAAATATTTGACTAGCCAAAGGCATTTCATTCCAAACTTGACTGAGCTGGAGCCATACCTCAATTGAAGAAAGATGGTAATTTGGCACAACAGTTTCAATGATAACAATAATTTTGGATTAAAGCTCATAATGTTTGATTTTAATCATATCACTCTTGACAATCACGCCTTTAGCTGCCAAGGCCCTAAGCTCTGGGATTGTCTCCGGCAACACTCTGTGAAGAATCAAAGAATCATTGACAGAAACTTCCAGATTTCCTTGTTTCATTGTGGATGTGCAAACTCCAGACGTTGCTGTTTTCTCTTCCAACTTCTTCCATCAGGAAAAAGATACAAAAGCCTGAGATCACATACCAACTGTCTCAAGAATAGCTTTTTCTCTGTTGCCATCAGGCTTTTGAATGGACCTACCATATATTAAGTTGATCTTTCACATCACTCTATCTGTAAACACAACACTCTATTCTGCACTCTTTCAGTTCCTTCTCCACTATGTACTCTATTAATGGTACGCTTTGTCTGTATAGCACTCATGAAAGATTTTTCATTGTATCCCAATACATATGATAATAATAAAACAAAATGAAAAAAAAGCTTTGTACTACCTCACCACCCAGAAGAACCTGCTTCAAGAATGAAGAAGGTGTTCATTCTAGACAACCAAAGAAGGTGGCACACTAAGAAGTCTCACAACACCAGACTAAAGTCCAACAGGTTTATTTGATATTACGAGCTTTCAGAGTGCTGCTCCTTCATCAGGTGAATGGAGAGGTGGGTTCGCAAACATGACATATATAGACAGAGATTCAATTGCAGGATAATGGTTGGAATGCGAGTCTTTACAGGTTATCTGCATAAGGATGGCCGCAATCGGGATCTTGGGTTCATGTCACACTACATCTAGGCATCACCAGCTTGCAAAATCCTTTTCACTGTCCTGGCTTGAGACAATTCACACCTCTTTAACCTCTTTAATCCCTCTCTCCATTTGCATTGTCTGTACTTGTAGAGCCTTGATTATCTGTAAAGACTTGCATTCCAACCATTATCTTGCTATTGTGATTTTATGACCTGTCCAATCACCTGATGAAGAAGCAGCACTCCAAAAGTTCATGATATCAAATGAAATTGTTGGACCTTAACCTGGTGTCATGCAGCTCCTTACTGTGCCTAACTCAGTCCAACACCAGCTTCTCCACATCATCACCTCCCAAACAAAGTGCTAGAACATGATACACAAGCAGAGCAAAAATTGCCAAGCCTTCATTAGCTCTGACCTACAAACTATGCGGGATGAAATCAAGCTCAGAAAACTCAGATTGTGGCAGGAGTTTTACGCAAACTTTCACACAGCTAAACTTAACAGGAGGAATCTAGTACCAGCAATGATGATCAACACTAACACTCAGGACAGCTCAATAATGTGGTAAACAATATAAGACCTAACCAAAGCAAGGATAGGAACATGCTGATCTTCCTCCTTCTCTTCCTTGAGTACCCTGCACAGTCTTCAACCTCTTAAACTTGGCTAACTCTTCGCAATGTCAACTGATTAAGTTTGGCACCTATTTAAGTGTGACCTTCCAGTTTCATACTGTGCTTACCCAGCAGGGGTAAAATACACAGGTCCAGGTCAGATGGCCATTTTACATCCACTTGATTTTGCTCTACATTGCCTTTATGGGGAAATTTTATGTTTCGTCCCTGAAATGCAGGCCACTGAAGGGATAAAAAAAACCAAATCAAAGAACTTCACAGCCAATGAGAAGAAAGCTATCCTGCTCACGGGGTGCATAGGGTCCATGATTATGTTGGCTGCTTTCCCAAGGTTGTGGGAAGTATGGATGGAGTCAATGCATGGAAGGCTGGTTTGTGTGATGGACTAGACTACATTCATAACTTCCATAATTTCCTGTGGTCTTGGTCAGAGCAGGAGCCATGCCAAATTGTAATGCATCCAGGTAGGATGCTTTCTATGAGGCATTTGTAAAAATAGATGAGAGTGATACTGGACATGAAATTTCCTTAGCCTTTTGAGGAAGTAGAGGCATTGGTGGGCATTCTTAACTACAACATTGGCAGGGGGCCAGGACAGATTGTTAGAGATCTGAACACATAGAAACCTGAAGCTCTCAACCATTTCCAGTTCATCACTTTTGATGTAGACAGGAGCGTGTTCTCCATTATGTTTCCTGAAGTCGATGACAATTACCTTTGTTTTGCTGAAATTGAGGGAGAAATTATTTTTACCGCACCAGTTCACCAGAATCTCTGTCTCTTTCTCCTACTCTGCCTCATCATTGTTTGAAATCAGATCCACTACACTGGTGTCATCAGCAAATTTGAAAATAGAGTTGGAGCATAATTTGGCCACACAGTCATATGTGTATAAGGAATGTAGTATAGGACTGAGCACACAGCCCTGTGGGGCACTGCTTTTGAGGGCATGTTGTCTATCCTTATTGCAGTCAATGGGTTAAGAAGTTTTGGATTCTTTCACTTTGGATTCTTTTGGCTCCTCCTTCCTTGGCTCCTGGAGGAGCCAAGCCCTAGGCCATGGAGTTTGGAGATGAGTTTTGTTGGGATAATGGTGTTGCTAGCTGAGTCATTACAAACCCGTTGTCCAGGTGTTCCAGGGTTGAGTGTAAGGCCAAGAAAATGGTGTCAGCTATGGACCTTTTGTGACATTAGGTGAACTGTAGTGGATCCAGGCAATCTGGGAGATCGAAGTTGATGAACAGTTCAACTTTCTTATCTAGTACCTTAAAGTCTGCAACTCCATTACAAATCCAGGAGTGGAAGGCAATGAAGAGGATGAAGAACAGCAAGGAATAAATTCTTCCTCACTAATAATGTCAATATCACAAAGGAACAGGATAATGAGAACCAGCTCATGATTCTGCCCCATCTTCAAACTCTCAATACATCCAGTTTGTCATTTGCTGTTTCACGTCCAGTCACCAGTTCAGACACTTCCATCATAGAGGAATTCAGTTAGGTTATGGAGGCACCAGATAATTCAAAGATTGTAAGGGAGCCAGAGGAGTGATTCAGGATGTGAGCCCTTCCTAAAGGAGGTTCAAGGGAAGCCTGTCCATGGCTTCAGAGTTGTAGGGCTGTCTGAAAATAAGAATGCTTGAAGAGCATATCACTAACATGCAGTCTCTGAGGATGTGTGGTTCCTGATAGTTTAGGCACTTGCAGTTTTAGACATTTTGCATCAAAGCTTATCTTTGTTGCAGACATTGATGGAGTGAGGGGTAACTTCATTGGAATCTGCAATAGGCCCCAAGCTAAGAACTTTCTAGAGAATAGGCAGGGCCTCCATCTCCATCAATGCAGAGTCTGAAGCTCAGGTGACAGTGGGAAAAGATAGTATCCTGTATACTGGCTTTAAATTTGGGCAGAACAGTGGGAACGGCGCCTGGTGAGACAGTAGTTAGTGCTGTTGCCTCACAGTGACTTGAATTCAATTCCTGGCTTGGGTCACTGTCTATGCAGAGACTACACATTCTTCCGATGTCTGCATAGTTTTCTCTAGGTGCTGTAACTAAAGGCTTTCAGGACATAGTCAATGCTATTGGAAGAACTATCTCACTAACAATTGTGATACAGTGATATATACATATAATTTATGTTGTGGATTGGGGCGCATACTAGCCCCTTAAGAATGTGGTTTAGATGACCCCTGGGGGATTAGCCTTTCCCAGTGTGAGACCTGGTTGTGCATGCTTAAATCTTACTGTGGAACAGTGCACACCTACAATAAAGAGCTTCCGGTGTTCAAGCTACCAAGCCTACATCATGGATCTTTCAGCGCCATAAGTCAATAGGTGCCTAGTTAACAGAGACAAGCCCGCGGTGCAATGTAATGGCAAAAGCAGGCATAGCATGAAGTTGCCCAAGAACAAGTATCAGGGATGCAACTAGCACCTCTCTTGACTCCAGCCCTTAGGTTGCAAACAGGGGATGCAATCAGATAGGTGTTAAAGAAAATTTAAAAGAGCAACCTATATTGCGGCAAATCTACACAATCTTATTTTGTTTTGGGCTTACAATGGGCATTTAGAGTAATCAGAAGGATCTGCTCAAAGTTGTACTATTACAGTCATCTTTTATACATATCATACAGGTATATTTAAGTCTGTACTGATCTCATCACATCAGCCATCTTTTCTACAGATCTAATCAGACAAATACATTCAATTTTGTGCAATTCTAATCACATTCCTCAATACGATAGATTTCTTACCTTGGTTAGCCAATATGTCTTTACCAGAATAAAATTACACCTATAATTAATTTACGATTGTAGTTTACCTTTTTTTCCCATTCTTTGTATACCTTTATTTTATTTGAGTCATGCTATCCACTGTAACCACTGTCAAGTCATGCTAACCCATATTTTCTGAGTTAGCCCTTTATTTATATTCCACTTTCTCAGAAGCGTCAGCAAAATTGTAGCCACTTACAGGTGTTAGGTAGGACAACATAGGCTTTTTTTTTGTACCTGTGATATTATTTTGTGATAAAATAAATTGGTGTCAAATGTTGACTGCTGTACAAAAGAATAGGAGATAAAACATAAAAATGTTTTAAAAATAACCTTCTCCAACTTCAATGTCTGTGCAATTGTTCAGCATTTTAATGTGCTAAACACAAACACAATACAGTTATCATTGCTTTGTGATACATTGTCATAAGGAGCATTATTCTTTGCAAAGAGAGGAAGTTGGAAGAGTAATTCTGATGAGAACTAGTCAGTTACTTCACTTCAGCTCTTGAATGTCTAAATTAATTATAGTCCTGGTGCTGTTGTGGTTTATTTTCATCATTTAGACAGGTTTTAATAATACAGAGATGAGAATATTCTACTCATGATGCATAATTATGCAGTTCCATTCCAGTCCACCTCCAACATGCTTAACTATGCTTCTATTCCGTTGAGTAACAAAGATTAATAAGATATAATTAAGCTGTTTAAGATAGTTAAAGGATATGATAGGGTAAATAGAGGGAAAACTTTTCTCTGGTGAAGCAAGTCCAAGAATAAGAGGTCACAACTTCACAACTGCAGCACGGTGACAATGTGGTTAGCACTGCTGCCTCACAGTGCCAGGGACTCAGATTCGATTCTCAGCTCCGACTGTGTGGAGTGTGCACATTCTCCCTGTGTGGGTTTCTTCCGGGTTCTCCAGTTTCCTTGCACAGTTCAAAAGTCAGGCTGGTTAGGTGCATTGACCATGCTAAATTCTCCCTCAGTGTATCCAAATAGGCATTGGAGTGTGGTAATTTGGGGATTTTTACAGGAACTTCAATGCAGTGTTAACGTAAGCGTACTTGTGACACTAATAATTCAACTTTAAAACAACAGAACTTGCCCATTCAGGGGTGAGGCCTTCAATCAAAGGGTAGTGGAAATCTGGAACTCTCATTACACAAGGCTTCAATTGATAACTTCAAAACTGAGTTGGATAGATGTTTGTTTGTCAAGAATATTAGAGGGTGACATGGTGGCACAGTGGTTAGCACCACTGCCTCACAGCACCAGAGGCATGGGTTCTGTTCCGATCTCGGGTGACTGTCTGTGTGGAGTTTTCATATTCTCCCTGTGTCTACGTGGGTTTCCTCCCACACTCCAAAGATGTTTGCCGAAATTGTCCGGCCATTCACATCAGCAGCACACTCCTGCCCATGGGTTTCACGGCAGCATGGGGTGACATCTGTGGGAAATCCCATTGACAGCGGTGGCATCAGAGAATCCCACCGCTAGCAAATACCGCGCCATTTCCCACCAACAGAAACAGGCGACCGGGAGGCCAGAGAATCTCACTCACGAGGTTTAGATTTTTGGCCATGCTGAATTTGCCCCTAGTGTCCCAAGATGTGTAGGTTAGAGGATTAGCAGGGTAAATATTTGAAGTTACATGGGTAAGCTGGGGTAAAAGTGAATGCAGATCTGGTGAACGGAATGGCCCCACTTTTGCACATTGGGGATTCTATGACTAAAGGAATTGGAAGCAAAGAGGGTGGAGAAGGCAGTTGGGGTAAGGTACAGATCAGTGCTGATCTATCTGAATGGCAAAACAATAACGGAATGGCCTATTCCTGTTCCTATGGCTATTCTGGCATTAATGGACTTTACTGGATTTTTGAGTGTGAAATGATATGTGTATAAAATCACTGCTTCTTCAATCTATTGGCCTGACTTAATCCTCAATTTTCAGGCTTGTTTGTTCACAGCAGTACACAGTGAATTGAATAACTCCCACTTTGTATTTCAGACACATTTCCTCCTCTTTTTGCAGGTATATGGGTCTGAGTTTGGCTGATATAGTTGCCCTTGACTGTCTCACCACCATTAAGTAATTCTGCAGAATTGTTTCTGGTTGCCATATATTTATGACTATTAAATTAAGACCAATCTATAGATTTTCCTGAGCAGTTTCTTTACATTCTGCATTGTAACCTGCAATCCTTTTCGGGTAACTGGTATCTCTTGTTGTGCATATCTATCGGAAAGATAAGTTGCAAATGTTGAACTGTTGCCTTTGGAAATGAGCTATTCAAAAATTACATGACTTACAAATATCAGCTTCAGAAGTTCCTGAGTATTTTGGGAGTTAATTCAAGATAATCTTAATACTTTTATGAAATATGGGATGTGGCACGCAGTCCTAGGAATTAATCAGTTCAAAATGTTCTTCCAAAGCCACATGGGCAGAGAAGATGGTTTCATATGCTTGATAGGATTGATCAACCATAAGGTTTGTAAGTACGTTCAATATGTTTCCATGTGCCTTGATTTCCACTGTATGCTTGCCTTCATGTAAAAATCTTCTTTTATGTAGTAACGACTAGATGGATTCTCTCAAAAGCAATCCATCTTGCATCAACAATTCACTTTCAAAGACCAATATAATAGCAAACTCCCATTCAGTTCATTCATCTCTGGTCAACCTTCCGTGGAGTTTGCCTCCATTGGGACTGCACAATCTGTCAAGCCTCAGTTGTGCATTTCAGTATATTACAAATACAGGTTTATATAATCATTCACAATTTCCTGGAAGCCCTGAGCTGTGTCAGTCAGTCAGATACGGGAATCTCTGTTGGAGTATGAGGCTCTTTCCTAGAAGAAGGAACAGTTTGTAAAAGCAACTCAAGACATAAACTAATCTTTGAGTTCTTAGTATCAATTTGTTCACATCTTTAGCATCCCAGCGATGTTATTTGCAATAGGGTTCAAATGTGAAAGCTCTTCTTAACAATGCAGTTGGAATACAGTACTTTCCAACTCTCGAGCAATACGAACATGCAGCTTTGAAAATATTCAGGTGTTGAGGAAGTGTCACATTTTAGTAACACAGTGTACAGCCTGAATAAGCTTTTGAAATGAATATTTTTTAAAAATCAAGAACTAAGCATCCACTTTGGAGAACCTTTATTTGCATCACATTTATTTGGAGGACTTTCAGCTGATCATATCTGTACTGGCTCTCTGAAAGTGCTACTGATTAGTCACACTCCCTCGCACTTTTGCTCGTGACTCTGTTTCCATTCTAAGTACATGTTCAATTCCCTTCTGAAAGTGACTGTTGAATCAGCTTCAAGTCCCCAATTCAATCATTGCATTCCTGATCTGACCAACCCACTGAATCATTAAATCATAGAAACCCTACAGTGCAGCAGTTTTTAAGTTTATTTATTAAGTAGGCTTACATTAACAGTGCAATGTAGTTACTGTGAAAATTTCCTAGTCGCCACACTCTAGCACCTATTCGGGTACACTGAGGGAGAATTTGGCGTGGCCAATACACCTAACCAGCATGTCTTTCGGGCTGCAAGAGGAAACCAGAGCACCTGGAGGAAACCCACACAGTCACGGGAAGAACGTGAAAACTCCACGCAGGCAGTGACACAAGCTGAGAATTGAACCCGGGTCCCTGGCACTGTGAGGCAGCAGTGATAACCGCTTTGCTACCATGTTGCTCTAAGGAGGTCATTTGGTCCATCGAGCTTGCACTGCCAACAAGCCTGCTGAGCCCTATCCCCTTAGCCCCATGCATTTACCCTGCTAATCCTCTTGACACTAAGGGGCAATGTAGCATGGCCAAACAACATAATCCGCACATTTTTGGACTGTGGGAGGAAATCAGAGAACTTGGAGGAAATCCAAGCAGACGCGGGGAGAATGTGCAAACTCCACACAGATAGTCAGAATCAAAAATGATATCAATTTATCCAAGCCAGATCAAAACAGGAATACTTAATCGTGAGGCAATAGCCTAGTGGTGTTATTGCTCTACTATTAATCCAGAAGTCCAGATAATTTTCTTGGGACTGGGTTTGAATACTGCAACAACTGACAATGGAATTTGAGTTCAATAAAAAATAACTGGAAATAAGGGTCTACTGATGACTGTGAAACCATTGTTAATTGTCAGAAAAATCCATCAGGTTCACTTATGAAGGAAATCTGCCATCCTTTCCTGGTCTGGCCTATATATGGTTCCAGAGCCAAAGCAACATGGTTGATTCTCAACTACCCTCTATAATAGCCTAGTAAGCCATTCAGTTGTATCAATTGCTACAAAGTCTCAACAAAGAAATGAAACGACAGACTACTTAGCATCAACCTAGGCACCGTTGGCAAAACAAACAGACCCTGCAAAGTCCTCTATTTGGCTAATGTCAAAATAGAGCCGTCTCACAAACTAGTCAAGCAACAGTCTGACATAGTCATCCTTACAGAATCATACCTTATAGATAACACTGCAGACACCACCTTCACCATACCTGGATATGTCCTGTTCCACTGGCACAGCAGACCCAGCAAAGATGGCAGCACAGTGGTTATACAGTCAGAAGGGAGTTACCCGAGGAGCTCTTAACATCCACTCCATACCAATGAAGTCTTATGGCTTCAGGTTAAACATGGGCAAGGAAACCTCTTACTGCTTACCACGTACCATCCTCCTTTGGCTGATGAGGTTGAACAATACTTGGAGAAAGCAAATGTACTCTGGATGGAGGATTTCAATGTCCACCACCAAGAGTGGATTGGCAACAGCACTGCTGATTGAGCTGGTCGGGCCCTAAAGGATAGACCTGCTAGACTGGATCAGCAGTGAAGGAACCAACATACTTAACCTCATCTTTACTAATCTGCAGGCTGTAGGTATGTCTGTCCATGACAGGATCGATAAGAGTGACCACCACACAGTCCTTGTGGAGACAAAGTCCCACCTTCACATTGAGAATAATTTCCATCATATTGTGTGACATTATCATCATGTTAAATGGGACAGACTTCAAACCCAACTAGCAACTCAATCTGGGCATCCATGAGGTGCTGTTCTTATAGCTCATTTGGTCTTGGGCAGATTGCTTCTTTCATTCTTGTATCAGTTTCTCACCAATATCAAATTCACTTATTGCAGCATATTTATTTGGAGAGTTATGATCTTTAGTTCAAAACCAACTTCATACTTCATCTGTTTTATTGGAAGACTCATTCACCTTTGCCATTCACCACACAGGGCCTGTTCATATGCACAACAAGGCTATATTGCCTACTTGATCCCTTGCACCAAGTTATGGTCCAGCAGCTCAGTTCTAGGACATCTCTGCGGGAGTCCCTCAAGGTAGTGTCCTAGGCCCAACCATCTTCATTGCACAATGTTCAATACCATTCGTAATGACTCAGATATCAAAGCAATCCATGTTCAAATGCAACAAGATCTGGACAATATGCAGTCCTAGACTGACAAGTGGCAAGTAAGATCTGCACCACACAAATGCCAGGCATTAACCATCACAAATAAGAGAGTCTCTATCCACCGTGCCTTGACATTTAATGGTATTACCATCATTGAATCTTCCACTGTCAACAAAGAGAGGGTCAGAGGCTAGGATTACTGCAACGAGTAACTCACCTCCTGACTCCCCAAAGCCCATCCACCATCTACAAAGCACAAGTCAGGAGTGTGATGGAATACTCCCATTTGACTAGATGGGTGCAACTCTAACAACACTCAAGAAGCTTGACACCATCAAGGACAAAGCAGCCCACTTGATTGGCACCACATCCACAAACATTCAACCCCTCCACCGCTGACATTCACTGACAGCAGTGTGTGCTGTCTACAAGATGCACTGCAGCAATTCACCAAAGATCCTTCGACAACCACATCCATCTAGAAGAGCAAGGGCAATAAACACATGGGAATAGCACCACCTGGACATTCCCCTCCAAGCCACACACCATTCTGACTTGGAAATATATCGCCGTTCCTTCACAGTCGCTGCATCAAAATCCTGAAAGTTCCTCCCTAAGGGCATTGTGGGTCAACCCACGGCAGTGATTCAAGAAGGCGGCTCACCATCACCTTCTTAAGGGCAACTAAGGATGGGCAATAAATGCTGGCCAGCCAGCGAAGCCCATGTTCCACGAATGAATGAAAAAAACACTTAAGCAACGCCAAGATTTGATGCTGATCATAGAGGAAGCATTGATTAACTATGACAGTAGAAGTGTCACAGCTTTGTGGTCCTGCAGTAAATTAAATTCTGAAAGAAACTGAACCTATAAGAAAAGCTTCCTGAGTGTCATATAAATGACATGCTCAAAGGTTCACACCTGTGACTGAATGTTGAAAAGTTCCAACCCCAGACTATAAATAACACTCAGCATTCATGCACAGCTTAACAGATCTACCAAGATTTGATGGACTCATCCAAGACGAAATCACTGAGGAACAGTTGTGAGATTTCTGCAATAAACTCAGTCTATTTTTAGAACTTGCACGCATGGTTGGCTTTTATGAATTTTCTGAATCACCGTACAACTTTCGAGTGTGTAAACAAACCTCTCTTGCAATGATAGAACTGGAAATGAATGTAACAAAATAACCCTTAGTAAACTATTCATGTGCAGATTAATTCATTTGTTTGAAATGCAACAGTTTTGACTAAGATTTCACACCAGAAATATTCCATCTTTTCAGTTTAGCAAAGCTGACAGGTCTACATTTTAGGCAGGATTTTCCAGCTGTGCCTGCCCCAAGACCGGAAAATTTTGCCCGAGGTCAACAGTTCTCTGCATGGCCCTGTCCTGCTTATTACAATTCCTGTGGCAGGTGGGGCAGGAAAATTCCACCCTTTCTATTTTTATTATAGAGCAATACAAATTGATTTCCTATTCAACACAAAATAGATTTCCCATTCTTCCGTTGTAATCACATTTAAGCCCTAATTTACTTTTTCATTTTTATCATTGTGTGAGTAAGCAAGAATCGTCCACTTTGTACTCAATATTCAAGAATAGTAACATCACATCAATCCATTCTTCCTTTGGTTTAATGTTCAAGAAATTGGAATCATCAAAAGAGGTAGCATGGTGGCACAGTGGTTAGCCTACAACCTGGGTTCAATTCCTGCCTTGAATTGCTGTCTGTGTAGAGTTTGTACATTCTCCACATGTCTGTGTAGGTTTCACCCAGGTGCTCCCATTTCTTCCCACAGTCCAAAGACATGCAGGTTAGTTAGGTTGGCCATGCTGAATTGCTCCTTCGTATTAGAAGAGCTCGCAGAATAAATACATGGGGTTAAAGGAATAGGACCAGGATGGAGTTGTTGTCAGTTCAGATTTGATGGGCCGAATGACCTCCTTCTGCACCATAGAGATTGTATGATTCCCTGAAAAGAAAATCCTCTAAAGTTTTCTTGAGTCTGCCAACTTTTGCAAGAGGTTGGATACGTTCAAAGGAGGTGGGTTTGACATGAGAATATACTGTCAGCATCATCCAATGAGTTCATCATTGCCACATGAAGCGGGTTTTCCTAACAACTCTGGCACCCTCCAAAATCTTATTCAAAGAATCACAGAAGTCAAATAAATACTGCAAAGCAACTGTGTTTTGTTATATCACTGAGAAACATAAATCAACTTGCTGTCAGCAAAAGATCCTCAAAGGCAAACATTGCAACTCCTTCCAAAAGTTGGTCTCCAGCTTCTGTCAAGATTGCACTTCACTGCTGACTTTGCACTGACATGCATCAGGGCAAAGTATTAGCTCTGGTTTCTGCTATTTGCTTAAGAGGTACCTGGAAGGTCACAAGCTTTGATTTTTTTTTAAATATAAAAATGTACTTTGACTGGTGCCATGTGCTAACCAATGATAGGAATAGTGCTAACAGTGTTCAGGGAGTACCATCCCTTCATACAAAATTTTAAATTCAGTTTGCCATCGCTGGCAGGGGCGAGTTAAATTAGACTGTAGGAGGTATGTTGGCTTGAAATTAGGGAGGCAGAGCCTCAGGCCTTTCATCGTAAGCCAGGAGCCTGCAGGGAATCTCCCCAAGTGAAATATAGTTTCCCTGGAAGTTCTCCTTGTCTCTTACCTGAGCTACAACAGGAAACCTGGAGAGCTCCCATAGAATTTCAGGACTATTACTTCAGATTTTTATAGTCCTATTTATCAAAGACTGTGTATTCCAGCCACTGAGTTCAAATTCATTTTGTTGCACCTTGTTGCAATCTCCTTGAATAAATAAAGCACAGATGTAGTAATTATATATAAATGATAATGCAACCACCTTGACCCCATTCTATAAATGTGCCCTTGATGAGCGAGAAAGTGGCATTTGCAGGGCACTTCATGCAGGTTTCTACTTTCACAATTGCTAGTGATAGAGTTGTAAAAAGTAAGCAGTAAAAATGGGAGAAAAAAAGTAGCTAACAAATGGGGAAGATTACATTTTAAAATTGGTGACAATGCTAAGCAAAAGAAGGTTTTATGATTCAGCTACACAGCTTGAATTCCAGCCATGCAAGACCGCTGGAATGACACAAAGATGTTTTCCTCTTTTTTAATAGGAAAGGGCAACACTATTTTTGGTACAGTTTAATGCTTGCCAACAAAACAGAAGCTAGATGCAATGTCCTTCTTGGCAATTCGATGAAATGCGAATTTGTTCGAGGGAATGACCTAAAACACTTGCCAAACTGTCTAAGTAACTGTGAGCCAGTATCGCTGAGGGTAAACTGTGGAATGTGCACTCATTAAAAATGTCGAAAATCCAGACTTACTGAGAATGCTGTGAATCGCTGGAGCACATTCTAGATACTAAGGTCCGTTTATGAGGGGCACATTACCATAATGATGAAGTGGGGCAAAACGTAGTTTCACCAACAAGTTATTAACCGTTGATTATAGCAATTCAGATACTCCTAGTTGTAAATGGATTCCAATAAACAGAGCAACAGTTGGCTGCAATATATATGACATTGCTTGGTCTGCATAATAAATTATAGTTTAAGTTTACAATCAATCTTCTGTAAAATAGTCATAGTCATAGCACTCTAGTCTTTTATTTTAAAGATTGTGGATTCAGGACTGATCACATGATATAGGCTAATATGTTAGTCTCATACTGATGGGGTTTCTCTTATTTCTACATGGGATGTGGGCATGGCTGGCTCAGCAGCATTTATTACCCACCCCTGAGGGTATTTGCTGTGGTTTTGGAGTCACATGTAGGCCAGACCAGTTAAGGATGACAGATTTCCCTCCCTAAAGAACATTAGTGAATCTGAAGGGTTTAAAAATTGCATTGTTATACTGCCTGACTATTGGATGTGAAGTTAAATAAGGTCTTATCTACCTGTTCTGGTAGATGTAAAAGATTTCTTGGAACAAACTGAAGAACAGAAGAGGAGTTCTCCTGGTAAAACGTCTTTAAGAAATGGCAGCATGATGTCGCTCGAAGGGAAATATGACTTGTAATTCAGTTTTGCTTTGCACATGGCAAAGATATAGCTCCTAAATATTTCCAAGCTATGCAACAATGTGAAACTTCTGCGTAGCCTTAATAAATGAACCCACAATGTGTTTACTCAATCCCTTCTGAGTGATCACTGCTTGTGTCTTTCACAACTACCAAGTCAAGGAATTTTAAGGAATTAACATTGATGTTTGATAGAACAATTATCCCTCAAAATAGATGAATTTGTAACTTACCGTATTGCTATTTGTGAATTCTTGTTGTGCTCAGTGTAGGCACCATAAATGCATTTGAAAAGTAGCAGCTTGGTGTTTCTGAAGCATCTGAAATAGTGAAGTGTGCTATGTCAATTCATTGTTGTTTCTTACAGAATTGTCAGCTGGTATTGAAACTGGGGGACTAGAATCGCTTGAAACTGCTCTAGGTACACATGGCTGAGAAAACATTGACTATGTCAGGAGCTCACAACAGATTACAACAAAGAATTCCATATCATTAGGTTATAGTCAGATTTTAAGAATTCAGTTGGTAGACACCTGCTGCAAAACAATACAATGGATGCACTGTGTTGATTAATAATTCTTTTAAACCAATTTATTGCTTCAGATCGAACTTAGTTGGATTCCAGATGTTTAATTAGGTCTTTTAACAAGAAATAAAACTAATTGAAGTGCTGAATGTGCGTGTGCACATCACTATGAGAGTAAATAGTTCCAGAGAGGTTGTACTTTTGTAAAAGGATACAATAGATTGAAACTAAAAGAAACACAATAGAATAGATATTCCTTTGGATTAGCACCCATTTTGAGCACAGTGATTCTTTTTAATCGTTAGCGGCATTTGTTGGATTAAATGTGATCCTCAAGCCCCGCATAACAACTCTGTTAATTTTAGGCATGTAAACACTTGTATTCTATTAATGTGCATCTATTAATGTGTAGAGAAAATCATCCAACTCTGCACATAACTATCCAAAACAAGGAACGTGTCACAATGTTCTCTTGTGTATCAATCTGTTACACCAGTTCCCCGAACTCCAAACTGTATGTCACAAAGCTTGTTTGGTGGTCAGTAATGTTTCTTGCAATTATGGTCAATGATGCCCGCAAAGCTTTCACAAATAGAGGAATATAAAAATAAAATGCAGCTCATTGCAAGATGTTAAACAGACTATAAAAAAAAATCATAAGTCATATTTTTTATAAATATGGGAAGCAATATAACTAGTGAGAGATCCAATGTCATTGCAACTAGCTCTTTCGTATGTAACATAGTAATGAATAAAGGCATGCTGCTTCCAGATACTATAGGAGATGATGAATCATCATGTTAGTGAAGTAATGCCTCCTTTCCCGCATCACGACAAGGCGCCATGGCGTCACAGTGATTAATGCTGCTCCCTTGAAGTGCCAGGGACCCATGTTCAATTCCCAGCTTGAGTCATTTTCTGTGCAGAATCTGCATATTCTCCCTGCATCTGTGTGAGTTTCCTCAGAGTGCTCTGATTTCCTGCAAGACGTGCTGGTTAGACGCATTGGCCATGCTAAATTGTGTACCCGAACAGGCACCAGAGTGTGTCAATTAGAGGATTTTCACAGTAAATTCATTATGGTGTGAATGTAACCCTAATTCTGAGAACTTAGCATGGCCTATTCAACTAATCAGCACACCTTTTGGACTGTGGGAGGAAATGGGAGCACCCTAAAGAAACCCACACAGTCACAAACAGAACAGACGCCTCACAGATAGTCACCCAAACCGGAATCGAACCTGCGTCCCTGGCACTGTGAGGCAGCAGCTCTAACCACATGCCACCATGCCACCCACAATCATCGCCCTCCAAAAGCTGCAGGTATAGAAATCAACTCAAGGCTCCACATTCTGAAGTCATGTTTACTTTCCTTACAAAAATTCACTCAAAAGGCTGAGAAAACTCACACTAACTGCTTCTATTTCTTAACATTAACTCTACCTCTTGGGTACAATACCTGACTAGTTTGAGCTTGTAGTCTACTATTTCTATGAGGTGATGCAAAATCATTCACCATCTGTGAAGCAGTTTGGAATGTTTGGAATAAGGCAGCCATAAAGGCAAATTGTTCTTTATTAACCAACCAAATGAAAGGACCCATCTTTGTCTTTCCAAGCTTTAGCAAGAAGTTTAATTATTAACTTTGCAATCTTTTGTAAATTGGACTATCAAGCTAAATAAAAATGGTGCTGTGAAGGTGACACTTAGATTTGAATCCTGAGTATAACCTCACATCTGTGACAGAGAGGTTTTTCAATGAAACCTCTGATCCCTGGATATGATGGTGATAGATGAGTTAGATAATTAAAAAATAACATTGCTGAAACCTTTGCAGAGCTGAAAATTTATCCAAAAGAGGTTATAGATGATGAATATAAATGAAGTGGGTGTTAGTCATCTCGTGTACACAGGCTGAATGTATGCAGGATTATAGGAGAAAAAATGCACCTGTTCAGTTCAACCTGGATGCTACTTATAAAGGAAAAGAATGCAATGTTTGGACAGGTGGAATCTATCATGCAAAAAAAGGTAGATGTCTCATCCATTATTTGTTCCTTCATGTGCCACACTGATCTCCTGTGTTACAAAGAACAGCAAACCTAATAACAAAGAACAAACTTCCTCAATTGGAAGGGCTCCATGTCTTAGCCAAAATGGGACTGGGCCCCCGTAATGACTTCAATAAAAGCCCATGGGATTGGCCTTTAGGAGTATGAGTTCCCTGATTGAAATCTTACGCTTCATTATTTATTTTTGTTACGTACAGTTTGCTGTGTTGTACTAATGTTTGTAGATTTATAAATTATGATTTTTAAATTAAGATGTATTTAGATGGCAATGCTTTGGAAAACTATTACCGACAATGAACCCTCCCTAAATAGAAAGTACTAATTGTAGATTATTGATAAATGGACGGCATTAGCCATTGGTAATGTATATTTCATATTCATTCTTTGAAATATTTGTAATTTCTTTGAAATATATTTGTAATAAACAAAAGAAATCCCTGAATGAGAGCAACAAAAAAAGGTTTCCTGATTGAAATTCTAATTGCCTATCCAATCAGGGAGCCTTATCTATATATAAATATGTGAGTGTCTGGTCCATTGGCACTCATAATTTTGACTTTGTACCTGAAGCACTCTTAGGAGTGAAATAGAGTTTGTAAATTAAGCAAAGTTGCTGAAGAGACAGCAGCCTCTAAGGCGTTCAGTTCCAATTCTATATGCCCCACCTGGTCACCACCATTTATAGCAGGGGAAAGGACAAAGGGATGGGAGGTATTTCACACATCCGTGATTCACAGCTGCCTTAAAACAGGAGCATCACCAAAATTTCTGAAACACAATTCAAGGACATTACACATTTGAGGAAAAGGACTAAACTTATTAAGTTATTTGGAGAAGTCAGACATCATTTTAGAGAAGTTCAATAACTCTTTCCAATTGTTAACAGTAAATGTTAATATGTGTCAAAGGTGAATGGGCTCAGTGGGATTGTAAGTTTTCAAGTCATTTAAATTCTTTGTCCTTTAAATTTTGAGGAAAAAAATACAGTTTACTTTGACACTTGCTTGAAAAAAGATCAGTGCTTATCATTTCAGTAGATGCTTGTTTGGCATAAGCCTGAGGGCCATCTTTAATGGATTCAGGGCTTCGTCCATTTTCCTTTGGAGAAATTGTTTGCAAAACGGGATTTTTACTGTGTGGGAATGGATGCAGGCTGGAGTCATGCTTGTCAACAAGGGAATGAGGCTGGATACAGCCACAGAGGATGCTGAGCTGAATTGTTCAAAAGGCCCATCTTGGTGCTGTGGAACTTCATCCCAGTTAAAATAAAAACACAAAGGCCATCTAGTCCTCAACCCCCACACCACCTCACTGGCCACGCATTCCCCATGTCCTTCCCATATCACTTCATGCCCCCACTCACCCCCATGACATCCCATGCTCCCATGCTAAAGTATGCCCCCACACAATCCCTGTAGCTCCTCGTGCTAAGGCTTATCCCATCAATCAGGCCCTATGCTCCTTCATGCCTCATCATGTTAAGCAATGCCACTCCCCATCCATAGCACTACATACCTCATGCCAAGGTGTACCGCTCCACTTGCTCCCATGTACCATATGTCAAGCTAAGGAACTCCCATACCCATTCACCACGGTATAGCCATGAATTCTACATATAGTGACAATAACATGTGTAAAGAAAAAGCTTTTAAAAAACAGTCATTCATTATAACATTTCAAAAATAAGTCATTTTAAACCTACGCAGGCTTGGGGAGAATGTGCAAACTTCACACAGACAGTGACCTTAGTGAGGAATCAAACCCAGTGACGCTCTGAGGCAGCAGTGCCAACCATGTCCCACCATGCTGCTGTGCTGTGTGTTTTTCTTCTATGAAGATGGTGCAATGTATCTCTTAGGGGTTAAACTGGTGTTTACTTAAATCAGCTACAGATGCTACTGAGAGGCAAGGAGCTCTCTCTGAGATTTGTATGCAGCTTCCCTTCAACGCTGATTTTAATGGTGGCCATGTGACTTTGCTACACTGATGTCTAAGAAATAAGCTACAATTTGAAGATCCTAAAATAAAAACACTACAATTACCATGCTGGAAGTCTTTGTAAATAAAAAGACACACATTATTCCCCTGCAGCACTCTTTTTGGAGTTACAATGTGCATTCAGAGGCAAATGAATAATAATTTAGTTCTGAAAATACCATAAACCTACAAACAAAATGCATTTGTGGCACCACCTTGTTTTGCATTGTTCATTCTCAGGATATGGGCATTGGTGGCTGGGCCAACGCTTTATTGTCCTTGTCTATTTGCCCTGAAATTATGGGTGTGGTACAACTGAGTGCCTCGTTAAACCTCTTAAATCAACCACTTTATTGTGTTCCCGGAGTTACATATTGGCTAGATCTATTGAGAACTAAAGCTTTTCTTCTCTCAAATCACATAATTGAACATGCCGGAGGCTTTTTTTCCAATGGCAATCTCACAGCTTTGGCTTTTTAATTCTAGTTTGTCGTATATTTTAAACAGAATTCAAATTCTTAAACTTTCAATTCTGGATTATTAGTACCAAATCTCCAAATTCTTAATCCTGTAAGGTAAATTGTACATTACGCATAACTTGAAATGACTGGCATTTAATAGAGATACTTCCAATTCCCTTCTTGCAGAGTGCAGTTGTATTACTATTTACCTCCACAGGTATCAGCTGCATCTCCATTGCTAACAGTCTCAACGCAAGGTCAAGGATTTGTGGATTCAAGCCCTGTTCCAAGGTGAGAATTTAACTCAAAGCACTGCAGCAGGTTTGGTGGTGGTGTTTGGGGCATTTCATTGGGTGTGGGATTGGCATGTGGGAGGACTGCTATTCATCTGGGGTAAGAATCCTCCAGCAACATGTAATTTTTAAACAATAAAAAAAGTCACTAAATAAATCCAAAGGAAAGGTTGAATGAAGATCCTTCATTCCACAAGCACTTAGGCCATGCCCTGGACCACATATGCATTTCAAAGCCCCATTGCCCAACTGGCTTCCTATTTTTACTGGGTCAGCTGACCACCACAGCACATTGTCTCCTGGGCAGTTGGTCAGCTGACCATCACCGCAGTTGGTTATATTGTAAAAACTGCTACCTTCCCAACTCTGCCCCAATTAAGTCTGTGTGAGAAGGCTTTCCTTCACACCTTGACAAAGTTTTGACAAAGGGTCATCTGGACTCGAAACATCAGCTCTTTTCTCTCCTTACAGCTGCTACCAGATCTGTTGAGATTTTCCAGTTTTTTTCTCTTTTGGTGTCTTCCTTTATATTCCACTGCCAGTCAAAATAAGTCTGGACCTATTAGTGATTCTGGGCCTCCGGTTGGTGTAATATTAATGCTTTTGCCAATAAATGAATGGCTGCCAGCCCCAAATTGACTGGCAACTCCAGTCAATCCTTGATCATGAGGTAGCCCACTACTGCCTCTTAAGTATCTAATTGGCATTTTATTCAGCTTGCCTTCCCAAAAAGAGGCCACATAGGGCTCTCACTGGTGAAGAGACTGCCATCACCTCTGTTAAATGCTGACACAGGAATTGCGCACAAAAATCAAGGCTAATACTTGATTGCAGTACTGAAGGAGTACTGCACCATCAGAAGTGCCATCGTTCAACGAAGAGGATAAAACATGTTTATGATAAAACATCATAAACATTTGCTCACTGTTTTCAGAGGAGCAGTTGGAATGGAGATTCAGAGCAGAGAGCTTGTAGGTAAGAGGGATTTTTACCTTACTTTCTCAGAGGTTTTTTTTTCTAAACTGGGACTGTAAGACCAGAAGTAGGCCTCAGTGATGCCTGGGAAGGTTTTTTTTTTCCTTTAGAAGGAATTTACTTCAGAGGGTTTGAACCTCATTGTTTCCAGAGGAGCAGTTGGAGTGGAGATTCAGTGCAGAGAGCTTGTAGGTAAGAGGGATTTTTACCTTACTTTTTCAGAGATTTTTTTTTCTCAACTGGGAATGTAAAATCATAAGTAGGCCCCAGTGACACCAGGGAAGGCTTTTGCCCAATAAATTTAAACAGAAAGGCGTAAATTAAAGCTTCAGGGATTTGGATACTCTGAAAAATGAAAATAGATGTGAGAGGGGCTGGGAGGAAGCAGTCAGTGCAGTGATCTCCAGTGGTTATTCCCCTCAGTAACAAGTCCGATACTGTTGAGGGAGATGACCTACCAGTAGTAAGCCAGAGTGACCGGACTTTGAAAACTGAGTCCATCTCTGTGCCTCGGAAGGGAAGGGAGGAGATCAGGAGAGCAATAGAATTGGGGACACGGTGGTTACAGAGACATTTAGGAAGTTCTGTGGCAGCAGAAGAGACTCACGGATGGCATGTTGCAAGAGCCGTGATGTCTCGGACCATGTTTTCAAGATACTTAAGGAAGAGGAGCATCAGTCACAGATCATGGTGCACATTGGTATCAACAATGCAGGTAGAAGGAGGGATGGGGATTTAAAACAGGAATTTAGAGAGCTAGGCTGGAAGCTGAAAGCTAGGACAAAGCGTGTTGTCGTCTCTGGTTTGTTGCCGGTGCCACGTGCTGGTGAGTTGAGGAACAGGGAGAGAGTGCAGATTAACATGTAGCTGCAGGGATGGTGTAGGAGAGAGGGTTTCATTTACTTGGATAATTGGAGCACATTCTGGGGAAGGTGGAACCTGTACAAACTGATTCAGTTTGAATCTGAACCAGAGGGGCAGTAATATCCTGGGAGGGAAATTTGCATCTGCTCTTCGGGGTGGGGAGGGGTGGGTGGTTAAACTAATTTGCCTGGGGGAGGAGAAAAAGAGATCTGTGGATATGAACCCCAAGATCTTTCTCTTCCTCCACATTCCTTAAAACCCTGCCGCTGACGCTGGAATCCATATTCAAATTTGTCTTACCAAAATGAATCACCTCACATTTATCAGGGTTAAACTCCATCTACCACTTTTCATCCCAGATCTGCATTCTATCAATGTCTCTTTGCAGCCTGCAAGAGCACTTCACTCCATCCACTACTCCACCAATCTTGGTGTCGTCAGCAAATTTACTAACCCACCCTTCAGCCCCCTCTTCCAAGTGATTGATAAATATCACAAAAGGCAGAGAAATTAGCACTGACCCCTGTGGTACACAGCTGGTAACTGGCCTCCAGTCTGAAATGAGCTTGATAAACGCAAGTCTGGTTTTCTCATATAAAACAATTTTAATTCTGCATTAAAATGAGCCAGTATAGCTCAGGGTGCTACTGCGAGCGGTAATGACATGGGACTGTTCATAACATGTTCGTGGGGCAATGTAAGAATTAAGTTGGTGCAATGTCTACTCAGCTTAAGTATAAAGATACTTTTAGTCACACTGCCAATTTTCCTTTAAAATAACATTTGAATAATTATGTGGTTTGGGTTTGCAAGGATCATGCTCAAGTAAACATTTGACATTTCTGAACTAAATGGCATCTATACTCTCTTTTATGCTCCCACAACTAACTCTCTTTAATGAGGAAATCAGTTAGATGTTCAAGTGTGGCAAACTAACCTTTATCCTAAATCAGAGTTGTCGTCCTTTTTAATTCTTAAGTATTCCTACCATTTTGATGGATTAACTGGCAAGTTTGTTGCAAACAATCCTTGCTAAATGTTGAGATAAATGATTGTGCTGGTGCTTTTTATGTTAGACCCAGCTGTGCAGTAGGATAGTAGCACCGTGACGAGGTGCAGATATAGACCGGAAATCTCCGGTCTCACACAACCCAGTACTGCTGCCAGTGGGAATGGAGAATTTAGCATTCAGCCAAATTTCCATTCACTGCAGTGGGACTGAGAATTCCAGCCACGGACAAGATTGGGGAATTCCGGCCACAATTTAATGGAGAGGAATTGATGACAACTTGATCAGAAATCAGGGGGACGATTCTCCCAGAAGTGCTGGCTTGGTGCGAAAACTGTTCTAGATCATGACGATATTCTTAGATTGTTCCTAGACCCCGCTCACAATAGGCCCTACACCCTTGGCACTGATATCTGATGGATAGTGTCAAAGTTCCCCCTGGGCATGGGCACTTTGCCCCTTGGGCAATGCCAGAATGCCCATGCCCAGAAGCACCATCCCCATCACCCAACCCACTGGGGGGGCCCCAAGTGCCCCCTTCATTCTGGCAGAGTGTCCTGCTAGTTCCCCTAACATGGAGAGCTATTCTAAACCCCATGCGTATGAAGTACTCCTGGCGGGGTGGGAGATTCTATCGGGTCCAGCAAGTTCCCAATAATGACATTGAAAACATATTTAAACTACATTTAAAAAATTCAAATTACTTAGCTGCCTTCCCATCGGTTTCCAGTGCGGTCTGACCACTAACTAGTGTTCTCGGGCGCTGGGAGATGCGCATGCACAAATCCCAGAACAAGGCCCATGATGTGCATCTTCCACCCGACCTGCCAGAAAAGTTGTAGGTTGCAATGGAATAATTGCTCCCCAACTTTCCTCAATAATGTGATTTGAATTGAAAGTTATCAGTGTAGGTTACGTGATTATCTAAAGCTTAAACAGTAAGTTTTGAGTCAAATGTTTCAGTTCTTCTACCCATTCACTGATCTCCCGAGACAAGTAAACGCTCTGCATTTGTCTCCATTATGACATTCAGACTACGCCAATAGGTGACACACCAATGTTACTGTTTCCTTCTTCCCCGCGGGGAAGTGTGAACTTCAACTCTGCACTTCGCCGTGTTATGAACTCACCAAGAGCAGCTTGCATTTATATAGCACCATTTTATGGCAAAACATTTGCAGCCACCTCACAAAAATGTCATTAGACAGTGATTGACAGCAGGTCAAAGAAAATGACACAAAAGGCCAAAGAGGTAGATGTTAAGAAGTGTGCTAAAGCACGAGAGACATAAATACATTTGCAGAGGGAATTCAGGAGCTTAAGGGTGAGAGGCAGCCTGGTGAGAATTAGTTCAGCATCTCGCAACAGTTACACTAAGTTTTGAAGCACAGATGTTCCGGAAATGGCATTTCTTACATTTTTGCTCTTAAGACATCTGCCCAAATGAATTCAGTGTGTATAATGATCGGACACAATTCTGCCGGTGTGAATATCATTGGAGGAAAGATCCAATAGTAGTACTAGTGCAAAACTTTACAAAGCAGGTGTCATCTTACAAAAGCAAGTGTCATTTCCCACTATGCTGAACATCTTGAAAAATCCAACATTTGTAGCTTGTGCCTTCGAAAGAGTGGTATTAGAATTCAATAGAAAAAGACTGCCTAGTTGGGCAAAAGCTTAGACATGCATTGCAGAGAAAATCCATTCCATCCAGTATCCATGCATTATAAATGGATCTTGCAGCTTTCACAGTGATGGGATAAATGATGCTAACTCAAGCCGCAGCAAGCTTGCCACTCAGCCAGAAAGAAAATGGAAGAAAGGAATATTTTCTGCCTGTTTGAACTGTCGAAGCAGTTTGACATGTACAGCAGCAGGACTAAAGATGCTTCTGGTGAAACTGGACTAAGAATATATTCTATTGAATAGTCCTGGTTAACATAAATCAAGAGTGAGAAGCACTCTATTGAGCAAAGCTTATATAATTGAGACCCAGATCTACATTTTTTTCTCTATTAAAATAGAATTACGATGGTGGTTTTGACCATGTAGTCAGGATGAAAAACACATCTTGATCAAATATGAATGAATTCTTATGGAGATAGTACTCTTTTGTCAGTTATCATTGCAAGACCAATTCCCCACCCCCAACCCCAGTTAAATGATTCTTCTCTTTAATGTTAATATCAATGACATACAACAGGGGGATTTTCCAGCCATTTACACCGGCGAGATTCTGTGTCCTGCCAATAGCACATCCTTGCCTGCAGATTTCCCTGTGATGTGGGATAAAATCAATGGGAAATCCCATCAACAACAACAGGACTAGAGAATCCTGCCACCAATGAGCCTGTCACGATGCCTCACATCGCCAGGAAACGTGTGGCTGGAAGATAGGGGAACTAACTCCCAACAATTTGCATATTGTTTTATGAAACGTAATACAATTTATTCAATCTCTAAGCAATAGTACATACTCCCAATGATAGCTGTTGCTTAGGAATCAAAGGAACTCAGATCCGTCTCAGGGATTCAGTCCATCGACAAATTTTCAGGCTGACCAGACCACTCATGCAACTGCTATAACAATATCCGTGAGGAATGTGTTTGGCATTTTCCTGACCCTGGTCCTTGACATATAAGAAATAGGGTGGCACAGTAGTTAGCCCTGCTGCCTCACAGTCTCAGGAAACCCTGCTTCAGTTCCAGCCTTGGACTCACTATCTGTGTGGAGTTTGCATGTTCTCCCCATGTCTTTGTGGGTTTCATCTGGGTGTTCCCTCCCACAGTCGACAGATGTGCAGGTTAGGTGGATTGGCCATGTTAAATTATCCCTTAGTGTCCCAAGACGTAAGGGGATTAGTGGAGTAAATATGAATGGTCACACTGATAGAGTTTGGTGGGTCTTAATAGGATGTCCTGCCAGAGAGTTAGTGTGGACATGATGGGCCGAATGGCCTCCTTCTGTGGTGTAGGGATTCCATGAGGTTGAAGTATTCATAATACCTTAAATTGTATTATCCAACTGTGTTATTAATCCCACCCTGGCTATCCAGAACCACTCACATGGGGTCATATCACGCTGTTAACAGGAGTTTCCAAGTGCACACCAACAATATGTGTAATTACTCTATCTCTGGGCAGGAGGAAAACCACCTCCACGTGTGTGTGTGCATAAATTCTGTCCACAGGTCTCTGGCACAATCAGCTTATACTCATTGATTCCAAAGAAATAAAAACATGATTATGTGATTAAAAGTGAACAATACAATACAAAGGTAAATAATGCATCAGCGTACCCTGTCCATGGACTGTTCAAAACCCAAAGGAGATTGTTAAAATATCAATAGATGTAAAAGAGATGGTGATAATTAATTGGGAAAAATGTCAAACTTAATAACAATTGTGACCAATACAATCAGCTCATCAGAGCCTGCCTCAAGTTTAAATATTTAGGCAGCAAGTGCTGTATAAATGGGATCATGCTCTTAAACACTGGTTTTCTGGTCACAGCTGGGAATGGCCAATTACCGCTCGAGTTTGATTCCTCAAACAAAGCGTAAGGAAAGCTGTTCGGCCATTTGATGATATACACCAGGTTTTGTGAAGAAATAGTTTGTGACCATATCAATGCTATCATTCCATTTAAATCTCAGTCTCTCAGTAATAATCAATTGCATTCAAACACCATGGACTCAATTTTACCATTGTGTCGCACTCATATTCAGGTGCAAAAACGTGGTAAAGTCAGGCATGAGGCTATTAACGTGATCTGGGCTCGCGTCCGCGCAGATACCCACTCTACCAAAGCCTGGAAACGGCCACAATCCGATTCGATGCATTTATATTGAATTAATGAACTGCCCACCCAGCTTTATCAGTATTTTCCCCTTCACCAGCACATTTGCGCATCCAGATTCAGCACAAAGCACGCTCGGCAAAAGTCTGTTTCAGATGCTCTTCCTGCTGAAGAGGTAAGTTGAGCGCTTTCAATGGCTCTCTGACTCAGATTGGTGGTATGGGATGGGGCTGGGGAGGCAGATCAGATCATTCCCTGGTGAGAGGCAGGGGATGGGAGAAGGGAGACCTGATCATTTTCTGTGGGGGGTGGGGGTGGCCCAATCATCCTCTGGAGGGGGGAAAAGGGGGTCCACTGCCATCCTGCATGCGATAGGTTGCGGGGAAAGGGGGCAGAGGGTCACAATCAGTCTGGGTAGTGGGAAGGTGGGTGGATAAGGGGGAAAGTTATGTGTTCAGCATAATATTTGTGGGGGCCATTGCTCCCAGGCCACTTTAAATGCTTTTTGCAGCTCGTGAGAAACGTGACAGTGGCATGATTTTCAAATTTTGTTTCTGACTGCGCAGGCGTAGTTTAGAACTCTATCATTTCGGGTGAGTTAAGCCCCGCACACAGAGTGATTCAGACCCACAATTTTTCTTTTGAATGCACTTGGAGGCGCCTGAAAGCAGATTTCCAAGTCGGATCTGAATTGGGCCCAGATTCAGCATTTAGAGGTAAAATCGGGGTTCATGAGTTATTTCCCGTCTCAGCAAACAGAGCTTCTCTGATTTTTCAAATAACCTCACCAGAGGGGTGGCATAGTGGTTATCACTACTGCTTCACAGTGCCAGGAACCCGGGTTCGATTCCCAGTTTTGGTCACTATCAGTGTGGAGTTTGCACATTTTCCCCGTGTCTGCCTGGGTTTCCTCTGGGTGCTTTGATTTGCTCCCACAGCCTGAAAGACATGTTGGTTACGTGGGTTGGTCATACTAAATTCTCCCTCAGTATACCCGAACAAGCACTGCAGCGTGGCGATTGGGGTATTTTCACAGTAACTTCATTGCATTGTTAGTGTAAGCCTATTTGTGATGCTAATAAATAAACTTTACGCAGAGATTCCAATTCTTGGAATTGCTGAGATTACCACTTGCATCAATCTCTGGAGAGGATGATCAATTATCCAGTTTCAACTAATTAGGAACTTTTTTTTAAATGGACCAACTCTCATCATAACTTATTATGGATCAGGAAACTAACTATGCTTCCCTCATTTGTATTTATTTCATGCCAGTTACAAGCTATGCAAATCATTTCACTACTATGTTTGTTTTTGTTCATTCATGGGGCATGAACATTGCTGACAATATTTATTGCCCATCCCTAGTTCCCTGATAGCATTGAGAGGCAACCACAATACTTTGGCTCGGGAGTCAAATGTAGGCCAGACCAGGTAAGGATGGCAGATTTCTTTCCCTAAAGAACGTTAGTGAACCGGATGAGTTTTTCTGACAATTGAAAATTTTTTCATGGCCAGTGGTAGATCCTTAATTCCAGATTTTTTTGTTGAATTCAAATTCTACCATCTGCCATGGTGGGATTTGAACCCTCATCCCCAGACAATTAGCTGAGTTTCTGAATTAATAATCTATCAATAATACCATAATAGTAAGTTCGCAGATGATACCAAGATAGGTGGCATAATGGGCAATGAAGAAATTTATCTCCGACTGCAACAAGATCTTGATCAATTGGGTCAATGGGCTGATGAATGGCAGATGGAGTTTAATTTAGACAAATGCGAGATGCTGCATTTTGGTACATTGAACCAGGGCAGGACTTACTCAGTTAATGGTAGGGTGTTGGGGAGAGTTACAGAACAAAGAGATCTAGGGGTACATGTTCATAGCTCTTTGAAAGTGGAGTCACAAGTGGACACAGTGGTGAAGAAGACATCTGGCATGCTTGGTTTTATCGATCAGAATATTGAATACAGGAGCTGGAATGTCTTGTTGAAGTTGTACAAGACATTGGTAAGGCCACACTTGGAATATTGTGTGCAGTTCTGGTCACCCTATTATAGAAAGAACATTATTAAACTGGAAAGAGTGCAGAAAAGATTTACTCAGATGCTACAAGGACTTGATGGCTTGAGTTATAAAGAGAAGTAGTTAGACTGAGGCTTTTTTCTTTGGAGTGTAGGAGGCTGAGAGGTGATCTTACAGAAGTCTATAAAACAATGAGGGGCACAGTTCAGCGAGATAGTCAATATCTTTTCCCACAAGTAGGGGAGTCTAAAATTAGAGGGTTTCAAATAGGAAGGGAGAAATACAAGTGTCCAAAGGGGCAATTTTTTCACAGAGGGTGATGAGTGTTTGGAACAAGCTGCCAGGGGTGGGTAAAATCTTGTCTTTTAAAAGGCATTTAGATAGTTGCATGGTTACGATGGGTATAGAGGGATATGGCCAAATGCAGGCAATTGGGATTATCTTAGGGGTTTGAACAAAAGGGTTGCATGGACAAGTTGAGCCTAAGGGCCTGTTTCCATGCTGTAAACCTCTATGACTCAATGACTCTAACTATACTGATTTTCAAATTCAATTGGAGAAATAGGAGAACCAGATTAAACAAAGTAACCTTTATCTATTTCAAAGAGGTAACTTGGCTTATCTTAAACACCATCTAGACATTGCACAATCTGTTTGGACATAGTGTTCTCAGCAACTGGTTCTCTAAAATTTGTCCTTCAGCTGTATTAGAAATCAGCCTTTCTTAGCATCAAGAGATCCTTTTGTAATTTATGATGGTTAGTACAAAAATGTCATGGGTTCTTTCAAATAGAACTTCTGTCTCATTATGTATTTAAAAATGAATACCAATGTACTGTAACAAAGGTTGACTCTCTACACCAAGTGTAAAATCTAAAATCATCTACATTGTTTTAAGATTGGTATCTTTGCCAGTTCTCTTTGTAGTTTCATGCATAAGCTAAGGCTTCTTTTTCTAAAAAAAAGAACAGTCATGTTAACTGATTTTGACCTTTTGAAATTAAAAAATGTGGAATAAGGAGATTTATTATTATGCAGTAGAATTTATTTTGAGGTCATGTCTGCGAATAATGGACCCTTTAAATCTTCTTAAAAGATAAGCTTGGGCAATCTGATGAATTGTGACTGTTGGGTTTCACTGGGAAATGCTTCACAAACTTTTCATATGAAAGTAATTAGAGTTCCAAAGCAAAATCATTTACTAATATCATTCTACTGCTCACACAGATTAGGTAAAATGTCTTCTGTTAATGCAATACATTGTCACCAATGTAAAAGAGAAACTAGATGTATGCTGATATCAGTTCTGATGGACCAAAAGCTGGAAAATGGCATTAGATAGATGCTTAACGGCCAGCATAGACACAATGGGCCAAAGGGCCTCTTTTTGTGCTGTAAAGCTCTATGATTTTCTGACATCAGTCCATCAACCTGAAACATAAGACTGATTCTGCCATTTTGAGACTAAGTGCTCCAATCAGCAAGAAAATGAGTGATTCAAGCTTCCACTGAAAGTGATAGTCATAAGCCATCCTGCCTATTCAAATGGGCTAGCTCAGCCCCCACATAAAACCATCAGATTCTCTGACCCAGTGACAACTGATTAGCTATAGTCAGGAATGAGCGACAAATGGTAATAGTTTAAAAACACCCCTTGTATATCTTTAACAGGTGAATATCACATGGCCACTATATCTGGGTCAATCCTGCTGATGACATGGTATTTGCGTAATTATTGCGTGGTCGCCCGCTCTGGGAAGGAACCCAAGCAGAGCCAGCTGGATAGGGCACTTGAATCCCAAAAGCTCTCACGCCCCTCCGGAATCCTGATTTTTGGTCGACGTTCCACTCGCACAGGTATCGGAATTCCTAGGAGCCATTTAATGAATCAGGCCCGTTAACTCTGCTTCTCTTCATTGATGCTGCCTGAGCTGCTGAATTCTCCAGGCTTTTCCTTATTTCACATTTGCAGCATTGGCAGGGTTTTGCTTTTCTATTGTAGATATGCTGATAAATTTACTGTTTCTCTATTGCTCTTACTGCTTTTGGGGAAATGTCTGGGGGAAATTCACAATCATAGATTCCCGACAACCACGAAAGCCATGTTACCTCAATAGGTCTGCCTTATTGCTATTGCCAATGTTGCTATTTGATTTATTATTTCACATGTATTAGCATACAATGAAAAGTATTGTCTATTACACATAGAACATACTGTTCATAGGGAAGGAAACAAGAGGTTGCAGAATGTGGTGTTACCATCATAGCTACGGTGTAGAGAAAGATCAACTTAATGCAAGTAGGTCCATTCAAAAGTCTGTCAGCAGCAAAAGAAGATGCTGTACTTGAATTGGTTGGTACATGACCTCAGACTTTTGTGTCTTTTTTTCCTGACAGAAGAAGGTGGAAGACAGAATGTCTGGGATACGTGGGGTCCTTAATGATGCTGGCTGCTTTGACAAGGCAGCAGGAAGTGTAGATGTAGTGAATGGATGGGAGGCTGTTTTGGGTGATGGACTGGGCTACATTCACAACTCTTTGTAGAATTATCAATTTGCAAACAGCCAGTTCCTAAGAAAAGAATCAAAAGACTTGCTGGTCTGACAGTAGTCGTGTGGAGGGGTGAATGCAGTCAATGCAGCTGTACATCTCCCCAGTTCTTTATTGAATAATGTTAAGCCATCTTTTCTATTGACCTGATTAGGTATAGGATGTCAGTTAAATCTTTTATCTAAATAGTAGTTCTTCCATGAATGGAACACTCCCTCAGTCCTTACACAAATCTGCAGAAGCACTTGAATATCCAAGTTTGTGATGAAGAGACAAGAAGAGTACATACCACTGTAGCAAACTGATGTTCTTCAAATCTTATTAAATCTTATTAATGTTTTAATTGGACAAAATGAAGACAGTTTTTGATAAGAAGCTATTTCTTCAGCAGTAAAACAAAACAATCCTGACACTTCTTCTCAAAGCAGAATTTTCCAGCTCTTCCCACCTTCTGATCCTGAGGTTGAAACCTGCTGTGGGTTTTCTGTCAGTGGGACAGGCGAACTATGCAAATTGCCATCTGCAGCAGGATTGGAAGATCCTGCCCATGGGCAATGGCAAGCCATCTCCAACACCTGAAAACCTGCCGTAGTGCAACTGGAAAATTCCAGTCTTTGTTTTTGATAAATGGCCTCCTACATTACTCTTTAAGTAAAGTCAGGACTATATATAGAGTAGCATCCTTCTTTGTCCTTCAGTTTTTAATTACATATCTTCCATTAAAGATACAAAGGTTGATTTTCAACTTCACTGTGTAGCCAATAATCTGATTTCAATGGAGTAAAAATTGGTTGGATTCTATAACAGGCACGCAGCATGATATACAGATTCAATTATATTACTCCTGTAATGATGAAGATAAAAATTAAATCCTAGTAATTGATGCTGAGACAAGGTTCCAGCAGCGGTATATATTCGTAACTCATTCTGGTGAGCAATTGTACATATAAGCCAGTCCATCACACAAAACCAGCATCCCATCCATTGATTCCATCTACACTCTGACCAGACATTTAAATACTGCAGCCACAAAAGCAGTTTAGAGACAGGGAATTCTATAGAAAATAACTCAGCCACTGACCCACCAAAGCCCGTGCACAATCCACAAGGCACAAGTCAGGAATGTGATGAAATATTCTCCACTTGCCTAAATGAGTGCAGCTCCAATAACACACAAGAAGTTCAAAAGCATCCAAGACTAAAAAGCCTATTTGATTGGCACTCCCTCCACTATCGACACACACTGGCAGCAGCGTCTATCATTTACAGAATACACTTCCTCAATTCATTAAGGCTCATTCATCAGAACCTTACAAAACCTGTAACCTCTACCAGCTAAAAGGACAAGTGCAGCACATACACGGGAACGCAACCACCTGCAAGTTCCCCTCCAAGACACACATCATCCTTACATGGCATTATATCACAGTTCCTTCACTGTCTGCTACATTAAAATTCTGGCGCTCCCTCCCCAACAGCACTGCAGGTGTACCTACACCAGATGGACTACAGTAGTCAAAGAAAGCAGCACACAAGCACCATCTTCCTAAGAGCAGTTAGGGATGGACAATAAAAAAATGCTGACCTAGCTGGTGATGCCCATGTCCTGCGAAAAAATGAATAAAAATTATATTAATAAAACTTCCTGTAGAATGGAGAATGTGAAGCAAGTAAATACAATCCATTTTCTTGTGGAAAAGTATGATTTGTAGATAATGACAACTCGGTACTCATTGATAGTAATTGCAAATCACAGATTGTAGAACACAAGAAGGGGCAACTTGGCCAGCTCTTTCAAAAGCTCATCACTCTGCTCTTTCCCTGTACCCTTGTGATTTTTATTTTTCTGAGTATATATCTAATTTGAAAGCTACAGTAGCATCTGTATCTACCACTCTTAACAGACAGTGTATTTCAAATCCTAATCAATCATTGCATAGAAAGGTTTTTCATCATGTCACCTCTGATTCTTTTGCCAGTCACCTTCAATCTGCACCTTTGCATTGTCGTCCCTTCAATTATTGAAAACAGTTTCTTTTTATTTACTCTATCCAAACCCTTTACCATTTTAAACAGCTCCATCAATCTCTTAGTTCCATGTGCTCTAAGGAGAACAACTCCAGCTTCTCAAGTCCATTCAGCTAAATGTAATCTCTCATTCTTGGAACCATCCTAGTGAATCTCATTTTTATCCACACTAAGATCTTCATCTCCTCGCTAAAGTGTGGCACCCAGAATTGGACTCAATACACCAGCTGAACAGCACTGCATACTCCCTCCAATTTGAAAACCAACCATTCACCACGACTCTCTATTTTCTAGTAGAACATTAGTGCACCTTTAAGAGATTTGTTTAAACCATGTTCTCTGGAGCTCTCACAGTCTCACTCTCATTGCTGCCAGGCTATCTGTAGGAGTCCTTTTATTGCTCTTTCAGTGGTTTAAATGGGGTTTGATTATTTTTACTTTAGGTTGTTTTATGATCTTGCATTGTTAGGAGGGTGGTCATAGGTCTGGTCAATTTTTTCCCTATGGAATTCAAAGTTACAATTTCTATTTTTGTCTGATGTCCACTCCATTTTTTTAAAATAAAGTGGACATCAGACTGAAAGCAGTCTTTCTCTCTCTCTCTCTCTCTCTCTCTTTCTCCCTCTTTCTCTCTCTCTCTCTCTCTCCCCCTGGGTTTTAGAAGTTCTGCTGGTCAGCTAAAAACAAGGCTTCTTGCCTTTACTAGATTTGGACTACTCACAGAAATACAATCAGATCAAAGGCCAAATTTTACAGCAAAGTTATTCAAGGAGGCTATGGATAGTTTAGAAACAAAACAATTTAAATCAACTACGCACCATCCAGAATCACAGGGAGCATTGGAGTGGTGGCATCAAACTTTGAAGACAGAGTTGAGGACTTATTGCCAAGATTATCTGGAGGATTGGGATAAAGGAATCCCATATGTACCCTTTGCAATTAGGGATGCATCTAATGAGTCAACCAAATTAAGTCCATTTGAATTGATTTTTGATCATGAACTCCTTAAATTGATTATGAATAAATTAGTGAGTCAATATTCTGAAACTATATTATTGGACTCTATGGCAAATTTTAGGGAAAGATAAATGGAGCAGGTGAATTTTCTAGACAACATTTATAAAGTGGCATAGCATGTATAAAGAAACAGGAAATAGATAAGAAATCAAAAATTTGTAGTTTTGCGAGTGTTGATAAAGCCTTAGTACTGCTATTGGTGGTAGGTGAGTCTTTCAAAGAAGATTTAGTGGGCCTTATCAAATTGAAAGGAAATTGAGTGAGATGAATTATTTGATAAAAACATCAGATTGAAAGAAAACTCACAGAATATGCCATGTGAATATCTTTAAAAAGTATTTTAAAATGAAAGGAGAGCAGAAGGAGAATGTTTTAGTGGTTTTAACTCAGGGTGAAGAACCAAATCCAGATGACTGAATTTGACATTCCTCAAATTGAAGAAAATCTTTCAAGAGAATCTACCTCATAGAAGAAAATTGAACTGACCTTAAAGAGTTATTAATATCAAACAAAGAATTATGTGGGAATAAGTTGGGAAGTACTAGAATGGATATACATAATCTAGATATGGGAAATGCTGTTCCAATTAAACAACATACTTGCAAGCATGACCTTTTTTAAGTTGGCACAAGATCAGTTGGAAAAACTAATATTTATTTAGTCTGAGATGCAACATAAAACTGGTAGAGGTAGAGAATGAGAACCAATTAATGGACAGTAATGTGAACATAGCAAGTGAGCAAATGTGGAGAGAGATATGAGTCAAAGTGATTGTTTTATAACATGTTCTTAAGTTGTTCAAATTGCCTGAGCATAAATTGCTCAACAGTCAAAACTAGCTCTTCATCTATGCAAAGAGAAGTGTGAATGAATCAACGGTCATGTGTTTCTCAAAAAGGAGTGTGAGGAGTAGAAATATTGTACTGATGTAGATGGAAGGAAAAGACAACAATGTGGAACCAGGATTTTTGCCAAAATTATACATCATCTAAAATGAACTGCTGCATAATGATTCTATAGGGCATGCAGAGATGTGGATGCCTAGTGTAATCGTACTGTACACAGCTGGTGTTCGAGTCAATTATGGTGATTTTCACAGCAACGTAACTGTCACAGTGATCTTTGAAATCATGATTGAAATGGTTTCTGACACCAAGAAAAACAATCTGCTGTGTGTCTTTGCCGAAAAGTGTGCAGAACGTAATGGTGCAGATCAAGAGCAAACAAAGGAGTCCAATGGCTTGACAGAGGAGAAGCTAAGAAAGGGGATAGAGATAAAATGACCTTTCTGAATAGCCCTCACTGCACACACGTAATGTGTTCTCCTATTGATTTTGCCTCGTTCTGTGAGGACATCACCTGGGCTAATCTATCATCATAACAGCAAACTGAGTTTGGATTTGGAATCAGTGCAGGATTAAAGTCTGAAGGAGAATTTTGGAGATGAAGCAGTTATGTGATGAGAGAGTGTTCAATGGTGGGAGATAAGAACAGAAAAGGACTACATTACTATTCTGTTTGCATGTTTTGACTTTGTCAGATGTATGTATATTTTATCCCATGCCAACATGCCAAATGTATGATATTTTATCAAACGCATCATGCATCCTGGTGCTTCTCCAGGACCCTTGTCCCTCTGTCCACTTTAACCCTCTTGCTCACATCCCTCAGGCACCCAGAATTGGGAACCATTGACTGTTTCATATGGCTTGAGCAAAACATTTTGTTTGTGCGCTTTCTGCCTCTATTTATAAAGCCCTTCAATAGCCAGGGTGTCAGTATGATGCACTTTACAAACACAGATTAATGAGACTATTACACACAACTTTCTTGTTCATATTATGCAACTAACTTGGCTTCTTTCAACCTGGTCCAACGTAATTTCCTGATATCAACACCAAAAAAACTTGAACCTCACAATTACTGCAAATAGCAATCCCATGCACAAATGCAAGTATCTTGATGTATTTGTTACAACCAACTAGAAGAGATGAACAGAATCTTTGCCCACTTCTGAGCTGGCTATACCAGAGATTGAATTTAAAAGGAATATCACAGGTAGACCTTGGCCTCCATACATGACAATATACAAAGCCTAGGCTAGCTATCGTCTAAAGTAAATAAACTGGTCATACTACTGAATAATAAATGAACTATCTGTTCCCACCCACAATACCTTAGAGTCATTGAATTCCTACTGTACAGAAAGAGGCCATTCATCAAGTCTATATCAACCACAATCCAACCCAGGCCATATTCCCGTAACTCCACACAGTTAATTTGCCAATCCTCACAACACAAGGGTCAGTTTAGCATGGCCAATCAACTTAACCTGCAAATATTTGGACAATGGGAGGAAACCAGAGTACTCAGAGGAAACCTGGGTAGAATGTGCAATCTCCACACAGACAGTGATCTGAGACCGGAATTGAACCTGGGTTCCTGGCACTGGGAGGCAGTAGTGCTAATCACGGTGCTACCATGCCACATTGTACAATTCTGTTCATAGGAAAAGGTTCACAAAGACAAACAACCCGAAAGGACAGGTAGAGTCGATGTAGTTCATGTCAGCTCAGATCACAGACTGCCCATACTATAGCTCAACGAGTTTTAATAATGTGTGGATTATTTTGTACTCAGTTTTTGGATTTATGGATAAAGGATATTTGAGCTCTATGCAGTTTTTCATCTTCCATATCTCACATTATTGCACAACCAACCATGGATCATTCTATATCCCCCCTTATTTGAGCAAAGCTCTTTCTTTATGTAAGTAATTACAGAATAATCAAAGAAAATATTATTCTTCCATATTCTCATTATAACACAAGATGTCACTCTTCCAGGACATCTCATGATTTCTTGGAACAAACTCCTCGCTTCTTAAAACAGAATTGATGACTTGCATCCAACCTTTTTAATTTGGAGATTTCTCTTCTTTCCAACATTTACATTATGCTAGCAAGGTCAATCTTCAACCTTATCTCAGTGACATGCTTCTCTAAATTAAAATTCTCACAAATGAATGTTACCATATCGTGTTTTATCAGCAAACTTTTCTCAGATTCTGTTCCAAAGATGCTACCTTCCTAAACAGCACTTTTGACATGTCTTTTTTCAAGCTTCACGACCCTACTCACTGTGGTTAATAGGATGCTCAACCTTCTCTGACTCATTTCCCCACTTCTGACCTCGACCCCTAAAAGAACTGTGACAGGATACTCATTGTCATCACTTTCCACCCCACCATCCTCATTCAAAGGATCATTGTCTCCCATTTCCACTAACTCCAACATGATGCTGCAACCAAACCCTTCTATTCTCATCTCTCCTGTCAGCATTCCACAGTGACTGACCCCCCCATGATATCCTAGTCCACTCCTCCATCATCCCAAATGCTCATCCCCCTCCAGTCCTTGCAATTGTTGAAGGTGACTCACCTGCTCGTTTACCTGCTCACTTGTCACTTTCCAAGGCCCCAACATTGCTTTCAGGTGAAGCAGTGATTCAGCTGCACCTCCTTCAATCTGTTCTCCTGTTCTTGATGTTCCCAATGCTGCCTCCTCTGCATGGGTGACTCCTTTGTTCTGTCCTCAAGCATGACCCCAACATTCCTACTGCTTACCCTTTCAACTCACCATCATGATTTCATGTCCAGCTGTCTGTCCTTGGCCTGCTGCAATGTTCCAGTGAAGCCCAAAGCAAACTGGTGGAACAGCACCTCATTCTCTGATTGAGCATTTTACAGCCTTTAGACTTAACATGTGAGAACTTCAGACTACAAACATCCTGACCCTCTTTTGTTTTTTTCCTTGAAATGATATAACAGGGCCAGCTGTCAATTCTTCTTAGGTTTAGCTTTCCCAGAGTGCTGAACCTTGTCCTGCTATTAATACATTCTGTCTTTGTGCCACAATCAACTCCTTCTTTAGCCTTTAACACTGATATTAACACCCTTACCTTGCCCTTATATTGGGGTTTGTTATCTTCTTATCCCCTGGGCTTGTTTTTGTATTTATTATTTATTTTTATTTATTAATCCTGTTAATTTTTTCTTGTATGGGATGGATGACAGGGGGTGGAGGGGGAGGGCGGGGAACAGGACCCCTGGAGGAAGACGTAGTGGGTGCATTGGTTCTTTTGTCCATAACATCTTTGTCAAATCTCTCCTAGTTCCCACCTATCCCTGACCTTCCAATTTGCTCTATCAGTTCCAATTCCGCTTAAACAGTATATAATCCATGACCATTTTCTTAGCTCTAAAGAAGGGACAAACAGACTCGAAATGTTAATTCAGCTTTTCTTTCCATAGATGCTAATGTTTTCCAACATTTAATGTTTTCATTTAAGATGATTTCCAGTATTTTGCTTTTATTTTTCAGATTTCCCCTTGTATAGAAGTTAATTCATGATATTAGGTAAGCATTCTCTTATATCTTTTGCTCCACTAGCATTAGTGTCTCACAGCTGAAGTACTTTTATTTGTCCTTTTTAATTTCATCATCTCCCCAGCCAACAGACAACATTTATTATTCTTTCCTACCAAGGAAATGATAAACCCTGCTGAGTGAGAATATCCATCTGCGAGATTGGCATGCGATTAGTTAAAAATGACTAAACACATATCTTCTAGATCGCACTATGTTGAAAAATTAAGTGTGCATTTAGAATCATAGAATCCCTACGGTGCAGAAGGAGGCCCTTTGGCCCATCGAGTCTGCATCAACAACAATCCAACACAGGCTCTATCCCTGTAACCCCACATTTTTACCCTGCTAATTCCCCCAACACTAAGATTCAATTTAGTCTGGCAGATCAACCTAACCTGCACATCTTTTGACTGTGGGAGGAAACCAGAGCGTCTGGAGGAAGCCCATGCAGACATGGGGAGAATGTGCAAACTCCCAAATTAAATTTCTTTAATTTCTCTCAGAACTTCTTTAATGGTAACACGTTTCATCATAATACTCAGTTACAAAACATCATAACTAGCAGTAGATCTAGTCAGAGTGGACAACTAGTTCAACTGTCTGATCAAACTTCTTTATCTGTCTTGCCTCTTTCTTGGATGTAAGATTCTCTTTCTGAGAGGACTGGTCTGATTTACTGAGATGTGATTGTCATTTTCTAGGTAAGATTGTTGATTCCAGGAGGAGCGGGGAGCAGATTTTCCATGCATTTTTGGGGATGGGATTGGCAGTGGGGTTGGGAGATCCCACAGGAGTCTCCAAATATGTTTTACACTGGAGGGATTTCCCACTGCAATTACCCCCACCTCCGTTAATGCAGTGACAGGTATCCCAACATTGAATGTTGGAATCTCCATTCCAAAATATTTAAATGTAAATACATTTGTCCCTGACACATTCTCACCCTCACTCCACCCTCAGTAAATTGTCCATTCATATCAGCGCAGGGCGGACTGATTTGAATTAGAACAAATCCCTCATGACCTAGCGAGCAGAACCTGGTGGAGGTGCAAGGGGTGAGCACCTCCCTTAGGGAGAGAGAGGGTCCTGGCTGAGCAGTTCCAGAGTCAGTGCCAGGGAAGGACTCTCTGTCCCTGGGATCTGTACTCACCTGTGCATCTCGGGCAGGTTCTGTTTACCACGTGCACATCATGGGGGATTTGGCTGACCCAAATTGACGTGCCCTCACGCAGACATATGTGGGGACAATCACCCGAATCACTGAAACAACTACATGGTGACATTTCCGCATCATGGGGACAATCTGGCACAAAGTCCTAAACATGAAATGTAAATTGGGATGCCAACTTTTAAAGCCAGGATTCCTGTTACATCGTTAGTGGGCATCAGGGATAATCGAGCGGAGAAATCCCACCAGCATAGACACCATTTTGGGACTTCCACACAATGGGATGGAAAATTCCAACAAACGCTTCAGTTTGATGAAGGATAACTGACCTCTATTTCTCTCTGTGCAGACGCTGCCATGTTCTTTCCCAAAATGCCAGAGGAACGTTTCCAAAATGTCTTTGTTTTCTTTGGAGCGAAAATAACTCTTTTTAACAGCCTTCCAAAAAAACAATCAAATATCTCGCGAGCTCCTGACACCACCCCTCCCTCCCCGGCAAGAAACCCAGCAGCAGTTTGGAATCTGGTTTGGCCCAGCATTAAAGATATTTTTTTTTTAAATGTTATGGCATGAAAAAAAGTATAAGCAGCTTGCTAAACCAGAAAATAAATAAATGTCAAAGCAGTAAACTGATCACTTCAAAAATGAATAATGAGCAAAAAGTGACCATTAAAAGGTGCCCAACAGGAGAGATGAGGAATGGAACCAGATTTTGCCTTTTCACTGAAGAAGCAGACCGAGAGAGACGGAGCCAAACTCAGCCCAAAGTCCTGGTTATCAGGGAAGCAGAGAGAGGATCAGAGCTGAGTTAAGGAGTTGAGTTTAACTAACACTAACAATGCATTCTCTTCTGGTGCTGAACACTCCAAGCAAGTCTCAGCAAAATTCATACGGAAGCCAGGGTCAAATGCCAGTAGTTTTTCGGCCTGAGTTAAATACTAGAAATGCAAAAGGGTAAAATTGCAAAAGCAGCAGTAAAAATGGTAAATGATTCTGAATTGATGCAGAAATCGAGGCTTGGATTTTGACATCAGTTTCAACCGTGAAAAGGGGAAAAGAGAAATCCTCAGGGAGTTAAGGCGAAGGCAGACACTTTGAAGATAGTAAGGATAGTTTACCTCGAGTTAAAAAAGAAGTATGTGAGGATGGAAGAAAAATAAGAAACCTTAGATGTTTTCACCATAATAAAGTTGGATCCACAAAATCAAAGTGTTGGTTGCTTAAGAAAAGCACTAGGAAGGCAGTCATGGTAAAATAGGATAAATCAGTGGAGTTTATTAAAGTAGCAAAGGAAACTACGGTTGAAGCAAAAGAAATGCACAAAAATGTGCAAACTATTCTGTTGTTCTGATCCCTTACCATTCTGACTTAGAAACATAATACAATCCCTTCACTGTTGCTAGGTCAAAATTCTGGAGTGCCTTCCCTAATAGTATTGTGGGTGTACTTACACCTCTGGGGTTGTAGCAATTCAAGAAAGCAGGTCACTACTGTAATAACTTCAATGTGTTCTATGAAGTTGGCCTCTTGGAGTATGAGCTCCTGGATTGAGGTCATAATTGCTTGTCTAATCAGGGAGTCTCATCTATATATAAATATGTCAGGTCCATTGGCACTCCTGATTCTGACATTTTTACTTGAAGCACTTTAGGAATGGAATTATGTTTGTAAATAAAGGGAATCCAGTGAAAAGACACTGGTCTCTGAAGAGTTATTTCAACCACCACCTTCTCAAGGGCAACTAGAGATGGGCAATGAATACTGACCTAGCTAGCGAAGCCCATACCCCATAAAATCAATTTTTAAAAATACACTTTCTCGTGCACACTCTTCATCTAACATCTACCCATACTTGTTCACTAACTCACACTACCCATACTGACACGTATCTCACTCTTTCTCATAGACACATACTCTGTTTCTCTTGCACTCATCCCAAGAATGGTCCGATCCAAACCTATACCCCCATTACCCAACATGGCCATCCTTTGGAGATTAGCACCATGGACAATCCCCTTTCCTGAGCCCCGGTCAAATGCATTTCGGAAGACTACATGCAAAAGGTAACCTCAACCAAGCTACCTCCTCATCAAAATACTCTTATCAGGAGGAAATATTCCTTTCTCCAACACTATAATGACTTGCAGGAAAATTCACAGCAAGCAGGATAATATGAACTCGACTTTGATACTGTTGGAACCACAATTGGTGTAATCACCACTCACTTAGACCGGACAAATGAACCCGTGACTTGCAGTGAATACAATTAGAAGCAATTCAGTTTTTCCCTGAAACAATTAATTCTGTATAGATTGGATAGATCAACAATGTTAATACTTTACTACCCTGGTGTGAACTAATTTGTACATTTGAGGTAAGCATGAAACACCCAACCTTATTAAAAGTAATTAAGGCATATCAGGCACTTTTCATTAGAATTCTTAGAAGCCTGTGGGTCAATGAGAAAATTTGAGAGGTTTACTTTTGGAATATTTGTGAGCACGCTTCAGCAATGATTATAATAGATTGAACCAGGATTATGCAGCAGTTAAAAAAAAGTGAAACCAAGAAATCAAAGGCTCATGTGACAACATCAATCAAATCAATTAGTCGCGCAATTCATGTTTGCATTTGTTTTGATGTAGCCTGAACATTTTTATTTCTTAAATGGAAGTACCGACATGCCAAATAAATTCTCAATCAGTAATACACATTGTTATTATGTGAGGTTTAATGTTTCAAGTCAAGTATGACTCTGCTTCAGAATGTGACAGTAGGAGACAGAATGAGCAGATGATAATGTCAGTGAGAAGGGCAGCACAGTGGCACAGTGGTTAGCACTGCTGCCTCACAGTGCCAGGGAACTGTGTTCTACTCCCAGCTTGGGTCACTGTCTTGCAGCATATGTACGTTCTTGCTGTGTTGGCATGGCTTTCATCTGAGTGCTCCAATTTCTCCCCACAGTCTGAAAGACATGCTGGTTAGGTGCATTGGCTGTGCTAAATTGACTCTTACTGTATCTGAACAGGTGCTGGAGTGAGGTGAGTAGGGGATTTTCACAGTAACTGCATTGCAGTGTTAGTATAACCTTACTTGTGACACTAATAAATAAGCTTTAAAAACACCAAAGGTGCCATTTTCAATCTGACTGCTTCTGCTAACATCTTTTTTTAATCTGGCACAGCTGAACATGTCTTCTACAGCAGGAATTACTCTCCAACCAGTGCTATTTAGAGCGGCCAACCACTACCTTCATGTTTGTTGTTGACTGATGTCTACTTGCCTGCTGCCTGCATCGAAAGCACTAAGCATGAATTAATTCCACCTCATGCTTCCTTTTGGTGAGCCTTGTTGAATTTTGCAGGCAGTGTGAAACTGGTCAATGGGGCTCTATGTCACAGGGTAGAAATAGTCAGTAATGAGAGCCCTCAGAAAGAAGACTGGAACCCAGCACACATATTTGGTGAGAGGGGGGCTAACATACTTTGGAACTGTTAGAGCCAGGGCACTGGGGACAGAGCTGGGAAGGAATTCGAAGATGCAAAGTTCAGTTTTGAAAAAATTACATGTTGCAATATCAGCCCAGTTGTGTTTTTTTTTACATCTTATTATATATGGGATATAATCAAATTATGATGAAACCTTAATGAAGGAATGATTTTATCATGAGAGAAACAGAATGAAATATGTGTGAATGGTCATGGGAAATTAAGCAATATATTTATTTATTTAGTTCCTAAGCCAAGCCATTTCTTCAGGTCTTGCTGTGTTGAGAGTGAATAGGTCTCCACTGAATGTGTGGACTGGATATCCTTCTATGATGTGGTGCACAGTTTGCTCTATCACGTACAGTGAACTGGCACTAATGCCTATCTGTGGAGGTTGGCCAAGCAGGAGCTGGTGCAGGTCCTGGAACCTATTGAGAATGGACCATTCTTTCCTCAGCTGGTTGAAACAAGGTAATTGTTGGGTTGGGTTTGAGACCAGATACTTGTTTGCCACAATTCCCATTCATTCGTTGAAGTTCTGAATGGAAGAATTTTTCCAGATCAGCCTTTGTGATGGGAGTCATGTTTTGGGTGGACTGAATAGATGAGCATAAAGCTGGGGGGCATTGTATCATTTTGTGGGTTATTGCAACCTGGAGGGGATGTGGAGGAATGATATTTCCCAGGACAGGGAGCCAAGAATTGGTACTGAGTGTGACGTTTCAGTAATGATATGCATGGTAGCTGGATATGAACTGTATGTGTGTGTGTGTGTGTATCTGTGTGTGTATGTGTGTGAGTGTATGTGTGTATGATGACCTTGACCAAACAGGACACAATGTCCTGTTGCTGAGAATGAGGGTGCCAGGGTTGAGGTTTAGAGGATGAATGGATCCTACATTTAGCCAGGTAGTTTAGCAATCAAGTTGTTTCTAGGCCTGACTTTGGTTGCACAGCACTGAGGGACTCAATCGGATGGTACTAGGTCCCTTGATATTTTTTATGTCTTGGGGAGGTTAGCAGTCTCTTCTTCTAAGCACGGAATATAGATGGGTTAGTAGCCTCAGGAAATTGCCTCTCAGGTGACTTTGTAGATGACTACAGAGACAATTGTATGCTTCGTTAACAGTGATGTTTCATAGTGGGATTGTTGAGCTGTTGAGTCCCGATGCTTCACTGTATTTTGTCCAGTTGGCTTTCCAGAAGTCCCGTCACATCTTGTTGATGACTGACACACATGGGCCTATGTGAATGAGTAAAAAACTATTGGTTGTATGGGAAGTCATCCAAAGTTAGGTGGATTGGCCAAGCTAAATTGCCCCTTAGTATCAGGCAGACTAGCTAGAGCATGTGGTTATGGGAATAGGGCCTGAGTGGGAATGAATCAATGTATACTTAATGGGCTGAATGGCCTTGTTCTGCATTGTAGGATTCTATGATTCTATGAATCAATGATTCTAAGACAAGGGTCTGTGTAAGGTTGAGAGTCCCATTAACAGAACTGACCCAGCATAGATCAGATGAATAATCCCCAAGTCATCAGGTTGAATGGAATGTTCCTTGCTGTTTGGGGTCATGTATAAGTGCCAGAAATTATTTCTGAATGTTCATTCTTCAAAGACTTCACTGTCACTGTCCATTATTGGGTTTCACCAGTCTGAATGTTGACTATTCAAGTGCCCCACATGGATAGCTAGGTGGGACAGGGTGGGCACCACATGCTGCTCCAAACTGGCACTTGATGCTTTATAGATTTTGACTATATGGAACCCACCAGCTAGTAAGCTGTCAAAGAAAATGATCATTGCCAGATGATTTGCTTCAACAATGTCAGTTTGGACATAAATGGCATAGCCATCTTGGCACAAGGAGATCATAGCCATTGATAGAATAATGACCTGCTTCTTCTGACATGGGTTTCTTGCAGGCAAATGTTATCAGTGGAGTGTCGAGCAGCAACGACTTCAATGAGGCTTTGCTTGGCACCCATAGGCTTTGAATGCTGAGTTGGAAGATTTGGGGAGCAGGCGCTGCTGCAATCTAATCTTGGAGAGGTTTTTCATTGTTCTTTTTGGAACAATGGAACTTTGAGATTCCATCTGTGAATTGCATATTTGAAACTGCCTTTGGTATTTAGTCTGCAGGTAGGCAAACTTGGGTATTAATGGGATGGGAGGTGATGAATGTTGATCCATTGTTCTCCAGGCTCCCCAAATGAAGCAGTTCAACCATTACACGTAAAAATCAGTTTTTTTTTCCTCTTCTAATCTGGCAAAATTTCATTGATTTCCTGAACCCTAATTGTAATTGGGTTTCAGTCAGAATACGTGTGAGGTACATTCTGAAATACAGGAATCAAATTTTGGGGGAATAGAACTTGATTTTTGAAGTATCATTGTGCAGTAATACTACATTCTATTGAGTACTTTGTGAGGACTTATGAGTCATAGCATGACAGAATTTAGATATTTACCCTATATTAGCAGAACCTGCCCCTTACTGCATTCAACCCATCCTTTTCTTACATCTGGAGAACATTCATTAACTATAAAGATATACATATGTGAAACATTTGTGAATGGACCAGTATAAACAAATATGTTCATGGTTAGTGGTTACCAGTTAAACATTAGCTGGCATTCACATTGATTTTAACATAGAGAAAAATGAATGAGAAAAATGTTCTCCCAAGCCTGGTAGCGTGCTTATATATTCATTATATATTCTTGCATTTGGATACATTAATTGTGTTTAATGGCAGACATTATAGTCCCCAATACCCAGTATACAAGATAAGCTTGTGCTACACGTGTGTATTGCATTGCACAATGGTTAGCACTGCTGCCTCACAGCGCAACAATTCGATTCCTGACTTAGGTCTATGCAGAATCTGCATGGGTTTCCACCAGGTGCTTCGGTTTCTCCCACAGTCCAAAAGATGTGCTGGAGAAGTACATTGGCCATGCTAAATTCTCCCTCAGTGGACTCGAACAGGCACCTAGGGGATTTTCACAGTGACTTCAATGCAGTATTAATATAAGCCTACAATGTGACACTAACAAATAAACTTTAAATAAACAGCAAAGTTTAAATAACTTACCTCAAAATGTCATGACATTGATCTAATTGATGTAAACATTAAAGTGGTGAAGACATCATGGTCTGATCCAGGAATGATAAAACTCCATATACAAACAAGGAGCAGGAGTAGACCATTCTGCTCCTCGAACCTGCTCTGTCATTTGATAAGATCATGGCTGCCCTGATGGTAATCTCAAATCTGCAGCCCGTCTATCCCCAATAACGCTTTGCTTACAAAGAATTTATCCATCTCCGCCTTAAACATCTTCAAAGACTTTGAGCCCATGTTGGCTGTCCTTGGGAATCATGACACAGGCTCAAAATGCCAAGAATTTGGAAAAGCATAATTCTTGCCAACAAGATTGTGTTTTCCGATTTTGAGCTGAACTCGGCGATGCAGTGATGTGGGACACGCAAGGGAAGGGTATGAATCTAATTTGAATGCATCAGCATATGATTAGCAAATACTCACTCCAGATATTGAGCCCACAGCGAATATTCAATTGGTGCTGGTGTGACATCATGTCAGCACCATTTACAACATCTTTACATTGGCACGAACCAGATGCCATCAACAGCGAGGGGAATATCAGAGGTGAGCCTTCCAACACTCAAGGGGCACCAGAGGGAATGCTATGGATGCACACAAGTTCAGCCTGGGGTGAGGGTCACTGTCACCAATAGGGGAGGGAGGATGTTCAAGAGGGCATATGAGTTGCCCAGAGGCCTAACTTTCCCTTCATATCAAATCACCCCAGTATGACAGGGCTTGGGAGGGATTGTTAGTGTGGGTTTTTCTGGGCTGAATGGCCTCTTTCTCTAGTCTGGGGATTCTATTAAAAGGTCCCTCTCAATTTTTATTTGTTCATGAAAAGGATTATCACATTGCTTAGGAGAGTTTGCGAATGATTCTTTGTGGGCTAATACACTCTGAGCCTTAACCACTCCTGCCAAGATTTCATTTTGCTGTGCAAGCAAAGTGAACACTGAAAGGGGACCAGGATGATTCAAATGATTCTTTTTTTAACTCCCCCACCCTTTTTCCATTCTACAAACACTGAAATATAGTTGCACCAGTTTAGGCCAAGCGTGTGCCAAACATAATTTGGTGTCTTTGTACATCAGGAATGAATTATATTGTGAACCAATGAGGGACCAAACAGGTCTCGAAGCATTTACTGGTTAACCTCTCCAGTATAATGAGTAACACATTGAGAAGTGCAAAGAGAGAAATGATACTCTAGCTGACCTGGACAAAGGCATTATGTTCAATATAATGCTTATCTAATAACCGCCAGAGGCTGAGAATACCTGCAGATGACTGAAATATCTGGGTCTTTAGCATCCTGTAAAACTGTCATTCATAAGTACTTTCCAAAAGCAATTACAATTCTGAACATAATAGTTCTGCGACCAGGTCGCACCACTGCTGAACATGTACATATTTTAAATAGTTCAGGCAAAATGATACAAAGATTAAACTAATCCTCTTTGTTAATGTGTTGAACTTATAATCAATTGTGAATTTGACATGGCGGAAGAGACCCAAGTGTTTCGAGTAAAATAGTTTCCTTTTCTTTTGTCAGAGGGTGAATCTATCTTACACAGAAGTTTATTTCCTTCAACTATTTGCATCATATGCAAACAGAAACTTTGGCCATGATTCTTCCAAAAGCACTGAATTGGTGGGAAAACTGTTCTAGATTCTGATTGTTTTGTCAGTTCAGCTTCTCACCCGAATCTGTGCATTCTGTGTACTGCAGAAGTCCCAATCATGAATCTTATTAAAAACCCAGCAGGACGGGGCCTATTCACGTCGGAGTTTGACAATTCTGGAACTCTGCGCACGCTCAGTGGTCCCAATCTGTCAGACTCCTTTTTAGCTGGCCAGCCCATTCACTGGCCAGTCTGGCACGCCCACAATCAGGGCCCACACCATACCTCTAGCACAGACCCCATAACAATTCCTGGGCCAGGCTTACTGTCCCCACCCTGGAGCATCCCAATGTCTAGCCCACTTCCCCCAGCAGTGGCGATCCCCTATCCCCTCACCCTGGAAAACCTCCTCTCACTGACACCCACCCCCTTGGAAGGCAGGCCCCCTTCTGGCAGCCCATGCCCCCCAACCCGCCCCAATCGCTGGCCTCCTTCCATCCAAGACCAATTGTCATGCAGAGTGGCAGCAGGACTCCTTCCGCAGCCCTACTCATTGCTCATAGATCCCACCCACAATTGGCGCCACACCCTTGGCACTGCCCAATGCCCATTGGGCAATGTCAAGATGCTCCCTGGGCATGGATACTTTGTTCTTTGGGCAGTGCCAGGGGCACAGGCTGGCACTGCCAGGGTACCTATCACGCCCTGCTTCCCAATCTCTGATTGCCCTCTCTTCAGTCTGATGAGGCCTGCTGGTAATTCTCCGAACATGGGGAGCTACTCTAAATCCCATCAGAATGAAGTATTCATGGCAAGGTGGGAGATTCAATCAGGACCTGAAATCTCCCAATAATTAACTAATAAACATATTTAAAACAGATTCAAATTACGTACCTGATTTCCCGTCGGTTTCTAGTGTCGTCTGACTGGTGACTGTTCGCTGGCTCAGGAAGATGCACGTGTATTCCCAGCGCATGCACAAATCCTCGAATAAGGCCGGCAATGTGCACCTCCCACCTTGACCCACAAGAAAAGTTACGGGTTGGGATGGGAGAATCGCAGCCTTTATTTCTTGTCAAGGGTTTGCCTTTAAAGTGTACAGTCCTATTTAACCGCACGGCTCTGCATTTCCTACTGACGACGGCATTCGTAATACCGCATTATATTACGTGAATTCCCCTTTCCTAATTAAGCATAAGAAATTCTGCTCCCAATCAAACCAGCACCAGGGAATCAGGCTCGTATGGGGTCACTCTCCACGTGGAGTTTGCACATTGTAGGTTTCTTCCGAGCGCTCTGGTTTCCTCCTGCAGTACAAAGAGGGTTGATTGGCCATGCTAACTCGCCCCTTAGTGTAGTGGTTAGATGGATTGATCATGATATATTGATCCTTAGTGTCGGAGGGATTAGCAGGGTAAATATGTGGAGATAGGGCCTGGGTGGCATTGTTGTCAGTGCAGGCTCAATGGGCCAAATGGCCTCCTTCAGCAGTGCAGGGATTCTATGAAACTTTCCAGTGCAAAAGGGTTCCGGATAAGATGTTAAAAAGGGAATGTCTAGTATGACAATTTGGAATGTATTTATTTTAATATTGACAGTTGAATTCAGGGATTGTCCTCTTTACATTCAGTGTATTAATAATGAGTTGTTACACACAAGCAGAGCCCATCGAGGACAATAGACTCACTTCAGGTATTACTTAACTTGTCAGAATAAAAGATTACATGGAAGTCAATGGCACAAATGAACCGAGGAAAAAATAAAATGGGATAAAAAGAATGCCAATCCCTATTTGATATTTGAGCATTTTCAATAAAATTATTAACAATTCTATACTTTCTTCAGTTTAAGTTTCCATTAAAACTTGATTTCAAAATATACATAACAGTTTGCATCACTGCAGTGTTTTGAAATCATAGAACCTCTACAATGCAGAAAGAGATCATTCGGCCCATCGAGCCTGCACCAACAACAACCCCACCCAAGCCCTGACTCTATAATTCCATATATTTATCTTGTTAATCTTTCTGACACTAAGCATCAATTTAGCATGGCTGATCAACCTGATCCATACATCTTTGATCTGTGGGAAGAAACCAGATCCCCAGATGAAGCCCACGCACATATGGGGAGAGTGTGCAAACTCCACATAGACAGTCACCCATGTCTGGAATTGAACCCAAGTCTCTGGCACTGTGACGGAGCAGTGCTAACCACTGTGCCACCATTAGACCTGACGCATTATGTTTAAAATATTTTGATGTCATCATGCCACTTTTGTGATATTTTAGTATAAGGCTTAAAGGTTATTTATTAGTGTCACAAGTAGGCTTACATTAACACTGCAATGAAGTTAGTATGAAAATCCCCTAGTCACCACTGTCCGGTGTTTGTTTGGGTACATTGAGGGAGAATTCAGCATGGCCAATGTCCCTAACCAATACGTCTTTTGGACTGTGGAAGGAAACTGGAGCACCCGGAGGAAACCCCTGCAGACACAAAGAGAACATGCAAACTCCACACAGGTAGTGATTCAAACCAGGGATCGAACCTGAGTCCTTGATGCTGTGAGGTGCAGTGCCACTATGCCAACCACTGTGCCAATGTGCTGCCCCATACTGTACAGCCCTTAAAAATATTCCGTGTCTCATGATTCAACTGCAAAAGTCAGTTATTTCCCCATCAGTGCCCTTCAGCAGTGGACTTTATAGGGGAGTACCAAATTTCCAAAAGGGAAATGGGTGCTGGCTGTCCTTGCCTTTGCATGAGCTTCTCTAGCACTTAATTGCCCCTAACATCTCAGCTGCCCATGTTTGGAAGAGAGCTTTGGAGATTCCCAAGATTCCAACTGCACTGACCTGTCTGCTCGACTAATACCTGGACTGGGTGCGTCATCTTCTGAGAAAAGGTTGGACCAGCTATGTATGTATCCACTGGAGCTTAGACGAGCAAGGGGTGATGTGACACAGATGCATAAGATCCTGAGGGTCTTAACAGAGTGAATATGGAGAGGATAATTCTCTTGTGGGGGAATCGAGAACTGCATTGTTTAAAAATAAGGGTCGCCCACTTGAGTCAGAGGTGAAGAGATTTATTTTTCTCCCCAGGGGATAGTATCTCTCCTTCAAAAGGAAGTAGAAGAAATCTTTCAATATTTTTAGGCAGAGGTGGATCGATTATAGATAAGCAAGGAGATGAAATGTTATTGAGGGTAGGCATAAATGTGGAGTTGAGGTTACAATCAGTTCTTGAGTGGCTGAAAGGCTGGAAAATAAGATTAGAATAGATAGTTGTTTGATGGCTGGTGCAGATGTGATGGGCTGAAGGGCCACTTTCTGTGCCATAAAACCCTATGATTCTATGAGCAAGCTAAAGGAGCTGAGTGGTTTTAATCCTGCTCCTAATTCAAATGTTTGTTGCAACAAAAATACTTAAGAGAGAAAAGATATTTTTTGTGCCATCTGGACTTCATTTCACTGATCATGCTAGCTTTCGATATTATACTGTCTCCGCAAATTTCTACAGTTCTGAGAATTTCATTGGTATGGGAATGACTGCTGCCAGCTCTGTCTATATGACCATGTTTACCTTTCAAATGTATTTTAGTGAAATCCAATTAAACTGGAGAAATTCAAAGGGCAATCCCGATGGAATTGAAAGTGTAGGACCTGATGCATTCAAAAGCTGGTCATCTTGTGGTAGATCCCACCAACCTGGAGTTAGAGCAGGTGTCTGATGATGCACTTAAGGAATTATTGAGACCCTAGTGTACTTCCTTGGTTCTCTGTAGCTCCAAAAACAACACCATGAAACTACGATTCATTGCTGTGAAACACAGCAAAGTCAATTCCTTCATATCAGAATTAAATCTTTTAATCAGAAAATAGGCCCAAAATTCCAATTAGTTAAGCAACTACTAAATTGGATGTCATGGATGAGTCCTTCAAATAGTACTGTTAAATACTCCACCCCTCCTGTCTGTTGGTATCACGAGTTTCTGGGCAGGGTTATCACATGATGAGTCCAATACCACAAAAGTTAAGATCCTTATTTGAATATTTGAATTGTCGATTTTAATTCTTCTGGTGTGCACAGTGGACAGTGTGGCACAATCCAATATAGAGGGGTAGTGCATTTCTGCATCGTACTCATTAGATCTGTCATTTTGGATAGTTGGCACCTGACAGAAGGGCACAAGTTCCTTGGCACAAATTTCAGTAAAGAAGAAAGGCAGAATGTTATGCTGTGAATTGTCTGGCACTCGTAGGTATATACATTTACACACACACACACACACACACACACACACACACACACACACACACACTATATATATAATACAATCTTAAGCGTGATTTGTTGAGCAGCGATTGCTCTTATGCCAACTTTCTATTTGGAGAAACAAAGATGAAAGCGGAGTTAAAAATGGATCCTCATAGCTAGAAATTGCTCTAAAAGCAGACATTTACAAAGAATTGTTTAATGTCACAGTTTTGTTAAAAGAGTGTTGGTGAAACTTGAATTTAATTGATTTATTATTATCACATGTATTTGGATACAGTGAAAAGTATTGTTTCTTGTGCACTATACAGACAAAGCATACTGTATATAGAGTACTTAGGGGAGAAGGAAAGGGGAAGATGCAGAATATAGTGTTGGCCTATTTTCTGTTTATCCTTACAGATAAGGCAAGAAGAAAGATTAGCTTAATATGTGATAGATCCATTCAAAAGTCTGATGGCAGCAGGATAGAAGCTATTCATGAGTCAGTTGATAAATGTTTTCAGGCTTTTGTATCTTTTTCCCAATGGAAGAAGGCAGAAGAGAGAATATCCAGGTTCTGTAGGTCCCTTGTTTATTTTGGCTGCTTTCCACAAGGTTGCTGGAAGCGTAAATAGAGTCAATGGATGGAAGGCTGGTTTGCGTGATAGATTGGGCTGCTTTCACAGCTCTTTGTAATTTCTTGTGGTTTTGGTCAGCATAGACACCACACCAAGCTGTGATGCATTCAGAAAGGATGCTTTCTATGCTTGCATCTGTAAAAATTGGTGAGAGTCATAGTGGACTTGTCGAATTTCCTAAGTCACCTGAGGAAGTAGAGATGGTGGTGGGCTTTCTTAACTATAATGTTGCCATGGAGGGACCAGGACAGATTGTTGGTGATCTGAACACCTAGAAACCGGAAGCTTGTGATCATCTTCATTTCACCACCTTTGATGTAGACAGGGGCATGTTCTCCACTACATTTCCTGAAGGCGACGGCTAATTCCTTCATTTTACTGACATTGAGGGAATCATTACTGACTTGTACCCTTTCACCGGATTCTCTATCTTTTTCCGGTACTCCACCTCGTCATTCCTCGCCAACCCACTACATTGATGTCATCAGCGAGCTATCAGTATTCTTGACATGGGAATCTTTGAGTGAGTCCAACACAGGTAACCTGGATCAAGAAGTCAATGTTGAAGTGCCTTTGTATCTCGCACAATGTTCATGTTGGCAACGCTGGTACCATGAAAATTCATCAGTGCTATCGTTTAAGCAGAAAAAACTTCAAATATTACCAGAGCAAAACAGAGGAAAATTATAGTTAATCATAGCCCTACCACTGTTTGATTCCACAGAGTGTTTCAATGTTGAGATTTCTCTTTAGTTTTATTTATTTAAATAACACAATCTCGAAACTGCTGTTGATAATATGGCAATGATTGGTAATTATGTTAAACTCAACAAAGATCTCAATCACAAGAATTCTGTAAACATTTTTGCATTTCCTTTTATAAGATTAGCCCCACTTCCCTTTCACATAATTTCCTTCTCTATCCGTCATCATGATTCTGCAGCTGCGAAGGTGCGATGGGGACCAGTTTTCTCAAATTATTACTCTTGCTCTGGTTGCTGGGAGATGAATGAGAGCTGGCTGAGTACCTTCCAATTTTCTTCACAGAGGGAATCATGGACATTACCGTGGCCCTGCTGGCTCATTCCATCTCCCTCATGACACACATCTCTCGCTATATCTTCGGATGTGTTTCAGGAAAACTACGTTGAGTTATATGAAGATTTAATTCTGAGAACTTGTGTCAGGAGATCATGTCAGTCTGAGCTATCACTGCATTTAGCCCATGAGAAGAGCAATTATTTGACCACCTGACATAAACTTTCTGGAGAAGAGTAACTTTACAGTCAGCATTGCACTGAAGAAGTTCATTTGGCAAACAGAATATAACAAACAACAAAGAATAAAGAAAATTATAGCACAGAAATAGACTCTGCAAGCCTGCAGAAACCATGCTGCCCTTGTGAACTAAAATGTCTATCCTTCTACATCCATATCCCACTATTCCCATCCTCTTCATGTATTTCTCCAGACGCCCACTAAACATCATTATCGTATCTGCTTCCATTACCTCACCCAGCAGCAAGTTCCAGGCACCCATCTCCCTCTGTGTAAAAAATTTGCCTCGTACATCTCCTTTAAACTTTGCCCCTTGAACCTTAAAACTATGCCCCCCAGTAATTGGCTCTTCCATTCTGGGAAAAACTCCTGACTATCCACTCTGTCCATGCCCTCATAAGTTTGTAGATTTCTATCAGATCATCCCTCACCTCCATCGTTCCAGTGAGAACAAGCCAAGTTTCTCCAACCTCTCCTCATATCTAATGCCCTCCATATCAGGCAACATCCTGGTAAATCTTTTCTGTACCCCCTTCAAAGCCTCCACTTCTTTCTGATAGTGTGGCAACCAGAATTGCACACTATATTCCAGAGAACCAACATTGGAGAGTGAAAATACCAACAGCAACTTTGTTAGGGATTCTATTTGAGTAAATGATCTCTGCCTAATGACTTGAGGATTGAATGTATGACCTTGGCTACCAGAATGCACAGTTGTAGATGCTATTAGTAATTGAAAATTGGAAAACAAGGGATTATTGCTGTTAAAAGGTGTGAGCGCAGTGCCAGTTAGGAAACAAAGTTTACACTTACATTACTTCTGAGCTTTCAGAAGTCACAGCTGAAAAATACCCCAAAGATGGGTGGGGAACCCTAGTCCAGAAGGTAAGGATTTCCCAGTAATTGCCCAGAAAGATCAAACTTCTGTTTTCAATTGCTGTACAACTGAAACAGTTACGAACTTTGGATGGATCCAATTATCCTACAGTAATAGTTACCCAGAGAAAGATGGAATAATTAAATCCACCTCTAATTCCTGAGTAACTATTTCGCTGAACCCCCTTGCCCCCACCACCCACCCACAGAACATTCTCTAAACATCTGACGCCTTAAAATACCCCATCCTCCCCATTGACCACCTGACTCCCAACCCGCATTGATAAGCTGAACCCTCCTCCTCCCGTGCCCCCCCCACTCCCACATTAACCACATAGCTCCAACAAATACTCAATGAATACTTCAATATGCCCACCATCGCCATCCAAATTTGCCAACTTCTCTCCACTAAATAGCCAGTCCCTATAAAAACCAACCCCTTCCACTGCCCGCCCAATCTCCCAATGCTTACTGACTCCCTAATCTCCCATTGACCACAGATCCCCTGAACAATCAATGCCCCACATCTGACCACCCAACCAGTAGACACCCAAGACCAACCCCACCTGACCACCCAACTCCAATGGACCACTCAATCTCACTGACTACCCAACACACATTTCCAACCACCCTGACTACCCAGCTCAGCAGAGGCTGCTGTTTTGCTTTAAGTTGTAGTCTGTGTAAGTCAGAGTTTTTAGAATAAATTTGCTGTTGTTAGCTTGAATCCATGTGTGAAAACCAAAGGTTTGATTATTTGTTTAAAGCCCACATCCCCTAACATAGTTAGGACATTATATCAGGCAATAAAGGAAAGGCTGGATTTGTGGGAAAGTACCTAGTACCAGAATGGCAATCTCACTCTGATTGTCACTCAACGCAAGGTCAGGCTTGCTGTGTATTATGTTTCTTCAGTAATATTATTATCTCTTTGGTAGTACTTTTCTCTTTTTTATATTTCCTCTTTTAATCTAAATTAGGTGCTGGGATCATCTTAAAAATTAAAAAAGTTAAAAAAGATTTGACCCAATGGTGCATATGGGAAACTAATGCCTTGGGAGTGGAATCAATGCCTTGGGCACTTTGCCAAGTAAAACCTGCAAAGACTGTACAGGGACCCCTCCAGGTAAGTACAAAAATTCCTCTCCTGAGGACAAAAGTGCACAGGACTGCGTCTCAGGATCCTCAAGGGGTATGTGACTCAGTGCTGCCATTTACCATAATCACAATTCCCCCAGCCTTATTATTACCTTTGACTCTGATGTTTAATTGCTTGGAAAGACATAGAAAGAGGCAAGTAGAAATGAAAAGTTTCTGGGTAAGGACAATGAAAACCAGAAGTCAATGCATTGCTCACCTTCTCTGCCCAGTGTCTTTCTTTATAGCAAATGTAATAGAAGCTGCCATGCCAGAGACACACCAGCTGATACAGAGTACAAAAAAACAAAGAAAACTACAGCACAGAAGGAGGCCTTTTGGCCCGCCAAGCCCACATAAATCATGATACTCTAGCTAACTTAAAAAAAAACTTGTCTTTATTCAGTCCGTATCCCTATATTTCCTCTCTATTTACGTACCCATCCAAATGCTTCGTAAATTAAAGTTGAAGTTATTTATTAATCACGAACAGACTTACATTAACATTGCATTGAAGCTACAATGAAAATCCCCTAGTTGCCACACTCTGGCACCTGTTCAGGTACATTGCGGGACAATGTAACACGGCCAATACACCTAACATCTTTCAGACCATGGGAGGAAACTGGAGCACCCGGAGGAAACCCATGCAGACACGGGGAGTATATGCAAACTCCACTCAGACAGTGAACCAAGCCGGGAATCAAATCTGGGTCCCTGGCGCTGTGAGGCAGCAATGCTGATCACTGTGCCACCCTGCCACCCCAATGGTGCTAATGTGCCTGCTATCACAATCTCCTCTGACAGCATGTTCCAGGCACCCACAACCCTCTGCATGAAAAACATCCCCCACACATCTCCCTTAAACTTTCCCCTTCTTATCTTGAACCTGTACCCTCCTGTAATTGATCATTCCACCCTGGGAAAAAAACCTCTGACTATCCATTCTCTCTATGTCTCTCATAACTTTGTAAACATCTTTCGGATCTCTCCTCAGCCTTCATCTTTCCAATGAAAAAATCCTAGCTTATTCAACCTCTCCTCACAGTCAATGTCTTCGAGACCAGGCAACGTCCTGAGGCTTAGCACAGAGTTGATCAGATGTGTAGAAGAGTCACAAGGACTTGAAACTTTAACTCTTGTCCCTGTCACCACAGATGTTGCAGACCTGCTGAATTTATCTGGTATTTTCTGTTTCTCATTCAGTTTTCCAGCACTCAAAGTATTTTGCTTATTACAGTTGGTCACCAAGGCGCAAACCATCATCTTGCAAGACAGAAGGCTACTGTACAGTTTCAAGTATCCTAAGAGTGGAGAAATATTACAACAGTAAGTAAGCGATAACCTACAAGTAGCTATAAGAATATGATTGTTACAGCTGGCCCCTTTAAGTGTTATGTACTTGGAGGGTTATTTGACCCAATTGCCCAACTGATAATGAGCAGACTCGAGTGGGCTTTTGGATCCAGATTGAAACGAGAACAGGAAGCAGTAACCTCACGGAAGTACTCTCTGTATATATGTGTTTATAAAATTAACCGTTATAGTTTGTTATAGTAACTAATGATCTCCAATCCTTGCAATTACTACAATGGTCCAATTACGCTCCAAATACGTGTTTAATTCATGATGCTGATTTAACAGTATTTGAAGCAAAACACTGACAAGTACAGGCAATGAGAACATTTCTGTGTTACTAATTAAACCTGGGCAATTGACTTTATCAGTGATGTCGATGGAGAGTTTGGCCCTCCTCACACAGGTTGCTCAGTGAGGTAGCTCACTGCCTCCCACGTGGGTCGGATTGTGGCTCATCCTGCAACCACCACCCCCCCCCCCCCCCCCCCCCCCGCCCCCACCAGGTCTCTCTGCTGGTTTTGTATTTCACGCCCGGGTGCACTGTTTCAGATTGTTTTCGAACTGCGTGTGCTCTGATCATTCTGGCAGCACAAAGCCCTGCCTATAGCGCAGACCGGATTGGAGCTGGCAAGAAGTGTATGGGCACGCTGGAACGAAAATTCCAGGCTCGGATTTGTTCTGTGTCTGGATCTGGCACTTAGCCTCCAATTGGTAAAATTGGGCCTGAAGTGTATTTATAATTTCAATGTTTAGTGTGATCACCTGGATTTTGTTGGAACAAGATAAATCCAGAAAGGACAGACCGGTTGGAGGTTAAGGCTAAGTCAGAGTGTTTAAGAGATATGGGGGCGAGTTCACCCGTCCCACCCACCATGGGGAATCGCAGGGGGCAGGGAGCAGACCACGCAAAGATCCATTGACTTTGCGGGGGAAGATTCTCCAGTTTTGGGGTGAGCATGGAGAATCCCACCCATGATTCTTTGAATTTGTTAAGAATCTTGATGTCAATGAGAGTAAAGAAATCAGCAGATCATGGTACATCCGATCTTTTGCTCCCAGAAAATTTCCATGAGGGGCAACAAACTATAAACATTTTCCGATCTCATTTTTAGAGGCTGCAATTGAAGTGAAGAAATGATCGTCCGGTTATCCTGCAGATGAACGGCTTAGTAAGCTGATATCCAGAGCCTTTCCAAACAATCAAGGAAACTGATCTTATATTCAGAGTGATAATGCATTCAGAATATCTTAGATAATAGCCTGGAGCTTGCTGTATGAAACAGCACTGAAGCTATCAGTATCCAGCAGTATGACAGGATAAATGTGACAGCAACATCTGACACCCATACACTTGCAGTTAAACATGGAGATCCAGATGTTGCTGACAGAGCTCCTCCACTGCCAGAGTCATCATTGACAGGCACTGAATTAAAATCACTGAATGCTATGAACTGGGGATTCTTGCACATTAGTTCCACGCAAAAGGCGAACAAAAGTTAAGGAGAGAGCATTCAGGAGTTTTTGATGACATGATTAGCGATGATTAGTGCTGAGCAATTTCTTTGTCTTTGAAAACGTACTTTGCAAGTATGCCACTCAGAGGCACGGTGGCACAATGGTTGGCTCTGCTGCCTTACAGCGCCAGAGATCCAGATTCAATTCTGGCCTTGAATGACTGTCTGTGTGAAGTTTGTATGTTCTCCCCATATCTGTGTGCGTTTCCTCCAGGTGCTCCGGTTTTCTCCCACTTTGCCAGATAGAACATAGAACATAGAACATTACAGCACAGAACAGGCCCTTCGGCCTTCGATGTTGCGCCAACCAATATAAAAGGCAATGCCCCTCCAAACTAAACCATTCCCTTCTCTTCCATATACTTATCAACTAAGTATGTAACCAGATGTTTAGGTCAGGTTGATTGGCCGTGCAAAATTATCCCTTAGTATTTGGCGGACTAGCAGGGTGAATACTTGGGGTTACAGGGAAAGGAACTGGATGGAACTGTTGTCAGAGCAGGCTTGATGGGCTAAGTGGCCTCTTTCCCATTGTATCGATTCTATGAAGTAAATTAATGTTTCAGAGTTTTAAAAAATAATTAATTTTTAAGTCTTTCTGCTGCTTTTTAATCTTTTTCCCTTAATCCCATATTGACGTCCCTCGTTTTGCTGTCCATACAATTATTTAAACATAATGCTTTCTGTTCTTTGATTTCCTGTTTTGTTGTCTGTGCAGTTAAGGGAATCGTAGGAAGATACTTCAATCAGATTGGTTGAAGAGTCTCATTTTTGCTGAATCACAAATCCCCTGCAGGGGGCAGGTGATACGTTGGAACAGGCTCCAAATTAGTGGCAACCTCTGCTGAGATCTGCGGAAAAGAGCAGAGAATGAGGTGAATGATGTAATTAATTCGCCAAAGAGAGCAAAATATGGTCAATGCAAACAATATCACAACGGTGCGAAAAGATCAACAAATTCAGAAAAATAACTTCAAAGGGAATTCTGAATAAGATTCCAAGAAAGTAAAATCAGTCTGCTGTATTTATTGGACAAAAACCTCAACCTATATTTGCAGCAGAGAACAGATTATGTTTTGAGATAGTCCTTTCAATTGCTGAGGAAAACCTGTAATTAAACCAAAGTAATTATTCTTGAACCCATGAAGTACAAAAAGAACAAAAAAGGTGCAAATATATGATCTCAGTTTTTACGTTTAAAGTTTAATATTAAGAGTTATGTGGTTAACAGAATTCACACTTTAAAAAAAGAAAAAAGAACAAAGTATTACTCAATAAAGTCTGCAAACATTGGAAGTTTTTACCTTGAAGACAGCTAGTAATGGTGTGGTAATAACTGGCACAGTATGATATTACTAAGTCTATTTTCAGAAGGTTTTCAGTGATTAGTGTTTACTGCATAAGGGCCACTGGTCTGTAAATTATACCATTAAACATGTCATTTGCATGTGAAATTAGTCCAATTACATTTAAATATTTTCTTTAATAGCAAAGCACGATTAAACCCACCACCCTCAAACAAAATAATTGGAAACACAGTGTAATGCCAATTAGATTTGAGAGAATGCTGTTGAGAAGATATATATTTACATGTATCAAAATTCCTGATATGGGTTGAGACAATTGGGCAGCACAGTGGCACAGTAGTTAGCTCTCCTGCCTCATAGCGCCAGGGGCCCATGATTCAATCCTCAGCTCAGGTCACTGACTGTATGGAGTCTGCATGTTTTCCCTGACTCTGCACATGCTTTCTCCAGGTGTTCTGGTTTCCTCCCAGTCTGGTTCGGTGTTTTGGCTGTGCCAAGTTCTGCCTTAGTGTATCCGAATAGGCGCTGGATTGTGGCAACTACAAGATTTTCACAGTAATTTTGTGTTAATTAAGTCTACTTGTGACCAATAAATTAACTTTAAGAATGTGAATTGTTTTTACGTATGGGCCTCTTGTTAAATAAATCTCCTTTTTTTCCCCAAGTATTCTCCCTCTTTTCTCTTCTGAAGAAATTTATGCAATTTCACTCAATTTAATCGAGTGTTACCATGTCTGGAATTGGGACGCTACCGACCTGGAAAATGCAATAAATTTCATTTGATCCTTCCCTCTGCCAACAGTTCTTATAAAGCATTCTCCAATAAAACTCAGAAAATAGTGTTCAGTATTAAGAATTATTTTATGCCATTTTAATGCCACTTTACCTGTCATTAACCCAGGGTATTTATGAAATCAAATAATCTGTTCTAAACAAGAACGATTTACTCTAACCAGCAGACAGGAAGGTGTGAATGGTCAGAGCAAGATAATGCATACTGCAAATGTTTGGGAATGCCATTCCAATTTTATCATTGTTGACAGCACAAGTTCACAATTCTTTAACAAGCTTACTGACCTTTGCACTAGCCATTGTGGCACAGTGGTTCGTATTGCTGCCTCACGGTACCAATGATCTAGTTCAATTCTGGTCTTGAGTGACTGTCTGTGTGGGGTTCGCATTTCCTTCCCGTGCCTGTGTGGGTTTACTTCAGATGCACCAGTTTTTCTTTCCACAGTCTAAAGATGTTAAGATTTGTTGGATTGGCCATGGTAAATTGCCCCTTAATGTCCCAAAATGTTAGGGCAATTAGTGAGGTAAATTTGTGGAATTAAAGGGATTGGATGGGAGAATAGGTAAGATGCTCTGACAGAGAACAGGTGCAGGCTCAATGGTGCTCCTTCTGCACTGTAGCGATTTTATAGTTCTATGAATTATCAAAAGACTTGCTTATCTGCTGCACAACTTGTTTCCTAACTACTCCCACACATTTTCCAGCTGTGTTGGTCTAAAAGTGAGAAATTCCCACCCGATTGTCAATTGGGCTTCCCATTATCAGCCATCTGCCTACTAAAATTCCAGAGGTTAGCAGGACGGTAGAATTCTGGCCATTATTTTCAATTACTAGTGCAGGTAGAATTACCACTTTGAACTTGTAGCAGCTTTTTTGTCTCTCCATCAGCTTTGTTGCTGAGCCCTCGTGACTAGCAATAAAACTTATCTGCCTTCTTGTTACTTTTGGAACTACTCCCACTAATATTACGGATTCAACCTGCCAACTTACACCAGTTTTGATACAGATCTTGTATTCAGTTACCTCCTTTCTTGGCTTTATTGCTACTCTTGCTAACTTTGCTCCTGCTCATTTTGTCACCCATGGTGACTTTACTTCCAATTTTGCTGCCAAGAGTGTCATTAAATAATTTTTCTATCAGAATAATTTCAGAATCCAATAAGGGGTAGGGTTGGCATTGGATTGAAATTTAAGAGTCAACTCAATATTATTGACTCAGGTTGAGATTCAGTTAGGATTAAAATTTGTTTTGATTAAGGGCTACAGTGAATTTATTTCAGAGGACCAACTTTATTTCATCACCTTATGAAACCTTTGCTCTAGTTGAAATCACTGGAGTGGATATTTCCACTATCCTTTCCAACCTCCCACTGACCTTAGAGTTCAAGAATGAAGCACAAGTCCAATAGGGCCAATGTGACAGGAGCTGGGACAAAGATATGCAAGTCGTACCCCAGGATAAATAGCTTTTCTTGGCAAAATCAGTATTACCAAATGGACTTAGCGTAATCTCTGCTTCAAATACACACTGGAAGAAATGCTCGAGAAAGATCTTAATTTACAAATGACTTGTACCAGAATTTTCCACCCCATGCGGCATGGGAATCGTAGCAGGTAGGACACACAGAAACAGAGGAATTAGGAGCAGGTATGGGCCATTTGGTCCTTTGAGCCTGCTCTGCCACTTATTTTGATCATGGCTCATCATCGAATTCAATATCCTGATCCCAACTTTCCCCCCTCATATCCCTTCATTCATTTAGCTGCAAGAACTATATCTACTTTTGTCTTGAAATCATACAACGTTTTGGCTCAACTATTTTCTATGATAGTGAATTCCTCAGATTCATCACCCGTTGAGTGAAGAAATTTTTCAACACAATCCTGAAAGATTTATCCCTTATCCTCAAACTGCGAATCCTTAGTTCCACATTCCCCCACTATCAGGAGCATTCTTTCCGAATCTACCCTGTCTAATACTTTTAGAATTAAAAGTTATAGTAGTCAGAACCAAGTGGTATAGAGAGAGAGAGAGATTATGGATCATTAAGATGCTTTTAAAAATTGATGCTTCTGAATGATATCATAGAGGATTAGTATGTAGACAAATCCTTGGGAAATTCTGAAAATGACTGTAAGTGGGTGGAAAGGGAAATCAAGTTGGAGATGCACTGACTACTTTGAGAAATCACCAGCAAGAATTCAATGGCAATCATTATTGATTGGTAAAATCCCAAATGTTTGTAAAGTAAAAGTAAAGTTTATTTATTAATCACAGCAGGCTTAAATTAATACTGCAATGAAGTTACAGTGAAAATCCCCTAGTCACCACACTGCGGCACCTGTTCAAGTACACTCGAGAGAGAATTTAGCGTGGATAATCCACCTAGCCTATACATCTTTGGAGGGGGGGGAGGAACTGGTAGCACCCGGAGGAAACCCACACAGACATGGGGAGAATGCGTAAACTCCACATAAACAGTCAGCCAAGCTGGGAATCAAACTCCGGAGCTATGAGGCAGCAATGCTAACCACTGTGCCAATATGCCGCCTCAACTTTGCAAAGGTTTAATTGTGAAGTATCCTGTTTGCATTAATAAATTGCATTCATTCAATGCTGTCAGTATCAGAGATGTCAACACTGTGGCCATCAATGCGCACATGTTTCACTAATATTCCCACAATGTAATTATGGCATAGCTTCAAGGTACTATAAAGCTATCGCTATACTAAAAGAGTATTCGATTTCAGAAATGCCGCTCGATGCTTGACAGCAGCAAAGTCATGTGTTGAATTAGCTCAGTGGACAGATGTCAAGTAACAGTCCTCTGTAACACCAGAGTGAAATGTGAAAAATGGTCAGCATTTTTTAAAGAGCTAACAACAAAATTGCTGACCACATTCAGCAAATTGACCATTTAAATTGTTCACTCAATCACCATTTTGTGCAGTTGGGGACTGCCAGTTGGAACCAAATATATGATGCAGACCCCGATCAAGTGTACCATATTTAGGCTACAAAGAACAGAACATGTGATAACATCACTACATGGGCTTCTAGATTAGTGGGTTGTGGCCCATTAATAATGTTAGGAATCTCTGGTATTGCCCTTGACAATACAGTTTCTATTCCAGTCACTGAATCTCCTTTATTTATTAAACCATCTTCCATTCTTCACATTTCCGAAATGCCAGTACCATCCTGGAAACATTAGCAAGCCTGTTTGAAAATGAAAGCAAATTAAAGCAGGTGAATCTGGAAAAAAAAATGCAACTTCTTTACTCCTCCCTCAGAATCTGCGTGTTAGTATCAGAGATAAACATCGGCTGATATTTATTCAGGAGCCCTGAGTAAATCTTCGTTTGTAAAACAGTTCAACAGATGGCCAACTAAGAACTATTTCATTGTCCACAGACAGCCCAAATGCCAAAGCTATGTGGGATGCACAAATGGTGGGAAAGGATTGTATTAGCCGGAACCTCATCACTGTTGTCCACATAGGAATGTTCTGAGAGATTCCTAATTTCACAGCTGAACGGACAGGTGTCCGCTAAGTGAACATTTCTGGAGCTTTGCTACGTGTAGAATTTTATCCAGCTTTCATATCGTATACTCTACCTCCTACGTTCACTTATTCACAGGCACTGAATAGTAACAAGTGGTCTGATTTATTTTAATTACCTCCTTGTCATATTTTATTATTTTAAGAGTACTTCAGATCTTATTTTCAAGCACCACTTTTCAGTTCCCTGGTGTTTTTTGCCACTGACAGACAGATCTTCGATTAATATCCATGTGGCTAAAAGGAAGTAACTTTATTTTTTGTAATGAGTCTTGCTTAATGACAGATTCTTCATGCCTCAATTAGAAGGTGTTTAGTATGCGAGGGAAGCACTAGTAACTTTTTTTACTTTAAGTACTTTTCTTTCATTCAGATCGTTCTGCCTTCACGTTTTGATGGATGGTACCACACATGGCAAGTATTTTTAGCAAAAAGTGGCCATCTGCACGTGAAGGTATTTGGGAGATACTGCAGCTGCTGTAACATTCAGACTCAACTTTATACAGGAAAGACTAGTTAACAAAATGTAAAACAAGAAATCATCACTGCTTAGCCTTTTGACTAAGATGCAGTGTCAGACCAAGCCCAAGATGGGGTGCAATGCCTTTTATCTTGTCAGCTAGGATCTTGTTTGTCTCTGTTGTGGGGACCATAAATTGAATTCAATTGAAATTTGAATTTGGTTTTCAGAGCAAGAAAGGAATGAATTTGGGTTTACCCAGTCCACTCTGAGTATTGGTTTTGCAACTTTAAGGATGGAGTAAAAAAATGTTTTTTAAAAATTGATTGCTTTTCAGCCTTTTTGCTAAGATCTTGCGGAGGATCAGTGCGAGATCAGGTGTAAAGCCTGTTCTTGATGGCTTTAGTCTCATATGACCTTTTTGTGGGGATCATAAGTTGGATTCAATTTGAATTTGAATTAGTTTTTAGAGCAAGCAAGGTATTGGATTTGGGACTTGTGCTCTCCACTCTGCACATTGGCTTTGTAACTCTAAGGGAATATAATTTTTTTTAATTGAAGCATTGATGGCACAGTGTTAGCACTGCTTCCTTACTGCACCAGGGACCTGGGTTCAATTCCTGGGTTGGGTCTGTGTGGGGTTTGTACATTCTTCCAGGGTCTGTATGGATTTCCTCCGAATGTTCCAATTTCCTCCCACAGTCTGGAGGACGTACTAGTTAGGTACAATGGCCCGAACAGGCGCTGGAGTGTGGCAATTACAGGAATTTCACAGTAGCTTCATTGCAGTGTTAATGTAAGCCTTACTTGTAACTAATAAATAAAGTTTAAACTTTATTAGGAGGCTGTATGTTCTGAACTGTGATGGCACGCACAACTAAATGCACTACCTTCAGTCTATACTGTTGAGAAAAGGACCCTGATCTTTATAGGGAGGCAGCGTGGGTGAAAAGGTACATGTTTGCAGGGAGTCAGCTCGGAAGTATCAGGAGTGTGGAGTGTTGAATATAACAGCAAGAACCCATTCGTATTTTTTGACGCCATTTCCCATGCATCGACAAGACAGATGCACAGGCTGGGTGGCTGTTAGCCAGTTAATCAGTGCTAGAAGACTGTTGCCAGGAGAAAGCGGGGGCTCCTGGTGAGTGGGAGGGGGGAAGAGGAATGGGGGGTTGGCATCATGCTAGCAATCCAAGTGGGAGGGCACAGGCTTAAATGTTGTCGAGTTGATTGAAAGAGTGGCAGCGTTTGAATTAGCCATCTGGAGAGAAGTGGCACAGGCCCAGGATTGTGGGTTCGGAGCTGCTAACTAATGGGAACAGAAAATGTACTTGAGGGACCAGGAAAGCAATCCTTTGACCACTTTGCACAATGTCTGCTGAATAGAGATGAGTAATGTCAAACCAGCTTACATTCTCTGAAAATCAAGTCATTAACATGGGTCTTGTAAATAACAACTTCTTATACAGTATGAGCTTCTGTCCTAGTTTAGGGAAGGCTACTAGAACCCAATATTCTTTGAGCTCAGGGCAGAGGTATGAGTGAAAACCATCCAATTTCAGTCAGAGCAGAGGTGGTGGTAGAAGAGGGGGAGGAGTGGCATTGTTAATTAAGGACAGCATTACGGTGGCAGAAAAGACGTTTGATGTGGACTTGTCTGCTGAGGTAGTGTGGGCTGAGATTAGAAACAAGAAAGGAGAGGTCACACTGTTGGGAGTTTTTTATAGGCCTCCCAAAAGTTCCAGAGAAGTAGAGGAAGGGATTGCAAAGTTGATCCTGGATAGGTGTGAAAGTAACAGGGTAGTTGTAATGGGGGATTTTAACTTTTCTAATATCGATTGAAAAAGCTATAGTTCAAGTACGTTAGAGGGGTCAGTTTTTGTTCAATGTGTGCAGGAAGGTTTCATGACTCAGTATGTAGATAGGCCAACAAGAGGCAAGGCTATATTGGATTTGGTATTGGGTAATGAACCAGACCAGGTGTTAGACTTGGAGGTGGGTGAGCACTTTGGTGATAGTGATCACAGTTCGGTTACGTTTACCTTAGTGATGGAAAGGGATGGGCACATACCGAATAACAGTTGTTATAGCTGGGGGAAAGGTAATTATGAGGCTATTAGGAGAGATTTAGGATGCATAGGGTGGAGCAGGATATTGCAGGGGCTGGGGACATCTGAAATGTGGAGCGTATTTAAGGAACAGCTTCTGCATGTCCTTAATGAATATGTACCTTCCAGGCAGGGAGGAAGTGGTCGAGTGAGGGAACCATGGTGTACTAGGGAAGTTGAATCTCTGGTGAAGAGGAAGAAGGAGGCTTATATAATGATGAGACGTGAAGGCTCAGTTAGGGTACTGGAGAGCTATAAATTAGCCAGGAAGGAGCTAAAGAGGGAGTTGAGAAGAGCTAGAAGAGAACACAAGAAGACTTTGGCGGATAGGATTAAGGAGAATCCTAAAGCTTTTTACAGGTATATAAATAATAAAAGATTGGTTAGGGCAAGATTAGGGCCAGTCAGAGATAGCAGTGGGAAGTTGTGCGTGGAGCCTGAGGAGATAGGAGAGACACTGAATGAGTATTTTTCATCAGTATTCATGCAGGAGAAAGACAGTGTTGTCGGGGAGAATACTGCGATACCAGGTTGTAGACTGGATAGGATTGAAGTTCATAAGGAGGAGGTGTTAGCGAATCTTGAGGGTATGAAAATTGATAAGTCCCCTGGGCCAGATGGGATTTACCCCAGGATTCTCTGGGAAGCTAGAGAGGAGATTGCAGAGCCTTTGGCTTTGATCTTCATGTCGTCATTAGCTACAGGTATAGTGCCAGAAGACTGGAGGATGGCAAATGTTGTCCCTTTGTTCAAAAAGGGGAGTAGGGACCATCCTGGAAATTATAGACCGGTGAGCCTGACTTCTGTTGTGGGCAAAGTCTTGGAAAGAATTATAAGGATAGGATTTATAAGCATCTAGAGAGAAATAAATTGATTAGGGATAGTCAGCACGGTTTTGTGAAGGGTAGGTCGTGCCTCATAAACCTTATTGAGTTTTTTGAGGAGGTGACCAAAGAGGTAGATAAGGGTAAGGCAGTTGATGTAGCGTATATGGATTTTAGCAAAGCATTTGATAAGGCTCCCCATGGGAGGCTACTGCAGAAAGTGCAGATGCATGGAATTGAAGGTGATTTAGCAGTTTGGATTAGGAATTGGCTAGCTGATAGAAGACAGAGGGTGGTGATTGATGGGAAATATTCAACCTGGAGTGCAGTTACAACTCTCAAGGATCTGTTTTATGTCCACTGCTGTTTGTCATTTTTATAAATGACCTAGATGAGGGTGTAGAGGGTTGGATTAGTAAATTTGCTGACGATACCAAAGTGGGGGGAGTTGTAGATAGCGAGGATGGATGTTACAGTTTGCAGAGGGACATAGATAGGTTGCAGAGCTGGGCCGTGAGGTGGCAAATGGAATTCAATACGGATAAGTGTGAGGTGATTCACTTTGTAGGAATAACAGGCATATGAAATATAGGGTTAATGGAAGGACCCTTAATAGCGTTGTCGAGCAGAGGGATCTTGGGGTACAAGTACATAGCTCTTTGAAAGTTGGCACCCAGGTTGATAAAGTTGTTAAGAAGGCGTACGGTGTGTTAGCTTTTATTGGTAGAGGGATTGAATTTAGGAGCGTGAGGTTATGTTACAACTGTACAAAACTCTGGTGCGGCCGCACTTGGAGTATTGCGTACAGTTCTGGTCGCCGCATTATAAGAAAGATGTGGAAGCATTGGAAAGGGTGCAGAGGAGGTTTACCAGGATGTTGCCTGGTATGGTGGGAAGGCCTTATGAGGAAAGGCTGAGGGACATGAGGTTATTTTCATTAGAGAGAAGAAGGTTACGCAGTGACCTAATTGAGGCGTATAAGATGATCAAGGGATTGGATAGGGTGGATAGTGAGAGCCTTTTTCCTCGGATGGTGATGACCAACACGAGGGGACATAACTTTAAATTAAGAGGTGGTAGTTATAGGACGGATGTCAGAGGCAGGTTCTTCACACAGAGGGTGGTGAGGGCGTGGAATGCCCTGCCTGCAGCAGTTGTGGACTTGCCTACTTTGGGGGCATTCAAGTGTTCGGTGGATAGGCATATGGATGATATTGGAATAGTTTAGGTTAGAGGGTCCACTGGCCGGCGCAACATCGAGGGCCGAAGGGCCTGTACTGCGCTGTAATGTTTTATGTTCTATGTTCTAATTTCACAAGAGCTCATAGCTGACGGAAGTCTGACAACTGTTCAAGGAACTCCACCTATCCAAAGAATGCTAAGCTGTCAGAGAAGTTAGAACAGCCATTCCAAAACTTGATCGTAACTTCTATCCTGAAAGCAAACAAAATAATATTGTTTTAACTCTAATATTACTGGAAATCCTAATGTTGTTTCAGTCTCTGTATTATTAGAATTGTTTTCTAATTTTTTGATAGTTCTACGGTTTGATTTTACCATTAATAAATGAGACATTAATTACCATTTAGTGCCATGAGAAGATGTATTACACTAGACTGAAGTACTCAAAGCTAAGTGTGTTTTGGAATATAAGAACCTGGTATATACAGGGTTAATGTAGGATTGCATACAATACCTCCTACACAATGATATAACAGCACAAGTCACCCATACATGTTCAGATCTAGACATGAAGATAGCTCTTTGCCTGTATCCTTGACTCTATATACCTATGTATATAGTTACGGACCTCACAGGTTGGGCGTGTGGGGGGGTGGGGAGAAGCGTGAGGTGGGAGGGGAGCGGATCATTCTCCCAAAAGTGCTGAATTGGTGGGAAAACTGTTCTAAATCCTGACAGTTCAGACAGTTTAGCTTCTCACCTGAATCTCCGCACTCTGTGCACTGAATAGGTTCCAGTTGTGAATATCATTAAAAACCCAGGGGATAGGGCGTATTCACGCAGGAAGTTTGACAGTTCAGGAACTCTGCATATGCGCAATGGCCCCAAATTCCTTTTGCTGATCAGCTCAATTGCTGACTAGCCCGGGACCCCCGCAGTGTTGTCTCTCCATCCCCCTCCCACCACCCCATGGCCCAACCATGGCCCCCATGACAATTCTCAGGCCAACCCTAAAACACCCCTCCATTGCCCTGGAGTTCCCCGATGCCCAGGCCCCAGCAGTAGCAATCCCTCTATCTCCATCATCGTGCCAGATACTCTGCTTACTCTTTCCAGGGATCAGAACCGTCCCCCCCCCCACCGCTCCCAGAGGCAGCATTCCCAGCAGCTCATACCTCCCCCCCTTCACCAATCACTACCCTCCCTCTATCCGAGAGTGATCCCAATGCAGAGCGGTAGTGGGACACCCCTACTCCCATCAATCGTACCAAACCCCACTCACAATAGTCCCTGTCCCCTTCACATTGCCCGATGCCCAATGGGCAGTGCTTTGGTGCTCCTCGGACATGGGCATTTGCCCCTTGGGCAGTGTCAAGAATAGAAGTTGGTACTGCCAGAGTGCCCATACTCAGGAGACACCACACTCCCTCTGTCTGACCCGGGGGTGGGGAGGAGGGGGGTGCCCAAGTGCCTCACCTTCATTGTGTGTGGAACAAGTCTGAACCAGAGTGAGGTACTCCTGGTGGTCTGGAAGATTCAACTGGGACCTGGAATCAACCCAGTAATGAACATGCATACATATTTAAAATAGATTAAAAACAGATTTAATTGACTTACTTGCCTTTCTGCCAGTTTCCAGTGTGGTCTGACCGGCAGCTGTCCTGGGAGATGCCCATGCATTCCTGACGAATGTGCAAATCCCCAATCTAGGCCGCAGATGCATGTCTCCCAACCGGACCCGACAGTAAAGTGGCAGGCCGCAACGGGAGAATCACAGCCCTGTTTTTAACTACAGGGACTCCATTAAGAGATGTGTTCTGTGACTAACACCATGGCAATATGTTGGCAGCTAGGGATCAAAAAACACTCAACCTCACAAGAATGCTGAAAAGTTAAGAAAACTAAAATCTTCCACAGATTTTGAATTGAAAGATGCTCCCCATTGAAGCTACAGATGCTGAAAGAATTTGCCAGAAAAAACTCCGGACTGAAGAGCCCGGAAGCTGAAGGCGGAAGTCTGACTGCAGCAGAAGACTCTATAGAATCTCCCTTGGAAGTCCAGCTTCAGCATGCAGTGTTCATAGCCTGCAAAGATGAGCTTTTTTTTTAACTTACAGGTTGCAGCCTGTCCTGAGGAGTCCCTTTTACTAATTCAGTCAGAAGCACAGTTTAAACAAAACTCCAAACCTCAAGCTATGGCTTCCGAGTTGAAAAATGACAATTAACTTGCTCAACCCTTGGGAACCTTGTGCCCATCCAAACCCTTAAACAGTTCATTAGATGCCTCACCACTCATAACCCTACATTGCTGAATAAATCAAGTCAGCAAGCAATCCACACAGCCACTGTTAACCATGATGGTGGACATCGTGGTTAGCATTGCTGCCTTACAGCGCAAGGGACCGGATTCGATTCCTGGCTTGGGTCACTGTCTGTGTGAAGTTTGCACATTCTTCTCCCTTTCTGTGTGGGTTTCCTCCAGGTGCTCCAGCTTTCTCCCACTGTTCATAGAATGTGTTGGTTACATTGATTGGCCATGTTAAATTGACCCAAGTTTTGGAGGGGAATAGCAGAGTAAACATGTGAGATTACAGGGATAGGGTGGGATTGTTGTCAGTGAAGGCTGGATGGGCCGAACAGTCTCCTTCTGTACTGTAGAGATTCTGTGATTCTGTTTCCAGGAAACATTGCAAATCAAAATCCCAACAGCGCACAGATAACTCAAAGGTATTCCATGAGGTCGATACCAATACTGCTTCCCGGGGGGGATCAAAGACTGCACTTCTTCATTTTTGAAATGGTAAACAATCATCTGACAAACTTTAAGAAACATTCAGGTGCCAGCATTACAGCCCTGAAGGAATCATGGTTCAAAGGCCTCAAAGACCACTGACTTCAAACAATGAACAATCCACTTTATGGAGCAAGGCGGGTCTGGCACCAGGTCCTCAACATGATCCTGGAGCTACTGAGGTGTGGCAGCAAATTAGTCTTTAAGCAGATGTGCGTCAGCCTTTCTCTCACCTGAGCAGAGATGTCTGTGTCAACCTAGATTTCCTCAAGATGGAAAAAGATGTCTACATACCACTTTTGTTAGCCAGACAGAAGAGTATCGGCTGAGTACTCAAACATTAAAGAATATTCAAATACAGTCAAACTCCATTCTCTCTTTATGAAACAGATTTATTTAGAATACCGTGTACAGTTCTGGTAGCTACTTTGCTTTAAGTTGATCTTTCTCTACACCTAAGCTATGACTGTAACACTACATTCTGCACTCCCTTGGTACCTTTTCCATGATCAAATTATTTTGTCTATATAGCACACAAGAAACAATACTTGTCACTGTATACTAATACATGTGACAATAATAAATCAAATCAAATCCAATCAGGATGTACAAGATCAATCTTTGCGAAGAAGACCCTGAATTCGAGAGTTGGCAGAGCTCAGCGAAACGGGACTGGTCAAGTTCATTGACACAGGTAGTATCAGAAATCCCAGACAGATAACATAAACTAAAAAGTTATTGTAGTAAATGAGAATTGTTGCATATAGAGTTTGTATAATAAGGATTTGGTAACAAAATTCAGTTAAACCACGGATTGACTCTTGTTCTTTATTTGCCTCATGAGTAAGAACACCAATGAGTAAGACAACAATATCCATGCAATAAAGACTAAGGGCCATTATGTAAAGAGATAATGTGGGTCTGAGTACAGCACGATCCACACAGTGATGGAACAATATTCATGACCTGGATTTGGTGTTGTCTAGGACGGAGATAGCTCAATGCCTGTTGAGCTATTGTGTATATCCATGTAACGCACGGCGGTTAGCATTGCTGCCTCAGAGTGCCTCACTGGCACTCTGGATTTGCTTCACAATTTGGGTCAATGTACTGTGTGGAGTTTGCATGTTTTCCCCGTGTCTGCATTGGTTTACTCCAGGTGTTCCGATTTCTTCCCACAGTCCAAAGGACATGCTGGTTAGGTGCATTGACCGTGCTAAAGTCTCCCTCGGTGTATCCAAACAGGCATTGGAGTGTGACGACTTGGGGATTTTCACAGTAACTTCATTGCAGTGTTAATGTAAGCCTACTGGTGACACAAATAAATAAACTTTAAACCTTAGATACATGCAGTTAATGAAAATTTGCTGTTGACATACAGAAGATTACAAAGATTTCCTACAGAGGCAAAATCTGTAACCAACAATATATTTCTTATATGAAGTTCATATTTTTAATCGTCATTTTAGATAAGTATCTGTTTTGATCAACATGAGGAATGTAGGTGCTATGGAACACAACATTTTCTCATTTTTGACTCTTGTGGCGGAATCTTACTGGCTGAGGTTTGTACGATCCCGCCCAAGGTCAACAGAGAATGCTATCTCTGAGCTTTGCTCACCCCCAGAATCAGGGCAAGCGTGCCAGTAAAATTCCAGCCTTGATGTCATATTAAAGCATTACATATTCAGTACAGCTCCCTCTGCTCTTCTCCAATCATGTGCCTTAACTCCAACTACTGTCGACTGGTTCCTAATGCACCAGCATTAATTTTTCTAATACCTACATACATAATTCTTAAAGCCTCTCTGAGCAATGCAGTCAATCTATCTAATGCCAGTTTTTGCACCACATCATTGGCAGATCTTTGCTGCTGATTCATGCCAAGAGGAGATTAGATTCGGATTACTCAAACTCATAAACCCTTTTCTGCAAGGATAATGAAAAGATCTACATCCCTCCAGTGAGGCTGGATTTATGCTCCAATCATTGAAGCATCAAGTAAACAATATAAGTGATTTGAAGGCAGATAGTCCTGATTGTGTGAAAACTGTCATTTTAAGATGTAGTTATAAGGGTCCCAAGTCCATTTTTGTGATTATAGAGAAAATCTAACTTAACAAGTTCAACTTAATTGCATAAATTGGGTACAGAGCGCATCCCAAGAACAGACCTGCAAAATTTTGTTTCAAATTATTGTTTCATACTATGGGTTGTGGGCATCACTGGCAAAGCCAGCAGTTGTTGCCCATCCATAATTGCCCTTGAACTGACTGGTTTGCTAGACCATCTCAGAGGGCAGTTAAAAGTCAACCACATTTCTGTAGTTCTGGAGTCACACATCGGCTAAACCAAGTAAGGCTGGCAGATTGTCTTCCCTGAAGTACATCTATGAACCCATATACATTCATAGGTTTTTTTTTCAAATCTGATGGTCACCATTACTGATGATTAACTTTCAATCCCAAAGTTTATTAATTGAGTTTAAATATCGTCAACTGCTATAGTGGAATTTGAATCCTGGTCCTGGAACAATAGTCTGGGACTTTGGATTACTATTCCAGTGACATTGAATCATAAGACCCCTACAGTGCAGAAGGAAGGAATTCGATCCATTGAGCCTGCACCCACAACAATCCCATCCAGGCCCCATCTCTGTAGCCCCACATATTTACCCTGTTAATCCCCCCGCCACTAAGGAGCAATTTATCATGGCCAATCAATATAACCTGCACATTTTTGGACTGTGGGAGGAAACAAGAGCACCTGAAGGAAATCCGCACAGTCACAGGAAGAATGTGCAATTCCATACAGACAGTAATCCAAATTGGAATTGAACCTGGGTCTCTGATACTTTGAGGCAGCAGTGCTAATCACTGTGCCACTGCAGCCCCCTTCACCCGCAGCACTGTGCCACAGTGCCAACATAATCACTATACCACTATCTACTCCTGCTTGACAGGATTGTAAAACTATACTTGAACCCTATAAGAGCTTCTTGCATTTTTCTTGATGATGTTACTAAGTTCCCATTTTTTTCACATTTGAGATTTTTCCTTCCCAAGCCAAAGCTTCATTAATCTTGGCCAACACTAGCTTTGAAATTACAGACATGGATTTTTTTTTGTTGTAATTTCTATGCACTTCAATATATCACAGCATATGAAGAAGCGGAGAGCCATTCCTCTGAGGATTGTAAACACGCTGCACAATTAAGATGAGAAGAAGAATTCATGTGAGGTGCATGAAAGTAGTCGCAGTCTCTAAGGCACTGTATGTGATAATATCTAGGACTTGTATTAATTGATCTCTCCATGCATTCTTGGGATGGTTGATGGAGACACATCTCCACCAATCCTCCATCACAACAACACAGGTAACAAAACACTTGTTATCCAAGTTGCCATCACTTAGTGATATTATTGCTTGGCTAACACAGAGTAGTATAGTTCCCTTCAGCACGCATGTGGTAGCAAAATTCAAAACTAGAAGGAGTTCTGCTAACTCAAAAGTGCCAGGGAACTGGTTCAGTTCCTGGCTTGGGTCACTATCTGTGTGGAGTTTGCACATTCTCCTTGTGTCTGCTTGGATTTCCTCCAGATGCTCCAGTTTCCTCCCACAGTCTGAAAGACATGCTGGTTAGATGCATTGACCTGAATAGGTGCCAGAGTGTGGTGACTAGGTGAATTTCAAGTAAATTCATTGCAGTGTTAATGTAAGACTTACTTGTGACTAATAAAGAAACTTTTAAAAAATAGATTGTATTTGATGATTTCCCCAGTAATAGCTAACTACATCAAGGTAGTTCTGCAGGAAACAACAGTTCTGTCTTCATTGTGTAACATTCTCTACACTACGTTATTTGAAGATTAAGAACTGCTAACTGCATTTCATTTAAGAAAACTAAATGTTCCTCTGTATCCATGATTGCTGAGCACACACAAAACCTTAGTCTAGACCTTCCAGCACCCAAATATTGCTTGAATTTCAGTTCTGACATAGAGTGCTAAAATGGTCAAACTGACTTCCAAGTCATCACCACTACATCTATAACCAACCATAGCAAAATGCCATCAACCTCCTGTCCCTGCCTTCCCCAGTTTTAGGGTGGCCCAATGGTTAACACTACTGCCTTACAGTGCCAGGGACCTGTGTTCAGTTCCCAGGTTGGATCAGTGACTTTGCGGAGTTTGCATGTTCTCCCTGTGTCTGCATGTGTGGTTCCTCCAGGTGCTCCCAATTTCCTCTCACAGTCCAAAAGATGTGCTGGTTAAATGCATTGGCCATGCTAAATTCTTCCTCAGTGTATCTGAACAGATGCCCAGGTGTGGCAACTAGGGGATTTTCTCAGTAAGTTCATTGCACTATAAATGTCTATTTGTGGCACTAATAAATAAGCATTAAATAGTAATATGACAGAGGACAACAGCTCATTATCATTTACACAAAATCACTTCTCAGCCTCTGGTGAAGACTGTCACTCTTACACTTTAATCACATTAAATAACTTTTAAAAAATTTGAAGCATTTAGCTGAGCCTACCAGCTAAATTTACTAAACCACTGCAAAAACTCTGAAAAGTGGTAGATCAAACTTTTTTATTAGTCTAACATCAACATATGGTTGCCAATTCTATACTGTAGAATTTGAGAGAGTACTGTATCCCCCACATAATCCCTTTATCACACCAAGTAGGCTAGCCTAAGGTTGAAGGAAACGATATAATGCAGCAGGAATCCATCTCCAATCTTTAATGCACTTAGGAACTGTTATCCTTGGGGGGCAGCCGTGAAAAACTTGCAATCTTGCTGATGAGTCAAAGATGAAAATAAAAAACAATGACCTTAGTTTTTCAACTTTAGATTTTGTCAAGCTATCACTAGTCAGACTTCATCCTGATTACCTGCCAATACCTGTGAAAAGGTCTTAAGGATTTTGGATAACCTCGGTGAAAATATCTCAAGTCACGGATGTCATGGTTGTCCTAAAAATAAGACAAGGAAAGGCCTCCATCTAACATTGAGTAAGAACTAGCTCTAATGGATATGTAATACAGATTTGTTGCTTCCTAAATCTTTAAAGTACCAAAGCTTGAATTGAGTTCAATGAATATCATGTAGACATACCAAAGACCCTTCAATAATTTAGTATGATGCAATATGTATATGCTGAAGAAAGTGCAATTTCAATGAATACTATTAATTTTAAATCAACTAACCATAAATGTTCCATGTGAATGGTTCCATATTATGCAAGGCTCTATTTTGTCTTGTTATTATGGTCAAGATCATTTTTTGGTACTCCGAAAAGCAATGGTTGTTGAGATCAAGCAGTAATTATGGGAAAGGGTTATTAGGAGGAAATAACAGAAATGTGCAACTTATTCACTTAGAAACATAAATTAAATATAACTGTTCAAAAATGTGAGCTGCTTAGTTCTGGCCAGGATGCAAGAATTGTCATGCTTACTGTGTCAACAAACTAATTAGACCACATGTTGACTCCCCTCTGATGTTAAGCCTGGATGAGCACATAACAAGTGGCTAAGGATAAGATGCTTATTTTCTGTATGTTAAAATGTTGTGATTGTAATTGTTCATGTGCATCTACCTACATAAGCCGAAGTGACACAGGACTCAGCCATTATGTGAAGAGACAATGGGAGCTTCACCTTGCCTCTCTTAGAGAAGGCCAGCCTCATCTTGTTCAACTCAAGTATTCAATAGACCCAGGCTAGGCTGTTCCTTGTGTAGGTATCCCAACTGCCAAGAGCTGTTAGCCCATCAGAAGCCAACAGCTCCATTGACTAGCAGTGCAACTTGGAAGGTGATGGCTGTTGCTGCTGTTACACCTACCTGCGATCCATTGTCATTGTTGAATGCAAGATCAGAAGTGAGTATTGGAGAGCGGGGTAATGGGGGCAGATGTATGGGGAAGGGGTCAACAGCAGGAGCAAAATGTTGGTCTCAGTGGGCTCTGTTGTATTATTATAATTATATAGGTTATAAGTATCATTGCTGTATAAGATGCAAGGTAGCAATCACCCATAAGAGATTGGGTAAACACAGTGTGGATTCATTTATTAAGACTAGGCACATAAGAACAGTCATGCATTGTATAAAGTTTGAAGACATCAGAACTGTGCTTCATTTGGGTAATCAACTGAAACTAACTCAACAAAGTAAGAGATAAATGAAAAGGCAATCCCTTAAAGGGATAGAGCATCAAAGTAAACTGAATCTCAAAGGGAACATAAAACATTAAAACAAAATGTGATTAAAGACATCAGAGATGTGCGTGTGTGTGTGTGCGCGCGTGCGCATATGCGTGCATGCATGTGTGTGTGCGTTATGTGGTCTGCTAAAAGAAATGGTGAAGTTAAAACTAGAACACATGATACATTTCCCTTCTGGTGTTAACATGTTGACATCCCTTAAAGGGATCTCGAAAATTCCCCTTCCTTTTTATAAATACTTACTCCCTTCTAAAGAAGTATAACTGTTTAATGAGTATGTTGATGTTTAGTTACCATTACATTAGTGCATGGAATTAACGATTCCATAGACGGGATTCTCCAGCTGCCATCGTCCCAAAACTGGAAAATCCCATCCGAGGTTAATGGAGCTTTGTATGGTCAGTGTCCCACCCACTAAATTCCTGTGGCAGGCGGAATAGCAAAATTCCACCTCTAATGCATAATGGGAATCTGCAGGTACATCCAGATCTTGTGATTGTAACCTTGTCTGGCGGTTTCCCTGATTGCTCTTAGTGATCACTGGTATCATCATTCTTACATGTTGTTCCTGGTTGCATTTAGGATCTTGCCCTGAGTGAATATGTGTGATATTTTAAGAGCTGGGATGGATCTGATTTGTCCTCAGTGAAGTCCAGCCATTCTGTTTTCATGTGCAATGACTTCATTGGACCTTGTTTCTGAACAGATCTTTGTCATCACCTATTATGTACCTTCTGCAGAATCCTGGATCCAACTATAAATTTGGCAATTCTGCACCTGCATTTTTATAATTCACGTATATCATCTTTTCTTGTAGTTTTATAAGTTGTTGCCTGGTTTCTGAAAGAGTCAAATGGGTTAGGATAGGTAAATAGGTGCACACACTGCTCTGCTAATTATGATCTCTGGCTGGTGATGCAATATGTTCAATTAAAGGTATTGCTCTTGGATGTAAAATGATGATGTGTAGATCTTGCTTAGTCAGTCTACATTTGAGAATTAGGGATTTCACTATGTGAATCATTCATTCAGTTAGGCCATTAAATTTGGGGTAATGAGGAGAAGTAGTGTGATTTTCCACTTCTCACATATATCCTGAAATATCTTACCAATAAATTGCAGGTCACTATCAGTAATGTTCTCTCTATGCACATTAAGTTACTGAAAAATATTACTTAGAGCGTGTAAAACAGTTGTACTTGACTTATTGTTGAATAATGGGATACTTGGTTAAGTAGTCAATGATGCTGATGAAGTCAGTGCCCTAGACATGAGATTGGATGTGATTTTGGATCCAGGATGAGTAGAAATCTCATTTGGAATCAATTGTGCTTTGTGCTGACTTGGCAAATGTTCTTGACACGCATCACACTTCTTGATGACGACTTCAATATCATTGTTCATACCCAAATATAGACTGTCTTTCTTATGAGTTTTCTCCACCACTCTAATGCTGCAGCTTCAATGTGGTCTGTCTAAAATGTCATGGATCGCCACATGTCACGTAGCAATTTTTCATTCATTTGTGGAACATGGGTGTCACTGGCTGGCCAGCTTTATTGCCTATCCCTAGTTGCCCAGGGATAGTTGAGAGTCAAACATATTGTTGTGGCTCTAAAATCATATGTAGGCCAGACCGGGTGACGGTGGGAGACTTCCTTCCCTAAAAGATATTAGTGAACCAAATGCATTTTCCCAGCAATTGACAATGGTTTCATGGTCATCAATAGATTCTTAATTCCAGATACTTGACATAAGGTTGATCACCACATTATACCTGTACTTAACCTTACTGTCAGCTGTCTTACCATCACTGATGTGGAGCTGCCGGTGTTGGACTGAGATATGTTCTAAAAGCTTGTGATACCAAATAAACCTATTGGACTTTAACCTGGTGTTGTGAGACTTCTAATTATTACCACCACTGGTCATCACATTGCATTATTATATGATATAAGTCCTTGAGCTTAATTGCTATATAAGATACAAGAGATCAATCACTCATAAGGAGTTGGGTAAACATAATGCACGTTTATTTGTTAAAATGAGGCACATGAAAACAGTTATACAAAGCTATAAAACTTGAAGACCTCAGAACTGTGTGTGTGAATCTGATCTGCTCAAAACAAAAGCAACATGAAGACTAGACCACACAACACATTCCCCTTCTGGTGATGTTATGTTGCTTTCCCATAAAGGCATGTTATAATAAGCCCCTTTTTCTCAAGGTTGGATCCTTTTGTCAAGCATTTAAATGAAAAGCTCCCTGAGATTGCACCAATTTTACCACAGAGCTTTATTTCCAACCAGCTAATGTAGCCTAAAATGGTTTGCTGTAATTCTAAGCTCTGGGACATTACAGATGAGTAGCTGCCATGCAGGAGATTGGAAGTCGGGGGGCTGAGTGAGGGAGAGGGATAGGACTGAAGGTTTCCCCCAAAATAAATGGCAATTCAAACTTCCAAAATAATATTTTAAAATTTGAAAACCCTTCATCAAGCCAAGTATTACAATGCAGAACAGAAAACTTAATGCTGTGAATCATTTATTGACTTGGGTTTTCTTGCTGCAGTTGAGTCAATGACACTTCACCACATTGTTTCACTCATTCAATCTTCATCATCAAATAAACGCAAGCAGCCTTCAGTTTATTTTGATGTCATAACATTTTTTTTGGAACTTCAGACTGTTTTATGGCAAAATATTGTTTCTCCAAATACGAAGCATATTTACATAAATCTATGTAAACAAGTCTGCACTAAAGCTGACTGCTTTTTCTCAATCTGTCTTCCACATTTTAGGCAATAAAAAAAGTATATATTATATATATATAACTTGGAATGAATGCATTTGTCGGTTAGCAAGTCTCTATCCACTTGAGTAATTACTACTTACTAGAAAAGCACAAGATTGCTGTGAAGTTACTCAGTTATTCTACTATCCTGATCTTCTACTTCAATTTTTTCTGCTGAGACATAATGACATACTTAGTATGTTTAGAATGAGATGTAGTCTGCATGTGTGGTCTGTGCCTCCAAAAGAGTAAAAGTCAAATAAGGAAACAAGCACAGGAGATCTTTCTGGCAAAAGAAGAGAGATTGTTGGTTTACTGTCTTGGCACAGATCTCACCCATTGTAACGATGGCTGCCTCACAGTGCCAAGGATCCAGATTCAATTCCCAATTGGGTCACTGTCTGTGTGGAGTCTGCACGTTTTCCCCATATCTGTATGGGTTTACTTCAGGTGCTCTGGTTTCATCCCACAGTTTGAAAGACATACTGGTTAGATGCATGGGCCATGCTAAATTCTCCTCAGTATACCCGAACAGATGCCAGAGTGCATCAACTCAGGGATTTTCGCAGCAACTTCATTGCAGTGTTAATGTGAGCCTACTTATAACACTAATAAATAAACATAAACTTCTTGGAGAGAGTAATGTTTCTTAACATTATTCTGAAAAAACTTAAAGAAAAGGTAGACCAGTTTAAAATACTTATTTACAGCCATGAACAGGAGTGATTATATCTAAATTTTGTTGGAAATTTTTGGAACTGTAAAAGAATGTTCCATTTTATATTTTTTTAAGCATTTTCCCTTGCTACCAGTCCATTTACTGTGGCATGTCTACCCTGAGCAATAAGTATGAAAAATCTTTGATTTTTATTAACCATCACACATTAGAAGTTGTTCCAATAAAACCGTTCACAAGAGAGAAGTGAATTAAATGGCTAATTTTATGGTGAGATAAATTGCAATTCCTCAGATTTACATACTGTATTTCAGGGAAATTTCGTCAAAACTGATCTGGATTTTAGCTCATTGTCATCTTGATGTGTAATTCTCTATGTCAATTAGTTCTGTACACCAAATATTCAAGAGTGAATTTGATGTATTTCATGAGATTTTTATTTTTGTTCTGTTTCTCTGTCTTAAACCCAGCTTCATACATTTTTCACACCAAAAAGTAACATTTGAGCAATTTTCAAGGCTAATACAGAGGAAATCCGGCTCATTATAGCTGGTGAGATCTGTTACTGTAATATTTTTAAGTTTTTTTATTAGTTTCACAAGTAGACTTATATTAACACCTCATTGAAGTTGCTGTGGAAATCCTCTAACTGCCACAGTTAGACACCTGATCAGGTACACTGAGGGAGAATTTAGCATGGCCAATCCACCTAACTTGCACACCTTTGGATTGTGCGAGGAAACTGAAGCACCCAGAAGAAAGCCATGCAAATACGATGAGAATATGCTGACTCTATAAGGCAGTGACACAAGCCAGGACTCGAACCCAGGTCCTTGGTGCTTTGAGGCAGCAGTGCTAACCACTGTGCCACTTTGCACCCAAGCCAACCTGCTGAAATTTTTGGATGGATTTTTAAATGAGCAAGCAAGAGCACCTGCCTGAATTAGGCTGGACTTCACCCTTTGATCTTGAATTTATCTGATTAACATGCAGATTCCACACAGGTAATCACCCAGGGCTGGAATCAAACTTAGGTCTCTGGCACTATGAGACAGCAATGTTAACCATTGTACTACCATGACGCCTCAAGATTGAAACCCTCCCTCAGTGTGTTGAAATCCTGACAAATTGCACTATTGATGCTTCCCTGAGACTTCAAAATTGTGAAACTCTTTACCTCTTTCAGTCCCCTCTCCCCCCACTATAATTTCATATAATCAAAGCCTAATTTAGCAACATTTTATCATTATTTCCTCATTTCAACACTTTGGTTACTTCCAAGCTTAGAAATGTCTTGTATTGCAGACCATGGTCATTCAAATATGCTTAAAGTTAAAAATTTATTTATTACTGTATGGCTTACATTAACACTGCAATGAAGTCATTGTGAAATTCCCCAAGTCGCCACACTGTGGCGCCTGTTTGGGCCAATGCACCTAACCCGCACGTCTTTCAGACTGTGGGAGGAAACCGGAGCACTCGGAGAAAACCCATGCAGGGGAGAACGGGGAGTGATCCAAGCTGGGAATTGAACCTGGGTCCCTGACGCTGTGAGGCAGCAGTGCTAACCACTGTGCCACCATGCCGCCCATCCCACAATATGCCTCACAATTTAAAAACAGTTTCTAGCAGAAAGCTCTGAAACCAGTGGGTCAGATTCACACATCCCTTTGCAAAGACACATTTTAATTTTTATGACACTCTTAATCAAAAAGATGGTTGCACATTTGTGCTGCAGGCAATTTTGTCTATGCCAACTCATTAAGAGGAATAACAGTAAACTGGACCATTACAATCTGCTTTTCATAGTGATAATTTAACATTTCTTTTGCAGCTGACAAGCCATTTGTGCAGGATAAGTGATGGGTGATACATTGATCCAGCTGCAGTCTGTGAATATCAGCAGTTACATAAAACTGCACAATGTAAAAGCCATTCGCTTTATTGAGCAGATTTTGAGAAAATCTGATCAATAATTTAGAAAATCATCATTAGTTTCTTGGATGAGGAGTGGCCAATGAACTTGTTAGAACCTGGTTCAGAAACCCCAAAATATATAATGAAACCAGACAAAACCCTAACAATTTTACCATTAGTGTGAGGATAAGATGTTCCACTACAGCCACAATTCTACGGATGAACTAGGCAGTTTTTATCAAAACAAGCTTTATTTAACAATACAATTAAACTATGATAAATCAATTAACTTAACTTTTAACGACTGAACAATACTTGAACATAAAGATAAAAACAAAATACTGCAGGTGCTGGGATCTGAAAGAAAAAGAGAAAATGCTGGACAATCACAATGAGACTAACAGCATCTGTGAGAGATTTCAAGTCTGGATGACCCTTCATCTTAAGTGCTAACCAAGCATATTATTTCCAATCAAGCAATATTTCACTTGTAGACTTAAAACCATTTTTATTTGATTCAATTTTACTTATTATCATCACATGTATTGGTATACAGTTCAAAGTATTGTTTCTTGTACACTATATAGTCAAAGCATACCATTCATAGAGTACATAGGAGAGAAGGAAGGTAGAGGGTGAAGAAAAAAGTGTTAATGCCATAGCTAGACTATAGAGAAAGATGAATTTTATGCAATATAGGCCCATTCAAAAGTCTGATGGCAGCAGGGAAGAAGGTATCCTTAACTCAGTTAGTATGTGATCTCAGATTTCTGTATATTTTTTCCCAACAGAAGAAGGTGGAAGAGAGAATGTCCAGGATGTGTGGGATTTTTGATTATGCTGGCTACTTTCCTGAGGCAGCAGTAAGTGTAGAGGAAGCCAATGGATGGGAGGCTGGTTTGCATAATGGATTGGGCTACATTCCCAACTCTTTCTTGCAATCGTGGCCAAAGCAGAGCTGTGATATATCAGGAAAGGATACTTTCTATGGTGCTTCTATAAAAATTGATGAGAGACGAAGTGAACATACCAAATTTTTACCCTCCTAAGAAAGTAGAGGTGTTGGTGAGCTTTCCTAACTATACCATCAGTGTGGAGGGACCACGACAGGTTTTGGTAATCTGGATATCGAGAAACTTGAAGCTCTCAACCATTTCCACTTCATCCCCATTGATGTAGACAGGGCAAATATATTATGAAAACACAGGCAAACTTCCTTTGGCGAGGTTAATTTTTTGCCACTGGAGAGGGAGAAACACGTCTTTGTTCTGCTAGCCCCAGGCAGCAACTGTTCTTGGTTTTTAAAGTGAAAATGAAACAGTTTTGTCTGCAAGCTTAGTCCCTCCCAATAACCATATAACTCTACAAAATAACACAAGCTGAACTAAAATCAGGTATCATCCTGCATTCTCAGCATTTGAGCTGCATGTTTTCCCAGGCAAATCAGTCATTGTAAAAAACATTGCCTCTTAAAGCAGCCCCACCTTAACTATAAAATAGAGCAAAATAAAACAGTATCATCACATCTCTGCTTTAAAAAAAGAACCAACAATATGAAAAGATGGCTTCAGTTTTCAAAAACTCTAGTTTTCGCACTATTAGAAGTCTTATCTTAAGTCTTAAGTCTTAATAAGATATCTTATTACGTTTAAGCATGCAAATTTATCAGTAGTATAGTCCAGTTCAGTCTTTCTCTTCCAAAATTGAACCTTTCATCAAAGTCATGATGAAGCATCTATAATCATGTTCTCTCTTCCTGCTTCTGCTCAACATGATGCTGTTGTTCAGACACTTCTTCTTGCTTTTCAGAGGTTTCCTTATGTTTTCAGTCTTGCTTTCATTCAAAATCTGAGCCCCATTCTGTTGTCAAGATTGTAAATTAATTCTGATGATGTTCTCAGAGACCTGGGCATTATATGGAGGGTAAAGATTTACACTGAATGTAAACTGGCACAAGCCACTATGGATTTGCTTTTTAATTTCCTTCACTGAGTTCAGTGAACTGAGTTTTTTTTAATTTTCAGACTCCCAAAATGTCAAAACAAAGTAATCTTTCGTCCAGGAGTTGAGCTGCTCACAAACTTCGTCAAAGAGAACCTGTCCCTTTGCACTACTTTCTCAATTTCAATTGTGTTGAGGGCCATCCAGAAGGGTCACTTTATCCCTATCCCCTTTCTTGTTAACTGGCCTTAGTTTCTCTGTCAGATAATCCAAATCCACTTTGTGTTGCAAAATATTACGTTCAAAATTCTTTCTGAGTCTCTGTTTGTAGCTTCTGGTTATGATTTTTTTCTTTTTCTGCATTCTTGACTTGCGCTATTACATTTATAATTACAACACAATCCTCAATTCTGAAACTGATTGATAGCCTTCATATGTATTCTTCTCTCCGCCCGGAAGCTACACTGATGAAGTAAATTGGACACTCAAGGATTGGGAAAGTAAAAGTATACCTTTCTGTTCCAATGTAGCCTATTAATTCCTGCATTTGTTCTGGATCTCCATCACCATTTTCTGCATATTCTTTGACAAAGATATATAGCCGATTGGCTTCTTTGATGTCAAGATTTGTCATAACTCTGGTTTTAGTGATCATTGTAGCAGCCAAGCTGCTGCGAAAATCATCATAATTTACTCAAACATCAATTGTGAACGATACTGTTTCTCTGGGTATCCATGTTTGTGCAAGTTGTCTCAAGTCATTTTCTTGTTTCAATTCTTTTTCTTGTTGCAACTGTTTCATTTGTAATTGAATTCTAGCCAGTTCCAATGATTCAGACTCTGTTTCTGACAATTGTAAATGCTGAACTATTACTGAAATTTTCTTGTGCTTCCCTACCCTTTCAGGCAAAGTCAACTTGATCTTATTTGCCAAATCCAAAAGCTTTGTTTTAACCATCTGTTTTAAACCACTCCAAGTGACCTCTTCGCCACCTAGCAAATCTTTAGCCATTGAAAGAGACATTTCTTTTCACAAGGCATTCCTGATTTAAATTAACCAAATGTAATACCTGGAAAAAAATACTTCAACCCTGTTGTCTTATAGCTTTTAATCCTTGAAGAGCCACCATTTTTTGTTAGGGTACCAGACAGTACATTCCAAACTCAAAACCATTTCCGTCTCGAAGCACAAGAGCAGCAGACACATGGGAGCACATCACTGGCAAGTTCCCCTCGAAATTTCATCATCATGAATTGGAAATGAATCATCGTTCTCAGTTGCTGGGTCAAAATTCTGTAAATTCTCTATCTAACAGTGTTGTGGGTCAACCGCACAGAACATGAACTTCAATGATTCAAGGAGGCAGCTTGCCACCACCTTCTCAAGGGCAACAAGGGTGGACAATAAATACTGGCCAACCAGTGACCTCCTGTCCCACAAATGAATATTTTAAAAAATCAGAAACCCCAAGGTATATAATGAAGCCAAGCTGGTCTTAAACAATTTTCTACTTTGGCATTAATGTGAGGATCGGATCATTCACTGCAGACCTAATTATTGACAAACTAGGGAGCTTTCAGCAAAACAAACTTTATTTAACAATACAGTTTAACTATAACAAATGAATTAGCTTAACTTTTAACAATTGAACAATACTTAAAAATGATAAGATAAAATTTTTAACTGCTAACCTAGCACTATGAACTCCAATCAAGCAATATTTATCTTACAGGCTGAACCTCTACTTTAAAATTAGTTAGCAAAACACAGCAATATTTGCTTTGACTAAGGTTAACAGTTTTGAAGCTTTCAGAAAGCCTCTGGAGAGAGAAAGACATACATTTCCATCCCCTCCAGATCCCAGGTAACAATTCAGCTTTTAACGTGAAAATGAAGCTGTTCTTTCCTGCAAGATTAGCTCCTCCTGTTAACCACATGACCTATCAATCAACCTAATCAAAAACTGACATAACTCTCTCTATCTAGTCTAAAATTCCAGAAAAACATAAGTAAACAAGAGTTCTGTAAAGAAAACATTGCCAAATTCAGTTATTATTATTTGTGCTGCATGTCTTCCCAGACAAACTGACTCTTGTAGCAAATATTTGTAACAAAACATTGCCTCTTAATGCTGCCCCATCTTAAATATTGAATATAGCAAAATAGCATGGTGTCATCACAAGCCTACATCACACTTTTGGAGCATGACTGAACTCACATATTGCTTACATAGAGCTGAAAAGAAGTCAAGTTGGTAATCACATACTACAATCACACCCATAGTTAAACAAGTAATTAAAAGCAAGGCAGACTTAACACTGTGCAGAATATTTATAGAGAAGCATGTGAATCATAAGTGGGATACCAAACATTTAATCTATTTTGTCATTTGACCTTGAAGAAAAGCAAACATGATTTTACAAAGGATAAAATAAACTGAGAACATGCATTTCTAGGGGAATTCCAGGGGAATTCTAGGGGAATTTCACAGTAACTTCACTGCAATGTTAATGTAAGCCTTACTTGTGACTAATAATTAAACTTTACCTTTCCTTTGTAAAACTGCTGTATTTTCCACGCTTCCTGGTGTTGGATTTTGGAGGCGCGGGGAGAGAGGTGGCTGGGGTACCCCAAATACATGCCATGGAATCCCTCTCAGAATTTACAGCTAAGCATTCTGCGTAGTGATTGCCCAAAAATGTTAATTTCCCCTGGGCAATTGCTGTGTCAAAGACTTTGTATCACAAGCTTCAGATGATTATGGCTTTGTAACACCAAGTTAATACTAGGGAAAGTTAGAATTAAAACCTTTTCTAACATCTAGTTAATTATTGTAAAGATGCAGACAAACAGCTTGCTCTGGATGACTCCCAAGCACCCAACCCTTCCTTGACTCCATCCCCTCCATTCAAGTAACCTACCCACCCAACACTGCCTGACCTGATCTAAACCACATACCCTCAATACGACTCTCCCTTTCTAGGCCAACTCAGCATCAGTACCCCCCAACCAAATCCCACACTCCCGACCCCACCCCATACCATTAATCCGGTTGGACACTACCACAGTCTGACCTGATCTCCATGCCTCTGCCTGACCCACCGACTACCCAATATCCAACCATCCCCACCCCACTGATGTCGACAGCACCCAACCCCCAAACACCAGAAATCTATGGGTGGCATGTGGCACAGTAGTTAGCACTGCAGCCTCACAGTGTCAAATTCTCAGGTTTGATTCCTGGCTTAGGTCACTGCCTGTATGGAGTTTGTACGTTCTCCTCTTGCTTGCAAGGCTTTCCTCCAGGTCTCTGGTTTCCTCGCACAGTCCAAAAATGCGTGAGTTAGGCGGATTGGCTAAGATAAATTGCCCCTTATTGTCAGGGGGACTGTCAGAGTAAATGTGGTTACAGGGATTGAGGTTGGTGCAGACTCGATGGGCCAAATGGTCTTCTTCTGCATTGTAGGGATTCTATGAATCTGCACTCTCCCTTGATGTTTGACCTCTCTAATGTCTGACATGTCCTCCTACCCATTGATCTCTCTCTAAATCCAAAAACGTATCCACTTGCCTTACACACTCATCTCTTCAAAGAGTTGTTTATTTCAAACTTACCTACATTAAAAAGGTAGGCAAGGGTCAGGTTGGCTGGTTAGTTGGATTGGAGACAGGTCATCCAGAGTGGGGTGCTGGTCAGGGTCTTTACAAAACTTACTTAGATGTTAGAAGAGGTTTTAATTCTAACTCATCCTGAGTAACTCTTGGTGTAACAAAACCAGAATCATCTGATTTTGATTTTTTGATTTGATTTGATTTATTATTGTCACGTTATTAGTATACAGTGAAAAGCATTGTTTCTTGCATGTTATACAGATAAAGCACACTATACATAGAGAAGGAAAGGAGAAAGTACAGAATGTCGTGTCACAGTCATAGTTAGGGTGTAAAGAAAGATCAACTTAACATGAGATAGGCCCATTCAAAAGTCTGATGGCAGCAGGAAAGAAGCTGTTCTTGAGTTGGTAGTACATCACTTCAGAGTTTTGGATCTTTTTCTGGATGGAAGAAGGTGGAAGAGAACATATCCGGGTGCTTTGTTACGCTGGCTGCTTTTCTGAGGCAGAGGGAAGCATAGGCAGAGTCAATGGCTGGGAAGCTGGTTTGCGTGTTTGTCCAATTTCCCTCTCCTAAACTTCAACATTGGGCCTCATGAACAGCAGTGCAACCTGGATCGCTCCCAACCTGAGTCAGAAGGTTGGAAGAAACAGGCTGGGAAATATTTGGCTACACCAGTGAAGTTACAGCTCAATATTTCAGTGAAGTCTTAATCCAGTCATTGTATGTAAATACAGAATTCACCTGAGGAAGCATCATTTACTCTTCCTGATAGTTTTCTTCATGGACTGGCTCTTCATCTACTGGTCAATGCAGGAATCAACTTGCAAAATGCAGAACATGGCTTTTCCCCTGCACAGCGCCAGTCCATTTTGGGGCGACCCTTTTAAAGGGTGGGAAGTCTTTGGATGTAAGGCACACAGGCACCTCTTTTGAGTTTGGGTTCCCTGCTCTGAGGGCCACAGGAATATTGTATTTCCACCCCACAAACTACTTTTCATGTGGTGGTGCGGGTTTGGAAGTCAAACAATAAATGCACACTCTTGGGTAGTTTATGACCCCTGATGAATGCCTGCTGAGATGTTGGGAACATTCTGACGGTTAAGTGTAAAAGATTTTGACATCTTCAAATGTTGTTACGGGATGCGGTACTGTAGTATAGGAGTATTTTTAATACAGTGAATTATTATAGGACTGTATCCTGCTGTTACAACTGTGAGGCTTGGAAGATTGTTATTTTTAAGAACAATGTCAATGTTTATTAATGCTATATTTTGAGACAGTGGAAGTGAGTTTGAGTTTCCCCACCTCGCTGCCCCGCCCCCGCTCTCTCACACCACCCTGCTCTCAAGACATGTTTCGGGGCAGCGGATGCAGCCTATCATCAGCCTGCAGTGGGGGGAGGGGTGGATCACGGTCAGCGGGAGCGGAAGATCACACCAACGGGGACAGCCAGAAAATTCCAGCAGGCATCATTAAATTTAGAGTAGGTGAAAGGGATCATGTGCCTGAGTATATGTCTGGATGGTCTAATGATTAACAATCAAAAGAAGTATCTCAGATTGCTCTACTGAGATGGAGGTACAAGATAAAATGTGTTGGTTAAACCCTCCTGTTATGTTTGTGATTTAAATGTACATTCAGTTCTGAATTTGGAAATGTGGTTATTGTACTTTATTTTTAATTCCAAGTATTTGCTCTTTTCTGTTGACAGACAATCTGCTTTGAAATGAAAATGTAATACCATCTGTCCTTTCAGTTTTGGGGTCTTGTAACTGCAGTCTAATTTCTCGGTTGCTGTGGCGATGTTGCATGTTTGGCTGAGTTCCAAAAGCTGTGAGTTTTTTTTCAGCTTGGCAGATGTCCTATTAATATAGCTGTTCAGGGGAATGATTGACACTTTAAAGAGGTTGTGATAACTTAATCTATCATTGATGCGGTTTCTGACTACACAATCACTTATTTACACAAATTAATGGCCTCACAAGATAGTTAATTTTCTTCCTATAGGAAATCAGGATTCTTTTCTTTTGAGGAATCAGTGAAAAAGGTTTGAATGAGTCTTTGTTACTATTTCTTCGCAACTGCATGTAAAATAATTCCTATTGCTATTGCATGGCTCCTGAGGACTATATTTAATGCATACTGGGTAAGCGGCTGTGGAGGATAGATAGGGGGAATGGAGGGGATATGGCAGATCTGAAGGGGCATGGGCCTATCATAGAGTGGCATGAAAACTCCACTACAGTTTCTGAAAATCCATACCCCTCCCACCTCCTTCATGGCTTGAAAACTGCACCTCATCTATATCCTCGAACTTTGCACAAAAAAACAAAATTTCCAAGTAAGGCCAGTCAGGTTTGCATTTTAGGAGTCAGGGAAGGACCCAATATGAATACCTGGCCCCATCATTACAGCAGCTCATATACTATTAGCAACTGCTTATCATCCTTCTCCTGATGTTTCTGTAGTTTGTTGCTTGTCATTCCAAAGCTGATAATGAGAACTCTTCCCATCAAAATATTGTGCAATGTGTAAAGTTTTACAAAGCTTCAGTAGTTTGGAATCATATCTCCTAAACAACTTGAGCAAGTAAAATGCTGGCCACAATCTCCTGCCCCTACAGGAGTTGCGCAAAGAAACAGGCAGATTAAAAAATTTGGTGGGTTGGCTTTAGAACCTAAACCCGAAACCTTTCCACCTCTATATGAAGTAGGTTCTGGGCGGGAAGGCTCACATGATTGATTTTTTTTTTCTCCTTGTCTCCACTCAAGTCCCTTAAGGAGGCAATTAACGACCACTTACAAGCCTCTGTCTGCCTTCACCACAATCTTCCCAGCTCCAGTTGGGCCGGCCAGCATGCACTCTTCAAAGAGTAAAATTATACGGATTATACGTGAAGTGAATAGAAGGGGTCTGTGCTAATTGGTGCATGATCAAGGATGTAGATAGGGGCCAGCGGAGTGTTTGCTGATAATCTCACACCCCCCCCCCCGCATCTTTCTCTTCCAAGCCACATGTTCCCTTCTCCCCACAACTCTCATCCCGTAAGAGTCACCCCAATTTTCCTTTTTCAGGGGTCGCTGCACAATCCTGGAACTCAGTTGGTTGTGGGGGGGCAATGTTGTTCCTGCAGCAGCCATGGCCTCCATCATTGCACTGCTGACAACAAGAGTTCCAGCCTCTGATTGGCCAGCAATCATGGTGCTTAGTCAGGAAGAAAGGCTGCTGTGGTCCACTTGTTGCCAGATGGGCAGAAGATGGGGCAGGGCTTCCTCCTTAGAGTCAATGCCCTCTTTCACGCAGTAGGATAGGCACCCACCAAGAACAGAAGATTCCACCCATTGTTTTAGAAACTCAATATTGCTTCAAATAGGATGTGATAAGCTTATGTGCTTCATGAAATCTGATCTCTGCTGAGGTGTGGGGTTAAGAACAAGTGTCATCAATCATACTTCTCGCTTATAGCTGTATGAAATCATTGACACTTATTTCTTTGTAGCAACAATTCCAGGGTGGCACAGTGGCACAGTGCTGCCTGAAAGTGCCAGGGACCCAGATTCAATTCCCTGCTCGGGTCACTATCTGTTCAGACTCTATATGTTCTCCCCTTGTCTGCTTGGGTTTGGGTTTCCTCTACATACTGAAGCTGAGTTTGATTCCAGCTTGGATCACCATTTGTGCTGAGTCTACATGATAGCGCTGTGTCTGTATGGGTTTTCTCTAGGTGTTCCGGTTTCGTCCCACTGTCTGAAGCTGGTTAGGTGCATTGGCCATGTTAAATTCTCCCTCAGTGTACCTAAACAGATGCCAGAATGTGGCAACTAGGGGTTTTTTGCAGTGTTAATGCAAGCCTACATATGACACTAATAAATAAATTTCATCATTTCCAGATTGTTCAAATGATATTTCTTCTTTTTCTAGTTGGCAAAAGATTGTGTTTGGCATATTAATACTTACATGTAAAAATGTTCTTTAATGCTCCTTAAATCTATATATCAATTTATGTTAGTAAAATTGTACCTGTTGCCACTTTTACCTGTTCACTGTTGAGATACACATCAGGATGCTTAGCATTGTAGATATTTGGTTACAAATCAATGCACAGAATAACAGAGTGATGCAGGGATTAGTTTAGCTCAGTTGGTTGGACAGTTGGGTAATGATGTAGAGATGATGCCAACAGTGCATGTTCAATTCCCGTAGCTGAAATTATTCACAAAAGCCCACTTTCCCAACATTGCCACTTGCCAGAGGTGTGGTGATCCTCGGGTTAAATCACCACCAGTCAGCCTATGGTCATCTAGGACTTTGGTAACTTTACCTTTTACCCAGATTCAGTAACATTTACTGAGAAAACTGGTGGATTTTACTTCTGTTGATAGTGCACAGTGGATAATATTTCGATCCTTGCATGTCACGCAGCATGTTGAACAGAAACCATGTTGAGGCTGAGCCATGTTACATACTGTCTCTTTGTGGGGTCCATCTTGTCACATCTATTGCATTAGATTCAACCCTTGAGCTATTTTCCTCCTTCCCCTCATTGCATTCCGTATTCAACAGCTTCTTCCACTCCAGTTCAGCAAAAACAAACTCTGTTATAAGTTTCGCACTTCCCTTCTTATCATCAGCTACTTTCCATTAAAATTAATTTCAAGAAATAAGAACAGCCTGATGAGAATTAAACTGATTGCTTGAGAAATCATGTAAACTTAATTAAAACCACTGCATAATACTGATTGTGGAGATTGTTATTTTATCAGTTTGGATTGTGATCCATCAGCTGGATATAAATCTTTTATTTTTAATGGAACAAAATTAAGCATTTGCAACTATCTTCTCTCTGAAGTGTCAAGTGGATATTCCATCTTCATCTTCTGAGGTCTTCACCTTCATACATGCCTGTTCAATACAAAAAACATTGAATCCATACAGTGCAGAAATAGGCATTTGACCCATTGAGTCTGCACTGACCACAGTCCCACCCAGGCCCTACCCCCATATCTTTATATATTTACCTGTTAATCCCTCTAATCTATCCATCTCGGGGCACTAGGGAGCAATTTTAACATTGCCAATCAACCTAACCCATATATCTTTGGACTGTGGAAAGAAACCAGAGCACCTGGAGGGAACACATGCAGATACGAGGAGAATGTCCAAGCTCCACAAGACAACGACCCAAGCTGAGAACTGAACCCAGGTCCCTGAAGCTATGAAGCAGCAATGCTAACCACTGTGCTACCGTGTCACCCTATCTGAAGGCACCGGATACTGGAAAGACAATGGCCCCTGATAACATCTTACAACTAGCTTGTCTCCTTCGACAAAATATTCCATCACAGCTGAAACACTGGCATCTACCATGCAAAGTGGAAAACTGCCCTGGTATGCCCTGTCCATGAAAAACAGGACAAGACTGTATACATTTAAAAAAAGGATGTAAATGCATTTGAAACAGTTCAGAGGAGGTTCACCAGACTCACACCTGGAATGTATGGACTATCTATAGAAGAAAAGTTGGAAGACTAAGCTTGAATATGCTGGATTTAGAAGAGTAAGCGGCCTTTTGATTGAAACATAATCGTATCCTGAGGAGTTCTTGACAGGATGGATATGGAGAGGATGTTACCACTTGTGGGAGAATCTAGAACAAAAGGGGCTGTTTAAAAATAAGGAGTCACTGATTTAAAATGGAGGTGAGATGAAACTATTTTTCTCAGAGAGTTGGTGTCTTTGGAAAGCTCTTTGTAAAAAGGCAGTGGAAGCAGAGACTTTGAATATTTTTAAGGCAGAGGCTTTTTTTTAAAGAAGCTTATTTATTAATATCACAAGTAGGCTTTACATTAACACTGTAATCAAGTCACTCTGAAAATCTTCTAGTTGTCACACTGTGGTACCTGTTCAGCTACACTGAACTGTGTCTGTGTAGATTTCCTCCGGCTGCTCCAGTTTCCTCCCACAGTCCGAAGATGCGCAGATTAAGTGAATTGGCCATGCTAAATTGTCCCTTAGTGTCAGGGAATTAGAAGGGTAAATGTGTGGGGTTACAGAGAGAGAGCCTGGATGTGATTGTAGTCGGTGCAGGCTCAATGGGTGCAATAGCCTTTTTCTGCATTGTAAGATTCTATGATCCTAAGATGCCCTGCATCAGTTTGCCAAGGCTTATTCAACAACAGCTTCCAAACCTGCTACTGCCTATAAGAGCCAGAATTGCAGGCACATGGTAGCACCACCGTTTGCAATTTTCTACCCACCATCCTGACTTGGAATTATATTACTGTTCTTTCTTTGCTGATGAGTTGAAATCAGGGAACACTCCACTTGACAGCTATGTGGAATGCACCCACACCATACATATTCCAATGATTCACGAATCAGGCTTACTACTCCCTGCTGAAGGGCAATAAGAAGTGAGCAAGAACTGCTGTCATCCCATGGAAGGATTAAAAAAAGAAATCAGCTGATAAATTGGTCAGATGGCAAGCTGTTGATGGTGCAGCCATCTTACTTGATGATTCATCTCGCATTGTAAGAATGTTTTTTTTTAAAATCATTGAATTAATTTAAATTACAGATCAGATGCCATACCTGACAAGATATTCATGAAATGCTGACTGAACTTTGACGGGGTTAAAAAATATATTATTTTTAGTTCAATATTTCATCCAAATAAACATTCGAGATGCTGTCTGATCTCTTAATTTCACTGAATGTTGATAACTTATACAACTTTGAGACATCAGTGGCTTGTTTAGGTAATTCCCCTGTGGTGGGTTGATGATTCTGTAAGCTTTTTTTTCACAAGTAATTGATGAATGTATTCAGCTTCCATCCCCATCTCCAGGGTGAAAATTAACAAAATTACAGCATTTTCATTTTGAGCCTGAATTATGGCAGACTATGAGATTCTGAACAATATGAGCACTTAACAGTGATTTTGTCTGAAAACGACTTTCCCTTGATAGCACTTTCCCTTGCTGGTCCAAAGGTGTACAGGTTAGGTTGATTGACCATGCTAAATTGACCCGAGTTCAAGGGGATTAGAAGACTAAATGAGTGGAGTTTGCACATTCCCGCTGTGTCTGTGTGGGTTTCCTCCAGATGCTCTTGTTTCCTCCCACAATCCAAAGATGTGCAGGTTAAATGGATTGGTCATGCTAAATTGACCCTAGTGTCAGGGGGATTATCAGGGTAAATGAGTGGGGCTATGAGAATATGGCCCTGGTTAAGATCGTAATCAGTACAGACTTGATGGGCTGAATGGCCTTCTGTTTTGCGGGGATTTTATGATTCTATGATTCTATACTGCACTATGCATTTTAAACGAGAATATATTATCCTTCATGCAATGATGACAAAATTTTCCTCAGTGTTTCCTACATTGTTGAGTTTAAAACTCTTAACTTCAGAACATTAGGCAGCACGGTGGGACGGTGGTTAGTACTGCTGCCTCACAGCACCAGGAACCAGGATTCAATTCTGGCACTGTCTGTGTGGAGTTTGCACATTCTCTCTATGCCTGTGTGCGTTTCCTCCCGGGTGCTGCAGTTTCCAGCCACAATGCAAAGATGTGTGGATTAGGTAGATTGGACATGCTAAATTGACCCGAGCGACGGGGGATTAGCAGGGTAGATGTGTGGGGTTATGGAAATAGGGCCTGGGTATGATTTGGTACAATACAGACTTGATGGGCCAAATGGCCTCCTTCTGTACTGTAGGGATTCTATTAGTACATGGTAGTATATGGTAGATGATTAGTGTATGGTAGATGATTGACCCTGACATTGAAAAAGGCATCAAGTCCATCAGTCAGATCAGCTGGACCAGATTTCTACCTTCTATGAGCAGATCTTCCATCTACCTCTACATCAAGAACGGTGTTGGAGAAGTTCCTAGACTTTACCAGGAAATTCCTTCTTTTATATCCAGGAAAGACTTACTTGTGATCATTTTGGCTGAGACCTGGGTCTGTGTTTATATACCCCTATCGGGCAGGTTTTGCCCACTTCAGGGGCTCAATTAGGAACAGAAAGCCATCCAGGAGCCTTCCCAGTAGGATGGATGCAGAAAAGCTTGATTAGAAGCCACCTCTGTCAAACTCATCATGGAGGTGAGCATTAAATTCCATCCACAATTTTATCCACAGCATAATGTAGCATGCTGCATTGTGAGTTGGATGCATGTGCCTGTAAACCAGACCCTTTCATCAACAGCACATTGTATTAAGGAAGGAGAACTGTACATTCATTTGCCAGTTAATTGCATCTCGCAGGATCTCCCAAGACTCTTTGCATACAATAAGTTGCTTTGAAGTCCAGTCACTGTTGTTAAGGCAGCAAATGTAAAAGTCATTTTCCCACAGCAACATTGCACAAACTGCAGTGCGACACATCAAGTAATCCATTCTTTGGCGGTGTTGGCTTTTAGAAAAGTGCTGTTCAAAATCCCAGGTACACAATTCTGCAATGGGATCTTGTGAATCTGCCTCAAAGATTGAATAAACAAACAAGGTATTGTTTTAATGTAACCTACAAGGTGGCACAGTGGCACAATAGTTAACACTGCTATCTCACAGTGTCGGGGACCCTGGATCAGTTCCTGGCTTGGATCAATGACAATGCAGAACCTACACATTCTCCCCGTGTCTGCATATGTTTCCTCTGGGTGCTTTGTTTTCCTCCTACAGTCCAAAAGACGTGCTGTTTATGTGCATTGACTATGCTAAATTCTCCTTCAGTGTATCTGAACAGGCACAGGCAGCTAGGGGATGTTCACAATAACTTCATTTCAGTGTTAATGTAAGCCTACATATGATACTATTAGATAAACTTTAAACTTCATTTAAAAGGTTCTGAATATAGATCTCCCTCAGTAGTTCATCAAAGTATCGGTGCAATTTAATGGGCTTAAGTCATGATTGGGATTCAGAGTCATTACCTTCTGACTCAGAGGTAATTGTGCTAAGTAATTTAGACAGACATCGACTTCCATTTCAGAATCCCTTGTATATCCTATCAACTCTGAAAATCACAATGTTCATTCTACACGGAATTGATGGATGAAGGAAAACAGGATTGCTATCTACTCAATCCTACCTTCTTACTTGAGTCCAATTCCTATGTCGCAGCTTATATTTTTTTATTATAGCCTGATGTGAGAATCAAGCTAAAGACAGCTACGCTCAAAATAAATCAAAAAACACTGCGCTTACAAACAAATGATTCTATTGTGCCTTTACAAGTTGTTTTCTTCAGACAAATGCCCCACTTGGCAATTAGAGGTACAGAAAACCAGTGAAATGAGAAAAGTAAACAATGTGAGGTACTGGGTCAAAGGTGGGGAGAGAGTCGAGGGCTGGGAAGCAAAGGGAGAAAACAATGCAGGCATGGTGGAATGGAAGAGACAGACACATGAACTTGAGAGCAAAGCTCACTTGCTGATTTTGTTGTCCTCTAGAGGTTTTGGAATTGAGACCAATTGTTAAAGTGGATCTTGATGAACTACTTGATCACTGTGTTGAATTAGATTTATTAAATATTCTAGAAGAATATCAAGTCCAGCAAATCTGTACGCAAATCTGATATCTCTTTTAGAATATGAGATAGAAGGCGTTTATGAGGGTACGGGCGGAATGGTATTTCACGAAACTAGTAATCCAGAGATGCAGGGAAATGCTCCGAGGACCCAAGTTCAAACCCCACCACAGCAGATGGTAAAATTTGAATTGCATAAAAATCTGGAATACAAAGACTAGTGATGACAATGAAATCATTGCTGATTATTGTAAAAATCCATCTGGTTTACTAATTCCTTTAAGAAAGGAAAATTGCCAGCCTTATCCAGTCTAGACTACATCTGACTCCAAATCCACAACAATGCAGTTGATTCTTAAATGTCAAAAGGGATGAGCAATAAATGTTTGCCCTGCTAGTGATGCCATAACACATGAACGAACTTAAAAAAAATTCACACTGCCTTATAGAAATGTGAAATTTAATTGCAGTATTTCTTAGAAAGCTGGAGCCCAGTGTTTGAACTCAGTGATGATGTGGAGATGCCAGCATTGGACCGGGGTAAGCACAGTAAGAAGTTTCACAACACCAGGTTAAAGTCCAATAGGTTTATTTGGTAGCACAAGCTTTCAGAGAGCTGCCCCTTCAGATAAAGGTGAGTGAAGAGTTGGGTTCACAAACAGGGCATATATAGCCAAAGACTCAATTAGAAGATAATGATTGGAATGCGAATCTTTATAGGTAATGAAGTCTTTACAGGTACAGACACTATCCGCTGTGTCCTGTGTTTGTCTTCTAAGGAGATTGATCTGGTCTTTCACTGTGGTGCATCGGAACAATTGATCGATGAATCAAGCACCTTGTCTTGTGAGTGGAGAGAGGGTTAAGTGCAGGTTGAGACAAGCATGAATTGTCTCAAGCTAAGAAGTGAGATTTTGCAACCCAAGTAAGTTGTGAGGGCTACAGATAGCGTGACATGAACCCACGATCATGTTGATGCCACCATCATGTGTGTGGAACTTAGCTATCAGTTTCTGCTCAGTGATTCTGCATTGTCATGTGTCTTGAAGGCCACCTTGGACAACACTTACCTAAAGGTCAGAGGCTGAATGCCCTGACAGGGAGGGAACACTCCGACTTAGTGATTGTTGAGCAGTTTCCATTCACCCATTGTTGTAGCGCCTGCATGTTCTAGTCAATGTTCTATGCTTCGGAACATCCTTTCCTGCAGCATATCAGGGAGATAATGTTGGACGAGTCCTAAGACTCAACACAAGACAATGTGCCTGACTCATCGATCAACAGTTACGACGTGCCACAGTGAAAGACCGCAACGACCTCCTTAGAAGACAGACACAGGACACAGCGGATAGTGTATATCTCGTCGTCCAATACTTCCCCGGAGTAGAGAAACTGCAACATCTTCTCTGGAGCCTTCAACGTGTCACTGATGAATACCAATATCTCATCAAGGTCATCCCCACACTCCCACTACTTGCCTTCAAACAACCATGCAGCCTCTAACACCATTGTATGTAGCAAAATACCCAGCCTTTAGAAGAATATTGACAATGACACCACACAACCCTGCCACAGCAACCTCTGCAAGCATGTTGAATCATCGACACAAATGTCATCACCTCACCATGCACCAGATACACAGTACCTACTCTTGTGACTCGGCCAACTAATTAAATTAATCTCAACTTTATGGATGACATCCTCAAATTCATTTTAGGGTTGTTAATGTTCAATGAATGGTTTTCTTTTTCCTACCAAATATAAAGAAATCAGATCCTTGAGATTGCATTTCAAAGCTGTTGTTTGCACATACTTAAGACATAAACATGTGTCTTGGTCTTATCTTTGTGTCAGCTCACGTTCTGCGCAAAATGTACAATGTTCATGTTCAGACTTACTTGATTTCCTTTTTGGCTGCAATTCCAGTCATTGTCTAGGTACACTTACAAGATGGGAAGGGAAAGACAATCACTTGAATCTCTAAGTGCAAAGCAAAATTGAATTTTAGCTTAATATCTCCGCAAGATTAGTGAGTGTACTTTTTCCTGACATTGATGAGAGATTGATCATGACAATTCTTCTCTATCTAGAACAAAATCGCTTGAACTGAATTTAATTTAGATCTGACTTTAGTAAGACTTGAATTTCATACGCGTAGGCCAGAAATCGCGGTGAATGAGATAGAAAATTTAGCACAAACCAATTCAAGATTTGTCGTGCTCAGGTGGGATTTCCGTTCATGGGGTGTGCATGGCTGGAAAATCTCACCCATAATGTCCATATTAGGGTGACACAGTGACACAGTGGTTAGCACTGCTGCTTCACAGCAACAGGAACCAAGGTTCAAATCTTGGGTCACTGCCCGTGTGGAATTTGCTCTTTTGTCTGAGTGGGTTTCCTCCGGATGCTCCAGTTTCCTCCCACAGTCCAAAGATGTGCTGGTTAGTTTGGTTGGCCATGCTAAATTGATCCTTGTGCAAGGAGGATTAGCAGGGTAAATGTATGGGTTACGGGGTTCGGAGGTGGGTGGGACTGTGTCAGTGCAGGCCCAATGGGCTGAATGGTCTCTTTCTGTACTATAGGGATTTTATGATTCTATGGTATCAGGAAAACACTTTGACTTGAGGGATAGAAACTACCTTGTATATAGTCTAAATATAAAAACTTATTTTTCCAGTAGATACAGGTATATGGCCAAAACTTGGACATAGCATGCAACTTGTGATCAAGTAAAATCATTGACTTAAATAAAAGAAATGGAGATGTGTATGGAAAATGTGTAGTTTGCTATTCTCACCAGTAGAAATTTTGGCCCAATTTTACGTGCGTTTCTGAATAATGTATCATACAAATCATAATAAACCTTATTTAGGTTACACTGCATACTCTTTTCAAATATTTGTGCATATAATAACTAACATAATTGTATAGAATCTGTGTATTGCTGTGAAAAGAGACACTGGGCAGGTTTTCTGGCCGCACTTGCCCCAGATAGCACCCAAAGTCAACGGGACCTTTTCATGAGCTGCCTCCAGCTATGATTGTGAGAAGTCTCACAATACCAGGTTAGAGTCCAACCAGTTTATTTGATAGTAATCTCACAAGCTTTTGGAAACAGTGTTCCTCCGTCAGGTGTAGGGAAGATTATGATCAGAGAAGGGCATATAACGTCGCATACAGTTTACAGAATACTGATTAGAATGCAAGTCTTTACAGCGAACCTTTTAAGTCTTAAACATGTAGATAATGTGAGTGGAGATAGCATTAGCATAGATTAAAGAGATGTTATTGTCTGTAGACGGGACAATAAGTGAGATTTTACAAGCCTTCACAACATACGACAGCGCAGAGTCGCTGAGCAAAGACTGATAGCCAAGTTCTGTACACATGAGCATGGCCTCAACCAGGATATTGGGTTCATGTCACACCATCCGTAACCCCCATGACTTGCCTGGACTTGTAAAACCCTTCTGTACGAAGGAACACCATTTCCGAAAGCTTGTGAGATTACTATCAAATAAACTAATTGGACTTTAACCTGGTGTTGTGAGGCTTCTTACTGTGTTTACCCCAGTCCAACACCCTCATCCCTACATCCCAACTATGATTCCTATGGCAGGCAGGACAGGAAAATTCTCCTTATTCAGTCAAAGCTTTTTATTTGCGCTCATCAGGACAGGCACAAGAATACCAAATTTCAAAGGGCGCAGCAATTTATACTGCATGAGAAAAGGATACGGATTGGTTGTCAAGTCAATTCTGATTGGTCAAAGGCATTGCCTCAAAAATGCACACGAATTTCATCATAGAAATCATAGAAATCCTACAGTATGGAAAGAACCATTTGACCCATCAAATCCGCACCGACCACAATCCTAGCCAGGCCCTACCCCCATATCCCTACATATTTTACCCACTAATCCCTCTAATTTATGCATCTCATGACACTAAAGTCAATTTTAGCATGGCCTATCCACTAACCCACAAATCTTTGGACTGTGGGAGGAAACCGGAGCACTTGGAGGAAACCCACGTAGACACGAGGAAAATGTGCAAACTCCACATAGACATTGACTCAAGCCTGGAATTGAACCCAGGTCCCTGGAGCTGCGAAGCAGCAGTGCTAACCACTGTGCTACCTAATTCAAAAAGGGTGCAATGCTTCTTACCTGCAAAGAATAGATATAGGCCTATGTATGAACATTTATAGCTTTAAGCAAGTGTGAATGAATCTTTTCAGGCCTAATTCATAATCTTAAATTGGTTGTTAGTGTAATTTTTAGCACACTTTGGATTCTTCTGCAAGTGATACCCAATTGTAGAATCACATCAAATGTTAACTCGCAACCACTACCATCTCAAAGGGCAAAGACAGCAGGCACATGGGAGCACCATCACCTGTAAATTCCACTCTAAGCCATCATCATTTGACTTGAAAATATTTCACTGTTCCTTCACTGCCACTATGTCAAACTCCTGATTTTGATTTGATTTGATTTGATTTATAATTGTCACATGTATTAACATACAGTGAAAAGTATTGCTTCTTGAACGCTTTACAGACAAAACATACCATTCATAGAGATGGAAATGAGACAGTGAAGAATGTACAGTTACAGATATATCTAGAGTGCAGAGAAAGGTCAACTTAATGCAATTTAATTCCATTCAAAAGTCTGGCAGCAGCAGGGAAGAAGCAGTTCTTGAGTGGGTTGGTACATGACCTCAGACTTTTGTATCTTTTTCCCAAAGGAAGAAAGTAGAAGAGAGAATGTCCGAGGTGCATGGGGCTTACTTAAGCTGACTGCTTTGCTGAGGCAGCGGAAAGTATAGATAGATGGATGGAGATTTGTTTGCATGATGGATTGGGTTACATTCATGACCTTTTGTAGTTCCTTGCGGTCTTGGGCAGAGCAAGAGCCATATTAAACTGTGATACAACCAGAACAAACACTTTCTATGGTGCAGCTATAAAAGTTGGTGAGAGCCCTACCTGACATGCAAATTTCCTTAGTCTTCTGAGAAAGTAGAGGCAGTGGTGGGCTTTCTTAACTCTAATGTCAGCATAGAGGGATCAGGACTGATTGTTGGTGATCTGGACACGTAAAAACTTGAAGCTCTCAACCCTTTCTACTTCATTCTCATTGATGTAGACAGGGGCATGTTCTCCTTTATGCTTCCCGAAGTCAATGACAATCTCCTTCATTTTGTTGACATTGAGAGAGAGATTGTTGTTGCCGCACCAGTTCACCAGATTCTCTATCTCATTCCCGTACTCTGTCTCATCATTGTTTGAGATCTGTCCCACTGTGATGGTGTCATCAGCAAACTTGAAAATCGAATTGGAGAGGAATTTGGCCACACAGTAATAGGTGTATAAGGAGTATAGTAGAGGGCTGAGAACATAGCCTTGTGGGGCACCATTGTTAAGGATGATTGTGGAGGAAATGTTGTTGCCCATCCTTACTGATTGTGGTCTGATTATTCTTACTGACTGTAGCATTGTCAGTGTATCTACACAACATGGGCTGCAGCAGTTCAAGATGGCATCTCACCACCACCATCTCAAGGTGAACTAGGGATGGTCAATAAGTTCTAATCGAACCAGTGCTGCCCATGAATGAATTTAAAAGAGTATAGCCAATGCTCTGCTTATTCCAGACAGCTGATAGGACATGAAGTTTGATATAATTGGCCATACAGGAAATATGGTCTAAGTAGTTGGCATCACAGTGGCACTGAACTCAAATACCATATTACACATTTGTGTGATAGGCTGAACAAATATTTGGCTTGACAGCATCATCCTGGTAGTCATGTTTCTGCTGCATAGCCATAGTGTGACACATTAGCAAAACCTATTGCTCAAACTTCTGTGATATGTCACGTTCATAGAATAACTCAGAGCAGCAGGGACCTGGGTTCAATTCCAGCCTTGGGTCACTGCCTGTATGAAGTTTACATGTTCTCCCTGTGTCTGTGTGGGTTCCTCCAGGTGCTCCACTTTCCTCCCACGGTCCAAAGATGTGCAGGTTAGGTTGATGGGCCATGGTAAATTGCCCCTTAGTGTCAGGGGGATTAGCACAGTGAATACGTGGGGTAATGGGGTAGGGCCTGGATGAGATTATTGACGGTGTAATCTCAATGGGCCAAATGGCCTCCTTCTCCATTGTAGGAATTCTATGATTCTAATCTAAAGTAAGCCAGGCAATTTTCAGGTTTGAATGTGGTAGCTTTAGTCCTTTTTATGTGCATGTGCGATATGCTTTGATCAATCAGAGTTGAATTGCCAACCAATCTGCATCCTTTTATCATGAAATATAAATTGTTACTCCTTTTGAAATTTGGCTTCCTGTTTCTATCCTAATGAGTGCAAGATGAAAAGCTTCAATTTTTGCTGCAATTCTCAATGTTCATTGATTGATTTGGATTTTTAAATCCTCCCTATCTGATAGCACAACATTGAGGTGCGGTGCTGTGTTTCTGTCAAAAGTCTATAGGCTCGATCTATCCTGAACAGATAGTCATATTTTCAGATGCAGTTTGAGACCAGGATTGAGAACCCCTGTGATACTCTATCTTCCTTTCACCCAGACTAGATGATGAATCACCAATGCCTTTCAGGCTGATTAATGCTGTTCATATCCACAACAGAAGTGAGAGGTTCATATCCACAACAGAAGTTCTCTGCTGAGGTACATTTCTACATTGGCTGTAGATGACTCGTTCTCCTCATGAGAGAGCACTGATTATCTGGACTCTGGTAACGAAAGTTCTCCTTTCACTAATAGACTCATAAAATTAAATGTTTCTCAGACGTAGCAAATATTCAGATTCATTCATGTGCGCCCTGCCCAAAGATAGGTCCTTTGTTCTGAACTGTTAGCTTGGCAATTTTTGTCAGTCTTGGTTGCAGGTTCCAAGCCCATCTTACCCAGAATAGGTATTACACCCGCATTGTTGGGCATTATTCTGAACCACACAACAGCCACTTAAGCTAACCTGCCCCTTAATATTTAGATTATCTTTGACAATTGTAGTGACAGCATTAGTTCCTTATTATAAGGGCAAATACTAAAGATGCTGAATCTGAAACAAAAACAGGAAGCGCTAGGGAAACTCAGCTGGTTTGACAGCATCTGTGCAGAGAGACTGGAGCCAAAGTTTTGAGCCAAGGTGATCCTTTATCAAAACTAGACTTTAGATAGTTGGTATAAATGATTGTTTAGTTTGCTGTCATTTTTTGACTAAGATCAATGTACCACAATAATTTGCCAAAAATTACCACGCTTAAAGAATTTTAATGTTATTAGCTGTTTCAAAAATGTGAATTAAATTATTGCAGCATTGCTATTTGTGTAAGAAAACTGGTGTTATGCAATATTAAAACATAAACTCTAGGAAGATAAATTAACAGCTTACTGTGGAGGTTTTGTGGTGCAGTGAATAGTGTCTCTATCTCTGTATCAAAAACTCCAGATTTCAGTGCTATCCTAGGACCTCATGGACAGAGAAGGTGCATTCATAATGTGGTCAAACTGGTTGAGTGTCAACTTGCAAGATCTTTCCAACACACACCAATGACATGCAATAAGAGCAGGAGAGATTTCTGGTCACTGGCAGCAGGCTAGTTTCTTCGAATATGCACCATGTTAAAAGAATAACTTATGTTAAAGTACCCAGGTATTCCAAATCTTATATGGAAACTAGAAATGCCTGCCTCAACTGTACTTTTGCAATTTAGTATAGTGTGGGGAATGATGTGAACACCGGAGATGTTGGGACATCTTTGTGATGATTTTAAACAAAATAAACGTTTATTAAAGAATGAGAAAGTCAACTGAAAACACATTTAATAAACTCAATGATTGTGCTCAGTATCCCTAAATTTACCCAGCTATAAACTGTCTTACTTCCCTAATTTCAGAACTAATTCTTCCGAAACAACATCCTTTAGGGTTTACAAACTATAGGCAAGATCTTATAATAGTTATCAGTAATAGTTAACTTTTTAAAATTGCTTTTGACATAAGACAGGGTAAACGATTGTGTAAGCAGCTTTTCCACAGACACAGCTTGCTAGGTGTTCACATGATTTTGCGAGTTGAGTTCTCAAAACTTTCATAGGTAAAAAATGCTCCTGATACATTATTTTCCCCCTTGATCTTCCCTTATCTGAACTAAACAGCATGCTGACATAGTGGTTAGCACTGCGGCCTCACAGTACCATGGCCCTGAGTTCGATTTCCTGGCTTGGGTCACTGTCTACGTGGGGTTTGCACATTCTACCTGTGTCTGCGTGTATTTCCTCTGGTACTGTGGTTTCTTCCCACTGTCCAATGATTTGCAGGTTAGGTTGATTGACCATGCTAAATTGACCCTAGTGTCAGAGGATTAGTGGAGTAAATATATGGATTTACCGGGATAGGGTTAGGGTGGGATTGTTGTCAGTGCAGGCTCAATGGGCCAAATGGCCTCCTTCTGTACTGTAGGGATTCTATGATTCTGCTATGATTCTAATCTTCTCAGAAGTTGTTGTTAGTTATCTGTATTTTATGAGTCCACTTTCAAGAATGTGCCTGTGAAGATCACACCTCATTTTCTCCTTTGAACCTTGAACATCTTAATCAAAACCCAGATGTTCTATTCTCCATTATTCCCAAGTTGCCTTAGGTAAACATCTGTTTACAGGATTGCTCGACTTATCAACATATCAAAAGCACTAGTTCCAAATTATCTCCCCCACTACACACTTACCATTTTTAAATAGTTAAAAGAAGCATATGTAGAAGGGAATTTTAAATCAACTAGTGAGAGTCACAGACAAGTGTAGTCTTTTAGTGACGGGATAGCTTGAAGGGATTAAATGATTCTTTATAGTAAATTCATATGGACAGTTTGCCCATATGTGAATGCAATAACAGCTTTAAAACAAATAATATGATTGAAATTTATATATATAATCAAAGTATTGAATGTATTTCAATATATAAGATGCATTGTTTATCTCAGTCAAAAAGAGAAAATGTTGCAAAATGTAATGGTAAAATCAGAAGATTACTGCCAGGAATCCATTAGTCAGCAAAAGTAAGCACTAAAACTTACAAGTTTTTGGGACAAATGTTGTAATATTATAAGTGGTATACATTGCCCAGACATAAGATAGTGCATTTGTAGGATCCAGAAATTGCGTATCTCTATCTTGGCAATGTGCCAGTGGGAAAGTTTCATCTGTAGAAAACTTCCATAGTTACGTAGCAACCAGGAAGTAAGTTTAGCCAAAATGGGAAGATGTCCACAATTTAATGGACTACTGAGGTATCATTATACTGAGTGGCACATTGCAATTGACTGAGATACTCTGTCAAAAACTGGACAGATATATAAACACTAAATGAAATTGATTTTAAGCTAATGAAGTGGCTTATCTTTGATAACAGAAACAAGAAGAGTTCTGTATTTTGGCTGAGTACCTCAGATCTTTGGAGAGGTTTCAGAAACCTGATGCTCAGCTGTCTAACTCTTTGAAGACCTCCCAATGGCTGCACATTAATGTATTGTTTGTTTTGCTTTTTTTGTGTGTTTAAAATAAATTTTGTTCATGTCTTTTGATCAGAGACTTTGCCTTTTGCAAGTTTTTGAATAGAGTATAATCTTTTAAACATTGGTCACTCTTTTTTTCGAAAGAAATTTCCCATTACGTATATAACCACTAGAACGCATTCCAAATTACCGGATTTTCTTGATTTTTCGTGTTACCACAATTTCTTGATAGGTGTGAGAAGAGAAACAACAACAAATAACTTTGACAAAAGGAAAGAAGCTGAAAACTAATTGAAGAAATTCTCTTCTGGCAATGTTGACATTTACTAAGCTATGTAATTTAAAGAAGAAGTCAGAATTAATTGTCCTTAATTCAAACTCCTGTCTTTTATTTCCTAGTAGAATACAAATGAAATCTACTTGTGTTATTCAAAGCCATTTTCTGCTTCTGTTTGAGTCACTATTTTCTCTTTCTATTTGTTATGATTCCTGTGGGGAAAATGTTAACCAAAATGATCAAATTCACTGAAGGATCCCCAAATGAATAAATGACAAACAAGATTTCACTTTTCGTAACTTTTACTTTCACACGAATCAGAACTCCCGATACACCTGGTGCCACTTGCAATCTCGCCATCCGTCCAACTCAATTGATTCTGCCCTGGAGTTGCATTAAAAAGCAGCTGTATCCCATCTGAGGTCCCAAGATATATTTAATGCCAACGAGACGCACATCTTGCAAATGCTCTCTTATACAGGTCATGTCAATCACAATGGTATAGTTTTCTAGAGTTCCTTTTCAAACCATCAAACATCCATGATGTGGGTGTCTGGTACAAACTTTCAGATTTTTTGCAAGCCTTAGTTATTCTCGTCACTTTTAAAGATTCTGTCCCTTTTAGCTTAGTCATACTTCACTCCCCCAACAGCTTTAGGGATTCAATTTTTCTCCTTACTGCCAAACAGAAAACTGATCTTTTTGCAAAGAGCTTGACTTGTTCCGTAACACATCAAGAATTTGTTAAAAGTGCCCTGGCGTAACAAATTTTTTGTGTGTATGTCTATATCCTGATTGCTATCTACCTCCATTTCTCCTTTATGTCTTCAGCTGTCTCTATGTCTTCCAGGCAAAAGGCTTCTGGTCTTAATATCCTTCCTGTTAGTACTGATTGCAGTTCAATAGTTGCCAGATCACATGGAGCAGGATTTCTTATTATCAAAAAAAGTATAATTGATGCCTTTACAATTGATACAAATGTTTTGAAGTTATTTTCAAATGTTTTTCAAAGCAGTTACAGATTCCATAGATATTTTAGAGAAGTTAAAAATTTGCCTTCCTGTTTCGGGTCAAGAGTCATTGCACATTTCAGAAACCATTGCCTAGCTGAAATTGTAGCAGAAACCTATCACCTATCATATGTTCAAGCATCTCATAAGAGTATCTTCAGTCAACCCTGACTGTTCTCAATTGAGTTTAAACAAGGAATGATCACCCAATCACCACACTGTGCTTTTAGACACTGTAATTGAATCTAGATTGTTTGGTAGCCTCAGAATCTCATGGAAACAAGTATTTCATTACCTGTTACATGAAGCATTTACAAAAGCAACTGAAACAAATCGGAATAAAAGTCATATTGCCTTGTTTGTTGATGAAGCAAAGCTAGGTGGGAAAGTAAACTGTGAGATGGATGCAAAGAGGCTGCAAGGTTTGATTATGTAGTGGCCATATTTTCAATGTTATGGATGTAATTAAGATCCAAAATGGCATTAACACTGTATGCATGCCCCTCAGGGACTGGATGCAAAGATATCATTTTGGTAATGTCATCAGTGTGGATGGAGGGAGTATGTTTTGGATGTATCCAGAGTGGCAGTTCAAAGATGTACAGGTCAGGTGGACTGGACATGTTAAATTGGCATTTATGACACTGAAGTCGATGTCAGACTCCTATTTATTGACTACAGTTAGCCTGCAACACCATTACAAAATTCATCTCCAAACTCCGTGGTCTAGAGCTTGGCTTCTTCCTTTGCGACTGGTCCTGCACTTCCGAACCCACAGATTGCAATCAGTAAAGATATGCAACAACACCTTCATGATTATCCTCAACACTGTGCTCCACAAGGCTGTTTCCTCAGCTCCTTACCATACACTTGGTACACATATGACTCTGTGGCCCAAACCCAATCCAACTCAATTTTCAAGTTTGCTAATGACATGACCACAATGGATAGGATCTCAAGCAATGACAAGATAGAGTATTGGAAAGAGATAAAGAATGTGGTGAATTGGTGCAATAACAAAAATCCCTCTCTCAATGTCAATAAACTGAAAGAGATTGTCGTCGACTTCAGCAAGCATAATGGGGCATGCCCCAGCACACACTAACAGGAATGAAGTGGAAATGACCGAGAATGCCGCACTATAGTTAAGAAAGGCCAGCAATACCTCTACTTTCTCAGGAGGCTAAGAAAATTTGACATGTCAGTACGACTCTCACCATCTTTTACAGATGTGCCACAGAAAGCATTCTTTCTGGTTGAATCACAACTTAGTCTGACTCCTGCTCTATCCAAGACAGCAAGAAACTACAAAGATATGTAAACGAAGTCCAATCCATTGCACAAACCAACCTCTGTCCACACTTCCCACTGTCTTGGAAAAACAGCCAGCACAATCAAGGGCCCCATGCATGCTGGGCATAATCTCTTCTACCTTCTTCTATGAAGAAAAAGATACAATTGATGTATTAACTGAGTCAAGAACAGGTTTTTCCCTGATACCATTTGACTTTTGAATGGGCTTATATTAAGTTGATCGTTCTTTAAACTCTAACTATGACTGCAACAGTATATTCTGCACATTCTCCTTTCTTTTTCTACTTATGGTATGTTTTATCTGTACACTGTGCAAGAAACTATACTTTTCACTGTATATTAATACACATGGCCATAATAAATCAAATCAAATAAATTGTCCCTTAGTGTCCCAAGATGTGTAGTTTGGGGGAGGTTAGTGGGGTAAGTACATTGGGTGATGAGGAAAGGGCCTCAGTGGGATTCTCTGTTGGTGGCACGATGGCACCGTGCATCACACTGCTCCATCTCAGCGTCAGGGAACCAGGTTCAATTCCAACCTTGGGCCACTGTCAGTGTGGAGTTTGCACGTTGTCCCTGTGTCTGCATGATTTTCCTCTGGGTGCTCTGGTTTCCTCCCACAGTCCAAAAGACATGCTGGTTTGATGAATTGGCCATGCAACATTCTCCCTCGGTGTACCTGAACAGGCGTTGGAGTGTGGCAACCAGGGATTTTCACAGTAATTTTATTGCAGTGTTAATATAAGCCTACTTGTGACTAATAAATAAACTTTTACTTTGTGAGAGTTGTTGCAGACCCGACGGGTCAAATTGGCTTCCTTCAGCATGGTAGAGGTTCTGTGATTTTATGATTCTATACTGTCAGACAGCGCGTAATGCTGATTTGATGCCAAAACTGTCATCTTCAAGCTGAAATCTCCAATTTAACATTCACTTTCAAGCTCACACATCTGAACATACATTCAACAACAAGGAGGATGCCTCATCAGCTCTACTGAAAGGATCAGGAATTACTTTCAGATTAGTTGCTGACTGATTCCCACTGGCTACTGCTGTGTTGGTAGAAGTGTTCGGGCGTTTGTAATGCTGTTTAAAGTTGCTATGTCACACTGGAAATGGTGTGGCGCCTGTAAAAGGACTGAGCTCTGATCTCAATAGATTTATTCAAACTATCTGTTCTCAGGCCTGCAACATGCCTGAGGAGTGAACAGAGGCAACACAGAGCAGGGCAAGCCGTTGAAAGGTAGAGGAGGAGACACTGCCTTAGCAGAAGATCTGATGCACGCAGGAGCAATTCTCTTATCTCCACCTCAGTAATGAGTCACGTGTTCCAGGTCTCCTATTTAAGGGGGTTGCTGATTGAAATCTGCTATCTGTTGCAACCCAAACTGCAGTCTTAAAGCAGGGTGAGGATGGACTAACAGTAGCTATGAACGTGATCGTGTCTAGTCACTTTTTATGCTTTGAACTCCTCCTAGACTAGAGCAACAATATCTACAGTATCTTTCAACTTGCCATTCACAGTCGCACACAGGAGATTATCAAGGCTCTGTACCCCAGAGCATTGACAATGCTGCATCCTCTCCTGCCTCAGAGCAGCAGGTGGAGCTAACATGCAGCTTCAGGAAGTTTGTGGGTGGATCAAACTTGGAGGAACATATAATTAATCCAAGCTCCTATTCCATTTGTCATTGTTTCTCACACTGCAATAAAATGTTGATCTCTTTTCTCATCAAATATAATGATTTTTTTTTGTAGAACTTCCCTGTTGAAATGTAGCTCTGTTCTGGTTTACCTCCATTTCAGTCTGACTCCATTCTCAGCTGATCTCTCCACATCAGTTTTTCATTTCCTTCTGCATCCATTTCCCACTTATTCCTGTAGCTCAGCTTTTTCCCACACTGCACTCCTACTCTTCCTAGCCAATTTTCTGCACTGTTTATTTCCTCCTCACTCCCACACTCTCCCCCCTCCCACTCTTTGCCCCAACACATTCTCTCCCTCTCCACGCTCTTCTTCCTTACTTCTTTTTCCCTTTACCCTCTGGCCTTTCTCTCTATTCCCACTTCCCTCTCCCTCTCTGCCACTCCAATCCTTTCCCACCTCCACTCTATTCTCTCCCAATCTTTGCACTTACAAGTGCTCATTGCCACTCTGCCTGTTCCTACTCACTGCCTGCTCCAGCTCTCTGCCCACTCTGCTCTCCTCCTACTCTGTCCCTTCTCTTCTCCATGCCCCAATTATCTGCTGCCTCCCACTCTACACCCTCCAATTTCTTCCTCACCCTACTCAATGACACCCATTCTCCACTCTCTCCCAAACTCTGCCTCTCTCACTCTTTGTCCCCCATTCTCAACCCCCTCCCACTCTCCACCCTATCCATTCTGCCCTTTCTTACTCTTCACTCCCTCTGACTCTCTGCATCCTCCTACTCTTCGCACCTTTCACTCCCCAACTTGCACTCTGCTTCTCCCACTCTCTTTCCCTCCCTTTCTCTGCCCCTCCCTCCTTGCCCACTCCCACTCTCAGCACCCATGCTCTCCCTCCTCTCACTCTCTGCTCCTAACTCTCAGCCCTCTCACTCCCTGCCTCCTCCCACTTTCAGCTCCCGTGGTCCTCTCCTCCTACTCATTGATCCCAACTCTCAGCCCTCACACCCTCTGTCTCTTCCGCTCTCTGCCCTCTTCTCTGACCTCTCTCTCTCTCTCTCCCTCCACTCTCTTCTCCTATGTCTAAGCCCTCTCATTCTCTGCCTTCTCCTGCTCTCTGCCCACATGCTCTCCCTCCTTCTGCTCTCTGCTCCCAACTCCCTTCACACTATCTGCCTCTGGCTCTCTTCCTCTTCCTACTCTCTGCTCCAAATCTCTGCCCTTTCATTCTCTGCCCCTTCCAATCCCTCCATTCCTAACAGATATTTCCTTCCAGCCCCTTTATTGTCCCTACCCCATCTTGCATTTCCTTCCCATTCACCACCAGCCTTAACAAAATCTTTAGCCTTTAACATTTGATAGCAATAAAATAACATTAACATTTTAAGAGGCCAAGATGTCACACAGTGTGAATAAAAATGTAAGAATTGTTTTCTCCAATGAGGACTGTTTATTAATGCATAATTTATCATATTATAATTATAAATCTGCAGTGATGAAGAAAAGTCTTCATCATTGAGTGCAGATTCAAATTTTGCAGGCCTCATTGAAAATTCACCGCACAAAAGTGTTCCTGAAGAAGGCAAAGGCAAACCACTAGAGCAACATACCCACAGATCATTCTAAAGGAAATCAGTGGTCGCCTACACCCTCTTCAGGCATGGAACCTGAAGGATGACGAATTAGCAATAAGCGGTAAAAGTGACAGCGACAAAAAATGACTTGGTTTGTTCTCTGCAAGAATTGTATTGTTTTTCCTATTTGTCCTTCGCATCTTTAACTTTCACTTCATCCTTGCTTTCTTGCTTTGCTTCTTTCCCCATTCACTTTTCTCGCTCTTTCTGCCAGACTTAGCCACTGAAGATTTGTATCTTTCAATTATTAATTGAAGCCCAGCTAGTGTTTCGTGCTGCTTTTCACTCTGCCACATCTGATTTAGAGGCTCACGTCTCATGCCCCTAAAATATTCAGTTGTACAATTAGGTTTAAAGTTACAAACTCAGTTAGCTGCCCGTCTTGAACAGTGACAGCCGATGCAAAGGCAAAGACTGAAATATGTTCGGATTTTGCCCTGTGCAAGCTGGATTGGAGATCACCTGTGCCAGCAACTACACTTATACATATTCCCACAGAGTACAACATGTGCTGAAATGTATCATTTATTTGCAGGGGCTGGATCAATATTGGCTTTGGAAATATGCCTCATAAGAGCAGCACTAAATGGGTGGTCATCATATGGGCATATTGAGAGTGTTACCAATTTTGCTAAGTGTACAAAGAGTGGTTTTAAGGGGAAGTGAGGGGTGTAAAGGCCTTTATGCAATAACCTGTGACAATCAGACTGATTCATAGAATCCCCATAGCACAGAAGAGGCCATTTGGCCCTTAGAGACTACACCATCTCTCTGACAGAATATTTTACCCAGCCCTCTTCCCTGCTCTATCCCTGTAATCCCACACATTTCCCATGTAAAATCCATCTAGCTGGCACAATTTGGAAAACTAAAGGACAAATTAGCATGGCCAATCCACCTGCACATCTTTAGACTGTGAGAGGAAACTGCATCACCCAGAGGAAACCCATGCAGACACAGGGAGAACGTGTAAACTCCACACAGACAGTCAATTAAGGCTGGAATTGAACCCAGCTGCCTGATATTGTGGGGCAATAGTGCTACCCACTGTGCCACTGTGCTGCTCGCTGGTTCAAAGTTGTCTATTTTGGAGTTGAATGAGGAGACTGTAGAAAGGTACAAATGAGAAAAAGTCATCCAGGTCATCAAACAAACAGGTCTACAGGTGAACTGCAATTTAGCCTGTCATGGACCTTACCACAATTAGTTAATTTCCATTGGGAAGTTCCAGCATAAATTCTCTCTGACCCATAAAGGTAATCAGATGGAATGCACGAGTGTCTACAGTTGCCAGCTATGAAATGCTTCTGGATAATCTCAGCTCAGTTCTGAGAAGATATGGAGCACAATCCAGCCCACAACTGTCAAGTCCATAAAAGCGGCTATTTTGGAAATTGTGGTGCAATGGTTGAGAAAGTCACATTGCTCAATGTACTGGGGTTAAGATATATTGGATTGCATTTTCCAGTCAGCGGTGGAGGAGTGCATCTCACCACTCATCTCGTTGATGGATGACATAGTGGCACAGTGGTTAGCACTGCTGCCTCACAGCGCCAGGGACTCAGGTTTGATTCCTGGTTTGTCGCCGTCTGTGTGGAATTTGCACATTCTCCCCATGTTTGCATGGGTTCCCACCGGATGCTCCAGTTTACTCCCACATTCTGAAAGACATGCTGGTTAGGTGCATTGGGCATGCTAAGTCTCCCTCAGTGTACCCAGACAGGCACTGAAATGTGGCAACTAGGGGATTTTCACAGTAGCTTGATTGCAGTGTTAATGTAAGCCTACTTGTGACACTAATAAATTAAAAAAAGCTGCCCACAAGGTTTTGAAGGCTTTTGAGTGGAGACTTGTTTCTATCCAGCATCTGAACCAATGTGCCCTATCCCATCTTCTTCAAGTGTCTTTGGCATCTCCAAGAAACAGGACGAACAGTAAGGCCACTCAGCTAATCAGATTGAAGAATCCTCACTGAAACACACAGACTCAAAACCAGGAAATGTGAAGCAGGGAACACAAATTAGATTTAAATCGTGTGCAGAGGGGAAAATAAAAATTGAGAAAAACAGATGGGTTTAACAGAGACAGCAAAATCAGCCAAAGATACAATGCAGCAAGAATTTTATTTTGAATCTCTAAAGCAAAACTAACTTCAGAGGGAATGAGACTACAGAAGTGTAAAATTAAATTTTCAAAGTTGGAAAGGTTGTTTGGCAATCTTTACTGTTTATCATTCTGCTAAATATCCTTTCACATCAAGATAACCAACATTTACATTTTCTGGTCTACTTCATAGGTACCAAAAGAATAGGTACTCAAACCTCTCTCCACAGCGTAGATTTTAATGCTGAGTGTATCAGCTAGGTACTGTTTTGGCACACAACTGGAAGAGTCAGGAAATTGAAACTACATTTAACTGTGCATGTGCATACACCAGCAGTTGCTATCTGATTTGATTTAACTGATGACAATAACATGTGCCGATATCTTCCCTATATTTATTAACGCACATCTGAGATACTTTACAGCAGAATACAATGCTGGTATATGACCATATATTAGCTAATCTGTGGCTGTTTATCTTAATATTAATCTTAATATTATGTTGTGTGAATATATGACTCTGTGGCATTCCTTTTTCTCCCATTTTAATAGAGGAATAACTCTGGCATAAGCCCAACTTGCCTGGTTATACCTCTCTTCAAACCAAAGATGAAGGAACTCCATATGAACTTTTTAAGGTTCTGGACACCAATATTCATGCTGTGTAGTTCCAAAAGTGCAGAAGTATTTCATTTCCAGGGTTCATTTCCCTTCCCATAAAGATCATTATCTCCATGAAACAAAATATTCCTGCCATAAGGAACTGGTACTACAATCATTCTTGATACACTAAACCACATTACCTGTGCTATTACTAAATTGATGTGTGTATAAAGAAATTGTCTGCATCGGTTGATTCCAACAGCAGTTTGGAGTGTAAGAGATATTATTTTATTCTGTTTCTGACTAAATATTTTTCCTCTGCCCGATATATTTTTCAACCCTTTACATTTGATTTTCTTATGTTGATTTTTTGTCCCTACCTCAGACTTTCTTTCATTCGCTTTCTCTGCTTCTGTCCCAATTGTATTGATTTTTCTTTCGACCAAATGCTCCTTATTGTATTGCTATTTACTTTATTTCTGTAACAACTTAACAGTGCCAACAATTCTAAAAGAATCCAAGATGTCTTCCCTTAGCAATTGATTCCTCCAGAACTGTAACTACTTCTATAGTGTTACAAAATAAGCAATTATCCCCAAAAATGGTTGAATTCGACCGTGATCTTTTATTTTCATGTGTTTACTTGCCTTAGCTTCCCTCTCATCCATTTGCATTGATTCCAAATGGTCTCAAATGCAATATGATATCTTGATATCAACACATCAAAACACAACCTAATTCCTATTGATCTGAGGACAATTTATCAGTTTACAAATATTTCACAAATTTCAATAACCAGATACATCTAAAGTGAAAATCAATATCAAGTTGTATCATTTCTTTGTTCCAGCTGAAATCAGTCATGGCATGGACAACTCAGATTTGTAGGTTTGAGCCCTTAAAGGAGCAAATTCGAAGGGGAGCAGTGAGCAGTGTTCTCTGGCTATCTTTCATCATTTTGCCAACATCAACAAAGCAGGTTAATTAATCATGCAGTTAACTGTCGCTTTGGAGAATTTACTGCGCACAAATTGTTAATGTACCTGAAGACAACCTTAACCACACTTCAAATGTATAAAGAACAAAGAACAGTACAGCACAGGAACAGGCCCTTCAGCCCACCAAGTCTGTGCTGATATATTGTTTCTAATTCACTGTTCACCTCCCATTCATCTATCTATCAAGATGCAACTTGAACATTGCTAACATGCCTGTTTCCAATATCTCTGCTGGCAGTGTGTTCCAGGCACCCACTGCTTCTGTATGAAAAACATTCCTACACATCTCCCCTAATCAACACTCCCTCATCTTGTAGTCAACCCTTCCACTTGAGAAAAAGCCTCTGACTATCCACCTCTCATAATTTTGCAGACCTCTTTCAGGTCGCCCCGCAGCCTCCACCTTTCCAGTGAAAGCAATCTGAATTTATCCAACTTTTCTTCATACTTAAAACCGTCCAGACCAGGAAATGTCCTGGTAAACCTTCCTGGCAACCTTGTCAAAGCATCCATGTCCTTCTGATAGTGTGGCGATCAGAACTGCACACAAATGCAGCCTAACTGAAGTTTTATACAGCTGTAACATAACTAGCCAAATATTTTTATCAATGCCCCAGACAATGAAGGTAAATATGCTGTATGCCTTCTTGACCACCTTATCCACCTGTGTTGTCACTTTCAGGAATCCATGGATCTGTATGCCCAGATCCCTCTGTATATCAATGCTCTAAAGCTTCTGCCCTTTGATGAGAAAAATGTGATACAATTGCAATTTCTTTTTTTCCTCAGTTTTTTTTAATTAAAGGGCGCAATAAAGATTTTAAGATCCAGGAGTTGGTTTATGCAAACATCTCCATTATGTGCAAGTTTTAAATTTACCTTCTCCCTTCTTACTGACCAAACTTTTCTTCCAGATATAAGAATGATTTACATATTCCTCCATCAATTTAGTTACTGTAATCACTGTTCATGATAAGATTTCCTCTACTTTGCAAGACAAAATGCTAATTAGCTGACATCTGTACAGATGTCGCCATACTTGGGACTACTAAAACCTGGTGAAATACCTAAATATGGAGCTCTTTATTCCTTGAACATGTTAACAATTATGCAAACCTGAGCAAAGGTTGAACAAACTTGGATTATATTCCTTGTGCTTAGAAGATTAAGGGGTGATCTAACTGAGAAATTTAAAAATGATTAACAGATTTGATGGAATAGATATAGATAAGCTTTCTCTTGTGTTGTGGAAGCCCAGATCAAGAGGGCATGACTTTACAATATTCTTCTTATTGAGTACATTGGCTGCAGTTCTCTCTCTGGTTAGGCTTTTGATATTGATGGAGATTCAGGCTTGTCACATTGAAAATGCCAAAATGTCAATGCATTTTCCATGGGTCAAAGTCATTAATTATATAGGGAAGGTGCCCAGAGGGATCTCTGCCATACAGAGGGAGTCTGCAGCTACTGCCAAGGAAAATGTACTGCTGTTGCATTAAAATTTCCTCCTGCACTACTATTAGTTGTGTGTGTGTTGCAATTTCCAAAATTGTGCCATTCTCTTTTCTAATATCTTACTCACTTACTTCCATGCGAATTTCTCTGCACAAATTTAGAAATTGCAATTTTCCTTCATGCCCCCATAAGCTTTGTGTTTCTTCTATACATTAATGGTGGCACAGTGGTAGCACTACTGCTTCACAGCTCTAGGGACCTGGGTTGGGTGATTGTGTGAGTTTGCATGTTTCCCTGTCTATGTATGGGTTTCCTCTGGGTATTCTGGTTTCCTCCCACAGTTCAAAGACATGTGGGTTAGATGGATTGGCCACGCTAAAATGTCCTTTAGTGTGCCAAGACGTGCAGATTAAGAGGATTAGTGGGATAAATATGTGGGTTTATGGGGATAGGTGGGGGAAAGGGCCTCAATAAGATACTCTGTCAGAGAGTTGGTGCAGACTCAATGGGCCGAGTGGCCTCTTCTGCACTGTAGGGATTCGATGATTTCCTTTAATTCACATACCTTCATCCAGACTTGTTCAAGCTGCTGATGTACTTCACATTGTCTATGACATATTGCTGTGCTTCTTGTCTCCAAATTATAGTGGTGGGGTTGTTCTCATGAAACAATCACATTTCTTGATTATGCAGTTGACAAGCAAGAACAAGGGTTCAACATTGCTACTGCTTTTGCCCTGTGTTCAATGAGCAATTTGTGCATTTCTCAACTGGATAATAAGTTCCTTAGGTGTTGATGCTAGTGAAATGCTTATCCTGCTACTCTGGAAGCATTATGGCATAGTTATTATGAGAGAGCTGCAACTCTTCACAGTTCATACAGTTACAGTGTCACTATTTTGTAATTGTATTCAAAGTCAGTTTAAATGATTGTTTAACCTATTTTGTGGCAAGGAACAAAAATAAAGCCATTGAATAAGACCTCCATCCCAGAGAATGTCCAAAACCGATTCTTTCCCAGTTCTTTCCCAAAAAATTCCGTGTTATATCCATTTGTATCTTTACAACAGACAGATGAGAAGAGTAATCTTGTAAGCTGCCAAAAATCTTGAGGATAAAATCACTCAGGAAGTGACTTTATACAACCAGGTAGGTTTCATCTACATACTACTTCTACTGACATTTTGAGGGTTGCAGAGTGGCTAGCACTGCTGACTCATAGCATCAGGGACCTGAGTTTGATTCTCAGCTTGAGTCACTGTGTGGGTTTCGTCTGAGTGCTTCAGTTTCCTCCCACAGTCTGAAAGACATGCTGATTAGGTACTTTGGCCATGCACAAATGCTTCCTCAGTGTACCTGAACAGGTACCAGAGTGTGGTGAAAAAGGAATTTTCATAGTAACTTCATTGTAATGTTAATGTAAGCCTACCTATGACTAATAAATAAACTATTTATAATGTGCTCAGAATTTTGTTACAATCTTCCCTCTTGCAACTTGGCTATAACATGGAAGATTGAAATTATTTCAGTTAATCTGTGAGGTCTTGCTTTTGCCAGCTCACAATTTAATTTAAATATCTTCTCCTGCCTGCAGCCTCAGTTTATAATCAGCACACTCGTCATATATTGTGTCCTGCATTTCAGTCCAGTGGGAATGACTGCTTAATTAGACCCTTTTGGCCATTCCCTTTGTGTTATAGATCTAACCTGTTTGAGAGCTAAATTGACTGTTAAGTACATTGGTGCAGATTACAGCCAGATTCTTCATAAAGGAGGTGGAATTTCACCAACGACATCATTTGCTCTTGACCTAAATTGGTCTTATCAGGAGTTCACCTGTCTTTAGCTGTTAATTAATTCAATAGTCATGAATTATTTTTAATTCACTTATTGTTCAGCCTTTTTAATATTGCTCCTTTTTCAGCTTGGATGTGGGGAGATTTGTAGACATAAATCAATGCCAGCATTTGCACAAATAATTCTGGTTCCTTTATTTTGGGGTCATTGTCTGATGCCTGGAGCAGAATATTAATAGTCTAGGAGCCTGAAGTGGGTTCACATGTAGGTTTTCCTGCAATATGAAAAGGGCTTTTAATAACATGAGTGGTAACAGGAGAATGGTTTTGGATGCCATATTTCATATTATGCTCTATTAAGTGAAGTGTTATTATTGTATAAAGGATCATTTTACCTCCTTTTAAAAAGTGTATCTCTTGTTTTAAACTAGTGGTGACTCACAACTCTATATGTTCTAGGAAATCATCCGATAATGTTAATTTTAATAGGTGAGAGTAAAATATCCATAAATCTTTTTCTCAACTTTATTTCAATCACTAAGCATTTTGATAGCTTCTAGTATTCAACCCTTCCTCTGAATTTTCTTATTCCAGCCCTTCTTCATTTATTCCTCCACGAGATGTGGGACTGGCTAGACCAGCAATTGTTGCCCATTCCTAATTGCCCACAAGAGGATGATGATCAACAATTTGTGTGATGTAGATATACCCACAGTGACTGAAAAGGGCGTTTCAGGATTTTGACATGTTGACAATGAAGGAACGGCCGATTTACTTCCAAGTCAGGATGGTGTGTGGCTTGAAGGGAACCTTGTAGGTGGATTTTACCATAGACCAGCTTCCCTCGTTCTTCTCCATGGTAGAGGTTGTGAGTTTGTAAGGTGTTGTTGAGCCAAGTTTAATGACTTGCTGTAATGCATCTTGTAAAATGATACACACTGCTGCCACTGTGCATTGGTGGTGGAAGGGGTGAATCCTTAAGATGATGGATGGTATGCCAATCAAATAGGCGCTATTATGTAGCTGATAGGCCCCCGATCACAAATTCTGCTACCTATGATACTCTCGAGGTGGGTGCCCAAATGCTGCATTGTGTATATGTAGATAGTCCAATCCTTCCTTTTCACTGCTTCCATGGATACTTTACGCAGCAATAAGGTAGTTGGGATCACAAAGTCACTGGAATAAGAGATTGAATAAGGGATTAAACACACAGCCATTTCCATCCAGAACAACGACAGCAGCAAATCCATGGGAACACCACCACCTGCAAGTTTAGCTCCAAGCCACTCACCACCCTGACTTGGAAATATATTGCCATTCACTCGTAGTTGTTGGATCAAAATCCTGGCTCTCCCTCTCCCTAATCACATTGTGGGTCAATCCACAGCACATGAATTGCAGCATTTTGAGGAGGCAGCTCGTCACCATTTTCTCCAGGGCAACTAGGGATGGGCAATAAATGCTGGTCTCCTAACGACACTATGTCTCACAAATGAATGGAAAAAATTCTATCTTGTTATTATAAGGTGCTAGATTTTAGAGCTCCAGTGAGAATTCTGCAACATCATACTTGACCTAAAATCCTTTTTTTTAGGAACAGCCAGATTTTTGCCAGTGATTTGCATAAAGATATTTTTCTCTCCCCACTCAGCGCAGAGAGTCATCTGTTAAGGATGATCCTAAACCATCTGTTAAGAAGTTCCCTCAGTAAATAAGTGATCTGACCATCAATATCCAGTTCAATGTTCTTCTTGCTGCTTGATGGTTCATTGAACAATAACATGCTGGCAGCATACCACTCCCCTGTATTAATCTGAACAAAGACTCACTTCTGACCATCTTTGGAATAGATGTAATATGCCGCAAATTAGTTCAGTAGGTTCTTTAACTCCTGTGACTTGTCTCTCTGATTGGAGACAAGTATTCTGAGAGCTTTCCCTTTGAAATGAACTTCTTATGCTAGCTTTACTTAAAGAAATTTATTCAAAAGAGAATTTTCAAAAAGAAAACTTGAAGATCTCTTTCTACATTAATTTTAAGTTATGCAAGTTTTAAAGACCACATCTATGATTCCTAATTGGGTATATCCAGAGACTCCTGTTCAATAAACTCTCATCCCTTGGTTGTCTCACCCACTTTCTGAAAATATTTAAGTGCAAGTGAAGACTAAGTGAGTACATGGGCCAAGCAGCTGAAGTTTACAGCCTGATGCACATGACAAATATGTCAAGGAAATATGGGAGAATTTCTTTCAATCAATCTTTGCATTTTTCAGCTGTATGTTGAATTGTAGATGATGAAAGCTGTGTTCATTATTTTCGCCTTAATGTCATCCTTTCTCTAGGTAATCTATCGCTGTTTACTGAGCTACGAGGTGTAAGCAGTTCTGTCACACATGTGCATACTTCAGTGTAATGCTGAAATATTTACCTGACAAACATGATGCAGTTGCAGTACACATTGTGTAAATGTTTGTAAATGCAGGTCTGAAGGTGAAGTGATACAATCGTGAACTGACACAGACGTGTTTGTTTTATCACTGAACCTTTAACATCGCTGCTAAACCAGTCCATCAGCTTATACTTACCAACACTTACAGCTACCAACAGGCCGACTAAAACTGTGTCAGCTACGCATTGCCCAATTATCTCTCAAAGATGAACATGCAATGGCTTTGAGGTAATGTCACAATACTTGCAAGTAACGTCTTTAATAGTTCTCAGGTTTGCTTTTGCTACAATTTAGTAATGTTGGCAAGGATTCCACTCCCCCTTTTGGGTAACACAAAATTCCACTGGCATTTAGATGCCAGTAAGTAAATGCTTTGTTTAGTCAAACAATAATGTGAAATTAGCAAGGATCATTTGTACCTATTACACATCTCGTTTAGCTGACTATTTCCACAGCTGGCTGAAGCACATCATATGCCGCCCAGTCACAATTTTTGTCCAACCTTTCCACCACTCATGAAAGTTTTTAAAATTTTAAAGTTTATTTATTATTGTCGCAAGTAGGCTTGCAATAACGTTGCAGTGAAGTTACTGTGAAAATCCCCTAGTGCCATACTCTGGCACCTGTTTGGACACACTGAGAAAGAATTTAGAATGGCCAATCTACCTAAGGTGCACATCTTCGGACTGTGGGAGGAAACTGGAGCACCTGGAGGAAACCCACGCAGACATGGGGAGAATGTGCAGTCTCTGCACAGTCAGTAACTCAACGTAGGAATCAAATCCAGGTCCCTGGCACTGTGAGGCAGCAGTGCTAAGTACTGAGCCACCATGTCACCACCCTACATCCTCCATGAGGCTCAATTCCTTTTCACCACTATCTACTGCATGAAAATCACTCTCTTCAGCATCTCATCATTGCATCGTTGGAACATGAGAAATCCACTAATTGATTTCTTGCGGAGCCAGAAAGCATCCATTGATTGCCTGTAGCATCCTTCCTTCCTTCTCCCTGCCTACCAGATTGAGCATTCCCTCTGACTCTCCACTATATCACATGCTCTAATTTCCCCATGTTCTCTCCTGTTCATCTCATCCATGAGCCATTTTTCCTGCACTCTTGGCCCTTATTGTCACAAAATAGCATGAGAGAAATTTAAGATCTGCTCCACGAGAGGGCTGGGAGGCATCACCCTGGTAGCATGGCTGGGGCACAGTATCTGTCCTCTGCCTGCTTGGCTTTGGTCCAGTTGAAGTTCTTAAGTGAACAATTAATGAACTTTTCCCACCTCGGCTGCTATTTTGTCAAGAGATGTGTGTGGGGAGGGGATACAATTCACATAGTAAAGCTACCAGGTGTGCCCTAGCAGACTTGGGGCTGGCTAAGGGGGTATGGACCCGCCTGTCTGGTTACTTGTACCACTTCGTTGCATTCAAGAAGTACTTGCCCCTGACCCTGGACCCCTGTCCGCTCTTGTACCAGACTAGCTCACTCATCCCTGCCCCATCCTTCCCTCCCCCAACCTTGTATTCCAGCAGTATTGATAATTACTGTGGGAGGTTAGCTGTAGTTCCATCATTGAGCACAGCTCCTAGTGTCACTGCTGCAGCTAGAGTGCTGTATATAACTTGATTGGAGCTCAAACTTCCTCACAGAAGGGTTGAAGTCTTGCCCTGGGTTAATTATTGGTCCAAAAACTGTGATATTGGCTCACTGGGAACATTGAGGATGAAGGTGAATTCCTGTTTTAACCCCAACCCACACTTCTACCAAACATACACACACACACACTTGTCAAATCTTACCTCATACTCATCTTGCTATTCTGACATAAGCAAACAGTGGATGGTGTGACCTTGACTTTCTTGCTTCCTGCCACACCTCCATTCCTTCACACCAACTTTCCCCTTCTGAAGGACTACCATCCATCCAACAACAACACCCCAAAGAAGAGGAGAGAGGGGGAGAGAGAGAGAGCAGCAGCAGAACAGGACTGACAAAAGGATCTCATGATCTTCAAGATCGAAAAATCGCTTGATGTGACATCTGCACTCACCAACTCTGACTCAGGTAATGCGTGCATCTTGGGTGATAATTAGAGTTAGGACTGGCAAGTGGTGAGTCACTGGGGTATGAGTGGGCTGGACCTAGCCTGAGGGATTTGCCAGTTCACCAGAGGTCAAAGTCACAGACTATTCCAACTACAGCCATTCAAGGAGCTCATAATGATAGGATTCAGGGACAGTGTTAAAAGACCAAAGAACAGATATACTAGAAATCAGCTGCTGTAGCTTGAAGGGGGGTGAAAGTCACTGATGCCATAATTTGTACACTTCCATTTGTAACAAAATAAACAAAATCTTCACTGGCTTAGGGCTATTGACTACAGCTTACAGAAGTGAAGGGAAATCGAAGAGAAGTAAATAACTATAAGATTTTAAAACTCTTAAGAATTTTTCTTCGTAAATGATGACTGCTCTTATTCTCACTACTTCAGTAACATTAGTCACTTGACTATAAAGAGTCAACTTATTTATTTTTGTGCAGCTGACAATATATTGGAAGTAGCCTGAGAGAGCAATTACTCTATTCCTAGTCCAATACTTACGCAACTTGATTAAAAGGACTTGAATTTGTCATCTTTTCATTTTATATTATCCGGTAACTTACATGCACCAATCCAACGGATACATGACCCATTTTGATGTGCATCAGTATTTTTAACAACTCTTCAGACTTCTCGTCAATCCCATACGACAATTAAGAAATGGAAGTTGTGAAAACAGTGGCTCAGAAATACATTGGTGCCAGGTCTGATTTAGGAATGATAATGTAAAGATGCCGGCATTGGACTGGAGTAAACACAGTAAGAAGTTTAACAACACCAGGTTTAAGTCCAACCGATTTATTTGATAGTAAACTCACAAGCTTTCGAGGTTCTCCTCTTCGTCAGGTGAATGAGATGTTCTGGTCTCAGCTGTCTGAGCTGTTATATGTGTGTTGTTGACGGTAGATAGGCTTTGGGGAATCAGGAGGTGAGTTACCCACCGCAGTATTCTGAGCATCTGACCTGCTCTTGTTTGGATACAGAAGGCCTCACAGCACCATTTAAAAGAGAAACTCCTTGTCTAATCCTGCTCCTCCTATTTCTTATTTATTTCCTTTCTTTCTTATGTTCACAAGGAGAGTCAGAGAACAGCAAAGCAGAGGTACAGAGTGAGTCTGTACGCTCGCCCCAGGCCCCACCTTCAACTTGCCAGAGTATAGCAGATAGAGAAAGCATTGTGGTTTGTGCTCATTGCCATGCAAGGTGTCATAGAAAGTACTCACATTGCATTTGGGTATAGCCCATCATCAGCTTGTCACCTTTATTAAACAAACGAGCTTCACAAAGTGCATTGAGTAAGTAGTTTCCTGACAGCATTCATATTACATAGGGATGTAGAAGCAGGAGTAGGGTCATTTGGTCATTTGAGCCTGCCCACCATTTAATTAGACTATGACTGATCTGGATTTGGTCTCACTTCCACTTTCCTGTCTACCCCCACAGCCTTTTTCAAATAAATCTACCTCAGTCTTGAATAAGTTTAAAAACCCAGCCTCTACTTATGACGATATTGTGTCTTTAAAAAATGCATTTCAATTATGTTTCTGTATGATTTTACAGAATTTGTCAGAGCCGTGTTGTTTGCAGCCAATGTCTTTTATTGTTACCGATAAATTTAATTGACATTATGTTGGTTTTAATCTGAACTAATGCAGTTTACTATCTAGATCTTGATTGGGGGTGATTAAAAGTCAGATCATATGACTAGGGACAGGTATGTTTTCACAGAGAAGTCCAGCTTTAGTTTTGTTTTCTCAGTTCCCTGAAGAAATGTTGCTGTTTTGGGGAAGCTGCTGGGAACCAAGAGAAAGAGGGAGGGCAATTCTTTCTCCTCTCTGAAGTCTAGAGATTGGAATCTGCCAGAAACTGGTTTACATCTCTGAGATTTTTTTGCTTTGATCCTCGCTGAAAACTGCTTCAGGATCTTTGTCCCAGAAGTGTAAAAAAACTTAAAATAAAACATCATGTGAGCATTTTTTTTAGTGCTGACAAATTTGGAAAAAGGGTGTATGTCTATCAAGTAGTGCTTTAAATTGGAACAACAAAGACAACTAGCTGTTAAGAATTATACCATGTCATGCTTAAATCTTGGATTTGGTAAAAGCTATGGTAATTCTTTTTATTACATTCTAACTATGTTCTTAAATAAAAGCTTCCTCATGGGTCACTTGAATCATACCTGCTGTGAAACACCTTTTGCTTACCTGTGCCAAAATCAAATGTGAAACTTAGGGTCTAGGCTAACTTCAAAAACATTTTAGAATTCTTAGTCTGAGTCTTAACATACTACCTTTTGTGGAAGAGAATTTCACCCTCTAATGAACGTCTGAGAGGCAGAAATTCTCCTAATCATCAGGTCCTTCAGGATCTTATATGCTTTGGTAAGATCAGCTCTCATTCTTCTAGATTGCAATGTGTATAGACTTGACCTGTTCAACCTTCTTTACTCCCTCATTCCAGTAATGAGTCAAATGAACCTTCTCTGAACTGCTTCAAAAGTACTTATATCTTTTTTTTAACCTAAGGAGACAAAAGCTGTACATAGAATTCCAAACATAGTCTCATGAAGGCCTTGAACAGCTGCAGTAAAACTTTCCTACTTTTATATCCCATTCCTCTCGCGATAAATGCCAACATTCCATCTGCCTTCTTAATCACTTGCTGTACTAGCATACTAACTTCATGATTAGCACAAAAACAGAAACTGCTAGAAAATCTCAGGTCTGATAGCATCTGTGGAGTGGGAATAACATTGGCATTAAACTCTCTCCACAGATGCTGTCAGACCTACTGAGATTTTCCAGCAATTTCAGTTTTTGTTTCAGATTCCAGCATCTGCAGCATTTTGCCCTCATCTTTGTGATTAATATACCAGAGCACCCAAAATCCTCTGTATCACCAATTTCTGCATTCCCGACACACCCTGTGGGGGACCAACACCAGTTTTAGTTACTCTTTTCCTATTCGAATACTTGTAGAAACTTTTACTATTTGTTTCTTTTAAATTACTAGCTAGCTTGATTCTGATTTCTGTCCCTCTTGTTTTTTTCAGTCATTCTTTGCTGGTTCTTATTCTGCACCAGTCCTTTGTGCCACATTGAGTTCAGATAGGCTATTAGGTTACAGGTTTGCTATGTGGCAATAAGAGCTATTCTCAAATTCAGTTCATGGCTTCTATCTGAGACCTGGCACAGCTGCAAAAGTGGCCTACAGCAAGAAGGAGAATGTCACTAGAGCACCAATGAGTAGACAGTCAGCATGTTTGTGGAGTGTTTCCACTGCCTGGATGATATGGTAGGAGCTTTGCAGTATATCCCTGAGCAAATATATGGTAATCTGCTGCATGCTGCATTTAAAAAATATACTTTATGGTAGATGGGTATTTTGGATGCCCATCCCTCATGAACTGAGTGGCTTGCTAACATATTTCAGAGACCAGTTAAGAATCAGTCACATTTCTGTCATCTTATAGGGCGCACGGTGACACAATAGTTAGCATTACTGATTCACAGTGCCAGGGATCCAGATTTGATCCCCAACTTGTATCACTGTCTGTATGAGATTTGCATTTTCTCCCCGTGCTTGGGTGGATTTCCTCTCAGTGCTCCGGTTTCCTCCCACAGTCTGAAGATGTGCTGGTTAGGTGCATTAGCCATGCTACGTTGCTGTTTAGTGACAGCGAGACTTACTGGGTTAAATGCATGGGGTTATGGGGATAGGGCCTGGGTGGAACTATGGTCAGTGCAGACAGGATGGATTGAATGGCCTCCTTCCGCACCATAGGGTCCTATGATTCTCATTACTTGGTTATCTAACCTTTACCCAATATAAATCACAACTATAGAAATAGTACCATAAATATAGTTTTTTTATTCAGTCGTGGGGACATTGGCATCACTGGCTGGCCAGCATTTATTGCCCATCCCTCGTAGCTTGAAGGCAGTGAAAGTCAACCACATTTCTGTGCTTCTGGAGTCACATGTGGACCAAACTGGGTAAAATCAGCAGATTTCCTTCCCTAAAGGACCTGATGCGTTTTTCTGACAATCGACAACGGTTTCATGGTCATCAATAGACTCTTAATTCCAGCTATTTTTAATTGAATTCACATGCACCATCTGCCTTGGCAGATTCAAGCCCGGATCTCTAAAACATTAGCTGAGTTTCTGGATTAATATTCTAGTGATAATACCACTCGGCTATTGCCTCCCCTTAGTATTGTTGTATTCTGCTTTACAGCCATGGAGTGGGATTTCTAAAAATTCTTTCCTGGGATTTGGGTATTGCTGGTTGAGTCAGCATTTATTGCCCATTCCTATTTGTCCTTACCACATTGCTGTGGCTCTGGAGTCACATGTAGGCCAGGCCAGGAAAGGAGGACAAATTTCCAGCCCTAAAGAGTATTAGTGAGCTAGATGGGTTTTTCAACAATCAATGATAGTTTCATTGTCAACATAACTAAGATTAGTTTTCATTCTGCATTGGAGATGGTGGGGTTCGAATCCATGACCCCAGGTTTTTAGATCGTCATGGTGTGAAGGGAGAACAAAAGAAGAAGTACCTGATGGAGGCCAATGTAATTTGTCATGCAACTTGCGTAAAATGAGATTGAAGTAAGATGGAATAAAAGCGGATAAGATTGTGAAAAAATATTGCGCAGCATTTCTTCCAGTATTTCTACATGCCATGGTCATGTGGTCCCACCCGCCCATGGTGTCACAGCTCATGCATAATCTCCTCCAGCAAGAATGAAAGAAGTCTCTTAGTGACATTCTTTTGAGATGTTTAAAGAATTTGGCTGCCTCGGTAGAATAGTTGTTATGCAATGTGTAAATGGTGGGAAGTAAGGAGTTCAATAACAATGATGTGTAAAAGGAGCAAGAGATGGATTGAAGTGTGGAGCAGTTATTAAAGGAATAGGCAGTGAGGCAGGAGATTTGGGAAGAGAACAAAACTGCCGCACTTTGACCATATCGCTAAGGTAATTGAACCTGTTTTGGTTGTTGTCACGTCTTGATATCTAAATACCTGGTAGTGAGCTTCTCTGGCATTGGAGGAGTTGCCGAGATTGTTTTGCTCCCCAAAGGAGAGCAAAATTTTGGTTCTTCTGTCCATTGCCTGGACCAAGTTCAGAGATCTTGGACGCTTCGCCTGAAACTTATCCAGTTATATTTTTTAATCTGGCAAGTTTCTGTTTTCTAGAGCCAGAATGCTTTCACTTTTATAAATGCTGCCTGTGATTAAGTGATATTGAAGACATTTGGTGCATTCCCCCATTTCCACCCCCCACCCCCGAGTAACCCCCACCCCTGCCCACTCTTTCTCCCCACAAACTACATCCCCACCTCCAAAGATGTGCAGAAGTAATGAATATCATGATTGTATTGGCTGCATGCCTGAGTCATTTTAATGAGGCCCCATCATCAGTTTAATGTGGTCTCTAGAACCATGTGAAGAGGCACTTGCAGCTTGCCCCCTGCCCCCTAAGTGCCTGTGTTCAGGAGCAATTGAATTTCCAGGCTTTGTTTGTTTTCACTATTCTGGAGGACTTGTGCCAATTTGTTAGGGGGATATTGGCTCTTATTCATCTGTGTCTCTCCTGTGAGTTCTATTCAGTGAGTGGGTGGCTACTGTGTGGATTAAAGTACACAACATGAAGAGGGCAAAGTAATTAGGAAAAAATTTAGAAAATGTTATTGGTCAAATGGAGCTCTTGTCAGATGCCAATTGACTTTAGTCCAATGTATCTCATGAGTAAATTTATTTTGCAGCCAACCAAGCGGTTAGCATATTGTCAATTACATTTCAACATCATTTGCTTGCATGAGATAGGATGGTGAGAAATCAGGAAAAAGATTAACCAAAATCTAAGTGATGAACAGATATAAAAAAAAATTACATTGGTCAAATGCTGGAATAATGCATCTTTTGTTATTTTCATTGCTCTTCAATCCCTATTCTAATTTTTGGTCAAAGAAAGAATATGTGTTCCATACGTAGAATCATAGAATCCTGACAGTGCAGAAGGAGGCCATTCAGCCTATTAAGTCTGCACTGACAACAATCCCACCCATGCCTTCTCTCCATAAGCCTTGTACTTATCCTGCTAACCCTGCTGACATTCAGGGGCAATTTAGCATTGCTAAGCAACCTAACCCACACATCCTTGGATTGTGGGAGGAAACTGGAGCACCCAGAAGAAACCCACAGAGACATGGGGGGAACGTGCACACTCCACTCAGACAGTTACCAAAGGCCGGAATCGAACCTGGGTTCCTGGCGCTGTGAGACAGCAGTGTTAACCATTGTGCCACCATGCCACTACCAGACAGTATGAAGACATGCAAAAGGAATGCCAGGAAATTATTAGCCTCTAGTGTGTCTTTCCTTGACAACCAACATCAGGAATTCTTTGTTGTTTTCCATGAATACCTGACTGCTTCTGCACTTTTTCTACTATCTGCCCAGGTATTTGGCGGCATGGTGGCAGAGTGGTTAGCACTGCTGTCTCACAGCGCCAGGAACCCAGGTTCAATTCCAACCGTGGATGATTGAGAGCGCACAGCTCTGCATTTTCCCAATGACTACGGGTGTTTGGAGCTCTGCATTGTATTTTGTGAATTCTCTTTTCTTATTTAAGCATAAGAAATTCTGTTCCCAGTCAAACCAGCACCAGGAAACTGGGTTCAATTCCAACCTTGTCTGTTGGAGTTCACACCTTCTCCCCGTGTCTGCATGGGTTTCTCCTGAGTGCTCTGGTTTCCTCCAAAGATGTGCAGGTTATGTGCATTGGCCATGCTAAAATTTGTCCCAACTGTCCAAGATGTATAGATTATGGGGATTAGCAGGGTAAATACGTGAAGTTATTGGGTAAGTCTAGCTAACAGTTGGTGCAGACTTGATGGCCTGAATGGCTTCCTTCTGCACTGAAAGTGTTCTATATTCTATTTTATGATTCTATGACTAGTGTTGCAGGCTTCATTCTCCATCCCACTCTGCTGCATGTTATTTTCTCTTTATGGATCTAACTGTAACGTTGAATGTAATGAAGGACATTGGAAAAGGTTGCCATGTCATTTGATTAAGATCAACTCTTTTTCTCTTTACCATTTTCAAAACAAAGTTAATGATCCTGAACCGATTGTTTTAGTTATTTCACAGTATACGTATGCTAAATTTTTGCTAATTACGTAGCCATTATGTTATTTATATGTTTAGATCATTATCCGATTAAAATATTTTATTAATAAGTTTGCTTATCCTGCTCCTTTTTATTTGCTTCTTTTTCCAGTATATTTCAACTTCCTGCATCACAAATTATTTCTTAATCTAAAGGTGAGCTGCTGGCAGACTGGTTCATCGGATCACTTTGTGAGAGCAGTTTGGGACTTCCTTCCAAAAGATAACACCTGTGGCTCCTGTAAAGAAAGATTCCTGAGCTCAACATTAACTCCCAATTGCCTGACTAAGCCCTGACCATCTTTGTGTAGCGTATCATAGCAGAAACATGGAGCTGAATCTTTGTGGAGGTTACCGCTGGAGAAAAGCTGGGTGCGCATACAAACCCTCATCACATTTTCAGGCCTTTTGGGAATGGCCTGCAAGGCATATAGACTGACAGTAAGGCATGGGCAATGTGCCATGATCTTCCTACCTCCACACTGTATTGTTAGTCACAAGAAAACTGACAGATTTATTTTAATTTATTCATGGGACATGGATGTCATTGACTGTCAGCATTTATTGCCCATCCCCAGTTGGTCTTGGAGAGCAGCTGAGAGTCAACCACATTGCTGTGGCTCTGGAGTCACATATAGGCCAGACCAGGTAAGAATGGCAAATTTCCTTCCCTGAAGAACATTAGTGAACTAGATGGGTTTTTCCAACAATCAGCAATGGTTTCATGGTCAGTAATTCCAGATTTTTTTTATCTAATTCAAATTTCACCAACTGCTGTGGCAGGATTCGAACTCAGGTCCCTAGAACTGAGCTGAGTTTCTGGATTAATAGTCTAGTGATATACAATGAGATCATCATTTTCCCCGAAAGGTTGGCCACCCACCAGGGAGCCACATAAGTAGCCAGTTAAAGAACAACTTCGTACCTCAATGGGTTTGAAGGGACCTTCCTTTTAGGGCATTCCATGTCCAATGGAAGGGTTGACAGGTGGCAATGGTTTACCTTGCAATAAAGATGGTGATATTCAACAACCCCTGCCTACCCCCATTGCTGATAAAAAGCATCATTTGCCGAGCAGGGTCATCTTCTTTGGCAATAGCAGCAGAATATTTGCTGCCTCCAGAAAACTTAGCCCATTATGTTTCCCTAGGACTAGACTGAGGACCATGTGTTTTCATCAGTCCTGAAGCAGATCCAGTGAAAGGATACCTATATTCTGTGGAACACAGTGTCATGCAATATATTGTTGAGGATAATCGGAAGGATTGGTTCATTTTTCTGTTTGTTTCTGTGACAATATATTTGGCTACTTGCCTTTACATTATTAAAAGAAGAGTATTTCCTATCGAAAAAGTAAACAGAAATTAAGGAAAACTGGGAGCTGCTGCCAGAAATTAGTGAGAATCTATCCCAGCAAGAGCCCTGATCTTCAGGTTATAACAGCTCTTTAGGTTGGAACTTTCTGCCGCTAATCCTGTACTGCTTGGACACTTAAAACATCAAACTCTGGGATACCATAGAACGAATGGGAAAGGAGGGTGTAGAATGAAGTCAGAAAGACAGAATGAGGATCAAGAGGTCACAGGTATAGGTTGAGAGGTGGTTGATTTAAAACTGAGATGAAGAAGAACTACTTCTTGCATAGGGTGGTGAATCTGTGGAACTTATTGCCCCATAGCACAGTGGAGTCTGAATCATTAAATGGTTTCAAGAAGGAGTTAGATATATTTTTGATTTAATAAAAAATGGATTAAAGGGATATAGGGAACAGATGGGGAGGTGGAGTTGAGATCAGAAAGAGATCAGCCATGACCTGTTTGAATGGCAGAACAAGCTCGAAGGGCTGAACTCAGCCATGCGTCAATTGGTAGCACTTCCATTTCCAAATCAGAAGGTTGTGGCTTCAAGTCCCACTCGAGGACATGAGTGTGAACTTAAGGGCCACCCTCCAGTGCAATAGTGAGGTGATGTCTTTTGAAGGAAGAGGCCTCAGCTACCCTTTCAGGTGGATGTCAAAGATCCTATAGTACAAGCTTGAGGACGAAAAGGCAAGTTATCCTTAGTGGCTATTTATTCCTCAATGAACATCACAAAAATTGAATATTTGATCATTGTCACATTGTTGTCCATAGGATGTACAAATTCACTGCCTTTCATGACAGGAGTGACAATACTCCAGAAGTACCTCTCTGCCTGTGAAGAAATTTGGGATGCCCAGTGATTGTGACAGGACCTATATAAATGTCAGTTTTTTTTGTAAGGCCAAAGAGAGAGAGAGTGTGAAAAGGAAAACAAATTGCATATGAATTACAATCAATCTTAACAGTTAAGACAGTGAATGAGTAAGAGAGAGTGGCAATGCTTAGAAAAGTGAGGGAATAAGAGGTTGAGAGATGAAAAGTGGGAGAGAGTGGGTAAGGGTTTGACTGAATGAAGCAAAGACAGGGGGGTATTTTATGTTCCATTTTAAGCAGGCAGGAAAGCCGATGAGGGCAGTGAACACAGTGGGAATCCCCAAATGGCTTTTACACTGGCAGAATTTCCCACTGACATTGTTGTTCCTACCATGAAAGGTCAAGGACCCCATTACCAGACATTTAAATGTTATTAGCATGCTTCCCTGCTGTGCCATTGCCCCACTATAAGCAAATCAGCGCCCCCCCCCCCCCACCCCCATCCCAGAGGATGGGAGGGTGGAATCACATCCTGGCACTGCCCCGTCCTTCCCGCTGGCACTGTCAAGGATGGCTTCTGTTATGGAGGTTTGGCGGGGTGGGGGAGGGGCATCTAGATGGGAGGGAAAGGGGTTCCTTAGAGAAGCGGGGGGGTGGTTTCAATGTCTGTGGGGATGGGAGAATTCCATGTTCATAGCGAATCCCTCTTTTATTTTAATTTTTCTTAGATCAGGGCCCTCTATAAAAATGGTGTCCCAATCTGCCAGGGACTGAAGTAGCTAACAGGTTGAGTTCATTCAAATCCCACCATGCCCGCATGATGATAGAATGGGACCTGCCTCCAGGATTTCTTTTAACAATGTGTCAAAAAGCATGGCGGGAAAAATCAGTGGTCCCATTTCGCTTTTCCCACTCAAGTTCACACATTGTCACAATAGGAGAAAATTCCACTCTGAATGTGAAATTTAGAGATTGGGGCAGAGATAAGTATAGCTGAGAGCAAAAGAGTGAACATGAGAACATAAGTAACATGGGATTGAATGAAAATGGGAATGACTGAATGAGTGTTTTAGTGAGTGAATGAGGTTGAGTGAATATTAGAAAATATACATCAGTGATTGTGTGCAAGACAACGAGTGGAATTTAGTGAATGACTGATAACAAGAGTAATAAAACAGGGGACATGCAACAACTACCAGCAGTGAGCTCTGACAAGCAACATTAGCCTTCTCGACTACCGCATTCACTATCATGAAGTCATATCAGAGATAGGCAAGCAGATATATTTAAGTTCTTGCAGATTATATTCACCAAGTAATTACTTGGATATTATGCAAGATGTCACACTATAGCTAGAGCAAGAATAGTTTGATGCTGACTAGTCACATAGCTAATAGACTTAATTACCATTGTAATTCCTGCTAAAAATTATATGTCGATGGAGCAGGCAATATGTAACCCCTCAAAATTAAAAGGGCAAGGAAATTATCCCAATGGGAGATCAAACCAACAAATTAATTGATTTTGAAAAAAAGGTTTCCTACTTAATACAATCAGAGAGAATACTGAGGCATGAGTGATAAATAGAAATCTTTCATTCTGACTGCTTATATATTCAGTTCTGTAGTATGACGCAGAGAAATGTATAAGGTTTAATTTAAGCAAGGTATAATTTTGCTCCTAATATTTGTGTTGAGGCAATTAATATAACTTGTGATATATACATACTAGTACCTATGGGCTGGCCATAATTGTGTAACACCATAATTATTTTGCAGCCAAACTACTTTCCTAAATCCTTTAATCCACACAAAAGAAGTCATTTCTACCTGCAACCCTGCAACCCCCACCCTGCAACTCACTGTCCATCATCATGTTGTCCAGCTGCAATAGACAAATGTAGTTGTGTCTTTTTCCTACAGATTTTCTTGTCTCTTCACCCCATTGATTTTTCTCCCCAAGTCTGGCACTTCCCTAGATAGCCAATAGATAGTATGGATGGAATACATCAGGCCTGTACCTCGGATGATCTATTTCTATAACACAATGCGTTCGGTATGTCAATTTGCAATACGAACATTCATTTCAGTTTGAGGCTCTTAGCCATTCATAGTTAATAAGAAGAAAATTCACCTTCAAATGAATTTTCACAAATAATTGTATTGCCATTTATTTCTTTTTGTAACATTTGCATTATACCTATGAGCGAATCTAAGAGCCTTTACCTTAATCAATTATAGAATGACACTAAATATAACAAGCACAAATGCTGCCAGAATGATTTCTATATTACCAAAATGATTTCTATGATTAAGTATTATGACAATTCTGAGAAAAGTTAGCATCTATCCCAATATCCTGTGACTCAGTTTCTAAGTATTTAGCATAAAAGAATGAACATGATGTCTTAGAGGAGGTCAAACCACTTTTATTGCAAAGTGGTCCACGAGACAACTCTTGTTCTCAAATGGAAAGGAGGCTGCTTCATTTTCTCATTCTAGTTTTGGATAAAGTTTGAAAAAATTAAATGCAAAATTGAATGAAAAAAAGAAGTCAATGGCGTGAAATTAAATGACTTACTTCTTCAAGGGAAAGCGCAATGTTTTTCTGCCTCTTAAAAACAAAACAAGATAAAGTTCCTATTTTATTCCCAGAGCACAGACCTGATGCGTTCCATTCAGACTATCTACTGGCCATCAAGAGAAGCACCAGACTTGGAGAGAAAAATCACCAGGGTGAAGAGACAAGAACGTCTGTAGGAGAAAGGCAACTACGTTTGTTTTACAAGAGCCAACAGAAAATTATCTTCTCTCAAGTGTATTACATTAGGAGTTTTGTCAATACTCTTAATACTTAAGTGTGGATAGGTTCAATTCTAATCAACACCTAAAAGCTGCATTGTTTTATCCATATAATTCCGGAGTGTCATGGCACTAGTCCTTTGAAATATACAAGAAATGAAATGAGTCATTTGATGCAACATTAGCAATAATTGGCAACATGGAAAAAAAGCTTATAAACTCCTGGAATCCCTACAGTGCAGAAGGAGGTCATCTGGCGCATTGAGTCTGCCCTGACTCCCTGACAGAGTATCTCATTTGTTGGAATGTAACCAATGACAATTTTGTATTGGGTGAACCGCGGCAAATGGGAACAAGATGTAAGGATGTGGAAATGCTGGCATTGGACCAGGGTAAACACAGTAAGAAATCTCACAACACCAGGTTAAAGTCCAACCCGTTTATTTGATAGTAAACCTATAGGCTTTCAGAAATGCTGTTCCTTCGTCAGGTGTGTGGAAAATAGAACCAGAAGATCCCACCACCAGCCAATTGCCTCCACCACCGCCAAACACGCTGTGGGAGATGGAGGGGTGGATGGAAGCAATGCCATATCCCACCCTTTAAAGGCCTGATCTAAAGTCTTCAAGGCACAAGTTTGAAGGCAGATAGAGGAGTTACTCAATTGATTTGATTTGATTTAATATTGTCACATATTAACATATTGTGAAAATTATTGTTTCTTGCACACTATACAGACAAAACATACCATTCATAGAGAAGGAAATGATATAGTGCAGATTGTAGTGTTATAGTTATAGCTAGGCTGTAGAAAAGATCAACTTAATGTAAGACAGGTCCATTCAAAAGAATGATAGCAGCAAGGAAGGAACTGTTCTTGAATCAATTTGTACGTGACCTCAGATTTTTGTATCTTTTTCCCAACAGAAGAAGATGAAAGAGAGAATGTCCGGGGTGGGTGGGGTCCTTGGTTATGCTGGCTGCTTTGCTGAGGCAGCAGGAAGTATAGACAGAGTCAATGGATGGGAGGCTGGTTTGCGTGATGGATTGGGCGACATTCACAACCTTTTGTAGTTCCTTGTGGTCTTGGGCTACCATCAATATTTATCTCTCCATCAACATTAGAAAAACAAATAATCTGGCCATTATCAGTCTGCCGCTTGGGGGATTTGTTGCACACCAGCTGATTTCTGTCGTTCCTAATTTAAAACAGTGAGTACAACTCATTGACTGTGAAATGCATTGAGACATCCAGTGGCTGTGAAAGACAGAATACGAATTTAAGGCTTTACTTTCTAAATATTTTTTAGTAATTAAAAGCAACTCAAAATGAGTGACAAAGCCATCAAGAATAAAAAGAAAAACTTTTTGAGGGCTATTAAAAATCAAACATTTGCAAATAATTGTGACAATCTTGCTTCATCCCATCCCTTTCTGTTGAATTTTGGATAGATTTCACTTATCAGGTGAGTGTTAATGGCATCCATGTGTGCCCTGATGGAAAAAGTAACTGAGACAGATGGCTTGAAGCAGCTGAATAAATATCGGTAGAAATGCATTTGTTGACCTCAGGATTCTTCAGCAATACTGCATGTTAGCTGAGCTTCCTCACACTGTCATTCTTCGTATTTATCCAAATGCTACCATTAGCTGATGCTGGTTGCAGAATATTGTTTAAAAGTTGACAGACGTGGATGGAACAAAACAAAGGAGTATCAAAATTTGGCATTGTTCTTCGAGAGCATTTAAGTTTCAGAGAAATCCTGCAAGAGAGATTCTTTCTTCAAAGAACTTCTTTATTCTAAATATCTTTTCATGCTCCTCGAAAGTGACACAATGGTGAATTCCCCTCTAAGACATTGATCTGCAGCAGGGTTTATAATGTATTTCATATTTAGTTACCTCCCACTTACTTTCTTCTACCTATTTCAATAAATTCAAAAATATAAAAATATTACAGTATCTCTTTGAAAGAGAAACAATAAAATACATATTCCAACTTCATTCACATTAGCTACATCTATGAAACATGCAGAAAATTGTAACACAGAAAATTTTGCATATTTTTCATTACTTATTGCTTGGTCCTGTCTTGCAACTGAGTACTGTGCATGTATTATACATAATAATTCAAATATTTATCTGTTATTACAGCTTTTTTAAAATTTTGGCTTTAATATAAATTATGAAAGTTGCATAAGAATGAAAAAATATTAAGATGCAGTTATGAGAACACAAATGCAAATAAGCCTTGATATCATGAGAACATAAAAACCAGGAGCAGGAGTAGGCCATTTATCCCCTCGCGCCTGCTCCATCATTCAATAAGATCATGGCTGATCTTTTTGTGGTCTCAATTCCACTTACCTGCCTGTTCACCATAACCCCTAATTCCTTTACTGTTCAAAAATTTATCTATCCTTGCCTTAAAAACATTTAATCAGGTAGTCTCAACTGTTTGCTGAGCAGGGAATTCCACAGGTTCATAACCCTTTGTGAGAAGAAGTTCTTCCTCAAATTAATTCTAAATCTGCTCCTTCTTATTTTGAGGCCATGCCCCCTAGTTCTAGTTTCACCCACCAGTGGAAACAGTTTCCCTGCTTCTATATTATCTATTCCCTTCATAACCTTATATGTTTCTATAAGGTCTCTCCTCATTCTTCTGAATTCCAATGAGTGCAGCCTCAGCCTACTCAGTCTCTTTTCATTAGCTATCCCTCTCAATTCCAGAATCAACCTAGTGAATCTCCTCTGCACCTCTTCCAGTGCCAATATATCCTTTCTCAAGTAAGGAGATCAAAACTGTACATTGTACTCCAGGTATGGCTTCACCAGCACCCTACACAACTGCAACATAACCTTGCTGTTTTTAAATTCCATACCTCTAGCAATGAAGGACAAAATTTGATTTGCCTTCTTAATTACTTGCTGTACCTGCAAACCAGCTCTTTATGATTCTTGCACAAGGACATCCAGGTCCCTCTGCACAGCAGCATGCTGCAATTTTTTACCATTTAAATAATAGTCCATTTTGCTGTTATTCCTACCAAAATAGATGACCTCACATTTATCAACATTGTACTTCATCTGCCAGACCATCACCACTCTCTTAAACTATCAATGTCCCTTTGCAAATTTTCAGCTTCCTCTGCACACTTTGCCCTGCCATTCATCTTCATTCAATCTGCAAATTTTGACACACTACACTTGGTCCCCAATTCCAAATTGTCTATGTGATCAATTGCGGTCCCAACACTAATCCCTGAGGCAGACCACTAGTCACTGATAGCCAACCAGAAAAACACCCATTTACCCCCACTCTTTGCTTTCAGTTAGTTAACCAATCCTCTATCCATGCTAATACCTGGATTATCTTATGTAGCAGTCTTTGCTATGGCACCTTGTCAAATGCTTTCTAGAAATCCAGATACAGCACATCTACAGGTTCCCCATTGTTCACTGTGCAGGTAATGTTCTTAAAGAATTCCGCCAAATTAGTAAAACATTACCTGCCCTTCATGAACCCATGCTGTGTTTTACCAATAGGACAATTTCTATTCAGATGTCTCGCTATTTCTTCCTTAATGATAGATTCAAGCATTTTCCCTACTGCAGAAGTTAAGCTAACAGGCCTATAGTTACCCATCCTTTGTCTACCTCCTTTTTTAAACAGTCTCATTTGCTGTTTTCCAATCTGCAGGAACCATACCAGAGTCCAATGAATTTTGGTAAATTACCACTAGTGCATTTGTTATTTCCCCCACTGTCTCTTTTAGTACTTTGGGATGCATTCTAAGAGGACCAGGAGACTTGTCTACCTTTAGCCCCATTAATTTGTCTAACACTACCTGTTTTGTGATAATGATAATTTCTAGGTTCTCATCTGCTAGCCTTCCTGTCGTCAATTTTTGGCATGTTATTTGTGTCTTCTACTGTGAAGGTTGACACAAAATACCTGATCAATGCCTCAGCCATTTTCTCATTTCCAGTTATTACATTCCTTTTCTCATTCTCTAAAGGACCAATGTTTATTTAGCCACTTTTTTCCATTTTATACATTTGTAGAAACTTTTGCTATCTGGTTTTATATTCTGAGCTAGTTTACTTTCATAACCATCTTACTTTCTAGCTTTCCTCTTGGCTTTCTGTTGACCTATAAAGATCGCCCAATCCTCTAGTTTCCCACGAATCTTGCTTCTTTGTATGCATTTTCTTTCAATTTGATACCTTCCTTTATTTTCTTAGATAGCCATGGTTGATTATCTCTTTTTCTACAGTTCTTCCTTATCACTGGTATATACTTTTGCTGAGCACTGTGAAAGATTGCTTTGGAAGTCCTCCACTGTTCTTTAATTGTCCCACCATAAAGTTTTTGCTCCTAGTCTACCTTAGCCAACCCTCCCTCATCTCTTTGTAGTTTCCTATGTTTAAGCAGAAGACACTGGCATTGGATTTTATCTTCTCATGCTCTATCTATATTTTAAATTCAACCACACTGTGCTTCTTTCAAGAGGATTCCTAACTGCAAGATCATTAATTATTCCCATCTCATTACACAGGACCAGATCTAGGATAGCTTGCTGCCTTGTCAGTTCCATTAATACTATTCAAGAAAGATATCACTGATACATTCTATGAACGCCTCCTCAAGGCCTACCTGACTGACCTGGTTTGACCAATTGATCTGTAGATTAAAATCCTCCATGATAATTGCTGTATCATTTTTACAGTTATCTCTGTATATTACCTTATTGAAACATATAAGATGATTAGAGTTTAGATAGGGTGGACAGTGATAGCCTTTTTCCTAGGACAGAGAAAGCTAGCACAAGGGGACATAGCTTTAAATTAAGGGGTGGTAGTTATAGGACGGATGTCAGAGGTAGGTTCTTTACCCAGAGGGTGGTAAGGGTATGGAATGCCCTGCCTGCTGCAGTTGTAGATGCGCCAAGTTTGGTGGTGTTTAAGAGATTAGTAGATAAGTTTATGGATGAAAAGGGAATGGTTTAGGTTAGAGGGTCATTTAATTTTGTTAATTGGTCAGTGCAACATTGAAGGCCGAAGGGCCTGTTCTGCGCTATAATGTTCTATGTTCTATGTTCTATATTTCTTGCCCCACCATGATGTTATTATTTGATGGGCCATAGACTACGCCTTGCAGTGATTTTTTTCTCCTTACTATTTCTAATTTCCACCCAAATTGATTCAACCTTTTTTCCACAGATCCTATATCATTTCTCACTACCGCATTGATGTCATCCTTAAATATCAGAGCTACACTACCTCCCTTTCCTTACTGTCGGTCCCTCCGAACAATCTGATATCCCTGAATATTTAACTTTCAGTTGTGACCATCCTGCAACCATGTCTCTTTAATGAATATCAAATCACACTCATTTGCAATGATTTTTGCTGTCAACTCATTTACTTTGTTTCGAATGCTACAAGCATTCAGATAAAGTGTCCCCTCATTCTCAGACTCCTTACATTGGTTCTCATCCTCCTGGCATATTAGTTTAAACCTCCCCAACCGCTCTCGCCAACAGTCCCTCTAGGACATCGTCCCAGTCCCATATCATAAAATGGTTACAGCATTGAAGGATGTCATTTAGCCTATTGGTTCTTTGAGAGAGCACCTCACCTCGTCTCACTCTCCTGCCCTTTCTCCATCTCTAGCAACGAATTCCATAGATTCACTGCCCCCTGGCTGAAGAAATTCCACCTCATCTTATTGGGGCATTATGATAGCACAGTGGTTAGCATTGCTTCCTTGCAGCGCTAGGGACCAGGGTTCAATTCCAGCCACACATCACTGTCTGTGTGGACTTTACACATTCTCCCCGTGTTTGCATGGGTTTCCTGTGAATGCTCCAGTTTCCTTCCACAGTCTGGATTGGGTTGATTGACCATACTAAATTGGCCCTTGTGTCTGAGGATTAGCAGGGTAAATATGTGGGGTTACAGGAATAGGACCTGAGTGGGATTGTGGTTATGCAGACTCAATGGGCTGAATGACCTCCTTCTGCACTGCAGGGATTCTCTGATTCTATAAAGGGTCATCTCTTTTGTCTAAGGCTGTGCCCTCGGATGCTAGTCTCCCCAACTAATGGAAACATCATTTCCTGCTGTACCATTGTCATATTATTCAGCTATTTGCATGACTGATGAATAATGAGGATTGGAGAGAGTTGGGTTTTTACTTTTTGAAAGGAAGCAATGAAGAAAGGATCTCATTGAGACAAAGAAAAAACTATTTCCAGTTCATTGCTGGTGAGAGGCCAATTCTCAGGAAATCTTTTTTAACAAAGAGTGATTAACATGGAATAGGGCTTGCTCCTGTTGCTATGGATGGCGAAATTATAATTATATTTATGAAGATTTTCATTGATTGCTATTTCTGGAAAAGGTTTTAAGTGCTTCAGAATAAAATCCACCAGTGACTTTGCTACATAAATACATTTTGTTTGAAACAAGGAACCAGGAAATTTAAAATTTCATACAAGAACAGAAAATGCTGGATAACCTCAATAGGTCTGACAGCATCTATGGGGAGAGAATAGAGCCAACAGTTTGAGTCTGGATAACCTTTCATTGAAATTCAAAATTTCAGCAGGGGTAACGACAGTAAATAAATTAATAGGAGTGTTAGCACTTTGCGACTCCTCAGGACACTAAAGCATTCTGTGTCCAAATGCAACAAGAATTGGACAATATCCAGGCTTGGATTGACAAGTGACAAGTAACATTCACACCACACAAATGCCAGGCAATGACTCTCCCCAACAAAAAAAAATCTAACCATCATCTCTGAAACTCAATGACATTATTGTTGCTGAAACCCTCACAACCAAAATGCTGCAGGATACTATTGACTAGAAACAGCACTGGACTGGCTATATAAATACTGTGGCTACAAAAGTAAGACAAAGGTCTAAAATATTTTGGCGAGTAATTGAGTTCCCAACTCCCTAAAGCCTGTCCACCAACAAAAGGTACAAATCAGCAGTGTGAATGAATATTCTCCCCTTTCCTGGATGAGTTTGACTCCAAAACACTCAAAAAGTTTGACACCATCCAGGACTAAGCAGCCCGCTTGATTGACAAACGTTCCATAAACATTCACTCCATCCACTACCAATGCTTAATGACAGCAGTGTGTGCTATCTACAAGATGATTTACAAGAAATCACCAAAGTTCCTTCGGCATAATGTCATTGAGTGCCAAGCGGTGATTGTTAGATTCTCTTTTGCTGGAGATAGTCATTGCCTGATACTACGAAATCCAGGACCAGTGCTATCTGGAAGGAAAAAGGCAGCAGACACATAGGAATTCCCCTCCAAGCCACTTACCATCCTGACTTGGAAATGTATGATCTTTCACTGTCACTGAGTCAAAAACCTGAAACTTCCTTCTTAATAGCACTATGGGTGTTTCAAAACCACAGGCTCTACAATGGTTCAAGAAGACATCTCACCACCACCTTAGGTAACACAGTAGTTTGCACTGCTGCTTCACAGCTCCAGGGTCCTGGGTTCGATTCCCGGCTCAGGTCATTCTCTGTGTGGAGTTTGCACATTCACCTTGTGTCTGCGTGGGTTTCCTCCGGGTGCTCCGGTTTCCTCCCACAATCCAAAAATGTACGGGTTAGGTTGATTGGCCCTTAATGACCTCAGATGCTTGGGTGAGAGGGATTAGAGGGTGAAATATGTAGGGATATGAGGTAGGGCCTGGCTGGGATTGTGTCTGTGCAGACTCGATAGGCCGAAGGGCCTCTTTCTGCAATGTAGTGTTCTATGATTCAAGGACAATTAGAAATGGGCAGTGAATGTTTACCGAACAAGCAACACCTGCATCTTGTAAATGAATTTATAAAAAGCAAGCCTAGCGACATTAAATGTATAGTTTAAACAAATTAGACATTAATAAAGGGAATTTTATTTTTAGATTATGGATGGGCAGTTTGCAATTCCTGTGCCACATGGGAACTTCAGGACATATCATGTGTTTTAGGAGACCACATATACATGAGTGTTTCCAGCTGCTGAGCTTAAAGTCAAAACTGTTTTCCTTACCTGGCCTACATATGACTCTAGAGCCACAGCAATGTGTTTGGCTCTCAACTGGCTTCCAAGGACAACTAGGCAACTGCCCTTCAAGGGCAATAAATGTTGGCCAGCCAGCAATGCCCATATCCCATGAATTAATTTTTAAAAATGGAAATGTTTCCAGAATTATTTTCACTCCTTATAAGGGAGGGAACTATCATGTCTTTTTAAAAATTAATTTACCACTAGGCCCTGAGCAACCCCAACAAATATCTCAATAGGGAGGGAACTTACCATACCAGTGTGCAGAACATTAGTTTACTACCCCATTATAGCTTCAATCTATCTACTGTCTTCCAAGTAATGTTAATTAAACTCACAAAGAGTCACATTTAGATGTGCATCCTAAGCCAGATAATGCTGTGGCCCTGCAGCACAATATTGATTGTTGAGTTAGCTTTGACCTGGGAAACTGACACATTCTTCTTCAAAGTGCGCCTGTGAAACAACTCTTCGGGGCTGATAGTCGCAGTCAAAACTTGTGAATGGGCATGATTTATCAGATTATTTAAAGGACTTGCATTATCTGGTGAATTGGCAAAGCAATTTGCCAAGTAAATAAATAGAGCAGAGACCATTGATGCAATTAATAACATGATGTCAGCCTTAGCTGAGTATAGTGCTCTTGCCTCAGAGTTAGAAATTTTATGAGGTGAACTCAAATTCCAATCCAGAAACAGAAGCACAAAATCTAAGCTGACGTTTCAGTGCAGGACTAAAGACATGCTGCATTGTCAGAGGTGTTGTCTTATAGGTAAGATGATGGGTTGACACATCACTTATCCTTTCAGTTCGATGTAAACGATCCATGAACATTATCTCAAGAAAAGCTGCAAAGATATTGTGATATCCTGACTGATATCATCCCTCTCCTAACACTTTAAAGGGATCACCTAGAGCTTTTATCTCCTTGTTAATTGGGCAACCTTTTGTGTTTGCAAATTAGCTGCCACATTGCAATATATCACAATGATGACAGTGTTTTAGAAAATTATTCATTGGCTGTAAAGATGCCATGAAAAGTGCAATAGAAGGTTCTTCTTTTTTCTGTTGTCACGAATTGCACTTAATCCAAAAATAATTAGAATTATAGGATCTCTACAATGCAGAAGAAGACCATTTGGCCCTCTGAGCCTGCACCAAAAACTATCCACGCAGGCTCTATCCCCATAACCCCACATATTTATCCTGATAGTTCCCCTTGAGATGAAGAGTCAATTTATCATGGCCAATCAACCAAATCACACATCTTTGGAGTGTGGGAGGAAACTGGAGCACCTGGAGGAAACCCATACAGATACGGTGAGAATGTGTGAACTCCACACAGTCATCTGAAGGCCAGAATTGAACCTGGGACCCCAGTACTGTGAGGTGGCAGTGCTACCTACTGTGCCACACATTTAAATTTAACATTACACTATTATGAGAGAAATCTTATGAAGGGTATGGTGCAAAATATTCCTTCTCATAGCTTCTGCTGTAAGAAGACAGAGGAACAGTGATTAGCATGGCTACCTTGCAGCGCAAGAGACCTGGGTTCAATTCTGGTCTCAGGGGACCATGTGGAGTTTGCACTTTTTTAGAATCCCTATAATGCAGAAGGATACCATTTGGCCCACTGAGTCTGCACTGATCACAATCCTACCAAGCCTTATCCCGTAACCCCATGTATTTACCCTACAAGTCCCCCTGACACGAAGTGGCAATTTAGGTAGGCAGTCTTGAATCATTCTCCCACCCCCAGCCATATCTTTGCAGATTTCCTCTGCATGCTCTGGTTTCCTCCCATAGTCCAAAGATATGTGCGTTAGATGGATTGACCATGCTAAGTTGTTCATTAGTAGCCCAGGATTTGTAGGTTGGGGGAATTAGCGGAGTAAATAAGTGAGGTTACAAGGATAGGGTCTGGGTGGAATGTCCTGCTGGAGACTTGGTACAGACTTGATGCATAGAATAATATCCTTCTGCACTGTAGAGGTTCTATGATTCATTGGGGTTATCTGAAGACTGTTCCCCAAAGGATCACGAATGAGTGCAACGTGTATAGAATGAGTTGGCAGTATTGATAATAATACTTTGATTTAGTTAAGAAAGTAGCCCTTTGTTTTTGGTGGGATGCAATTCTTACTTTGGTAGGTTTTGGTTTGCTTGTACTCTGCCACGTTCAAGAGGATAGTTGTGATGATATGTGTTAAATGATGTAGGAGCACCCCAATGGTTAATCACATAAGCCTCAATGACCAAGATATAAATTAGGGCAGAATACATAAGAACATGGAACTTGGAGCAAGAGTACGCAATTCAACCCCTCGAGACTGCCCCACCATTCAATACAAACATGGCTGACCTCATCTTGGCATCATTTTCACCTTCCTGTCTGCTCCCTGTTATACTTCAATTAGAAGCAGTGGCACGGTGACATATTGGTTAGCACTGCTGTCTCACAGCGCTAGGAACCCAGTTTGATTCCTGGCCGGTGTGGAGTTTGCACATTCTCCCCATGTCTGTATGGGTTTCCTCCAGGTGCTCCAGTTTCCTCCCTCAGTCCAAAGATGTGCAGGTTAGTTGGACTGGCCATGCTAAATTGCCCCTTAGTGTCAGGGGGATTAGCAGAGTAAATATGTGGGAATAGGGCCTGGATGGGATTGTGGTCAGTTCAGCTACCTTCTACACTGTAGGATTCTAATTCCTTCTTTAAATCTCTTTAGTATTCCAGCATCTGCTGCAGTCTGGGGTAGAGAATTCCACTGATTCACAACTCCCTGGGTGAAGTAAATCTACCACCCCTTAACCTAAAACCAGGGCTTCAAATTCTAGAAGATTCATCAAGTGGAACATCCGCTCTATGTCTATCATGCCAATCCCATTTAGCATCTTATGTACCTCAATTAGGTCTCCTCTCATTATTTTATGGTGACACAGCGGCATAGTAACATAGTGGTTAGCACTGCTGCCTCCCAGTGCCAGGGACTTGGGTTCAAATCCAGCCTTAGGTGACTGTGTGGAGTTTGCACATTGTCCCTAAGTCTGCATGGATTTCCTTCAAGTGCTCTGGTTTCCTCTCACAGTGTAATGATGTGCAGGTTAGATTGATTGGCCATGCTAAATTGCCCCTTAGTGCCAGAGGGCTAGCAGGGCAAATATGTGGGGTTAGGAGATAGGGCCTGGATGGAATCATGGTTGGTGTAGGCTCAATAGGTGAAATGGCCTTCCTCTGCATTGTAGGGATTCTATGAATATATGCTTCAAAATTCCTGTGAGTATTGGCCAAGACTCCTCAATCTTACTTGTTAAGATTAAGTCCTTTATCCTCTGGAATCAATCTAGTGAACTTCCTTTCAACATCTCTAATGAATTTACGTACTTCCTCAAGTAAGGAGACCAAAACTGCACAGTGGTCCAGATGTGGTTTCACCAATGTTACAATAACACTTCCTTACTTTTCTATTAGCACAGTAGTTAGCACTGCTGCCTCACAGCACCAGGGACCTGGGTTCAATTCCCAGCTTGGGTCACTGCCTGTGCAAAGTCTGTATGTTCTATTCGTGTCTGCATGAGTTTCCTTCAGGTGCTCCAGTTTTCTCCTACAATCTGAAAGATGTATTGGCCATGCTAAATTCTCTCTCGGTGTACCTGAACAGATGCTGGAGTGTGGCAACAGTGCAGGGGATTTTCACAGTGAATTATTTGCAGTGCTAATGTAAGCTTACTTGTGACCCTGATAAATGAACTTTAAATTTTATTCCATTGCAGTTGGACCTCCCAAAAAAGCTGATTCTTTCTTTATATTGAGCAACCAGATGTGTTGTGTTGAAAATATTTCTTACAATGCAGACATGATGGACTGAATGGTGGCTTTTCTATGGTTTTTTTCCTCATTATGTGGGTCATTTGAGTTTCAATCTTGCCTCTGCACCACAAGATTCTGGATTCAAGTCCCACTTAAGCGTAAGAATGAAGGCTCATACTCCAGCGTAGTACTAATGGAATACTGCACTGTCTGAGTACCAGGATGTGAAATTGAGACTCCATCTGGCCTCTTGGATGGATGTGAAAAATCCCATGGCACTATATTGAAAGAAAGTAAGGAAGCTTTTCTCTCGTGTCTTTACCAATGTTTCTGTGTCAATCACAGAAACTTTGCTATCTACAAGAGCTTGCTGTGCATAAGTTGGTTGTTGCATTGTTACAGGACAACAGTCACTACATTTCAGAAAGCCACCTCACTGACTGTAGACAACTTTAAAACATCTGGTGATTGTTTAAGATACCAAATAAGTTCAGATTTTTCTTTCTCATTTGAATGTTGCGGATGCTTTGAGATGTATGGTGGTCACCAATTGGGCTAAATTCATGCACTTTTTTTTCTCTTTAAAAAAACACAGTTCTTAGTCACAGCTTTGCGGAAATCTTTTACACCTGCTGCAATTGGAAAGAGACAAGAGAAGGGAAAGAGAAAGAGAGAAGAAGGTGATGATGTTCCTAACATTAAGATCAATGGATGAGATAGGAGAATTAATGAAAAAGAGAGAGAGGAATATGGTGATGGTCCCAGCATTAACCTCAATGGGTGAATAATTAATGAGAAAAGAGAGATGGTGATAGGTCCCAGCATTAAGTTCAATGGATGGGATAATGAATTAGAAAAAGAAAGAGGTGGAAATGGACACTTATTAGCACAATGGTTAGCACTGCTGCCTCACAGCTCCAGGGACCTGGGTTCAAATCCAGCCTCAGGTGAGTGTCTGCATGAGTTCCTTCCAGGTGCTCTGATTTCCTCCCACAATCCAAAGTTGTGCAAGTTAGGTGGATTGGCCATGGTAAATGTACTAAGGTTACAGGGACAGGGAAAGTTGATGAGCTTATGTAAGATACTCTGTGGAGAGTCAGTGCAGACTTGATGGGCTGAATGGCCTCTTTCTGAAGAGATTCTATGGTTCCATGGAAATGGTGATTGGATCATAGCATGGAATGTGGAAAAGAGAGAGCGAGATGGTAATGGATCCCAGAATCAAGCTCAATGGTTGATGGAGAATGAATGAGAAAGTGCGAGATGGTGATGGTTGACAGCGCATCATAAAATCCGCACAGTGCAGAAGGAGGCCATTCAGCCCATCCAGTCTGCACTGATCACAATCCCACCCAGGCCCTATCCTCACAACCCCACGCATTTACCCTAGCTAGACCCCTGATACCAAGGGGCAATTTAGCTTGGCCAATCCACCTACCCTAACCTAAGAATGAAAGAGAGATGGATCCCAGCATTAATCTCAATGGTTGAGAGAATAAAAGAAAGAGAGAGATGGTGATGGGTTCCAGCATTAAGCTCAATGGTTAAGAGAGATTGAATGAGAAGAGAAAGGGGGAGATGATAAAGGGTCAATGGTTGAGAGAGAATGAAAAAAAGATAGTGATGGGTTGAAGCATTAAGCTCAAATGGTTAAGAGAATGAATGAGAAAATGAGAGAAAGAGAGAAAGTGATGGGTTGCAGCATTAAGGTCAATGGTTAAGAGAATGAATGAGAAAAAGAGAGAAAGAGATGGATCCCAACATTAAGCTCAATGGTTGAGAGAGAATGAAAGAAAAAGAGAGAGATGGTGATGGGTTTCAGCACTAAGCTCGATGATTGAGAGAGACTGAATGGGAGAGATGGTGGTGACTCAATGGTTGAGAGAGAAGACTGAACCTAAGGCGGGGCTGGAAGAATGTCTTGGCGGGGGAGGGGGGGGGGAAGAAGGTGGATGCGGAGTGAGACGGATAGACAAGGAGGGAGGGGATGAGGAAGGGGAACTACTTGCGGAGTGTGCCAGCTCGGCGGGCGGATACGGCGTGGATTAAAGGAGGACGGCGTGATTAGGTCTAGGCAGAAGCGGCTCGCGAGCAGCGCGCGTGGGGATTGTGGTGTGCTCCGGCAGTGGCAGCAGCAGCGAGAGAGCAAGAGCGAGAGCGGACAGCAGCAGCTAGTTACCCCTCCTCAAGCACCAACAATGTTACAAACCAGGATTTTCCTAAGCGGGCTACTCTTTATTAGCACGACAGGTATGATTTACAAAATCAACCAAACACCCCCTCCCCTTCTCTCCAGGATGCCCACTTGGAAAACATGTTTTTTAAAAAATTGCTATAAGTGCTTATTCCTTGCAAAAGAGGAGAGTGAACAATATTGCATTCTAATTTTCTGCAGTGCTATCTTTTTTTACTTCTATTCTTGTGCTTGATCTATTTATTTTGCATAGAATTTGGATTGTCTTTGAGTGTGTCTGGTTAGTGTTTCTGCTGGTTTAATGCAGGGCAGTGATTTCTTTGTCTTCTTAGTGGGTCTTCAGTAAAGGTAAAATATCTGAGTGCAGTGAATTCCTTGCTGGTGTGAAACCTGTCCACATCTTCATAAAATAGATGACATTTTTCTCCAGTAACTGTAGTCTATTCCGAGAAAAATCTGCGAAATCTTATTATTCCTTCTTTTTTTTATGATGGTGGTGGTGTTGGGGGCGGGCTCTGTTTTATTATTAATTACAGATTTTTTTGTGGCTTAAAGAAAAATTGAACTGGTCTTGAGTTAGGAAATAACAGTGAGATGGAGAGCTGGTCTGAATTTGCTTCCAGTAGGAGGTGCTGAATGAACTAGCCTGTGGTTGGTAATTGGATCCTTTTTTTCCCTTTGCATCTTTTCATTTGATTGTATCCATTTTTGATGTCACTTGAACAAGGGTTTCAAGAATGATCTCGCCTCTCCCCCCCCCCCCCGTTCTATACTGTGTTTTGCAAAATTTGCCACAAATGGGACTCCAACCAGCAAAAACCAACAAAAAGCAAAAAAAAACAAAAAAAAGAAAACAAAAAAAAACACAAAACAAACAAAAAAAAAAACAACAAAAGAAAAAAAATAACCAAAAAAAAAAAAAACCCCGCGAAAAAAAACCAAAACAAAAGAAAAAGCAAAGCATAACAGAAAATAAAAAAAAAAACAAAAAAAAAAAAAACAAAAAAAAAACCAAATAAAAAAACACAAAAACGTAACGGGAGAGAACGAAAAAACCACAACAAACCAAAAAAACAAAACCCAAAAATAAGAACAAACAAGCCAAAAACAAAAAACGAAACAAAAAAAAAAAAACAAAAAAAAAACAAAAAAAAAAGCTAAAAAACAAATAAAAAAAAACAAAAAAAGGCAAAAAAACTAAAAAAAAACGCAAAAAACACAAAACAGAAACGCATAAAAAAAAAGCAAGCCAAACAAAAAAAAAAACAAGTAAACAAAACATAGAAAAAGCAGTCACAAACAAGCAAAAAAAAAAAAAAAGAAACCAACAAAAAAGAGTAATAAAACTACCCAAAAACAAAAAAAAAAAAAAAAACAAACAAAAAACATAAAAAAAAAAAAATAACTAAAAAAAAAAAAAAGAAAAAAAAAAAAGAAAAGAAAAACCAAACAAACACTACAAAAAAAAAATATAAAATGAAAAAAAAAAAAAAGAAACAAAAAAAAAAGAAAAACAAAAAACTGAAAAAAAAGGCAAACAAAAGAAAAAAAAAAATAAAATAAACCTAAAAAACAAACATAAAAAAAGAAAAAAAAAAATGCAGCAACGCGTAGTGAGCAAAACAAAGAAACTTGATAAAAAAAACATAACAAAAAAAAAAAAACAAAAAAAAAGTAAAAACAAAAACAAAAACGACTAATAAAAAAAAACAAAATACAAGAAAAAACCTAAAAAAAATAAGCAGAAAAAAAACAAAAAACAAACAAAAAAAAAAGATAAAAATAGACACAAAAAAAAAAAAAAACAAAAAAAACTAAACAAACAACAAAAAAAGACCAAAGAAAACAAAAAACAACAAAAAAAAAAAGCGATCCCAGCACTCAACCAAAAAACAAAGAAAACAAAAAAACAAAAAGAAAAACAAAAACAACTCCACAACAAAAAAAAAAAAAAAAAAACAAAAAAAAAAAAAAAAAAAAAAAACAAAAAAAGCAAAAAACAACAAAACCCAAAAAAAAAAAAAAAAAAGCACAAAAAAAAAAAAAAAACCAAAAAAAAAAAACTAAAAAAAAAAAGAAAAAACAAAAAAACAAACAACGAAAAAAAAAAAAAAAAAAAAAAAGGAAAAAATAAGAACCAATCGAAGAACAAAAAAACAAAAAAAAACATGCAAAAAAACAAAAAATAAAAAAAAAAAAAACAATGGAATCGGTTGAAAATACAGCAAAAAAAAATCAAGCAAACAAAACAAATATAAAACGTTTAAAAAGAAACAAACAAAAAACACCAGAAAACAAAAAACCCCCCCCCCCCGGTCTCTTTTTTTTGCTGATACAAACTCCTGTTTATTTGTGGGAGCTGGGACAATAGACTCGTCTGCGTTGCTTCCTTCAGTGTGACATGTTTGGAGAAAATAAAGGCTTTAGATTTGGAGAAAATAAGCAAAGGAGGGGGGAGATATTTGATGGGTGATTCTTCCAGTGGCTGATCAAGGGGGGGAAAACTGTTCCTATTTCACCCTTGGGCGGGAAACCGTTATCTTTTTATTCGCTATATCTTTGTGATCCTCTTTTTCTTATGAAAAGGGGAGGGGGGTACAATCGATCGCACTGGTGCGTTGTTGGGTTTTATTTTTAGAGATTACGGTTTAATTGATCCTGGAAGAGGTCTGCGTTCTGTGATGTGTATTTTTTTTTGGAAAGGTAACTGGGTTTGAAGTGGGACCCTGGTGTGGGTCCCACTAGGTGACGTAAGTGCGAATTTAATAAGGTAAAACAAATAATTTTCTGATCTCCGGCGAGGGGGGCGGATTTGGAGAGACAATGCAAAGTGTTGATTTGCAATTTTTTTTAATGCTGTGTTTTGTGGCCGCCTCTTTTTTTTCTCTAAGGAAAATTCCACCCCTTCCAAAAAAAATCTCCTGTCCTACTGTCTTCACCACTTTCTCTCTCCACCGTTTCCTGGAGAGTGACATACATAGGATTTAAAGATTAATACAGAGGCGCCTAGTCGCTGGGTGACTGCTGCTATCCGCCGCTCGCAGAGAGAAAGAGGTGGATCGAATCTCGGCCAAATCACCCCCCAGCCGCCGCCGCTCCCCAACCCCCCCCGCCTCCCCCAGAGGCTTATAAACACCAGAGCCAAACACAATAAATAATTAGATTCGAAGGAAGCTAGTTTCCAAATCTCCTTTTCTGGATTGCATCCAAATTTCTTTTCCCCTGTACAATACCAGAAATAATAGCCCGGCGGTTGTAAGGAGTAATGTAGCATCTTCTGTTGAAAGGAAACATTTTTTTTGCCCATTGACCAGAGGATGCCAATTTATTGCCACTTTCCCCCTTGGTTGCATAATGCAATTACCCAAAATGTTTGAAAAGCTCCCGACAGTTTCTGCTTTGCATGCCGGAGTCCTTTGTTGTTTTACAGACTGGGGGTTCTGTGTTTGCAGACACGAGTCCCAGTGGAGTTTGAAAGGGGCGTTCGGAGATATTTAAATAGAAGACAAAAAGAAAGTCACCGAAACGCGAGAGATGCAGAATTCTTAATCTCGACAATCCGATCGGTCTTTTTTTGTTGTTGGGGAGGGTGGGGTTCTCAGCCTGACATCTTCAGTCAATTTCTTTTAAAATATTTTACAAAAAACCTTCAGTGATGGGGATGGGGAAGGGGCGACAGGCAAATTATAAGCCCGCTCCCGCATGTAGACATCATGTAATGATTGCCCCCCCCGCCCCGCTTTGATAAATTATCTCAGTAACACAGGGCGATATCTGAAGACTTCGCGCACTCCCCATCACAGAACCGAGAGCTGCTGCTCTCTATCTCTCATCCGTCTGTCCCCCCTCGCTGCCACCATCCCTCTCTGCACCCACGCCCCCCTGGGCTCACCCCGCACCCCTCTGCCCTTCACACCCCCCGCTCCCATTCTGTTTTCTGCCCCCTTGTGCCCTCAGTCCTTCGCACCCTTCAGCCACCCCCCCAGCCCCTGTCCTGCTTCTGGCCTCTACCCATTCTGGCCATCCCTTCTGCCCTCCCCCGCCCACCGCCCCCCAATGTTGCCTACCACTCCTCCGCTACCCCCTCAGCCTTTCTGCCGATTTCGGTGCCCCGAGTCAACCCCCTGCACCCTCCCTCTGCTTCTGTCCCCACCCTCCCTTCTGCCCTGCCCTCCCTTATGCCCCTGCCCCCCCATTCAGCACCCGTCCCCCTTTCTGCCCACTCGCCCCCCTTCTGCCCCCCCGTCCCTGCCTCTTCCGTCCCCTGGCCTTCCATCCCCTTCCACAACCCGTCCCTTGTGACCCCTGCCCCACCTGACTCCGCCTCACTTGTGTTTCCCTGCCCTTGTTCTGTGCCAACTCCCCGCCTCCTGCGCCCCCTTCTGTCCACGCCCACCCTCTGCCTCTGTCCCCATCATGAGACCCTGCCCTCCCCCCCTCCCACCCCTCCGCTGCATAGGCCCCCTATCCCTCCCTCCTCCCTCCCTCCCTCTGTTGCCTGGCCCCTCCCTCCCTCCCTCCCTCCCCCTCCCCTCCCTCTGTTGCCTGGCCCCTCTTCCCTCCCTCCCTCCCTCTGTTGCCTGGCGCCCTCTTCCCTCCTCCCTCCTCATCCCTGTTGCCTGGCCCCCCCTCCTCCCTAAGCTCCCTCTGTTGCCTGGCCCCTCCCCTCCCTCCCTCCTCTGTTGCCTGGCCCCTCCCTCCCCTAGCTCCCTCTGTTTGCCTGGCTCCTCCCTTCCCTCCCTCTGTTGCTGGCCCTCTCCCTCCGTTGCCTGGCACTCCCTTCCTGGCCCCTCCCTCCCTCCTCCTCCCCGCATCCCACCCTCCTGCGCACCCTCTCCCGCCCCCGCCCACCATCGCGCCCCTCTCCCTGGCCCCTCAGCCCCCCGCCCACCCTCGCGCCCCTCTCCCGGGCCCCCCGCCCACCCTCGCGCCCCTCTCCCGGCCACCCCTCCCGGCGTCCCTTCCCTCCCGTGGCACCCCCGCCCACCCCTCTCTCCCCCCCCTCCACAGGCCCCACCCTCCCTGCCGCCTCCACTGCCCCACCCTCCCTGCCCCCCCTCCCTCCCTCCCCCGTCACACTGGCCCCACCCTTCCCCCCCCCTCCCCCCTTCCACTGGCCCCACCCTCCTCCCTCCCCCCCTTTCCACTGGGCCCCACCAGAAAACCTCCTCCCACCCCCACTGGCCACACCCTCCCACCCCCCACTCCCCGCCCCTCCACTGGCCCACCCTCCCTCCCTCCCACCCACGCCTCCACTGGCCCACACTCCCCCCCCCCTCCCTCCCCTGGACCCACACTCCCCCCTCCCCTCCCCTTAACCCACAATCCCTCCCTCACCTCCCCTGACCCCACACTCCCTGACATCTCCTTCTCGAACTTCCCTGCCCCTCTCCTGTTCTCCCCTCTCCTGGCCCCACCCTCACACCCCACCCTCCCCACCTCCTTCCCCCCACCTCCCCACTCCTGGCCCCGCCCACCCTCCCCAACTCCTGGCCTTGCCCTCCCACCCCCCTCCCCACTCCTGGCCCCGCCTCCCACCCCCCCTCCCCACTCCTGGCCCCCGCCCTCGCCCCACCCACCCTCCCCACTCCTGGCCCCCGCCCTTCCCGCCCACCCTCCCCACTCCTGGCCCCGCCCTCCCACCCTGCCCCACCTCCCTCCGGGCCCACCCCCCACCTGGCCCATCCCCACCAACCCCACCCGCCTCCACCCTCCCTCCCCCACCATCCCCACCCTCCCTCCCCCTCACCTAGCCCTCCCTCCCCCCCCTCCTGGCCCCTCCCTCCCTCCCCCTCCCTCCCTCCCACTCCTTGCCCCTTGTCCTCCCTCCCTCACTCAATGGCCCCACTCCTACACCCTGAGCCCCACCCTCCCTCCCCTCATGGCCCCACCCTCCCTCTCCCCCACTCATGGCCCACCCTCCCTGCGCCTCCCCACTCATGTCCCCACCCTCCCGCCCTCCCCACTCCTGGCCCCACCCTCCCTCCCTCCCCACTCCTGGCCCCACCCTCCTCCATCCCTCACCCACTCCTGCCCCACCCTCCCTCCCTCCTCCCCACTCCTGGCCCCACCCTCCCAACCTCTCCTCCCCACTCCTGTCACACCCTCCCACCCTCCCTCCCCAACTCTGCCCCACCCTCCCACCCTCCGTCCGCCCCCTCCCCAAAATCCTGTGCCCACTTCCCTACCCTCTCCTCCCACCCTCCCACCCTCCCACCCCCTCCCTCACCTGCTCCACCCTCCCACCCTCCCTCCCTCACCTGGCTCCACCCCCTCCCACCCCTCCCTCCCCTCACCTGGCTCCACCCACCCCCCCCTCCCTGGTCCACCCTCCCACCCTCCCCCCTCCTCCTCCCCACCCTGGGGGCTCCCCACCCTCCCCCCCACCCTCCCCTCTCCTGGGCCTCCCAACCCTCCCCCCACACCCCACTCTCCCCCCCCTCGGCCCCACCCTCCCCAACACTCCACGCTCCTCCCCTCTCCTGGCCCCACCCTCTGGCTAGCAATCTCCCTCCCCTCCTCCTGGGAGCCCGCGTACCCTCCCTCCCTGGGACAAACCCCACCCTACTCGCACCTCCCTCCCTCCCTGCCCCACCCTCCCGCCCCTCTCCTGCCCCCCACCCTCGCACCCTCCCTCCCCTCCCTTGGCCTGGTGCCCAACACCACCCTCCCTCCCATCCCTGGCCCACCCACCCTCCTCCCCTCTCTGCCCCCCCCTCCCTCCCTCCCCCATCTCGTGCCCCCCCCCACCTCACCTCCCTCCCTCCCATCTCGTACCCATCTCGTGCCCCCCCCTCCCTCCCGCGACCTCCTCCCATCTCGTCCCCCACCCTCCCTCCTCCATCTCGGCCCCCACCCTCCCACCCTCCCATCTCTCCCATCTCGTGCCCCCACCCTCCCTCCCCTCCCTCCCACAACCCTCTTCCCCATACTCGTGCCCACAACCCCTCCCTCCCTCCCCTCCATCTCGTGGCCCCCACCCTCCCTCCCTCCCTCCCATCTCGTGCTCCCACCTCCCTCCCTCCCTCCCATCTCGTGCCCCCCCCTCCCATCCCTGCCCCCACCTCCTCTCCTCTCCCATCCCTCGTGGCCCCCACCCTCCCTCCCCCTCCCATCTCGTGGCCCCAACCCTCCCTCAAAAAAAAACCCAATCGTGCCCCACCTCCCTCCCCTCCCATCTCGTGCCCCCACCCTCCCCTCCCTCCCATCTCGGTGCCCCCCCCCTCCCTCCCATCTCGTGGCCCACCCTTCCTCTCCCATCTCGTGGCCCCACCCTCCTCCCTCCCATCTCGTGGCCCCACCCTCCCTCCTCTCCCATCTCGTGGGCCCCACCCACCCTCCCTCTCCCCACCACCTCCTCCCTCACTCGTCCCCCCCCCTCACTCCCATCTCGTGCCCCACCCACTCCCCTCCCTCTTGCCCCCCCACCCTCCCCCCTCCCATCTCGTGGCCCCACCCCCCCTCCCTCCCTCCCTCTCGTGGCCCCACCCACCCTCCCATCCTCCCATCCGTGGTCCAAAAAAACCACACCCCCACCCAACCCCCCTCCCTCTCGGTGTCCCACCACCTCCCTCCCTCCCATACTCGTGGCCCCACCCCTCCCTCCCTCCCATCTCGTGGGCCCCACCCACCCTCCCTCCCTCCCATCTCGTGGCCCCACCCACCCCCTCCCTCTCGTGGGCTCTGGTACCACCCTCACCCTCCCTCCTCATCTCGTGGCCCCACCCACCCTCCTCTCCCTCCTCTCGTGCCCCCACCCACCGTGGCCCCCCACCCTCCCTCCTCCATCCGTCTCGTGCCCCCAACCCACCCACCCTCCCTCCCCTCCCTCTCGTGCCCCACCCACCCTCCCTCCCCCATCTCGTGGCCACCACCCTCCTCCCCTCCTTCCGTCTCGTGCCCCCCCTCCACCCACCGTGGCCCACCCTCCCTCCTCCCTCCCATCTCGTGGCCCCACCCACCTCCCTCCCTCCCATCTCGTGCCCCCACCGCTCCCTCCCTCCATCTCGTGGCCCCACCCCCACCCCCTCCCCCGCCTCCCCCACCCCCCCTCCCTCCGTCCGTCTCGTGGCCCCCCCTCCCTCACCCCCTCCCATCCATCGTGGCCCCACCCTCCCACCCCCCTCCGGGCCCCCACCGTGCCCTCCCACCCATCTCGTGGCCCCACCCTCCCCTCCGCCCCCTCCCATCTCGTGGCCCCACCCATCCCTCCTCGCCTCCCATCTCGTGGCCACGCACCTCCCCCTCCCATCTCGCTGGCCACCGACCCTCCCCTCCTCCCATCCCTCCTCGCACCTGGCCCCACCCTCCCTCCCGCTCATCCAAACACCCACCCTCCCTCCCTCCCATCCCTGTGGCCCCTACCCCCACACCCCTCCTCCCGTGGCCCCCACCCCTCCCCCTCCCATCGCGTGGCCCCACCTTCCCTCCCTCCTCTCGTGGCCCCACCCTCCTCCCTCCCCTCTCCCCACCTCCCTCCCTCCCATCTCGTGGCCCCACCCTCACTCCCTCCTCCCATCTTTGGCCCACCTCCTCCCTCACCATCTCGTGGCCCCACCCTCCCTTCCCTCCCATCTCCAGTGCCCACACCCTCCCTCCCTCCCCCCATCGTGGCCCCCATCCCTTCCTCCCTCCCTCCCTATCTCGTGGCCCCACCCTCCATCCCTCTCCCACCCCTCCACCCTCCCCTCTCGTGGCCCCACCCTCCATCCCTCCCTCCCTCCCCTCCTCGTGCCCCAGCCCTCCCTTCCTCCCCTCTCGTGGCCCCACCCACCCCTCTTTCGTGCCCAACCCTCTCCCTCCCTCTCGTGCCCAACCCTCCCATCTCGTGGCCGCCACCCTCCCCTCCCCTCCCATCTCTCGTGTCCCCCACCCTCCCTCCCTCCCCTCCGGGCCCACCCTCCCTCGTCGTGCCCCCACCCTCCCTCCCTCCCCATCTCGTGGCCCACCCTCCCTCCCTCCCCCCGTCTCGTGGCCCCACCCTCCCTCCCTACCTCCAATCTCCGTCCCCTCGTGTGGCCCCCCTCCCTCCCTCCCCCTCGTGGCCCCCCTCCCTCCCTCCCATCTCGTGGCCCCACCCTCCTCCCTCCCATCGCGTAAACCTCCCCTTACTCCCTCCCACCCTCCCTCCTCCCCTCTCGTGCCCCACCCTCCCTCCCTCCCTCTCGTGCCCCACCCTCCCTCCCATCCCGTGCCCCACCCTCCTCCCTCCATCTCGTGGCCCCACCCCTATACTCCCCCTCCCTCGTGGCCCCCACCCTCCCTCCCTCCCTCTCGTGCCCCACCCTCCCACCCTCCCATCTCGCACCCAACCCCCCCAGATGAGGCCCCTCCCTCCTCCTCTCGTGGCCCACCGCTCCTTCCCTCCCCTCTTCGTGCCCCCCCTCCCTCTCCTCCCTCCCCTCTCGTGGCCCCACCCTCCCTCCGTCCCGCTCTCGTGGCCCTTGTGGCCCCACCCCCCCTCCCTCCCCTCTACTGGGCCCCTCACCCCCTCCCTCCCTCCCCTCTCCTGGCCCGCACCCTCCCTTCCCCTCTCTGGCCATCCGCCCTCCCCCACCCTCCCACTCCTCCACCCCTCTCGTGGCCCCCACCCTCCCTCCCTCCTCTCGTGTCCCCCCCTCCCTCCCTCCCCTCTCGTGCCACCACCCCTCCGTGGCCCACCCCCACCCTCCCTCCCCCGTTCCTGGCCCCAACCCTCGTGTCCGTTCTGCCCCAGCCCTCACCCCTCCCTCCCTCCCTCCTCTTCGTGGCCCCCTCCCTCCCACCTCGCCCTCTCGTGGCCCCACCCTCCCTCCCTCCCCGTCTCGTGGCCCCACCCTCCCTCCCCGTCCTGCCCCACCCCCCTCCCTCCTCCCCTCTTCCTGGCCCCACCCCCCCTCGCCTCCCTCCAACCCCTCTCCTGCCCACCCCCCCCTCGCTCGTGGCCCTCCCTCCTCCCTCCTCCTCCCCTCTCGTGGCCCCAACCCACCCCCTCCTCCCTCCACCCCTCATCCTGGCCCCACCCTCCCTCCTCCCCTCTCGTCCTGTCCCCCCCCCCCCTCTTCGTGGCCCCACCCTCCTCCCTCCACCCTCTGGCCACCACCCTCCCACCTGGCCCACCCTCCCTCTCGGCCCAACCTCCCCCCCTCCCTCCCCCTCATCCCCTCTCGGGCCCCACCCTCCCCCCTCTCTGGCCACCCTCCTTCCTCTACCTCCCCGCTCCTGGTCCCACCACCCACCTCCCTCCTCGCCTCTCCTGGCCCTCCCTCCAACCCTCCCTCCCTCCCCCCACGCCTCCCTCCCCACCCTCCCTCCCCGTGCCCCCACCCTCCCTCCCCCAATTTCCTGGCCCCACCTCCACCCTCCCCTCACCGTTCCCACCCTCCCTCCCTTCCTGGCCCCTCCCTCCCCCTCTCCTGCCCCACCCCCCCTCCTCCCTCCCTCCCCTCCCTCCCCCTCTCTGCCCACCCCCCTCCCTCCCTCCCCCTCTCCTGGCCCCACCCCCCCCCTCCTCCTCCCTCCCCCCTCCCCCTCTCCTGGCCCCACCCCCCCCACCCCTCCCCTCCCCCTCTCCTGCCCCCCTCCCTCTCCCCCACGCACCCCACCCTCCCCCCACCCTTCCCTCTCCCTCCCTCCCTCTCCCCCTCTCCTGGCCCCACCCTCCCTCCCTCCCCTTCACCCCCTCTCTACCCTCCCCTCCCCTCCTTGCTCCCCCTCTTTTCTCTACCTCCCCCATCCCCCTCTCCTGGCCCCACCCAGCTCCTCCCTCCCTCCTGGCTCCCTGGGCTCCGGCCCTCTCATGGCCCCCACCCTCCCTCCCTCCTCCTCCTCCCTCCCCGCTCCTGCCCCACCCTCCCTCCCTCCCCGCATCCGGCCCACCCTCCTCCTCCCCCTTGTCCCTCCCTCACCTCCCCTTGTCCCCCTCCCCCGGCTCCCTCCCCTGGCTCCGCCTCCCTCCTCTGGCTTTAGGCTTTCGCCCCTCACTCCCTGGCCCTCCGGGCCTGCCCCCCTCCTGTCCCTACCCCTCCTCTCCTGGGACCTGCCGCCCTCCCGGCTCTCCTCCCTCCCCTGCTCCCCTCCCCTCCCGCCCTCCCATCCTCTGGCTCCGCCCTGCCCCCACCTCCCCCTGGCCCCCCCACCCACCCCCTCTCATGCCCTTCCTATTCCCTTCTTCTTTGTTCCTCTTCACCCCTCTCTCTCTCTTTCTCCCCAAAAAAAAAAAGCTCGCCCCACGCCCCTCCTTCTTCCTCCTCTCCTGTCCCACCCCCTCTCCCTCGGCCCCTCCCACCCGCCCCTCTCCTGGGCCCGCCCCGGCCTCCCTCCTCCTCTCCTGCCCTGCCCCACCTCCCGCTCGTCCTCCTCTCCTGGCCCGCCCTCACCCTCCCGCCCTCCCGCTCTCCTCTCCTGGGCCCGCCCTCCACGCTCTCCCCGCTCTCCACCCTCCCCTCTCTCCCCCTCCCTCCCGCTCCCCGCCTCTCCTCCCGCCTCTCCGGTCCCAGCCCACTCTCCGCTCTCCCTCTCCTGCTCCGCCCTCCCGATCTCCCTCCCGCTCTCCTGGCCCCTGGGCCCGCCTTCCCCCTCTCCTCTCCTGGCCCGCCCTCCCTGTCTGCTTAGAATGACAACTCCTGTACCCCTCCCGCTGCCTCTCCGCCTCCGCTCCTCCTCTCCTGCCCGCCCGCTCCCCTCTCCTGCGCCTGCTCGCCGCCTCCTCTCCTCTCTGGGACCCGCTCTGCCCCTATGCCTCGCCGCTCTCCTCTCCTGGCTCTCCTGGGCCCGCCCGCCTCTCCTCTCCTGCCCTCCCGCCCTCATCCGGCTCCTCTCTCTCCTGGGGCCCGCCGCGCTCCCGCTCCTCACCCTCTCCCGGGCTCCCCCTCCCGCTGGGCTCGCAGCCCTCCTCTCCTGGGCCGCACCCGCCTGGCCCACCCGCCCGCCTCCTCTCTCCTGGGCCCTCCGCTCTCCCCTCTCCCTGCCCGCCCCCGCCTCTCCGCCGCTGGCTCCCGCATCCGCCATTCGCTCTGGGGGTCTCCTCTCTGGGCGCCGCCGCGCTCTCCTGCTCTCCTCTTCGCTCCCGCCGCTCTCCTCGCTCTGGCCTCTTTCTGGTCCCGCCCGCCTCTCCCACATTCTCCTCAGCCCGCTCTCCTCTTCCCTCCCGCTCTCCCTCTTCTGGTTCCCGCCTGCCCGCTCCTCCCCGCTCTCCCCCCCTCCCTCCCCGGCCCCCTGCCTGCCCGCCTCACTGCTCTCCTCTTCTCCCGCCCTCCCTCTCCTGGCCCGCTCTCTCTTCTGGGCCCGCCGCTTCCTCTCCTCTCCCTCTCCTCCCGCTCCCTCTCTCTGACCCGCCCGCCCGCTCCCGCTCTCCTCTCCTCCCGCCCCGCCTCCCGGCTCTCCCTCGCCTCTCCCGCTCTGGGCCCGCCCCTCCCGCCTCCTCTCCTGCCCGCCCTCCCCCCCCCACCTTCCTCCTCTCCTGGGCCCGCCCGCCCGTCCCTGCCCTCCTTCCTGGCCCGCCTGCCCCCGCTCTCCTCTCCTGGGCCCGCTGCCACCCTCCCTCCTCCTCCCTCTCCTCACCGCTCTCGTCTCTCCTCTCTCTCCCTCCCGCTCTCCTCACTCGAAGATCCCACTCTCCCCTCGACCCGTTCACCCTAGAAGACACGTCCCGCTCTCCTCTCTGCCAGCCCGCTCGTCCTCTCCCTCCGTGGCCGCTCCCCCCCCCCCATCTCCTGCTCTCCCTGTCTCCCCCCGCTCTCCTAGATCCCGCTCAAGGGCCCTCCGCAGCTCCAATCCTCTCCTCTCCCCTCCGCGTTTCCGCGCCTCCCTCCTGCTCCTCTCCCTCCCTAGCTCTACTCCCGATCCAGCTCTCCTCCTCCCAGCCTCCTCTTCTGGCCCGCCCCCCTCTCCCCTCCTGGGCCCGGGAGTCCCTCCCGCTCTCCTCTCCTGGGCCGCCTCCCCTCTCGCTCTCATCCTCCTGGCCCGCGCCTCCCTCCCGCTCTCCTCCCTGGCTCCTCTCCTCTCCTGGCCCCACAAGCCGTCCCCCCCGCCCTCCCGCATTCTCCGGGCTCCCTCTCCCCTCCTCTCTCTCTCCTGCCTGCCCACCCCCCTCCCTCCCTCCCGCTCTCGCTCTCCTCACCGCTCTCCTCTCCCTCCCGCTCTCCTCTTCCCCCCCGCTCTCCTCTCCCTCCCGCTCTCCTCTCGGCCCCTCTCCCTCCCGCTCTCCTCTCCTGGGCCCGCCGCCCTCTCCCTCCTCTCTCCTCTCCTGGGCCCGCCGCCCTCCCGCTCTCCTCTCCTCCCGCCTCCGCTCCCTCCCGCTCTCCTCTCCTCCCCCGCTTCGCTGGCCCATCCCCGCACTCCTCCCTCTTTCCTCTCCTCCCCGCGCCACCTCTCTCCTCCCGCTCCAACCTCCCTCCCTTCCTTCCCGCTCTCCTCTCCCTCCCGCTGCTCCTCTCACCTCCCGCTCTCCTCTCGCTCCCGCTCTCCTCGCCCTCCCGCTCTGTCCCTTCTCCTCCCTCTCTCACTCTACCCCCCCTCTCCGTGGCCCGCCTCCTTCCGCTCTATCTCCCTTCCTCGGCCCTCCCTCCCGCCGCCCTCACCTCTCCTGCCCCTCTCCCCTCCCAACTTCCTCTCCCCTCCGCTCTGCCGCTCTCCCCCACGCTATCCCCCTCCCCCCCGCCTCGCATCCTCCCGCTCTCCGCTCTCCCCATCCCTGGCTCCTCCCTCCCTCCCTCCCCGCCCTCCCCACCCTCTCCATCCTCTCCTCCCGCCTCCCGCTCTCGCCGACCCTACCTCCTCCTGCTCCCTCCCCTCCCTCCCGCTCTCCTCTCCTGGGCCCGCCCTCCCTCGCTGGCCCATCCCCGCACTCAGTCCCTTCCTTCCTCCCACCCACCCTCTTCCAGACCTCTCTCCCCTTCCTTCCATCCTCCCACCACCCCACCTCTGGCCCATCTCTCCGTCTCTTGGCCCCTCTGTCCCTTTCCTGGCCACTCCCTACCCCCCTCTCTCGTGGCCCATCCTTCCTCTCATAGACCCTTCCTCCCCCCCTCCCCCCCATCAACATATGCTCTCCTGGACCCTCCCTCCCAACCACCTACTCACCCTGTCTCGGACCGACTCTCCCATCCAACCTTTCCCGAATCCTCCCTCTCTCGCACCAACCCACCCTTTCCTGGCTCCTCCCTCCCTCCCAGCATTCCTCCCTCCATTCCACCCTCTCACCCCTGGCTCCTCCCTCCTCCTGGCTCCTTCCTTCTTCGCTCTCCCGGCCCATTCCTCCTTCCCTCTTCCGCGCCTTCCTACTCCCTCCCTCCCTCCCTCCCTCTCCTGCGCCCTGCCTCTCTCTCCCAGACCCTTCCTTCCTTCCTTCCTTCTTCCCTCTCCTGGCCCCTCCAACACACAGTCCCTTCCTCACTCCCACCATCTCCTGACCCCTCCCTCCCTCAGTCCAACCCTCTCCTGGCCCCTCTTTTGTTCCACTTGGTTCTTCCCCTCTCCTGGCCCCTTCTTCCCTCTGTTCCTCTCTCTCCTGGCCCCTCCCTCCCTCCCTCTGTTCTTCCCTCTCCTGGCCCCTCACTCCCTCATTCACACCATCTCCTGACCCCTTCGACATCCCTCCCTCCTGTTGGACTGCCCATCCGCCCTCCCCTGTGGATTGCCCCTCCCTGTTGGACTGCCCTTCCCTCCCTCCCTCCCTCCCTGTTTGGAGCTGCCCCTCCCTCCCTCCCTCCCTCCCTGTTGGACTGCCCTTCCCTCCCTCCCTTTCTCCCTCCCTTTCTCCCTCCCTTTCTCCCTCCCTTTCTCACTCAATTCCCACTCTCCCCTCCTCCTTCTCTTCCCACCCACCCTCCCTCTCTCAATCTCTTTGGCCACCCTACCGCCCCCCTCCGCCCGCCCGCCCCTCCCTGTTTGTTTTCACCCCGCCCTTTGCTCCTTCCCTCCCACTCTCTCTCACTCCCTCCCCCTAGCCCGCCCCTCCCTTCTCCCCTTCAGCAACACTCCGGGCATGTCACTCTGGGTAATTTAAATGAATTTTTTGGAGGCGTTGTTGCTGGATTTTCAGATTTCTTCTAATTGCAAGTGTGGCGGCCTTGCGAATGGTGGATTTTAGTGATAGTGTCCACAGTGATCATTGAAAGCACGTCGGCAGGGTGAAGCTGACGAGACTTCATGCATCGTCGCATTTCCTCTCCGGCTCTGATACTCTCTTTCACACAGGAGATTCTAATGATGTGACATGAGGAATAAAAAGGGAGAATGTGAAAAGGGGGTCCAAAGACTTCAGTGTGAATTAATTTTTCTTTTAGAATAACGTGGCTCATTCAAGAGCAAACCCCTGCCCCCGCCACCTAGGATGAAGTATTAAATTGGAGAAAATTAAACGTATGTGAAGAGAGATAAATATAGCAATACTATTCTAATCTTTCGAAGGCAAGTATACGATTAGTCACGTAGCTCACTGCCGAGTAACATGAGCCTTTTGGTATGGGGTAGCTAAATTCGACCACATCGGACGTGTTTAATATTTTGATGCCCCCCATCGGCAGGCCAGTGTTGGGCTTCTGAGCATTAATATCTTGCATGGAACTGCTCAGTCGATGCAGAGAGCCATTCAAAATTCCGTGAATAAAAATGAACGACAGCTTCCACGGAATTTTATTTGCTTCTGTTTTGATATCTCACCACACAAACCAGAATTGTATGTCAAATACCTGATGTGCTGTTCTTGTCCACGTTTTTATCAGTTGTGTGATTAACATTAACGAGGATTAAGAAATTTCTGCTTGCAGATCCGACCATTCTTCTTCATTTTGCCATCACATAAATTATTGACAGTATTTGAAAACCTGAGAAATAAAAGCAGGAATGGGCTGCACAGCCACTCAAGCCTTCTCCAGCATGCCATAAGATTGTGGCTCATCTTGGCTTCAGTTCCACTTTCTTGACAGTTCCCTGTGATTTCCCCATATAGTTCAAAAATCTGCCTGCTTCAATCTGGGATTTATTCAATGACTCCAGTCTCCCCAGCCTTCTGAGATACATACAAAATAGAAGCAGGATTAGGTCATTTAGCCCTTCAAATTTGCTCCATCATTTGGCTGATCATCAAATTCAACATCCTGATTTTGCCTTCCCCCATTACTTTTGATCCCTTCAGGCCCAAGAGTTGTAGCTAATTTCTTTTTGAAATCACAGAACAGAAAGTTCCAAAGATTCATGATGCTCTTTCAAGGAATCCTCATCATCTCCACCTTAAGTGGATGAGCTTGGTTCTGAAATAACCCTGTTAGCTCCAAATTATTTATTAGCATCACAAGTAGGCTTACATTAACACTGCAATGAAGTTACTGTGAAAATCTCCTAGTCACCGCACTCCGGTGACTGTTTGGGACATGAGAGAAAGTTTAACATGGCCCGTGCACCTAATCAGCACATCTTTCAGACTGTGGAAGGAAACTGGAGCACCTGATCCCACACTGGGTTCAGGGAGAATGGGTCACTGTCTGCAGACTCTGTAGACAATCTGGGAATCAAACCCTGGTGCTGTGAGGCAACAATGTTAGTTGCTGCGCTACCCCTCATGAGGACCAATGTGACCTCATCTCCCTGTCAAGCTTCCTCAACATTTTACATGTTTCAGTAAGATCATCTCTCATTTTTCTAAACTCCTAATGTGTATGCCCAACCTGTTCAAATTACTCTCACAGAATGACTTTCTCCATCCTCACAATCAACCTAGTGAACCTTCTCTGAACTGCCTTCAGTGCAAGTATAGTATCTCTCCAACAAAGAAAAAGATTTGCAGCAAGAAAATGTTGTTTTAAAACTTAAGATTTGCCAACCGGTAATGAAAATATACTTAAAAAATTTGTTAATAGAAGTGTTATGTGTGAAATACAGACTCAAGCATTCATTTAAAGAAAGGTCACAGATATGAATGTATTGACAACGAGGTTAACATGTTCATTATATATTGGTATTGACACAGGATCCCTGAATGGATTTCACTTCCAAGTAGAAATGACGAACAGGCTAAATTCCAATTGATTAGAAATGTATGACTAGCAAATCTCTCAAGGAAAATGTGTGCCATTTTTCATTAAATGAACTAGCTTTTCTGGGAAGGTAATGTGTTGATGCAGGGCACAAACCCGTAAGAGATAAAACCTGAGCGTTGCTATTTTCTCTTGTTTCTCCTCAGTTGCTATATGTCAGCTGTTAGCTGTTTGGGGGAAAAAAAATCTATCCAATTTATATGCAACAATGGATATCCAAGGGCAAATAAAAGGACTATTACTAAATTGATGTTTTCCTGTGGTTACAAGGGTAAAGCTGGAACTCCATTATTGGATTATAGCTTTCAACTATATTTTATTGATTCTTCAAGAAAAAGAAAGTACAAAAAAGGGTCATGAATGTACACTAATGTGTTACATTGCAAATAACCTTACATGGAGTTAAAGAGGATTGTGCTTCAGTCAGTGCATTGAAGTGGGCAATGGAGACCTAAATTAAACGATGCCTGTTGGAAAACTCATTGGCACAGTAATTTCCGTATCTAATTTTACTGCCTAATTGTATTCTCTTAAAATTAATCGAGCTTAATACTGGGTGGGGGTGTAAAACTGGTGTTTCCAACACCATGGTGTTTCTTACGTGATGCATTGGGTATTGTAACCGTCTACCCCAATATTTGAACATTTTTCACTTGGGGTGGTTTACAAAAACACATGCCATGGCGAGCAATGGCAGGTGTGTCTCTGCCCAAGTTACAAGCAGACTAATGTCTTCCAAGCATTTCTTAGTAGCGCACTGGAATAGTGGTATGCATTGCATATACCAGTTTGTTAAAACTGAATTGCTATAAGGGATCCACACCAGAAACACCAAGTTTTTCCTTCTCAACAGATTATGCCTGATTTGCTGCATGTGTCCGGTATTTTCTGTTATCCTTGCACAGACTTGTCTGTTTAATTACATTGACAGCAATGCGTTACTATCATGCTACTAGCTGAAGATTCCTTCCGAGTGTTTTCTCAGAGCTTGCAAAGTGTCATTCCCCATTATTTTCAGCATATTGATGGGTGATGGAATGAAGGTGGATGGAGCAGCCACTTTTAACAAAGGAGTTTTCATTTAAAATGTTCACGACACTTATGTGAATTTCATTTTGTCTGTTGCTATTTTGGCTTCTATTCCAGAGTGTCAGCACAGAGTTACTGTATTTCTGTATGAAGTAGAAATGCAAAAAGCTGGAAATAGCAGGCCCATCAATGCCTGAAAAGAGAATTTCTACTTCATATCATTAGCTGGTGAATCTATCTTTCCTGTGGCAAATCTCAGGTTTCAATTTCCTTCTACTTTTTCCATTTGCTAATATTGCCTCAGATTTGAGGAGGAAATAATCAAAACACGTATTCATTCTTTATGGGATTTACACAAGGATTGAAGTTTGTGTTGGAAGTTTGTATTGTCATGCCGATTACACACTTCACCCTTTTCCTATGCTCGATAATCAATTCCATTGATTACAGTAGAACTAAATATTAGATGGAACATTTAATTACTGGTTAAAGCAATACTCCCAGATTTAAAACCACTACCCAAGACAAATTTCTACTACTTACATACTTTTCTTTTTATCTATTCAAAGAAAAATTCACAAAAATGATACTAAATTTACTCATTGGTGAATTGATTAGTTTTAGAAATATCTTGAGGATGTTCCCTTGCACAGGACAGTCTAATCTGAACCTTGACTCACATTTGGAAATTTCACACTTTGTACGAATTGGGAGGTACAGTACGGATAGAGTTTTATAGTGGCTTTTTGCAACTGTAATATCCATTGTGCACTGTGACATTCAAAACGTCGACCACAATAGGATAGCAAGAGGGAAAGAAAAATCACTTTTTTTTTGTTTCAAGCTATTCAGTCAGTCGAATAAAAATGATTCTTTGAGCTCAGTTTTGAAGGATTATTGAGGTTAGCTGGTATTTGTGTCAGGTTTGGCAGCACTTGTTTGAGGCACTTGCATACTGAGTTCAGGTTTTAGAGCCAGAGACTGGTCAGGAATGGTGAATCACCCATCTATTCAAAATGCTGATCATTGAAGATTTGACAATGGAAGAAGCCTCCTTGTTGGAAAAATCTCCCTTTTGTGGCATTTCTCTGCCGATAGCTCCAGTGAGAGCCACAAAACCACTATTGGAAGCAAGGAGGAGCGGAGAAAAAGGGAAGTCTTGGGGCAGGAGCATGCAAAATCAGAGAAATAAAGGATTTATATCTACTATGGTGGGGAGCAAAGCAAAAATAGAAATAAGAGGAGTCTAGAAGAAGGTTACTTGCACCTTATATACATTTAATAGAATATCAGGTAAATATTACAGGCATTCTTGAAGCCTAAATATTTTGGTATCAGTGAGCGTAATATCTTTTACTTGGTGTCAACCTAGTGAGAGCTTACTCCAGTGGAACTGCATTGCAGTTCTAAACCACTGCTGTTGTTGTCAGACTGAGTGGGACTTTGATAAATGTGAAAAACTCCTGCTGCAGCTCCCACACTATACTCGAGCAATGCCATGGGAAATTTAGTGGTACATTGTTCAAACTCCTTGAATCTTCAATCAAGAAACGTATATTTTAACATGAACCGTCCTGAATCTCTCCAATTGGTCGTTTTTGTTTTTACTTACAAAAGAAGAAAAATGAATTTATAGCCATGATGTGAGGGCACTACAAAAATGTCTAGTCACAAAACTGCCTCATGTTCTAGTAAATGTTTTTGATGGAGGTACATCATTGACTAAATGGACCAGATGACACAGTGGCTCCTCTGTACTCAGTGCTGTCAATCCTTATTTAGCACTTGGCTCTTCAGTTTTGTTAAGCACTCCATGTTTGAGGGCATCAACTATATTCATAGCAATAACAGGAATTATTTTGCAGTGTTCTGTGCAGAGACTATTGAGGTTTAACATGGTGAAACGTCCACACTGGTAAATATAACTTATTTTGTTTGAGTGGATAGCTTCTCTGAATTTATTGTACAGATAATCACGCTCGCCACTTGTAATCATTTGGCCACCATGTGTAAGTAAACATGGATTTATACTTAGCATTGTTGCAATAAACCCAAATTTTCTTCCCCATTGTGTGCCAGCTATTTGTTTCACTGTGTATGTTTAGTCTGCTGTAACTAATAAATGTAAATTGATTGACTATCCACATCAGATGGTGAAGGAGGATAATGGGATTCTTTCATTTTACTGCCCGTTGTCTGAAAGGCACCAGTGCATCCTTGGACTGTGTTTTCTTGGACACCATAACTAACACCGGAAAATGTTTACCCTTAGTATAGTTTTGTTTATAGAAATAGCCACCCATCTTTTATCAATATAGAATTTGCTTGTGCATCCTTGCAGTGGGAGAGTTATCTTTTGTAATTTGAGTGCTCATCTTTTTCAGTAGGAAACAATATCAGTGAACGTTGATCTACTGTGGTTAGCAGAATGTACAGAGATTTTTTGCTTCAGTGGGCTTATGTAATGGTGTAGCACCTGTATGGTAACTGAAAAATGTTGTTACAGCCATTTTCTAAGTGAAAGTACAAGACAGCTGCAAAAATTCCTTAGGCTGAAACTTGATTCCTATAAGGGTCCTTGAATGAGTGTGTGCATGGAGGCTGCCATGCGGGAAACTGAGGGCATAAAACAATTGTTTGGAGAAAAATGTTAGAATGTTAAATAATCATGTTATGGATTTTATTGCCTGTCAGGTGTGCTTGTGGTGTGAAATACATTTTTGGAATACCATATTTTGTGTAGAGTTAGGCAAGATATTTTGTTACACAGCAAGACTAAGTGCAAAGAACAAGCTGCAGAGAGTTGGTTTAGACAAACCATATGCAGACTTCTGTCTAAAATCACTGTAGAAAAGAAATGGTTTTGATCGCCTTTGAGGTGGAAAGTTCATGGCATAAAGAGACCCATGTCTGTTGTATACAGCTGAAGTGACAGTAACAAGAGGCGGGGAGGCAACCTGTAGAAAGGAGGTACTGTAATTCATGGAGGGGGTTCCATGGGAACATGAGAGCCGTTCGTGTGAAAATAAAACTGCAGTGACATTAGATAAACACAGGACGGATGACTGGGTGGTTTGCATTGGAGCAGAAACACAATGTGGATAAAGCACGCAGTGGAGAACACAATGGGAATAGGCTGGACGATGATGAAAGGTGGTTGATGGGTCAAGTACTGGGATTTGGTGTTTAACAATGAAGCGGGATCAACAGACATGCTTACTAGCTGTCAGCCCTTCACATTTCAACTATACATTTGGTTCAGAATGAATGAAAACCATATTGAGGAAAGTATCAAATTGTAGTCACACTAATAGGGCTTTGAGGTCAGTAGGAGTTTAACATCTGGTTTTCACAATTTTTCTTTTTGATTATGATGGATGAAAGGGGAGAAAATTATAGGTATTTAAGTTCTGATTTGTGCATTTTAGTTACAATATTGAACAAATCAAAGTACAGATGGTCATAATGTATTAGAAGATTGTAATATGTGATGGATTTGTATGACAACCTCAGCTACAAGTCAATCTGAGTCTCCTGTGTGCTTTGCAGATTGTAATTTTACAGCCATCTTTCACCTGCATTATTATGCAATCACTTGATTACCATAATGAACTTGTGTTTGACTATTGGTTATTTATGTTGGAATTGTTTGCTGGAACATGTATGTAAACTAGCAACATGGTTCATTTTTACCCTTCTACGCCTCCCATCTGCTAATTACACAATGATCTGCTAAGTATTGGAAATTTGCAACCAATTGTATCATGCAATTTAGGTATGTCCTGAACCACTTCCATATTGTAACAATGTCAATTTATGATCATGCTTGCAATAGAGACAGTTGATAGGAAAAATGTAACTTTAATAGCGACAGCAATTATTGTACAGTAAGGAAGCAATAAACATTTTGAAAGTGCATGCTTCACACTATACAGTAATTTGCTTTAAAAGTGCCAAAATTGACAACATCAGTTTCATTTGTATAAATTTTGGAACTGCAAATGTATGATTATTGTTTTCCTGTGCAGGTTTGTAAACTGCTGTATGTGCCCAAGTGCAAACTGTACACTGATTTTTAGTATATTGGCCTTAGTTCCGAGTTAGTCAGATTATTCATTGCATAATATGCATGTGAATGAAGTAAACAAAACTGGATTCCATACTTTATTATGCATGGCAGCTTGTAACTTAAAGGGTAGTGTCCTTGTAGAACAGCATTTCATGTATTCAGAGGTGCCAGAAAGAGGTGAGTCTAAGGAAAAACATTGTAGATGGTATTCCAGGCAGGGGTTGCAGTTATGTATCACTATTGGCTCGTATTGTATACTATTGAACTATTCTGAAGTAGACAAACTGATTTTGAAGGCAATTTCAAAGAAATGTTCCTCTGGAGATAATGAAACATTGATCTAGCTATGTTTTCATGTTGAGAGTTTGGCTTTGTCACTTATTTTTAGACTTCAAGTCCCTTGTGGAAAAAGTTGAAACCATTATTTCATTTTAATGAAATCCAATTCAATGCTGTGAAACAAAGTATGGCTGTATACATACTAAAATAAAAACACGTCATTGCAGGAGATCCAGGACTTAATACTTCCTCACTGAAATGATACCAGTAAAATATTTGAAGGTAATTGTCAAAGTGAAATAATCCCATCCAGAAGGAGATCATTCAGCCATCAAGTCTGCGCTGACTTTCTGACAAGAGTATCTTGCCCAGGTCCCCGTCCTCTGCCCTCTGCCTGCAACCCTGTACATTTACATTGACTAATCAATCTAACCTGCACATCTTTGGACTGTGGGAGGAAATCAGAGCACCCAGAAGAAACTCACGTAGGTATGAGGAGAATGTGCAAACTCCGCATAGACAGTCACCCAAGGTGGGAATTGAATTTGCTGTTGTAAGGCAGCAGTGCTGACCAGTGTTCTATCTTGCCACCCATCTGTCATGGAACTGTGCTTTTTGGTGGGGAAACACAGGGTCCCAGTGGCATGTTTTTGAAGCAGATTAAAGCAGATCCGACAATTTTTATCTTGGGTATAGAAATCATTATCATGGGATGGGGTGGTGACAGTAGGTTGTGGGGAGAAGTCTTTTTGACATTCTCCTTGAAAAGGAACATAGCTGAGAAGTGATTTTACATTTACGTCTGACTTTGAAGTGTAAAAATGGCATTTAATTGTCAGAAGGCTATTTGGTTGCAAGTACTCCCAAATTGGCAGCTTAATGAAGTGGTTGTATATAACAGATCCAACACTGTTCCATCCTGATGACTACAGTTATTGAAACTGAAGGCAATCGAATGCCGTCAGTTTTTTTTTAATGTTTCAGAGTTTGAATAATTGGTCAGACAACCATATTAAATTTACAACACAGAGGAGGGGCCATTGGCCCATCATGTCTCTGCGGCATGGCGGCACAGTGATTAGCACTGCTGCCTCACAGTGACAGGGACCCGGGTTTGACTTCTGGCTTGAGTCGCTGACAGTGTGGAATTTACACATTCTCCCCATGTCTGTGTGGATTGCCTCCGGGTGCTCCAGTTGTCTTCCACAGACCAAAGATGTGGGTTAGGTTGATTGGCCATGCTAAATTGCCCCTTAGTTCCAAGGAGACTAGCTAGTGCAGATGCATGGGGTGGGATTGAGGTCAGTGCAGGTTTGAAGGGCCGAGTGGCCTCCTACTGCACTGTAAGATTCTATGAATCTTACCCAGTCCCAGATCACTTTGAAACTTTGAACCAATGAAACTTTCCCCTAGCATCCCCTCTGTACTTGCTTCCCTGCACCTTAAATCTGTGCCCTCTCGTTGCGACCATTTCAGCCCTGGGAAATAGTCTCTGAGAGTCCACCCTATCTATTTCTCTCAACATCTTGTAAACCTCTATCAGATCGCCTCTCAACCTTCGTCTCTCCAGGGAGAACAGTCCCAGCTCCCTCAACCTGTCTTCATAAGGCATGCCTCCCAATCCAGAGACTTGGCCATTACAGAGACTTGGATGTCTCAGGGACAGGACTTGGCCATTACAGAGACTTGGATGTCTCAGGGACAGGACTGGGTACTACAGGTCCTGGGATTCAGATCCTTCAGGAAGGACAGGGAGGGAGGCAAAAGAGGTGTTGGAGTGGCACTGTTGATCAGGGACACTGTCATGGCTGCAGAGAAGGTGGATACCGAGGAGGGAATGTCTACGGAGTCTCTGTGGGTGGAAGTTAGGAATAGCAAAGGGTCAGTGACGTTGCTGGGTGTATTCTATAGGCCGCCCAATAGTGACAGGGAAGTTGAGGTGCAGATAGGGAAACAGATACTGGAGAGAAGTAGAAATAACAGAGTTGTTGTGATGGGAGACTTCAATTTCCCAAACATCGACTGGAATATCCCAAGGGTAAGGGGTTTGGATGGGGAGGAGATTGTTAGGTGTGTTCAGGAGGGTTTCCTGACACAGCACGTGGACAAGCCTACAAGAGGAGAGGCTGTACTGGACCTGGTACTAGCTAATGAACCAGGACAGGTGATGGATCTCTCGGTAGGAGAGCATCTTGGGGATGGAGATCATAATTCTATCTCCTTCACCCTTACATTGGAAAAGGATAGGATCAGGCAGGCTAGGAAGGTGTTTGTCTGGAATAAGGGGAAATATGAAGACATCAGGCAGATGTTGGGGCGAATAAACTGGAAGGAGGTGTTCTCGGGGAAAAGCACAGAAGGAAGGTGGCAGATATTCAAGGGATGCTTGTCTGGAGCTCTGCACGACAACGTTCCGGTGAGACAAGGAGGTTTTGGTAGGACGCGGGAACCGTGGTGCACGAAGGCTGTGGTGAACATAGTCAGGAAGAAAAGAAAGGTGTATAAAAGGTTCAAAGAGATAGGAGATGTTGGGGATCTAGAGAAGTATAAGGCTTATAGAAGAGAGCTTAAAAAGGAAATTAGGAGAGCCAGAAGGGGTCATGAGAAGGCCTTGGCTGGTAGGATTAAGGAGAATCACAAGGCCTTCTACAAATATGTGAAAAGTAAAAGGATGAGAAGAGAAGGGATAGGACCTATAAAAGGTGAAAGGGGAAAAGTCTGTATGGAACCGGAAGAAATGGCAGAGGTGCTTAATGAGTACTTTGCCTCAGTATTCACGGTGGAAAGTGATTGGGGAGGGTGCACTACAAGTTTGCGGCAGACTGAAAAGATTGAGTATGTAGATATTAAGGAAGCGGATGTGTTAGAACTTCTAAATGCTATCAAGATAGACAAGTCTCCGGGACCAGATGGGATGAACCCCAGGTTATTGTGGGAGGTGAGGGGATGTCATTGCAGAGCCCCTGGCGATGATCTTTGCGTCGTCGATGGAGACAGGAGGGATTCCGGAGGATTGGAGGATTGCGGATGTGGTCCCTATTTTCAAGAAAGGGAACAGGGATAGTCCTGGAAATTACCGACCAGTGAGTCTGACCTCAGTGGTTGGTAAGCTGTTGGAGAGGCTTCTGAGGGACAAGATTTATGAGCATTTGGAGAAGTTTAGGTTGATTAGAAATAGTCAGCATGGTTTTGTAAAAGGCAGGTCATGCCTTACAAGCTTAATTGAGTTCTTCGAAAATGTGACTGAACACATTGACGAAGGATGAGCAGTGGACGTGGTGTACATGGACTTCAGCAAGGCATTTGACAAGGTCCCACATGCAAGACTTCTTGAGAAGGTGAGAGGCCATGGGATCCAAGGGGCTTTGACCTTGTGGATCCAGAACTGGCTTGCCAGCAGAAGGCAGAGAGTGGTTGTGGATGGGTCTTTTTCTGCATGGAGGTCGGTCACCAGTGGAGTGCCCCAGGGATCTGTTCTAGGACCCTTGCTGTTTGTCATTTTCATGAATGACCTGGATGAGGAAGTGGATGGATGGGTGAGTAAATTCGCCGATGACACGAAGGTCGGTGGTGTTGTTCATTGGGATCCAATGGGATTGGGGGTTATAGATAGGTCTATGGCTGGGTAGGTTTTGATGTGTTCGGCGCAACTTGTGGGCCGAAGGGCCTGTTTGTGCTGTAGTTTTCTATGTTCTATGAAAGACAGGCCACCCACCCTATTTTTACTTTGCCGCAATGATCACGGAATATGGCATGAGTACTTCAACAATTTGCAGGTAAATCTTTATACATTTGTTTAAAGGCCATTTCTTTGTTCAAAAAAAATACAATAAACTGTTTCTGTTGCAGCTGAAAATGCACTGAAGTGGTCCTCAGTAAAATAACCTTGGACAATACCAGCCAATCCTTGGGTGATCTCTTTCCCCTTTAATGCTGGCAAGCGTCAGTATGCTTGAGGAGGTATATTGGTGATTGCTTCCTAGTAAACCTGCAGGCTGTCTCTGCATATTAATCACTTAATGAAAGAAAGCTGGCCTTATTTGCATTGTGCGGGCTTGGAGAAGTCTCATGGTGTGCTTGAGAAAAATACAAGTGTGTGGGGTGGGTTGTCGGAGGGGGGGCTGGTGGGGGGGATGGCTGTGGGGGGAGGGTGGTGGTGCTGGAGTTGCGATTGTCGCTTTGAAAGGGTTTTCATCCATTCAAGTGGAAGAGTTGAATACGAGGGAATTAGCACACTGTTTTGTGCAAAAGCAATCCCATTCGGTAACCACATTTCATGTTGTTTGGTGTTCCTGTCCCGCAGGGAGTCTGTACATTGTATTGGGTTTTTAACTGGGAGTGACTCATCTTTCGATGATGTAATCAACAGCTCTGATAAGCTCAAGGTACACACTGAATAAACGTCTTGTGAAATGGCTATGTCATTTAAGTAGAAGTGCATATGCTACAGTGACCTCTATCCCAGTGAATAAATGGAAAGTCTGTTTGTTAGCTCAATGAATGTTCCAGCTTCAGAAGCTTAAACTGCCTTCCACTCTAGCATTGTTCAGGCTTATGAAATTCTTCCAGTGGATACCTTTAGTGAATAATTGGGACTTCCTAATTTATAAATTACAATTACAGAGAGGGAGGTTTAACCCCTTAATACTTTCAATTTGGTGTATGGCACTCCAAAAGCTGCCGGCGTATCGGACACTTTATATATAATCATGCAGCACAGTGTTTTTTTTAAGCTGGTTACATTTTGCAGATAGTATGCTAGAGAGAGTGTTACAGAGTAATTAGTGTATTCTGCTTTCCAGTAAGAGGCCATGTTGTATATCAAAATGATCTAATGCCTTAAGACTGGAATTATTACAGGCACAGTGAAAGCAGACTTTCAGTGACGATGTTCTATACTAGTAAGTTAGAAATAGTATGGCATAAACTGCAGCTTTATTTTTGAAGAAGAAATTCTCAAATAGATGCTTAAAAACAGTCCAGCATTGTGGCAACTGTTTCTTAATAGATGCTTAATTCCATTGCAATCCACACGTAATCGTTAAAGCTTGACGTTGGTTGATTAAGTTCTCATGCACAACTCTGCTGTTGGTCCAAACAAATTAGTCATCACAATACATTGCTGACGCGATAGTTGGTGAGCATTCATTCTGCTTCATTGTAACACGGGCTTGTATATCCACAAAAAGATGAAACCCCGGCAGTTAGTTCTTAATGCAGGTCTTAAAGCAGGGCAGAATCTTTCTGTGACACAAATTAGATTGTAGATGATTATTTTTTGTATGCAATCTTTCTGAGAAGACAAGAATCCTTGGCTGACACCTGCAGATTTTTTAACATATGAACATACAACTGAGGAGCAGTAGTAGGCTATTTGGCCCCTAGGGCCTGTTGTGTCATTCAATAAGATCATGGCTGATCAGATTGTGACCTCCATTTCACCTACTGCCTCCTCCAACCTCACTCCCAGCCCCCCAGTAACCTTTATCTCCCTTGTCAGTCGAGAATCTGAGTAACTTTGCCTTAAATATATTCATTTATCCTACCGCCACCCTGCAGAAGAGAGTTTTAGATGTTCAAGATGAGAAAAAAAATTCTTTTCATTTGTTTTAAATGGGCAACTAGTTATTTTTAGATTGTGTTCCCTAATTCTCAACTCTGTCACAAGAGGAAACATTCTTTCAGCATCTACCTTGTCAAATTCCCTCAGGATCTTTCATATTTCAATATGGTCACCTTTCATTCATCTAAACTCCCAGCGAGTACAGACCCAGTCTCTCCGACCTTTCTTTGTTTGATAACACCCCCCCCCCACCCACCGCAGCTTCTAATATGTCCATATTCATTCTTTAAAAAGGACACCAAAATTGTACACCTATATAACTCATCAGTTGTACAACTGTGCAAAACATTCCCATTTTTTACATGCCATTTTCCTTGTAATAAATGCCATTGTTCCATTTGCCTTTCTAATCATTTTCTGACCCTACAAACTCAAATTTGTAGGGTCCCATCTTCCCAACCTGAAAATGACTTATTTATGTAAACTTTATGTTTCGTATTAGTTAATCAATCCTCTCTCTGTGCTAATGTCACCCCTACAACGTAAGCTCTTACTTTCTATAGTAACCTTTTGATGTAGAAATCAAAGTACAATACATCCGCAGGTTTCCCTTTATCCATGTTGTGAGTCATTTCCTCAGAGATTAGAGCTCTCTTTCATTAAAACCATGAAATATCTGTCTGATTGCATTGGGAGTTTATAAGTGTCCTGCTGTAACCTCCTCAATGATAGATTCCAAAAGTTTCCCTGCCACAAGTAATAAGCTAAATGGCTTGTGGTTCTGCTTTCTGTCTCCCGCCTTTCTTGAATAGAGGAGACACATTCACTATTTTCCAATCTGATGGGATCTTTACAAAATCTGGGAAACATCAGAAAATTAAAACCAATGTATCCGCTATGTCATGATATAGAGATGCTGGCGTTGGACTGGGCTGGACATAATAAGTCTCAGAACACCAGGTTAAGGGCCAACAGGTTTATTTGGTAGCACAAGCTTTTGGACCGCTGTTCCTTCATCAGGTTCTAATGAGTGATGGGAAAAGGTATGCCAGTACAGCCTCAACTGTAGCACCTATTGAAGGAGCAGCACTCTGAAAGTTCGTGCTATCAGATAAAGCTATTGGACTTTAACCTGGTGTTATGAGACTTCTTATTGTGTCTACTGTATTAGCAACCACTTCTCTTAAAATCCTAGGATGAAGCCCATCAGAACCTGGGAACTTGCCAGCTTTTAATAATAATTTTCAGTATCTTTCCCGTCTATGGTTGGAATTGTTTGGAGTCCCTCCTTATTTTTTAATCCTTATGCACAATTATTCCTAGAATGTTAGTTATGTTCTCTACACTGAAGATAGATGCCGAATAATCTGTTGAATTTATCACCATTTCCTTATTTTCCATTATTACCTCCTCTTTCTCACTCTGGAGGACCAACACATATCTCACCTTTCACTTTTAAATACCTGTAGAAATTCTTATTGGCAGTTTTTTAATTCTAGCTAGCTTTCTTTTGTATTCCAATTCTCCCTCTTTGTTAATCTTCTAGTTAGCCTTTGCTGTTCTTTGTATTCTGCCTATATCTTCTGATCTGCCACAATTTTTGCAGAATTATATGCATTTTCTTTCAATTTGGTATCTCTTTAACTTTTTTAGTCAGTCACAGGTGATGTGTCCATCCCCTAAGAGGCTTTCTTTCTGACTGAAATGTATCTTTTCTGAGTATTCTGAAATATCTCCTTAATGCTGATTAAGTGCCAGCTTTGGCACTTAATCCAAGAGAAGGCATGTTGTTACCCAGTTGGGGACTGCTAGCCAGCCAATCAACGCCCAGCAGTTCTTCAGTGCTGAGCAGCACCTCTTGGGGTGGTGTAGCTAGCTGTTACTTCTACACCATCCAAGGCCTATGAACCCTTGTACCAATAAGTAGTGGCAATAGGGATGTTGCATGAGAGTTAGAGGGTTGAAAGTAAGCAACAACATGCCACCCTCCCCTCCCCCGCACCCACGCCCCCACTCTTCTTGCATTCAGATCTCTTTGCTGCATAGTTATAGTTCCACCATTATAACAGTGATTATAATGCAAAAATACTTTGATTATAAAATGCTTTGGGATGGTTTGAGTTGGGTTATGAAAGGTACTGTGTAAACATTTGCCATTCTATGTTCCATAATTTTTTTTTAGTCACACATCTTGATGAATCTTTTATATTAGGTAGCATCTTTCAAACCCACGATGGGTCTCATTTAGAAGGGACAAGGGCAGTAGACACGTGGGAACACCACTACCTAGAATTTTTCCTTCAGTTCGCCACCCTGACTTGGAGATGTATTGTCGTTCTTTCTCTGTTGCTGGATCAAAATCCTTAAGCACTGCACCCTGCTTTCTCTCCCTCTCACCCACACACAGCCTCTAACTCTGTATGTACCTTGACTACAGTTCTTCAAGAAGATAGTTCGCTACCACCTTCTCAAAGGCAGTTAGGGATGGATAATAACTGCTGGCATGACCAGTGACACCCACATACTTTTTAAATGTGTGGGTTGTACGTTTTGATGATTCTTTTTTTAAATTGTCTTGATTTTATGTTTCATGGGTGGATCATACTGCATTGTCTGCTGAAAAGAAACTTACTTGACGCATGTTGCATTGTGTTTAGCTTATCTTCCTCTCTGCTATCATTTTGCATGAAAAGAATACATGCCTTATCGTACATTCTTACTATATGATTCCTGCTAAGAACACTTGTGATTGAATTTTGCTTGGAACTGTGAAAGTTATAAAGCATTTGAGTGAATGAGAAAAGAAAATATACACTTTAGCAATTAGAATTTTTCAGTCAATATCTGTAGACTGTTCTTTTGAAAAAGAGCTTTTTTTCCCTCTTGTCATTATTTAAGGTCAATTTGATGAGGGTTATACAGCTTAGAATGATGACTACTCTGCACCATACTGCTCACTCCCCTCACTTCTGAAAGCGATTGCTATTGACTGGGTTCAAGACTTGGGCTGCTGGATTTGAGACTGCACTGGCATATCTTTTCCCATCACTCTGTATCTAATAGTTGACCTATAGGTGTTGTTCTCTAACTACCTGTTTTAGAATGTAGCCTGAATGACAAATCTATTTTTCAACTTAATAAACAAATGGTGGAAACTTGGAGCAATATCTATACTTTTCTACATTTCCTGACTTTGGGTTTTCATTGCTGAAAAAGATTGCTGGGTTTTCAGCTGAAAAAGAGATTTTTCTCCTGTCCAAAAATGTTTAAGAATTATCTAAATTACCGTCTGACCATACCCGAGAATGTAACACAGTTAATGCAAAAAGTAACAAAAAATTAAATCTTCGAAGGCCAAACAAAGAGTTGGTTCTTCAGTGCATAGATGGGCAGGTTGGCTGTGTTTGTAAAAAAAAATAGATTCTGTTTACCCTATTTTTTTCCCTATGAACATTGCATATTCAGACAGTCGGTCAAACAAATGGACTGGCTTGTAATTTAAAACTTATTTTTCATCACGTCTAAAAATATGCCAGAACTCAGTCTCAGAAGAGTATCTTAACTGAAATAATGGTGCTGATTTTACTGGCATGCCTACCCTGAAATCAGGACAGGTGAGGTTTGCAGAATGGCATTCTCCGTTGGCCTCTGGCATGATTTTACAAGCCTCAGGTGGGTGTGCCACTAAAATTCCAGTCAATGTTTCCATTTTGCACATTAGCCATTCTTATAGCCTACAGGACTATCAATTTGTGCCAAATTGTAAATAGTTATTGATGTCTTTTGTTTTTTTGGAACTGAGTCCAATTAATATTGTTTTGCTTGAAGTCTTGTTAATTATCCTAAACAGCAGGATTACAAATGATTAAGTAGATGGACTGTTCTAAACCTGCTTTACCAGACCCTTCCTGGTAAAGCATATGTGTCTGTTTGTTTGCATTTTCTCCATCGTCACAAAGGAACATGCTCACTTTCTTCCACTAGATGCTTTTTATAAACCAAAACTAAAACTGTTTTGGGAAGTGAGAGTGAAATGATAGCAATTTGATCACAATGTCAATACTAAAGAAGCTTTGAAGCTTTAAGTCAACTGTATCAAAAACATTCAAATGCTCTACTGTAATGTACTTTTATAACTCTTTCACAGAATGTGGGCACCTCTGGCTAGGCCAGTTTTTGTTGCCCATCCCTAGTTGACCTTGATAAGATGGTGTGAGCTGCTGCCTTGAACTGCTGCAGTCCATGTGATGTATGCACACCCATAGTCTTATTAGGGAGAGAGTTCCAAGATTTTGACCCTGTGATTGTGAAGGAACAGTGATATAGCTTCATGTCAGGATGGTGTGTGACTTGGAAAGGAATGTGCAGGTCATGATGTTCCCAAGCAACTTATACCTTTGTCCTTCTAATTGGTAGAGATTGCAGGTTTGCAAGATACTGTCAAAGGAGCCTTAGTGCATTGCTGCAATTCATCTTGCTGCTGTGTGTCAATGGTGGAGGGAGTGAATGTTAAAAGTAATAGGTGGAATGCTAATCAAATGGGCTGCTTTGGCATAAATGATATCAAGCTTCTTGAATATTGTTGAAGCTGCACTGATCCAGACAACTGACTTGCACTAGTTAGATGGTGGACAGGCTTTGAGTTAGGAGGTGAGTTACTCACCACAAAATTCCCAACCTTTGACCTGCTCTGTTTATGTGGTTGGTTCAGATCAATGCAACGTCCAAAATGTTGAGAGTGAGGCATTCTGCAATGGTGGTGTCGTTGAATGTCAAGATGAAGTTGTTGGATTCTTTTGGGGTGGTCATTGCCAGACAGCCATGGAATGAATGTTATTTGCCACTTATTAGCTCAAGCCTTGTTGTCCAAGACTTGCATTAAATTATACCATGTTTAATTTGGTTAGAATATTTGAAAAGACCAACCTGGCAGAAGATGATTAATTAATAATAGAAGTCCTCTTTGTTTCCTGAGGTAGTATACTTTGACCTCTCCAATCAAGAATGCTCGGGGTTAAATCAAGTGTTTGAGAATTGCCTGAGTAGTAGGATGACATTAGTATGCCTCAAATGTTTGAACATATAATTACCTGAAATATTATAAAGGAGTAACAAAAATTATGTTATTTATCCACGTATCTTCCATGTTTATGCTTCCAAAATCCTGCACTAAATCAATGCTGATGAATAAAGTCTGCTTCAAGTTTGCAGACAACTGTGTAAATGCTCCCCTAACTGCCGTCATAGGAAACCAGCATTTCTGTTTACAAACTCAAATAGGAGGTCTTACCAATGAGCCACATGATTGTAGAAAATAAACATGTACAGCATTGTAACAAATTCCCAATTAGCGTTCTTTCCGTCTGTATTAATGGTGCATTGTATTTTATGCCTGAATGTAGACAAGAGTGTGGTGAGTATTCCCCTTGTGACATACTAGACGATTAGGGGAAATGGTACAAAGGTTTGGATCCCCAGAGCTCTAATTAGAATATCTATATCTGATGCTCCAACACCTGGACAGGTTCTCAGTTTCCCTGCCACTCAGTTTTTTACACGTGGCATTGGGACAATTGTACTTCAGGCAAGACAGCTTTCTTAGCTATTCGAATATTAAAATCTGTTGTAGAATTAGAGTAAAATTTTAAGCTGGGGGATTTGCCCCATAATAATTCAAAAAACATTTCTCTATAACCAGATAAATAAAACAAAACTTGCATGTATTTCTCTCCTTTCATACAATGCCTTAACTGCCAACTTTGAAAATAACTTGACCCTGAAGGATTTCTTCGTGGTTGGTACACTGTAACCTCGCTAATGTGGATATTTAGGACCCAGTGATTCTGGATTATAGAATGATGTTAGAACACTGAACAAGTGGAAAATATTTATGTGAAGCCTAAAACAGTGATAAAACATTGCAATGTTGTGATAAAAATTGGTTTACATATTAAAAATTGTATCTTCCATGTTTCTACTCCCAAAGTACTGCACTAAAATGATGCAAATGACAGTGAAAGTCTCCCTTTAAAAAAAAATTCCAGACAGTCTATTGTCCAGAGTTTACAGTGTACTGGTCTAAATTTTGTAGGAAGCAGAATTGCCATCTGTATTGTAGACCTGTTGGTAATCCATTGCTATCTTCATGTCACTTGTACAGATGATTTGCTCAGTTTACCACACGTCAAAGTAGTTTGCAAATAGTGAATTATTTGGCAAAATAGTGATGTTATTTCGTTAAATGTAGCAGTAATTATGTAGCTAAAGTGTCTCAAACATGGCAATGAATTGAATGAGGAGTCAGTTTGCATTTGGTGAATCTCAATTGGGAGTTGACTATTTGCTCGAGCCCTAGGAGAACTTAAAGATTGGCACTACCTACCTGAATTACCTGAAAATTTAAGTTTGTAAGAGTTTATTAGCATCACAAGTAGGCTTACATTAACACTATAATGAAGATACTGTGGAAATCCTCCAGTTATCATACTTCTGTTCAGGTACACTGAGGGAGAATTTAGCACGGCCAATACACCTAACTAGCATGTCTTTTGGATGTCTTTCGCACAGATGAAATCCATGCAGACATGAGGAGAATGAGTAGACTCCACACAGACAATGACCCAGGCCAGAAATTGAACACATGTTGCTGGTGCTGTGAGACAACAGTGCTAATCACTGTGCCTCCTCTGGAATGCATCCCTGCTATGAATGATACCAAAACTAAGATTGTACAGCTCTCAGGAAAGAGCAAACAAGAAAGCTGAGGGCAGACCTAATAAAGGTCCTTCAGATGCTGGAGTTTGATAAGGTAGGGTCCAAAACTGTGTCATAAGAATCATTGATAAATCCAACATGGTATCCAGAAGACACTAAACTTACCCAGATACTAGTTGAAAGATGGAACCAGTTACTTTAGGAATAGTTAATGTGGTAGCACAAATACGTTTAAGGGGAGGGTGCCAGAAGTCTGTGAGAAAGTAATAAATAGAGATATATGCTGATAGAGTTAGATGAAGTAATGATAGTAGGGTCTTCTAGAACATAAACACATCCTGGATCAATTGGGCTGAATTACTTGCTTTGTACTATTAATTCCCTACATAATAATGTGCAATATAACTATCCCCCAATATTGCTCCAGCTTGTCAGCTGAGATGTTATAAATGTAGTGGGGCTTGAACCTACAGTCTTCTAAAACGGATACACAAATTTTGGTTCTGGTTAAGGACTCGCAAAGTAAAATCTCCCATTTTAGTTTTGGCATTTCATTGTAACATTTGACATACATATTTATAAACAATACAGAGTCATCAGTGGATGATTTTCTTTGGAAGGTTAAAGTATTGAAAACAAAGACTAGCATGTTATCTCTTTCTGTAATGTCATCTAGTGATGTTTTACTAAATGTAATGCTTTGTATATCTTATTTGCCTCATGATTCTCTTGAAACCACAAGTTGGAAATAAAACAGCGTCATCATTTGAGGACATTAAGCATGAAGCACAAGATCGCTTTTTTTCACTACTTTCTGCTCTGGATTTCGGAGACTTGCATTGACTCAAATATAAGTGATGATGATGTTGGTCTGTGTTCTACAGGTGACATCACAGGGCTAGGCAGACTTACCTTTTTAATGGTCTGCTAACAATTTTCAATCATTTAAAATATTATTAAAAGATGATTCTGAAGATGCCCTACTGAACCATTTACTCATTTTAATAACTATCCTTCTAAACTCAAAAGGACAGAAGCCACAGTTCCACAACTAGACCTCATTATATGTCCTTTTTAAACCAATCATTGCTACACCCTTTCCAGGGTCAGCATACAGTATCTTTCTGAGGATCAATGCCCAAAAATAATTGCAGTACTCCAGATGGGGTCTGACTCACGTTCCCCACTTTTAAATTCAGAGTGTTGAACGAAGAACAAAATTTCCATTAGTTTTTTTTAAATCACTTAATGTCTTGAAAATAACCTATAGTACCTGAACATCTAAATCTCTTTGCTCTTCTGCAGCTCCTGGTTCTTCACCATTAGTAAATATTCCAAATAGTCTTTCTCAAACCCAATGTAGATGACCCCTCCCTTTCCCACATTGAATTTGATCCTCCATAATTTTGCCAACTCACTTTGTGTATCTTTACCGCTTTGTAATCCCCTCATCTCATTCACACAGTTTATTTAATCTGCCACTCATGCAGAGATAACCTGTCAGATAGGAAGAACCTAAAATGAGAGAAAAGTACATTTCATTTTTAAGGATGAGTTATTTGTATTGAACTGTTCGAAGGGTTAAGCCACAACATCATGAGACCACATTCTGCAGAAATCAGTGCTCTAAGGTTTTGCCTGATGCTGTTAAGGGATTTACTTTTTATTCGCTGTTAAAGCAATCGACTTAATACACACCGATTAATTAGCCTGTTCTTGGTTTGAACAGAAGGTGAGCAATCTCTCTGTAATGCTAATAGCTGGATAACTCAACCAGATGACATACATACTTACGTCATATATAACAGTTCAGTTGGGCAAATCTTGAGGGAAAAGTTGTAAACATCAGTGAGGCAATTCAGTAACATTCAGACATTGAAAATTATTCTGATTTACTTTTAGAATATTTTGAAAGATGTGACAATAAACTTATTCTGAATTTGCAGTTTTTATTCTATATGTGACTAAAATACTTGCAAAATTGCTTAGTAGGAGAGAAATGTTACCTTTTCTTTGCACAATCACATTTCACAGCTTGCCTTTCAAGAGAATGTTGAAGCTTTTAATTACGGGATTGCTTATTTGCGAATGTATTCAATAATCTAAATGCTATTTGTCTGTTAAGCCATTGCTCAATAATAACCTCTCCCGATCAGTATTTTTTGAAGAGTAATCGTGATGTATTGCACATGTGCCAAATGGGCATCCTATCTTTTGCTATATTTCCCAACAAATTACATACTCTGCTTCTCAGTACTAGTTCTACTCCAACATATTATTCACAAGCAGCACTCTTTATTGAGGTGCATGATAAATTGGAAGTATTTAATAAAAAATCTACAAGCCTCAGAAATTTCCAGAGTGCGTGCAATGTCAGTAAAATGGTTACAGTTGATGCTCAAAAGGCTACACAACTGATCTAGTCAACATGCCCAGTTGGGCATGCAAGCTAAGGAAGGCAATTGATCAAAACTAAATGGATGTCATCTATGGCAACACATCAACCATTAATCTTGGACGCGGATGTTGTTTCAAGGTATTTCATTTTCTTGTATTTTCTGAAAGTGAGCTTTCTCTATATTGCACACTTGTGTTAGAAAATTAACGGGATGGAATATCTCCATTTGCTTGCATGAGTGCAGCTCAACAGTTAAATAAGCTTGCTTGATTGGTATCCCATCCACCACCTCAACATGCACTCCCTCCCTTAACTGATGCACAGTGGCAGCTTTTACAGGGTGCACTGCAACAACTTTCCAAGGCTCCTTTGATGGTACCTTTCAAATCTGTGAAGTTGACCACCTAGAAGAAGGGAAGGAGATGCATGGAAACACCATCATCTGCAAATTTATTCCAAGCCCCAATCCTGACTTGGAACTATATCAGCTTTTCCTTCACTGTGGCAGGGCATGGGTGTATCCACACCACATGGAATGCAGTGATTCAAGGAGTATCATCCCATCACCTTTTAGAGGGCTGTTGGGGGATTGGCATAAATGCTGGCCTACCAAACTACACCCTTATTCTGTGAAAGAATGAAAGAAAGGGATGGGCATTGAATTGCTCCCAGATCTCCATTTATGCAGTTGTGGCTGATGGGAAGACTGAGTTTGGTCTGGGCAAATTATGCTCAGGGTTTTATTTTCTGCTTTTCTAAGAAAGCACCCAACACCTATTTAGCTATTAACTGTGTTGAACTTAATTACTCTATGGGACAGTGTGTAAGAAGCAGCTCTGACATGCTAAACCATCATGCCGTTTCCCATGATGGCATTAGATAGCACCTAAAAATAATTTAGACAGTAGTGAAAAGTAATTATGCTTAATGATTTGTTGCATAGAATATTAGAATGTTGCAGGCCATCACAATGCAATAATGAAAATGCACTGGACCTGCATGATTGGGAACACCAAGGAACTTGGGTTCTGGGTGAACCTTGATAATAATCGATGAGGCCTTTCAAATGAGAGCTCACTTTCCACACAATTCCAACAATTGGTCAGTGCAGCTAATCCTTAAATCGCTCGTGTGAATATATCTGCCAGAGGAAATAAAAACTGATATTGTTTCACCTTTGTTGGTACTTTTCCTGTATAAAAAATGGAAAAGATGGCAAATTAATGCAATATAAATTCCTGGAAGAAATAGTGGATAGGGCGCTGAAGATTTATTTTAGGAATTGAAATGACTACCATGTTGACAGCTCAGTGAGTCACTGCAGTATGTAATGAGAGAAGGTTAACTGTATTCATCTTTAGGTGGATGTGAGTCTGTGATGGCTGGTACACAGTGATTGATAGTGTTAGAACATTCACCTTTATAGCTGAGGCACAGTTAAGTAGCTGCTGCTGGAATGGGAATAGTTTTTAAACCTCAATATTATGAGGTTTATTCCAGTTTGGGTTTACGTCTAAAATTTATCGATAATAAGTCTTTTGGTTGGACTCTGATACAAACCTGGGATAATCAGTGCTACACGTGGATCCTTTCATGAAATGAGCTGTTTGAAAATGTATCAGGAGTGGCAAAGCTACTTGTGCATAAATTAATTTCTCCACTCTACCATGTTTGCATTTGTACCTGTTAGTGCAGAAAATTTATGGGATGCGTTGTGTCCAAGCTCTGTAACCTATTTAGACTTTTTAAATAAACATACTCATCAGATTATGTTGAAACTCAAATGCACTTTTAAAATTTGGAGCGTTTTGCGCAATAATCATTTTCTTTTAAGGTAAATTCATTAGTTGCTCAGGGGAAAAGCATATGGCAGTTCCTAGATAACTTGTATTGGATAATTAGGACCACAGCATTTCCAATTCATGGCTCCTTTTATCATTGAAGATTATTCCATTAAAGGTACACTGGGGGAGCAATGTAAAGGAGGCTTGAAAAGTTTTGAGAAGATTAGTTGAAAAGGGAAAGTTTGGAATGCAGTGCTTTCTGCGACTAGGTTGGCAATACAAGCTTATACGACAGAAGTAAAAGTCAAGCAAAGGCTAAGGTGTAGACGGCAGTTTCGGTTATGTGGGGGGCCAAATTTTCCTTTGTTCCTTCTCAGGTGAGAAAGAATGCATGCAGCTCACAGTCTCCACAATTGGATTTTCTCACTATATTGTCCAACTTAGAAGAAAAAAATGCTGGTGGTGTGTGTTTCATGTCAATGCATTGATGAATGAAGCCGGAAAAAAAGTTGGCCACATCCATTTTTAAAGGGTGCCCCAACCTCTGTTTTAAAGGGCAAAAAGGGGAACTATGTACCCTAAGAGTTCCCCCAGAGGAACCAACCCACTTGGCACTGGCTTCATGGCCTTCTTCTGCCCCCACCCTAAGGTCCACATTTAGCTGTGCAGTCCAGCATGCTCCCTCCACCTGGTTCATTTTTTTAAAACCTTTGCAAATTCTGCAGGGAAGCCCTGAAATTCTTACGTGAATGTGCTTAAACCAGATTCCTAATCTTCCTGGGTGGGAATCTTTATCGGGGTGGGGATAATCGCACTGGAGATCTCATTGACAGTGAAGATGGGTGCAAAATCTTGACCATTGACTATTTGATGTATAATTTGAGAGGGAGAAACCAAATCTCAAGATGGGGCAAGTCAGGCAATGTTGAAGAGATGTCAGAAAAACCCATCTGGTTCATTAATTTCCTTTAGAGAAGGAAATCTGTCATCTTTACCTGACCTGGCCTACATGTAACTCCTGAGCCACGGCAATGTGATTGACTCTTAACTGCCCTCCAAGGGCAACTAGGGATGGGCAATAAATGCTGACCAGCCAGTGATGCAAACGTCCCACAAATGAATAAAAAAAAGGTGAAAATATGCAATCCTGCTGATGATTGTCAAGTACGAAGTTTGAAGCTTGAGCTTTGTGTCATATAGGACATTGTCACCATAGCAACATGTTAGCCCGAACTAATTTGCCATAATTGCTGAAAGTCACTCAATTAGTGCGAGGACTGACAATTTCTACATTAGATTGAAAGGATTATATTGAAGGTTCCACTTTTTAGTATTCACACATGTCCTTTTATCGAATTCACTTTGTAGTCAGCGCTATTGCAAATCGTTAGTTTAGTAGGCAAAATATTTGAAAGACTACTGTCTTATGTTTAAAAAAAAACTGTTAATCTAATCCCTTTAGGGACCAGTGGTGCAGACTGTAGTTTGAAAGGATATAATAGTGAGTGATGTGGTCCTGCTGATTCCCTCGGAATCTGTACTTTAAATGGATTACTATAACCATAAAAATAACAGATGATCCCTTTGTTCCACTAGCTTTAAGAATGAGGCGTGATGTTTGATAATGTGGAGCTAAACAAACAAATATATTTTAACTTCAGTGTTGTTTGAAAACATTGAAGCTGATTGAATACTCTAAAACAAACTTGTATTTCAGATACTATTTGCCTCAGTTTCCTTGAGGTTAAGAATTAATTAACAATGAAATGTAAATGAGTTTAGTGCAATTGACTGACTGATGCCACAGGGTGTATTTTTGGAGGGTTTTTTGCTTCATGCAAATAATGAGGATGCAGCTTTCAATCCTATCAGATCAGGGAGACTAAATCGCATGATTTCAGGATATAATTTTTTAAAATTTAAATGATTTGAAACCAATAATTGAGCAGTATTTAAGTGGAAAAACATGTGAAGATGGAGCGAGATTTAGAATAACTAAATCCTCTCTTCTGTTGGGATCAAATCATAGAATCCCTACAGTGCAGAAGGAGGCCATTTGGCCCATTGAGTCTGCACTGACCACAATCTCACACAGGCCCTATTCCCATAACCCCATACATTTACCCTAGCTAGTCCCCTCTGACATTAGGAGGCAATTCAGCATGGCCAATCCACCAAATCTGCGCATCTGTGCATTTTGGAAGGAAACCTGAGCACGTGGAGGAAACTCACGCAGACACTGGGAGAATGTGCAACCTTCACACAGATAGTGACCCAAGATGGGAATTGAATCCAGGGTTCCTGGTGTTGTGAGGCAGCAGTGCTGACCACTATGCCACCCAAATTTAAGCAACCAATATGGGGCTTGAACCCACAATCCAATTCCTCTTATTGGAATACAGTGGAAAAGGTTAGAGCACACCTTGGACTGTTAGAATTCTGATAGTAAGACTGAAGAACTGGAGCCTAGCTTTCATATGATTGCAAGATTTATTTCCAGAGACTGATACAGTGTCACATGTCATGCAACTCCAAGACAACAGCCAGAGCATAGGTGAATCACAAATTGATGTGCACCACTTAAATATAATTAAAGACCGAATTGCTATGCAATTCCTCTTCTTCAGAATCCTGTGTGAAGGCAGAACTGACCCACAACGTCTCGACCCCCATCACACGTAGGTCAAGGTTCTGAATGCACCCAGTGGAACAGGGATCAAACCCTGTGCTGTTAGCATCAGTCTGATTCCACACCAGCTGTCCAGGCACATTGAGCTAACTGGCCTATCAAGAAGTCGTTTGTGGTGACATCCATTTTACAAGCATGTTGTAGCCTGGAGCCATGGATAGTGATGGAATATTTTTCATATTTGTATTTATATATTGATACAATACTTTTCCCATTGGATGGCTGATCTGACCAGGAATTTGTTCTGCTCTTGCAGCCTGTCATTTATAAGGATTTACAAGTTGTTACTCCCTTGATCATCAAATCCTGGAGTGGGATTTGAACCCAAAGTTTCCGGCTTAGGAAAGGACGCTATCTACTGTGCTTCAATGCCTCCTGATATGCAATTAACCCTTTTCAATGTTTGATGGAATAAGTATGTCATTGAGGCAGCTTAATATTGTTCTGCTTTGGTATCTTAAGTGGTTGAAGCTCTTGCTTGATTTTCAGATTTCTCAAATTTAGTCCAGGTTACATTTTTTGTACTACGTCATAGTTAATAGCATGCATTGTTCTAAGAATTTTCTGCAAAAAAAATCGGGCTGCTTACATTCACTGGAATCTGGTTCCATTGGTACCAGCTCTTCTCCAGCACTTCTTTGAGGTAGCTGCTCATTGTAGAAGAGTAGGTTTGTAAGAGTTGATGGGCAAGAGGCATTATTATTATCCAGCATTTACAAATGCACACTTTGCTGCAAAAGAAAATGGAGTACGGGTCATATTTTCCATTCCTTTCGCTCTAGAGTGTGGAATAGATTGAAGTACTTGAATTGTAGCTCTGGACGAAATCAGACTAACTTTACAGGCATGTCAGTCATTTTCTGGTTGTAATAAATCTGTTTGAAAAGCCTAGACAAATGTTTTTACAAGGCAGCAGTTTTGTAGTTGTAAAACTGATAGAAGCTACAAAAAGTTCACAGCAGTTTCTTCTTTCTTTAGCGTAGATAATGCTCTCAAAGCAAAAAGAATGCATGCCTTCATTCAATGAAGAATGCTTCGAAAGTTACTGGGAAACTTCTTTATTTCTTCTGTTTTAACAAAATGGTCAGAAATGTTACATTTTACAAGGTGTCTTTGTAACTGACTTCAATAATAAATAAGCATAATGAGTTTAATTGTAGAATTATCTTTTCAGACATGCTTCAATATATCCAAGTTTCAGTTTCCTGTTTCTTTGTTGTCCACAATCCAACTGCATTTTTATAAATCCCATACTCTTCAGATTGCAAAGGATGACTTTCTGGGATGTATTTCTACAATACCCTTTACTAAGCTTCTTAATTCAGTGTAATCAGTGATTTTATGAAATCCTGCACACATGAAGTCAATGTTTATACTGCCTAAAAATGTTAGGTTTGTTTTTAAAAAAATGCAGTATGCCACTTTTATAAAGCAAAACATGGAAATGAATAGAGCAGGTCATCCAGCATCTGTAGTGAGAAAAACAGTTCTTGTTTTGCATCTGCATGACTCCTTTTCAGAGCTAAAGAGAAGAATTGTGGTAGATTTTATACTATTTAAGATTGCATGGCGCAAAGTAGGTGGTCAGGGATATTTGAAAGTTAGGAGAAATAGGACAACAATGTATTTGGCAGAAGACAAAGGAATTTTTAATGTCAATGTTAAGGACTAAAGCAAATGCAGATAGCGGCATACAGGTAAAATAGCAGAACAAAGGCCAACGCTCTGCTGAAGCTAAACCTTTATAAATCCTCTATTTTACTGTCAAGGTAATTATTGAGCACAGTTGAGTACTTGCAGTTGCATCAATACATATGTAATTTACATCACTTGACCATCACTGTGAATTCACAATCCACTTTCTGTATGGAACATTTGGTGCAGATATTTATAAATTGTTTATTAATACTCAACTATGTTGACAGTTATTTTCTGTAAAGAAACATGATAAGCACCTGAGGAAATACTCAGTTTCCCATACATACTAAATGTTCCGAGGCATTTAGCTGTGAGCTTCAAAGCTATTATCTAACTTAACTCATCCCATGAAGTTGATTTTTAAAAATACTAATTCAAAGGATGAATCACTGGCTAGGCCAACAGTTCTTACACACCCTCAAGTGCTACCACTTCTATAGTAGTAGTGAGCTGCTTTCTTGAATCACTGCAGTGCATTAGTGTAGGTAAACCCACTGTTGTTAAGGTCGGAGTTGCAGACATTTAACCCAGTGATAGTGGAAGTATGGTGATATATTTCTAAGTCAGGGTGATGAATGGCTTGGAGGGGAACTTCCAGATGGCAGTGTTCCCGTGTATCTGTTGCTTTTATTCTTCTAGATTGTAGTGGTTGTGAGCTCGAAAGGTGTTGCATAAGGAGCTTTGATAGGTTTCTGCAGTGCATCCTGTAGATGTTAAATGCGGTTACTACTGAGCAAGAGAGGGAGGGAGATTTAGGGGGAAGGGTGATAGGGTTTTGAGGGAAGGGGAAGTTGGAGAGAGGGAAGGGAAGGTTGGAGGGAGTGAATGTTTGTGGAATGGCTGCCAGTCAAGTGGGCTGCATTGTCTTGGATTTTGTCAAACTTCTGGAGTGTTGTTGGAGCTGCATTCTTCTAGGCAAATGGAAAGTATTCCATCATACCCCTGACTTGTGCCTTCTAGCTGATGGACAGGCTTTGGGGAATCAGGAGATGAGTTTCTTGCCACAGGAATCTGAGCCTCTGATGTACTTTTCCAGCCACAGTATTTGTGTGCTGAGTAAGTATCTGTACCCAAAGACGAATAAAGGCCGTTAGTGGTCAATTATTCTGTTTTTGATTGTTTGAGTCAGTTTATTATTGATGCTCACTGTTTTGATTCATTAAGCCTGGGTGGGCATTCAGAAAAATAAAAAGCTGGATGCCTGAGATGGAGCAGACATTTTAAAGCATTGAGAGTCTGTTTATTATTGATGCTCACTGTGCTTGATTCATTAAGCCTCAGTGGGAAGTCAGAGAAAATGTAAGCAACTGGAAACTTGAGCTGAAGTGTGGAGCAGTTACTTTTAAAGCACTGTGCATGAAAATCTGTTAGACACAGAAAACTTTGACGTTCTTGAGGTATAAAAATATACAAGAACCAGTACCAGACAAGATCCTCACCTTCATTATCTTGTGATCCAACTTCTGTGCCGACACAAAACATGATTGAAAGTTGTATAATTTAAAATCTGATTCCTCACATACCAACAGTGTGTATGATGGAATATTGTGACAGCAGTAACAGTAACTAAACCGTTTTTGTGCATGTCAGATCCATGTAGCATGAGTGCTGCTTGCAGCAGTGTAGTTGTGTTTAATTCATAAGTAAGAAAGATCTCTGTAGTTTCTCAAGTTAGCAGCTGTTCTTGAATTTTTGGTCTGCCATTGTCATAAAATGAGTCCAGTAATTCACTGCTGCTAGGACAGAAGGTTTGTGTTTTTGGAAAAGCTGCTACACTTCTATAATTTAGTCTTTTATGCTAGAATACCGAATTCATTTACCATTTATCATACGCTGAGCACCAGTGTTAGAGTTGAAAACAAAGACATTTTTGTTATGGTGCAAAACAGCTTTTCTAATACAATATCGCTAATGGCAAAAAGACATGAGCAATAAATCATGGCACCTTGCCCCCTGGAGTTTATTTATCTGTGTGCATCTGTCCTCCCCCTCCCCCAATTCCTACAGGGACTGTTGTATCCATGGAAACTCTTTTGTACCCACTATTGCTTTGATTATACCATTTGCCTTTGGTAGTATTAGAAGAGGCAAAAGGCAGGGTTGACTAGTAGCACAAAATATAGAAATCTCCCGTTAGGTGGCCTTTCAGTTATGAACCCAGGACTTGTAGCAGAATTTTTCTTTGGCAGTTATCCTGCTCATCAAAATCACAGTGCTCTTTATAATTTGCCAAATACCAGCAAAGAAGCCAATCTTTGGTAAAAATAGCAACTTCAGCTTTGTAAAACTTCAGATTACTTTCAGGCGTGCAGGCAGCAAATCTGAAGAAGTTGCTGGTGTACGCTTGTGTGAACTGGACCACAGTTTCGAAACCATTCCATAATTTTCTGCGCAAAGTAGTGAATACATAAGTTCATTTTACAGACCATTCCAATAAAATGTGCACATTTCCTCGTAATGTTCGTCTTGGAAATTTCTGCGCTAAACTGTTACTTTCGAAGACTTTAGAAAGAAACATTAAAACTAATGCTTTATATGCAAGTCATTTTGGAACATATTCATTGAACATTGTTGGTTAGAAAGGCCTCAGCTTTATCTGCTGTCTTGGTGGGTGAGGGTTGGAGAAGCAAATTCGGAAGAACAAAGTTAGGATGTTTTATGGGATACCTGCAGTGACAGATACAAATCAAGGTTTCATTACATTGTCAGTGTTTATCAACTAATGAATTATGTACATTTCCAGATGCATAGGTAGGATGAGAACTAAGAACTAAGCATGCCACTGTGATATGCAAAATATGATCTTCTGTTCTCCTTTTCATTTGAATTAATTTCATACTTTCTGGTGTCTTGTTGATTTTCTGAGTAAACATAGACATTATTAGTTTCATCAGGTCAGCCAGAATCAATTGAAGTATGAATTGCTAAATTAGGATAGCTGGTGAGAAAGAAAATACTTTCCTTCTGTAATTTCTACCTGTGTAAAGCTTTGTTGCTTTATTTTGATGCATCTTTAGGTCATCAGCTGGAGATGTAGGTCAAATGCAAAATAATATGAAGATTGTCAATTTATAGAATTTTCTGCAAATAATAAAATTAAATTTATTAAATTTTTAACATTTGCATTTCATGTGCTTCAAAAGAGATGATATTTGAACATTCACTGCAGGCTGTGAGTGCAGTGTTTTGTAAAGTCAGTGTTTTTTCGATTGATTAAAATATAGTTCTTCAAATTCTCGTTACAATAGGGCTAGATTATTGCCCAAACACAAGGGAAAACTTTCATATTAATTCCAATGTATATATACTTATTGGGAGAGAAGGAATGATATAAATGTTATCCCAAGATATTCAATGTTGAGATTTGTTTCTCACATAGCTGCAAAATAGCAAAATTAGCATGTGATTTTGTAACTAATGCAATTAAGTTTGAGGTAAAGATAATGCATGCTAAATGTTGATTTTATACAAGTATAATTCAATTTATTTTAACTTCAGTAAGGCATAAATGACAATTGTCCTATGTATTTTCACGTTAAATTGCAATATCCTTTGGCAAGTTGTAATAATGTGCATTTTTGTTTGTATAAAACCATTTTTTGTATCCTATAATTGAGGTATCACTATGTGGTATCTTAAGGCAAGAACATTTAAAGATATTGTTACCAATTAAATCTAATCTGAGGGAGGTGATAAATTACTAATTCTGTATTTAGTGTCCTTATTAATAAAAATTGATACATGACATCATGCTTTAATTACTTTGAGAAAAAGCCACGGGAGACATTAAGAGGCAAGGGCATGCTTGCTGGTAGGAGTAATGTTTCAGCCAAACAGATGGTACCAGCTTCATATATTTTCCATCAGCCAAACCCAGGATGTGTAGAAGACAGCAGCTAGAACATCATTCCCCAAGGCATTCTCCTTCCACATGGCTTCACCAGTGATTCTAGCAGATTTGACAGATTTGGGACTGAGGAGGCTGGAGGTATCTTCAAACAGAAAAAGACTGCATTATTTCAAGATTTTTTTTTCCTCTGGAGCAAATGCTTACTTTCAAAAACTTCTAACGTTCACCAGCATAGCCTTTGAATGTTACTGTGGCAGAATGCGTCTCACAGAAGCAAAGGTCCCTCCCCAAGTTAATCTACCCAGACGATGTTAACCATTATTTTTCTAAGCTGTGCTGCTGGAAAACTAATATTGCAGCAGGGAATTGTTTGTTGAAAATTAAAATCCTCAGTGGTTTGTGATAAAACTTGCTGCACAGTTAGTGCTGACATTCATTTTATTAAGGTAGATTGCAAGCTAGCAGAATGCCAAGAGAGTGTTTTTCTAATATTGCAACTTTATGTCAATGGAAAATCGAAAACACATATTTCAGTAACTCTGGTTTATTCGCTTAGCAATAGCATAGCAGACCTCACTCATATAAAATGAATTGGTGAAATAATACCTCCATGTTTCTTTTTACAAATTGTATTTGATTGCTGTTAACATTAAATTAGGATTGTTGTGAAAATAAATAAAACTTTTATAAAGCTTTTGCTCAGACAAAATAATCTATTTCTACTTATTTCAGGTTTGTATATAGTTTGAATGAAGGCATTCAATCCCAAGCTTTTATGTACTTCAATTTATATAATATTGAACCATATAAATAAAAAATATATAGTTCACAGTTGCATTCATTTAATCTTTTACTCTGTTTTTATTTTAATGTATTAGAATAGTTTTTAACACATACTAGATCTCGATGATTAGGATAATTTTCTTTCTTTTATCGTTATCATTCATTTATATGCAATTGTTTGTATCTGAAATGAATTTTAATATGCATTATGAAGTGAATTGAAACTAAAAAAGGAATTGGATAAATTATAGTGTACTTTGTGATTAGATTCTGCAGTGTTAGTAGGAGGTTGATGAGATTTGTATTTGCTGATAAATTTATGCACACTTGTTTAGCATCATAGTTTATTTTGCTGTGTCTTATCAGATACTTCAAATCTTCACTTCTTAAGATCTGGAGTAAAAATAATCTCTCCTTTATTGATGGTTAGAAGTTATGTTTGTCAACAGTGGTATGGTTTGCACAGATGTTTTTGGAAAGGCAGTGATAAATATGTAAATTTATAGCAAGGATACACATGCCTTTGTTTTAAAGAAAATGGCCTAATATACCAAATGATGTGTAATGATAGGGATGATTTTCCATCTTTGCTGCGCTGGCATATATAGGAAAATAATGTGTCGGGCTAACCCTGGCACCAGACAGTTTGCAGTTTTCCCAGTCCCTTTCTAATGGCACAAACCAGATCATGCCCAGACAGTGCTCGCCTGGCACACTGGCAGTGTCCACTTGACACTTTGACAGTACCAGTTGGGCACTGCCAGTATGATGGGCAGTGCTGAGGTGCTGGGGACTGAGTGGGGGGCGGGGTGGTGTATGTGGGCTATGATAACAGCGAGTTGTTCAGGAATGGAGCATGAAAGGGGTCATGATGAGGGGGAGTGGGGGCCATGTAAGGAGGCAGGCAGGGGACACTGGGACACTTTCCCAGTGTACTGAGAGATTGCTCTCCCCAAGTCCTGGCACACAACTCACCACTCTCCGAAAAAGTGTGGGACAAGTGTACTGTTGGAGTCACCTGCCTGACTGTTTGGTGTTCTCGCTGTTTTGACACTTCAGAGGAATTTCTGCCAATAGCTCAGGCATTTGAATTGTATGTACTCTTAAATTGGGAAAATGATATTCTGTAAAAATTCTTTTTGTATAAGCACAGACCATCTTTTCAGAGTTCTTCGAGTGGCAGACAATGTCGTAAACCTGCAGGATAAAAGCTGTTACTCTGAAAACCCTTTAGCTGATGATTTTTCCTAATCTGTCCTGATCAAGCTAACTACTACTCCACAATTCGCATAGAAAGAATTGAGCAAAAAATTATGATAATTTTGCTTCTCTTATTCCTGCCTTAACTACTTCAGATATAGTCTAGACCTCGTTGTGGTGACATATGGTGCATTAACACTTAACGGCTAGAAACCTTTCAAGCTTTGCATCTGTCCATGGTATCTGTTTTCACTTTAGATTGAATTCCACAACAGCTTGCTCCATAATACTGGGTGTTTCTGACACCCCGCCACCCCTCTGAATACCACATGAAGGGCAATAAGTGAACCAGATAGTACACTTTACTTTATACTCTTGTTACATATACTTGGATTATCTTCACAATTACATTAAATTCAGATGCTAGCATCAGAAATTTGAAAAACATTATTTGCAGCTGATTTTTGGGAGTTATGTTGCAGGTAAAATCCTAATTCAGCTTTTTCCTAATTTTGCAGTGCTGAAATATTCAAAAGAATTCTGCACGTAAATTATATGCTTCCATCTGTTAAATAAAGTAATCTTGCATCTACACATAATTTTAAATATTTCAGTGTTCCTCTTGGCATGTGGCAGCTGTTTCAGGTTTAATTTTCTTCCAGGAAATCAGAAGTAATCATATTGTCTTGTAAGTCTGCCATTTTTCACGTGCAGTAGTGTGGGTGAAGTTGGCACTGAATCGTGAATCAGTTTAAAGAAAGCCAGGCAGAATACTGCTCCAACACTCCTATTTTAAAGAGAAACATCACCATTAGCAGCATTTTTATTTTTGAAACTTTGTCCCTCTTATCTTGCCTCATCTCAGTTGCTAATGTCCATATAAGCTACTTCAGCCATCTGGTTAATCTCCCAGAAAGTGCATCCAAGTGATCTTTCCAGATTGCCTTCACTTATGGGAAAACAAACTGTGACTATTATTGAGGATTATGACTTGGACTTGTTGGTATTGGAACAGGAACCCAGGCTTTTCCCTTTCTTACTCCAGGGGCATTGAAACAAATTGTAACATCTTTAACACTATCTGGTCATCACCGTCCTGGCTGAGATATGGCGTAAAATGTTTTTTGACACTTAACCCTTATCCTTCCCTTTGTCTGCCCATTGGTTAAAACCTCATATATGGTTTTGCCACCTGTGTGTCCTCATACACCAGTTACTGAAGGTGAGTTTGCTGATCCAGCAAGCAGTACAAAAAGCAAAGAGCAGGGATGTCTTGCTACAGTTATACAGGGTCTTGGTGAGGCCATATCCAGAATTTTGCGTGCCCTTTTCAACTCTATCTGAGGAAGAATGTTCTTTTCCTGGACAGAATGCAGAGAAGGTTTACCAGACTAATTTCTGGGATGGCAGGACTGATGTATGCGGAAAAATTGAATCAGTTAGGATTGTATTTGCTGAAGTACAACAAAATGAGGGAGGAGTCCCATAGAAACCTATAAAATTCTAACAGGACTGGATAGGATAAGTGCAAAAACACAGTGGTTGGGGTGTCCAAAACCAGAGGTCACAGCACGAAGATACAGAATAAACAGTTTAGGACAGAGATGAGAAGAAATTTCTTTGCTTAGAGTGGTTAGCCTATGGAATTCGCTAGAAAAGAAAGTAGTTGAAGCCAAAAAACATTGAGGCCAGAATGCTACAGTGAGAGGCTGAGCTGTGAGGAGATGCACTCGTCCTTCAGTGTGATTTGGACAGGTTAAATGAGTGGGCAAATGAATGAAAGATGCATTATAATTTGGGCAAACATGAGGTTATTCACTTTGGTAGAAGAGCAGGACAGTAGATTCCATTATCTGGCCATGAATTGGGGAAGGGAATGTACAACTGTTACTTAACACTGTTAGCTGTAGGCTTCCACCAATATCTAGTGACAACACTGGTGACTTAAATCAAAGTTTATTTGAATGTTATGGTGATTGAACCTCCAGCAGTAGCTTAGAGGGAACTTGTTTTTGATTGACAACTCTTTAGTAAAAGGCTTATCGGATGTGATTAAAATTGGTTTTGGAGTTTTGTAAAACATCATCATGGACTGGGCATGTGATAATAAGTCATAATAAATAGTTGGATGATAGTTGAAGAGATCTGCTTGATCGAAGGAGAATAGGGTGATTTTGAACAGCAAACATAGATGCCTGAGTGATGTAGGCTATTAATGGGGTTGGCAGCATGTGAATTCCAGGAAAGATAATTGAGTGATTCAGGCTTGAGTGGGGCATGGGGTTTATGGAGCAAGAGGCAGGTATATTGCCTGCATTGAGAAGAGAGAAAAATAATTTGCACTTATTTTCACACACTACCAGAATATTTCACACTAGTTTTCACACAAGCGCAAAATATTCTTGACGTGGAAGTGAGGCTTTCCCTAAGCATGATGATTCACAGAAGGGGTCTTTTTAATCGAGGATTTTGTTGGGTCCTGCTGATTTCCATGGCTAGGTTCCTGATGTGTGCTTTTACCAGAACAATTCACGCTGGGGATGTGAATTCAATGCTGGTTTAGTTGGTATCACAATTTGCAGGATGTTTTCAGGAAGGAAGCAAGAGTAGTCAGCTGCCATGAAAATCATAGCCAGGAATATATCTGTGTGGAAGCTTCAAGGCAACAGAGAGAGAGTTTGGTGATAATAGGAAGGTTTTATTTTCTTCACATAACTGTAAATCTGTACACTAAAAGGAAGACTAATAGTTACTGTGAAGGCTTATGACCTCCAATCCACTGGTGGGTTTTTTTCTGTGAACACTAAAATATGAAGTTACAATGCTGACTATTGGCAGTGACATTGAGAACACAGTGGATTTTTGGCAATACTTGTGTTGGTGAAAGTTCAGAATTGTTAAATGAATGGCAGCGTTCTACAGTTACCCTGCAATTATGTTTTTCAAAGACATTTGGGTAGCAGCCAAAGAAGCTTATTTCTTTCAGAAAAAGATCTTCCTAATTCAATCTATTGTGAGTATATTCAAAGTTATGCAATTGGAGTTCAATTTCTGTCATGAGTCACTTGTAAATTTAAAGCACTGGACTCGGGTTTTCTTTTCGTTGCAAACTTCCATTCCATGATTAAGTCATCTTGAAGGTTTCTTTGATAAAACAGCCTTTTTATTAGTGTGAAATCCTGTTATTGTCACTTCACAGTTATTATGTCTTTGCTGATCAACAAATCTTTAGTGGTAGTAATGTGAATTGGCTGTACAACAAAATCTTTTGTGTATGGATGTTTTAGTTGTTCAACGATTTTTACATATTGAATTGATTATAAACTTCAAATGAAGCAGGAAACACTGAACAGGTCTGGCACCATCTGGAGAGTGGGAAAGAGAATTAATGTTTCAGGTTAGTGATGCTTCGTAAGGAGATTTTAAAACTTGACTTTTACATCTCTTCTATTACACTTCTTCCTCTTCCTTTTTTTCCCCTAAGAAACTGACTTCTTGCTGGGTATTATCCCATGGACACCAAGACCAGGCAGGATGCCTGTGTGCGGGGACAGAAATTTTAAAGAGTCAGCCATAAGTATCTTGATTTCCAGCAGCTTGGGGAAGTCCTGCCTTGGGCAGGGCTGGAGAATTCTGCCCAGGTGTGGTCTAAGTCTTTACCTGGGTGATAATTCTTAGGAAGTGAGCCAAGGCTGTGAGCACGTTGCTTAACTGCAACTGACATTTTTAAAATTCATTTGTGGGACATGGGCGTCACTGGTTGGCCAGCATTTATTGCCCATCCCTAGTTGCCTTTGAGAAAGTGGTAGTTGGCCACCTTCTTCAATTGCTGCAGTCCATGTGCTGTGGGTTGACTCACAATGCTGTTAGGGAGGGAATTCCAGGATTTTGACACAGCCTAATGGCATTGTGGGTTAACTCGGAGCTCATGGACTACACAATGGAACCAGAGCTTGTTTGCATTTAATGTTGGCACAAGTGGACTTTAAGCCGATATCACTGGGATAAGAGTACTGTCTGATGTCTCCCTGTCTCCCATTGAATGGTGCTGGAGCCAGTTGAAGCATCTCAATAGCTTGTGTTTGGAGTGAACTTCCTACAATGACAGGTGTGAATTCACCAAAGGAGTTCTGTTTAAAGCCCATTCATGACAGGAATTCCACCCAAAATGGCTAGATTAGGAATGTTCTAGAAGCTTGAAGTTGCAAACACAATCATCTTGACCTCAAATGCTTTAGTCACGAAAAATTATTCATCTTGAAGGACTATGTACATTCTGGAAGAACTTAGGTTTTTTTTAAAAGGACAGTAAGGTTGCTGCTTTTCCACGGAAATACAGTATTCACTATGAGATGGCAATTGAGCAATTTTAAAGAAGCTTGAAATCTCTTGGCCACAGTAAACTGTTCACAAGGCTCACACAGTTTTCAAGGCATGTGTTTGAAAGTGGGTAGGCTGTTTTGAAAACAGCCCAGCTTTTCCTGGAAATTTGCTCAAACTAATATAAGAGACATTGATTGTTTCCCAGACCAGTGTCAAGAGACCGCCTATGTAACCTGCTGTATAGCTAGGTGGAAAATTAATTTAATAATTGACCCTTTAGAATACAGGAAGCCATTTGACCCATTGAGTCTGCACCAAATAGGAGGAAATGGACTTCGGCTTGGAACCTGGATGTGATACTGTAAGCTGATGTTCAAGGACTAGATGCACCAGTGATAAATACAATATATGAATAATTGGTTAGAAGGATCAAAATTGTAAAGAACTGAGCTGTAGGGGCCACAAGCTCTTAACCCTATTTGGAACATATGATCATGAAAATGTAAGATGCAGCTTTGTCAAGAGAAGATCAGATGCTAGTATTGAATTGGGCGGTGAAGCAATCAGTCATGAAGCACCTGTAATTGCTGCTTTATTGACTTTATCAGTTTTAGAGGAGGGGATGGGACTCAAATGCTGATCAAAAATGATTTTTTCACATTTCAATTGTCACTTTGTATTTATACAGATGCCCTAAAATAATACCACAATTCACGTAAGTGAGGGAATTGATTGAAAGGTTTTTAAAAAGGTGGAAGGAATGTTGAAATCCTGTGATCTCTTGAAAGTGTAACCATGGTGAGCCTTGATAGTATTATTAATATTTAATTTGCTGAAGTTCCTAGTGTTAGAATTCAAAATCGATCCCCATTTGTATTTGCCACATTAGTATCTTGAAGTTTTGTGAATCATACAGATCCCTGATTTATTTCGCAGTGGATGGTTATATAGGATTGAGTTTCACTGACAAATCCCCAAAACCAGATTATGTTTGCATAAATTGAACAAGCGCACTTTCATGTAGCTCTCTTTAGTAAAAGCTACTACAACATCTAAATGCCTGTTTATGCGGTGAAATGCCTGTCTTAATATTTCCAATGTTATTTTAATCTATTTAAAAGAATTTGTGAGTGGAAGTTAATTTGATTGGGGGAGCAAATCAGCAAATTATTACAAACCCACTAACTTCCAAAGCTACCTTGAATGTAGCTCCTCCTCACACCCGCTTCCTATAAAGATGCCATCCCATTCTCTCAATTTCTCCTTTGTGGCATCTGTTCCAATGATGCTGCCTGCAAAAACAGCGCTTCTAATATGTTAGCCTTTTTCCTCAACTAAGGTTTCCACCCACCCCTCAGCTCATTATAGTTGACAGGGCACTCAATTATGTCCAACCAACCCACCTCCTGCAACTCTGCCCTCATCCCTTTCCCTCCCCCTCAGAACCATGATAGTGACTCTCTTGTTTGCATTTTTTCACCCACCAGTCTCTGCATTCAAAGATAATTTTCCATCATTACCACCTACTCCAGCATGATACCACCATAAAAAATCACCTTCCTTTAGCGGGTCCCCCTCCCTCTCCATCAGCATTCTGCAGGGGTCACTCCCTCTGTGACACCTTAGTCCTCTCCTCCATTGCCCCAACCCTACATCACATTCCACTGGCCCCTTCACATGCAATCGCAGAAGGTGCAACACCTTTACCTTCTCCCTTCTCCCTTCTCACTATACAAGAGCCCAAGCACTCTATTTAGATGAAGCAGCATTTCACTTGCAACTCCTTCAATTTGATCTGTTGTATTCAGTGCTCAGTAAGAGGTCTGACAACACCAATTTTAAATCCAACCGATTTATTTGATAGTAAACTTGCTAGCTTTTGGCCTTTGTAGCCTTCGCCAGGAAAGGCCGAAAGCTAGCAACTTTGCTATCAAATAAATCGGTTGGATTTAAAATTGGTGTTGTCAGACCTCTTACTGAGTTTACTCCAGTCCAACGCCAGCATCTGTACATCATGACTACTATCAACACCGTATTCCGTGCTCCCAGTGAGACCTCTTGACCCCAAGTATGATCCCAAGCTTCATGTCACTTGCCATTTCAACTCACCAGCTTGCTGCCATACCCACATATCCATTCTTTGTCTGCTGCAATGCTCCAGTGAAGCCCAAACTGGGGGAAACAACATCTCATCTTCTGATTAGGCAAGTTCCAACCTTCAAGACTCAACATTTGAGTTTGAGTTTTCGACAATGAACTTTCCCTTTGGTCCTGACTATTTTTTGTTTTCTTTGTTTGCCGCATGGCAACTGACTGTTGTTTTCCTATTAACACATCTCACCTTTTATGTCACTTCTATAGTCCTTCACACTGCTATTAACTCTCTCTTTGTCTCGAATCCATGACATCTTTGTCAATCTCTCTTTATCACCGACCTTCCCCTGACCTTCTATTCTGCTCCACCTCCTCCAAACCTACCCCACACCTGCCACTCTATAATCTACCTCATTTCTACCCCTCTTTAGCATTGAAGAAGAGTCATATGGTCTTGAAGTATTGACTGTTTCTTTCTCCACAGAGCTGCCAGACCTGCCAAGTTTATCCAAAATTCTGTTTTCACTTTAATATTGTATCTGTCAATGTATATCCTCTGTCCACAAGTTAGTTCCATTGCTGTCAATGGGACTGAATAAGGTAACAGATGTATAGATGGCAACAGATGTGATATGTCTATTTTAGCACCTACATCGTCATGTTTCAGCTCCTTTTTGTAACTTTGACATTGTCAGACAGTAGTATATTTTTCTGGTAGTTCTTCCAAATTGGTAGAGATGAATAGTAAGGCAGTCAAGGGAATAATGCATTTTGTTAAAACCTGGAATGGTAGACATTTGGCATTATGATTATGAACATACAATTTATTGCCTTGGATGTATAGATTCTGTGTTCATATTATATGAGAAATACATTTTGTCCTTGAAGCACAATATACATGCTCAGGCAGGTTGCATGAAAGCTGAGTTCATTTCATAGGTCATAGAATCATAATGCAGAAGGAGAGCATTCGGCCCATTGAAACTGCACTGACCACAATCCTACCCAGGCCCTTTACCTGTAATCCCACATATTTATCTGCAAATCCCCTGACATTAAAGTCAATTTTTAGCAAGGCCAATCAACCTAACCCCACACATCTTTGGACTGAGGAGCACCTGGAGGAAACGCATGCAGACACGACACAAATGTGCAAACTCCACAGAGACAGTCACTGAAGGCTGGAATTGGATCCGGCTCCCTGCTGCTGTGAGACTGCAGTGGGATATTTTTCCTCCTAACATCTGCACCAAGAATGCAGTTGTATTCACTTATACTGTAAAATAAATTGTCTATTATCCAATAAACATTCCCTTGCAAATAGACTTGTCACTAAACAGGACATAATAAGGATACATTATCTACTTCTGTGCCTTCAGCAGCTTGTGTCAGGAAATTGGTCTATTCCTGAGAGTTTCTGGCCCTTAATTGTAATCGAAAGATAAACCATGTGCTCTTGCTAGATAATTTCGCAAACCTGCTCGGGAAAGTTATTTTGCAGAGAGGATGGGATGCACGTGTGAAAGACTACGGACTGAATTTCGTACACATGTTTATGACCAATCAAAATCTGTGTCTACATAAAATGAGGTAAATCCAATCAGTCAATTTCTGCTCCAGCAGTCTATCCTCAATGATCAGCAGAGTGACGGAAGGCGTCATTAGCAATGTCATGGACTGTGTGGTGCCCATGCTGGGCTGGCACAATGGCAGTGCTGTTTCATGAATTGAGTGCAAGAAGTGTTACCCACTTTTTACTGTAACCAAGACTGTTATCAGAGGACAGTCATGTTCTTTCTTCCCAGGGAGTTTGTGTGTGTGTGTTAGGGGAAAGGATGGTAGCAGTGGTGGGGGGGGCATGGTGTAGAGGGAGTGGAGTAGTGTAGTAATCAGTCTTTATTGTTTATATATTGTGTGGATGTTACTTGTGATGTGTAATGCATAGTGCTCAGGAAATATGCCTCCGAGGCAATAGACAAGTCGTTCGTTGTAAACAAGACCTCTGTTTGCATCAGCTGATGTGTTGCATACTGCATCTACAGAAGGCTAATTATGTATTTAATTTTTACTCCCTTCTTAAAGTTACAAAGTCAATGCTCAGAATGGACCAGGTAAAGCTAAACCTTGCTGGCTCTAAAAACCAAATTCAAAATCCAATTGAATTCAATTCATGGTTCCCTACAAGAAAGACTAACAAGATCAAAACTGTCAAGATTAAGCATTGCACCCCCATCTTAAACTTGTTCTGACACTTCAGCTAAGCCAAAAGGCCAAGAAGGCTGATTAATTGATTCGGCATGTGTTGCTGGTGATTCTTTGGAAGAGTTTGGTAAACTGACAACAGCCTCCTGTTCACTGGAAGAGTCAACCTCCTGGAAGATGTTACTGTAACTTTGTGGTAGTCTGCCTCATAAAATGGAGACACTGAAGATAGATTCCCTCAGAACTGCCAAAGAGGATCCTCCCGGGGTTAGAAATTTCAAATCCTATTTCATTATGTTATTACTGCTGATGTGTTTAAGGTTACACTGCCTGCAGACCTGAGGGACAAAAACTAAACCGCTGCAGAATGATCTCGGCATCCTTGAGCCCAAGACATAAGCCACGTCAAAATGGTGGAATGGCAAACCGGAATACCATGTGCTGCAACAGCTTGGATGTGTTTCTACTGAAAAACTGGTTGCCAACTTCTGAAAGATCAAACTAATTTTCCGTAAATTATTCAATTAAATGGAAGAGGGAAAATGTGCTTCTTGTATTAAGTGAACTTGCATTATGCATTTTGGCAGCACACAAACCTACAAATACTTAAACCTGGCTTGTTCCCACAATGTTAGCAGAAATTGTGCTGTTGCGTTTTGCTTTGGGACCGAGACTGCAATAACTGAACCTTGGCACCAGGGCGATGGCAGTCTTTTACTAAAGCTTTGTACTCTTAATCTCTGAGGGACAACTAAATGTTTGGAAAGTTCACCAACTTCCTATAAGATTTAGAAATTGGCACCAGGTAGCAGTTGCCTTTAAAAACTTAACAAGACTAACTGTTTTTTGTGATGTAAACTTTCTGCTATCAGTCACACAGCTGAGGCTGTTCCTTTCTATGCACGGGCAGTCAAGTCAGGATCTTTTCAAATGAGCTATCTGCAAAATAGTTACTCAATCCATATTGGCCCTTAGAAAGTGGCAGTGTGTAAATAAATTATATTACTGCGGTGTAGAACATAGAACAATACAACACAAACAGGCCCTTTGGCCCACGAGTTGCGCCGATCACATCTATCAATCCACAGACCTATCTATAACCCCCTATCCTATTCTTTTCTATATACTCATCCAGAAGTCTTTTAAAAGACCCCAGCGAATTTGCCTCAACAATCTCCGACGGCAGCCGATTCCATTCACTCACCACCCTCTGAGTGAAAAACTTACCCCTAACATCCCCTCTGTATTTGCTTCCCTGCACCTTAAATCTGTGTCCTCTCGTAGTGACCATTTCAGCTGGGGGAAATAGTCTCTGAGTGTCCACCCTATCTATTCCTCTCAACATTTTATAAACCTCTATCAGGTCGTACAGAATCCCTACAACAAAGAAGAGGCCATTCAGCCCATCGAGTCTGTCAATCTGTCAATGACCACAATCCTACGCAGGCTCTATCACGGTCACCCCGTGTATTTACCCTGCCAATCTGCTGACACTGAGGGGCAGTTTGACCATGGCCAACACACCTAACCCGCACGTCATTTAGACCGTGGGAGAAACCATGCAGACATGGGAGAATGTACAAACTCCACACACAATGACTGGAAGCCAGAATTGAACCTGTGTTCCTGGCGCTGTGAGGAACAATGCTAATCACTGTGCCACCATGTCGCCCATATATTTGAGCTATATTTGCAAGAAAATACACTTCTTATTATCTTAATGAAAGAGGAATATTAAAAAATGGTGAGCAAGCTTGAGAATGCGAATTGTATCAAAAAATATTTAAGATCTGAGGTCTGATTTCTGCATTGCAAGATCATATGGTTACAACTACAGCTTAAAACAACAATAATTAAGACAATTTCAAGCAGAAAAGAAACAACAGTATCCACAGCAGCAAAAGCTAATGTAATGAAAAAAAAATTAATATCAGTGTTTTCTTGGAAAAAGAATAGCATGAGTTTTTTGCAGTTCAACGTAGATCTAAGAATTCTGGCTTGTGAATGAGTTTAGATGATCGAGGAGAGGTAATGACTGTTCACCGGATGAACATGGAAGTCGGCACAGACTGTTTAGTTATTGAAATGAGTCCCATGTTGCCCACTAATGCAGCCTCATTTACTTGGCTGCTGTCTTCATAAAATGTCACGTACTGTGAATCTGGAGTGGGGATTCTGGGCCTGCATGTGGCAATATTTGACCTCTGCTTGCCCCTAGTGAGACTGCTGTGCTACTGGTAAATCATCTTGTGATCTGTGAAAGCCAGCCCTGAATTCACTGTAATGCCAGCCAGCAATTGAACAGTGGATTATTTGCTGCTTTAAATTTCCAGCTCCTGCCAGTGGCCGGAATCAAGGTGGGTGCAGACACTAAATTTGACATGATTGTAAAAGTCAGTTTCCCTCTGGCAGAAAATTAGTTTGGAATTTTGCTCTCCTGACTTTGGAGTTTTAAAGACTAATCAAGTTTCCTCTTGATCTATGTGGGGAAACAGATTTGCATTCATTTGCAATCATGCATACTCATTAAAAGGCCAATTCACCAAAATTATTTCTCTCCCCTCCTCACAAAGAACTTAGATGCTCTAACGTCATTGTGGGTAAAACAATGGCACAGTGGTTAGCACTGCTGCCTCACAGCGCCAGAGGCCCGAGTTTGATTCCTAGCTTGGATCACTATGTGGAGTTTGCATGTTCTCCCCATGTCCATGTGGGTTTCCTCTGGTGGCTCTGGTTTCCTCGCACAGTCTGAAAGACATTCTGGGTTACATGCTTTGGCCATGCTAAATTCTCCCTCAGTGTACCCGAACAGGCACAGAGATGTGGCGTTTAGGAGATTTTCACAGTGACATTATTGCAATGTTAATATAAGCCTACTTATGAATTAATACTTAAACTTAAGCTGAACAAATAAGTGACCTGGTAATGGGTGCCAGCTCTGCTGGGAGGAAAGGCATGTGGAGGTAGATCATGATAGGGTCCACAGTTATGGGGAGAAGAATGGTGATAATGGATGGGTTTATGGTGACGAGGTGATGATGGCAAGTGACAGAGGGAGGGTAGATGGTGAAATGAGTTTAAAAGGTGATGTGCACCATTTTTCCAAACTGACTTTGACCATGCAGTCAGTCAGTGAGATCCCCTGAGGTAGAAGGAGGGTCTTCTTGTGTGGGTGGAGTTCAAGAATCCGGGTTCAATTCTGGCCTTGAGTAACCGTCTGTGTGGAGTTTGTACGTTCTCCCTGTGTCTGTGTGGTCTTCCTCCCACAGTGCAAAGATGTGCAGATTTGGTGGATTAGTCATGGTAAATACTCAAGGTTCAGGCAGGGGATTGGGCTTGGGTAAGATGCTCTTCTGGAGAGTGAACACAGACTCAGTGAGCCAAATAGCTTCCTTCTGCATTGGGGAGATTCTGTGATTCTAAGGGCAACCCAACCAGTTGACTAAAAGGACACCATACTATACAAGACAGCTGGATGTCAAAGATGCTCAGTTATGTTTTTCTTACTTGGTGAAGCCCGTATTGCAGCAGATTTTTTCCTGACTTGTGGATCTCACATCAAGACCCCAGCAAGGAATGGAGCTGCTGTTCAGTTTATGCCATTTACCAAAGGCTGCAGTCATAAAGAGGGAGGTGGATGCTCCAAAGTGGCATGGTGGTGGAGGGCAGTCAACCTGCAACACCGAATCTCCATCCTCCAGAGTGAATGATTGTGGTTAACAGTGGATCATGCAATTAGTCTTTCTGTGCTTCCAAGATTCTTTTGTAGAGTCTTAAGTGTAAAGATCTGCAGGATGTCTTTTACTTGGCTGGGGGTGGGTGAGGATGTTATGTCTAGACAGAGAACAGCCAAAGGGTTTAGCATTAACATTGAGATGGAGGGAAACCTGTAAAGGACATGCTGACTTTGTGTATCACTTCAATTTATTCATATGTCGACTGATGTTGCAGGCAACCCTGTCTTCGCAATGGCTCCTCATCCAGATGAGGAGAAGGTTGGCCTATTGCTAGTTGTCACAGGGCTAGGAGAAGCAGGAGCCTTAGCAGCAAGAAACAGTTTATCCTGTAAGGACATGAGGCTGATGGACATTGATATCCGCAATTGCAAGCATTGGTTTGACTAGGCGTGCACCAGCAGCCATCTTCCCATCTAGAGATGAGCAAAAGGCAATGCAGAAGGCGCCCGATACCCAATGCGGTTGCTCACACCTGTGAGCTTCTCCAGTACAATTTTCAGTCACAAAGACTCTGCAGGAGATTTTTTGATAACTTTGAATGCTTTAATCCTAATTTTAAAAAAAAATCAAATTAAGTCCAATCTCAGTGCCCACATGAGAGACAAACAAAATTCAAGCTCATAAGAAGTTGCATCCCATCTTGGGCTCAATCAAACAAGATCCAAGCTGACAGGATGAGGCACTGCATCCCCTCCCGGGCTTGATCTAACGCTTCGTCTTTGTCAAAAGACCGAGATGATTTTGAAAGTTGCATCAGTTTAACCTCGTTGGCCACTCTGATCCTTTACTCTACCATAGCTTAGACAAACCATGAGGGTAGGCATCAGCACATTTGGAGTGCAATGGGATAGCCTTATCCTGGGAGATTACCCTGCCTGATTATTGACTGTCCCTTGTGTGGAGCACCTGGCTTTAAATGTGGCACAATGAACTTTGGCCCTCTGAGGTAACGTCATAACGTGACTTTCTGCCTGCCCCACCACGAAGTTTGTGCAAGTTCACCCACCCTATCATCCAGAAGGAATCAATCTGACCACCCTGCCTACCACTGGATTCCACAATGGAAAATTTCATGCTTCATGTTTTCAATTATGTTCGTCTCTATCTTGGCATCTTTTAATCTGCACTATAGCTGCTCACTATATTAAATGTTCTAAAAGTTGAATGTGTCATCTTTATTTCTGTTTAAAAACGTGTGTGAAAATAAATAAGTTGCTAACACATTTAGTGCCTACCCAATGTTTCCCAAAATGCAGATTGCACTTCATGTGAAAACTTGGATTTTTAATTCCCATGTTAGCGCATAACAGAGAGCATCTGTTCCACGCACTTTGATGTTAAAAAAACAATAAAGCTGAAGCCAAGCCTCAAGTTAGAGATAAAGAATTTTAAATAATTATCCAGGTCCAATTTCCACAAGGTAGATTCCCATTTGTTTAACCCACCATGAATAACCACTCATTTTTCATCTGATTTGACAGAAGGTATTAATTAAAACAAATAGCTAAAAATTCACAGAAGGCCCATGATCTTGAACTGTAATGATGCCGCATCTATGTTTCAGACACGGTGTGGGCATCTAAGCACCTGGTATGGCAGGTCTTTTTCCCAGGTCAGAACAAGGAATCACAAGTTCAAAGTAAGAGTTGGGGGGGGGGGGGGGGGGGGGGGGGGGGGGCAAGATTCAATATAGATATACAGGGCAGCTTTTTTTTATAGAGGGTGGTGAGAGCCTGGAATGCAGTACCAAGCAAGGTGGTTGAAGGAGACATGCTAGGATCATTTAAGACTTATTTAGATAGCTACATGAACAGACTGGGAATAGAGGGATACAAACAGATGGTGTAGTTAGGAACGTATATTCGGTGCCGGCTTGGAGGACCAAAGGGCCTGTTCCTGTGCTGTATTGTTCTTTGTTCTTGGTTGTTCTTTGTAACATAAAGTGGGCATTATGGGTGGGTGCACTGTGTGCCATCCGATGGCACATACACTCAGAATGTGACAAAATTATACCATATGGCACTTTGTTAAAGGCAGGAAAGTAGGTGTAAAGGGCCATTCACTAGTCCTTGAAATAAAGTTTTTCAGCAATTCTATTCTTCTCAAAAGCGAAAAACTACAGATGCTGGAAATCTAAAGTAAATACAGAAGTGCTGTGAATGCTTAACAGGCAAGTGTGGAAAGAAGAGCAAAGTTAAAAGTTTTTAAAGTTTATTTATTAGTCACAAGTAAGGCTTCCATTCATACTGCAATGAAGCTATCTTAAAATTCCCCTGGTCCCCACAGTCTGGCACCAGTTCGGGTCAATCCACCTTAACCAGCATGTCTTGCAAAACATGGGACAGAACCCATGCTGACGCGGGGAGAATGTGCAAACTCCACACAGACAATGAGAATCAGAGCCAAGTTCCTGGCACTGTGAAGCAGCAGTGTTAACCACTGTGCTGTTGTGCTGCCCCTGGGCTGGATTGTAACATTGTGGCAGTTGGGTGGGTTTTTGAATGGGTTAAAATTAGGCCTAATGTCTCAGGTTGGTGATCCTTCAACAGAACTGGAAAATGATCTTCCCTTTTTGTTCTCCCCACATCCCTTTCTTCTTGGCTCTACACTTGTTGTGACTCGTTTTGATCTTTAGTTCTTTCTATTTCTAATGAAATATTTCTGACCTAAAAGGGGAGGTAGTTATAGGACGGATGTCAGAGGTAGGTTCTTTACCCAGAGGATGGTAAGGGTATGGAATGCCCTGCCTGCTGCAGTTGTAGATGCGCCAAGTTTGGTGGCATTTAAGAGATTAGTAGATAAGTTTATGGATGAAAAGGGAATGGTGTAGGTTAGAGGGTTATTGCTTTTTGTTAATTGGTTGGCGCAACATCGAAGGCCGAAGGGCCTGTTCTGCGCTGTAATGTTCTATGTTCTAAAATAGTAGGGGCATTTTCTTACATCAGATTGCACAGGTCTGAGAATATAGTGTCGAAATGGTCTGCAATTGCCCCAGCCTCTTTCTAATAGGGTAAACTGGATCGTGCACAGAAAGGACCCAGTGTGGATTAGCATGAGATTTGATTGGATTTCGATCACATTAGCAAGTTCAGCGTGCAATCAGTCCCCCCTTCCAGAATGTTTGTAACTCTTCAGTGGGAAGTCACAGTGGGACGCTACTAGGTCCAGTAGCAGAGACACAATGTTTATGCTGGGGGTGGGGGGCTTAGAGGGCATTACATTCCCTGAGTATCTGGAGAGCATGGCTAGGCAGTGCCCACCTGGCCCACTGGGTGCCCTGGCAATGACCACCTGGCAGCCTGGTGATACCAGCTGGACACCACCAGTGTGCCAGAGACACTGCCAGTGGATTGGAGTATGATTGGGAGTCTTCCCACATAGTGTTCCAACACAAAAACAGAAAAGTACTGGAAAATCTCAGCAGGTCTGACGGCATCTCTGGAGAGAGAGTAGAACCAACATTCCATATCCAGACGCACCTTTGTCCGAGCTTTGTTGAAGTATAATCTAGACTCAAAACATTGAATCTATTCTCTCTCCACAGGTGCTGTCAGAGCTGCTGAAATCTTCCAGTCCTTTTCTGTTTTTGCTTCAGACTTCAGCATTCACAGTAATTTGTGTTTATCCACATAGTTTTTCATTGTGCACATTGAATCTAAATGAAACAATGATAAATAAAAATGATTAAGTTATTAATGTAGATGGAAAATGGCAGTAGATTAATTCCCTTTTCAAAGATTAGCATTTAGTTAATTTTTTTACAGTTGGAACAACATTTTGTATTGAGCTACAGTTGGACAAGATATTTGCAATGAAGATTATTATTTTTTAAATGGAGCACGACATTGTGATTGGATATGTTTACCAGATTTGACTATAGTTTCCATAGTGTTTTTATATCTGAATAGAAAGCTTTTTAAAGTCACTTTTATAAATTGAAGTGGGAAGTTTTAGTCTTTGTACACACCAGGTACAAGACAGATAAATGGTTTTTCTTGTAGCAGCCCCAGGCAGATAATTACTTGCCATTGCCGGTATGCTTATCTTTGTTTAATTAGTCCCTTTCGTTGTAGATGTATAGGAGCCCTTTTCATATAAATCAGAGTGCTCTTAATGTTTTTCTATGGCAGAGCTTGTACTGATTTGATAACCTGTAGATGGGAGTGTTTAATATTGACATAGATGAACTTTTTAATTTAGTGGGCAAATCCATCTGGTAGTTTTACGTTGCTTGAGGTTTGCTAGCACGGAAGTTTGTGTAAAGAGAATCTTGTCTCTAATCTGTCTTCTGTCCATTTATCTCTGATACTGTAGACTCTACTGATTTGTACCAGCTGAAACAACACTTAACTCTGAGAAGATAAACCAGTCCATATGGTGGGCAGCAGTTCTGACCAACATTCCAAGGGGATCAGGGTAGTAAATATTTAGAATGATATAGCCTGCACATTTATAAATATATCGGGGTTGATTTTTTTGAAGTCCCACTGGCAGTGTTGAACTACACCAGAATTGAGCATGAGCTTTGAAATTTTGCCCATCTCCAGCATATTGCTTTTCATAGGGAATAACAATATTAGGCGTAAAAAGACTGTGCTGGCCCGTAGCCACCCTGATTATAAGAAACAGCTAGCGTACATTGGCCTGACCCAAACAAAGCATGCTTTGAACAAGCTATACCTTGGGTGCAGAAGCACAGAATCCCTATAGTGCAGAAGGAGGCTATTTGGCGTGCCGAATCTGTACCAACCGCAATTCCATCCAGGCCCTATTCCTGTAACCACATATATTTACCCTGCTAGACCTCCTGACACGAGGGGCAATTTAGCATGGCCAGTCAACCTAATCTACACATCTTTGGGCTGTGTGAGGAAACCTGAGCACATGGAGAAAACCCATGTAAACACAAGGAGAATGTGAAAACTCCACACAGATAGTGACTTGTGGCCGGGAATGAACCCAAGTCCCTGGCGACATGAGGCCGTCCAAATAAAATGTATATGACTAATGGTTCTGAAATCAGTGCTTATATTAGAAAAGTTAATAATAAGTTGTGGTGAGCCTTATTTTTCAAAGCTATGTATGTTTGCATTTTTTGCTCCATGCACTAGTTTTTAGTGTTTTAGAACATAATGCTTGAATATTGTTTATGTTTCATTATTGCCACTGTTGAAATTTTAAGTCGCGAGATCGACGACATTGCAGCCTTTGAATCCATCACTGTTCCTAGTGCTCTGACCCATGTGCATATTTAGAGGTCAGGTCCCCAGTACTGTATCTGGTCTTACCAAGTTACTCATCTCACCCAGGGTGGAACTGCACTCATGGAGGATTTCTGCTGCTTTCATATTAAATTGTTCTTTTACTCAAAATATTTCAAAAAGCGCATTTCTCTAAGTGCAATCACAAACTGTATAAATGATTCCACTAGACTTGGCAGCCTTGTAGATTTTACCAGCCCATTGACAGACTTTTGCAGTCATTGTTGCAATGTAGCTTTGCTAATATGGATATACGTATTCAATATCTGACATCACTCTAGAATCAGGACTTGATTAAAGTCAAATGGTAGTCTTCTAAATCACCTCATAATTTCTGAATGCTACAAATAGGGATACACCTTAGAGGTTATATCTTATGCCCATTTCTCTTTCCAATGTCTTTGGATGAGTTGTTACCTGTCAGCTTCTTCTACTTACAAAATTTCCCTTTGTAATCTGTTCAATTTGTCCTCCCCGCATAGCCACTCTAGTCACAATCAGCAGTGACATCCTCTGTGACTGACCATGGTGTGGTCAGAAATAAGTGAACGTGAGTTAGTTCTAAACCTGTTTCGATACTACTTGCAGTTATTGTCCTTTTTGTGTCCCACACCCTCACGCAACCAGATTCCACTTTTGTTCAACTTGCATTTGAAATTCCTGCTGGATTTGTTTGTTGGATGTATTTTCCCACCTTCTGACTTTGCAGCGTAGGTACTGCTCTTTCATTAACGAGATCTGGTATTTGAGCTTTGGTGTCTTGCTTTATATCAGAAGTCAGGAGTGATTAATAAAGAGGATATGTAAAAATGACAGTCAGTGTGTTCCTGAAATGTCTTCTCACCTACATTTCCTGTCTAATTTAATCCAGAGGTTATAATAACCAGAAGTGTCAGAAAGTACCGTTGTTAAATATTACATTTGATGACAGCAAATTTACTTTTTTAAGGTGTAGACCACAATTGCACAGTTGGAAACCATTTAAATTCTGAATTCATGATGTTGGTAGAATCATACATAAAAGCAAAGTGCATTGAAATTAAGAAATCAGTGTTGAATAACGATATTATGAAAGACGATCATTCATGAGAATAAATTGGCAACTACTGCCAAACAAATTTAGTTTTAACTCCCACCAGAGCTCCAATGTTAAATTCAGATTGAAATGTTTTTTTGTTTTCAGCTATTTCCTGTTTTCTTTGGACTTTGACTTTAATTTCATGTGTTTTGATTGTTTCTAGGTTCTTTAGATTCAGGCCAAGGGATCATAATTAAGTGTGTAGCAGCCATTCTAATAAATGGCTGTGACTAACAAAACAGAGAAGTCAGAAGTTAAGAATGATAAATATATGTGAATATTATTATTATTATGGTGGCATGGTGGCACCGTGGTTAGCATTGCTGCCTCACAGCACCAGGGACCCGGCGTCAATTCCTGGCTTGGGTCACTGTCTGTGCGAAGTTGCACATTCTCCCTGTGTCTATGTGGGTTTCCTCCAGGTGCTCCGGTTTCCACCCACAGTCCGAAAGACGCACATTGGCCATGTTAAATTCTCCTCAGTGTACCTGAACAGGTGTTGGAATGTGGCGACCAGAGGATTTTCACTGTAACTACATTGCAGTGTTAAAGTAAGCCTACTTGTGACACAAATAAATAAGCTTTAAACTGGTTACTCATCGCTATCTTAACTCTGATAGTCTGTTGCTACTTTAAGCTTAAAAATTCTTGCACTCTGTCGAAGAACTAGCAACAGTCACATTTACTAACTTCTGAAAGTCTGAGCCTTGATTTGTCAGACATCTACTTCAAGGTGAGCATTCAGTCTTTAAGTGTTAATTATTCAGATGGATGGTTTTCTTCAGTCACTTATTTTCATGCAGTTTTATTTTAATTAAAAAGTGGCAATTAATTGCAAATTTTTCTTTGATTAACTTGTGTTAAATGTATTAGTGATGCAAGACATCATGGTTATTATGACATCAGTTCTGAGGAAAAAAAATCAAAAATGCAAAACTGAAGCAGAATATCTCTTCCGCCAACTCCAGTATGGAATAGCAAAAGACTGAAATGATATGTAGAGATTTTCAGATAATAATCACCGCTCTGGTTTCAATAATGGTCATAAACCAGTTGAGCTTCATTTTAACCAGACATGATGCCATTTGAACCCTTTTGGTGCAATTGCGTGCTTTTGTAATTGCATGGTTCTACACCTCCTTTCCATGTCAGTTGAACTCCTGTGACATTGCATGTGGTACAGTCTCCAGGTAAAGTAGAACTAGAGCACAGGAGAGGGTTGAAACTAGGAATGCAAGTATACTCAATTCATTTTTTTTAAGGTATTAGTTTTCTTAGGGCAGCTGCTGCAAAGGCACAGTGGGGAAAGGCCACACTATAAGGCCTTTAACAGAGGCAGACCGAGGGCCCAGGAATTGCAGAATACCCTCGATCTGCGTAACTGTAAAAATCTGAGCAATAATGGCGCACAGTAATTTTTGAGGCATGTATATAGTTGTAAGTTTGAAATGTTATGACTGTAACTTGAATAGAATTGTAAAAAAGTTTTAATTCTGCACTGTTTGCAATTCAAAGACATGTAAATTCGCATGGTTTATTTGAGATTTTTATGAATAAAGTATATTTTTTTGAAGAAAAGATTTGTAATGCAACAAATTAATTTATTCACTTTTATAAAGAACACTGACCATATAAATGTGGTGTGTTGCAATTATACTAACCAAATATTGCACAAATAAATTAATGGTTAAAATATAAAGTTAATTTAAATGACTGGTAGACTATTTTAGCTTAGACTTTTGTGGCGACATGGAGATTCTGGGGAGCTCTAAAAATGGCAAGTTGGATCCGACAGTCCTGTCGCCCCATTTCTGAAAGATTCTGTTCTGCTGATGGGAGGGGTGCAGGAGAAGCAGAGGTGGAACATGATTCATACAAGGAAAATCCAGACTCCACTGGCCATTTGAACTGGTTGCTGAGTTCAAACAGACTCCTTTTTTTAACTAAAGCATGAGTTTTATCCCACAGTGTGTGAATTTCAAATATTTTAAGTATACTTCAATGCATGTGAAAGATGAATAAGGTCCGTAGAACCATTAAGCTATCATTGTTTAAGTAGTCTGCCTTTAAAAAATGGGTTTTAAAAAAAGTATGACTGCCTCTTTCTGAGAGTTGAAAAAATATATTCCGATGGTATCAGTAATGTTTATTGGCACAACCCAAAGTGCTATAATTATGGCAGTATTACTGCAGGACTGCTTTCCAGAACATAACAATTTCATATTGAGGTTTGTAAATGCACAGTTTGAATGACAGCTCAATGGGCTTATTAAAAGATTAGCTGTTTTGATGTGGGGATTATGAATACAAATATTTGTTATTATAAGGGCTAAGCAATTGAGAAGAGTTAAGTGATTTGAGTGGGCTTTCAGGTGAAAGATAAATATAGTGAAGACTGTGAATTAGAACGTATTTTCTCATCTCAGCATGGTTCCTGAGGTCCACCCATGGTGAATATTTGATGAGTTGGCATGGAAGTTATAAGGGGGAACGGTAGTGATGGAACATTATTTGGCATTAAATGGCATAAGGGCTATAAGAGACCATGGGTGGGTGGTGACATGAGTTGGCATATATGAAAACTGGAGTGGATGAGCTCTAAAGCCTATAGTTTAAAGAAATAACTGACATAGAGCCCCAGAACATTGAGGTGGGTTTTTAACAAGTCTGTCTTGTTACTCTGGAACCCCTGTGGCCGCTTCCAATTTGCGTTAGTGGATCCAACTCCAACCAATCTACACCCACTCAGCAGCACTCCCACTCCCTCCTCAAGCAATGATCATGCCATTTGGGGCGTTTTTTTCCTGAGATGGGTGCAGATTGCACTCACTTTGGGAGCAGAAATTCAGGCCTTTGTCTTTTGTACTGTTTTAACCAATAGTAATTCTTGATTATTTTCAAAAACTACAAACTAATGTTGAATAGTGTTTTTCATTCTATTCTGAAAGTAAATGTTCCAGTTTGCACTATTCCAAATAGAAATTGTTCACATTTTTACTCAAGTTATTAAAAACCTATAAAAGTTTTCACAAAAGCCAAAGCAAAAACTATCAGATACTGATCTTTAAATAAATAAAAGAAAGCCTCTCTAAAACTTATCCCTGTTTAATGAGGTCTCCTAGAACACATCCCTGCACTGAATTGATGGATTATAAAGCACATTACATTTTTAAACAAATTCCAATGTATATTCATGGAGGTCATTCACTGTGAAAATCTTATCTAAAAACACTAGAAAACAGAAGATAAGAATGTGCTTTTTATTATACACAAAGGAATTGTTGCTTATATAAGGAACATGGAGTGAGTCTATTGATGGCTGTGTAAGTAAGCCTGTTAATGCAAAAATAAAGATTGGGATGAATATTTAACTTGGGTAGTGTTTCACTAGCAGTGTGTGTGTATGCGTGTGTGCCAATGTTTTTGTTAGAATTGTTAGAAGATAAGGCAAGAATTACAAAAAATTACTTTTCCATTTTCATAGTATTGTTACGTGAAATCATGTATGGAATTTGCAAAAAATGGCCAGTGCAATGGTTGCTTTCATCCTCCATCCTTGTATGTTCCATTTGGGTTCAGATAAAAAGAAGCACTTTTATTTTTTTCACAAAGTCAAGATATCCCAAGATAACTAGTTGGTTTCTTTTGGAGGATCACCACTGTTGTGCTGTAGACAATAAACTTAAAAAAAAATCAGTGGGATGAATAAGCAGAAATCGTCGTGATGTTGTTTGAAGAGTAAGTGTTGGCTCAGACCCCAGAAGAACTCTCGAAATACTCAATGGGTTGGGCAGCATCATGGGGGAAAGAAGTTGAGCTAATGCTTCAGGTCGATAATCTTTCATTTGACACATTTTCAGTATTTTCTGTTTTTGTTTTTAGATTATATTTTGCCTTCTCTCTCGGGGAACTGATTTGCTGTTCTTCGGGCAGTGCCAGGGAGAGCATATGGTGCCTTGGTTTAATGTCTCATCTAAGTGGCAGCACCTCTGACAAAGTTGCATCAGTAACTGCACTGAAGTATCAACACAGCTTCTGTGCTCAAATTTCTAAAACAGGGCTTGAACATATGACTAGAGTGTCACGGTTAACACTTTGTCAACATGTGAAAAAGTAGGAGCAAAGAGGGAATATTTACAAACTATGGTACTCTAGGGTGGCACAGTGGTTAGCACTGTTGCCTCACAGCGCTAGGAACTCAGGTTCAATTTTGGCCTCCGATCACTGTCTGTGTGGAGTTTCCATCTTCTCCTTGTGTCTGCATGGACTTCCTCTGAGTGCTCCAGTTTCCTCCCACACTCCAAAAGATGTGCAGGTTAGATGGATTGGCCATCCTAAATTGACCCTAGTGTCAGGGAAATAGCAGAATAAATATGTTGGGTTGTGGGAATGGGGCCTGGGTGGGATTGTTGTCAGTGCAGACTCGATGGGCCGAATGGCCTCCTTCTTCAATGTAGGGATTCTGTACATAACAGGAGGGTCAGGATTTGAACTTGATGATTAGCCATGGTTATAATGAACGGCAGAGCAGGCTCGAAGAACAGAATGACCTTCTCTAGCTTCTAGTTTCTATGTTTCTAACATCATCCAGCTTTATAAAGCATTATTACAACATTTACATAATTTTCAAGCTGCTTTGGATGACAATGAAGGTTCTGTTCGCTCAAAATCAGAACATTTTAATAACAGTAAGTCCTGAATAAATGCACCAGGAAAAAAGAAAATACACTTCCTGTTACTAATGGCTAACTTTTTAAAAGAAAATGTGGAAACTGATTTGATGCATTAACAGCAGTCAGGTCTGCCTGCTTGGTTGTAATCTGAAACTTTCAGAAAATTGGGCAGGTCACATTAAAAACACTGGAGTTTAGATCCCAATCTTGACTTACGTTTTGAACTGTCTTCCTTCAGCATACCAACTTCTCTGTCATCAAGGATGAGGAAGTAATAAGGGAAGTAATTGTAATGAAACACTTGTTTTCTCAACAGGAGCAAAAACATAGCAAGACCAAACCAGCCCTAAAATCATAGAATTCCTGCAGTGCAAAGAGAGGTCATTCAGCCCATCAAATCTATATGGACAATAATCCCACCCAGGCTCTATCCCCGCATTTATCCCCCTAATTCCCCTGACATTAAGAGACAATTTAGCATGGACAGTCAACCTAACCTGCACATCTTTGGACTGTGGAAAGAAACCGGAGCGCACAGAGGAAACCCACATAGATACAGTGAGCAGGTGCAAGCAAGAGGGATAGCAGAGGCCAGAATTGAACCCAAGTCCCTGGGTTCTTGAGGCAACAGTACTAACCACTGTGCTGCCCACTATAAAAGATAGTCCTTACAATGAACGACACTGCGTATGCAATTTTTTTTAACTAACAGAGGAAGTGTGATGGTAGTAGTGTGAATCTAAAAAAGGAACATTTTAAAATAAAGTGTGTGTGTATATTATATATATATTATATATGAAAAATTAAAACACCTTGAAGTTTAAAACTAGGTCAGCATTGAAACCCATTCCAGAGAACTTATTAAATCATGAATCTTAGTCATGGTTCTGCAACTTAAGATATTGGCAGGTGAAAATTGCACACTTAGTTCAAAGGCAACGACTCATCCTTCAGGCAATGGACTTATTTTAGCGAATCAGTTACGTTAAAATAAAATGTAACCATTCTTGCATAGAGTATTCTTATCCCTCTTCAGGTGAAGCAATAATAAAACTTCCATGAATTCAGATTAACATAGCCAAAGGGTGTTTTTCAAATATGTAAGTATTGTTATATGATTCCTTTGATTGTGATGGGCCAGGAATTGCGTCAGGAATTTGATTCAATTGCACATTACCTGCACTGTTATATTCCCTGGAAATGTTCAATGCTTTTCAAAGCATTGTTTAATCTTAGTGCTGCCTGTGCTTTCTATTTCGCATCCTGTTGTTTGTGAAGTGTGTAACAGTAGACAATTCTCTTGACAAAGCAAAATTAATGATGCAATCTCAATTCCATGTTCGTGTAATAAACACATTGAATATCCTATAAAGCAACTCACATTTATAGCACTTCTATATTTGAATACAATAAGGTGCACATAAACTGACATTGGCTTAATTTTCCCTGAATATTTCCCAAGATTTCCTTGCATTTATGAATCAGACAAGCGCTTGCTAACACAGGCATGCTTTGGCGTGGGTATCTGAACACAAAGAGGCAGCTGTTGTGCTTCGTTTTTATCCTTTGTCCTACTCGACTCTGAAGTCCGCAGTGACGGTTGGATAGGAGCAGTATATCAGTCTTTTCATTGCAGATGGACAAAAGGAGCAATCTTGCTTGTGAAATTTATTTTTTTTCTCTCACCTTCAAAGAATTTTTGGGGAGCCAAACTTCTTACTGCTGCACCATGGCCAGACTGTTTGACAGCTGCAGTATGCCATCAGAAAACTAATAATGTTTTTAAAAAATTCTAAAATTCATTACCCCTTTGCTGTACAATATGCACATTGGTCGCACATGATAAAACTGTTAGATGAGCTAACTGATGTCTACCATCATGACCTCTTTTAGTAAACTCAAACAAGCGGGTTCTTTGAAAATTCTGAATTTTAGGATACAGATTTGCTCATTGTGTGCAGCATATTCATATGGTGGCATAGTAATTAGCACAGCTGTTTCACAGTGCCAGGAACCCGGGTTCAATTCCAGCTGTGGGTGACTATCTGTATGGAGTTTGCATGTTTTCCCCATGTCTACATAGATTTCCTTTGGGTGCTTCTGTTTCCTTCCACACTCCAGAGATGCACAGGATGGCCATGCTAAATTGTCCCTTGGTGTCCTGGCAGCAAGCAGGGTAAATATGGGAAGTTACGGGGATAAGGGTGGCTAAGGTCTAGGTGGAATTGTTATGGGTGCAGGCTCAATGAGCTGAATGGCCTCCTTCTGCATTATAGCTATTTGATACTCAATAGCTACAGCATATTACATGCCATGTCTGTTGTGTAAATATTGAAGTAGGTTAAAAGTATGTTTTGGTAAAATCTAATTTACAGCTAATTTTATGTGCAAATCTAAAATTTAATTGCATTTACAGTCTCTTTTTGGATGGTTGACTGTGTCAGATGGAAAATATTGTATTGGACATTATATCACTTTGGACAATGCAGTCTAATTTGCCAAAGAAATATCTATGTCTCCAGATGTAGTTGCACCTCTATTGATCTACCTTCCCTTATTCCTGCTAAACATCTTGGCCTATAATTCTGTTCTGGGTCCCCACTGGAATTAATATTAAAAACTAGTTATGTTGTAGGTGGAACCTCTTTCCACATCTCCAGACAAAGGGTAGAATGGGAAAGCAGGGGGGAAATGGGTTTTCTTGTGTGTAAAACCCCATGCATCTTAGTCCACGACTGAATTTGGTGGAGATCTCTTGTCTGGGTCTAAGTCCCATGGCGGGAGGCTGAAACATGGAGTGTTTCCTGCTGCTCAGGCTGATGGGAAATCACATAAGGTCTAATTAATTATGCAGCCAAAGATTCTGCGCCTTATTCTGTGGTAGGAGCGGGCATGATAGTGGGAGTCTCATCATCCATGTCTGGGTGAAATTTGGAAAAGATGTCCAACATCACTGACCTAACATTGAAGAAAGAAGATGAACCTCTTGACAGGGCAGGGGACAGGGAGATAGACCTCCAGGAAACAATCTGAAGTTGGAAGTTAGACCTCCTTATGAGAATGAGTCAGGAATACCACCTATAAATGTGCCCCCCTTATACACACACACACAGATGCTGTGGTGTTCCAAGATTATTGGTGACTTCCATCCTGAACTCTGGAGACAACCCCACATATTGTTTGGGTGAGTCCTGACTTCTGCATGCCACACTGTTACTGCTGTTTTTTTCCTCTGGCATCACGGAGAACCTGGAGTGGGAATGCATTCTGGTTGGATCTTCATTTGCATCCCATTTTGCACATCAGTTTCACACGAATCTCGAGTGGGCTTCCTGACCTGCGTGCACCAGCAGGAGGTAACTTGAAAATTTGCACCAGCATTGAACTGATTTTTGGACTCCTTCTTGCTTCCTCCTCCATAGGCATTGAACCCGCCGGCAGGCCACAAGAGAATTCCACCTTGTGTAGCATTGGAGAATTATTAGTGGTTAAATCACGCATACACCCCTGACCATAGTTTGGTTGTGGGGTCCACGGGGGATTTGGATCAGCAGTGAAACTGGGGCTTCTGGAAAAATAAAGTTGTTTTTTCAACTAAAGTATAATCTGCATTTACAACATTCTAAATGGACTTATGGAGGGAGCTACCTGTTCTTCCCCATCTAGACTAAGCCTGCATTGCTACTGTTGTAGAGCATCCCTAAAAATGCGCATGGTCACCATACAAACTCAAAGTAGGGAACTTGCACATACACATCGTGGAAAGGATACTGGTGCCACCCCAGATATTTCCACATAGTCATGTCTCGAAGTTCAGGCGGTCGCCAAACCAAACTTAAACTACTTAAAAAGCCAATTAAACTCAACATATTAAAATAATTGATGCTAGCATTTATTTTATGGAGATAATAGACATACTGGCAGTTTTGTTACAGTGGATGTTAGTTGCCAGGATCCTGCACACATGATGAATGATACCAACATGAGTGGTGATGATGTAATTGCTATATTTTTATTAATTCATAATCAACGGTTGATTATCACTTAATAACTGTGAATGGGTTAAAATGACTAACACCAGTCCTGTTTCTTGTTTTGATGGTGTCATGCGATTATCCAGATTGAGTTACAGATGTAATTGATTTTATGGTTAGAGTGGCTGTTTTTGTGGGTTTGGTGTCTGAATACAAAAGCAGGCCACGTACCTCATGCTAAAATCAGCTGGACACCCCACTTTCATTCCAGCATAAAACATATTGGAATATAATCCTTACCAACTTACTAACTCAGTAGTTACAGTTTAAGAATTTATGGTGCCTTGATTTGTTGTACTCATAAGAGTCCAGACAGCTTAAATTATACACATTCACCTGATCGATTGGTTCACTTATTTAGAATAGTCTGTTCACTGATACATATTTAATTATATATGACAAAAGCACTGAAAACTAGTGGTTTCATATTTACTGGTGTCTTATCACAGTAATTATTTGCCAGTTCTACATTAAAACCATGAAAAGAGAGGTGACTGTAAGTATAGTTATAAATGTGCTAGAACACTGAATCAGTAGATAGTGAGTTTTACTTCTGTTTTGATAAATGTCTCATGAATTTAAAAATCAGTATTAATAGTCTTATTTATTATTCTCCCTATAATTCATGTTTGTAGTCTCTTTCCTGTTACACATTGATTATTGAAATGGATCCAGTGTCTCTGGTAATGCGAAATTGCTCTTTGGATATTGTCGGAGTGTCATTTGCAATGTGGCTTCCAACAGCTGATTCTGTACAATGTGAGAGAAATGTTGTTATTATTAAACTTCATTGTTGTAATTCCTGTTGACATAAGAGGGCACGAAGTATCAGTGCTGACGGAAATGTGTAATATTCTGTAGCCGAGAACAGAAATTCTCTTTCCCTCCCTCATTGGGAAGGTAGAAATCCAGGCCTAGTCAGGCCCCCATCTCTTGGAGATGACATGAACGCCCACTCCTTTGGCCTGATATTTTATATAGATGAAAGAATGGCCAGAACTGTACTACCTCGCCTGCCATGGAATTGGAGCGGGTGAGGGTCCAACAACAGAAATCCCCATAGACCTCGGGCGGGAAGTTCTCGAGACCGTAAAATCCTGCCCAATGGGTCAGGATTAACTAATAACTCTTGTATTGAATAATGGATGGAATTGGTGAATCCCAGGGCAGGGATCGTTGCTAGGTGTACTTTTTCAATGTAGAAATCTGCTTGCTGGTGGTGCAAAAGTAGGACTGTAGGCACATAGCAAGGAGGACAATTGTTTGCAAACTTCAGATGTAATAAAGATGTGAGCAGAGTAGACAGATAAGTGGTAGTGACAATTTATTAAGGTAGTGACACTAAAGTATGATGTAATTAAGCTTGGAAAGAAAAGCGAGGAATGGATTTGTAACTTCAATGGAAAGGTGCTGCGGATTGAGGAGGGATGGAAAGATTTGGAATGTAAAGCCACCAACATCAGACCATCTATGAACTAGATTACAGTCTCTCGTGCTTCTGGCCAGCAATGTTTCCAGAACTTGTATATTGTTGATCTTAGGAGTAGGTGCAGATGAGCCGGTTGCCTCTTTTGGTCTGGGAGCATAGCGTCACCCTTTGAAAATGAATTTCCATTGGTGGAGATGATCAGTCAAACCAGCAGAAAAGAATTCAAGTGCAAGTCGCATTCAACACAGATTGAGTTACCTTGATCTTTTCAGCTGATTTTTGAAAAAAACAACTGCATTGGAAACTGGTCCTACTCGCAAAAACTGGCCACTCCCCTGATCAGATTAATTACTATAGCAATATATTTGTTGATTGCACCTGTTCTTAAGGAGTCTTTTAAAAGCAGCCTTTTTAAATGCATTGACACGAAGGTACACCTTAAAATTAAAATATTTAATTTTCTAAAACTATTGTATTAGCGATGCATGAAATAGTGTTTGAAACACAACAAGGTAGCTTAAACAAAAGGAAATAGTGGAGGTGATGTAAGATCTGAAATAAAAGTAGAAACTGGTAGAACCACAGCACAATGGACATGTTGATTGCCTTTGAAAAGGAAAGACAATTTTAAAGGTCCAATTTTTAAATTAAGATTATTGTAAGCAAATGCAGCACCTGATTTTCTGATATATATTGTAATATAAACCATGTGACATCAATATCCATTTTATTAATCTTTGAAACGATCTGAAATCTACCACTACTATGGTGGCATAAATACAGTAATGAAGCTACCTCTTTCATTTAGCTCTTCAATCCTGGTGTTGTTTTATTCTTCCGTGTATGTAGGGTTTGGCTTCTGCCTCTGCTTCTCTAATTTGTGACACTGTTCCAAGTTTGTCTCCTTGGTTACCACTTCTCTTAGGCCTTAGTGAACTGTCTGTCTTAATATCATGTCTTCCCAAAGATGTGTGGGTTAGGTGGATTGGCCATGCTAAATTGTCCCTCAGCATCTGGATGTGTAGGTTAGGTGGATTAGTGAGGTAAATACATGGAGTTACAGAAATAGGGTGTGAGGTGAGCCTGGAGAAGATGTTCCGTTGGAGAGTTGGTGCAGATTTGATGGGTTGAATGCAATGTGGGGATTCTATGAAATTATCCCATGGCAGAAATTTAGTAATCAAAGGTCACCAATTTTAAAGTGACACCAAACAAACTTGTGAATTTTGTGGGATTATGTGGACCACATTGGACATTATTACTTGTGCATTCTATTGTTTCAGTAAAGCTGGTTCGGTGCTAAATTTAAATTTTGACACTTTGGTCTAATGGCCGCGATTTTACTGGTTCGCCCATCCATTGATGGGCGGAGTGAGCTGATATAACCGCGGGAGAGCTGAGAAATCAGAATCACGTCCTATTTCCCAGCCTATGGTCTTACCAGCATTGGATTTCTGACGCGTCAGCCTCTCACTCATTTTTGGCAAGAAGCCAAATAAATTGTTTAAATATATTTAAATATTAATTTGCTTGTGTTTATTGAGTTCGGCACTAAATTGTCAACGTTCCTTTGCCTATATTGTGTCTCTAGGAGAAGTTCTATCCAGCGAGGAAAACACATACTCCCCATGAAAAGGAGAACAGTCGTGTTACCCTGGCTAGTAGAACCAGAGGCTGAGAGCAAGGGGCAGCTGCTGCTTGGGCACTGCCAACCTGGCACTTTGGCAATGCTCATTAGAGTCTGGAGACAAGGCCTGAAAGGAGGAATTGGAAGGAATGGGGGGGGGGATGATGATGCGGGAGTAGGACCTGAACGGGGCTATTTGGTGTACGGTCTGGAGGGGACTTTGAGGATGGAGCCTGGAATGTGTGGGTCAGGGCTATCTGATCAGGGAGAGAGGAGGGCCCGCTGCCACTCTGGAGTTGCGATCAATGGAGAAAGGAGGGGACATGATTGGTCTGGGTGGTGGGAGGACAGTGGGGCCTACACAGGCAGTATGGGGCTTGTGATTAGCTGCAGACTTCCATGATTGTTGGGGGTGCTTGGGGGTGTTGGTTGAGGCCTGCTCTAACAATAAAGGCCTGACAGATCTTTCTCTCAGGCTTCTGCTGCTAGAATTGCAGGTGTGCAGCCTCAGAGGCCTGCATACGCCGAAAAGCTCTCTCTGCTGCTGGCTGGTGAACTAAGTCCCACTCACTGCCTGTAGTAGCTGGAAATAGTCTCACTCATTTTTTCATACACTATGTGCATAAGATTGGGAGTAAAAACTCAGCATCTGCAACTCTCCATTATCACATCAGCTGGATACTTTGAATTTTTGTAGGAAAATTCTGCCCAATGTACCTCTCTGATGGATAGGATTCTCTCCATTAAAAATCTGTGTGCACTTCTAATACAAAAATATCTGTGACTGAGAATTATTTTCAGAATGATTATCTGCCTCATAAGTCATCGATGTTTTGTGTTTGGATTGCTGTACTGTTGCATCTGGTGGCTACAGCTAACTGGGAGTTCAATTGACTTTTATTCTCCCATGTATATATTTTATTGTATTTTAAAATTTTCGGCCAGCCAGTACAGATCCACTCTTGGAACTTCATTTCCAATATCTAACTAAAAAAAACTTCTGAGAAATCCAAAGTTTGATTTGAACAGGGACAGGAGCATGTGCTCCACTGTCTTGGAGTAATCCAGTGTTGTCTCCTGGTGTGAATGCTGTCAGAAGTGGCAAAAAAAATAAGTTGGGAGCCCCAAGAGCATTGAGTCAATGCCTACTGTCTTGGTTTGTCTGTTAGGGTTGGCTCTGTGAGGGCTTCCAGAATCCAGATATTAAAGTGCAGCTACATAGTTGATGATGCAATCAGGTCATTAGTAAATATCCATTTGTTGAGGGTGGGCAGAAAACCCTGAGCCCAAATTAAAGAAAAGAATATATGGTGGGGCAATAAATTGGAACCCTCTTCCTTATTTTCCTAACCCAGGTCTGTGCAGTTCCTCTGGCGAAGAAGTCTAATGACTTTGGGGGTTGCTGAGCATCAAGGAAGCTTGTTTTTAAAAACCTCTTCTGTGTTCCTAATTCGGCTGTTCCCATTCTTCGACTCAAACCAAAAAACAAAGCAAAATGCGAAAAGGAGACACAAACAACATAGAACAAGAAAAGCAGATTCAAAATAAAGAAGCAAAAAAAAGAATTTGGAAAGAAAAATATTCCGCAAAGTATCAAAAGATGAAACTGAAACAGGGAATGATAAAGTGGAAAATAAAAACCTGATTAGGACTTGCACCATTGCACAGTATCTGATTAACAAAAACACTAATGTTCTTGTACTTGCCCTTTCACCCCTTTACCCACATCAAATTGGCAGAGGTTAATAATTGCAAATGAAGCTAAACATGAAAGAATCACTTGTGGGTGAGCCAACATTTTAAATGATGCAAGCTTTCAGGGCAGCTGTGTTTCATGTCAGAATACTGCAGTTGGTAAGCAATTTCAGGATACTGGTAAATAAATTGGGTCCACTTTTTTTAAAAAAGTTTTTTTTAAATATTACCTGACATGGTGCTCCATGAATCTGCTCCGAGGCTTCTCTTCAATATTACACAGACTTTTATAAAAATGTTGAACGAATTGAGTTGACTCTCTTGCTAAGATGAGCATCTGTGAATGGAAAGTTACAAGTGAAAGCATGTACAGTGCACAGGACAGTTCGCTGCTGGAAGATCTAAAATCTTTGCCTAAATTTTCAGAGAAACTATTCCATTGCAGGGTGTTATTTGGATCTATAAGTCAACAATATCAACTAACATTTATGTTGTACCTTTAATATCGAAAGATCCAAAGATCGTTTAATCAAAGGTGAATGTTGAGGTAACAGACTGAGAGGTGGCAGTTGAAAACGAGATTCAAGTAGTGGATATTAAAAAAGGGCCTGTATCAGGAGAGGGAGTAGGAGATGTGGAAGGGTTCAGTGAATTCCAGAGCATGAAGCTTACTTAGCTGAAAGTATGACTATTAATGATAGGGAAAAGGGAGGGGAAAATGCACAGAAAAACCACGCTCATAATAATGGAGGTTGACAGATAGTAAGAAGGGTCAGAGTCATGAAGAAGTTCAAATCGTAAATAGAATACAGATTTTACATTTGAATCGGAGGACCAGGAACCATTGGAGATTAGCAAGAAAAGAGCAAAGCTTTTAGCGGGAAAGGATAAGATATGGACATCAGATTCTTTCTTGGATGAGCTTGAGCTAAAAAAAAATAGTGCTGTAGATCAGCAAAGAGTACTTTGGAATAGTCAACTCTGGAGGTAATAAAGATATGAATGAGAGTTTCAGTGGCAGATGGACTGAGGCAGGAACAATTGGCAGGTGATCTGTGATGGAGAGAATATGAGGTAAAAAGTTCACCTTAGCCTCTTTAGGATGCCAAGATAATTTGTGAGTGGCACGGTGGTCAGCACTGCTGCCTCATAGTGTCAGGGACCCAAGTTTGATATCTGCACTGAGTGATTCTGTGAAGTTTGCACATTCTCCTCCGGTTTCCTCCAGGCGCACCGGTACGCTTCCACAGTCCAAAAATGTTCGTGTTAGGTGGATTGGCCAGGCTAAATTTTTCCTTATTGTCAGGATTAGCTAGGGTAAATGCATGGGAATAGAGTCTGGGTGGAACTGTAGTTGTTGCATACTCAGTGGCCCAAATGGCCTTCTTCTGCACTATAGGAATCCATGATTCTATGATAATGAGTAGTGCTGCCTGGCCTGACACAGTGTCTAAATTGAAAGATGGAATCAAGCCAGGGATGATGACCTTCAGTCTTTCCAGTGGTATTGTCATTAGACTAGTAATTCAAACGCTCAGGCTAATGCTTTGGAAGCAAGTGGTCAGCTGGTGGAATTTAAATTCAATTAATATATCTAGAGTTTCAAATCTCAGTAAATGGTGGCTGGTTCACAAAAGTCCTTCAGGGAAGGAAATCTCCCATCTTTATCTGGTCTGTGTATATATGATTCCAGAGCCATAGCAATGTGATTGGTTTTTAATTGTATAGCAAGCAATTAAAGATGGGGATAGGCAACAAATACTGACTGGCCTTCTGAGCGACACCCATATTGCAAGAAATGATTTTTAAAAACTGGGGAAAACTGGGTCTCATCCAAGATTGGACACTAGGCAAACCACCTGACAAGTGGAAGATCGGAGGCAAATTGGGAACAGTGATCTCTAATCCTGATCTTCTAAAGTGAGCTGGAAGTGGACCCTCTAAAATAAAGTAACCTCGTAATTATTGTGATTCATTTTTGTCTGATTTTAAGGAATACTAGTTTGGTTATTTTAGTTATCCCTATGGTTAATAGGGTTTTGGTTTTTGGGACTTTGTTAAAAAAAAATGAAAATGATATCCTTTTCAAGTGTTGTTTTTTACTTTGGAGAGGCATCTCTTGATTACAAAGCTGAAATAATCACAACCCTAGCAATGAATGTTGAGCAGTGTCACTGAACATATAGATAAAAATGTGGCAAGCTGTAGGTCCAGCTGGTTCACTTAAATGCTGAAGATGGTGTCCTTTCATTAATTGGTATTAGATCTTTGAAAGAAATGTTTTATTGTGCAACCTGATTGAACATTTTACGGGGCATGGGCTGGGCAACTTGGAGGGAAGACTTTGTAAAATTCAAATTAACAAATCTGCAACCAAATTTGGGCCACAGAATGTTTAGTGCAGGAAATTGAAGAAAATGTGATGTAGTAGCTTTGCCTCCCTTGAGTAGTTTGAGACGAAATAATGGGAGCTTAATTCTAAAAATGTGCATCTGTCTTGCAAGTTCTTGATGCTGAGGGTCAGCCACAAAAAAAATAAATAAAATTAAATGAATGCTATGAAAGTGAAGTGGGTTATAACGTACATTAGCAGTAGTATTTTATTGCACTCTGGAAGGAAAAACAAGTAGAATTTCTAGAGTGGAATTCTAGAAGGAGAAACAAGAGAATCTTCTGTCCATTGTTAACAGTTTTATTGGTACCACTTACAGTGATTAATATTTTATGAGCACTGCAGTAATGAAATGAAGTATACCATATATTTGTTTGTGCAAAGGTTAATGTGAATCCATTTCCTAATGGATGAGCTTGCTGCAGAGTTGAATCTTTTAATTGGAAAGTAATTATATGTCGCCTTGTTAGATACAAGGTTTTACTAATTTAAAATAAAGCCAACAAAACTCCATGGAAAATTGAATGAACTGTGTCATAATCACCACAAAATCTTGAAGCATTGTTGCACCACTTTTTAAACATCCAGGACCTTTTATTATTGCTTGTTAGAAAAATAGTAAATATTTTGAGTCACTTGCTTCTGTAAGAATGTCGCAGTCAGGTAGAAAAATGCATTAGAAAGCAATATCCCAATTGAACATTTCTGTATGAGGGCATTGAATGTGTTTAGATTTTCAGAATTACAACGGACGCTTACTATTTTAATTTTTTTCTGAAATTGTAATGAAATATCAAGACATGAATCTCAGAATTATAATTATTTGGATTAATTCTGAAGTGTTGTATTAGCCATGGTAAAACTAAACCAATAAAATGGTTCAGTTATTTGCATATTTGTCATCTGGGTACATTGAGTGCTTCTTAATCAATTGTATATTTGTGCAAATAAGAAAGTATTTGTCTGATCAGCTTCAATTTTTAGTGTTTTGCAAACAACAGTGGCATTTTTCAAAGCATTTTTGGATTCTGTGTTTTAAAACTGTTGGAAAGGTAAGCCAGAAGCTTTTTATTCCCCTCCGTCTTCGTAACAACCTTTTTTTGGAAGATTTCCTTGTACCAGAAAGTAAACAAATTAGTATTCATTCACCATCAAGCGGGCAAGAGGTCTATTCTGAGGTTTTTGTCAGCAGCAACATATTTGGTACATAATTGTGGTGAGGGTTGACTCACTCAGCTTGTGCTGAATGGAGCATGTAACTTCTCATCAACAACTTTGCCAAGATCAGGGATGCAATTTATGGATAATTGTGGAGCCGACATTTATCCTACAATTTCTTAGCACAGCCACATTTTTGCACATCTAGTTCCACCATTGGATAATTGAGGAACTGATGCCACATTAGCAGTAAGTAGTGTTTATGATAACTGATACATTCAGGGTAGACAACAGATAAACAGATGCATTCTTAGTCATAGTAAGACAAATAAGATTGTTAGCAGCATACTCCAATGAGTACTGTTTGGCATTCAGAAATTACTGTCAGCAGATATGCTTAGTGCTGCTCAACTGAAAGCATTCTATTGTCTTGGGAGCTTGTAAAACTTTAACAGGAGAAATAATTGTTTTCCAGTGGTTGTCCCAGGTGTGGCTACTTTCCAAAATAGTATCTTCTGGTAATGGAAACTGACTGTAGTAACTTAACTTGCATGTGTCATTACAGAGAAGTGTAACACTTAACAATCCCTACAGAGACACTGCAATGTGGAAATTTTCACTTGTACTTTTTGCATGTATTAAAGGGATAATATAATTATTGAGATGTGAAATGAAGTAAGGCAAGTTAGACTCAAATGGCTTGTCCTGTAAAAAGTCAATGGACTTCTGGCTGGGCTGCCACTTTTCTTACACCAGATGCCTCACAGCAGCGCTGGAAAATCCTGACCCTGTTTAATGGTTTCCTGAAATTAGAAGAGAACTATTCTTGTCCACTCAACCAGATTTTCTTTTGGCCTTCTTCTCCAGGGTACCTTTGGTAGTCCTGACACTTTTTCCCCACTCCCAAATCTCTCTCATCAGCTTTGGTGCTTGTGCTCTGTTGTCTCCCTTTGCTTGTTCAGCTGCTTCATCCTGTCACTTCTTCCTGGAGAAAGTGATTGATGCACAAATACGGCAGTTATTCCTATGGTGTATACAGTGCATTCGAGTGCATCCACACAACATGCTGAATCTACATAGTTTTGTTCAGTTCCCTTTCTAAACAGTCATATAATTTGCCCTAAGTGCATATACAAGAGTTTCAAAAGGCAACAAAACCAATCCAATACCTAATCTGGTTGTGGGATCAAAGAGTACAAAAATAGTACAATCTTCGAAACAAAAATAAGCTTCTACTTTGTACTAACTTTTCATCCAACCCATAAAACACCAAAGCATGACAGTGATGCATGTTTTCAATGAAGCACTCTTTCAAAACTGAGCACTGATGAAATGAACAACATTAATAATTGATTATCAAGATACAGCGTAGGTAGTGAACGAAACCGCATTCATCGATATAGTATGTGGTTGAGAACTTAGTACTACAATTATACTCAGTTGCTTTACAAAATAGATTTACATTAATTCTGTGTATTTGTGAATATTGACGGCCATGGTTAGAGCTTTAAAATATAAATGAGACCACTGGCAAGGATGACCTGATGAATTGTATTTTTTTTAGATTAGGCATGTTTATATTTAGTGGGTGATTCAGTGCATCAATGAGGCTGGATCTTGTGGTAAGTGGCAAAGCAACAGTGGCTAACCTTGAGATCTAGTAATCACTGGTATGGATTTCCCCTTTCCCAACATCAGTTTGTTTCTGGTGCCAAGCCAAGGAAATTTCCAGGTACCCAATAACTGTGATATCATCAAATGGGGCAAGCATTCAGTTACATTGAATCGTACACAACCAACGAGGAAATTAAAACCATTCAATCCTTTCACATCTACTTTTAATATCTTTATGATTGAAATAGGTGATTTGGGGAAACCTGACTGAAAGGTGATGAGAACTTCCCCATAAATGAACCCTCCCGTGATGACACAGTGTTTAGCACTGCTGCCTCACAATGCCAGGGACCTGGTTCGATTCCGGCCTTGGGTCACTGTCAATGTGGAATCTGTCCATTCTCCCTGTGTCCTCTAGGTGCTCTGGTTTCCTCCCACTGTCCAAAAGACGTGCTGATTAGATGCATTGGCTGTACTAAATTCTCTCTCCATGTACCTGAACAGGTGCCTGAGTGTGACGACTAAGGGATTTTCACAGTGACTTTATTGCAGTGTTAATGTAAACCTACTTGTGACACTAACAATAAATAAATAGTTCTAGGTTCAAATACAAGGCAAGACATTTATAGTGGCAGTGTGGCTCTTATCATCAAATCGTATGTTAGCTTTTTCCTCCCTTTGAGCACTTCACCTTGTTGCAGCTCTCTCTTTCCTCTTAAAATCCTTGTTCTCTACCAACCATTCATGTACCCGAGACCCAGCACTGAACAACTTTTTATCCTCAGTGATTAAACCTCCAACTCAATTCATTATACTCTCTACTTTGTTAACTGCTCTCCTTCCCTTCCTTAATCTCTTCCATATGAACTTTCCAGACCACATTCATTGTCACGCCTGTGATCTGGCTACTTTTATGTGACCTCATTAGTCCTATTGTATTAATTATAGATCAGGCTATGGCTGATCACTTCCTTGTGTCACTCTCCTACCTTCCCCTCCCAAATCCACTTCCTTCTGACTTCATCGTTGAGGAGGAAAAGCAAACTTATTGAACGATTCACTTATGATGCACATTCAAAATCTCAATTGTCTATCCTTTGTCCCTCTTTTTTTTCACGAAACATGAACTATTATTGATTTTCTCACTTCCACCTTTGATGCTGTGGTCCCTTCTAAACTCTTTACTCTCTTGGGCTGTGACCATTCACCTCATCTCTGCCTCATTAAGTCCAAGGGACAACTGAATACTTAAGGCAGGCAACTCATTTAGCTCTCACTGCCAGAACTGTGCTGTGTCTCATAAAACATTTTTGTGTCAATTCTCAACTGCCAGAACTGCTCAATATCCATGGGTAATCTGGAATGCAAAGATAAAGTCAGGCTTCCCTCTTTGATGCAAACCATTTCCTTTGACCCTTTACCATCTAGAAGGAGAAGGCAACAGAGCATGGGAACATCATCACCTGCAAGCCCTCTCGCACTATCTTGACTTAGAACTGTATTGCCATTCCTTCACAGTCCCCTAATTTACTCACAACAAGCATGAAGGGCCCATTTACTACTTTTTAAGATTGACACATTATGATCAGCTGTTTCTGCTACTCCTCTTCTGGTGCCTGAAGATTTCCCCCTGCCCTAACCAAGTACATAAATCATTCTCTAGCTTTTCTCTTCGTGCTGTCTCTGAGCTCATCTTGTCAATGAAGATGTACCTTCTGTTTGACCCTTTTTCTAATAAACATTGATCTCCCAAAAGTCCTTCCTAGTTCTCATCTGACATTGTTAACATTTCTCCTCTCCTTTTCCCCCTTAAAATTTGATGTCATCAACCTTCTCAAACAAAGCCAACCCTCGACTCCCACCATCCTCACCATGTCATCTGCAACTTGCTTTTCCTCTCAAATTTATTTTGTGCCTCATAAATCTGTGCTTTTCTTTCCGGAACTCCATGCTTGAATTTCTCCAGTCAGGTTTTCTGCCCTTGCCATAGGGCTAAACCTAGGGCTCTTATAGAAATCATATTCCAGACTACCCTGACAGAAGTAGACCATTCCCCATCCTTGTTGATCTATCTATTGCCTTAAATAAAGTTGACTATGAAATTTTGCTCCAGTGTCTCTCAGCCAACAGCCAGCTGTGTGGGACTGCATTTGCTGGTTCCACTGTTATATATTTGATCATAGCTAATGACTTTGCTTCGTGTTCCCACTCCATTACTCAGTCGAGAAATGGATGGGAACCATATTGATAGGTTTCCGTTGATTATAGTCTGCAAGAAATCTCAACAGCGCACTTTCTGCAGAAATGTAAAATCATTTCTAAAAACTTAAAAAGCAAATTACTGCAGATGCTGAAATCTGAAACCAGAAGGAAAAATGCTGAAAAATCTCAGCAGGTCTGGCAGCATCTGTAAGGAGAGAAAAGAGCTGAAGTTTTGAGTCCAGATGACCCTTTGTCAAAGCTAAAACGCATAAAAAGTGGGAGATGTTTATAATGCAGGTGAGGGAATGAAAGTTGAGTCATAACCACAAAACAAGGGCAAGGGCCTCCTAGTAACAGTCCATAGAGAGAACAAAGCATGTGAATGGCCAAGCAGCAGAGAAGCCAAAATCAAGGGTAAGATGTGGCGGGAGGCAGGGATGAGTGAGACAGTGATAAAATGGAGAAAAGGGTGGAGAAAAAAGAAGGAAAATGAGGATAAAATCGGGGAAAGAAAAATAAAGAAATAAAAGGTAGAGAACAGCAACTTTGGGCTTGTGCAGCTCTGGAAATTGCGGTCAATTTTAATGGAGTAATGATGTTCAACATTGATGATTTTGGCATCGTTACTACTGCATAATCCAGGCTGATGAATTTTATTCAAGAGAGAAACTAATCATTCTAGATCAATGCTATTATAACATTAAGGCAACATGTCGCAGAGATTATAAGGAATTTTCAGAAAAATTAGTACTAATTGCCATGAGCATGAAGAATGGAAATGTGAAGAAGCAGTCCAGATTTATGCTGACTGTATTTCTTCCAATTGATAGTACAGATGGAAATAAATAGGTTGATTCAAGTCACAAGACATACTGTAACAATACAAACTGCAATGCTTATTCTAATAGTGCAGTTGGCCTCTATCAGAATAGTTTCACTGTGTTTTCTCACTGGCGTATCAAAAATTAGTAGTTAAATTGAAAGGTAGAAGTCACATGTTGGGCATACACTATGAGATTGGGGTAGAAAACAAAATCAAACTTTTAAAAAGTAATTTTAATGCATGAAATTTCTTTTTATAATGTAGAAACTAGATGTGCAACAAATATTGCTCTTTTAGGAAGACTTAAGATTTTACGGCCTCGCTCAAGCAAGACCCGAAATTCCCATTCGAGGTCAACGGATATTACTGTTGTCCACCCCTCGCCCGCTCTGATTCCGTTGCGGGCGAGGTGGTAGAATTCCAATGTGGGTGTTCAGTGGTAATGATAGAACAGAATCACCAATTAACAAGATGCGACTTTCAAGAGTTTGCATGCGTAAGAGCATTGGCCAGTGCAGCATTGTTAACATCTGTATGCTAGATGTATCTTTTTAGTAGGAACAGGGAAGTGGAAAATGATGCTGAGATCCCACTTGCCATTACCTGGCATTTGCTAGAGCCTTGCAGCATTATACTGATAGGCCCACAACTGTACTCCTGTTCCCTGTCTAATTATAAAACATGAAGCCAAGCAATCCTGTGAGCCTGTGGCTCTATTTGGCAGACCAATGGGAATGATCTGGGATGCACATCACCCACTCCCTCCCAGTGAAGTGAAACCATTTCCTTCACAAGTGACAGTGTCATATCAGGTAAAGAGGATGTTCTGGTAATATTTTGTTACTTAACATTCTTTTACTCCAGCAGATTCATGAGAAAAGAAATCACAAAATACCCTTTTAAGATGTCATTTTTTTTGAGACTTAATTGTCGTGGGATGCCTCTGAATTGGCTTCATATTATACAGCTGTATTTTCTAATAACTTAAATGCTTAGCTGGAAAATCTCAGCAGTTCTGGCAATATTGGTGCAGAGAGAATAGAGCCAACATTTCAAGTTTAGATGACGCTTCATCAGGGTCGAGTCATCCGGGCTCGAAACGTTGACTCTCTCTCCACAGATGCTGTTAGGGTTGCTGAAATTTTCCAGCATTTTCTGTTTTTGTTTCAGATGCCAGCATTCACAGTGTTTTGCTTTTAACTTAAATGCTTTGTTTGTTCATGGACAACTTTTTTCACAAATTGCTATCTGATCGTGATTTTTAAATGTACTAAAATGTTAAGACAAAAGAAATTACCATAAAATATACCATCACTATTAATAAGGGAAGGCAATGTGACTTCAGCCTCATTGTTATTATGGAAGGTTAAAATAATAATAAAAAGGACAAATTAAATCAAAACCAGTTAATGCTATATATCTTACAAATCTTTACAATGCCACCATATGACATTTAGTTATTAAAAGCTGGTGGTATTGCCAATTCTAATTTGATATTCCATAACAACTTTACAGCCATTTTCTTTTATCGGATTTACAGAAAAGCCAGATAATTATTTTAGAAGCAGAAAATCTCAGATGGTTCCTGGGAATGTTATTTTAATTTATTTAAATATGAAATAAAGACATTGTTTTCTGTGGACTATTATGAAGTGTGGTAATAATGTTGAAGATAAGGGGAAAAAATTAACATATCCAGAGGTGTAGGTTTTTTATTTTCATAAACAATTGTTTACTCAGTACATCTCAATTTAAAGAAATGTTTCTGAATATCTAAAACTTTATAAATACATTGAAATTATATTTTGCAATGCCAGTGAATGAGCCCCCTCTATCAATTCAATAGCAATCTAGCAACAAAATATATAAGGACACATTGATTAAATTTGCACCGTGCAGTACAAAATATGTTAATGTTTATGAAATTCCTCCATTTGCTATTTTAATGAAGTCATTGACCAATTTAAAAGGTAGCATTTTCTATAAATTGGTAGACTGGAATATTTTATAAATATGAAAGACATTTGTTGCTGTTATTCACATATTTCAGTCTCAACCATGTCTGCTTTGAAAATCTGCATACTTTTACAAGGATCTCTGGAGATTGGTGATCGTTATCTCAGAAGTGAATGTGCTAAACTTTACCATGGCAGCCTATCCCTGTGCAATTTGTTATCACCTTGGCTGACGTACTAAGGAGCTCCCAGGGTGTTCGTGATTGATGAGCTGGGTGGATTGTCCTTCAGAACCTATCTAGCAATCAGCATTGTTTCAGTATTTGTTTTCTATAATATTCAAGTTAGCTTGAAACTTCAGACCTTTGCTATTCTCTTGCATCCTTGTTCAATTTTGTTTTAATCCGACTTTCTTGTCACAGATAATGCCGAAAGGATATTTAACTGTGTCATACTGAAAAACCATTGCTGAGCCTTCAAGGGAACAATACACCTTTCATTTTAAAATTAGAGAAATTAGCAAGTGCTTACTGATACCGGCAACAATGATTTAAATGTGTTTCATAATCTTGAGGTATTTGCATTGTGATAGCTTATAACAAATCTTGTACTTCTGTAGAACGTTTTAACTAGTGTCTAAAATTGATGTTTAAAATAACCACTGAACTGATAGATTTTTTTATATTTGTGAGAGCTAATTGTTGTTTTGCTGCCTGTCAAATTTCCTCGTTTTCACTTAACATCTTTTTATACTACTGAGACTAAAACTAGGAAGGCAGTAGAATGGAAAATGAAAGCAGCACCTCTTCACTCCGAAACAAGACGAGTACTGCTGATTTAATCCATTTCCCTTGTTTCAAGTATTTAAAATTCTTGAGTACCTTGGTTAAGCTTCACACCGTGAAATCACTTGATGATCTCTCCACAGAAAACAGGATACTTATCTGGTAGCTAAATCAATTTATATTGTTTTTTGAGTTTTCTACAAGAGCTTAGACTTTAACTGACCCTCCTGTTCTTGCAAACTTCAACACAACAGGAGACAGCAAAATTGTGGATGAATACTTTGTGCTGAGCATACAGATGCACGATGTGTCATTTCAATCTGGCTAATGCTTTGCTAATGGAAGACAGCTGCTGCTGCTGAACTTCACTTAGAGCTGCCATTGATGCAGCTGTCATTACCACAGCTGTCTGAAATCCGGAATACTAGTGTTTGTAAATTTAAATACCAAGAAGGTGCTTTACCTTCACTTGTATGTTGGTCAGGAACAAGTTATCAAGTAGATCATAATTGACTAGATCAGCGTTGATGAAGAGTCATCCAGAGTTGAAATGTTGGCTCTATTCTCTCTCCACAGATGCTGTCAGATCTGCTGAGATTTTCGAGCATTTTCTGATTTTTTTTGTAAGTTATGATTGGAATTATACAGTGGAAAATTGAGGGGTGTTAAGGGCGAGATAGTGGCAGTTGCAGGGGAAGAAGTGGGAGGAAAGAAGCAAGAGGTGAGAGGAAAAGCGAGGCAGTGCAAATCTACCTTGCTAAGCTACTGGTGACAGTTCCTGTACGCAGCCATGGGGAACTTTTTATATATAGGTGCTAAGGACAGATGATGTGGGATTATGACAGCAGAGGCCACAGAAATAAAGTGTGCGTACATATATGTACACACACACACACACACACACACACACACACACACACACACACACACACACACACACACACACACACAACACACATATATGTGTTTGAGATAAGAGTAATAGCATGTAATTGAGTGAGTGAGTCATTGGGATTAGTTTTGAATTTCTCTAGAAAGGAGCCTGCACAAACCCCGTGTCCCAAGAGCTTCTGACCTAGGTGTAAGTTCCTCCCTACAGTTCCATGGATCTTTTGTTAATTCTTTGCATTTGAATTTGAGAACAACATTAGCAAATAGCTGAGAATGGTGATAGAATGACAGGGGAAGCCTAAGGAACTGCTGTCTATTTAAATTGATAAGTGTAACTTCAATAAATAAAACAGGAGCTGTCTGGATGTGAATTTGTTATCACATTATAATTATTATGATAACTAGAATACATAAACACTGTTGCTTAATATTTGGTAAAGTTTTACAACACCAATTTTAAATCCAACCAATTTATTTGATAGTAAATTCGCGAGCTTTCAACTTTATAGCCTTCGTCAGGCAAATGCAAATAAATTGGTTGGATTTAAAATTGGTGTTGTAAAACTTTACTGAGTTTACCCCAGTCCAACGCCGGCATCTCTACATCATGCTTAATATTTGGCCACTGCTTTAAAAGCCAATGGCGGTTACATTAGGATTTAAATCATTTGCTAGCAGTTAGAAATAAACCCATTTCTTTCTCTCACTCTCTAACCTTGATGAGCTCAAGCTGCCTTCTGTTCTTTGTGATCAGCTCACTGAGCACAACATGGTATCAATCCTGGATCCTACTTTCTCTGTACAGATTTAGCTACTCATTGGTAAACTTGTCATGTTATTGGGGAAAGCCCTAAAAAGAGAGACATTTCAACTGTTCATATAGAATACTAGAGATTGGTTTGAATTTTAGTTTAGCATTACAATTAATAGACAGTAGTGAGCATCTGGGCACTTTAAATTGGAGTGCGCCATTAAATGAATTTGAAACATGTTATGAGTGACTAACATCTCCCAAAGGATATGGCTGCCTCATCCATCTTGGAGATTTTCCCATAACCCAATTTATTAGAAAGCCTTGAAGAAATTTGATCAAGGGGAAGTCATTGATTTTGAGTGCTCTAGCAGCAATGGGTATAATAATTTCTCTGCATGAGCTATATATTTTCCTTATCTTGTTTGGGATGCTAACCACTTATGCCACAGGTGATGTACCTTCTGTAAGAAGGATAGAGTGATGTATCATTGTATTTTGCTGGCAATGCTCCTAGATCAGTGTTGTCCAGTACATTAGTCACTGACCTCATGTGGCTAATTGGGATTGCAGATGTGGGTAATTTATATCTGAGTAGAAAATTTTTTTAAAAACAAGCATTTGACACAGCTGATGCACATATGATCTCAATATTCACGTTACACAGTGTACTCATGTGTGCTTAATGTGTTTTGTTCATTTACTGGTGAAATGGCGAGATTCGGGTCAGTGCGTGGGGGTTGAGGGGGGGTGTGGTAACGCTTAATTATTGTGTATGTTTTACTTCCTTGGTTACTGATTATTGGTTATCTGCTAAAGTGGTCTGTAGCATGCACGAAAGCACTGGCGATCAGCACCCTGGAGAAAATAGCAATGTTTCACGGAGGCAGGAGTTCATCATAGTAGTGAACAATTGGAGCAAGTGATGCAGATCAGGAAAAGATAGCAGGGAGTTCTATTTGGCCTTGGCATAGTAAGAACAACTGGTCTAAACCCTCGTCATAATTTTCAGCAATAAGTCTGCTTGCAGCACCTGGACAAAAACACCTAGCAGCTGGACTAAAATTTGCTATTTCTAATAAACTAATGCCAGAATTGTACACTTTTTGAAAGAGAGAGCGAGATTCCAGTGTTTGTTTAGTAAACATCAGGAGCTCGCACGAGGACAGCAAGTCTACTGGGCAGCCAATTGGGAAGTTGTTATTGCTTGGAGATCCCACATGTCTGCAGAAGGATAGTCTCTGTGATTTTACCATATACAACATCTCAGTTGGCTGTCCAGAAGACTTGTAGGCTCCTCATGTTGCTGACTCCTAATTTGAGTTGTTAATTATGCAGATCAGCTCTCTGGCTCTAAAGTGGTAATCCACCTTGCACCTTGCAGGTAATCCCTTCTCCCCTGCCCACCTGTGGGAAACCTCCCCGAGTTGTGGGAAAGTGGTAGACACTTTCTCACTGTTTTGCCAGCCATTTCCCCTCAGTGATTGGTAAAGATCAACCCATAGTGTCTGTACATTGTATGGAGCTACATAAATAATTTTACTCCACAAACAATTGCTTTGGATTGAAGCCCAAGATTCTGCACTTGGACATTTACGACATAAATATAACATCGAGTGTTCCAGAATCTGGCTAACAAACACTTGAGAGATTGAATGTCATTGGCTGGTGGGTTCACATAGAAAATGAAATTTTTGTTTGTTGGCTATATGTTAGGTGTGTTTATTACCTTTTCCAGCTGCAAAACAGGTTTGTTCTTGTCACCAGAGGCGACAACAGTTTATACCTTATGGGTTTTGCCACTGTACTTAGTAGCACCATCTAAATGCTTTTGCACAGATAAATGTCATTTGTTATCACTGGGAGTCAAATAGGAGCATTGACGAAGGGTAATCCAGACTCAAAACGTTGGCTCTATTCTCTCTCCTCAGATGCCATCAGAACTATTGAGATTTTCTGTTTGTATAAGAATTATGTCAATTCAGAATAGAAAGGAGCAAACATTGTGGTTGTGGTGAAAGATGTGTGGTTGGCAGTTCTCCTACTTGCATTTGTTTCAAATATTACCTTCAACAATGTATAGCCTAAAGCTTTTGGCACAGATTGATAGTACTTGAGCTTATGGGTCAAAGCAATGTCTCCGGTTCTATGAGAAGTATAATTTTACTTGGCCCTGGCTTCACTCCGCCTGTCAGATCATAGAATCATCTAATGCAGAAGGAGGCCCATTGAGTCTGCACTGACCACAATCCCGCCCAGGCCCTATCCCCATAACCCCATCCATTTAACCTAGCTAGTTCTCCTGACACTAAGGGAGAACTTAGCATGGCCAATCCACCTCCATCTTTGGAGAATGGGAGGAAACCAGAGCACCCAGTGGAAACCCGCATAGACACAGAGAGAATGGGCAAACTCCACACAGAAAGTGACCCAAGCCGAGAATTGAGTGCGGGTCTCTGGCGCTGTGAGGCAGCAGTGCTAACCACTCTGCCACCGTGCCGCTAGCAATTTTGCTGTTGACTTGTCTAAATTCTAAAAAATCATCTAAATCTTTTCATATTTATTTTCTGCAAATTGATACAAATGATTACATCTTCACCCACCAAGGTGATAAAGTCTCTCAGTCTAATTGAGTATCAATACAACTTTGAAGTAACAGGAAAGCAAATGCCGAAGTTAATGACCAACATGATAATTTAGGTGGCATAAGGAGACAATCTGCAGTTAAAATGCTATTTAAGATGAGTGATCATTTGAATGCTTAAACAATTTCTTGCAGCTGTTTTGAGCTGCGCGTTCTGTTTCTACTGACTCTGCACTGATTAAAATTCATTCTTAGTATCTCTTCCTTTCAGCTCGTGAATTATGCCATTAAATGTAATGATATTTAGAGGCTTTTCACTGGGAAGAACTGTAATCTGGTCTGTATGTTGCATAAAAAAGTCCATGAGTGGAATTTTCCTGTCCCGCCCGCCATGAGAATCATACCTGCTTGAGGGGAGGGGGGGGTGACCATGCAAAAATCCGTTGACTTCACACGGGGATTTCTAGCCTTGGGGTGAATAGGGCTGGAAAATCCCGCCCCGTGTTTCTGCTATCAAATGCAAAAAAAAATAAACGAAAGAGCTGAACTCTGAATAACCACATTTTAATAGTTTATGATAGGGTGGAATAATGAAGCTGCAATGAAATCAGTTTGGAAACTTAATCTTGTTGATAGGGCATTCAACTTTACTGTTGTCATCCAAGCGTACAATAAGATAGTGTGCCCGGAAATGTGTCCGTATTTGTGATCAGCTGCCTACCTTTGGTTCAGCAGTTAAAGTAATATCAGTGGCACAAACAGTGTCTGTTGTAAAACGTTTTTCTTTCATTTAACTTGAGTTAAATACAGTATATTCCTGCCATGAAACTAAAGTTGCTTATTACAGATGCTGTTTTGAATCAGTTCAGTCACTTTGGGTTTGAGAAGATGCCAGATGGCTGCAGCTTGCTTGCATGTATTTAGGCTGTGTCAGTTGACCTTGCAGTTGCAGAGTGTGTAGTAAATGAGTTGTACCTAATGTTCTTTGTGTACAAATAGATACAATGTTCATATACTGAACTGAGCACATATATTGTGGTTAAATATTGCAATCTGCTGTATCAAAAGATACCAATGAGGTATTTTGGAAGGGAAAAGAAAGTCTGGATGATGTCATTATGGCAAATCTTGCATTAAAAGCACTGTACTGCACAATAGGCATTAGGTTGTCATGGCAGCAGCTGGCGATTTTGATTAATAGCATGACCTTGAGGTTATCTTTTATTCCTGGATGGAATGGAGTGAAATGGGCAACACGGATGCTCAATGGTAACTGTTCATCACCAAAGTAATTGAGCTCTTCATGCACAGCTGTGATGCTACAACCGCTTCTTCTGCATAAAGCACTAATTGCATTAACTGGCAAAGTAACGCAAGGTTATACCGTACACAGTGTGCTGGGATTCAAAATAAACATCAGATCTATTCTAGCCTAGATTACAATGAGAAAGAGATTGTGGGAGGAGGAATGCTGGACAGAGTGAGGGAAATTAGAATAGTGATAAGACAACTCCCCAAAGATGAAGTGGGCATTTTTCTTATCATTTCCTGGGAGATATTGAATTTTTCAGAGTAGTTGCCTAAATCTGTAAGTTTAAAGTTTATTTATTAGTGTCACAAGTAGCTTAACTTCATTAACACTGCAATGAAGTTACAGTGAAAATTCCCTAGTCATCCTCCAATGCCTGTTTGGGTACACTGGGGGAGAATTTAGCATGACCAAGGCATCTAACCACAGCATGTCTTTCAGACTGTGGGAGGAAACCGGAACAGGCATGGGGAGAATGTGCAGACTCTGCACAGACAGTGACCCAAGCTGGTATCTGGCACCATGAGGCAGGAGGGCTAACCACTGTGCCACCCTGACCTAGATGTAATGCGGAGGATTAATTGGTTACTGTGCACTTATTCAAGGTTTAATAGTCAAAACTTTAAAATCTTTTGTGTATCTTGCATGATACAATTTTACAGAGGTTTTGACCTTTTGGTTAGGCTATTTTAAGTTCAGACATCTCTCAAAAGACTATGTAAATCCCCTGCCAACTCAGCTGATGGAGAGATTTGTTGAGATGCTTCTAAGGCCACAGTAGGTGGTATTCCCAGATGGGCTTGGGTGTGATAGATTAACTGAGTCAGGGCAGATAGTGGACCCATTCATTCAACATCCAGAAGTGTTGGGTTGAAAAGAACAGGGTTCTGTCTCATTTTGTGAACCCTTTACTGGTTTTTATTTTGCCCTGATGTGGACAAACATTCCTCTCTTACTGAATTATCTTAATTACCTTATTGAAACATATAAGATGATTAGAGGTTTAGATAGGGTGGACTGTGATAGCTTTTTTCCTAGGATGGAGAAAGCTAGCATGAGGGGACATAGCTTTAAATTAAGGGGTGGTAGTTATAGGACGGATGTCAGAGATAGGTTCTTTACCCAGAGGGTGGAAAGGGTATGGAATGCCCTGCCTGCTGCAGTTGTAGATGCGCCAAGTTTGGTGGCGTTTAAGAGGTTAGTAGATAAGTTTATGGACGAAAAGGGAATGGTTTAGGTTAGAGGGTCATTGCTTTTTCCTAATTGGTCGGCGCAACATCGAAGGCCGAAGGGCCTGTTCTGCGCTCTAATGTTCTATGTTCTCTCACTCCATCACGCCTAGTGGCTATTTCTTCCACTTATTTTTAAATCCAGCAGATTACGCAATGTCCTGTTTCTTTTAATGAAGAGACTTTTGATCTGGGTAGGTTGCTAGCACGACTGGGGTAACACGCTAGATGAGCTGGAATGCTATCACTCCACTTCCATCAGATATGAATACCTTGCTGACTGTCAACTCAGTAATTAGAGTCTGGATTGAGCAGTAGTTTTGTGTTGGCCAGGGCTGCAATCTGATTGACACTCTGCTTCAATTGGATGTCAATACCGCATTGGGTGATAACCAGGTATTCAGAAACTGGAAGTCTTGCCCAAGACAGTCTAGTCAGTGGCTCAAACCCATAACCACCTAGTTGTGACACCCCCTATTAGAATTCTGAGGCCTGAAAGCTTTGCAGACATCTTAAGTCTTCTCCAGAATCTAAAGAGGAAAGTTTCACCAAAGGCATTGTGAAGCCATAATGACAAGGGATTCAGGTTACTGTGATTTACAGTCAAGGGCACGTAGGGAATAAACACTGAGTAAAGTTCAGTGCAATCATTTCAGTTCCAGCCAAATAATTTGAATGGACCCTCAGGCTGCTAACACAAAATTTTCTAGGGATTTCAGCATGGTGCAGATAACAGTGCGAGTAATAAAACATTTATTTTGAATTTTGTTATGGAGTTCTTGTCTAATAAGCCTGAAATTTCCATCAGTGAAATATGGCTCTTCTGCTTGGGATTTTATTGCTGCCCTGTCATAACTTCCTTTGGGTGGTGTGAGCATTATTGATACACCAGATATTAATAAGACAAAAGTCAATCAGGCTTGCAATGGTCATAAACCTTTGAAGGAACTTCATTGAATACTTTTACCAGTCACCGGCGATTTCAGCATAATTCCATTGTGTGGAAACCATTTGGAAGCTGACTTCAAAGAACAATTCTGAAGAAGCAACTGGTGAAGATGTTTGGGAAAGTTTTGCCATTTCTTTACCATTATTGTAAGCTTAGAAGTTCACAATTGTTTCAACTCTTCAAAGTTGATGGATTCCCATGTCATTAAGTAATTCCCAGATGTTCTTTTCTGGGTATGTGAATGGCTTGGTTATCAAATATGATCTGAAAGAATTATATTTGTTGTCAGCTAGTTTATCTACTTCAGCTTGATTAGGATTTGTCTGGACACTTGTGAAGTGAACCTGCAACCAATAAATCACTAGCCAGAAATGGGGCTGTCAAAGTAGAACCCCTTGGAGAACACTTACGCCTCTATAGTAACTGCTACTTTGAATAGCAATATAAGTTATATAATTGTTTCCTCAAGTTCATATTCATGTTACTACTTCTTTGTTCCAAGAATATATCACTCTCTTCAGGATCTGAAGTTTAATTATTAAACAAGTCAGTGCTAGATTTTTATTGATTGACAAATTAGGGAGAATTGTGGCAGGATCTTAGCGGCTCATCATGCCAGTTGATTAGGAATGTTATTCTGGGATATCGGGGTGACTGTGGATTTGGTGCTCCTAGAGCGCAGTGACTAGCCTCGCAAGTGAGCTGAGATTCCACCCCACTGGTGAGATACTCATTACGGCCTCTGCTTTGCGCAGAGTGCCTTATGTTACCATTACTGACCCGACTGAAAAGACCTGAGAGTGAGCCAATCATTTTCTCACCTGTTCAATACCTTTTTGAAAAAAAAATCCACCCCATGAATCCAGGCATTTCAAACTGAAGAGTGGATGGAAGGTGTGTTAGCAACAGGTGTCACGTACAACCGGGGGAAAGAAAATCAAAATGGTATAGTATTTGTAAATCATTTTTGAAGGATGTTGAACATCCTTTATTTAAACAATATTTTAAAATAATCTACAATTTTGGAGGGAAAATGCATTTCACAATTTAAAATACACTTACCAGCTTCTCTGCATTTTTGATTTGAGACTGATTTTATAAAATACTCTTTTTTGAAATTTTAAAAAGGTAACTTTTGCATATACCTTAGTAGAGGCCTCACCTTCCACACACAAACAAAAATGAACAAGCCTCCATGTTGCAGATCAGATAACAAAGTAACTGCAGAACTGGGATTCGAAATCCAACTTCACGATTGAGACTCGGGTTGTTTGTACAGTTGCACAAATAATTAAAACACTTTTTTAATGGTGTTTATTGGCATTGTATAGGATTCTAATAATGTCTCTTCAAACTTAAAGCTCTTGTACAACTTATGAAAGAAGGAGAATTATAAATTCACAGCATGAGATAACGTATGATAAACTTAATGTTGTTATCACTAAGAAATCTACAAATTGTCACACAAATGGAAAACTTGGGCTTCAGTATGTTCTTTAATAATGGCACCAATTTAATATAATTTTGCTTTGCTTCAGGGTTTGCATTGATTTAGTGATGTGTTTTCATACTTGACATTTAATCCATCGAAAATTCTGTAGGGATTTTGTGTTCCTTTAGAATCCCAATTTTCAGACTGTCTAATGTTACACCATTTAATCATGTTTTCTTTTGTGGTCAGGTTACATAGTTAAACCATGTATAATTATATTAATTTGGGAAAAAAACCTTGCCGTTCTCAGGTTTTGTGTCAGAAGGTTACGTGGTGATAAGTTATTTTACGCAAATGCATTAAATTTATTAGATATTCAAAATTTAGCTTCAGTTTAGGTCAGTCAAAGACTTGCCTTGTTGGGCCTCCATTTGCCTCAGTGCCAGCAGGCGGCCTTGCACCCCACCAATTAAATCTGCCTGAAGATGGCCAGCTGCTTCTTTTGCCCCAAACTAAGAGCAGACTTGACCTTTCTGAACAAGTACTCAAGCATCGATATACTTGCCTCAGGTGTTCAACTCTGTTGTTTTGCTTTTAACATTTTCTTTAAAAAAAAACTGAAAGAATAAATTGAATCTTCAAATTCTTGGCAAAATGTTACAGAACCTATTTTCCACCCTTGCAAGTTATCTTTTTCTGGATTAATTTGTGAAGCAGAGACCATGCATTAATGTGGAGAAAACTGTTTGTCGCGCATTGTCAAAATCTGCTGCGTCTTGAATATAAGGGGTAATTTATAACCGAAACGTTTCGATAAAGCCCTAGTTTTGAGGAAAAAGGCAAAACACTGCGGATGCTGGAATCTGAAACATAAACAGAAAATGCTGGTAAATCTCAGCAGGTCTGACAGCATCTGTGGAAAGGAAAAGTGCCAATGTTCAAGTCTAGATTATCCTTTGTCAGTTCTGACGAAGGGCCATTTGAACATGAAATGTTAGCTCGATTCTCTCTCCACAGACGCTGTCAGACCTGCTGAGATTCCTCTGCTCTAGTTTTGAGGAATTTGGAAGGTGTGGTGGCAGCTAGTTGGATGGCCAAATCCATTTTCAGGACCAAACCTCATTAGCAAACCACTGAATTCTATGCAGAAAGGGGAGACCTGCAGCCACTAGAGTTTAAAGCAATCCATCCATCTTCCGGGCCTGCAAGAAATATGAGTACTGGAGTGTGTCCATTTTCGGGGAGAAGAAGACCTTATACAGCAGGCAGCCCAAGTTGTTTTTGTGGAAATCTGAAAGATCTGCTTCTCGTTTTGGCCCTGGTTGAATTAACAGTGACCAACTGGTCTCCTCTTCAGTTAAGGTTTGCACAGCCTCATCCTCTGCCTAATTGAATGTTAGCATGAGAGTCAGGATCCTATGCACGTCCTGCTGGATTTGTAGACTGAAGGAGCCTCTTGTTTGACTCGAGCATACACTCCAGTGGTATGTTATTAGGGAAATTGCATTGACCGGACTAAATGTGAGAATGTAGTAGAAGGCCCTGAATAATTTGCTAAGTGGTTATGTTACTCAGTTAATAATTCAGGAGTTTCCAATTCCATCATGTCACCTTGAAAATATAAATACAATTTTTAAAAAATCTGAAAATAAAAAGCTGATATTGGTAAAGCTGACGATGAAGCTATTGGACTGTGATAAAATCCTCACTGGTGAATAAACGTCCTTACAACATTTGTCCTATATGTGACTCCAGTTCCACACCAACATGATTGACTCTTTATCTGCTCCCTGAAGTGGCTTTGCAAGCTATGTAATTGTGTCAGTCCACTCCATGCAGGCATTCTGGCCCGTCATCAGCTTCCGACAGCGACCAGCAATGGGCATTAAATGCTGATCTGGCCAGCGACGATTACGAATAAAAATTTTCAGGCTGCTTTTCTCCTCATTTCTCTTCAGAATTGGCACCTTGCCTGAAAAACTTTTTATGGATATGGAAGCTAAACAGGCAATCCAATCTGATAGTGGTCTGGAGTCAGCAAGCTTCGCTGCGGTGTAGATTTTCTGCTTGTTGTTGCTCTGCTGTTGGCTGATATGACCTGACCTTCAAAATGAACTTGGCCTGCTTCCCGAGCTATCAGATAGCTGTCAGTCTCATTGTGCCAGACAGCCTCTCCACTGTCACTTTGATTGGAGGTGGGTGTGGTAGCAAGGGAGAGGGGAGTGGGGGAGTGCGGTCGCAGCAGGGATTTATGTTTGGAGAGGTGAATTATTTCGCTGTAGAGATTGGAGGGTAGGGAGGAAGATTTTTTTTCCATTTTATAGAAACAATATTGTGATCTGTCATTGAAAGCTATGGATTTGGCTACATTTGGTTTACAAATATTGTATCCGTGAAGAGAATAACAAATAATAGAATAAAAAGGGGTTCTGGGCTACTTCCCTGGTGAAATCACTGTGTGGATTTTGCACATTCTTCCTGTGTCTGCGTGGGTTTCCTCTGAGTGCTCCACTTTCCTCCCACTGTCCAAAGATGTGCAGGTTAGGATGATTGGCTGTGCTAAATTGACCTGAATGTCCGGGGGGAAGGAGGAAGGGCTATTAGTAGGGTTAACACGTGGATTATGGAGATAGGGTCTGGGTGGGCTTGTGGTCAGTGCAGAGTTGATGGGCTGAATGGCCTCCTTCTGCACTGTGGGGATTCTATGATGTTACACATCTATGTAAATCTATGTAAGATATTAAGATCTTTTTAATGTAGCAAACAAACTGGAGAACTTGAACAGTGCAACATATTGGCCTTCGAAAGCACTGCAACATATAATAATAGAATGTTAGTTTATGCTTAGATTGACTTGAATTTTGAATTCATCTTGCCAGAATGAAGGAGTTATAGTGTGGAGAATGTTCACGGTATTACACCTAGTGAAGTTCAGCCAGCAGATTCAGATGAATGGTACGCCTTGTCTATAGAACACACAAGAAACAGTACTTCTCACTGTATGCTAATACAGGTGACAATAATAAACCAAATCAAACCAACTCCCTGCGGTGAGAATCTGAAGTTTAAGGCCCTTGTGGGGAAAAAAAAAGTCCCAAATAAATTAATTTGAATGATTGCAAATTGGTTGAAACATAGGGCAAGATTTTACCACCAAATTGCACCTGTTTTTGGGTATGAAAACTTTGGTGAAGGTGACTGTATAACAGTCCCTGTAAATGAATATATATTTTGTGTTGCATTGATTATGCTCAATGCTTTCTGATATATTATTCACATGTGCTTCAGATCAGTGACCTGTCACATGACCAGTTGGAAATCATGTTGTGGTTGATTAAGTTCTAATCAGTCAGAAGCGAATATGATTTATCCTTTTGGTACATTTTGAAAAGCTGATTTTTAAAATCCTGTGCACTCTACTTTCTTGATTATTGAATGCTGGTGGCTGTTAAATATAAATACAGATGTGAAATACAGCTTCTGATGTAGGGACAGAATTTTCTCGAGAAAATGGTCAAGTGTCATGTTCTGACCAATGTGTTTCTCTAGACAGAAACAGAAAATCTCTATCCAGATCCTCTGATACTTTGCTATTTTAAAGCAGGGATGTGTGTTCTGCCCTTTGTAAAGGGTGTCCCTATTTCAGATCCATGTCAAAGAGTCCTTCTCCTCACAACACCGACATCACTTCTTCAGGACACTGGCCAGCCATGTTCTTGACCTCCAGTGAGGTCAACGTGCCTGGTCTCTGGTTTTGGAGACCAATAGTAATTTCTACCATCGTTACATCATGCTGGCGAGCGGGAGCACATGACATTCCTGGAAGATAGAGTTAAGCTGTTTTAACATCTTTAAATGAATGATAATCGGATTTATGCTCTCGTGGGACTTGAATCTGATGATGTCGCTGATGGGGTGAGTTGATTTGTGGGGGGGTAGTGATGAGAAAATTTCAAATTGAAATCACCCTATTGCAAATTCTGTTAATTGCCCTTTTACAAGAGTTTCCAGCCATAATGGGATTTGCGCCTGCCTTGTAAACAGGGATGGCAAATTGTGCCCCTCGCACCCCCACTGTGTAAATGCACTTAAGGCATTAGCTCCTAAAATTAGTGCATATGGTTTTAACAGAAGTTGATCTAACCACATCTATGGCTAGTCAGCATTTCCTGCTTAGTATAGCATTCCCTGGTTGGTATAGTGGTTAGTATCGCTGCCTGTCACGTGGGAGACTGAGGTTTAATTCCCTGACAGGGAGCTGCACACTTTCTTGACTGTGTCTGGAAGAGGAATCTTTCAGACAGCTTGGTTGATGCAGGCTTGGAGGGTCTGTTCCTGTGCTGTAATTTTCTTTGTTCCTATTGTAAAACATTGGGTTATCTGGCATTTTTGAGAATGCCATTGTGGATACCGCAAACTCATGTTAAATGGATAATTTCAACTTGATACAGAATCCTTATGGTACGAAATGGCCTTCTTTCACAGCAGGAATTGGAGACAAAAAGACAAACAGAATTTACTTTTGCACTTAGAACCACTCAGAAATGGTTTATTTTGTTTAATCAGAATCTGTCAAAAAATCTGAAAGACAAATGTAATTTTCCATTTGGAATTTAATGCTGTTCTCAGGTATGCTTTTAAAATAACAGTTGCCACATGTGATCAATTCCATCTGCACCAGAGTAATTAGTGTGATCAGCTTGTTTGGAAAGAAAAACGTTTTGAATGGTTGACCACCCTGCATTCAAACTTGCATTGAGGCCAGTGAGGCACAATTGAGAATATTTTGACATGTGGCTGCAGCGTGTGACACATGCCATGATCATTAGATTGTGCAAGGGGCATAAATTGAGAATACTCTACTCCTGTTTCACCTTGGTCATACTTAAACCAAGAATTACAAGGGATAAGGGCATTGAAGATTAGTCACCTAAAACGTCGAGTTAGAACTGATCAAACAGGCAGTTCTAATAGCTTTGTGGGCTTTCTTATTGATTCTTCAGGTCAACTTGTTTATCTTCAATCACCTCCTGTAGCATATTGGTCAGCATTCGACAATTCAAAATCTGCGTTGAAAGAGGAGTGTTAAATCTCAGCAGCGGTTCTAATGGCAAGAATATTTTTAGTAACAGCAACTTGGTGCTTATACACAAGGCATTATTTTGTTTTAAATATTTGCTTGCTTTACAGATGTTTAACCCAAATTACATGGACAACGAGTCGAAGAATGAAACATTCGGGCCAAAGGCATAGTTGGGGAGACGTGTTTTTATGAGGTTTTTAAAAGGAGAGGCAAGGGCATTTGTGGGAGGGACATTGTCAGTGTCGGGCTTACATGGTTGAAGGGTAAGGTTTTACTGAGATGGATTGACTCAACAGTATACTGCTGCAAGGTAAGAAGATGTTTCATATAAGATGAGGAGACATTCTTAAAACAAAATTGGGGAAAATATTGAAAATCGCAGTGTGTCAAATTGGCACTCCACTCAAAGCCATGAAACCAATCACTGCTTTTCTTTCTTTCTGCTATGGTGCGAGTGACGATTGCAAAATAAGTGGCACCGTACAGACGATTGTCTTTTTTTAGCCTGAGGCTGTTGCATTCCTCAAAATAACCATATGGCCTGCTTAGACAATCGAGAGTGAAAAGATGGGAGCAGATTTTCATTCCCCCTGCTGGCTGGAAAAGGGACAGCAAATGAGATTGAAATAGCAACACGGCATTTTTCACACCATCTCCACTGACGTCTGGGTTCCTAACATTCTAGTTTAATTCAGATTCCTCCTGGATAGGTGGAAGCACAAATTGCCCGTGCAGATTGAATAGAACACCTGGAATTTTGAAGTAGGAGTGAATACAATAAATACCTTACTCATTGGTGGTTATCTTAACCAGTAGTTGTTAAACGGATTGCTACAAATTGTTTCCAAAAAAGTTAAACGAGTTTTTTAACTGGCATTTGTAGGATCAAGAATGTTCCTCCTGGCCAAATTTAGCAATGCCTAACCATCCCTAATGTATGAGAGTGAGAAAATGTGTCTCCTTTGTCCTGATTTATGTGAACCTTTATTGCATCTATCTACGAGGATGCTTTAATATTGGTGAGAGAGTGCGTTCCCAGATCTAGTTAGAGTCATGTTATGCTATTAGACCATTGATATTCTCATTTGGAATAATAGTTGCTGTGGGAAATTTGATATTTGCGTTTGGCAAGCAAAATTTTAGTCAGATGACTGAAAGCATGAATAGAAAAGGTGTAAATTGCCATAATTACTTGTAATTATAGTTATTATAATGGAGCTTCTAAAATGAAATTTCAACATTTAAAGGCATCCATTTGGTGGTCCAGACTGCCATTATGTACTAAACCAGAACACATTTGAGTAACATTAGCTCTTGCTGAAAAAAAACTTTATTCTTGTTCTTAATTATTAGAAGAGTATGTCTCAGTTGCTCTCCCCAATTTTCCCTGCATTTCACATTCACAGACGCAGCCATCACCTAATTAACTTACAATAATTTAAATAGTGAGTGTCGAGAGGTTGTGTTTTACTGAAGGACTCCATATAGCTGAGGGAAGGAATTCAAGCTGATGATTTCTAAGCAGCCCCCCTCCCCTCCCCCAATACTGAGGTCAACCGTTGTGCCATAACCACTGCCCTGACAAGGATCAGTTTTCTGAACACAACAGGGTGTAGATTCGATGGGCCAAAAGTGGCCTACTGCTGCACAGTAGGGGTTGTAATGAAATACCGGAAGTGTTATCTTCTTAGTTTGCAAGCATGCAACACAGTTGGAACACGTGGTAGAAATCTGATCTAACTACTCCCTTGTCCAAGAATCCTTCTCATTCTTTATAGTGAAGAAAGGTTTTTGAAAGATATCATTCAGCATGAAGAATGCATTAAAAAAATTGGAATAAAGTTAATTAAGATTGGATTACGTTCTTGGAATTTAAAAAAAGACTAAAAACCAACACGACTTCCATATTGGGATTTATCATAGAAATAAAACATCTGGTTAGATGTGTGTATATGCGTAGTGATGGCTCAGCAATTATATCAGTGTGTATATGGTATTTTTTTCAAGCGCTCATGGATGTTTTCTGATTGCTTTTATTTTTCAACCTTCATAATAATCACAAGTCATATATAACTGCAGATTATATTGAGTACAGACAGCATTGATTTGGCAGTGCGTAGATACATCAGATTTATTTAAGTAAAATAATTTCATTTCTGTCGAAAATGGTATTGATCATGGGTGATAGTCACTGACTGTCATAAGCTGTCACAAGCATCACCCAAGAGACAAAGCCATATACAAATAAAGTTGACAGTGCCAAAGTTAGTTATTGTCATTGAAAGAAATACTTTAATATTCCTATTTGGAGTTTAGAATTTTGAGGTGGGTTAGCAGTCCAGAGACAATCTCCTGAAGGATAGTGAATGTTTCTGCCATCCATACTTAGTTTTTTTCAGCCTTGGGCAGCGCATACCATGAGTACAGTTCATGCCTTGAAATGTTTGAATATGCTTTGAAGATTACTACACAACATGGTTGTTCATTTGCTTGAAATGTTTTCTGTTTTTATTAAAATAAATTACTGTCCTAGGAGAATAAATCCGTTCTGTGAAGTCAGTAAAGAGTTTCAGTGAACAACAATTACAGGAGATTGCATTAACATTGAAATGTTGGTGAATCAGGAAACTATCTTTAGATTTTCCTTCATGTATATGGTGGTTTCTTCTGCTCTGTGGGACCAATCTTTAAGTAGCACATGACCATATAACAAATTAGTCCACTTCATCCTCCTGAGAATGGTGAAGGGGTGCCAAAGTTAATTTGGGCTTCAAAGAAAGAGCTCAAGGCTTGTCTGGTTCTCCGAGGCATAAAGAGCCTGTTTGACTATGTATCCCACATGTTTTTCACCCATGTGTTTGATACAGGGAGGAAACTATTAGACAATTGGTGGGAAATTAATCTTTTTGGCATCTAGCTGTGATAATTGCTAACCATGTCACCAAAGGCTTTGTTATCCAATACATAGCTCCAGAAGACTGAAGACAGTTGTTACAAGATTTATGTTATGTATATTCTCAGTAGCCTCCTGGGCCATGGTCCAGAAACTGGAATGCAGAATGCAAGAAAATGAATAGTGCACGTTTAAAACTATGTATTCATGAGTGCTGACCATTCAACAGTCAGCTACGGAGAGATATGCAATTTGTGAAGCATCGTTGGGATAGAGTTATGAAGTTCTGGATAAATTAGGCTGAGCTTGTCATCCCTCTCATTGCTCTTCAGACCAGTGTTTAAACAACTACCAGTGGCAGACCCCATATCCCGGAAGCTTGGGACCAGATATGTGCAGGATTTAGAGATTTTACAGATTTTGGGTTCATGTTTTGTAATACATGAAATAAAGTATGAAAAATTAATAATAAAAGGGTTCCTTTCAAATTGCTACCCAGAGCAGTAGTTTTGAATGTTGCTGGATTTTGGGACACCTGATAAGGGACCTGCTGTCTGTATTCTTAAATTTACAGATGTTCCAAAAATGTGAGAATTAGTATCTAAGAAAGTGAAGGCAAACCAATTTTACAGCATCAATAAAGGCCATTTGGTCCAATTATAAGTGTGCGGTTTCTTTCAAAAACCTAACTAATCCCAGTTCTCTTATTTTTCCTATTTTCCCCGATCTGCTTTTTTAAAATCATGAATGCTGCTTCTGCATTGTTTCTAACAACCTTCCAAGTTTAAAATTAATAGTTCTGTCCGCTTTGTTTAGTATCTTTGATCAGTGGTCTCTAGACACCAACTGTACACAATCAAACAATTGTAAACAACTGTAAACAATTTTCCTGAGATACTAAGCAAACTCCTTCAATTACAAACACCAGTTCTGGATTTCCATTCACCCTCCATTGTTTAGAAAAGTTAAGCAAATATGCAGATGTAATTTGTTGTGAATAAGAAGCTTTAGTTTTTACTATACAGTGTAGGGTAGGTTGAAAAATGGAGAAGGAAAATTGTTTCAATGCCTGGCCACTCTCACTAAAGATACACAAGCAGTGTGAGGTTGCTTATGAGAAAGAAAAGGAAGTTTAGATTCTATTTTGGGAACCATTGACAGTAGAATTCAGGTGGATAAACTAAAGGGAGATCTTGCAGTATAATGATACCATCCCTGCCTCTGAATCCAAAGATCCAGGTTTGAGTTCTACTCCAGGACTTGATGGCCTTAGAAGGTGCCATTCATAACTTGGCCAAACAGGTTGAATATCAGTGTGCAGTTCCTTCCAACACATGTCAGTAGGGAGTACAGTGGCACAATGCTGCTTCACAGAACCAGGGACTTTGGTTTGATTCACAGCTTGGGTCACTCTGTATGGAGTCTGCATGTTCTCCCCTTGTCTGCATGGCTTTCCTCCAGGTGCTCCAGTTTCTCCCTATAGTCTGAAAGATGTGTTGGTTAGGTGCATTAACCATACTAAATTCTTCCTCAACGTGGAGGAGATTCCTGGTCAGCCATGTGATGGAAAGAATGTTGGTGCCTCAACATCACTATCTATAGCGCCAGACTGCAACGTTCATGTGTTTAAAAGAAAAGTACATATTGTTACAGCACTGCGGACTCTGAGTGAACTGTAACAGACCACCACTTAGACTAAAATATACTGCACTTAGTATGCTGTGTTCATTTTCAGTTTCTGCACATAATGAAGGCTTGATGGAAAGAAGACAATTTCAAAACATCAAGCTTTCAGTTAAGCAAATAAAGTATTTTGGGCAACCAGCTCAAAGGAGAAATAATTATCCAATCTCACGAACATTTTAAAATATTTAAAATCTGCTTGGATGTACTACTTGAAATTATCATGATGATAAAACTGGATGGTGATACCTTGAAAATTTGTTGGTAAAGAGTTAGATCAGGTGTCAATTTAGTTTGTTTAGAATTTCTGACCTCCATAGTGGACTGCTGAGAGAATTGGATAGGTTTTAAGTGGATCATACAGCTCTTTTAAATAAAGATCATACATTTATATAGTGCTGTTCACATCCTCAGAATAACACCAGGGCTTTATCATCACTGCATTACTGGTGAAAAATACTATTTTACAGGTAAGCACAACTACCACAGCAGGGTTACATGATGAGTGGTGAGATGAATGATCAGTTGATTTTTTTTGTGTGTGATGTTAATTGAACATGTTGTCAGGGCAGTGTAACAACTTGCTGCTCTTCATGATATGTTACAGGATCTTTTATATATACAGAGGGGATGACATATTGAACCAAATGGTGCTTCCTCACAACTGGGGAGTTGGTTAGTTCAGTTGGTTGGATGGCTGGTTCATCATGCAGAGTGGCCACCAACACTGCTGGTTATTCATGAAAGCTTCCCTTTCTCACCCTTACCTCTGACTGAAGTGTGGTCATCTTCCGCTTAAAATCACCACAGGTCACCAGCCTGTGGTCATCTGGGACTGTAGTGACTTTTATCTTGCCTCACCATTGCATTGAAATATCAGCTTAGATTAGATGCTCAAATTCTGCAATGGGATGCAAACACATTATATTTTGCCATTGAGGTAACAATGCATTAGCAGCCAAGATCAGAAGGTTACAAATGAAGGGGCCAGCTCAATTTTTAGTAAGTAACTTGCATGTATATTTCAATTTAAGCAAGATGTGAAAACTCGTCGTCAGCTGGAGCTTTCTTGAATGCTACTGCAAGTTTGAAAGGAATTGGCTGCAGGTTTTTCCCACTTTGTTTTTGAATGTCCCACAAAATTCAGGGCAGCACTTAGGCCTAGTGATTATTGCTGTTGCCTTGTAAAGGTAGAGACCTGGGTTCAATTCTGGCCTTTGGTAACTATCTGTGTGAAGTTTGCACATTCTCCCCATGTCTGCTTGGGTTTCCTCCCATCACCCAAAGAAGTGCAGCTTAGGTTGATTGGCCGTGCTTGATTGGCCTTTAATAGATTAGGAGAGTAAATACATGGGGGTTACAGGGATAGGGCCAGAATGGAATTGTTATTGGTGCAGGCTTGATTGGCCTCATGACCTCTTTCTATACTGTAGAGATCCTATGAAAATACAACCATGCGAAAAAATATGCAAATGGTTTGCAAGGTTGCATTGTTCGAGTGGGCTTAATGGGCTTTTCTTTCATTATTAACAGCATATGAAAGTCTATTCCCATCACATCCAGAGGTCAAATGAAGGCACATATTACAAACACTTTGAGTAAAATACAAAAAAGAGAAAAGCAAAAAAAAATTCAGATGAAAATACCTGCCCTTTTAATGTATTCACGCATTGTAAATGATGGTTGTCTGGTCCATCCCTTTCCATTATGCCTCTGTTTGATGGTTTGGATCTCTTAGTGCCACCCCACCCCCTCCACCCCCAATCTTTGTACTGTCTTTTGATGGCAAGATAAATGTAGGGGGAATGGTGTAGCTGCACCTGGAGACATCTGCTTGAGGTTGTAGCAATGGGTGAGATTTTAGCTTATGGAACTTTTATGGTATGATCAGGTCCTCCAGAAAGTATTAGATTTGGAGGTATATCCTCCAGTTAACAAGAGGCTGCGCAAATTGTTTGCTTTGCCAGCTATACATGTTAATAGCATTCTTCAAAGGTAATCTGTTCATCTGCAATGTGTTAACGTCAGAGTGAAAATCAACAGGAATTTGATATGAAAGTGTTAGGCTTTAGTACACTAATATTTGCAGAGCTAACTTTCATGGGATTCAAATCCTTGGAATCCAAAATGACTTAGAATCCCTACAATACATTCGGCCCATTGAGTCTGCACCAACCACAATCCCATCCAGGCCCTACCCCCATGTTCCTACATATTTACCCACTATTCCCTCTGACCTATACATCTCAGGACACTAAAGGCAATTTTAGCATGGCCAGTCAACCTAACCTGCACATCTTTGGACTGTGGGAGGAAACTGGAGCAACCCCATGCAGACATGAGGAAAATATGCAAAATCCACACAGACAGTGACCCAAGCCAGGAATTGAACCCAGGTCCCTGGAGCTGGGAAGCAGCAGTGTTAACCACTGTGCTACCATGCCGCCCCTACTACCGTGCCAGATTGTAGCAGAAAGAGGGGTAATAGGCTTACATAACGATGCAGTATAAATTTTAAATAAAGCTTGGTATTAAAAGACATGCATCTCATAAATAAACTAAGGAAAACGCTTTCAGGGAATGGGCTTTCTGCGCTGGGCGTTATTAACTTAAGTGGTTGTGAGGAAGTAGCTTAATATGCTGCAGTGAATAACGAATGACTGATGGCAACATATGTCTACTGCAGAGATTGTGTTAACTGCCATATAATGGTGTGAGGTTGATACAGTACTTGCTAAATCTTGCAGCACAAACAAGATTTCAAGGCTATGATCAAAATGACAAGAACAGACTTCCAACCATCAATTGTTGTCTGATTTGGACACATTAGTAACTGAAGTTATGAGCTTGTTTTTTTTCACACACTCTGCATATCCAGCAATGTGTAAAGTATTTCCTGCTCAGTAGTGAGGTTGGTGGGGGGAGGTGTGGAGTTGAGTACCCTTTACAAAATAGAGGCATTCAATAATTTTTTTAAATGTATTTTAACTTTGCTTTCTTTTAACAATTCTAAGGTTTATGCTACAGGAGCAAATGATTTGCAAATCATTCTGCTACAAGCTTTTTGAGTGTGTTTAATCAATCTATTGGCAGTTAACAGGAGGACTACATCTTGTTGAAGAAGGAACTTAGAATAGGATCTTGCTGGATAATTATGAAGATTCTTAAATAAGTTTTTCTTGACACAGTAGCTTGATATTTCAGTTCCTAGTGGTGCCTTGAATGTTTTCTATTTTGAGTATTGTAGCGGGGTGCAAAATAATTCAAAAATAGATTTTTATATTAAAAAGAGATGGATAATTAATTTCATTTGAATTTCATTGTTAACTGTCGATCACGCAACTTTTCCTAGACTCCACATTAGTTGATATTTTAAATGGTTCTCATTTCAACTGTTAGGCCTCCTTTTAAATCTGCTTTAATAACCTCTTACCTCAATAAACCAAACCTTGACCTCGTCATCCTTGCAAATTATCATCCCATCTTCAACTTCTTTTTTCTCTTCATAATGTGTTCCATCTCCCAAATATGTTCCCATCTTTCCTGGAACTCTCATGTTTCAATTCCTCATCTTGCCACAGTAATAAAGTGTATTTTAACAAAAGACACAAATGACATGTGCCCGAGCATAATAAAAGTAAACTTTCCCTCCTCATCTGCACCCTATGACACAGTTTTCCAAAGCCCCTCCATTGTCAAAGCCCCTCCATTGGGTGGGATTGCTTTCGTCTGGTTCAAGTTTTACCTATCCTATTGCAACTAGAGAATCACTTGTAATGACTTCTTTCCCACACTCACAGTGTTACCTGATTAAATGATAGTTGTGGCACTGACCACTATATTTGAGAATATTGTAAACATGTAGGATGAAATCTTTCACCAGCAGTGGAAAGCTTGGCAGGTGGGAAAACCTAATTTGGTGGAAAATCAGCTTCCCAGTGGCAAGAAGAGCTTTTGGAATTAAGTTCCCAGAACTTCACAGGCAGGGGTCAATCTTCTTGACAAAAGTTGCAAGGAAGCCCTTTTACATACATTAGCTAATGTATACATTAGCATACATTATTACATACATACAATATATGGTCACTAAAAGGTCGCTTCACTGTAAATAGGTTTTCTTCTTCCAAATTAAATCCAGTACCAGCGAGAAATTAGAATGTTCACTTTTACAACTATGCATAATTGTCTTACATCTGGTAAGGTAAACTTTTTCCAGGACTAGAAAGTGAATTGCACAGTCATAAAAATACTGTGGCTACAAAAGCCCATCAGAGACTGGGAATCCTGTGGTGAGTGATTCATCACTTGAGTCTGCAAAGCCTGTTCGTTGTCTGCAAGGCACAAGTCAGGAGTGTGATGGGACTCTCTTCACTTATCTGGATGGGTGCAGCTCTATTGACACTCAAGAAGCTTGACACCATTCAGGATTGGCATCCCTTCCACCTTTTTCAATGCCCATTCCTTTCATTGTCAACACACTAAGTGTACCATGTATTGCAGCAACTCGCCAAAGCTGCCTAACAGCACGTTCCAAATATGTGACAAGGTCAGCAAATACATGTGAACACCACCCATCTTCCTGATTTGGAACTATATCACCATTTCTTCATTGCTGTTAGGTCAAGATCCTGGAACTCCCTCTGCAGCAACACCATGGGTGTTTTGGCCTCAACCGGGATCTTGTGTACATGTCACTCTACCTCTAACCCCCACAACTTGCTTGGACTTGCAAAATCTCACTAACTTACCTGTCTGGAAACAGTACACATCTTTTTAACCTGTGTCTAATGTTCTTTCCATTCACATTGTCTGTTCTTTTAACACTTGTAAAGATGCGCATTCCAATCATTATTCATGTAAATTGAGTTTGTGTCTTTGTATAGCCTGTTTGTGATCATATCTCCCACCCATCTGACGAAGGAACAGCCAGTTCTGAAAGCTAATGCTACAAATAAACCTGTTGGACTTTAACTGATGTTGTGAGACGTCTTACTGTTCTTACACCACACAGACTGCAGTGGTTTAAGAAGGCAGCTCACTACCATCTTCTTGAGGGCAGTTGACAGATTAGCAATAACAATGCTGGCATAGCCAGTGAAACCAGAGAACACCGTGATAGATCTGTGTTCAAAGTGATGCGAGTCGCAACCTTCAATTCTGAACACATGCCACTATTGCATAAGCCCTCAGAAGTTTCCTGGATCTGTAGGTGGCATAAGTCATTCTTGTGTGGTTATTTGATTCTTCTCTCTTTGTTGCCATTATGCATTCTGTAAGATAGTTCCAGGTTGATTGATTGGGGCAGCCTATTTTTGGCACCAGAGATTGCATGATGTATGAATTGTATGGAGGAACATGACTACGGACTGTAGGTATGTTATAACATCTTATGGCAAGTAGACCAGTATTATGTATCCTGATGCAGCTCACCAGAAGAGACAGCGGGTTCATGCTTTCAGCCATGATCTCATTGAATAGCAGAGTGGGCTCAACAGGCTGAATGACTTATTTCTGTCCCAATTCTTATGTTGCTCTTTGCCCAGTGAACAGTATTTAGTTCTTTTCAAGTGTGGTGATATTATCAATATAAACAATGCTTTTAATTTGCCCTTCAGCTTTCATATCCTGTATTTTAAAGTATCCCTCAGACATTTTAGTGTCTAGCCAGTAAGCTGAAAATTAAGAGCTGTACTGTTTTAATGGACTCAGAATCAATCACAAAGCCAAATCAGGAAATAATTGATGAGTCAATGTAATCCTATCAGTAACAGCATGATACAGCACTATTACCCACATTTCATATTCACATGTTTCTTATATTGTTGGAGATGGATGCAGAACAGTGAGGTTATCTCTGAAATGTATTTGAAGGCTTTAACAATTAGCAGTAAATTAGCAATTTACTGATTCCACGGGATTCAGCGTCCAACTGGCACATAACTTTGCAAAGAGTCAAAGAGTCAAAGAGCAACACAGCACGGGAAACAGGCCCTTCGGCCCAACGAGCCCGAGCCGCCGTCATAACTTTATAGTAACAATTCCATTTTCTTATTCTAATTTTAGGTTATTCCTAATATGGAAGAATCTCAATATAGGATCAATTTGTTTCCCAGTCAGCCTAAGAGCGAATTTTTGGGATGTGGGAGGAAACCAGAGCGCCCGGAGAAAACCCACGCAACCACGGGGAGAACGCGCAAACTCCCGCAGACACCGGCCCAATTCCAAGTGTCTGCACAGCTACAGCGATAGTCACTGAGCTGTCATGGTGCCCTTCAGATGGTCCAGATAAAGCACTCATTTACGACCTGAAGCACCAGGCAACCCATGAATCAACATCCAAGAGCTGTCCTCGCGCCACCTGCCGAATGCATGCTCCTTGTTGGTCAAGTTGGACCGAATTACCTGTGGAAAAAAAAAGTCATAGTTAAACAGTCCTACTATATCCCTCTATCTGCATACCACTCATGTGGCTGTCCAAGAGACCCTTAAACAGCCCTAGCGTGCCTGCTCCCACCACCTTACTCGGCAGTGCATTCCACACCCCCCACTACCCTTTGTGTGAAAAACTGCCCTCTAATATTCGTCTTATACATAGCCCCCCTCACCCTAAAGCCATGACCCCTCGTCCTATCCATTTCTGAAGGTGGAAAAAGTTTACCACCATTTACTCTATCTATACCCCTTATAATCTTATACACCTCTATTAGATCCCCTCTAAGCCAACGTCTTTCAAGGGAAAACAACCCCAGTCTATTCAATCGTTCCTCATAAGACAGTCCTTCCATACTTGGCAGCATCCTGGTAAACCTCCTCTGCACTTTCTCCAAGGACTCCACATCCTTCCGATAGTACGGCGACCAGAACTGGACGCAGTATTCCAAGTGAGGCCTAACCAAAGTTCTATACAACTGCAACATCAAACTCCTACTCTTGTATTCTATACCCTTTTCTATGAAAACTAACATACTATACGCCTTCTTTATCACCTTCTCCACCTGTGAGGACACCTTCAGAGACTTGTGAACCTGCACCCCCAAGTCTCTCTGCGTCTCTATGCTCCGTATAGTTTTACCTTTTATCCTATAATTCTCTTCTACATTTTTCCGGCCCAAATGCATCACCTCGCATTTTTCCGGATTAAATTCCATTTGCCATCTATCTGCCCAATCTACCAACCTGTCTATGTCCTGTTGTATTGCCTGACACTGCTCTTCTGTACCCGCCAATCCAAGCATCTTGGTGTCATCAGCAAATTTGCTGATCTCACTACCTACCCCTACTTCCAAGTCGTTTATGTAGACCACAAATAGAAGAGGACCTAGTACTGAGCCTTGTGGCACTCCACTAGTGACAGGCCTCCAGTCGGAAAAAGAGCCTTCCCCTACTACCCTCTGTCTCCTCCTCCCGAGCCAGTTCTCGACCCATCTACATACCTGGCCCTGTATCCCATGCGCCTTCACCTTCTCTATCAGTCTACCATGAGGAACCTTGTCAAACGCCTTACTGAAATCCATGTAGACGACATCAACAGCATTTCCTTCATCAACTGTTTTTGTCACTTCTTCAAAAAATTCCACCAGATTCGTAAGACAAGACTTCCCCTTGACGAAGCCATGCTGCGTATCCCTGATCATATCGCAGCGCTCCAGATGCTCATACATCCTGTCCCTAAGGATCCTCTCCATTAGCTTACCTATAACTGAAGTCAAGCTCGCCGGCCTATAGTTCCCTGGGTGATCCCTCTGACCTTTTTTAAACAACGGTACTACATTTGCTATCCTCCAGTCCTCTGGGACCTCACCTGTGTCCAAGGAAGAGACAAAGCTTTGCGTCAGAGGCCCAGCTAGGTCTTCCCTCAACTCCCTTAGCAGCTGGGGTAAATGCCATCAGGCCCCGGAGCTTTATATGTCTTTAAGCTGCCTAACAGCCCCAACACCTCTTTCCTCATAATCTTTATTTCCCTCAACGGATCCTCAACTTTGTCAAAATCAGCAACAGACATCTGTCCAGTCTCCTGCGTGAATACCGACGCAAAGTATTCATTCAGGATCTCCCCCATTCCCTCAGGCTCTAAGCATAGATCCCATCCTCTGTCCCTGAGAGGTCCAATCTTGCCTCTATGTCTGCCTCTGCAAGTCAGTGAATCCATAAGTAACCAAAATATGTCATTTTCATCATTATTGAATGAATGTGAATATTTTAGTTAATTGTTTCTGTGACAGAGTTGACAAGTACGAGAGTGTAAATAAAAGCTCAGAGGTCGTACTCCTTCCTCTACTCTCTTCTTGGTCATTGTGTTTGCTCGTTAAAGAAACTTGTTACTTTATTGTGATGCTTTCTTGGCAAATTTGATTCCAGGAACAATTAAATCATTTTGAATATCATGTACGGGAAAAAAACAAATGCCTAGAAACCATTTTTCAGGCATGATGTTGTGGTCTCCTGCCCCCAAAATGCCAGGCAGGATTTATGAATGCACTTCTGCCCTTTAGGACAAATGAGGCAATCTTTACTCACACTTGATGCAAGTGCTTTGTCCTATCCGCATATTGCTCCTTACTGCCACTGCCACTGCCACCGCCACCCCATCCTATCAGTTTTTCACCCTCACCCACTTTGTGGCCTTTTGGCTAAGATCAATTTCTGGATCAAGCCCAGGATGAGATGCAATGCCTTTTCTTGTCAGCTTGGATCTTGATTGTCGCTCTTGTGGGACCATGAATCAAGTTTAATTCAATTTGAATTTGGTTTGTGGAGCAAGCAAGAAGATGGATTTGTGTTTGCCCAGTCCACTTTCCATACTTGGCTCTGTAACTTCAAGAATTAAAATAAAAAAAAAGCCATGGTCTTTAAACTACAAAACGGTAAAATGTATACACGTCAGTAAAACAAAATAATAGCAAATGAGCAACCCTGTGTCGGATGTTCTGTTCCATTGAAGTCAATGGTGTAAAATGAACTGCTCGACTGCTCCAGCCAATGTCTTTCCCTATACCTCTTAGAAACACTGTATAAAGTGATATCTCTGACATTTACAGAGGCAGTAATATCCTTTGGAAAATAAATTTTCTGACTGGCACATGCTGTGATGTTCGTGTCCCCTGATGAAACTCTTTTCCTTCCCTGAATTAATGAGTCCTTCTGGTCAACCCACAATCCATCGGTGGAACTATGGAAGAACTCAGCAGCCCACTAATGTGCACTGCTATTTTGCAGCAGCAATAGAAATTAGGACTAGCAAATTAATAACGAAAGATAAGTACTGTTCTGGAAAGGGAAAATGACATATTTTTAGAATTGAGTTTACAGTTTGTATGACTGGTCAGATTGTGCATGATATGAAAGTCTGCTACTTTATTGAAATATGCTGAAGTGAGAATATCACTGGATATTGTTTTAGTCAGCATTGTACATTTAAGTCAATCATAAGATGCCATTGCTGGATTGAAGTTCATCAGACAATCCATGAACTGTACAAGGGTAACTAAACACTGTGCATTTTCTCCAGTGCAGATAAATTAAAATGTATTTTGTCATATAAAGCTCTTGCTCACAAGTACTGTTAAATAACTGAAAAGAGTCCTTGCTGATAAGAGGGCTGTGCCTAAGAAAAGGAAATGAGTGAGCAGGACAGGAGTTCATGTTCGTCAATAAAATCACTCTTCAAAGTGAGTGAATTATCCCTTTCAGAACCAAAAGAATTTTCCTATTCTGAATTTCCATTCATGATATCTGTAGCAATAAGTGTTCTTAAGATTCTGATATTGAATAATGTTCAGGAGAACTTGAGAAATGCACAGGTAATATTTGTCGAATGTTTTTCAAAAAGCTAGCTTTGATTATTGTATCACCGAGAAGTTCTACTTCAGTGAATTTAAACTGAAATTAGGGCCCAGATTTTTGCATCCAGACCACATGCTATGAATATCAGCCGTGATTGAATGATCGTACAGACTTGATGGGCCAAGTGGCCTAATACTGCTCCTATGTCTTAAGGTGTTATGCACAGAGAAGGGAGAATTTCTGGTTCTGTGACCCAGATCTTTAAAGATTCAATTTTCATTCCAGGGTTGGGCTAGATTAGAAGTCAGGCCGGAACAGATGTGGAGGCAGCTGGGTGCGGAGATGGGCTGCATGGAAGGACTTCCTTTCTGCTCCAGTGCTCCATTGAATTCAATAACATTTGATTAAAAGATAAAAACCAGCCTTCACCCCTGCAGTACTGGATAGGCTAATGGGATTAAAGATAGACAAGTCCCCTAGTCAGAATGGAATGCATCCCAGAGTACTAAAAGAAACGGCAGAAGTAATAGCAAATGCATTAGTTGTAATTTATCAAAATTCGCTCTGGGAAGGTGTCAGCTGATTGGAAAGCAGCAAATGTAACACCACTGTTTAAAAAAGGAGGTAGACAAAAGGCAGGTTGCTAGGCTTAACATCTGTAGTTGGAGAAAATGCTGGAATCTATTATGAAGGAAGAAATAGCAGAACACCTGGAAAAGAATGGTTCAATCAAGCAGATGCAGCATGGATACATGAAGGGAAAGTCATGTTTGATTAATTTACTGGAATTTTATGAGAATACAATGAGTGCGGTTGACAGAGAGGAACCGATGGATTGGTGTATTTAGATTTCCAGAAGGCATTCAATAAGGTGCCTCACAAAAGATTGCTGCATAAGATAAAGACACACGGAGTTGGGGATAAAGTGTTAGTGTGGATTGAGGATTGGCTCTCAAACAGGTAGCGGAGAGTTGGAATAAATGGGTGCTTTTTTGGTTGGCAACCAGTGACTAATGGCATGGTGCACGGATCGGTGCTGGGGCCTCAACTATTTACCTTATATGTAGACAGTCTGGAGGCAGGGACCAAATGTAAGGTAACAAAGTTTGTGGATAACACAAAGATGAGTGGGAAAGCAAAATGCGTGGAAGACACAAAGTCTACAGAGAGACTTGGATAGGCTAAGTGAGGTGGCAAGGATCTGGTAGATGGAGTATAACGTTGGTAAGTGTGATGTTATCCACTTTGGAAGGAATAATGGTAAAATGGACTGTTATTTAAACAGTAAAAAATTACAACATGCCACTGTGCAGAGAGACCTGAGGGTCCTTGTGCAGGAATCACAAAAACTCAGTTTGCAGGTGCAGCAGGTAATCAAGAAGGCAAATGGAATGTTGGCCTTTATCGCGAGAGGGATATGAGTATAAAAGCAGGGAGGTTGTGCTGCAACTGTGCAATGTACTGGTGAGGCCGCACCTAGAGTACTGTGTACAATTTTGGTCCCCTTATTTAAGAAAGGATATATTAACTTTGGAGGAGACACAGAGAAGGTTCACCAGGTTATCTTATGAGGAGCGATTGAGTAGACTGGGCCTGTACTCATTGGAGTTTAGAAGATTGAGGTGAGATCTTATAGAGTCATACAACATAATGAAGGGGCCAGACAGAGTAGAAGCAGTGAGGTTATTTCTATTTACAATGGAAACAAGAACTGGGGGCATTGCCTCAAAATACAGGGGGAGTCAATTTAGAACAGAGTTGAGGAGGAACAACTTCTCCCAGAGAGTAGTGAAACTTTGGAACTCTCTGCCCAATGAAGCAGTAGAGGCTACTTCATTAAATGTATTTAAGTCACAGATAGATTTTTAACCAATAAGAGAATTAAGGATTATAGGGAGCAAGCTAATAAGTGGAACTGAACCCACTATCAGATAAGCCATGATCTTATTGAATGGCAGAGCAGACTCGAGGGGCTAGATGGCCTACTCCTGCTCCTGTGGTGAATAATCTTTTCGAACAGATATGTTTGTTGATATAATATGTCCACTTGCAGCGCTCCACTGAGAACCACACCTTTTTTGTTGCTGCCAGCTCTGCATGCCTCACACCTCCATTCCTCCCTCCCACCATCACAACTCTGGTTTGGGTTCCAGTGCAATCCTAGGCTTTGGGTGAATGTTGTACTGGCAGCAGCATTGCCTTCCTGGTGCACGGTTCTTTAATACAGCTGCTGACCTTTGGCTGGCATGTGTAGGTAGGTGGTATTTCTGCCCCCTTCCCATCCCTAACCGGGGTTCATAATCCTCAGGGAAAGTTTGCTGAGGGCCTGAGTGGAACAAGATGCAGCAGATCTTCATGAAAAGAGGCTACATCAAGCTTTCTCCAGTCCAGGGCTAAGACTCCCAATGCCTCATAAGATTCCCTGCATTAGGACTACCATATCTGTTTGAATGAAGAACAAAGAAAATTACAGCCCAGGAACAAACCCTTTGACCCTCCCCTTCCCCCAAGCCTGCACTGACCATACTGCCTGACTTAATTAAAATCCCCTACCCTTCCTGGGACCATATCCCTCTATTTCTATTTGATTCACGTAATTGTCAAGATGCCTCTCAAAAATCACTACTCCATCTGCTTCCACTACCTCCCCCAGCAAGAGTTCCGGGCACACATCACCTATATAAAAACAAGTCTGCCCTGTATATCTCCTATAAACCTTGCCCCTCGCATCTTAAACCTGTGCCCAATAGTAATTGACTCTTCCACCTTGGGAAAAAGCTTCTAACTATCCACTCTATCCATCCTTGTCATAATCTTGTAAACTTCTATCAGGTCACCCCTCAACATGATGCTGAATATATATTTTCTAGGAGCCTTTCACAGTTACTCATCCACTATTCTTTATTGTACTTTAAGCCATGTGCCGAAATACACCTTTGTTCCTTGTATTCCCCTGCAATAACAGCATTACAAACAATTTCCAAGGAATTTGTCAATTGAAAGAAGCCTCTTGCATAAGGCCAACATGGGAATTTATTTATGTATTTATGTTCCACTTGGGAAATATGGTGCTAGCTTTTTATTATCATGAAAATATAAACAGCAAGAATACAAGGCCAAATGTTTGCATCATTAAATTCAAACAGCAGCTTAAGCCTCTGAAAATTTGCTGATAAAGCCCACTTGCTTAGAGATTTTATACAAATATATTGTTGAATCCGGTTTTATTATTTTTTTATTATAAAAGATCAAAAATTCTAATTAAAATGTTGCTTTATTACATAGTGTTGCACTCTTTTGTGAATCATCTTGAGTAATAAGACACCCAGTGGTATAACATAAAATGATCAACAGAAAATATGCTACTGTAAAGAAGGATGGTGCTGGGGTAATAAATATGAAGTGTTCTGGAGATGGTCAAGAAAAGTAGTAATTTTGCGCATTCAGTTTCTAAGCAAGTTGATCAATAAGCGAGCCATTGAAACAATCTTTATTCACTAAAGTTGGCTGGATAGAACTAAATATGTCAAGTGTTTGCTGATAGGCAATCTAACTTATGGGCCTGATGGCACGGTGGTGCAGTGGTTAGCACTTCTGCCTCACAGTGCCCTGGAATCAAACAGTCCAAAGATGAACAGGTTAGGTGGATTGGCCATACTAAATTGCCCCTTAGTGTCCAAAGATGTGTAGATGAGGCGAACAGTATGAGAGTTTGAAGAGAACTTAGTTAGGATTGCTGCATTACTGTGTGCGAATTCTGCTCTGTGTCTTTCAGATAATTCTTTGCGTGGTAAATAACCTGGGAAATGTTACAAATTGTAAATTTTAACTGCCATTTTAACAGTCAGTGGCTGTATCCTTCATTGATATGCTTTGCAGATAATTAGAATGAAAAAGAAATGAGAAGGAGAAATGTATAATATATCTCAACACTTGTGAAATTCTTTAGGGAAATTGCAGTTTCAAACTTAAAAGCAACGGTTGCATTACTGCACCAATTCGTAACAACAAAGAACAATTGGGTTACTACCCTGCAATTGCCAAAGTTTTATTTTCACGTATTTTGCATAGATTATTTTTGAGTAACAATACAAGGAAATAAAATAAATTATTCAATAAATATTTAATTTATTCATGGTATGTGGGTATTGCTGGCTGGGCCAGCATTTATTATCCATGCCTAATTATCCTTGATCTGAATGGCTTCCTCAGCCATTTTCAGAGGGCATTTAAGAGTCAACTATACTATTGTGGATATGAAGTCACAAGTTGGTCAGACCAGGTAAGAACAGCAGGTTTCCTTCCCGAAAGGACATCAGTGAACCAGATTTTTTTTAAATCAACAAAAATTTCATGGCTATCGTTAGATATTTAATTCCAGATTTTGTTTTACTGAATTCAAATTCTACCCTCTGCCATGATAGGATTCGAACCTGGGTCCTGAGAGTTTTTACCCTGGGTCTGTGACTACCAGTGCAGTGATAGTACCACGACACTCCTGCTTCCCGAATATATTTTTGTTTAACTATTACAATGATGGATTGTAATCTTTATGTATTGTAAACCAGTGTATGTCTGTTTGATTAGTTACCTGATATATATTGATGTTATCAGAAACAGTTGAGGGTTCTTCTCTCTCTTCCACCCTGGACTATAAGCAACACCTATCTAATAAATAGCCACTATTTGTCGAGTTTTTCATCATTCTACCTTGATATACAAGTGAGCTGTATGTCATCAATATATAACAATTTAATGGTAATAAAAATTGGACAGCAGAAACTCTAGGTGACTGAACCATATTGAGATTATAGGTTAACATTATTAACTTATTTACAGACTACCTTTTGATGTAGTAAAGTGTTCCAAGGTGCAACACAAGAGTTTGATCAAAACAAGTTTGATATTGAACACATCAGAAATATTAGGATGCAAGGTCAAAAGCTTGATCAAAGAGATTGAATTTAAGGGAAAACTAGAGAGGAGAAAGTTGAGAGTCATGGAAAGGTTTTAAGAATGAATTTCAGAGTCTACTGCCTAAACATTTGAAGGCAAGGTCACTAATATTGAAGCAATTAAAAGAGATGTGCAATCGGCTAGAATTAGAAGAACAGAGAGATCCCAGAGAGTGGTTGGGAGGAGGAGTCCATGGACTTGAAAACAAGGATGACAATTTTAACATTGAAGCGTTGCTGGATCAGTAAGCTTTGATGCAGTGCCATAAATAAAAGAAACATTTTTTCTCCCAGTAGTTCTAATATTAAAATTACTATTTTATATATCACCTTGACAAAAGCTAAACTCACCATCCTGACAATTGATGAGTCAAAATCCTGGAACTCCCTTGCTAATTGCGCTATAGGTGCAGCAACACCCATATCTGACGAACAAATACTTTTTAAAAAGTTACTTTTGTACAAACTTGCTTTCTCTTTTTTAATGAGTCATGAGAGAGACAAGTGGTATCCTGATGGAGCCCAAGGTAATGGGAAAGGTTCAAGGTAAAGAGCTTGAAGGATAACGGCTGAGAAGGGAAAGTAATATTGGTTGGACCTAAGGTGTTGGGGGAAGATAGCGGATGATGGAGTGGACAGAAGGTGATGGAGTGAGTTTGAAAGGTGACATGCACCATTTTTCCAAACCATGCAATTAATCAGTAAGTGAGATATCTCGAGGTTGGATGAGGGTCTTTTTGGCTGAGTGGTGGAGTTCAAGCTTAACACAAGTGGCCAACTAAGGTAACAATCTAATAGTTATGAGGCAACTGGATGTCAAAGTTACTTTGTTGTGTTCTTATCTCTTATGGTGAATCATGCATTGTAGCAGGCTTGTTTCCAGATCATGAGTCTCATAACATCGAGACTCCAGTAAGATGCGGACCTAATGTTCGTTCTGTGTAATTTGCCATTGGCTGCAATCAGAAGCGAGAATGAAGGGAGGGTGGTGAATGCCTCCAGGAGGCAAGGCTGGTGAAGGGACCTCGATTCTAAACTTCCTGCCTCGTGAGTGAAAAGTCATGGTTGATGAAGAATCATATTGGTTAGCCTTGAGTTCTTTAAAGAGTCTTGAGGATAGTGGAAATGAATGGAAAAGTGTCTGCGAGAGGCTTCTTGCACTTGGCTCTCTTCATTCTGGTCAAGGAGCAATGCCTCCATACAATGGGAGAGTTTTCCATCTGCAGTCTTCCAGGATGTCCTTTACCTCAAAGGGGTAGGGACGGGTGCAGTAAAAGACTGAGCACTGGCCTGCTGGCTTTGAGATGGATGGGAATGTGCAAAGGACATACTCACTAAATGTACCATTTTAATTTGTTCATGTATTGATGATGAGAATACCAACAGGAGAAGAGCCTGTTACCTTTTGGCACAGAGCCATGAAGAGCAAGATCTTGAGCAGCAAGAGACAATTTGCCTTTGTTTGGAGGATGGTGAACATGGACCACTGCAGTGGTGAGCATTGGCCCTACCACGGATGTATCGCTGTCGGTGATCTTAGTGAAAGGCAACATTGGAAATGCCCTTGCTTGTCACACATCTGCAAGATTCTGAAGTAGAAGCTGCAGCCACTTGGAATCTGGAGGAGAATAGTGTGGAGTTTCTAGCCAATGATGTATGCAATTGTAACTGAATATCTTTTAAATGTTGCAATATGACCTTTGACCCCAGAGGGTGATGTGGGCGACTTCCTGCCTACCCTGCCACCGGATTCACTTAAGCTCCTCAGGGATGCACAATTGATGGAGTGCTTTGTGATGAGTCAGCACCAATGATTGAAATACTGACATGCCGAGGATACTTCAACCTAAATTATTCCTGCTGCCAAACTTCTTCCCTAGTCGACTGGCCCATCTCTAGCCTAAATCTGACCCCTGGCAACGAAGATCCTGCCTTTGTGGGTGCTTACTCGTGAGGCAAACAGGCCGAGTAGTTGGGAAACTTTCTCAACTTTTGCTACCTATCTCAAGAATGGAAATCCAGGTGGCTATGCTAAAAACTGGGAACTAGTGGATGGTAAGTAAAACAAAACAGTAGAAAGCATTGTTAATATGGGGCCTCAAGGTTGGTGTACATTGTGCATTGAATTGTCATCAGCTTCTTGTATTTTGAGGCTCATTTATGAAGGCCAAATTACTTACTATTTGCAAAGTGTCAGTCATTGTGCATATTCAGCTCAAGAAAATGTTGGAAATGCTGCATCATTAATTTTCAGATAGAGTTGCTATTGATGATGTAAAAATAGTTATGACTTGAAATTTGTGCAATGTGAATGAACATTTTAGAACAAGCATGTTATTGGTTGGTTCTTTCTCAGGGATTGTTGTTGGTAAAAGAACCTGTTTTACTTTGACTCTTTTTGTGACCAATATTGAGTTTATATGCGGATGGGACTTTTGTTGATTTTAGATGTTAGCTAATATCGAGATTCGAGATTTTATATTTTGAGCACACAGTTACACTGTCAGTGGCAACAGTCAACATTAGTTAATATTATTGAATATTTTCTTTTACCCTACTGGCAATTTGCCTGACATTCCTGCAAATTTATTTGGTGTCATGAGCGTGGCAGAGGTGACCTGCCAGGAGCATCAATATTTGTTTGCTCTCTGGTGTTTAATTTTCCTGGTTGTGAATAAAATTTTGTTTGTCCTTATGTTGGTTGGAGCATTAATTTTTGAGTTGATTGAGTAAGCTCTACTCTTGCTGTGGTAAATTCCATTAACATTGGATTGCCAGCTTTTCAAATATTGAAACTTATGAATATAGAACATAGAACACTACAGCACAGTACAGACCCTTCGGCCCTTGATGCTGCGCCAACCAGTGGAATGAATCTAATGACCCTTTAACCTAAACTATTCCAATGTTATCTATATGTCTATCCAGTGACCATTTGAATGCTCTTAAGGTTGGCGAGTCCACAACTGCTGCAGGCAGGGCATTCCACGCCCTTACTAACCTCTGGGTAAAAAACCTACCACTGATATCTGTCCTATCAGGGATTTAAGGGTCCATAGGACTCTTAAATCGGCCTCGCAGGTGGAGGAAGTGGTCAAGAAGGCGTACAGTGTACTGGCCTTCATTAATCGAGGAATAGAGTTCAGGAGTCAGGAGGTAATGATGCAGCTGTATAAGACTCTCGTCAGACCCCAGTTGGAATATTGTGTGCAGTTCTGGTCACCTCATTATAGGAAGGATGTAGAGGCTATTGAGAGGGTTCAGACGAGATTTACAAGGATGCTGCCTGGATTGGGAAGCAGGCCTTATGAAGATAGGTTGAGGGAGCTGGGACTCTTCTCACTGGAGAGACGTCGGTTGAGAGGTGACCTGATAGAGGTTTGTAAAATGTTGAGAGGGATAGATAGGGTGGACTCTTAGAGACTATTTCCCCGAGCTGAAATGGTCACTATGAGAGAACACAGATTTAAGGTGCAGGGAAGCAAATACAAAGGAGATGTCAGGGGTAGGTTTTTCACTCAGAGGGTGGTGAGTGAATGGAACCAATTGCCGTCGGAGGTTGTTGAGGCAAACTCACTGGGGTATTTTAAAAGACTTCTGGATGCGTATATGGAAAAGAATAGGATAGGGGGTTATAGATAGGTCTGTGGATTGGTAGATGTGATCGGCGCAACTTGTGGGCCGAAGGGCCTGTTTGTGCTGTATTGTTCTATGTTCTATGTTCTATGTTCTACAATTATCACCCCTCAATTTAAAGCTATGTTCCCTTGTGTTAGCCATCACCATCTGAGGACAGTAGTGACTAATGCACTTGGTGGCTCAAAATGACATTGGCATTCACACACTGAGGTTTCATGCTGATGTGGCCCTCTCAGGAATTGGGCAGAAGTTTCCAACCCTTCCTGCCAGCACTATTCCCACTGAAGCTAAGACATGGACAAGGAAAGTAAATTGCCATTAACTTCAGCAGGATTGGAAGATCTCGCTGTTAGCCAGTGGCATGGGAAATCCTTTTCCTATCGTTTGTCAGTGTCCGGCTCTGACTGAAAACTGGCGTATGCCTCTCCAGGTAGATTTTTGAGTCGTTATTCCAGATACAGCTGGGGAGGTGGGGTGTAGTTTATGCCATTGTTCTGGCAGAATGGGGCCTAATCGAGATGTCAGAGCCAGCTCCACTGAGATCAGGGCACCCCGTCGGATGTTAAACTCCTCCTAGCCCTCGCCATAAAGATATCAGGGCTTTCCATCCCCCAATGGCACAATTATCAGAGGCTCTGCACTTCCACGATCACAATCCCAATCCCAACCACCCTATTTAAAGACCTTGAAACTCCACCCCCTCCACCACAAATAATGGGATCCTGCTATAATTGGGTTCCCCAGAGGGCCACTGGCACTATGCCTTGGTTGGTGAATAGTATTTACTGGAGGTATATTCTCTATATAAGTATCATATTGTTGTATATTATACCCAAAATGTCTGTGGATTTAGAACTTAAAATGGTATATAATCTATCCAAATCATAGTGTTAAGATGGTTACCTTAATTATGGCTGTGGATTCAAACACAATGTCTTGATAGCATACCAATGCGGCAATAAATTGCTTTTTGTGTTGGCCATCTGGAGACAGGCGAATACATGTAAATCTCAGGAACACCACTGAATAAGAAGTGCAAAGAATAAAAAAGGACACCAAGCTGTGTTTCAAGCTGAAAAGTGGCTAGTGCAGCAGGATTTAGATTAGTTTTGAAAATAGCGGCACTATCTCAAATTGGCTTGCAAAGGATCATTAGCAAAGCTCTACCAGTGCTGCCTATTTGAAGTAATTTAACGTATGGCTCCAGGCACATTTTGAAGCTGTGTATTGCATAATTTTGTAGATTTTTCATATTCAAATTGTAATAACTATTTTATTAATTTATCGTATTATTGCTGAGAGGGAAGTAGTGTTGATTTGGGTACTTTTTGCTCACCTGTTCTAGCTTGCTTGAATGAGCTCTAATGATACAATTCGATCAGCATTTCATTCATAGACAAGACTTAAATGATATTTGATGGAGATAAGAATGGTTATTAACAGAATATTGGGAAATTATTTTGGCATGGGGTTAATAATATGCAGAGAATGTATCACCGCATGATATTACGTAGTTGTTTTCCATTATGAAAATTTCCAATTCCTGTCCCGAGAAATGACCAATGAAGAAACAATAAAGTCACCCAGTTTATTTTCAGCGTTGCAAGCCATATTTACAATGTCTTAGAGGCAGAAGGACAACAGGATTAAATGGAATACATTGCACAGCTTTTCTATAAGCTGGAAATTGTATGTCCAGCGGGAACACAACAGGAGCAGCATCAGATCAGCTACCAATTACACACTCCTCCAAATCTTCCACTGAAGTCAGTAGAAATGAGGTTGAGCGCTGATTTATATACCTTTTTTACCAACCTGACTCAGTTTGAAAGAAAACAAGAATTAGAAGCAGAAGTAGGCCATTCAGCCTCTTGCGTCATCTCTGCCATTTAACAAGATCATGACCGATCTGATTGCGCCTCAACTCAACTTTCCTCTCAACACCCTTCCCACCCCTCCACCATAATCCATGACTCCTTTGTTGGTCAAAAATCTATCCAACCTGTCCTCGAATATATTCAATGATCCCACCTCCACTTCCTGAAGATAAGTCATAGATTAATACTCGACAGATGGAAATAAACTCTCCTTATCTCAATCTTTAGTGAGGGACCTGAATTTCAAAATATTTTCCCTGGTTCTAGACTGCTCACATTGGAAAAACCTCCTCTCGGGATTCACCTTGTCAAGATTTCCCTTGGGACCTTGGGTATTTCAATAAGATCACCTCTTCTAAATTCTAATGGGGATGAGCCCAACCTTTTTCCTTGTTAGATAACCATTGCATCCCAGCAATCAATTAAGTGAACCTTCTCTGAACAGCATCTAATGAAATTATATCCTTTCTCACTGAGACCAAAACAGCATACTTGATTGCAGACAATGTCTTACTAAGGGCCCGTACAGGAGAAACAATACTTTTGTATTTTTATACTCAATTCCTTTGCAATAAATGCCAGTGTTCTATTTACTTCCTGAATCACTTGCTGCATCTGCATTCTAACGTTTTGTGAATTCTCTGTGTCTTGGAGTTTTCACAATATACTCCGTCTTTCAAATTGTTGTCCAGTAATTTATTCTACCCAAATCCCTTTGCATATTGACAATTTATTTACCTACCTAATTGTGCATCGTTGGCAGATTTAGATGCCGTACATTCAGTCCCATCATTCAGGTCATTCGTTTGAGAGTAAATAGCTGAAGCCCCAGCATTACACACCACCAATTATAATTTGCCAAACCAGAATGTCCCATTTGTCCCTATTCTCCTCATCCTGTTTGAATAATCAATCCTCTGTTCATCTTGATATGTTGCCACTTATACCATAAGCTCTTAATTTGTGAAGTAATCTTTGATGTTGCATCTTATCAAATGCATTTTGGAAAGCCAAGTACCCCACATCTGCACACTTCCTTTGTCCACATTACATGTTAATTTCCTGAAAGAACTTTGATAGATTTCCCTTTCACAAAACCACATTTACTGTCCCTGATTGAATTGTGATTTCCTAAATACCCTGCTACTACCTCCTCCTTAATAATGGATTTTAGTATTTTTCCCATGACAATTGTTAGGCTAATTGGCCTATGGCTTTCTGTCTTACTGTCATAGATATAATAAAAATCTTTATTAACTTCTTTAGTATCTCTCTCCTCATGTTTGTTTTATGTTCCTCCTCGCTTTTACCTCTTGATTTTCTGCTGTGAAAAGGAGGATTGGGAGATAATTGTATGGAGGGAAGAACGGAATAGGCGATGAGAGTTTCAATAGGAAAGAGGGGAGGATTCTGAGGGAGGGAATGAGGGGATTACGAGTGAGAAGGAGGGATGAAAAGGGGAAGGAAGGTGGCTAGCAGGAGGAGGAAAATAACTTGCAGGAGGTAAGTACAGTAGAACGAGTTAAGTTGGTAAGATTACTAACTAGGTAAAAACAGTAAGAATAATTTTAGGCCATTTAGATTTGATGAGCCAATAAGTTTTTAGTGCGAAGATTGCAGGTCAGGAATATAATTTACTCTTATTAAATTTTTCTATGGGGGGAAAGCTATTTTTGTTTACACCACAGTTTTATATGTTCACATTAAGATTGTTTCATGGTGAATAGCTTCAAAAGTTCTCTTCTTCTAAGTGGTAACTGTTGTACAAAATGCAAACTTAAAAAGTACATGCTACTTCAGTTGGTCAAGTACAAATGCACTCTAATTCTGATATGCAGCAAACTCCATATGGTGCTTGCAAGTGCCAGCATTTCTAATTACATTGCATCATCTTTCAAGTCTGTTAAACAGTGATTACTCCATTCTAATTTCTCAGTGAACAGAAATTTCAATACTTGAAAGTTTCAGTGCCAGAATATTAAGTGAAAACCTTCATTATAGGATCAGACTAATCAGAAATTTTTAGCCTGGCATTGTGGTCCCGTTAAGTGGGATTTTTGTTGTTTACAGATACAATTGTGAATTTGTATTATTCCAGCTCATACCCAAGTCAATTGTGTCATTTTTACCTCACTATCAATAGTCATCTTAATTGAACAGTGACCTTCTTTCTCTGTACGTGGGATTTATGCTACAATCCTGGGAATAATTTTTATTTTTGTCACATTCTCCAGCAGGATGGTTCTTGCTGCAGTTGTTGACCCAGTGACTCAGTACAAGTGACAGGTTCATCCTGTATGTGGATGTAGCCTCTTTTGACCACAACATCCAGTAGAATTCTATAAAAACTTGATTTGTAATAGATTATCCTGTTGGGAAATGGTGCCTTGACATTTAGAATTTAATTGTCACAGTCTACATTTGGCTCCTTATATTATGCTTTGATTAAATGGCTATTTAAACCATTTCAGAGGAATTTGCAACATTCATACAGTTAGAGATTTTTTCAGTTTGCTTTCCAAAATCAATCTTTTGCTTAGACTACCTTTCAACAAGCTTTGCTACAAATGATAATGTCTAAGATAAAAGCATTCTTGTTCTAGAAATGCACTTACTCAGGTTTCCACCATTTGAATGGAATAATTATTGACTTGTAGTGGCAACCCATTATATTGATAGGGATACACTTTTATTTGATAGATTATTCATGGAATGTCTGATGTTTGCTTTTCCATGTGATTGGTTACACTGGATAGTGTTCCTCTATGTTTGGGAGCAATTCTATTTTGAGATTTAATAAGCTCCTGGAAATTAAATATTTGACAGTTTTGGAGCAGGCTTATGGGTACAAAATGAAAAGGTTTCAATCCTGATCCATTCCACAATGGGTAAAATGCCAGCAATGACGAAGGTCAAATTGCATGGAGTCAGTGGCCAGCCAACAGAATGGATTGAAAGATGGCTGCCATATAGGAAACAAGAGGATAGACATTGAGAGAAGATTCTTCTACTTTCAGAAAATGGGAAGTGATGTTCCCAGGGATCTGTTGAGATCAATGTTCATCATACACTGAAACAATTTGAACCCAAAAATTGGAAAGACAGTGTCAAGAGTTTTTAGATGACATCAAATGGAGATATAGTTTACCTTGTTAAAATAAAGGAAGGCAAAAAACAGTTTGCAGGTGTGATGGCATGGCTGATGGTAAATACCAAGCTGCCCAAATCACAAAGGAAAACTTGAAACATGGTTTTGGCAATTAGTATGGTGTGAGGAGAGGTTCTGAATTCTAGAAATGATGCTCCCAACTAGTGATGATTTTATAATGAAGCAAGTTTTATAATAATGTGAAATAATATTTTACATTAAACTATTATGAAAGCACAGAATTACATTTAAACACAAAAATAGCTTCACAGAGTCAACAGTACTCTAAAATAATTCCTAAAGGTTTTAACTTAAATTGCACTCAGAGCTTACATTTTCATTTTCCATTTAACCCAATTATACTTACAGATTTAAAAATCTGTACATCTGTAGAATTACAGTAATTTTTTGCCACATAACTTTCTTTTTCTCTTGGGGTTCATCTGAGACTGACAGCAACTGATTCTTCTGGCCTGACCTTGTTCACCCTATCCTCTGTGAGTTCTGATCAGCTAACCTGGAAGTTTTTTTTGTCATATCTAAGCAGCTAACCCCACATATAGGCTTCAGTATTTTCTTAAATAATTTCCTTCCCTTTTATTTGTCTATTGTTTTCAACCAGACTAAAAATGTTTTTTACCCAGAGAGCATTTATTTCTCTCTTTTTAGCTCTGTTTTCAAAAGAGTAAACTCACCTTATTTTTATTTACTTGCACCTTTTTATAACCTACTTATACCTCTCTTTGAACTAAAGCAACTCCATTCAAAATTAATTGCTTTAGGCAAAATTCTGATTGAAGTTCCTCTTGGTTCATTAACGTACCAAGCACTTAATCTTAGTTTAGGTTATTGCAGTCACCTGTCTGTTAATCCAATTACCCTATCTACAACCCGCCAACAGCCTGCCTTCCAGTAAATAAGAAATATGAGTGATATTACTGTGCAAAAAAAATACAATTTCTTGTTTTTTTTGACAGCAGGATTTATTGATAAAGAACAAACTAAATTTAAAAGTGATTCATTTTGGTTGGCTGGAAGCTGCCATTCTCCTTGGAAAGGACTAATCTAAATGGAGTACAGGCACAGCAATACAAGTCATTAAAGATAGCATTAAAAATTGGTAATACTGTCGATAATGCAAAGTACTGGGTTCATTTCTTGAAGAATTTACAAAAGTAGGAAGTTGATACAAAATTTTTACAGAGTCTAGGATAAACCACACTTGGAGTATTGTTTGTAGTTCGAGGTATTGTACTGCAAATAGCAGGCTGAATCACTGGAGAAGGAGCACCAACGTTTTGTGAGGATGCTTCAGGAATTGAGAGGACTATCAGGAATGAGCATTGAAGTCGGGGCTTCTTAGTTTTGGAAAAGAGGTGACTAAGAGAAGATCTTACATATTTTCAGTAGGGTGGACATGGAGGAACTGTTTCACTTGTGTTTGAGTCCAGGCACTAACTGATCAATAATTCAGAAGTAAGTGCCACAGGGAGTGTTCGAAACATGTAAGATTGATAAACTTTTGGTGGATACTCGAGGGAGAAAGGAATAGATGGAGATGAGGGCAGGAGAAGAAGAGCTAATTCAGAAGAGGCTCTTGGGGAGGATAAACACTAGCATAGATCATCAAACAAATGACCAGATGAGTTGTATGTAATTCTGTGTAAGTAATGACCTAATCATTTGGCAGAGCATGCTTGAGGGGTTAAATTGCTTACTCCTCTTGTTCTCTCATGCTAAGTTTATGATTTTGTTTCTGCAAGTGTGAACGTTTTCAACCAAAACTGATTAGTTTGAACACAGTTTGATTTTTTTCCTATTGTTAAGCTGCTTGTCGTGTTTTAATTAAACATCATGCCTCTTCAACCATTGCTAAAACTGAACTTGGATTTTTTTTGCAAATCTCCAATATTTAAATTAGAAAAACACATTCAATGAAGAGAATTTTATGCTTTCATCTTTCCCGTTAATTTTATATGTGTTTTGTTATCAAGTAAAATTTAGCATCTTTAGAATTGTGGAGCTTTAGTTAATTAATTAGTTTATTCAAGTGTGAAATGAGATGGGTTACACTCAGACCTTGAAAACATGTTGAGAATATTATAATCAATGTAGCTGGTGAGCTTTGTAGAATAACATTAGCTCATATAAACAGGGTCAAAAGTAGCAAAGATTGCCAACACTGATTTTTGGGCCACCAATAGTAAATAAATGTGACTTCCAAACTGTAGAACCAAGATATTGTAGAGCCCATGGTATAATAGTTGAGCTGTGCTTGGGTTTAAGGATGATTAATATTCAAAATTGTTGTTTATTGGATCAGTGAAAAGAAAATTTCTTTTATTCTTGTGCAGTGCCCAACCTAATGGCAAAGTGATAGAAGTTGAAGATTAATTGGGATGCTGCGTAAGCTATAGTTCAACCCTGAATCAGCATCTGTTATCAAAGATTTTGAGTAGGAACGGCGAATTGATTAACATAATCTCCATTTCACAAATCGTCAGATTTCTCATGTCCTCACTAACAGGATACTTTGGTTGCCTTTTCTACTGCAATTTAAACAATACCAAGATCATCTGAGTTCTCAGCCTTTCTGTTTTCCTACTGTTGGAAAGAGCAAGCTTAGCAAGCTGGCAGTAAACGTTGAAGTATCAGCCAATGTATTGTCGAAGAGACAGGATGGAGATCTAGTTCTTCACCACTTTTCTGTCTTAAGCTGCTCCTGAAGTGGGATCTTCATGAGTAATCTGAGGCACAAATGTTTGCTTTCTTCATGGGCTCAGTCTTTGGTCTGCAGCAAGTGTCCTGCTACAGGGAGCCTGTCTTTTTCTTTAATAGGATAGGCTCGTTCCACTTTGATCCTTAAATGAATCCCAACCCAAGAAAATTATTTTGTGATGTATAATGGAACTTCAATGAAGATTTCATCCTGATTCATCCTTGGCAGTGAAACTACCTCAGATGAAATGTCCAGTCTTAATATCCTTTCAGTTAGAGTTTGTTGTCTTCATGCATTTACAGAAACTACTCATCCAATCTTTACAACATTCATTTGTAAAGCATCTTGTGCATTGATTGTTTGATCACCATTGGAAAGATTATGTGCTTGCTTTATTTTGTTAATTCTTAGTCTAGCTGCTTGATGTTGTTTGTCTTGGCCCACTTACAATTTGCCTCCTATTGGTTGATTGTAAGTGACATTAATGAGCCAACAACAGGAAGATTTCAAGCAGGGCAAAGTGAAAGGCTAGTCCATCAAAGTTGTGTTTTGAGAGATAGCTGCAGCTGCACTCCTGGAGTAGATATCATCTATTCTGATTGGAGTTGGAACACAAATCACTTCGTACCTTGAAATCAGCAGTGGCTTCTTTTAGGTCAAACCAAATGAACAAACTCAAGTTAAATCAGGATGAAGTAAAAGGGTAGCTCCCCAAAAGTAGGGGGAACAGCCCGAACAAAAATCAAAGTACATAGGAAACATGAAAACATCAAATTATTATGTGATTATCAGGGTCGATAATGTACCTCAACTCCTGCAGTGAAATCAGCAGTGGCATATATGGTAATTTCTAAGAAACTTGTGCTCTTGCATTTTCTTGCTCTTTTTGTTGGAAGAGAACTTAAGAAATGAATCTCTTCCTTTGATATCTTGAGAATAGTGTTTCCTAATGTTTCTTGGGCTTTATTGAAATTTCAGTAACAATACATTCCTGTTAATATGAGGATTTGTTTCATTTGAAACAACAATTTCTGGTATGAAGAAATAATTGAAAAGGATGTTGATAGTGACTGCTAGAGGATCCAACTAAGAGTTGCATCCCAGCTGCTCCTTATTCTCCATGATAGGTGGTCACATCCTGGGAGGACCATTAAAGGAAGAAAACTTAAGGATAAAGAACTTATAAATCCCAGTGCAAGGGTTTCAGAAACCTTATGTGGTCCAGGACAAATAATCAAAGAATAAGTTTTTTTAGAACAATTAGATATCAAAATAGGCTTGCTATTTACTTCAGCTGTAAATATTTTAGCTCCTTTTTGGCTTTTATGTTCAACATTGTTGCTCTATTGTGAACTTACTGTTGCATTAGAGAATTCTGCGGAGAGTTTGGAATTGCTTGAAAACTTTCAAAGCTCTAAGAAAAATAAATTGTTGATGGAAACAGTTTTGTAGAGTACTTCTGGTGTTCTTGTGTAAGTATAAAAGTTGCCCATTGACCAGATGTTTAGTCTTGACCTTTCACTTTCAGTAACTATTATGATTCAATTTCTCCACATACCTGAATAAGGTGGACTCCTATAAATAAAGTTTGTTTGTGATTTAAGGATAAGGTTGTTGGCCAGGTTGATCATACATCTTTATCTTAAGCCACGTGATTGCGTACAATCAGTAAAACTCTGCCTAATTTAAGCTGGTTGCTCATCAATGCTCGTTGCTTTTGTAATTAATCTGAAACTGAAAGAGGGTGGATGGGGGAGAATTCCTTTCTCATTAAAAATAGACATCATTTGCCAATGCATGCTTCTTCGGCTGGATAAAGAAATAGATTGGCTACTGGTAATTTTTTTAGAGAATCAGTATCATGCAGCATTGAATGAAGGTATCTGGTTCAGCCCTTTGAAAGGACTGTACAGCTAGCACAATTCCCATGTGATTTCCCTATAGTCTTGCCAAGATTTCCTTTTCAAGAAAATGTTCAATTCTCTTTTGAAATTTACCATTGAATTTGTTTCCATCATCTTCTTAAGCTTTGACTTCCAGATCATGCAAACTGACTGTAATTAAAAAGTAAAGTTCTCCAATTATCTTAAATCTATTAAGTACAATGTTATGACTTGTGTCCTAGTCTAGTGCAGATTCAGAGCGAGATAAATTCAACACAGAGCAATGTATAATTAGGTGATGCTGAAATACATCTCACTTTGTATTTTTCAAATCTAGCTGACTTTAATTACAAGTTTTTGTTTTGCTTGTGTCTTTTTTTGTGAGTCTTGTATTTTCTTTAGGTACAATGAACATGTATGCCTTTTGGCAAAAATATGGCATTAAAATTTGTGTTCCACTTTACATTGCTGAACTGATGGAGGTAACAAAACATGATAAGTGTGTAGTAAACTTCAGTATTCAAATGATTTTTCCCAAAAGCATTTTGTACTCTTTTTACCAACCCTCACAACCTGTTAAAAATCCACTTGGGGTTCTAATTGAACCATCGTCACATCATTTTTGAGAGCAATAAAAGTCGTAACTGTCTGTTATGTTAAAACTGTGATTTGTCCATGGTGCTGATGTAAGCAAAGATTTTAATCAAAAGAAAATCCAAGTTTAATCCAAAATTATAAGACTTCCATTATCAGTTTATCCTGAATTCACTATTCATTGTCATTTGATTAACTTTATTTTAAAGCATGATTTCCAGAATGCTTAATCTAAGCTTGAAAAAAAGAGTTTTAGTTTTGAGTCGTATAGAAGTGAAATACTGCAAATCTTGGAAACCTGAAATGTAAATCAGAATGTGTTGTTGGAAGTACTCTGATCAGGCTAGTTCTGTGGAGAGAGCAAAGGGTTTATAGGGAATGATTTTGAACCCACGCTAGCCATGTGTGGATTTGTCAATGGGGTACCAAATCTGGAGAGAATTGGGAAACACATCAGTGAATTTGCAATTTCCAATTTTCAAATACCCTCATCAGTGGATGTAAAACACGTCACAGGAGCCTGGGAATCTAATTTTAAAACATTGGCACATCATTAGCAGGCTTTCACTCAAGGACTTGCCCCTCACTGAATATTAATGACGTGATGCCATGCCGACACCATTTACACTAGTTTTACGTGTAACCTTAACGTGAACCTAGTGACCTCATTTCTGAAGGGAATTGTGGAGATAAGCACTCAGGCAGATATCAGCCTTTGGGGTGCTGAGTGCTCGGGGGGTACCAGACAGATACACAGGAGTGGGGTTCGTGAGCTTGGACCAGGGGTTTCCATTACACTCGGGCAACAGCGTGAGGATAAAACCGTTAAGCTGCTTGGAAGTTCAATACCATTTATTAAGGAATTTGACCTTTAGGAAAGAGTGTTGGAATGGATGGCTATGGCTGATGGAAGATGGATTAACTCTACAGCCCTTGTGGCCTGGGAGAATGAAAGTGCCCTCTAGAGAAGTGCTTGACAAGCTAATTGCCATCTTCACATGATTTAGCTCTGCCTTGTCTGCCACAAGACGCATTCAGTTGACTGGTTAAGCTACCTCATCCTTCCTTGAGTAGTCACTTGTGCTATCGCAATCTGCGGAGCTGACCATCAGTACCATTGATTGGAGCAAAATTCTTAACCCTTGGCAAGCACTGCCCCAAATGATGAGCTGCAATGCTCATTCAAGCTTCAACATTACACGGATAGCATTGATATGTACCCCTATGCAAAGCGTAACGGTGATGTCTATTGTCATAACTCATTCTGGGTCATGACAGGAAGGCATCATTGAGGTCACCCGTGAGGATGGCAGTACTGATCACAAGCATCAACTCGACTGACCTATATTGTTAGGCCAGACTTTGGGGGCAGGTAAGGTTGGGGGTGATTGTGGCGGTTGGGTGCCATTGAGACTCTCAAGGGTACATGCACTTCATCCTGCTGAAGTTGAGAGGGAGCAATGTGAGGATGTGACTATAGTGTCAGAGAGGAGGATGTGAGGAAGAATGAAGAGTTGCTTTGAGGACAAAACGATGCTCCTCTCATTGTCAGCGATATGTCTCATTCCTGCCTTGCCTGACTGGGAAGAGGGGTGGTGGGGCATCAAGGGTCTCGTGATGACAGTCCAGGAAGTAGCTGGGTGAGAGATCACTTTGGCTGTGCGAGGAGTGTGTGAAAAAGTGCACTGAGTTACTGGAGGTGGCAGATATATTCTGGTCACGGAAAACCCATTCATTTTTTTCTTGAGGCATTGCTACTCCATCCTTTCCTGCGCTGATCAGGGCTGCCACTGCCTCCCATTTGGAGATGGAAGTCACCTTGCTGGATGGACATTCGAGTGAATAGAGGCATTCCTCCTCTGCTGCACGCCATCCAGGCATTCAGACAGGATTCCCTCTGAGAAACACAGCAGCCATCCCCTCGAATGGATCTGGAACAAGTATTGGGGAGGTGTTCATGTGGAGTTCCCCACTGATTGATTGATTGCAGAAAATGACTTGCCCAAGGATGAGTGAATCAGTGAGAGGCAGCCATGAATGTGGCCTGATTCCTGTGGTGAAAAAGAAATTATTAAAGAAGCTCAGTATTCCGTGACATTTCCCACTGCTCGTGCTGGTTGGATTTGCACCAGTTTTCTCCCCGGGACCCACGCTTTGCCAAATTCTGGTAATATTCTGCCCAGCATTCCAGGATGATGTTCTGATGAAAATTCATTGACCTGAAACATTAACTCTTGCAAATGCTACCTGACCTGCTGAGGAATATCTCCTGCAATTTTTTTGTTATTCTAATTTGGGGCTATTCATTTTCATGTAAATCTTCAATTCTGTTTGATCTAGCTCAGTGTAGCATTTTAAATGGAGCAACAGGTGAGGCTCCTCTGCAGTACTTGTGTGTTTGTGCATTTGCTGCTCAGGAGAGTATTGCTATGGAATATTTCTGCCATTTTCTCCTTTTTTTTTAATCAGTAATGGACAAGTAGTGTTAAAAAATAAAACAAAAAAAAAACACATATTAGTAGTTTTCCCAAGATTTCTCCCTCTTTTCTTGAACATGGTAATTCATACCGCAGTATGATTCCACATAAATCAGTGACCCTCCAGTATTTTATTCATGGCTTCTTGTCTTGTATGAGTCAATACACTGAATACCAGCAGGCAGTTGAATCATGAGGCAACATAACTGTGTCAGAGATAAATGCTTACGCACTTTACAGCATGGGTTCTTGGATAATAATTAGAAGTTGGTAGTGGAAAGGATGACAGTCCAGGTTGTGACTCTTAACATTGAAACTGCGAGATGTAACTTCTTATTTTCTGATTATCAGGCTGAATACTGGAGTACTGCTGAGTAAAAATAAACTTTTTGTCAAAGTTTCTCATCTTAGAATCACCAGGAAAGATGCAAGAATGCCAAATTTCAGAGGGAGCAGCAATTTTTACTGCATGACAGAGTTGGCAAATTAACTTTAGTTAAGGCATTACCCTCATGGAGAATCATTATCTGCTGTCTCTCGATTTGAGGATGATATCTGCTTGGTGCAGGTTTCTGCCATGGATCCTCATGTAACTAAACAAGCCAATTCTTGACCTGAAAATCTTTGGGCATTCAGGACAGGGCATTCAAGGTAGTGGAGTCCAGGCTTTGCATCTTTTTATTTCTTTCTGTAATGCTATCCAGCCTTGTTAATTAGGCATTTGGACATGGAGCATGATACAGCTTGATGGATGAGTTGTTGTCATTTTGAATGAGTGTGGTATTAAGTTTCTATCAGTTGTTATTATCACTGATGCTGCACTTCGGGGAAAGCTTCAGAATGACTTTGAAGCATCTTCGGATGCACTCTAATTTCACTTGTGTGAGGTCCAAATTATGTCAAAGCCTAGGTTGTCCGAACTTGCTGCTGGTGGGCCACGAAAGTAGCTTGTTAAATCTTGCCATAACTTGTTGCATCTGGCCATTTCTTGCCATATCTGGCATATCTGGGCATGTGGGAAATAAGCCAGCTCATATTCTGATCTGATGTACAGTTTGGGGCTTGGAGTGTTGTGGATATTGATAGGTGGGGAAAGAAGCAATTGTGGGTAAAGAGACCCCACAATTTCACTTCTCCAAACCTGTTTCCCTTGCTTTTCTTTCCCCTTTATTCCCCATGACTGCAAGTGTTTACTTCAGCTTCACAGCTACTGTTTGCTTCTTGGGAAGCCATTATTCCACTGGAAAACTTGATAATGTGTATCAGTGGGCTGATTACTGCAGAAGGCATCACACCTCAGCCTGTGAGTGCCCTCACCCCCAACATACACACATGCTCAACTTCAACATGTTAGCAATAATCCCGAATAATGGCCTAATTCTGCTCCTGAATCTTGTGGTCTTAAAATCATTGTTGGTGTCCTATATCCTCACATACATATAAATGTTTTTGTAGTGCACTCAGCAGAACTGAAAAGGTTTTGACTAAGCATCCCAAAGAATTTAATTATGGCAGTAACTCCATCAAAAAGTACATTTCTAATTATTTTTCAACTCGTAAGGGTGAAGGAAGTCGATGCTTGAAATAGAATTATTAGCTACTCTGGTTTCAATGTGTTTATGTTCATATCCCATTGGCATTGAAATTAGTCATTTAGAGAATGTGCATATGAAGATAATTTCTCTTCTGTTTTAATGGAGGTATTAATCCCTTCCAAATAAATAATGGTGTAATATATAGTTAATTAGATTGCTGTTAAACAAAAATGATGGAGGAAAACATTTTACCTGTACAAGTTAGTATTAGCATTCTATCGTCTTACCAAATCATTAAGACTTTAAAATGTATGACGTTTCTATTGCTCCAATCTGTTGTCTCGGTGGACATTTGATTGCCAAACCGGGGCTTTTAATTTGCGCTGGGTTCCCCTATCTATCAGGTAATGGATTGAAGTTGTCCACATTTTTAGCACTTAGAATGCCAGTGGCCATCAAAGTGACAAATCTTTCATTCCATTGATTTGGGCTGAATTTAAGACTTTGTTCTAGAGCAGAAAGGTATTTTTCAAACCGATTCTGCCACCCAGTGTCAGGTGAATTTGTTCATCCAGCTATCTAGTAGGCAGTTGACATTGTGTATCATAGGAAATAGCAACCCAGAGTCTTGCTCTGTCAATACAAAGACTATGTATGTCAATAGATGTCTCATATACTTTTAGAAGTACTTTTTATCTTAAAAAAGATGTCAGTGGTATGTAATACTTGTTAAGTTTAAGTTTATTAGAATCACAAGTGGGTTTATATGAACACTGCAATGAAGTTACTGCGAAAATCTCCTCTTCTCCATGCTCTGGAACCTTTTGTGTACACTGAGTGAAAATTTAGCATGGCCAATGCACTTAACCAGCACATCTTTCAGACTGTGGGAGGAAACAGGAGCACCCAGAGGAAACATAGGGAGAACGTGTAGATACAAGCCGGGAATCAAGCCGGGTTCCTGGTGCTGTGAGGCAGCAGTGCTAAACACTGTTATTGGAAATGGGAAGAGAGACTTCAGCCAATACTCTTTATAACATGATTTAGTTTATGTTACATACAAGTTCTGGTTTTCTTAAACTCTTAATGGTGAATTGAGAATGAAATTCCTGTTCAGAATTCTTAATATTAACCAGACCGTAAAACTGTTTTTAATTTCATTACTAGTGGTGTTCATCTAGTTTACTAAATGTAAATAGCACTGAAGTCAATATGACTTCTGAGAAAAGTTGGCAATTGAATGACCATTACTTTCACCTCTGTCCAGATTCCTGAGTGACATTCAAATAATAAACAGAGTTTTTGCTCAGCAAGGAAGATCTTTCCATAAGGGTGTACATTTTCATGAACAGTGGGCTGTCATTTTCAATTCTCTACTGTGACTGTCACTATTGGTGCATTATTATTGAATTATTCATTGCAGTGGAGCTTGTGCCATACCTATTTTTGTGATGTGAAAATTAAGCAGACCTATCCAAAATTACATCCTTGTAACACACAGGAGATATGCCTTGTTATTGTGTGGTTACTTGAAGTGATCTTGGATGGCAGATGGTAGGCTTCATCTGTGACTTGTGCTGTTTTAATCAGATTGACGTGTCAAGAAATCTAGCTTGGTGATGGTGTTTTTATTGAAGCAGACTAAATTGAGTTCTTTTCTTTTTTTTCTCTCTTCCCATTTCCCTACCCACTCAACTATAACCTGACTACATCTGTCGAACAATCCACTGGTGAATGAATTGTGGCATGTTTTTGCATTGTCTATTGATGTTGAAAAGGTAAGTGAAACCTTTTTGGCCAATTTCCCAAACTAATATCTATGCAACTCTCACAAAGTCAGAAGCATTACGTGTTATCTGTGCCCTCCAGAGAGACTTGAGGCAGGTTATATCTGCTCTTGTGTACTTTAGGCACTGCTTAACTTTTTCACCTCCTTTGATGCAACTTTTCAAGAACTTCAAGTTAATTAACTACTGTACAGCCAGTTTTGTTTGTGCGATTTTGCAGTTTAGCAATGTTACCAAGACATGAAAGACATCTACAAAAATGTATGAAATGCGTTTCTCTTCCACTTTAAAAGGATTAACTTGTTTTGCTTAAATAAACTGAATGATCCCATTGTAATTGCCAGTAAAAATAGTTTAATGTGCTCAGATATTGTTCCCTAATAATGGCACTGCAATTAATGAGCAAAAGTGAATTTATACATAGAAAACAGTTAGAAAATTGAACAGTTGAATGTGCAATGTCATTTCGTGAGAGACAATTCTCGGTGAGGATCAGGATTACTTTGCTCATCTATTGCAACTGTGGTGGAAAAATAGAAACTTGAATGCTGTTTTTCTGTAACTCTTGTTTCAGAGTTATAAGTTTTAAAGTTTATTTATTAGTGCCACAAGTAGGCTTGCATTAACATTGCCATGAAATTACTGTGAAAATCTCATAGTCACCATACTCCTGCATCTGTTCAGATACATTGAGGGAGAATTTAGCATGGCCAGTGCACTTAACTGGCACATTTTATGGACTCTGCGAGGAAGCTGGAGCAACTGGGAGAAATCTACCCGACACAAGGAGAATGTGCAAGCTCCCCACAGGCAGTGACTTAAACTGGGAACCAAACCCAGGTCCCTAATTGTAATACTAATAAATAAACTTTAATCTTCAATGTTGCTGTTGACATCCAGGGCACAGATCTCTGGATATCAGAAGCTTCGGGCCTGTTATTACTTAGACCTGATGGTCTTTATCTAAAGGCGTCAGATTATATTATTTTCACTGTCTGTAGTTAGTTGGGGTTTGCACTGGTTAACAGACCTCCCAATAAGAGCTTCAACTTCCCCTCCCCTCCCCCCAACCAATATAAAAACCAGACTATGAAGCCTTGCTGTGCTACGATTATAAGACCATAAGACATGGGAGCAGAATTAGACCACCCAGCCCATCGAGTCTATTCTACCATTCAATCATGGCTGATACTTTTACCATCCCCATTCCCCTGTCTTTTTCCCATACCCGCTGATCCCCTTGTTAATCAAGAACCCATCTATCTCTGTCTTAAAGATACTCAATGACCTGGCCTCCACAGCCTTCTGCAATAAAGAGTTCCACAGATTCACCACTCTCTGGCTGAAGAAATTCCTCCTCATCTCAGTTTTAAAGGAGCGTCCCTTTAGCCCTCTGATGCTAGTTTTCCCTGCCATTGGAAACATTCTCTCCACGTGCACTCGATTCAGGCCTGGTAATATCCTGGATGTTTCAATAAAATCCCCCCTCATCTTTCTAAACTACAATGAGTACAGACCCTGAGTCCTCAATCGTTATCACCCATTATTCCTTGCATATAAAAAGAATGTGCAAATTGGAGGCAAATAGCCAAAATTCTCTTTCTACCGACCCCTGTCACTTTAAGGATGGGAATGGTGCTTCAGCAGCATGTGTTCCACCAGAGCATAGTTTTAGCGAAAGTGCAATTGCCAGAAGTTGCAATGCTATTGCAGATCTGGACGAAATGTTTGCTGCTATTGGGAAAGAAAAATCTGGACCAACTGTCAGGAAATGGAGGTAGTTTTAAATAATCAATAGTTGTATTTTAGGGGTATTAAAATTAAGTAAATTTAATTTTGTGTTTTTCTATTTGAAAGGGTTAATTGCTTCAGTTTCGTTTAGAGGCATGTTTGGTAATGAGGGTTTATGACATGAAAGCAAATATGGTTGCTTAGCAACCATGGGCCACCCTCGGATAAGAAGAACTTTTGGGTTCATTTTAAGCTAGGTCAAAGATGAGACAAATAGGACAAGAGAGTTGCACAAACCAGAATTACCAAATGAACAGTAGGAAGTCTAAGAAACCAGGGAGTTGAGACAGAATAATGAATCAGGAAGACAGTTGAGTTAAGGAAATGAAGCAAAGTAAGTTGAGCAAGGTACTGTTTGGTGAAATTAAAGGAAAAAAGCAGAATTGCTTTGAATTGGAGACAGTACCAAAATCAGATTTAAAGTCAACTTGGTGAAAAGGCAGACTTCCAAGTTAAATCAAAAGTTTGGTGACATCTTAATACACATGTAAAGCAGTAATGTTTGTTGGGTACCTGAGAATTATATGGAAGCTGGAATACACATGGTAATCTGAGGCAGAGGAATACTAAAAGTTAAGATTGAAATCCTGGAAGTGGAGAGAAGATTCCAAAGCATGTTCAACCCAGTGTTGAAATCTTGTGTGGAAATCAGAATTCCAGTGAGACCTATTGGCTCACAGTGTGATAAACTATTGCGGGATTTGATGAAAAATCTACAGAAGTTATATTAGGTGCCGTTTGTCACTTGGTTTCACAGTATGGTATGTCTAACCACATTTTGTCTATTGGTTTGTGTACTTACTGAGAATATCTGAGCATGAGGTAAATTGTAAGTTGTGTCATCCTCATAAATCTGTGTAGTGATAAAGCTTGGTGAAGCAGTATTGTATTAAAGTCAGTCTGTTCTTAATGTTACATTTTGTAAAAGCCAATCAGCAGTCTTACAACTCTGAACAAAAAAAATTACAATCTTATTGAGTCAGGATTCTGCAACGGGATCTATCTATTCAATAGTGACATCAGCTGGGACCATAATACAGCACAATAACAACAAACATCATTTAATGTATAATCTGATATTTCCAAACATTGCTTTGTGCAAAGCACATGCGTAATATAGTACGTCATCGGTCATTTACTCATTTAAACACCACTTGAATGATTTGATGCTAGTATAATGCAAATATTTTTTCTAAGTTGTGGTGAAGTGTTACTTTTACCTTTATTGGCATTTTGTAATTTGATTTAATCCAGGGTGATAGGGTGGCACAGTGGTTAATGCTACTGCCTCACAGCTCCAGGGATCGGAGTTTGATTTCCGGGTTAGGTCACTGTCTGCGCAGAGTTTGCACGTTCACCTCGCATCTGCGTGGATTTCCTTTGGGTGCTCTAGTTTCCTCCCGCAGTCCAAAGATGTGCGGGTGAGGTTGATTGGCATACTGAATTGCCACTTTTGTGTCGGGAGACTAGCAGGATAAGTATGTGGGGTTACAGGTAGAGGTTAGGAGGGCTTGTAGTCAGTGCAGACTTGATGGGCCACATGGCTTCTTTGTGCACTATAGTGATTCTATGTTAATGTGAACAATGCAACCATACCTACTTTTTGTGGGTTTAACAGCGAATAGCTGAGCCATACAGATCTGGAATATTGCAGTGAACAGTGTGCAGTTAGTTATCTGAACAATGGTGATGGATTGCTTCATTCGGCAGTAACGTCCTAAGGGGTGAGGGAAATCGGCTAAATGTGTACAGACAGAATCGAGCTCAACCTCAGTGTCGCTTGTGATGAATCGTCTGACTGCTCACTTGCCAAAACTTGTTTTAATGATGATCTCTTTGATGCATTACTAGAAAGTACTTTGGCATTAATGGACCTAAAATCATCAACAAGGAGAAAAAGAATCATCAGCCATAAAGGGAAAGGGACAAAATTGATCAGGACACTATTAAAATAGAATGGGTGCAATTAAAGTGTGTAGCACAATGTGGCATCTTGCACGTACCACAGCAGAAGTTAAAGGTGGAACTTGGTCAAGAATTGAATGGGAAGAAAGAGTTGCAATCCAAATGAACATAATATGTCACATTGTTTCAATTTCATTTGTGATCTTATGAGATTTGGATAAGCTGATATTTGACTGAAGTCTACACTTAGAAACTGATGACCTTTGATCTTTCAGGTAGTATATGAAGATAGTCAGTTGGTCAAAGTACAGAAAGAATTAGCTAAACAGGCAGAAGGGCTCAACTGTATTTACTTTTTAAATTTAAAGTTTATTGATTAGCATCACAAGTAGGCTTACATTACTATTGCAATGAAGTTGGAGTGAAAATCCACACTCCAGTGCCTGTTTGGGTATGCTGAGGGAGAATTTGGCATGGCCAATGCACCTAACCAGCACATCTTTTGGACTGCGGGAGGAAACCGGAGCACCCAGAATAAACACATGCAGACGCAGGGAGAACGCGCAAACTCCACACTGACAGTGACCCTAGCCGGAATGTTGTTGAATGCTATAGTAATTGTGCCTTTTGACAGGTATGCTTAGCACAAACATCTCACGCTTTTGTGTAGGGTAAATTTCGCTGTCAGTGTTCTGTGCCACATACAATAATTACTAAATTTATGTATTATTTAAGCATACAACTCAATTTATTCTTAGAGAAATGTAATACTGGGTAACATAGGGTCCTATTAAAGATTTTCATTTTTTGGCTTTGGCTTTTTTTACACCAGGAGGTTATATCCCCCTACATAACATGGGCAGTTCAAACATTCCTGTGGAAAAATAATTATAGTCTCGGTGCTGAAATTGAGATACAACATCTATGTTTCTGCACAGAACAACACATTGAAATTCCACTCCTCTCATCATAGTCTGAATGATTTTAGTGATGTAAATTTCTGTCTGTTCTCAACTTCAAAAACAGTTTGGGTTTTGGGGTCGGTTGTGTATCTATCTGCACTGGTGCAGATTGGTTTACATCAGAGATCGGAATTATGCATGCAGTTCCCTGACCAAAATGCATCCGGAAAAAAAGAATTGTGGTTTGATAAGTCTATGGTCTCTCTGCTCAAACACTAAAGCCAGCAGATTGATCCACAGGTCACTCCCTTCTCATGATGTTTCTACCTACTTAAATAATTTTATAAGAAATTGGGCAAGTATTGGCCTGGAATTGTGGAATACAGTTTTGTATTTTGAGTGTAATCAATGAAAATAGCACTCATTTTGAAAATTTTCTCCCTTCACAACCCCCAACGATCTCCACTCAAATTCATTTGTTGACTTTTTATTTCAATTTTCATTTTAATCATTTACCCTTGTGTACTTTAAATGCAATAGTGGATCAGAGCCCAAAAGGAATGTCCATAAATTTCTCAACTTTATTTTTATTGTTACCCTTGCTTCTGCGGGAATGAGAGAACATATATTTTGTCAGCCTGAGTTGTATTCTAATACTGGATCAATTGGTGAAAAAACAACTTGCTGTCACACTCTGTTAGTAAGGGTTTTCTGTGGGGTATTGTTGTATACAATTACAGAAAACTGGTACTTTTGTCCTACCTAAGGTTATGTATAGAATTGTACCTTGTGCTATATAATGAAATTACACTAGTGGGACCAAAAAATGTCTCTGGTATTTTATTCGCTGTCACCCTTAGGTCAAGAGGCCTTGTGGCATAAAGGCATCCCTGTCTTGGAGCCAGAAGCTTTGGGTTTGAGTCCCATCCCAATACTTGATGGTTAAGGAAGGTACAATGTAGTCAAAGTGGTCGAGTATCAGCCTGCAAATCTTTCCAACACACACACCAATGTGAGTGGAAGAGACTCCTGATCAGCCATTTTAGAGTCTCTATCCATAGGTCTAGATTTTAACATGCATGTAAAAAGAGCATATTGTCACAGCAATGTGGACTCCGAGTAACACTTAACCACTGTTAAGTAAGTATGGATGAATTAGGTGACAGCTAATGTTCATTTTAAATCAGTAGTGATTTGTGTATTGTGGAGTTCATAAACATCAAGTGTGATATGCTGGAAAGCTTCAGACTGGCTTGAAAATCTGGATTTAGCCAAATTGATCTGCTGAAATTCTGATGTGTTCACTTTTTCCATCCATCCAGAACCCTGCTATGTCCTGGTTTTTGGGTGATGTTCACGGATCTTATTGAAGCGTGAGAGGAAGAGACTAGAACTTGGGAACATAATTGGCACAGACACATAGTGGTTAATGCTGCTGCCTCACAGTGCCAGGTGGCACGGTGACACAGTGGTTAACGCTGCCACCTCACGGCGCCAGGGACCCAGGTTTGATTCTGGTCTCAGCTCACTGTCTGTGTGAAGTTTGCACATTCTGTCCGTGTCTGCAAGCGTTTCCTCTGGGTGCTTCAGTTTCGTCCCACAGTCCAAAAGATATGCTGATTAGGTTGATTGGTCATAATAAATTGTCCCTTCATGTCAGAGGGATCTGGAGGGTAAATATGTTGGGTTATGGGGATAGGACCTGGGTGGGATTGTAGTCAGTGCAGACTTGATGGACCTAAAGACCACCTCTTCCACTGTAGATTCTATGATGATAAGACCTTTCAAGACTGAAATTAGAAGAATTTTTTTTCTTGAAGGGTCATTAGTATGTAAAATTCTCTTCTCTAGAAAACAATGGAGGGTTGGGTCATTGAATATTATAAAAGCAGAGTTATCAGGGGCAAACGGGAAAGTGGAGTTCAGACCAGCACCATATTTTTATTCATTCATGGGATGTGGATGTCACTGGTTGGACAAACATTTATTGCCAGTCCCTAACTACCCTCAGAGCATTTGAGAGTCAAACATATTGCTGTAGTTTGAAGTCACATGTAGGCCAGAATAGGTAATGATGGTAGATTTCCTTGTTAAAAGGTATTTGTGAACCAGATGGGCTTTATGACAGTCAACGGTGGTTTCATGGGTATCATCAGACTTTTAATTCTAGATTTTGAATTCAAATTTCACCATCTAGAGATACAAAAGAGGGGCAATTATTTTTCACGCAGAGGGTTGAGAGTGCCTGGAACAAGCTGCCAGAGATAGTAATAGAGGCAGGTTCAATTTTATCTTTTAAAAAGCATTTACATGGATAAAATGAGTATAGAGAGATATGGGCCAAATGCAGGCAATTGGGATTGGTTAAGGGTTTAAAAAAAGGGGGCGGCATATACAAGTTGGGCTGAAGGATCTGTTTCCATGCTGTAAAGCACTATGACTTTATTTGCTGTGGTGAGATTCTAAGTTGTGTCCTCAGAGTTTTACCCTGGGTCTCCACCTTTCCTTTCTCTCTCTCTTTAGGAGCAACAGTAGACAATTTGTCCTTTCAAGTCTACTCTTGCTCCTAAATCCTATGTGCCTGTGTTCCTAGTCGAGATTACTACAGTTTCTGTGCCATTGAGCATTTGATTGGAAACTTCTATAGGAAGCGACTGAAGTGATCTGAATCTCTACTTCCTTAGCTAGCACTGAATAACTTGAATAATTTGCCTTTTTCAAAAACCAAATTTTTCTGCAAGATGTCATCTTGATGTAAGATTAAAAAGAATGGAAAGGCTGCGATGGTGATTGAAGGGTCTATTAGAGTACAGGGGTAAAATTAGTTGGTAATGAAGTCTAAATTGATGCGAGAGGGTGCAAATGAAAAACTATTAATTACTTTTTGTAGCTTGCCATGGTTTATAGTTATAATTCCTCATTAAAATGTATGCCGTTGGTAACACCTTTATAAGTGTTTTGAAATGTAAATTACTTTACCATCAAAAGCTTGAATTTTATGGGTTGAAAGTATGTTAATTTATCTTGTGTTAATGCATTTTCTGAGAGCAAGCATAAGACTGTTGCTGTCACCTCACTTATCAGTAGAAAAGGTGTCATTAGTTTAATAGTGAAATTTGATGCCTGGAATTCAACTGAGGGCTAGATTAATATAGTGGTTAGTTAGGAATGCAGCTATTATTCTATCTAGAATATGGTTTGAAATTGGATGATAAAGGGTCACTGCTGAAGGACATTTCAAATAACAGAGATCACGTGGCTAATTGCATGATCTCTGAACTACTCCTTATGCACAATTATGACTTGGTGAATGCTGAGTCATTAATAACTGAACACTAAATATAAACATTCATAAATCTAAACATATAGCGGTGGCACAGTAGTTAGCACCACTGCCTCACAGTGCCAGGGACCCGAGTTCAATTCCCTGCTTGAGTCTGCACATTCTCCCCATGGCTGCATGGGTTTCCTCTAGGTGCTCCAGATTCCTCCCATAGTCCAAAAGACATGCTGGTGAGTTGCATTGCCCACGCTAAATTCTCTCTGTGTATCTGAACAGGCGCCTCTGTGTGGTGATTTGGGGATTTTCACAGTAACTGCATTGCAGTGTTAATATAAACCTACTTGTGATACTAATCAATAAACTTTAAACATTCATAATTTTAGTGGTTTTATATTTCACCCATTCTTGCCTAAAATTAATCAACCTAATTTTAGGGTTGAATTGATAAGAAAAATAATTCGAATAAAATAACATAGGAAAAAGAAGAATACTGCACAGGAACAGGCCCTTCGGCCCACCAAGCCTGCACCAGTGTTTGGTTTCTATCCTTTAGTTCACCCACCATTCAAGATACATGTTGACTGTTGCTAACATGCCTTCTTTCACCAGTTCCATTGTCAGCTCCAAGCACTCACCACCCTCTGTGGAAAAACTTTCCCTGTACATCTCCCCTAAACTTAATACCTAAACCTGTGCTTTCTTGTGATCAACCTTTCCAATAGATGAAATGACTGCTTAAATATTTTTCTTTGATGGTGAAGAATTCTGTAATTGTGAAAACTTAATTTAAGTTACCATCCATTTCCAGTTAAAACATTGAGAGCACATTTGTATTGCCCCTAATATCAATCGCTCTCAAGCTTACTACATCGTTGATCTGTCGCAGTTAAATGAAGGTAATTTATATATGCAAATAAAAATTGCTTTGAAATTTTAAATATAAACCCTTGTTAATTGCATAGTTTCTGTGACGACATTAAATTTATTGCAGAATAAATATTGAAAGAGATGGAATGGTTTAAATTAGATTCAACTTTAGAAGAATAATGGATTAAAATAAAGGGCCCTTTGGATTTTTAAGTCACAAATTACAAAGGTGGTCTCAGTTTGACAAACCAGTAATGAAGAAATAGTGGATATGTTAAGTAGTACTGATAGCTTGACTAAAATAGGATGATACTTTGCGCAAAGAAAATTGCATCATGGTTATAATGTTCAGCTAATGTGCCCAACTAATATTAATTCAGAAATTCAATAAATTAAATATTATAGAAATACAGAAATTAGAAGCAGAAATAGGGCATTTGACCCTTGGAGCCTGTTCTGCCATTCATTAGGATTGTAGCTGATCATCAAATTCAATATTTTGGTGTTTCCTTCCCCCTCATATCCCTTGATGCCTTGAGCCCCAAGAGCTATATCTAACTTCTTCTTGAAATTGCACAAAGTTTTGCCGTAGTAAATCTCTTATTTCTATTTGACTTTGAATACACCAATCCATAAAGCATTTAAAAACTCATTGTTAAAATATTGATATTTTTGGTCAGTAATTTTGCTACCTCAGCCTAATTAACAAGGGGAAAGTTTGTCTTATGTTATGGATCAAAGTAAAATGAATTTGTGCAATATTAATCCATTTCTTAGTGCACAAACTCCATAACAGAAACATAGAACCATTGGATTAATTTGCACAGGAGAATATGTAGGCATATAGAAAAGATGTTGTGATCCTGCAAGATCTTCCAATCGAAACTTATTGCAGTGTACGTCAATGTTCCAACTCCCTGCCTAGCCTTAGTCATAGAATAGTAACCTGAAGACAAATTAGGAAAGATTCTGGAAAATGATTTCTGACCCTCTAAAATCTATGACCATTCCTCAGGAGATAGTTGCAATTTGTGTATTCTACCTGACAACTTGCCCTCTATAACAATGAACTTCTTTAAACTGGGTAACGTATACTTGAAATAATGTGAAGGAAATAGAAAATATTGACAGTGGGTGACCAGGATGCATTTCTGCAATTACTTAAAATATAACTGGATAAGATTTTTGCATCACTGTTTATAGGAACATAGTGTATGTTTTTGCTGTGGTCAAAGTTAGAAATGTAGAGTATTCTCATTGTTGAAATGGTGTACCAAACCGTTGACTTGTATCAAAAGCTCATGTAATGTTATAATTCAGAAGCAATAGAAACATTTTACCTTCTTAACTGTAATATTGGCACCTTGACGGACAGAAAATTCATCACAAATCAAATAAAAGTTTTCAATATTTTCTAATTTCATGGCTGAGAGAGGTAGTTATTGGAATGTATAACCAAACAATATGAAAGTTGGTAATTTTCTATTACAATAATGGCAAAAATTTGAATCACAGCAGGGAGCAAAAGAGGTGTGTGGTCAGTAATCAACCAATTTCAAATTGGAATGATTATTTTCTCTTTACTGCGAATAATCTCAGCATGTTTCTCTAATGTATACATTAAAATTTTTGGAACTGCTGTACTTTAATAGAAAGATGTGACCACTTTCATCTATAAATTTGATTATTACATCATCCCCACAGTTTCTCTTAAGATGATAACAATATTGCTGGAGAGAAGATTGGATGATGTTCAGGTTTCAAACTGCATTAGAAGGAGGTTCAGAGTAGATTTGTAGGCACCTTGGTGCAATGTTGAGCTCAAAGGAAAGAGAAAATAATCATATTCTGATTTTTTTAAAGAAAGGAATAGGGTAGACAGCAGCACAGTGGTTAGCGCTGCTTTCTCACAGCATCAGGGACCCGGATTCAATTCCAATTTTGGGTAATTGTGTGGAGTTTGTATGTTCTCCCTGTGTTTGTATGGGTTATCTCCGGGTGCTCTGGTTTCCCCCTCCACATTCCAAAGATGTGTAAGTTAGGTGGATTGGCCATGATAAATGCGTGGCTTACAGGGATAGGGGAGAAATTGGAGGACAAGTCTGGAATTCTCTTTCGAAGAGTCAATGCAGAGTTAATGGGCTGAATGGCCACTATGTACTGTAGGGATTCTATGGTTCTATCAATCCATAAGCCTATTGCTGCATTTAAAACTGATCAACCATGATCTATTTGTTTACTCACCTTTAGTCTATCATTTAAAGTAAGTGGCAATCAAAACAAAATAAAAAAGTTGTATGTAGCCTATAGAAACCTACAAAGAACCAGAAAGTTAGTCGTAATGGCTGAGCATTAAACCCATAATGAGTGTTTGTGTTTTGTGGATTATGAATTTTATTTGTAATAGTAGTTCTGTCATGGAAGGTGTGTACAAAATTAGCTGTTTAATTGTTCCAAATGTTGTGTCTCTAAGGTTGTCTACCAGTTTCTCTGTTACAGATTGGTGTTCTTTATGTGAAGTCTCATAGAGTAATTACAGCACAGATGAGGCCCTCTGGCTTATTGTATCTGCACTGGTTGTTCATATGAGCAACTCACCTGTTGCCATTATCCAACCTTCTTCCCACAACCCTGCATATTGTTCCTTTTCAGACAATAGTCTAATTCCCTCTTGAATGTTTCAATTGAACCTGCCTCCATTCACTCTTCAGACCCTAATTCCTCATTGCGTGAGAAAGTTTAAAGTTTTTCCTTATGACATTTTTGCTTTGTTTACTGATTATTTTCAAACTGCGTCCTCTCATTCTTGATCTTTTCATGAGTAGGAATGATTCCGCCTCACCTACTCTATCTGGACTCCTCATGATTTTGAAAACTTCCCACAAATCTCTTCACAGTCTTTTCTTTTGGGGAGAACAGTCATAACTTTTCCAGTCTATCTTATAGTTTATTCCTCATCCCTGAATTATTCTCGTGAATCTTTTCTGCACTCTAATGCTTTCACAACCTTCCTTAAGTGTGGTGTCCAGATCTGCATCCAGTACTCTAGCTGAGGCTGAACTAGTGACTTATGAAAGTTCAACATTGCCTCCTTGCTCTTGCATTCTATGCCCTTACTTGTAAAGGCTTGAATATTGCATGCTTTGTTAATATCCTATACCCCTTCAGTGCCTTATGCATGAAGTATGAGAAAAATCTTTTTCAGGCAATGGGCAGTTAAGATATGGAATGAACTGCCTGAGAGTGTGATGGAGGCAAGCAAGTTCAGTCAAAGCATTCAAGGGAATTTGAAAAGGAAAAATGAGCAGAAGAATAGCACTAGGTGAATTGCTGATATGAAGAGCCAATGTAGGCACCATCTCCCTCTGCTCTTACACCATCTTCAGAGCTCCAACTTTATTTTACCGTCTCTTTCCTTGCCCTTCTCATGAAAATCAGCCACTTCACATTTCTCCGCATTGAGCTTGATTTGCCATCTCTCTGCCCATTCCACTGACTTTGGTTATTGTCAGAGCACCATCACCCTATTAAATGGTGTAACAGGCTCAAAGGGCAGAATTATCTACTCCTGCTTCTTGTTCGTATTTGTTCACGCCCTTTTAAAGTTCTACACTATCCTCCTCAGTTTTCAGTGCTTCCAAGTTTTGCATCATATGCAAACTTTGAAATTGTGCGCTGTATATCCAGGTCATTAAGATATGAGGGAAAGAAAGGATGCAGAATTCTCTTAAGCTCTGCAGCAGCTACAGCAACTGGCAGGAAAATGTGCCAAATCTTTCAACACTGATCAAATGCTTTCATGTGCTTTCTAAAGTTCCAGCACTGACCTCATTAATTACGTACCCAGGTGTTTCACACTGAATTCAGTGGCAGGACAAGCCTGGGTACTGCGTAGTTTGCCATTGTGTTTTAGTGCTATACTGAAAAGATGCCAAACATCACTGACCCACTAATAAAGAAAGAAGGCAGATTTCTTGAAAATGAGGGTAGATCTTGACGAGTATAGAAGCAGGAGTAGGCTATTATGATCATGTCTGATTGCCAACTACAATAGCCCACCCTAACCTCTCCGTAACACATATTCCTTGTTCACTTGAGCCCCAAGTTGCTACATGTGATTCCTTCTTGAAATCACACCATGTTTTGGCTTCAACTAATTTCTATGATAGCGAATTCCACAGATTCACTACTCTCTGGATGAAGAATTCTAAAGTCCACAAACTATGACTCCCAGTTCTCGATCCTTCCACTATTGGGAACATTCTTTCTGAATCATTCTGAAGAATATCCTGACACCAGGAGCTAGACCTCCTGAGACTGAAGATGTGTCTCCTGCAACGTTCTGAGGCTGGAAGATGGATCCCTCCAGGGAACCTAATCTAAAAGGTCAAACTACTGCTTTTGTGTTCTGGGATCCAAAGTTTTGGGGCCTTTCATCTCGAAGCCTGAAAGCAGCTTCGAGGCATTGTTCAGATGCATCCCACTATCTACACAACATTTTGTTCCAAATGTGCTTCATGCTGACATTTTTTCCTTCAATACTGCAGGTGGCCAGGATTTTCCAGCCTTCCTGTGGGGTGTTCTGCCATGGCAGATGTAACAAGCCATTGGCCACTGGTGGGATCGTTCAGTCCTGTCGAAGTCTGTGGGCATTTGTGTGGCTTACTTGCACTGATCCTGGGGAACCTGCTGTGAGAGGTTAACTTTGGCGGGACTGGAAAATCCTGCCTGCAGGAGGGACTAGTAAATCCTGTCTTCTGGAACAAAAAGATGAAGATGAAGGTCAGAAGAAAATTAATTGCCATTTTGAAAACAGCTGGGCCCTTAAGTTCTAAAATGTGCAGTAACTGCATTTTATAAAGGATTACATGTGTTTACTTTATGGCAAAATTAGGAATTTGATGTAGCATATCCTTTAGTCTCCAAACAGAAGCGACTCAGCATGGCTGATTATGTAATCAGTAAACAACTGAATAAGGTAATCCAGCACTATCATTGCTAACCTTCCATCATGTCACTGGTTCACTGGAATTCAACCTCAGAAAATAAGAGCTTACTTTCACTGATAAGCTCTAATCAGTCTGTTAATGAACAAAGTCTGTGACTGGTGTTCAGCTGGCGATGATTTCGGTTTGGAAGTGAGCAGTGTTACAGAGGACTAGGTCATTTCACTCTTCAGTGAATAAAGATGTAAATCTCAGTGAAAGTTGACACACCAGTCTTCTGCTCAGATAATTGAGATAAGCTTCAGCGTATTTCTGTTTGGCTGTGGATTCTGACATCCCACCGTATCCAACACAGATCAAGATTAGTAAGTAAGGTCTGGATTGTTTGCCTACGGTCTATGTTATAGCTGGAATGAGATCAGAAACTTTGAAGGCAAGATTAGATACGATTGCCAAGAGTGTGTTTTTTTTTTAAAGATTTAAAGAGCTATTATTTTTGTTACATTCATTTTGTCTTTTCTCAGTTCTGGAGGCATCTCAGCTGCTGCTTATTCCACTGGATAGAATATTCTCCGTTAATTTATTTACAGTGTCTCAGTAGTTATGATATCATATTTTCCTGCTATGGAATATGGTTCGATGGTGTCATACAAACAACGATTAGGTATGACTGATGGGCATCTTTTGGGAGTTAATCATGGAGCAATATTTATGTTTTCCATGGAGGTGTCTTCTCAAGCTTGAAGTAGTATCAGTGGAGATATTTATGAGGTAATACAAAGACCTCCCAAAAGAGAAGTGACCTGACTGCATTGGTTGAGTAGGGGCAGTAAGACAAAGTAAAATCAGTTGTTGTTGTTGAAGTTGTATGGAACAGGATTCCATTTTTAAAAATGACCTTTGAGACTTTTTTCTTCAACCACTGACATTTTTATTAGTCCATCTGTCTGCTGAGTGCAGAACTGCTGAGATTGAATGTCATGTTCTATACTCTTACGTAAATAAAATAGTCATGGTGAACAATAAAAAAAGGACTATTTTATGAAGTACTTTCAGTTTTTTATGTAAGCATTTTGCTTCATTTCTCTTAAGTAGTCCATGGTGCTTTCACCACTTGCTGCAGGAATATTTAAAGAGCCATTAAGATGACTCAGACTATTAGAGATTCCTTAAAGTGGGAGTGGAAAGCAACTTCTGTTCCTACAACCAGATAAATGTCAATTCTTTTTAGTTGCACCAGACTTGAAATTTAAAAACCGTCAAGTCATATTTCTATGTGGATATGACCAGATCTCTCCCACCCACATTGGCATATGAGATGCATCGTGGAGCTCCTGTGACTGACTGGAGCTAACCTCTCATCGCCTGGATTTAAAGTAAATAGTAGGCAACATTAATCAAACTAGCAAGCTTTTGAAATCGCCTATTTTGTTACCTGAATCTACTCTGAAGAACATAGAATTCTGATCTAATAAAAATCATTAAGCATTATATGAAATAAAGTTGCGTTATATCACCAGTGCATTCTTTATTTTTACAAATCTACCAGTTCCTAACTTTGAATTTACGAAAATGATAAATCAGTAAACATGAATCTGTATGTTCGCCTTTCTGCCAGAAAAGCAGATGTTTGTTATTGACAGTGCCAACGAAGCATGACAAAATAGCTCAAAAGACAAATGGTTGACAAACAGTGTGAATACGTTAATTTTACTTATGTCTTACCATTTGTTTTGGTGTTTTTATTACTGCCATAAGGCATTGTAGGCAAGATGTCTGTCTTCAACCCTAACTAACTCAGTCATAGAATCCCTACAGTGCAAAAGGAGACCATTCGGCACATCAAATCTGTGCTGACCACAATTCTACCCAGGCCTTTTCCCATGTAAAGGCACCTATTCACCTTGCTATTCTCCCTGATACTAAGAGGCAATTTATCATAGCCAATTAACCTAACCCGCACATCTGTGGACTGTGGGAGGAAGCCTGAGCACCCACAGGAAACCCACGCAGACATGGAGTGAAGTTGCAAACTCCACACAGAAAATCCCCCGCAGCTAGAATTGAATCCAGGTCCCTACCACTGTGAAAGCAGCAGTGCTAACCACCGTATCACCCTATAAACCAAAACTCAGACTTAAATCATTTTCAACTTGACCGGGTGAAGGTACTATCTTCCCCGTGAGTTATAATAATTTAAAGTTACAAAACATATTTGGTGCAAGCAGATTAAAAAGCATGTTTTTTTTTTAATGCTGAACCTTGTCTCGATCCCTACACTTACATATGTTTCTAATGAGTCACAGATGTAAGAGCTTTAAAGCTCAGTGACTTCATTTATTGATGGAGTCTGTAGTTGGTCCTTTCAGAGGCTACAAGTGCTCGTTGTAGAATTACCTAGCTGTGATTATTTATTACTGGTGGATGAGTTCACTGAAGTTCAACCATGTTTTGTTCACTGGTGTCCACAAATTATTCACTGAGCGTTGGGAAGAGGTGCAAATGGATGGTTTCCCACAATGTTATAAATTTAGGCCTGCCTGGAGTGCTTTCAGTTGCTTCTGTAAGTGGTTTGATTAATGGAAATTGACTCACACTACTCCATACCCATTTGCACAGTAGCATCGGTTTGGGGGTGTAACAAAAGCACTTATCCAAATGGGCACTATTCTGTGCTCACAAGACATAGAAACAGGAGTAAGCCATCAGAGCCTTCGAGCCTGCCCCACTTTTTAGTACGCTCATCGCTGATCTATATCAGCTTCAACTCCTTTTCTCTACCATTTCTCCATCTCCTCTATTCCTCAATCCGTCAAATTTTTATCCACCTCCGCTTTGATTACTTGTAATAATTCCATCTCCACCACACTTTTGGGCAGAGAATTCCAGAGATTCATCACCCTCTGCATGAAGAAATGTCTATACACCTCAGTTTTAAGTGACCGTTCCTTTATCTTATAGCTTTGTCTACTTGTTTGAGACTCCCAATAGTAAAAACATCTCACCATCTACTCTGTCAAACTCAGGATCTTGTATGTTTAATTATATAATTAATAATATAATTATAAGGCCATCTAACTTGAAAGTGTTCAAAGTTTTATCTGCACAAGCTGCATCATTATGTACAGTGGAAGTCCCTGAGGTCACAGATAAGTTTTAAATTCAAGTTTTTAATATTTGGCATCTTAATGTTGCTGCTACGAGCTATAAGCATGAAGTGTTGCCAGCTTCAGATTGGATTGCCATTGCCATTTACAGCTTTAGAGCCGTAAATCTCTAGGGAAACCCATAATCGTTTGAGGTGGGAATGGTATTTTGACTGGGCAGTTATGCAGTTTACATAAATATGTTATCCTACTGGGCGTCATAATGTCATCCGTATGGACAGAAGCCACGTCTTAATTGGACTGCTTTTGGGCATTTTGGGATGGTTTTCAGTTCACGAAGAGAGAGGTTTGTATTTGATGAGATATTTAAAAAGGGAAAGAATTTAAGGAAAGTGACCAATGGAAACATCCTCTATTTTTCATCAATAGTTATTAAGCAGTTCAGTTCTGTCTTCTGTAAATGTAACTATAATGCAGACATCTTGTCTCCCACAAATCATAAAAGAAATTGTGATAATGCGAAGATGGATAATGTCTTTCTGGACTATATGTTAAAAATACCACTTAGGTAACGGACTATTAAGTAGGACTCGTGGCTAGTGATGTTGAAATCCTTTCAATTCAGTTGCTACCTTTTAATGTGTTGCCATCCATTCATCCAATGCTGTCTTTAAAATAACCAACTGTGAATTGTCTCCACAGTAAACCGATTACAGAACAAATACTGTGAAATAGAATTTCAAAAATACATTTGTTTGTCAAGTTTGTAAATTTAATTGCCAGAGGGTGGAATTTAAATTTTTTGGCCCTCAAGTGTTGTCTCGGGCTTTCCCCGCCAAAGTTCTAAGCCCTTTGAGGTAAAAAAAACGCAACTGGCAAACCCACAATGTCATACTGATGGAGTCTCTGGTTTTAACCTGATAGCAATGAAAGGAAGATATCTGCCCTGTGTATTTGGGGTGTATGTTGGGGACAGTGGCAATTCCAAGTTCACTGTCTGGTGACCCCTGCTGGAAATTGATATGAATGGGATACAAGTGAGAATATGGTGGATCTTAACTGATATGCTGATGCCTTGGCACGTTATCTGAAAGGTGGAAGTTGCGACTGTCCCAGTATGATTTACTAGATGTGGAGGAGGGGGAGAAAGAGAAACAAATATTTTGAGAGCAGCTTAAGTTTGTTTCGATACCATAATGATGCCAACCCACATCACCTGTTTTTAGATTGGGTGCAGTCAGCATCATGACATTCGTGAGTTTGCCTTCTGCTTTCCAAGGAGATGAAAGTTATTTAAATGATAAAGGTTCTTAATTGCAGCAATGTCTTTGAACTTGTCTGGTAAAATGTCATCAAGTTCTTGTCATGAAGAATTAGTTGTGTGACTTCCCTTTGTTTCTTGTAGAATAACAAATAGAAATTACTCACTGTTTTTGGAATCTCATTTGAAAGAGATAATGAACTCATTGGAAACCCGTTCAAATCCATTCTTTGTGCAAATTCAAGATAAGATAATGCTATGACTTGGCACCGCTCATGATTCATTGGGCAATTATGTTTCATTAATCAGCTTCTACCGCAGGAACACTTCCTGCTAACCTGTCATTTTAAATATTAAATATGCGTCTTCAAATATCCTTTGATTGTTGAGGAAACCTGAAAATGCATTTTGAGCTGTTTCTTGATTAAATTTGAGTATTTGCAAAGCTAACTTCGGTACCAAAATGTTTCAAACTGACACTGCATTAATGTGACTTCCAATTAAAGTCTCTGGAATTTTATGCTAATCTTTCTCCCGTGGGGTTGGGCACAGCATAAAATGGATTTATGCATGTTTCAGCTGTGAATGAGCAAAATATCTCAAAAAAATCTATTTCTTCCTCTCAAGCTACAGTCTGAATACCTGCTGTAGTTTCAACAGTAAATTAAGAATTTCAGCAGAGGGGATAATGACATAGAGAGGATTGTAGACTTTATTATTATTTTGCTATGTGGAAGAAAGATTAGGCAGGCTCTGTAATGGATAGTATTAACATTCTATATTCCCCCCTCCTTGTGCTTCGTTCACGGGATGCTTCATCTTCATTAAATAAATAAGGTAATCTTACTGTAAGTGCTCCATTGCTATGACTGAATGTTAGAAGGTGTTTTTTTTAGGGGTTCACCTTCTCCATCTAATTTTGTAATTACATTAAATTAATTTTTCATTATTTGGGAAATAAAAATTGCTGTGAAACTTGATTTCTATTTTGTGGCCAGAAGGAGAGGGAAACCACACTGCAAGTTTAAAAAAAACAAAGGACTCCAGTTGACGACTGTTCCACACTCCACTCTGGCATTTGAAAGTGATCTGTGAATAATATCTACAATTTGATACAAGTAGACAGGGTGGAATTCTTCGAAAATGGCGAGAATAATGAACTGATTTGTGCCAGTCTTTCAGGTGTGCTTTGCACCACACTCCTTCTACATTCAGTCTTTTTTGTTTGGAGATTGAGAGTTTTGCACCAGTACTGGAGGGCAGGTGGGGCAGTGGGGTGCAGGGAGGCGGTGCTAAACACACCGGTGAGGCCAGGCTTCAGAACGCTCTGGCACTATTTCACTAGGGTGCCCTAATCTCAGTGTAAGTAGGGAACCCTTCTCTCCCCCATTGACTTAGCTCCCACCCTCTTCCCACTGGTGGCATGTTCCACCAACCCCTGCCCCAGCACGAGTCACTGGCATCTCCTATCTGACCGCCATCATCATAGCTAAGTTTTAGACTCACACACTGTTCTCTGGGACCAGTTAATGGCATGTCGTGGTTGGAAAATCAACTCATAAAAAGTGAGTGCTAGAATTATAAACATTGTAACATTAAATGTTGAAAACTGTGTATATGTTATTTACTATTTGTTTACTGATGAGCTAAAGTAAAACAAAGATGATAATGAACAATCCCAAATTCTAGAATTCAGTGGGAAAATGGGCAATTTGTGTATTTCGTAAATATCACAAAAGGGGACTACAAATCTTTGGATCCAAGAAAATATTTCAAATCCTCAAATAGGTGAGAGGAGATGGCTACTCTTGATATCGTCGTAGCACTTGACAGAATATGGCATCAAGGAAATCAAAGGAAAAAAGTAAATGGAAACCTGAGGAAAGCTAATTTGCAGTTAAAACCTTTACAAAGAAAGATAGTTTTGGAGGTTAATCATCTCAATCTCAGAATATCACTGAAGGAATTCCCCAGGGTAGTGTCTTGGGAGAAGTGACCTTTCCTATGTTATAAAATTAAGAGGAGAGATATTCACTGACTGTGGCACAGTGCTCAGTATCGTTCACAACTCCTGATCAGGAATCTAACTGAACAAGCTATACAAATGTTATGCCTACAAGGTCAGATCAGAAGTTGGGAATTCAATAGCCAGTACGTCATTTCATGCATCCGCAAAGCCTGTCCTCCATCTGCAATTTCAATTCAGAACTGCAACAGAATACTCTCCACTTGCCTGGATCTATGAGTGTCCAACAACACTCAAAGCTTGACACCACCTAGGACAGAGCATTTCATGTGATTGGCAGCCCATCCACCATATTAACATTCACTCCCTCCACCACTGATAAACAGTGGTGGCATTGTGTACCATATACCACAGATGCACTGTAGCAACTTCCAAAGGCTCTTTTGCCTTTATCTTCCGAATCCACAACTTTTATCACCATGAAGCACGAAAGCATGCAATTGAGAAATCTGAAAGGTATCCTCTCTTCTCTCATGTGCCCCCAAGTCAGACCCACACACCACCCTGACTTGGAAATTTATCATCATTTTTTGTTGTTGTAAGGCCATGGGCTCCCTTCTTAACAGTATAGTGCTGTTGTGCCTACTTCACGTCATTTGTGGCAGTTTAAGGAGGTGGCTCACTATCAATTTTCAAGGGAAGTTAAGGATGGGCAGTGAATGCTGACCTAGGCAGCAATGCTCACATCCCACGAACTAGTGAAAACAAGTTGCAATAATTTCATGGAAAAATTCTGACTGTATTTCATCTCTCAGCATTCTTTACGTGTTGCAATCCGTTGAACATATTGGCTATGTTTCAAAACTGGCCTAGAATACATGGAGGGCTTAGATTCAATCTACTATAAGTTTACTACAAAGGCAAATAAACTGAGGGACATACATGTTTATGTGGACTTATTACAAATGGAATACCTCTTTTTCCATATGCTGGAAATGACAGATCACTGTGTCCAGGTACTGTGGCAAATTACATTGATGGTCACCTTGAAATCTGTTGTTGTTGGAAACTGTTGAAAACCAACAGATTGTCAGAGTGGATGCTCAGGTTTTAATCATGAGGACAATTTTGGAGCTCTGAATTGTAAGCAGTTGTAATATATGGAGAGTGAACACATAGGCATTGGCCTGGATAGTATTTGAGAAATTGGCCTTAGATGTGACAACTATGTACATTCAGCTTTTATCAGTATGTTTCATCAGATGAATTGAGATGGGGCTATAGTTGGTGATGCCAGAGCAGTGGAAGAATATGGTCTAGACTAATGAGCTAGTTTACCACCTAGTTTACCACCAGACTAACATTATGCATTGTGACAGTGCATGTTTAAATGTGTAGGTGAAGGAAGAGTTTACTGTTTCTACAATCAATGGTTTTGAAAGTAGAATAACACGTTGACATTCTGTAATCTGTTTTTGTATGTTAAGAATAAATGATTATTTATTTATTCATCGCATAGTTGAAACTGTGCTGTAGATCCATATATGTAGCATGAGCTTCTACAGAACTGGAGGAGATGAAAATTAAACCTGAATTTGTGTTTGAAGAATTGGATATTAAAGAGTACTTAGCTGTTCATAACATGTTTAGATTTTCTTCAGAGATAGAGATTGGAGTGTAGTGATTTAACAAATCTTAAAATAACATTTATATTCCCTAACTAAAATAATTGATCAACTGACTGTCATCTTAAATTAGAAAAAGTTAAAATCATAATAGAAAGATGAAACTAGTCTGATAGTGAGGTGCAAGTATTGTTCATAGTGCAAATTACTAAAAATTTTAATTAAAAGCTAATAACTAATAATTCAAACCAGACATAGTAGCATATTTATTGGATCCCATTATCTAAGCATTTTGTCAAATTACCCTTAAATCAATTCTCAGAAAGAAAGTTATCAGTAACTAGGCCATGGGGTGTTAAATAAGAGGAGAACTGCCTTGAAAGCAAAGAACAAACATTTAGGACATTTTGATGAATTATGTTCGCTGCAGAGTTACTTGCCACAAACTTGAGTCATAATGAATAAATGTCACTGTATGTGCTATGTCCGGAAGCTGTATTTTTCAAATGAATGGACAGTACCTTGACAGCTTCAAAGGAATTTGAACATAAAGTGTGAAAAATGTTTTGGAAATCAGTGGAGTGTTTGCTCTCATAATTAGCAAATCATGAAGTTGCCAAAGGAAAACATTCCAAAGGCTATCAGCATAAGTAGCTTATTTACATGTCCTGAAGTTTTGTTTCAAGCATGAGTGTTTAAGAAATGACACTGGAGAAGTGGATGCCTGAATCTTTATGATGGATGGGATGTGGGATTGGAAATTCAACTCCATGCCTAATTGGATGTTGAAGTTGCAAATCATCCTGTTCAGCATAAGGTTTTGGGCAAGGAGAAGAATTCATTCGGGTGAGGATCAAAGTCAATAGTGTCAATTATCCCAACATTTATTTGGAGGGATAATCAATCAAAATCCTAAGAATTTGAGGGACTTTGTGAAGGAATATCATTTATTGGTGCAGTTGTTTAAAGTTTTCTCCTAGAACTTCAATAAATTAAATTATATCTTAACAATTGTAATCTACTTACACCTGTTAATGACTTTGAATATCATGAGCTATTCTATACAGCAGGGAAGTTGACATTCTACTTTCACTATGTTATGTTCTTGACCTGAATTTTTTTGTGACGACACATGTTTATCTTGTCGCTTTGTTAGAACATCGAAGCTCAGTATTAAGTCAAGAGAAATGGAATTCAGTATTTTGTAGTTATTGGATAAAGTTGAAGTCTTTAAGAAAATACTGTTGAAGGGAAAAAAATTTGGAGAACTGGACAATCAACTTTTCTACCTCTTGCTGTCAAAACTGTTCAGAGATTGTCAGCTTGGTTGTCCAGAGTCTCCAGAAAGCCATCTAATCAACTGCACACCCTCAATCAACAATTAAAAAACTACGTACTTAAATCAACAGCAACTGAGAAATAAAACAAAATACATTTTTTTATTCATTTTTGAGACAGGTGTCGCTGGCTAACTAGTCCTCATTTATTGCCCATCCCTAGTGAGGCAAAATGAGGAAATTCTGCTTGGGGTGACAAAATCGATATACTTAACATTCCAGGATTATGGGAATATACAGTTCACGAGGCCTTTGGATAACCTGACTTGTTAACACTAAAGAAATCCCACAACTCACAGCCATCTGACAAAGGGACACACTGTCCTGAAAGCTTGTGGCTTTTGCTACAAGTGAACCTGTTTGGACTTTAAACTGGTATTGTGGGATTTCTTTCTGTTTTAACCAAGTCCAACACCAGCATCTCCACTTCAATGTTAACACATCACAGCACAGTGATGAAAATAACCTGCGTATAATGTGCAGATCACCCAAGGCACTTCATGTGAGTGTTATGAACCAAAATTAGATGCTGAACCAAAACGCGATATTAGAGCGAATCGCCAAAAGCTTGGTTAAAGAGATAGATGGAGCATATAAAATCAGGGTTGCTCAACTGGCCAGAATTAGATGAGCACAGATATGTTGGAGGTTTTTGGGGCTGGTGGAGATTTAGCATGGAGCAGACCAGTGAGTGTGCTTGAAAACAAGGGTAATAATTTTATTGTTAAGTCATTTCTTGATTGTGAGCTAGCTGATAGGTGAACAGAACTTGGCATGTGTAAGGAATTCTTACACATCATTTACAAACAATAGAATATGGGAGGGCTGTCAGAAGTGCATTGAATAATCTGTCTAGAGGTAGAAAAGACATGAGTGAGGATTTCACTTGCAGCTGAGCTGAGGCATAGGTGAGGTCTGGTGATGTTGTGGCATTGCAGATAGACAGTCTTTGTGATGACATGGATATGTGATCACAATCAGACAAAAAAATTCACACTGAGCCAGAAAAAGAGATCTTGGGGCAGGAGATTGAACATTTCATGGAAGGGTTTTTAAGAAAGGAAGGCCTTGAAGGAAGGGGGGAAATCAAGAGGCAGAAAACTTTGAGGGAAATTCCGGAGTTTTGAACCAAATCAGCTGAAGACACAACAGCTATTGATGAAGTGAAGGGAGGGCAGAAACACAGGAAAAGCTCTTGGAGAATTGTAGTGTTGTAGAGAGTTAGAGACAGTGCGGTTAAATCCCTGAGTGGATTTGCAAACAAGGTTGAGAATTTTAAAATTGAGGCTTTTCTGGTCTTGAAATCAATGTAACACTGTGGGTGTGGTGAAGATGGACAGCGATACAGGTTAAAACATGAAAAGCAGACGTTTGAGTTGAAGGTTATGGAGAATAACAAGCTGGCTACAAGAACATGGGAGTGGTTGTCTATAGGTGGAAAAACATATGTAGAGTCTTTCGACAACTGATAGGCTGGAAGTGGAGTGGAAATTTGTGATATTATATAGAAGGAAATAAGTGGCCTTTGCCTCATGTCATAGAATTTGAATATTGTGATCCACATGGTTGAGCCTGAAAGGGAATGCAGTCGGTGGCAAGGATATAAATGTGATGGACTGAAGATGTTGGCTTTGATTTTTTCAGTGTTTAACAGGAAGGAAATTGTGACTCAATCCAGGAATGCATGCTTGACAAGCCAGCTGACATTATACTGCAAGGTAGCAGAACTATTGAGAGAGGTAATGTTAGTTTTTGTTAGTATACAGTTGGACACTGTGGGAGAAACACTGCCTGGTATTGGATGTGGTTGGGGTATTAAAGGGGTCATATTGGGAAGCCAACTGCAGTCTGCCAACTGCTAATTTTTACTTGTGGGCTAAGGATATGTTTTTCTTGGACTGTTTTCTTGATATTGTTTTGGGAAAAGAAACCCTTGCTCAAGTTGTGTGTAGCTAAAAGTAGAACCAAAGAAGGCCAGTGTGGCTAATTTAAATAACAGAGGTAAGACACTGGGGAAGGATGGGACAATCAAAAACTGCAAAAAAATTAAAGGATGGGTGGCATGGTGGCATTGCTGCCTCACAGTCCCAGGAACTCAGGTTAGATTTTGGCTTTGGGTGACTGAGTTTTCATGTTCATCTCTTATTTGAGTGGGTTTCCTGTGGGTGTTCTGGTTTCCTCCTACACTCCAGAGATGTGTAGATTAGGAGAATTTGCCGGGCTAAACGCACAAGGTTATGGGGATAAGGTGGAGGAGAGGGCCTGGATAGGAAGCTCTTTTGAAGGATAGGTGCAGACTCAATGGGCTGGATGGCCTCTTTCTGCACTCTAAGGATTCTATAGTTTTATGGCCTATTTGTGACTAAATAGGTTATTTTTAATGTAGGAAGAACAGTGAAAAGAAGCCTTTTAGAGTGTCAGCTGGTATGGGGGGGGAGGGAAGGAGCTAAGTTTTATTATATCAAAAGCAATTGTGTTATGGAAATTAAGTTGTAATTCTAGCTATGGACAAATACTTAATTTACTTTGTTCTACAAGATTAAAGAGGCTCACTTTAAAGAAAACATCATGGAGTTGCTGGAACTTGTGAAATTATAGTTAAAAGCAATTAAAATTGCTGATGCTGGTCGGGAAAAATTAAGTTACAACAATTGTGGAAACTAGATCATGACAAACAACTCTGTAAAGTAATGGAAAGTGTTTATTAACAAACAAGACCTTCAGTGAGGCCAGTGCTTGTGTCCTCAGGATAAGAGACTAATCTAACCTTATGTTAGTTTCATAAACATTGCATTCCAAGGCTTGGCCACAGGATGAAAGCAAAGATAAGTTACCATGACAAATACCAATAAACAAGATATGTTGACATATTACGTGAATGATGGAGACGGTTTTCTATTGGATAAGAAAGAGCAAAAAGCTGTGCTGTGATTGATGAACTATATATGCAAATGAAGGATTAGAAAGTTGCTTGTTTCTCATTTGCTGTAATTAACTATAACTTCTATGTATCTATGAATTGACAAAACAGCAGAGTGAAATTCCCTGTGTCTGTTCTCCTTGCTAGCAGATAATAAAAGCTTAAAAGATTTGAGTACTTCACTGCATTATTTGGGTTAATCTTCAACAGTGTCAGACTCTGTCTCTTTCAATTTAGTATCTACAACTCTCAAAATATCAATTAGTATGTACGAAAATGGCACAGTGGTTAGCACTACTGCCCCACGAGCCAGGAACCCGGGTTCAATTCCAGCCTTGGGTCATTGTCTGTGTGGAGATTGCATGTTCTCTCTGTCTGTGTATGCTTCTTCCAAGTGCTCCAGTTTCTTCCCACACTCCAAAGGTATGCAGATTAGGTTGATTGGCTATCCTAAATCGTCCCATAGTGTCAAGGGAACTAGCAGGGTAAATACATGTGGTTATGTGGATAGAGCCTGGGTGGGATTGTTGTCAGTGCAGACTCAATGGGCATTGTAGCCACTTCTGCACTGTAGGGATTCTATGATAAAATGAAGCTATACAATACTATTCAACACATCACAGTGCAAAAGATTAGTTTCCAAACTTGGTAGCGTTTTCACCAGTGTTAATTGTTCCTGAGGCACTATGTTTAATGTTTCCTTAACGTTTGCTTATGCATAGTAAACATGCTATGATGAGAAATTTTGAAATACTAATTTCTTGACGGGTCTCATGTGTTTACTCATAGATCTTCTGTGGCTGTTGTGGGGGAGCCGGGTCAGAAGCTTTTCCTTGAGATGATAGGGTCACCCAGAGGTCGTATTTGCATATCCAGAGTAGAGTTTGTGAAATTCTGTGAAAAAGATTGGCTAAGGCTGTTGCCTGCTTTTAGGATATCCCCAATGAAGGGAAATGTGTGGAAGAAAGGAAAACATTTCCTTTTGTTACATTTTCTTTTTTTGTGAGTGGTATTTTCAGCAAGTGTCAGACTTTCTTTCTGTGAGAAACTTCAATTTGGTTTTATATAAGAAAAGTATAATTAACCAGAATGATAGTGTTTAGTTATTTCCTGAGGCTACAGGAGGAAACTGCAGCTTCAATTGCTTTTCATTTTGCATTTAAAATAATAACAATTGAAAAAAAATTTGGCATGGATTTGAAAGATGCATATTTTGGGAGCTGGACTGTATTAAAATCATGGCAGTACTCGATTTGCTTCATTCTGCCCCATTGCACATTACAAACCATCATCCGCAGCGGCTCAGCAATATTATGTTCCACATAGCGATTATAAGGAAGTGTCCAAATTAAGCAGTGCCCTGATTTTTGATGCAACCAGTTGTATTTAGATAATAGCTGGCAGAAGATTTGTAACACTGCAATTTTCTCACCCAATGAATATGTAATAGAGTGCCCGTTTTGGCAACTCACATCTGTCTTGTTGCCACACTATGTTGAAATAAATCCAAGAATGTAGAGCTTGGTCATGAATTAAGGAGAGTTCGGTCATGAATTAAGGAATCAGTATTTATTACAGATGTGCACTTTTCTAAACTTTCTGGTCAAAAATTGAAGTTTTTTTAAGCCTGTATATTGAACAGAATTTGTGCATGTATATTTTAATAAAATACTCGAAGACTAAATTCATATTTGTGTTATCAGTTCTGCACTTACCTGAATTTAAGAGGGCAATCCTACTCCACATATTCTTCTTGGGATTTGGCATTGCATCAAAGTTGTTATGTACAGACCACCCCATGTTACCCTGAGATAATGGTGGTGGGAGTCGTTAGATACAACTGAGTGGCTTGCTAGGCCATTTAAATGGGTAGCTGAATTCAAACCTTTTGGCGTGAAAAGAGAATTACACATATACCAGACTGTACAAAGATAGTAGTTTTCTTTCCCTCACAGACATCAAAGAACCTGTTGGGCTTTGACAACATTCCAGTTTTCTGAGACTGGCAAAGTCAGATTTGAAATCTCACTGTCTGGATTGTTAGTTTAATGAAATAAACACAAGACTACTGTACACCAAAACTGCTGCTGATCTTGGCATTTGGAGTGATTGTTGCTTTCCTTGCTTCCCCATTGATGATTATAGTATTCCGTATGGCAGTCTCATAGTTAATTTAACTGGGTTTAAATTACAGCTGAGTCTGATTTTGACACCAGTGCAGCATGGGGTTCTCACATTTCAGTATGAGAGGTCCAGTGCTTATTTTTTCACACATTTTCCTGAAAGTTTCATGCTACCATTGATGTATTTGTTTTGCACTATATATGGATATTAATTTTGCAATAATTTGTTATTGTAGGTAAGATTCTTTGAAAAATGCAGTTCTAATTTCTTAAGGTTGTATTTTTTTCTTCTTCCTTTGTGAGGGAAGGCTGACTGATGCTGGACCCTCCTCCTTGATAAATTTTAGGGCTGTCAGATGTGACTTGTAAAGTGCACTGTCACATTGCAATAAAACCTACAAGAGCCTGTTATGGATAACTTGAACAGTAAATCTTTCCCTTTTCAGTGAAGAAGGTCTTTGTTATGCTCTCTGTTTCGGTGCTTTTGCTCAGCTATTCACGCCCAGGGAAATGACAGGACCTCCTTATGCTGATGTTGACTTGGAATTGCTCTTTTTAGTTCAGCTTCATGTCTCGCAGACCATGAAGTCAGCAGGATTGATGTGGAGGGAACATGATTTCTATCACAATGTGGCAAAACAATGAGATGCGACTCACAAGCTTGAGTGATCTTAAAAGCTGCTGGGATTTTTCCACTGATTCAAATTGTCTCATCTTATTCCCAAATGATAGCTTTTAAATTGTGTTGCACCAAATTTGGCCTTAGTAGGCTTGCTGCACTAAAACCAATATTTTGTATGCCAGCAGACTCAAACATCTGCTAAAATAATATTATTCAGATATCCACGTTAAGCATTTATAGCCACATATATGGCCAGGCCAAAAACTAGATATGCTTTCAAATTAGTATATCCGAATTGTTGTTGCACATACTCTCAAATGTACTGGCCAGAATTTCACAGTGACTTCATTGCAGAGTTAATATCTGATTGCTAATTAAAAATAATCTTTTATTGATGATGATTGTAGATTATTATTATGTTTGTTTGCCCAAGAAAACAGGAAGATAATTGGAAATTAGAGTATTTACTGTATTCCCTTTTACCCTTATTAAGACTGTAAGTATATCACAGGATACAACCACACAAACACTTATTTAATTCTCTTTTATGATCATTTATCCAGTAACATTAAGCTACTTGAAAAGTAAAATATGTTGACAGTTCTGCTAAAATAACAGATTATTCAAATATCCACATTAAGCATTTATAGCCTCATATATGTTCAGGCCAAAAACCAGATCTGCTTTCACATTCATGTATCAGAATTGTTGTTGCACATATCCTCAAATGTACTGGCCAAAATTTCACAGTGACTTCATTGCAGTGTTAGTGTAAGTCTTACTTGTGACTAATGAATAGACTTTAAATCATTATTGCATAGTAGTCTGGGTCAACTATGGAATGTTATGAGATAACACAGGTTGTTGCAGTACTGATCAAACATCGATCTTCTGTATTGTGGGTCAATACCTTTTCATTTTGCATGTGTGCTGAAAGTATATTTTGTCACGTTAATTGAACTTTTTTTTGTTCGTGTGGACAAAAATAATTGTGTGGCAATGGGTGTTCAAGAATGATTCGATATGTTAAAAACATAAACAGTCAGACCACATTGAAATAATTATATTAAATAATGACCTTCATTCAGTTAGCAGAATAAGTCGTATGACTAAAATTTCAACTGGATAACCTTCCATGTAAAAGTCCCACCACAGTATATAGCAATTGGAGCTTTTGTATTATGCAAGTATCAGATATAAATTACCAGCACACATTGTGTGTGTGAAACATGCAATTTTTTTTGTAAGCAACAATGTCACCCATCTGGTGTTCAAAAATGACAGTTGCAATAAATTATCTTAACAAGCACTCAGAAGTTTTTTTCAAGTTTCTAACAGTCCATAGTCAGTATTTCTGTTGGGAAGAAAACTTATCCAATTGCTTTGGCATGCAAGGCAGCAAGCAGTGAGATGAATGAGCGAACGTAAATGTGAACCAGCATTAAAAAAATGGCAGAAATTAACTTAATTCAGTTCAGTTCTCTTGAGTAATCAGCAAAAACAGTGCTATTGGCAACTGTGGGATACAGAAAAATTAATGAGGGCAAAATAAGCTGGTGTCAGGTCCCATGGTAATTGTTTTCATCTCAAGATTTTGCAATGAAAGCTTATTTCATCCTTGAACATTTGAGAGCATAATCCAAGCAGAAATGTTTCACAAGTAGATGCATTAAAAAATTAGCTGACAAAAATATGGAAAGTTCACCAAAATTGACAAAAGAAAGCATCTAAATAATGTGAATATGTAAATATGTTGCTCATGACTTAACCATAATTATCTAAAAGAACAAATCTGCAGATGCATGAGAGTGCAACCAGCTGCAAGTTCCTGTCCAAATCGCATAATACCTTGACTCAGAAATATATTGCCATTCCTCACCACTGCAGATTTGATATTTTGGACCTTCCTGTGTATCAACACTTATATGGGTTCAGGAAGATGGCTCAACACTACCTTCTTGTGGTCAGTATATGCTTGTAAAAATACATTTTCACAGAGTTCATTAATGAACACAAAAGGTACATATTAATAAGAATTGTTCATCAGCCGCATGGCTGCAGCTATCTTTCTCCCTAGGGTTCAGGTGAACCATCACTGCGGCTGGACTGTTTATAAACTGTTATCTAAATCATTCAGATCATGTTACCGGTCTGAAGTCTCCTAGCCAAGATGATGCCACAACCTAGGGTGATTCTCACTCTGAGCCCCAATTGGTTGTTAAAGCCAGCTGCCCCTTTTCGTTGTGTTTCCTTGAAAGGAACAATCATCACATCGCTCGCCCTTTAATTGGTTTGTGTAATCTTCAGTAACTAAGTTGTTCAGTTTCAGCCTCATGATTTTTCTGTGCTTCAGGACACATCACCGAAGCTCATTTGGATTTTTTTTAACTTGATAGCACTACTTTCTATGTGCTGTTTCATTAAAAACATTGCAGCAACTCTTTTTTTTTAAACCTAAGTTCTACTTTTTAAACTTAAAGACACAGCTCATGTTCGGCAGGGTTATCTCTTTTTTTCTCTATACATTTCTTTCAAAACTTTTGACATTACAGGCCAGTTCAGTTTTCTCTTGTATCTGGCCTCAGCCTCATCATTATACTGACGACCCCCCCCCCACCTCCAGATCACCTCTTAATTGACAGTCTAAATGACTTTAAAGTTGCACTTTTACCATATTGCTTGTTCCCAGTTGCTTCTTGAGGACTTAGTTCTCTTTTTGGACAGATGGTTTTCTGGTCTGGGACATGGATCTCTCAAGTGTTGCATTTTTGTAGTTGGTCAATGAAATATATGATTTGATAGGTTTTAAATCACTATGTTGTTGCCATATTCCCTCTCAGTGACCAGAAGTGGCATTAGAAGTGCAACCAAGGATTAGAAGGATCAGTTATGGAAGTGAGGCTGTGATGAGCCCACTCTCTGATTTAACACTGCAAATGTTGCTGGTTAGGCTGTGCAGTGCTTTAACTTAGAACATAGACACTAACGAGCAGTGGTCTATTTGCAGGGTTCAGATGAAGTTGTAAACCAACCCTGCAGCCGGACTGTTTATAAACTGTCATCTAAATCCTTCAGATTAGGTTACCTTCCTGAAGTCACTCCATTACTTTTGTAATGTCTACAGTTAATTTATAGTTTAGTCTGAATTTGTCTTGGTGCCATTAGTGTTTTCAATGTAAATACAGAAAGCATGGTTGTTTCCTTGTGGGCAGGGTTGAACATTACTATGGGCTTTTCTCGTGTGTTTTTTCAAACTACTCCTGAGGGCAGTGGTTTATCTGAAGATAAGTTTCAGAAGTAACAGTAGTATTTCAGAAGCAAGCCTAAATGGCCATTTCTCATGTAGGGAAGTACAAAACGGCACTGTGGCACAATGGTTAGCACTGCTGTTTCACAGCGCCAGGGACCCGGTTCCATTCCTGGCTTGGGTCACTGTATGTGTGGGGTTTGCACGTTCTCCCCATGTCTACGTAGTTTCCTCTGGCTGTCCTGGTTACCTCCCACTGTCCAAAGATGTGTGGGTTAGGTGGATTGGCCATACTAAATTGCCCCTTGGTGTGAAGAGGACTAGCTAGGTAAATGCCTGGAGTTATGGGGATAGGGCATGGGTTGGATTATGGTTAATGCAGACATGATGGGCCGAATGGCCTCCTCTGCACTGTAGGGATTCTATGGTTAGATATTGATGGATAGTGGTCAGAAGTAAACTATTTTAATTGAAGAACAGGAAAATGAGACATGACAGTCAATTCCGTGTCTATTTTCATATAAGGCTTACATATACATACGTATAGTAGTGGTTTCTGCACAGCAATCAGGAGTAGGAACAGTGGCTGATCTTAATTTTTCTGGAGTCTAGGGTCACTGAGATCAAGCATAGCATCTGGTCCATTATTAAGGAGTAGAAAAAAAAGCAATAGTGAGAGACAGTTTCTATATATCACAAGTGACAAGCAAGGAAGGAAAATGGCGGTGCTCATAGATACAGTTGTCTCGTGTCTCCCAAGACGACACTATCGATTTGTTATTTTTCTGTTAGTTGCAACTTGCATTTGCTTTTTTCTTTGTATCTTGGGAGCCTACAAGCTCACTTTTCAATGTATTTGTGCACTATGCAATGACAATAAAGTTGAATTGAATTGAATATATTGATACATACATATGCTGGCTTGCTGAAAGATTTTACTATTTATTTGTGCTGATTCGATCAATGCAAGTATATTCCTCTGACATTTGAAGTGGACAAAGCTTAAATGTTAAACTCCAAATTCTCAGATTGACCCTAACCGTGAAAGGGTTACAAGTTAGCAACCCTGGTCAACCTTATTTTCAATCTTCTTTGGAAAAATGAGCAATATTTAAACATTCCTTCCCCTTGGTGAAGGATGCTTCGGAATAAAGAGAGAGAGAGCGAGAACAAATATAAATCTCCACACCATATTTGGAAAGGCAGGTAGTTAATACTGCTGTCTCACAGTGTCCCATGCTTGGGTCACTGTCTGTGTGGACTTTGTATATTCTCCCTGTGTCTGCGTGGGTTTCTTCTGGATGCTCCAGTTTCCTTCCACAGTCTATAGATATGCGGGTTAGGTAGATTGGTGATACTAAAATTGCTCCTTTATGTCAGGGGGACTAGCTAGAGTAAATACATGGGATTATGGGAATAGGGCTTGGGTGGGATTGTGGTCGGTGCAGACTCAGTGGGCTGAATGGCCACCTTCTGCACTGTACAAGTCTGTGATTCTGTGAAGATGGTTTCAGAGGGGCTGTGGGCTGAGGTCATGGAAGGCTTTAAATGAGAATAATGTCCATTCCATTTTCACTGAAATATGAGTACAAGTGTCCTGTATATAATCCTTTCCTGGCATGCATTTCCTACTTGAATTTAGAACAGTTTTGAAAAAAACCTTGAAAAAGGTGCTGCATTAATAGATTAATGACTAGGGTCATCAAGTGTGAAGTCAGGACATGTAGCATAATAGGTAGCAAGCTGGCTGACAGGGGAGCAGAGTTTTAATGTAGTTACTCAGACTGGCGAAACCTGAGAAATGCTGTCCCGTGAGGATCAGTGTTGGAACCACCATTGTCCACAATTTACGAAAATGATTTAGATTCAGGAATCAGCAGTACAATGGCAAAATGACAGAACCAAAATGACTGAACCAAATTGTGCTACACAGCTAATGCAGAGGTGGACTGCAGTACTCTAAAAATCTTGCGGACCAGGCAAGTAACTAACAAGTTATGTTCAAAGTAGTGAAGTGTGAGGTGACAGGGGCACAATTTTCTAGAAAGAATAAGGTGGCAAACACATTTTTTGCTAAATAAATGCTCAAATGGAGTACAAATGCAATGGTAGTTGAGAGGACAAGTAACAAACTAGGAACGTGGGTTGGTAAAACTGTGAAAAGCAAACAGAGCACCAAGGTTCATTTCCAGATGAGTAAGTTTAAAAAGAAGTTATGCTGAACTTGTGTGATCTTAACAAGGTTCAATACTAGGAGTGTTGTGAACATTTCTGGACTCCATTTTGTAAAAATGGCTATGTAATAAATGAACTGGAGAAGGTGAAAAAAAAAAATTTGCTTGGATGATTCCCCAAGTGAGATGTTATACTTGTCAGGAGAGACTGGGCAATTTTTTTCAGGGAAGTAAATACTGTGGGTGTCTTGATAAGAGTCTTTTTAAGATTATAAAAGGATGTTTATAGGATAGATCTAGAGAAGATATTTCCACTCATGGGGCAGTCCGGTTGACAAACAAATTTCAATGTGAAGTGCCTATATTAAATTTACAGTAGTAAATGATGACAAAACCATGACCAGAACTGTGACAGTAGGAGGTAATGCTTATGAGTAAGTAAAGCAAGTCTTAGACAACAGTTTTTTAGTATGGATTTTTTCCATCATTAATTAGGGGAAAAAAATGAGCAATCGATTTTAATCACATAATTAGAATATTTGTTGGCTTTTAGTTTTCTTTCCACTAGGAGCTGAAAAGGGGAATCTATAAAATCCATTAGTCCTGAAGATTTTTTTACCTGAAATGGGAGACAGCTTTTAAACATTTACTTGATGTACTGCATCAGTTAAATGTCAAATGGGATAGTTCAAATCCATTTCCAGACTTTGTTGAAGTGAGGTAATTTTTTTTTGTTGATTGAGACGGACATTTAATATATATTATATAATATATTATATTAATCAATATATATTTTGGATTAGTTTTTCAGACTTCATCAGAATCATTTGATAATTTTGCTTTTCCAGCAACCAGTTTAAAAATAAATATGTAATGGGATATGGAGTTCATCAGCAAGGCCACCATTTGTTGCCCATCCCTAATTGTCCTTGAGCTGAGTGTTTGCTGGGCCATTTCAGAGGACCTCTGCTCTGCCCCCCACTTGTAAAAATTGTAGGGCCCATGCTCATAAATGGAAGGGGCATGTCTGGATCCTGGTCTCTGTAACCATTCTCAAAAAAATCAGGACATAATGTGAGATTTATAAGATTCTCAGCCAACAGTAGGGTTCTCAGTCAACATAAACATTTACACAAACCAGGATTGTATTCTAAGGAAGTTAGAAAATTAAGGGTAATTTGGTCTTCATTTTCAAGGTATGTAGGGAGACTGATTTGATCCCTTCAAGATGCTGAGGGGTCTTGTCAGAGAACCTGGAGCTAGGGGGTTACTGTTTAAAAATATGGGGTTCCTAATTTAGGAGATTTTTTTTGAGAGCTGAGTGTCCCTCAAAAGTTGAACACTTTCTCAAAATGCCATGGAGGAAGTGTCTTTGAATATTTTTAACTTGGAGCTAGGTTAATTCTTGATTCACAAGGGGGTAAAAGGCTATCGGGGTAGGCAGGTCTGTGGGGTTGAGATTACAATCAAATCAGCCATGGTCTTATTGAGTGGCGGAGCAGGTTTAAGGGAGCTACTCCTGTTCCTAATGTGTGTATATTCATCTGGGCAAGTAGAAAGAAACTATTTCTGCTGGTTGGGAAATCCAGGACTAGAATGCATAGCCCAAAAATAGAGCCAGCCTCTTCAGGAATAAGATTGATTCCACAAATAGCGAATAGAGGGATGCACAAATGGTCAAACTGCAAAACTCACCTCAGTACAAAGAATATGTGAATTGTATTGATGCAAGATTATTCATATAATGCAAAGTATACCCAGTGTCAAGCTGGCATTGTCTAAATAATATTCTCTTAATATAGGCAGAGGTGATGCCATAGTCAATTCAAATTTCAAAGTGATTGCAACACATCTGATGATAATTTTGAAAATAGTAGAACTATTTTCTAAGTTCTTCAAAATACATCATGAACCGATGGGATAACTAGCATTTTCCTATATTTAAGAATGTTACTGGGAACTGGAGGCTGATGAATATGGTTTTGAATGTATATTGGAAGATCAATGCAAACAAGTATATAATTCTACAATGTTTGGCTCTAACAGTATAATTACACAATAAATTTTCAGTGGTACCCAACTCATTTCAATTCCTGAAAAATGTCTGGAGGGTTTGTCGAACCACATTTAAAATCACCATCCTGTTGCCTTGGTGGATGTAATTATTAAAAGGGAGCATAGTTTGATGAAGCAAAGCAATGATGACTTCCAGAACGTTGTAAATTATATTCTGCAGGTTTTCATGAATCACATAATCCCGACAGTGCAGAAGGAGGCCAATCGGTCCATCGAGTCTGCATCAATCACAATCCCAACCAAGCCGTTTCCCCGTAACCCCACGTATTAAAACTTCTAATCCCCTGAAGCTAAGGCACAATTTAGCATGGCCAGTGCACCTAATCTCGGATTGTGGGAGGAAACCAGAGCATCCAGAGGAAACTCACGCAAGCATGGGAAAATGTGCAAACTCCACACAGACAGTCACCTGAGGCTGGAACTGAACCTGGGTCCCTGGCATTGTGAATCAGCAGTTGCTAACTACTATGCCACCCTTTTATATTTATAAAAAGACGAAATTGACTCAGTGGTTGTAGAATACTACGTTAAACAGAGTGGGGCATAAACATAAGATCCAAAGGTAGTTTGGCAGTTGCAGTGGACACCGTGAGAGAGGTTCACCCACCTCCCAAACGCATGTTTCTCGCTGATGGAAAGCAGTGTGCTGTTCACTGGCGGTGGGATTCTCTGGTCCCGCCATTGTCATTGGGATTTCCCATTGACGTTATCCCATGCTTCCGGGAAACCCATGGACAGGGATGTGCTGCCGCAGAGGATCCCACATGCATGAACAGCTGGGAAATTCCATCCCAAATTTGGGAGAAAAGAATGTGGCCTGAAATTGGGATTTGTTAATTGGGTGAGTTGCTAACTGCTGTTGCACCTCTACAAAGAGATTTTTCAATTTGACCAGATGAATATTGTGTCACTTTTATCGGCAGCTGTGATCTGAAGTTAAATTCCAAGGTGAGGAGATTGATTGGGAACATAGGAATTAGGAGCAGGAGAAGACAAATTAGCCCTTCAAGCCTGCTCCACCATCCAATCAGATCACAGCTGATCGCTCCCTGTTCTTAAATCCACCTCCCCACCTGTTCCCCATATCCCTTTATCTCTTGTGAAGTTGGAGAGTACGGTTTCATCCTGACATTATAACAACAAATCTTTTGGCAGCAGTTTTCTAGAGACTTTAAAATACTAAATGTTTTTCTACTTTGTGATATAAAGGCTTAAAATAGACAGTAAGACCCAATACAGATGAGCCATCTAACTGGGTGGCTGCTAAGGAAGATGAATAAAAATGCATCATTAGTTGGATGCCTTTAGATGTGGGATATTGGCGCTTGTGGGCCTTTGTATGCCCGTAAAATGACTGTGATGCGCACCTGTTTTTACACTGATGTCTGTAATTATTATTGATTCATTGTTTGTATATTCTTAGCAAACAATCCAATTCGATGGAAACTCTAACTTGTTGACTTATACAATTTTTAAGGCCTTGCAGTAACTGGTTTGGTATTGGGTTAGTATTGTTTTTCTTCAGTAATGTCACCTACTGGGGTTTAACGAAGTGTCATGATTCATTGCATGGCACTAAAATATTTATAGAACCAGGGAGATTAGTACACACGTCAGTCGTGTGTGTACACATTGGCCAGGATTTTACGACCTCATTGGGTGAGGCTCGTAAATTCCTGCCCGAGGCCATTGGCAAATCTCATTCTGCCAGCCGGAATCAGGGCAGGCATGGCGATAAAATTCCTGCCATTGTTCAGCTCTCAAATCTGCTGCAGAAGCTCAGTGCAACAAAAATGCTGTCAAATTCACAATCTGCTATTGGAAGGGCAGTCATTATTCCTTCAGGTACACCTGATTAAAGGTTTGCAAGATAAGCACATCATCCTTTTTGTCTTGTGTTCTGACCGCTTTTAGATTCCTTCCTTCTGAAATATTGAAACAGTGATGGATGGCAGTATGAGTACAAAATTAGTTTAGTAAAGTTACTCAGCCTGACAATGTGAGAGAGATGAAATGTTCCCCACAAATGAGGCGACTTGATTTAAGATGCCCTGAGTTCATGCCTTGTGTTTCTGCTCATACTTCAGCTCCAACATGCAGTCAATAAGAACAGCTCCTCCAAAATAGATTCCTAATTGTCCTGTCAGTATTTCAAAAGAAATATTGAACAGAAGAATTTAGAAATGTCTATGTAAGTTAATTCTGCGTTCGCCATTATTTTGTAAAATTGGCTTCAGATTTATTCTGCTCATTATTTGTAACAAGATTATAAATACAGATAGCCTGGAATTTTCCAGCCATTCACACCCCACTGCAAACAAGGTTGGAGGATTTGGCACTCCGCCAAATCTCCATCCATTGCAGCAGGACTAGAGAGTCCACTGGTGTGAATGGCTGGAAGATTCCAGTCCTTTTTACAATGTTTTCTGCAAAATAAGAACAGAAAAATTCTAAAAGATCAAGGAAATGGTTTTAAATTGGGTTTATTTCTTTAACCATATTATGATCAGATAAGGAAAGCTCCCCTCTTTTGCCCCTCCTCGAGCAGAGTGATCTGTTCACTGCAGGAGTCTTGCCTGCTAGTTGAAAAGAAATGGAGAGACACACGCGCTGATTGTCTTGTCCATCAGGCAGTTAAGGGACACCGGCAGGCCTTCCTCCATGTTAAGGACCATGAAAGGTGACTTCCCGATCACTAAGAGTTGCCAGTCAGTGAGAGCCCAGCAGCTCTTGCACTTGGCAGCACCAATAAAGATGTTGGGGATGCTGGTGGCGTAACATCGACCACCCCCACTCAAGTGCCAGGAATGAGGAGTGAATCAGGTAAAGGATACTGGGGGGGGCTCTTGAGTGGTGGAAGATGGGTGGCCATACAGTTCAGCAGCAAGGATGAGAGAAGTGACCAGTTTTCACTACTGGGAGAGTGTCGAATAAAGGGATATAGCTCCAAGATAAAGGGCTAGTCATTTAAAACCGCATAGAAATGTCTTCTTTTAGAGGCGGTGAATCTCTGAAATTCTCTGCTCCAAAGAGTAGTGGAGGCTAAATTAAAACGCAGACGGATAAATATACAAATATTTGATAGATCAAGGAATAGTGGGTTACGGGCAAATGGCACAGAAAAGGAATTGAGGCAGGCACAGATTAGCTGTGATCTTATTGAATGGTGGGGCAGGCTTCAAGGACCTGGTGGTCTACTCCTGCTTCTAATTCTTGCGTTCTTGATTAACTGTCAGGGGCTACCCATGTTCCTTGATCATGCACAGATTAGTGCAGATTTAGAGATCCCCACACTCATCTCCATCTGATATTCAGCCTACACAGCTTTAGCACACAGGTCAGATAGCAAAATGGTAGAACAAGGGTCAGTGCTTTCGGAAACAAAACATATGGGGGGATGCTGGTTAGGCAAACATATTTATCAAAATGGAGTTCAGAGTTCATTGTCGGAAGTTGCTGAACTCAATGTTGCATCCAGAAAGTTGTAAAATACTTAATTGGAAGATGTGGTGCAGTCCTTCCAGTTTGCATTCGACATCACTGGAATGTTGTAGCCGACGTGATGTGGAGGTGCCAGCGTTAGCATAGGGTAAACACAGTAAGAAGTTGGCCACATCAGATTAAAATCCAACAAGTTTATTTGGTATCAAAATCCATTAGCTTTCGAAGCGCTTGCTGCTCCTTCATCAGGTGAGTAGGAATTCTATTCACAAACAGGGCATATAAAGGCATAAACACAATTTATAAAATAATGGTTGGTATGCAAGTCTTTACTCTTCCTGACAAAGGGCAGCAAGCGCTCCAAAAGCTGGTGGATTTTGCCACCAAATAAACCTGTTGGACTTTAACCTGGTGTTGTGAGACTTCTCACTATGTTGTAGCAGAGCCAGGACAGAAATATAGGCATGAGATCATGCCTGTGGATTGAGTGAAGGTGTTCTGGAAAACGTTCACTCTGTCTATGTTTAACCTCCTCAGTGGAGAGGAAACTGCGTTGTGAGCAGTGAATACAAAGGACTAAATTGAACAAAGTCCAAGTGTATCACTGCTCCTTCTGTAAGGAGCGTTTGGGCCTTAGATGGTGAGAAGGGAGCAGTTAAAGGAGCAAGTGTTACACCTGTGATTGCATGGAAAGGTGCAGTGAGAAGAGGATGAGGTGGGGAGGAGTGATAGAGGATTTTGATTTGATTTGATTTATTAGTGACACATATATTAACATACAGTGAGAACAGGAAACAAGAGACTGCAGAATTTAGTGATACAGTCATAGCTAGGATGTTGAGAAAGATTAACTTAATGCAGGTAAGTCAATTCAAAAGTCTGCCAGCAGCAGAGAAGAAGCTGTTCTTGAGTGGTATGGTACGTGACCACAGACTTTTGTATCTTTTTCCCGAAGAAAGAAGGTGGAAGAGAAATGTCAGAGTTGCGTGTGGTTCTTAATTCTGGTGGCTGCATTGCCGAGGCAATGGGAAGTGTGGACAGAGTCAGTCGATAGGAGGCTGGTTTGCGTGATGGATTGGGCTATGTTCATGATCTTTTGTAATTTCTTGCGGTTTTGGGCAGAGCAGGAGCCATACCAAGTTGTGGACAAGGAGTGAACCACGGTATTATGGAGAGAATGGTTTCTATGGAATGCTGACAAGTGAGGAGAGGGGAAGATGTATTTGGTGATGGCGTCATGCTGGAGTTGGGGGGAAATCATAGAAGATGATTTCCTTTGAATGTGGAGGTGGTGGGGTGAAAAGTGGGAACAAGGGGGACTCCCACAAGGGAGATGAGGGAAGAAGTGTGGTAGATGGGTGGGACAATTGAGGGCCCTACTATCCACTATCACAGTAGATAGGGACACTTGGCATCAGAAGCGCCATCTTGGAACAAATGCGACAGAAGAATCACACAAAATGAAAACGTTGACTCTATTTTCTCTTTCAACATTTTTTTTCCTAGAATATTGTTGTTTTCTCTTTTAAAAATAAACATGGTCAGTAATGGAATGAATATGTTTATACATTTAACTGCTTCAGAAATTATTGAAACATTTTTCATATCTGTAGAGCAATTTTACAACACTTATGATAATCATTGCAGTGTGTTTCATATGCACTTGTCAGCAGGTATTTGAGCTGAAGGAGTACACTACTCCTTCACTGCAGATGGTGATGAGTCCTGTTTATTTGCTGGGGCGCCTGTCATAGATAGCAAAGGCTTCGTTGCTTTATTGCCCTTAAATATTATTTACGTATTGGTGCTTGTTTGTAATATTTTCTGCTTTTTACATTATCTTATCTTCAACCTTGACAATAGCAATAAATCAAGAATGGCTTAACTTTCTTGAGAATATAAATATTCAATTATGCTATATTTAAAAGCCACTTTCATGCATTAGCTCAGTATTGTCCTTTTGCAAAAAGAGAAATTGTGGATAAATGAAGAATGAAGTCTCAACTCTGATATGGAATTTTTACTGTTTTTTATTCACCAACTGGTATTTTAGATGTATGAAATCTTGAAAGATTCTGTTATGAATTTTTCATCAATCTGTGATGGAGATATTAACGGTATTTTGGCTTCCTTGTTTTCCCATGTTTTATGCTGATTTAGAAAAATCCATAGTCAAAGCAGCATTATGAGAGTGTATAGTGACGTTATTGAATTTTGTGCAGCGCTGTTTCAAGATTTATTAAAGACTATAAACAATATCGGTGAATCTGGTTTTCTGGGCTCAGTTGCCATGACAAAATGTTCCATCAGATGTTATCTTGCAGGTTGTGAAGGATCAAGAGATTTTTGAAAATGTTCAGCATTCTAATGGAATTTTGAGGAATGTAATAGTTACCAATGGCCAAAAGCTGAGCAGAACTAACTATATAAATATTGTCACTGCAAGAATCCATGGCAAGTAACTCGCTCACTCCCCCCCCCCCCCCCCCCCCCCCCCAACACACACACACACACACACACACAAAAGCCTATACACCATCAACAAGGCTTAAATTAGGATGGAATGTTCTCCACTTGCCTGTATGAGTTCAGCCCCAAAGACACTCGAGAAACTCAATGCCATTATGCCAAAGCAACTTGCTTGATTGGCACCCTTTCCACAAACATTTACTTCCTTTACCACCAACGCATGTTGGCAGCAGTGAGTACCATCTCCAAGATGTAGAACATAGAACATTACAGCACAGAACAGGCCCTTTGGCCTTCGATGTTGCGCCGACCAATATAAAAAGCAATGACCCTCCAAACTAAACCATTCCCTTCTCTTCCATATACTTATCAACTAACCTCTTATATGCCACCAAACTTGGCGCATCTACAACTGCCGAAGGCAGGGCATTCCACTCCCGAACCACCCTTTGGGTAAAGAACCTACCTCTGATATCCGTTCTATAACTATCACCCCTTAATTTAAAGCTGTGTCCCCTCGTGCTAGCTTTCTCCATCCTAGGAAAAAGGCTATCACTGTCCACCCTATCTAAACCTCTAATCATCTTATATGTTTCGATTAGGTCCCCTCTTAGCCGCCTCCTTTCTAACGAAAACAACCTCAAATCCCTCAGCCTCTCTTCATAAGACCTGCCCTCCATACCAGGCAACATCCTGGTAAACCTCCTCTGTACCCTCTCCAATGCCTCCACATCTTTCTTATAATGTGGGGACCAGAACTGCACACAATACTCCAAGTGCGGCCGCACTAGAGTTTTGTACAGTTGCAACATGACGTTGCGGCTCCGAAATTCAATCCCCCTACCAATAAAAGCTAAGACTCCATATGCCTTCTTAACAACCTTATCGACTTGACTGCCTACTTTCAGGGATCTATGCACAAATACACCAAGATCCCTCTGTTCATCAACACTATTAAGAATCCTACCATTAACCCTATACTCTACACATTTATTATTCCTGCCAAAGTGCATTACCTCACACTTTTCCACATTAAACTCCATTTGCCACTTCTCGGCCCAGCTCTGCAACTTGTACTGCAGGATTTCATCAAGACTCCCTCACAAGCAGGACAAGGGCAGAACATAGATGGGAATAACACCATCAGGAAGCTTCTCTCCAAAATCACTCAAAATCCTGACTTGGAAATACACCACTATTCCTTCGCTGTTGCTGGGTCAAAATCCTGCAATTCACTACCCAATAGCATTGTTGATACACAGGGATTCCAGTGGTTCAAGAAGAAAGCTCACCGCTACCTTCTTGATGACAATTTTGGATGAGCAAAAAATGGTCATTCAGCAAGCAATATCCACATCCTGTAAATGAATTTTTAAAAAATATTGCTACTCTTCCTTAAGCTTTGCCCATGGGGTCACCACAATGCTGGTTGATCACCTTAATGTCAACCATAATTTTTTGGATTCAGAGAGTAGTTTTATGTTGGGATATCCTTCCTGCCGTAAACATTGCCCATTTAAACAGGGCTGGGAAGCAGACGATGATTGAGCAGGAGTGGCTCCTATGCTTACCACTTGCGACAGATATGTTGAGAGGATTTACGGGTTAGCAGTCATCCTGTTTGACCTGTTGAAGCACCTTTCTTAGTCAATGAGTCCAGGAATTGGATGCAAACTCATTCAGGATCAGATGTTGCCTTGTGATGCTCAGCACTCCAAGACCTCAACAATGGTGGTATTGTTACTATTTCATTAACTTCAAAATAAATTTGAACAAAAATCTGAAATTTTCCAATTGAGGTGATTTGTGTCAGTCCACTTTAAAATTTTTCAATATTTCAGACAATATAGCAAAAAGAGAAAATGCTTAAAAGTCTCAGCAGGTCTGATAGCATCTACGGGGAGAGAGTAGAACTAACATTTCAAGTCTGGATGATCCTTTGTCTCTTTGCTTTTATTTCAGCCAAAGTAATCTGTTTGACTCATCATTTCTAAAAAAGGAAATAAACACTGAACCATTGTTAAACTTCACAAATTTACACTAATGTTAAATTTTCATCTTTTCCTATATTTGCTACCAACATTTGCTATTCTATGTCAATGTCAGCAATTTTTGACCATAAAGATAGAATTGTCCAGTAGACTGACTAAGGGTTGAAATCTAGAAACCATCCTTTTACCTTAAGCTGCTGCAATGGGACACCCCAGATGAGGGAAGACCTCATTTAACTGGTTAATGTTAAAGCTCACCGGAGACTAGAGTGGCAGACCACATAGTCATGATTTTGATCAGCTGTAATGACCACATAATGAGTAAAAAGGGTAGATATTAACTAACTTTCATGAATTACTTTAAAGATGGTAGAACTGTGTTCAATGTTTAAAACCCCTAATAAAAAGAGGCTCTACAGGTCTCTTGGGGAACTCTGTGCAATCCTTACCACAGTAGAACACTGTTGTGTGCACTTGATGAACTGGAATAATAAAACTGCTTACAGTAATACTGAAAGGTCAGTGAAACTAGTGCCAGGATTGTATTTGCTTCCTTTTATTATCCACATTCAATTGCATTGAACAGGTTTATATATGTTTTCCAAAATAATAAGTTTTTTTCCACTTTATGATGCATATGACAGCTTTCAGTAATATTTGATTGCGTAATTACAGCCATAGAACCATAGATTTATGAAGGCACTTTCTTTTATTCTTTGACTTTAAACTGTATAATTTATTAAGAACACTTATACTGTTGTCCTTTTTGGTAATAAAGGACATGTTTTGATATCAATGAAAAAGAATGAGGTGTATTTTATTCCACCACTGGGCTGAGAGCACCAATCTAATTAGAGATATACAGTTTGAAACAAAATTTTTTTAACCATGGATGTATTCAAGCTGGTGCATATACAAATTAAAAATTGATACTAAATACCTCATTGATTATTTAGAATTGTCTCATGTATTCCTTTGTCAATATTGTAGAAGAATTTGAATCTGCTTGGAACCTCAAATCTTCATTGAGCTTAGTCAGGTTTTGATGCATACTCTGCCTTAATGCAGTAAATAGAAATAAAAATAATGATCCATTTTTCTTCTGGGCAGAGATATAACCTTCATTGAACAATTTGTTCTCAATTTTCTACAAGTTATGCAGAAAAGCTCAAAGTATTTATAGGCCTTAGTCATGCATACCGAATTTGATGATTCATTGTGGCATGACAAGTGTTTCTGTCAACAAGGCTCCAAGAAGTGAGGTCGCTTCTACAGAACACCTGATAGTAATTTGTTTACGATTAAGCATTTAACTCATCATCTATACGCTGAACTGTTTTTTTCCCTTCCGACTATCCCTCTTCAAAAGAAATCAACAAACACCAATCACAGATCTGGAATCTCATGTGCTGCAGCTCGGCAGAAAATGAAGAGTAAACTGGGCAAAATTGTTATGTTCAACCCTCATATGTCCCGGGAATGAATAATTTAACTATTTCATATGTTTTGATTGGCTTACAAATCACAAGTGAAGGCAGGCAACCTTAAATGTATGAACAGAGTCCCTAATCCAAATCCAACGTGCTTTATTTACACAAATAGGACATCTTACAGTGTTTAAGATAGGGGATAGTGTCTCCACTGATCTCTCAACCTGAGATACAGAGGTTGTGATATCAGGCTGTACCGTCAGTTGCATTTTCACAAAGAAATAACTTGTATTTCACTCTGTCATTGCTATTTAAATTTTATATAAAGTGATGTGAAAGTGGGGACTGTTTATAAACCTGGGAGACATAAGTAACTGCACTGCTTTTTTGCACAGCTGGATTGTGATCAAGTTAGATCATAAGGGATTTGATATATTTGGAATGAAATTAGATTATAAATAATAGGATACAAAGCTAGAAAATCTGGCATTAGGATGCAAGTTATCATTGTCAGGAGTAACAATGTGTACGCAGTGTTTTTTATTTGTCACGGTTTTGTCACTGGTATCACAGTTATGATTTCACAGTAAACCTGATTAGTGCAGCAAGCAAAGTTCCTGATACAATTGCTTAAAAAGTAATAGGGATTGACAAGGGCAATACTGTTGCATGACCTGAGCTAGAGTTAATTTCCTGGCTAGGAAACTAAATTGAAATGTGATGGTGTATTGCATGTCAGTGTCTTACCTGATGCATAGAACATAGAAAAACTACAGCACAAACAGGCCCTTCGGCCCACAAGTTGCGCTGAACATATCCCTACATACTAGGCTTATCTATAAACCTCTATCTTACTAAGTCCCATGTACTTATCCAAAAGTCGCTTAAAAGACCTAATCGAATCTGCCTCCACTATCACTGCCAGCAGCCGATTCCATGCACCCATTACCCTCTGAGTGAAAAACTTACCCCTGACATCTCCTCTATACCTACTCCCCAGCACCTTAAACCTGTGTCCTCTTGTGGCAACCATTTCGGCCCTGGCATCATGATACGCATCTTGTTTTTGCGTTACGCTGGTCTTAGAATTGAAATACAAATTCAGTTAAGTTGTCAACATTTATTATCAAAGTTTGTACCTTTCCAAAGCATCATTTTAAATGCAAGTAGCGGTTGGGAGGATAAAATTATTTCACAGGGAACTTTAAAATATGAATAGTTCTATCAACATTATTTCTCAATGCTAAATAATATACATGTTATTCAGTATACAAATTAAAATCCTTTTAGATGCTGCTTGTATTCAGTTGCAATCTGTTACCTTTTTAAAAAAATAACCCTCTGGCAATACTTTAAAGCATGTAGCATTCTGTATTTTGGGCCAATATTACAAGAGTCCTGCCTCACAAATGGAAGTGCAACACAGCACAATTCCTGGCAAATGATTAAGAAAAGGGCATAACTCGTGCCAAATTCTGGCAATGCTGTCATGAGCAGATTGGAGAATAACAGCCAGAGACTGACCCAGTTGGTAGGTGGGTAGATAGTTGGGAGAAGTGGGTAGGCAACAATGTTACTTTGCAGTCCAGACATGCACTTGTGCATCCCCTTGTCTCTGAAAAATAATTAAAGGCTCACCTTTTAGTGCCCTATTTGCTTTATTGCCTTGTGACAAATTGGGCAGTAATGATGTCAACAATGTCAGCAATGTTTTTCCTTTTGCTGCAGTTTTATTAGTTCAGTCAGAGATATGATTTAACAGAAGATCTAATTAATGAATTGCTTAAGGCTACAGATAAAACCGAACCATCTGTTAAGTGTGGACAGGGCACACATGTTGCACATCCATCGAGTTATCTGCCAAAATTGCAATTGGCATCTCATGTATAGGAAACCCATTTTCATGTTACAGAGACTCACTGCTGAAACAGACTGATGAAAATAGAGTGATAAACTAATTTTGATAACCAGCAATCTTGTTTGTGCTGCATGGACAGTCCAAGATTCCAGATTCAGTTTCCAGTCTACGCAAGTTAACTCAACTTAGCTAGGGCACTGGTTGAGGTGAAATCATTGGCCTTACTGCCTCAGGAGTAGAAGAATTAGCTAGGAACCATGCTTTCAATCAGTGCAAAATGACTGGTAATAGGTAATACACGTGTTGCGTGTTGGGAGAGGGCAGGACTGTACTTGGCCACATTGTTGCCCCTGCTTGAACAGCCTTTTGTCCTTGATATCTTTGCTCATCTACAATGCATGCCTATTTGTGCAAATGTGCTAAGGAGCTTCTGGTATCAGGGAACCAAATACCCATACCTTTATGATAGCATGAAAGGAAACACAAATAAAGATGTACATTCTCTGACTTATTACAGGTATCCTGTGCTACCCTGAAGAATCTAGTAGAGAAGGTCTTGGGTGGGGGCGGGGCAGGGCAGGGCAGGGTGGGGGGAGGCATGTGGAAGTAATGGTGTAGACTTATCCACTGGCCTATGGTTGGGTGGAAAAGAGTGCGGCACTCAAGCCTCCCAAAGTTAACATTGAACAGATCAGGGTCAGAGTGGGGATGGTGAGCTTTTACTAATTATTTTTAGGGCCTCTGTTTCCACCTGGTGGAAAATCAGCCTCTTGATTTCTTTTATTTATTTGTCAGATCTTTTAGCTATTCAGTATTAATGGATATAATTCACATTTCTGTCCCTCATTAAAGGTATACTCCACTTCAGATATTTTACATGCAATTGTTAGTTGTTCTTCATTGTGCTGAACAGTGAGAGAAAAAAAATCAAATGACAAATTTGTTTTTATCAGTGTTTTGAAATCATTCGTTACAGGTGAAGCTGAGCAGCAGCAAACAAATTATTCCTGTTGGATATTAATGCGGTACAAAGTCGATTGTTAAAATGTTATTAGGTTGTAATGTTTTAATTGTTTTTTTTATGTATGCAAATTTGTTCTGGCACTATAAAGGAGAGCACACACTTCTCAACTGATTGGCCCTTGATCCACGAGTTGCTTATCACTCATGGGTCTGAATTAATGTGATAGAAGGTCATCAGTTCTTTGTTTTGGGGCTCAAGATGGAATCGTAATGTGGATGTATGGTTACTCTATTGCAATGATACTTTCCATTTTACAGTGAGGAAATGATCAGTAAAGCATTATTTGAGAAGGGATCAGAATCTTACAGCATAGAAATTGCTCGTGTGACCTGTCAAGTCTGTTCTAGCACTCTGAAGCAGCAAGACATGTTTAGTTCCAAGTCTTTGCCTTTCCTACATATCCTCATCCTAAAATATTTGTCAAATTCCCTTTTCAACATTGCTTTCCACCCACTTTTTTTTTCTGGTGGGTTGTTTCAGATCCCAACAACTGAACGAAAAGGTTTCACCACACTCCCCCCTAGATCTTTTGCAGATAATTTGAACCTATGATTTTGAGCTATTGACCTATGTGGCAGACGTGGTAGTTTATTTCTCTTTGTTTTTTACCATCTCAAAAATCTTGAGGTGACCACAACGACTTCTATTCCCAGGACAACATTACCAACTTTTCAATTTCTCATACTTGGAGTCCTTCACCACTAATAACATCCTGATAAACCTTCTCTGTACACTTCCTAAGGCCTTTGTTCACAAGGATAGCACAGTGGTTCGCGTTGCTTTCTCACAGTTCAAGGAATCTGGGGTCAATTCCATCTTTGGATAACTGCGTGGTGTTTGCATGTCCTCCCCATGTCTGCGTGAGTTGCTTCCGAGTGTTCTGGTTTCCTCCCTCAGCTCAAAAGTGTTTAAGTTACATGGATTAGCCATAGTAAATGTATGGGGTTATTGGGATAGGGCGGGGGAGAGGGTCTGGGTAAGATACTCTGTTAGAGTGGCAGTGCAGACTCAATGAGCCGAATGGTCTCTTCGGGACTGTGATTCTATGAATACTCCAGCTGAGCCTAACCAATGATTTTTAAAACTCTAGCATAATCTTTTTGCTTTAATATTCTTTCTCCATTTATTTGCTTAAGTAACCCATCAACTTTTTAAACCAACTGCAAACCACCTTCCACCCAGCAAAAGGAGGGATGGTGTTGGGCGGGGAGGCATTCATCCAACTTCATCCTTTTCATAACTGAGGCAATTTTGTATCCAAATTTTGTCCCCTTAATCCTTAGGACTTCCACCTTTGATTTATTATTGTCACGTATTGGTGTACAGTGAAAAGTACTGTTTCATGTGCGCCATGTAGACAGAGTATACCATTCATAGAATACCTAGGAGAGAAGGAAAGGAGAGCATGCAAGATGTAGTGTTATAGTCATTGGTAGGGTGCAGAGAAGGATCAACTTAATATAAGGTACGTTCACCAAAAGTCTGATGGCAGCAGGGAAAAAACTGTTAAGTCGGCTAATCCTTGACCTCAGACCTTTGTATCTTTTTCCTGAAAAAAGGTGGAAGAGAGAATGTCTGAGGTGCGTGGGGTCCTTGATTATCCTGGCTGCTTTTCCAAGGCATTGGGAAGTGTGAAGTGTAATAATAAGTTTTAATAATAAGCCTCCTGTGTGCATTTGATACCTTGATATAGAATCAGGAATGACAGTGGTATTGATTAAGATTGTGGCATGGAGCAAGTTAGCATCTTAACTGAAGAAGGCTTGATAAGCAGTTGCTGTGGATAATTCAATGATAAGCCTGGATTAATTATTTGCGATATTTTGTTAAATTATGCTTCCAACATAAACTGGGGGTTAAAATTCAAATTGCCTTGTTTGTAAGGGCAGAAAACACCATTGCGTTTGCGTTCATTTATCGCTACGATGAACAATTCACTTTTGATGTTTATGAATATTGACTTATTATTGTAAGTGGGGACGAAGGTTAAATTACACAGAAGACATTGTGTCTATGTTGAGCATACTTCTCTTTCCATATTTTGCTAATCTTGACAGAATATGTTGCTCACTGGTGACTGGGGTCTTGGTCACATAATCAATATTCAATCAAGACTTCAGTAGGGAACAAATGGATCGATGTTTTATCGTGGCAATAATGACTTTGGATACATTTAGGTCAGATATCAGTAAAGCTGTAATTGGAATCCGCGTTGATGGATGAATTAATAAAAGAATTTAATGTTGGCATAGTGTAACAATTTTATAACTAGGCTTTTAAAAAATTCTGAGAAAAAAATGGGCATATTGTAGACATTTTCCTGTGGTGCAGTATGATTTATTGTAATTAATTCTTGAAAGAGTCTGGGCGGTGACAGTTGATGTAATTCACACAGCTAAGCACTATTTTATTCTTCATTTGAACTTATAAAAATATTCAAGGTCATTGTCCTTTGGAGATTAAACAAAATTCTGTTTTCAGCTGCAAGTGATCCTGGGTTTCATTGCTGTTATGCAGAATATGAAGAGAGTTGAAGTGGTCAAACATATTTATTTGCTAAAATGGATTATCTGTGTAATCTAAATAACTTGGTAGCATATATTCATACCTCTTCAATGATGGCTTCAAATATTTACCAAGAGTACAATGGTGTATAAACCAGATTTGTTTGATATATGTATGGTCAGTAATAGTATGGAAACTTTTGAATGGCAAAACCAATCTTTGTTTTGAAATCACCGCAGTTTTGCAGTTATATTAGATTTCCAAATAATCAGCTTTCATTGAAGGTTGCAAATGTACAGCTTGTTGTGGGATTAAACCTTTTGCTAAAATGTATGTTAAATAGATTTAGAATTTTAATGTACAGAAAGACTGATTTTAACGTCTTACTTGTCCATGTGCTGCTGAGTACCCTGCCACTGTGCATTTAACATATAAATCAAGGCTGATGCTCCAATACTGTACTGAGGGATTGCACCAATGTTAGGGGTGCCACCTGTTAGATCAAATGTAAAACCTACTTAGGTGGATGTAAAACTGATCATAAAACTACTTTGAAAATGAACAAGAATTTTTTTCCCCAGTTTCCTGACCAATACTTTTCCCTTAAGCAGCCATCATAAATAAAAAGGTTGAGATTGTCTGTTTATTCTTATATTGCCCTTAATGGGAGTCTACTGTGTGCAAACTGGCTGCTGCCTTACCTACCTTACATTTGTGGAGATGCCAGCATTGGACGGGGGTAAACCCAGTAAGAAGTCTCACAACATCAAGTTCAATCCAACATGTTTATTTAGTAGCAAAAGTCACTAGCTTTCAGAGCGCTTGCTGTCCCTTCAGCAGGTGAGTGGGAATCCTATTCACAAACAGGGCATATAAAGACACAAACTCAATTTACAAACTCATGATTGGAATGCAAGTCTTTACAGCTGATCAAGTCTTAAAGATACAGACAATGTGAGTGGAGAGAGCATTAAGCACAGGTTAAAGAGGTGTGTATTGTCTCCAGCCAGGACAGTTACTGAGATTTTGCAAGTCCAAGCAATCATGGAGGTTACAGATAGTGTGACATGAACCAAGATCCTAGTTGATACTGTCCTCATGTGTGTGGAACTTGGCTATTAGTCTCTCTGCTGCTGTTGTGTGTCATGAAGGCTGCCTTGGAGAAGGCTTACCCGAAGATCAAATGCTAAATGCCTGTGACCGCTGAAGTGTCCCCCAACAGGAAAAGAACACTCTTGCTTAGTGATTGTCCAGTGGTGTTCATTCATCCATTGTTGTAGCAGACCATTCAGATGTTTGCAAAATCTCACTAACTTTCCTGTCTGGAGACAATTCGCATCTTTTTAATCTGTGCTTAACACTCTCTCCACTTACACTGTCTGTACTTTAAGACTTGATTACTTGTAAAGATTGCATTCCAATTATTATTTTTTCAATTGAGTTTGTGTCTTTATATGCTCTGTTTGTAATAGAATTCCCACTCACTTGATGAAGGGGCAGCGCTCTGAAAGCTAGTGGCTTGTGCTACCGAATAAACCTGTTGGACTTTAACCTAGTGTTGTGAGATTCTTATTGTATTTCCTACATTACAACAGTGACGACATTTCAAAAGTATCTCATCAGCTGTTGAGGGCTGTGAAATGGTGATCATAAAAAGGACTTTAAAAATACAAGTCTCTTCATTTTTTCATACATTACCATACTTAGATTTTAATATCACCCCATGTTCTTTCATTTAGCTGTGTTTGCGATAGAATGTGATAACTATGTTTGGAAAGAGAAATGTCAACTTCATTTTGTAATTGGGAACAAAACAAATGTTCTGAAGAATGATGTTATCATATGTTCATAGCCATTAAAATGCTTTACATAACTGAATATCACCTTATATTGTTGACTTTGAAATTCAAAATGTAGATTTCAAATAATTGGATGTATTACAGCAAATGTAAGTGCTGCTGTTCATGGTACTTCGGATAAAATACTCCTACTTTGAGACTATGATTTCAGTGGGACAGTGCCTTTGTGTCCGTGACCTGCTGTTTCTAAAAAGCAAAGGCTAAAACTCATCTAACACCTTGAACAGCAGATCTCGCAGCAGTGAAATAATTTTGACACTAGTATTTTAACATAACAACAGTAGTCATTGTTATTATGCAGTAAATACAACAGCCAATTTATGCATAGTCAACTCTTATAAACAAATAGTAATGTGGTAATGAGCACATAATCTGTTCCTGTAATGTTGATTGAGGGATAAATATTGGCCAGAACACTGGGAATAAGTTTCCTACTCTTCTTTGCAATCGTGCCATGGGACACTTTGCAATAAGTTGAGGAAGAAGACAGAACTCTAGTTTAATGTTTCATTCAAAAGATTGCACCTCTGCAAATGCAGCAGCTAACACAGAATCAAGAGACTCTATAGTGCAGAAGGAGGATTGAGTCTGCATCGGCAACATTTCTACCCAGGCCCTATCTCTGTAACCCCTTATATTTACCCTACTAATCCCCCTGACTCTAAGGGGCAATTTAGCGTGGACAATCCATCTAATCCACACATCTTTGGACTGTGGGGGGGCTATCGCACCCGGAGCAAACACACGTGAACACAGGGAAAACGTGCAAACTCCACACAATCACCCACCCAAGGCTGAAATTGAACCCAGGTCCTTGGTGCTATGACTGACCTTGTAAGCAAATATCAATGATAACCCACTACCATCGGACTGGCCTTGGTGCTGTGACGCAGCAATGCTAACCACTGTGCCACAATGCTTCCTCAGCAATGTACTTGTGTGCCAATGTAGATTTTTGTACCAAAATGTAAATCCAAATCTTGACTTGGATAATAGTGCCACCAACTAAGCCACAGCTGACTCTGTAGTATTCATAATTGACCTACATGAAAATCACAATTGATAAGATTCTATTCTTTATTCATTCTGAAATTCTAAAGAATTTTTTAATAAATGTGCTTCAGTAGTTAACAGAGGAAGTCTTCTTCTTTGTCTTTTAATCTCTGATCATATTTTCTACATCAGTGTATTAGAATACACTGATTATCCTAGTTTTTCTTGCAAGTCATTAAAATTGATTCAGTACAGTACATCTCATCAACCTTGAAAAGTTGGCTATTCAAATTTTACAAACCGATGCAGTATCAGAATTATATTTTATCAATTTGCACTTCAACCTGGGGTTATTATCATGCACAAGTGAAATTCTGGCAACTCAAAACTGTTGTCCCTTTGACGTCATGTCAGATAGGAAGTTGATGAAAAATATGAAACATTTATTAGTGTCTTACATTAACACTGCAATGAAGTTAGTATGGAAATCCCCAAGTCACTACAATATTGCACCTGTTCAGGTACACAGAGAGAATTTAACATGGCCGATCCACTTAATCAGCACAAATTTCAGAGTGTGGGAGGAAACAGGAGCGGCCAGAGGAAGCCCAAGCAGACAAAGGGGGAATGTGCAGTCTCCGCGCGCAGATAGTGACCCAAACCAGCATTCAAACCCAGGTCCTTGGTGCTGTGAGGCGGCAGTGCTAACTGCTGTGCCACCATATCTCTGGGTCTTCTGATCAATGAGGAGAAATCCCACCAACGTAAACTTCCAGATAGTGAAGGAGTTCTGTGCTGCCTCTGGGCAGGTTTACAGTCATTCATGTGAAATGCCCGATTCTCTTTTCAAGGATGGTAAAGCACACTGACACTGCCCATGCAATATACTATAGTCCTCTTTGAGCTAGTGTTATGGACTGCTATATGTGCGGCTGCTACAACTGATCTTTGCTGCACTGGTCTTCATAGCTGATCACTGATCAAAGAATGTTCAGTACCTTTCACAAGACTCTGTACTCGACTGTGGTGTACAGTTTCATCTTATGTAACTGGCCTTGAAGCATATGGGTGACTAAATAACCATAGTCTTCTACATCAGTAACCAAGAGTGAAACAGATAGGTCAGGCAGGCATAAATACATTTATAATTAATTGTGTTTCATGAACTTGCTACTAAATGCTCCCTATATTAAAAGCAATGAAAGAACAAAATGAAATACTGTATAATAACTTACTGTATTATGCTGTTGTGTTATAAACCTATGGCGATGTATGGAAATATGCCATGCCTAACATGCAGCTACAAATCATCTACATCTGAAATTATTAAATAAGTCATAACGTTTGAGTATCCAAATAGGCCTCACGTCAGTAATAATTGTACAAACATGCAGGGGTTCCGAATGACATTTTGAGAATCATAATATGCACTGTGTGAAAACCAAGGGGAAAAGTTGTTTAAATTAGTTTATTTGTTTAAACAAAACAGAAGCTGCTTCAAGAAAATGATCCTGTTTTGATGTAACAGCACTGAACTGTGGTGCAAAGAAATTGCAGGTTTATTGCTCTGTGCCAGGGAAACAAAGGCATGGGTTACTGAAGCGAAACGATAGAAATGCAAATGTGCTATTCAAATTGGCTCCTGCAGCAGTGTCCTTCCCATGAGTCTGCGGTGAAAAATTCATTCTGCAAGCAGCTCGTAGAGACAAAGGAACAGCAGGCCTGGTTCATTGTTTCTGCAGTTCATCCCAATCTGTGGCTGCATCAGCCTTTTCGTACCCTTTGAACTTTAAAATGCCCAATTTCTGTTCCAAGTGGCGTGTAATAAAAAGAGTGGACAGCTAATATAAAATGTGAATCCATTTGCAGCTTTATGATTGCATTGCTTATACCGGAGATCTCAGTGGGGGTTAATCACATGACCCTCTTTGCGCTATGGAAATAAGAGCTCCATTTTACTGACAGCTCAAAGAAGGAAGGAGAAAGTGATTATGAAAATGGACCACAGTTCATTTTTTCGTACACGAGCCGGAAGGAAAAATGGCACAAAGCTGCCTGCTTTTTATATCTTTAACTAACTTACCCAAGTGCAGCATTTGTGGCAGTTATTATTATTGCCCCACTTTAGTCAGTTTAATTTTTTCTTGGTTCTCTTTCTTGCGGGATGCTGGTCACTGCTCAGATGGTGGGTTGGATGAGGGCTTGATTAATCTAGAGTAAGTTAAATTTTTGCTTTATTGTTTCACCCACCAGCTGCAGTGAATCATGTCTTTGTCTTGTCATCTCCAGAAGAGAATCGGCAAGACTCAACCAGCTGGAGGAAATACTGGGCAATTTGGAACACAAACCTTTGCCCTTCTAGTTGAAAGCCAAGCACATAACAGCTTGTGGCAGCAGGTTTACTCATATTACATTAAAACAGAATCAGGAAAATGTTAGCTATTAGAGCAGCAACATCATGGAACACCTTAAGGCATCCGATGAAAGTGTTATCATCAAACATAGCAACACTGGCACTGAGACATGCAAGGTGAAGGACAATTTTCTCAGGGTTGGTTCTTTTTTGTTTATAATTTCATAAGATGTAGATATCACTGCCTTGGTCACCACTTTATAGCCCATCCCCTCATTGATCTTGCAGAACAAGTAGTAAGGCGCCTACTTGAACAGCTGCAGTCTGTGTGATGTAGATACACCTGCAATGCTATTCAGAGGAGAGTTCCAGCGGTTTGACTCAGCAATTGTGAAGAAACAGTGAAATAGTCCTAAGTCGGGATGCTGCACATCCCGACTTGGGACTTGAAGGGGAGCTTGCAGGTTGTGCAAATGTATCTCTTGCCCATCTATGTGGTAGAGATTGTGGCTTTGGAAGGAGCCTTTTGTGAGTTGCTGCAATGCATCATGTAGATTTTGCATGTTGCTGTCACTATACATCAGTGTGGAAGGAATTAGTGTTTAAAGTGGTGAATGAGATGCCAATCAAGCAGGCTGTTTTGTCCTTGATGTTGCTGAGCTTCTCAAGTGGTGTTGGAGCTGCACTGAACCAGACAATTGTAGAATATTCCATCACACTCCTGATTCAACCCTTGCGGATGGTGGACAGGCTTTGGGAGTCAGGATTTGTGTCAGTCATCAGCCTCTGACCTATAGCCGCAGTATTTAATTGCTTGGCCAATGGTAACTCTGGGAATGTTGATAATAGGAAATTCAGTGATGGCAATACCATTGAATAGCAAGGAAAGCTGATTAAATACTCCCTTGTTTGGTCCCTGGTGCTGGATAGCAATATTAACCCCACTGTGCTGTGTTCAACATGGAGGATTACTGATTAATTCGCTGAGCCAGAGGTGGGGTAAAGAAATGCACTGGAAGCCTCTTCACATCTTGAGGTATGAGAGATTTAAGGCAGAATTCTAGAGCTAGCCATTTAGGTCAGCAGCTAAATGCAAGGTCACCAGTGTTGGAGCAATTCAAATTATACATGCGCAGGTATTACCAAAGCTTTCGGTATGGATAATCTCGCAGAAGAGTTCTTAACATTTAGCTCTATGTATTGTGCTTGTTTGTGAAATGTTCAGGATTGGGCGTGATTCCTTACCTGTTAGCTAACATTGAAACAACTGTAACACCAAGCATTTATGAAGCAATTCCTTGTGTCTTCAGAATAGCATTAACAAGACTTTAGTAAACTGCAGCTAAACTTAATCAGTTTATGCAAAACCTAATCAGAACCACAGGTCAATGGCACTGTAACCAAGTAGCAGCATCTGTGCTGAATTGGCCAAATTGGATCTAGTATATTAACTTGCAAAACCCAATTTCTACTTTATAATACCAATACATGTTTGACTTCTTTTTTCCTAGTTGCTGCCCTAAATAGAAAAAAAAACGCATACTTATGCTTTTCCTTGTGAACATGGATGACATTGAAAAAGCTGCTGTGGAGCTGGGTGGCATGAAGGCACTGCTGCCTCACCACGCCAGGGACCCAAGTTTGACTCCCGCCTTGGGTCATTGTCTGTGCAGAGTTTACACGTTCCATCCATGCCTGACTGGCTTTCATCTGGGGCTCCATATTCCTCCCATAGCCTAAAAGACATGCTGGTTAGATGCATTGAGCCATGCTAAATTCTCCCTCAGTGGACCCAAGCAGGTGCCAGAGTGTATCGACTAGGAGATTTTCACAGAAACTTCATTGCAGTGTTAATATAAGCCTACATGTGACACTAATAAATAAACTTTAAAACACTAAACAGTGATGATGTACATCAGGTAAAAGCAAAATACTGCGGATGCTGAAATCTGAAACAAAAACAAAAAATGCTGGAAAATTTTAGTAGGTTTGACAGCATCTGTGGAAAGAGAATAGCCAACATTTCAAGACTAGGTGGCCCTTTGTGAGAGCAATATTTAAGCTGGCTTACTATCAGAAAGAAAAGAGAAATAAATCAATACTCTGAATCAATGGTTCCTTCGCATGCTCTTCAGAGGGGCGTGATACACGTCAAAATTATTGCATCATGCACTATTTGTAAAGATATGAATTTATAGAAATTAAGATTTTATAGATTTTCAACTATACATACATAATCCAGAGGGATTCACGTTTAGAAACATAGCCTATTAGCATTCAGAAATGCTTGGATTGCATTGCTTTATAGTGACTGAAATTGAACAAGATACAGGTAACACCGTCCAATTAGCACAATATACTGTTTGTAGTAGCTTGTTAAATTAAGTCATCTATCTGATGAGTTGTTTTGGCAGCAATAAAAGAAAATTGACAGCCCTGCAACTATTCACTTGAAACATATATGCAATTATCATTTTTAGTTTTCATTGATAATTATCTTCATTATCTCTATACTTGAAATCTCAAATGCAGGACTTCTTGTTCTATAGACATAGTGGGCACAATTTTCTGAACTTTGTTCTTGTGAAATGTCAGGACCATTAGCAGGTCAGCAACCTGTTAGAATCTGCAGCAGGCATTTCTGTGCCTCTTCAACGGGGTTCTGGAATGAGCATCACCAGTTCTGGGCTCCCCCAGTAATCTGGGAAGAGGAGGCAGGCGGGCAAGATGACACACTGGATCTGTCATAGTAAATATTTCAAATGAATAGCACCTCTGCAAAGGTTAAAATGATCTCAAATGCATTTGGATTTTTGAGGCTGTAGCAGCCACAGGAACAGAGAGGTGACTTGAGAAGGCTGCTCCCAGAGTGTCTCAATCTTGACAAGCTCTGCATATGGGATCTGAGTGTCTAGATGATTTTCTTTCTCCCAGGGATGAGAGGAAGAACAGAATCTCAACAACCAAGCGGATGCAAATGGGAGCGTGGCCTCTCTCATCTGGAAACTGCACCAAAAGAATCCTGGACTTTTACATGGTGAGAATGCTGAGTGTCAGAGCAATTGGATAGTCAAAAGACTTTTCTCAGGATGGAAGAATCAGTTACTAGGAGACATAGGTTTAAGGTGCAAGAGGCATGGTTTAAAGGAGATATACAAGGCACGTTTTTTACACAGAGGATGGTGGGTGCCTGCAACTTGCTGCCGGGGAGGTAGTGGAAGTAGATACAATAGTGACATTTGAGGAAAGTCTTGACACATACGTGAATAGGATGGGAATAGTGGAATACGTTCCCAGAAGGATAGGGGATTTTAATTCAGTTGAGCAGTGTGGTTGGTGCAGGCTTGGAGGCGCAAGGGCCTGTTCCTGTGCTGTAATTTTCTTTATTCTTTGTTCAGTTTCCTGTTCTTAGCCCCAATTTAACTTTCCCAACCTTCTCCTGTGCAGCACTTCTCAAAACATTTGAATTTGCAGCCAAACTCATTCTGCTTTCTCCAGTGCTCTCCTCATAGCCCCATCTAAACAGATGTCAATCATTCTTCTTCTCGCCATATAGCACTCTCACACCTTTCTCTCAAGTCCACAAAATGATCCTTACCTGTTACCTACACAAGCCACTGATAACATAATCTTTTGCTTTATCACCTTCAAGTTGAAAAGAACACTGAACCTTGGGGAAAGGCAGAGACTCTCGGTCAAAAGAGAGACTGCCCACTGTTTACAGTCACCTTGCTGCCGCTGGTACTAAGTGCTCCCCTATCCCCGTGGGAAGAAAGTTTTGTTCCAGGAGGCCGCAGGTATCAGTAATTATATGTCATGAAAACCTGGGCATCATGGCTGCAGTGTTCACAAATGTTGTGACAGCTGATCCTCTGCCCATAGGCCTTTTGTTGGAGGTCTCTTCTTTGAACTGGTTCTCTTGTGTTCATCCCCACTGCCCTTTGGAGCAACATCTAGTTGAGAAGGAGCTCAATGCTACTGATGCCACTGTTGCCCTTGATGCTTGTTAGTATTGTTGCTGCTCCTCTAACTCCTAGTCTGAGTTGCAAGGTCGAACTGTGTAAGCTGTCCTCACCCAGCAGGGACGTTCAGTTGAAAGTGAGTGAAGAAGTTATCAATCACTTGTCAAGCATAGAAAGCACACTGAGAAGGAGTACTATGTGTAGCACTCCTTCACCTGGTTATGGCTAAAGCTCTTTATTCTCACTGATCAAATGCTTCTTATCCTCTTGTGCTCATTGAAGTCTCACTCACTGATGTGCACTCACCTTTGTGACCCTGGCAAGTTGCTGACAGCTCTGAAAGTAGGTCTACTAGCTTTTGAAGCCAGAGTCCTCGATTAAAATAAAACTTAATGAGCTATTTGAATTTTTCATCATTTACTTGATAGTTACTCAGGTGTCCCTCACTTGCCTTCAAATGTGAATGGTGAGATAGTATTGGGTCCTGATCTAATATCATTTATTTTGGGTGATAGTACATTGTGTCAGATAGCAGGGTGATTACACAAATAATAGCATAATACAGCTGATGATTTATTATACACCCGTAAAGACCTTTTCATTTATGGGATGTAGCTGAATCAGCATTTATTGCCCATTCCTAATTTCAGAGGGCATTTAAGAATCAACCACAATGCTGTGCATCTGGACTCGCATGTAGGTCAGTTCAGGAAAGGACAGCAGACTTCTTTCCTCTAGAGGACATTACTGGACCAGATAGGTTGTTATGACAATAGACACTGATTTTATGGTTATCATTCCCCTTTCAGTTCCAGATTTTTCTTGAATTCAAATTGTCTCTGCAGTAGTAGGATTTGAACTGAGGTCCTCAAAACATTATGAGCTTAGTGACAATACCACTAGACCACAACCTCCCCTTCTTTTGACATTTTGGTCAAACTCGGTGGTCTTTATTTCTCATTACTGTTCTACTTCAGTGCTTTAATTTGATTTTTTTTTCAGTTCTTTCTCCAGTTCTCTACACTATCCAGTCTCCAAATAATTTTATCATCGAGCCTTGGGTTAGCTCACCAACATAGACACATGGGATGTCACAATAATTGCTGTTTCTCCCAGCAATACTAAAGCATTATCTCACATCGTTTGTAAAGATTATTTATTTTTAATAATTGCGAGCTGTTAAATTAATCCTGAAACTGAATTTTGCATTAATCATAATGAAGTAGCAATCAAAGCTGTTATCAGAGGCTCAGCGAGCCACGGCTGAGGGTTCAAGCTCTGTCCCAGAGACTCAAATAGCTAACGTTTCAGTCCTGTACTGAGGGAGCCATATGGTTTGCACATGCTGGCTGAAATTTTACTGGCATGCCCACCCGAGGCTTGTAAGATTGTATCCAAGGCCAAAGAAGAATAACATTTTGTGAACCTCGCACGCCCTGAAATCGGGGCAGACATGCCAGTAAAATCAAGACAGCTATCTTCCATACAAGACCTCAGGTTAAGGCTACGGTTGATCTGCACACAAGAACCAGATGTCTGCGTACAGTGCATGTGCTGTTGTCAATGTTTGATAAATCTTGAAAGTTGGAATAGAAAGAAAATGAGCGGAGCTCTTAATTTACAAATTCTGAAAGAATTCAGTGAGAAACCTGTGGGGTTTTGTGATGGAATTTGTGCATTTCTAATGTATGAAATAATGCTGGAATAAAGGTCTTGAAGGTCAAGTAACAAGCAGTTGTTGCCAGTCATGTTTTTTTTAGACAACTGCTGGTATGATTTATCTCAGCGTTTCTCAACAGGACACAGTGATTGAGAGTGGGGTTGGAGGATGCTTTTTGCTAGTTGACAGGATTGTGAAGAGCTGTGTTCTGACCTGATCTTGGAAAATCCATATTACGGGCCATTGCCAGAGAAATAAAAGATCATTAGGTATTGAACTTGGTTGATATTAATAGGTGTGAGAAGTAGTGCCTTCTGTTTTAGTTCCACATGACTGTGTGTTCTCCAGTCTAATGGGAGCAGATGGTATGTTATGACTGCAGCATGCTTATCGATTTTGGTAATGCATTGTTGTATGCACTTTCAGAGATCAACAATGTGAAAATCTGAATAATATAATACCTATTGAGGTTCTGTACTCTTATCCCAGTCTTCATTCCTTCTTGAACCATTAACAATGACTTTCCTGGAAGTACATTTTAGAGGCTGAGATCTCTGGCTACACCAGCAGTGTAATTTTTAATTTAATTCTTTCATCATATAGACTTAGAAGCTTAATTATTACAATCCTACTTTCTTTTTATGCGCTTGCTTGCAATTCTTGGTGAGTAATGCTTTTTTACCCATATCTATAACTGCTTCACATTTACAAGTCGTAGAGGTTTACAGCATGGAAACAGGTCCTTCGGCTCAGCTTGTCCATGCTAGCCTTTTTTTAAAACCCTAAGCTAGTCCCTGTTGCCCACATTTGGCCCTATTCCTCGATACCCATCTTATCCACATAACTGTCTAAACACTTTTTAGAAGACAAAATTGTATCCACCTCCACTACTACCCACTGGCAGCTGGTTCCAAACTCTCACCATCCTCTATGTGAAAAAACTGACCCTCTAGACACTTTTGTATCTCTCCCCTTTCACCTTAAACCTATGACCTCTAGTTTTAGACTCCCCTACCTTTGGGAAAAGATATTGACTATTTAGTGTTAGATGCAGCTACTTTGTAATGATATGGTTTACTTTGTCCTTTTACTTTTAGGTCATGCAGATTTTTTTGGGGTCTGATATGTGGTCCTCAGAATCATGGACTCATTGGTTCTATTTGTCACTCCTGCCACATCAACTTCTCCCCTTATATTGGAGGCGCCTTTTCATCATGTTTTGTAAAATGGGCCTTCAGCTTCAATATCGGTCCATTCTTCATAAAACATTCACATTCCACAGCTGTACAAATAAACCTTTGCGTATTTAAGTCAGATGAATAGCTGTTGCCCTCACAAAAAACGTTAAGAAGGAGCATTACTGCAAATGCTTTCTGATAAGGTGGACTGAAAAAAACAATTATATTGCATGCTTACAAATCCATTTCCCTCGACTATTCTTCGATTGACAGGCTGTAAGTAATCATGAAAAATGGTCATCTCTCTACTTGGTTTCCTTATCTCTTGGTCAGTATCATAAGATCGTAAAATAATGCAACAGAGAAGTCATTCGACCCTCTGTGCCTATGTGCACATTGTATGCTCAATTGCTTGAATTTCTTAAACTCTCAGTAAGATACAATGTTCTTTCTAAAATCCCGTATGCATTCCTTTCGTTAAGATATTAGGTGGTTTAGCTTGTGCCAATTACAACAGAAATCATTTTCTTTATGTAACTGTCTTTTTGGGCTAATGAACTACTGTAGCATAATATGATAATAGATGAAATGAGTCGAATCCTTTTATCCAAAGTCTGTGGTAAAAAGCATAATTTCAGTTATTTCCATCCATCTCTCACTGCCCCACCCCAGTATTTGGTTGAATTGGTATTTTTCCACTCCACAATGCGAAAGATGATGATAATATCACCTAAAGGAGTACTGCAGACATCTATGATGTATAAAAGCTGTGCAAACTTTTTCTGCTTCCCACCTCCCTTGAAGAAATGCTGATATGGGGCAATCACTGACAAAACCCATCCTTAATCGACTTTGAGAAGGTGGTAATGAGTCATCTCCTTGAATGGAGTGGGTTGCTAGCCCATTTCCGGGGGCAGTTGAGCACCAGCCAGACAGCTTCACGTGTGGAGTTACACATTGGGTAGAACCTGATGAGATGGCAGATTTCCTTCCATAAAAGGCATTTCATGAGCCAAATGACCTTTTACAATAATATGGCATTTTCATCATCACCATTGATGCCTTTTATTTCCAGGTTCACTTAAGTGACAATTCCAGAACGCTGAAGTATTACGCAAGGTTTCTGAATTGGTACTCCAGTTGCATGTTCTGTGCAATTCCATGCAATATGTAAGTTCCCTTTTTTAAATAGTCTTCAGCTGTGATTTTCTTGCCCTGCTGTGGCTGGTTCAGCCACGAGAAACTTGGTGGCCCTCGCCAAGAGAGATGTGGTGGTCCCAGACACTGAGACTTGGCGGCCCAGCCAAAAGTCCATTGACCTCTGTGTGACTGGATTATCTTGGTGGTTGATGAAGTTGGACAATCCTACCCTTTGATAGTCGACTGCTCGTCTCATCTGAATATTATATCTGGTGGGGCTTGAGGGGTGCCTTCCTTTTCAATGACAAGCACGGCCAATTTGACAACATCTTTGCTTTTTAGTCACAGTTCCGTGTTCTAATCCTATTCCAGGACTAGAACATAAAAGCCATGTACCGTACTGAAGGTGTGCAGCATTGTTGGAGCTGCCATTTTTGACATGAGACACTTTGAAGCCTAGATCTCAACTGCTCTCTCAGGTGGGTGTAAAAAAATCACATGCACTATTTGAAAAAGAGGAGGAGAGTTGTCCCTTCTTCAGGTGAGTGGAGAGATAGATTCACAAACATGGCATATACAGGCAAAGACACAATGTAATGAAATATTTTGATGCTGAAAATCTGCAAGGTTGTTGAAAAGGAATTAATATGAAAGATGAAATGTACTCTGCAAATATACAGAACATATCACTAGATTCGCTATAGCTCTTGGGGCTAAAGGAATCAAGGGATATGGGGGAAAGGTAGGATCAGGATATTGAATTTGATGGGCAGCTATGATCATAATAAATGGTGGAGCAGGCGCGAAGGACCGAATGGCCTACCTGTTTCTATTTTCTATATATTATCCACATATCCACACTCCCTTCATGAAAGAATTTGTCTAAAAGTGGATTGATGGATATTTTATCGAGCCGATATAATATCAAATATGATATGTTCCTTTCTTCACAAGGCTCTTCAAAAGAAATCAATCAATTAAACGTCAGCACTGAATTGTCCACCTGTTCTGTTAAAATGAGCTCATAAAGTTTGCTGTTAAATTTTAGGAATATGAGACTGAAATCAGTTTTCCGCCACCTGCCCATTTTATTCTTGTAGTCTTGCAGATTCCAGAATGATTCAAACATATTTATCTTCAGCTGCCTCAGTTGTCTGGATTGCTATGATTTGGAGTGGCTGTGGAAGCAGTGACACCTGCCAGAAGTGGTATTGAGGATTTTCATGCCATAATTGGCTTTTAATTTCTCATTTGTAGCAAATGAAAACTCAGTGGAACAAGAAGTTAAAATGATTTCTACCTGCTTTCTGCTGCAAACTTATACTGGTCAAGAAAATCATACTAGAAATTGAATTTTTTAATTCCATTAACCTAAAATTTTCTGACAGTTTAATTATTCTTCAATTGCTTACCTTCAATAAAGTTCTGTAGAATGACAGACAGTCCCATTGACTAGAAAATAAATTGGACTTTGCTATGCAGCTGACAGCACACCTTGTTAAGAGCAAGTGAAGGATTCCAGGTGAGCCTAAATTATTAAGATTCTCATTGAGTGTAGAGCTGCTGTAACAGGAATTTAGTGACATAGGCTTGAATATTAATGGAATGAGTTACACTCCTGATATTGTCATCCTTCCACCCTTTCCCCCCACCCCGTTGCAGCCTCGTGAACCCAGTTTTTTGCTCATCTCCCAATCTTCACAGCATGCCAGAATTGGCTGTGAGAATTGGAGAGAGTATCCACATCCGAGTGCTGGCAGTGGAGGAATAATCACAAATTCAGTAGGGTTGGGGTGAAGGTGAGGAGGTGAGAGTCAAACATAAGAATCCTGCCCGCTGATGGTGGGATGTTAATTTTGCTGTATGGCTCATCCAGTGGGTCAATTATCCCTAAGCCTTCCGGAATTGAATGGTGACTTGTGAATTTAATAGAATATTCACAAGTCTCTGCTGACACCCAAAAGCTGCCCAGCAAATAAATATCAGGTTTCAGAAATAGGTTTGCTAGTGGCCTACTGAGGGGGCCCCTTATTGACATGCACTCATGTCTCATTGGGGAAAAGGAGCCCCTGAATACCAAACCCAGCGCCTCTCACCCTGCTCCGCTTTGCTGGCAAGCCCCATTCTGCCTCACTTGGCTGTCTAGGAATCCACTGTTGGTCCCCAGTGAAGCCTCAGGACTTGACCACCAGCAGCCAGTGCTTTTAGTAATGCTATTGGAACCTGCAACTCTTGGGTGTCTAATTTCCATTGTACTAGGGCTTTAATCTGAGTAAGACCTAACATTGGCCAGGGACCTGATTGTGTTGGGCCTCCCAAAGAGAAGCAGCAGAGAGCTCCCCATGGTTTTCTAGCTGATGGGAGGGACCCCCAATGCACCAATTAAATTTTGCCCAGACTGTGTTTGTTTGAAATTCCTTTGATTTAAATTAAGTGATGTCAACAGTTAAATGGCTTCTTGTCTCGGTTTTTTAAAAACAAGCATTCACATGAATCTGTTGTATTAATATCACATGGCATAATTTCAAAATTCTACAAGCTAAAGGTAGGCATGATAATCCACAAATGGAGCTTGTGTAAGGCAAATCATCTATTTTCAGTAATTCCTGTCATCGTAATGGCCACGAATTGTCAGTCTCATTTATACTGTGAATAAGCATTCTTGATTTTGCTTTTGTTTTCATGAATTGGGGTCAAAACATCACGTGAACTGTGTTGTGAGCAATGCATCCTTTTCCAGGTCAAACCTGAGACAAATATTCACACTTTATCTCGCATAATCATGGAACACCCATCTTCACAAGTACATATCAAACCATTTAGCATGCGTTATTAGGTACCTCTTCAAATGTTCCCCATTGAAATGATCCCTGGCACCTAGTCACAGTGCAGGATGTGAAAACATACTCTATGCCAACAGTGCTTCTCGATATGGAAAGGAAGTGAAACCCATCCTCTGCCAAATAGAGAATGTTTGTATGTATCACGGCAGAATTGCTGTGTGTCAGTTTTGACATGTCATTGTCAGATCTAACTCTAGCTTTAGAATTTACCTTTTTGAAGACTAATTGTCAGTTTTAATACTTAAGTGGAATGGAAGAGCTTCCTCTTTGAAACAACAAAAGGAAACTAAATGCATTCAAATTAATTAATTAATGCACGTATGATTATGCTGCAATATTTCAGATTTTGAGAATGTTTTGATTAAGCATGGCTAACCTGAGTGTCTCAGCAAGAGAGTGTTGTTTCTGGTTGTTTTGCTTTCTATGTTTACTGCAGCGCATACGGGAATGAGAAAACGACAGGTCTGTGGACACAGTGACCTCATTGTGACCACAGTGCCGGAGCTCCCAGCTTGTTAGCACGGAGAAAGATCTGATGAAAAGACGCAGGGAGACATCTCTTTCAGAACAATAGTGTTATTGCTGTCAACACTGTTTAATAAAATGTGCAGCCAGTTCTTTGCTCAAAAGTTGGATGGTTGGCCAGTGTCTGTACCATTACCATTTGGATGAGATGTGCTTAGACATGCATAAATAAAAACCCAAGGTGCCTCGGGCCAGTTAGTTAACTGCAAAAGAAAGAGTTGTTTTTCTGTTTTTCATGTCACTCTACTTAAGCAATAAAAGGGGCCTGAAAACAAGGAAGGGAAGGAACCACTCTGCTTTACAATATTTTTGGTTGTGAACACAGGATGAAGTGAATCAATATCAAAAAAGTGAACAATACGAACTGACGGCTACAATAGAAATCATGTTGAATGGAAACAGATTACTGTGCAATTTATAATTTTTGTTGCTGTGCATTAGTATTTAATGACCAATTTAGATCATGCAATCCTTGTTTACCAACTTTCCTTAGCTGTTCATGTGCCATTTGTGTCTGGGATTTTCTGGTGCCACTGAAAGTGAATGGACTTTTGGCTGGAATGCCAAATTCTCCATTCTCACTTGCAGTGGGGCAGGCATTGACAAGATTGGAGAATCCTACCCATGATCTGTGTTCATAGATTTGATTCATAACACTGTCTGAGACAAGAATTCGGGTTCTTTGCCAACGTGTACCAGGATAACTTAGAAGAGACTTCCCAGATGATTTTCCTTTCTTGGCATTAGGCAACACCTGATTATTTCTCCCTTCCTAAAGTTGAGAATTTGGTAGAGCTGCTTAACGAATGGTTCTATCAATATGGGATCATAGAACTAAATGCACTTGTTTTCATCCCAAAATGAGCATTGGCTCACAGACACAGTTGTCATCTAGTTGCGACTTACCTTGAACACAACAAGTAATCAGATTTGTGTGAAACTTGAAGGAGAGTCTTTCTATTTGGTGGATTGCTTGAATGAGTGCAGTTATTGGATTTTGTTAATTTGGCATGCTCTCTGAATTGGGGTGGCACGCATACTTTGTTCAAAGTTGACGGAATAGATTTTTAAGGAAATGTGGTGAGAGCTTTTATCTTAATCAAAATGTCAGTTGTAGTTGATGACAGTTGTGTTTTAATGAGATATGACTTATTTTCAATTTCAATTAAAGCAATTTACAGTATATGTTACTGGCACAATAGGTGCCAAAATATTTAATTTCCAGAACCTAAGCTGATTACTTTTTGTTGTGCAAAATGGAGAGACTTCTTTTCCCTTCCGTGTAAATAATAGCAGGCAATTACATAGTGTAAAGGTAACAATTGAACTTCTAGATCCTTTAATTTCCTTAGTTTAAAAGGAAAAGTAGTTTAATCGGTTCCAGAAAAATAGCTGCACTGTTGCTGGCAATCTTGTCAGTGCCTCTCTCTTCAATGAATTTCAAAGGCTGACAAGTTTTTCTTTTATTCACTGGATGTGGGCGTTGTTGGCAAGGCCAACATTTATTGCTCGCCCCTAATTGCTCTTGAGAAGATGGTGGCGAGTCGCCTTCTTGATCTGCAACAGTCTGTGTGGTGAAGGTACTCCCACTGTGCTGTTGGGGAGTTCCAGGGTTTTGACCCAGAAACCATTGTCAGCATTGTATTGTATAGTCAATTGCATGACTGTAGTAACATCACTCCCTTGTGTCAAGTTTCTTTGTCTCTCCTTTCTAATTCATTCTCTAGGGTGAAGCAGTTACTGGTCTGTTGCTTCAACCTTCAACCATATTGAGCTTATTCCCTAGAGCTGTACAGTTGCATTACAATCATTATAATAGATGACTAGAATCTCTATGGTAACTGAGAGTGAGAGCTGGCCTATGTAACTAAGGATCAACACTCTGCTATTGCCAAGCAGCGTCACAGCTTACGTCTCTGTGACCAGGTTCGTTTTTCTGTTGTTCCTCACACTGCCTAATGATTAAACTTTGTCTGCAATATGCATGCAAATTGTTCTCGATGTGGCATATGTTAAAAGTGGTGTCTGTTAAGATTCCCATTACAATGTTTTGATTTGATTTGAATTTTGAGTGTGTGCAATAAACAAAATATGTAAATGGCAGAAATATATCGAGCTACATGCTAAGGAATGTTGTTTAATCATCAGCAGTTCTGGCAGACCTTGAAAATAGGCTGATAACGCAACCTTGAATATATGTGGCCTTGCTCACTCCATTTCTTCCATAAATTTGCAGTCAGTCTTTGGATTCCGAGGCATGTCATCATATTTTGCAGAAGAGGGGATGATTTAATGGATCAGGGATTTTGGGAGTGTCTGATGTTTCATGGGACTGTAAATTAAGCTTGCATAGGAGATGCTACACTAGTAAATTCATCTCAATATGTGGTGAGCGACGGGAGAGAATTTACTCTTCTGCTATTTTGGTGAAGGTGGCGCCACTTTTTTTGTCATACGGCACTAGAAGTTGATTCTTGCTCTAGGTGCACAATGGGTGGAACACACCTGACATTGTTTTCATGACACCTGGGACTGACTTACATTCTAAACTTGCATCAAGATCCAGGGATGTAGGTGGCACGGTGGCACGGTGGCACGGTGGTTAGTGCTGGGGATCAAGCTTCAGTTCCAGTTGTGTTTGTGTGGGTTTCCTCCGGGTGCTCCGGTTTCCTCCCGCAGTCCAAAGATGTGCAGACAAGGTGGATTGACCACACTAAATTGTCCATTAGTGTTCAAAGATGTATATGTACATCATGGGGAATAGTGGGGTAAATATGTGGGGTTCTGGTGTTGGGGCCTAGGTAAGATGCTGTGTCAGAGATTTGGTGCAGACTTGATGGGTCGAATGCCCTATTTATTAGAGGCAGTGGCTATGCTAAATTCTCCATTGGCACTCCCCAACAGGCACTGGAGTGTGGTGATTAGGATTTTCACAGTAACTTACTTAGTGTAAATTAGTTAATGTAACTTAGTTAATGTAAATCTACTCGCAGCACAAATAAACTTTAAATTTTTTCCGTAATTCAGTGAGACACCCGTTTTTGGCATTCCCACACGCTTTTATTCCAGTGCACTGGTCACCATATTGACTGCGGCATCAAAGAACACCATGTGAGGCCGATGTTGGGCCCACTGCAAGTGCAGATTGGGCTTAACACTTCCTCCAGGCCACAGAACCAAACTGCTCTGTGCATGACCACAGCATTCGTCTTGCATACTGCAGTCAGTCTCATCAAAAAATATATCCCAGTATGGAGGAAAGATTCTTAGAGAAGGATAAACCAACCTTGGCTAACCAATGAAGTTAAAGAGAGCATTAAGTTGAAAAAAAAGGAAATAAGGGGGCAAAAGTTAGTGGTAGCTCCGAAGACTGGGATAAATTCAGAATCCAGCAAAGGAGCCTAAAAAGATGGTAAAGAGAGAGAAAATAAACTATGAAGGCAAACTAGCAAGGAATATAAAAACCGATAAGAACTTTTTTAATTATAAAGAACAAAGAACAAAGAACAAAACAGCATGGGAAACAGGCCCTTCGGCCCAACGAGCCCGTGCCGCCACCTCGATGTTCCACTTCTATCAGTGATCCCTGTCCATGTTTATAGAACTATGCATTGGAACCAAATTTGCAAGACAATTTAGGCAGAATTTGTTTTGCCGATCAACCTAAGAGCACATCCTTAGGGTGTGGGAGGAAACCGGTGCACCCAGAGAAAACCCACACAAGCACAGGGAGAATGTGCAAACTCCCACAGACACAAGCCTAAATCCATGTATCTGCACAGCAAACAGTGATAGTCACTGAGCTGTCATGTTGCCCATCGACTGGTCTAGTTCAAGCGTACACTAACGACGTGAAGCACTAGGCTACTCTCGAAAAATCCAAGAGCAGCCCTCTCACCACCCATCACATGTATGCCCCTGTTAGACAACAAGGCGGACCAAAGTACCTGTAGGATAAAACAGAAATACGTTAATATCATTGACAATTTACACACTTTACAAGGAACTTCCAAGTCTCATGATCCCTATTTTAAATCAGTCTTCTATATCCCTCCTTTCCCATTCTGTTCATGTGCCCATCTAAGTACTTCTTAAATAACTCCAGAATGCCTGCCTCCACTACCTTACTTGGCAGTGCGTTCCATACCTTCACAACCCTCTGTGTGAAAAAACTCCCTCTAGCATCCAAATTATACCTTACTCCCCTCACCCTAAGCCCGTGACCCCTCATGATATGTGATTCCAACCTAGGAAAAAGCTTACCACTGTTTATCTATACCCCTCATAATCTTGTACACCTCTATTAGATCTCCTCTCAGTCTATGTCTTTCTAAGGAAAACAGCCCCAATTTGCCTAACCTCTCCTCGTAACTCAGACCTTCCATACCAGTATCTACACGTTCTTTCCCAGGCTCATCATCCTCCAAAAGTTCTTCTCTTTGGTGCATACTGATGCAAAGTACTCATTTAATATCACACCCCGTTTCCTCTGGTTCCATGCATAGATTCCTCCCCTGTCTTTGAGTGGGCCAACCCTCTCCCAGCTACCCTCTTGTTCTTAATATATGTATAAAAAGCTTTGGGATTTTCCTTCATCCTGCTGGCCAATGCTTTTTTGTGATCATGGACACGGAAGTGTCCCTGGTTTCCCTTAGATCACAAGAGGAATTGGCTTTCCTGAATACAGCCAGCACACTTTTTAGAACAAAGTTTCTCCTTTCCTTCTCCTTTTGTACTCTATAAACTATCAAGAAGAAGAGAGGTGAAATTGAACATAAGCCCCTTAGAAAATGAGCCTGGGGAGAGGAGTTGAATTGATATTTTGTATCTGTCTTTATCGTGGAAGATACTTCAAAGATCCATTAGGGAGGAAAAAAAAAGGTAACTAAATGCTGATTAACCTAACATCTATTGTTGGAAAAATGTTGGAATCAATTATTAAGTAAGAAATAACAGCTCATTTAAAAAATCATAATCTAATCAAGCAAAGTTAGCATGACTTCATGCAAGGGAAAGCATGTCTGATTAATTTATTAGCGATTTTCGATAAAGTCTCAACCAGACTGTATAGAGGGGAAATAGCAGATACACTGTATTTAGACTTCCAAAATGCATTTGGCAGGTAACACATTGGTATGGATAGAAAATTGGCTAATGAGTAGGAAACAGCAAGTGGGGATAGTGGGTTCTTTTTCAAAATTGGTGACTTATAACCAGTGGTGTTCCTCCAGAATCAGTGCTGGCGCTGCAACTGTTTACAATATATATATTAATGACCTGGAGGAAAGAAGTAAATGTATTGCAACCAGATTTGCAGCCAACACAAAAATAGGTGGAAAGTTATTCGAGTTACTGATAAGTTAAGTAAGTGAGCAAACAATCGACAAATGGAGTATAATGGGAAGCTGTTCATTTTAGAAGGGAAAACAAAAGAACAGTGTTCTTTAAATGGAGAGAAACTGCAGAAAGCTGCAACACAAAGGACTTGGGAGTACTTGTGCACAAAACATAGAAAGCTAGCATACAGGTGCAGCAGTTAAGCAGAAGATTAATGGAATGTTGGTTATCCTTTCAAGGGAGTTGAAGTAAAAGAATAGGGAGGTATTTCAGAGCAGGTTCACCAGGATGATCTCCTGCATGGAGGATTGTTTTATGAGGAAAAGTTGGAGTTCACTGGAATTTAGAAGACTGAAAGGATTCTTAACAGGTTTGACGGAGCAAATTCTGAAAGGATGTTTCTCCTCATAGGAGAGTCTAGAAGCAGAGGGCATTATCTCAGAATGAAGGAGCACCAATTTAAGACTGAGATGTGGAGGAATTTCTTCTCTGAGGGTTCAGATTCTTTGCAACTCCTTTCCAAAGAGAGTTGTGGGTGCAGAGTCTTCGTGTATATTTAAGACTGAGATAGATATTTAATCGGTTAGGAAATCAAGGGTTACAGGAAGAGGGCAGGAACATGGATGTGATCAGCCATGATATTATTGAATGGCGGAGCAGCTCGAGGGGTTGAATGGCCTTTTGTTCCTATTTCTTATGATCTTATTTTATCCAGGTACTTAGCAGCCAAGTTGTTTTGGTTTTTAAATATACTGCATAAGGTGGCCACCTTGAGGCCATCAAACTGTAGAATCCCTACAATGCAGAAGAGGGCCATTCCCCATTGACTCTGCATGGACTGTCTGAAAGAGCATCATATCCCCACTTGCCTTGCTTAATCCCATAACCCCATGTATTTACCATTGCTCATCCACCTAACTTACACATATTTGGACTGAGAGGAAACTGGAGCACCTAAATAAAACCATTGCAGACATAGGGAGAGCTTGCAAACTCCACACAGTCACCATATTGACAATTTTTAATTCCCCCTGTGTGCATCCTTGTTAGAACTATAGTAACTCTCAACCATCAGTTGTCGCCTCCACCAGACTGATTTCCCTCATCCCTCACTCCCCTTGGATATTTTCCTGCTGATCCCTTGTGATTGCTGAGCTCTCTCTGGGGCTATGATTGGCACCTGCCCTAAATAGGCTGGTAACACTCAGTCTAATCACGTTAGCATAGACTTATGCCGTTATTTTGAAAGCAAAATGCTGCAAGATGTTGAAATCTGAATCAAAAACAGAAAATTCTGGAAAATCTCAGCAGGTCTGACATCCTTTGTGGACAGAATAGAGCCAACGTTTCAAGTCTAGATGACGCTTCGCTAGAGCTTTGATGAAGAGTCATCTAGACTCAAAATATTGGCTCCATTCTCTCCTTGCAGATGCTGTTAGACCTGGTGAGATCATCCAGCATTTTCTGTTTATGTGCTGTATATGCCATCATTTCTTCATGGCTGTTGGGTCAAAATCCTGACATTACCTATTTAACACCATCATGGGGTATCATTAACATAGACTGCACTACTTTAAGTAGAGGTTTCACTAACACATTTTCTGGCAGCTAGTGTTGGGCAACAAATTATAATTTGTCCAGATTTTGAGATCAAATAAATAAAATATATTGCAGGGCTCATTTCAAAATGCAAATATTGGGAAGAATGCTTGGATTATTTTAAATTAATGATTGCCAGTTGAAATTTTACTAATTGATAGTTTGCACATTCAGTTTGGGTCTGAATATCTGAATAAAAGTTTGAAATTTTGATAATGGCATTGACTTGCTTCAAGCTTATTCTGATGCTTTTAGAATTGCAAACTTAACTTTCATACAACCGAAAAGGATAGCTCATCAGATTTATTGAGTTTCCAAATGTTTGCCTGTTTAATATTGTTACCTGGATGTTTTGGCTTGCTGTGACGCAAGGATGTTTGTTTTTTTCTTAGAGTTCACTTGAGCACAGTAAATTTATGGAGCGAAGGCGCCAGGCAGACTGGCATTCCTCCCAGAGGGAGGCAGAATCCTCCCTGGCCAGGATCATGCACCCTGCACAGTGGGAGGCCTGGAGCAGATCACCTGCCTGCTCTCCTATCTAGGGAATGACATGTGGTGCTGAGGAAACCATTAAAAATAGGAAAGAAGATAAATAATTAAAATTAGGCGCGTGTGATTCGTCCTTATTGTTGTCAGAGACACTGATGTCACCTCTATTGTTTGGCTTTACATGGGTGTGGGAGTTATTTAGAGCTTTTCAGAAGCAAACATACCTGTTGAATTTTGCCTCTTAAGTAATTTGTAATTTTACATAATATATATGTGTAATCACTACTACTCTGCATTGGTTAGATAATTCCTTACTAATTCTATTGTTTCCATTCTGAAGAAAGTTTTCTTTACTGGAAATACTTGTAGAAATTATAGAATAGAATCTACAGGACCTCTACAGTGCAGAAGGAAATCATTCGGCGCATAGGACCTGCACTGACAACAATCGCACCAAGCCCTATCCCCTTAACCACACGTATTTATTTTGCTAGTCCCTTTGACACTAAGGAGCAATTCAGCATGGCCAATCGACCTAACCTGCACATCTTTGGAGTGTGGGAGGACCTAAATATTCTACCTTGTATCCTCACAGTCTGAGGTTGTAGGGTACACCACATAGGATGGAGATAAGGACATATTTCTTCACCCAAAGAGTGGTGAGCCTGTGGAATTCATTACCAGTAGTTGACACCAAAACATTGAATGTATTCAAGAGGTGGCTAGATATGGCACTTGAGGCAAATGGGATCAAAGGTTACAGGGGAAAGCAGGATTAAGCTATTGAGTTGGACAATCAGCAGTGTTCGTAATGAATGGCAGAGCAATCTCAAAGGGCCACCTCCTATCCTTATCTTATGTGTTTCAATATAAAACGGAGCACTGGGAGGAAACCCATGCAGACAGGGGGAGAACGTGAAACTCCACACAGTCACCTCAGGAGAGAATTGAACTGGATCCCTGATGCTGTAAGCAGCGGTGCTAACCACTGTGCCATTGTGCTGCTACAGTATTCTTGGAAGAGGAGCTCAGTCACATTTCAATACTACATATTCATAAAAGGTAGAATTAATGGTGGCCAAGAAACTTTGATTATTACTAAGATCATCTTATCATCTTTTTTGAATGCAAAGTGAAGAAAAAGAGACTTCCCCTTTTTGCAATTGTTGACCAACTACTTGAAGTTAGGAATCACTAATATTCATTATTTTGGGTAAATTTGGGTTGATTAAAATAAAAAGGATGATTGATTTGCAGAACTACGCTATGCATGATCTATGTTATGCTAAACAAAAAGAAGAAAAATACAACCAATTCCTGTTCCAGATATGTAGTAAACGGCTATGAGCCAATCAGTATTATGTGCTTAAAAACAAAATGTTATCGGTTGACCTGTGTTTTTGGCTGCATGAGCCCATTTGTTGAATTTGCTACACTTTACTTTGATATAACAAGCTTTTTAAAATCTTATTTCCATTGTTGAAGGTCAAATTGCTTCTGCACCGCTATGTATTTTGGCATAATAAATCCCAGGCATTAATGGTTTCACTGTAGCCAACTGCAGACTATTTTCTGATAACCTGAAATTAATGATGTCACAAGCTGTTATTATTACGACATGTTAATGCTATCTCACATCAAGGACATGTACTGACAGCTACTGTCTGCAAAATAAGTGATAGTTGAATCATATCCTCTGCTTAGATATGATCAAAGCTATATATATGTACTATATTTATTACATACACATATCAGGAAGTGACTTCAAAGTGTCACTGTAATCAAAGTGTCTTTACTATCCATTCTCTGAGCTCTTAATTTGTTGAGTATCCTGATTCAGTTAATTTTGTTGCAACAACAAAATAGCCATTGTCCTGTACGCAGATTAGTGAACATGAATCTGTGTGTTTAAGTAACATTTCTTTTTGCAATGCACTCAATCTTCCCACATTTAAGAACATTGCATACGATGTGTTTTGGTTATGTATTTTTATTTATTTTACTTTGGTTTACTTTCTCCTTTCTGATGTACAGCCAAGATGTGCTTTTAGCAGGGATTACTCAATAATGGCCATAAACAGAATTCAACCCCAGCTGTTTTTCTTTTACTTGTTTGGACCACAGAAATCAACTGTAGATCCCTCCACTTTTGCCCTGGCTGAGATATTGTTAAGATTAAACATTAAGGGCTAGGAATTTGATGGCAGTGCATTCATTTCTCAATATGGCAGACAGGCCACAATAGTTAATGTGCTAGAATATCACTCCGCCATATTGGTAAAGACCACTGAATCAAAATAGATATTTGGTATTTTGCATGTACAGGTTGTGCACCTACTACCTCTTTGAGAACTCCTTTGCAAAACTTAGCTGCACTGAAGTGAGCTGATGCCAGGTCAGTTGCGTTTACAAGAATGACTGACATGGACTAACCAGGAATATACATCTACTTATCTTTAAAGTCTATTTATTAGCGTCACAAGCAAGCTTACATTAACACTGCAATGAGGTTACTGTGAAAATCCCCTAGTTGCCACACTAAGGGAGAATTTTGCTTGGCAAATGCACGTAATCACAACGTCTTTCGGACAGTGTGAGGAAACCTGAGCATCTGGAGGAAAACCACACAGACATGGAGAGAATGTGCTAACTCCACACAGACAGTGACCCAAGGCCAGAAAACCCTGGCACAGAGAGCAACAGTGCCAACCACTGTGCCACTATGCCACCCTGAATGCAGAACCAGATGCAATACAGTAAGTAGAAATGGTGGGGAGGAACTCTCTCGTGACAGTGCAGTCTTCTCTTTAGGACCACCAGTTAAATTATATCCCAAATCACTTGACTTCAAATCTTCTGGAAGCAGAGGAATGGAAGGGAAACTTGATAGAAAAATACAGAAATCTTATCCATTTTTTTTCACAAACAATTGTATGCTATGTTGGAAATCAAATCTACTTCTACTGCGGTGCAATAGGAATGAAGGTCATTAGAAGTGGCTAATTTGGAATGCATAAAAGTTTGGCTGGAAATAATTTTCTTTCATGTAGAAGTTTATATCTAAACAAGATTCACATTTAACATGACTGAGCAGTGCAAGCTTTCAGGCAAGTTAATTTGTGTATTATCAAGAATGATGATAGATGTTTTTGATTCTTTAATTTGATAACTTAATTTGGCAGAATTCTTTCGATACCCTGGAGTATGCCAGACCAGCTGGATTTTGGTGATTTAATAAATTCTGACAGTATTAATGCATACTTTCTTATTTTATTTGCCGTGGGTAAATTAGATGGTGCTGTGGAAACTTTGATGGCATTTGTAATTAGAGCGGCGGATTCTTTGTTGATCATGTATCATAATGTAGAATTATTACATGTCTAAGGAATTTAACTGAAATACCCACGATTGGAATTTTAATTTTGTTTTTTTTCCCTATTACTATTGGCACTGCCTAAGCAGCTTGCTGCTAAGTGTCACTGGTGCACTGAATGACAAAGCCTGCTCGAGAGAGATAATGAGGTAGTGCTGTATTCCTCAGCATGGTATAAACATTTAGCGATGAATTAATCTGCATCTCTCACCCTCCATACCTATTCAGTGTTGGAGAATAGGATTTTCTGATTAGCAGACCAGAATAGTTTCAAGCTCAATTTAAGTGCATGCAGGCTTTATAGCTTGTTAATTGCTTTTAATATCAGATGTGTGTAAACCAATCATTCTCTGCAGCATTTTTACTGACAGTCCATGGTTCTCTATTGACATTTGAGCACAAGTGGTGGTTTTTGAAAGCTCTACAGAAATATTGGACCACCGTTTTCTCAAGTCATAGAAAAGTCTTTAGAATTTTAATAACCCACTTGAACTGTGGTCTTGCCTTTCGAGACTTGCACTCAACATTCTACACAGCATGGACACTCACACTTACTCTAAAGGCCACAGGAGAAGCAAATAACATTAATTTAGAATTTTTTTTTCATTAATTCTTAGAATGGTGCTTTCAATAATTTATATCCATCCCCGTGTTCAGTTTCAAGTACACACCTTCACCTCCTTCAACCCTTTCGAACAGGGTCTTCACTGCAACTGGAAACAGTGGCTGGATTTGCAGTGAAAGGCAAGAAGCTCGAGTTGGGATGCAGCAGACCTGTCTCCGTGGAAACGATCCCTGCATATACTATTTTTGCTTTGGCAGGCGCAGAGGTGGTGGGGCGGGGTGGGGTGTGATGAAATCAGCTGTGCAGATTCCAGAAGCAGTTTGAATGTGACTACACAGGCAGATGAGTGCCAAGACAGGCTGTTAGAAGGTCTGCCTCGGTTACTTGAAACATTGGGGAAGCTCTATAAAAAGCTATTAGCACTCACCTTTCATTCCCCCAATGGTCCCTCCATCGCCTAATATCCTGTGCCATCTCCATGTAACCTCATACCCCAGACTATCTTCATAGCCACTCACCGTGGGTGGGTAGACAACAGGATCCATGTGAGGTTTAAAAAAAAACTTATAACAATTTGAGAACTCCTGCCTATGTGCATGATACAGAAATAAACTCTCATTTATGAATCCCTTTCAAAGATTTTAACTTTTCTCAATTGGTTAATGTGTTTATAAAACAAAAAAAAATCACATTGAACACAGCTAACCCTTTATGAGCCTCTTAACTTCGTCAATCAAAATGTGAACTTATTCCCTTACTATTTGTGGTTTTGAAGTTTTTGAAATTCAGCCACATGTTCATAATGGTCTTGGGGAACGTCAACAATAAAGTCTATTGAAACTGCAGAATGAAATGGTAATTTCATATACACCAGATGCCCTGTTGATCAGTTTACTCTGGCAGCTTTTTTTTTGTTATAAAAGCTGTTTTTTATCACATTTAAATGGTTGTGGATTTAAAGAACTCCGGATCATGACACTTAACAGACCATACCCAGCTTCAAGGACAGTAAAAGATTCCCCCATCAATTTGTGACACCTTCAATGCAGCGTAAAGCCCCCAGGACAACCAGAATGGTCTTTGTTTGAACTTAGCACTAAGTTCAGATGCCCCTGTTGAGTTTAGGTTTCCCATCTGTGTATCTGTTGGAAATGGAGTAGGACCTCTGCAGCTAGGTGCTGCCCACCATTTTAAAAGTCTTCAGAATCACCCTGACTCTGTGAAATGCAAGCCATGGGTGTAGGGAATTACAATGGCATTATAAATAACACATCATGCCTCAATCTGAGAAAATTTGTTCTTAATGGGATGAAATTCATTATTTAACTTTTACTAATTTGGGCTAACTGACTTGCATTCAACTGACTATATTGCACACTGTCTGCTTCCTCCTGAGATGGGCAGAGGATGCTTCTACTTTTCCCCATATCCATGCCAATTCTGCAAAGTGACAGTAATGTGCAAGTTTGGATGAATTTGCTTCATCAGTAACCTGGGGCAGCATGGTGGCACAGTGATTAGCACTGCTGCCTGTCAGTGCCAGGGACTGCAGTTCGATTCCCGGTTGGGTCACTGTCCGTATGGAGTTTGCATATCCTCCCCGTATCTGCGTGGGTTTCCTGCATGTGCTCCGGTTTCCTCCAGAGCCCAAAGATGTGCAGGTTAGGTGGATTGGCCATAATAAATAACCCCTGAGTAAATGCACGGGATTATGGAGATAGGGCCTTGGTGGGATTATTGCTGGTGCAGACTTGATGGCCCGAATGGTCTCCTTCTGCACTGCAAAATTCTATGATTTGTCAGCTGAAAATGGTTCATAAAGTAATACCAATGATATTATGGTGTCACAGTGTCAGGGACCTGAGTCCTGGCCTCAGGTACTGTGTGGAGTTTGCACGTTCTCCCCATGTCTGCATGGGTTTCCTCCAGGTGCTTCGGTTTCCTCCCACATCCCGGTTTAGGTGGATTGGCCATGCTAAATTGCCCCTTAGTGTCAGCATGATTAGCAGGGTAAATATGTGGGGTTACAGGGTTTGGGTCTGTATGGGCTTGTTGTTGTTGTAGGCTTGAAGAGCAGAATGACCTCCTTCTACACTGTAGGGATTCTGTGATTCTATATTGAAGCTTATCAAAACATCCAAGCTGGTATCCATATACTTGGGGATTTTTTTTTTACTGTATGCTCTCCAAAGCATGAGCTCCCAATCATCATTGCCTTTTCAAAACCTGCTGTCTATGGAGTCAATGGCTTGTCTTCAAACATAACACTGTTGTCTTTAGAGTCTCTGTGAAGGCTTCACTTAATAGCAGCGCATATGGAGGTTTCAAGCTTGAGCTCAATTGACAATTTTCCATCCGTTATGGAGATACAATCAAGGAGATCATAAATCAAGCATGCCCCAATTCCCAATATGTGCTAGTGCCACTCAAAATTACTATGGTGAGTGATGATCTTTTTCACAAATGGCTGGGTGAGTACATATAATATTGTGTACCTATGATTGTTGAATTTGTAACTCAATAGGCACTTCATCAAACTACACTGTGACAACACAGTACTTTGGACAGTAAGTTGATTATCGCACAAGTTCAGAAGTGTGACACTTAAAGACTGTTAAAGGAAGCGATAACGCTTCAGTCAGTAGAATTTGTGTTGTGTGTCTGAATGTATAAATCAATTTGAATACTCTTTGATTATCAGTTTCTTTGGAGTAATGGTATTCATATGTTTAATCTACTTTGAATGCAAACTCCCAATCTAACAGTAAAATAAAGCTAAACTAATAGGTCCGAGTGTCATTGTTAAAGTGGAAGGAAAGAATATTTACAGACGTGCACATGCATGTATCTGAACATAGAAACTAGAAGCAGGAGTAGGCCATCCAACCTTTTGAGCCTGCTGTGCCATTCATTATGATCATGGCTGATCATCAGATTTAGTATCCTGATCCCCCTTTCCCCTCATGTCCATTGACCCCCTCCTTTAGCCCCAGAGTTCTATCTTATTTCTTCTTGAAATCAGACGCATAGGCCAGAAGTTTACCACCTGCCGCAGAAATTGGAGCGGGCAAGAGGCAGGCGATGGGAAGATCCGTTGCCCCGGGAGGGATTTTATGGTTTCGGGATGAGCGAGGCTGTAAAATTCCGCCCATGCACTCTCATGAGTGTTCCTTTTGAATTACCAATATGCATTGAATCATATTAAATATAAAAGCAAATGGTTCCTCGGTCAGTCAGTATCTGTGGAGAGAAGACATTTCACTCATGCTGCTATCAAGCTCAATGTTCATTGATGTGATAGTGTAATGGGATGAAGCTAAAACCTTTGCTGAAGACTGATCTCGTAATCATTGGCCTGCGTTAGCAGCCCCAGTCTCGTTAATGTTATCATAGATATCTGCTAAACAGAACAATTTGCATATAGAAAGGTAGTGAAATTGCAGGCATTCGCCTTGCTTATTCATGTCAACCAACCCCCAACCAATTTTCAAATGATAACCTACCAGCCTCTCTGCAGTGGATGGCATACAGAGTTGGAGGAAACAGAAGGTAGGAGAAATTTAACAAAATTTCAATTTAACATTGAATTAATTTAAATTAAGTTGGCATATGTTTTAGATATCCATAAAATAGAAGGAATATTACATTCAAAAAGGCAATTCAATTCAAAAGAAAATTAAGGGAATTTTAACATGTTATGCTATGCCACAGCAGCAGTCACTGTGTAAAAATAATCACTTTGCCTTGTCTCCTAAGGCATTAGAATTTGGACAGGTGCACATTTGTAGATTTCTTATTTTATGAAGTGAATACAAATCCATTTGGTAAATTTGTTAGTTTTAATGGGTTTTTTTGGAACAATGGCTTTGTGAAAAAGCTAAGATTTTGATTTGATGTATTATTGTCACATGTATAGTGAAAAATATTGTTTCTTGCACACTATACAGACAAAGCGCACCTTGCATACAAAGAAGAGTGCAGAATGTAGTGTTACAGTCATAGCTAAGGTGTATAAAGAGATCAACTTAAGATAGATCAATATTATATCTATGGCAAATAAGTGAAAAAATAGTGTCTTTTCAGATGTCACACATAGCGTGAGTATCTGGAAGATCAGGAAACTTTTCCACTAATCTTGCATAAATTCTATCTCTTTGAAGTTTGGTATTCCCCATGGAATGGAAGTGAGTGAAGATTTTGTCTTCTTTCAAGATCCTCACCACATTCTCTGGGCAAAGCGTTAATACCTTTGCTCTTCTTCCATGTAGGTGGCTCTGACAGAATGTTGAGGACAATCAGCCACAAAGCATCAGTAGTACTAGCACAAAAAAATTCTTCAAATATATTTAACATTAGTGTCATGTTGAATTGTATTGACCTTTCTGTTGTAATGCATTGATGAAAGGTTAGATGAAATTGAGAATTTCAGTAATATTCAAGTTGTAAATGTGAAAAAGTAGAAGAATGATGGCAACAGGATCAGATGGCATTCCTGCACTAATCAAGCAATATAAATTTGATAGAACTGTAACAAGCACCATTAAAAATGAACAATTTTAAAAAGAGTTCAGGCTGCGATTTAAATGATTTAATCAGGGTGATTAACTCTTGTGAAATAAAATAAGGAACACTTTGACCAGGGGGAGGATGTGTGTGAGTATGCCAAAATAACTTTCATAGAAATATGATCATCTGTACTTTATAAGTGGTTTGTAATAAGATGTTATTATTTCATCCACAGATGTTATTTCACTCAAGCTGTCTGTACTTTAAGGATAAAGCATTCAATAAATCCCCTTTCATTCACTTCATCTTATCTTTGAATCCCCTATAATGCTAAAGGGGGCCGTTTGGCCCATCATGCCTGCACCTACTCTGCAACAAAGCATCTTGCACAGGCCCATCCCCTGCCATTTCCTAATAACCCCACATATTTATGCCACTACTCTGCACATCTAAAGTTAAATTTTATTTATTAGTCACAAGTAAGCCTTACATTAGCACTGCAATTAGTTTATTTTGAAATGCCCCGAGTCGCTACAGTCTAGTGTCTGTTCGAGTCAATGCACCTAATCAGCACGTCTTTCAGAATGTGGGAGGAAACTGGAGCATCCGGAGAAAATCCACGCAGACATAGGGAGAACGTGCAAATTCCATACAGACAGTGACCCCAGTCGGGAATCAAACCAGGGTCACTGGCGCTGTGAGGCTAACTGCTGTGCCACTGTGCACTAAGGGGCAATTTTGCATGGCCAATCCACCTAAACTGCACATCTTTTGACTGCGAGAGGAAACCAGAACACCAGGAGGAAACTCACACAGACACGGGAGAGCATGTAACGTCACACAGTCACCCAAGGCTAGAATCGAACCTGGGTCCCTGGCACTGAGAGGCAAGGGTACTAACCGCTATGCCTTGTCCCTTGCTTGGCCTAGTATGGTTACATGTTTCCCCTTTTGCACATTGCTCCTATTGAAGTGGCAGCTGTGCAGGTTTCTCCAGGGGCTGCACTCAAATACCATCTTGTGACCAACAGCAGGCACGTGACAGTGCAAGTAACTTTATAAATGTGTGGTATAGTCTGGGGAAGAGGCAATGAGGGGCTTAGTACAACAAAAAAAAGTGAGAAGATGTTGTACAACAAAAAAAAGGATGGTTGGTCAGGTATGCTGTGGCACATGGTTGTCTCGTTTCTGGGAATTGCCGCTTTTCAGGGCAGACTGAAAGGATGAAAGACTTGTTTCAGTGCAGTGGGAAGGGAGTTCAAGGCCCTTCCATTTCATTTCCTGGGAGGTTTGCTGGGGGAATGAGCAAACAAACTGTTAACAGCTAATGTGCCTAGAGTGTGTCCTTAGATTGAAGGGCCTTAGATAGGAGAATGGCAAGACATAAAAGGACTAACTTTGCCTTTTGTCTCAACGGGAACCAGCATACTCCTCAGGGCTGGAGACCTTCTGGCTCTCTGACTTCGGATAGCAGTTAGGTTGCCCCACAACTGATAGAGACCTCCAGTTGAATCTGACTTGTTGCGAATGCTGGAATTTGAAACAAAAACAGAAAATGCTGGAAAAATCTCAGCAGGTCTGACAGCATCTGCCGAAACATTGGCTCTAATCTCTCCACGGATGCTGTCAGAACGGCTGAGATTTTCCAATATCTTCTGCGTTTGTTCCTCTTTCTCATGCTGACCAACTAGGCTGAGAATATATCATGCACATATCGTAATCCAGAAATTCCAGGTGAGTGTCAATCAGATCAGATGCAGTACCCTTAGAATGGCAGTCGGAGGAATAGAACAGCGAAAGAGAACTGAGATAATTGCTCACCATCATTATCTGAAGCATAATCATTCACGCTTTTCTCTGCTAGTATATAATGATGCATTCCTCACAAACAGTGTGAGGCACGCCGACATCTTGAAATGAAATTGCTCCTTACAATTGCTGTTGATAGTTTAAATTTAAATAATTCATTCTGCTCTAAATGCAGCAGTGCAGCCAGACAATGCAAACAGACTGTGACAGGTTTTAGTCATCAGGTGTTTGCTTACTATTACAAGATAAAATTGATTTAATTTTCTTGGATGACTAATCATCATGATTAAATATCTATGGAGATTTATTATTTAATCAATGATGTGCAATAATTTAACATTTTTGTTCAACACGCCAGGAGCAGTGAAACAGAAAAACACCTAATGTGAGAACTTAGAATTAAGTACTGCCTCTTTATTATGGGAAAGGGCATCTTGGAGAACGTTGCAGGTTTGTTCCTTGCAATTAAAAGTAATTGGGATCTTTTTATTCACAGTTGAAAATGCAAATTAGTTACATAAAAATGCCTTGAGCAGTTTAGAAACAATTAGGATTTGTGCTACAAGGTTATGAGTCAGAAAGCTTGCTCTTCAGCTGTGGAATTTTCAAGCCTGTCTCACCGGTGGGGTCTTTTGGCCCTGTCGAAGTTGAGCTCCAGCAGCAGGATGGGCAAACCTTGCAAAATACCTTAGACTTTGACAGGGACTGGAAGATCTTGCTGTGGTCAATGACAAGCCATCTCCGCAGTGGAGGGGCTGAAACATTCTGGCCCAAAAGTATCATTAAACAGATGGAGGGCCAGGAGAAGGCTAGATGAGGCTGTTGACTCTTAGATACCATATAAACGGGTCAGTAAATGTCCAAGCAAGCAGCAATCTCCATGCCCGTTTCTACACACGACTCCAACACTGCACTGATCGTGTGGGAGGTACTGTACTCCATCCACATTAACCCTTTATGTGCCAGATCCTTAAACAAGTCTTCATCCATTATGTTGACAAGTTATTCCAGTTTACTCCACGTATTTACATCATTTCTATGATCCTATGCTCTCTTCTCCCCACTCCGCCCCCATACCATCCCACCACCACCACCATCACCACCACCCTTGCTTCAAACTTCTGAGTTCAAAGGTTCAAACACTCTGGAGGCCTCTAACCCCTGTACATCTTGTTCTCATTACTGTCAGAGGAGTGGTAGGCTCTGCCACTGCAGGGAGCTAAACTTTATTGAATTGTAGGTTGATCTGATATCTGATCCCTCTGATAACTATTCCCTCTTTCTTTTCTTTGGCATTGAATCGCTCTATTGTCAAAGTTTGAATTGTAGTGATGAATAGTGGCTGGTTTATCCAGCCCTTTATAGAGTGGATAAGTCTGGGCTCATTTGTGTAGTGTTTTTTTTATTCTCTTCCTTGTGATTTACCATGGACTGGGATGGAAAATGGCTCATCTTATTGTGAGGTGTGACTTCATATTAACCTTTGTGTTTGGCTGTGTGGTGTAATGCCGTCAATAGATGGCTGTTAATCTGTTCCAATATTATTTGAGGCACTGTCATGCTGATTGAGGGTGCAGCTTTTCTCTGTGGCCTATGGATTTATCTCTCCAACCAGCATTGGAGATAGATAATAAAGTTTTTCTATTTCTGGTTCTTCTTTTGACTGTTACCTACTCAAAATGTTGTGGTTACTATCTGAATGATCTGAACTTGCTGTCAAAGAGAAGGGGCTCCACACTTGCTGTCAAAGAGAACACAATTTGAACTAAAGCCCAGTGATATTCTTCTTATTGGATTTCTCTAGAATTTGTCGTTCTGTATATTTTATGACAGTAGATATTTTGGCATCGACCATCTTCAGGAGATTCAGGGCTGCATAGGCGTCTCTGCTTGAGAGAAATAGAGGAGACAGTGGCATAGAGGTACTATTGCTGCATTAGTAATCTAGAGACCAGAGTATTATCCTGGAGATACATGTTTTAATTCCACTGTGGCAGATTTGAATTGAATTAAAAGTCTAATGATGACCATGAAACCATTATCGATCGTCATAATGATCCATCTGCTCAATAATGTTCTTTAGGGAAGGAAATTGGCTGCCCTTACCTAGTCTGGCTTCCATACGACTCCAGAGCCACAGCAATGTGGTTGACTCTGAAATGCCCACAAGGATGGGGCAATAAATGCTGGCCCAGCCAGTGACGCCCACACCCCATGAATGAATTAAAAAATATTTGACTTAACATCAGCTGGTAGATTTGTTTGCATCCATACCTTAATGTATCCAGAATCGTGCCTATGTTGTCTTCAGCGTCCAAAAGTACTGTGTTGTTTGCAACTAGGCACTGATTCAGGAAGCAGTTTTCTTGAACTATGAATTAAATGACAATTTCTGTTCACAGTAATATTTAACTTTTTGTTTCAGGACACATGTTGTCCAGGAACTTTTAATGTTTAGCTCACTCCTGCTACGTCTGCTGACTCTACACACTCGGTATGGAAGCTGTACTTCCACCGGATTCCACAAGAGTCTTCTGCTGGAATGAAGAATTTAATTTATGCCTTCATTTTTCAGGCCTGTCCTAGGATCTTGTCCTAGCGATTCCTTTTGTGTCTTTGCTTATTGAGATTTTCTTCAGGTCAAAGTGCTTCTTTGATTTTTTTTTCCTTCAGTTTTCCAGGATTCATCTAAAGTTTCTGCGAGGTTTTGTTTTCCCTTTGCTGTCATCATGTTGTAAGGCATTGGATGTAATTTGAACATAGAACATTACAGCACAGTATAGGTCCTTCGGCACTCAATGTTGTGCCGAGCTACGTCCAATCCTAAGATCAAGCTATCCCCTCCCTATCATTCTGGGGTGTTCCATGTGCCTATCCAATAACCGCTTGAAAGTTCCTAATGTGTCTGATTCCACAATCACAGCAAGCAGTCTATTCCACACCTCAACCACTGTCTGAGTAAAGAATCTATCTCGGACATCCCTTCTATATCTCCCACCATGAACCTTATAGTTATGCCCTCCAGTAACAACTACATCCACCCGAAAAAATAGTTCCTGCACATCCACTCTACCAATCCCTCTCATCATCTTATAAACCTCTATTAAGTCACCTCTCATCCTCCTCCACTCCAAAGAGAAAAGCCCCAGCTCCCTCAACCTTTCCTCATAAGACTTACCGTCCAAACCAGCAGTATCCTGGTAAATCTCCTCTGCACTCTCTCCAATGCTTTCACATCCTTCTTTTAGTGAGATGACCAGATTTGAACACAATATTCTAAATGTGGTTTCACCAACATCCGGTATAGTTGCAGCTAATCCCACGGCTCTTAAACTCAAACCCCCTGTTAATAAACGCTAGCACGCTATAAGCCTTCTTCACGGCTCTATCCACTTGAGTTGTAACCTTCAGAGATCTGTGGATATGAATCCCAAGATCTCTCTGTTCCTCCACATTCCTTAGAACTCTGCCATTGACCTGTAACCTGCATTCAAGTTTGTCCTACCAAAATGAATTACCTCACATTTATCAGGATTAAACTCCATCTACCACTTTTTGGCCCAGATCTGCATCCTATCAATGTCTCTTTGCAGCCTGTAAGAGCTCTTCACCTCATCCACTACTCCACCAATCTTGGTGTCATCAGCAAATTTACTAACCTACCCTTCAGCCCCAAGTCATCACAAATAGCAGAGGACCTATCACTGACTCCTGTGGTACACAGCTGGTAACTGGCCTCTAGTCTGAAAATTTTCTTTCCACCACAACCCTCTGTCTTCTATGATACAGCCAATTACTTATCCAATCGGCCATATTTCCTTCTATCCCACACATCCTTATCTTCTTCATGAGCCTTCCGTGGGGAACTTTATCAAACACTTTACTAAAATCCATGTATATGACATCAACTACTCTATCTTTGTCTATACACTGAGTTACCTCCTCAAAGAATTCAGTCAAATTTATGAGGCAGGACTTGCCCCTCACGAAACCGTGCTATCCTGGATTAAACTGCATCTTTCCAAATGGTCATAAATCCTTTCTCTCAGGATCCTTTCCATTAATTTACCAACCACTGAAGTAAGACTAAGTGGCCTATTTCCTTTCTTGAAGAGAGGAACAACATTTGCCACTGTCCAGTGCTCTGGTACTATCCACGTGGAGATCAAAGCTAAAGGCTCTGCAATCTCATCCCTTGCCTCCCAAAGTATCCTAGGATGTATCCCATCTGGCCCAGGGGACTTATCAACGGTTAAGTTTTCTTCAAAATTGCTAATACATCTTCCCTCAGAACATCTGCCTCCTATACCCTATCAGTGTGTATAATGCACTCATTCTCAAAAACATGGCCCATCTCCTTAGTGAACATTGAAGAAAAGGTCTTATTAAGATCTTCTGAAGGTCTTGGTCTTATTAAGATATCTTAGGTAATTCAGCAGTAAGTATCTATTAACTCCTGGGCACTATGTGCATGGGGACAGTAAAGGTCCAAGCTTGGAGCTTGTCCATGTTTATTTACATACATGTCTCTGTCGAACACTACTCCGGCCCCTAGGTGTAGGTCTTATGTTCTCTTACATTTCTGTGTGAGCGATACCATGCTCTATCCCACATTAACCTTTGACATGCCAGACCTTTCTGCTTGCCTTTAAATCATTTGAAAAACAGATCTGTAAATCTTGTTACAGCCTGATTGATTCATGCAGCGTTGTAAGCAGTAAGATTATCCCCCACTGCACAAATTCAAATACCAGCATCCTTGGATTTGTAAGCACAGATGTAGTTGGTAACTGCTGACATTTCATTAGAATGATGGCTCCAGGGAGAAAACCAACTCCAACTTGACACTGAGACATGAGGCTCAGAAGAATTTACAACCAGGGCTAATGGTTAAGGCAGAAACAATGTCATTACACTGGCTTGGTCATCGAAGACAGTGAGGATAAGGATAGGTGAATATGGTTAGGACTGTTTACCTGCATGGGTAAATGCTGACTTAAACTGGATGGCCTGAATTATTTGTATCTATGTTGCATCTTTTGTGCTTTTATGTAGCTAGACTATAAAATCCTACCAGTTATCTTAGCAGATATTATTTTCCTGTCACAGACTTTTCCCCACTCCAGCTCCTTCATAGTTCAAAAACACTCCCTCCACTAGTTCAGACACATTTTTTTCCCCACACTGATACTAGGCTGTCCTCTCCACCATGTCACCGCTGGGCACCCCTTGCCTATACCAGAGGGCAGTCACAGTAGCCACAATTCATCAGCACTGCATTCTCTGACATCCCCTGGTTCTGAGAAGTAGTCTTGTTTCACATCCACCAGTTTTTGAGCAATTGCCCATCACAGAGTTCATGTTCTCCTTAACTCAATTTTTTCTTGGGTTACCTTTTGGCTTCCTTTGCTTCTCACTCTTCTCTGTCCATCTCACCCTACTAATGAACTTCACTCTCCTTCTCCTAATTGCTTCCCAAATACCATTCTTTGACTTGAACTTCATACTTCCATTCCTGCACTCTCTCTCAGTCCTTCTCTTTCAACCTTCTGTATCACTCTGTTTTATTTTTTCATTCCCTCGCAGCAACAATTAAACTTTCCTGGATTTCACCTTGCCGTCCAAGTACTGCTCCTGGGTTATAAAAATCAAATGCTGCAGATGCTGGAAATCAGAACTAAAAATAGAAAATATGGCCCTTACCAGGGACCCAGGTGCAAGTCTGGCCTTGGGTAATTGTATGGAGTTAGAACCTCCTCCCCCATTGGGTTTCCTCCAGCTACTCCAGTTTCCTCCAAGCCCAGAGATGTGCAGGGTAGGTGCATTGTCCATGCTAAATTGCCTCTTGGTGTCTAAAGATGTGTTGATTATGGGGATTAATGGGGTAAATATGAGGTTAAAAGGATACAACTTGGGTGGGATGCTTTGTCAGAGAATCAGTGCACACTCGATGGGCCACATGGCTTCCTTATGCACTAGTGATTCTAAGATGCTTTGGAATTGAAGAAGAGTTATATTGGACTCAAACTGTTAGCTCTGCTTTTTTCATTTTTCTACAGATGCCAGCAGACATGCTGAGTTTTTCCAGCATTTTCTGTTTGTATTCTCATACTGTTCCAAGATTCTGCTGTTCATGTTGCAGCTGATTTCTGAACATGTTGCACACACTGTGGTGGGATGTCCTCAGGATGAGATCACTCCCCAGAATAACTGACTAAGTGTGAACTGATGTTGGAAAATGGAGGAGCTGAACCAAATAATGCTGATTTTTATTTGCACATAAGGCCAAAATGCAGTCTTCCTCTGCCAGCTAGATGCTTGAAATATGTTCGGTTTTAAAATTGATGAAAGTTAATCGGGCATAAAACATATTTTTCTTACCTGCTCTGATCTTGGTGAGCAAAATAAATTATTACTTGTGAAGTGCTAAAATACTATTCAAGCCTTCTTCCAGATTTAAAACAGATGGGTGGGATTTTTTGGCTCAGTCCACCACCAGGGTCATCCAATCCTGTGGAAGGTCAACCGATTGCTGGTTAGATTGTAGAAACCTCCTGTAGCAGATCCTATCATGTTGGGACTGGAAAACATCAGCCAGTACCTTCAATTTGCAATGGTTCTGTCTATTCATGGGAATAGAATCATTGAGTCCCTACTGTTATGACATGCCAAATTCCTCCAAAGCGGAATACCTCGCCTCATAATCTATTCAAAGTGTGTGTGGGAAGATAAATTGTCCTTCAGTAACATTTAACAGTTAACTAATAGAAATATCTGGCACTCACTTTAAGATGAACATTTAACAATTTGGCCATGGCATTTGATATTTGGCCATTTAACTAACAAGGAACTATAACTAAACAAGTAACATATCGAATAAAAATAAGACTCTACAGGAATGCTGTTCAAATAAGTACTGATTCATTCATGAATGAAAAAATAAATGAACTTAGTCTCAAAAAAATATATAACTCAGTACTCTGGAGTTATTTGGTTGATTTTGCTGTCTGCAAGTTCTCTTTTGATTTGGTACTTTTCACTGGTTTTTTGGTACCATTCGCTAGTTGGATGGTGCATTCTCTTAATTGATATATAAAACTGGCAGTGTGGAGAGCTGCTCTCCTTCTTGAGACTTGAAAGGTGGCTTTTCCTGTTTTTCCCCTTGCACTTTCTTTTATACCTGTGATGACCAATCAATTTTCCTACAATAGGAGTGTTCTGTTGCCATTAACGACATCAAATTCTAATCTTTTAGGTTCAAGGTAGCTGAATGCGTGCTTTAAATTGATTGGGCCAAATTCACAAACATGCAAATACATGAACCCTGTTTGCCTAGCTTTTGATACAAATATTTCAGCTTGGATTCAGTATGTACTTTGCATTTTAAATCTCCAAGCATTGAAATACAACACCAGCTTTTAATGTTTTTTATCCCTCTATCATTTTTACACTTTTTTATATCTTTACAAACTACTGTGCAGAAGAGGACATTCAGCTCATCGAGTCTGCAGTGATTCTATCTGAGTAAGAAATCTCACAACACCAGGTTAAAGTCCAACAGGTTTATTTGGTAGTAAAAGCCACTAGCTTTTGGAGCGCTGCTCCTTTGTCAGGTAAGTACGTATTCTTGAGAAGTCGCACTTAACTGGCGAAAGAATAGTGCTGGTACCAATGGTACCTATGTTTACCCCAGTCCAACACTGGCATCTCCACATTGCTGACTCTGTATGACAGAGTATCTTATCCAGGCGCTCCCCACCACCCTATCCCTGTAACACATTTCCCATGGCTTAATCCCCTTAACCTACACATCTTGGGATACTAAGGGATAAATTTATATGGCTAATCCACCTAACCTGTACATCTTGGACTGTGGGAGGAAACCACAGTGACCAGAGGAGATCCATGTAGACACAGGGAGAATGTGCAAGCCTGGACTGGAATTGAACCTAAGTCCCTGGTGCTTGAGGCACTAGTGCTAACCACTGTGCATAAACAAGAAGTGGTGAAAATACATTTCTTAATACACTATACACGTGGTTCATCATTGTATTCTGCTGTAAACGTTTTGTGTCCTTGTGTCAGTATCTTGCATTGAAGCAAGTTCATTATTTAACCTTGATCATTCACAAATGTGCTATTTTTATATTTGTAAATTTGTTAGCATTTCACTTTGGCTGGAGAATCCTGTTTCTTAACTTCAGTTTTCTCTCACTGCAGCTGAAGTGTTAGTCTTCTTTTTGGGTATCACTTTGAAGATGCTTTTACATTACAGTTGATACATAGTGCTTACAGTGTAAATGCTGTCTGAATCCAAAGTTACTGTCCAACCTGGCAGCAGTATCAAGGAGAAATGAAGTTATTTCATTCCACTGTACTTCAAAATTACTTCTGACAGCTTAAAACTGACTGGAGCCAAAGAGAAGAAGGTGGTCCCCCCAGGAATTGGCAGATTTCAGGAATTTAGGATAGGAGCTCTTTGCTTCGATTTCACTCTTGACACTGGCCTTTTAAAATTCTGGGAGAGAAGCTTTGAGCTGATCCAGTTGGATACAAAATTGGCTTCAAAATTGAATCATGACAAAAGGCCATTCAGCCCATTGAGCCAACCAGTAAGAAACTGAGGGTAGTGGTAGAGAGTTGTTTTTCAGCCTGGAGGGTTGTGATCGGCAGTGTGCCACAGGGATTGCTGCTGGGTCTTCTTCTGTTTGTCATTCATGTAAAAAAACGATTTGGATGAGAATATAGGGGGCATGGTTAGTAAGATTGAGGATGACACCAGTATTGATGGTGTAGGAGGGAATGAAGAAGGTTATCTAAGACTACAATGGACTCTTGATCAACTATGCCAAAGAGCTGTGGTATGGCAGATGGAGTTTAATTCAGGCAAATGTTATATTTTGGTAAGACAAACCAGGACAGAATTTAATGGTGAGACCCTGAGGAGTGGTGTTGAACAGAGACACCTAGTGGTGCAGGGACTTAGTTCCTTGAAAGTGGCATCACAGGCAGACAGGGTGGTGAAGAAGGCATTTGGCTCACTTCTTTTCATTGGCCAGGCATTGAGTACAAGAGTTGGTACACTCTATTACAACTGTACAAGTTGCAGTACTGCGTACAATTCTGGTTGCCCTGCTATAGGAAAAATGTTATTAAACTGGAACGGGTTCAAAAACGATTTACAAGGATGTTATCGGGACTGGAAGGTTTGAATTATGTGGGCAGACTGGGTAGATTGGTACTTTTTCTCCTGGAGCTTAGGAGAATGAGGGGTGACCTTCTCGAGATTTATGAAATGAGGGGCACAGATATGGTTAACAATGAAGGTCTTTTTGTCAAGGTTGGGGACTTCAAAACTAGAAGGCCTAGATTTAAGATGAGAGGGGAAAGATTTAAAAGGGATCTGAGGAGCAACTTTTTTCACACATAGGGTGATGTGTATATGGAAGAGGAAGTGGTAAAAGCAGGTACAGTTACAACATTTAAAACAAATTTGAACAGGTACGTGGATGGGAAATGTTTAGAGGGATATTGGCCAAATGCAGGCAAATGGAATTGGTTCAGTTTAGGCAGCTGTCGGCATGGATGAGTTGGGCCAAAGGTCCCATGTCCATGCTATATATCTCTGACTCTATGATTCTTTGCTCTTCCCCTCTCTCAGGCAAGTGTGCCTGGGGTAGCTCCCTCTCTTCCCAGATAAATTCTATCCTGAGAAATGTGAGAATGTACTGAAACCTCAGCTACTAAACTTATTATCAGCTGGTCATGAATGTCATTCCAGCGTCAGTCTCACAGTGGCCACTTTTTGTTTGCGCTGGTAATGAACTAGTTGGGCAGACTTTTGTCTTCACTTGCCTGGGTGTTAAGCATCTTCTGAATGGAGAAGCACAGAGGAAAATCTGCCTCTGAAGGATTGCACATCATTTAACAGGGCTACTTTATTTTCCATTGATTTGAATTAAAGGAGGGTATGTCATGCAGGCTCTTGCAGGCATATGATCTCCTCAACCAGTTTCCCTCTTTATTCCACCTAGGTGTCATCATATATGTATCACAGGAAGTCAGAATGCAGGTACAGTAGGTAATAAAGAAGGCAGATGGAACCTTGGCATTTATTGCTAAAGGAATAGAACACAAAACTAGTGAAGTGTTGCTTCTACTGTACAAAGCATTTGTGAGACCACACTTCGAATATTGTGTACAGTTTTGTTTCGCTTACTTGATGACGGATGTAGTAGAATTGGAGGCAATTCAAAAGAGGTTCACTAGATTGATTCCAGATGTGAGTAGTTTGCCTTTTAATGAGAGATTGGGCAGTTTAGGCCTTTTCTCCCTGAAATTTTGGAGAATGAGAGGAGATCTAATTGAGGTGTACAAGATGATAAGGGGGGATTGACAAAGTAGAGGATATTTTCTATTGTAGGGTAATCTAGAACAAGAGCTCATAGTTTGAATATAAAGAGTGGCAGATTTAAAACAGATGAGGAGAAATTATTTCTAAGCATTAGCCATGGTTGAACATCCACCTCTCTCAATTTATATCCATTCAAACAATAATTTAGCTTCCTATTATTGCCACCAAAGTGGATAACTCCACATCCATCCACTTCATACTGCATCTGTCATGCTGCTGCCCACACACTCAGCTTGTCCAAATCATATTGAAGCATTTCTACATCCTCTTGACAGTTTACCTTCCCACCCAACTTCTGCAAGTTTGACGATAATACATTCAGTTCCCTCTTGTAAATCATTAATATATATTGTGAACAATTGGGGTCCTAGCACAGATTCCTGCAGAACCTCACTAGTCACTAACTGTTAATTGGAAAAAATCCCATTTATGCCAATTCTTTATTTCCTATCTGCTAATTAGCTTGCTATCTATCTCAAGACATTACTTGCAATCCTATGTGTCCCATGGGCCATTGAATTTATTCGAGGATGAGTATGACAGATTTGGAATTGGCAAGGGAGTCCCTGGACTATGGAGGGCAGGTTGCAAAATGGAGTTGAGGCTGCAATGAGAACAACCGTGATCCCAATGCATGGTGGAGCAGGTTCAATGCAGCAAATGGCCTCGTGCTCCTATTTCTCATTTTCTAATCAAAATCTGACCCAATAGTGTGAACTTGAGGTAGGTAAATCTGATTATTTAATTTGATTTCCTAAAAATAATTTTGTTTCTAATCAAAATTTGTAAAGATAACAGTACCAGTGGAATAGCACGAATGCTATCAACCATTCCTTCCAAGTTACGAGGTGGATAATTATTGCAATGTTGTGTTAAAATCTTGGGAATGATGACCTGAATAAGCAATGTGAAATATTGTTTCTGTGACATGTCTTTCAGTGGGTGACCTGCATTTTAGCAGATGTATGCTGAAAAAAGTATTTTACCCTCATTAGATTTGACTGGAACATCTCACCAGCAGGGAGAGGGATCTTGAGCAATGTTTGAAGGCCATTTGATGGGCAACACGACAGCTCAGTGATTATCACTGTGCTGTGCAGATCCATGGATTTGGGCCTGTAGCTGTGGGAGTTTGCGCATTCTCCCCATGCTTGCATGGGTTTTCTCTGGGTGCTCTGGTTTCCTCCCATATCCCAAAGATGTGCTCTTAGGCTAACTGACAAAACAAATTCTCCCTGAAGTGTCTCAAATTTGGTTTTTAATCCATAGATCTATAAACATAGACAGGGATCGCAGGTAGAGGTGGGAACATCGGGGTGGTGGTGCGGGCTCGTTGGGCCGAAGGGCCTGTTTCCCGTGCTGTTTTGTTCTTAGTTCTTTGTGATAGGTATCAAATTCTCCTGTCCCCTTTGTGATAGTGGACAAGCTGGGAAAATATATTATAGATTCATCAGTCATTTTTACTCAGCTCCTCTACCACATTTCTAAGTGAATCGAATCACTGTTGCTGCTCAATGTATAAATATGTACATGATAGGAAAGCTTGCAGTGCTCAAGGAAATCATTAGAGAGCAATGACATTTACAGGATGGCCAGAAACCTTGAACTAACATGATGCCTCAGAAAGACTTTCTACAAACCCGCCTTTTCAGTATTGAATTAGATAAATTATCTCAGTATAACAAATTGTGAAGTAGTGTTAAGTAGACTTCTGGTTAACAGGTTTGGGAATAAAATGAACATTGCTGTTTTATATTTACATAACTAGGGAGGTGCTAGGGACTAGGCCACTAAAGTAAATGATGTGTGAACAACATCCTTGGAATTTAAGGAACTATTTTTATGGTCAGATGCCTGCTGCCCTTTCCTCCACTGGTATTTTCTTTGTTATCAAAGTACATGTTATCTGTGGAATATTTTTGTAGGGTGTCTTATCTGTGTTATGTTGTTAGGGAGTCTGTTTATTTAAAGCCTGAATTGTTGTTTGTGATCTTTGGCTGAACAGTCATCCTTTTTATTTTGTATCAGGATTACGTTATTGTAATGTTCTACACTAATCCTTTTTGTGTTTTGAATTTGTAGCACAGATTGTGTTGTTTAATATTACAAGCATCTTTTTATTTACTGTCAATTCTGAAGAGAGCCCCCTCCATATTAAACACAAATAAGTATACTGCAATGTTTTGGTGTTTGTTCACAGAAGTCACCAAAGTTAGAAACATCCCTCCAACAGCAGTGAAAACAACAACATGTACTTCTCTGGTCTACTGTACTTAAGGTAGAAAAACATCCCATGGTGCTTCATAGAGGTGTAAGAAAAGTTTGATTATGAACCAAATGAGTTCTTGTCTTGTGTGCTACACAAACAAAGCATACTCTTTATAAAGAAGAAAACAAAAGTGTGCGGGATGTAGTGTTACAGTCACAGCTTGGATGTAGAAAAAGATCAACTTAACGCGAGGTAGGTCCATTCAAAAACCTGATGGCAGCAGGGAAGAAGCTGTTCTTGAGTCTGTTGTACGTGACCTTAGACTTTGGGTATCTTTTTCCTGACAGAGGAAAATGGAACAAAGTCAATGGATGGGAGACTGGTTTGTGTGATGAATGGGGCTACATTGAAGACCTTTTGTAGTTTCTTGCGGTCTTGGGCAAAGCAGGAGCCATACCAAGCTGTGATACAACCAGAAAGAATTCAACCTGAAAGAAAGAATTATCTAGAAAGAATATGAATTGTTTCAAGATTAATAGTTTGCATGAGAGTTTGCCATTCAAATCTGGATGTGGTAGATTTAATTGAAATGTATCCAATATAGTGTATTTTCTTGTATTGAAATGGAACATTAATTTGTTTTCTATGGGGTGCCTTTACTTAGAACTTATTGACTGGATTGAAGCATAATAATTTCATTGATATTAGTTTTGATACTTTTAATTGGAGTTGCAATGAACTGGAGAGAGATCAGTGATATTGAATGTCACTGATTGCAAGCAGTGAAACTGCTGTCGTGAACTTTGAGCTCAACATTATCTTCCTGGAAATCAAATCCTTTACAATTGCTTGAATTAATACAATTGTTGATCTCTGCCAGCACGTTAGATGTTGTGGTTCAATTGTTGCCACAGGATCATTCCATCTGAGGCAAGTTCATACTTAATACAATATTTTAATCTTAAAGCTGAAGATCTATTTAGAGAAATCTGAGTTCACCAATAACATGATGTTGACATGGAAGCCTACTCTAACACTGGTTTGCACAGAACATTTAAGGGCGGCATGATGGCATAGTAGTTAGCAGTGCCACCTCACCACCAGGGACCCGGGTTTGATTCCTGGCTTGGATCACTGTCCGTACAAAGTCAGCACATTCTCCCCATGTACACATAGGTTTCCTCTGGATGCTCCTGTTTCTTCCCAAATTTTTAAAGATGTATTGATTAGGTGCATTGACCTGAACAGGCACCAGAATGTGGGAATTAGGGGAATTTCACAGGAATTTGTATTGCAATGTTAATGTAAGTCTTACTTGTGACTAATAAACTTTAAGAAAGAGGCTAGAATTTTCTCGTGACTAGTGTGAATTTTGTATGCCGAAGTATAACATTATTTGCACAGAAGTACTGCAGGGTTGTTTTTCCTATCATATATGTTCATTAACACCATCCAAGTTCAAAAATAGACACTTGTGTGCTATTTTCACAATTCCAGAAGTTAGATCATTTCAAATTTGGTCAAGAATTTAATTTATTTTTGGATGTGTTTCCTCATCAATTATCGTAAGCACCAAGGTTGATTAGATTGCAACAATTATTTTGGATACAGCAATACTAATACAAAATGTAAAAACAGATTTAATATGTGCTCCCAGAAATTAGCTTGGTTACAATAAGGTAAGTAATTATTTTGCACATGTGCCAGAATGATATGGTGAACGTTTGTGCCCCGGATAGCATTTTTAAAATTACCAGATGTGGAAGTTAATTGCGTATAAACCCTAGCATTACATAGATGAGCAAATGATGCAAAGCTACTCATTTATTTACTTAGCATGAATTCTGTCATCAGTTAACAGAATTCTTGTATAATCCACTGTTTCTGGCAAGATGTTATAATGACTGATTTTGCAGTTGTAATGACAGTGAAAATTTCAGCGTTTGCCATCGTAACAGATGCAAAGTTGGGAGAAGCATGTGCACGTGTACAGTTAAACGTGCAAATCCAGAAGTTTCTAAAGCTTATTTATTAGTCACAAGTAAGGCTTATACTAACGCTGCAATGAAGTTACTGTGAAATTCTTCTAGTCGCCATATTCTGGCACCTGTTTGGGTCAGTACACCTAACCAGCACATCATTCAGACTGTGGGAGGAAACCGCAGCACCTGGAGGAAACCAGCACAGATGTGGCGAGATCATGCAAATTCCACACAGGCAGTAAGCCAAGCCAGGAATCGAACCAGGGTCCTTGGTGCTGTAAGGCAGCCGTGCTAGTTACTGTACCACATGCCGTCCTTTTCTGTCAGTAATTCTGAATGCCTCCATAGGCTGCATTATTGATGTTGTACCACTCTGGACAACAAACTGCTAGAAATCCTGGTCAAATGAGAATTTTCACTTTAATCCTTTAATGTTGCTATTTTGCAAAATAGGGCTAATGGGCACTCTTTCTGAGGCATAAGTGGAGTTTTAACGGTTTACAATCTACTGATGAGAAGCCCATCTGTTTCTGGGAAACTAATTTTATATTTGTATTTTTTTTGTTTATTATTCAATAATTTAATATTTTTAAAAGTTAATTATGTTTTAGTTTCTAATGTATATGTTCTGATCTTCTTACTTGCCCTCTATAAAATTAATAAAAGGCACATCTATGTTTTATTTCCAAGTTTGCTGTCTGTGAGAATACTTCAATATGGTTGGCTGTTTACCTAGTTTGATGACATGATGGTTACTGGGTATCTGGAGATTCACTTTTCTTAGTATCAGAGTTAAAATTAATGTGAGAGAAGTGGACTTAATGCCACAGAGGTTGACAGACCTTGGGGGGCTGCTTTCTTCAAGTGGCAAACACTGTTCTTTCATTTGTCACCATAAAATCCCAGCCAGTGTTTTTCAGATACAATGGAAAACGCATCCAACATTGGAAAACGATTTCCAACATTTACCATCCATATATATATATATATATATATACATATCCCCTTTCTCATTCTATAAGTTAAAATTCTCCCTAATAATATTTTAACATGTTCTTTCTTTATGATATAAAGCATGCAAGGAAAAATAATTTAAACTTTTCTCGGTCTTGCAATTCCCCAAATATTAACCAGGCTCTTTACCTCTGTCTCTAATGTGCCATAGCAGTCATCGCGGTTTACTTTGGTGCATAATTTATTCCCATTTTTTGTCAAAGAACTAGGGTCCATGGCTTCATTTTCAGATATTTCAACTCAAATTAGGAGCACTGGTGAATTCATGAGGCACGTCCAAGGAATTACGAAGCAAGGATGTGGTATTGCTCACCTCTCACGTCTGATTAAATGAATCATAGGATCCCTACAGTACAGAAAGAGGCCATTTGGTCCATCGAGTCTGCACCGACACAATCCCACCCAGGTCCTATCCCTGTTACGCCACATATTTACTCTGCTAATGCCCTCACACTAGGGACAATTTAGCATAGCCAATCAACTACACATCTTTGGACTGTGGGAAGCAACTCGAGCAGCCGGAGGAAACCCACGCAGACACGGGCAGAATGTGCAACCTCCAGGGACAGTGACTTGAAGCAGAAATTCTGGGTACCTGGCACTGTAAAGCAGCAGTAGTAACCACTGTGTCCCCGTGCTGAGCAAATAACAAGTTGTGGTGCAAAATTGTCAGGAATGTTTGTTAAGGCTCTGGCTAGTTTTAGTCTACTCGTTGAGAATTGTAATGGACCTGTACACAACTTAAATATTGCCCCAACACCAAAGCAAAGGTTTAAATTTTAGCTTCATATACCTGTGGCACTTTCATCTACTGCTTGATTATCTTTCAAATCCTTTTCTTATTGCCTCAACAATGTAATAGATAAATGACAGAAAATATGGACTATACTGTTGGCGATCCATCATACCCACTATGGATAAGCTGAACGTCACAATGAAAGTTTTAAAACTGCAAAATCATTGAAACTTGGATGTTTGTGTTGTGCGGAATATTTGGGATGGGATTTCCTTGTCCCCTCAGTGACTTGTTGTCAGGCCACGGAGGCAGCTCATTCATCCCATTGCTTGGGTGTCTGCCGCGGGGAAGATCCTGCCCTTGGATTGATTATGTGCACTTTCAAAAATGTCATGGCTGATATCCTGCAGGAAAGGGTTAAGCGGTAAAAGTAATGGCTGTCAATACGTTTTTCAGTCTGCAATGCACTGCACTTTTTCAAATGCCCATCAGATAATACAAAGGCTGCAGATTATCCTAAAAGCCTTTTCAAAAGTAATGCTTAATTTATATAGCCATGAGAAAAGCAGGGATGATGGCAGAAAAGATTTGACAATTGCTAACGATTGCTCAAGAACATTGTGGCTTATGTCAGGGTAGATTTCTCTCACATCGAGGAATATTTAGTAAATTGGGAACAGTACATTTTCTGAGACTGCAGAACTATTCGCAGCTGTTGAGTGACTGTATTATATTTCGGATATCATAATTTCTTGACAATTAAATACCAACTACTGTGAAGCCTCGTATTCTCTATTGTTAAGTGCATATTTGTTGCAACATATTTATTTAAAGTGAAAGCACATTTGTTCATGTGCATTTGTAATAAGGGAGATTGAGGGAGACCATTTGAGATGGTATTATTTTTTTCATGAGTGTGAACATGGGAAAGGTTCAAAATGCTTCTCGGAAAAATCCCTTGATTTTGGGATTTGCCAGAGCATCACAGCATAGTGATCTGGGCAGAGTATTGCCATCAGGAACAAGAGTGGGTCAAATATTCCATTTGAAAATCCAATACTGAATTTATAACCTTAGTATAACAAAGATACCTTATGTAAGAACAGCATGAGAGGTCACAATTGTGGGGAGCTGTGTTGCTATGAATGTGAATCATTATGCTAAGATGAGCAGAAACAAAAATCTCTGATTCTGTCCGGTATTAGTAGTCACAAGAAGCACCATTTCCTCAGACATTAACATTTTTTAAATTACTCTTACTCCAAATGAATTCATAGCTTTGCACTCACTGCACGCATTGGGCGCAACTATTTAATAATGCAGAGAGGGTGAGAATGTTTTGAATGTTGGATTTTTTTGTGTGGCACTAAGATGTGTACTCGCACCACAAACCGAACAATGTGACTCGCTGTTGCTGATCCAAAGATGCATATAAAAAAGATATAAACACTGACAAATAACATAATCTGATAGTAACTGATCAGAAAAGCTTCATTTGTAGCGATTTTTAATCAGCACTGCTTGGGTGCTGGTGTTGTGCTCACAGACAGACACATACAATTCATGCTTCTTAAGAAGGTCATTTTTCTAGTCTACGCAGAAATGTGCTTGGGCATGCACAGTTAGACTCTGACAGCCTGCTGGGAGAAGAAATTAGGCTCAACCAGTTAGAACAGATGGCAGTAGCTGTTTATTCAGATGAAATCTTTGGGGATCCTTGCTTTTAATGACTTAACCATTTTAATATTGGATAGTGAGTCTATCTCTGTGAAATATACCAAACAAGTTTTTTTTTAAGTCAGAACATTAAAGAAAGAATGCTCAATCTATGCAGACTGCTAACAAAGTTATGTGATCTACACTTTTAAAAATTTGACATGTAAAACCCTTTTCTGACCTTTGGAGAAAATTATTCTGTTCTTCTGCTGTGCAGTCCTTGTTTCCATTTAGATCTGGGGCATATATTATTTGCAGTCCTATTTTCACTTTTTGGACTTCTTTCACAGGAAGTAATTTTCTTGATCAGTTCTTTGAAGCTAAGGTGAACTGGAAGAAACAGCAGGGAATGTCTGTTCATTAGCAACGAGATATTAATATCAGAATCCCTTCGGTGTCTGAAAATCTTTCTGAGCATATCCATAATGCAATAGCATGAAAGGAGAAATGAGGTGTTTCCAAATACACACACAATACAGAAGAGAGAGATAAATTTCAGAGTTGTGTGCTGTTTTGTCAATTTTATGGTTCTTGCAAAGTGCACACAAGGATTTAACAGGATGCTAATATGCTTTTCACATGTCCAGTTTTAATGGATGGATGAAGAATTATTGATACTGTACAACCTCAATGAGACGAATCCCCCAGGAGCCTCCTCCAAATTCACATGAAGTAGAGCTTTGTGATAATCAAGGAAGGCCCATTCCAATATGAATGCCTTTTTATGTAATTAATATATCGACAAACATAGTCCATTCCAAATACTACATATTGAGATACCAATGAAAATGCAGTAGAACATTAGATGTGGGAAAATGTCTTTATTCAATTTGTTCACACCTTACAATGTCCTGACTGTGCAGAAGGCTGGACTTTGCATTGAAAATTCTGGGAATTAGTTCCAGAAAAGCGGCACAATCTATTTAGGCTTAATGTGCTGGTTTGGACATGCATGATGCAGTCAATCATGTCTTCAGTATTGTCAACCATGACTTTTTTTTGCTGCAGTGCTGAATTCCCAAGTATCTCTAATGCTTTTGCTGCATTGGCTAGGGAAGCAAGTGGCTATGTGGCCATCCCCTGCCCATCAAAGCACAAAGTTTATAGTATTTTTTCAGTACTCTAATAAATATGACTGCAACGTGTGTGGGATGGTTGAGGCTCCAACTTCAGGAATTTTTTTCAAAGTTTGTGGACACTTTCACTTTATATACTTTTGTTTGTATTCTTTTGCCCCTTTGAGCTGCCTTGTTGCCCAGAAATTAAGGGCTGAGTCATATCTTTGGATGCCATTATGAAGCAAAAAACATCAAGGAGATCAATGTTCAGGATCTTTGGATTTCTTTGTGCATACTAAATTGGAAATTTTGAGCAATAGTGTAAATAAAGACAGCTCCTGGGGAACAGAAATGTTGGGATTACTGACGTCTCAGTGAAGCTTCTAATGGTATGATGCAGTGAAGACAAGAAGGCTGTCAGCAATTAGCAGTGCAGCAGAGGCACCTGTCCAGTGTTGCAAACAGAATCATGGAGCACTACTTTGCGGTCAACTGCTTGAGATACTGCAAGACAGTCCCGCCAAGGACTGGGGCAGGCAAGGTGGCACAATGTTTAGCACTGCTGCCTCACAGCGCCAGGGACCCAGGTTCGATTCCCTGCTCAGGTGACTGTCTGCGTGGAGTCTGCACCTTCTCTGTGTTTGCATGTGTTTCCTAAAGATGCTGCAGGTTTCTCTCACAATCCAAAGATGTGCGGGATAGGTTGATTGGCCATGCTCAATTGCCCCTCAGTGTCAGGGAGATTAGCAGGGTAGTTGTTTGGAGTTACAGGGATAGGGCCTGGATGGGATTATAGTTGGTATAGGATCGATGGACCAAATAGACTCATTCTGTACTGTAGAGATTCTGTGATGCTATGACTGGATCCCTCTTTAATGGTACTTGTTATCATTGCCATGCCAGTGGATCTTTGATCATACAGCGATTGCACACCTGATCCTTGCATTTGATGACTGCTGAAGGAGGCATTCAGTGGGATACTTGCAGAGAGGAATGACATTCAAAGATACCATACCCCATGTGTGCCAACAACTAAAGAAATGGTTAATGGGATCTTGGCCAATTAGACAATCTTCTTGTGTATGATGTATGTTTTAGTCACAAGACAATAGAGTGCTAAAATTGGCCCCAAAGACTAAGAAATTAAACAGTTTTAATTCCTGGATAAAAATGTGTTGAAGTAGCACACTGCATTTCAGCACAAGTGGTTCTCAGTCTGGCTGCTCGGATAAGATGCTGCTTACAATTCCTCTATGACAATAAAGTGCGCACACAGAACAGGTGAAGAAATATCATCAGTAGATAGACATAATGTGTTTTGGTTGGCTGGCCAGCCATCAATTATCAATGAGGCCTGCATTCTAAAAGTCTGTTTGAATTACAAACTGGTACTGTAAATAGTTTCTTAATCATAACACTACTGAATAGACCATGATGAAAAGTCCAACTTGAAGCTGTTGATCGAACTGCTAAATCCTCCATAAATCTGCTTTGAAATCCTTCCATAAACACTGCTTTAAAACTCAGTCAAATTATCTTAATGCAGTAGAAATTAGGGGCCAGGAATTGTTTTGGACTAGACGGCCAATTTTGTGTCCTTGATCACTAAACCAATATTGAACTGGCCCAAAACTCTATTCAACCTTTTAACACCTTCCGACATGGAATGCATAGGAACAGCTGAAAAGGCATAGAGTGCACACAACGTTATTAGAATTATGTAGCTCTTCCTTAAGGCTTTTCTTTGCCTGGTTGAGGCTCTGTAATTAAAAAGGTGAACAAAATGAAGAACTTCCATCTCACTGAGGAGACTCCAGGCTAATCTACATTCAACAACTTGCCTTGAAAACTGCTCCTATTTTGTCAGTTGCAACAAATTCCCTCCACAGCTATTAGACAAAAACACAATACTTTAAAATAATCAACAATGTTCTAAATACAACAAACCAAGAAGTCAATACTTTTTAACCTTAATGTATCCTATAAAAGAAATTCCGGGATCTCAGTCCACATTTTTGCCATAATTTATCTCATTTAATTGTGCATATTAGGAATAAGGTTTAGGTTTAGGCTTAATTTGTGATTCAATATCTGTGTGCTAAGAATGGATTACAGCTTCACTTAGCTTCATGTTAAATAAAGGTGCCTGCATGTCTAAGGTTTCAATTTAAATTTTACCTGCTTTGTAATTAGGGGTTTACCACATAAAAGCAATTAAAGCCTTAAAAAGAAACTAAGCTGTTATGCAGCAACCGGAGGATCACACTGAAAAACAGAAGCATTTGTGGTTGAGTCTGGAATAAGATACCCCAGGAACAAGAATCTTTCCCCAGAAGCTGCCAGCAGAAAACAAGTGTCAGAAACTAAACAACAGAAAGCTGAGACATGAGAGAATAAAAAACAATACGTAAGTCCCAGTAAGACTGAAGTCAAGAGGATGAAGAACAGGAATTTGAATGAGGTTCCGTTCACAGAGATTAATGAAGCAGGTTTGCAAGTTAATGGCAAAGTTATAAGGTGCAGTCCTGGAGAAGTCAGCTGGCGAGAAGTAATCCTCAGCTTGGTAACAGCTTAAAACAACCTGTGAAGCAATACTGTTCTGTTGGTATAGCTGGATACCTGAGAGATTTTGTGGAAGCCTAAATACATGTATGATCCAGGGGCAGATTCAATATCTGTGATTCAATATTTAAAGGAGAAGTTGAAATCCTGGGTGTGGATCCTTGGTGAAGGCATGAGTGTTCTTCAAGAATAGAGTTTGGAAACTATTGAATGGAAGCTAGTATACCCAAGACTAGTTGGCTTGCAATGAAACAAGAAACTGGAGAATTTGATGAAAAAAAACACAGAAATTTTACCGGATGGTATCTGTCCCTTGGTTTCACAGTGTGTTTGATCACATTTGTTCACATGAACAGTGTATGACTGAGAACATTAGCGCACAACAGATTGTAATTTGTGTTATTGCTACAAATGTATGTATATCTGTGAAGATGTAACTGGAATGAAGGAATATTGCATCATAGTTTTTTTTAGTCTTAATCATTTTTCTAAAAAAAAGTTAATTAGAGGTCCTGTGACTATGTTTGTTCACGTTTCTGTGCAAAATACTGAAAGTTAGGATCCATCAAAGCGGGTGCCATCCAAGGCTCTGATTTGCCTGACAGTAACATCAGCTGAGATTGTAAAACTAAGCAGTTATTCCATGCCTGTCTGTGTACAAGTTTTGTTGCAATGCATCCATTAGTTTTTGAGATACAGTCTGATTTTCATTTCTGGAGGTTGGTAGGGAGAGTTGAGAAAATCCCCAGCTCAAGTTACTTGCCTTAGGAGAAAATGGCTGCAAGGATGGGGGAGGGGACTGCAAGCGCTGGCTACAGTTGAGCTTTATCCATCTGGTATAAACTACGGAGGCAGCTATATCGACTGCCAAGTGCAGAGAGGTAGTCTGCCTAAACACTGTGTGACTCCATCCCAGCTAAACTGAAGTAGCAGTGTTCTTACCTCTCATCCACTCCTTAGCGCACACATTCTCCATGTCACATCCATTCCACTTCATGCCCCAGCCAACCCTATTTTACCTCATGAGCCAAATGCCCCTCACGCTCCCTATGCCAAAATAATGGCACTTGCATGCCCATTCACCCACTATAGTCTGTACAGATCTAATGAGTGCTATAATAAGATGTGTAACTATACCTTCAAACCCATCATTCATTTTTAAATTTTAACTTAATAAACCTCCTAATTACTACAGCCCAATAAAAATGATCAATTATCCAAACTATTTAAAGTTTCAATAGCAGAAACTGCAAGTACCATGAACCCCCTTTATTGTGTACATAATGAATATTGTGAAATTGACAACCGAGATCAGAGAACCATAGCTATCAATCAGCTCATAATTCCTCTGGGGTTCAGATGTTTTCGGAAACTAATGGATGGCAGTGCTCTGAGCCAATGATATATACAGAGGCCTGTCTGATAGTATCAAAATCCAATACACCTGAGCATGAGATGCATGACAAGAATCTTTTGCACTTATCTTTTAAAAAGTCTCCTCGTAGACAGTGATTGGCAACATCTCTGACTAACTGGTTGAAAAACCAACATGACTCCATGAAAATTGCAAAAGGCTAGGACATACCTAACTCTGCAATGGAGCTGGCTAGGTCAGGAATGCAGGTTGAAGGCTTTTGACACAAACCAGTCCACACTCTTAAAAGGCATTCCCAAAAGTTGGAAACCCTGGGAATAGGGACAGGAATTCCAAAATCGGGTCCTGGTTGTCATTAATAAGGATTCTTGAATCATCCTGACTCGGTGAAAATCCACATTACAGACAGACAGACAGACAAACAACAGCAAAAGCATTACCTCCATCCAACTGCAGTGGCAGAGGTAATTATCTGTAATTTAAATTAAAATGGTTGATTTTAATCTGTTAATAGCAATTTTGTCGTCGGCATCAGGCTCCACAGAGGAATGGGAAGGCCTGAAGTTTATTAACTCAGTCATTTTTTTCATTTGCTTATGCACATTATTGTTCTGCCACTTGCTTCCCTCAGCTACAAAATATCATTGGCTGGCTTGTCATAAACTGGGACTGGATTTGGAAAGGTGTCTAATTTCAATTTCCTCTTTGAAAAGATACATATTAGCTCTTGACTGGACGAACCTTAAGTAAATATTAAAGCTTTTTTCATTTTTCCTAATACAACCATGAGGGTTCGTTTGAACATTCAAGTGTGAAACTTGGGAGCTGACCACCTTCCGACCTGGAAGCCTGAGTAGGCATTACCACACTATCTGTCGAGCTGTAGAATCCCTGTGTTGCAAAAGGAGACTATGTAGTCCCTCGAGTCTGCACCAACTTCTGAAAAAGCACTTTTCCTAAAGCCCCACTTGATCCCTGTAACCCTGTGCATTTACCGTAGTTAATCCACTTCACCTACACATCACTGGGCATTAAGTGGCAATTTAGCATGATCAATCCACCTAATGTGTACATTTTGGACTGTGGGAGGAAACTAACACAGACACTGAATTGAACCTGAGTCCTTGGTGCTGTGAGACAGAAATGATAACCACTGTATCATCAGGCTGCCTGTTTTCCCTTTTCCAATGCACCCCACACCTAACAGGGCTCTCAATCATGTTTGTTCTATTCTCTGCATTGTTCCCCAGCCCTACCCAGAACTGTGGTAGGGTTGTCTTGACCCGACCTTCTATCCATATGGCCACCAAATTCAATAGATTGTCCTCCACTATGTTCACCAATTCCAATATGATGATGCCACCACACATACTCCACCCCCTCCAGACACACAACCATTCTTTGGCACATTTCCAAGCAAGAAAAACAGTTAACTTGTTTACTCAGACATCTTTAAAAATAAATACTGTTGTGTATTTACTGTGCAGAATGTAGTCTTCTGTGCACTGGGAAGACTCAATGCAGACAGGATAATCGCTTTGTGGAACACCTCCATTCAATCTGAAAGCATATCCCCTAAATCTCCTATTAGTTGTCACTTCAACTCCCATCCTTGCTGTTCTTCTGACCTTTCTGTTCTTGGGCTGCTACAATGCTCCAAACAAAGCTCAAGGAACAACACCTTTTTTGACTGGGCATTTTGCAGCTCCTGAACTCAACACTCAATCATTCAAGATTGTAACTCTGCTCTTTTCCAGCTTTTTCATTTTATTTGCTGGTTTGGTCCTCTTCTCTCATGTTTCTCTTGTTTCCTTTTTGATGGCAGCCATCAACGATTCTGCCATTCACACCTCTCCGAGACATTTTTTATTTCTTTACTTGTTACATCGCACTTTCTTTGTGCTTGCATCATGAACCCTTCAGCTTTTTAATCTTTCCAACCCTCCATTCTATCATAGCTGTCCTTTTGTTCCCCTTCCCACTCTCACCATCACTCCCAACCTCTGCACACTTTTGCTCACTCAAAACCTATTTTGTTTCTAACACTTGCAAGTTCTGATGCAGGGTCCCAGACTGAACTACTGCCTCTTTTCAATCTCCATTAATGCTGCTATTGAGTATTTTCTGGTTTTATACCAGACTGTGTTCATAAGCCCTGAAGGACTGGGCTACGTTCACAACCCTTTGTATTTCTTGTGATCTTCGATTACTGTCTATGCATCGGATTACTGTTTTGGACTCAAGATCCCAGTATGGTGTAATCCGATGTCTCAACCTTTGCATTGCAAAGGGGGGCATGGGGCTCTCCCATCCAGCTCTGTGCCCTTCATGTCATACATCTAGGGTTCAGCTGTTAGTGGCCAGGAGTGCTTTTCATGGTCCCAGTAAGGAAAGCTCTTGACTTGCCTTAAGAATGCTGCCTCTGCAACTTTTCCCACAACCAACTTTGACTGAGGGTGCCTGCCACACAACTCCCTCCTGTTGAAGTGCCATTGGGTCCCTAACCACATAACAGCTTCCTCTTTTGTATGTATGCATAAGCCTCTTGTAATGACTTTAACGTGGCCCTCTTAGAATACAAGTTCCCTGATTAAGACTATAATGACTTATCCAATCAGGGAGCCTTGCCTGTATATATAATGTGGAGTCAGGGTTACTTGCACTTCGAGTTTATATTTTGTACGAGGAAGTACCTGTCTGGGTGTTGCTATGTAAAAAAAAAATCTAAATTTGTTGAAGTGACACCTGCCATGGAGGAGTTATTTCACCTCCCCCCCCCCCCCCCCCCCAACTTACTTTTCACCTGCCTTTGAAAAGTAAAAGTTTTACAGCTAAAATGACACTGGCATGAATTTAAGGCTGGAACTCCTTCCCTGTGTTTTAAAATTTAAAAATAAATCATTTAAACTTCTTAAAATAAGAATGATTTGTTCATTTGCAATTGAATTCCTGTTGAACTTTCTGAATTAGATATAGATATATACATTTATATAATACACACAATATATACAGTAAATGTTCACCATGAACTGTTAGGGGGCAAATATGGAAAATGATAGAATTTATTCATTTTTGAGGCAAAAGGCTAGATGCAAGCCTGTCACATGTTAATATATTTAACTGCTGTTCACTTGCACTTACCATTCAGATGAAATTTGCAGATGACTGGAAATTCATCCCATGCATGGAGAGTTAACTTTTCCATTTGTAACATACTTTAATGTGCTTTGACAGCCTCTGCAGTTGGATCATTTCTAAATGACTGCATGAAAACTGACCTGTACAGTAGGAAAGGAATGTATTGAATTTCCGATTGCAATGGAAAAAGACCTATGTTATTTCTCATTGGTCAAGATTAGGATCACTTTTCTTCTTTAACATGTGCTAATGTTACAACTATTGTTAATAAGAGTGTCAATTTCAAAGTTTGTAGATGACATTGTTTTGGAAATATGGTAAACAATGAGGAGGATAGTCTTCAGGAGCACAGAGCCGACTGGTAAAATGGGTAGACACATGCTGGATGAATCATATTGTGTAGAAGTGCAAAGTGATGCAGTTTTGCCAAGAAGAGCGAGGAGAGGCGTTAGAAATGAAATGGTACAATTCCAAAGGATGTGAAAACAAAACCTGGGGGTTCATATGTACACATCTTCAAAAGTGGCACAGAAGGTTTATAAAACTGTTGAAAAGCGGCCACGCAATCTTGGCTTTATAATAGGAATGAATTCACTTGTGAGATGGCAACCTAAAATTGCCATCAACCTGACATTCTGCTCCCAAATACCATATTCCTGCCTCTGGGCCAGTTTTGTTCTGGAGTGATTGGAAAGTGAGTGGGGTGGGGGGAGGGAAGTGGAGGGTGGTGGGGGTCTGGTGGGGGTGGGGAGACAATGCATTGATTATTAAGGCCACTCTTTCTCCTTGTGGGGCCTCCACTGAGGTCAAAACATGCCCAAGTGTTCCAGGCAGCCTCTTGGCTGAAGATTGGCGGAGTGTTTCATTCCGCGAAGGAACTACCTCAACATTCACCATGGTTATTGAGTGCAGCTGATGCCATTGGCTGTCTGGAGTGGAAGGGTTGCCCCATCACGTTAACCTGCCAGCTGTGGCCTTAAGGAGTTTATTTTAACTTCTCTTCAGAGAGTGATATTGTTTTGTGGCGTTATAGATGCAAGAGCCTGCCTGCTATCTTTAATTGAATTGTGAGCACACTCCTGGCCACTAACAGCTGAACATTAGAGATGTGACATGAAGGGCACAGGGATGGATGGGAGAGCCCCGTTCCTCCCTTTACAATGCAGAGGTTGAGACCTCAGATTACACCATATTGGGATCTTGAGTCCAAAACAGTAATCCAGCCCATAGACAGTAATCGAAAACCACAAGAAACTACAAAGGGTTGTAAACGTACATCACACAAACCAGCCTCCCATCCATTGATTCCATCTACACTTACCACTGCCTCAGAAAAGCAGCCAGCATACTCATGACCCCACACACCCCAGACATTTTCTCTTCCACTTTCTTTTGCCGGCAAAGAGTTACAAAAGTCTAAAATAGCGTACCAACCGCCTCAAGAACAGCTTCTTCCCTCCTGCCATGAATGGATCTACCTCGTATTAAGTTGGTCTTTCTCTACACCCTAACTATGATTGTAACACAACATTCAACACCCTCTCCTTTCCTTCTCTATGTATGCTATGCTTTGTCTGTGTAGCATGCAAGAAACAATACTTTTCACTGTACACCAAAAAATGTTACAAGAATAAATCAAATCAGAATATTGAGGCAAGGAGGTTTACTTGACATGTTTGAGACACTGTTTGAGTTTCAGATGAAGCATTGTGTCCTTTTCTGGGCAACACAGTTCAAGTGGATGTCAAGAAGTTACATTAAGTTCTGTGGAAAGATTACGGAACCTGTGATTACTCACCTTAGAGCACAGTATGCTTAGGAAAGATTAATAGAGCTGTTCAAATTTGAGGAAGTTTGAGAAAAACTTGGTGAAACTGTTTCCACTGGCAGTTTGATAATGGGCAGCACGTATTGTCGTGATCTGGAATAAACTGCCTGAAAGGTTGACAGATGAAGGCAAACTTTCTGAAGGTTTACTCCTGGCAGAAAGCCTCGCGTGCGAGGAGTGTATTTTGGGAATACAGGGGTGCGCTTCATGACATCCTGTCTATTATGGATGGAAAATTGTGGAGTGTGCACCTGTGAGTTCCCATTACATGGCTCCAGAGGGAAAAATGAATGGGTGTGTTTGCATAATCAGCCTTCGGGATTTCCTGCAAATTGCATCATTTTCACATAGGTACCATCTGGGATGAGACCAGCGACCCAGACAGTGGCTCTAGTGTTTTTTTTCACCTTCCAAAGTTTGTTTATAGCTTTAGAAATATACTTTGTATACAAATTATTTAAAAATGAGTCTTAAGAAGACCCAGTAAATTCTTCTTGGTTCAGTTGTTATGACACAGTGATAATTCTGCTATGTATATACATATACATTTACAAAATAATAATTGAAATTATGTTGTACAATATTAGTATTGAACTCATTATTACGAATCACCATTGTCCACCATTTAAGCAGAGTTGTTAACCCATTTACAGCAAATTGCACAAAGCAATTTCACCCAGCTGTATGCACAGTCAGGTTTGTAAAGAGGCAGAAGATTGATCAGCCATGATCAAAATGGAGTGCAGAGCAGGCTCGAAGGGCTGAATGGCCTACTCCTGCTTGTAGTTTCTAAGAGCATTTTAGATACATTTTCCATTAAAGATGGATGCAACCTGCTTGTACTAGTAGTGACTGTCATAGGCTTGAATTTTGTTCTTTATTTAAATTTAACTGTTCATTTGGCAATAGTTGAATGACGTAGCCTGCTTCAACAGCAATGCCATGCTGCGCTATCCTGATCATTTTGATAAGCAAATGATTTATTAAAATATGGAAGAGCATTACCATTACAAAATACTGTTTTGATGCAGTGACCAACTGCGTGTCATGGCATTCAAGATTAGATGGGAGATCAGGTGCTCCTTGTGTGAGAGTGCAGACATGGTAGCCTCTTCTGCACTGTATGATTCGATGAAAACTTAGTCTGAACGTGCAGCCTGCTTACCTTTCCATTTGCAATGACATTGCTGATTTAAAATGCAGTTTTGTGATTCAAGCTTTTAAAAATAGAAGCAAGTCATTTATAAACACAAGCAACTATTTTAGAGATAATTTCATCACAGTAGAATTTAAAGCAGCTTGATTTGTATATTGATGGAAGTGTTGTATTTCAGTGAAATTTAGACAGAACTGGTGAAGAAATCAGCTACAATCTGTGGACAGCATTGTTATTGTACTACAGCTTAAGAAATTATTCACTTTTTACATAAATGAAAGGTAGAAAAGTTGTTAGAAATGTGCACTGGAAACAGTTTCACCAAGTTTTTCTCAAACTTCCTCAAATTTGAACAGCTCTATTAATCTTTCCTAAGCATACTGTGCTCTAAGGTGAGTAATCACAGGTTCTGTAATCTTCCCACAGAACTTAATGTAACTTCTTGACATCCACTTGAACTGGCTTGTTGTGTATGTAAGAATTTATTGAACAAACATACTTGCCATTTTCCTTAAAGTTGAAGAATTATAAAACTTCACCTTTGAAAAGTTGCATTATTTCAACTATATTTTTTCTAGCATTATCAAATCTATTTTGTCAGCTCGCATTTGTCATGTCTAACTACCAAAATTTTCACACTAGAAATTTGCTTTTAGCCTCAAGACTTTCATGCAGTAACATTGTTCTAAAATAGCTTTTGAATTTTGCTTAAAGCAACCCAATGAACTAAGACTTTTACAGCACTTAAATGTAATAATAATAATTCTGATTTGATTTATTATTGTCACATGTATTAGTATACAGTGAAAAGTATTGTTTCTTGTGCACAATACAGAGAAAGTGTACCATTCATAGCGAAGGAAAGGAGATAATGCAGATGTAGTGTTACAGTCATTAGCTAGGGTGTAGAGAAAGATCAACTTAGGCGAGGTAGGTCCACTCAAAAGCCTGATGACGACAAGGATGAAGTTGTTCTTGAGTTAGCTGGTACATGACCCCAGATTTTTGTATCTTTTTTGGAAGAGCGTGTGTTTGGGGTGCATGGGGTCTTAATTATGCTGGCTGCTTTTCTGAGGCACGGGAAGTGCAGACAGAATCAATGGGAAAACTATTTAAAGAAAAAGCACAAGAAGCCAGCAACATTGCAAATGAGGGATCAAGAAGCAGGCTCAATGTTTGCCTGTTTATTTTGACACACAAGATCCAAAAAAGCCACATTCTTCAAATTATGAATTTTCCAGTGTTTGTTGGAATTTTGTTGCAGCAATAATCAATTGATATATACATGTTCATGGAAATATCTTGTATAAACCAGCACAAAAGGGCTTAGCTGAGGAAATCTTTGCAAACCCGGTTTTGATTAAAAGCATGGGACGAACCTTTTCCAATAATGTGGGATTTATCCTCTGGATGGTTGAATCATGCTGATCAGAAAGGTGTCCGGTTCAAACCCTGGCCTGCTGAGTTGGCTGGAACCACTGTAATGACTACAGTAGGAATGAAGGACTGTGGGGTGGGTTGGGGCAGCACAATAGCACAATGGTTAGCACTGCTACCTCACAACGTCAGGGACCCAGGTTCGATTCGCGGCTCGGGTCACTGTCTGTGTGGAGTTTGCACATTCTCCCCGTTTCTCCATGGGTTACCTCCGGGAGCTCTGGTTTCCTCCCCCATTCTGAAAGACATACTTGTTAGGTGCGTTGACCCGAATAGACGCCAGACTGCAGCGACTAGGGGAATTTCACAGTAACTTCATTGCAGTGTTAATGTAAACTTGCTTGTGACTAATAAATAAAAAATAAACTTTTCAGTCAAATTTCTTACTCCTGATTTCTATGCAGAAAGAGTGCAGATGTCAGGTGAACAGAGCATCAAACTCAATTGTGGGAAGCTCAGTTTTGTAAATAATAGCCTGCTGGCAGTTGCCATTCAGGCTCAATTGTAGAGAAAGAGTCTGGATTCAATGAAGTCCTATTCGAGTAAACAAGCTCTAACTTCAGAAGCGAAGGGGGAGAAAGGAAATTATCAACCAAAAATACATAATACAAAATCATCACATATGGCATTGTACAAATTGCTGATTAGATTTTCAAATGAATTGGAATATTAAAGCTTTAAGGTCACATGCCACTGTTTAATAAAGTATATCCCCAACTAAGCCTTTAACTTTAATTAAAAGACCTTTAATTTCATTGTGTTAGAAATGAAGTAATATGCACTTTGTGATTAGCTATTTCCTGTTTAGAGCTGTCAGTGAATCACACCGACCCCTGGAGTCACACCCACACAGTTGGCTGCAGGATGCGATGGTTGTGAGCTTCAACAAACTTTATATTACTGCATCTAAGAACTTTGGTTAGCTTGGAAAGTATGGAAGTATGGCCTTAACTTTGGGCTCCCCCGACGGGTTTTGAGATGGGGTGCTGAGAAAATGAAATTGCATGGATGGGATTCTTGCCAGGATACTGCATGTCCCCACTTGGATGCGATTTTATGATGGGGCAGCAAAGGCTTGGATGAAAAGCCAACCTTTTCACCTATTAAGGCCCTAAGCTGGCCACTTGAGGCTCTTTTCCCACCTGGACTTAAATTTCAGGCGGACGGGAGCTGGATATTTAGTGAAAAAATGGGAATAGTTTCTCGTTCTCCCAGGTGGGGGATACATCTCCACTGGAAGCCCCCTTCTGACTGGGGGCACTGTCTCCACAAGGACCGAGTACCTGCAGACCCCCCTCCCCTCCCCAAACCTTTGCCATCTACCTCTTCACCAGCTCCCTATATTAAGTCCTAGGCAGAGCACAGCAGTGCCCCTTCCAGCTATTGCAGCATTGTGTCTGGATGGACTGGAGAATTGTCAGTTAATCTGACAAAGCAGGAATTTCAGTTATGGACAGAAGTCCCATCTCCTGCTAATCAATGCTCACTTGTGCGTAAAGGGGGAGCAGATCCATTGGAGTTGACGGAGATGCTTACCCACTGTTGAGTCCATGCCGTCAGAAAGATTCAGGCCTATTCCTCCTCTCCTTCATCTTTGCTTATTTTAAAAAGGGTTGAACAAAAGAATAGACGTTAAAGGTGAGATTTTCCGGTCATGCTCCCAAGGCTAGACATTCCTTCCTGAGGTCACCTGACCTTTGCATGGTCTGCCCTTATCTGTTGCGATTCCAGTGGTAGGTGGGATGGCAATATTCCACCCAATAACTTTTACAATGCTTCTTGTTTTTAAGATAAGACCATAAGACATATGAACAGAATTAGGTCTCTCGGCCCATCAAGTCTGCTCCGCCATTCAGTCATGGCTGATATTTTTGTCATCCCCTTTCTCCTGTCTTTTCTCATAACCTCTGATCCCCTTATTAATCAAGAACCTATTCATCTCTGCCTTAAAAACACTCAATGACCTGGTCTCCCCAGCCTTCTGTGGCAAACAATTACACAGATCCATCACTCTGTCTAAAGAAATTCCTCCTCATTTCTATTTTAAAGGATCGTCCCTTTAGCCCGCAGATATGCCGTCTGGTTCTAGTTGAAACATCCTTCCATATCCACTGTATCCAGGCCTCGCAGTATCCTGTAAGTTTCAATAAGATCCTTCCTCATCCTTTTAAACTCCAGTGAGTCCTCAACCGTTCCTCATAAGACAAGCTCTTCATTCCAGGATCATTCTTGTGAATCTGTTCTGGACCCTTTCCAAGGCCAGCACATCCTCCCTTAGATATGGGGCTCAAAACTAATCAAAATACTCCAAATGTGGTCTGACCGGAGCTTTATACAGCCTCAGAAGTACATCCCTGTTCTTGTATTCTGGCCCCCTTGACATGAATGCTAACACAGACTATGATGAACATTTTCAGTTATCAATGTAGAATATTGTAAGATCCGATCACGTTTGCGGCACGGTGCCACAGTGGTTAGCACTGCTGTCTCACAACATCAGGGACTTGGGTTCGATTCCTGGCTTGGATCACTGTCTGTGTGAAGTTTGCACATTCTCCTTGTGTCTGCGTGGGTTTCATCCAGATGTTCTGGTTTCCTCCCATGATCCAGAGATGTGTGTGTTAGATGGATTGGCCATGCCAAATTGCCCCTTAATGTCAGCGGAACTAGCTAGGATCAATGCATCGGGTTGTGCAGATAGGCCCAGGATGGTGTTGTGGTTGGTGCAGACTTGATGGGCAGTATGTCCTCCTTCTGCACTGTGGGATTCTATGATTCTATCATCTTTGCTGAGTGTAGTAAATAAAATGTGTGACAACATGGTCTGTTAGTCCCCGTAAGGGTTATTGCCAATCTAAAACACCATAAGCAGTTCATTAAACAATGTTAAATACTACTTGGAAGTTTAGAAAATATAATTATGATTTATTCAAAAAAATACTAATATGATTTACAGATCATAAAACTAGTTTATAATAATACTTGAAAGTAAAACTTGGTTGATAGTTTTATGCTTGTAGGAGATGATTATAAAGTAAGTAGGATGTGTTATTTGACAGAAGACTTAAATTTAATGTTGGGATCAAAGTGAAATTAATATTTTAATGAGAAATGCTGATTCCAAACTGACAGCTTGGATGATGTGTGTGAATAGCTCAGAGAGACTCTGCCCCTTATTGTTCTTTCCCATCCCGCTCTTGAGGAGCTCATCACTTGGGTCATTCAGTGTCTTCCCTGGCAGTCGAACTGAGATCAGTCACTTACTTTATGGAAAATCTAACATGTGACTCTGCAGCCTTTCACATAATAAATAACAGCATCGAGTGTACCATACGCATCAGGATAAATACATCTGTAGTTAATGTGCTCTTAACAAATATGGAAAAATGATAAATAAATTTATTTCAGTGGCTTCCTTGGTTTGGATGCTTTTGCAAGATTGGTAATACTTGCCAGAATATCCATATTTAAGTGATTCTGTAGCGTGTAGAGAATTGAGTGTATCTTGCTGATTTGTCTTTGAAAAAGTTTGTTACTTGAGACAATACTGCATGGCTGAGCTAAATGATCCAGTTTTTATCCTTTCTGGCATTTTCTGTAACCAGAATTTATTTCTGAGTGAGCCACTATTTAGATAAACTTTCAAGTTGCGTTGTCATTATTCATCAGCAGCTCAAAAGCTACATGTTGTAATGGAAACACATTGGGAAGGGATTTAGACAATGCAACTGTTTAAAATGGGCAACACAGAATCAGGAGCTGGTTTACTTATGATGAAGTCCAATGTATCTTGAAAGTGACAGCAGGGGTCGGGAATTCCTGACAGGCCTCTGAGTTTCCACATGTAAGGAGACCAGGATTGGGCTGCACATGTATGTTTCAGCAATATAATTTCTTTGGATCCATAGGGACCCCAGTATGCCTGTGCAAAGCTGGAGGTAGTGCAAAAACACAGATATCATGACTGGGAATGGCATGTCAGTGAAGGTGGTGTCCCAAGCAGGGGATAGGGAGAAGTCCCAACGAGAGACAGGACAGGTAGAGGCCCCAAAAGATGTGACCTTGACAAGAAGAAATCAAGTTAAGTTTAAAACAAAAACAAGAAGCAGGGAGAAAGGCTCGCAATGGTCAAGGATTGTGATTAGCACATTTTAAGTGAAGTTGGATCAGGAGAAGCCCTGGCAATCGAAGAAAGCTTGGGAGAACCCCTAAAAATCCAAGATGGCTCTGTGCTCTGAGCTGTGGGCCATTGGGGAAGAAAGCATTAGTGTTTTGAGCTGGCGTAGCCAAAGATCTGAAGTTGTGCTTGTGAATTAGTGCTCGATTGCAGATTTCGGAATCAAGGAGAATAGAATGTTACAAGGCGAGATTGAAAACCTTCGTGCAGGTGGCAGTGAGCTCCATTGAACCAATGCAGTGCTCCTTTATATTTCCTAACTTTTAAAATTGTTTGCTTGCTTTCCTAATGAAGCCAAATATACAGTAGTACTATGCTGCTTGCATTTAAAAACACCACTGGTCAAGTATAATTTACTGTGTTTCTTCTGAACCGTTGGCATTGTTTCCTCTCGACAGTTCAGAACTCAGTCCAGTTTAGATAAAACATGAGTGTAATTTAGTACTTCAACAGCGGGATCAATTTCTGTGAGGATGAGGCTACTTTCTTAGCATTCTTAATGAAAACATCAAACAGGAAATAAATTCTGCAGGACTTCTTTGACAAACCTTTGTGACCCTTCGACATTTATCTTGCTTGTTGGCTTTCTGGTGGAGGATTTGTATTCATAAAATGAGGATATCTGTGATGGTTTGGTAGATTGAGGTGGTTTTCAGAACCAATTTCATTGATTGTAAGCAAATGGTTTGTGAGCAACCTTTGAAGATTATTACCTTACTTGCACATATTAGATGGTTCAAAAAGTTTCAACAATTTTATCATTCATTGACCGGAACTCTTTGGCTGTGCACACTGATGGGATTCTCTGGTATCATTAACGGCACACTCCTGTGGATTTTCTTGCAGCAGGGGGTGGTTTCAGTGGAAGCTTAACTTTTTTTTCTCTTCTATCAAATACGGGAAGAGTTCTGTCGTTTAGCAATAGAAGTAAAAGTGAACTGATGCCTTATCTTTCATTACCAACATGTGTAAATGACGGGCAGGAAAATGACCCGCTGGTCTTTCAAGTCAAGCCCACACTGGTACTTGCCATATCACAACTCGACACTTTGTGACCCCTGCAGACACACAATATCCTGGGAGAAAGAAAACAGAACCAAGCATAAAATCAGGGCAAGTAAGAGAAAAGGATGGAATTTGAAAATTCATCTCTGAGCTCTCAAGTGCTCAAACCCAGTGCAGGGGATCACATTGACCGTGTGAACACTAGCTTTTAAACCATTTGCCTCTGAGATGATGTGATCACTTGCCTGCAAAGCTTGCAACACATTGGGAGAAAAAAAATCTAAATTCCAGCATGAATCCTACTGCCCCATCAGAATCAGCGCGGGCGAGGGGCAGAAATGGAAATGTCCGTTGACATCGAGCAAGATTTTCTGGTCTCAGATCGAGCGAGGCTGTAAAATCCCACCCCTTGTCTCTTTCTACTCTTGCTTAGTTTAATTGCCTGCCTCATAGCTCTCTCTAATCTGTCAGACTGAAATAATCTTTTATCTAGTCTCTTTTGCTATAAAGTGAATCGATCTAGCTTATAACAGCAGTCTTGGTAATTAAGCCTCTTCACATGAGGAATCATTCGGCTTGCCTGAAACTTTTCCATGACTACTAAATCATCAGTGTCTGTTTTTTCCTGAAAGCACTGGCTCTTGCTGTGATATCGTTCCCTGGGTGCTAGTAGCTTGGTCAAGGATTTAACTATTTAACAATGGTTGGTATTAGTGCAATCATGTTCTCACATATGATAAATGCATACACACACACACACACACACACACACACACACACACACACACACACACACACACACACACACACACACACACACACACACCCCCTACACACACACACACACACACACACACACCCCTACACACACACACACACACACACACCCCTACACACACACAACCCTGCCCACGCACACACACCCCTGTGCGCACACATACACCCCTGCACACAAACACATGCAGATACATATTCAGCCCTACACACATTCGGTCCTACACACACACACACACGCACTCCTACACATACACACACAAGCACACGTGCATGCACGCACTCACATAACACACATACCTACACTCACATGCACATCTACACTTTCCAGTAGATAGCAGTGAATAACAGTTTGGAGCAGGCACCCGGACGGAATTATTCTATGTCCTTGGCTTAGGGCTGTTGGGGCAAACTACAGAAACCCAACTCTTGACCCAGACTTGGGTAGCACAAAGAATATGGATTACTTTAAATGTCAGTGACAAGCAAATGATTGCTGTGAAGTTGATGGTCTTGCACTTGCAAAATCAATCAATTGATTTGGAAGAAAAGCTATGAATGCAGGTGGCCACCGCGATATTCCACAAAATGTGGAAGTTTGACTTTCTTAACACTCTCTGAACACAATGCCTTATTATCTTCTTGCTTAACAAATGAACAATTCACTGCTGCCAAGTTTTTATTTTGGTTCCTTTGCAATATAGAAGCAGAAACAATTACCATGTGAGTTGTCTGTACAGAATGATGCGAACATTGCTATCAAGAGCATTAGGCTTCTGACTGAAATACATTGCATAGTAATCAATTATATTAAGCTGCAAAAAGCCACAAAGCAGAATCGATAGATTCTTAAAACAGGTTTTGTAATGAGCCATCAATTTTTAGATAGCTATATTAAAGCAAAAAAAACTTCTATTGGTAGAGGTTTTTTATTGCTTCAGTAATATGATTGCAAAGATTGATGTAATCTACGTATTTAGTTTTTGGAGATTGTAATAATGGTGCATTAACTATTAACTCTTAAATGTCTGCCATATTATCCTTGCATCAGGTTTTTTTTCTGATATTATCTTTGTTTTTTAAGTCAGTATGAATATTTTTGTATTGCTCGTAGGCACAATGATTCAGCTGCACTAAATTTTGAGAGCAGTTGTTTGTTTCAGTATGTAACATGATAGCATATGGGGCGTTATTTTCACACATGTCGAATCATAAAAACCCTACAGTATAGAGAGACTATTCGGCCCATCGAATCTGTACTGACACAATCCCACACAGACCCAACCTCCTTTTCCCTACATATTTACCCTCTAATCCTTCTAACCTACGCATCTCAGGAGTCTAAGGGGCAATTTTAGCATGGCCAATCAACCTAACCTACACATCTTAAGACTGTGGGTGGAAACTGGAGCACCCAGAGGAAACGCATGCAGACACAAGGAGAATGTGCAAACTCCACACAGACAGCGACCCAAACTGGGAATCGAACGCAGGTCGCTGGAGCTATGAAGCAGCATTGCTAACCACTGTGCTACCGTGCCACCCAAATTGTAATCGATGTCCAAAAAACAAATGGTTGAAGAATTACAGCCTTAACAACATATCTCACTATATTATCATGCCAACTCAATAAGGTGGCATTTCATCTTATTTGCCTCTCGTTAAGGACCAGATCAGAAACTCCAAGGTATTTTATGAGATTAGCCTAGACCTTAACATTTTCATTCTGCTTTATCATTAAGGTGAGCACAAGGTGTTTCACACTAAGTATGATTTAAGTGACCCACTAGGAAGCTTTTTATCAAAACGAACTTTATTTAAGTACATCATTGGAATATAGCAAGAATTTGCAAAACTTTTCCCAATTAAAATACTGAAAATGACAAAATATTATTAGCAGCTGGCTGTCTCTATTGTTCCAGTTTAGCAGTATTCCTCAGAGACATGAATCCCTTCTTTGGAACCAGTTAGCACAGAAACCAAAGATGCTTACGTAGGTACTTTTTAGTATGTTGGCACTTCTGGAGAGTGATCTAGACAGACATCTGTTTTCTACTTCAGGGGAAATTACCACTCCCAAACAGTCGACTCTGAGAGAAAAGGCTTATTTCTTCTGAGATTCCAGTTTCCAATTCAAACAGAGCAAGAGGTACAGAGAAAGCAACCTCTCTCAAAAAAAAAGCCAAAAGTAAACTGTGATGAGTTTTCTGTGAAAACTTAGCTGTACCCAGTCACATGAGCTTGGTTGTCAACCAAACTAATCATGCCCTAATCTGCAATCTGAGGGGAAAACACAAAACAGAACCCTGCATTAATTTAGATCAAAACAAATACTGCATTACTTAAAATCAATTATATTGCTGCAGTAACAATATAGTGCTGCTGGATCCAGGCAAAATGGCTCAGGTGAAATGGAAGGAACTATTGAACACATTAAGCACAGGTACAGGACTAATATACATTTTCTAAAGGCACAGTATCACCCTGGGAAAGATCACTCACCATTTATGCAACCCTCCATTGAAATCCATTCAATGAATGACAGATGGGTTCTATAAGCAACATTTGATCTGCCATTCCAGATTGATGTTGGAATTGAAAACAAACATCTACTCTGATACATTGGGTGGAATTCCCCAAAATTTAGCAACATGCCAACTTCAACTGAAAACTGGCATGCATCTCTCTGGCTTCACAGCCAAATTTTCAGGCAGATTTTCTGGTACTTAATGCAAAGTAAATGTGGGAATGTGGGTTACAGTGTCATTCTGCCAGGTTGTGATAGAGCAGGTAAAGCTGGCTCCACAGAGATCAGAGCACCATCTTTAAAGGTGCTGTGATCTGCATTTAAGATTACTCACTCCACCCTCACTGCCACAGACATGGCGGACACCTGGGGGTGAGGGGTGGTGGTGTAACGAAATGTCCCTCAACAACCCCTCCTCCCACCCCCAAGCCAGGGGCTATACTTGCTTGGTACCCACAGCAGGCTCTCCTCGACTGAATCCCAATCTTGTATAGGTGTTATAAATGTTGCATTGGCACAGAATGAATATATAGTGAGGAGGGAATCATGTGGTAGAAATCCCTTTTAACAGTTTAATGTATTAAAGTTTATTGAAATGAGGTTCCTCATTAATGTCGCTGGCAAAAGGCAGAGAATATCAGGAAACAAGATCGTGCCACTGAGAATCCAGTTTCCTGATTGCGGCAGGATTTTGCGCACACACTGTCGTTTGCACTTGCTGTGAAAATGAGAGAAGAATCCCCCCTCATTGAGTGATGACCGTTGTTTAAGATGGAAATGTGCATCTGCCTTCAAGAGAAGTGGGAATGCCAATCCAAGTTGTTCTTCACATGCTGTACGATAGTTATTAAATCAATGGACCTCAGGAATTTGTCCTATGTCTTATTGTCCTGGAGGTTAATTTATTGTCTTCAGCACCCCAAGTTATGTGTGTAAGCATGTATGTTTTTATTCCTCTTTAAATTTTACAAAGTGCATAAAATAAATAATTCACACATCGCTTTTACCAATTATCAGCTTTCCTGCATTGGTTTGGTTAAGGTGATTTATGCTGGCATGTGATGGAATATGGTGAGGTTCATAAATAACCAGAACTGTAGCAATAAACAGTGGTCATTGCCTACTGTCAGTTTTATGGACCTTCTTGGTAAATACATTTGATTAAAAAGGACAGTAAAACTGGCTGTCTTGAAGGACAGATTATTTATTATTCACTTACTGTTTATTCTTTGCACAATTCAGTAAACTGAGTAATTTTTATTGATAGATTCCTGTCTAACAGTGAAATCCTGTTAGCCATGTTGACTAGGGAGAATGCATAGAACAGTTAAAACTAACCTCTGCGGGGATAGCGTTCACTTAATAGTGAAAACGGAAATTATGCAAACTATAAAATGCATAATTTATAGCTTGCCATTTGACACTTTTAATTACATCTTTCTATGGAGGAAGTATTTCAGTTACTATTAACACCTGTCACTGCAACTTCACATAAATCGATTGGCACATTTACCTCTTCACCTTTCTAGTTCACAAAAAGGATGATCTTGTGCAAGGAAAAATGATCAACATTTTGTTTAAAATGCGGAATTACATTCTCCTGGTAATATTCCACATTTAATGCTACCTTTAATACTGAAACATTTCTATAACCAAAAAGCAGCTTGTACAAGATTATTCATAATTGTATTGTGCAGTAGATTCAGTTGTAAGTGTGAAATTAACAAAGGACTTTGAATATTTCCAGTGATTTTTTTTTCATGTTTTTTGTATATTTTGGTACAACTAATTTGGGGTTGTAAACACAGGGCCGGAATTCTCTGAATGCAGCTGGGAATCTCCCATTCCTGCCGCAGTGAATGAAGTTTTAGCTGAGTGCCAAATTCTCTGCTCTCACTGGAAGTGCTGGCGGGATGAACAAGATCAGAGAATTCCAATCGTGTATCACCAATGGGTTGGATTTCTTGGATGGAGGAGTGTATATTGGCAAGAGGGGCAATTTCTGCCCTATATTCGGGAAGAGAATGACTGATTGGCCAATAGCTGAACTCCCAGTAATGCTACTAGAAGAGTTGGCTGCCAGAATCCAAGTGCTGAAGCCCACAAGACCGTGCTAGTATATGGACGGAGTGTCTTGTTTGAACAAGAGGCAGTCAGGGTGGGGTCAGGGAGTGAGGTATTGGGGGAAGGAGGGAGAGGGAAGGGAAGGTCAAGTAATGAGGGTTCATCCAGGCATTCAGAGTGGGTCAGACCTTTGGGGATGAGAGGGGGGAAGGGAAGGTGCAATTTCTGATCTGGAAAGGGGGCCAGTGATGGAGACCCTTCCCCACTTTTCCAATTGAGATCAGAGTAGGGCAATCTGTTGGGCTTTATCACTCACCACTGTACCCCTCCTGTTAACTGGAAAATTACAGGAACGTAAAAACAGCCCTTAATTTGCCAATAATTGGCCAGTTAAGGGCTTCAATTTTGACAAGGTGGGCAGGCTGCTCTAGATTTGCCTTCCTAGGGTAAGCGGTTAGGCCATCCAGGGGGAGTTTTATGGGGCAGCCTGTCTGCAAACACATTAGCACAGGACTGTAAAACTTTGTCTCGTAAGTAGTTCTTTTTTATATCCCTCTCCATAGTATCACTGAATTCCTATGTTTCATTTTATTTGATGCCAATGTAAAGTATCACAATTGTTGAAATATATTGAAGTATTTTGATAGGTGTGGCTTAAAAAATAGCCTTACTGTACTACACAACGGATATAGCACAGTTCTGGTAGAAAGCAAGTGTGTAATAAAGGTGATATTTTCAGCTTTTTACTTTCATCACCCTGAGTCTTTGAAGCCTCAAAGCACTTTTGACAATGGTGACCAACGGGGAACTCTGAACTGAAGCCTAGGGAACTGAATGCAGATACTACAAAGGACTTGAAAAGGTTGTAATTGAGCTTTTGAAGCTCGGTATTCACATAGCATTGTCTGCCTCATGGGCCTGGAGTTCTGCTATTATTTTCACGGATAGCCTAATTTGTAAGTTAGCCACCTTAAAATTATTTCTCTTGGGTACTGTAATACAGAGGCCTCATGTGCATTGAAACTTAAAAGCTTTTAAGGTACCTGAGAATTGTTCTCAGTTTTTTATTGTTATTAATTTTACTTTTACTTCTGCATGAGTTGTAAGTACAATTAAAATGTTTCATTTTCTATTGTAAAGTGTAAATAAAGCAGAATGACATCAAGTTGCCCTACATGTTATTTGTTAATGTTCTTGCAAGCAGAACACTTCATTATCTTAGTCGTTTATAATGGCTGCCCAGTATTTATGGGGTAATCAGTTACAGGTGAGAATTCAGTTGAAGAGCTTACTATCAAGATTTAGTGAAGAATTCACAGGCTGGGATGGAATTACTTTTCCTTCTTTCCTCCCATGCTGATCCTTGGGTTTTCCATGTAATCACCTAAAGAATTTGTGGTTGATGTTCAGTGATTACTTTTATAACCCGACAACTCCATTTCCATCTCAACACATGATTCCCAGTGGAAATCATCTAACATCACAATTTTGTCAAAAGAAAGAGTAATATAAGGAGAAGTCAAACCATGTCATAGATACTCAGTGCAACTCGTATGCAGCCCATTATCTGCATCTACAAAGGATCATTGCATGCAGAGTCATCACTTTCCTAGAAAGACTGACCACAACCCTGATGGCACCAATGTGAAGTGTGAAGGGGAGGGGGGAGAATTTGAGTCAGAGGTATTGACAGTACAGGCGGCACAGTAGCACAGTGGTTAGCACTGCTGTTTCACAGCTCTAGGGAACTGGGTTGGATTCCCGGCTCAGGTCACTGTCTGTGTGGAGTTTGCTCATTCTCCTCGTGTCTGTGTGGGTTTTCTCTGGGTGCTCCAGTTTCTTCCCATAGCCCATAGGTTAGGTTGATTGGCCATGCTAAAATTGCCCCTTAGTATACTGGGTTGCTTAGGTTAGAGGGATTAGTGGATAAAATATGTAGGGATATGGGTGTAGGGCCTGGGTGGAATTGTGATCGGTACAGATTTGATGGGCCGAAGGGCATCTTTCTGCTCTGTAGGGTTCTATGATTCTATGACATCTGCTCAAACTCAACCCATTTTTCTGGGTTAAGGTTGAAGGAATGTGTAGTCTGAGTTCCCACCAATATTCCTTCCTATCCAATGGGAGCCTTGCCACTCCATCAAAAAATCTCCCGGCCTTCAGTCAAGCTGAGTGACCTTAGAGGAGGACAAGAAGCATGACAGAGAAGAACAAAGACTCCCATTGATTACAGAGGCCAGAACCTGTAGGTTTATTCTAGGATTTTATTACTATGATATTCCTGATCTGATCATCAGGAAATGTGCCCTATCACTGATGAGGGAAGAGGACAATTGTGCCACGTGTTTATACCGGCAAAAAATGTGACGTTACAGTCGCGATGTGTTCTGCTCCTGTATCCACACATCATGAACTGGAGTGGAAATCCCAACCTCGGAGAATTTTATATAAAAACCCAGTGTCAAGTCTTTGTGCTCTGCCTTCATACTTGCATTTCTACAGATGAGATATATATGTATATATGTGCGTGTGTGTGTGACTGCTGCCCACCCTAAAGAGTTTCACTACCAATGCATTACTCCTAAAATCGAGGCCTCTCTGGCCATGCACTCTGACAGGATCTTCTAGCACTTCCCCTGCTATGGGTTTCCCAGCAGAATGAGATGGCTAAAATGGGAATTCTCTTTAATAGTGGAGAGACCAGAAAATCCCAACGTCAGTGAAAGGCTCACTGCCGAGTAAAATGCTGCAGGGTAGCCAGAGAATCATGCCCATAGCTGTAAGCTAATGCAGCATTTGATTTACACGCACCCAAGTTCCACAAACGTCAAGGTAAATAAAAGGCTGGAGAATCTGTGTTCCTGTTACAAATTGAGAAAGAAATATTGGCTCGTGTAATGATTTTAACGAGGTCCCCGAGGTGGACATGTTAGAATGTCAGCTCCCTGATTGAGGTAGTTAAGGCTGTCCACTCTGGGAGCCTTGTAGAAGTTTACAATGTGTGTGTCTGAGTTATTGGCACTAAGGCTGTATACTCTGTACTGGGAAGTAATTGTCTGAATATTAGTAATCATTGTAAATAAAACTAAATTTGCTGAAGGGACATCAGACTGGATAAAGTTATTTCAGCTATGTACAAGTAGCAAAATGTGATAACTGCGGTGTGATAAACATGTGCTGAGTACAGACTTTTATTTAAATTTCTGCCAACTCATCTCTGCTCTGAAAGAAAAAGATGAATACATTTACCTATCTCATTACTGTTAGTTTATTTTTACAGGTATGTAAAGCAAAATCTAAAGGTGTGACCTGTAATTTTAAAGGAATTAACATTGGAATGCCACCTAGTGGTTTTACAGATGAGTAGCATTTAAAGGTCCCTCATGTTTAGTAATGGGAGTCTGTGACCTAGATAATATATGCTATATGCAAGGCTTTTCAATATGTGAATGGTTACTTTCATCATTGATAAAATATGACAGTCAATAAATGGCTAATGCTTGTCACAACTTTTAGGGGTTGGCATGGCAGCACAGTGATTAGTACTGCTGCCTCACAGCGCCAGTGACCTAGGTTCGATCCCTGGCATGGGTCACTGTATTTGCAGAGTCTGAATGTGGGTTTCCTCAAGTGCTTCAGTTTCCGTCCACAGTCTGAAAGTCATGCTGGTTAGTTGCATTGGCCATGTTAAATTCTCCTTCAGTGTACCCGAACAGGTGCAGGAGTGTAGCGACTGAGGGGATTTTCACAGTAACTTCTTTGGAGTGTTAGTGTAAGTCTACTTGTGACTAATAAATAAACTTAATTCTGGACATCGTAATATGTCAGTGCAGGAAGAACAAAGATAATGATCATTCCCCTCAACATCAATTGATCTAGAAAATGGACTTGCATTGAAAGAACAAACATCTTCAAAAACCCAAATGGCTGAAATTTTGAAGCTGCGATTTATGTCTGGTTTCACATAACAATAATAAGTTAATTGAATTTTACTCTGATATGATCTTAAGCCTTTGATTAGATTACTTTTTAATATCCATTATCTATTTAACAAAGTACTTCTTCAGATTGTATGTCACAGATGAACAATATTGATCCTGCTGTATTTTTACTGAGGTAATGCTTCAAAAATTAGGCTTTCTATAAAGTTCCCAAATAACTAAAACCACATACCTTTGTAACAAATACAGCAGCGTAATATTTCAGTTAATTTTCTTTCATTTGCAATGTTATCATAAATTATAGAATCCCTACAGTGCAGAAGGAGGCCATTCAGCCGATCAAGTCTGCGCTGACCACAATACCACCCAAACCTTATCCCGTAACCCCACATATTTACCCTGTTAGATTAAAGTAAATTGGCCTATTTGGCCCAATTTAGCATGGCCGAACCACCAAATCTACATGTCTTTGGAATATGGGAGGAAATCCAAGCAGACACAGGGAGAATGTGCAAACTCCACACAGACAGTGATTCAAGGTCTGAATTGATCCCGGGTCCCTGGCTCTGTGAGGCAGCAGTGCCAATCACTGTGCCACTGTGCTGCTCAAACCTAGAAATGATAGTCCCCAAGTCTTCACCTTTTTTTTTTAACACTTTCTTACCTGACCAGCATGCGTGTGATGTTGAAATATGCTTGCACACATAATCTGTTGTGCTTCTGCCAATGTAATAATGTTGATATAGAGAAAAAGCAGGCTCAAATCTTGCCTGCATGGAGCTACAAGATGTTATGGCATACCAATAACTTAATTAGCCAGTCAGCCAGACTGCTTGGTTCAGTAAGATCAAGGTTGATACTGACCTTAAAAGCTGTGTAATGTCATGATACATAGTAAAGCTGAAGCAATAAAGATGGAATACTGTGCAGAGTTTATTTAGAATTTCCAGCCAGTGGGCTAAGCTCCTAAGAGGACCAAACCATCTTAAGAGCCCTGAAGTGCTAATTAAATATCTTCAGCTTCACATCATTTTTGTTTAAGAATGTGTTACACCTACAAAGCTCCATAATTTTTTTCAGTAACTGGAAGATTTACCTAGAAGCTTGATCCTCCTATATTTACTCTTGGTTCTGTTATTTGAGTACTCCCAGATCAGAATCTCTTGGTCTTTGTTATTTATAATGAATTGTGATCTTATTTTCTTGTGAGTTGCTTCAAGGATTGGCCATAAAATCTTGAATTTATGAAGCTGACGTTTTCAACATTGAGATTTTATTCTCTTTATTTGATTGCCAGGATTGAGTTGCAACATTAAAAAGCTCCCTCGGGCATTCATTATAAAGCTTGTGTTTTAACTTATATTTATTAATTGTACTTACCAGATTTCTTGTGGCATCACTCAGGTTGAATTGGAGGAAATGCATCTTGCATCATTCTGTTCTTGGTTTGAAATGTCACCGATGGCATAGCTGAAGTTATTATGAAAGAAATTGTAATTACAAATTTGTGTAACATTCCATACATTCCATAGGGCTGTGAAGTGTTACTGTATCTCATTATCTAGACCTTTATTTCTAACATCATATTAAGATTTTTTTTTATCCAACAATTAATTACTAAGAACAAAGAACAAAACAGCACGGGAAACAGGCCCTTCGGCCCAACGAGCCCGTGCCGCCACCCCGATGTTCCCACCTCTACCCGCGATCCCTGTCCATGTTTATAGATCTATGGATTAAAAACCAAAGTGGCCAGATCTTTTTTGATTGTGCAGTTAAGGGACTGAAAAATCATTTGTCTCTTGACTATCACCAGTGCCATTTTAAACTGAACGCTCAGAGTCAAGCCACATTGTTTCTGTAATGGATCTGTGATCCATAAGTAGCTGAGACACACAGGATGCCCTATGCTAACTGACCTGAGCTGTGATTTTGATTTGATTTGATCTATTATTGTCACAAGTATTAGTATAAAGTGAAAAGTATTGTTCCTTGCGGGCTATACAAACAAAGCATACCATTCATAGAGAAGGAAAGGAGAGAGTGCAGAATGTAGTGTTACAGTCACAGTAGGGTGTAGAGAAAAATCAACTTAATGCAATGTAGCTTCATTCAAAATTTTGATCGCAGCAGGGAAGAAGCTATTCTTGAGTCGATTCGTGCGTGACCTCAGACTTTTGTATCTTTTTCCTGAAGGAAGAAGGTGTGTGTCCGGGGTGTGTGATTCTGTGTTATGCAATGCATGTTGTTATATTTTTCTAATTATGTTTTAGTGTAATAAAAAGTGTGAGAGAGAAAGGCTAATTAAACAAGGGGAAGGTTACTAGAGACAGGATGGGAGTGAGCAGTGAGGGATGAAAAATTAAATGTATTAGGTTAGTACAATTGTAATGAGAGGATGTTGTAAGTATGAGTTGTAAGCTCATAGGTAGGTTTTATTTAAAATACGTATTAAGAAATAAGTAGGGAAATAGTGTTTTCAGTCGTTGAATTTCAAAGGGGAGTTTCAAGGTGATGAGAAGCAATTGCAGCTGACGGGTCCCATGAGTAAATGGGCAGGTGCATTAAATTTTATCAATGCAAAAGTAGAGGCAAATTAGAAAATGAGAAAGATTTTTGTATTAGGAGATTTTGAGTTCAAAGAGATGTTTATAGACAAAGGTTGTGCCTTTGCTAAAGATTAAGGCTGTGACAATGGAACCTAAGATGTGGTATAGTGGCACAGTGATTAGCACTCTGCTCCACAGTGCCAGTGATCTGGGTTTGATCCCTGGCTTGGGTCAGTGTCTGTGTGGAGTTTGCACATTCTTCCTGTGCTGGTTAGGTGCGTTGGAAATGCTAAATTCTCCCTCGATGTATCTGAACAGGTGCTGGAGTGTGACGACTAGGAGATTTTCCCAGAAACTTTGTTAATGTGTTAATGTAAGCCAACTTGTGACTAATAAGTAAATAAACTTTAGATGAAAGTGGCAAAAAAGGAAAGGGATATTTAACTGATTGGAGTTGTTGTGGGAGAAAGTCCGTAAGACCAGCTTCTTTGTGTGGAGTGTTGAGAAGCTATGAAAATTTTGAACTGGAGGCAGCCACTTGTTATTAAACCAGAAAAGTCTTTGTTTTAGGAAACTGTTTGCTTCTGAACCTCCTGTTGGATTTCCTTATCATCGTGGAAGTGTCTGAAAAATATACCTTTATTAAACTTGCAACAATTCTTAGACTTGGGTAATATTTATGAATTTTCTGATGGTAAAAATCTAAGGGGTCGTTGCCAAAAAGGTGATTTAATTGTGTAGTTTTGACTATTAAGGATTGTTCCACAAAAGAGGAGAATGCTGTATTTGGGGCAGCAGTGACGTAACGCTCTGAGGACCCAGGTCCAGATCCCACCATGGCTGATGGGGAAATTTGAATTCAACCCCCACCCCACCTCCCATGTCATCGGCAAACAACCAAGGTTTATCTCACTAACAGTGGAATAGGATGAAGTGTCCGTGTGGCATTTTTTTGACTTAGGGGTGGGAAAGTTAAACTCAAACATGGGGAATTGGGAACAGCTGTCCACCTCATACCTTCCAGCCTGCTTATAGCTCACACCCCTCACCTCCAATCCCATCCTCCAGGCTGGCTCCAAAGGTACGATGGAGAGGGGTGGGGCAGGAGCATTACATTCTGTCCAAGGCACGCCTATAGGTAATAAATAGTCATTTTGTTTAAGACTAGTGACTGAGGCTCATAGAGTCATGCCCTAAAAGGAATGAACACTCAGTAGAAGAGAACAAAGGAAGAAATAGATCAGGATAATGGAGCAGAGAGAAACTTATTCAACATTTTGCAGATATATTTAGATTATAGAAAAGCCAAATTACATTCCAGATACCCTGTTTAACATTTTAGCTGCTGATGTGAAGAAATTATTCTGTCTCTACCATGTAATTTTTAGGACCAAAAGCATAAGATTTCACACACCGGACGCAGGAATTTATTTTGGCATGCATCGTTACAAAAGGTTGTGCCTTTACTGAAGATTAAGGCTGTGAGAATTCACCATTTTTTTATATATCATCTGGTCACTAAGCCTTTTTTTCACTCTTTCTTTACTGCTCTTTTGATTTGCTGAATGAAATCACTGTCCTCATATTCAGGCTCTGAGCTCTGTGGAAAACCTCACAGAGTGAAGCTGTATTAATCAGAAAGGAAGCTCTGTACCCCTTTGTTTGGAGTTAGCAACTGAGGGCAATGCCAAGAGTGAAACAATTTGTGGGAATATAAAGTGGTCGAAAACACAATGGAACTTCTTCACATTTTCAACAAAACTGCACTTCCTTTTCCAGTGACTTCAGTAAAGTCGCGATAGCTGCGTTGGAAGCGTGTTTGTCACTCACCCAAAACCGGTTCAGTGCTGCTTGCTGTGCTTGTGATTTCCTCTTGCGCTCTTCCAACTTCTTTCATATCGTCGGGTAGGACCCTGTTTTGCAGCCTTTCCCTGTGGGCAACATGAGTGTTGTTCTACTTTGCCTTTTCTTTAATTCATTCATGGGACAGGGGCGTCGCTGACTGGCTTGCATTTACTGCCCATCCCTAGTTGCTCTTGACAAGGTGGTAATGAGCTGCCTCCTTGAATCACTGCAATCCACATTCTGTGGGTTGGCCCACAATGGCATTAAGGAGGGAATTTCAGGATTTTAACCCAGCAACTGCAAAGAAATGGCAATATATTTCTAAGTCAGAGTGGTGAGAGGGCCTGGAGGGGAACTTGCAAGTGGTTGTGTTCCCTCGTATCTGCTGCCCTTGTCCTTCTAAATGGAAGTGGTTGTGGGTTTGGGAGGTGCTGTCTAAGAATCTTTGGTGAATTACTGCAGTGCATCTTGTAGTTGATTCATGCTGCTGCTACTTTGTCTAATAAGAAGCGGGGGTGGGGTGGAATTATTACTTTTCTTTTATGACCAAACTCTTCTTATGAGCCATCTTTTGAGACACAATTGAGAATTGATATCCGTTCTGCATTTCATTGGTACGTTACGTTTCCTTTGTACGGGAGAACTCTGCAGTCACCAGCAGAGAGAGTTCAAGAGCAGGGTCAGGTTAGGCCATTGGGAATGGAGGCAGATGGGGCCCAATTATGTTGCAATCGCCCACTGTACTTGTTTCCTGAACCCATTTCTGGTGTTGACTGTTACCTCGAAACAGGTTTGGGGCCACCTGTGCTGCCCGGCAGATGAGGTGGGCAACTGGTTAGACTTGTTAAAGGTACATTGAGGAAGAAAATTGGGATTTTCCAATCATCATACAGTTCCTCATGGTACTGCGCCTGGAGGTGGGCATCCAGAAACTGGTCTACAGGTTGGGGTTCAGCCAATGGCCACTTTTTAGACGTCCTCTCCATGCTGCCTCCCTGTGGCTGCAACTCTTCATTTTTAATCAACTTTTCAAAAAATATGGCTGAGGGGGTACCTTTACATTGAAGCAAACTCTGAATGGGATTTTCTATACCCTCTGCGGCTTGTTTCAAAGCTGGCCACTGGCTGACAGTGAGGTCTTCTGAACCCGCGATTGTCAATAGAATTTCCCATTCTGTGCAGCCCCTGTTATCAGAAAACCTGGGGTCGGGGTCCAGTTTGCCAGCGAGAACACCAGAAACGTCCGACCTCTCTTTCAAATTGTTTGCTACAGTCACATTTACTGAGGCTGTGCTTCCTGCATCTTGAGCAAAATAAAAGGCAATTTTCTACACCACTTTCCTGCTTCGTTTCCCTTTTCATGAACTTGACTCTCAAGGCTGAATGTGTACAGTGTATTCAGGATCATCACAATACATTTGCAGTTCACAGAAGTTGGCAATTTCATTTACCTGTACCACAAATTCCTATTAGTCTACAGTGCAATTATAAGTGATGGTGAGGTGGGAATTGAACCTATTGACTCCTGCTAATAGTTCCATTAGTTGTTGAGTTATCCTGGCAGTTGGGACATGAACACTCTTCTTTTGTTCCTCAAAATCTCTTTAAACTGCCCAATTAGCTTTAATGGAATAAGTTGCACTTTTATGATGATTGAAAAATATATTCCTTTGCCAGAAGAGTACAGACTATTTTTGTGTGGCTCTTATATTGCAAAACTGTGCATTTTTATCTTTTCATCTGTTGCTTAAAATACACCCCAGAGTTTCACAATATAGATCAAAAAACAAATAAGCAGACAAAATAATAGCTGCTATCAAAATGTGATGATATTCAGGAATGTGCTGTAAGGGTCCTGGATATGCAAGATATGTTAGTCTGTGTACGTATTTGCATTCATCTGATTGTACTGGCAGCCAGTATTACTTGTGGTTAGTTTCAAAATATGAGAGCATCCCTTTCCTTAGCTAAGATTGTACACGCTCAAATGACAAATCACTGCCTATCAGTTCATTCAAACGACAGTGCATTGTATTACATTCTTTGTTCAAAATGGAATGCTAAAATAGAAACAAAACAAGCATTTGAACATTTTTCGAGGATTTGAACTATTGAGATTCTTTCCAATGGAACAAATTGAATTACCAATATGTTTGATAAGAGTAAAGCGGGAAAGGTTATTTCCTTTCGTTCACGTGTCAGTGCTGGAGACATTAATTTAAAATTGATTGAGGAGAGATCTGGGAAGGTGGCGGGAGGGGGTGTGGTGGGCAGGGGTAGGAGAGGTGGCTCCCAAATGAGGAGACTTGTTCTTGATTGTTCTAGCTAGGAGACACAAACATGAAGGGATGCGACTTGTTTGTTATTCAGACAAACCTTTTTGTTATTATTTGTGATCAGTGATTTCACCATTTTATAGTTGTAAGTGATTTCCTGTACTACAAATGTCACCACAATGTTTTTTCCAAGACATTATTGTAAAAGAGAAATGAAAAAAGGCAGTTACGGAGGCAAAATGAATTTACACGTACCTTCACACCAATGTAATTTTCGTTTTTCTTGGAACACAAATTGTTTCAGAGAAGTTTGGAGCCATAGTATGGCATAATGGTTTATGTTCAGTTTGCAGCCTCCATGGGAGCTTTGTACTGGAAATCATGCAACAGCAAAGGTTTATTATTCTGTAGAATCTTTAAATGTAATGAAATATCCCTGCTTCACAGGGACATGATGAAACAAAGTATGACACTGAGCCACAGATGGAGTTATTAAGTCACATGTTGAAAGATATGGTCAAAGAGCTTGGCCTGAAGGAATGTCTTAATGGGAAAAAAAGTGGGGTAGAGAGGTGGAGCGATGTAGGAAGGGAATTCCAGGCACGGCCACCAATCACAGCGCAATTATAATTGTGAATGCACATGAAGCCAGAATTAGAGAAACACAAATATTTTGGTGGGTGATGGGATTGAAGGAGGTTCCAGAGGTAGGCACAGGGCAAGGCCCTAGCAAGATGGGAAAAGATGGCTGAGAATTTTAAAGGCAAGACATTGCTTAGCTGGGAGACAATGTAAGTCAGTGAGCACAGGAACTGGGGACTTGCTGTGAGTTGAGACACGGGCAGTAGAATTTTATATTACCTAAAGTTTGCAGAGGATAAAATATGGAGACCAGCGAGGAGTGTTTTGGAATATTCAAATCTCGTGGAAACAAAAGCATGCATGAGGGTTTCAACAATAGATCAGCCGATACAGGGACAAGGTTGGGTGATGTTCCATGTGTGGAAATACACAGGGCGAGATTTTCTGGTCTCTCAGCCATGTGTTTCCCTTTGACGTCATCCCATGCTGACAGGAGGTGCACTGCCAGCAGGACTGGAGAATCCGCCAGCATGAATGGCCAGAAAATTCCGGCCACAGTCTTAGTAATGGCATGAATGTGATGTTGGAATTTTTGGATATAATCCTAACAGACTCACAATCTCTCCTCACACATCAGTCCCACCATCCGAGGAATCAGTCTGATAAACTTTCTCTACACTCCCTCTATAGCAGCAGGATCCTTCCTTAGATAAGGAGACTAAAACAGCTCACCAAGGCCCTGTATAATTGCAGCAAGACATTCCTGTCCTGTATTTGAATCCTCTTGCTATGAAGGCCAACATACCATTTGCCTTCTTTGCTACCTGCTGCACCTGCATGCTGACTTCACTCCATCTTTGTGACCACTAAAAACACAGGATAAGTATTAAATTTAGGAGAATGAGGGGGGGATCTCTTAGACATCTATAAAGTTCTAACAGGACTAGACATGATAGATGTAGGAAGGCTGTTCTTGATGGTGGGGATGTCCAGAACCATGGGCTATAGACTAAGGACACAGAGTAAACATTTTGGGAGTGAGCTGGGGAGAAATTTCTTCACCCAGAGAACAGTAAACCTGTGGAATTCACTACTATGGAAATGAGTTGAGGTTAAAATATTGCATGTTTTCAAGGAAGAGTTAGAAGTAGCTCTTGGGGCAAAGGAGTTCAAAGGATATGGAGGAAGGCATGATCAGGAGTTGAATGTTCAGCCATGGTCATAATGAATGGTAGAGCTGGCTTGACGAGCCAAACATCCCACTCCTGCTTCTATTTTTTTTGTCTCTAAGCTATCCAAAAATATAATTCATTGTATATAATTAAAGGCTAAACAATTGACTAACTTCACTTTAGTGGTATTTGTTTGCATACTACTTTTGAATGTTTGCAGCACAATCTTAGGAGCTGATGTTTTTAAATATCTTTCTCCTCTCCAGTTCTATAATAGAAGTGCTAACCTATTTAAAATAACTAGGTTAATACTTCTAAAATTAGTAGAGAAATTTGATATGACTGCATTACACATTTGCAACTAATATTCTTAGATTAATTTGCAGGATTTGGTTAGAATCAAAGAATCCTACAATGCAGAAGGAGACCATTCAGCCCATCAGGTCTGCCCTGCCCTATCCCTATAACCCCATGCATTTATCCCAGCTAGTCCCCCTGACACTAAGGGGCAATTTAGCATGGCCAGTCCACCTAACCTGCACATCTTTGGAGTGTGGGAGGAAACCGGAACACCGAGAGGAAACTCATCCGGGCACGGGAAGAATGTGCAAACTGCAAAGCACACAGACAGTTTCCCAAGCCGGGAATCGAACTCAGGTCCCTGGCGCTCTGAGACAACAATGCTAACCACTGTGCCTCAAGGTTCCTAAAACCTTATAATTGCTGTAAAATTCTCCAATTCTTTTAGCAATTTGCACATCTTATTTAAAATATTTATTAAAAGTAGTTGTAACAGTTTGCATTTATATTGTGCCTTAACATAGTAAAATGTTCCAAGGAATATCATCAAATATACCTGGTCAGATGAAAAAAACATTAAAACAGATGATCAAAAGCTTGGTCAATGATCCAGATTTTAAGAATATAAGAATCTGAGACGTAGAGCCAGAAGGAGGTCACAGGGCCCTTCGAGCCTGTTCTGCCATTCAGTAAGAGCACGACTGAATTTACGCATCAATATTTGGAAGATCCCCCTCAAGCCAAGTTAATATATCGCCATTCCTTCATTGTTGCCGTGTTAAAACCAACTTTCTCCCTAACAGTACTATGGGTGAAGGCAGCTCACCACCACAGGGCAATTAGAGATGCACAATAAGTGATGACCTAGTCAGTGATGCCCACATCCCAAGAATATATTTTTTAAAAAGTCAATTTAAAGAGTGTCTTCAAAAGGAGGAAAGAGATGAAGGAAGGGAATTCCAGAACTTAGTACCTCAGCCATCTGACTGCATGGTTGCCAGTGTCAGAGGCATTGGACAGAGGTTATTATCACCATCAAGAAACTCAGCTAATATTCTGGGGACCCGGGTATGTACCCCGCCACAGCAGATAGTCGAATTTGAATTCAATAAAAATATCTGGAATTAATGACCATGAAACTGATGACCATGAAACCATTGCCAATTTTCATGAAAGATTCACTAATGTCCTTTAGGGAAAGAAACCTGCCACCCATATCTGGTTTGCCTACATGTGACTCCAAAGCCACAGCAATGTGATTGACTTTCAACTGTCCTCCAAAAGCAACTAGGAATGGGCAATAAATGTTGGCCAGCCAGCGAGGCTCATGCCCCATGAATAAATTTTAAAAAATCATGAATGAACAAAAGACCAAGATTGAAGAAATGGTCAAGCAGATCAGCAGTTGAAGTCACGTTTGAGTGACATGTTAATTAGAAAGTAGAACAGAGGACAACAACAATGTCTAGTTTACTCTCCTTTTTGACCTTTTGTATTGTTTATTCTTCAAAGGGCATTGCTCCACCATTCTGTTGAGCATTGACATAAATTGTGGGGGAAGAAAGAACTGACCACCTGGGGCTTTAAGTACTATTATAATGTAACTAAATTTTGGGAATTAAATTCAAGAGCTTGAAAACCCAGCAATCTCCAAGAGGACAGGGAGAAACTGTCCAAACTCCCTAACCAGATGTTTGAGTTTGAATCCCAAAACTAGTTGATGTATATTGTGGCTACTGGTGCAATTATGGTGTGATGAGTTTACTGGGACAGTTGCCATGTCATGATGTCTCAGAATTCTGATACACGTCAGAGCAACAACAGAAAGTTTTCCCTTCAAAAGATTTTGTTTCTTCCTTTAAGTATCCAGATTCTTGCTCCCTTCCTCAGAGGTGGAAAGCATGCTCATTCCTCCTCAGGATTGTTGAACAGGTGGAGGTGTAGGGGAGTGGAAGAAATCATTGGAGAGAGCTGAAGTGATGAACACCACATGCAGTGTCTGATGATCAATTTGGAGTGGTCACTATGTTGATTGAAATTATCGGAGGCAACCCAGGCATAAGATTTGGTGAAGATAATCAAGCGTACATTCAGGTGGAGATTAAATCAAATACTCCAATGTCCTGTTCCATTACAAAACCTGCTTCCTCTAATCTCTCCCATATTATCTTCTTTGCACCCTTGCCTCAGCACAAAAGATTTAGATGTATCTTTGTAACCTCCAAAATTGATTTTTCCTGGCCTCTCATGAAATTGCCCAATTCTTTATTGCACATATCACATTATCTGTCCTCATTGTACCACGTCACTTCTTCTCCATTCATAACTTAATACTAAAGGAACTGAGAGTCCCTTTCAATCCATTTTCAGGACTGAAATGGTTCCGCACCTGGAACATGTTTCACAACCAGGAGGCTTAAGGCTGGCCAAAAATTAGGCCTGCAATTTTTGATTTGATTTGATTTATTATTGTCACATGTATTAGTATACGGTGAAAAGTATGGTTTTTTGCGTGCTATGCAGACAAAGCATATTGTTCATGTTGAAGAAAAGGAAGGAATGCAGAATGTAGTGTTACAGTCATAGATAGGGCGTAGAGAAAGATCAACTTAATGCGAGGTAGATCCATTCAAAAGTCTGATGGCAGGAGGGAAGAAGCTGTTTTTTGTGTCGATTGGTACATGAACTCTGACTTTTCTACCTTTTTTCCGATGAAAGAAGATGGAAGACAATATATGCAGAGTGTGTGGGGTCCGTAATTATGCTGGCTGTTTTTCCCGAGGCAGTGGGAGGTGTTGATGGAGTCAGTGGATCCAGCGTGATGTGTTTTGTTTGAGTTGAGTTCCTGTGCCTCCTGAGACAGCTCAATCCTTTCTAATTAGACAAATATCTCTCAAAATTTCTGTCTGACCAGACTTTTGATCACCTCATCAAATCTTACTCTCTGCTTTGTCATCGATGTTCTCTCTCCCCATCTATAAAATGCCTTGCCTAATATTGACAGAAGTCATGATATCAAAATGATTTTTGACTGATTCTCATCCTTTAATGGGGGTGGAGAGGGAATTATGTGACATGGCCTTAGTAATGACAGTAAAATGATTGAAGAACACTAAAATGTGGTCTGTGTCATCACCAGTGTGGGGCACAGAGTATCAGGAAATGCAATCTCGCCAACAGGAATTGCGAAAGATCGCATTTCCTGATTATTGTCGTATATTTTGTCTACGTCGACATTCTCTCTGATAGCAAACTCGGGCTGAAAATTGCCCCCAGTGTCACTGATGTATGTTTAATAACAGCATACTAATATTTCAGAACTGGAATGGACCAGTAAGCTTTCAACATGTCCTTGGGGAATGCTGATAATGATATGGAATGGTAGACCAAAGGTTCTAAACACTAAAAAGAACAAAACTTAAACCATTTGTTTTCTTTCAGTTTGAAGTCTACAGACTTTAAGATGACAGTAATGGAGATAAAAGTAGAAAATAGACCCAGTTTCTTTGTGTGGCAGCCTTTGCAGTCACTGTACAAAGTCATCTTTCTCTGCAACACATTGAATGGTTGACACTTCAATGTTTTCACCTAGAAGTAAATGTTCACTGTTGCACTTTCTCGCTTATTTGCCGTTGAGATAGAATGGAACAATTTAACAAAGGGTACACGTGTTTGTGAAAAGCGTTGAGGCGAACCTGTGCATCTCTGCTACCTGCATCCGTGGGAGAAGATAATTGAGCTTTTCCTCAAAAAAAGGGGAGAGAAGGGATGGAGTGGTGGTGGTAAGGCATTGCATGGTCCCATTGGAAGGTGGTGCTTTTTCTATGCTTAGAGATTTAAATGCAAGTACATAGAGAGCCCAAACTGAAACAAGCAGCAGTTTTTAACCAGGACTACAGGCATTTGAATTTAACCAATCAATTTGAATCAGGCACTTAGATACCAAAAACCTATTACATTTAAATCTAATGGTTTTGATAGCCTAGGGCCAATCCTATTGTGGGAAATATTGATATGTCATTATGAGTATAAAAGAAGGGGGCGGGGGACAAACAGAGAAGAGCAACTACTTTCTGCTAGAGTTAACAGTTCTCTCTTTCTCTCTCTAAGCCAGAATCACTAGCTGTCATCACTTCATCTGTGCCTTAAAAGAAAACACCATCTTGTTAGCAAAAGTACCAAAGAACAAAAAAGTTCCAGACAAAAGAATCAACAGAGAAAGCCAGAATATTCTGGAAGACGCAAAACCTGGTTGTAATTTAGAGAGTGACTAAACTCTATCTTGTTAATGAGTGGGAATTGCAGTCATCTGAACAGCGGACCACAAGAATCTTTTTACATTCGGGAATAGTTAATGGTTAGAAGGGATTTATTTGGTTTATTAATAGTTTAGTTAATTTAGTTCACTGCTGGTTTGATAATAAATTATTGCGAGGGATATATTGTATTCAGGGATTTATTTTGTATTCAATCACTAGAAGTTGCTGAAGAGCAGGTCACACCATTTCTCACACACTTTTTACAGATTATAAGGCAAGGTACTCCTCTTTGGATGTTTCAGTGTTAGTTTGCAGAGAGAGGAATCAACCTCTGTTTTATCACAGAAATAATGGCCAGAATTCTCCAACTCTTATGCACTCTGCCCTGCTGCCAATGAGAATGGAGAATTTGGTGCTCTATTAATCTTAATCTCTATTAAGAGCAGCAGCACTGGAGAATCCCAGCTGCAGGTGCGGTTGGAGACTCCCGGCCAATGTGTCTTGTGCAATGGAAGATGACTTAGCGAAGGAAAATTTACTTTGAAAATAAGATGATCTGTGTAGAAAAACATTTGTAAGTTTGCCTGCTTCCCCCAAAAAAACTGAAGTGAATAATGAGAGGGAAAAAAAAGTGTGAAGTGTGGAAAGCATACATTGCAAACAGTGAGATAAATGAATAAATGCTGGAGGAGTAAGAACCAAATAAAAGCAAAAGTGGAATACAACACTAACTGTAAGAACAAATCAACCTTGAGCGCTTTTGGTTACAAACATGAAGAATTCAAAGTTAACAAGCAAAAGCAGACCATTTTATTGCTCAAGTCTCTTCTTTTAAAACCTTTAAAACACATCAGTAAAACAAGAAATATCATCTATTGCGAATCATTATAATGAGAGGTACGTAAGCGGTGGAGACTGTATGGTTAAAGTGATGGAGAAGGAAATTTAAACTATAGTGGGAGTTGTATGTAGGCTGTTGAAACAGAAAATGCTGCAAGCGCTCAGCAATAATCAGCAGAGGAGGGAAAACAGAGATGGTATTTCAGGTTGTGACCTTTCACCAGGACTTAAAATATTAACCCTGTTTTTTATCCCTCTAAAGATGCTGCCAGATCTGTTGAACATTTCCCGTTTTTCTTTGAGATCTGCATGTTGTTGTATATTAGCCCCTTAGTAGACAGTCACACAGTGGCAGAATCCATTAATGCTGTCGAGAATACGATGAAAGCAAATTGGTTTAACAGGGGATTTTAACTTGCATTTAGGGAGGCGGCACATGCCATATTAGATTTGATCATAAACAGATTTAGCTAACATCCTATTGGTGATTGAGCATTTACCGAATAGCGCTATGACTGAAATTCTAGATTTGGAAAAGGTTGACTTCAGTGAGATACTGTCTGCAGCAAACTTGGCACTGCTGCCTCACAGTACCAGAGACCCAGGTTCAATTCCCAGCTTGGGTCACTGTCTGTGTACAGTTTGCATGTTCTCCCCGTGTCTGCATGCGTTTCCTCCGGTTGCTCCAGTTTCCTCCCGTAATCAGAAAGATAGGTTGATTGGGTGCTTTGGCCATGCTAAATTCTCTCTCAATGTACCTGAACAGGCGTCGGAGTGTGGCAACTATAGAATCTCACAGTAACTTCATTGTAGTGTTAATGTAAGCCTATTTGTGACACTGATAAATAAAATAAATTGGAGTACTCCTATCAGAAAGATAACAATTTTTTGGTCTGTGTTCATGACAGTTTTCAGCAACAGTATGCCCTGGAATCAGTAAAAAGCACCTGCCATACTAGATTTGGTAATATCAGACAGATTTCGATAATGCACACTTACCTAATAATATAATTGAGAAATGCGAAGCAGCTACTGGAATTCTAGAGTTAGGTAAGGTTGACTTCAGTGAGACACTACCTACAGTAAACCCGGCAAGTCTGACACTGGGTAAAATACCAGAAAACCAGGGAACCAGATTATATCCCTGAGGGCAAGAACTCCACTGGCCGTGGATAACAAAAGAAGTAAGGGTCAATGTGAAATTAAAACAAAAAAAAATACAAGAATACATCAATCATAGCAAATGGAAGAGCTATAAAGAAAAGCTTAAGATGACAAATCTGAAGAAATACAAAAAGAGAATGTGAAAAGAAACTGACAAGGATTTCAAAATTAACACAAAGGAACTTATAAAATTCTATTAAGTCAGTTGGTATTACTTTGGTTTTGGAACATTCTCAAAAAGAGAGACATATTGCTGAAGCTTTTCTTCTTGCACTCATCAGGACAAGTGCAAGAATGGCAGATCTGAAATGATCACACCAACTTATGCTACAAAGGAAAAGGGTGCAGTGATTTGGCTAATTGACGTCAATTCACAGAGGTGTTGAAATGGATTAAGAAATGGGGAACAAGAGGCTACCCATTTCCTGGCATATTCAAAAAGGCGCAAGGATTGTTAATGTAGCTGTGAACACACTCAGGATTGTTCAGCAAGTATTGCCCAGTCACAGAAGTGAATGTGGCCAATATCTATTACAATCAACTGAAGGAACATGCTGTTTGAATTGGACAAAATATTGTGGATGCTGGATTCTGAAACAGTGAAAATGCTGGAAAACCTCAGCAGGCCTGACAGCATCTGTGGAGAGGAAACAGATCCAATGTTTCGAGTTTGATGATGGCTCTGATGAAGGGCCATCCTGACTTGAAATGTTGGCTCAATTCACCCTCCGCTGACGCTGTTGGACCTGCTGAGATTTTCCAATATGTTCTGTTTTTGATGCTGTTTGATTTGATCAGTGAGTTGCTGAAATGTATTGCCTGTCTGTTGTTGGGTGTGATTTATTGGCTCTAAGTTGCTTTGAGAAATTCACTGGAATTCTATCAGCTCGCCCGCTGCAGAATCGGAGTGGGCAAGGATCTGACAATGGAAATCTCGCGCAAGCAAGACTGGAAATTCCTGCCCATTGTGTTTGATAAATTTATTAGAAGATATAATTAGTAGAGTAAATAAAGGGGAGCAAATAGATGCAATGTTCCTGGAGTTTTAAAAGGCGCTAGATAAGGTGCCACACCAAGGTTAATTGGAAAGATAAGGGCTTTTGGAGTTGGAGGCAAGATATTGACACATAAAGGATGTTAGTTAGCAGACAAGAAGCATACATGGGGCAGTTTAAAGATGGTGGGCTGTGGCAAGTGATCTTCAGTCGCAAGGATCTCTGCTGAGACCTCAGTTATTTACAATCTATGTTAAAGATTTAAATGCAAAACAGAGAACAATAAATGTAAGCTTGCTAATGTTAGAAAGTTATGTGTTAATATAAATACTATTCAAATAGAGAAAGGCTGCAGAAATCTGCAGCACAGGGGTTTAGACATCCTTGTGTTTAAATGTCAAACAGCTAAAATGAAATTCAGCAGAAAATAAAAAAGACAAATTGAATTTTGGCTTTATTTCTAATTAAAAAATTCAATAAAATTGGGAAATCTTTCTAAAACTGTATAAAGCATGAATAGTGTAAACTGGTTTGATGCCCTTATCTAAGGAAAGATTGGAGGCAAAAAGATATGCATTAGAGGCAGTCCAGAGAAGGTTCACCATGTTGATCCCAGTATGGAGGAATTTTCTTATGAGGAGAGGTTCTGTAAGTTGGGCTTGTACTTGTTGGAGTCTAAATAACTAAAAAATGACCTTACTGAGACATATTATTTTCAAAGGGCTTGACAGCATGGATGCTGGGAGCTAGTTTCTCCATGTAAGAAAGTGTAGGATCAGAGAGCATAATCTCAGAGTAAATTTGATCCATTTAAGCCAGAGATCAGGAGGAGTTCCTTCTCTGAGGATAGTAAATCTGTGGAATTCTTTTACACGAGGAGCTGTAGAGGCTGGGTCTTTGTATACGTTCAAGGTTTAAACAGATTTTTAATCAGTAAAGGTATTCAAGGTTATGGGGATAAGGGGGAAAATTGGAGTTGAAGATTATCACATCAGATCAGTTGTGATCTCACTGAATGGCGGTGTAGATTCGCTGGGCCAAATGACCAATTTTGTTTCTTTGACTCAGAGGCTGCAAAGAGATTTGGACAAAAGTCAGTGGACAACAAGATGGTACTTGGAGTATGCTGTGCAGAAGTTTGAGGTTATTCACTTTGGTTATAGGAATAGCAAAACAGATTTTTTTAAAAGTCATGGAACTAGTAACTGTTGATGTTCATTACAGAGCTGTGCATGAGTAGAGGAATAAAGAAGCCTTTCTACAATTGTAGAAGGGATGAGTCCACACCTGTAATTTTGTGTGTAGTTTTGGACTTTGTATTTAAGGAAGCATATACTCGCATTGAATGCGGTGCAGCAGAGGTTCACTACTTGAGTACCTGTAATGACAGAGTTGTCATAGGAAGAGATAATGAGAGGCTGAGTAAATTTCCTCCAAATGTGATAGAGATCAGGAACTCAGCATATGAAATAATCAAGGAACCAAAACATTAACTGATGGCAATACTAAGTCTTCTCATTTGAACATGTAAACTCTCACAAATTTTCAGAATTTTTTTTAACAATTAACTTCTGCTTGTTTTTGTGGGCTCATTTGGAAACACAAATGCACAACAGCAATTGTATTTTGTCAGTATTGTGGTCGGCTTGCAAATGAACGAGGAGCAGGCCATTCAGTCCTTCAATCCTGCTCTACTATTCAAGAAGACTATGGCTGATCTGATTGTGACTTCAAATCTACATCCTGTCTGTCCACGAAAATCTATTACTCCCATGTTCCCAATAATCTATCCATTTCTACCTTAAAAATATTCAGAATCTGCGACCACCGCCTTTTCAGGAAGAGATCGAAAGATTTATGAACCTCTTGAACGAAAACACTTGGCCTGATTTTTGTTTTAAATGGTGACCCATTACTTTTGAACAGTGATCCCTAATTGTAGATTTTCCCATGAGAGAAAATGTCCTCTGCACCTTCATCCTTTCAGGGCTCCTCAGTCTTCTTTGTAACTCTATACATGTATTAAAGTATTTGGTTTGAAGCTACTATAAGATTTATTAATTCAGGTGTTCATGAACCAACACAGCCAAAATAATTTTAGTTATCGTTAGTTTTCACTGTTAATAGAATTCTTGAAATATCCTGATGGTTGAAACATTTTAATAACCTGGAATTACAATGAATTGCGAAAGCTTGCTCGTTATTTATCCATGTCAGATTTGTGATCAGAAGAGATTGTTGTTTCCTAATTACCATCTTATCCTCCCTGTATAGAAAGTAATTACAGTGCTCAGCTGAGGCAAGTAACTATCCTGCAAATAAATGAGATCAGAGATCAAGTCCTTTCATTTTGCCGGTCACAATAACAATCACCACAGCAACTAACAACACAGAAGAATTGCTTTACTTAAGGGAGAATATGCACTCCCATAACACACTCATGTGCTGTATCAGAAGTAAAAGCGACATACCTATCCCTTGACCAAATTGCCTGTATGATGAAATGAAAGCAAAAGACATTTCCTATGTTACAGAAGGGAGCAATGTCTCTTCAGTCTATGTATGCAGGCTGAATCGTATTTGAGTGTGTACATCTGAACTGTCTGCGTCATAAGAGGATGCACCTGAACAGCACTGAGGCTATTTATGCTGCAGCTGTGCTGAGTCTCTTATATTCAGAATATAAGAAGTATGTAATGATTTTTAATAATCATTCAGGATGGCACAGTGGTTAGCATTCCTGCCTCACAGCACCAGAGAACTGGGTTTGATTCCTGACTTGGACCATTGTCTGTGTGGAGTTTGCACATTGTCATGAGTTTAAAAATTGGCAAGTTATGTTGCAGTTTTATAGAACCTTAGTTAGGCCGCACTTGGAATATAGTATTCAATTCTAGTCGCCACTCTACCAGAAGGATGTGGAGGCTTTGGAGAGGGTACAGAAAAGATTTACCAGAAGTGTTGCCTGGTATAGAGGGCATTATGAGGAGAGATTAGAGAAACTTGGTTTGTTCTCACTGGAACGATGGAGGTTGAGGGAAGACCTGATAGAAGTCTACAAGATTATGAGAGGTATGGACAAAGTGGATAGTCAGAAGCTTTTTCCCAGTGTGGAAGAGTCAATTACTAGGGCGCAAAGGTTTAAGGTGCAAGGGGCAAGGTTTAAAGGAGATGTATGAGGCAGGTTTTTTTACAGAGTGGTGGGTTGCCAGGGGAGGTAGCGGAGGCAGATATGGTGGTGACTTTTAAGGGGAATCTTGGCAAGTACATGAATGGGATGGGAATAGAGGGATATGGTCCCTAGAAGGAGTTTTAGTTAAGTTGGCCTCATGTTCGGTGCAGGCTTTGAGGGCCGAAGGGCCTGTTTCTAGGGTGTTCCATTTTCCTCCCACAGTCTAAAGGTGTGTGGGTTGGGTTGATTGACCATGCTAAATTGCTGCTTAGTGTCCCAGGATGCGTAGGTTAGAGGGATTAGTTGGGTAAATATATGGAGTTATGGGGATAGGGCCTGGGTGGGATTATTTTTGGTGCAGACCTGATAGGCCGAATGTCCACCTCCTGCATTGTGGGGATTCTATGATTCTTCTATGATATTTAATTGAAAAAATACATTTTTGGAATGTGCATTTAAAATGGAGAAACAGTTATGTGCATTGTGCGACACTTGCTGTGCTAGGGGTGTTTTCTGCATTACTTGTCATGAGTTATTTTAAAATCTGCGGTTGATTTGATCAAAATATCTCCTTGATATCAAACCCAGACACCTTCCTGTAAAAAAAAAATTAAGTGCATGCAACCAAACTAGAAAGGATTGGCATTTTGAAATAAAATTCTTAAATCACATTTATGTGAAGTTTATATCAGGTATCATTAAAGTTAAGCACCAGGCTGTTAAAACTTAATTCAGTAGCTCATTTGCTAAATGTAATAATTTGGCAGAATTATACTTTGGAAATAATATTTCTGCCATTTTTATATCTCCTACTCTATTGTTTTGCCAGCTCCACACAGCAATGCTTCATTCTGAAGCAGGAATACAGTGATAATGTGATCATTAGAGGTTACTATTTGCCACTCTCAGGCTCTTATTATAGAGCATGATCACAGAGGTTGTTAATAAATTCTCAGTGCATCTCCTAGACTTGGCAATAGTATGTGGGAGAGAAGTATATGTCATCTGGAGTTTCCAAGGGAAACTCCCGATTGGGAGATCAACTGAACTCCCAGAATTAATTAAAAATGGCCATTTTTTCTTTTTTTTTTGCTTATCTGTAAGATATTTGGAAATTAAAAGAATCTTGCAGTATTTCAGGATCAATATGTAGTAAAACATCTTTTCTTGATGTCTAATGCAATGCACATTTTCTGTTTGTGGTTGAATAAAGAAATTTTGATTTTATGTGTACAATATATCAAGTTCATGATCAGTGAAGCCACATCAAAAGAACAAAATATTAAATACTAATTAACATCTGAAGCAGTGTACCCTGTACGTGATCAAGCTGAACAGGAACAAAGTTCAGAGATGATGGGTGTAATTTTTTTTTGCTGTTGCTGGTGGCTAGCTTGAAGTGCAGAGGACAATTGTGGGAGGGTTGGTGCCATTCCTGAATCCCACTGTCTTTCTGCATCTACCAGGGTTAAAATCTAGGTAGGAGGTGCATGGTTGACCTCCTCACCCAAACTGCCAAATGAGGCACTTGAGCAACTAATTAATGACTTCTGCTGCCCCTGCCTTTGTTATTAACCTAGCTGCAAGCAGGCCTGTCGTCATGCAGCGTACATAGAACCATAGAATCCCTAAAGGGCACAAGGAGTCACAACAGATGAAATTGTGCCAGCTGCTTGTCACCTCCTAAGTGGTGAGGGATGCGCCTTGATCAACAGCCTGTAGGAGCACTGGACGGCAGGAAGGTGACCCTGCTGAGAGTGAACCATCTACCCTATCTTCTGACCCCATTACCCACCTCTCCCTCTGGACTCCAACCTATGAACACCCAGTAACCCCACCTCAAGCTGGGTGCCCTGCAATCTAAGGGGATGTCTTTGCGGCAGTGGCCAAGGCTGCCTCAGGGATGGTGCTGAATGCGAGAGCTGTTGGCCCGCCCTCGCCGGGCAGCACCCTTGCCCCAGGGTCCTGATTCCAGCCTGCCAGTGGCTTTGCCATTGCCTGATTGACTGTAGTTCAGTGGACCTTCCCGAAAAGAGGCAGCGTGAGTCTCTTGCTGCATCTGCAGCTAGCAGGCAAGACCTCCAATGCCTGAAGGTTTCACACGAACTGTGTATAAGCATGATATTTGATTTTTGTTTTACTCTTAATTTGTGTATCTGCTTATTAGCAAAGTGGTAGTCTTTGTATGTATACTGCACACTGGTACATTTGTACATGTGTCTATCCTTTTGTCTCCTATTCACCATGGTGCATCTGATGGCATCTCCCTTTATTAAAGTTGCCTTGTAATTGAAACTAGTATGAGTGTTGTTCATGCATCACTCTAGCAGCTTGCGCATAGCTGGATATACACAGTAATTCTGGGTGTTTGTTCATTGGTCTCATTTTTGTTTTTCTTCTTTCAGCCGCGCTGCAAGTTGATATTATGCCATCCCAAGGAGAGGTCAGTGTGGGAGAGTCCAAATTTTTTCTATGCACAGGTAAGTTATGACATGTTAATTGTCTACTGTAAATTGAACAAAATAAATGCTGTGAGGGTCCAGTACATAGGAACAAAAAATGATTATAATTGCACCAATATTTTTAAGTAGCAAAAGTAAGTATTAGCTGATTAAAATACTCAGCAGTGTTCACCTAGGTAGCAAGGTGCCCAGTTCGTAAGAACCACAATCTTTACAACAGTATAAGTGAGATCTGTCTGCCCTGCTTCAGTGAGTGATTCATCTCCTCATTATTTGATGCACTTGTTGATTATGTATGTATTGCTGGAGTTTTTTTATAAACCCTGGGCTTTTTGGCTCACTGCAGGAAACACATCCTCTCTGCACTAAGTGTAACTGCACGCTCAGATTATTATATTTTGCACAATAGAAGCATTTCCTCTGTGGATCTTAACTGAATGCCAAGCGCTGTCTTCAATAACAAGAAATGGTTTATCAGCACTTGTTCATCACAGTGTACTTGTTGTAGATTGATGGACAGCACTAGTATCGTAAATAACCAGCTCAGTATACTTCCCGTGTAGAGATATTGATTATGGTGTTGTGCCTTCCTCCTGGCTCAACACACTGACAAATACTTATTTTATAGCCACAAGATCGCAACATAGATTAAGGTGAAAAAGGTCATTCAATTCATTTGATCTTATCCTTCCAGAATGCTAACATTACCCTCTTGCAGCTGTGTCTAAATGTTTCTTAAATGAATTTATTGCCCTGGTCCCAGCCACTCTTCCTGACAATACTGTGCTGCATTTGACCTCTGTTTCAGCCAGTGCAGTGGCATAGTGGTTAACACTGCTGCTTCACAGTGCCAGAGACTCGAGTTCAATTCCTGGCTTGAGTCACTGTCTGTGTAGAGTCTGCATGCTCTCCCTGTGTCTGCATGCATTTCCTCAGGGCTGTCTGGTTTCCTCCTCCCACAGCACGAAAGATGTGTTGATCAGCTGCATTGACGATGCTAAATTCTCCCTCACTGTACCCAAACAGATGCCGGAGTATGGCGACGAGGGGATTTTCATAGTAACTTCTTTGCAGTGTCAATGTAAACTTATTGGTGAGACTAATAAAATTTTAAAAAATATTCTCCCAAATTCCAGCTCCAAGCCCCGTTAGCTGCACTATATCAATGACAATTATACTGTTCAATTGAAAAAATAATCATCTTGCATTCAATGATTTCATCAAGCTTTTATTTCAGAAAATAGTTTTTATGGCCCTCGTCTTTTGTAATCTGCAATCCCATCCCTTCTTAATTCACTTGGTTCTTTTCAATCATTTATTGTGGTTCTTGGTGCTTTCAGTTCCCTTATCTTGGCCTCTGGCCACTTCCCCTGTGGTTCTTAGCTTTTTCAACTCAATTATTGCAATCCATATCAACTTAACCATACTCCCCTGGCCATTTGATACCCCGGTTCATTTTCTCTGTGCTGCAGTTTTTTTGATTGAATTCATAGATTTTCTCACATTGCCTCTAACAGCAGTAGAACAAATCACATTCTTACTCGCCAGGAATTGATACCACCAAAAAGGAAATACAAAGGATAAAGTCAGAGGACAAAATGAGAGAAATTACACAAGGCCATCTATAACAACATGTGCAGTCACGGAGATTTCAACAATATCTACGACAAATTAAATGACACTGGAGCAAAGAAAGCAGTAACAGATGATGTTAAGGTTCATACAAGGAGGCTTACATCAACACTACAGTGAAGTTACTGTGAAAAAACCCCTAGTCTCCACTATTTGGGTACACTGAGGGAGGATTTAACATGGCCAGTGTACCTAACCATCACAACTTTCGGACTATGGGAGGAAACCTGAGCATCTGGAGGAAACGCACGCTGACACAAAGAGAATGTGCAGACTCTGCACAGTGACTCAAATAGCGAATTGAACCTGGATCCCTGGCATTGTGAATCAACAGTATTAACCATTGTGCCTCCTTGCCACTAAAACACAGATTATACATTTAGACCAAGCATGACAATATAAGTTGGATTAAGAGCACAAAAGCTGGTAAAGCATAAAAACATAGAAAAACTACAGCGCAATACAGGCCCTTCAGCCCATAAAGTTGTGCCGAACATGTCCCTATCTTAGAGGTTACTAGGCTTACCTACAACACTCTGTCTTACTAAGTTCCATGTACTTATCGAAAAGTCTCTTAAAAGATCCTATCGAATCTGCCTCCACCATGTTGCTGGCAGCCCATTCCACGCATCCGCCACTCTGAGTGAAAAACTTATCCCTGACATCTCTGTACCTACTCTCAGCACCTTAAACCTGTATCCTCTTGTGGCAACCATTTTAGCCTTAGAAAAAAGCCTTTGACTATCCACTTGATCAATACCTCTCAATATCTTATACACCTCTATCAGGTCACCCCTCATCCTTCGTCTGTCCAAGAGAAAAGACTGAGCTCACTCAACCTATCCTCATAAGGCATGCTCCCCAATCCAGGCAACATCCTTGTAAATCTCCTTTGCACCTTTTCTATGGTTTCCACATCCTTCCTGTAATGAAGCAACCAGAATTGAGAACAGTACTCCAAGTGGGGTCTGACCAGGGTCCTATATAACTGCAACATTATCTCTTGACTCTTAAACTCAATTTCTCGATTGATGAAGGCCAGCACCATACACCTTCTTAACCACAGCTTCAACTTGCACAATTGCTTTGAATGTCCTATGAACTCGGACCCCAAGATTCTTCTGATCTTCCAAAATGCTAGGAGTCCTACATGAATATTATATTCTGCCACCCTATTTGACCTGCCAAAATGAACCACCACATTTATCTGGGTTGAGCTCCATCTGCCACTTCTCCACCCAGTCTTGTATCCTATCAATGTCTTGCTGCAACTTCTGACATCCCTCCACACTATCCACAATACCTCCAACCTTTGTGTCATCTGCAAACTTACCAACCCATCCTTCCACTTATTCATCCAGGTCATTTATAAAAATCGTAAAGAGTAAGGGTGCCAGAACAGATCCCTGGGGCACTCCACTGGTGACTGACCTCCATGCAGAATATAATCCATCTATAATCACTCTTTGCCTTCTGTAGGCAAACCAGTTCTGGATCCACAAAGCTAGGTCCCCTTGGATCCCATGCTCCCTCACTTTCCCCCCTCCTCTCCCACAGTAGCCTGGGTACATTCCATCCGGTCTCAGCAATTTATCTAACTTGATGCTTTTCAAAAGTTCCAACACATCCTGTTTCTTAATATCTACATGCTGAAGCTTTTCAGTCCACTGCAAGTCACTACAACCACCAAGATCCTCTTTCATACTGAATACTGAAGTAAGGTATTCATTAAGTACTTCTGCTATTTCTTCTGGTTCTGTACAAACTTTCTTACTTGATAGGGTCCTATTCTTTCACATTTTATCCTCTTGCTCTTCACATACTTATAGAATGCCTTAGGGTTTTTCTTAATCCTGTGTGCCAAGGCCTTCTCATGACCCCTTATGACTCTCATAATTTCCTTCTTAAGATCCTTCCTATTTGCCATATAGTCTTCTAGATCTCTAACATAACTTAGCTGTCTGAACCTTTTGTAAGCTTTTCTTTTCTTTTTGACTAGATTTATCACAGCCTTTGTACACCATGGTTCCTGTAACCTACCGTAACTTCCCTGTCTCATTGGGACATTGCTATGCAGGACTCCAGACAAATATTCCCTGAAAATTTGCCACATTGCTTCCGTACATTTTCCTGAGAAAACCTCATTCCAATTTAAGCCTCTAATTTCCTGCCTGATAGCCTCATAATTCCCCTTAGTTCAATTAAATACTTTTCTAACTTGTCTGAAGCTATCTCTCTCTAATGCTATTGTAAAGGAGATAGAATTCTGATTATGAAAACAAGTCACAGGAGCACAGCCCGCCACTAATAGATAAAAATAACTTACTTAGGGCAGAGTAGAGATATCTCTTTAAATGACACAGTAATATATACATTAAAAACAGAACCATCTATCATTCAAACAATGATAGAAGCCACAAACTTTATTATGTCCTGCGAGGACCCTATTAGATAACTCATTTTTTCCTTGAACACCATTATAAATGATATAAAACCTTTGAGTGCATTGTGAATGTTGACACCATTCTTGGGTTCACATGATGTTCACAAACATCTAGAATTTTATTATTCCAGTGCCTGCCTTTTTGATACCAAGATTATGTTAGAAGTTTACATCACAGTCCAATTCTGTTTAGTGTGGATCTCTTGAATGATAGACCTTTCTTCATAGGCTGCAATCTGTTAAGCCTTTTCAGAATATCAGGGGAGAAATTGGGGATTCACTCTGGGGCTTAAATAATATTGCTTGCAAACCTGATTTTGATCAGTTGAACTGAACCAAATGTTCAAACCCCAGGCTGATCAGACCCTAAAAACTGGAAATGACAATCAGGCAGGAACAGACTGTTTTGTGAAGACCATTCCATTCCTGAAAGGATTTACCTTCCACACAGGCAAACATAAGAAGATGACATTTAACATCTAGTCAGAAAGTGCATGTGACATCGAGCTCATAAGATATTCCACGTGTGTTGAGTGTCCATAAGGGAATGCAAACCTCAAATGCAAACCAAATACCTCAGTTGGGACTGCAGGTATTGTTATAGTCATGCAAGGTCATAATTCATGAATTATGGATTGTTGCGCTCCTCAAGGAATGCCCAATGTTTACTAGTGAGGTTTCCTCTTCAAACTTGATTAATGAGAAACCTGGACACATTAGAATAAAAGCTAAATATTGCACATGCTGGAAGTAAAAATAAAAACAGAAAATGCTAGAAAAACTCAGCAAGTCTGTCAGCATCTGCAGAGTGGAATGGAGTTCACATTTCAAATCCAATATGACCCTTCTTGGGAAAGAAGAATATCACCTTTTCACCTCTTCTGCCTCCAGCTGTTGCAGTTCAATTTTCTTTTGTGTCAGCAGACTTGGTGAGTCTAAGGGCCTATTTCTTTGCTTTTGTTCTGTTTGTTTTTGAGTGCCGTACTAGACAAGATCTTAGGACTGTGCAGGATCACAAAATTTCACAGTGGTGACTTCTTTTGTTGATACTCCCATATATTTCCTACATTAAACCAAATGAACTGATGCAGATCAAAAACACAAACACATTTTCTGCTTGATATTCTTGATTCATACTGGGAACACGCATCAAGTGTACCTCCAGCCTGTGATTTTTCAGGTGCTAAGATTTTTGGGAAGAAAATCGTGGACTTGGGATGTATCTTTTCTAAATATGCCTTCCTAGCATGTGTTATAATTTTGTTTCATTACTTTTTGCCTTTTGAGAAGATGTCAGTGAGCTGTCTCTTTGAACAGCTGCAATCCATGTGGTGTAGGAAAGGAGTTCCAAGATTTCAGACCAGTGAAGGAACAGTGATATAGTTCCAAGTCCGGATGCTGTGTAGCATTTGAGGGGAAGATGCAGATGGTGGTGCTCCCATGTGCCTGCTGTTCTTGCTCATTACTAGCTGGTAGATGTCACGGGTCTGGAAGGCGTTGTCAGAGGAGCCTTGCTGAGTTGCTGCAGTGCATCTTCTTTATGGAACAGTGATATATGCTCCTGCCATTGTGCATTGGTAGTTGAGAGAATTAAATGTTAGAGGTGTTGTTTGGAGTGTGAATTAAGTGGGCTGTTTTGTCCTGGATGGTATAGAGCTGTTTGAGCGCATCCAGACGAGTGGAGAGTATTCCATCAAATTACTGACTTGTGCCTTCCAGATGGACAGGAATGGGGAATCAGGAAGTGAGTTACTCATCTCAGAATTCCACTGCCTACTGTGTCCAGTTCAGCTTCTGGTCAGCGGTAATCTCTAGGATGTTAAAAATGTGCTAAAGTGGAATTTTTTTTTTTAAATGCTCTTTTAGTTATTTTTATTATTTGATCATGGGATATAGGTGTCACTGGCTGGCCAGCGTTTATTGCCCATCCCCAGTTGCCCTTGAGAAGGTGGAGGTGAGTTGCCTCCTTGAAACGCTGCAGTTTACGTACTGTGGGTTGACCTACAATGCCATTAGGACATTGTCCAAGTAAAGCAAATAAATTAAGAAATAAGCTAATGAACAAATGAACAGCCCCTTTATGGGGCACGATAACAAAAATACAAAACTTCAAATAAAATATAAAATAATGTTCCCAGGGCTAATGATGCAGTCTCCCTTTATATCTATGCTACATGTAATTAGAACGACTTAATAACATGCAGATTGGCCAAGTGAGACTTTTACTTGCATTTCATTCCTAGATCAATAATAAACTGAGAAATGTTAAAAAATACATAGCTTAAGATTTGGTGCATAAACATATGAATTATGTGTTTTCAAGATGGGATGAATTAAATTCGATGTAACTAATGTGGTTTTAAAAAAAATTCAACTGTAAACTTGTTTATGATTAAACAAAGTCTGTTAAGTGTTCAGAAGATTAATTCATATGGAACTGCAGTTATTTTGCACATTAAAAGAAGTGCTTAATACGCAAATTGCCCGTTCATTTAGGCGTTTTTAGTTGGTGTTTTAGATAGTTGTTGATTAAACAAATATAAATTTGGACATCGCTTTCTCCAAATATCCCTTAATTTACTCAGCATATATTGTCAAAATTTTAGATTACCATATTCATCAGCACAATGTTCTTTTCAAATGCTCTGTCACAAAATCTGTGGCATATTTTGAAAATTAAAAGACAAGTTGTGTTTTAGTCTCCTAGGATACTTGTGCCCAAAATGGCGCCCAACTTCCTATCTAACTGAGCACACTGAACAGCAGTGCCGAGTTTAAAGAAATAGTACTGTAATGCACAGTTTCCAAGTTTTGACTCTGGTCTATAACCGAGTGAGATGGAGGCACGATAGTTGATTCTGTGGCCTGTGAACCACAGTGAGGAAAAAAGAATCAGTCATAATCACTGCCTGACCCTCACTTATGGAAGTTGTACCAGGATGGGTTAGAGCTTTAATTTGATACCTCACAACCTTGTATCAACCATTACCACCATCACCCACACCCAAATTCAACCAATTTGCTGGTGATCGTTACACAAGTTCATGCATTAAGGAGACTTAGGGACTGACAATTTGTGGATTTGTGCTGAGTACTCATTTCTGGGAGAAACAGAAGAAATTCAGTGGATATTTAATTGGCTGGTTGCTTTTGTTGTGAGCAAGAGATGTGTCTATGGAATTTCTACAGTGCAGAAAGAGGCCATTCAGCCCATCATGTCTGCACCAACTCTTCAAAAGAGCCTTTTATCCAGATCCACCTCAGCCGCATCCCTGTAATCCCGTACATTTGCTAATCCAATCAACATGCGTGTCTTTTAAACTTGTATAAGACAAAAATATACACAAACCAACATATGCCAGGACAGTGCTTTCAAACCTTTTCCTTAATGTAACCCTATTTTAGTGCTTTGAATTTGATGTGAACCCAAAATGAGAGCAGCAGAGAGGATTTGCTGAGAGTTCATAGAATCCCTACGGTGTAGAAGGTGGTCATTTGGCCCAATGAGCCTGTACCAACAATAATCCTACCCAGGTCCTATCCTGCAACATCATATATTTACCCTGTTAATCTCTCTGATGCTAATGGACGATTTATCATGACCAATCCACCTAACTCACAACACCATATATTTATCCTGTTAATCCCTCTTGACGCTAATGGACAATTTATTATGACCAATTCACCTAACACACACATCTTTGGAGTGTGGAGGAAATCGGAGTAGCCAGAGGAAACCGATGCAGACTCTCATAGTTGAGAGAGCAGGGAATTGCAGTACCATTTTGAAGGCTCTAAACTTTGTCCAAATTGATCATCAGTGACCAAAAAGCTATTTGCTTTCCTGCTGTCCCTCACCCTGCCATGTGACACTTCCCTCACAAGGGCAGAATACTGAATACAACTGAACAAAAATCAAGGCAGCAAAATGGAGGTTAACTCCAGGATATCATGTGATAACGAGCCAGACTCTTCCCTCACACCAGATTGGGCAGTTGCTGTTTTAATGACCTATTGCAAGGGTTCTTTCAGCTGCTCCTGGTTGTCATTATAGTCTTGGCCCTTGCAACCCACGATGTGGATTCCCATGCACTAAGACATTGGACCACAGGATCATGAATAGGCCTTTGAGCCCCTGTAGTCTGTTTCACTATTCAGTTTGATCATAGTTGATCTGTATCCTAATGTCCAACTTTGTTCCAGATCCCTCAATAACTATACTTAACAAAAATCTATCAATCTAGGTCTTAAAAGTTACAGTGGATCCATGGCCTTTCAGGGAAAATAATTTCAGGTTTCCACTAGCGTGCAGCCCCAGCTCCCGTGTCAGATAGGAATTTTTCTGATTGATTGGACAGGTAGGGACCAAAGATATACAAATAGAATCTTAAAGACCCATTGACCCCATGAACATTGAGTGTCTTGTTACAGGATTACCAATGGTGAGTAACTCACAGTACAGGGAGATCATCACTACAATCCTACAGTAATTGAGATTGCATCCTTTGGGTGGAGTGGGGGGAGGGGGTGCACTTTTTGATAATAAAGTCTATTTTATTGAATATTAGACGTAAGGCATTTTAAAAGGCAATTAAAATCTTACTGGAAATCTGTACAATGCTTTTTCCATTTGACACATCATCTCCAGCCCCTACCTTTTTTATTTAATTTCAGGTTATTTAATTAAAAATAAAAAAAATGAGGAATTTTAAACCAGGTTCCATGCAGTGCTGCTATATCTGAGACTTCAAGAATGGCTTTCCAGGAGCTGAACATCACAAATTGCTATGGAAATTGGTTAATGGAAAAAAATTCAATGATAAAATTTTTGGCAAGTCCTGAGGGAGTTTTAGGAATTGCAGTTACTTTTGCTGTAAAAGCTCTGAATTTCAGCTATTCTTCATTGTATCACAGCTCTGCTGAAAAACAGATCTTATTTTCAAAATTGTCTCCCCCCCCCCCACTCACCTACATACACAGGATGTAATCCCAATTAGCCAAGGATTATAGTGGTGATCCCACTAATATCACCATTGGTGATATTGTAACAAGAGCAGTCAATCTTCGTAGGGTCAATGGGTCCTCAGGATCCGTGTGCACATCTTTGATGCATGTCAGCCCCATAAATTGGAAAAATCCTTCTCTGGCATGGAAGCTGTGGTTGCTCAACTCTACTGCTCCAAGCCCCCTACCCTCCTGTTCCCTCCCACTGCCCCACCCCACTCCCCGTCCCTCCCCACTCTCTCTCTTTCCCGTCCTCCCCCATCGCCCCAGTCGCTCTCTTCCCCCCTGTCCCGCCCCACTTGCTCCCCCCATCAGCTGACTCTCTCCTCTCTCTCTCTCTCTCTCTCTCTCTCTCAAATCATCACCCACCCCTCCGGCCACCTGCCGTTCTCCCCCCACCTGCCACGTTCCCCCAGTGACAAAGGTTGCAATCCTGGAAGAGGTGTACACTTAGTATTTGTCTTTGTTCCAGTTATTCCAGTTCCTCCAACTTTATTCGCTTTGTGATTGGCCACTGGGGAAATAAAATATAGCTATTTAGGATATAAAACTCATAAAAGTAATAGAAGTCCGCAGAAACAATGGGAATTAGTGAAGAAATAAACACAGGAATAAGGATGGTGACAGGCAGAAAGAGCAACACGGCAAGCACATAAGCAGAAAGCAAAGTTCTAGAATACGAAGGGAACATGCTGTGATTAGAGTGGAGCTCTTCCAAGGGCTTTTGACTCACTTTACAGTGCGGCACGCGCTTGACTCCCTCAACATGGGCTTATGAGTTGCAACAATGGCAACATTTTTTTGATTCCTCATGTGTTCGATCAAGGAACATGAAATATTTCACAAACAATAACCTCAGCCTGACATGCCCACAGAGCAGCCCTGAGTGCTTCCAGGTAGATTGAGCAGATAAATAGAAGCTTTGAGAAACAAAGCAATGCAGATCACCTGTGTGAAACACCATGTTCTGCTTATTGTCTATGAGCAGAGTTATTCTGAATTTGCTGGCAAACATCAAGTAAAGCTGCATATATGTGAAGGTTATTAAAAAAAAATCAGCATTCCTCTACACGAAAGGTCCCATCTTAACTCAAATACATGCATTCTGCAGCTCATTCTTATTGTAAATACATGTGCACTTCATTATAATGTGGTGTTTGTATACCTTGAAAAATAGCACTTTATGCCCTTTTAAGTTTATTCTGCACCTTGCTAGACAAATATTAATCTGCGCATTTCTTTGTGCGTTTTTTTCCCCTGCCCCTTTCTCAATAGGTGCAGCACAGTGACACAGTGGTTAACACTGCTGCTACAAAGCACCAGGGACCAGGGTTCAATTCTGGCCTTGGGTAACTTTCAATGTGGAGTCTGCACGTTCTTCCTGTTTCTACGTGGGTCTCCTCCGGATGCTCCAGTTTTCTCCTGTAGTCTAAAAGACATGTCAGTTAGGTTGATTGGCTAATTTGCCCTTAGCAGGGTAAATATGTAGGGTCACAGGGATAGGGCCTGAGTGCGATTGTTGTCAGTGCAGCACTGATGGGTCAAATGGCTTCCATTTACACTGTATGAATTCTATGATTCTTTGAAACTGTCCTTAAGTATTCCGAACAGAGGACTAAGTAATAATGTGTCAGTGGCTTTTACTTTGTTTCATAATCTCTTCTCATTCAATAGAATAAATCTGACGTAACTAATACATCAAGTAAACTACTTCCCTTTGGATTATTACTTGATTTGTAACACATTAAATATCATTCTTGCTTAAATAGGGTTTAGTTCACTTAAGATCCATAATCTGTCCAGGACATTTGCTCATGTGCTGTGCTGTGCTCTTTTTGAAATCTCACACGGCTTCACATAAAATTAAACAGGTGTTTTTTTGAGCATTTTGTACCTAAACTTCACTGCATGAGAAAACAAGAACCACAGGAGATGAAAAATCTGAAGATGCCAGAAAGACTTTTGCTGCTATTTAATGAAGAACTTCCTGAAAAAAAAACTAATGAACCTTCCAACAAAGAAGCCCAACTTTCCTTGGTAGCAATGAGATGCAAATAGCAAGCTGAGGAACTTCATGACCTTCTCTGTCGGGCTGTTTTTGAGTGATTGAGCATTGTGTCGGCAGTCTCCTGGTAGTGAGCAAATGTTTATTCATAAATTACTTTGCCGATTTTCCTATATATCCTCTTGCATCTGTGTTTCTCAATCAGGGCAGATGGCCTAACTAGCAGGTAGGCATCTCCATCAACCTTCTGGGGGAAGGCTTCACCTGAGCAGTTTCCTCTCCAGGAAGGAAACTAAAATTGAAAACTGATTCCTCTGGTTAATGGTTCAGTACCTTTTTGGGAGATTTCCAGAAGGACTTTGCTTCTGTTTTTTCTTAAAATGTGCTTATTTGTAATATGCTGACTTTGCATTCAATGTGCATATTTTGACGTTTGATGAACAGCACTGCCATACAATTACTTTCAGCTTTGATTAATATGGTCTTTGCTAGGTTTCCATGGTGATTTTTGCCATTTATTTGTTTTGCCACGGAGAGAGTTTGTGTAGTTTATTAAACTGACAATGTTCTTCCCACCAGAATTTTACATTTATATTGCATTTTAATTTATTCCATTTAAAATTAGTTATGTATCTACCAAAAATATACCTTTGCAGTTTAAATCATTCATTAGTGAGGTGAGTTTTACTAGGTTCTCTAATAAATCCCAGATCTTTGCACTGTTGCTATATAAAACTCGAAAAGAAGAGAGCCTAAGAAATGGCATTTCTTTTGGCTATATTCTCCTGGCACCCGTGTGGATGTAGAATTGTGACAACAAAATTACTTTATAGAAAAATGATTTCAACAATTTCTATATGGAGGTGATTTTGTCTCAACCATATTGTGTAACTTATCCATCAAATCTTTAACACTTTAATATAGTGCAAATATAGCCCATTTTAAGAGAAAAGATGACTGCCAGTTTAAATCAGCAAACAATTCCTATTTTCAACAATATTAAATGGCCCATGATTGAGTGCAGAGAACATTTATCAATGTAGATTAATAAACTACACATGTCTGGTCAGGTTCACCATAATGTTAAATTCCAGGCTCCTTGTAAACGTTCTACTGATAGTTATGTTCAGTGAATCTCTCAAAATATTTAGAGTTGAAGGTGTAAAAGGTTATACCGTGTCTCAAATTGTAAAGCCGCACCTTCACTAGTAAAGTAGTCATTTGAATTTTCAACAATACCAAAATGTAAGTGAAGGCAACAGAGATTCCTATTAGATATATCAACAGATAAAGGGGTAGTGTCTATTTGATGGCATTTCTACCCACTGTTTTAAATGGTTTGACAACTGCTTTTACAATAGTGGATAGAGAAATATCATACAAAGCTGTTAAACACATTTTCTGATATGATGAATAATAGTTTATAGTCTGCATTCATTGGCTTAATTTGTCTTTGAAATTGTTCAAACTATTGTTATATACAAGCGTTAAATGATTGAAACTAAGAACAGAGGAACAATGCTTAGCCCCTCAACAGAACCAGATTCCAAGCCACCCATTCTTTCCCATCAGTTTCACCTGTGATTTACAATTATTTTTTCAGAAATATTTGAAATCTCACCAGGTCAACTAATAGCTTGAAAAATAAACTAGAGCTTAGTGCTAACTTAATTATTTAAAATGTTAATCTCTTTAAATGTGAAGTGTTCATATGCTGATAGATATTGTAGTTCATTGACTATTCTTTTTATTTCAGTGACTGGAGATGTTAGCACCATTTCCTGGTATTTGCCGAATGGTGAAAAAATCGATCCAAATCAACAACGCATTGCTGTTGCAACAGTAAATGAAATATCTTCTAGCCTGACCCTCTACAGTGCCAACATCGATGATGCAGGCATTTACAAATGTGTGGCAACATCAAAGGATGGGAATGATTCCGAGGCTACTGTGAATGTTAAGATCTACCGTAAGACGTTCAGCAATTATTTCTCTATTTATTTTGGATGAAACTACCTTATTTAAATATCTTATAATCTTTATAATAGCCCTGTTGTGACATCCTAATCTCCTTCCTCACACTCCAAAGGCAATCTCAAGGGTACCAATCCAATTAATCTGGATGTTGTTGTGCCAAAGCTTGGGCCTCTTACCTGATACTGCCCCTTTTTGTAGTGCCATCCCCATTATGACAAAACCCCAGACCCAATATCCAGGGCTCCATGAGCCTTATCAGTTACGTATAGAGAATAACACTATTAGGGTGTGCACTCCAGAATTTATACTACTTTGACAACTGCTGTTTGCAAAGACAGGTTTGTTTATCCAAAAATAACAAGTTAGGAAGCTCTGGTTAAAATGAAATTCAAGGGGAGAGCAACTCAGGGGCAGCAATGAGTATGTTTGCATACACTCTTTGGAAATATTTCTTTGTATGTTTCAACTAATGGAGTGTTGCTATCTTCTTCTGCACAGGTATTTATACTTTTTAACTGTTGTAATGATTTTTTTAAAAAAATTTCAAATGCTAACTTTGAACATATGTAGAAACTGGAAATCAAAAATGTAACCTAACTGGATGAAAGGAAAGGGGAAGGAAACTACATCTAGAGAGGAAAATCAAATGCACACAATGTGAATTTACTTGGTGCTTTGCACCTTTCTCTATTTACAGAAAAATTGGAATTCAGGAATGCCCCTTCACCACAAGAGTTCAAAGTAGGTGATGATGCTGTTGTCATCTGTGATTCTGTCAGTTCACCTCCACCAACCATCACATGGAAGCACAGAGGTAGAGATGTTGTACTGAAGAAAGATGGTGAGCTGAAAATAATCATCGTTATTTTGCAGACTATAAGGGTGGTTAAGTAATACTTCTGCAGTTGCATGACTGATTAAACATTGACTGATTAATTCCAAGTGTTCACTTTTAGAAATCTGTCTAGCTTTCTCAAATACCTGCACTTAAGGTTGATGTTTCCAATTACTTTTCTTTTCATCCCACTTCCTAGACTTGGTTTGTAACTAATCAGAGTTCTTTCTCATTAAGATAGCACTGCCTAACCAGTGAATAATGCCTCTCTCCTTCCTACATTCTCTGCACATATTACAACTTAATAGGCTCTGATTAGACCACCCTGTAAAAATATCATCATAAATTGCCAGCGTACTCCTTTGGATTACCAACTAGCATATGGAGTCTGGAAAAGAAACTGGTATCAAGAGTTGAATGGAGCTCAGTACACAACAAAGAAACAGTTAAATGGACAAAAAGCCAGGGATATATGGGGCTAAGCATACTTGATCTTTTGAAGAGCTAGCAGAGGCAGAATGGGCTACATAGACTCAGCCGGTACTGTAGGTTTCGATTACTCTGGATACAGAAGACAATTCCGGGTTACATAGGCAGAGCAGAATTTAAGCGAAGCATAGCATGGTCATAAACAGAGGAACGGGTAGAAAGGCTGTGAAGAATGGGATAAGTATGGTTCTTGTTGGCATTGTCTCAGTAGTATCAAGAAGTGGGCCATCTCTCTGGGTGGTAAACCATAATGTGGGGTATCTATCCGATTTCAATTAATAAGGAATTCAATATTTGTAACTTGGTGAAAGCTTTGGAATGTTTAATGTGGAAATTGTGACAGCTGTAACCACGCAGAGACAATTCCGAAGCTTGAAGGCCGACTGCCAAAGTGAAATATAAACCTCTGTTGGGGAGTGTTGTGTATTAATGACAAATTAATTGGCCCTGAAAACTACAGTACAGAGTAGATATGATTCATTTCTGAGTCATACAAGGCAAGGGCACAAAGAAACTGAAACTCAAATCTAATTAAATCAAATTTTGCTTTGCAAGCTTGATTTCTGCTTGAAATTGTTTACATCTGTGGATCTCTTTTTTCTTTGGTCTTTCACTGCAGGAAACAACCCAGAATGGGGTAGTTTTGATTATTACAGAAGATTAAGTTTTCTAAATTTTCCTTCGTTTATATCAAAGCAAACAAGAGGCATCTGACAGGACAAGTGTCTCATGTTCTCTAGATTTCCTGCTTTTATGTGTTGCCTTACAAGTTGGGAACTTTGTAAAGCTTAATGTCAATTTCTTTTCATCAAGTTTTTTTTTTCACCATGAATCTGTATTTAGTAGTTACAAAGCAGAATTTTAAAATGTTTATTGTTTATGAATGTATTCGTATCAGTTTAGAGGAACCGACTAAGCAATGAAAGAAAAGGAAAGGAAATCCAATGTGCGAACAAGACTTACTGTATCCTAGCACTTGGATCTTTCTGGCTGCTGAAGTGAAGATGATGTTGCTGAAGAGTGAGGGACCTGGTGACCCACTCTATAGCAACACCCCGCAATGTTGGCTTTGCAGCTCGTCTGCAAAGGTCCAGAGACAGGCTGGAAGTTGCAGCTGACGGGTCCCTGTCACTGGCTTCGCATTAGCGGCAGGACACCATACAGCAGATGGCACGGCTCTGCATCTGCTAATTTGCTGACCCACATCCTGTCAAGGCAGCTCCCCATGGTTACAGCCAAATTGGCTGGGCTTTACTGGCTCCTGAATCACCCTGGCACTCATTTTACATGCATTTAACGTTGAAGAAATAACAAATTGGAATTCGGCTGTTCTTTAGCAGCATTTAGCAAATGGTTAGTCAGATTTCATATATTGGTCCTGTCAGCACTGTCACCACAAACCTGTGGAGTTTCGTACCTCCCATTCCTCTGTGATTGTGAGTATGTGTACCTCTGTCCATTGATATTGATGTCATGGTACAGTATGTCAGCATTAAGCACTTACAGTGGCATACCTCGCTCTTTCTTTCAAAAGGTTCACAACAAGGAATTGATGGCATTAGTGCTAATGAGGGGAAAAATTTTATAACCTGATATATAAACAGCTCAGCAAATAACAATGGAGAGAAACCATGATAAATGGACATGCACGAAACTCAGGAAATAGGGTAATTGTTCAAGTGGTGTATTTTGTTTAATTAAGCATGATAATGTAATTGCACCCATTTCCAATCAGTGCTCAATCTTCTGAACCCAGTGGATACAGGGCTTGGCTGCCCAGCCTTTCCTTGTAAAATAAATCCCACCCATCCTGATGGTTTCCTTTCCTTAAACAAGAGGAATAACGGAAACAAGTATCAGTATCATGAGATAAATTGAACAAAGAGGATTGCATTCAGTGTGATTTATTGATGTACGTTATGCTGATATAATTACGTTTCACGTAACAGAGATGATTAGCGGTTTCTAGTCTGAGGCAGTTAATCACCATGATAACATAGATACACGAGTGTTTGGAACAGGAGTGGCTCCTCAGGCCTGCTCTGCCTTTCGATAAAATCTTGGCTGACCTGATTGTGGGCTCAGCTCCACTTTAATGTTCCATCACTCTTAATTGATTCTCTTGTCAATCAAGTTAACACCAAGTCAGACAACTGGAGAGCTGGAGTTGTTGGTTTTATTTTTCTGATGCTCACCTGAATTCATTATTTGTTGTATTGCACACAATCAAATGCTTCAAGAGTAATATCAGTTTGTGGGTGAGCAAATCTCAGAAGCCATGATTAAAAAGCATTGGCTAAAAAGCTCAAATTCTATACTAATAGCTTGATTGTAGAAAGCATTTTTGATGTTAGCAGGAGATATAGCTGTTATCCTGATATTGTTCAAAGTCTACCTTTACAGCTGAATATCCCAGTGGTCTCCCCACAGAAATCTCCTTTCTTGGCCATTTTCAAACTGTCTGGGCTCCAACCCTGGTGATGGTTGCAGAAAAGCAATCTGATGCACACAGTTTATTATAAAACTAATATCTAGCAGTGGAAATCATATATTTTTGGATGATTGTAAGAAAATTGACCTCAAGATAGTTGGATTGTTTGGATTAGCCCTGGAACACTTGCACATGAACCGTGTAGAATCCCCACATTACAGAAGGAGCCATTCAGCCTACTGAGTCTGCACTGACTGTCCAAAAGACCATCTTACACAGCTTCACCACCACCGCTGACCTATCCCTGTAAGGCTGTGCGATTATCATTGCCACGCCTGTCCTATCCCTGTAAGCCCACGCAGTTACTATTGCTAATCCATTGATGTACACATCTTTGGACACTAAGAGGTAGTTTAACATGGCCAATCCACCTAACATGCACATCTTTGTAGGGTCGGGTGAGATGAATATAGCTGGAACCCAATACAAAAGGACTCATCCAGTTTCTGTTTTTCAAGGATCTAATTCTATTAGTGCAATATTATCTTAACAAAATTATGCTTTTAACACTGCATTTAATAGTGAATAACAGATTACAGTTCCTCCTCAAAATGCAAGATTTATCTAGGCATATTTCAGCCAGATGTGTGGCCACCGGGGAATAAGTCCTATCTCAGGGACTGATCAATTCCGATATTTGCTCTTATGTTCAGAGATCACATCTGTGAGGTTGAACGATCTGTCCTCTTTTTAAGCATTTTCTTCAATTCCCCTGTTCACAGGAATAGTTCCGAATATATACATTGACAGGATTATGTTTACACTATTAACTTCTTTTTGGCTGTAAAACCAGGAGAATAGACAAAATCTCATTGGGAATCTTCATTTGGCGCCTGAAGAATAAAACATTCTTTCGCACCAAGAAACTTTCCAGATGACAGTAAGATGCCATTTCATAGGGTGTCCCTTTCCTAGAATATACATTGAATTACCACCACTAAGAACCAAATAACAGAATTTAAAACATATAATTGAAGAAATTAGTCATTGGTGTTCTATTAAATCGAGACATCTTGTTGAAGTTGTACAAGACATTAATAAGACCACTCTTAGAATACTGTGTACAGTTCTGGTAACCCTATTGAAAAATAGGCTATTATTAAACTGGAAAGAGTGCAGAAAAGGATTTACTTGGCCACCATCAGGACTCGATGGTTTGAGTTATAAGGAGAGGCTGGATAGACTAGGAATTTTTACCGTGGAACATAGGAGGCTTTGGGATGATCTTATAGAGGTCTGTAAAGATAGAGTAACGTAGATAGTCAACATCTTTTCCCAAAGATAGGGGAGTCTAAAACTAGAGGGCATAGGTTTAAGATGAGAGGGGAAAGAGATAAACGTGTCCAGAGGGGCAGTTTTTCAACAGAGGGTGATGAGTGTCTGGAACAAGCTGCCAGAGGTAGAAGTCGAGGCGGCTCCGATCTTGTTTTTTTAAAAAGCATTTAGACAGTTATATGGATAGGATGAATGTAGAGAGATATGGGCCAAACACAGGCAATTGAGACTAGCTTAAGATTTTAAAAGAAAGGGTAGCATGGACAAGTTGGGCCAAAGGGCCTTTTTCTGAACTGTAAACCTCTATGACTCTTATGACTTAATTATATCTTGTGTATTGTCATGGAGATTGTGCAATATCTTCAGCATCAATATTTGTTATGAAATCTAGTTTTTTTTCTTTTCTATTTCTCAAGACCCTTTGATACTTGGGTTGTTTGGATCACTTTTATTTTCTGTATTACAGAAAATGTATGGAAATTGCACCCAGTTAAGTCATTTGTTGATTCCTTATTGAGAGTCATAGAGTCATAGAGGTTTACAACATAAAAACAGGCTTTTCAGCCCAACTTGTCCAATCTGCCCTTTTTTTTAAAACCCCTAAGCTAATCCCAATTGCCCACATTTGGCCCATATCCCTCTATACCCATCTTACCTATGTAACTATTAAATACTTTTTAAAAGCCAACATTTGTACCTGCCTCTACTACTATCTCTGGCAGTTTGTTCCAGCCACTCTCCACCCTCTGTGTAAAAAATTGCTCCTACATAGAACATAGAACATTACAGCACAGAACAGGCCCTTCGGCCTTCGATGTTGTGCCGACCAAAATAAAAAGCAATGCCCCTCCAAACTAAACCATTCCCTTCTCTTCCATATACTTATCAATTAACCTCTTAAACGCCACCAAACTTGGCGCATCTACAACTGCTGCAGGCAGGGCATTCCACTCCCGAACCACCCTTTGGGTAAAGAACCTACCTCTGATATCCGTCCTATAACTATCACCCCTTAATTTAAAGCTGTGTCCCCTCGTGCTAGCTTTCTCCATCCTAGGAAAAAGGCTATCACTGTCCACCCTATCTAAACCTCTAATCATCTTATATGCTTCAATAAGATCCCCTCTTAGCCGCCTCCTTTCTAACGAAAACAACCTCAAATCCTTCAACTTCTCTTCATAGGACCTGCCCTCCATACCAGGCAACATCCTGGTAAACCTCCTCTGTACCCTCTCCAATGCCTCCACATCTTTCTTATAATGTGGGGACCAGAACTGCACACAATACTCCAAGTGCGGCCGCACTAGAGTTTTGTACAGTTGCAACATGACGTTGCGGCTCCGAAATTCAATCCCCCTACCAATAAAAGCTAAGACTCCATATGCCTTCTTAACAACCTTATCGACTTGACTGCCTACTTTCAGGGATCTATGCACATATACACCAAGATCCCTCTGTTCATCAACACTATTAAGAATCCTACCATTAGCCCTATACTCTACACATTTATTATTCCTGCCAAAGTGCATTACCTCACACTTTTCCACATTAAACTCCATTTGCCACCTCTCGGCCCAGCTCTGCAACTTGTCCAAGTCACTCTGTAAACTAAAACACCCCTCTTCACTATCTACCACACCACCAACTTTAGTATCATCTGCAAATTTACTGATCCATCCCTCAATACCCTCATCCAGATCATTTATAAAAATTACAAACAGCAGGGGCCCCAAAACAGACCCCTGAGGCACACCACTTGTCACCGAACTCCACGATGAATATCTCCCATCAACCACCACCCTCTGTCTTCTATCTGCCAGCCAATTCCTAATCCAATTAGCTAAATCACCCTCTATTCCACACATCTGCATTTTCTGTAGAAGTCTTCCATGGGCCACCTTATCAAACGCCTTACTAAAGTCCATATATACTACATCAACCGCCTTACCCCCATCCACCTCTTTGGTCACTTTCTCAAAAAACTCAATGAGGTTAGTAAGGCATGACCTACCCTTCACGAAACCATGCTGACTATCCCCAATCAATTCATTTCTCTCTAAATAACTATAAATCCTATCCCTAATAATTCTCTCCAATACCTTGCCCACCACAGAAGTAAGACTCACTGGCCTATAATTCCCAGGAAGGTCTCTCTTCCCCTTCTTAAACAATGGGACCACATTCGCCATCCTCCAGTCCTCCGGAACCACACCCGTAACCAACGAGGACCTGAAGATCAGAGCCAGAGGCTCTGCAATCTCCTCTCTTGCCTCCCAGAGAATCCTAGGGTAAATCCCGTCCGGCCCAGGGGACTTATCCAACTTCAAACCCTCTGGACACTTAAGTATTTTCCCCACTCACTTTAAGCCTATGCCCTCTAGTTCTAGACACTCCTACTTTTGGGAAAAGATATTGATTATTTAGCTGATCTGTGCCCCTCATTATTTTATAGATGTCTGTAAGGTCATCTCTCAGCCTCCTACACTTAAGAGAAAAAAGTCCCAGTCTATTCAGCCTCTCCTTATAACCCAAACCATCAACTTAGTTCAGCACAAGTTAAGTTCTCATTAGTTGAGCCCCTGTGAATATGAGCTTAATTTCCTTACATGTCGTCACTGTTAGTTTTATTTGCAGACCTTCTTTAACAGGAACTGTATTCGCTTTTCCATTTTAGCAGAGGCATCCTTGCAACCCATCCAAAGGTCTGATTTAAAGTTAATTAATAATTTGAGCAAGAAATTGTTATCTCATCATTTTATCTTTTGAGAATTCCATGCTGGTACATTGTTTCCCTGATGTGAATGTTTACAGAGCTCTACATAATTATGTCTCTTGAACAGAACAAATTGGGAAGTCTTGACAACTGTTCATTTCCTATGATGCAAAGATACAAGACAAACTATTATTTATGTAGCAAATAGCTGAAGGGCTTAGTGTAGCTTAGCCTGCCATCATCTTACAAGGAAGAAGCCCAGTGAGAAGATTGAAGATCATTGTACCCTTCCTACATCCTCTTCCTGGGCATTCTTCGTTAGGTATCCAATTGATATCTCTCACAAGGGAGTGGCTGTCACATTCACCATGCATCACTGACAATGGTTTGTGCCAATGGCTGAGAATTACTTCAAACCTTTTCCTCCTCCGTTGTTGTAATTTCACAGAAGGTGTAGCAAAACCATATGCACGTTATGCTGTCACTTTTAAATATTTTCTCCAGAACCTGTCAAGCTTAAGCGATACTCCTGTGAGATGTAAAATACGCATATCATTTGAAGAATCAATAAGAACAATTAATAGTAGTTCCGGGCTTTTGTTTGTGAAGTGGTTTGTGGTGTCATTCAATCAACATTGCTTGATTGTAGATTAAAGATTGCAACACTGATTTGACGCTAGCACTGCCATTTTGAAAGTTGACACTTCAACTAATATCTGCCCCTTGCATAGCTAAATACAAGTGCAGCAGCAGTAAAGATTCACTATCAGCACTATTTTAAAGCATAATCAACGACTTCTGTGTTTGTTGCTAATTGATTCCTTTTGGATTTTGCTGTGATTATCGAAGTGTTTGCTCATTCTGAGTCGTTTGTACTGAAAGACCTTGTCCTGACATCAAGGTCTCTCACAGACGATGCGTGCCCAGACATTGGTGCAATTATTAGCATCCTATTTGGTGTACGGAATGGGAGAGAATAAGTAGCGATGATACAGAGTTGGCAGGTTGGTTGAAGAGGGTAGAGGAGAGGGAGATCTCAGTGAGATCTCATTTTCTGATTCTCTCTGCCGGTGATGTAACAAAGTTTTCACCCAAGAAGGTAAGGAACGTCATTTCCATACATTTAAATATAAATAGTAGGCATCCTTGTTGAATTTGTCTCCCCACATTAGGAATTCCCCCCTCAGGATCGCAACTGTCTTTTAGCAATGGGGATCAGGCAAAGGAACCTGTACAAATAAATATAGACCCCAAGGAGACAGGGACATGCTCAGGCAATACCCACCCAGCACTTGCTGTAGCACTCGCCTACCTCGCTAACCCCTCATCCCAGCTCCCCCTCATCCCAGCTTGGACCCAAGCTCCCCTCTGCAGCTTGTTACAAATTGTTGTTGAGATGTTGTTAGGGCCAATAACATTTTGTTTAAAGTCGACAAACTTTAAGACTTTTCCCTAGTGAATGAAGCCACAGACTCAATGGGTTTGGAGCAAACAAAAATACAAGTCCAAAAAGATAGAACAGTTTACAATATCTAGCTTAACGGCATTCTTGGGAAATATTGGATATATGTGAATTATCAATTAACAACACATGCAGATGTCAATAACACTGTGAGGCAATCAATCTTACTGAAACTTATAGGGTTTCCAATCTTCATCTGTGAAGATCTTGAATTGGAATTTTCTCCAAAGGTCACTTTACATCAGGAAGCTTCAAAATCAGTCAGCTCGCAGAGTTTCAGTCTCACTCTTTTTGAGATTCTGTTTTCCTGGATACATGAGCAAGCACCAGTTTTAGCTCTTAAATCAGACCAAAGGGGTACTTTTGCCCTAACAGCCAGTAGCATAGCATCACCAACCTTCGGCTGCCGAGTTGGATCTTTAAGCCTTCTTCTTAGCCTTTTTGATTACCAGGTTTTTCCCCAAATCTGCTTCCTGTAGCTCTTTTTCCAATTGGAGCCTGTTTTTCCTTGACTTAACTGGGACTTTTTTCTGCCCCATCTTTATCTATCCTTTGTGACTGATCTCTCTCTCCCCTCCCTTGTCCCTCTCTCCAGGATACTTTTCTGATTCAAACTGACAATCTAAAACTGACTTTTCAGTGATCCTTGAACTGAAGTCAGCATGGTTTCGTGAAGGGTAGGTCATGCCTTACTAACCTCATTGAGTTTTTTGAGAAAGTGACCAAAGAGGTGGATGGGGGTAAGGCGGTTGATGTAGTATTTATGGACTTTAGTAAGGCGTTTGATAAGGTGGCCCATGGAAGACTTCTACAGAAAATGCAGATGTGTGGAATAGAGGGTGATTTAGCTAATTGGATTAGGAATTGGCTGGCAGATAGAAGACAGAGGTGGTGGTTGATGGGAGATATTCATCGTGGAGTTCGGTGACAAGTGGTGTACCTCAGGGGTCTGTTTTGGGCCCCTGCTGTTTGTAATTTTTATAAATGATCTGGATGAGGGTATTGAGGGATGGATCAGTACATTTGCAGATGATACTAAAGTTGGTGGTGTGGTAGATAGTGAAGAGGGGTGTTTTAGTTTACAGAGTGACTTGGACAAGTTGCAGAGCTGGGCCGAGAGGTTGCAAATGGAGTTTAATGTGGAAAAGTGTGAGGTAATGCACTTTGGCAGGAACAATAAATGTGTAGAGTATAGGGCTAATGGTAGGGCTCTTAATCGTGTTGAGGAACAGAAGGATCTTGGTGTATGTGTCAATAGATCCCTGAAAGTAGGCAGTCAAGTGGATAAAGTTGTTAAGAAGGCATATGGAGTCTTAGCTTTTATTGGTAGGGGGATTTGATTTAGGAGCCGCAGCATCATGTTGCAACTGTACAAAACTCTAGTGCGGCCGCACTTGGAGTATTGTGTGCAGTTCTGGTCCCCACATTATAAGAAAGATGTGGAGGCATTGGAGAGGGTACAGAGGAGGTTTACCAGGATGTTGCCTGGTATGGATGGCAGGTCTTATGAGGAGAGGCTGAGGGATTTGAGGTTGTTTTCGTTAGAAAGGAGGAGGCTAAGAGGGGACCTGATCGAAACATATAAGATGATTAGAGGTTTAGATAGGGTGGACAGTGATAGCCTTTATCCTAGGATGGAAAAAGCTAGCACGAGGGGACACAGCTTTAAATTAAGGGGTGATAGTTATAGGACGGATATCAGAGGTAGGTTCTTTACCCAAAGGGTGGTTCGGGATTGGAATGCCCTGCCTGCAGCAGTTGTAGATGCGCCAAGTTTGGTGGCGTTTAAGAGGTTAGTTGATAAGTATATGGAAGAGAAGGAATGGTTTAGTTTGGAGGGGCATTGCTTTTTATTTTGGTCGGCACAACATCGAAGGCCGAAGGGCCTGTTCTGTGCTGTAATGTTCTATGTTCTATGATTTGGTGACCTATCAAAACATTGCGAGATGGTCCTGTTTTTCCTCCTGGCAGGAATGATTGTAACTAACTGGCATTGGAACACCCTGCATTTTAAATGTTACAATCTTCACAGACTGCAAGCTTACAGAGACACCAAATGGATTTCATAGCAATTTCCAAGGCCGCTTTAGAAAATTTTGGCGTTTGCTTTCAGCCATATTGTGTCAAATATTAAAGTGTTTCTGTTCAGTAACCAATTCCAGTTCTTGCCCCAGAACGAATCTTTCTTCAAGAAATTCAGACTGGCTTTAACTTTGCACTCCATGCTCAGGTATGTGGCCACTGAATTGTGCGCTTAATGCTGGCTGCATGCTACCATTGTTCAAACGGTCAAGCAGCATGTAGTTTGGCCACTATTTGGAATTGGAATCAGCATGTAAGGTGAAAAGGTAGAAAGCGCAAAAGCGTCCACCAGAAAAATAGGAAAAATGCAACCATCCAATCATCGCTTTATGAGTTGGTCTCGATCATCAGCAAAGTGAAGGAAGGTGTCATTGACAGTGTAACCTAGTGGCATTCAGTCAGCAATAACCTGATGCCCAGTTTGGAATCTGCCAGGATCACTTTGTTCCTCATTACAGCCTTAGTCCAAATATGGACAAAAGAACTGAGATGAGAGTGACTTCCGTTAACTTCAGACTGAGCATGGCATCAAGGACCCCCAAGGAAATCCAAGCGAAAACTCTCCATTTGTTGGATTCATACCTTGTACAAAAGAAGATGGTTGTGATTGTTGGAGATTAATCATTTTAGGCCCTGGAACTCATTGGAGTACTGAACCAAAGGTCATCTTCAGCAATGACCTTCCCTTCATCTTAAAATCAGAAGTAGAGATCTTCACACAATGTGTGACTCTTCAAATACTGAAGCAATCCATATCCACATGCAGCAAGACCTGGACAATATTCCATCATGTTAATATTATGACTATGGGAACAGGTCAGAGGCTGGGAATTTTGCTTAGTTCTTGATTCTTCACCATTTACAAGGGCACATGTCAGGAGTGTGTTGAAATACTCTCCACTTGCCTGGATTAATGTAGCCCCAGCAACACCCAGGACAAAGCAGTGTGCTAGATTAGCACTCCATCCACCCCTTGAACATTCACTCCCCCCACCACCAATGCACAGTGACAGCAGCCTGCACTGTCTACAAAATACACTTCAACAACTCGCCATGGCTCTTTTGATAAAGCTCTCCAAACCTGACAGCTTTACCACTCAGAAGGATAAGGGCAACGAAAGCTGCCAGTAAGTTCCTCTCCAAACCACACACCATCCTGACTTGGAACTATATTGTGTTTCCTTCACTCTTGCTGGTTCAAAATGCTGGAACTCCGTTCCTGACAGCCCTTGGTATGCACTACACAGTATCACTGCAGCAGTTCAGGAAAATGGCCGATCACACCTTTTTAAAGACAATTAAGTATGGGCAACAAATGCTAACCCTGCTAATGGCATCCACATCAATGGAAAGAATAAAGTTAAAAATAGTGCATCATGATCTTCCTGACTCTTTTCAGACACATTTTTTTGGCCTGGGAGTCCAAATACCAAAGCAAAAATGTGCTTTTTTTCTTTAGAAACCCTCTTCATTAATTGAGATAAGCCATTACCTTGCCAGAAATGAGCAGGCTTTGTTCAAGTTTTGACAAAAAGAATTGGTATTTGCGTAGTATCTTTCATTTAGAAAATTACTTAACGTGCTTTATTGCGGGTTGAAAGAAGCATTTATTGAACTTATAGCTAAAGTGTTATTCATTCTCAAACTTGAGAAGTGACAAAGAAATTCTGTAAATAGAAACTAAAATTCAGCACAATGTGGAAAACATTTGTCACTTGACATAGTACAATAACATATTTGGGGCAAAGTGTATAGCTGTCAGAAACGTATGAATAGAAGTGATTGGGACTTTGTATTATAAAGTAGCAGTGCAAATGCAAAGAATACAAAACGTTTACTGAGTTAAAAAAGAGGCAGACTAATTTCAAAGTAATAATTGTATGAGTTATCAAACAGTTTTCTGGGGTAGGCGAGATGACCTTCTTTGCTCGAGTGCTTTCTAAGTAGACTTTATATTCAAGTATTTTTAGCTGTGACTTCCATGAGGATCTCACATGAAAAAAACAATTATGAATTACATTTCTCCTGTCATAATTGTAGCAAAAATTTTAAAGCAGGATATTCTATGAATTTTTTAAATTATGAATGTTATTATATAAGCACCATCAACCAGTCAGAATTCATCCTTTGGCTTATCTATTTAAAAAAAAAAATTATATAGGAATTCTATTCTCTCTCTGATCCACATATCCAGGCATCTGGAGATTTTATGGTAATTCTTGGAAAAATCATTCAAAGAAGCAACCTGTATTTTAATGGGAAATGCATATATCACAACCAAATCTATGAACAAGAAAGAGGAATAGCAGAATGGATAGATCAAGTTTCTGTTGCCAAAATCCCAAAATTAACTAAGTGGACATCTGTAGGCAATAGATTTCCTGAGATAATTTAACCTTTTTTTGAGTACAAGGACTGATGGTGTCTTTTATTTTTTGCTACAGTTCGTTTCACTATGTTGCCCAACAACTATTTGCAAATTCGCAACATTAGGAAGACAGATGAAGGTACTTACAGATGTGAAGGAAGAATTGCTGCTCGTGGTGAAATCAAATTCAAGGATATAAAGGTTATTGTTAATGGTAAGTTGTTTAATTCTCATCATTAATTCAGTTTGGTAATATATCAATGCCTTTCTTTTCGAGTGATGCTAGTGGCCCCAGCTCTGAGCCAGAAGCTCTCGGTTCAGGTCTCACTCTGGGACTTGATGGCTATGGAAGGTGAGTTTGTGACATAGCCAAGCGGACTGATCATCAGACTGAAAATCCTTCCAGGTCACCTGAAAGCAGGCGATAAGAGCAGGAGAATTTCCTGGTTGGTCGTCGTCAAAGCAATGGCAAATCTTTGCCAAGCAGATTATAGGCCAATCCATTGGAAATCCAGAAGCATCAATGCCCTCTTGGGGCGTGTTACTTGAAGGAGAAGCATGACACATCACTTCAGTTTAAAGAAAACATTGACCCTAGTAATTGCATGCAGTTTTTATTTACAACATTATTTCATTCCAAACTGTCTCTTAAAATAAAGACGTTTACTTCGTAGTAGCTCATTTTTATGAAGTTTGAAGTTTATTCATTAGTGTCACAAGTAGACCTTCATTAACACAGCATTGAAGGTACAGCGAAAATCCCCTAGTCATCACACTCTGACACCTGTTCAGGTACACGAAAAGAGAATTCAGCTTGTCTTTTGAACCATGGGAGGAAATGGGAGCACCAGGAGGAATCTCACGCAGACATGGGGAGATCATGCAGATTCGGTACAATGACCCAAGCTGGGAATTGAACCCAGGTCCCTGGCGCTGTGAGGCAGCAGTGCTAACCATTGTGCTGCTCATTGCACCCCATTAATAAAGCAATGAGATGAAGAGTTGAGTCAGAGAAATAGAACATTCTCAAAGAAATACAAGGATAAAATGCTACTGGAAGGTAGAAGACCAGTTGCCAGACATGCACTAAGGGTGTGTATGTGTGTGCATGCGTTTGAGTAGGCAGTCACCTGAAGCTCAACAACCGAGAGGCAATAGAGGAGGATGTCTTGGTGGCACGTACTGAACGCTACAGATGAGCGTGTGGAACAACACACCAAAGAAAATCACATTCATGACTTTGGCTCAGTGCTTTGTGTTACCACCTCATCTGGTATTCATGCCTTCTCTTGTGTTACAGTTCCTCCCACCATACGTGCCCGAGAAATGATGGTGAATGCCACAGCACATAGTGGCCAGTCTGTCATATTAGCCTGTGATGCAGATGGATTTCCAGAGCCTGAAGTGACCTGGATGAGGTAAGAACTATATATATAAAATAATGAACAACAAAAATGTTCTAATTGCCTTGGATATTCTGGGGGGTCTTTTTCCGTCCTGCCCAAGTGAGGGGAGGGGTGGGGACAGACCATGGAAAGATCCATTGACCTCCTTGGTCAAAATTTTCCAGTTTTGGGGTGAACGTAGCTAGAAGATCCCTCTGCCTTCTCAACCGATGATAACTGACTCACTATGGGAACCAAGATCTTTTTCCATTGCGCAGTTCCAAATTATTGTTCCAATTATTTCACTCGACATGTTTTAAAAACAAAAATAAATTCTGAAATATGGAAACCAATAAATAGTTTTTCTTTTTAGATTAATGAATGATCTATCTTGTATCAGGATTTATTGTTAACACCTTAGATCAATTATTGCCTAATCCAGTACTGTTACTTTTTAATCTGCCATCTGCATGGAAAAAGTAGTAATGCAAATTATACCTATTTGTGTATCTGATGACCAGTTTCCAAGACTTATTGAACATATTTTCTGCTGTGACTTTGTGTTAGTGAACACTGCCATTGATAGTAAACTCAGTGGACCACAGTGAAATGGTTCCTAAAATCTTTTGTTCCCTACAACAACTATTTTTATCAAGAAAATACTCCCAGTTTGTCTTTGTCACATTCCCCATTAATGAACTGTGTATATCAGAGTTTTGTGTAATTGTCATCAATATTCCCATGTAAATTTCTGCCTCCACCTGCTCGACTTGCTTTGCTTCCTAACTTGTGCTCTTTTCAACTTTTATCAATACGTCTTTTTCTTCGTCAAAGTTATTAATATATATGATGAGAAGCAGAGACCCTACTACAGTTCCACAGAAAATACAACTTGTTACATTCTGGCAATCGGTGGATGAGATCTTTATCCCTACTTTGTTTGGAAGCAAACTCCACATCTCAAACCCCAACTCCCCACCCAAGCCATTAATGACCTTGGTCACAATTATACTCACCTTGTGTGCTTTTTTTTTAAAAAAAATGTCTTGGGCAGAACCTTATCAAGTGCATTATGTAAGTCCAGCTGACCATCAACATTACCCTATCCACTGTGCAGGGGATAATTTAACAAGATTCCTCAAACATGACCTATCTTTCACAAATCATGGCTGGGATTCTCCGGCCTTCATGCCAGCAGGGTTCTCTGGTCCTGCTGCAGTGAACAGAGATTTGGCTCTGTTATAAATTCTTCATCCTCCTTGCCGGTAGGACAAAAATGGCTGAAGAATTCCAGCCCATTTCTTTTGCCATTTGGGTGTTCAGACTTCCACTCGCTACAGCTGTTCCTGGGGTTCTAAACACTAATTGCATTCTAATAACTGTTGCAAGGCACCCAGTAATCAACCTGTTGATTGGCTGATTTCTTTTTTGTTACAATCAGTACTGACCTCAAGGAGGAAAACACATGCAACACAAGTGGGAAGTGGGATCCAGGTTAGCTTATCATAACTATCCGTGCTATGTCTGGGCTTAGCATGCCAGGAAGAGAGACTGGGCACCATGTCAACAACCATCAAGCTGGTTGTGAAATATTCAGTCAAGAAATCTTTTCAAATCGTTGTCCAATTAGCTGATAAATGTAAATACATTTTTGGGCTTTGGTGAAATGGCAAAGAGCAGGAAGGAAATTTGACACTGCTGAATTTCAGATTAAATAAAAACTTTTTTGTAGATCAACGAGTTTGAAACCAGCCACCCCCCCATTCCCTATCACCCCACAGCCTCCTCTCCTGACCTGCAATCCTAAAAGAACTGAATGATATGAGTACAAGTTTCACAGATGCAGGCATCTGTCCATCCAGTGGTAAGCAACCTATGGTGTGGCGGAGGCCACATGTGACCCATCTATGTTTTGTGTGCAGCCCATGCGATATTTTGTTGACCACAGAGTCACCACATTTCACCGATTTCTGTCCATGTCGTATTTTTCCGACCAATATAACTAAAGTTATAAAGCAAGAGTAAGTGAACATTGCATGCAACACCTTAAGGAGAGAGAAGAGCTAATGTTTCGAGTCCAGATGACCCTTTGTCAAAGGGCCCTCTGCTTTGATAAAGGATCATCTGGACTCAACATCAGCTCTTTCCTCTCTTTACAGAGGCTGCCAGACATGCTGGGATTTTCCAGCATTTTCTCTTTTGGTTTCAGATTCCAGCATCTACAGTAATCTGTTTTTATTGCATACAACATTATAAGAGCTGTGTGATCTGTCCGTATCCAAAGCTTTTGTTTCTACCATTTAAAGACGATGATTTCCTTTATATTAATATAAAAATGCATAAGCATTTTCCATAACTTATGAGATATTTGGAGTGTATTAAATATATTTAAATGTATCTTATAGGCTTATGTTGAATCAACAAGCTCAATTTCAATCTTTCAGCCCACTGAGCTACAGAATAGCCTCTCATGCTGCCCACTCACTAGCTTACGTTACCCATCACTGCTCTAGCCCTTCAACTGGCAACACAGTGGCACAGTGGTTAGCGCTGCCGTCTCACAGCGCCAGGGATCTGGGTTTGATTCTCAGTTTGGCTTATTGCCTGTGCAGAGTCTGCATGTTCCCCCTGTGTCTGTGTGTGTTTCCACTGGGTGCTCCGATTTCTTCCCACAGTCCGAAAGACATGCTGTTTAGGTGCATTGGCCATGTTAAATTTTCTCTCAGCGTACCGAAGTGGCGCCAGAGTATGGCAACTAGAGGATTTTCACAGTAACTACATTGCAGTGTTAATGTAAGCCTACTTGTGACGTTAATAAATAAACTTAAAACTTAAACTCAACAAGTTTTTTTTTCATCCTTTGGGCTTTAATAATGAGAACTGATGAGGTTATTCCACACTACATGTCAGCATAGACAAGACAAATTTATCTTTCTCGTTGTTCTCATGGAAGCAGTTTTCAGCAGGGATCATTGGGTAGTGATCACATAGAGACTTTTTGACTGATTACTTATTCCTGACCCACCAAAGCCTGGAGAGGAACGTAATCAGTTTCACCGATGATGATGAGTTGAGATTATCTGATGAACTTCTGTCTCATGGTTTGTAAATCTTAATGGCATTCTGGCAGCATGTTTACCAACCAAACTGTGAAGAAAGCTGACTGCCTTTATTTAAAAAGAAATAGAGGTGTTGCTTAACTGTAGCACAGAAGTATCTTCCTAGGAAAAGTACTGGACAACAATTTAAACACAAACACAGACACATGTTAAATAAAAGGCTAGTGGTTCTGATTTGAAGTGAATACTAATTTGCCAGACTGCACTCAACAACAGATCAATGGGAATGTGAGATTGGTGATTTTATAATGCTGGCACAGCTCATCATAGGAAACTGTTTTTCAGGCAAAAGAAAGGAATGAAATAGGTGCTTTCAGTTTCTCATTTGTACGCTGTGATTAGTGGGGCTCATTCCATTGTAGAGTGGTCATATTTTCAGCTACTAAGCCTGACCTTGTATTATTCATTTCGTGCTTGAGAATAGTAATGGAGTGTATAAAGGATGGAATTTGGCATGACAACTGTCTTTGTCAAGTGTAGAATAATTGCAGGCAATAATTGTGTGCCTTTCAATCATATTCTCACACATTCCACTTCATGAAACACCGGTAATATTATTATTATTATTATGTAAATATCGTGTATGCACAAACTAATTGTTTTTAAATTGATGCAAGATCATTACTTTGGTATAGGAGATACCTTTACGACCCCGCAGGTCTCCCATGGCAAGTTTATGTCTAGGTAAACTTGAAAGATTTAATGTTTATTTATTAGGTCTGATTTTACCATTTTCATTCTAAGTGCTGAATCTGGGCACAATTCAGATCCGATCTGGAAATCTACTTTTAGGTGCCCCCATATGCACTCAGCCTGAAAAAAAATTGCAAGGCTGAATTGTGCTGTGGGTAGAGCTTATCATGCCCAAAACGATCAGAGCTCACAGTGAACAAAAAAATTTGAAAGTCGCACCCCTGTCACATCATTTCTGGGCCACAAAAAAACGGATAAAGCGGCCTGGGAGCAATGGCCTCCACAGACCTCACCCCCACCCCGACAACATAACTATCGTCATTATCCACCCCACCAGCCCCCAACCCAGAGTGTTTATGAGTCTCTTCCCCCTCCCACCAATCACCTGCAGCGTGGCAGCGGATCTCCCCTCCACAACCCCCTTCGCCAGGGAATGATCTGGCCTTCCTCCCATCAGCCCCAACCAACCAGACAACAGTCTGGCCTTCCTCTCGCCCCACCCCCATACAAAACCTGGTGTCTCACTCCCAGACACCTATCTGGCCTCCCTTCCTTCCCCACCAGAAACATCTGACCCGTCTCTCCTCCTCCTCCTTCACCTCTATCAGAGAATGATCTAGCCTGGGCCGAAAGCTTTGAACTTACCTCATCAAAAGCTGGAGTTCTTGAAACATTCCTTTGGACGAGCGTATCATGTCAAGCCAGTTTCATTCTTTGCCATTCTGCTGAGAATGTAAACCAAGGTGGCTTTGTTTGCAATTGATTGGCTTTTATAATGCACTAGATTAAAAAAAGTACGCAGCATCACATGTTAAAAAGGAGGTTTGAAAGAGCATGTCAATTGCCATGAAGTAGATCTGTTCTGCTGAAATGCTTTCCCCTCTGGTGCACAAGTGGAGTTAAATTGTCTTTTCATTTATGCTGCAGTGAAACGTTATGAAAGATAGAGCTAGCATACAAGGAACAAAGAGAATTACAGCACAGGAATAGGCCCTCCAAGCCTGCAGCACCCGTGCTGCCCGTCTGAACTAAAAATCCCTACCCTTGCAGGGATTATATCCCTCTATTCAAGCTTTAACAAAGGGTCATCAGCTCTTCTTTCTCCTTGCAAATGTTGCCAGACCTGCTGAAATTATCCAGCGTTTTTCTCTTTTGGTTTCAAATTTCAGCCTCCGCGGTAATTTGCTTTTATCTCTCCATTCTCATTTTAATCATGTATTTGTCAAGACACCCCTTAGAAGCCACTATTGTGTCTACTTCCACTACCTCCCCAGGCAGCAAGTTCCACGCGCCCACCACCTTCCGTAGTTTCGGATGTTTCAGTGCAATCTGCTTTGATGGTTCTTCACACGTGGAATGGCACTGTGTCTTTTTAATAACGGAAGTGTTGAACCATGCAAATATCCATAAATAGTAATAAGCTGACATCCACTGAGTGCAACATTTAATGTTTTTTTTCTAAGGAAGCTCTGTCTCTGGACTTGTTGATATTTATTCTCTGTAGATTCCTGATTTGCAGTCATTCGTCTGACACATTTCATTTTCTGTGTTCTTTTTCAGAGATGATGTGGTAATTGAAGCAGATGGGGATAAATACATGATGAATGCAGACGGTTCCGAACTCACAATAAGCAAAATTAGCAAAATGGATGATGGAGATTATATCTGTATTGCACAGAACAAGGCTGGGGATGCTGAGCTGGAGATCACCCTCCGGGTTTTCGGTAAAGCCCATCACATTTTCACAAAACTGACATCAGGACAGAACATCTGGTCCCGTCCCATCTATTTCCCAGTGGGTTTAGGATGAACAAGGGTGAAAGGTTTTTTAATTCATTCATCAAATATGGGTGCCGCTGGTAGATCGGCATTTATTTCCCATCCTCGGTTGCCCTTGTTCAGAGGGCAGTTGAGAGTCAACCACATTGCTGTGGCTCTGGAGTCACATTGAGGTCATAGCAGGTAAGGACACAGATTTCCTGCCCTGAAGGACATCAGTGAACCAGATGGGTTTTTTTTTGACAATTGACAATGGTTTCATGGTCATCAGTAGATTCTTAATTCCAGATTTTGTTGTTATTGAATTCGAATTCGACCATCTGCTGTAGTGGGATTAGAACCCAGGGCCCCAAAACATTAGTGGAGTTTCGGGTTTGACCATCCACCATAGGAGCCTCCTGTAACAGTAGTGTATAGTTGATATGACAGTATGAAGATGGGGTCTCTGCAACTGCCCTGTGTACGGTCACACATAAAATCCAGTAGGAGCATGCAGAATTTGGTGCACAAAAGTAGATTTTTGTCAGGCAGCATGATAGTTATGCCCTTCTCTTTCATGCTGTGACGTAGTGGTATTGTTACTGGATTAGTAATCCAGAGACCAAGGGCAAGACTTGGTTCAAATCCTACAAATCTGGCAGAGGATGATATTTGAATTCAATAATAATCTTGAATTAAAAGTTAATGATGGCCATGAAACCATTGTCAATTGTTTTTACAATACAGCTAGTTTACTAATGTCCATTAGGGAAGGAAATCGGCCATCCTTACCTGGCCTGGCCTGGCCTGGCCTGGCCTACATGTGACCCCAAAGCCTAGGCAGTGTTTTTGACTGTGAAATGGAGGACAGTTAGGGACGGATGATAAACAATGGTTCAGCCAGCAGCACCAACATCCCCTAAAATGAATTTAAAGAGAAGAAAGACAACTGAGGCCTAGTACAGGAAGCCTCCACCTTCAAATCAGAGCAACTGCTTGGCAGTGCAGGAAACTTACCTCATGGTGAAAGATCAGAAAATTAACCGGGAGTCTGTGATGCATTGGAATCTGTGGGGCCTCTACATAGCATGCCAAAGGCCAAACTGCCCAGAGATGCCCCCAGATCTGAAAGACAAAAATGCCTTTATTTATCTACTGTTTTGTGCGTCACCAGGATAGAAGCATTTAAGGTTTTCAGGCATTTTAACTAGTACGTTGAAAGAAGCATCTTTAATACTGCCCTCTAGCACCAGAGATCCAAGGTGAGTTCAGAAATACCAAGGCACCATCTAGTGGCAGAATGTTCTGCTAAGTGAAGCATTGACAAGTCCAGGGATCGAGATTTGTTTTCCCCCTTACTCATTTGAGCAGCCCAGTGTGGTATTTAAAGAAGCTTTTCTGTTTGGCAAGTTTTACCTTCCATTTGTTTGCAATCACAAACATAAGATCGAAACGCTGCAAATGTGGTGATTGGCAATGAATGCTGCCCTCGTCAGCGGTGTAAACCCAGATCCCTTGAATGAATTAAAAAAAAATTCGACTTCCAAAGTAAAAACAGAAAATGCTGGAAATGATCAGCAGGTCAGGCAACCTCTTGTGGAGAGAAGCTGAGTTGATATTTCAGCGCAATGACGGATCCGTCAACCTGAAGAGTTAGCTGTTTTCCCCCTGCGCATGTTATAAACTGCAGTCAGACTGATGGTTGTGTCACCAGTGTTTTTCTTTTAATTTTTATTCCATCCAAAAAAATCAAATTGAATCCAATTCATGATCCCCACAAGAGAAAAAAACAAGATCCAAGCTGACAGGATAAGGCATTGCGCCTTTTCTTGGGCTTGATCTGACACTTCATCTTTGCCAAAAGGCCAAGGTGCCTTTGAAAAATTACATCAGGTGATGCCTCAGTTAAACCTCATTGGCTACCCTGAGCATTGACTCTTCTCTGCCAGGGTCATGAGTCAAAATGTCATCAATAACTCCCACTGTCCATGAAAAAAGCCATTGATAAGCATTTTATCTCAAACCACTCCTTTAAGTTGATATAACTTGATTTATCAAGCAGTTTACTATATGATTTTTGAAGATAAACTTGGAATGCATTTCAATTATATAACAGAACTTGGTGTCCATTAACATTCACCACCTATTAAACAAAGGGAATGTTTTATAAAGAATAGCTTCCGACTCATCTTTGGAGTAAAGCTTACGATTTAAGTATCTACCACAGCTTGGCACAAATCAAGAATTCAGGTACAGGTATCAATACTTGTGTCCTGCTTGATTTTAATGTTAATTTTAATTAGTCAATTTAATTAATCTGAAGGGACGGAACAATGTACACCTCAAATCCCAGTATATATCACTGCTTTGTGACTAGATGTGCCGGATCTGGGAATTTATCTCTGAATTTATATTAACAATCAATCCTCTCTGTTTTGCTCAGATAATGTCATTGCACCCTCCAGAGAAGGCCAGTATGGCTGCTATGTGACATTATCTGAAAGACATCACCCTACACCACCCAATATTGAACAAAGTTATGTGGTCAAGTTCTTGAGTGAGATTTGAATGCAGAGCCTTCTGGCTCAGATCCAAGAGTATAACCACTGAGCCAAAGGTGATACAAGAGCTGTTGGTTAGTGCCCACTCAATTACCTAGACTAAGGTTCATTTTAGAATCTTGTCTGAGATGAGTCAAGTCTGGCCACGGAGGGGATGATTTTCAACTTGGGTTGTGACACAAAGTAAGTAGTCACAGTTCAGCTGTCCATTATTCACACTTTATAAGAATTAGGAGCAGGAGTAGGCCATCTAGCCCCTCGAGCTTGCTCTGCCATTCAATAAAATCATAGCTAATCTTTTTGTGGACTGAATTCCACTTGCCCACCCACTCACCATAACCTTTAATTCATTTATCTTCAAAAATTTATCTATCCTGGCCAAAAAAACATTCAGTGAGGTAGCCTCAAATGCTTCACCGATCAGAGAATTCCACAGAATCACAGTTCTTTGTATGAAGAAGTACTTCCTCAATTCAGTCCTAAACCTGCTCACCCTTTTTTTGAGGCCATGTCCCCTAGTTCTAGTTTCACCTGCCAGTGGAAACAGCTTCCCTGTTTCTATCTTATCTATTCCCTTCGTAATATTACATGGTTCTATAAGATCTGCCCTCATTATTCTGAATTTCAGTGAGTATAGTCCCAGTCTATCAGTCTCTCCTCATAAGTCTCTCTTCATTATAATTTTTTTTTCCCTGTTAACTTTGGTCAGGCTCTCTAATGATACATTGTTGTCCATTTTGCATCTGCACCAAAGGTGAGATTTTACCACTTCAAATCAGCATTCAAGAAAGAGGGAAAAAAAGAGACCCATATTTAATACTGCTTTCCACCAGCCCTGGATGTCCCAAAGCACCTTACAGCTAGTTAAACACTTCTGATGTGTAGTCACTATATGAATGGGGCGTAAAGTAAGCGCGTCTTGACAAATAGATGAGTAGGATGGGATTAGAGGAATATGGTCCCCAGAAGTGTAGGGGTTTTTAGTTCAGACGAGCAGCATAGTCAGTACAGGCTTGGAGGGCCTAAGAACCTGTTTCTGTAATGTAATTTTCTTTGTTCTTTCTTTGAATGTATGAAGCACAGCAACACGTTAGATAGGCGCCAGCAATAAGCAGATAATCTGTGCTTTAGTGATGTTGATTGAGGGATAAATTTTAGCCAGGGCACTTGTGAAGAATTTCCTTGCTGTTCTTAGAAATAGTGCCACAGGATCTTTCACTTCCACCCGAGGACAGATAGGCCTCAGTTTCACGTGTCACCCAAAAGATGGCACCACCAGAGGTAATCAGAGTATCACATTGAATTGTCAGTCTAGAATTTGTGTTCAAGTCCTTGGACTAGGCCTTAAACCTATAGCATTCAGTCTCATTGATAAATCATAGCTAACTAAAGAATGAATGGAAGAACTCCATGCCTGATGTCAGCCTAGGACTTGAGGGCCTCCAGCTGACAGTGCAGTGGCCTACAAAAACATTAGTAATTTTCCTAACATTGAGGAAGTTTTAACAAATATTAAAGAGAGCATCAGGGAGCCTTTTAAATTGAAAGTGCTTCCCCTATAATAAATTTAGTAACATGCAGTTATTTAAAAGCTTCTGAACATAATGATTACCTAATTGTTTCACTTCATACTTGCATATTCCTGAAATTTCCCCGCTTGGATAACTGTCAAGTGTAAAATGCGATTTTCATTTTCCTTTTGTTAAATAGGTATGTTGTATAGGTCAATCCTCTTGGGAACAGTTGGGATAATATAATGGCCTCACCTACAAATTTCAGGATCGGAGTATGAGAATAGACAGGGAGATCCCAATTAGGGCAATTTCATTTAGTTTGAATTGTGATTTGGTTGGAAGTTTGGACTTTGTGGCTCACATTTTAATTACTGAAGCTTCATTATGCCTAGCTAAAATTTCATTCAGTTTATGATGGTTTCTTGTTAATTGGTAGAAGCTGTATCATTAACCAGGATCTCAAATTATTTTTGTCTTTTAGTGAAACCCGAAATTACATTCGTAGAAAACAAGACTGCAGTGGAGCTTGAAAAGCAAATTAAATTGACGTGTGAGGCTAAGGGTGACCCAACCCCAACCATCGTTTGGATGAAAGGCACCCACACTTACAAGGATGGCGAACAGGTAGAAAAAAATAAATGTCATCTAGCTTGATCAAAATGTGAATGAAATTGCACCACCTTCACCCAAATGGAGATGAGCGCAAATTTCATCATCTGTATGTCATTAATCACACCCAGTTAACCACGAACATTGTGTAGTTAATAGTTTTAAGTCCAATGTCTCTTGCTTGCTTTCAGTATTGTGGTTAAGTTCACTTTGTTGCCTGCCTGCCCTAAGGACGGTTTAAAGGGACTGAACTATAGCTTGCAGCTGCTTGGAATCACTAGTTTCCACAGATTTGGCTCTGATTCTGCCTGCTTCCTGTAAAGCCATACACCCATTGGTGCAGAGGCCAAATCGTAACAGTTTGCACCAGTGGGGATCACCAGGCCTAGAACAGACTGATGCTTCAACATGGTACTCCTGAACGTCTGACTTAATAGTTGACCATATGGGACATTCGTTAATTGAAGTTTCAGGGGAACTATGTACACTGTTTCATTGTTTGCTGGTAGGATGGCAAAATGGTTGGCTATAATAACAAGTTGTCCAGTTGGAGGGACAGAATAATTCACTAATTTGATGAGAAAAAGACCATTTCTTCTCACAGTACACTACCGTTGAAAAGTAGCGAGATTATTTTGTTCCTGCAATTAAAATCTTGGTGCTGTGTAGCATTCAGTCAGGGCTAAGATTGAATAATGACATACAATTATTGGTAGTCACCAACAGAATTGTGTTTCCTGTTCAATATATGCTCTGATGATATAACAAGCATATGGAAATCAAATCCCTTTCATGAGGTTCATGGTATATCTCCTTTGTAGATCATAGAGGTCTTGTGATTCCATTGTCTGAAAGTAGGCATTATGCATGATGTAAGATCACGTCCTGACGAGCTGTTGCAACTTTTTCCACTTTCTACCACAAATGCTTATAATGAACATCCCCTTATTCATTATGTTGGAAAAGGGGCACCTTCAATTGATTACGAACTTCAATGAAAGTGGGAGCACTGTAATCAGTTTATGTACTTGTGTTCCATTAGAAAGCTTAGAAGGGATGTTAATTATAAGAAGAGGATGTTGCATGCATAAGTCACCCTCATTCATCCTCTCCAGGTTTGCTTATTTGTGTGTTAAACCTTCTTCCCACTTAATTACTTGTTATTTTCTGGATTGTCGTTCCACCTCATCGCACTAAATGATGCCCAAAGTTTGCATCCTGACGTGTTATTTTGTTGAACAATTCAGCGCACCATGTACAGATGAACATAAAATAATTTAGTTATGTTGGATAAAGATTTCCTCTCTGTTCTAGTTGTAGTGGAATCATACATTTGCTGCCATTTCTCAAGGCCAGTGAGAATGGACAAAAGATCTTTGCCAGCAATGTTCACATTCCATGAACACATATATAAAGTTTGATTGTGCAAATTCTGCCAAATATTTGCCCTTAATTGTCATTTAATTGTAATTTTGAATTTCAGCAGTGAAATATGCTCATTACCGTTGCTTCTTAATACAGTCTAATAAACAAAAGCAGAAAGATAAATCGAATTTGGATCACAAACATCACAAAGCTCTCCAAGGCTTTGTAACCATTCACGATGCATCACCAAGTAAATAAAAACCTTTCTTATCCATTATTTCTAAACAGATGCAGTGCTTGAAATTAAGGGTATTAATGTATGAGCCCTTATTGGATTCGTCCAAAGCTCTCTCCTCACTACGTTAGAAGTGAGAATTTCAGGCATTTATGAACTGTTTGTGTGTTCTTACCCCACCCTGGAATTTCAAAGCTATATTAGGGGAGGTGGGGGCTACATTTCATTAATACAGTTTTATTTTTTCAATCCAATACTCATTGTGAACAAAAGCAAATGCCATAGTGATTTAATAAAGAATCATCGCCGTAATTACATGTTTGCTGTTAATGCATTTGAATTTCATTAATTTTAAGTTTTAATTAATAGGGATAACAAAGATGGTAAAAATTGACCATGGGATTCCTGAGCAATGTAATTAGACAAAAATACACATTCTTGCTATCAAATTAATAAAACAAGTGTCATGCACAATCAGTCTGGTGAGCTACGCATTTCTAGTATGCAAAGTTCTTCTTCCACCAGTAAAATTAGCACGTACTTTACATAATTATTGTAAAGTGGAATTTAAAAGCTGGCACTTGTTGAACAATATTCTACTTTGGTATACAATGGGCACATTCTCAAATGTTAACAGCTTCTATTTTGGAAACAATGCCAGCTGCAAGTAATTCTCCTGGAACAATAACTACTGCTGTGCAAGACACTTAGTAGAAAATAGACAGTATTGGAAATGAGCTTTAATAGCCAGAAACTTGAATATTTATCTGTGAATATGGGCACATGGTTTGACTTGTGAACCTGATGTTAGGGCTCAATCTGAAGCCACCTCAGTGCCTTTGATATGCATTTGGGTATTGGTTCAATACCCAATTGGATTTAAATATAGTAACAAATTTGTAGTTACCTAAAATCCACATTGTAGTCTTCAGTTTAATATATTTAACTGCCATTACTGTAATTCTTAGGCACTTAATTTTTTTCTGGTCCATAATTCTTGCTATACTTCTTAAAAATTTGGGCTCATTGCCATTCAGTCTACTACATTTGAGAATGTTCAGCAACTCTTATTTTGTGAAGTTGCTTGACAATTTTTGGTATAATTCTGAGGAGTGCTACAGTATGCTGACAATTTTAAACATGCCAGAATTCCCTCTAGTTGCAGAAACCAAGGAATTTTCTGAAGAAAAGTCAGTAATCGAATCGACAGGAATGCATTTATACGTTGGAAATGTTGAAAGTATTTTAGTCCACTGTCCCATTTTTTTCAAAATGAAACAATGAGACTTAGAAAAATTTACAGTGATCCTGTTTTATCCTGTATGTTAGACTCGTTGATGATAAAGTTCCATACAAAGATGACAGGGTTCAGCTTTTGAAAACATCTATTTTTTAAAGCCCTTTTGTAATTTTCTAGCCAGCTTGGCTGGTGATTTCATTTCAATTGTTAGCTGAAGCTGGTGATGGACAAGTCCAATTTTGGGAAAATAGCCACAGATTTTGAAACTTGCTTTTTAACAAGTAAGAAAAGAGAAGCTGTCAAAATGATGTGTTGCTCTGGACCAATTGGGCTGAAAACTGCGTATCATTCTTACTGCATGCAGTCAGTAAAAGTCACTTTTTGCCCTTATCAATATCTGAGTTTAAACTTCGAGGACTGAGAAAAGCTTTTTAAGAATAAGATGTATCATACTGGCTACACACACTCACTCCACTTCCTTTGCACACCACTGCACTGTCTGTCTGTTCTGTACATTGCTTGTTTTCTCATATGCTAAAATTAAAACACATTTGATTTCAGTTGGAAACTGATTTTGCTGAGATGAATGAGGAAAGTGGAGCTTGTCTTTAATCATCTGCCTTTTGTTACTTGGACTTGATGTTCATCTTGTGTTTTGTAATTAACTGATTGCGTGTAATTTTTGTTACCATCCCATATCCTTTCATCTGTTTGAATCTACTGGTAGAAATTGGTTCTGCAGTATTGTTTGTAATGAAACAAGTGTCTGAAATGAATGCTGTTGTGCTTCTGAAACTTGCCACATAAATCATTGATTATTGCTGTGCATTTTCCCTTTCTGTTTGTGGTATGAGCACCAATCCTTATGTGGCTAGAAAAAATATAAACAAATCTTTATTTAACCTTTCCTTTTCAATTCTACTCATTTCACACAAATTACTTAAATCTTGATATGAAAAAATGTGTATAATTTTCCATTTGTCCACTTATTACTTTTTGTCAGAGAATGCTACGGAAACTAGTTTATCCGTATTTTGGAAAATAGCTATTTCTTCTCAGGAGTTTGAATTTATCATCTGGTGTATTGTTTTAGAGTCAAAATCTCATGAAGATAGAACCTTGATTGAAAAGGAGTAACATTTAATATAGAATTTGATAAAAGATAGATTGCTACTTGTAGGAAAATCATAAATTGCCTAGCAAAGAATGTGTTGATGACATTGCCACAAATAGTGCACAGAGGAAATCTTTTTGATAAAAGATAAAAGTTTAAAGAAGGACTGGAGGATTTGATGGAAGCCAAAAGGAATTCCTTTGGTCATTTATAACCAGCTGATGGCTTCCTTTAGAGGAACCAGCAAGGCCAAAGAATTGAAATAGGAAAATGATATTCTGAAGTATTACCATATAAAACTTGTTTGTATCAGGTTCCTTTCCCTGCTAATAAAGCAGCAGAACAGCAACTAAAATATTTATTAAAATAGCAGGAAGGGGTGATTCTGCGTAGTGTAATTTTGTGTTTAAAGTCTGAAAAGTGAGATTGGTTTGATCAATGAAAAAATTGTTAACAAACTAAAGCCATGCTTCCCAGCACAGCACAAAATGTTGCAGGGATATTTAATTATGTTTACCTTTCAAGCTGTTACACTGGACCTTTCAAAATTGAGTGGATCACATCTGTCAGTCTCTATCCCGTGATCTCTGGGGGTAGAGAAAAATCTAGTTTAGGATAATTGGTGCAGAGCCATTCTGTCCTATAATGTGAAGTTACCATTAATTGCTTCTCTCCTTTCATATTTTGTGGATTTTTTTTCTGCTCACTGCTCCCATTTTCAGCTGGTTTATTATTCATCTGGGTATTTCACAGAAATCAAGAATGAAGCATTAATTTAACTAGACCCTTGCTGTATGAATAATAAAAGAATAAAGCAGAAGAAATAATAAATAACTTTTTTTTTAAGTGAATTGAAAGGGAAGGTTTTAAATTTTCCCACCAGGCAGGAAGTAATGTTAGAGAATCGGCCGGCCTCTGTACACCCAGCTCAATTTCCCTTTCCGTTGACTTGCTGACTGGTGAAATTGCAAACTGCTGCAAGATTAAATTTTCTAATTATATAGCATCATGGTCAATTTTTAGATATGAAACTTTGATGAATCTCTATAATTGTAGAATCATAGAACTCCTACAGTGTAGAGAGAGTTTACATTGACTCTCCAACAGAGCGTATTAACCATTCCAACCCCCTTACCCGTGCCCTATTCCCATAATCATACGTATTTACCCTGCTAACTCTTCCAATCTGCACATCTTGGGACACATTTTGAATTCTATATTCACCTCAACCCCTTTGATTATTTTGCCTAACAAGAAATTATCCACTTCTGTCAGGAAATGATTAGGTGGATTGGCCATGCTAAATGCGCCTTCGGTGTACCTGAACAGGCGCTAGAGTGTGGCAACTAGGGAATTTTCACATTCACTTCATTGCAGTGTTAATGCGACTAATAAATAAACTTTAAAGGAAATGATCCCACTTTCACCCCCTCTGAGGCAGAGCTCCAAAGTTGTACAATTGGTGGTACAGTTGTTATCATTGCTGCCTCACAGCGCCAGGGCTCAGTTCCCAATTCAGTTCCCAGCTTGGGTCACTGTCTGTATGGAGTCTGCACATCCTCCCCATCTCTGTATGGGTTTCATCCGGGTGCTCTGGTATCATCCCACAGTCCGAAAGATGTGCTGGTTAGGCGCATTGGTCACTTTAAATTCTTCCTTAGTATACCCAAGCAGGTGTGGCAACTAGGGGATTTTCACGGTAGCTTGACTGCAATGTTAATGTAAGCCTACTTGTGACAAGGGGCAATTTAGCATGGACAGTCCACCTAATCCACACATTATGGAGGGAAACTGAGCACCCAGAGAAAACCCACACATACATAGTGAGAGTGTGCAAGCTCTACACAGAAGGCAGAATTTTACAGTTGTGTTTGTCATGAAACTAAAATCCCATCAAAGATCAATAGACCTTCCTATTGTCCACTTCTTGTCCGCTCTGATTTCTGTGGAGGACGGGGCAGTAAAATTCCGGCGAGATAGTTACCCAAGCCTGGAATTGAACCTGGATCCTTGGTACTGTGAGGCAGCAATGCTAACCACTGTGTCACCATATTGTATACTACAACAGTATGGTTTATAACCCTGAATCTTTCTAGATTAAAAACCTGAATGCACCTGTGTGATTTTCACTTTTTAAATCAGATCCTTAGCCTCCAGACCAGGAAATGGCTGTGATTTAGATTCTGGCTGAGTTTTATGTGTGCTGCCACCTTCAGTATCACTCACTCTGTTGATAAGGTTTGCTCTGGGGAATTCTTCATGCAGCCAGGTTACAAGCTCCAAGCTTAAGGATTTAAATTTAATTCAATTTGTCGTCTGAGTTCTTATTACTTTGCATTTAAAAAATAAATTAATTGTATTCTGTGTGTCTGGACACAAAACCAGTGACTGGTGCAAATGCATCCTTTCAAAAATGGATGGAAAATTAGTGAAAGTACATATTTTCGTAAGAGAATAATCATTGAGGAAATACTTTTCAAGGGTTTGAATGAAAGAGTACCTTCTTATTGGAATGGAGACCTGTGAACCAAGTCTTTCTCCTGACTAGGCTGATGCAGCACTAAAGTATTTTGAAGTTCATGTTCATTAATATGAGTTTATTTTAGAGGAGTTAAAGACTAACAGTATGATTTATAAGTCAAAGGTTTTAGAACTGCTGGAATGATTATGCTGCAAGAATCCAATCTTCAGCCTCAGTTACATACAATATATGTTGATGCCTGACTTAAGAGGAGATTGAGTATAATTATAAATCTCCTGCAGTGCAGAAGGAGGCTATTTGGCCCATCAGGTCTGCACCAACTCTTCAAAAGAGCATTTCAACCAGGCTCCTTCCCCTGCCCTATCTCCATAACTTTGCACATTTACTAAAGCTTATCTCCCCCCAGCCCCCAATTTACATTTCTTTGGACACTAAACGGGCAATTTACCATGGCCAATCCACCTGATTTGTGCATCTTTGGACCGTGGGAGGAAACTGTACTGTGGAAATAAACTGGAGCACCCGGAGGAAACTCACTTGGGACACTGGGACAATGTTCAAATTCTGCACAGACTGTCACCCACGGCCACAATAGGCAGCAGTGCCCACTGTACCACCATGCCACAATATCCAATCCAATTGGATATCTAACATATCCAAGTTTGTGGTGGCAAAGTAAGCTGCGAGGAGGACAATAAAACAAGTTCAGTGATTGGGCAAATAGTTGGTAGATGAAGAAGGAGATATCCCAGTACACAAATCACAGAAGGTTGAGAAACAGATTGAGCGAGCAATTAAGAAGTCAAATGGTATGTTCCTCTTTGTTGCAAAGAAGTTGAAGCATAAAAACAAGTGATGTCTTGCTGCTATTATATAGAACTTTGGTGAGATCAAACTTTGGAGTACTGTGTATATTTGGTCTCTGTACTAAACGAAGAATATACTTGCCATAAGGGAGGTCCAGTGAAGGGTCACTGAATTGCACAACCCTCTTATCTAAAATAAAGCCAAAATACTGTGGATGCTGGAATCTGAAACAGAAATAGAAAATACTGGAAAATCACAACAGATCAGACAGCATCTGTGGAGAGAGAATAGAGCTAACATTTTAAGTCAGGATGACTCTTTATGGAGTCATCCAGACTGGAAACATTGGCTCTGTTCTCTCTCCACAGATGCTGAGATTATCCCGCATTTTCTGTTTTCAACTCATCTAAGAATCACCAAGGAGTGAGTGAGCAGAGTAGTTCAATAGTGTGTGTGGTATTTAGAAGAATGAGGGGTGTTCTTACTAAAATGGGGTTGACAGAATAGGTGCTGTGAAATTGTTTGCCCTCACTGGAGATTCTAGAACCGAGTGTCAGCATCTCAAGATAAGATTCAACTGTGGATGCTCAATTCTTGGTAATATTCATGACCAAGGATTGAAAATTCTTTCTTTTTGCTAGATAGATCAAGGGATATGGAGATGAGGCAGGAAAGTGGAGCTGATGTATACGTTCATCTTGTTAAATGGCAAAGTAGGTTTGAGAGATAATGTTAAAGGCAAAAGACTGCAGATGCTGGAATCTGAGACAAAAACGGAAAATGCTGGAAAATCCCAGCAGGACTGACAGCATCCTTGGAGAGAAAATAGGCCAATGTTTCAAATCTAGAGGACTTTTTGTCAGAGCTAGAGAGACCATGTGGACTGTTCCTATTCCTTTTTTTTTGTTCATGTGACCGGATATCATTTAATCAAGACAACAAGTTCAACATTTTCCAAAATGTATGAAGCTTTCTTTTAATTTGCAGTAGTAAATTATTCCCTAAAAGATACCATTACTCATTACTTTCAGCTGAAATGGAAATAACAGTTTTGTTAACTGGTAGATGATGCACCTTAAAAATTAAAATATCAAAAAGTGAATTGATGACGCTGCTGCCAGTGCCAAAACATATTGTTCTTGTACTATTTCAGAATAGAAATGCCAGGATCAACATAAGCAATACCTTGGGGGCAAATTGAGATTTGCTGTGCATGAATCCAACAGCTTGATGTACAAAGTTTTTTGACATTTATGGTGTTTGCATGGCTGGTTAGCTGCTTGAGAAGCATTAACGGTTCACTATTCTGGGTGCATTGTGATTGGTTGATGTTTAGCCTCATTGCCATTGACAAAATTGCTCACTCAGGAATTGCTTACTTCAGGGATCTGCATTCCTGTGACTTATTTAAAATGTGTTAGATTTGACCAAAGACCACCAGTTTCTGCAAAGATAGGGGCTCTTTTGAATCTTTATCCTGATGTTCCACAGTGACAGAAACAATTAATGGGAATTGCACACTTTAGCAGTGAGTGGCTCTGCACCTCTCGAGTGCATGGGCACATATAAAGTAGCATTTTATTTATTTATATATTTCCATGGTAGATGTTTGATGTGAAGCACACCTTCTAAATTTGGATAATCCATAGGGAAAGAAAATAATTTTCATCTGGTGTGGTAAACTGGCTGCAGTGATTGGCTACTCATTAAATACTGTGCCCAAATTTCCTCACCCTGTCCCCCCACCCCAACCCCACCTCTGGTAAAATTGTCCCCATGCTTACTTGTGTGCTGATAAATAGCACTTCATTGTATTGGAAAAAAAGATAATAAACTTCATTTACTAGATAGGCACTAATGTGTTGCTAATTTTCTTATAGATTACTTTTCCCCTTGCTTAAAACACTGAGATTGTAACAACTCGAATAGCTTGTTTATAATAGTCCCTAAATTAGCCCCGTTGAAATATCTGTTCTGATTTTCCCTTGAGCGAATAAAAGCAGATTTTTTATTAGCTGTACTGAAAGGAAATTGGCTGGGGAAACACAAAAGCTGTTTTTATCCCATATTCCAAACAACAAACATTCACGCATTGACCTGGGCAGTAATGAATGTTGCAGTTTGCCTGGTCACCAACTGTATGCATTGGATTGACAAAGTGTTTTTTTTAAGCAATCCAAAAAATTAGAAACTTGAACTTTTGAGTAAAGCTCCAACTGCACAGTTTGTAACTGATGATAACATAGCACAAAATTAGTTAAAGTGGCCATCACAACAGCCTTAGGGGAGGCAGTGGCCTAGTGGTATTATCACTAGACTATTTAATCCAGAAACTCAGCTAATTTCTGAAACCTGGATTTGAATCCGACGTGCAGATGGCGAAACTTGAATTCAATAAAAAATATCTGGAATTAGGAATCTAATGATGACCATTGAAACCATCACTAATGCCTTTTAGGGAGGGAAATCTGCTGACCTTACCTGGTCTAGTCTACATGTGACTCCAGAGAATAGTAAGAGTGTGTAATGCCCTGCCTGCAACAGTTGTGGATTTGCTAACATTAACAGCATTTAAATGGCCATTGGATAAACATATGGATGATATTGGAATAGTGTAGGTTAGATTGGCTTTAGATTGGTTTCACAGGTCAGCACAACATCGAGGGCCAAAGGGCCTGTACTGCGCTGTAATGTTCTATGTTCTAGAGTTACAGCAATGTATGTGGTTAACTGTCAACTTCCCTTGGGCAACTCGGGATGGGTAATAAATGTTGCTAGCCTGCGATGCCCATGTCCCATGAGTGAATTAAAACAAAATGTTTTAAAAAGCCTTCACACTAGTTTTCCCAGAACATTAAAGTAGATTAACATTGGTAGGTGTATGTTTTCATGTCTGTCTTTATGATCAGGAAAAGTAGAAGCTGCTAAATGATTTGTGTAGTTTGTGGTTTCCAGCTGATTCTACTTTGGAAGTAGCAGAATTCACTTTAATATTGTGTGTAAACTGTATTTGGATTGCGAGGACAAGAATTCGATGACATGTTGCCTAATATGTTGCTGCACAGAAAATAACACACTTGAAGCTTTTCAAGTGCCCAGGATGTAAAGTATGCTGCAGTGTAGGCAGTTAGTGCATGGGGCTGACTACCTGTTGTGTTCTCAGCTCATTAACCCTCCACCTTTCATCTACATTAGATTTGGATGCTGAAGGAAAGCAGTTGTGTCAACATAAGAGGAAATTCAGAAAACTTTGCCTTTTTACGGTGACATCTCTGACACTCATACCACTCCCCCCGCCAAACTTTCCACCACAATGATTGCTGTTCTTCCTCCTCACCTAATTTATTTCCCTTGGAAAATGGCTGCTACGTAGTTGTCAGTCAACAGCCTTTCACATATTATTGCATTCCTAGCACTCTTGGCAAGTCCAAAAAAGAATGCCAGTAAATTGCCTGACCTTATATTAACCATTACTGTCAACCCATTTCGTAGCTTCTGCTTAACAATCAAGGGCCTGCCTTTGAATTGCATCATTTAATCATCTATCCCAGTATGTAGTTCTGCAGAGGGATTTGGAAGTAAAGTTCGCTGTCGGAGTGTTATGACCGTTCATGCCAACAGAATTTTCCCACTAAGACAAAAGCAAAATATTCTAGATGCCGGAACCTGAAACAAAAGCAGGAAGTGCTGGAAAATCTTAGCAAGTCTGATAGCATCCATGGAGAGAGAAAAGAGCCATTGTTTTGAGTCTAGATGACTCTTCATCAGAGCTTCTCCCATTGCAGCGAACGGAAATTTGGCTGGGCGCCAAATTCTCTGACGTTGTTGCAATGGAAGTATGGTATGAGCAGTCGATAAGATCGTGCCCCATGTGTACATTGTGACAAATTCTAACTACTGTGGAAGCAGCTTAATTTCTTATGATTATTAAAAATATATCAATGCAAAATCCTATAAAATCTTTTTTTTTTGAAAACTAACTGAATTTCAAATGTTAAATAAACTTTTTGTTACTACAGTTGAGCTTAGTTATTGCACACGCTATTTATTTTCCAAGGTTTGGGCATCTTTACTGATCTTAATGGAATTACTGCCAAGACCAAGGGAAAAAAACTTTGTGGTGAGGACTTATCACCTTTCTTTTTTTAGTAATGAGGTTCCACTGTATTTGCATCTCCTTTGTAAACGTTATTGCCTGCACAAAGCATCTTTAAATGTAACACATGTAGCTGGCTGTGCATGTTCATTCTTAACATATCTAAAGTACTTTTGTTTCATGTTTGTTTTCTCCAGGCTTCATGGACACGGCCCGTGACGCTAAAGGTATGGCTACTTACCTGTAGCCAAACTCTCTAACTCTCTTAACAAGCACTGAGAGCGAGTTTACAAAATAGTCACTAAAATTAACCAAACTAACCTTTTCTATACAGATTATAATGGGGAAAAGGTTACTGTTGATAGCATTTAAAACATTGGAAGCTTAAAGTATCAGGCAGACTTTCACATGTGATGGTGTTGCTGAAAGACTTGTATATTTTAAGAGAACATAAGGGATTTGCTACTCCAGATGTCGTATTTTCCATCTTTAAAATTCTATGATTTATTTCTGACTGGGCTTGTCATTTATTAATGAAAGGGCTGTTTCATTCTAATCCCCTACACTTAGTTACTTTTTAAAACACATATACATATATTGAGACATGTAAATGAATTTAGATCATTTTGCTGAACGTATCTGAGCTTTATGGTGAAATATGCATATATGAAATGTGTGTATATATTTACATATTATAAAAATCTGTTTTACAAATGATCAAGTGACTAGCCACCATATAAGGTTAAAGTTAAGGTTTATTTATTATTATCACAAGTAGGCTTACATTAGCAATGCAATGAAGTTATTGTGAAAATTCCCTAGTTACCACATTCCGGTCCCTATTTGTGTACTCTGAGGGAGAATTTAGCATGACTACTGCACTTAACCGGCACGTCTTTCAGACTGTGGGAGGAATCCAGAGCACCTGGAGGAAACTCACACAGACACGGGGAGAACATGCAAACACTGGACAGACAGTGACTCAAGCCGGGAATTAAACCTGATCCCTGGCGAGGTGAAGCAGCAGTGCTTGCCACTGGTTAGGTTGACTCATGCTTAAACTCTCTGTTTCCTATTTATTTTCTGTTAATTATGGGAATGACACATTGAAAGCTCTACCGTGCTGTGCAAGAATGGTAAACTTTCAGTGTTCAATGTATAGCGTGGTATTTTGTGCGTAATATACTTTTTTTTAAGCAAATTAACTTAGCATTCCTGAAAAAAACATTTCAAAGCAGTAGTTGAAATTCATCCAAATGGTATGTATTTCTTTCTAGCTGTGAGAACAGACAGAATGCTACTCCTGGGACAATGCCAAGTTTCATATATAATAATTGAATATTTACTGACTCTTATGGGGTGTGCCTGAGAGCGGACAGGGATAATCAGACCACTAATTTTTCTGTACTTATTAGTAACCACAACTTTGAAACAAAGTGTTGTGGCCAGGATTCAGATTGATCAATGTTAATTTTATCCATCATTCCATAACATGTACCAGAATTTTACCATCTCATCTATCCGAGGCCAATAGAGAATGCTGTTCTGCAAGCCTCATGTGCCACCATCCCGGGGTGGACGAGGTGGTAAAATTCTGGCCATAGCGTCTTGGTATAGCATTGCACTTTGGTGACTTATTTCAGCCGACATTCAGTGTGTCAAATGCAAAGGGAATTTGAGCATTTTTTCCCTGTAATGTTTTGAATCACTTTATCTTAATTTCATCTGGCAATAAATTAAGTCACTTAATCAGGTGTTATCCATTTAACCACTTCAGTATATAAACATCAATGAGTCAGCCTTTGTGAATTAGCATGAATTAACATATTGACAAAAGAAAAGAGAAGTCATACAGGCTTTAGTGGAACTACACATATTCAAACAAGTACCTTTGGCAAAGAGTAAGTTTTCCCCAAAGCAGAAGGCCATTTGGAGCAGCTTGTTTCAAGAAAAAAAAGTATATTTTCTAACTTGCTGAGCAATACTGGGGACTTCCCTAAGAAGTTTATCAATATATTCAAATGTGTACTTAAGGTACAAGTATAATTCAAGAAAATATTCAGCAGACACATAGTTCCCAAGGGAGGTCTCGGTTGGCCAAACAAGTACTATGATCTTATGCATCCAATTTACTTCTAGAGAATTTTCTTCTCCTGGTAAGTACTTTCCAATTTAAACTTTATCATTAACAATGCTAATGAAGTTTCTGATTATAAGTATGCCAGGTCAGCTATAGTTGACAAGTGCTGATACTTCACTATCAGTAGCATACGGCCAAGGTGTGCTCAGTGATGACACTTGCATGCGTTTTGAAGTTGCTTAAACTGTCAGTGACATTGTGTAGTTTAACCATATAGTATTGGCACGTGACATATGCACAGAAGGCAGGCCAAGTTTGGTGCACAGTTAACCTCCTTGAGTAGAACCTTCACATTGAGTAGAACCGTTAACAAGCTCTGTATTACGGCCATACAGTACTCCTTATTGTCTTTCGAAGTCCACTCTGCAACATTGTAGAATCACCGTTTGGCAACGGTTGATATGATCTGTTATTCAGAGTTTGACCCGATATAGAATCTTGCCAGTACCTTTTTCTTGAGGAACTCGAGAATCATTCTTAATAGATTCTGTGAATGGGAGAAAAAAGTAAAATCTGAATTTTAGAACAAAGGAATGTAGAATTCCACTAAACTCAAGTGCCATTCTTTGTCGTCATTTGTGCCCTTGGTAAAATAATACACTTAACTGTCTCTGAGTGAAAAGAATAGACCTTTCACCCATGTTTTTATGTGGTGACAGTGATGAAAATTTTCAATCAGCTTGCAAATATAAATTTCATAACATGTGGAAAAAATTCAGCAGTGTTTTTTTTCTCATAATGACAAGAATTGCTAAGTTTCTTTCAAAGAATTATTGGCAGATATACAATAGGTAAGTTCAAATTTTATATATATATATAAAATTTGAAAGATTCAACAAGGATCATTTCATATACCTATCTGATTTTGTATTTTCAGTTGTTTGAATGGTCTGTGTTGTTAATTTTAAATGCAAATTTGTCTTCTCAATGACAATCCATTATTGACAGTTCACATGCAGACTAATTGAGAACACATTTCCTACTTTTGTGTCGCTCCTGAGGTTTCTGGAATTTGTGTGGCGCAATGTGTGTTTCTGTGAGTTAAGCTTTCATTTCTTAATTCATGTGGAGGTTGACTTGAATTTTGCATAACAAAGTATTTAATTTTAAAAAGTGTAGCAACCATGCAATTTTCCCAACTCCTTCAAAACATTGGAGTACATTGAACAGCAAAAATGTGAATTGATTTTTTTTGCGAAGATTGGAAGATGTGGCATTATTGAGAAATGTATTTAGTGTTTAATGTCGTATTGCATCTTTGTGATTTAAAATAGGAATTGTTTGCATGTGTTAAAAAGAAAAAGAACTAAATCTAAATTCATAAAAATAAATTTGAGTTAAGGAATGGGTGAGCATTCTAATTTAATTTACTGTCTAATAATTGGCTGAAATGGCAGCTGATTAATTCAGCCTCTTACAAGTGCTAAACTCTTAATAGTGTTGAAGAACAGAGGGATCTTGGTGTATATGTGCATAGATCCCTGAAAGTTGGCAATCAAGTCGATAAGGTTGTTGAGAAGGCATACGGAGTCTTAGCTTTTATTGGTAGGGGGATTGAATTTCGGAGCCGCAACGTCATGTTGCAACTGTACAAAACTCTAGTGCGGCCGCACTTGGAGTATTGTGTGCAGTTCTGGTCCCCACATTATAAGAAAGATGTGGAGGCATTGGAGAGGGTACAGAGGAGGTTTACCAGGATGTTGCCTGGTATGGAGGGCAGGTCTTATGAAGAGAGGCTGAGGGATTTGAGGTTGTTTTCGTTAGAAAGAAGGCGGCTAAGAGGAGACCTTATTGAAACATATAAGATGATTAGAGGTTTAGATAGGGTGGACAGTGATAGCCTTTTTCCTAGGATGGAGAAAGCTAGCACGAGGGGACATAGCTTTAAATTAAGGGGTGGTAGTTATAGGACGGATGTCAGAGGTAGGTTCTTTACCCAGAGGGTGGTAAGGGTATGGAATGCCCTACCTGCTGCAGTTGTAGATGCGCCAAGTTTGGTGGCGTTTAAGAGGTTAGTAGATAAGTTTATGGACGAAAAGGGAATGGTTTAGGTTAGAGGGTCATTGCTTTTTCTTAGTTGGTCGGCGCAACATCATTAAGGCCGAAGGGCCTGTTCTGCGCTGTAATGTTCTATGTTCTATGTTCTAAACTGCTACCATAACTAAATAAATGGTATCCTTGTGAACTGAGGTTTCAGATGACCTCAAAATGATTTGACTGAACAGACCAGTTTTATAGAATGATTGGTGATGAAAATCTATTCAGTTTTTTCTATTGATCATTAGTTAATTAGTTTGCAGGACACATTCAATAACAGGTTTCTTTCATTAGTAGCACTGACTAGTATTCTTCATTTATTCAATCCAATTTTCGTATCTTTTTGAAAATATTTGTTTGATATCAGAGATGGTCTTTTAGTTCTTAATAGAGACATACTTTCCTTCTCCTTCTTCCAAGCATTGCCTCAACTATTTAAATTGTGTTCTCTATTGGCTTATACATGGACATGAAGGTAGATAATTCAGTCCAGGAAGGAGTATGATTAAATGATTGGCGGGCCTTGATAACATCATCTGAAAATAGACATCTCCAAATAGAGACATTAGATTTCAGTGTCACAGTTGACATGGGTTAGAAGTCTTTGCTAAAACACGATGCAAAAGGCAAACAGACTTTGAAAGAGTATAATTTGAAATATTCATTGGCATTGAATAGGAGTGCCATCTCCTTAATCATTAAGCGGAACGAAAAGTGTGACAGAATAAAAAAAAGCCCTCTTAAAAGAGCAAAGGTGATGGAGCGTATTGATTAGAGTCTTTTATTTGTATAAAATAGAAGACTTTGCTGGCAGTTTGTGGTACCAACAACTCTGATGGTTCCAAAAATGTTTTACGTTCCAATTATGTTCCAGTTTAAAGCAACGCAACGTAAGTAATTTCGCTCTAAATTTTGTTGTTATTCATTTTGATTAGAAACTGTTAACTAATGTAGGGTGGCTGAAAATCAGAGGAATCACACCAGAACAAACCTGTTTAGAAAAATAAAATCTTGAATAGGCAGGGAATAGAGGGATGTGGACCAAGCAGAGGCAAAAGATCTTTAGTTTAAAGAGTTGTCATGAGTCAGTGCAGGCTTGGTGGGCCGACGCACCTGTTCCTGTGCTGTACTTAGAAGTCTTAGTTGTGTTGTAGAGCAGAAGGTCTTGGGGTCCGTGTCCATAGGACTCTTAAATCGGCCTCACAGGTGGAGGAAGTGGTCAAGAAGGTATACAGTGTACTGGCCTTCATTAATCGAGGAATAGAGTTTAGGAGTCAGGAGGTAATGATGCAGCTCTGTAAGACTCTTGTCAGACCCCAGTTGGAGTATTGTGCGCAGTTCTGGTCACCTCATTATAGGAAGGATGTAGAGGCTATTGAGAGAGTTCAGAGGAGATTTACAAGGATGCTGCCTGGATTGGGAGGCAGGCCTTATGAAGATAGGTTGAGGGAGCTGGGACTCTTCTCACTGGAGAGCCGTAGGTTGAGAGGCGACCTGATAGAGGTTTATAAAATGTTGAGAGGAATAGATAGGGTGGACTCTCAGAGACTATTTCCCGAGCTGAAATGGTCACTACGAGAGGACACAGATTTAAGGTGCAGGGAAGCAAATACAAAGGAGATGTCAGGGGTAGGTTTTTCACTCAGGGGGTGGTGAGTGAATGGAACCGACTGCCATCGGAGGTTGTTGAGGCAAACTCACTGGGGTCTTTTAAGAGACTTCTGGATGAGTATATGGAAAAGAATAGGATAGGGGGGTATAGATAGGTCTGTGGATTGGTAGATGTGATCGGCGCAACTTGTGGGCCGAAGGGCCTGTTTGTGCTGTATTGTTCTATGTTCTATGTACTTCTCTTTGTGAGGTCCATTTTTTAAGTGGTAACCTTCCAATTGCTACCGAAGACCTGAAATCTTGGAACCAGCAATGTAGACTACTATAGGAGGTATGTTGAGAAAAACATGTGCTCTACATGTGCCACTGGTGACTTGGACAACTGTGATTGGCACGTAAGCTAGAGGATCGTAGCTAGCGGCTGAAGTTCAGGGAAGTTGAAGCCCATGCATATTTCCCACTTGTTGAATTTAAAGTGCACCTCTAGATATTTTTCTGTTCTGCAGTGAGAGTATCATTGAAAGGAATTGAGAAAGTGTCCCTGTTTTTTTACCTCATTGTCATATTTGATATTGTTACCTAATTGTTTTGCTAATTCTTCAAAAAGCACTACCGAGCTTACAAAGTATTAAAACCCACAATTGGTAGTACTTTTCTTGTAAAATAGATTTGGTTTTCACCAGATGAGAGCAAAATTATAAAGGCAAAGAATGTTGGATGGCTATTTTCTGAATGTTGCCCGTTTTTAACACAGTAAATAGCCTTACAACACCAGGTTAAAGTCCAGCAGGTTTATTTGGTAGTACAAGCCACTAGCTTTCAGAGCGCTGCTCCTTCATCACATGATAAAGAAAAGCCCTCTTAAAAGAGCAAATATGATGGAGCATATTGACTTTCATTTGTATAAAATCAAAGACTTTGTTGGCAGTTCACGGTATTTCTGCAACTCTGATATTTCCAAAAATGTTTTATGTTCCAATTATGTTCCAGTTTAAAGAATGCAAGATAAGTAAGGACTTACCCGATGAAGGAGCAGTGCTCCGAAAGCTAGTGGCTTGTGCTACCAAATAAATGTGTTGGACTTTGACCTGGAGACTTCTTACTGAGTTTACCCCAGTCCAATGCTGGCATCTCCACATCATTTTTAACACTGACATGCAAGATAAGGGACTTGATAGAAAAGTATGTCTGCATGTTTTCAACGGGTTGGGCAGTTTCAGTGGAGAGAAACAGTTAATATTTAAGGTTTATGATCCTTAATCAGAACTGAGAAGGCATAGACATGGAATTGGTTATGAGGAAGTGAAAGGAGGAAGGAAGAACAAATCAGCACATCGGATATAGGTGGAAGGCAGGAGAAATTAAATGATAAAGGTTTCATAGTCCGAAAACAAAAGAAAATGAGAAGGAGTGAAGTAAAGAAACAAAAGATGTGCCCAGATGAGATGTGAGTGACTGGATAGGCTCCATCCTAATGCAAAGTGAAGAAATAAAGAATATAGAAGAAAACAACAAACTAACAACAAAAAGAACCAAAAACCCTAAAATTGTTGGACTCAGTTTTATGTCTGTAACTTTATAGAGTGCCAAATGGATGCTGTTCCTGGAGCTTGCTTTCTGTGAACAATTTCAACAGAAATAGATGGCCAGATATTTGTTTCTCCAGAAGGCCTCATTATGAATGCTTGGCAGAGCTCCAAGGATTGCTGATGGATTAACTCAGTGGGGTCTGTTTTGACACACTGAAGCACATTGTTTGATTTTTGACAAAATTAAGAGGTTATAATTAATATTTACTTGACTTTTTTCAATGGCTGAATGTTTTATTTAGATGAGATTAAAAGATATGAAGTGATGTAAAACTGCTATTATTGACACTGTAATGGCTTTGTCTAATTGATGCCTTTGTAAGAGCAGCATTTATTTTCCAAAGCAATTTTTGAATCCATGTTTCAATGCATTTCAGGATGTGCCATTTTTATATTGTGCAATGCTTTGTGCTGAAAGTCTGATAGGTAAGGTGCATAGGTAAGACCTTTGAAACATACATTTTTAAAGTCTGCACAAAAAGTTCACAAATTATGGGGTCAAAGTGGTACCACATCATTTACTGTATGGGGATAGATGAAAACTCCATAGGCAGTGAATATAGGTCCAAGTACGCAGTGGTACTTTGTAGGTGATGGGTTGGGGAGGGGAGGAGATGGTGACAGGGTTGAATCAAGGAACGTACTACTTCTTGAGACAGCTCGGCTTCACCCTTTACATTGCTGACATGCTGCACAATCTGGAGAAGATAGGTAGGCTACAGAGAGTAATGTGAATGTGTTGGACTGGTATTTAAATACTGTGCCAGAAACTTTGAACCTATCAGTTGTTGGCAGATGGATAAATCAGCCGCCAGCCTGCCAGGAGAGCCAGAGGGGAACACACTTGTTCAAAATTAATGAGGTTCCAAGTGCAGAATCTGGTGTGAGATCCTACTATTCTAATTGGTGGGACATGTACCACTACAGCCTCCCACCACCACACTTTGTCTCAAACTGGGAGAATTCCGCCCTTTGATTCATAGCTCCCCTGAGGGGCTGTGACCCATGTGTCCTCGAGAAGCTGGTTTGGCTCCACAAGTATTACTGGGGGAGTATGAATTGCCAGACCCCACAATGGAACCAACTGTGTTGGACTTGCAAGTCAGAGCTCTCTACCCATATTCTTACTTCACATTTGGAAAAATTACCCTTGTGGGAAGGGGATTGGAAATCCCTTAGTCAGATCCTGTCCATTGTTTTTAAAGGCATCTGTAAGTTGAGCTGCCTCCTTGAAAATTGGCCTGTTGTTGCCAAGGAAAGCAGAAAATTGCTATATTTGCATATTGAGGATGATTTTGAATAACAGTGGGGAATATGCTTCCACCTTACCTCTGATGTGATAGTTATGAAGCAGCTTGCACATGACTGAAAAGTGTCTCCGTATGTTCCACCTTGGGTATGAAAAAGATGCGAGATTCTGTTTGTTGATTAAGTTATTGTAGGTAGAGGAGATGATTTGCCAGTATTAGACAAAGAACTGCAGCCCTCTACGTTCCAGAATTACTGATGAACTGGAAAGCTAGCAGGTTAATTTATTTTGCCAGAAATTTTGAATTTTATGCAGTTCTGGTTTTCCCAGTGTTTTGCCTGGGCACAGTCAAAGGTATAGCCCTTACCCACTGTCAGTGCAACCATTTCCATACATCAACCACAAGAGCACAATATTTTCTCAACATTGGGATAATCTCCAATGCTAAGCACAACTCCTTTCAGATGAAAACTGACTGATGTAAGAGAATGGTAGCATTGTGTAAAAATGAATCTTATTTAGTGTGTGATCAGAGCTATCCATGCTTGTATCAATTCACGATGAAATGAATTTGACCATCTTATCTGATGACACTACAAGTTGACTTCACTGATGGAGCCAGGTTAATTCACGTCCAAAGACTGTAGTCTGCAGATCTTTGGATATGAATTCAGATCACAGCTGTTACATTCAAATGAAGAATTGTACTGTCACTAATCTGCAATGCTGCTATCCAGAAACCAGACATCACCTCAGGTTTAACCTTGAAATGCTGGGAGTCAGTCACTGAGCTCAGATCCCACTATACAGCCTTTCTGGGATTTAATTTCTGTTAATTAATTCTGGAATAAAAGCAAATGTATGTAATAGTGACTACGTAACCGCAAATCAACCCTCCTTTCCTGGTTTGACCTATATCCGACTCCAGATTCACAGCAATATGATTGACTCTGAACTTCCCTCTGAAATCGTCCAGCAAACCATTCCATTGTGAACAAAGCAACTGATTTGTGCAATAGCTTTTATGGCACTGGAGAGCAGCTTGGTGGCAGAGTGATTATCACTGCTACCTCACAGCTCCAGGAACCTCCGCACTGTCTGTGCGGAGTCTGTATGTCCTTCCCATGTCAGTTTCCTCCGGTGCTCTGCTTCCCTCCTACAGTCCCAAAGACTTGCTGGTTAGGTACATTGGCCATGCTAAATTCTCCTTCAGTGTGCCCGAGCAGCTTGGGCGTGTGGCAACTAGGGAATTTTCACAGTACTTCATTGCAGTGTTAATGTAAACCTACTTGTGACACTAATAAATAAACTCTTAAAAAAACTTTAATTATGAATTAAATAATATCCCAAACAAGACTCCATCTCAATCAGCTAATCCCTAGTATTTTAAGAATCAACCTGAGAATATTCTGGATTGTAGCACTGTAGATCAATGATAGCACATTCGATGTATTACAGCACTGTTCCGAATCCATACCTAGTGATCTGTCAACCTGTAGTCCTTGAGCTTCCATTAAACTGTTTCAAGCAGCGATCCTAGCTACCAGCAACATCAGTAAGATTCTGAAATTTAGTTCATCGTAAGCAGATATAAACAGGGGATTACTTTGATTACTCACTGCACTAAGCAGCATTACTCATTATCTACTACCACAACTGAACTTGGTCTTATTATAAACATGGTGAGTAAACAATACAAATTGGAAATGTATTAGTATTCTCTGGGCTTCTAAAATGGACGAATTCAACTACACATCCTGAAGTCTATCCTAGTTTTATGGAAGAAGTCTCACAACACCAGATTTATTTGGTTGTAAACTCCACTAGCTTTCAGGGTTTGCCCCTCGTCAAGTGAGTGGGAGTGTGCTTAGGCATCAGTTCATCAAATGAAGCATCTTTCCCAGTGTATCCTGGTGAAGTATTACTCACTTTGCTACTTGGGCTGTTTCAATGTGTTTTAAAGGCTTTATCTGCATATAATTTGTTGTAAGCAAGTATTTCTGGCTTGTACAATTTAAATCCACACTGTGGTCCTTAGCCTTGTTTCATTAGTGGAGACAGTGGGACCAGGAGTGGCATGGTAGCACAATGTTCATCACTACTGCCTCACAGCCCTAGGGACCTGGGTTCAATTCCCAGCTTGAATCACTGTCTGTGCGAGGTCTGCATATTCTCCTCTTGTTTGCTTGGGTTTCCCCCGGGTGCTCCGGTTTCCTCCCACATTCCCAAAGACTTGCTGATTAGGTGCATTGACCACGCTAAATTTTCCCTCAATGCATCTGAGTAACTTCATTGCAGTGTTAATGTGATAGATAAAATTTTAAAGAAACTAAAAAACCAACTCTTAGCGGTATCAAATATGATACTGAAATTCAATTCATCGTAGCTGAGAATAGACAGACATGTAACCATGATTATGGCCGGTAGCTGATAATTGAGTCCTGTGGTCAAAGCGAAGCATTGTTTTGTTATTGATGAATATGCGTTGTATTTTCTTTGTTGTTGACCACAGTATACATAGAGTTAAAATTGCTGCTGCATATCACAGATTAACTAAAATACAGACCTACAAGACCAAGATAATGCATTGTGCAGGAAGGTTTTGACTAGTGTACATTGATTGCTACTCTTATCTGTAGATTTGTACTCCTCATTTGAAATGTTTGGAGCTGATCAATGCTTCAACCCCAATCCATTTCATTAAAAGCATCCTGTAGACTATTTGGCAGCCTTATTTGTGTGGGCAAATGTTGTTATAAATCCTGTGAATGTCTCACTGTCCGAGTGCCATTATTAAAAAATGTCACTTTCTTTGTTCAGAGATCTGCAAATAAATTTGGGGTTATAACAACACAAACACAGCAGCCAGACTGAAACCAGCAAGGGTAATGGGCAAGTTGGTGGAACATTCAGAGACATAAATAAAGGAATAGTACTTGAAAGGTTGCTTTTATGTTGGAAGTTAGTACAGGGAAAATGCCTTTTCTGAGAAGAATCATGAATTTATATTTATTGCAAATCTTCTGCTTGTATCATGTAAATTATTCATTTCCCTATTCACTTCTCAAAACAGCTATTTAGTGGTTTAGATATCGGGGGCGATTCTCTGACCTGGCCACGCCAGTCCAGGGGAATAGTGTGTGAGCCTAAAAATCCACTTTGCACGTGGTGCCAAATTGTTTGTGACTCCCCTGGCCCCTTGCTAACAGCGTGAGCTAGATTGCATTCAGAAAGGGCGAGAGTCTGATTTGCATACTCAAAGTAGCATTTAAACATGCAGAGCCTGTTGAAATCCCAGCTCACAGAAAAAGAAGAGAACTGATGGGAACACTGGAATGTCACTGAAGAGGTAGAACAGTTGGAAGAGCATTAGTGGTTAAATGACAAACTTGCAGAAGTACATTCAACCAAGATGGATCTTTAGCTAAAACGTGACGAGCTTCAAGCATCAGAAGTCTCTAGTAAGCACCATACAAGATGCATGGAATAGGGGAAATAACTGCATCAGTGCAGTTGCTTAAGAGCAAAACGTTCTGCATAATACTGTGAGAGGTGGGGAGGAAATAACTTGGTTTACTAGAGCAATTGTTGAGTTGAATGAAAAGACTCAAGCTCGAAAAAACAACTTTGGGAGGTGGGGGTGGGGGGGTGGGTGGCATTCAATAATTTGAATAAAATTGTGTTGCAGTGAATGTTTCATTGTTGGAAGATAAACTTCCAGATGTATTGTGACAACCCAAATGATAATGGAAGAAATGAAAAAAAAGCAACAAGATGAGCACAATGAATGTCCACCCTGCAAGAGGTTAAAATAGCAAACACTGATCAGTGCAACAGTCGAACCAACCAAATATAGTGCAATAAGAATGGAAATAAAGAATGAAAACTTATCCAGGTACCTGAACAAACTCCTAACCTCAAGAAAGAACCAGCAGTGACAGAGTCTACCTTTGACAGTAGTGCGAATGAGACATGGATATAGAAGAATTAGAAGGTTTGCAGATTGCCCAAGCCTTTGAATGCAAGGATTTGAAGGAAGAGGGGGTGAGGTAGGTGTTGAAGTAGTGATGATGTAGTAGTGACAATGTACATGCATGATAGTAATAACAGTGCAAGACATAAGGTAAATTGTAATTACTTAATAATGTAATTACTGAAATAGTTTCATAAAGGCTTAGGGAAGGTGCATTTTAAGGGTGTGACACATATGGTACTGAGCACAGTACTGCCCACATATTGATGTAAGTGAGCACATGACCAGGATCAATTAAGTGTTGGACAGAGCTGTGTACCAGCAAGCATGGAGACAGCTCTGAGCTTGTTTTATTGTATGTTTGTATAGAGTCAATAAAGAAGACTTCCATTCAGCCTATATGTGACTGCAAAGGTTTGTTTGGACTTTTGAACTCTAACCAATACCCTACACCCATTATGTACCAAAGAAAAACATCTGGAGTTAAAGCCCTAAAATGACTAAATTTTCACCAGCTAAGCAACAATCCATGGAAGCAAACAAAGGTGTGCTCTCAGCTTGGCAGCCATTATTTTACTTCAAGAGCCTTAGATCTTTCCCTGACAGTCTCCTGGTACACCATCTCAACATTCAGACATGTGCTAAAATGCATTTCAGTAAATATGCTTTCTTATTTAATTTGATATGCACCTCTGTTACAAAAGTATTTGCCAAAATTATTTATCACGCCGTGCATTTTCAAGTCACCTATGTTATTGAAACGTGTGAAACATGTTTTGACTGTTTTCCCAAAGCATTTGAAAAATGTTTATGCTTTAGAATTTTTAACTGGAAACATTTCAATCAAGTAAGTGATTACCACAATTTAAATATTTCACGAATTCAGTGTAGTGAAGATGGGACAATGACGTTGAATGTCATTTGAATTATTAATGATCTGAATGATGCAGATATTTACAGAATTGGAAACAATGAATGTTAGCCATTTTTATTTAGTTTAATATGATAACAGCCATTTAAAATAATTCAGCCACATGCAAATTTTTATGAATTGTAATACAGTAAACAAGATTGTTTTGACATCTTGGGGGCTAAGTTTTGAGTGCTATCAAGAAGAGCCTGGGGATCATAATACACAATTAACATGTACCTATTGATAATGGTGCTGCAGCATGCCAACATTATGCTGCTTGTTTATTTAAATGATTTCAGCATCCATCCAGTGCTAATGGTGTTGTTGATTGCTGGTGCAGTAACAGGAGGATAATATCATGAGCAGCTAGCACCACGTAAAACTAATCTTACATTTAGTTAAACATGTTAGCTCCTCATCTGGTGCTCCACATTGACTGCATTGCTTAAAGCTGACCACAACAACATAATGCCAACTTGCAGCTCTTAAAGGAAAGCTGCACTGTGATTGGTGCGGGTTATGGCAGTCATACAGGAAGTAAGACCTAGAAAGCATTTAAGAATGGCACAATTGGTCGGCGCAACATCAAAGGCCGAAGGGCCTGTGCTGCGCTGTTATGTTCTATGTTCAATATGGAAAAGTGTGGCTGCCAAATTGTTCTCACTGCAATCGAGAACTTAGTGGAGAAGATTGAAAGAAAGACAGATCTGCTGGAGGCCTGGAGTACCCTACATCTCAGGGAAGTCTGAAATATAGTGAAGCCACATGCTTATCCACTTGCTTCTCTCCAGCTCTGATTAAATAAAAAATCTCAGTGACTCTTGTACATGTTGGTGGTGGGCAAACTGAGAGATACTGCAAATATATGCAAATCCAGCCCAGAATGAGGCAGAGATTCATTCTGACAGTTGCCTACACGGCCACTGACAAGTCTGTGAGGTTTGTATTTGTTGTTGCAGCAGGCGCCAGATTCCCTATGTAATCGATGCAAAATCTCATTTTTCACAGCCATTTGCTGGCTGTTTTTTAACCCAAGTTCTTTATTACTGGTGGACACAAAAATGACATAGTTAACTAATGTTAAAAAATAGCCTCTGGGAGGATGTCTAATATTGACTGGGGCTAGTTGATGGTTACTAGCCCAGTCAATACAAGATAATTAATTAATTTTCGTTCAGCTGAGTGTGTGATTTGATTATTGTTTTGAATTATTGACAATGAGGAATAATAATCCTTTCTGTCAATTATTTTCACATCTGCCATTAGTCTGGCACAGTATGTATTTGTTTATGAACTTGAAGACTTAGATTCTTGGAGCTCCAGTTATTTCCTGCTTTTGACAAACCTCTGTCTACCCTTCTTACACTCATTGATACTGAAACAACTAGAGTCAGTTGCATCTGTAAATGGCAAGACCTTGTCATGACCCTCCATTTCTTATGTTTCTGTCTGGCAGAACAAAGTACCACTTGGGAAGTACGATGTTCAATCTGATCTTTCATTGTGGCCCTTTGTAATGGAGTGCTCATACCCAGAAGGTTGTATGATTTTGTACAGCCCACTGGATTACAATCATCAAAAGAGAATGAACCTTTCAATTGGAAACGCAGCAAAGTTGAAGTCTTTGCTAAGACTGATGGATGTAAAAGCTGACTTTATTGTAACTTGCGGCCATTACTAGTTCTTTTTCTAGTGACTAAAGAACTTGTGCTACGTTATCAGTTTTGATGTAGGGTATGGGTTATATTCAAGAGCCAAGAGAGTCAGTGGGAGAAAACATGTAAGCCAACAGAAACAAAATTAGTTTGCTTTGTAGTTTAGTAAACGTTGTATATGCTGAGATACATGAAAATTGTGAAGATAGATAGGGAAAGCAAGGCTAGGTTACACTATGTCTTCCGGTCTTTAATTCTTCCTTCTCCAGGGATTGAGATTTTTTGACCTCGTGTCCTGCTTTAACAGATAACAGCTTTTAAAGCCCCTTCAGAAACATCTAGCAGCTCTTTTCACCAGGACTGCAGATTCTCAGCAAAAGCAAGTGACCTACTGAGAAATGTGGCAGGAGATGGATCTCCTGCAGAACTATCAACTGAAATCTTTCCCATTGTTAGTTATTTGTTACGCATTGTGTACCTAATCTTTTGGTTTGTCACGGCTATATAACTCTGTGTCCTGCGCTTGATGAAATAAGGTTTTTGCTGCAATATTGAAATTTGTATGGAATAACAATAATAAGTGCAAAAACCTACTGTGTTGGTGCAGGGCCCTCGGATATCAAATATTTAATTGTGTACCTGTAATTTCTTCATTTTCAGGGATGTCTATTGAGTGAAGAATACAAAATTGCCATGTTGGATGATTTAGTTTGTGGAGGCATTCAATTAATAGTTTGACAAGAAATTGCTGGTTGATATCATTTTTATAATAGCTATTGCCTTGGGAAAATGACTGGTAATAACTCCAGAATGTTTGTCAGATTGTCATATTTCTTTGTTCCCTTTTATCCCACGGAAACCTGATGAGTTAATAGAATCCCAGAATCACTGCAGTGCAGAAGAGGCCATTCAGCCGATTGGGTCTGCACCAACTGCCCGTTAGAGTATTCAACCCAGACCCTCTATCCAGCCCTATCCCCATCCCATACATTTCCTACAGTTAATCCATCAAAGCTATATATAGGGGCATAAAAAAGGCAATTTAGTATGGCCAATCCACCTAACCTGTACATGTTTGAAATGTGGGAGGACGCTAGAAACCCACATGGATACAAGGAGAATATGCAAGCTCCACACAAACTGTCAGCCAAGGCTGGAATTGGAGCCAGGTCCTGGAGAGTGGAGAAGCAGCAATGCTAACCACTGTGGTGTCCATTCTCTACGTATTCTAAGTAGGTGGTCAGGTACTTTATTTTCTGGATGTAACGTGAAAGATATTGAATGGGATTTTCTGGTCTTACCCATCTTGGGACTGGAAATAATCACCTGACGTCAATGGACCTTTCAATTATCTGTCAAATTATCCATCCCACCCATGACAGTTCCCGCGGCACGCGGGACTGGAAAATTTTACCCCATTGTACTATTTAATTACACTATACATGCAAGACAAATACATGGGTAGAATGCCAAAGAAACAGTTGGAGAAAATGGATAGAAATATTAACCAAATCATGTTCAAGCTACCAAGGAGAGATTATTCTATCTGGTTGGATTGGCGTATGTTCACTCGAGAGCCTGCTGGCTGGGACAAATGAGTTTTTCAGTAAATAATGGTGAATTATACTGTTAAGATGGAAACTAAAATAACAGCCTCCCCATGCAAAAGACTTTGGCCTGCGAGGGAGTTACGCTCATTGGTTTAGAGAAGTTTAGTTTTTTGTGTAGTAATGTAGTGGAGTGGACCATCTGTGGATGCGATTCTGTTCGCAATACAGATATGTTTTGAATTTATTTTTAGAATGGGGACCTAAAGATACCAGCAGTGCCGGCTCTTCAGATAAAGGCAGGCTGATCTACAGATCTACACCCCGCCCTCCCCATTGCCCCTCCTTGCTTGTCAACTAAAACTTCTTCTCCCCCTCCCAGCATGCTGGCATCAGCACCTCCCCAACATACACATAACACACACACATGTAACACGCACACAACACACACATATACACACACACATACACAAACACACACATACACAAACACACACACACCACACACACAAGTACCAGCACCCCCACTATGGGTTTACCAAAGGATCACCCTCCAGGAAACCTTCAGTGCCCCCCTCCTCTCTTCCTTTCCTTCAGGTTGGCAATGCCAGGCTAATCATTTCCCCAACCACTCAGAGACTTCACTGATGCATCAGTGATATTATATATAACCTCCTGACATTGTGGATTTGCCCCTGTCCAACCCCAGCATCTCCACATTGTGGATTTACACATGCCATTTAATCTTTTTCTGTGTACTTGTGAAGAGAAATTACAATAATCTCTTCTGTTTTTCTCTTTTAACACAGAATATCTTGAGACAATTTTTGAGTATATGCTGATTATCTGGGCTGAGTATTTCATGACACAGGATAAACTTGAAGGTCACTGGTACCCACGGGTGTTGCTGCTATTTGTGTAGAATCTAGCTGAGACTAAAATGATTAAATTCTTCCATTGATGGCTTTGAAGGATCTGAAATTAAGTCTGTTTGGATAATCTCGCATCAGTGCTGTGCAAAGTCCACAGCACAGAACTCGACATGAGAAACATTATGAAAAGTTTCATCTTTTATCCTGTTGTATAAAATCCAAATACTGATTGATAGACTTATTTGTAATTATGATGTTCTCAACTGAACATAAAAGTATTCATAATGTGACCTTAATAAACAAGCAAGATAGTTGTTGTGGGTTAAAGAAATTTTACCAGTCGAACAGTATGAGGGGGCCTGTTAGATTGAGGGCAAGCACATTGTGGTCTAAGCTGTATAGTATTCGCTGTTGCAACTAAAGTGGGCATCTCTTGATGATGGATGATAAGTGCATTAAATGGGGGGGACAAAACTTATTTTTTTATCATGGGCTAATAAATCAATCCCTAACATTTGCTGATCTCATACCAATTTAATATTTTATTTGATGGAGCAACAACAAGGAGAAAAATATGTTCCCTCAAATGTTTTATGGTAGCAGTCATTATTTAATAAATTGCTTTTATTTACAATGTGTATCAAGGCCACTTTTTTTCTTTCAAAATTAAAAGGCCTAATTATCTGTCTTAGTATTAAAAGCATCCAAATTACTCAAAATGCCATTTCCATAGCAACGTTTAAGTTTGTGTTCTTAGAGTCATAGAGGTTTATGGCATTGAAATAGGCCCTTCGGCCCAATCGTCCATGCCACCCAGTTTTTAACCCTTAAGCTAGTCCCAATTGCCCATGTTTGCCCCATATTCCCCAAACCCATCTTACCCATGTAACTATCTAAATGCATTTTAAAAGACAAAATTGTGCCCCCTCCACTACTATCTCTGGTAGCTTGTTCCAGACGCGCACCATCCTTTGGATGAAGATTGCTCTTGTGGATCCTTTTGTATGTCTTTTGTATCTCTCCCCTCTCACCTTAAACCAATGTCCTCTATTTTAGATTCCCTTACCTTTGGGAAAAGATATTGACTGTCTAGCTTATATATGTCCCTCATTATTTTATAGACCACTATAAAATCACTCCAAAGCCTCCTACACCCTTGGGAAAGAAAAGTCCCAGTCAATCCAGCCTCTCCTTACAACTCAAACCATCAAGTCCCAATAACATCCTGGTAAATCTTTTCTTCATGAATGAAAATGCAAAATTAAAAAACCATTGATTTTTTTTTGCAGCAGTTGACTACTAATGCTTACTCAATGAAATTAAAATTAAATCGAAACAATTAAGATGCAATGGAAATTAAATCCAGCTAAAATTGTTCAACAATAATAGCTTGTGCTAAAAGGAATTGAGTGGAATGAAAATCATTCTTCGACAATTTTCTGGAAGACTGAAATCATTCATTGTCGCTTTACTTGAGGAATGTGCAGGGCCAGTCCAAAAAATATATTGGGCAGCATTATACGGTTTTATGGTGGACCGGAGCATTAAGAGGGGCAATAAAATCAGAATACCAGTGGATATCATGGTAATTTTCCCCCTTACTATAATCCTGGCATGGTAGAACAGTGGTTAGCTCTTCTGCCTTTTAGCATCTGGGACCCGGGTTTGATTCCCAGCTTGGATCACTGTCTGTGTGGGAATCTGTACTTTCTCCCCTTGTCTCTGTAGATTTCCCCTGGGTGCACCGGTTTCCTCCCACATTTCAAAAGATGTGCTGGTTAGGTGCATTGGCCATGATAAATTCTCCTTCAGTGTACACGAACAGGTGCCAGAGTGTGTCGACCGCAGGATTTTCACAGTAACTTCATTGCAATGTTAGTGTCAGCCTATTTGTGACACTAATAAACTTAAAAATATGAACTCCTGCTGGGGCCCAGAGAGATTAAAGGCAGCACTGGGGCTTTATGGGCTATGCATGCTTGCAGGTCACAGTCTCACTCCAGGGAAGGGGCAAGAGCTGTGTGCTCAGTTGGGATATTGTCTTAATGAGTGGTGAATGGATTGTCCAGCTCAGTTTTGATCAGTAAATGGGATGGTCATGGTTAGGGGAGGCATCTCTTCCCTGTGAATGGGAAAAACATAAGGGGTGGTGGGTATTGGATGCTCTCTGTATATGTGAGTGTGCACCTGCCTCAAGACAGGAGGGCTCAGGTCCACATGGGGCATGGGGACATCAGTGATGGGTTCGGGGGAGTGCTGCAATTTCCATCACAATTAAAATGGGATCCAGGGATACTGGGGGAAGCTGGAGAATAATTGGAGGGAGCTCTACTAGAATATTATGTTGTTCAAGGAAGGTTGAAGGGACCCAAACACTGACAGGGGAAGGGTTGAAACTAGTTTCAAATTAAAAATGCAGCACCCCATCTTGAAATTCCAAAGTTGGTGCACAGTTTGAAGTTGGAAAAGAATCTCACAGGAGGAGCCAAAAACTATACGGAGGGGCATGCAAAAGGCATCCTCAAACTGCCCAGTCACAACATTGAAATAGAGTCACACTTTACAGCAAACAGGAAAACTTCCTTGAGAAGGTGCAACTGGTGCATTTTAACTGCAGGAGTCTTTGGTTTCACTATACACTTGCTCCATTTGAGTAATAACAGAGGGATGTATGACAATGGAAAATGCAGATATCCATTAAGGAAGCACAGTTGCTGCATATCTGCAAGATTATCAGTAAAAGCCTCTCATGTGCTTTCTCCAGTTGGCATGGATGATGGGCCAAAGTGTCATTATCATTGCTGAAGTGCAAGTTGATCTTGATCAGCAAACTGTATCAGAGATTTACAGGACTGCCTTTGGTAAGGTGACACATTTCATGAATGCATCATTTTTCCAACCTCTGAGATAAAGATGATAGATAAGAGGGTTGATCTTGATCCCCTAGGTTAGCTATAACTCTGCACTCGTGTAAAGCACAGATGCAGCTCTTGTTAATAGGAGGGCTAATATATCAACCCAGTATTTATTAATCCGTTGCATCCATACAGAGAGGGTGGATTGAATATTGGAGTTTGTGTTCAATGCTACCTTGTTGAAAGCAGTGATTCAATTTGAGGAAGAGAAGGGGCTGATGCCACCTAATGCACCGAAAGATCAGAGGTCTACTGAAGAAGATTTTCCTCTCTGGAGATTAGTGAAAGACAATACCATGCTTGATGGATCATATCTGCCACGTTCTTTGGGAGGATCTAATGCCCTGTGGACTTCAGGGGACATCCCTGCCAGTGATCCTGAAGGTCACCGCTGTGCTTAGTCTTTTTGCTTGTGGATTGTTCCCGGAATCCACAAGGGACTTGTGTGGCATCTCACAATCCTCAGCGCATAAATGGATCAAGTAGGTGATGAATTCCCTCATTAGTGTGGCTCATCATTATGTGAATATCACATTTGATGAAAATAGTCAGGTTGCTAGATTTTTGGTATTTGCAGCTATCTCAGGACTTCCTAAAGTACAGCATTGGCCTGGATTAGATGCTGTTTCAGAGAGTAGGTGCAGACTCAATGGGCCAAATGGCCTCCTCTTACACTGTAAGGATTCTGTAGTCCATTGAAGAAGCTCCATGTGAAGGTGTGCCCATGCTACAGTGATAGCCATAAGATTCTAGGAGAAATAAGGTACAGGCAGTGAGGCACAGCAACATGCCGTCCGTCCCTTTGCATGTTAATGCACTGAGGCCTTTACAACATTGAAAGCAAGTTTGCAATTTGCATCTTCAACCTTCATGGTTCACTAGGTTCTAATCTTTGGAAAGGTCAGTAATGAGCACTATGGGCCCGATTTTATCATTTTCATTCTAAGTGCCAATTCTGGGTCTACTTCACATGTGACTTAGAAATCAACTTTCAGGTGCCCCCATACGCTCTCCGCCATCTCCAGTCCGATTCACGCTGTGGGTGGGGCTTAACATTGCCGGAATGATCGGAGTTCTGAACTACGCATGTGCAGTTAGAAAAAAATTGGAAAAAGCACATCCATTTCAGATCATTCCGGGAGCCGCAGAAAGTGGAGAAAGCGGCCTAGTTGCAAAAAGTAGGAGTGAGGGTCTATCTCGGGTTGGGGAGGGGGGAATGGAGGCAAGTAAGATGTATCTTGAGGGGGTGGCAGATGCATCTCTGGTGGGGAGACAGATGATTCACTGATGGAGGGGGTGGGTCCATTGCCACTCTGCGGGCAATCGGTGGGGGGAGGAGGGCAGAGATGGCAATCAGTCTGGGTAGTGGGGGGATGGATAAGGGGGACACACACATCACTGGCCACCTTATTCCACTCCCCCACTACACAGACCGATCACCATCCATGCCCTCCTCTCCTCCCACCGATCACCTGCAAAGTGGCAACAGACCCCCCTGCACACACACCCCCCCCCCCCCCCCCCACACACACACAGAGATCCATCTGCCCCCCACCCCCAACAGAGATCCATCTGACCCTCTTCCCTCCTCAGAAGAGGGGGTGGGGAGAGTGCAGAAAGGCAATATCGTTGCCATGGGGGCCAGGGGGGGAGTTGAGGAAGAGGAAGAAGATAGAGAAATGAGAGGGTAACATTCTTTTATATTGAAGAATAACAATGTATAGAATTTTTGAGTACATTTGAAATATTTAGCCTTTCAAATACATTGTATTTGGATTTGCACTGACTAGGTCAAGTGTTTGTACTGTGCTGCAAAGTGTAGATGACAAACTATAATTTAATAGTAGACACCTGCTCTAGTTTGACTCTGAATATGTTCAGATGTGAATTCAAGTGTAAGTTGAACCAATAAAACTTATTTTCAATCTGAAAAATAGACACCGATCAGCCCTTCCCCCCACCACCAGATAATGATCAGCCCTCCCCCCTACGCCCGTCAGAGATACACCTGACCCACCTCCTCCTCTTCCTCCCCCTAACCAGACAAAGGTCTGACCTCACTCCCTTCCTCCTCCCTACTCAACTAAAGAATGATCTGACTCGCCTCCACTCCCACCCCCACCACTGATCTGAGTCAGAGAACAGTTGCAAACACTGAATGCGCTCTTTAGAGGCTGGAGCACCTGACTCAGATTTTTATTCAGCAAGTCCCTAAAAGTGCAGTTCCAGTTCAGCGAACGCGGTGGTAAAGGGGGAAATGCTGATAGAGTTGGGCGAGCAGTTCATTAATTCAATTTAAATACATCCAAATGCAGTTAAATTGTCTTTGCGCTCGATTTGGGTGCGGAATGGATCCTCGCCATTCTCGGGTCTCAGTAAAGTGGCAATCTGCGCCGACTCGGGTGCAGATCACGATAAAGGCCTCACATCCGACTTTACCACAATTTTGCGCCTGTAAACGGGAGCAAATTGTTGGTAAAATCAAGCCCTTTATCTGCACTTTGGGAAGTCAAATTGAAGGTCAGCACAATAGCACAAACACTACGTCAAAGGACTTGATACAGTTGCCATTACTTTAATGAGAAACTTTTAGCAGATACTAAGATACTTGCCTAGTTGCAGAGACATTATGGCTGCAAGCCTTGTGCTTTGGCATTACCAATAAAGACAGCCATTTCATTTTGAGAAATATTAATAGCTACCCCTCCAAGACTGTTGAGCATGCTTAACTCTGTGTTTTGTGAAGAGTCGAGGTTACTAACACAGTTTGCAAATACTTCAGTAAAGAATTTGACACATACTTCCCTGATATAACAAGCAGTTTGAGTAACTATCAATGTTCAGCCTCACATACATGGATGTGAGGCTCTCGAAGGAAGGTGAACACTGACTGGAATCAGGACTAAACTTCGCAATAAGAGGACATGTAGATGCATATGCACAGCACAATGCTATTGAGTGACAAAAGCATTCTCATGAGCAGTGGATATGAGCAAGGAAGAATAGAAGAGAATGGATCCCCCCCTCAAAGTCTTTTTAAGGTCATTGACAGGAGTGCACTTGCTGGAATCTCAATCCTTTTGCCCTCTTTGAGAGCCAAGAGCAGTTCACTTTCTGCAATGTTTTAAGTGACAATGAATATTACTTAATTACCAATATTTAGCTTCAGTGCCTGGGTGTGTGCCAGTTGAAGCTTGACAAGAAAGCTTTCATTTGTTAAAATTTAATGAGACAGTCTCGATGTGATGTTATCTAGTGTAATAGCTTTGAACACTGTCTGGAGCTGTGCCAGTTTGTGGTTTATTAATTTGTCAGTGATGCATTCATGTGCAGCCAGCATTGACTTGATAAGGCTCCTCCACATTCAGCTGTGGATGTGATGATGACACGTCCCCAAGACAATCCAAGACCAAAACTTTATCGAGTTAGAGAACACATTTCCATTCAAGATCGCTTTGTTATTGCCACAATTCCAAAAGGCATCACTGATAGTGACTCTGATATCAGAGAGATTTCCAACATGTCACTGATTTTGGCAGGCCAGTATGCAACAGCCTTTATATGTAAACTTATAGCCACCCCTTCCTTAAAACACATGAGTAGGGAAGGAAATTATCCAGTCCCGCCCACCACGAGAATTGCAGTGGGTGGTGGGGAGGGGGGAGCTGAAATTGTCTAGCTCACCATGAGAACTGGGGGGGGGGTTGGTAGTGGGGGGGGTCATCCTGTCCTACTCACCACAAGAATTGTAGCAGGGAAGGGGGAAGGCTGAAAGGCTATTGTAAAAGGTTCATTCAATCTTGGGTGGGATTTTCTGGTTCTGGGACAAGTGTGGCCAGAAAATCCCACCCATTGTTTCCTTCATTAATTAGCACTAAAGTACCACTTCTGTACAAATATATTTTAGTCAGCATCACAGAGCAAACTAGCAAAAAATATAATAACTAATTGGTTAAATGTCTGTATTGTAAGGTGTCCCTTGTTTATGAGCATGATGATAAAATTCCTTCAGAATTTTTGTTTCCAAAAATGACGCTAACATTTAAAGTAAAAAGTCAAAATTCTTGATTTCTCTCATTATTGATTCATGGTATTGTGGCAACCCCAGGACAAATGGGAGAAGCCAAATGAAGGTGAAAGTACATGTGGAGGGAAACAGGAAGTTGAGGGCAGGGTAATTTCAAAGTGTAAAAGCTATCTATATGAGATGTTCCATTCAATCTAGCAAGGCAATCTGAGTGCAGAAAACAAAATCATCAGTCTACGTGGGTGAGCCCAGACAGATTTTTAATTAACCTTCTCACTCTTCATGTCACTGCGCAATCATCTATCGCAGGGGGAGCAGCAAAACACAGTTGTATAGTTCAGTTGCAGTCACTTCAATTTACTAGCTTTCATAGTAGGTTACTGCTGGAAATAAAAGCACTACAAACACCCCTGATTCAATTCACATTCTTGCCATGCTCTCGGGTTCAGATACCGAGTAGGGTGAGTGTGTCTGTATGTGTGTGTGTGTGGACTGCTGCGTGATCAAAGAAATCTAAATGGTTGCAAAATAGCCTGAAATTGACGTGAACGTTGCTGTTAAGATTACTTCATGACTAACATTAGCAAAATGCAAACAACTATGGTCAACATTCCAAATATTGCTATCAGAGTGGATGTCAGGCACTTTTTCCTGTGGCTTCAAGCAGCTGCTCTTCCAGAATGCCTATATCTGGGGATAACATTGCCAGTTTAGTCTTGGTCTCACTGAGTGTTAGTGGATGCTACTGGGTAGTGTTTGTACCTTCTAGAATATAACATTTAGCTTCATTTTCCCTTTATTTCTCTCTCTTTTTTGGTCAATAATTACGACTGACCCAAAAGTGTTTGTTATTCGTTTCTCAACGATTCATTATTTTACTTAGTACTTGTTCATCACTTTAATCTTAATGAATCAAAACAATGGTTCTTCGAGTAAATGATTTTTTTTAAAGACAAAAAGACAATAATGATATTTGATACTCCATAGCACAATGGACATCTCAAGTTGAAGATTTAATATTAAAATAAAATGTTACATGCACAGAATGACATCTGCCACACATACAGACATGGTTTTCAGATAATACAGATGTAAAGTGTCATGCAACCATTTCATATACTGATATATTTCATACAATGCAAGGTACAGGTAAATAAAAATGGTGAGTTGTCATATTCTTTGCACCTGTCATTGATGCGGAGGAGGTGATGTTGTGTGATCCATTAAGTGCAGAGCAGTTCAAACAATGCTACATGGCAGGCCAACATGCAGGGCCTTAAATGTTTCTGCTCTATTAAATCCTTGGTTGTCACTTCACAGTTTGTTTCCCTTTTCCTTCTGTAAGCTGCTACCCCTCCTGTGAAAGAAACAGCACTTAGCCCAGAGGCACCTTTTGTCTCCCTGTTCAGTCATTGTGTCCAATGTCATGTTTATCTCTAGAGTGTTATGTGCAGTTTGCTTTGCAGTCCTTTTTAATTCATGGGTGCAGCATAAATTTTATCAGTTTCACTGAAAATTTACTACCTCGGATTTTTAACTAACTGTTAATATAACCTTCTATGAAATCTGATGGTCAAAGTGCAATATACGGTCAGTGCCTCGCTTTTGTGATCTCCAAAATTTGCTTCAATTACTTATGAGTACTCCACTTTATCTGTCTTAAAAACAGAGAAATGAGGCAGGAGTATGCCATTCAGCCTTCGAGCCTGCTCCGCTGTTCATCTTGATCATGGCTGATCATCAAATTCAATATCCTGATCCCCGCATATCTCTTGATCTCTTTAGCCCCAAGAGCTATGTCTAATTTCTTCTTGAAATCAGACAACATTTTGGCCTCAATTCTGTGATAATGAATTCCACATTCTCAATACCCTCCAGGCGAAGAAATTTCTCCTCACCTTAGTTCTAAAAAGTACCTTCGACGGGACTAAAATGTAACAGATGACTCAAGTATTGAAACTCTTGAAGTGAGCACCAATATGTATTGGGAAACCACTCAAAAAAGTTATGATAATCTGTGCAGTTTCAGTTCAGCCCATTTTCTTAATTGATCATCAGAAAGATTCCCTCTTCTTCCTGATCACTAAGTAGCCTCATTGAGAATTTAAAATGAGCCTACCAATTTTTTTCTCCCCTTCCTTTCCTGTTCCTCATTAAATTCTCTCTTCTCATCCTCTCCATCTCACTCTTCTCCAAGTGGATAATCTTTCCTTGTTCCTTTACCTCTTTCCAGCCCTCCTCCCCCAGTTGCTCCTTGCCACTTCTCTCTCTTTCTTTAAACTGCTCAAAGGGGCTGGAAGCACTGCACCAGGATTAAAACAGAGACAGACAATGAACAAAATGGTGCTAATGCCATGTGTAACAATGTCCCAACTCTGAGGGCAGGAGATTGGGGAGAGTGAGGAAGGAGGGGAGAACAGAAATGTAAAATCTTCCAAGTTGTTAATGGAGCAATTTGGATTATTAAACAGCTCTTTGGGGCTCACTTTCTAAGGTCATGACAATTTTTATAGGGATAAGTGGCCACTGGGAAACATCTAAAAGGTGACCAATCCCCAGCCTGTTGAGAACAGGGTCAGTGTTACAATGCAACATGCTATGATGGTCAGCTGACCTGATAGAATCTGTTACATTATAACCAAAGGCAACATGCCCTGGTGGTCAGCTGACCCAGTAGAAATATCAGGAGCAAATGAGGAACATTTTTGTGGCCTAGGGTGTGGCCCAAATGATTGAGTAAAGAAGGATCTTTACTAAACCTTACTTTGGATTTATTTTATTAAGTTAGCTTTTTGTTTATTATTGCTTGCCCCTGAAGGATTCTTACTATTGGATGAAGAGTTGGCAGTGTGAAAAAGTGTTTATTTCATGGGAAAAGTGGGATTTCGGAAGAAAACCTATTGCAGAGCAATGAAATATTAATAACTAACATTCTCCCTACCATATCCCAGGTTCCACCTCTGCCTCTTGTCCTGGTCAATTTGATGATTCTCATGGTTTTATTTTTTTTTCTCTTCAATCTTGCACAAATGGCAGCCGTAGCAATGGCTATTGAGATGGACCAGAACATGGCCTACTTCTCTGGTGAACAGGGCTTGGTTCAGGTTAGAATATGGGCAAAAGTATTGGCTGTGCTCAAATTTATGAGAGGCTGGAAGGACACCCAGGAGACCATTGAAGTAGTTCAGTACAGGAGCAACAGAAGGATAAATGAAGGTTTCTGCAGCAGGTGGGCTGAGGCAGGAACAGGAATGGGTAACGTTGGTGCTCTGTTGTCCTTATGAAAAGGGTATGTGGTTGTATATTTAGCTTGGGATCAAATGGAGTGTTCAGGTTGGGCACAGCCCATTTCAACCTGAGACAGGTGGAATCTTCAGCAAGAAAATAAAACACCTGATGCACACTTGTGAATAGATGTACTATACATCAGTATTTTAATTTAGCAAGCATCTACCACCATTCTGTGATAAAAGAGGTAAAGCCGTCGCCACAATCAAGAAATGTTTGCTGTATTCTTGCTGTACCATTTTAACCAACTAATGCAGAAAAAGCTGAGAGGCTATACATCATGTGAGTAGGAGTGTAATAACTGTCTCCACTCATTTTTAATTTACTAATCAGAAGTGCAATTAGTCACATCTGGATTGCTAATTCACCCGATATAACTCAGCATTGTCTGATTCTGATTACAATTCTTTTTAAAAAAAATAATTTTGATTAGCACTTAAGATCCTGTTGACCTTCTCATTGTGACAGTCTTACCCTGGGTCTTTTGATTTTGCATGTAGGAATGCAATTCCTTTCTATTTCCCTTAAAATAGTATCAAACAAAACTACGATTCTGTCCTGATATGTTTTCTAGAGATGATTCGCCTCATTTTCCTTAGAGTCTGAAAATGTTGCAACAGATTTGAGCTAGATTCATTTAACCTGATTTTGGCAAGATACAGCTCTTTAGTCTGGAAGCTGCGTCTGAGAACATGTTCACACATCAATGTTTGATGCGCAGCAAAATTTGTGAGAGGAAAACAGAATGGCAGATTATTACTGATAGCAGAAGGTCCAAACAAGTTCACTCAGTCTGCAGAATTTTAATGTATAGCATGACCACTTCTATTAATAGTTTCAATATTGCATCCATAAACTTCATTCATATTGCACAGTCCTATAGCCACTTGGTTTCACGTGTTTATCTTCCCCTGTTGACATCAACAAGATTTCATGTTCTCATGTTCATTGTTTAACATAACTATACCAAGACAATAATAAGTACATCATTAAAACAAATATGTAGTAATGAAGTTCCTGCAGGTTTGAAAAACTGTGGGTGGGATTTTTCAGCCTCGCTTGTCTTGTATCCAGAAAATCCTGCCTGAGGATTTTCCTGATGTGGAGATGCCGGAATTGGACAGGGGTAATCACAGTAAGAAGTCTCACAACACCCGGTTAAAGTCCAACAGGTTTATTTGGTAGCAAAAGCCACTAGCTTTCGGAGCACTACTCCTAAGTGGGAGTTCTATTCAGAAACAGGGCATATAAAGACACAAACTCAGTTTACAAAATAACAGTTGGAATGTGAGTCTTTACAGGTAATCAAGTCTTAAAGGTACAGATGATGTGAGTGGAGAGAGCATTAAGCACAGGTTAAAGAGATGTGTATTGTTTCCAGGCAGAATAGTTAGTGGGATTTTGCAAGCCCAGGCAAGTCGTGGGGGTTACAGATAGTGTGACATGAACCCAAGATCCCGGTTGAGACCGTCCTCGTGTGTATAGAACTTGGCTATCAGTCCCTGCTCAGCAATTTTGCGTGTCATGAAAAGCAGCCCTAGAGAACGTTTACCCGAAAATCAGAATGCCCACGACCGCTGAAGTGTTCCCCAACAGGAAGAGAATACTCTTGCCTGGTAATTGTCGAGCGGTGTTCATTCATCTGGTGTCGCAGCTTCTGCATGGTTTCCCCAATGTACCATGTCTCGGGATATAGCGGCCTCCTCAGAAGATAAACATGGGACACAGCAGATAGAGTACCCTTTGTTGTCCAGTACTTCCCCGGAGCAGAGAAGTTACGATACCTTCTCCGGAGCCTTCAACATGTCATTGATGAAGACAAACATCTCGCCAAGGCCATCCTCAGACTCCCACTTCTTGCCTTCAAACAACAGCACAATCTCAAACAGCCTTCAGAAGAACAGTGACCACACAACCCTACCACAGCAATCTCTGCAAGATGTGCCGGATCACCGACATGGATGCTATCATCTCATGTGGGAACACCATCCACCAGGTGTATGGTACAAGCTGTTGCAACTCGGCCAACGTTGTCTACCTGATATACTGCAGGAAAAGATGTTCTGAGACGTGGTACATTGGGGAGCCCATGATGATGCTATGACAATGGATGAATGAACACCACTTGACAATCACCAGGCAAGAATGTTCTCTTCCTGTTGGGGAACACTTCAGCAGTCACGGGCATTCGGCTTCTGATCCTCGGGTAAGTGTTCTCCAAGGCAACCTTCATGACACACGACAACATAGAGCCGCTGAAGAGACTGATAGCCAAGTTCCACACACGTGAGAAAGGCTTCAACCAGGATCTTGGGTTTATGCCACAGTATCTGTAACCCCCACGACTTGCCTGGGCTTGCAAAATCTCACTAACTGTCCTGTATGGAGACAATACATTTCTCCTTAACCTGTGTTTAATGCTCTCTCCACTCAAATTGTTCGTACCTTTAAGATTTGATTACCTGTAAAGACTCGCATTCCAAACATTATTTTGTAAATTGAGTTTGTCTCTTTATATGCCCTGTTTGTAAACAGAACTCCCACAGACCTGACGAAGGTGCAGCCCTCCGAAAACTAGTGGTTTTTGCTACTAAATAAACCTGTTGGACTTTAACCTAGTGACTTCTTACTGTGAGGATTTTCCAACATATCTTTTCATCGTCCCCTCTTCCACTCTGATTTCCGTGGCAGGCAGGATGGCAAAATTCCAGCCAGTTTGTAATATTATCCAGCCCATTCTCAAGAAATTATTTTGAATCTGTGTGGCTAATACATTTCCCGTAAAAAATCTTTTTGATGGTGACTAAAAATAGATTTGAAGGTTTCTGAAACATTGCTAACAATTCCTGGGAATGCAATTGGTATTTCAGAACATTTATGTTACTATTTTCCTCTTCCTTATTTTCTGATTGTACAGACCACCTGCAGTTGAATGGGAAAGACTTAGTCCTCAGCTTTTGTCGTTGCTGGTATATCACATTGCAAGAACAAACTGAGTTACTTGTTACTTTTTTTTAACAAGTGCGTTTGCTTAACATAACAGTGCATGAATACATTAGACCCAGTATGGTAAAGGATGCTTAGTGGCCCACTTGAAGAATTTAAGATTGTGAATTTAGTTTCTATCAGGATGTCCATTTTCTTTCCCGAATCACTTCAAAGCGAGCTCAAAAATTAACTTTTCAACCTTCATTGAGAGATGTTTTGATAGGAATATTAATTTTGCCTCAGAGCCCAAGATGTATTAATTGAGAAGTAAAGGTTGCCTGAGGGATGGATGTACAGATATAATTCACAGATAATTATGAACAGGGGGGGTGGTTTGGAGGAAGAGGAACGAGAGAGAGAGAAAGGTTTATGGAGGTTATTGTTACAAAATCAGCTTGGAGGCTCACACCTGGGATTGTGAATCAGATGAACAATGCAGAATCTAAGCCATGTGTTCAGTTTTATAAAATAACTACAATTGGCGTAATCTCTACAGTGCAGAAGGAATCCATTGGCACATTGAGTCTGTACCTATCTCCAACAGAGCATCTTACCCAGGCCCCCCACTCTACCCCGTAATCCTGACCATTTACCCCACTAATCTCCCAAAACTACAAATCTTAGGACACTAAGGGACAGTTTTGCATGGCTGATCCACCTAACCTTGGAGTGTGGGAGCACGCAAAGGAAACCCACAGTGATGCAAGAACAAGCAAATTCCACACAGTCAGTGACTTGAGGCCAGAATTGAACCCAGATCCATGGCGCTGTGAGGCAGCAGTGCTAACCACAGTGCCACCTCTATATGAATGAGGTATTGGCCTGGAATTTTAAACAAATAGGATTGAAGGTAAGAGACATTCTGGTGCAGCAACCTTCATGCTGGTTCACTGCCACAATCCTGATCTCTAGCCATTTTCAATGAGGGTGGTTTGGGATCAGCTCAGCTGCTTGTATCCTTCCAGCAAGTGGTCAACTGAAGCCAACTATTGTTAATTGCTAGCAGGACCAATGTGGTAGACTCAGAATGAAAGCGGGAGAATAGGGAGTGGGTGGGGCAATATAAAGCACATCATGTGAATTGACACCCCGAGCTAATCTCAACATCTGGCTCCTGATCCTGATTGATCCACTTCAGAGAGTTCCAAATACAATAAAGGCAAAGTATGTGAAAATAAAGGTAATGTCTTAACATTGTAAAGACATGCAAAGGCAGGAACCAATTTGAAAGACTCATACAAAAGGAGAATATGTGAGAAATTCAGGCTGTAGGTGCCTGCGTGGTGCAAGTTAGACTCAGCAAGCTGCAATTACAACAGGTCAGCTGGAAACTTCATTCTTTCTTAGATGCTGTTGAGAGAATTAGAATATTGACAGGATATTATTGATTAATATTTCATAGTAATGTGCCTCTGCTATCAGAAAATGACAAATTCTTACTTAACATCCACAACAGCATAAGAAATCCTTTCATATTTTCAAATATTTAGAAATGGAGCAAAATAGAATGGAATTTTATGCCAAATGTTTTTGGGGAAAAGTGCTTACTTTTGTCAACAGAATGGAACTTAAACATTCCATTAATCAATATAATTTTATGATACTGAAAGCAAAAACTCTATAGAATATTTTTATTGTATGATGTGGAGATGATGGCATTGGACTGGGTTGAGCACAGCAGGAAGTCTCTCAACACCATGTTAAAATTCAATAAGTTTGTTTGCAATCACGAGCTTTTGGAGTGTCACTCCTTCATCACTCACTCAATGAAGGAGCAGTACTGCAAAAGTTCATGATTCCAAATAAACTTGCTGGGCTCTAACATAGTGTTGTGAGACTTCTTGCTGATTTTTATTGTAGAGGAATCTAAAAGACAAAATGAGGGCTTCTTGTATGCATCAGCTTCTGTTCTGACTAATATCATGTAATGACAGTTTCAAAGAAAGGGTTTCACCAACTTAATACCATATTTTCTTATCTGGCAGTCTATGGACGGACGAATTGAGGTTCACAGCAATGCAAGAGTTTCTTCCCTGACTCTCAAGGACATTCAGCACACAGATTCTGGTGAATACATCTGCCAAGCTAAAAATTCAATTGGCCAGGACTCGGAGTCTATGTACCTGGAAGTTCAGTGTAAGTTGGAATTTAATGCACTTTGAATTTCACTTTGCTAGTCTTTGTTTCCAGTAGTTATTCAGGAGTTGAATTAGCACTGAACAAGAGAGTGACACTAAACCAATTCCCATACAACACAAGAGCAATTCAATGTGTTATTACTCTTTTTTTTTTACCTTTCGCAAGTACACTATGGCTTATAAAAGCTGTTTTTTGTTATTGATTTACTGGTCAAAAATCTATTCCCAATTTCTTTTCCAATTCATGCACACTCACTGAAGCAGTTTGTTTGTGCTAGAGATCAAATCAATTCTACAAAAGAGACATGCTGTGGATGTTGGAAATTTTATTAAAAAAGACAAAATGTTGGAAATGCACAACACATCTGGAAGCATCTATGAAGAGAGAAACAGAGTTAACGTTTCATTACTGAAAAAGGCCCTTCATCCTATTGTGCCTGTGCCAGCCATCAAACACCTTATCTGTTCTAATCCCATTTTCCAGCACGTGGTCCGTAGCCTTGTATGCTGTCTGACCTTTCATGAGCATTGGCCCAGATAGGTTTCATGTGGGTTCTGTAAATGCCACTCTTTAATTGTGAACAATTGTGAGCAGTGGTTGTGAGCAGTCTGAGCGATTACCCTTCAGCAAAGTGGCTCAGATTTGAACAAAGAACAAAACAGCACGGGAAACAGGCCCTTCGGCCCAATGAGTTCACGCCGCCACCCCAATGTTCCACCTCTACCTGTGATCCCTGTCTATGTTTATAGATCTATGGATTAAAAACCAAATTTGAGACAATTTAGGGAGACTCTGATTATCTCCTGAGACAGACAGCCAATCCTACTGCCATTGCATCTGACCCTTATGGACCCTTCTTCTTCAGACTGTGCAAGACCCCACAGCAGCACCTGGTCTTTACCTGGGGATGGTGGAACGTTGGGGCCTTCTCCATGGTGCAGGAGCTGCCAGCTTCTGATTGGCCGACAGGTCTTTGTGTGCGTTACCTCATTTTCTGGGGTTGCTTGTTTGCTTAACTGCCTGTTGGGCAGAAGGTGTGATGGGCCTTCCCCTCCAGAGACTGCACTGGTATATTGTCATTTTTCATGGAATACACCCATTGATTCCACCCTCACTCATCAGACAGGTCAGCCACGCAACAACTTCACTTTTGACTACATTCTCGGGGAGCAGTTTCTCTGGCCTCCAAAAGGAATGTTTTATTTTAAAAGAAAATTCCACCTACCTGGCTTGACAATTGCAGGAACTGCTGAAGAACCCTGAGTAGGAAGGTCTGAAACTTTTAGGCCGCAACAACATTGTGAAGGGATCAGTTTATATGTTTAAGGAGCTGAATGCTGACTTTAGGCACATACACAAGACATCTGACAGTAGTCCAACATTTTTACAATGAGATTCACGATTGCAAAGAGAGGGCATAGGCCATTCCACAGCTTTGCACCCACTGAATAAAAATGTACAATTTCCTGTCCTATCAGCTGTCATAAAGTTCAGTTTAAAATTTGAACTTTCTTAAATTTCAACAAAGCAAATTCCTAATTATTAGCACAGAATTTAGAGTGACCACAGGTTCATAAAAAGCAAGTATAATAGCAGACTCGATGGGCCAAATGGCTTAATTCAGCTCCTATGTCTTATGAATTTATAGTATGCTATATCAGTAAGGGCACCTTAGACTGCTGCACCATATTTCCAGAGTAATGAAGTTACTCTGTAGCAGATTTCTTTTTAATCCTCTGATTGTTCCACTTTTCATGTTTAGTTACTTAAAACCATCAAGTATGTCTAGATTTCTCCCTTTCATTCAGTTGGATCTTATAAATAATGCCCAACGTAACATTTTAAAGGAAACAATGCATTTTTATTGCCTTATTCTTCTTTACAGACACAAATCAATGTTGTCATACTTTACCAAAGTAGCTGAAATAATGCATGAATGAGAACATCTGGAATTTATTATTGGCAAACTACAATGTGAATCTAATTACTTATGTTCTAATTTATCAGCACAAAGAAAACTTTGTGGCATAACTGTAATTAAGCAAAGCATTATAATTATTACTAATGAAGTTTCAAATTTTATTTGATTTCACAAGCATTAGTTTGAATACAATTACTTTGGATATCGATGTAATTACTGACCTTTGTGGTTGAACACCGACGATGAATTTTGCTTGGGTACCAGAGGGAAGGATTTGTAATAGTTTGCATGAATTATCTAGGAGATGATTCTTTGGAATTATTTCATGTTTTTGTTAATCAATCAATGTGGTAACATTAGCCCACAGTTGAATGGAACTATCCAGTATTACATTCCTGTTCCAACTTGATTAAGCAGAACACAGCCTTTTTTTACATTCACAAAGTTCAGCTGGCAACCAGAAGGTTTGCATTGTGGTAAACCAAAGAATGATAAAATCTGCCTTCAGGGTGTCTCCCCATTGTGTGCCTGGATGCTCTTTCATACAATATCCATGTATCCTGCTATTCTTCTGTAGGATTCAGAGCACATTTCTGGATTGAGATGCTGTCTCCAAACCAAATGGTCAATTGTTGTGTGTTGTCTGCTTTGGAGCGTAGTTCCTAATTTTGGACAGTTGCCACTTGACATCTATAACGTACATTGTATGTACATAAGATGGATCATGCCTCAATGTGAGGGAGCTTTTGAAAACAGCTGTGGCCTTCTCATGCATAGACACCATCTCTGCAAGCTTTGGTGTCAAAACTTGAGTAGACTTGACTACAACAAAATTGTCATCAACTTAACAAGCGTGCTTGCGATCTGTTTTAAGATTTGCTTTGATTAATTGAGCAGACATATTTTTGCCCAACATTGTCATCATTTCTTGAAGGTGCATATTTTTTAAAAATGAATCTGACTTAGACTATAAACTCAAAAACACTTTATCACATTTAATAGCGTCAATTAATTGTGTGGGTTACTTTGTGAGCTAATTTGTATGATTCAATTAAATTTTGTTTAGAAGGCAAACTTGGGCTCCTTGATGAAATGTGAATGGCACTTTTAAGATTTGGCTGTTTAAAGTGCTTATATGTTGGCAAGTATCACCGGCCCATACCATTAGCATGAGTAGCATTTCATTTTCAGTGACACTTGAAGGAAACATTTTTTACCTAATACTGAACTAATCACGAAAATAAGTTAATCATTGTTATTATTGCTCCTTCTCATTACTGACACTACATAAGTGGATAAATGCAGTTCACTCAACACTTGGAAGTTATACACCATTCAGGATACAGCAGCCCACTTAATTGGCACCCTTTTCACAAAGGTTCATTCCTTCCACCACTAACAGATAGTGAGTGCCATGGCAGGTGCTCACCAAGGCTCCTTAGTCTATACTTTCTAAACCTATGACCACTACCTTCTAGAAGGACAGGGGCAGCAGATACTTGGGGACACCACCACCTTAATTTTCCCCTCCAAGTCACTCACCATTTGAATTGGGTATATATCGCCATTCCTTCACTGTCTCTGGGTCAGAATCATACCACTCTCACTCCTAACAGCACAGGTGCCTGTACCTTAACCACAGGGACCGAAGCGGTTCAAGAAGTCAGCTCACCACAACTTTCAGATGGGAGTTAGGTATCGGCAATAAGTGCTGGCCTGCCCAACTATGCCCACATCCTATAAAATTTGTAAACTGGCAGCATTCAGATTCTATTAATTAAAAAATAACTCTTATCATGTATATCACAGTTATGTATATGTAAGAGGTCATTGGTCGCAAGTTACATGACACTATTTTGGGTAGTTGCTCTGCCTTATGAACTGCGAAAACAAATGCTTGATTAGAATTCCTGCTGCTCTTTCCATTACATTATCAATAATCTATTTTATGTTTAATTTTTAACGTTATCGTTGTGCAGCAGGAATGCTCAGCGTAGCTGATATGATGTGGATTAGAGGTTAATAATAATAAGCACACCTCGACTATATAGGAGGTGGAGATAAGTTGTATTGGAAAATGGAATTAGTTTGTGCAATAGTGGAGTTCTGAAAAATAAGTTATAGGTCATTGTATTATCAGTGACAATTAACTTTAAAGAATACTACTCATGTGCAACTGTACAACTTGTGACAAATTTTATAAATTACTTTGTAACAATAGCCTGTGTATCAGAATTGCAACCCAAATCACAAAGGTTATCACATGATGTATTTTGGCCAGCTTTGTCCCATTTAACAGCTTTATGCTTTCTGGTTTCTAATATTGATTCTTTTGGAATGCTGCATGTCGCAAGGTCACTATGTGTATAAAAACTATCTTAAAATTTTGCCACTGATACAGCAAATCAACCAGGCCAATGAGAGTCTTGTGGTCAAAAAACTAGAGGGAAACTTCTTATCAGTTCCATGGCGGAGGTCCAATGGAATGAAGTATCTTTCAGACATTTAAATGATCACTATCAGGTCTTCCCTGTCATTAAGCCCCCAGCAATAGACAGCTCCGATTACTGGCCAGTCAGAGAGCAGCAACTGTCCTTTGTTGCCAATGCCAGTAAGAATGGAGGCAGCTGGTGGCAATGCACCCAATAAAGGTCCAGAATGACTGTGGGGTGCCAGACCTAAAATGATTGAAGATAGGATTGGGTCACACAATAAGAATTGTGGGGTTTGCTGGTGGCAGGGGCTGGAGGGAAGGATAGGAGGCTGGCTTCCATTATCACCCCCTCCAAAATTCTTGATACTAGTTCCTTCACTTGCCCCTTAGTGTCATGAGGACTAGCAGAGTAAATATGTGAAATTACCGGGATAGGGTCTGAGTGTAATTGATGTTTTGATGGGCTGAATAGCCCCCTTCTGTACTATAGAAATTTTGATTGTAATCAGGCTGATTACCTGATCAGAAGGGAATCCCAGGAGGCCACTATTAACCCAATTCCATTTCTCTGAACTTGTTACATCAATGAAGCTTTACTTCTCTAGTATCACCATAAGAAAGCTGTTCAACGCCCTTCAATAGTTGAAACTGTGGGGCAGGCTTGATGGCACATTTTGCATTCTGTGGCTGGAGCATCATGACCAGGCACTTCCAGCACCCCCACCCCACTTCAGCCTTAGCTATGGTAGGAAGTAACTGGTCACCTCCTGAGAAAAACAAAAGAATGGATAAAGCCAGGAACAACAATGGAAATTCCTTTTCAACCCCAGTTTTAAATTAACAAAAAGCATTCTAGGAGATTCCAATGACCATGCATATGTTATCTGCAAATCTGTACAACCATATGATTCTATCTTTACCCCGGTCAGAAACCAGCCTAGCTCCCTCTTAAATGCACACCATTAAACTTACCACACCAGTTACTGATACATTCTGGATGTTCACTACTCTGGAAAAAGAAGAACCACTGAACAACCAGTCTATGCCTACACGCAAAACTCAGTCACACACCTCACCAAGCAGATAAACTGGGACAAATTAGCAATAGATGCATCATACAGCCCTTTTCTATGCTGCATCAGTGACTAAACTTCAAAAAGACTTCATTTACCATAAAGCATCTTGTGATGTCCTGATGTTGCAAAAGGTGCTATGTAAATGTAAGTTTTTCTTGCAGTCTGTCTTCCATGCTCAGGGTGAATCTTATGGCCGTTGAAGCTGGTAGGATTTTCTGGTCCCGTCACAGTTAATGGAAATTTGGTTGGATGCCAAATTTATTGTTGTAAAATCACACCCTTTGTGTTTCTTTCATTGGCTGGGATTTTACAGCCCCACCAGGGTGGAAATTGCCATGAGTGGTGGGCAGTGGGCCAGCCAAAATGCCCATCTCAGCAGGACTGGAAGATTCCAGCAGTAGGCAGAACCCGAAAATCCCGGCCAAGATTTTTATAAATCTCCAGGTTTGTGACACGCCAAAGTTACCAGATCCAGCTACTTACCTGAGTATCCAAAGCTCTTTTAAACTAGAAATCGTTTTGTACAATTTTCCCAATGCCACCATATCATCAGTTCATTGTTGATGCTGTGAATTCCTATCCTAACCTGGAAAGGTATGCCAAAGGAAAAGGTGAGGGTACTGATGACATTGACTGTTGTATGTTAACTGCAAATCATTTTATAGACGTCTCCAGCTGGTTCCAACTGGCGTCCAAGGGCTGGGCCACTCTTAACTTTGTCTAAATTCTTTAAACTAATTTCCATATGTCATCTTAAGGACAACCAAGAGGACCATCCAGAAGATGGTAGGTTAATGTGCGTATGAGGCAGGCACCGACTCTGTGGATCATCATCAAAATTTCAGACTCTCCATCACCCATTCCAAACCAGAGTAGAAAATAAGCTTCATAATTTTTTTTCTACTATAAATGATAGGAAATGAAAAGTTTCAAGTGTTTTTAGAAATCTTACCACATTGTGTTCCCCTTATTCTCAGATGCACCAAAGCTGCAAGGCACAGTGACTGTTTACACCTGGGAGGGAAACCCTGTAAATATCACCTGTGAGGTTCTTGCACATCCACATGCTGTTGTAACCTGGTTTAGAGATGGACAGCAGTTACCGAGCTCTAACTATAGCAGTATAAAGATCTATAACACGCGATCCACCAACTACCTTCAGGTGAGACAATTAAAATGCAAAATTTTCAAAGTGCATGTGATACTTCTGGCTGCCAGGATAAATTGAGAAGGCAGAGTATTCTGCGGACTTCTAAAGGTTATTTTGGAGAACTCCATCAACAACAAAATGTAGTTACTGGATATGGGCTTAATATTCAAAATTAATGGAAAAGATTTTATAACTTTAGATATACCAGTTTTTTTTTGTAGATGCTTCATGGAAAATTGTTCTTAAAGAAAGCTTTTTTAAAAATTATTTGTGGTTTGTGATGTAAGCTGAACTTCACTCATTTCTAAGAAAATCAGGGACAAGAATTTTTGAGATAATCCTTTGCCGGTTTGATAATATTTATGAAATGCTGGCTCAATCTATTACTTTGCTGAAATGGAGGAAGACATGAAGCAGTAGCATACTGGTGTTGTTGCTGAATTGGCAATCCAGATACCTAGGGTAATGCTCTGGGGACTTGATTTCAAATGCTACCATGGTGGATGGTGCAATTTGAATTCAGTAAAAATCTGGAATTAAAAGTCAAATCCTGACCATGGAACTTTTGTTGATTGAAAAACCCATCTGATTCATTAATGTCTTTTTTGAGGAATGAAATCTGTGGTTTTTATCTCGGTCTGGCCTACATATGACTCCAGTTCCAATGTAGTTGACTCTGAAATGCCCTCAGGGATGGGCAATAAATGCTGGCCAAGCCAGTTGGATGCCGACATCCCCTGATAAACAAAAAAAAACTCATATCATTAGTGGAATATGACAGTGCCATTGTATAATCAGCTCGAAATTCAATAAGATGCAAAACAGGGAGGATGTTCCCAATGGTGGGGGAGTCCAGAACCAGAGGTCACAGTCTGAGGATTCAGGGTAGACCATTTAGAACAAAGGTGAGGAGACATTTCTTCACCCAAAGAGTGGTGAATCTGTGGAAATCATTACCACAGGAAGTAGTTGTTTCCTAAAATTTGTATGTATTCAAGAGATGGCTGGATATAGCACTTGGGGTGAATGGGATCAAAGGTTATGGGGGAAAAAGCAGGATTAGGCTATTGAGTTGGATGATCAGCCTTGATTGTAATGAATGGTGGAGCAGGCTCAAAGGGTCAAATGGTCTCCTTCTACTGCCTTCTTCTATGTTTCTATGTTTATTGCCAACATTCACTTTCTAGCAACATTTTCACTATTTCCCCTATCCATAAACTCAATTAAGACCTGTAAATTACGGAGAGTCAGCAAGTCCTGGTACACATTCCGGGCATGATCTAAGCTCGTTACTGGGCTTTAGATACCTGATTCAGAATGTGACTCAACAACAACTAGTGGAACTGCAAGTGCATGGCCAGCCTTAGTTGGAATGAGCTCATCAATGGCTAAACAACCCAATGGCATTCCATAGACATGCAGAGAAAAAATGTCATCTGGGCAAGGTATTGGGAACTATCATTGTCTGAGAAATTGAACAACCATCCCCTGACCGATGCAGGCTTTCAGGGCTAGAGGAATAGGCAGAGAAAATTGAAGATTTGAAGAGCTCTGCGATAATTATAATAAAGTTTGTGTTTAATTATTGATGTGTGGCTGCATTCCCTTCGTCTAGGTCACCCCTGATTCAGAAAATGATTTTGGTCCCTACAACTGTACAGCAAGCAACCGTATCGGTGTGGAATCTAAAGAGTTTATCCTAGTGCAAGCTGGTAGGTACTGGTTTTGTAGCCTTATTTTATTCAGAGAAAGTTCAATTGCCCAAACACGTGATTACTGCCATTCTTCACCACAACTGGAGTAAAATATAAATGGTGTATAACCTGAATTTGTGGGCGTTTTGTATAAAGTGCATTTTGCAGAGTAGTTATCATTGACACATTGAACCTTCTTTCAGAACATGTAGTGCAAATGATTTGCAATTAACAATGTCTATGGAAACTGGACAATATTACATTGATTCAAAGTTGTATCATTCTGGGGACTGTCCAGTTTAGAAGAAAACAGGGAATAGCAATAAACTGTTTGAACTTAACAGGCTGTGACGAGTGGGTTGCCACAAGGATCAGTGCTTAAGGCTTCACCTATTCACAATCTATTTCAATTATTTGGATGCAGAGATTAAATCTAATATTTTCAAGTTTTTTGATGATACAAAACACGACTGCAAGGTGTGAGAAAGATGCAAAGCAGCTTCAAGGGGATTTAGACAGGATTAGTCAGTGAACAGTTGGAATATAATGTGGAAACATGTGAAGTTATCCGCTTTGATGGGAAAAATAGAAATGCAGAATATTTGAGAGAGTTTTGATCACTGAAGTAATGTGGGTGACCTTGATCGTGAATCACTGAAAGCTAACATGCAGTTATGCCAAGCAATTCCGAAGGTAAATAGTATGTTGGTCTTTATTGCAAGAGGATTTTGAGTGCAGGAGCAAGAATGTTGCTGCAATTGCATAGAACCTCGATGAAGCTGCACCTAGAATATTGTGTACGAAGAGCATACTGCCAGAGAATGAGTGCAACAAAGGTTCACCAGACTGATTTCTGGGATGGCAGTATTGCTGTATGAGGAGACGTCAAAGAGATTGGATCTATATTCTCTCGAATTTGGAAGAATAAGAGGTCTCATTAAAGCAAACAAACTTCTTCTCGGAATTAGCAAGGTAGATTCAAAAAGATGTTTCTTCTGGCTTGGAAGAATCTTGAATCAATGGACACGACCTCAGAAAAAGAGATAGACCACTTAGGACTGAGTTAAGAAGAAACTTTTCACTGAGGGTAGAAAATCTTTGGAATTCTGATTCAAGTTGTTATAAATTTGATGCTATCCCAAGAGAACAAAGGTACAGATTCGTCACTCCGCCCCAACCCCCAAAAAAAAGGAAACCAGTTTTATATATACTTAAGAATAAGATCCTAACCTTCCTCCAATTAATAGCAGCTGCTTTTACTTACAACTAGAGCATGCAATTCATTGTGACATGATTGCAACACTAACAGAGAGTTGTGGAGGCCCAGTCATTGAGTGTGTTCAAGGCAGAGACCAATATATTGCCACATAAAGATATCATGGGATATGGGTGTGTGTGGCAAAAATGGTGTTGAGGATAAGATCAGCCATATTTGACAGAACATGCTCGAGGGGCTGAATTACCTACTTCTATTACCTGTGTTTAGTGAGGTGAACTTTTATGCTGGCTGTGCAGATTCTCTTTAATGAGCTCTCTAAAATCATCATTCAGCCACCAAACACAGAACATAATTTGGCATCTTTCAGCACCGAAAAATATGAAATCATTGATGATTGTTGTAAAATCTCATCTGGTTCACTGGGGCCACTGTCTGACTCCAGACACTGAAGTCTGGACTCTTCAGACTGCAGACACTGGAGTCTGGCTGACATGCGACTGCAGAGCCACAGCAATGTGGTTGACTCTCAGCTGCTGTCTGAAATGGCCTGGCAAGCCACTCAGTACAAAGGCAACTAGGGAATGGGCAAAAATGCTGGCCAGCCAGCGACGTCCACGTCCTTCGAATAAGTTTTAAAACATTATGAATGGCATTTGAAGAGATTAATTAAGTGGGAAAAAGTTATACCAGTTGAAAACATTTTTTCTGAGTCAGGCAGAGGAGAAAGTGCTTTGCATTGCCTCTATCTCATATTTTTAATAGAACACCTGGCTGCTGACACCAAATGATGAAGTAACTCCCAATATTGGCACACAATTCAATTTAAAAATGCACTTGCTGTAAGTGCAAACTGATAGCTTCCGAGGATGGGAGATGTGCTCATTTTGTTCACATTCACATTTTGGCAAGTGTGAAAGATTATTACGCAGGAAGCGTGGGAGAAAAGTAAAAGCATTCATCCCATCAAGTGTTCTCCTTTAACAAGCCATGTCTAATGCTTACTCTTATGCTTCCCTCACCACTCACTTAGTTTCTTGGCAGCATTAAATAATCACAGGTAGAACTCCCAAGGAAATTATAATTTTTTTATTTCTCTGTCTCACCCATCTGAAGATAGGTGAGTGGAAGTACTGTGACACCCATCTTAAAATTGCATTCTACATGGTTCATTCTTCACTGGCTGTATCCAATATAGGTAATTATTGTTGTCTCAGCAGAACAGGAAACACATTTCTCCATCATTGTCAGTTGTTACTGCATTTTTAACCAAATTTTATCCATCAGCTTCTTAAAGTATTGACCTGCGGATATCCGTCCTGCAGGTGTACTGATTTGGTTGAAGAGAAATGTTTAATAATTGCACTTCTTGAAGTTCATTTTGTGCTCCTGTCACTTTGTGAAGCAGACAATATTGAAGAGGATTTAAATGGTTCAGCTTGAAAATGACAAAAGCCTGGATGAGGATACCAGTAGGAGATTTATTGAGGCAGTGTCTAGAGACAGAGGGTGTTACAAAGGTGGGAGTAAGTGGGATGCAAGGCTGGATATTTAGCTCCAAATCAAATATGACACCAAGAATGAAATTAGTGGTGAGGGATAGAATTTGATGTTAGTGCCATGGATTTTCATTCTTCTTAAGGTTCCACTGGAGAAAAATTGCAGTTTAGCTAGGCTAACAGCACAAACAATGGAAGAGGCACAACAGTTGGGTTAGGAAAAGCAGAATGTTGTCAACATGCATGTGGAACCTAATGCCATATCTTTGGATGATGTTGTCATGGGGCAACATGTAAATGAGAACTGCTCAGTGAGGGGCAAAAGCGGATCCTGGTCAGACCCTGACTGGGATAGAAACAGATCTTTTCTATGACTGGGTAGGTTAGAATGAAGCAAGACTGGGGCAGTCCCTCTCATTTGGACAGTGAAGGAGGTGTAAATTTAAAAGGGAGAGGGGAGGTCAATACCTGAAAAGAGGTTACCATTGATAATATAAAGTAGTATGGATGACAAGAAGGGATGCTGGATGGTCATTGGTTAATGTGCAGAATAGAGTCTTTGGAGTAACTGATGCCTCTTGAGCAAACTGAGGTCAAAGAGGGCATGGCAGGAGGAAGGAGAAAAATTGGAGAAATATGCGGGGTCAAGCCTAGTGCAACTTGGAACCTTGAGAGATGCTTTTTTTGGTAATAAGAGGGGGAGATGCAGTAAAGGCAGAACAACCTTAAGGCAAACAGGTTGATGAGCTCCTCTCACTTAAGAGTGAAACAGAGATAAGGGTTTAAGGAATCAGATAGGGGAGTGGCAAAAAGAAGTCAGGGGTTGAATTCGCATTTCGGCATGATTCTAAAGTGGAGGGCACTTTTGAGCAAGGTGAATACGATCCAATTATGTTTGACATGGTCCGACCAAGTCTAATGCCAAATATCTAAACTCACATTGTATAATCCACTTCTGAGAATGGGTTTGTACTAAATAGTAACATATCAGCAACTTTGTTATTAACTGATGGCAAAAGTCAAAAACGAGAAAGAAAAAGATCTTTTAGAACTAAGAGAGGTGGGTAATAGGGGTCTTTAGTCATACAGTGCTCAAAATTACATGCGTGGAAAATGTTAAGTGGAACAAAATGCAACATGAGTTTTTTGTGGTGTAGGAATCCAGTCTACTAGATTGAAATTATGTGTGACCATCAAATAATTGCCCAGAAGAACAGCTCTTCTCTGCAATGGAGAGCTTATGCATTGTATGCTGAATTAACGGATACAAGTTTTCTAAACATTTAGGGTCACATTCAGGTTGGTTTAAATTTTAAAGGCTGATAAGGTGCATCTGCAGTAGGTGAAAGTTCATTTAGGCTGGCGCAGCAGAGATTTTTAAGGATGTTTATTGTCAGTGAAAATGCCTTGTATGCAATGCTTAGTTCAAATGTTGCTGTCATTACAATGCTGTAGAGCCCATATTTATGCTTGTGGGACATTTGATACAATACACAAGTGCTGCTAAGTAAACAGATGTGCTAAATCACAGCAGGGAAAAAAAATTGCTTTGAGTAGTAAGATCAGCAAAGCTTAACTTTTGCAAGCACTGTCAATAAATGCACCATTACTTGATGTTCAGTATCTTGTGCTGGAGCTAATAAAACAGTAATATTTATGTCTGCCATCTTCAGATTTCTATGTGAAAATTTCTTGATCTTACCTTGAGTGAATGAAAATAGTTAAGGTATATGCTCAAATGAGTAACTATTTTGGCAGTAACAAATGTCGAGGAATAGATTTCTTTTTGTTTGGGTAGAAAGTGGTTTCACCATTTTAGCACTCATGCTGTCTATTGCAGAAATTAGTTAATGGAAGAAAATGTACCATTGTTCTTTAAAAAATTAGATAGGTCCTTTAAAAGTATTTGGCAAAATTACAACACATTATCCTGTAGAATAAGTGATTTCCTAATGGTTATCATTCACTTTGCATTGCCATATCTTCAACTTGGAAGACAGTGTAAAGCAGTGGAAATATCCGTAGGCTGATTAATAGTCTCATGGGCCAAGATGTGAATGCTTCTTCCATGGTTATAACCAACTTTTTATCAGCCCATTAGATGATTAGCCCCACATGGCAAATGGGCTTTATGGGAGAGGATGGCACTCCCATTCAGTAGTCTTATGAACCTCTCTGGATGTCAATGCAGAGTTACTTGGTGAGATTATTTGGAGTGAAGTCTGAATCTTTTACCTTCTAATGGAAAGGTAAGAATGCTGTCAGCAAAACTAAACTCTCGCTCCAAAAGCAAGACAGGTATTTTAGATGTTGAGCAAAATTCAAATAATACTATCATTTTTTTCCCATTTCATCACAAGGCTTTGTTTCTTCATCATAAAACTTGGTTTACATCCTTTAGCAACAAACACAAAGCCATTAAATACTAGGTGATATTAAAAGCTAATTGCAAAATTAATTTGTTATTTATTTAATCAAAGCATATCTTCTGTTTTTACCAATAGAAAGGAGGGAACTCTACATGAGTAATGTGCTTTTTCCAAATATTGGAAATACAAACTTGTGGGGTGTGCCAGGTTTTCAGAAACTCTGGTCATTAAAACAAGTTTTTTTTATAATCTTTCTTGTTCCAGAGACCCCATCTGCTCCAACAGTTCTGGATACCATACCCTATTCCAGCACTGTGCAGGTCAAGATAGAAGAGCCAGAATCAACTGGTGGTGTACCAATTCTGAGATACTTGGTGGAATGGAGAAAGAGGGATATGATGGAATGGTTCACCAAGCATGCTGATGTGAGGGAAGGTAAGTTGCAAAAGATAACAGCAACATGGGAGAGATGAACAGTGAATTGTACACAGCAGAGGTGTTTAAAAGTGATTCTATTGGTACCAATCAGTTTATAACTGAGACCAAGAAATTAAATGGCACCATGCATGTTTTTGGACCCTGATTAGATTTCTAAATAGTGTGGGCCTATATCCTTGTAGTTTAAAAGAGTGAGGGGTGACCTTATTCAAGCATGTAAGATCCTGATGGAACTTGACAAGGTAGTTGGTGAAATGTGTTCACGAGTGGAAGAGTCTCAAACAAAGAGACACAGCTACAAGATAAAGGGCCAGTCATTTAAAACTGAAATGCATCAAAAATTCTTCTTGCAGAGGGTATTGAGTCTTTGGAATTTTCTGCTCCAAAGTGTGCTGGGGTTTGGATCATTAAAAATATTCAGAGTGGCAGTGGATAAATATTTGATAGATTGAGGAATAAAGGATTATGCAGCAATGGCATAGAATAGGAACTGAGACCAACATAGGTCAACCATGATCATGTTAAATAGAGGGACAGGCTTAAAGGACTTCGTGACCAATTCCCCTGCTTTTATTTATTATGTTCCCAGCCTCCAATGTAGTAAGCAAGTATTCGATCTTTTCACATATTTCAGTTGATATTTGATTGTCCAGAATGTAGCCAGTACAGAAATAAGTCATCACTACCCATCCTTCCTGATCCCAGTCACACCCAGTGTTCCTGATACCGGCCACTGCTGCCCTTCCTCCCCAGTTGTATTTAACTTAACTATGTTAGGGATTATGAGAAAAGGATGTGGAGCAGAGTTCTCCCATGTAAAATTTCTAAGAGTCATAATGGTGCATTTAATGGAATGATCCATGCTGGTCTCTCAGCTGCGCTATGCATTGCAATCCTCCCACACTTAGTAACATTTTTGAAGAATTGCATATCAGTACTGGTGGGGGAGCAGGGCCTCAATAGGCCAGTGAGCCTCCAGGGTGATCATCACATTGGGTCTCTGCTAATGATTCTTGCTCTTACTGTGCCACGTCCGAAGATCAGTGAATTCTGGGACTTGAATGAACATAAAACCTTACAGCGCAGTACAGACCCTTCGGCCCTCGATGTTTTACTCACCTGTAAAACCAATCTAAAGCCCATTTAACCTACGCTATTCCAATATCATCCATATGTTTATCCAATGCCCGTTTAAATTCCGTTAATGTTGGCGAATCCACTGCTTTTGCAGGCAGGGCATTCCATGCCATTACTACTCTCTGAGTAAAGACTTATCTCTGATGTCTATCCTATAACTATCACCTCTCAATTTCCCCTTGTGCTAGCCATCTCCATCCGAGGAAAAAGGTTCACACTGTCCACCCTATCTAATTCTCTGATCATCTTATATGACTCAATTAAGTCACCTCTTAACTTTCTTCTCTCTAACGAAAACAGCCTCAAGTCCCTCAAGCTTTCCTCATAAGACCTCCCCATCATACCAGGCCAGAACCTGGTAAATCTCCTTTGCACCCTTTCCAATGCTTCCATATCCTTCCCAGAATGCGGAGATCAGAAATGTACGCAATATTCCAAGTGTGGCCGCTCCAGAGTTTTATACAGCTGCAACATGACCTCTTGGCTCTGAAACTCAATCCCTCTACCAATAAAAGCTAACACTCCGTATGCCTTCTTAACAACACCATCAAACTGGGTGCCAACTTTCAGGGATCTATGGACACCGAGATCTCTCTGCTCAACCACCCTACCAAGTAACTTACGATTAGTCCAGTAGTCTGTATACCTGTTACTCCTTCCAAAGTGAATCACTTCACACTTTTCCATATTAAACTCCATTTGCCACCTCTCAGCCAAAAATGTGATTAAATGTGGGAGGATTGCAATGCAGAGCGCAACTGGGTTATGCATACTTAAATGCTGCTTTAAAATGCCAATCGGTTTCACGTGCAATTCACACATTATGACAGGAGCTGGAGAATCATAAACTATTTCGCATTGGTGCAAAACAGATTTTTAGGATCCACACACTATTTTCTGGGACCAACTTGACCTGCTAATGGTGCAGCGAGGTAAGAGAATCACCTTCATGGTTGGTACATGTAGATTGAAACCGAAAGCATGGTATATTCCAGGGGCTTTTGCCCACAGAGCAGAAAATGAAACTGAACAAGAGCCTGTGAAACCACCCATGACATTGCCTTCAAATCATGTGAATGGCTTCTAAATCAAACAATGATGCAACCACTTAAATATATAACGTCAGACATGTGCCCTTCCTCCATTACCCACTCCCCCTTTATGGACATTGGCTGGAGTTGCTGCTTACGTTGAGGTGATTCAAACTTGAATCCTCTTCTCGCATGAGGCATCTGTAAATGCCCATTAGGTATCTCACTACCTCAATAATGATAAGGCCTGAGCCACAATTTTTGTATACACCTAGGTTGTCTCCATTCGTGGACAGGGATTGTTCCCTTGCTCCCTGTGTGCCTGTTTTTGGAGACATTGTGAAATATTTGCGTCCTAGGTAGCCATTATTCTTGGGTGAGCTTTCACATCATGTTAGAAATCTATTCAGTCATCTGGAACATCAAAACCAAGCTGATCTGGTCCCTATCATGTACACTTCCAACAGAAATTTTCTGGAAAAGGTACAAGAACATTGATAAATTTTTCCATTGCTACTTGGAGAATAGTAACACTACATGTAATATCATCTGTCATCTCAATTGAGATGGGCAAGCTCAGTGTAGACCAGGCATCATCTTGATATTATGTTCAACTGTTGTCTGGAGTAATTGTCTGAATTTCTTTGAGGAACTGCAAAATATCTTTTGAACAGCAAATTATATTGATATACTCTTATATCAAAAAAAATTGATACTGCATGTTGAGACATATTTATGCTAGTTAGTTTTATTATCATTAACAATTGATTGTATGCAGAAGTAATAAGCTCAGAGGATGCCATGAACTAGGTCTTGACCTCCATAAATGAAAGGTGTCTAATGAGTCAATGTTATCATCCATGCCCTGCTGTTTGAATTAAGTATCCAATTTGTATTTAACTCTTGTGCTTATACATAGGTATGGATATGAATTTAAAAAAAAAAATAGGTGTGGTATGTGCTCAGAAAATGTGCATAATTATTGACACTTTGAGATAATTGTGTATAAATGATTAAATAGAAAATATATGCACCTAATGGTGTTGATTCTTATACTAAAATCAGAACACTTGATAGCTTAAGTGTTAAGTGATAGCTTAAGATAGTTTGAAGCATTGGCACAAAAATAATTATACTTGATAGAAAACAGAAGAAATAGTGAGGATGGTTATGTAGCTGCGCAGAAACATACCAGCATCATAATTCCAGAGAGTTATGAAGATGATGTCCTTTTTGGCATTGAATGTTAATACCCTAAAGACTCAAAGAAGAAAGCAAATTACATCAAGGAAACTTAGATTGGATTCCAGTCCAGATAATCCTCATTACAAAGCTTTCCGTTAAAAAAGTATTCCTATCATATTTTGAAGATTATTTATTAGTGTCATAAGTAGGCTTACATTAACACTGCAGTGAAGTAATGTGAAAATCCCCTAGTCCACACTTTGGAGCTTGCTTAGATACACTGGGGACAAATTTAGCATGGCCAGTCACCAAGATAGCATGTCTTTTGGACTGTGGGAGAAAACAGAAGCACACAGAGGAACCCCATGGAGACACAGGAGAATGTTCCAACTCCACACAGTGACTCAAGCGGGAAATCAAACCTGGTTCGTTGGCTCTGTGGGGCAGCGGTGGTAACCACTGTGCCACCATGCCACTTCCTGTAGCTAGTCTAATACATTTGTTTTTTGGATTTAGCATGATCTTGAACAATCAGTAATGACTCCATTATAATGCTTAAAATGTGTGGTTTCTAAGGTGGCTGCCACAGTCCGGGTAAAGAGAAATAAAACCTTATATCTGAGCCTATTTGCATTAAGCAATTGCCTGATATCATTGCTGTTGACTGTGTAAAGGCCATGTCAATGTCTTATTAATTACGTTGTTAAAAGTTTAATGTCAGTTACAATGTTAGTTTTAACAGAAATTACATTGTTAAACAGACAATTGATTTTTTTGTGCACCCATTAATGGGGATAGCTGGGACACTGATGGGAGGATTGGGTTTGATCTAGTGGCGACTGGGTTTGGAGTCTTGGTGACTGGATTTGAAATAGTGTCAACTGTGAGCTAAGTCAATAAACTCTCTCCAGCAGCGTCTTAGTTTTAATTTCACCAGTCACTGTGGATCCAGTTAACAAGTTATGGACCTTCAACAAACATAATATTCTTTTATAAGGCAATGGCCTGGCAAAGTAAAAGAACAGGATATTTGTTGCATGTGTATAATGCTATTTTGACCAAAAATATGACTCAGATCCAAATTTTTTGTTGCTCTCTGCCAAGATAATAAAAATATCCAGTCACTTGAAACCAATAGGATTGGTAAGCCTCATTTGTAAACAAGCAGGGTGGTCAAGGTGAAACTAAATCCCATGTTTGAATGTTGCAGAGGCACAATAAAAGTTGAAAACCCCAACTGAAAAGAAAGAAGGCAGCTACTTTTTTAATGATATCAGAATTTTTGGAGTTGCCTTGAGTTATTCATGATGCGCTAAAATGTTTCCTTTATTGCCAAGATAAAAGTGCTCTCCATTTAAAATATCATTTCCATTTGATTAATGAGAGTCATTGTACAAGATAACTTTAGACACTTGAAATCAAGCAGTTAAAGTGTTACAGATCATTTCCTAGTGCTTCACGTCATTCGTCTGCGCTTAAACTGGACCAACTGATGGGCAACATGACAGCTCAGTGACTATCACTGTTTGCTGTGCAGGTATATGGACCTGGGTTGGATCTCCAATTTATTTTATTGTCTGTGGGAGTTTGCACATTTTCCTCATGCATGAGTTTTCTCCGGGTGCTCCGGTTTCCTCCCATATCCCAAAAATGTGCTTTTTAGCTGATTGGTGTTAACAAATTGTCCCTAAATTAGACTTCCCTTAATCTGGTGCACACCTTTATTGTGGAATCCAAGGGGTGTAGACAAAAGTCATAGGTAGAAGAAGGTAGATGAGGCACTCACTGAATGTTAAAATGGCGGTGCGGACTTGTTGGGCCGAAGGGTCTATTTCCTGTGCTGTGTTGTTCTTTGTAATCCAATTAACAATCTTCATGAATATATTATTATTTGCACATCAGTGTAAATTAATCTGAATTATTGACCTTTAGATCATTGGTAGGTTCAGGAAAAGTTTTAAAGGAACAAGATTTATTATTTAGTTTTCAGCTCATGTGCAAACCAAGCAAATTGAAAGCTATGTTCCGTGTTGAAATTAAGGATGACTCAAGACATATAGAAAGGAAGCAAGATCTTTAATTTTGCATCAATAGGATATATTAAAGTGTATCACAATCTGTCAATTACTTTCATTATCATTTTTCTACATGCAATTTTCTTTGCTCATTATCTGTACAATGTAAAAGGATTGCCTGCTTGTACACCTTTCCACTGTCTATTTGCTAGCATTAAATTCTCAAAGAAATTATGATCAAACTTTGTAATAACTGCGGTAGATCTGGGAAATGTTATTTTGCACTATAAATTCAGGGTTATGATACATTGTTTAATATTTGACAGTCTTAGGTTCAGACAATGTCATTACAGTCAGTGGACTGTCCCCTGAAACCACGTATAGTCTGCGGTTATCTGCCATCAATGGAAAGGGAATCGGTGATGCAAGCCAGATCACAAAGTTCAAGACAGAACCAGTTCGTAAGTATAAGATGGTTATTTCACCACTTGGTTTAAACTGCTTGTTGCAGTGTTGATATTGAAACAATAAAGAAATGTGAATTGAACCTTTAGACTCATTAGCTTTATCATTATTTTTGAGACAAATATTTAAGGGCCTATTACTCCTCTGAGATAGAATCGACGCCCTCCCCCCAACAAATGAAATGCTATTGCTTTGTAATATCAAATAGGGCTCAGAATGCTGCTACTATTTTAGTCGCAATGTGTTAAAGTGTTGCTAACATTAGAGTTACAATATTTCCTGCATTGTTTACAGATGAATTGGTTCAATGTTCTTCATGTTTAAGCTGTTAAAGAAGGTTGTTTTCTATTAAGAGTTCAGACAGAGTGAAGACTGAAGCCTACACCATTGGAATGGATGGAAAATACTTTTTGTTATACGTTCATATCACTTGTATGTATAAGATACTTGCTGTGTGTATTAAATGCACTGAAAGAATTTTATTATCGGAAAACTCAGAATGATTCTGGTTTAGGTGCTTGAGATAAGCTGTTATCTGAAGTCACTGTCAATCCATCCCTGAGATTCTGATTTATTAAATATTGAGAAAGGCGATAAAGGATGCCTTTCCCGATGTAAAATATTTCATTAAAAGGGTTTGCAAATTTATAGTACTGATTACCAGCTCAAATTTTGCAACTAATTTAGGTTTAGCTCTGGGAAGTGCCAATCCTTAAACATATAAATGGCAGGGCTAAAATGTCTCCTTTTGAAATTAGGTTGGAGAAAGGATCCAAGCATTGACATTCACCTATCACAAATGGCCAGTAAACTAAACTGTCTTCTGCAATCAGGCCATATCTTCAAAAAGTGAACACTTTGGTTTTCTTCTTCGTTGAAAACTCCTTTCATTTTGACAATGCAGTTACACAAAGGTGGTGTTCATCACTCAGCAGTGATTGCATAGTATAAGAACAGCCAACAAAAGAACCACATTCAGTGATTTTTGTTTCTAATATTGCAGAAAATAAATCTATATTTTAAAAAAGTAAGTGGATGGTTAATTCTGAGAAATCTCTTTCTCAAACTCTTCAAAAAAAAGGGCAAAACATTAACTGTGCAATAGTACTACAACATTTGTTGTTTTACACGGTATATTTTATGGACAGGAAAATCTCATAGTTTATTGGCATGGAAGCAAATAATGAAATGAACCTGATTGTACAAAACTGCAGGCCCAATGACCCATCAATCATACACATATACAATATACATTGTGCGAAATGGAGATGATAAAATGTTTTAAAAGAATTATACAGTATTAATTTGTTCACCAACTTGACATCCGTATAAATTAGAATGAGAAAATTCATACCAGATTTTAGTAATGTTGATAGTCTTCTGTTCTTGTGTTATCTGTATGCTACAGATACCTAAGAATTGTGGGATGAAGTAGCTTCTCCTTTCTACTGTTTGTTAATTACAGAGAAACGTATGGAGAATGGAGTAAGGGGAAGAAAGCATATACGTTGTAATTTTAATTTCCACTGGTGCTATGAAGCATCATGCACAACTAAACAGAATCCTGTTTAAAACTTGTATTTAGTTTTTAATTAAATATACAATAATGTTTTCCTCTCCTTTATTATCACCATTAGTATATTATTTCTCAAAGCTGCAAGTGTCAGCAAAGTTTGCCTAGATAACAAACAGTAGATCTATGTTGTGATCACTGCTGACCGCTTAATTATTATGGTATAATCTGTTTAATTTCTGTCTTTAAACCTTCATTCTTTTGGTCTGAATCATTTTTACTTCACCCCTCTTTACACCTTTTCTTTTTCTTTCTATTCCTCTGTTCTCATCTGTGTCCATTACAGTGGAAGCAGTAGTCACTGGTGAGCCAAGTAAGTTCATCCCTAAATCCTGTTCATTGTCACTATTCATTGTTTTGAGGTTTTTTTTGATATCCTTAAGGTGTATTTTTGGCAATGCAGTACTGTATCATGAAACCTGGTGGCACAGTAGGTTGCATGCCGATATGTTAGGTCATACAGTAAGTTCATGCTTGGTTCAGTTTTCTGGTCTCCCAGGTCAAAGGGACTAAAAGGACTTAGCACTTTACAAGCAGCTTCTATGCATATTTTCAAAAATAGTTACAAAGTAGCATAACTGATGCCAAGCATTTGTCCATGTCTGACTTGGTGATAAATGAATGACTAAAGAAAACATACATTCCATCAGTGTATGAATCATTTGATATTTGATTACCAAGTATGTACAGATGTAACAGCAATTGTCTTGCACAGCTTTGTATTTTACAATTGACCGTTTTTGCTGCTTGAATTTTCTTTATCTTAAGCTATAATTCCTCTGTCAATTCTTGTCACAAAAAAGTAGCCACTTGTTAAAATTTGAGACTAGTTGGCAAAGCAGCAAACTAAGTAAGAGTATTTTTGCCGGCAGAAGGGCTACATTTTAATATTTCTAGCTTGAAAGATATCATTTGACAGCATCACCTTTATTACACTCTGGTGTAATATATCAGTTTTTGTATTAACATAGGGTGACCGTTAACTTCCCCTAATTGCCGTTGTAGTACGTAAGTCACAACATGTTACATGTTATTTGCATGTTACTTTTTTCCCCATTTTAAACAGTAGTAAGCAATGGCAAGCTATCAACACAGAAACAGCACGAAGTGACAAGCAACGTTCTGCCCCACTTAACCTGTGGAAAGATAGGTTGTGTGTTAACCAAATTTAATTGTATGTGTGAATTATTTTTCTCATTTGTTTTTTGTTTGGATTCAAAGCCTTGAGTGCCTAGATGATGTCAGGTTTACTAATTTCTGCTTTTGGCAACTGTTGACATTTTCATGATTTTGCAAAGCAGAAGTCTGTTTTCTATTACTGAGGTTTGCTCCATTTACTAATGAATCATGCTACATGTTTTGAATAGTATTGATAGTGACCATGTAGGGTAACTGTGGTACTTGAGGAAGCAATTTTGCACAATTTCTAGCCTAACTTGAACATCAGACTCCATGAATAATAAAATGGGTACCTGATCGTGTTAGTTTACCCTTTAATAACAGGTTACTAAAAAATATTGACGCCACTGCCACCCCCCCCACAATCCCATGTCTTTATTGGGAACTAACTTCTTGTAAGTACATGACCTAGCCAGGCATTAAGATGTAAAGAGGTTGAATGTGATGAACTGCATGATAAACTAAACAATGATGTGAATGTAGTAGCCAAAAAAAATTTTCTTTGTCAAGTGACTGCAACATTCATCCTGGCCATGGATTAGCATGTAAGGACATGAATTGATGATAAGTGCAAGAATTGCATTTTAGATTAATATTTATGCACACAGAACACTGGCTTTAATATATTTCTTTTATTTAATATTCTGAGAGCAGTTACTGTAATCCTACTGAACATTGTGTGGATCTGAGTCATCAGTGTGTGGGAGAGAATAATTTGGATCAACTTTCAAGTAACATGCACGTTTGTAACTAAAGCAGTGCACAAGCAGATATCAGTAGAAATTCAGAAGGTAGATACATAACCTTGCAATGAATTAGCATGACCTTGCTTGTATAAGTCACCTTAGGTAAGTGATGATTGTCTTCAATTAGGGTTCAAACTCATCCCTATCATGAACATCTATTTTGCAATTGTACAGGTATCAAAAACTTTACCAAAAAAAAATGCAGAACTGATGCTTCCTAAAAATAATTAAAAGGACATGTCTTGTTATCACTCACCAGTTAATTGATGGTTCTGTATAGAGGAGCAAGAATTACAACATTCAAACAGGCAAATGTCATTATGTTCCTTTGAAGATTGGCAGACTTCTACAACATTTAAAAAGAGCGGAAAGTCACAGTCACCCCTTATCAAAACTGATGCAGTACTTTTTTCTTTATCCTGTAATTTCCTTTATGCCCCAACCCACTTAAGGACAGCTTTTTTATTATCTGATCAGATATGACATGTATAGAAATCATGAAGTATGGAATGGAATAGCTGATTACCTTTAGAAATGTAAATGCAAACCATGTGCATTTCTTTCTACCTCATGCTGTATTTATTTGACATTCTGAATTGTGTTGTTTTTCTTTTGGATGCATAATCATCAACCTGCATCCTTAAGTGGCAATAAGTAATTGATGCAGGTTGTCTACGATCATTTTGCACTCTTTCACTTTTAACTCGCACAGTGATTTTATAATCTAAAATGAGAAGTGACGCTGCTAGTTTCCAGCAAAATCAGTAAGTCTTACTCTCTTAGAAAAAAAAGTCTTCCCCCTTGTGACTTGTACTTTGAAAGCTTATCTCTTACTTTCAAGTTAATTTATGGGACATGAGCATCACTGGCGAGGCCAGCATTTCTATTGCCCATTCTCATAAAATCCCTTAGAATCCTACAATGCAGGAGGCCGCTATTTGGCCCATCAAGTCTGCAAGAACTCTCCAAAAGATTATCGTACCCAGGCTCACTCCACCCAATCCCTGTAAACCCACACATTTATAATGTCTAATCCAACTAATCTAAACATCTTTGGTCACTAAAGGGGATTCAGTATAGCCAGTATACCTAAGCAGAACATCTTTGGACTGTTGAAGGAAACTGGAGCACCCAGAAGAAACCCACGCAAATATGGAAAGGGCATGCAAACTCCACACAGACAAGCACTGGAGGCTGGAATTGAACCTGGGTCCCTGGCGCTGTAAAGCAGCAATGCTTGCCACATTCTGCCATATTGTCCTATAACCGATCAAAGAGAATAAGTATTGGTAGCTTAAATAGATTGGCAAATGTACATGCCCATTAGGTAAAAGATAATGGATGGTGCTTCCACTTTGAGTGTAATTGGTGATCAAGACAGAAATTGTACCTATTTTGAGAAGCTTTTTTAGTCTAGTTTCCACACACCACTTCGTTATTGCTAAACACAAAATTTGTTGTGGTCTAGTGTAATTGGGCAGCATTTTGAAACTTAATTTTATAAAAGGTGTTAGCTTATACTCTATGATGTACTTATTAGTGATTTGATTAATTCAGTTTGATTAATAGAGCTGAAAATGGATTTATCACAAAAGAAGCACATTTAGTTAATGTCAATCCCGAACCATGTGAGCAACCCTATTTTAACTTACTGAAAATTACTTTTCTTTAAAAATACAGAACGACTCACTGTAGTTATATTGGACCCAGTAGTCTTCTTGTTTATGAACAATTCACATTAATGTCTTATCTCTGAAGGGTCAATATACCTTTTACAAGGCCCACAATTAGTGAAAACTCGATCTGGAGGTGAGACCAGTTTTGTGGATGACTTCTAGCATGACCCATTTTAAACCAGCACAAAATATTGCAGAAACTCTATTTGCACTGATAATTTTTACAGAAAATTCTGAGACATTTTATATGACGTGCTAATTTTGGGAACATTGTGGGGAAAACACATCCGAACAAACACTTTAACCCCACAAACTGCAGTGCATATGCTATGTACACATACAATAAAAGATCTGGAGTGTGTCATAGAGATGTGTGTTCTTAGGTGTAGAATTTAAACTACTAAATGCTTCTGGCATCGATTTGTATTGCGCCAAGTGGAATGGAGGCAGTCCAGAAAAAGTTCACTTGGTTGATTGCGGATATGGAAGGATCTTCTTAAGAGGAGAGGTTGAGTAGTTTCAGCCTGTACTCATTGGAGTTTGGAAGAAGGGAGGTGACCTTATTGAGACGTAAAAAATTGTAAGAAGTCTGACAACACCAGGTTAAAGTTTAACAGGTTTATTTGATGGCAAACGCCACTAGCTTTCAGAGCACTTGCTGTCCCTTTGTCAGGTGAGTGGAGTTCTTTTCACAAATAGGGCAGATAAAAACACAAACTCAATTTACAGAATAATGATTGGAATGTGAGTCTTTACAGCTAATCAAATCTTAAAGTTACAGACAGTGTGAGTGGAGAGAGAATTAAGCACAGATTAAAGAGATGTGTATTGTCTCCAGACAGGACAATTTGTGAGATTTTGCAATCCAGGCAAGTCATGAGAGTTACAGATAGTGTGACATGAACCCAAGATCCCTGTTGAGGCTATCCTTGTGTGTGCGGAACTTGCCTATCAATCTCTGTTCAGTGACTCTGTGCTGTCGTGTGTCATGAAGGCCTCCTTGGAGAATGCTTATCCGAAAATCAGAGGCTGAATGCCCATGACTGCTGAAGTGCTCCCCAACAGGAAGAGAACAGTTCTGCCTAGTGATTGTTTAGCGATTGTTTAGCATCTGCATGGTCTTTGACAATGACAATGGATGAATGAACACTGCTGGACAATCACCAGGCTCAATCAGGATCTTGGGTTCATGTCACATTATCTGTAACCTCCATGACTTGCCTGGACTTGCAATGTCTCACTTACTGTCCCTGTCTGGAAGCAATACACAGCTCTTTAACATGTGCTTAATGCTCTCTCCACTCACATTATACCTTTTAAGACTTGATTAGCTGTAAAAACTCACATTCCAATTATTCTGTAAATTGAGTTTGGGCTTTTTTATGCCCTGTTTGTGAAAAGAACTCCTACTCACCTGATGAAGGAGCAACAAGCGCTTCGAAAGCTAGAGGTGTTTGCTTCCAAATAAATCTGTTAGACTTTAACCTGGTGTTGTAAGACTTCTTATTGTGTTTACTCCAGTCTAATGCCAGCATCTCCATGTCACATATAAGATTCTCAGGAAGCTCAACAGGTGTAATGTGTAGACTTTAGATGTATAAAACCCCTCTAATTAAAACTAACGCTAAGATCTGAATTTTTACTTCTAACATTAGGGTCTTCTGTTGTGCTTGACCTACAAGGTGTGAATAACTACTATTTATGAGTCAAATAGAATTTATTAAACAAGATTTTACATATTCTTTAGACAAGCAGTGAACACAGCATAGAAGTTTCTCATCTCTCAAAACCCAAGAAAGTCTTGGTGTTGTCAGCACAGGTGATGTCCTTCTTTGTTGTCTTTTTCTTTGAAGTGATGCTGAACTGTATCCAGAAGAGTCACACTCCAGAAGCCAATGGTATCACTTTGCCGATGAAAATTATGATTTCTTAACTTTTCTCCCCAGTCTCCTATTCCTCCTTCCATTTGTTAGAGATAGTCCAAATTCACCCCCCCACACTCACGATAGGACACAAATCACCTTGCGTCACCCTATCTTTGCAAGAACCCCTAATATAAACTCTGGAAGTTTACATTCCATCATAAACATGGGACAACACGATGGCACATGGTTAGCACTACTGCCTCACAGTGCCAGGGATCCAGATTCAATTCCTAGCTTTGGTCACAATGTGGAGTTTGCACATTCTTCCTGTGTCTGCATTGGTTCCCTCTGGATGCTCCGGTTTCCTCCCACAGCCCGAAAGATGTGCTGGTTAGGTGCATTGGCTGTGCCGAGTTTTCCCTCAGTGTATCTGAACAGGTGCCAGAGTGTGGCAACTCTGAGATTTTCATTTCATTGAAGTGTTAATGTAAGCCTAGTTGTGACACTAATATATTAATTAAAAAAAACACACATTTCCTTTCAGCGACTGAGAAGGATATATCAAATCACATTCTCTTGTCAATACATTTAACCAAAGCGTCCCACTAAAGCTATTAAAATCAACTGTTAAGACCACTTCTTATTGTGAATCAGAGAAAAAAAATTCCTCTCTGGTATAGATTAATTAAGTCATGCATCATTTGTTTCAACAGTGTCATCCTGAACTCTCACTGTTTTGGCTATACCTTCAAATTAAACACCTAACTGTAATTTAACCATTAAGACAGCTTCAGCCTGACCCAAATGAGATCTGGCATAAAACAAAACCAGTTTGTTTCTTCACAAACATCTGCTTTTCCTGCTGCTGGACTATCGTGACTGTTATTACCCAACAGCAAGTCAGAGCTGAACCACTTAGTCTGCAAAAGCACCGTTTAAAATTAAAATCCATAGACGTTACAGATTCTAAAAATCATTAGAATTATCAAAATATTACACAGGATAGATGTTGAGAGATTGTTTTCCCTTGTGGGAGAGTCTAGAACCAAAGGGTATAATCTCAGAATAAGGAGTCACCCAGTTACGATAGAGATAAGGAAGATTTTTTTCTCTGAAAGCATTGAATCCATGGAATTCTTCACTGAAGAGGGCTGTAGAAGGACCATTAACTACACTCAAGGGTGCGAAAGACATTTTTAATCAGTACAGGAATCAAGGGTTATGGAATTAAGGCAGAAAAGTGGAGTTGAGGATATCATATCAGATCAATCATGATCTCATTGAATAATGAGCAGACTCGATGGGCTGAATGGCCCACTTATGCTTCTAAATATTATGGTCTTATGGTGCTGACTGCTAAACCATTAATCTAGTTTATTGTGGATACAGGAAAATAAATGTGTTTAGGGTAATTATGAGGCCATCAGGAGAGAATTAGGGTGCATAGATTGGACTAGGAAACTACAGGGACTGGGAACATCTGGAATGTGGTGCTTATTCAAGGAGCAGGTGCTGCGAGTCCTTGATAAGTATGTCCCTGTCAGGCAGGGAGGAAATGGTTGAGTAAGAGAGCCTTGGTGTACGAAAAAAGTTGATTTGCTGGTTAAGAAGAAAAAGGAGGCTTATGTCAGGATGAGGCTTGAAGGCTCAGTTAGTGCAATAGATAGCTATAGATTAGCCAGGAAGGAGCTAAAAAGTGAATTGAGGAGAGCTAAGAGGGGACACGAGAAGATGTTGGCTGATAGGATTAAGGAGAATCCTAGAGCTTTCTTTCGATATGTTAAGAATAGAAGATTGGTTAGGGCGAGATTAGGGCCAGTTATAGACAGCAGTGGGAAGTTGTGCGTGGAGCCTGAAGAGATTGGTGAAGCACTGAATAAATATTTCTCTTCGGTATTCACGCAGAGTGCTGGAAATGTAGCTATGGAGAACACTGAGGTACAGGGTTGCAAATTGGGAAGTATTGTAGTAGATAGGGAGGATGTGCTAGAAATTCTCGAGGGTTTGAAGTTGGATAAGTCCCCTGGGCCGGACGGGATTTACCCTAGGATTCTCTGGGAGGCAAGAGAGGAGATTGCAGAGCCTCTGGCTCTGATCTTCAGGTCCTCGTTGGTTACGGGTGTGGTTCCGGAGGACTGGAGGATAGCGAATGTGGTCCCATTGTTTAAGAAGGGGAAGAGAGACCTTCCAGGGAATTATAGGCCAGTGAGTCTTACTTCTGTTGTGGGCAAGGTATTGGAGAGAATTATTAGGGATAGGATTTATAGTTATTTAGAGAGAAATGAATTGATTGGGGATAGTCAGCATGGTTTCGTGAAGGGTAGGTCATGCCTTACTAACCTCATTGAGTTTTTTGAGAAAGTGACCAGAGATGTGGATGGGGGTAAGGCGGTTGATGTAGTATATATGGACTTTAGTAAGGCGTTTGATAAGGTGGCCCATGGAAGACTTCTACAGAAAATGCAGATGTGTGGAATAGAGGGTGATTTAGCTAATTGGATTAGGAATTGGCTGGCAGATAGAAGACAGAGGGTGGTGGTTGATGGGAGATATTCATCGTGGAGTTCGGTGACAAGTGGTGTACCTCAGGGGTCTGTTTTGGGGCCCCTGCTGTTTGTAATTTTTATAAATGATCTGGATGAGGGTATTGAAGGATGGATTAGTAAATTTGCAGATGACACTAAAGTCGGTGGAGTGGTAGATAGTGAGAGGGGTGTTATAGTTTGCAGAGGGACTTGGACAAGTTGCAGAGCTGGGCCGAGAGGTGGCAAATGGAGTTTAATGTGGAAAAGTGTGAGGTAATGCACTTTGGCAGGAACAATAAATGTGTAGAGTATAGGGCTAATGGTAGGGCTCTTAATAGTGTTGAGGAACAGAAGGATCTTGGTGTATGTGTCAATAGATCCCTGAAAGTAGGCAGCCAAGTGGATAAAGTTGTTAAGAAGGCATATGGAGTCTTAGCTTTTATTGGTAGGAGGATTGAATTTAGGAGCCGCAGCATCATGTTGCAACTGTACAAAACTCTAGTGCGGCCGCACTTGGAGTATTGTGTGCAGTTCTGGTCGCCACATTATAAGAAAGATGTGGAGGCATTGGAGAGGGTACAGAGGAGGTTTACCAGGATGTTGCCTGGTATGGAGGGCAGGTCCTATGAAGAGAGGTTGAAGGATTTGAGGTTGTTTTCGTTAGAAAGGAGGCGGCTAAGAGGGGATCTTATTGAAGCATATAAGATGATTAGAGGTTTAGATAGGGTGGACAGTGATAGCCTTTTCCTAGGATGGAGAAAGCTAGCACGAGGGGACACAGCTTTAAATTAAGGGGTGATAGTTATAGGACGGATATCAGAGTAGGTTCTTTACCCAAAGGGTGGTTCGGGAGTGGAATGCCCTGCCTGCAGCAGTTGTAGATGCGCCAAGTTTGGTGACGTTTAAGAGGTTAATTGATAAGTATATGGAAGAGAAGGGAATGGTTTAGTTTGGAGGGGCATTGCTTTTTATTTTGGTCGGCACAACATCGAAGGCCGAAGGGCCTGTTCTGTGCTGTAATGTTCTATGTTCTACGTTAAGCAGACTTGCATTGATTCCCTGGGTTTGGTCGGGGGTGGGGTTGGGGGGAGTGCAAAGTTAAGGTTGTGAGAGGAAGGTGGGAGGAGCTTGGTTTAAATGGTGTTTTTTTACTGACATCAATGAAGAGTGTGGTCTTTCTTCCCATCCCACACAATCAACTTCAGTCTGTTTTGCCATTCCTGAAAGCTATATAACCAAATTCACCTCCCCTCAATCACCACCACAATATGCTATACCACTGATGGATAAGCATATTTTCTTTTTAAAAAGCTTAACTTCTGTCTGGTGATTATCAGTAAAGCTCCAGCACTAAAGCAAAGTTGAAGAGCGATGGAAATAATCATTGAAAGGTGGAAGCCAGGATGGTCCAAAAAAAAGCTAAGTGCCCAATGGGCAGGAAAAAGAGAGATTTTCCTGCCTGTTTTTTTTTTAGGTGAATTTAGTTTCACAATCCCTGGCACTCTGTGCATCACGGAGTGTCCCAGGGTGAGTCACACTGGTAAGGGAGGGATGGGGCCCTTTGCCCTGCGAAAGGCTGACAACATTGCTGAGTGGAGTCACAGTGCATTTGCCAATTTGTCAGTGGGAAGGTCAGCGCATGTGCACTGCCTGCTGCACCCCCCTCCCACCCACGAACCCCAGCCCCACGCACCCACGAACCCCAGCCCCACGCACCACGAACCCAGCCCCACGAACCCCAGCCCCACGCACCCACGAACCCCAGCCCACGCACCCACGAACCCCAGCCCCACGCACCACAAACCCCAGCCCCACCACACACCCACCCCAGCCCCACACACCCACCCACCTCAGCCCTACGCACCCACGAACGTCAGCCCTACGCACCCACGAACCCCAGCCCCACCCACACACCCACCCCAGCCCCACCCACCACTCACCCCAGCCCCACACACCCACCCACCCCAGCCCCACTCACTCGTTGCTGGTCTCCTGATGTTATCCCTGATTTCTCACACCCCTGATCAATGGCATTCCCGATTTCCTCCCCTTCCTCCCGAGATTGCTGGCCTACTCAATGCCTCCACCCTCCTCCACCTTTCCCATCACAGTTAACCCTAACCGCCAGCACCCCATGGCCAACCTCACCTGCTTTCTTCGCTCCCTGACCGATCCTATTGCAGTGTGCACTGAGTCTTCCCCCACACTGCCCACCCACCGATCAAATTCCCTTATGGTATTAGCCCCGTGCACTTTTCCAGCACGGGGCTGATTACTTCAGAAATAAGGGCTTGAAAGACATACAATCGACCGATTAAAAACTCTCCATTCATATCTCCCAGTCCACTGCACTCTTTGAGTAGTGCAATGGGCTGGGAAACTCCCGCCCCACAATATATTTATTTGCAACCTGCTGGCAGTCTTATCCTGGCACATTAACTATATGGTGATGAGTAAGTATTTTATCTGCCTAACGTTCAAATGAATCCTTTCCAGAACTGTCACATACAAATCCTAGTCTGTTTTATATTTTGAGGTGGAGATGCCAGCGTTAGACTGGGGTAAACACAGTAAGAAATCTGACAACACCAGGTTTAAATCCAATCAATTTATTTGATAGTAAACTCGCAAGCTTTCAAGGTTTGCCCCTTTGTCAGGTGAATGGAGAGTTCTGGCCTCAGACAGAGCTTATTACATTATTATCTGTAACTCTCATGACTTGCCTGGGTTTACAAAATTCTCACTTACTGTACTATCTGGAGACAATACACATCTCTTTAACCTGTGCTTAATGCTCATTCCACTCACATTGTTGTCCTCTTTAAGACTTGAATAACAGGTTTGTTGTAAAGACTCACATTCTAGTCAGTCATCTGTAAACTGTCTGTGCTGTTATATGCTCTGTCTGAGGCCAGAACTCTCCGTTCACCTGATGAAGGGGCAAATCCCGAAAGCTTGCAAGTTTACTATTAAATAAATCGGTTGGACTTAAACCTGGTGTTGTCAGACTTCTTACCGTTATTATATTTTGAGGGCCCTGCATTGTATTGTTAACTATAAAATAGCAATTTGTAAGTCTTTTTTTATTTGCAGAAATGTGATTGAAAGTTGGTATGCTGTGCATATGCTAAATGTTTTGATGCAGTTATAATCCATTAGGATTGGAATTTGAATCAACTGGAAACTAGATTGATTCATATGCCCAGTGTCAGAATAGTTAAATGCAACAATTGGCATTAATGTCCATTTAGCTGTCAGTGTAAATCAGTTATCTTTCCAAGCTGGTCATGTTGTGAATAATCCTTAGCTTTCATTGAAGTGTGATTTACTATTTCATAACATTATAAACATCACCAACAACAGAGACTGATTTATGGTTAGTAAGAATTATGTGATATCTGGTTCATTTCATTCTCAAATCGCCATCCTTATTTACATTCATTAACACCAGGATGGTAATTAAAGAATTGATTTTCAGCAGTTTGTAATGGGTCTGATGCTAATGGTGGTGGGGAGGAAGGCTTCATTGAAAATTAGCACAAGATGTGTTTTGGTTCAATAGGTTTCATGAGCTACATATACAGTAGTAGAATAAGTTACATTATTTTTAATTGGAATGCTGACCGTTGTATTGTTCCGTTTAATCTGCCTCCGATCACCACAAAACGCCAGTCAGCTTCTGAATGACAGCAAGTCTAGAAACAGTTGTAGGCTCTAATTAAATATTTTCTTCTGTTTCATCTGGAGTGTGTTTAGCAAAAAGCGAAATGTAATTTGAACCATCACGCAGCAAAAGCACTAGCAAAGGTTGGGACAATAAACAAGGCTGGATCAGTGAAGTTGGGTATCCATAATTGTACAGTTCAAACTCTAATGTGAATCTCATCATTTTGATTATCCGTGCTTGCTGACTGCTTTTCATTGTTCTCAGGGAGACTGGGATCTACAGAATTATAGTGTTTGGCTTTAGGCTTGGGCCTTGCTTTTATAGCTAGTGTAGGAATGCTCAGTGGGCAAATAAGCTAAAAGAAATTGCAAAATCCTATAGCTAGTAATTATTGATGTTGAAAGCTTGCCTAGATTGGCAGCTGCTTGACTGCTCACTAGCTTATCTCAAGGTCAGAACAAAACAGCAAATTTCTTTTTGTGCTGCATTTTTTCATTATGAATGGTTGGTGTTTTATAAGATCTGAATCCTGACGGATGCTCTGAAAGCTTTATATAAATCACGCAATTTCATTTGTCATTGAGACACCCAATATCCATCCAGTGGGTTGAGCAGGATTAGAGGACCTAGGGCAAAGGGGTGATTGAAGAGTTAATTTAGAGGGAGAGGAGATGGTGGGAGAGGACGGGGAGATGGAAAGGAGATTTAGTGGCTGAAGGAAGACAATACTAGGGTGCAAAAATTAGAGAAGGAGGCTAAATACTCCATCAGAATGTTCTTAATTCTCCCAACACCAGAACTTCATATCAGCAGTAGAACAGATCCTCGTCTTCTTCTAGGCTTGCCTTTCCTCAGAGGAAGGAGAAAAAGGAGTGCTGGGGAATGGTTATATTCTTTCACTCTTTCAGTAGGGGAGGTATGACAAGCTGTTGATTGAGTCTTCAATGTGGCAAAGCAAATTGAACTATCAGATTCACAACTGCATTAAATAACAGAAAGAGGAACGTTACATACGCACTTACAGCCATTTCTCCAATAGCATCACCATAAGAAGTGTGTAAAGGTGTTAGAAAAGGTGCAGGAAAGATTCTATGATTCCAGAGATGAAAACCTTTAGTCACAGAGGTAAAGTTGAGAAGTTTGGTCCGTTCTGTTTGGAGAAGAGAAAACTGAGAGGAGATGGCAGGAATTCTCTGACTTTGTCTGTGGCTGGGATTTTCCAGTCCCAGTGCAGTGAATGGATATTTTAGCTCAGTGCCAAATTCTCCATTCTCCCTGGCCAATCGAGATTGGGAAATCCTGGCTGATATAATAAAGGCATACAAAATCATAAGATGTCTAGTCAGAGTACAGAAGAAGAAATTGTTCCCAGTAGTGGAAAGATTGAATACTAGAGGGCACAAATTCAAGATAATTGGCAAAAGAAACATGGTAACATGAGCAAAATCTTTCTCAGGCAGTTAATCATTAGGATCTGGAATGTACTGACTAAATATGGTGGAGGCAGGATTCATGGGCGATTTCAGGAGATAATTCAATCATTAGCTTAAAAAAATTGCAAGGCTGTGGCAAAAGGTAGGGAGGTGGCACTAAGTGAATTGTTTTGCAAAGGCTAACAGAGGTAGAAACTAGAAGCAGAAGTAGGCCATTCAGCCTTTTGAGCTTGCCTCACCAATCATTATCTTTGTGGTTGATTGTCAAATTTAATATATGGAAACATAAAGATATGGTATGTTGTCTGTGAAATATTGTATACAGACACTTCAACCAATTTATTACATTTATCTCAAGTGCCTTTACCTTTGAAGGCAGATAAAGGACCGGTTCAAACTTAGCTACATTAAACGTTCACTGATTAAAGAAACAATTCTTACACAATAGATTAAGTTTACTTTCTCCAAACTAGGCTAATTGCCTGAGAAATGGGTACTACCTGAAGTAGTGAAATTGATTGGGCCACTGGATTTAATTCACTGACCTCATGACGACACATGAATTCTTATCACGAAGGTGGATCTTGCAAACCTTTTTCCGTTGTCCCAGGTCACAGTAGGTTTGGTGGAACCTTCGCTGAAGTTTGTCTTGAAAAATGGCTGTTTTTATCCTTCTCCATCCTTTGAATGTTTGCTGGTTTTCGGCCAAGGAGTGATGGGTGGGGTGGGATGAGGGTGATCACAACATCCAGTGAAGTTACGCCAGGTCATCCTAGTTGCACATACCTCTTTAATAGAGGAAGGTTGGCTGAAGTTAGGGAATACACAATGTTCTGGCCCATAACGACTCTTGTATTGTAAAGTGTGAGCCTTTTTATTTAATATGTAAAAGACCTGGGTTCTGGTTTCAAGTCATGATGACTTCCCTACCATTAAGATGAAGCATCCCTGTTCAACATGTGAGACAGTTCTGGCTATGTGTCCCTGTTATCTTTTGACCTGTGGTAAATCATAAGGAGTTTTAAGCTGTACTAGTTTAAAATGTCCAGTTTTATGTTGTTGCACCTAATTTCTCAGACCTTGCCCATTTGAGCACAGTTAGATGTGCTGGACCAAATGACGACCTCCTGTTCTAACCATATGACATTGTATGTTAGATTGTCGTATTTTTCAAGCCACTGAATTTTACTGTAATTTGGCTAAGTGCTGGAGGTGTAGAATTTGATTGACTAGTTCTTAGGAACCATTTGACAGATCAGCTTAATCACAATGACTCCTTTGCAGGCCATAACTGCCCATAATCCTCCCCGCTATTATATCCAGTAATGCACAACTGATCATGCATTAAGTAATATGGTAGTATTTCTTCAGATGGGATAATCAAACCACTTTAATGTCAAACTAAAAATCATTTTCACATTCCACAATTTCTCGAGAGTACCTACCAACCATATTAACTTTATATCTATCTTAGTAGAAACTTCGCAGGATCTTTTCTTTTAACTTTTTTGCCACAGTAGCTTGATATGGGGAGTTGTACAGTCTGATCCATCTGCCAATTAGTTGCTAATTTATTTGTTCGAGAAACCAGCTTTCAGTAAATGCTGCTTTAATGACTGCATAATTCAAAGTAGCAGCAGTAACCTGAATGAGTAATGTCTCAAGAGGGTAAAACAGAGAATCTGCTCTTTGTGCCCCTGCTGTGATGTTATTGATAGAGGAAAATTAAATTGATATCTGTAGAGGCTGTTCAAGTATAAATCACAGATCATTCATAACAGATAGCATAATAATAGGTCTGAAAAATGCTACAGTATCGAGATACTGGGAATAGGGACAAATGTTGTTATTAAACTTGAGTATTCGATAAAGTGCTAGATTCCCATTGATACAAGAATAAGGGTGGACTTTGTTCAGCAGGTAATTCAATCCTCTTTCTTCCAAAGAAGTGTTTCTCTGGAAGGTTGAAATATTCCATAAGTGATCCAGAACAGCTGGCAAAGCTCTGCACACTGATAATGAAACAGCTTTGTCATCTTTATGAAGTGAATCATTCACCCAGGCATTAGGCATGTTATTTTGCTACATCTATGTCAGCAGATAACTATAGTTGTAACCTTCAATGTCCAGAGACCAGCACCTCAGGAGATTACCACAGAAAATTGGATAGCTTCACAACATCTAGAGTGGAAATCTGTTGCCAGTTTCAAAAGATAAATATAAAGCAAATCTATTTTATAAGTGCCAGACAAAGGAAGCAATGCTATTGAAATCCAGCTAGATATGGAAAGATTTACTATTGGTTCTAACCATCTCCAAAGCATTTCTATATAGTGATCAAGACACTAAACCTATTAAAATATATAATATAGCAATGGATAGCACACAACAAATACCATTAAAAACCACCATTTACATTGCACAGACTTGTAATGCACATCTAGGGAATTATTGTTTTGCTGCTACTTTACACAAGTATGCATGGGGAAAATATACAAGTACTGTCATTGTATAATAGCCAATTGTGTCGACATCAATGGAAAGAATGACAAATAGCTTGTCGGTCTTTGGTCAAGTGCCGCTCATCCTTGGTTTTGAGCTGAAGTTCTCTAATACCAGCAAAATTTTTATCTATATTCACTTGCAATGTTAGCATTAGAAAAGCAGATGGAATTAAGTAGCAGATGTCTGGTGTTGTTTCACTTAATTGCTTCTGTTTCATATAATGTTTCATATTTAATGACTGTCTTAATTTCTTCTTCATGCAATAACTCTTCCATTTACAATTGTGTGGTTGAATAATGGCTTCTCATTTTCCAGTACTGTTCTTGGGATACTTGCTGTCAGTACAGACTGGAATTAATTGTCAGTAAAAACTGGAATTAATTGCAATAAAGAAATTTTGCATATATAGTTAATTTTGTAGTACTTGGTACTAATGAAAAAAGCCCCATTGGATTTTGCTGGTATATGAAGCATCTTTATAGTAGGAGGACATGTTAACTTGCTGGTGTTCACAACAGCTAGTAGCAGGAAGAGAGGAATCAGTTATGTACTGTTGGCTGGCGGATCAAGATTGTAATGGAGAGGTTATCTTAAGGAGACTTTGATCAGCAGAGATTTTTGGAAGATGTTAGCAAGTGTTCCTTCCCATTTGCAACCATGATTTTTAAAAACAAGAATTGAAATAGATCCTCTTACGACTGATCTCCAACACTCAGGGAAAACAGGTTAGACTTTCTCATTGCTGGAGTGAACAGACTGCATATCACATGTTCTACCCAATTACTTTGAAATTGTGGTTATAATCCTACACCCACTGAAGAACCTTGTTTTCTATATTTAATCATAAAAGTGGAAGTAGGCCATTGGACCCATCAAGCCTGCTCTGCTGTTTAATTAGATCATGGCTTCTTATCTACTTCAACCCTATATTCCTGCACTATCCCAATATACCTTGATGCCATTCATATCCAGAAATCACCTGTCTTGAACATGCTTAGTGACTGAGCTTCCTCAGCCCTCTGGAGTAGAGAATTCTCAAGATTCATCACCCTCCAAGTGAAGAAATTCCTGCTCACATCATTCTTAAATAGGCTGTCCCTTATTCTAAGACTTTGACCTCTCTTTCGAGAATAGCCAGCAAGGGAAATCATTCTATCTACATCCACCCTGTATGATTCAATAAGATCACTCATGATTCTCTGAACCTCTAGAGAAACTTTTGCAATAATCATCAGCCACAAGTGCCAAGTGGATGATCTATCTCTGCCTCTTCTGGAGATTTCCAGCATCACAGATATCAGTCTTCGGCCAATTCGATTCACTCCACATGATGTCAAGAGAAGGCACTGGACATTGCAAAAGACTATTCTGGCAATAACCGTGAAGACTTGTGCTCCAGAACCTGCTGTACCACTAGCCAAGCTGTTCCAATACAGTTACACCACTAGCATCTACCCAGCAATGTGGAAAATTGCCCAGGTGTGTCTATACATCCAAAACAGGACAAATACAATCCAATCAATTACCACTCTTGATCGTCAGTAAAGTGATGAAAGGAGTTATCAACAGTGCTTTCGAGCAGCACTTACTCAACGATAACCTGCCCAAGAATGCTTAGTGTTCCTGACCTCATTACTGCCTTTGTTCAAACATGGGCAAAAAAGTGGAATGCTAGAGATGAAGTTGAGAGTGACTGCTTTTGACAACAGGGCAGCATTTGGCCAAGTATTGCATCAAGGAACCCTAGCAAAACTGGAATCAATGGAAATAAAGGGAGAGACGCTCCTTTGGTTGAAGTCATATCTGGCATCAAGCAAGATGGTTGTGTTGGTTGAAGGTCAATTATCTCAGTTCCAGGCCATCAGTGTAAGTGTTCCTCAGGATTGTGTCCGATGTCTAACCATCTTCAGCTGTTTTATCAATAACCTCCCTTCCAACATGAGGTCAGAAATGGGGATACATGCAGATGATTGCACAATATTCAGCATCATTCGCGACTCCTCAGGAAGCAGTTCATGACCGAAAGCACCAATACCCACACAATATCTAGGCTTGAGCTGACAAGTGGCAAGTAGCATTCTCATTACACCAGTGGCAGGCAATAGTTATCTCCAATATGAGAGAATCAAACCATTGCCCCACGACATTCAATGGCATTGCCATTGCTCAATCCGCAAGTATCAACATCCTAGGGGATATTGCAGACCAGAAAATGAACTGGACTAGCCACATAAATACTCTGGCTACCAGAGCAGGTCAAAAACTTGGAATCGTGAGGTGAGTAATTGCCTCCCGGCCCCCAAAGTCTACCCACCATCTATAAGGTACAAAGCAGGAGTGCAATGGAATGTTCTCCAACAACACTCGAGAAGCTTAACACCATCCAGGACACAATAGCTTGTTTGATTGCTACCCATTCTACAAATATCCATTCCTTCTACCACCATCGAACAGTAACAGCCATGAGTACCATCTAGAAGATGCACTGCAGGAACTTGCCAAGGTTCCTTAGGCAGCGTCTTTTAAACCAATGGCCACTATAATCTGGAAGAACAGCAGGTACCTGGGAGCACCACCACCTGGAGCTTCTCTTTCAAATCACTCACCATCCCAATTTGGAAATATTTTGCCATTCCTTCACAGTCATTGGGTCAAGATACTGGAATTGCTTCCCTGACAGCACTGTGGGTGTAACCACACCTCAGAGACTGCAGTGATTCAAGAAGGCAGCTCAATACCACTTTCTCAAGAGCAACTAGAAATGAGCAATAAATGCTGACCCAACCAGTGACATTCACAACCTATAAAAGGAACAGAGAAAACATGCTAGGATTCCGCTTTTCAGATTACCACTTTGTTAATACCAATTTCTTTCAGCTCCTCATTTTCACAAGCTTCTTTTTCCCTGATATTTCTGGAAGATTTTCTGAAGATGATACAGCAGTTGTTTAGATTCTCTATCACTGCTCTTTTCTCCATTATAAATCCTTCTGACTCTGCCTGTAATGGAGTTATGTTTGTCCTTGCTAATCTTTTTCATTTTCTCGTGTCCAAGAAGCTTTTACGGTTCAGCTTTATGATTCTCACTGGCTTACATTCATATTGTCTTGTTCCTGTCTCCATCAATTTCTTGTTTCTCAATTGTTGTATTCTGAATTGCTTCCAACCTTTGGGCTTACCATTTTTTTGACACCTTTATTAACCATTTCCTTTATTCTAATGCAGTTTTTAACTTTTGTTAGCCATGGTTGATTCACCTTTCCTGCATACATTTTTTTATCTTAGAGGAATGTATTTTTGTTGCAGACTATGTGATATGGATTGAAATACAAGCCATTAACTGTTTAGATTTGTTGGCATATTTTCCTTATCTATCATAGCATCCTGCGCCTCATATGGAGTCGATTAGTTCAGTTGGCTGGACAGCAGGTTTGTGATGCAGAGCAACAACATCAGTGCAGGTTTCATTTCAATACCAGATTATTCTCAACTTTGTCCCTCGCCTGAGGTATGGGAATCCTCTGCCCCTTGGCTAAGGTGTGTGGATCCACAAGTTAAATCACCATCAACCAGCTCTCTGCCTCAAAAGTGAGCTCAGCCTATGGTCATCAGGGACAATGGCAACTTTGCATTTTGCTTACACATTTTGTATCTTCGTAGTTTCTTTTGTTCAGATTTCAGACTCTAGTTTCAGAATGGACTATATCACTTCCAAATTTAATATAATATCCTTTTACGATCACTATTTGTTAGTTATTTTTTACAGCAAGATTACTAATTAACTCTTTCTCATTACATAATACTAAATCTAAAATAGCCTGACCTCCAGTTGGTCCCTCAATATACTTGCCTGAATTCTACCGCTCCGCCCTCCATGAAATCAGAATGGGCGAGGGGCAGACAACAGAAATGTCCATGGACTTCCAGCAGGCATTTCCAGTGTCGCTCGAGCAGCAAATGTCTCAGAAACCCATTTCGTACACATTCCAGGAATTCATCCTGCACAGCATTTGTGCTAATTAGATTTTCCTAGGCTGTGTATGAAATGAAGCTGCCTATGGCAGCTGTAATATCCAAGCTGCGCACAGCTCTCATTTCCTGACGTGTGCTGTGGTCAAAGTTGCCACAATAGTTTGGTGACTTATGAGTAACTCCCACCGATGTTTGCTGCTCCTTGCTATTTGTTAGCTTCACCAAAACTGATTTACTGAATCACAAAATTCTTACAGTGCAGAAGGAAGCCAGTTGGCTCATTGTATCTACACTAGCTCACCCAACAAGCATTATGGCTTAGTGCCAAGCCCCCCAATAATTTTCCCCTACGCCCCCCACCCCCCCATTCCCCTGAATATTATTTCTATTTAAATAGCCATCTAGTGACATGTTAAATGTCTTGACTGAACTGGCACCACCGTACATTTAGGCAGTGCATTCCAGACTTGAACCATTCTACACCTCGATCTTTCAGTCAAAGATCTTCTCGCACTAATGTACTGACCTCGTTGTTTGTTATCAGCACTGCCCTGCATTCGTTTTCTTTTTATCTACCTTTCCTAAATGAAGGAATATTCAGTTCCCAATCTTGGTCATCGTGCCTCCATAATGGCAGTTAAATCATTAAGCAGCCTACTCAACCAGCCTCAGTTACTGGCTTCCTGTTCCACAGGTGAGAAAATCACATCCCCCTTCTATCTCCCTCAGTGCAAGATGGAAATGGGTGTGGCATTTAATGGAATGATAATCATCTCAGAAGCAAAGTAGTTCGTAAGTGTGCCACACAGTCTTGTAGATTGTAGCATCTATAAAGACTTTAGATAACTGCTGATATGATTAGCCACAAACAAGTTGCTCTCTATTAATATGGGGGAAATGTAATAATACTGACCATAGAAGCTCTTACCAATGCACACACTGATGTAATTTGCATTCCATCAATTTACTGTCACAGAGAACATCTAACAAATACAGGGAGAAAAAAAAAACATCTGTTTGCATTACAAATCATGACATTGCTTCAGATTTGATATTCTCTGTGTTGCCTCAATTGTTGTTGCTGTGTCTTTTGATTAGGCATAATTCAAAATCAGCATAACTTGATGAATTTGTGTCATACTTTCTATCCCCAAATGGATTCAAGGGATTATTTGATTTACTTTTAGAGCAAGGTTCAGTATTGTACTTAGAAGTAGCTGTTGGGTTTATCTGTTGAGTAGAGTATATTTGTTGGGCCAAATGTCACTTCATTGTCACCAAAAATTCTTCGACTGTGCACATTTTCTCTGGGAATCAGAGAAGACAAATCCTATTTGATTTGAAGTTAAAATAATTATTTTATTAAATTGTAACTGTCAGCTTACAAGATGACTTTTCCTGGTTGAGACTTTATTTTTAAGGTGAGCCCCATTATCTACCTGAAACAGGAACAGGCTTTATTGATCACGACGTGGAAGGTATCTGCTTCCACATAAGTTTTCACTCCAGCCAATCCTCAATAATCATAAGCAAGAAAACAGAGTACAGGAATGTCATGTTTCTTTTGCTCTTAGAATTGTAATGGACAGGGGTGGGGGGGCGAGAGAGAACCGAAATCTCAATCCCTTTCAGTTACCGCTTGTAATCAGAATTTTTTTGCAAAGAAGACGTGTTGATTTGAATAACAAGTAGCAAGCTTTAATGGGTTTAAATAAAGAGGATTATTTATTCACATATTCAGCCCAAAAATCCAATGCTACGTCACCTTTTTGGTGTACACACCATGACACATCACAACACAGCAACACACATAGTGAAGAGGGCATTTTCACACCTGTCAGGTAGTCTAGCTGGATTCAGTAGCTGGGTTTCTTTGAAGAGATGGATTTTCAGTAAGCCAAGAACAGAATTGGCTGCAGTCTCCATTTTAAGGCTGTTTCTTCTTTGGTTTGCCGACTGACTAATTTGTCCCTGGTTCTTGTGATAAGACTTGTTGCTTGAGAATAGTTAAGTTCCATGAATACTCTTTCTTGATCCCTCAATTTAAGTGCATTGTTTCACATGGTGTAAATCATTATATAAGCGTTATTACAAACCTAGCTAACTCTGGGAATGTATCCTGTAATTGTCAAGCATAGTAGACAGTGAGTGGAATATTATTACTGTAGCCTAATCGAAACACAAATGCAAATTGAGTCTGTCTGGAATTTTAATTGAACAGGAAATTGCAGTACTAACAAATTAAATTTGAAGCAAATAAACAGATTTTTCTTCTTTGCTGCAGGGTTTTGCCAGAAAAACAAAAGCAAAATTAATATCATTGGTAATTTGCATGCTCAACAAATGTACAAACTGAGCTTCAGGCAATAAAATTTCGATGTGTTTATGTATCTGTGCATTATATCAATTCTTAAAAGTGTTTCATTTGAATTATTTGAGAAAGAGCAGAAAATCTGTTCAAGTACAGAACCTAGAAGTAAATTATAATATGTTGATTATAATTAAAGATAAACTGTTTAATAATTTTGGATAATATGGAAGCTTGAGGTTCAGAGGGGCATCTGGGGAATAGGACAATTTTAATTAAGGGGACTTGATGTTGATTCCAAGACTTTATAAATGATGGCTATAACTGTGTTTGCTGATTGATCTAAATCTATCCTATTTTAAAAATGTATATTTAAGCTATTTCTCTAATCAGCAGAGAGGTTTTTCCCCACTAGTTGTTTTCAGCATGGTTATTCCTTTCGTATGCTTTTAGTATGCTTTTATGATGTCACAACAATAAAAACAAATCATTTTTTGATTTGATTTATTATTGTCATATGTATTAGTATACAGTGAAAAGTATTGTTTCTTGTGTGCTATACAGGCAGAGCATAGAGTGCATAGAGAAGGAAACAATAGATTGTAGAATGTAGTGTTACAGTCATAGCTTAGGTGTAGAGAAAGATCAACTTAATGAAAGGTAGGTACATTCAAAAGTCTGACTGCAGCAGGGAAGAAGCTGTTCTTGAGTTGGTTGGTACATGACTTCAGACTTATGTATCTTTTTTCTGAAGGATGAAGGTAGAAGGGCATGTCTGGGGTGTGTGAGGTCCTTAATTATGCTGGCTGCTTTGCCTAGGCAGCAGGAAGTATAGACAGAGTCAGTGGATGGAGGCTAGTTTAGGTGATAAATTGGGCTACATCCATAATCTTTTGTAGTTTCTTGCAGTCTTGGTCTGAGCAGGAGCAGTACCAAGCTGTGATACAACCAAAAATAATGCTTTCTATGGTACATTTGTAAAAGTTGGTGAGAGTCGTAGTTGACATGCCAAATCTCCTTAGTCTTCTGAAGACGTAGAGGCATTAGGTAGCTTTCTTAACTATAGTGTCATCATGGGCGGACCAGGACAGGTTGTTGGTGATCTGGACACATAAAAACTTGAAGCTCTTGACTCTTTCTACTTTGTCCCATTGACATGGACAGGGGCATGTTCTCCTGAACAATATCATCTCTATAAGATAAAAACAAAGTACTGAGGATGCTAGAATCTAAAACAAGAACAGAAAATGCTAGAAAATCTCAGCAGGTCTGACAGCATCTATGGAGAGAAAATAAAGCCAATGTCTCGCATCTGGAAACATTGAATGGGATTTTCCGGTTGCACTCGCCCCAAAACTGGAAAATCCCACCCAAAGTCAATGGATCTTTGTATGGTCCTCCCACCCCACTGCCTGCTACAATTCCCATGGCGGGTGGGATGGGAAAATTCCCCCCCGCAGAATAGAATATTCTGGAGACAGAATAGGGTCACTGCTTCGAGTCAGGACGACTCGTCTATTAGATTAAGTTGTAAATTACAAATTTTGCGCAAGACAGAACATTTTCTGCTGGAAGATTCATTTTGAGGAATGAGGATCACAGCCAGGATAAACAGAGGATAAATCTTTTAGATTTATTTTTAAAAAAAGCATAGAATCTATTACAAAGACAAACTCACAATAAGTGGATTTAATTTAGGAAGTAAATGCAAGTAAGAACTTAACACGTAGTTTTCTCAGTGATTTTACAGCTGTCAAGAGATTGTGAATTAAGTCCTTATGTTAGAAGTAGCTTTGGTTATGAATTTTCTGACATGGGAATCCAGTTTCCACTAGCTGGAGCCTGCAAACATTTTCGTAACAAGTACATATTTTGAAATAAATGATCAAAGGACTTATGAGCAGCAGTGTTGTTGTGTGTGCATAATATCAACTATTTACAGAACCAAGTGATCTTAACTCTTTTACAATAGCTTGATTGAAAGTGAGGTACATACAACTAGACTCATTAGACCTTGCGCTGGATTTTACAGGGGTGGAATAAAGAGGCAGGGTTCCCATCCTTGGCTTAAAACTCAGAGCAAATCCACAACACATCTTGCAGTCATTTACCAGACATCAGAGGGAGGAGGGGGCTTTACTGAGCACAGGGAGCTCCTTAAAAGTGACACTTCCCCTACTACCCCACCTCCCACAGCTAATTGGTCACTTAAGGACTTCAATTGACCCTTAATTTCTGATGTCTTCCCCCAATGCTGGTAAAATTGCCCCCGGGCAGGAGAGTAAACCAGCACTCATGATGGGATGCCCAACTGCAAGCTCCCCCACCATCTCATCTGTAATCCTGTCTCCCAAAGTGGGGGTGTATACTGGGCTGAAAAATCCAGCTGCTTGTATATGCAGTTAACTTTTGATCTAGATTTGTTGCTCCTGCCAGTACATCAATGTCGTGTTGTTTTTGTCACATCTTCTTTACTTGTCAACTGCCTTTGAAATTTGCAACTGACCAGCTGCATTTTCTTGAAGTGCGTGCTTTAAATTACACATGATATTGCTGCTTTTGATGCTTGCCATGTACATCACTGCCTATATTGGGGTTTATGTGTCAGTTGAGAATTAAAACCGCTATCATTAATTCATTTCTGATTGCCTTTCCTTTCTCTAGCTACTCTGTCTCCATCTTCTTTTCCATCACTTGATTCAGCTAGTGAGTATTTTTGCATGCACCTCTCCGTTTTTCCCAGCTGTGACTTCTGTCCCTCAGTAGCTGCTATCAACTGTGTGTTTAATTGTCGAATCATTCAAGGACTGCCAAAGGTTAGATTTTAAATCTACAGATATCAGTCACTGCAACATTTATTTGGCAGCCGAGGAAGTGGCTCTTTTTGGAAAAAGAAATAAGAGCTTTGAAATTTGATGGCATGAGTTTGCTACCTAAACTATTAAACCTTGCCCCTTTAAATTGACAAATTTATATCTGGAAAACTAACCCTAAAGTAAACCCTATTGGCACGATTTTAGTTTCAAATGACTGCTATGTTAATGAAGAGGGTGGTGTTTAATCTGCACATACTGCTTTACTTTATAATCTGCTATATAATTTAGCTATGCACTCTTTACTAACCAGTGTATCTTAAGTGAAATGCGAATAATACTTGCTGAACATTGAGTTGTTTGAGAATAGTTTAATACCTTAGAGGAGTTTTCACTTTAGACTATTTTCTTCATCCTGATTTGTGCCACCATAGAGACTGGCTTTTTCTTCCTTCCTGAAGAAATAGCAAGTCAATAATTAGTATTCATGGCCTGGCTGCTTTATGATAGTTGTCTGGATTTACTGTAACCTTGATTTGGTGCACGTAGACTTTGATTGAACATGAATGTGTAGTTGCAGCATCTAACATTTCCGAATTTGGAATAGATTCTTTAGAACTTTTTGTTTCAACAAATAAGAACTCAGAACATGGACTGCAGTGATTCAAGCTCACCACCACCTTATCAAGGGCAACTAGGGATAGGCAATAAATGCTGGCCAGTCAGCGATGCCGATGTCCCACAAATGGATAAAAAAATGTAATATTTTGGGCTATAATTATACCAAAGTCTAAACATTTTTTTTGAAAAGAGTTGATTTAATTTGACGTGCTGGGAGCTAAAAAAATTATAGACAGTAGCCAGTGTACAACATATTTTGTTTAATGCTTCACAATTACTCCAGTTTTGAAAAGCTGCAATATTTAAAAATGATCCTTAGGAAAAATTAAAAACCCATTTTATTAATGTTTTGTTGTTGATTTACAATTCAACATCAGAATTTTAAACTATGTAAACAATGAGGGATGTTACCAGACAATAAAGGTGCTTTCTTGTTTGCAAGTTCTTTATGTCAATATTTTCCATTATGGTGCCTGAGAAGTAAAAACAACTTTTTGTCATGTTTCTCAGAAAGGAAATTTGAGTTTTCAAAATTGAAGAGGAGAATGCTTGTTGCAGTTAGCCTTACCTAACCTCTTGCTATGCTAATTTCAAATATATAGCTATATAATAAGAGCTATGTATTTTCAGATTATATAATTTGAATATAAATCATTTCAGTTTGTTTTCCTAGACCTGAATGCAATTCATTATCAGTGTGGCAGGAACAATCTTTCTCCTTAATTTAACAGTGGTTAAATAGACATGTGCTTACAGTTTTCAGATACAATAAGTGAATCTTTCCACACAGTGGGTCTTCCAGTCCAGCCAATGGTGCAGCCTCACCGTAGGTTTCATGCTGATGAGGAATGCATTCCATGAGAAGCTCCATTGAGAACTGTGGAACCAGAAGATCCCACTGCCGGCTGATAGCAGGCAGATTCTGCTACCACAAAACACATAGTGGGTTGGGTAAAATTTTGTAGCTCCATAGATAGAAGTAGAGTGATGAAATATTAATTCCCATTGACATCTGTATGTCTCGATTGTTGACTTTGTTTGGTGTTTTAATTCATCTGTGTGGAAGTTGCTGTAAAATCTGTTGAACAAATTGTATATTCATGCTCATTACTGTGCCCTATACAGATAAGAACAGCATTTCTGTGTGTGTATACAGGGAGGTTATTTATATGCCAATTTATAATTAATAAATTATATACCAATTTATAATTTTCTTGGAGAAATTAGCAGTAAGTCTGTTGGAGTGAAGTTTGCGCACTAGATTTCTAGCACACCGCTTCTCTGCACATGTGCACTAATGACCTGATATTTTCAGCAAAACTTTGCCATTGGGAAGATACCTAGCAGATGGGACAGAAAATTTGGCAGATGATTTACAGGTCCATTGACCTCGGGCATAAATTTCCAGTTTTGGGGAGGGCTTGGCTGGAAAATCTCACTGACTGTGTTAGTTAGTAATTTGTGGCAAGTGATAAATACTTGGCTATCTGCCACAGTTGTATCCATGAGATAGTTCTATTAGTTTCTGACTGAATTTTATCAAACAATGTTGACTGCATGAGCATTGGTTTGTTAAGAGAGGGTCTTTGTTTTTCCCTTTGGTGTGTTGTGTGTATTTTATGAAATTTTGTTGAAACAAAGCAAATAAAAAAGAGGATGAGATTATTAATACAAAGCTAAGTTGAATGTAGCAGTCAGATCTTTTACCCTTGGGATTTGTGAATCTTGTTCATAATGTGTTTGATATCACAAACAAAATATCAAAAAAGCTTTTAATCCCATAATGCTATACCTGGCACACAACTATTGGCAGTCATGCAATCAAAAAATGTTAGGAGCAAAAAGTAAAAGGTTTCTGTTAAAGGGCAGTTGAATGGCATGATACAACAGTGTGTGCCCCTAATATATGTCTGTCCCTCTTATAAAGTATTTTAAATATTATCAACATATTTTAAAGGGTCTGGTTGATTAACATTTTTATTGGCTGTGGTAAAGACTTTTTTAAGAAAGTGGAAAGTTATCAATTAATTTTATAAAAGCTTTTCTTCACAACCTACTGTCATTATAGCTGGCATTGCTTCTATACATTGTAGAGCAGGAGAATAGGCACAAAAGTGCCTCAGTTTGGCATTAAGAAGTAAAGGGGATCAGGGAATACATTGGCATGGGACATATGAGCAGCATTGTGTTGGCATGGGGCCATGATGAACCATATAGAGCAGGCAGGGTAATGAAATGACATGGAGAATGTTTGGGGAATGAGGGGCTGGTGAGGGTTGGAGAAGCTTTGTTTTTGTTAAAAACAGCGAACAGGCAGGCCTTCTAAACAGCCACTTTTGCACCCAGCAGACCCTGTGATGACATCCGAATTTTTTCCAGGCTTGGCTGGTCGGACAGCAGCCCATATCTGTCCCCCAGTAGTGAAAATCAGATCCTTGTGGGCAGTTTGTCCCAAGCTGGGTGGGCCAGGGTGAGAAAGCCTCACAGCTGTTGCTATCCCCCTTGAGGATTAAGGTCCAACTTCATATCTTTGAACTAGACTAAAGTTTGTTAATGTCCTTACATGATACAGAGGTGAAAATAAGCAATCTTATTGACAATACAGTTATGTGTTTGAAAGCTCATTCAGGGTCAAACAATGTTGCAAACAATCTGGTTCAGCTTTAGGCACTTGTTGGGAAGAGGGACAGAGCCAGTTGCTTGGGAATCGAGTTGGGAGCTGGAACCAAAAATACTGACTTCAGTCTTCCAAGTGTATAATAGGAGGAAATTTCTGTTCATTCAGTACTGGATGTCGGACAAGCAATCTAACTCTGGAGACGTTGGTCTTAATAGGGCTTTTATCCGGCCAGCCTATCGGTGAATGGCAGAACAGATTGTCTGACACATTTGTTACATGTCTACTTTCCTTGGAGCAGAGACAAGGACTGTACCAAGAAAGTAATTCTAAATTTACATTTACTTTACCTTAGAAAATGCCTTAGATTTGACATGACCTGCTCTTTCAAAGACTGAGCAAGTTTATTCAATGAGTAGCTGAGCTGTATAGACCAGGAAGGTCATGACTTTGATCCATAGTCTATGCTAAATTAACTGAGCCAAGTATAGGTTGTAGTCAGAGTTTCACAATAGGTTTTGGGTGCCTCTAGAATAGCAAAGGTATTTTTCTCCAGATATCCTATTCCTGGTCAGCAGTCATGCCTTAAGGAGGACAGGAGAGAACATTGTTAAGAACAGCCATGGAAGTTTGCTACTTATGTTGCCAGAATCAATAGTCAGTAACCACTCCAGTTGCAATAAATACAGGGTGGAATTTATTCATTGTTTCGCGGAGTGGGGCAGTTGATAGGAAAAACAGTATGGAAACCAGCAGCTGTAAAGGTAGACTCTCTGCTGTATTTTTCGGGACTCTGTTTAAAAAAAAGTAAAGTCCCACAATGTCATTCTGCGGAGCGGGGAACTGGGGTGTGCTAAATGACCTCATCCCATCACAGCTTAGTTTTTAAAAGATTGGAGTACTATTTTTAAAGGGAAACTCAATATAAACAATTAAAAATAGAACCTCCCCCACCCCACAGAACACTCTTCCTCTTCCCCTCTGTGGAATATCCCTGGCACTGCCCCCTCCAGGGGGTAGTGGGTAATGTTGGTGCTATACCAGGGTACTAACCGGACATGACCCTCTCTTTCTGCACCCAGGGGGTTGTGATCACCTATGCCTTCCTGCAGGCTATGTTTGCCAGGCATTAGGGGAACCTGTTGTGAATAACAATCCAACAGCAGGGAAACTACCAGACACAAAAGCCTGATGACTATACTTAAATGCATTCAAATGGGACCCGGCATTAAACTTCGGTATTCTGGTTGCAGTTGGTGGGGATGGAGGGATGCTGGTATTGGATTGGGAAATTCTGCTGATGTAAACTGCATTTTGAGACTCCCATGGGATTTCCTGCTTATGCTGTAGATTCCAAATCTCCCGCACGACCTGAAAATGGGAGCGGAAGTCCTGTCTCCAACTGCAGTTCAAGGAACTTTATTGCAACTGTTAATCTTACGATTGTTCAGTTAATCTCTCTTCCATCACAATTAAAACCACATGCTGGGCACTGATAATGAATAACACCATTTACATTAGCAACTTTTGCTGTCTGTAGATAAATGTGAAGACTCTTATTCAGTTGTTGTGGGTATTTATTTCCTTCAAAAAGGGAAATAAATACCTGAGTTATCTGCTTGTCTATAACCACATACAATGCTGCAATTTGATAAACACAGGGATTTATACTGTTCCCCAAGGCAATCACCCATGTGTGGAGATTGAGACTATTCTTTCCAAAAAGAGTGATTCATCCACAATCCCTCCCAAAAAAGGAGTGGAAATTCCTTCCCCCAATTACAGTCTGAGGAACTGTACGACTGTTAACTTTACTCCACATGATTCAAATCTCAAAAATTTCATTTCTTAAAAAATATCCATTTTACAATCTCAAGAAAATGTCCTCATCCTAAATGACTATTAAGGATTTATTGTTAACTGGAATCAACTTAAATATGGAATTAACTTCAAAAACAGTTGAATGGAAAACCACTATTATACGATGCTTAGCTTTTGTTACTTTCAAAGACTTTGGAATATAAAAGGAATTTATTTTACTACAAAACATGACTTTATTTCTCAGTGCAGTTATGAATTGAAACTTAATGAAGCAACTGTTAATCTACTTTTTATTTCAGTGCAACACAATATTAATTGCACCCTTTCATTAATGAAGAAAATATTAATCCAACTTTTATAATGCAGCATTAATATCATTTTTATTTCAAGATAGAAGAATATCAATGCAACGCATATTTTCGTGCAGCACTAATATCACTTTTATTGCAAGATAAAAGAATATCAATGCATTTTGTTTTTACTTAAATGTAGCACTAATACCATTTTTTTTCAACATTGCAGAGTTCTGGTGCATCTTTATTTTAATGTAGCAAGATGTACTTGGATGTCGCTTATTGCAAACTCCTAAAATCCATTCTGGAAACTATTGATCAATTGTTTAGGTTCTGTGGAAAGCAGCACTGGAGTCAACACAGTTTATTTTTGCCTTTTCTTAACCCAATTATTATGCTCAATGATCGCAGTCAATTTCAGAAAATTATTCTTTATTCTCTCAATAGACCTCTGCGAGGCATATCTGCAGGACTCGACTACTGAGGGCTTCTACGTGTCGACTATTAACATACTTTGTGCGCTGTAATGAACGTTGTTTGTAGACTGTCAGATGTTCCAGACAGCAGCAATACCAAAACTCTCATTGCAGGTTTTATTTAAAACCTTTTCCACATCATTTTGCATTCATACCACACAATTGCTGAATCATTGCCCTTGCATCCTGCTATATTACGGAATAAAATTTGTGTCTTAAGACACATCTTCTATTTGCTATTTCCCTGAATCAAATGGAAATTGCTGGTGCTGAATAATGTAAAATTCAGACATTGTTGTGAGCTTTGCAGATGACGAAATTCACAACATGTGATGGAAGTCTATGTAGAAAGTGTTTGTGCAAAGAAGTGTTACTGTTTTGTAAACCTGCAGAGTTTCCTCTGAATTAACGATTGTGTGGGGAGAGCACAGGCAGGGCCTTCCTGGGGCGGTGGGGAGAAAAAAACTGATTTTCCAATTTGATCAGTTTTATTAAGGAGAATGATCAAGCTTTGCCTGAGACTAATTGCATTGCTGTAACAAAATGCTTTGCCATTTTAAAAAAAATAACAACTAAACATTCTCATTTACAATTACAGCCAGAGGAAATACTGCTGATCTGTGTTGCTACCAGAGAGTTTGATATTTAAAAAATCCCAACGCCCCATTTGTATTTTAATGTTTTTTGGTTTGATTTTGGTTTATTCAGTCTGTAACTCTATTCCTGCCCATGTTTACATCAGCTTTAATTTTGTATTTTTCATGTGCTCTCCTCCACTTTCCTTTCAACCAATCATGTACGTGCGTATCATGTGACTTTGTCATGTGGCTTGCATGGTGCTGATGATGTCGTCCACGCTGGTGAACAGAAGGTAAAATCTTTGTTCTGATTGGTTGAATAAATTGAACACACTGAGCAAGTTTCTTAAAAGGGTTCAATATAGTTGAGCTTTACGGAAATTTTATATAACTGTCTGATTAAAAACGGAATTATGTATCAAGTAAAATGTTACAGAACCAATCTGGAAGAAAAGGGGCCAAGGTGTTAAACAAAATGGTAGATGAATGAAAATGAAAATGGAAAAGTTTTCAATTGAACCAGCCAACCACTTTTTATCTGTATGGACATTTAGCTTTTATCCTCGTAAGAAATTAAACCTTTAGTTAATTTAGTCAGCCATTCAATTCATTGAGTTAACCGTTAACACACACCGATCAGATTTTGTCTGAACTGCAGCCATACATTCATGTACTCCAATAACTCCTTCCTGTTTGATGCATTAAGAATTAGTTTCTGTATTGTGATGATGGCAGTCTTCCATTATTTACTATTTATTTTGGGTCAAAACAAGCTGTTCCTTAATTAATGAAATATTTCCCACATTGTTACTACCTTCAAAACAGATAGAGCAGAAGAACAGAGGATGCAATTTTTTTTTCTAGAAATGAAAATGAACAGAATATTTTAAATAGGTAAAATTGATCATAAGTAAGCAACTAAAAATATAAAGACCTTGGATAGAGATATATTAGAAACAATTGAGGATGCAGTGTAACAGGGCCAGTAAAAGTGGCTCAATGTGTTTGCATCTACTTCAAAGTCTCCACCAAAAGCTCACCGGATTTATCCAGCAACCAAATATGTATTTGCAGAGACTTAGATTTTATCTGGCCTCTGAAGTTTTACCTATCTCAGCTCTGGTGGTGCAGAAGCTTTTCTTGTGATCCCTATAGCTGGATTAGTGAGAAGTAATTTTGATTGCTATGCAGCGAGCTTTGTAAGTTTGTGTGCGAACATCAGATTAGGGTAGAATCGTACTTGGTTTTGATGTCTTTCCTTTTTTGCACTCCTGTCAAATATTTAATTGTCACTCAGTATAGACACTCTCAAATGAAAGCAATTGTGTCCCAGAGAGCTCTCTATCTTCAACAGAGAGAAAAAGAATGTAACACTGTTAAATCATGTTTGTGCTTACTTGAGTTCACTGTTAATCTTCTAGTTATGGATCTTTCTTATATTTGAGTGGCTTATGTTCTATAATATTAGTATTTCTTTCAGTGCCATATCACCAATTGATAATTTACAAAACAATTTACTCATAAATTTTCTGGGACTGATTTGCAGTCTAACTGAACATTAATTTTTATTTGTCAGTTAACATGGTCTTATTAAAATAATTCCTCATAAAAACAGTTACATAATTTTCGATGTATAGAGATGGTCTAAAAGTCATGTATAGTAACATATCTATAATGCAGTTATTGACTTGAATTTATTCAAGTAATAAAATAGATTTAGATATTTGATGTTATTTTCCAAAAAATAACTTTAATGCTGGTTTTAAATTTCTAAGTTTTTTTTCACCCACTTGTGCAGATTTCCATATTGAAAAATAGATTTTGTAATATAATAAAGAGGAAAATGACAGAAGTGATTAAATAGTGAAGATCAGCTGAGCCAACATTAGCAGGCATAAAATAAATTTCAGTCCTATTGCCATTTTAAGTAAACACGTGTTTGAAATATCCAAAAGTCAAGGCCATCATCATAATTTGATTAACGGGAACTGAATGTCATATTAAATTTAGAGCTGTAAAATTGGCCCTGTAAGATGTTGACATCGTCTGAAGCTAAATTATAGATTTTGCTCCAGTAATTAGGTTAAAAAAATACAATTAATGAATCGATGATAATGAGATTTCTGCCCTGCTAACTGCTTCGTTTGTACAAAAAATAAATTTTAACCCTGTTGTCATTTCAAATTGTTGATCAAGTGTTTGAATTGTCACAAAAAAAAAGTTCTGTGGGTGTTGCCAAGTATACAGGGTTAAAATGTGTGATATTAATATTACTAACACAAAACCTGCCTTAAGCTGTACAGAAGTTTGACAAGCAAAGATTTTTTTTCTGCAGTTGCTTCCCTGCTAAAAATTTTTTAAAATCATTCTGATTGTTTCCTAAATGTAACTCTTGTACTGTCATGAACCTTGTTAGAATATTCCATTGGATTTTGTCTTTGATTTTTTTTTTTGGTTTTTAAGAGGGAAGCATCTAGGCAGGTTAGAATGCAGATCAAAACTAACACATGTAACTCACAAGCATCACTGCATGTACGCAAGTAGTTTTATTCCTTCTCCTGAAGCCTATTGGGCGACATCCAGAAGGATCAAAAGAGGCAGAGATTTGTATTACCCCACTCCATGCATGCCAATTTTGTAGTGGTTACGGGCTGGTTTTGCCATGGGCTTTTCACCTGTGTGTCTTTCATTACCATTTGCATTTAATCAGTTGCAAGAATAGTTTCTTTACACTCAGTAAACAATACGCAGCATTTTCTTTCATCTAGGCATTGTCCTTGAATTTTATTTTAGTACCATTTACACCCTTGTGTGTTTGGCACAAGGCAGGATGGAAAGGATACCAATACTGGAAATCTGAAATAAAAACGGAATGTGCTGCAAATGTTCAGCAGGTCTGGCAGCATCTCTGGAGCGAGAGCAGATAGAACGTTTCAGGTCTGTGACCTGTGGAAAAGGATGATTTGAAAACTTTATTACAGGTGTCACGATGCCTTAATGTGACTTGGTGCCAAATTAACTGCTGCTACCTGAGAGAAATTGGATATTCAAATGTAAAATATCCCATTCTCATTCTTATAGAATAACGAATTAAACATAATCCAGGACTATCGGATGTGTTTCTTTAGCCAGAGAATGGGATATAGTAAAGCTAGCAGTATGCCTATAAGCCAAGATTATTTGCTCAAAATCTCTGCATATATTTGCATATGTGAGAAGGCACTTGGTGTAAATGGGACTGTCACATGCATGCTAACTGAGTCTTTTTCTTCATTTAGAGCCAGAAAATCACGTAGTTACATAATCTTCGCCAATATGATGTATGAAAAATTGTTTGCATGATCAAGCATGATTTGTGTTGGTGCTTCTTCTTCTTTAACTTCTTTATTTTGCCCAGAAAAAGGAGTAACCCTACAATTAGTGATTGGACTGTGTAGAATTGTCGTACCATTTGGAATCAGCCTTCACAAGGAGCAACTGTTTTTCTGTTAATGCCTTTTGGAATGTCACTAACCTGTTAAGTTACAGCATAACGTTATTTGTTTCAATTACAAAACTATTATTTGATAAGTTAACCAATTATGTGTTAATAGCCTCAAATGAATTTATTGATGAAAGTATAATATTTTGCCAACATGGTTACGCCCTCATAGTCTAATTTCAGGTAGATACTAACAATAGAGTGAATGTCTGGTGGTGACTCTTGTATTGGAGACTCAGTGAAGTCATAACGTCTTTTTTTAATTTAATGTGCTCTTAAATGATTGCATTTATCACTGTGTCCTGCAGATTTTTGTACAATGCAACCAGCAAATAACAGTTATTGAAAACAATGATTGCACAAACAACATTTATTTAATATCATTAGATTTCTGAGCAGTAAATGAAACCAAAGGCCAAACTAAGCATGATAAGCTCATCGGCAGCAGGTTTCTCGCCGTAACCCAGCATGGGCCACAGCATTGGGGCCTACCAGATAGGTCTCCTTGGATAACCCCTGACATGCCCACATCATGCCCCTCTTTGTAATTCCTCACCACACAAGCCACCACCAATTCCCCCCCCCCCAACTCCACATACAAGCACCCCAATCAAGCCCCAGCCTCACTTAGGCCCAAACTCCTCAGCATTGCCCAGGTGTAAGGTGGACTTTGCCCATTTGCCAGATGGGCATTGCCCAGCTATGTCCCTGATAACCTGGGGGTTTCGCTGGTCTCCAAGCCCCTCCATGGCATAGCCAGTAGTGATTCCTGCCAGTCTCGCACCTTGCCCAAAGGTTATAAGATCCCAAGACCTGTGAGAATCCGGCATCGAACAAGCTTTGCATATTTAAACGCTATATTAAATATGCTAATCGGCCTCTCATCTTCCGGGTGTGACTTTGGATTGCGCAATTAGAAAGGGACCGGATGCAGAGCCAATTTTTAGACTTGCACACTATTGCCCAGAATTGGCATCAGACACAATAAGGTCAGAAAATCACAACCGCCCCCGCATCATCCCAACTATGGGTGGCACTTGAATAGAAAGAGGATGTAGTTCTCAATAAATGATACAGCAGTAGAATTGAATCTACTCCCACCTCTTGATCTCTGTTGCACTGTCTCTATTTCTACATTTTCCCCAACCTTTACCTTCCCATTGCCTTGCAACACTCCTCAGCCATCAAGGTCCCATGCCCTGAACCTTTCTTACCCCTAATAATATTCCCTCCTTTGGCTCATTGTCATATTTTTGCTTATAACCCTGAAAAGCTGCTAATTTTATTATTCGCAAATGTGTAACCATAGGTTGTTAAATCAACCTTTGATATTCTGGCCATGTCATTCTCTTTCACATTGATATTTAAGTTGCTAAACTAACCCTGAGGAAGTATTAACAAAACAGGAGCTTTACTTTGAGTACAAAGAACAGGAGGATCATCTGTCAGCCACTTCTATGCCCCCATCCCACCCCGCTCTAACTGACATTGCAAACAGAGTTTAATAGATATCAAGGAAAAGGCATTGGTTTTTAATCATGTAAAACCAAATATCAGTCAGAAATTCAGAGTTGGTTTTATCCATCATGTTAATGTATGGAATTATAACATGGCTCTGTTTCATGCATGAAGTATTGCAAGTCTCATTTACAAATTTATTTTAATATTATTTTAGTGATCTTGATAACAACTGGCCTCCTTACAAGAGCCACCATCCCACATAACTGATCTGGTTGAGCAGAATTGCATTATTATTTGAGTTACTTCGTAATTCATCGTTTTGGTATAATGAATACATCATGCAATCTGAAACACTGAAGGGTAATTTATAACTAAAAATGAAGCTTTCAGTTTCATCTCACTTTCACCAGCTGTATCTGATAGCTTATTGATGTTTATCAGGTTTCCTAGATACTGGGGATTAGCTGCTGCTTGTGATCAGTGTCTCACAATCATAATATATTTGGCACAAAATGTTAGAAATTACTGGGTATTTCAAAATTTAAAAAGAGGATTTTCTTTTATTTCAATTCCCATTGCAGTCAACAGGAAATGTCAGTATCTCGATGCCCAGAGATTATATTTTGCTTTCCGACATTTCAATCACATTTCAAACAGTTGGATAGAAAACAGGTTTTAAAGATTTAAGTTTAACGTTTGTTTATTAGTGTCACAAGTAGCCTTACATTAACACTAACATGAAGTTACTGTGAAAATTCCCCAGTCGCCAGATTCTGGCACCTGCTTTGGGCACACCAAATTTAGCATAGCCTGTGCACCTAACCAGCAAGTATTTTGGATTGTGGAAGGAAACCAGAACAGACATGAGGAGAATGTGAAAATTCCATGCAGACAGTGACCCAAACCAGGAGTGGAACCTATGTCCGTGGCACTATGAGGTACCAGTGCGAACCACTATGCCGCCCTAATTTAATTTAAATTTCCCCCCTTATTTTAAAATATAACACTTAAAATCATTTTTGCTCAGATACAACTTGTGTATTTCTCATTGAATTATACGAAAAATTATATTTCTGGACAGCTAATTTTCTCCTGACTCATTCATTTCATTTTTTTTCAAATCCTCAGTGGTGCATCTGCTATAAAATTAAAATATAATATAATCAGTATTTTTTTTTGTTTTTACCAAAAATAGTAGCATAAATATTCAGAGACCAGTGGTCAGAGTAATCTCTGCAGATGGTTTATGTTGCTGGGAGACTGTAGCAAGAAGTTCTATGAACTACTTTTACCTAATTGTCGGATTTTCTTTATTATCTTGATCATACCAGAGTATGATCTTCTCAGTGTTGAGCAGCACTAAATTACCATGTTCAAGAGTTCATCTTAGAGCCTTTACATATAGCCCTGGGCCAGATGGGTATTAGTGCAAGAGGGTTTGGTGACAGTGGGCCATGTCGAAATCTGCTGTTATACTATGTTACAACAGCTGAGACTTGCATAATTCAATGTCACATACTCATCAAATTTAACAAGTGTGAAATTCAGAACTTTCTTGGCAATTTTGATCATTTGTAATCAAGTAAAACTTGCAAGTATTGTTGCAAGTATATTTTCCTTCTGCATAAGTAACTAAATAAACCAAATTACAAACTACAATGAAGCGAATATTATCATTGCGAATCATTTAAATGCAGTTCTGTTCTCAGTAAGTTATTGAAACCAAATTTTATTTTGCAAAACTTTGTCTAAAAGAATTAATCAACATAAAGCTAATGATGTCTTCTGAGTAAATGTAGTAATGTTATTAGATTTTTTAAAAAATTTGAATTATTGGATAAGAAATGTGGTGTTACCAATATTAACTTGTAGGAGAACCAAGCCCACCAAAACTTGAAGGAAAAGTGCTCGGAAATGGAAATGTCTTCAAAGTAAACTGGATCAAGCAGGATGATGGTGGTTCCCCTATCCGACATTACCTGGTCAGATACAAAGCTGTAAGTACAGAGATATACATACATAATGTTGCATCAACTTGACAAGAAAATGTATCAATCTATGATGGTCCTTTTGCTGTAACAGTAGAAATTTTCTGCATTAAGCTTAATATACATTGGATTTATATTTCAAGCTTCAAGTTATTGGAAGCCAGAGAAAATATGCAGTTATAAGAGAGACTCTTGCTACAATTTGAATGGGTATTTGAATTATTTTTTGATAAAGCAGAGAACATTAGATTGGATCCAACATGCTTCAAAATGTAAAAACATTCTTTCACTGTGGCCATCTCAGTGAGAAAAGAGGCAGGTAATGACATGGCATAGATTTTCAATTTGTTACCCAATTGCTACAGTATTACACACCACTCATCACTGTTTCAGTTCTGTAGAAATTAGTGCGATGGAATATAGACAATTCCTGAAATGAATTAATTCACAGTGGCCAAGGTGAAAGCTTACTCGCTGCTCCACGGAAATTGACATTTTCCAATGAAATTGGGACTTCTATTCAGTGAAGGCTGTATGCTCAAATTTCTGTGTGGTGCATATTTACGTAACCTTCAAACTAAAGATACTTTTGATATTCATTGTCAGAATGCGTGTGTTGCTGACAAGGCCAGCATTTGTTGCCCATCCCTCTGGCACCTGTTGGGGTACACTGAGGAGAATTTAGCCTGGGCAGTGCGCCGAACCAGCACGTCCTTTGAAGTGTGGAGGAAACCGGAGAACCAGAAGGAAACCCATGCGGAGAAGGGGAGAAAGTGTAAACTCTGCACAGACAGTGACCCAAGCCAGGAATCAAACTCAGATTCCTGGCACTGTGAAGCTGCAGTGCTAACCACTGTGCTGTCCTAATTTAATTTAAATTCTTTCCCTTTAAAATATAACACTTAAAATCATCACAGGATTTGCGGCATATTTTGTTGTTTCTGGTGCCTAGATCAATGTCAAGTGGTTCTTCTGATTCCATTCCTATTCTGTAGAAGTTTGGTGCAATTGAGTAGCTTGCTGGGCCATTTCAGAGGGCATTGAGGAGTTAACCACAATGCTGTGAGTGTGGAGTCATATCTAGGCAAGGTCTGGCAGATTTCCTTCCCTAGAGCACATTGGTGAACCAGATGAATTTTTACAACACTCCGTGATGTCTTCATGCTCACCATTTCTAGGAGGAGCTTTTAGTCCAGATTTTAATAATGAATTGAATTTCCATCTGCTATTGGAGCTCATAAGTGGACCTCTGGATTATCAGTCCAGTGATATTACCAGTTTGCCATTGCATAACCGTCCCTAAGCCAAGTCTGACAATAATAATGCTGTAAAGGTGTTTTTTTAAAACTTGTAACTTTAAATAATATTTTTGATTTTCCTTAATCTGAAGTACAAATTTTTGCAGGTATTGCACCATTTAACATTTCTGCCAACTCACTGGGATATGTGATACTTGTCAGCAATTCCTCTGTCTGCGGTAGAACTGTCATAGAATCATAGAATCCCTACAGTGCAGAAGGAGGCCATTTGGCCCATTGAGCCTGCACTGACAACAATCCACCCAGGTGCCATGCCCATAAACCCACATATTTACCCTGCTAATCCTTCTGAGACTAAGGGACAATTTTTAGCATGGTTAGTCAACTTAACCCACACATCTTTGTGTTTTCAGTTTCAGATTTTGCATGGGTAATCTTGGATCTTCGTCATTAAGATGATCTCAAGATACCTGTTCAACTTGTCTTTTAATGCCATACAACATGTGTTTGGTCGTTCATTGCGTGAAGAACCTTTTTTGTTAACATTGATCCTAACTTTGCATTTTGCTTATTTGAACCTGTTCCTTCTTGCCTTATTCTCACCGTTTAGTTTGAGACCCTTTTCCAGTTGTAAATTTCCATAGCATTTACTCTATTACACCCCTATAAGACCCAAATAGACTGAATCATACATGCCTTTTTATCCTTTGTTTATTCATTCTTGGGACATGGGCATCTCTGACTGGCCAGCATTTATTGCTCACTTCCTAATTGCCCTTGGAGGGCAGTTGAGAGTCAACTACATTGCTGTGGCTTTGAAGTCACGTGTCGGCCAGATCAGGCAAGGATGGCAGATTTCCTTCCCTAAAGAACTTTAGTGAAGCAGATAGATTTTCCCAACAATCAACAATGGTTCCATGGTCATCAATAGATTCTTAATTCCAGATATTTTTTACTTAATTTGAACTTTACCATCTGCTTTGGCAGGACTCGAATCCCCAGAACATTAGCTGAGTTTCTGGATTAGTAGTCTAGCAATAATACCTCTAGGCCAATTGCCTCACCAGGAACAAATATAATAAAAGGAAGAAAATTAAATAGGTGAGTTATTAGCAAGGAAAAAGATAGATAAAGGAACAAGGTACTATGACCAAAAAAATGGATACAGCTATGCTCAGAGAACAAATATTAAATTGATAGAATTTTGTAGTTTTTGTGCTTAGAAGAAGATAGACTAAATGGATTGAGAGAGCAAAAGGAGCAAATCGTGTTTGAAGAACATTTGAAGAGATGGAATAGATGAGGTCAAATGACAATCGTGGTTAAGAAACAAGTATTAGCAGTAGAGAGAATTGACTTAGAGGTTCAAACAATGAAAAAGCAAGGATTTAAGAAATAGATTATTTCATTAATCAGGTTGTAGCAGGGAAATGGAAAACACACAAACCATTGTGGAGAATAAACACTAGCAGTGGTTTGGGCCAAATGATTTGTTTTCATCTTTTAGCCCTGGATAATTTTTGTTATATTCTGAACAAATGCCCCTTTACCTACATTGGTTTCACCTCCAGTTCAGCTGAAAAATGTAATTATTCATGCCACCTATTAGTACGGTATTTAATATTGTATCGAGAACATTTTCTGGGTACAGTACTATTGTGTGACAGTCTGGTGTTTCCCCTTTGTAACAGTGAGTTCTTGGGAATTTATTTAATGTTTGCTTTACTTGCTGTCCTGGTGATAAGGATAATTTGGTAATTTCACATATTACGTCTCAGGAAAATGATTCAAAACCCACCCAGTTGCACAGAATAAAAATTGGGTCCATAGATCTTTAAGCGCTAATTTACTGAGTGGTCAAATGCTGCGTTCTCCACAACTTCACAGTACAATGAGGAATCAACATAAGTTTTCCAGAGGCAGTACAGGAGACTTTCCATGCATTCCACATCTTGCATTCAAAACACATATGCTAGATGTACCAGAAATGTTACATTGCAATCTTATGCTGAAGGGTTTAGCTTGTTATGAGGTCTGGTTGCTTGGATTCTATAGCAGAACAAGTGAAAGAGAATGGGAGCATGTGTTGCAATGCTTTCCTGAGGACAGGACATTTCTTCAGAGATAAAATTCTGCTAAACCACTGACAAGGAAGTGGACTTCAGTTTATTATTCAGCTCTGTCGGCAGGTGGACCTCCCACATTCGGTGCTTCTAGAGATTCCATCTTCCAGCTTCACATGTTCCTGGAGATCAATCTTCATTCTCAGGAGGTTCATCTCCTGGCCTCAGAGTGCTCCTGAAGGTCTTTCTTCAGGAGGTCCGCACTTTTCTTCTATAGTCTGTGATATTGGGTACCTTTTCAGCATAGCAGTAGGAATGATGGTAGGCTGGCATTACACAGTCCACCAGAGAGAATCCTGCCAGTACTGTCAGTGGGAAAAGTTGCTGTGCATTCAGCCTCTTCAACAAAATGTCTTTTTCCACATGTTTCACACTGTGCTCATGGCAGTTGCCTTTGATTCACTCACCTCGGTTAAACTTAATCTCTGCGATCGGTAGGGTGGTCCTTTTAAACACCTCCCTGCCACTTGTTGCAAGTCCTGTTGGTGGATTGGCCAGATATTTGGGAGGCTGTGGCCTTGATAGTGAATGGCAGCTCACTCCATAACATAAGAGGACAGGTTTGCAGTGCTGCAAGGAGATGAATGACACCATTATGCAGCCAGGGTAAGTCTGCCTCCTCAAGCCTCAGTTAACAGATCCATTGCGCCTCCATGGTGATCACTTACACAGCTACCTCGTGGTCCAAAATCTGCCATAGCAGCCTCCCTAACCACCTCACGTCCCACCAAACCCTGAGTTTCCCCTCTAACCCCATCTTGCCCTGACCTCGTCAGTAGGTAATCTATTCTGATATGCTTGCTCACTCTCTCCTTCCGTGCATATCAGTCGCGATCACTGTCCGATATCCCAGGACTCTTCCCTGTCTGTCTCAGTGCAGGACAAACTCAAGCACAAACTCGAGCACAAACTCAAGCACAGCCTGCCCGAGACATACCCGAGTTAAGAACAATCACGCCCTTTGAATAAAGAACCCTTTAGCTGGCCAATAAGGAGCAGGATTCTATCTATGCGGAGGGTGAGATGGGGCAGCAGAAAATGAGAACTTCAACACACGCAACCATGGCACGAGACGTAAGACTTAACTTTCTCCCATCGGTCTACCCCGGGGTACATGAATGCCATCTCGCTGTCTTTATAGGTCAAACAGTCATCCAGCCCGAACCATCTTCACACCCTTTGGAAATCACAGACTGGAGCAGCTCCAAGAGAGACATCTCGGAGATGAGCCTCAAAGAGGCATCGCAACTGTTACTTGCACTCTCTACCAGAGCAGATACTTGCACCTCGGTGGGATTACCTAGTAGGCAGACTTCACTCACTCACTAGTGAGCACCTCAGCTGAAAATCCATGGCAGGCGGAGCAAGGAATGTCTCTCAGATCCAGCACTTGGAGGGATGAACCCCAGGCCATTATTCCCTGGATATGGTCATCCCAGAGCTGCTAAGCTACATAGGAGAATCATGAATGTCAGAAACGGATGACCGCATCCCTCCTTGGACTGCAAGGCTGACTGGAGGATTCCTATCAGCTCGGTTTGAGGAGATGGTGCAGTCAGTCCACACAACAAGGCCAACACAACAAGAATGGCATCCATAGTAGAGACTTTGGTGCAGGAAATGCACTCCGTGGTGGGGGATGTATCATCTCACGACCTCGATGGCTGAGGGCATTTGAACACCATGGTGCAGGGTTTCAACTGTATGATGCAGGCCCTAGTGGGCATCAGTGAGTATCAGCAAGAAAGGATGGCAGGGTTTCTAGATCTCACTCCATTCCACGGAGGAGCCTAGGGGTCCCTAGGCACTGAAGTGAAGAGGATTGGCAGTAGTGCAGCCCAGGGCCTTTCCACCCAGGAGTCCCAGAGGGTATCCAGACCATTTGACACCCTTCTCTCTGCAAATCAGATTCCTCTGGCTCTGTGCATGGAAGAACTGTAACCCATGCAGCCCAAAAGTAGACCCAAACCCTCAGGATCCTGGTCCCCCAAGAGGACACGCACCAAACTCATCTCAGGCCAGGACAGCAGAAGTCAGCAGGCCACTCAAATGTGGATCCTGGCGATATATCTAGATATGTCAGGAGAGAGGGAAGAGCAAGAAACAATGGTCTCCAGCCAGCACAGATAAACCTAGACACTAGCAGACATAAGTCACTGTTGTATTAGCACTTTTGTATCAAAGATCACTTTGTTCGCCCATATGGATCCTCTACAATGTTGTCGTACACCTCAAACCAATGTATAAAGTCGATGCTTTATCTCTGTGCAGTGTGAGAATAGTGAGAAGTCTCACAACACCAGGTTAAAGTCCAACAGGTTTATTTGGTAGCACAAGCTTTCAGAGCATTGCCCCTTCATCAAGTGAGTGGGAATTGTGTTCACAAACAGAGCATATACATGCCAGACATTTCATAGAGGACAAGAGGAGCACCTCTCTGTCCTCACTGCAAGTCATCATCATTCTTCTGCCATGTCCAGCCAATTGTTTTAATGCCATGCCTGTGAATATTCTGATCATCAGGATGACCTCCCACTGGCATCACTGTGCTGAGAGTTTATCAAACCCATTGTGGCAGAAATCATCACACCCTAGTTCGGCTGTCCCAAACCCAAGAGGCTACGAGTGCATCTCTAGCAGTTGGCCAGCCATCGCCCAAGGTCCTTCATAGAACATAGAACAATACAGCACAAACAGGCCCTTCTTCCCACAAGTTGCGCCGATCACATCTACCAATCCACATATCTATCTATAACCCCCTATCCTATTCTTTTCCATATACTCATCCAGAAGTCTCTTAAAAGACCCCAGTGAGTTTGCCTCAACAACCTCTGACTGCAGTCAGTTCCATTCACTCACCACCCTCTGAGTGAAAAACCTACTCCTGACATCTCCTATGTATTTGCTTCCCTGCACCTTAAATCTGTGTCCTCTCGTAGTGACCATTTCAGCTCGGGGAAATAGTCTCTGACAGTCCACTCTATCTATTCCTCTCAACATTTTATAAACCTCTATCAGGTCGCCTCTCAACCTACGTCTCTCCAGTAAGAAGAGTCCCAGCTCCCTCAACCTATCTTCATGAGGCCTGCCTCCCAATCCAGGCAGCATCCTTGTAAATCTCCTCTGAACCCTCTCAATAGCCTCTACATCCTTCTTATAATGAGGCAACCAAAACTGCGCACAATACTCCAACTGGGATCTGACAAGAGTCTTATAGAGCTGCATCATTACCTCCTGACTCCTAAACTCTATTCCTCGATTAATGAAGGCCAGTACACTGTACGTCTTCTTGACCACTTCCTCCACCTGCGAGGCCAATTTAATAGTCCTATGGATCCGGACCCCGAGATCCTTCTGCTCTACAACACAGTTAAGACTCCTACCTACCTCTTATATTGTACTCCTTCATCCCATTATTCCTGCCAAAATGGACCACTACACATTTATCCGCATCCTCTGCATCCTCTGTGGGTTTCTCCTTGCTATGCTCCTCCTCATGCGAGGAGATGCAGCATGTCATTTCCTGCTCACCGCAGGTTGCACAGGACACAGCACACCACATTGATGCAGATCACCCTCTGGAGGCTGAATTGGAGGCCTCCCCAGAACGGTCTAGCTACTAGAACAGCATAAGGGGCAGCCCACTTTCCTACCTGGGAAGTGTACACATTGGCACATGAAGCTCATTGTAGCAACTCACAACATGTGTTTGTGGCTTCCACACATTTGTCATCAGCCATCTCCTGACTGGGTACCCTTTGACCCCTAGAAACTGTCCGTACTGTCACTGCTGTCTCTCAAAAATGGCTGGAGGCTGTGAGCATCACAAGATGCAACAATCATGGACACTCCCCAGGAGATGGGCACATGCTTGCATAATGCGCATTGACCTGGACGTTGAAGGGTTGATATCTGTTGAGCTTCACAAACAGTGGCTCATGCTGCCATGGGGAACGCAGAGCCACATGAGTACAGTTCATGACACTTTGTGCTTGGGGCACGACTGCATTGTGGGCAAAGCCCATGACCCTGGCATTCTGCCTCACCTGGGCTCACTCCAAGTTGACGTACATGTGGGCCCTATTGGGAGCCAATCAGTGACATACACATGCATTGCAATGCAAAATAAATTGGCACAATTGACTCATCAAGGAAGGGTCAGGAAACGAAATGAGCAGCACGCTTCCCCTGTTGGCAGGCAGACAGAGCTGATGCATGTGAAAACTACAATTTACAATTAACTTCATCCTTTGAGAGCACCCTCAGCTCTCATGGGCCTGTGAGCCTTCTAACTTAAGCAGTATAATACCCTTGTCATTTTATTATGATACTAGACCAAGATCTCTTCCAGTGTTTTGAGAGCTCATATAATTACTATATCTTGTTTAACTTTCAGTGGTGTTTATCATATCAAAAAAGGCTACTCAGCTTATTGAGTGGTGCTTTTGAAGAGCAATCTAGTTTTTTCCACTCTTTATCATCTTATGCCTACAATTCTTTATCTTCCCAAGCACTTGAATTTTGTTCCAAGTGAGATTTTGTCAAAACATTTGAACTTCTGAATTTGTATGATCTGTGCTTTCTTTGTTAGTGGAACTACTTTGAAAGTACTTTGGAACTACTTTGAAATACGCACAGGCAGTTCATGGATCCTGTTCATTCTATTCCACAGAAATTGTATCTCAGTTTTACATCCAGAATTCAAGGCACTTAAGTTTTATCTAGCTTCCGCTATTTAGACCATTGTTTTTTTTACAGGAAGAAAAGTACACAATACTTAAGAAACCCAGTGTTTGTCTCATGGGAATAAAGCCCTGGATAAACTCTCACTTGAAAAGCTAGCAAACTCAGTAAATGAATTTTATTTTGTGCTATCGCACAGTATGACCCACCAGTAAAATCAGAAACAAACTGTGCTATCCTTAAGTTGTCTGTATGCAAATCAAGTAATTTGCAAGTTTTTACCAAATAAATCTGATTGACAGAATTTTGGATCAGTGCAGAAGGAAACCACTTGGCCTATCAAGGCTGCACAACAACAATCCCACTCAGGCCTTATCCCCAGAACCCCATCTATTTACCCTGTTAATCCACTCAAATATCAGTTTACCACAGCCTTTCAACCTAAGCTGCGCATCTTTGGAGTATAAAAAGAAACCAGAGCAACCTGAAGAAATGCATGCAGACACAGAGAGAACGTGCAGACTCTGCACAGACCATGAGCCCAGGCTGGAATTGAACCCTGGTCCCTGTTACTGTGAGGCAGCAGTGCTAACCACTGTGCCGCCATATTATTATTAACCAATAATGATCCGGAAACATATTGCCAGTTACTGTATTCCTTTGAGATAGATGCTGTATATGTTGATGGTTGGACAGGTTTTAAAAATGTATCTATTTTGCCTAATGTTACCTTGTATTCTTCTGAAAATGTTCAGGCTTCACATATTAAGCTCAACCTCTTTCTTACCAAGCTTACTTCTTAATTTTATTTCCATCCTAATGTACTTTTTAAAAACTGCTCTGATTTCATAGAATCTTAGAGTCCCTACAATGGAGAAGGAGGCCATTCGACCCATCAAGCCTGTTCTGACCTTGGTCCCACCCAGGCCCTATCCTTGTCGCCTCATGTATTTCCCCTGCTAACCCATCTGACACTAAGGGGCAATTTAGCTTGGCCATTCAGCCTAATCCACGCATCTTTGTATGGAAGGAAACCGGGTCACCCAGAAACAACCCAGGCAGACAGGGAAAATGTGCAAACTCCACACAAACGGTCTCCTGAGGCTGGAAGGAATTGAACCTGGATCCATAGTGCTGTGAGGCATACATTGCCACACATGTATGAGAGCTATAGTCCCTTCATTGGATGAATCCAAGATCACAATGCCTCACTTCCATCCAAAAAGTGAAGTAACAGGAAATTATGTTGAATGATGTTGAAAAATGTCACTGGGGTTCAAATCTGCAAGAGCATCTTTTCTGGATATTCTATTGTCGAATCTATATACTCTTGATATCTGCCTCCAAATCGCAAGTGCAAAGGTCATTCAGTGGCAAGCTTTACATTTTCTGAAACCTATTAAAAACTGGCAGTGAGATAACACTGCCAAGCCATAATTTTAACCTCATGCTTGTTTATCTGTGCAAATCAGTTGGCTTGGAATTTTTCACCAATGGTTTACTTCACAGAAGCATCAGTCGGACTGGAAACCTGAGATGAGATTACCATCTGATAGCGAATATGTTATTCTCGCAAACCTGGAGTGGAACTCAGAGTACGAAGTTTACGTTGTGGCTGAGAATCAGCAAGGCAAGTCGCGGCCTGGATCTGTTTCCTTCCGGACATCGGTAGAACCCACAGTCATTCCAGGTACGACTTTCGGCTGCTTCAAATATTATTTGCATTAAATCTTGCAAAGACGCTGCATCCCCAAATCTAGTCATGCTCGTAAAATTGAATACCGCATTATACGGTATTCAGCAGTTTGTGTGTCAGATATATTGATTTCTTTCATGGAATTTTCTTTAACCAGATTGTACTTTTCTACTCGTTTCTTTTTTCAAACAAAAAAGAAAGCACTTTATTTCCAGATCATATTTTTGTACTGGTTTGCAGCAAGAAACTTTAGCTTGCAATGCAATATCATGGATACAGCCATTAACACAATATGGAATTGGAATCTTACATTAGCACAGAGTGTAAGTGAGGGGTTAGTGTAGCAAACAGTTCAATATTTTGACAATTAGGGTTTCTCTAGTAGTTTATTATCATCCCAGGCTGAGTCCTTTGTCCTCTCACATGGCATGTTTGGTGGTGTTTGGCATTTAATTAGGCAGAAGGGTGATAATTTAGGACCTGTCATCTTCCCACCTCTATCCCAATTAACTACATGTAGGAGGATCCATGGATAGTCTTCCCTCCGGCTGCCAATTGAGAGTCTTAAGTGGCCAATTAATGATATTAATCCAGTGGCGGGTGGGGATCTTTCTATATAAGGAGAATGATGAGCAAACTCTAATGTGTTTGGCATGTGGGCTCCCGAATTGGGGATAGTGAGGACGAATGCTCATTTGGTATCTAATCAAGGAAACTGGCTTCAGGAAAGGGATGGGCATGCTGAAAACCATTCTCTTTCCTGCTATCAACCCCACCTCTCCTACAACTCATCTCCCCCAACACCCCTGCCCTATGCTTTATTTGTGGCTTGGGATCCAGTGTCAATTCTGGGAGGCTTTGGATGGATGTCATACTGGCAGCAGCACTGAAGATGATTTTATTGAAAGAGCTGCCATCCTGAGACTGATGTGGAGATGCCGGTGTTGGACTGGGGTAAACAAAATAAGAAGTCTCACAACAGCAGGTTAAACTTAACCTGATGAAGGTAAACAGCACCCCCAAAGCTAGTGGTTTATACTACCATATAAATATGTTGGACTTCAACCTGACGTTGTGAGACTTCTTACTGTCCTGAAATTGCCCAGGCACTTTCAGTGGGTGGAATTTCCACCATTTGTATACCTCTAATTTTTCATCAGCAAAAGCTCAAACATCAAATTGTTTAACATGAGGTTGGTTTAAGACTCACGTCTGAAATCCCCCCAGCAGCAAAATGAAATCTTCAAAATCTGAAGTAACTACCATCTAAAAGAAACAAAATCCCCGAAATGGTGCAGTGTTTTGAGTCACTACAGTAGCAGCAGGGAAACAGAAGTTGTGGGAAGTTTGCTTTGTTATTGCAAGCAATGCTGTTGAAAGAATGAACTGAGGACAAAATTAAATCCACACTTGTAAAAGAATTTTGAGTTAATACCTTGCAAGAGAAAATTTTTGACAGCTTTGAGTTGTGAAACCTGTAATTAAATTTACTGTTTGGAGCGTATCATTTTTGTTTTCCCAAATTGCCATCCATATTAATAATCATCATAAGTACTTATTTTTTGTGAAATATAATTGCAGTGATATTTTAAATTTTAATGATATAGCTTCCCTGATATCACTGAACTGTAGTTTGCTAATGGTAATAGGTTCAATTGAATTATGTGCATCCTCTGTTGTGCTATCCATGACAATTTTCTATTCTCAACCCCTTATTGTGGTTACTGATGCCTCCCAAGGTTATTAATGCTTCTTGAGTGGTGATTATGCTGTTTGAGCATTACCAAATCACCAGTGCTGTATACAGCTAAATAATATATTTAACTAATAAAACTTCTGCTGTGTTCTGCTTTGGAGCAGCAAATGACAGCTGGATCAATTAGTTTGCTGAGGCTCTTGGTTTAGTATAAAACCTGCTGGGATGTTTATTTTTTGCACCTGGTAAATTGTAAGATTATCCTTCCATCTGAGGTTATTGGCTGCTGTCCCAGGTACTTGGATTGCTTGCTATTGTTTATCTATACAGCAATACTAGTTTTCCGTGAATCAGATCACAGGATTTTCATTGACAAGAATTAGACCAAAGATAATTTTATAATTAGAAGTTTACAGTGTGCCTAAATAATCTGAGTGAATGCAAGATTTCCTCATGATCTAAAGGACAATATTTTCCTCTGTACCTAAAATTTGATCAGCAAAGCAATTTGTTGCTGCTACAGTTTAGCTGCTGTAGAAAAATGTGCAGTTAAAATAAAAGTTAAAAATGAAGCATACAAAATTATTTTCGAATTATTGCACAAAACTGTGAATTAACCCTATAAAGGGGGGGTAAGCTTTATTGGTATTGGACTACAATATTAAGAAAACAGTGTTGGGATAAATAATATTGAAAAATCAAATGTTTGAATAAAAGATATTTTGCTAAAGGAAATTTTAAGAAATTCTGTTGTAGCATGGCCTTGAAAGTGTTAGCCTATTATACCAGCTGCGTAGTTCTCATTTCAAATTATCAGTCTCAGTTCTTATTCTCAAATTGAATTTGGTAATGCAGTATGTAACTAATGATAACATAGAAATAAGCTATATATAATATGCACAAATTATATTGTACTACATCTGCATACAGCTGGTTGTAGTGACAATTTGGCAACATGCTATCATAATTTAAGTATTCTATGAAATATCTATCAAAGTTTATTTATAATCACATATAGGCTTACATTACCACCGTAATTAAGTTACTGTGAAAATCCTCTAATCACCACATTTTGGCGCCTGTTCAAGTACACTGAGGGAGAGTTTAGCATGGCTAATGCCCCTAGCCATCATGTCCTTCGGACTGTGGGAGGAAATTGGAGCAGACATGGGGAGAATGTGCCGACTCTGCACAGACAGTGAACCAAGCCGGAATCAGACTCTGGTCCCTGGTGCTGAGAGGCAGCAGTGCTAATCACTGTGCCTCCGAGCTGCCCAATATTCAAAACTTTGATAAAAGAATTCTTAAAATTCCAAAAAGTTTGAACAAACTCTATGCCATATGTTTGTTCACCATGAAAGAAACTGGACGTTTCCCAGTAGTAACTGTGTAATAAATTAATTGTAGTGCATTCATTGTTAGATGCAATGCAAAATGTCTAACCATTTGTGTGTTTTGGGTTCAGTGTCCCTGGAACATTGTACAGTTGCATCCTCACTGACTGGTTTACTTTATTCGTGGAAGCACATTCAATAATAAATTCCAGTGGAGAACTGGATAAATAGTGAAGTGGAAATATTTTCAGGATTATGGGAGAAGAGGAGGGAATTAGAAGGATGAATTAGAAAGTTTCTTCAAAGAGAAGGCACAGGCGCTATGGATTAAATTACTTTCTCTGTGCTGTACCATTCTATGATGCTATGATTTGATGCACAACTATTTGCAGCAACTATTTACCCTTTATGATCTATGATTTATTAAGTTGAATAATAGCTATTAACAACTGCTGTGTTCAAAAGAGGAAAATATGGTCCTAATTGTGTAGATATAAACCCACTTGAGCAAAAAATGATGTTTTTAACTGATAGCTAATTACTTTGAAATGATATTGCAAAATTTCTTCCTGCAATAATATCAATGAAAGCACTGTACTGACTCACTTCATAAATGGCACATAAGTGATTAATTGGACGTCTGAATATTTCAATTGTTCTGTAGGTGCATTCTAGTGTTCAGTGGTTAACGAATTAACACATGAATGTTTTATGGGGATGCAGCAGAGAGTGCTGCAGTTTGCATGACAAGGCTGAAAATGTTAACTGGCCTGTTACATTCACTAAGGCAGTTACTTACACAACAGCTTGGAGCATGGGCGAGGGATTTGCTTTTCCATGCAGTAGTTGAAAGTCATTTAACTGAATGCAGCTAACATAATGGCAGCAAAATAAAACATAGCATTAGTTTCAAGTCCTTTCTTACTAGCCTTTTTCCAGCTTCATGTTTGTTCTTCATTGAAACTACTTATTGTTTATTTTGGCTCTATTCTGTACTCGTAACCCATTGTGTGATCATTCCATTCTCCCAGCTTATAGTTTTGTGCCCTTTTACCCTGTAACCATGAAATATGATCTTTGACCTAGTGTGCTCTGCTTACAATTAAGCAAGTTTACTCTTTTATGTTACACAGATATTTCTCTAATCTGTTTTATTTCAATTTAACTTTTACACTTTATTTGTTTACCTTAAATTCTTAATTTGGTTTTGTATTTATGATCTTTTTTTCTCTCTTTTCTCTCTCTTATCCCACCCCTTTTTCTTCCCTCCCGTTTTTCTACCTGTCTGTCTTCATACACACGTTTCCATTATCCTATGCTTTCTATGAACACTGATTGGACTGGCCATTTTTTTCACAACTCTTTGCTGCCCTTGGATGGAAATACTTTGACTACAACAGCAACTTTGGGTGGTTCATCAATATCATGCACACTCTTCTCATTACTCTTCTCTGCAATCCTAGTTGTTTTGCTGTCTTAGACCCTCAGTAAAGGCATGCTGTTTTCTCCCCAGACAGTTCAACACACAATTTTATGCCTTTGCAGTTGCTTCAGATGTATTTGAGTGTTACTCATAATCGGAGTTGTACCATTATTGCTCAAAACAAGAGAACTGTTTAAACAAAATGTCAGTTCAATATCTGTTCTCATCCATGTAGTTTTTTCCGCATGTTTGTTTAGTTTTCATTTCATCTAACCTAAGATTGTCTGCCAATTTCAACATTTTTCTTTAGAAGACTATTTCTGTTGAGTTCTATTGCTTTGTTTTGTGAGGATCTGTGTCTCCCTGTTGTTTCATTCTACAGTTAGTTATTTCTTCAAATTTCTATCATCTTCCTTTTCCTCGTTCATCCAACAAGTCATTTACTGTAGCCTGGCAGCCTGATGAATGGAACAATGGCTCGAAGGAATTGGCAACTGTATGTGTGTAAACTGAAGTAAAACCATGGTATAAATATTGTATATTGTATATCTGGAACAGCTACAAGAAAAAGTTATTGTCAGTTTAAAGTTTAACTGAGAAAAAATTAAAATGTAACTTTTGATTCAAGAATCTAGTTCTAAAAATGATACCTAAGTTTTTTGCTATATTTTGCCAATTGGTATTTTAGTGGTAATGCAAGCACATAGAAAGCTTATCTCAAGCACAGAGCTTGGTTATTAATTTTATGTAGCTATGCAAGCATGCACCATACCGTATACAGGAGACTCCTGAAAGTATGTGTAGGTCATGGCTGTAGACATTTTTTCCAATGTTTTCTGTAACCAAGCTATTTGTAAACAAAACTAAAGTAGACTCCTAAGGTCTGACTGCAGTATGGTAGAATTGCCTTAAACATTGAGATTCTAATTTAATTGTTTTTTAAAAAAGTGCCATAGATAATTAAGAAAATATGGAGGCATATTGCTATAGTGTTCTGAAGAGAGAAATAATTGACTAAATTCTACTTCTTTAACATTTTTCACTAAGGTGTTAAGTTTTTAATGTATTTTTTTTTCTGTTTCTTAATTTACATCTATGTTCACATGACTTTTTATAGTCAAGAATTAGACTTTAAGATACCCCCTAGCATATAAATCAAGTATAGAGATCAAAGCAATCTGATTGTTTCTTTTGTAATTGGAAATGCACACATCAAGACTGCCAGCATCTAAAACATTGTATTAACATGTGGATGTAAAGGTCACCAGAACTGGGAAGTAAGCAAGCTCGTTTACAGAACTGAACAAAGTAAAGGGAGAATCTGCGTTAGCTCTCTCTCTTTTTTAAATCTGCAAACAAGTCTACTGGTAATTTTGTGTTTATAATGTGGAATATTGTCAAAGCTGTGCTTAATTGGTTACTGAATTAGAAAATGTACCCATTTATTCATTGTAATCACCATGCTCTGTATCTGCATTGTTCACATTTAGATAACTAGTAACGTGTTATGAGACTTTCATTGAAAAAAGTTTTTCATACTTGCATGGTTTCACAGAAATGCAACCATTAAACCCTACAAAACTAATCATGGCAATCAAATAGACAGGAAAAAGCTCTTTTGATAGCAGTGAAAGCCAAACTAATAAATGTAACAGTATTTCTAAGCATTACTTATTTTCACAATACTTGTATTTCTTTAACTAATTCCATATTTCTTTAACTAATTCCCACATAGCACCAAGTAAATAATACCATAAGAAAACTAAAAACAAGTGGAACTTCTATTGATTGCCATTGTTTGAACTGTCTGATAGATCAGGGTGCAGCAGGACAGTTCATCCAAATGTTTTGTGTTCTGCTATTTTCCTTTGTTATTGTCAAAGAGATGCACTTAATGAATTTAGCAGTGGTATTAATTCTAAGTAACTCGGTACCTTCGCCACAGAAGTGTCAATGTTTTTATGGTGAAACCTCAGTCATTTGCTACATGTGAGCTGTATCTAGATCATATTCTGTTATTAATGATGCAAGAATTGTTGCTATTAAACAGGATGGAAGTTACTAAAAAGAAGCTCAGTTGAGGCATGTTCATGCTTGAGTGGAAATAAATTTGCATTTGGCATACAAAACCTTGCTAAATATTTGTGCTCTGTTTCATACAAAATAACTAAATACAAAATGTTTCTTGTGCCTGAGGTAAACAGGGATAAATTCAGGGCCGTATATGCTGTAATTAAGAACTTGGCACCAAAATCATTTCTGCTGCTTGGCTTTGAAGATACTCATATAGTCTCTGCGAACCTTCCTTCTAAGTCCTTTGCAGGTTGAAGGGGCCAGATAGCCTACTTCTGCTTCTTCATCATAGTGTGCCATTATTTCAAAGCCTTTGTAGATGGAATTGTCATTGGTGTCACCACCTTCAGTTGAAATCTCTCTTGTGTGATATTTTAACATATTCAGTAACCCATTCAAAGTAAAGGTGTATTAAGTAGTGCAGAGAAACCACATACGTTGGTTACAGTTAGAGCAGTATTGCTCCTCATTTCCTGAAATGGTTTGAAAGATTGTCTTAGCAATAAGCATGAGCAAGCACTCTTTACAGCTATCCATAGGAATTGGCATGCTATGTAAAGAATAGCACAGCATTTCCATAAAGGCAAACATGTTCACAGTTGTATCAACGTTATCAATATACTTTTGGCAGTTCTGCAATAGTGTCATTTGAGAAGTGAACACGATACATTTTATTCAGTATATGTCCACACTAGTGAACTCTGTCACATGGGGTACATAGATTACACTCCTTAAACTCCGAATGGCCTCTTTGTGTACTGTAGGAATTCTTATGATTCTATGTTAAAACTAAGCTTTGCGCCCACAAGATCTCCAACCCTAATATAACATATGTTTAACAGTTAAGCAGATATATATTGTATGTGTTTGTGTGTGTGTGTGATAGACAAAATCTTATTCCACTGAGTTGAAAAACTTTGGATTTGGCACTGTATATTATTTTGTATCTTGAGAGCACAGTGCACAATTAGCTGGGTGATTGAACTTAGTGCTCTATTTTGTGCATTAAGGTCTTCTGTAAGTGTGGCATGCACAATTCTGAAAAGACTATTGGAGGCATTTAAAAATATCTCATTTTCTGGAAAATCTGATGAACTTGAGGTTGAATCTAGCTTGAAAAATGAGAATAGGATTATCAAATTCACCTTTCAGATTCTGTTGAATTAAAGTTGAATATTTTTATCTATGTTGAATATGTAATGGGCAGGTGAGTGAATTTGGGACCGATAAGATTAAAACTTCACAAACAGACAACAGTTTAGAGAACAAATCCTGCCAATATTTTTTACAAAACTGCTACATGTTTGCATAGCTGATCTGTATTTTCAGCGATAATTCGTGTTTTTCAAAGTCTCTGTCAAATTGAAGAAATTTGCTGTGTCTATCCAAACATTCACTTCAGAATGTTATAATTCTTAGGTTCTGTTAACCTTAGCCAATTCTTACTATCAACAGGCGCATAAAATATCCAACCTCAAATATTCAATGAAATATGGTTTCAAAAAAAAGGAGTTTTCATACTGAGACATGAATATTGTTAAAAATGTACTGCTGTTTCTAATTGTAAAGTCAAGTTATCATTAATTGTCTGAAAGATTGCACTAACTTTGGGGAAAGCTTTGAATGTGTTGCGTCAAGTTCTGCCAACAAGTGAATAGTTTGTAGAATTTTGTTATAAAATAAAATACATATTTGTCAGACTTTTGACACAGTATATTTATCAAGTATTTGAATTCAGATTTATTTTTAGAATTACAGGTCTACACAGTTTTTCGGGTTCATTTGGCCTCTTGACTGTTTTATAACAAGGGAGGTGAATTTGTCATTTAGTTGATCCAGCCCACTATTCAATCCAGTTATCAAATCAATGATAATGTTCACTATTTAAATGTGGACCTTCCTGGCTAGAATCTGGTTGCTCCATTGTTTGGCTTCATTGTTCAGGTCAGCAAGCAATCTGTTGGCACAATAATAATGTTGTTGATATGTCACTCTTATGTTACGATAAAAGAAAATGGATGTCTGAAAGTTATTAACGAGGCTGCAATTCATTCAGATGTTCCTGATGATGCCTCAACAAGTATGAAACTCAGCCTCTTTTTAGCATCTACAGAATCTAGCAAATGATCACACTGATTATTCTGTACATTAACATATGGATTTTGGAGGAATGCATTTTGTGGCTTTCTGACTTAAACCTGTGCGACAGAACTGGCAAATGTAAGTGATACAGTAATAAAGTGAATCAGAGAAAATAGGAGCAGACAAAGGCCATTTAGTCCTTGAGTCTGATCCACCATTCATTATGATCATGGCTGATCATCCAACTCAATAACCTGTTCCTGTGCTTCCTCCCAATATCCTTTGATCCATTTAGCCACAAAAAGTATATATAACTCTTTGAAAACATGCCATGTTTGGCACTTCTGGGCTCATGAATTCCACAGGCTGACCATGCTCTGGGTGAAGAAATTTCTCTTCATTTTATTCCTTAATGATTTACCCTGCATCCTCAGATTGTGGTTCCTGGTTCTGGACTTGCCTGCCATGTTGACCATCCCTCCTGCATCTACATTGTCTAGTCCTGCTAGAATTTTGTAGGTTTCTATGAGATTCCCCAGCATACTTCTAAACTCCAGCAAATATAATTCTAACCAGCTTACCCTCTCCTCATACGCCACTCCCCCCATCCTAGAATCCATTTGGTAAACCTTTGCTACACTCCCTCCATAGCAAGAACATCCTTCCTCACATAAAAAGACCAAACTGCTCACAACATTCCAGGTGTGGTCTCACCAAGGCCTTGTAAAACTGCAGCAAGAAGTTCCAGCTCTTGCACTCAAATCTCTCATTATGAATGCCTTCATTTGCCTTCAGCGCTTGCTGCACCTGCATGCATACTTTCACCGGGTGTATAAGGACACCGAGGTCCCATTTCATATTTCCCAATCGATAGCCTTTCAGGTGATAATTCGCCTTTCTGTTTTTTGCTACCAAAGTGGATAACCTCTCATTTATCCACATTATGCTGCATCTGTCTCATATTTGTCTACTCACTCAACTTATCCAAATAATGATTTAGCAAACAAATGAATATGGCATTTCATAACAGGTGCCTTTATATTACATAGGTGCATTTCAATGTTGGACTTTCTAAAAGTAATTATTTAGTATGTAGCCTGTGGGTAGATCTGCTGTGTGTATTTTTAGTTTATTGCTTCAATAAAGTACACCACTGTGTGCCATCAGCAAAATGTACAGTCAGTCAATATAATTTAAAAAGTTTGAAGCAGATGTAAGGCTAATTAAAAGCCTGAGAATGGTTAGCACTTTTTTCCCCACTGACTAGGCCAGCATTTATTGCATATTCCATATTTCTCTCCTGAGGATAGTCATGAGCTGCCACCTTGAACTGTTGTAGTCCATGTGGTTTAAGCAAAACAAGAGTGCCGGATTATGAGGCACTGACAGTAAAGGAATAGTGATATACTTCCAGGTCAGAATGGTGTGTTGCTTGGAGGGAAACCTGCAGGTGGTGGCGCTCCCATGTATTTTGCTGCCATCAATATTGTAGGTGCTAGAGGTCATGGGTTTGGAAAGAGCTGCCCAAAGAGCCTTGGTGAGTTACTTCAGTGTATCTTGTAAATGCATCAGTGATAGAGGAGAAGGAGTGTTGAAGTTGAAAGATAGGGTGCCAATCAAGCAAGTTGATCTGCTATGGATGGTGCCAAGCTTCTTGAAAGCTGTTGGAGCTGCACTAACCCACTGCAAGTGGAAAATATTTACATCACATTCCTGATTTGTGGCTTGTAGATGGTAGACAAGCTTTGAAGATTCTGGAAGTGAATTACGTGCAGCAGAATTTCCAGTCTCTGACCTGCTCTTGTAGTCACCACATTTATATGGCTGGTTTAATTCAGTCAACGCCAACCCCCAGGATATTGACAATGGGTGATTCAGTGATGGTAATGTCATTCAGTGTCATGGAGAAATGTTTGGATTCTCTTTTGTTGGAGATGGTATTTGTCTGGTACTTTTACGGCACAAATGTTGCTTGCCACTTATCAGCCCAAGCCTAAATGTTGTCTAGGTCTTGCTGTGTATGAGCAGAAATCTCCAAACAAGGAGTGAGTGTCAGCTATTCAGCTACATGAGCCTACTCCACAATTTAATAAGATCATGACTGATATGACAGTAAATACAAATCTGCATCTTGCCTAAACCTAATAACTTATCATCCCTTTGCCTACCAAGAATTTAACCACTTCACCTTAAAATTATTCAAAGACTGCCTTCATGAAAAAGTTCCAAAGATTTGCAATCTTTTGAGAGAAAGAAATCTTCTCATCTCCATTCTTAAGTGGGCAACCCCTTATTTTTAAACAGTGATCCTGAGTTTTAGTTTTCCCCACAGGAAGAAATGCCCTCTCTGCACCTACCCTGTCAAGACCTCTCAGGAGTTTGCTTGTTTTAATCAAGTTGCTCCAATCTTCTAAACTCCGCAGACACGAGCCTAGCCTGCCCATCTTTCCTTATAAGACAATGCACCCATTTAAGGAATTAGCATAAGTGTCTGAGGAGTCACAAATGATGCTGAACATTATTGTGATAACGTTTAACACCATTCACAACTCCTCAGGCACACAATATGATACTGAATCTATCCTGCCTAATTCCTCTTTGCAGTTCTTGGTCTGTAATCTGTATCCATGTATTTTTTTTAAATACAGTGAGGATCTTTGCCTCTATTATCCTTTAAGATACTGAGATCCAGACTCTGCTAGGTCAAATAATTTCCTCTCAAATGCCCTTTACTACTTTTACTGATTACTTCAAATCGATGTCCCTTGGTTGTTGATCTTTCTGCTAATAGAAAGATGTCCTTCCAATTACTTTATTCAGGTCCTTCTTAATTTTGTACTCCTCCGTTGAGTAGACCCACAGCTTCTGCTGTTCCGACAGTAGCTTATCTAATCATTTCTCATAGCAATTCTTGGAACGTCCTTGCAAATCTCCTGTGCACCCTCTCTAGTGCATTCGCATCCTTTTTGATATGAGTAGAACTGTACACAGTACTTTCATTGCAATTTAATATTTTATTCTGTCCTACTATGGTGTTTTGTTCTTGTAGCCAGTCTTGATCAATAAAGGCAAGTATTCTATCTACCTTCTTTATCTACGTTATCTACCTGACCTGCTACATTCAGGATCAGTGAACATGAAAGACCAACTAGTTTTTGAATGAGAAACAACTGAAGGCCTTTGATTCTGCAAATGTCCTGCCAACAACCCAGCAGAAGTACTGAAGACTTGTTGTCCAGAACAAGCTGTGTCCTTAGCCGAGCTATTCCACTACAGCTACCATACTGATTGGGCCTATGTCCATCCAGGTCATTTCTCCCCAAGTTTTAACTGAAAGTACTTGGAAACAAAATATTTCAAAATTGATATGCAGATGCTGAGTACAAGGCTCAAAACCAATTGGGGCATTTATGGAATGTCATAAAAAATTGAATATAAATAATTGGCATTTTGATATTAAATCCCTATCTTGAAATTATTTTCTGGACCCAGTTTTCATTTTTGATGTCCCTATCATAGAATGGAATATTGTAGAATCCCTGCAGTATAAGAGGAAGCCATTCGACCAACCACAATCCCACCCAGTCCTATTCCCACAACCTGATGCATTTTACCCAGCTAATTCCCCTGAGGCTAATGGACAATTTAACATAGCCAATAACCTAACCTGCACATCTTTAAACTGTGCTTTAGTTTTATGTAAAACATTAAACTGTAGCTATTTCCCTGTTCAAATGTGACAATATTGCTGTGACTAGGTCTAATTCCCTGATAAATTTCACACCAAGCCTTTCAATTTCAATGCTTCTATACACCCAGACAAAGGTAAAATAATTAACATGGAAGCAAGAAATAAGAAAAAAAAATGGTATTGAATAGCAAAATTATGTCACAGAATAATGAGAAATTATAGAAATAGATATTGAGGTTATTGTGGGAAGTCCTTGGGAGTTATTTGTATCAGAAATGTAAAACAAGGGTTCAGAGAATATTATAGAAACTCAGCAGCTCTGAGAGCATCAGTAGGGAGGGAAAGCAATGTCAGTGACTGGGATTTTATAACCTCGCTCAGGCAAGGCTCTTAAAATACCATCCAAGGCCAATGGAGAATTCTGCAGTGCGAGCCTTGCCTGCCCTGGAATTGTGAGAGACTGCAACAAAATATCGCAACTTTATAACAAAAAAGAGATGGCCTTGTGTGGGAGGCATTGAGGTAATAAATGTGGGGATTTTTTTAAAAACAGAGTTTAAGATGGAGAGTAAAGGATATGGGTCTAAAGTTGTTGAATTCAATGTCGACTCCTGAGAGTTAAGATCTGCTTCTCCAGCTTGCATTGGAGCATTGCAGCAGGCCAAGAATGGACATGAGGGCATGAGAGCAAGGTGCTAATTAGAATGGCAAGCAGCAGGAAGATTAGGGTCATGCTTGCAAACTGAGTGAAGGCGTTCTGCGAAGTGGTCATCCGGCTTGCATTCAGTCTCCCCAATGTTGAGGAGATTGTTTTGGGAACAGTAAATACAATAGACAAAATTGAAGGAAATTGAAATGAAACGCTGAACATGAAAGTAGTATATGTGCCTTGAATGGTGAGGAGGGAGGAGCTGAAATGGCAGATGTTGCACTTTTTGCAATTATAAAGGAAGGTGCTGTGGAAAGGGAATGGGGAGTTGAGTGTGATGGAGAAGGGGGGTCAGCATATCACAGAGGGAGTAATCTTTATGAAATGCTAGTGTAGGGGAGGGGAACTATGTTTTATGGTCGCAGCATGCTGGAGTTGGCTGAAATAGTGAAGGATGATGCTTTGAATGCAGAAGTTGGTGGGGTGGAAAGTGAGGACCGGGGGACACAATTGTGATTCTTGGGGGTATGGGGGTTTATTTGCCAAGGGTAACAGTGAAGGTGCGAACCTGGTTGAGTGCCCTTCAACCACAGATGAGGAAAATCTTTGGTTAAATAAAAAAAATCGGAAGCACCGTTTTTGAAGATGGCATTGACAGAACAGATGTGACAGGTGGAGAAACGGGTGAATAGGATGAAGTCCTTTCAAGAAACAGGGTGTGAGGAGTTGTAGTTAACATAGCTGTGAGAGTCAGTGGGATTGTAATGAATATTGATAATCACTCTATCATGAGAAATGGAAACAATGTGTTCAAGGAAGAGAGGCGTTGAAGATAGACCGTGTGAAGGTGAGAGAGGGATGAAAATTGGAAGCAAAATTGATAAATAATTTTTCAGGTCCAGACAAGAGCCTGAACCAGCACTAATAGGGTCACTAATGCGATTAAAAGAGAGTTGCAGCAGAAAACCTTTGCAGGACTAAAGCAAGGAGTGTTCCACAAACCCGTAAAAAGACAGGCACAATGGGCTATGTAAGCACCAACAGCTGCACTTTTTACTTGTGGGTAATGAGACAAGCTAAAGGAGAAATTGTTGAGTGAGAGAACAAGTTGAGCCACGTACAGGAAATGGTGGTGGACAGGAATTTTTCAGGCCTCTGCTCAAGGAAGAAGTAGAAAGCCCTCCGACCCTGCTGGTGGCGATGGCAGTGTAGAGGGATTGAACATTGAGGCCAGAATTTTACCGTCATGCCCGCCCCAATTCTGGGGGCAGGTGAGGCTCAGAGAACGGCCGTTCTCTGTTGGCCTCAGGCAAGATGGTACGAACCTCGTGTGGACGTGCTGGTAAAATTCCACCCAGAGTGCGTGTCGCAGACTTAATTTTAAAAAAAACATTCATTCATAACTCATTCAAAACAATTAAATTCCTTAAAACAATTGATTACTCATAAAAACAAACACTTCTTTCTGTGCTTAATCCCTTATAAAAACAAACATTTCCTACCAAGCATTGTATTCGTAACCCCACACCAAAAATTTCTAATGTCTTTATAAGTGTTTGGAGTCAAACTGTGAATGTACAGGCCTCCAACTGTGTAAGGATAGGTTTTGAAAACACTAATTCTTTAATGTTAACCCTCAGGCTTATGTCAAGTGATGATTAATGAAACTGTAAGCAGTCACAGCAGGATGTTTCTTTCCAGGAATTTAAAAAGCTTTGGGATTTAAATGGCTTGATAGTTCTCCATGTTGGGATATTTCTTCTGCACAGAATGCTGTAAGATGTGGTGAGAAAAATTGCCTTTGTGGGGAAGGGGTGGGGAGCTGAAGATTCCACAAGCTGTTTAAAAATTTGTCATTTTTGACAGCAATAGAAGATCCCATTGGTGGGAGAGACCATAAAATTCTTTCCTGGGTGCTTAGCTTTGAGCTGCTGGATCTGTTTTCAATCCATTTCATTTAATTTGCTGCACAATACAATGGAAGGTGCTCTATGTGTTAAGATGAGACCATGCCTCTGTCATTCCTACCAGCATGATTATCTACAACTGAATTATCTGCTCCCTGCACCTCAGCCCCATATAACCAGCTTTCCTCATCACCTTTTGCAGCACTCTGTCCATTCCTGCCCAGTGCAACCCACACTGGCAAGATGGGACCTAATTGAGCTGTCAACTTTGACTCTGTGGAGATTGTGGCACCATTTCTAAAGACCGCCCCCGATCTGTGAATTTTTTAAACATACAAACTCCATTCCCCCCCCCCCCCCCCCCCCCCCCCACATTACCCACACACCCATGAAGCTCCCCAGAGGGTCCCATGCCATTGTCCCCAGCATTGTGTGAGGGGGCAGTGCCAGGTCAGGCATGTCCCTCTCTCCCTGGGAAGCTAAGCTTACCTGTGTTTCCCCAGTGGCCTCCTTCATCTGATTTTGCAACATCAGTTGTGAATGTAGAGGGGGAAACGTATGGCAGAGAAACCCTTTAATGAAATGTTAATTTATTAAAATGAGGTTGCTGACCTTTAGAACATAGAACAGTATAGGCCCTTCGGCCCTCGATGATGTGCTGAGCTATGTCTGAACCCAAGATCAAGCTATTCCACTTCCTACCATTCTGGTGTGTTCCATGTGCCTATCCAGTAACCACTTGAAAGTTCCTAAAATGTCCAACTCTACTATCACAGCTGGCAATGTAAACAGCTCATGGAATTTTCAGCTCCCCATCCCATCCCCACAAAGGCAACTTTTCTCACCACATCTTACAGCATTCTGTGCAGAAGAAATACCACTATCACAGCAGGTAGTGTATTTGAGTAAAGAATCTACCTCGGACATTCCTCCTATATCTCCCACCATAAACCTTATAGTTATGCCCCCTACTAACAGCTACATCCATAGTCTCTGCATGTCCCCTCTATCTTATCTCATAAACCTCTATTAAGTCACCTCTCATCCTCTTTTGCTCTAAAAAGAAAAGCTCCAGCTCCCTCAACCTTTCCTCATAAGACCTATCCGCCAAACCAGGCAGCATCCTGGTTAAATCTGTCTGCACTCTCTCCAGTGCTTCCATCTCGTTCTTATAGTGAGGTGACCAGAACTACACTCACTATTCCAAATGTGGTCTCACCAAGATCCTGCATTGTTACAGCATAACACCACGAGTCTTAAACTCAAGCCCCCTGTTAATAAACGGTAACACATTATGAGCCTTCTTCACAGCTCTTCCACTTGGGTGGCAACCTTCAGAGATCTGTGGATGTGAACCCCAAGATCTCTCTGTTCCTCCACATTCCTCAGAACCCTGCCATTGACCCTGTAATCCATATTCAAGTTTGTCCTACCAAAATGAATCATCTCGCGCTTATCAGTATTAAACTCCATCTGTCACTTTTCAGTCCAGCTCTGCATCCTATTAATGTCTCTTTGCAACCTTCAAGAGCCCTTCACCTCATCCACTATTCCACCAATTTTGGTGTCATCAGCAAATTTACTAACCGAGCCTTCAGCCCCCGTGTGTCTCAGAGCAGTGAGTTCGCCTGGCATTGGCTGCCAGCAGTGTCTTTTGGTCCCACCGTTGTCAATGGGTGTTTCCCGTTGAATGCACCCCTAACTGCTGGGAAATCCATGGCAGGACTGGAAGATCCCACCAATCCCAATGGCCCTGACCTTCTTGCCTTCAGTTTATTGGGTGTCCACACTCACCACGACCACCATCTTTGGAACCCTGTGGAAGTCGCAACACAAAGACTCCATGGGTACTGCCGAGGAAGTTTAAACTTCCAATGGGCAATTCCCTGCTCGCAGGATCCTCTGAAAAAGTCTTCAGCTTTGTGTTTGTGTCAGTGACTTTGGCCAGTTCTTATTTACTTACCTGGGAAGTAACCTAGGGAATATTAAACAGAAAAATTTTAGCCTAACACCTGCTTAACTGTACAACTGACACCACTGAACTGCCCTCAACACCTCGACTATTCTGTGATGTCCCCTTACACCTCTGCTGCAACCACCCCCTCGACCAATCTGACCTGACTAACCACCGCTACCCAACTCCTCCCCCCACAACCAGACTCCGTCCCGACTCAATAGCTCCCAACCTGACAATCACTCCTGACTCAGCAAGATTGAGGATTGTAATGTGCAATTTTGCATTTGACTCCTGTACTACCTGGTGCTTGGAAATAAAATTCATCCTCATGTTTCAGACTTCTGGCTCTATCACTCCTGTTCTCCAAGTAGGTTGCTTATATTTAACTCATTGGATCTCTCCAGTAACATAACCCCATAAGTTTGATTTCTCAGTTTGTGCGATAGTCAGTAAGCCATAAGCCATTACTTGTGCATATGGAAAATCACATCCAGGCTGCTCACTATTTTCTGCCTAATAATGTTTGAAATGTTTTGGTTCATCCATGATTTCCTGATATAGCAGGTAATGTGAAATAAACTTGATCCTCAAATAGTTTTGTGTGATTCTGAATAAAACTTGGTCAGAAGTTGATGCTTCCTGATGTTTTTTTTAAGCATTTTCAGGCTATGCTAATAATACCAACAATATTGCTATGCCAGGATGTAATGGTGCTTCCCACTCTCATATTTTGGGGCTTGAGAAATCTTTCAACCAAGTCTTGGCAGTCGCTGAAGTGCATGCTGTAAATCATACAGGCTGTTGCCATGATTGCCTGTGTTTAATGATGGTCAATAAGCTGCAGATCATGTGGATTAGTTTGTCTTGGGTCATACTGAACTTTTTGAGAGGTGTTGTAGCTGCACATAACTCAGAAAGTGGAGAATATTCAGAGACACACGGCAGATTGTAGAGAAAATCCCTCCCAACATCTCCAGCAGTGCAGCAATCACTCATTATTACACTGAACTGTCAACCTCAATAGCTTTAAATCATGGAGTTTGGTTTGATTCACTAACATGCTAAATGCAAAGGTTAGAATACCACTATTGAGCCAAAGCTGCCATCCTGACAAAAAGAGTCATCTAAATTCGAAACTTTGGCTCTATTCTCTTCGTACAGATACTGTCAGACCTGCTGAGATTTTCTAAACTGAAATAAACCTGAGTATAGGTAGAGATGCAGGGTATTACTTCAAATGTTGTGTTCCAGATTACCTTCAATGTGCCCTCATTATTATTAAGTGTAAGGTTAGTATGCAAAGAAGGTAGCTTCAGCAGATTAAAGAACGTTTGTAACTTAGAAATGGCAACGTTGGAGACTTCAGTCAAAGTCACCATCTTAAAGATTATTGGGTTTTTTTTACATAAAAGTTGAAACCAAGGCTAATTTACTTGACAGTCCATTGTAAAATAAATATTAGTGTGGCCACAATTGAGGAAACCATTACTAATTGGCCAGTCCAAAGTTTGAAATTTGTATCTGTTTTTCCATTTGGTGAACTCTGTGTTGATTGAAAATGAAACCATCCAGAGTGAAATCCAAGGACAATTCCATAGCAAAATTGCTCAGTGGGCGATTGTAATTGGTTAGCTGAACAAAATCCTGTCTTATCCGAGATTTCTTATATCACTACATAAACCTTATTATGCATTAGTCACAAAAACAAAATACCTGTAGATGCTGGGATCTGAAATAAAACCAGAAAATCCTGGAAAATCTCAGCCAGCCTGACAACATCTGTGGAGAAAGAATCGAGCCAATGTTTTGAGTCTGGATGACCCTATCACATTGAAAATGCAGCACTGTATGTGTATTTTTTAAAATGCTGAGCCTCGCAAATGGGCTATCAAACACTTCTAGGTGATGTGACCCAGTGGTTCGCATCAGCTCATCGCATTTTCAAGAATTGCATTTGGATGGCATAGTGGCACAGTGATTAGCAGTGCTACCTCATAACGCTAGAGATCCAAGTTCAATTCCAGCCCTGTGTGACTATCTGGGTGGAGTTTGCACATTTTGCCTGTGTCTGCATGGGTTTCTTCTGGGTACTCCGGCTTACTCCCACAGTCCAAAGTTTGCAACTTAAATGGATTGGCTGAGCTAAATCGGCTCTTAATATCACAAGTTGTGTAGGCTTGTGATATTAAGATAGATTAGTAGGGTTAGTGTATGGGGTTTACTGAGATAGGGCATGGGGTGGCAGTAAGGTGCTCTCATCAGAGTCAATGCAGACTGGATGGGCCAAATGGCCTCCTTCTGCACTGTAGGGATTCTATGATTTGGCTATAATAGGTGCTTTGTAATGAATGTTTTATATACATTAACACCTAGGCTTAGTAAGGAGAGAATATAGAGTTATTCATTGTTCAGAGCCTCCCACAGTAATAAACCAATTATCCAGATATGATCTGGCACTTTTCTAAATTATAAGGATAAATAATAAATACTGTACTGTGCCTCTATGCTGACAAATACCAGAGGTTGTATTTTTGATTATTTGTACCGTAAAGTGATCCTCAGTCAGGGAAATCAGAAAGTTGTCGATGTGAAGGGATAAAATGGATTTTTATTTTGTTTTGGTCGACAGAGGATTAATTATTCAGATAGTACTTCTTGATCCACCGAAATCTAATTAATCCCAATAATGTAATTTGTGATGATTTAATCAGTGACAGCGGAGTTCTTTGTTTCCAAATTTGAACAAAGCCAGAATATGAAGAATCAAAGATAATGTGCTGCGTTCCAGAAATTGTCATCCTGTTTCATCAATGGGCCTTAGAAAATTAAGTCAGATAAAATTTGAAAAGGTTTTCTGAATGCTACTGCTTGACATTTTGTTACCTTCTACTTTGAGCTGGTTATAATTAATATAGCATTGAATTATTAATATTCACAGTGAGAGATTTTCAGAATGGCTTGCTTAAGCCTTTGGTTGATGCATCTGGTTTTGAATGTGGACACTGCCATTGTGAAAAACATTCACAATTAAGCCTGATTTAAATTGCTGGCATTGAATATTATTCCATCTGTAATCCCATTCACTTACCCAGGCCCATTTCCACCCCCCCCCCCCCGCCCCCATATTATCCCTGTAACCCCGCACATTTACCCAACTGTACATCTTCAGAGTATAAGAGGAAACCGGAGAAATTGGAGGAAATCCGTGCAGACACGGGGAGAACATGCAAACTCACAGTCACGCAAGGTCAGAACCAAACCTGGGTCACTGATGTTGTTATTAGATAGCAGGGGTGGCATGGTGATTACATTGCCTCACAGCACCAGGGTCCTGGGTTTGATTCCCAATTCGGGTTACTGATAGTGCAAACTCTGCACTATGTCTGCATGGGTTTCCTTTGGGTTTTCCAGTTTCTTCTCATAATCTGAAAGAGATGCTGGTTAGGTACAATGGCCATGCTAATTTGCTCCTCAGTGTGCAGCGATGGACAGAGACAGAATAAAAAGAGGGAACGCATTCTCTGCTACAGTACTGTATGGATGGACTGAAAATCATGTGCCTTTGAAATAAAAGTTTGTAACCAAAAGCTTGTGCCTTAACACTGACTCTCCAAAGAACTAGAATTTGAAGCTAAAATCTAACAGTTTGAAGCCAGAATCCAACAAAGGGATTTTCTTATAAGGAGAGATTGAATAGGTTTAGAGTGAACTCGTCAGAGTTTAGTAGAATGAGAGGCGACATTATTGAGACATATAGAATTCACAGTAGGTTGAGAGGGTAGCTGCTGAGAGATTTTTTCCTCCTTATTGGAGACTCTAGGACCATTGGATGTAATCCCAGTCACCCAGAGATGAGGAGGAATTTCTTCTTTCAGAGGCTAGTGAATCTGTGGAATTCTTTACCATTGGGTAGATTAGCCTTGGTAAATGCACAGGATTACAGAGAGCATGTGGGGGTTGTGCGCCTCGGTAAAATAGTCTTTTGAAGAGTTGACACAGACTCAGTAAGTTAAATAACCTCCTTCTGCACTGTAGTGATTCTTTGGTTCAATGCTTTCCAACAACAGCGCTGTTATCAAGTAGAATAAATAGCAACAGTAAAGTATCCTCACAAATAGCAAACAGGAACTAAAATGCACTTTTAATTATGTTAAGTATTCATTTTAATTAGTACAGGAAGTGAAGTAAAGATGAGACATTCACATGGGATTACAGTCAATGTTGAAATATCAAAAACATAATTTTTGTTATCATAATGGAGAAATTTAGTATTTCACGAATACAAAATTAGTGTTTTGCAGCCAGAGAGGTTGGTCAGTACTATTAATGAAGTTAGTGAATGGAATTTTCCCAGAATCTGTATGCCTGGTCCAGACTGAAAACTGGCATGTTTCTCTCCAGATACATAGCCACGTTTTCACTCCATATTTTCTGGCGCTCAATACAGAGAATCTGGAGACATGGTTTGCACCATCACTGTGGTGGGGTGAGGTCTGATGGACCTGGTAAATATTCTTTTTATTCTCCTGTGTTGCTGAACATGTTTTACAACTTAAGCAATTTCTCAGTAAGTACCTTTTGATTGTTCTCTAGGCTGCAATTCGAACTGGTTCTAACCAGCTGCACAGCCCATTCGCAAAAAACCTTTTGTCTTACCCAGCGCAGTAAATGTACCACGGGTTGCAATAGTTTGATGCATGATGCTTCAAATCCCTCAGTCTCTCATTTTGATTTAATTAATGCTTCATGCAGCTAATTGGAATCAAACTTAACAGGAGTGTTATCCAGGCATGAATTACTTACAGTTACCAGCATAAAAAATTTAGCAAACTTAATCATACATACAGTCTGAAGGAAAGATGTGGGCTACATAGCGTACCTGCATTGGGTTAAATAACATAGATGGTCTGGACTTTGGAGACTGGAGTAAAGGCCACACGAGTACAGCGGGAGACAGTATACTGAATAACTTCAAATACAATCAAGCAAAGTGAGAGGAAAACAACTAATAATAATAGCCCCTGTATGATCCCTATCCTTATGCTTTCTAGAATGCCCTCAGGCCACCCAAAAATATCCCAAGATTTTGAGTCAGCCTTGAAGGCTTTAACCTGTTTGTGGATGCCAGAGATGGAAACAGAAATATTGCTGGAATAGTCAGGGAAATAGGTACATCATTCATGTCCAATCATGGTACATGATTTTTAGCCAATAGGAGGTCTAAGGCCATTCGATTTTGTAACACCATTCTCCAAACTTAGACCAGTTCAGCATTTATGACCAGCTGTGGTATTTGTGATGTTATTCCATGTCTTTTCAACAGCACGCACCTGGTGCCTTATTTTGTCTAATATAACTGTGACTCCACAATTCAGGTGAAGGGTGGAGAGAAAATGTTGTGTGGAAGTGATTACAGCCTCTTCAAAACCGTAAAAGTCATATTTGGGTCGGTGAGGATCTCGAATAGAGTGAACCGCTGCCCTAACAGTGGGGACTATTTAAACACCGTAGCATGATCCTGATCAATGAGTAGGCAAGTATTCATATGCCTTAGTGCCACAAACATACATAATACCATTTACAGAGGGCTGATCGATGTTCCAAACTGTTTTGGAGAGAGTGAAGTTATTGTCATCCCTTCTTTCGTGGACAGTAACATTTGGGGCCCATGTAGAAAAATTGTATTTACATCTGCAGTGACTATAACCTAAATTAGGCTCCATTCTGTTGTTGATCCAGCACAGTAGCCCATTAGAAGCATAAAATAACTTAATAGGTATATTTGCTTTATCTTTAGGAATTGGTTTGAGATAATAGTTCATGTTCTTATTAAGGTATGGGCACTTGACAGTGTTCTATACAGCAGCATAATCAGAAGTGTGAATGGGATGGTGATCACAGAATATTATGGGACTCCTTGGGTAGCAAACCACAGATCCAATAATCTTTTCAATCTATGACCCTAGCACATGCATTTGTGACCTGTAGAAAGAGGTTAGTACCCAGGACATCACAATGGTTGTCATAGTTGGAGGACGAATTAATGATGACCATGTCCTAGCTAGGAGGCATGACAGCACAGTAAATCTAACATAGGTTGCAGCAGTTCAATACATGATGCTTCAAATCCCTTACCTTCATACACAGGATCAACCTAGTAAACCTTCTCTGAACTGCCCCCAATATCAGTGCATCTTTCCTTAGATAACTGTTCATGGTATTCATAATCTAACTAGTACCTTGTATAGTTTTAGCAAGACTTACCTATTTTTATACTCAGTTTCCTTTGAAATGAAGGCCAACATTCAATTTGCTTTCCCTTAACCTCACAATCCATGTAGCACAGACGGAGGCCATTCAGCCCATTGAGTCAGCATCGACCACAATCCCATCCAGGCATTATTCTTGTAACCCTACGTATTTACCCTATTAATCCCCTGACACTTGGGTCAATTTAGCAATACCAATCAACCTAACTTGCACATCTTTGGACTGTGACAGGAAACCAGAGCACCTGGAGGAAACCCACGCAGACCCAGGGAGCATGTGCAAACTCCGCACAGATAGTGACCTGAAGTCAGAATTGAACCCAGGTCCCTGATGCTGTGAGAGGCAGCAGTGCTTGCCATTGTGTTGCCCTCTTACCTGTCAAGCTTCTTGTGATGAGATGCATCTGAGCTGCATCTTTCTGCAGTCTTTCTCCATTTAATAATATGTAGCTCCTTTATTGTTGTTAGCAAAGTGGAAACTTCAAATTTTCTGCTATTATATTCCATCTGCCAATTTTTTGCCCTCTCACTTAATCAGCCTATATCCCTCTTGAACTCTTATCATCCTGACCACTTTCTTTCCCATTTATATCTGTGCTCTCTGCAAACATGACATTTGTACATTTACTTCTCTCGTCCAAGTCACATAGTAAATAATTGTGGCTCCAGCACTAATCCCTACGGTACTCCACTAATTACAAGTTGCCACACTGAAAATGCCCCTCTTATACCAACTCTCTGACTCCTATCGGTTAGCTAATCTTCTGGGACTTTAATGTACTTTAAAGGTTCTTGGAATAATTTCCTAGGATGCAACCCTTCAGGTCCAAGAGTCATATCAGTCTTCAGCCTTCTTAGTTTCCCTAGTACTTATTCTCTGGTAGTTATTGTATTTATTCTCCCTTTTTGCTCCTTGATTATTTTGTATCTTTGGAATGTTACTAGTGTCTTCTACTTGAATACTGACACTATTTATTTAACTCCTCCACATTTTCTGGTTCCCCATTATTATTTTCCCAGTTGTATTCTCTAAGGCTATATGCATTTTAATCTCTCTCTTCCTTTTTATATATTTTAAAGAACATCTTACTGCCGTTTTTACATTTCTTGTGTGAGCTTACCCTCAGAGTTTATTATCTCCTTCCTCTTGTCATTTAGTTATTTTTTGTTGGTTTTTAAAGTTTGCCCAATCCTCTGGCTTACCAGTAATCTTTGCCACATTTATTTACTTATTACTATCCTTAACTTCCTTGGTTAATCATTGTTGAGAGTTTTGTGATGGTTTGGTTTTTAAATTTATTCTTGTATTCTTGCAGATGCTGCATTTATTTATTGGGAAGGTGGTGGGTTTTCTTATTACACTACTGCTAAGATTATGGACTCAAAACAAAGAACAAAGAAGAGTATCACAGAGGAACGGGCCCTGAGGCCCTCCAAGCTAGTGCTGATCATGATGCCCTAACTAAATTAAAAAGAACCTTCTGCCTATACTCAGCCCATATCTCTCTATTCCTTTCCTATTCATGTACCCACTGAGGTGCCTCTTAAAATGTTGCTAAAGTGCCTGCATCCATCACCTCCTCTGGCAATGTGTTCCAGGCACGCACTACTCGTTGCATGAAAACCTTCCCCAACTTTTCCTCCTCACCTTGAACCTATACACCCTTGTAATTGACACTTCCATCCTGGGAAAAAGCCTTTGATTATCCATCCAGTCTATGCCTCTCATGATTTTGTAGACTTCTATCAGTTCTCTCCTCAGCCTTTGCCTTTCCAGTGGAAACAACGTTAGTTTATTCAACTTCTCCTCATAACCAATGCCCTCAAGACCAAGCAACGTCTTTGCACTCTCTCCACATCTTTCTGGTAGTGTGGCAACCAGAACTGCACAGAATATTCCAAATGTGGTCTAACCAACCTTTTATATAGCTGCAATGAAGTGATGACAATATATTTCCACGTCAGTATTGTATACAACTTGGATGGTAACCTGGAAGTGAAGGATTGATAGGAAAGGAGGATTGAACATTTAGCAGGAAAGTGATGTGTTTCTTTGAAATAAAGGATTCATGAGTTTAGATAGAGGCTTGCAGTCAGGCTTTATTTTTGTTTCATGAGGTGCTCCAAGCCTTCCACCATGGCATAAGAATAGATATACTTTATGAAGAATATTATAACATAATATTCAGGTTAGTACTGCTACCTCACTGCGCCAGGGGCACAGCTTCAAATCCAGACTTGGGTGATTATGTGGAGTTTGCACGTCCTCCTTGTGTCTGCTTCCACACTCCAGAGATGTGCTGGTGAGGTTGATTGGCCATGCTAAATTGTCCCTTAGTTTCCCAAAATGTGTAGGCTTGCAGGGAGGGGGTGGAATTAGTGAGGTGAATACATGAGGTTATGGGGTAGGGCCTGAGTAAGATGCTGTGTTGCAGAGTTGGTCTCCTTTTGCACTGTAAGGATTTTAATATTGTCCAAGAGAAACTTAAAAAAGTATCTGAAAGTTGATAATTAATTGCTTCAGTGTCATAATTTCTCAATTTTTTTCTAACAATGTTCTCAAATTTCAACATCGTTAAATTATGTCAGCTCATCAATCGTAAAGCAGCAAATCACGTTAGTGCTATTAGGTTTGTCATAGTAATCCATCATATTATCATGTTTTGCATCTGTACAAATTGAATAATTGTGGGTTTCTATACCTTCTAAAATATATTGCTGCTCTTGCAGCAAGTCCAAGAATATAATACCTTAATGAATGGAACGAGAGAGATTGACTGAGAGGAAAGGAACTATGTTTATGGTGTCATCAAAGTTTTCCATTTACTTTTGTTCTTTTAGTGCAAGATGAAAGTATTTTGAGCGTTTTACTTTCATGCGAAGCGTATGTGTCTGTAGAGTTATGCTTGCTGGTTATTTTCAGTTTACTGACAAAAACACCCTCGAGTCCTACAACCTTGAAATTCTGATTCCAGAGACCGTGTTGGCATAAATTATATCAAATAGTTTTATTTTGCATAATCTGTGAAGTGATAATGCATTAAATTATTTGAATACTGCAATCGCCAACATAATTTATTTTGTGGGGCGTCGTTTCTCTAGGCCTCACTCGGAACATTGAAGAAGAATATTCATGATTTACAACTTGCTGGCTCTATCCCCGAGTTGTTAATACTTTATTAATTAGTTACAGAATCCAATAAAAGTAACTACGCTTCCCGAATCAATTAAGTTACGACAGCTTCAAATGTACACAGTCACATTTTTGCGATGAGAGTTTTGTTACATTTGTTAGTGAATAAACTCCAAGAATGACAAATGGGAAAACTGAGATAAGCACAAAACCTGATAGCTAATTAACACAGAAGTGGTTTGGATCATCTGCTTTGGTCTCTTTTTTTCATTCATTTACCTTGATCCTTGAAATTGCTCATTTATGTTCAACAGGACTCTAGGAAACATTGTGAACAAAAGGGATTTTGTGATCTTATGTGTAATTTCCTTTAAGACAATATCTGAAGGCTCCAGTTGTACAATGGCTAAGTTACTGCACCAGTAATCCAGAAGGCTAGTCTAATTGCTCAATGAATGTGAGTGCAAGGACTTATAGGATTTGTTCTTTCATGAAATGTGAGCAATGCTGGCAAGGCTAGGGTATGTTGCCCTTGTATAATTGCTCTTGAGAAGCTGGTAGTGAGCTGTTGCCATGAACTGCTGCAGGCCATCCAGTGTAGGTACAGCCACACTGCTGATAGGAGCGGACTCCAGAAATTTGACCCATGGATATAGTTCCAAGTGTGACTTAGAGGGGAAATTACAGGTGGAGCTGTTGTACATGTCAACTTCTCTTGCCCTTCTAGATTATAGAAGTCACGAGTTTGAAAGATGCTGTGAAAGGTGGCTTGGTGGCGAGTAATTTGAGAGTTTGAATTCAGTTGTTTAAAACGTATCTTGGAAGTATAATCAAAAGAGAAAATGCTTGAAAATCTTAGAAGGTCTGCCAACATTTGTAAGGAGAGGAGGGAACTGACATTTTGAGTCCAGATGTCAAGATTTTGACAAAAGATCATCTGGCCTTGAAATGTCAGCTCTTTTTTCTCCTTACAGATGCTGCCAGGCCTACTAAGATTTTCCAGCATTTCCTCTTGGTTTCAGACTCCAGCGTCTGCAGTAATTTGCTTTTATCTTAGAAGTATAATTAAAAGTAAAATTAACTCCGAAGCTGTTGGATTCTTGCATTAAGTTCTTCAGAGAAAGAAACCTGCAGATCTTTCCCTGCCTGGCTTGTGTGTGACTCTAGTCACGCAAGTTATATCAAAACCAGTCACAGTATTGTGAGAGTACTATTGTGGTTCAATGTGAAAAGGCCAACAACCTAATCGGTTGGGGATTATCAGTAAATGCTAGCTGTGTGATTATGGTTCACGAATGGATAAACATAAAGAAAAGAAGATTGCACTTAAAGAGATGCATATTCAGCAATGTATCGCAGTAATGTGAAAAATCAGAAAGTGGAAAGATTCTGATTACGGTTGAATAGCAGTGGTTATCACTGCTGCCTCACAGCCCCAAGCCCTGAGGTTCAATTTCCCAGCTTGGGTCACTGACTGAGTGGAATTTGCACATTCTCCCTATGTCTGTGTGGATTTTCCCCAGGTTCTTTGGTTTCCTCTCTCAGTTCAAAGATGTGTGGGTTAAGTGGATTGAGCATGCTAAATTGCCCCTTAGTTTCAGGGGGACGAGTTAAGGTAAGTGCCTAGGGTTATAGGGATAGGGCCTGGGTGGGATTGTGGTTGGTGCGGATACAGTGGGCTGAATGGCCTCCTTCTGCACTGTAGGATTCTGTGAAAAAGCTTCTCTTGTGTTCTCCACCATTCAGAAACAGAGTGAAATGAAAATCTAAATGGATCTAGAAGAATGTAAACTTCCCACGTTTTACCTGAAGGATTAATAATAGTCCTGTGGAAGTGAACCAAACAATATATAGTCCAAATAGTGGAGGCACAGGAGGCCTATATGCACTGTTCAAAGAGAATTTTGACCCAAAACACTTCAGTGGCACACTGCAAAACTCCATCACTTAAGTCATTTTAAGGTTTTCTTTCTTTAAAAAAAGAACTAAAATCCTTTGCTGTTTTAATCAAACTGTGGGAGAAAGATTTTCTTATCAAAAATATTGCAGAATCCTGGACATGTTCTTTATAAACACATTTGCAATATTTCGACATGGTGCATTGAGGAAATATTGCCTTAAGCTTTCTAACTTAGTGCGTTATTAATATAGAATGACTAGATCATTTTTCACTAATAAAATGCTTTAGTGTGATGCAGATGGATTAACTTCAAAGCCATCAAGCGAATATTTTAACATTCTTTACTAAGATCTTTGAAAAATGCTGGCACAAGTTTCAAATGCACCAATATCTTTTTTCTCTTTTGGTTTCAGATTCCAGCATCCACAGTAATTTATTTTTCACCAATATCATTATTGCTGAATGCACTATAATATTCATATCTCCAAATAGTAAATAATGAAATGCACGTTTAATGTTGAAAGGCTGGCTAGAAGGAACAGCTCAATTAACTGGCAAAACACATTGACATTGCAATGCATTGTGGCAGAGCGTGTTAGGGTACAAACCTTGATCCTAGATTCCTTAATCAATTTCCCAATCACAGACTATTCAGAGAGATTGATGGTGGAGTTCTAGGAGCATTTTGCAGCTGGTGATACCCCACATGGCAGAGCCAGATTCTTTCCTGGTACAATAAATGTAAAATAAAACAAAATGCTGAGTTGTTCTTTGCAGACTGTTTAGCTGATATGGACAACACTGACATTAACAAATTGCAGAGTGATGATCATCTGTCTCTGCTCTTAGATGGTGGAATGATGGCTGGTGCATTAAAAAAATGTACACATGAGAATAATGACAAAAAATCGCACTGCTAGTTTCCAGAAATGCTGAGGCAACTTTGTTTTGTTACTAAATTTATTTTACCTCGATAGTTGATTGAGCTGTTGAACATTGGCCATCCTTCTAAAACAAGATTGGATGGAACAATGGCACTTGCATTTAAATTAGGAAAACATTTCAAGGCATTTCAAAGAGCTTTAATCAGGAAAAAAATTAATATTGAGAAAGAAAAGGCAATATTATAAGGGTAACCTTTTGTCAATTTTTTTAAGCAGTGTCTTCAACCACAAAAGGGAAAGATGTGTAGGGGGTGCTTAAGAAGGAATTTCAATAATTGGGCCAAGATGATCGAAAAACATGGTCACCAGTAATGGATTGAAGATCTGAGGCAGTGAACTGGAGACCCGCATTGAAGGAACCAAGATACTTGAGGAGAATTGTGTTGGGCTAGAGATTGTTAGAGATGGCATGCGAGGGTCCTGGAAGGGATTTTATCATAGAGATGAATAGTTTCAGTTCTTGAAGGGAAAGGAAGGACAGAGATGATGAGTAAGTGGGACTCGGTACATAATAGGATATGTTTAGCAGAGGTTTGCATGAGTTGGTTTGGAGGGTGATGAAAGTTCTGAACCAGAAACAACTGAAATAGTTGAATCTGGAGGTTAGATAGATATGAATGAGGGTTTCAGCAGATGAGATTGAGCTGAGGATGGAAAGAGATAGTGTTATGAGGATGGAAGTATGTGGTCTTGGTGTTAGAGAACATCAAGGAACAACCTTGAGAGATGTTTGAGAGGTAGAACTGGATGTAATTACCACATAGGAGCTGGAGCAAACCCTCCACCCTGCTCTGCCGTTTAGTATGATCATGGCTGATTGGACACTTCAATGTCTTTTATTATCCATTGTCTCCCATAAACCTTTACATTCTTGTTAAATCAGTAATCTATTAATATCTGCTTTAACCATACTCAATGACTGAGCTTCCACATCTCACTGGGGTAGAGAATTCCAAAGATTCATAACCCTCTGTGTAAAATGGATGAATACTGATGCTATATCTGGAGATATAATAAAAATACGCAAAGTTTGTTTGTACGGGATACCGATAAGCCATGATATGGGGATAGAGTTAAAGATGAACCATAAACCATCAGAGACAAGCCAAAAACATTGTTAGTGTAATCTCCAATAATGCAAACAGAAACTGCTGGAAAAATGCAGTAGGTCTGGCAGCATCTATGGAGAGAGATACTTATCGAGCCCAAAGTGATTTCTTTTGAACAGGAGATAAGTAGAAATGATATTTGAATAAAAGTAGCAGCAGATAGTATAAGACAGAAGATTAGGGACAGGTTGAAGGATAGGAGTGATTCATTGATAAAGGTGTCATGGACTACAAGACAGAGAGTGGTAATAGTATAAAGATGAAAATCTTGATCTACAGTAGGTGTTAACAGCAGAATAAAGGTCTAAAAGCAAAATAGCAGAATGTGTTAATAGGGAAAGTGTAAGCCAAGTGTAAGGTCCACAATTTTATTCTGAAAGTATTGAGTAGAGAAATGTTTGTCATTCATTAAGTTTCTAATTTTCAATTTTATAATGTACAAAATATTTCTCAAGCCTTTGGAAAGGTCTTTCTTGAAAGCTGTATTGGAATTGAGAATGTGTTGTTACCTCAGCCCTGAGTTGTGCTAGATCTTCGAAACCAAGACACAAAGTTTATAGTGTTGGCAAGAAAATAACTTTTATACTATTGCCCATAGTTTTTCATTCTCAACAATGGAAGTAGGATGAGATGGCAACAGGTAACAAGGTTCCCTTTTAGACATCATATGATTTGAACTAAAGTGTTGTTGTGTTCAATGGCTTAAATGATGTGACACAATGTTTAATTTCACTTGGATGCTATTGAGAATTAGCATACCATTTTTTGGTGCAATATATATGGAACAGATTGTCAGGACTTTATTAATTGCCCACCTAGATAATACAGCGCTTCCAAAATCAGATTCAAGTCTGACTCTACGCAGATTGTAGTGCTGACTTGTAAGTAATTTAAATTCTCACAATATAATGCCTTTATTTTTCACAAAAAATACCAGACTGAGTAGAACTGAGCATAATAGCTTTATTAATTCCTGATGGGAAGTAGTGACATTTGCAGTGACTCATCGTATTTCAAAAATCAATGAACTAAGAATTTTGCCAGCCTGCGTTTTGCCAAATCTGAACATTGTGTGAGAAGCGTGGTAAGGAAAAGAACACTCAGTCTATTCTTCTTGAATTCTTCATCCTGCGTGTGCAAGTAAAATACTCTGTGTTTCCTATGGATGTTACATCTAGAACGCTTGCACTTGCATTAGCTGGCACTTGCAAAGTGTCTTTTGTTGGTCCTTTCACCGGTTATCCATTATGTTTCAGATGAAGTATCTGAATGTCTTCGGACAACAATTGCTTTAGGATGAAAATGACAACAGAAATGTTGGAAACGTCAGCAAGTCACACGGCAGCTGTGTCAGTGCTAGACGTCTTCCCTTTGGCCTTCTGAAACTCAACAGTCATCCTTAATTGGACAGCGAACCTACCCCCAACCATTAATTGGCTGGCTTGTTATGGATTGGGACTTGCATGTCTGAAACATACCCTGTTTCTTTATTATTAGTTTAATTACTAGTGTCACAGGTAGGCTTATATTGACACAGAAGTTAGTGTAAAAATCCTCAAGTTGCCACATTTGGGTATATGGATGGAGAACTTAGCATGGCCAATGGGCTTAAGTGGCATGTCTTATGGACTGTGGGAGGAAACTGGAGCATCTGGAAGAAACAGCGGAGAAATGCAGACTCCACACACAGTGACCTATGTCAGCAATTGAACCCAGGTCCCTGGCTCTGTGAAGCAGAAGTGTGTCATCATGCCACCCCTATAAATTGCTCTCTTTTTAGATTTCAACCATATTTATACTAGTACTTTTATACTTGCACATTTTCAGGAATCCAAATTAAACAATGAGCTGTCTCCTAGTATTTAAATTACTTATTTCTGGGGAGTAGTAAGTATGATTCCTGTTGGCACCCATGTCCCTGGAACCAAAAGAAGACTGGGAATTTTCCAGAGAAGGGAGTGAAAATTCAGGCCTTCTGGGATAATTGAGCTCTATTTAGTAATATAAGCGTGAGGCCTGTTTTACGGGTTATAGTCTACCAAATCTAAACTAATGAGCACAAGTATGAAAGTGGTTTCAAGTTTAAAAAAAGTTTAAAAGTTTATTTACTGGTCACAAATAAGCTTACATTAACACTGCAATGAAGTTACTGTGAAAATCCCCTTGTTGCCACACTCTGGTGCCTATTCGGGTATACTGAGGGAGAATTCAGCATGGCCAGTGCACATAATCAGCACATCGGAGGAAACTGGAGCACCTGGAGGAAAATCACACAGACATGGGGAAAACATGCAGATTCCACACAGACAGTGACCCAAGTCAGGAATGGAATCCTGTATCCCTGGTGCTGTGAGGCAGTAGTGCTGACCATTGTGCCACCATGTTGCCACTTCAATCACGGAAAGAAAGCCTCAATGGAACCCAATGCAGCTTGAATTTTGTTCTGCATCTTCAGTGAATTAAAGGGCAATTTGCTCCAGAGAATTTTCGTACCTCTGATATTGGTTAAACATAGTAAGAAGTCTCACAATACCAGGTTAAAGTCCTACAGGTTTATTTGGTAGCAAAAGCCACTATAAACCTGTTGGACTTTAACCTGGTTTTGTGAGACTTCTGACTGTGTTTACCCCAGTCCAATGCCGGCATTTCCACATCATTGGTTAAATAGGGTAGTCGTATTTTGGTGACATAGGATTTCTAACTGATTGGGGTATTCCTGAAGATTTCAACATATGATCGCCTCTATTCACACTGCACAGCCAGTCAAATACTCTTTCTTTCAATATCTTCAATATTTTTTAATAAATGAAAGTGTGGAAGAAAATCAATCCCCTATGATTTGACTTTAGCAGTACCAGTGAGATTGTGCTTAATTTCCTGGAGAATCCAAGAGAGTTATGGAGGGTTTCAATAGTAGAAAAGAACTCAGTAGAAAACAGGAGCAGAATCAGAATTGCTTTGTCTTTCTGTCCTCACACTCTGTCCTCCCTTTGAGGATGGCATGGAATGTTAGAGGTATTTTTCAGGCTAATAAATAACTTGCTGAAAGCTGTGTAAATGCTTCCATGGCCAACAGCCTCTGAGACAGAATTTAATATATCCCCCTCCTCCCCTACCTATAACTCCATTTGGCCCTCACTCATCAGTTAGCCCAGGGTCCAGCACTGATCCTCAGCCTATTCAGTGCCATGCCTTCAACAGCACTATGCCACCTTGCCGCTGACGAGCGCTAAGAGCTGCCAGCTCTGATTAACCAGTAGCTGTTGCACAGGATTTATCCAGTGTTTGCCTGGGGGTGGCACAGCGGTTAGCATTGCTGCCTCACTGTGCCAGGGACCCAGGTTCAGTTCCTGGCTTGGGTTGCTGTCTGCGTGGAGTTTACATGTTCTCCTCGTGTCTGCATGGATTTCCTCCAGGTCCTCTGGTTTCTCTCCACAGTCTGAAAGACGTGCTAGTTAGGTGCATTGACCCAAGCAGGTGTCAGAGTGTGGCAACTAGGGGAATTTCACAGTAACTTCGTTGCAGTATTAATGTAAGCCTTGCTTATGACTAATAAATAAACGTTAAAGAAGAGATCCAAGTGACAATTAATTGAGTGGGCTTTCCCCAAAAAAGGTGACAAGGGTTCTCACCAATCCTCCACCCATGGGTGAGATCCCTGTTGCCTCCATGAAACAGCATCATTGGAGTGGGAGGCAAACAAAAATCCTTGTGATTCTAAGTTATACTCCATTTTTGGTCCCTGTGATTTGATCCAACCAGTTCTGTTCCATTCCTAGATCTTTCCAGAACTCAAAGCACACATCATTTGGTATGGTTAGGAAGGATTCTTGGTTGCTGAGGGAAGTAAATGTGGGATTAGAAGACAACCGTGTCCTAATATTTCAATCTTCCTTGGAAATGGGAATGGTGCCAAAGGATTCAGAAGAAAATAAAGCATCTATGTCGCACTTTCCATGACAACATCATAAAGTGCTTTACCATAGAATCCCTACAGTGCAGAAGGAGGCCATTTCACCTATCAAGTCTGCACCGAATCTCTGAAACAGCATCTTACCCAGGTCCACAACCCAGTCCCTATTCCTGTAACCCATCACAATTACCATGGCCCATCCACCTAACCTACACATCTTTGGACACCAAGGGGAAATTCAGAATGACAAATCCATCCAGCCTGCACATTTTTGGACTGTGGGAGGAAACTGGAGCACCCAGAGTGGTGGTTAGCACTGGTGCCTCAACATCAGGGACCTGGGTTCGATTGCAGGCTTGGGTAATTGTCTGTACAGAGTTCTCCCCATGTCTGCATAAGTTTCCTTCGAATGCTGTGGTTTCCTCCCACAGTCCAAAAGACATGCTGGTTAGGTGCATTGGCTGTGCTAAATTCTCCCTTTGTGTACCCAAATAGGCGCCAGAGTATGGGGACCTTGACTTTTTCACAGTAACTTCATTACAGTGTTTGAGCCAAGTTATGCCATTAATAAACTTCAAAACATTTATGATCTAAGAAACTTGCAGGGAAAGAGGGCTTCTGGATGTGCGACACATCCAGAAGTGTTGCAAATGTTATTTGATTTGATTTATTATTGTCACATGTATTAATGTACAGTGAAAGTATTGTTTTTTTACGTGCTATATAGACAAAGCATACCATTCATAGAGAAGGAAATGGGTAAGTGCAAAATGTAGTGTCATAGCTGAGGTGTCGAAAAGATCAACTCTAATGTGAGGTAGGTCCATTCAAAATTCTGATGATAGCAGGGAAGGAGCTGTTCTTGAGTCAATTGGTACGTGACTTTCAGACTTCTTTTTCCCAATGGAAGAAGGTGAAACAGAGTATGTCCGGTGTGCATTGGGACCTTAATTATACTGGCTGTTTTGCCGCGGCAGTAGGAAGTGTAGACAGATGGGAGTTTGGTTTGTGTGCCTGATGGATTGGACTACATTCATGACCTTTAGTGATTTCTTGCAGTTTTCTGCTCCAGGAAGTGCTACATGGTTCATGTGGCACCTATAGGAAATGAAACGGAGTTAGGATTAGAAATTAATGTTGCCAGAAATGAGTGGTATTGGTTATAAATGCTTAATAATCATTTTCATTGACTCAATAGAATTGTGTGCCAAACATTAACATTCAGCTCCACAGCCACAGATAAATTTCCGCCCTTTAGCATTTCAGTCAATAACCTTTCACCAGAACTGCTGATTGTTTATTGTGAACAGAACCGTATCTGACTATTAATTGCAGTGGTTGTCGAAAGCAGTAAATTAATCAACCTTTGTGTTGTGCTACTACTTGGAGATTGCACAAATGCTGTATTGGGTGGTTGCGTGAAGCTTCCAAATCGTGATATTAGGAAGAAACCAAAATACTCTTTCTTCCACTACTAAAAATTGGTGCCTGAGTTGCATGCACATTCCTGGACCTATTCTGAAAAAGAAAAGCTACAGAAAATTTGCATTATTTATTTGACAAGATGGAGCTACTTGAGAGGAAGATTTTAAAGCTTTGTTTCTTTTTGGCATCCTTCATTATTGTGAGAACATTGATCCTGAAAGTGTGAGTTAAGTAAGATTTTAATGTGATGAGTTGGTTTTCCAACTACACACCCTCTGCTATTTAGACGTATTATTACAAATGTATCTGTGGAAGCACTTAAATTAAGACTGTGAGAACGTAATCTGTAATGTTTAGTAAAATGGCACATAATTTACTGTGTACTTGATGTGAGCCATGGCTCAAAGCCCACATGTGGCTAATCGCCCACAAGCTCCTTTCAGAAGATTGTGTCTTCAGTTGTAATTTCAGTTTCCCCTTCAGAGACTTGGGCACAGAATCCAAGTCAACAATTCAGTATCAAAGAACAAAAAAAGTGCAGCACAGGAGCAGGTCCTTCGGCCATCCAAGCCTGTGCCAATCACAATGTGGAGATGCCGGCATTGGACTGCAGTAAACACAGTAAAAAGTCACACAATACCACGTTAAAGTCCAACAGGTTTATTTGGTAACATGATGCCCTAACTAAACTAAAAAAAACTTTCTGTTCTTCTACTCTGTCCCTAATCGTGTCCCCATCCAGATGCCTCTTAAACATTGCCTCACTGTGCCAGGGACCCAGGTTCACTTCTGTCCTTGGGTGACTGTGTGGACCCTCCCCCCCACCCCCATCCATGGGCATTTCCCCTGGGTACTCCAGTTTCCTCCCACAGTCCAAAGATGAATGTTAGGTGGATTGGTCGTGTTAAATTGCTTCTTAGTGTCAGGACACTTGCTGAATAAATACGTGGGATTATGGGGATAGGACATGGGTAGGATTGTTGTCGATGCAGGCTTCTTGGAACAATTGGCCTCCTTCCACACTGTAGGGATTCTATGAGTATTAAACTATCAGAGATGATATTTTCCAGATGAGATGTTGAAATCGGATCTTGTCGGCCCTTTCTGGTAGATATAGAAGATTTCATGACACTATTTGAAGAAGAGCAAAAGTGTTCCCTTAATGTGGAGATAGTAGTGTAGTGATAATTTCACTGGACAGTAATGTTGTGTGTCAAATCCCACCATGGCAGCAAATGAAATCTAAATTCAATTAATGAAATCAGCAACCCAAAGCTAGTCTCTGTAATGATGACTATGGCAAATACATTTTTTTGGTTTGTAAAAGCCTATCAAGTTGCTTTAGAGAATGCCCTTTTGAGAATTAATAGTTGGCATCCTCACTTGATCTAGTCTAAATGTGACTCCAGGCCATAGTAAAGTGATTGACTCTTAACTGTTTATTGCAACAGCTTAGCAAACACTCAGTTGAAGGGTAATTAAGGATGGGCAAATAATACTGGCCTTGTAGCAACATCCACATCCTGTGAAATAATTTAAGGAAGGTCCTGGCACCAACATTAGTTCTTCAGCCAAACAATTACCTGAATTGAGGTAATTTGCAGAAAAACCAGGGGTGAAGCAAGAATATTTTTTAAACAGTGACTCATAATCCTCTGGAATGCATTGAGTGAGAGGGTGATGTAAACAGATTAATAATAAGTACTTGGGGGTTGGGAGGAGCGTAGGAGGAATGTTTCAAAGTGATGGGGGAAAGGGCAGGCACAAACTGGATTACACTTTTAATGAGCTGACAAATGCATGATGGGCAAATGGCATCCTTCAGCACAGTACAATCCTGTGTTTCTATCACCAGAAATGCGTGCTGGTCATGATCTCATTGCTTTTGTATGAAAATGTTGCAAATAAATTGGCTGCTGCTTTTCCATGCATTAAAAAAGTAACTACATCTGAAAAGTATTTCATGGGCTATAAACCACTTTGAGACGTTCAGACGTTGTTGTATAAATACTAGTTTTTCTTCTCTTGCCTGTTTGCTACCTGACTGAACCAAATGATACAAAATCTTGGCATCCTATTTGATGCTCAATTGAAAATTACACTCTACCTCCAATTTGTTACCAACATTACTCATTCTCACCATGCAATGTTGCACACATCCATTCCCAAGTTCACTCCTTTTTTTGAATATTAATGTTCCCTTATTTTGCCTTCACTCTTCATGAAGTGTAACTTGTCTACTATTCAGTTGTCTGTTATAGTGGCCACGAAGGACACAGGGCATCTTTAACAGATTCCCCCATGGGCTTTGTGGAATATGAGTTTCCCTATTGAGCAAGTGGGACCAAGGAACTGTAAGTCGAGAGCATTGGTTTGAGTTATTGTAAGCAAACGTGACCCATTATTGGGAGCAGACATATAACAACCATCAAACCAATAGTCAATTTTCAAAATTGGAGAACGTAAGAACCAGACTCAACCATTAAAAATAAAGGGTACTGCAATTACCCTGGTGACTTATAAGCAGCAATCAGCCCGATTCTCACTCATCGTTGTGTGTGGGCAAGGACCAAGCCTAATGGGGAGATTGGCTCCAGCAAATCCAGTTTAACTGGTGATCTTCTGGCTAGGAGAGGGAGGGCTGTGTGAAGTTATTAGCAGACAGGAAGAACTCAAGAAGTTAAGAGAGGTTCAGACCAAAATTCAAGTCAACCCTGATACCACATCCTAAAGTTATAGAGAAAGACCTGTCCCCTTAGTGTCTATTAGAGAAAGTGGAGGCCGAACGCAAGCCTGGGTAGTGTAAGACCCATACAATTTTTGGGGTGCACTGTAACTATCATCCCTGGCCTCAGCCAGATAAACCAGTCCGCATTTGTGGGAATTTTAAGTCAGTGGTCAACTGGGTCTCTAAATGAGAAAAATACCCATGCCCAGAATTGAGGACTTGCTCACCTAACTAACTGGTGAGCAGATGTTCACAAAGCTGGACATGAACTGTGCTTATCTTCAATCGAACTAGGGTAGGTATCTTGGGAATACGTTACAATCAATACACACAGGCTTACATGAATGTGCCTACTTATCCTTTGGGGTCTCACTAGTGTGTGCAGTGTCTCAGCAGACAATGAGAAACTTAATTCAGAGGTTACCTAAAGTGGCGGTATACTGGGACAACATCATAATTACAGGCACCTCAGTACAAGAGCATTTAGAGAATCTGGAAGCAGTGCTAAAATGATTTTCAAGAGCTGTGGAACTCCAAAAGAGAGAAAGGTCTGCCTTTTAGGTGAAGGAAGTGACCTATTTGGTTTATTGGGTGGATGCAAAAGGTGCCTCTTGTGGAAAAGGAAGTAATCATGTGGGCCCTGAAAAATATGAGAGTTAAAACCCTTCTTAGGATTCGTAAACTATTACAGGAAATTAATTCTGGACTTGGCTACCATCCTGGCCCCTTTGCACACCCTGCTGCAGAAGCACCGGCGATGGTTCAGGAAGGAACCCCAGACTGAGACCTTCAACAAGATTAAACAGCAGTAATCATTGTTAAACCTGTTAGCATATTTTGATCCCAAGAAGGTACTTATCCTGCCATGCAGCACATCTTCTGGGATCAGGGTTGTCCTTCTGCATCGTTGGAAAGATGGATCAGAAAGATCCATAGATTAGCCATCCAGGACTCTCTCAGATGCAGACGTGTCTCAAATTGTGATTTAATCCATACGTCTTTGGTAGGCACTTGAAAATAGTGACAGACCACAAACCTCTACTTGGACTATTCAACAAAGGTAAGGCAGTCCTCCTTATTGCCTCTGCCTGGATACCGCTCTGCTAATTGCTGCTTAGGAATATATTTTAGAATGTCATTCCAGAACCAAATAGTGAATGGTGATGCTTAGAGCTGCCTTCTGCTCCCCTTGAACCCTACTCCATTGGCAGTTGAAGAAGTTATGATAGCCTTACGTTTTTTAGAGACCCTTCTAGTATCCAGAAAGCAGATTAAGACCTGGATGCAAAGAAATCCAATTTTATCAGAAGTGATCCTGAACGGTGAACTCCAAGGACAAACCTCAGAAGAAATTAAACCCTACTTGGCAAAAAGAAATGCATTCAGTGTGGAGGATGGTAAAATTCTCTGTGAATCTCAGGTGGCTGTTCCTCATCCAGGATTGCATTTGATGCTCAAGGAACTACGTAGCGTCCACCATGGAATATCAAAAATGAAAATGCTGGTCTGGAGCTACGTTTGGTGGCCTAGCCTTGACTCGGATATCATGAACTTAGTAAGGCAGTGCAATGTATGCAGGATAATTAGAAGTTTCCTCCTTTAGCCTTTTTACACCAATGGGAGTGGCTGGGCAGGCTTTGGGTGAGAGTGGGTTGATTGGCAATGCTAAATTGACCATAGATGCATAGGTTAGAGGATTAGTGGGTAAATGGATATGGGGGGGTGCCTGGGTGGGATTGTGGTTGGTGCAGACTCAGTGGGCTGAATGGCCTCTTTCTGTACTGTAGAGTTTCTATAATTCTATGCTACACCATGAATCACTCCAGCAGAATTATTAATGGTATGTTGGCTTTGTACAAGTCTAAGCCTCATGTTTCCAAACCTGGTGAAAGGATGGAACCTAGACAAGAGATCCAGAAAAAAAAGTTGACTCTGCAAAAGCAAAGAGGACATTTGAAAGAAGTGATCCAGTTTATGTGAGGAACTTTGGGATGCTTCAGGCTGGGTCCCAAGGAACATAATAGAGAAAATGGGTCAAAATTTAAAGTTTATTTATTAGTGCCACAAGTAGGCTTACATTAATACAGCAATGAAGTTATTGTGAAAATCCCTTAGTTGCCACATTCCAGAACCTGTTTGGGCATGCAGAGAGAACTTAGCAGTTAGTGCACCTAACCAGTATGTCTCTTGGACTGTGGAAGGAAACTGGAACACCCAGTGGAAACCCGCACAAACACGGGGAAAACTTGCAGTTTGCACAGACAGTCACCCAAGCAGGAATTAAACCCAGATCCCTGGCACTGTGCGGCAGCAGTGTTAACCACTGTGCCACGATGCTGTCCTAAATGGTGAAGGTCCAAGACAAGATTGCAAAAGAATACCTAGATACCTAAGAAGCAGGAAATCAGCCCTAAAGTAGGCTGTGCTACCTGCCATGGAGATGGCCACTGCCAGTGTAGGATAGCAACTCGAACCTAATTCAAAACCCACTCTTCCAGATGGCCAAGAAACAGACTTGGCAATGGAAACTGAGGAAGCAGGTTCCCCGAGTGAAACAAATCCTGAAGAGGCACCAGTGACACTGGTGTTCTCTCCAAAGTCCCCGATCATGATTCACACCTCCAGATCCGGTATGGCCTCTGGCTGTTTTCAAACCAGTCGCCAAGTGGCAAAATTAATTCCTTCTAATCAGGGGTAGTGGATGTGTTGTGGACCTGAGGGAGTGGGGGGAATGTTGTAGTGGCCACAGAGAGCACAGGGCATCATTATTTATTCATCTCCCTGTGTGCGTTGTGTAGTACAAGTTTTCGATTGAGCAATCCTAAAAAGTGTGCATGAAATTAGCTCTGAGAACTGTTGAGACTCAATTTGGGGCTGATCCAGGTAAAATTGGCATAAGCTCCAGAAGACATGAGTCACTCTGTATAGTGGGCTGCCATGAGAAGCACAGCCCACGGACATGATGGGTAGCGTGGTGGAAGGCAAAATGCTGTTTATGACAAGTGATGGGTTATTGTTTTGGTTTCAAAACTGCGTTTTGGCAGAATATTCATTGTAACATGGAGATCTGTCAGTAGGAACTTCAGAAAGTGTTTTTTTAAACTGATGAAAAATACCATCATTCAACCAAATTTGCAAATCTTAGACATTCATTTTCCAGTTACTTGAAGATCCATCTGAATCGCATGGGAAGCTTATAATTATTTATCACCTTTAAACAATTTAACTGGCATACATATTCAATCCTTGATGAAATATAATCATATCAGTCTTACTGAATCAGTTAATCTAATTTGGACGGATGTCGATTCAATTGGATGGCATTTAAAACAATGTGGATGTAATAGTGCTGCATCGTGAAGGAAGTTCCAATTAGAGACTGAACTGATTAGTTTCATTCCTCTGTATTTTCTGCAAACAAAAGAGCTTTCTCAGAGTACGCAGATAAAATACAAAATCAAGAGGTAGTAGTTTTGAATCAGAATGAGTACTGAATGTTAGTGCAGGCAGAGAGACAGAGATTTCATCTTTGCAAAAATGGCGCTGAAGCTCTGAATCCAGAGATCTTGCCACTGGACCCAGCCATTCCCTTATCATCTGTTAAAATGAAACTGCCTTTAGTCTGACCTGGTTTTTAGAAGGTAGAGAATGATAAATACAAATTGTGCATGTTCGACCTAGTAGAAGATCTAAACTCTGGAGTTTTTTTTGAGAGGTAGGGTGCTCATTTGGTGAGATACAGTGTCCTTCTGCATATGAACTCAGGAGAGAAATCAGCCATCTTTGGGAGAAGGAAGTTGCCCTTTCAGAGTGGACAAGTGGCATTTTGGACTATTAAAGTTAGTCGTGAATATGAACAAAAATTGCAGAAACTCAGCAGGACTGTCAAATGAAGCTGTCGTGGTATTTAAATCTTCTGCTATTTAAATGTTTAAAAATTCAATTTCAGGTTTATTAATTGAATTTAAATCACACCAATTGCCATGTCCCCAAATCGTTAACTTGGATCTCTAGAGTGCTAGTTCAGTGATATTACCACTTCACCACCATTTCCCCCTAATGTTACCTTGTAACAACAGCCCTGATAGTTCTAACATAAATTGAGATCATGTTACTGGAATCTGTATCAGAGGTGGAGTAATAAATCAATTGAGTATTGAATATTTATGGTGCTGAATGGGGTGTTGATCACATTGGCTGCTTTGACATGGATAGTTTTGAACGACTTGAGAGTTGCTGGAGTTGCACCTATTCAGGCAAAGGACACTATTCTGTCACACTCCTGACTTTTGTCTTGTGAAGTGAAGGCTTTGAGAAGTCAACTGATAAGTTCCTCGCTGTCAAATACACAGCCCTTCACTTTTTCACACATGGGATATGGACGTCACTGATAATGCCAACAATGAAAGCCCACATCTTGTGACAGTAGAGCCGATGTGGCATGGTGCTGTTAGGAAGGAGTTCCACAATTTTGATGCAGCATCGATGAAGGAACAGTGACATATTTCCAAGTCAGAAGATCATTTGACTTGGAGGGGAACTAATATAATTGAACATATTGGCAAGGAAGTCTGAGCTGAAGAAAACAATCACCATGAATTTTTAAATGGGAGGTCATGTATGACTAATTTAGTTCAAGATTTTATGAAAGTTGCTACCATGATGCGTAGGGAAGAGTAAATATGAATGCTATCTATGTGATCTTCCAGAAAGCATTTAATAAGGTGCGCACATTATTTCAAAAAGCTGTGGTATTGGAGGTAACATTGTGACTATGTAATTGATTTGGAGAGGTAAGTAAAGTCAAGTTTATTTATTAGTCACAAGTCAGGCTTACATTAACACTACAATGAAATTACTAGTCTCCACAGTCCGGCACCTGTTTGGGTCAGTGCAGCTAACCAGTACATCTTTCAGAACCTAGGAGGAAACCAGAGGAAACCCATGCAGATGTGCAGAGTGCGTGCAAGCTCCACACAGACAGTGAGCCATGCCGGGAATCGAACCCGGTTCCGTGGCATAATGAAGCAGCAGTACTAACTATGATGCTACCCCTAGGAATGAAGAATTTTTTTTGATTGGTAGGATCTAATGTGGTGTTCACCAAGGATCAGTACCAGGGCTTCAGCTGATTATAAATGGATGACAAAGCAAAGCTGTGGATTTCCCTGTGAGGAAGTCTGAGTTCTTCCACTTTGGATCTGATAAAGATATTTTGGAATTGTTACGGCGAAAGGCTAGCTATGGCGCAACAAAGAAATTCAGGTATCCATGTTGGCAAATCACAAAAGCTAATGTAGATATCTAAAAGAATCAAAACAGCTAATGAAATGTTGACCCTGATGCTTCTATCTTTTCATGCTGCTACTGTTGGTGCATGAGTATAACTATACACAGTTACCATGATCATCTCAAAAGAGATAAATCCAAATATCCAAATGGAAGATGCCACATATAATAACCAAGGCTAGGTTTGAAAGTGCTGAGTTAGATATTCTCAGGTATCAGCTACCCTGCAGCTGTTATCGCAGCCTCTTAACGTGTGATAGTTATGTGACCTCCGTTTTTGTCGGAATGGCAGGCATGTTCAAGCGTGTTGTTTTCTTCGATGGTTCAGATGCAGAACGAAAAGCCTTAAGGACAACATGACATTTGAAGCAACGTTGTTGTTATGCTACATGTAGCTCAAGCTGCTGATGTTAACATGTCTCGGCACTTTAATTCATGATTCATTTACCTGTAAACCAGTAGCATTCAATAGGTGTCTTTCAAGATTATGAGACTCGACCTACAAACTGGACCAACTTATGACCAAAAATAAAACACAGATAGAACCAAGAAGCCTGAACTTTATGGGCTAGAATTATATGATTTAATTACAAATGGTGCATTAAAGCCTGATGTTTAAATACATATTGTGTCTTTTCTCTTTAGTCTTTTAATGCTGTACACTATCCAAAGCTGAGATGCTGGACATGCTCTTTGGCTTTTGGTTAGTGGGGGGTGGGGTGCAGCTAGATTTACTCTTTCTCATTCTGATAATCCTGATATTTCCCTTGTGCAGCATCAGGAACAGCAGCAGAAAGTGTATGAGGCATTATTGAGAACAAACATATGAGTGCCTCAACTCTGACATCACGACAAACAAATCTGTTGTCATCCTTGTGTAGTGTAATATCATCACTCGCTGCCAGCTGTGGCACTTGGTAGATTGTCTCTTAATGTAGATGTCCTAACGTACTTTATGGTCAACTAAGTACTTTGAAAGTGTATTCACTGTTGTAATGTTGGAAAAACACATTGGAAACCTCCGGCCTCGCCCATGGCTGAGATTCTGTGATGCCCCTACAGTGAATGAATTGAGCACTGAATTCTCACCGGCAGCAGGGGCAGAGCAAATGAGATTGGAGAACCCCCTTCCCCATCCATATTGTCCAGTGTGTGCACAGGAAGATCCAACAGCAGCAATATGATAATGACCAGAAAATCTATTTTAGAAATTATTTGCAAGCATTTAAAGAACAGTCTTTCCCTGGGTGTGCCCTATTTAGACTTTTGGAGAAGTTCAAAAGTAAAGGAATAATAAAAAACATTTTTTCTCAAATCCAATCTAATAATGTTATTCATAGCTCATTACAAATAATCCTCTAACAATACAAATCGTGAGTTTGTTGTATGGCTTATTGAACAGAAACCATGAGTTGGTAATTTTACAGCATCCCTTCCTCAAACTTTAGCCTGTGGTACACACACAGCATTTGCAAAATGTTCCACTGGACAGATTGGTAATTGTTTGTGGGGACACATTTAAATAAATCTAAATTTTTACACACAAAAATTGATTAGAAAAAAAAAAGATTAGATCCAAACCGGTGTTTTGCACATTTTTAAACGTAGTACGGATCAAGTATCCTTTATCTGAAACCTCTAGTTTTCGGATGTGGTGTATCCTAGTTAGGATGAATAAGTAGTTTTTGGAAACATAGCTAGTAGTGATGAACTTGAGAGAAAAGTATTGTGTTCCTCAGTGGTGCATTAAACAGTTGGGGAAGCAGGGGAGACCAGCCTCTAGTAGATCAAGCTTGGCATTCGTACCTTCCAAAGACCCACTGATTCCATTTGGATCCAATATCATTATTTGTCCGAGGGGCAGCATTTTCTTGATTGAACTTAGTTGCAATGATAGGGTTTGGGTCAGAAGAAAAGACTCTTACAGCAGCTGGGCACAAGGTAAAGCAAACAACTCAGATATCCTGCGCTATAGGTCGGGAATTGTTGGCAAGGTTCCCATCAGCTAGGATTGCAGACTTCGTGTGCAAAAAAAGATTTGTTTTGAATGCATGGATAAAGGGTACTTGATCTGTTATATAAGATAATTGTTGAGTGTTGTTCAGTACCTAATTGATTCCCTTTCTTCTAGAAGCTGATCCATCAAATGGTTCAAGTCTGGGGACTGGTGCCATTGTTGGCATTCTTATTGTCGTCTTCCTCATCTTGCTCGTCGCTGTCGATGTCACTTGTTACTTCATTAATAAGTGTGGCCTGCTGATGTGCATTGCTGTTAATTTCTGTGGACAACCTGGTCCAGGATCTAAGGGCAAGGACATTGAAGAAGGAAAAGCTGCTTTCTCGTAAGAAATTTAACTCTTTAATTTACCTGAAATATAATGAGTGTGTTTTAGCAGCAAAGTTAAAGTGTTTAGCAGTTGGTGCACTTCAGGTCTTTTGCCAGTACTGGAAATAATCTGTGAAAATGTGTTGACAAATCTAGGTAAATGAACATTGATTGTAAATCACAGAGCTCCAGCATTTAACATAATTCAAATTCCTTTCTGAAGTTTAGGTATCCAAGTTGAATATTAGAAGGTTGAAAGACATCAGACCACTGAATCACAAGATCTTGATATCCTATTGTTTACTTCACAACTTTGAAATGCTTATCTAACCATTGTATTACATCACAAGATCTCTGCTATATTATTTGTATTATAGTCGAGTTAAGTATTTTGAACACAATTAACAAATTGTATTTCTTTTCACTTTATTAAATTATCAGAGCCCTTTAACTATTTGTGGAGCCTATGAGCTGTACAGAAAGAGCTAATAAACATTTATTTTAATGGAATGGCTGCCAAAGATGAGAAGGGTCCCTACAGTGCTGCTATTTCCATTCCTCACATTCATACCAATGTTCTTCTTTTGTAGTATGGTAATAGGTTCATGAGAATACCTTTGGACTATCTGGCACATCTATCCACAGTGTTTTCTTAAAATGTTTCTTCCAATAATGAATCCCATTTATTGATACAAACCTGTTCCAATTGTTAGCTGAAACCCCCTAATGTCTCATATCCCACCATTTTTGCCTACAATTTGTTCCTCACATGCAGTGACAATTTTATTGAGGTCAATCTGGTTGAGAGGATATTGTAAATAGTTCAGAGGCTAGACAATAAATTTCAGACGAGGTGACAATTTATGCAGTGGTATCAGGACAATTAAGGTCTACTTAATAAATCAAGACAATTGGTACCCTAGTTTAGGTGGCTCTGGGCTCCCACTAATGCAAGTGGTGCAGATGGCTCATGACTTGACTTCTTTTGTCTCTCGCTATGCTGTCTTCAAATCCTGCCACAATACTCTCCAGATATCTACTTTTATCCTGTGCAACCAGTGGCTTTTTCTGTATTCCAGTGTGCTTGTTATGCTCTGATTTGTTGATACGTACATATTGCAGCTTTAATTAGTCCTGCTCTCTCATCAATCAATTGTGATCAGTTGACCTCAAATATGTACAAGCAGTGTGGTGGACATCTGCCAGACTGGCTGACCCACTTCACACGTTAATTAAAGCTCCAAAGTTCATTACTTTTTATATTTTATGTGAAACACATCCTGCTTTTCTGTTGAACTTAGACCACAACTTTTGATATCATTTCAATAGCTGTTCATTTCCTTCCTGCTTCCCTATTCGTGTTATTAGCTCTTTTGACAATGTAGTTTTGGGTGATGTAAAACATGAAGGCATTATATCTCTAATAAAACAGATATCTATAAATTAACTCTCCATTTATTGAGAACATACGCAAAATACATTCAATAAAAAGACATATAGGCACAGAAAATATAAGAAATCCACATCCTACAATATCCACAGCATTTGTTGTTGGTGGTTAATTAGTCATTAAGAGTGTGTCAAAAGATTGCTATGACCACTGATTTAAAATTTGATGTTTTACTTTGCTTATAGGAAAGATGAGTCAAAGGAGCCAATTGTGGAGGTACGGACTGAAGAAGAACGGACTCCGAATCATGATGGAGGAAGTCAAACAGAACCCAATGAAACCACCCCATTGACAGAGCCCGAGTAAGTTGCAGTGTGTTTGAGAATGTGGCTGCTTTGTACTGGTCAGCTGGTCTTTTGCTTAACCTTTTTTTTTGACATGGTTGGTGGATAATTTCTGCTTGCTTTTTGACTTCCGTGAATTCTGTGAGCTGCTGTGCAGTTGTCAATCTAATTTGCCTTGTATTTTCTTGATAGTGCTTCCCAAGCCAGAGTTACCACATCGTAATATTGTTGAATGTTTTTGAAGGACCCAGGAAAAATAAGGTCCACGAGTTATTAACTTTAGAGTTATAGATAATCATGAATTTCAAGGAATCCATGAGGGTTTGCAAATAGACTTGAAAATGAATTTACTCAAAACTGTGTGAAATTAACCAAGTTTTCATTGAACCAGTGCTAACAAAATAATCTTTAATTAAGTTTATCAGGAAAATTCTGACCTCTGTTTTTATTTATGATTGGCAGTGCGTGTATGAATATTGGTGGAAAAATAGATTTGTTTTTTCATTTAACAAATAAGTACTGTAAAGTTCTTAATATGATTGCAACATAATGTAAGTTAAGATTTGAATTTAAAGTGCTTTATAATTTTGCTAGAAGACGTACTAAAACTCTTCGAAATATTTCATTTGTGAATTTTTCTCGAAGTGAATTAATGAAGGAAAAGAATTGTGCAACCAATTAATTTTGTCACTTACTTCAACCGAAAATGTGTTCAAGATAATTGAAATCCTTTCTCATCAGTTTTCTGTAAAGTCTTAGCAGTCATTTATTATACTGACTAAGAATGTTATTATAAGACAGTCCTATTTTCAAACCCGCTACATGGTTCTTATTTAATGTTGTAGGTTGCATATGTGGCAGCATGATATAGTTGTTTTATGTGCTTTTGCCTCTTTCTGTCACTATTACTATATTGTCTATTCTATCCATTTTCTACTCCTGTTGTCCTCACAGGCACGCAGCAGATACCCAGGCTACTGTCGAGGACATGTTGCCTTCTGTCACCACAGTAACCACTAACTCTGACACTATCACTGAAACTTTTGCCACTGCTCAAAATAGTCCAACGAGTGAAACGACTACACTCACTTCCAGTGCTGCACTCCCAGCCTCAACTACACCTGAGCCATCACCTGCTTCAGCTGCTCCACCTCACTCGCCCAAAGCAGCTGTTGCATCACCCACCTCACCTTCCACCAAGTCTCAAGCTGAGGCGGCTCCCAAGGTTGAACCCCTCGTTGATCTTAGTGATGCCCCAGTCTCCGTAGCTGCAACTCCTCCTGCTGCCCAAGTCTCAGTTTCTTCACCTCCTCCTTCTGCCCCGATCTCCGGTAATTCAGTCAATTCCAATCAAGCCTCTGACCCTCTTCCAGTTTCCGGAACAGTAGAGGAGGCGACAAAAGCTCCTGCCAATAACAGCAAACCTGGCCCAGTTCCCAGTCCCGGAAACCCAGCCAATACCTCCACTACATCAGCACAGCAGCAGCCCAAGCCAGAAGCTCCAACGACTACCAAGAGCCCAGAAATAGAAGCTGCAAAGCCAAACGCAGTGAAGAGTCCTGTGGAGACAACAAAAAACTCCACCAGTGTGAAGAACGAGGCTGCCACTGACAGCAGCAAAAAACCCTCCCAGGGTGAGGACTTTCCAGTTGACGGAGGGACCTTCAAGACCTCAGACATTGACCTTGCAAAGGATGTTTTTGCAGCCCTTGGCACTTCTTCTCTTCCCACTATGGCTGGTGGGAAAGCTGCTGACCTTGCTCCTTCCAATGCAGACGCCGCTTTACCATCTGCTCCAGCAAAGGAAGAGTATGGGCATTTTTCACACTAATGCTACTTGCTTGTCACTGTGTCTTTGTTGTGATGCAACTCTGCTTTCATGTCCTTTCAATTCCTGCATAAAACCTGGTCACTAACTTTGTTAATATTATCAAAAATAAGACAATTTGAAAGCTACTTTTCTAATAGTCACTTTTTTAAGTTTGCATCTCGTTTTAACATTCTTGGAGAAAAATCCAGCATTATTGGATATTTAGGTATGACAGATCATAGTGGTTAGCATTGCTGCCTCATAGCCTGAGGGACCCAGGTTCAATATCTACCTTGGATGACTGTGTGGAGTTTGAGCATTCTTTCTGTGTCTGCATGGGATTCCTCCTGGTACTCCGGTTTCCTCCCACTCTCAAGAGATGTGTGGGTTAGGTTGATTGGCCATGCTAAATTGACTGTTAGTGATGGGAATATTAGCAGGCTGAATGCATGGGGATAGGGCCAATGTAGGATTGTTTTCGGTGCGGATTCGATGCAAAGAGCCTACTTCTGCACTGCAGGAATTTTATGTGAAATCAGTTTGGTGGCTTCCTGAAATGCAAATTTTCTGAAAACTTCTAACTGAAATTTGCAATCATCATCCAAATTAAAAACATATTGTTGCACATTTTTTAATCTTTTAATTAAGCACAAGCCTCTCTCCAACTGAATTGCAAAATTATGTATAATTTAACTCTTTTAAATCGTAACGGGCAAGGGATATCTCTATTTGTATCAGCAGTGTTTTTAGTTAGCGTTTTACATAATTTTGCAGTCCCAGTGTGCTGGACTGAAGAGAGCAATGCGAATAAATTGATTTGTAACAATGACTATAACTTTTAATTGACTTAGAGCAGCAAATAAACTTCCTATGGTGGATCTGCCTTCCAAAGCAATTGCTTTTTGCAGAAGTGGAGAATAAATTTAAATATATTAATGACAGCCGAACAGCATTTACATATTGCCATTGTTCCATGTTTACTTTTTTCCTGAAAGTGTTTTAATTGTCAACTTATCCAAATTTGATTCAGAGCCCAATTTGCATCTGGGTTTGGAGAAACACAATCTGCGCGTGTTTGCTGCTTATGAAATGCACACACAATCCATCTGTGACTTTACAAGGGATTTTTGTCTCTTTTGCATATTGGTTAGGTTCACAGCACGTTTTCCAAATGCAAAAGAGTGCATAAGGAGTGTGGCTGAAGAGGTGGGCTGTCTGTGTTCTCCAAGTAAGAAGTCTCAGAGCACCAGGTTAAAGTCCAAAAGGTTTATTTGGTAGCACAAGTTTTTGTAGTGTCGCTCCTTCTTCAGATGAGTGGAGAGTTGTGTTCACAAATGGGGCATATATAGACACAAACTCAATTTATAAGGTAATGGTTGAAATGCGATCTTTACAGGTTTACCTGTAAAGACTTGCATTTCAACCATATCTATAAAGACCATTATCCAACCATTATCTTGTAAATTGAGTTTGTATCTATTTAAGCTCGTTTACCTGAAGAAGGAGCGACACTTTGAAAGCTTGTACTACAATATAAACCTGTTAGATTTTAACCTGGTGTTGTGAGACTTCTTACTGTGCTTACCCTAGTCCAACCCTGGCATCTCCACATCATCTGTTCTCCAACACAGCAGCCTGGCTCTCATCATAGATTATAGGCTGCCTTAACAACCTCCTCTCCTCCTCCATTTCTCCCACTCCATACTTTGTCACATTCCCCATGCCACCTCAGACAATCTCATGTTTCCCATTACCCTGAATGCCATCTTCGTTCCCTCCATAAGCTGTCACCACTGTGTGCATACATTCTCTAGAGCCATGCAATAGTCGTGGAAATTATTTCACAATCATTGAAAAACCATTAAACCTGCAACAATCTAAGAGAGCCCTGAAGTCAAATTCATTATCACTGGACCAGAAAGACCTAGATGAAATAATAACATATGAGCCCTTTAGCACCACTGCTGTTTTTTTTGGAACTGAGTTGCTGTAATAGAACCCGGTATTTTCATCAAAGAATCAGATTATTATACAGTCAAGTACTGCATTTTTCTTTGAACAGCAATAGAATAATACTTCAAAGGACTCCCACTCCTACATTAGAAAAGTCCAATAACCAACAAATACATTCTAAATCTGTGTCTGAAGAAGTATATATGTAATGTTTTGTGAACCTTTAATTGGTAATGCGAACGGTTATTTTTCTCCCCCCACCAATGCAGTTACCGGATAGTACTGCATTCTGACCCCAACCATGTTAAATAAATTTGCATGCACATTGTGCTGACTTCAAAATTGGATCAAAATGCAAAGTCATCTGTGGCTAAGGCTAAGTGCAAAGACTCTGGGTTCTGCACTCATAGAACAAGTTGATAACAGGACTTAATACTTTTCCTCTTTGTTTCCAGATATTCAGTAATTTTCAGGATTAAAGAAGCTATTGTAAATGTGACAATCTATCTAGATTTTACTGACCATTCCTCTTAACCACCCCATCATCTTCATTGTGACTCATATCAACTTGTCAAATCGTCACATGCTCTATCTATATTCTTAAAATGGACCAAGTAAGAAAGACTTAGATTTATATAGTGCATTTCACAACCTTAGATGAAACAGCTCTTTACACTAGTTAAGTTTAATCTCTGTTGTAATTTAGAAAGTTAGCAAACAGACTGTTTATACACAGTGTGGCCCACACACCAAACTGAGATAAATGACTAGGTAATATGTTTTAGTGGCATTGGTTGAGTGATAAATATTGGTCAGAATTCTGGGGAGAACTACCTTGCACTGGAATGTCAGCATACATTTGGTGCTCAGGACTCTTGGGTGGAGCTTGAATCTTGCATCTCAGAACTGCAGGATAACTGGAGAATAGGTGAGAATGACCTAGGATACTTGATTAAAGATGATTCTGCACAGTCCCCCCATCTTCCAATCTCCACCAACCCAATGAAGAAGGACTTAGCTACATTCTGCAATTCTCTAAATCACCATAGACAAGATTAGGGAATCAATGCAGCAAACTCACATCCTTCTAACACGCCACAGTGTTTCACAGGTTTATTTGAGATATCCCAATCCAGTGTCATGATATACATTTCAATGTTGTGTCCAGCCATTAACTCCAGGTGCTGTAACAAACTTGTCATTTCAACTATGTGTTATTTCCACTCTAGAACAGGCAAGAGAAACCCCCCTCAGTTTGACTGACTTTTCCTTATTGATGACCAAGTTTCATGCATGAGTGTCTTTTTAATATGCATGTATTTTGTTTACACAGAGGGAGTTTTCTGCTGGGAGTGGGGGATGGTCTGCTTAAAGATCTAGTTAATATACTGTTTGCTGATGGCCAGTTACTGCAATGATTTTTATTTTCTTTCAGCATGTCATTGTCTGCATGCAAGGACTGTGCAGTAAACTAATCTTTAAAAGTGAACTTCGAGTGTTGACTCTTAAGGCATTACAAATATTGACATCTGATAAGATGCAGTAATTCTAAACCTTTTCATTAATGCCTTGTGGCATATTATAATATTTCATTTTTGGGCTGGTTGCAGTTAAGACTGGAAGTTCAGTTGTTGTCAAGATTTGTAATGAGACATTAATCATTGCAATATTCTCCTCTCAATATAGTGGTCCTGTAATAAACAGGTACATCTTCTATATCTTTACCTAGCAGTAGAGCTTTTATTTGAAGATTTCATCAATTTGAAATTAACATGGCTTGCGCCTTGTTTTTTAGGCGCCTCTTGAATTTGTTGATTGCAACTGAACGAACTCTTGGCAAAATCATTCCTGATGATTGATGTAGATGCAAGCTTACCACTTGGAATTCTTTAGCAGCCCAGTGGACTGCTCCCCTGATTTTCACAGCCAGTCCAATTCCTCTCTGGAAACCTGCACATGAACCATTGCATATCAGACAGGCAGTCCTAAATTGGTGTTTTCTGTTGGACAAATGTAGGCTTGGATGAACTGTTACCACCAAAAGTTCAATGACACGAATAGAATTTTGTTCTGATGGGATTTTCCAGTCGGGTTTCCAAAGAAATACAAACATAGGGTCCAATTCTCTCACTTTGAGGCAAAGCGCCAGGGCTGTAGGAAAAGAGATTGTTTCCTGCTGGAGAGGGCAACATCTTTCACTTGGGATTCCCCCGCCTGAAAGATGCAAAGAAGCTCATTTTAAGCAAAACCCACCCCGTCCCCTGCTCCCAGACCAATCTACCCTTTTCCTTTCTCCCTGTTAGAAGCTGCAGGTAAGATCAGACCCCTTTGATGTCCTCTGACAGAGAGGAGATGTCAGTTTCATCTGGTGCAATGATTTAAAGTCGTATCAAGTGAATGGTGGTGTCATGGAGGCTAAAACGACCTGGCCACTTCAGAGTTTACACAGTTGACATGCTGGAATGCTGATATTGATCACAGCACTGTCTGAAGTCACCATCCATAGGGTAATCTTCAAGTCTAATAGAACTAGAAGGGGCAGTTCAGCCATGGTACCCCCACCCCAGCAGAGGGTGCAAGGTCAACTCTTTGCACCCAATCTAAGCCCCAGCACCCTTGAGACACACGTCCTTTGCAGCCTGGCAGAAATAAAGGAGAAAATGGTCACTGGACCTACCTCCTCAAGCCTCTTCAGAATCCGAGCTGTTACACCAGGGTTCAGTGCCAGGAAATAGTGCACTGTTAGTTTTGCCAAGGCACTTGTTCTGAAGGAGGGGCTGTGTGGAGCATTTGAGAGGTGAGGAGGTTGAGTGGAGGTTCAAAGGGGGAGGGAGTCTGAGAGGGAAGGGAGGTGAGAGGGGTTCGGGTCACCCTCATGTCTGTATGGTGGGAAGGAGTGGAGGGGGGAGTTACAGGGAGGATGCTTCTCTTTTATGAAAGGTTGCTAGTATTTTCCTGGACCTGGCACTCCATGTCCCCATTTGTGAGTAGCATATGTAAGGCTTACCTGGTGCTGTTCCTACTGGTGAGCCAGATGAATAGTAGGGGGCTAATTTTCAAGTTAGTGGGTTTGCATAATTATCGGGTTGCCGCCCCGTCTGGGCAAGAACCCGATCGGGACTGGCAGGGCAGGTCAGGTGAATCCCAAGAGAGTCCTGATTTTTGGCCGAAACCCCATTTACCAGGGCATCGAGATTCCCACTGTTCATTTAAAGACATGGGAGAATTGGGCCCGTAGAAAATAGAAAGATGAATAGGCCATTCTGCCCTTTAAACTACTCCACCATTCATTGTGATCATGGCTATTCATCCAACTCTATATCCTAATCTGTCTTCTCCAATATCTTTTGATCCCCTTCACCCCAAAAATTATATCTAACTCCTTCTTTAAAAAGTATGCAATGTTTTGGCCTCAACTATTTTTTGTGGTAGCGAATTCCATAGGCTTAACAGGATTTATAATCTATAAAGGAACATATCAGAGGTGAAGCCAACCCTGACCATATGTCTTCAATCAACTCTGCACACACATTTTTTCACTCCTTGTCAAGGCTCACATGTGGAACATCATCACTTCGGTGAAATTGTTAGGCCTAATGCAACTGTAATGCAGTATGTACGATTATCTTAAAGAGAAAAAGAGAGAGAAGAAAAATTGTCTCGCTGCTGTACAGTAATGTCTACTTATGGGAAGTTGATACCTCAATCGGGTAATGTTCTTTCACCAAGTTTTAACTGAACTTCTTCTATGTTTTCTCATTGGCAAACTCTTCTTCATAAAATGGGCACCTTAAAATTCTTCACTTGTCACATATTTGCATAATGCCACCTCAGGAATGAGAAATAGCTATTTGGAATCTATTTTGATTTCTCCCAGGATGTATTCCTCTGGTATTGGTAATCGATCAGCCATAGTACTTGAAGGACTATATGAATCTCTCTCCATCAGAGAGAGGCAATTGATTATCTTGCTTAAAGGGCAGCACTCTGTAGCAAGCAAGGTAAGGGGACAGGACTCCAAGAACCACCACAGACACATCTGAAAGAAGAACTTCTTCTTATAACTTTTTAAGTTTGTTACTTGGGATGACAACTTCACTAACGTGGCCAGCATTTATTGCCCATCCCTAATCATACATGAGAAAGTGGTGAGCCTTAATCACAACTCACTTGGCACCTCATTCCGGTGCACATTTTATGTTCAAGTTGAGGGAATGAATATTAGTAGATTGAGAAGCAACTGAGAAGATAGCAGCTAAGAACACCATTTATCTGTGTAACACCTTCAATAGTTATTGGACTGTGATTAGGAGCAGAAATCTGTCCAAGTTCTCCAACAAATTCCACTTCCTCAACATTGCCCCAACTGAGTTCAGCAAATTTAACTGAGACTAAGGATCTGGGACTATTTTAGTTCTGCACAGTCCTACACAATTTATTGAAGAGGCTATTGTTAAAGCAGCTTGTCAAATTAACTCATGTCCTGGGTTTTCATCTAAGATAGCCACAATGGACATTCAGTATGTTGATCATTTATCTAAATACATTCTACGTGAAAACTTAGCCAAGGATTCTTATTGTTATATTGGGGGCATAGTGGTTAGTCACTGCTGCCTCACAGCGTCAGGGATCCAGGTTCGATTACCGGCTTGGGTCACTGTCTGTGTGGAGTTTGCACGTTCTCCTATGGGTTTCGTCCGGGTGTCCCGGTTTCCTCCCATAGTCCAATGGTGTTCAGGTTAGGAGGATTGGCCATGCTAAATTACCCCTTAGAGTCTGGGGAACTAGCAAGGATAAATGCATTGGAGATAGGGCCTGGTGGATTGTAGTCAGTGCAGACTCATTGGGCAGAATGGCCTTCCTCTGCACTGTAAGGATTCTATGATTCTATATTGCTTGGTGCCTCTGCCAAAATACTTTATCACCTTTTGAATAAATGCATTTTTCCATATTAGATGCCAGAGGGGAAAATCCAAATGAACTGAAAAGAAATTGTAATTTGAGGGGAGATATTGTTCCAGAGTGTCCAAATTTGCTTAGATGTGGGTTTTGTTCGTAATGCTTCATTCATTTATTTTCGCAATGATATCCTACAGGAAGATTACTTTGGTGCACAATCTTGAAGCTGTGCAATGGAGCAGCTCAAACACTTTAATTGCACTAACTGGCACATATTATTCGTGTTCACCTTTTACTTTTTACCGAGTTGGCAGATTCTGTAATTGATTCCTTCTGTAAGTTGAGCTTTGTGCCGTTTTCCTATTTTAAGCATGCCTATGTGTATAAGTAGTGTTTAGAGACACAAGCTACCTTTGGTACAATGCTGTAACGTATTCTCATCCCTTTGCATTTGTCACTTCATTTCAGAGCAGTTTGATGTATTTGGTATTAAAAAAACAATTGACTAGAAGGTAACGCAAGAAGATATGTTTTTAAAAAGATATAATGAAATTCTCTCCTCCAATTCTGGGCTCATCCTTGTTCAGGAGTACATGAAAATTGAAGACCCATCAAAAGTAGTGAGTTGTGGTGCTACTTTGCTGGTTCCAGTCATTGAAACTTTGCAAATGTACAGAAGGGAAGCAAATTGACTGTTTGGTGACAGCAGAGTTTTTTGATCAGAATATTTGTAATATTAGTATGGTGAGAAATCGTATTTAGTGTAAAGTGGGATGGAAGTGTATGGATTACCTTGCCTCATTACGTTTTGTTAGAATATGCATTGCTTAGTTAATCTATCCGAATGCAAGCATTGCGCAATCTTGTATGCCTCATATATCTTTTTATTAAGGAGCAGTTTGTGTCATGAACTGTTTTTGATGCTTTCACCTACTGCCGTGCTTTCTTTTCCTACTCATGTTGTTTGTTGCACCATATTAATTAGTGTTTTTTTATTCACTTTCTACTTGACAGGAAAGTCCCATTAGAGGACAAGCCCAAACCAGAAGGGACAGAAGTAAAGACGGTTCCTAATGAAGCCACACAAATAAATGAGAATGAAAGCAAAGCATGATCAAAAAATACACAGAAACTGGTTTCCCTTCAGTGTCTCTTTTATTATTTTTGAACATGTTTTCCTGTTTGTAGATTTCAGCTGAGAAGGGGATCAATTGTGGCACACTTGCTTTTTTGTAAAATTCCTTCATTAAAAGGTTGACCACATAATTAAAATTGGTACTTGTTGAAAAAGAAAACCTGGGATACTTTAATTATAGTTATCATTTTTCACTGCGCTTAGCAAGAATTGTGATTTTTAGATAATGTGTGCATTCTTCAGTTAGAAAGCACTGAAAATACTCCTTCAGTTTCTCCCTATGTTAGTAGAGTGAATAGTTTGAAACAAAAGAAAGAGTTTTGGGTACATACCTGTAGAAATGGCCACAACTGATTTTTATCTTCTTACTTTTTTCAAAGTTAAAAATTATACTGATTAAAACACAGCTTTATAAATTACCGTTGTAAGGCTAGAAATGTGATTGCTTCACCGTTCATACAAGTACATTATGTGCACAAAGCGTTGCTATCTTAACCTGTTTATATTTTTTTTATTTGCAAGTTTTGATCCTGAGTTAGCTGTTGACTAAACAGAAGGTTTGTAAATTTGCATATGTGAAGTATATTTCAATTTGCAGTATTCAATTTTAAGAAATGAATATTAATTTTTTGCCAACTTTTTATTTTCAGTGTTTATTGGTTTAAGACTGCAAACCATAATTGTTTAACCTTTACATGTTATAATTGTGTGTAAATGTAACAGGCTTTGTTTTTTTTTCTTTCAAAGTTTGTTTAAAATGACGATAGTTTAGCGTACTTGCTTTTGCCACTTTTTTTTGGAATGGAAGTGTATACATTACCTTCCCACATTACGTTTTGTTAGAATATGCATTGCTTAGTTAATCTATCCGAATGCAAAACCTTAGTTATACCATATGATTGCACACCATATTAAGACCAGTTTTCTCCATTAAAAGTCTGATATATGTTTATGTTAATCGTTCCTTGCTTGTTTCCACTGCAAAACACCTTCCATTCTTGCAGCCATGAAAGGAATTATGTAGCGTATTTCTGTTTCTGAAGCAATGTTTCAACTTTTTAGACTGCAAGCTTGTGCACTGTGAATGCGTGATATTATAGTGTGTTTTTGTCATAGTATTTCAAAGAAATTCAGCATAGCTTGGTTGTGAAAGGTGTAGCAGGTAGTTCTGAAGATTGTGTGGGAAAATGCCATCACTGTGGTGGGGTGGGGTGGGTGGGTGGGGGAAATTTTAAAAAAAAAGGGGAGGCAAACATGTTTGGGCATGAATTCCATGTGTTATAAGTTTTATTGCCTGTAATGTTTAACAATGATGGTAAGACTGGGAGCATTCCCCATTAACACAATCCAATGGGGCTTTACTCTTTCATGTACTTTTATTTCGTGTGCAGTCTCAGTCCAGTAATGATTGCATTGCTAATTTGTAAGTTCAAACTGTGAAATACTGGTCTTGTCATTTGCTTCAAGTGTTTGCATATATTCAATTTTAGGGATGACACTGGAGGCACCTTTTAGGTCACACTCTTAATAACTTAAGGTTTGCCCTATGTACCAATGTGACTTGTAGCTGTATCAGAATACCTTTTGGACTCATTTACCACTCTACCGTCACAGCAAAAAGAAATGGCATTTTTATTCCAATGCTGCCTTAAATCAAACCCTATCCCCAATATAATTAATTACCCAGTGATATTTAAACCCATTACTTGCTATAATATTTGTGCTGGCATTAAAATGGGACCAAGTTTACACAGATTATTGCGACCGTGCAATGATCTCGTAGCGAAGGGAATGAATGTTTGTTGTCTTAACTGTGCCATTTAACAAATCTTCAGTGAACAGATAAACTAACTGAATATAATCATTAGGGCAAAGAATTTTCTCCTGTGTTGCTTGTAGTAAAATCATAAATGCATTTATAAAGAACACATTTACCATTTTACTTCAAATGGCCAGTAGAGGAAATCCTATAGATTCCAAACCTGCAACCCCATACCACCTCAAAGGGCAAGGGCAACACACAAATGGGAACACCATCATCTGCGAGTTCCCCTCCAAGTCACACACTATTCCTGACTTGGAAATGTATCGCCATTCCTTCACTGTTGCTGAATCAAAATCCTGAAGCTCCCTCCCTCACAGTAGGTGTACCTGTATCAGATGGACTGCAGTGGTTCAAAAAGGTGCCTCACCACCATCTTAAGGGCAGTTAGGGATGGGTAAGAAATGTTGATCTTGCCAGCAATGTCCACATCCCATGAAAGAATTTGAAAAATCCTCTTTTAGAATCTTAAACGCGGTTCACATTGTCGGTACATCGGCAGAGGTTTTTAAACTTCTAGACTCAGCCGTGACTTTCTTCCCTAGTCACATCAATGGGCAGAAGATCAATGGCTATCGAGCATGGAGGAGGAAAAGCCTAGCCCTTGTGCCTTGAATGGATAAGGAGTCAAATATAAAATAGCCTTATGACTTTCTATTATAAATCCCAAAGGCTGGACTTCATCTGTTATATCCTATAAAAATTAAAACCTCCAACCTCCACTGTCAGCCCTAATTAGAATACCCTGCATTTAGGGCCTTCTCTCCTGTTACAGAACTTTTTATTGAGTGAAGATTAAACCACCTTTCCACTATCACTGGTGTAAATACTGACTACTAACCAAGATTTTTGAATTTGCATTATGTCAGATACTTGTGTTCAATAAAAATTACAAAACAATATGACTCCTATTGTGTCCATGTTTTTAGCAAACCTTTACCTGTCTAATTAGGAAACCACTACTGGCACTTTGCTAATATCAACAAATTCAGCGATGGATTTTGAGAAATTCCTGTATGGTTTAGGTACTCATCACATAAACCAACAACTCATTTGTAGAATTGAAAACAAGACAACAAATATTGACACCGATATAGATCGGAATTCCTCCCTAAACTTCTCTTCTATCTACTTTTCCTCCCGTATGATATTCTTTAAATCTACCTCTTTGATCAAGTTTTTGGCTTAGTGCCAGATATGACTTTATAACAATTTTCTGAATCAACTTGGGATGGATGTTTTATTAAATTAAAAAAATTATGTTAAACACAACTTGTTGTTGAAGGATCAGTTGAAATTACACACTCCAATTCTGGAGTGGACTGGAATCTGCAACCTTCTGATTCTAGTGGCTTGCGATATTAAGTACTTCTGTTCATCCCACCTTGATTCCTGTGGTCTTTAAACTACTTTCTTGAAGCAGCAGCTTCTGTGAGACAGTGAGAACTGAACAGGAGTGCAAGTGGGAATTCCGGTTGATTCATCAACGCTAAGAGGTATTGAAACTGCAGATAATACTTGTACTATGCTGACAGATGGGTGTTTGGTACTCGCTGTCTCACAGAAGCTGCTACTTCAAGAAAGTAGTTTAAAGGCCACAGGAATCAAGCTGAGATGAACAGAAGTACTTAATATCGCAAGCCACTAGAATCAGAAGGTTGCAGGTTCCGGTCTACTCCAGAATTGGACTTAAAAAGATCTTCCATACAATGGTGAATAGTTTTACCATCCTCACAGACACGTTTACCACAATTGAAGCAGAATAATCTGTGGAAAGGAAACTAATTAATTAGTATTTCCCTTTCTTTGATAACTAGAATGCAATTATTTCGTCAGTCACTTGGTTTCTCTGGAGCAAAAGAAGCAAATTGGATAGTGACATGCATTTACTCATGAAACCCCCAGGAATGATAAAAGCAGTTGGAACAGTTACAGTTTCCTCTAGCATGTGATCAGCCATGTGCAGATAGTCAGTCTTAATGCCAGCTGCTGAGTGATAATCCGACTTAATATCAAAAGTTGATGAGCATTTAAGCATTCCTTTTCCCCAAGCTGATATTTGAAGATGTTGGCTTCAAGATTTGTTCATGCCAACCAGAATGATTCTTGCGCCAGGATGGATAGGCACAAAGCCCTCCTGTTATTGATTTATAGCTGGGAACTGTAAGCTGTGGGCATTGGCAAACTTAGCAGGGAAACCATTTTGAATTTCCATGCCATTGTGTGATCAGCACAGATCTCCGGTAAGTCATTCAAGGGAAAGCAACAGCAACCAGGAATGGGACGATGATTGAGACACAGACGGTATATCTGAGAGTTGAAAGAGAGTTGTGGTATCAACCGGTTGGGGGAATAATCAAGAGGGAAAGTAGCCAAAGAAGGACTAATATTTAAGTATCCCATTTGAGATGATTTAAGCATCATATTAGTGGCTATTTACCAACATCTCACCCCTTCCCTTACGCTCAACCACTTGGAAAATGGGGAGAAAGTAATTAATAGTAGGTTGAGTTTAAGCAGTAGGTGAGACTCATTATTATGCAAGTCTGGCAGGTGGTAACTCCAGTACCTTAAATTTAATGCAAAAATTAAACATTTTTTTTAAGAGTTTTATTACAAAAGCAAGAAATGTAGCCCATCATAATTCTGGGATCCTTGCAACGTATAATATATTATCTTCTGCGCATTTGTAAAGGAAAGTTTTAAGATGTGGAATCGTGACATTCAGCCAATGCAGTAAATCTGGTTGACAGGAGCACTCCTATCACATGTGGTGATTTTGAAGTCATGAAGTTAAATAGAAATTGGCAGCAAGTACAGATCAAAATAAATGCTCATTAATTATAAGTGAATATCAATAACTTAGTGAAAGGAAAGTTTCATGCTTTGTGCCTCTCATTAAAAGATCAGATAATCTGTGCTATCTAACTCAGTTCATTGCCTCCTGACAGACTATTACACTGTAATCTGTACCCAATGTATTCTATAGACAGTATTCTTTGTCTGCACAGTGCGTGAAGAAACCATAATTTTCACTGTATACCAGTACATGTGACAATAAATCAAATTAAGACTTGCTTTAAATGCTTTCTCACTATTGGTAACTACCTGGTTAAAGACTAACAGGTTTCTTTGGTAGCATGAGTTTTCAGAGCACTGCTGCTTCATCAGGTGAGTCTCTATTGGCAGTTCCAGCACTAATTTTAGTTAGCCTGTTACAGTGGTAGGATAAACACTGATTCTTTCTGAATATCTAAAACATCAGCAAAATACAACCAATTTGGCATTCTTTATAATCAATGTATTAATGCATTTTCAACGGATTCTTTATTGATGCCATAAAGTATTAATTGTTTTTATTTTCAAGAAAGGTTCTTGTTTTAAAAGGATGCTCTAATATATTCGTTTGCGTAAGTTGGAATATTTAAAGAAGTTGAAATGATTGGTATTTCTTCCTTCTCTTCCTTAATTGATACTACTCTTGCAACAGTCTGGCTTGTTACTCACTGATTCTTCAATGATGGTTCATTTTCTTTTCATATATGCAATTCTGCAATTTTACACACAATGTGGCCCTAAGGCCTTGCAATTAGAATCAACAATCATAAATTTAACATTTGATTAAAAACGTTTTCTAGATTGCTTTACTGTGCTATCTGATTAGACTAAAAAGTCTAAAACATTTTTGTATAAATGAATTTACCCAGATTCTTTTATTAATTTAATTCTTTGGATAAGGTTTTAGCTCTATCCAGGATCATGTTTTTCATTAACCAAAGTACATGTTTCTCCTGCAATTATTATTTAAAATGGCTGCTTTCATTTAGCACTGAATCCTTTTTTTGTCAGATATTAATTGTACTACAACTCAATCTTCAGCAATTGGTAAATTTGGATTTTTTTTCAGTTAATTTCATCCAATCTTTCTTTCCTCCCAGTTATTTCCATCTGTTTTTCTCTTCTTCTGAGACCTGTTATTGAATTTGCTTGATGTTTAATTCTCCATATTTTTGGGTGACTATTGCTACTTGTATTCCATTACTTTCTTAACAAGTTGTGAAATGGCTTGCTGAGATTTGGCAATCCTAAAGCTTAAACCTTAATTAGAATTGACTTAAATTCAGTAAATCATGGAAATCAAAGAAACCCTAGGGTGCAGAAAGAGGCCATTTGGCCCATCAAGTTTGCACTGACTGTAATCCCACTCATTCCCTACTCCCATGTCCCCACATATTTACCCGTTAATTGTCTAACCTACACATAAAGATCATAGAAACTTTACAGTGCAGAAAGAGGCCATTTGGCCCATCGAGTCTGCACCGACCACAATCCCATCCAAACCCCTACCTCCATATCTCTACATATTTACCCACTAATCCCTCTAACCTACACTCTCAAGACACAAAGGGCAATTTTAATGTGGCCAATCAACCTAACCCGCACATTTTTGGACTGTGGGAGGAAACCGGAGCACCTGGAGGAAATGCACACAGACACGAGGAGAATGTGCAAACTCCACACAGACACTGACCCAAGCCGGGAATCGAACCCAGGTTCCTGGAGCTGTGAAGAGCAGTGCTAACCACTGTGCTATCATGCCACCCTACAGTAAAAGACTATTTCCTTGTTGTTCTAATCTATTTTTTTCTCTCTGATAAGCCTTTCTCCTTTGATTGAATCTTGCAGTGGTTTTGCTGGTATTGCATAATTTTTCACAAAATTCCTACAAAAATTGAACAATCCTAGTAATTGTCTCAATCCCTTCATTGTGTATGGTGTGCTACACTTAATAAAGCCTTTTTTCAATCTTCTGGAATTTCTTTCTTGCCTTGTGAAATGATGTGTTCCAAACATGTTATCTTCAGCATGTGGCACTACTGCTTTAAGGCACCAGGGACCCTTGTTCAATTCCCAGCTTGGGTCACTATGTGCAGTCTGCATGTTCTCCTTGTGTATGTGTGAGTTTTCTCCCACAGAAAAACATGTTGGTTAGGTGCATGGATCTGAACAAATGCCAAAGTGTGGCAACTAGAGGAATTTCACAGTAACTTCATTTGCAGTGTTAATATAAGCCTTATTTATTACCAATAAATAAACTTTGAAGGGTAGGGGGCCTTAGTTCAGTCAGGCAGGCTTGGAGGCCAGAGGGCCTGTTCCTGTGCTATAATTGTCTTTGCTCTTTATTCTCTTGCCCTAACTGAGCTTTGTGAAGATTAAGTTTAAGTCCAGCATTTTGAATTGCTTGAAATACTATGTGTATGTTTGAAGGATTCAAAACATCATTTACATATTGTAGAAAATGGTTTGTGCACATTTAATAGGCCCGATTAATAAGCTTGATGCATTATGTGTTTAAAGAACAAAGATGAACGAAGAACAAAAACAGCACGGGAAACAGGTCCTTCGGCCCAACGAGCCCGCGCTGCCACCCTGATGTTCCCACTTCTACCCGTGATCCCTGTCTATGTTTATAGATCTATGGATTAAAAACCAAATTTGAGACAATTTAGGGAGAATTTGTTTTGCCAATTAGCCTAAGAGCACATCTTTGGGATGTGGGAGGAAACCGGAGCACCCGGAGAAAACCCACGCAAGCACGGGGAGAATGTGCAAACTCCCACAGACACAGGCCCAAATCCATGTATCTGCACAGCACAGCGATAGTCACTGAGCTGTCGTGTTGCCCATCAAATGGTCCAGGTCAAGCGGACACTAACGACGTGAAGCACTAGGATACTCTCGAAAAAAATCCAAGAGCAGCCCTCTCACGACCCATCGCGTGTATGCCCCTCGTTAGACAACAAGGTGGACCAAAGCACCTGTAGGATAAAAACAAGTACATCAATATCATCATCTATTTACACACTTCCCAGGGACTCCCAAGGCTCATGATCCCTATTTTAAATCATTTTTCTATACCCCTCCATTCCCATTCTGTTCATGTGCCCATCTAAGTATTTCTTAAAAAACTCCAGAGTACCTGCCTCCACCACTTTACTTGGCAGCGCATTCCATACCCCCACCACCCTCTGTGTGAAAAAACTCCCTCTCGCATCCAAATTATACCTTACCCCCCTCACCCTAAGCCCGTGACCCCTCGTGCTATTTGAGTCCGTCCTAGGAAAAAGCTTAACCCTGTTTATCTATACCCCTCATAATCTTGTACACCTCTATTAAATCTCCTCTAAGTCTACGTCTTTCTAAGGAAAACAGCCCTAATTAGCCTAACATTTCCTCGTAACTCAGACCTTCCAATACCAGGCAGCATCCTGGTAAACCTCCTCTGCACTCTCTCCAGAGTCTCCACATCCTTCCGGTAGTAAGGCAACCAGAACTGGACACAGTATTCCAAATGAGGTCTAACTGACGTTTTATACAACTGCAACATTAAAGGCCAGCTCTTGTACTCTATACCCCTTCCTATAAAGGCTAGCATACCATATGCTTTCTTCACAACCTTCTCCACTTGCTCTGCCACCTTCAGAGACTTGTGTACCTGCACCCGAGGTCCCTCTGCATTTCTATACTCTTAATAGGTTTACCCTTTATCATATACCTCTCCCCTACATTCTTTCTCCTGAAATGCATCACCTCACATTTATCAGGATTGAATTCTATATGCCATCTATCTGCCTAAGCTACCAGCCTATCTATGTCCTGCTGCATCGCCTGACAATGCTCCTCACTATCTGCAAGTCCAGCCATTTTTGTATCATCTGCAAACTTGCTGATCACTCCACTTACTCCCTCTTCCAAGTCATTTATATATATTACAAATAGAAGAGGTCCCAGTACCGAGCCCTGTGGCACACCACTAGTGACCGACGTCCAGCTAGAAAAACACCCTTCCACTATTACTCTCTGTCTCCTATTACTAAGCCAGTTACTTATCCATCTAGCTACCTGTCCTTGTATCCCATGAGTCTTGACCTTTTCAACTAACATACCATGAGGGACTTTGTCAAACGCCTTACTGAAATCCATATAGACAACATCAACAGCTCGCCCTTCGTCGACCGTTTTCGTCACCTCCTCAAAAAATTCTACTGGATTCGTAAGACACGACGTCCCCTTAACAAAGCCATGCTGTGTATCCCTAATCAGATCGCAACGCTCTAAGTGCCTATACATCCTATCTCTAAGGATTCCTCCAACAGCTTCCCTACCACTGACGTCAAACTCACCAGCCTATAATTTCCAGAATTATCCCTATACCCTTTTTAAGCAATGGTACAACATTAGCTATTCTCCAGTCCTCTGGGATCTCACCAATGTTCAAATAAGAGACAAAAATTTGCGTCAGAGGCCCAGCAATTTCACCTCGCACCTCCTTAAGTAGCCTGGGATAAATGCCATCAGGCCCCGGAGATTTATCAGTTTCAATGCTACCTAGAAGTTCTAACACTTCCTCGGTATGGATATTTTGTGAAAAATGGCTGCACTACTTTGAAACCGTTGTGGGTAAGCGAATCCAAATGCGTTGTTGCTTTCCCACTGTGAAGACAAATTTGTACTGATGTCCTTTTGCTATTGGAATAGATCAAAATCCATTGGTTACATCTAATATAGTGACGATAATTTAATCTGTCCCAATTGTGTTTAGAATGCTAGCTGGATTTTCAACTATTGGGTATGTCCGTGTTGCATATCTGTTTAGAGATGTGGAACCTATAACTTCCTCTGTTTTTTAATTGGCCATATAAGTGAATTTGTCACTATTCCTTGTTTTTTCTAACTGCACGATAAGCATCTAACAGCTTGAACTTCATCATGAATCTTTTCTGGTGGGACATTCAGACTTTCACAATCTTGTTTATTTCTTGCCCAAGTTTGAGGGTATTATGCAGCCAACTTTTTTTTCTCAGATTGGTTTCTTTTCCGAATCTATTTGAAATGCTGCTACCCTCGAAATGATGCAATCATTTCTTTTTCCCTATTTGTTCTGTTTGAATGTGTGGTGCCATTTGACCTATCCTGCTTTGTTGCCCCCTAACTAAACAGTAACTCTATTCCCAGAATACTTCCTTCTTTATTTTCACACATTCAGATTTGAACCTTTTTAATCTTTATTTTTAAAAACATTGTTGGTATTCTGAGCAGTGTGACTTTAATTCCCCCAGTAACTCGGTAACTTGGTAAATTGTTTGATAACGGTTGGTAAATTCAAGTCTGTTAATAATATAGTTGGCTTGGTGTCAATTAACTTGATACAATTCTGTCCGTCCAGCACCATCCCCCATATCACCAACAAATTCTAGGGGCACCAATTGTCATTTTGCAGTTAACAATTTACAAAATTTCTCAGCTGTGAACCTGGCTTCTATAACAAAGAAGTTTTGAAACCAAAATCAAACCTTTCAAATTGATTTCAGTTAATAACCTATTTTGATTATTCATTCTTCATCTCAAGTAACATTGTTGTATTAAAGTAGCTAGCATTAACACATTCTTCTTAGTGATGTGGGCTTTCTAATGTTAATCACTCTGTTTACTTCCTTCAATGTTTATTCTGCTGAGCCCATCATATATCTGTTGCGATTTGCAAGTTTTCTGTATTTAAAATTTATGTCTAAATGTATTTTGCTTACTGGATGACTAATCTCAATCTCACAATTAGTTTGCTGATTTTAAACTTCCACTCCTCACAATCTACCTATTATGCTGTTAGTTTACTCCCATTGTTGAATAACTCTATGTTAGTCAGCACCGTTATCATAAAATACGCAGTAGGGGCAAATGTAAACTTCATACTTCCTCACCCACTCTATTTTGCGTAATTTCCACCAAACATTCTTTCCCATTCCTATGATATTTTGATTTTAACCAACAATTCATACCTACTACAAATTTTGATTCATCCTGTATAGGACTGAATGGGTTAATGTTCTACTTGTTTCAAACTTGGCTTGTTTACAGCAATGTTTTGGCCATGTAACACAGGAAGCATTCTTCGATCATGGAGCTGTTTTATTTTAAACCCTTTTTTTGGTGTTTTAATTAATTCTCTGAATTTTTTTCTTTTTTTCTGAATTTCTTCTTCTTGTTTTTGAGTTTTCTTTCTCTAATTTCTTTCTCTTTTGCTTCTCTGGCTAAATGATTTTTGTAGTGGCAGCTAAAATAACATTTGACTTGATTTATTGTCCCATATATTAGCATACAATGAAAAGTATTGTTTCTTGTCTACTATACAGACCAAGCATATGGTCCATAGGGTAAGAAAATAGAGAGTGCAGAATGTAGTGTTACTATCATAGCCAGGGTGTAGAGAAAGATCAATTTAATACAAGGTAGATCCATTCAAAGTCCTGATGTCATTAGGGAAGACGTTGTTCTTGAGTCAGTTAGTACATATCCTCAGACTTTTGTATTTTTTTCCCATGGAAAAAGGTGGAAGAGACATTGAGAATGATGGATATGTGGGGTCCTTAATTATGCTGCCTGCTTTGCTGAGGCAGCAGGAAGTGTAGACAGAGTCAATGGATGGAATGTTGGTTTGCATGATGGATTGGGCTCCATTCTTGATATTTTGCAGTTTTTTGCAATGTAGAGCAGAGCAGGAGCCATACCAAGCTGTGATACAACCAGAAAAAATGTTTTTTCATCGGGCAGCAGCATTAGAGTCATAGCTGACATGCCAGGTTTCCTTAATCGTCTGAGAAAATAGAAGCGTTAGTGGCCTTTCTTAACTATAGTGTTTGCATGGACACGCTATTGGTAATCTGGACACCTAAATTTGAAGTTCTTGTTCCTTTCTATTTCATTCCCATTGATGTAGACAGAGGCATGTTCCCCTTTATGCTTCCTGAATTTGGTGACAATCTCCTTCATTTTGTTGACTTTGAGGGAGAGATTATTGTCGCCGCACCAGTTTACCAGATTCTCTATCTCATTCTCTGTCTTGTCATTGTTCGAGATCCGACCCACTATGGTGGTGTCGTCAGCAAATTTAAAAATTGAGTTGGAGAGGAATTTCATTTTTGCCATTTCAGATTTAAGTTTTGTCTATTTACTGCACCAATTCTTCTGCATCTCTCTGAGGCTCCAGGGTCATATCCTCTTGCTGTCATTTTTTTGAGTAATTTGTTTTTTCATTGATAACTGATTGAATTACAGGCACTGCAATTCTCCATTCCTGATTATTTCCTTCTGCCATATTTTTTCTTTCTCTGTTCTGAATTTGCCAGACTAAACCTTGAAAATTGCTAAAGTAATTTATCAAAAATGTAGCTCTCCCTTTGTTTAAAATTTTTAAGGCAAAGTAAACTGCCGTAGCCTTTCCTTATCTCTCCCATGGATACCTCATAACCTTAGGGATTGCTAAACTAATTTTATGAACTTTTCAAAAATGATCTCTCCATTTGTTTAAAATTTTGGCATTTGGAGCAGATCTTTACCACCCCGGACCTTGCCCAATTTAGGCAAGCTTATTCACTTCTACACTTTCATCTACTTTGTGCAGAACCACTGCTATCAGTTTTATCTTTGTGACCTCACAAGATTTCGGATATACCCTAGGTTTCGGCAATCGAAAGTAAGGTGAGCAAGAAAAAATATACTTGCCATTCTAGGAGATGCATTCACCTGATTGTCAATGTTCCAAGGACATCCCATTTCATCACCAAATTGTAGTGGGGGAATTTTATTTTGGTGGCTGGATTACTTTAGAAAGTTCTGAAAGAGCAACTTTAATAAGTAAACTCTTGAAAAGGTATCTTCAAAGTGAAATAAAATTTATTTTTAAAATTCGTTTTATAAAAACAGAAAATACAAAACGAAAAACATACAATAAACAGACAAATAAAGATTTTCCCGAAGGAGAGATCCAAGATAGCCTCAATGATACAATAGCACCACTGAGCTTTTTTCACAGATCTCTAATTTCACACCAAGTTCTAGTATGAAAACAAACATTTTGGTTATCTCAATTATCTCAAAATACACCCAAGTAAATAATTTACAGAATTTAATTTAATAATCAACATGTCAACCTGTTTATGATCATTTTGATGCTCGAATTATAATTTGACACTTAAAATATTGATCTGTCATCATCTGTCCGTTTAACGGTAGCTCTCTCCCAAAAATGGCTTCTTAAGATTCAGTATTTCTCTAACTAGTTTAAACCAGTTCAAATACCAAATGAAGGTACCTTTTATCATTGGCACTATCCCCCAACCTGGATATGCATGGATAATTTACTTTGTCGCGTGCATGATTTGTGCAGACTTGTGCTGGTACCTTTCATTTTACTGGCATATTACAAATTCATTTTTAGAGACATTATTAATATGTTACTTAAATATTTTGTATTATTTGCAAATCACATATGAAAACATTAGTTGCTAATTATCCTCATGTTGGGTATTTAGAATTAATCAGAATTCTCAACTACGAAGCGGCCACACTTATCCAAGCAGCACTATTCCATTGCACTTCTAACTTGTACCTTGTAGATTGTAGATAGGACTTTGTGACTCAGGGGGTGAGATATTCACCAAGGGATGCTAGCTTTTGATTTGCTCTTATAGCCACATTATTTATGTAGCTAGCCCTGTTCTGTTTCTGCTCAATGTTAATCTCCAGGATGTTGGTAGAGGAGGTATTCAGTGATAATATTTCCATTGAATGTCAAGGATCGTTGGTTAAATTTTCTCTTGTTGGAGGTGGCCATTGCCAGCACTTACGTAGCATAACTGTTACTTGCCACTTGTCATTCTAAGCCTTGATATTGCCTAGGTGTTGTTGCATTTGTACTGCTTCAGTATCTGAGGATCCACAAAAGGTGCGGACAAAATTGTGCAATATGGCTATCCTATTAGAGGGCTTTCCTTCCAAAATAGCAGCCTGGCAGCAGTTGCTATTTGTTCTTTGCAAGATTTAGAGTTGCACAGGATGGGACACCACAAGTTGGGAAACATCTTCTCATGTTCGGACCTTCAATGAGTGACTGCAGCATTTCCTATGTAGAAGGGCCTTTTATTGGACCTGTAGCTTCAAGAACAAGTCTGTCATCCTTAATTGGATGGTGAATATGCCCTCTGGCTACTAGTTAAGACAAAATTTAAGTTGCGTTACTGTTCCTGGCATAGTACGGGGTCAGGATTTGCATTCGATCACAACACTGAGATCCTGATCCAAAACACAGAGCTTCTGCCCATATATTCATGTTTTTGGTCTTGGTCACAATTGAAGTTTTCAGTATTTGTTCACTCTGAACTTACAGAAGCTGCAAATGTAGTAACTGTAATATTACTCAATGTAATATTGAGTCCAAATTTTAAATTCAGAGGCATTTTGGATAGCAATGCAAGAACAAAGCTCACTGGAAATGATTCCTGGGCTACTTCGATTCCCAAATTTCATTAAGATCCTGCTTACTGACATTCTACCTGAAACAAAAGCAGGGGTCAACTCTGTTGTTCGTTTCTCATTTGAGGGGGGACTGAGGTTAGAGTTGATATTGGCAGACAATTCTACAGCAAAGGAAGCCTATACATTTCTCATGAGAACTGGAGGAAGTTTATTAATCCTCCTGGCTGTTTCATTTGGCCCATCGAGCTTGCATCGACAATAATCCCACACCGTACTGTCCTATCCCCATAACCACACATATTTACCCTTCTGATCCAGCTGACATTGAGGGGCAATTTATCATGGTCAACCAATCTAACCCGCACATCTTTGGATTGTGAGAAGAAGACAGCACATATAATTTGATTTGTCACATGTATTAGCACATAGCGAAGTATAGTTGCTTGCACATTATACAGACAAAGCATATCATTCATAGATAAGGAAACAAGAGAGTACAGAATGTAGTGTTACAGTCATAACTAGTGTGTAGAGAAAGATCAACTCACTGCAAGGTAGGTCCATTCAAAAGTCTGGCAGCAGGGAAGGAGCTGTTCTTGAGTTGGTTGGTACATGATCTCAGATTTTTGTATCTTTTTCCCAGCGGAAGAAGGTGGAAGAGAGAATGTCCAAGGTGCCTGGAGTCCTTAATTATGTTGGCTGCTTTGCCAAGGCAGCAGGAAGTGTAGACAGAGTCAATGGACGGGAAACTGATTTGCATGATGGATTAGGTTACATTCATAACCTTTCGTAGTTCCTCATGGTCTTGGCAGGGCAGGAGCCATATCAAGCTGTGATACAACCAGAAAGAATACCTTCTATGCTGCATCTGTAAAAGTTGGAGAATTGTAGCTGACATGCCAAATTTCCTTAGTCTTCTGTGAAAGTACAAGCTAATAAGTTGTATTCTGATTCCAATCAATGTCACTTCTTGGAATTTGTGAAAGGGCAGATGATTCACACAATACACGTTGTATTGGAGGGCTCAGATATAAAGGACAATCATTGCAAGGTGCACCAAAGGTTAAATCTGTGCCAAAAATAACATTGGGAGATTTCATCTTCATACCAGTGAATCATGAAAACAAAATGGTACATGCTGAAATGTCTTTATTGACAATTATAACCAAGCTCAAATGTGCAAGAAATTAGTCCAATTCTGTCTTTATGGAATAAATTTTAACTCCCATTACCTGAGGTGGGGGGGTGAGTGGTCAAAAACATTTTACGCCCTGAAACTGGCCACATCCACCATGGACAAACTCTGGTGTGTGTGGTTGATTGTGCCTAATCTCCTCTGGAGATATGGTTAAAGATTTAGGTTAATTAATGGGTCAGTTCAAAGGTTATAAGGTGATTGGGTGTCAGAATCCGAACAGCATGAATGGTTCAAGGAGTCTATTCCTACTCTTAGATCTTATCATCATCTCAGTAATATTTTAACCCACATTCAAACTTAATGATACAGGGAGAAGTTACCCAGGTTTTTTAAAATGCACCTTTGAAACAAAAACTGTTTTTGTTTCCCTCGGAAAACAGTTGTGGCAAGATATCATTTAGAACATAGAACATTACAGCACAGTACAGGCCCTTCGGTCTATAGTCTAACCTAAACTATTCCGATATTATTCATATCATGGTCCATATGCTTATCCAATGACCATTTGAATGCTCTTAATTTCTTTGGGTGGACTGGATGGAGCAGTCCACCCTTAAATTGGACCGGATAAGGAGCAAGATGACCATCAGCAATGGCTAACCACCCATTGCAGACAACCTCAGGTGCTCAACGCATAAATGAGGGGCAGAGAGTTTGAGCTTGCAGGAGACACTAACAGCCCAGTGGCACAGTGGTTAGCTTTGCTGCTTCACAGCACCAGAGACACAGGTCCAATTCTAGATTGGATATCTGTGTTTGTACATTCTCTGGCTTCCTCCCACAGTCCAAAGATGTGCAAGTTAGGTGGACTGGCCATGCTAAGTTACCCTTAGTGTCTAGGTTTGATAAATTGGCTATGGTAAATGCACAGGGCTGTGGGGAGAGGGTGGAGGGGAGGGCTGCTCCTTTGGAGAGTCAGAATAGATGGGCCAAATGGCTTCCTTCTGAACTGTAGTGATTCTATAGAACCCTCAGTAGAAGCTGTGGCTATTAAGACCTGGGGAATTTTCACAGTAACTTTATTGCAGTGTTAATACAAGTTGACTTGTGACACTAATAATAAAAAGAAAGTAGTGCCTGATACCTGAAGGTTCCAGGAAGTAAACCCTTTACCTGATTACCAGGCATTATCCAGCTGTAGAAGTGGATAATACTCTCCACAACTTTTGTTTCCAGATTCTTCCAGGAGTCTTGTGGAGCCATGACCAGAATCACTTAAGCAGCTGCACCTACATTTTTAGACCGGGTGACACACGGGTTGTATGCCTGACACAGAAATGATGCTGCCTTTGTCAGTGCTGATACTAGTCCGAATGAGAAGGGACTCTGATTTTTTTTGCCTTTGACTTCCCAGAGGTACAGGGTATCCTCAACTGAACATTCGTGGCAATCGACACATCCATGGATCAACCAGATTAAAAGTGCATTCATCCATTAATATTCAACTGGTGCCTAACAACAAGAAGGGGTTTTCTACTGTTACCTCCTTTAGCCCTAAAACTCTTTGCATTATCTGTGCTCCTCTGATTCTGGCCTCTTTAGCTTTCCCAATTGTAACTGCTCTGCTATTGATGGTCAAGTCTTTAATTGCTGAGGTCCTAAGCTCTAGAATTCCCAACCTGGCCCCTTCAGCATCTCTTTTCTCCTTTAAGTTGTTGTTAACAATCTACTCTTTTAGCCCTATTAACCTCTAAAGTGATTTGATATTCTTTTTTGATATCATTCCTGATAACCAGCTTGGGACTGTTTACTGCTTTAATGGTGCTATATAAATGCAAGTTTTGGCACTTGCTAAACGGTCTCATTCTGTGCCCTTTATCATCATTGTTGTAGTAAGCATCTCAGTCAGACGCCCTCCTCATTTGCCTACGGTGATGTTTTTAAGGTTGAGACATTGAACCTTGATTCATTAGTCCACTTTTGCACTTGTTGTTTCTCCCAACCTCCAACTGTGGTGCCATCACATGGGTCCCTGCAACACACTGACTTGGCTTAGAAACAAATTCAAGTACAATTAAAATGATATCTAAAATAAGAAACTCCAGATTGAATCATTTGTCTAACTGTGAATTTGCTTAATGTCCCTTTTCCTCCTGTTAAGATTTCCTCCTTTAAATTTTTTTCCCTCTTAGTTTAGTCCTCTCAACTTTGACAAAGGATCATCTAGACTCGAAACATCAGCTCTTTTCTCTCCTTACAGACCTGCTGAGATTTTCCAGCATTTTCTCTTTTGGTTTCAGCATCAGGAGTAATTTGCTTTTTTCCCTCCTTTAATTCAATGTTGCATATCTAATGGAATGATATTAACTAATCACTTCATTACTTCAAAAACAGGAAATGCTGGGGAAACTGAGAGCATCTGTGGAGAGAGAATAGAGCCAACATTTCGAGTCTGGACATTCCTTCATCCGGATTCTATTCTCTCTCCATGGATGCTGTCAGGCCTACTGAGTTTCTCCAGTATTTTCTGTTTTTGTTTCAGATTCCAGCATCTGCAATATTTAGCCTTTATTTTAGCTGCCCACTGGTTTGGCTGTGTCCTAATACTACTTTCTTTTAAGTCTGGGACCACATGCCTGAAGGCAGAGATGGCAGAGTTAGCCCATATTTCAGGCAATACTAGTAACCATCGAAAACTAGTATTAGGTCCTTTTACAACAGTTGCTTTGTTTACATGTTAATACCCACAAACAAGCTCAAAAGATGGGAAAGTAGAAAAGGGAATGAAAAGATCTAACTCAGTATGTTCTTCCTGATACTTCATTCATTTGAGGAATCAATGAACCAAGATATCTGATAGAATCCAAAGCTTTGAGCCAGAAATGTTGTAATGAATAGAAAATAGATGAGATAAATTTGTAATTCATCTGAACAGTTTTTTTCTATTGTTGGACTTTCCAGTTGCTAATGTGAGGCGAGTGTAGGCATTCTTTGAAAACAGAGCTCTCCGTTAGCTTTGCAATGTCCCTACACTAGGTCCTGTTTCTTAAATCATTTCTATGCCTTTTTCTAAAAATATTCTTAAGTATTTTGTGAAAATTATCACTTGGATTTTGAAGTGCCTTTACACTGCAATTTGAGAATTGACATTGGAACTGGCAGTATTGGATTGGGAGTGGAGTAGTAAGAACCTTGTGGAGCTGGTTAACAAGAGGGTGCGAGTCAGAGAATAATTTTTGAATGGCGGCCTGGCAAGAATGAATAGTAAGGTGCACAGCATTTGGGGGTGGAGCAACATGGAGAGCCATAAAATAATATTACTTCAGAGGAAACAGTTCTGTCTCAGATTGGATGCATTACCTGTTCATTGATCATTTGACCACTTGCTTGTGCTGTAGGACAAGCATTGCTCTGAGTCCAACCTCCTCCGATTCTGCAAGGGAGCAGAGGACCTCATTGCAACTGCCGTCTGCCTTTTAAGGGTTGCACTCAGTAAATCACCTTCCAATCACTTTGGCAGAGCTTGGTGTTACAAATTGAGGAAGGTGCAATATAAGGACATGGATGTTATCCAGGCATTGGGTGGAATTTTAAAGCGTTAGCTTTAAAGCATAGCATAATTAGTTACGTTAGGCAGAAATACCTTACAATGAAACCTCTTAACTGGGCAAACAATAGACAGGATCACACAAGCAGGTAAGAGGCCAGAGACAGGGCAACATATTCCAGGTCCAAAGAAGAGCCATGTTGGACTCAAAATGTTCACTCTGTTTCTCTCTCCGCAGATGCTGACAGATCTGCTGAGTTCTTCTGGCACTTTCTGCTTTTATCTCACAGCATCTACAGTACTTTGAAACTAAATAGACACTTGTTCTTTCAATTTAAATCTAATTAAAACTGTGCAGTACAGTTACTGGCAAGCTAAGTCCTCCTTCAACATCAAACCCAATGTAATATTCCCTTCCTTTAAGTCAGTGGTCTCTCACCGTTATGTCCTCTAATCCAGAGCGATGTAAACAATCCAGTGTGACATTCTTTCATATATTTGGTCATGGGATGTGGGAATTGGTGGTTTAGGCCAGTATTTGTTGCCCATCTCTAATTGTCCTTGAGAAGGTGGTGTTTTCATTTCTTCTCCCATTTAGTCTCCAGCAATTTAGCCTCCACTCAGCTCCTGCTGATTGTTTGCCAGACATTAGGATTTAATCACAGTATTTAAGAACTAGTGTCCTATGTTTTAACTTAGCACCATTGTGAGCCCATTGTTCAAGAGTCAAGCTCTACAAAGTTATCTGATTCACAAAGCACCGAATCAAATATTTCAAAACATTTTCCAGCACAACATTCTTTCCTGAATGCATTTACGCTGCTTCTTGTTTTCATCTGAAAGCAGAAAGCTAATTGCAATGTCAAAATAATTTTGTCCTTGATTTGGCTATGAATACCAGGCCTGCAATTTCCTTTTAATTAGCATTTTCTTAATAAACTTAGGATCATAGAATCCTTACGGTGCAGAAGGACTTGGAAATATATCACTGTTCCTTCACAGTCATTGCATCAAAATCCTGAAATGCCCTGCAGCATTGTGGGTCAGTCCACTGCACATGGACTGCAGTGATTCAAGACAGCTCAGCACCACCTTTTAGCAACTTAAAAATGGGCAGTAAGTGCCGGCCCAGCCAACATTGCCTATGTCCCATGAATGAATGAAAAAAGGAATTCTGCAACATCTCAGGAAGTCTGGCATCATCTGTAAGGAGAGAAACATGGTAACAGATGCTGCCAGACCTGCTGAGATTTTCTAGCATTTTCTCTTTTGGTTTCAGTTTCTCGCATCTGCAGTAATTTGCTTTCATAAAAGAATTCTTTTCTCCTTGTCCTGATACGTGCTGCCTGGTATGGAAGGACTGTCTTATGAGGAACGATTAGATAGACTGGGGTTGTTTTCCCTTGAAAGACATCGGCTTAGAGGGGATCTCATAGAGGTGTATAAGATTATAAGGGGTATAGATAGAGTAAATGGAGATAAACTTTTTCCACCTTTAGAAATGGATAGGACGAGGGGTCATGGCCATAGGGTGAGGGGGGCTATGTATAGGACGAATATTAGAGGGCAGTTTTTCACACAAAGGGTAGTGGGGGTGTGGAATGCACTGCCGAGTAAGGTGGTGGGAGCAGGCACGCTGGGGCTGTTTAAGGGTCTCTTGGACAGCCACATGAGCGGTATGCAGATAGAGGGATATATTAGGACTGTTTAACTACGGCTTTTTTCCACAGGTAATTCGGTCCATACTTTGAGCATGCATTCGGCAGGTGGTGCGGGTACAGCTCTTGGATGTTGATTCATGGGTTGCCTGGTACTTCATGTCGTAAATGAGTGCTTTATGTGGACCATCTGAAGGGCACCATGACAGCTCAGAGACTATCGATGTGGCTGTGCAGACACTTGGAATTGGGGCGGTGTCTGCGGGAGTTTGCGCGTTCTCCCCGTGGTTGCGTGGGTTTTCTCCGGGCACTCCGGTTTCCTCCCACAACCCAAAAATTCGCTCTTAGGCTGATTGGGAAACAAATTGTTCCTATGGTGAAAATTTTCCATATTAGGAATAATATATATATTATTATATAGGAATATTAAAATAGGATAATGGATTTGCTACTATATAGTATGACGGCGGTGTGGGCTCGTTGGGTCGAAGGGCCTGTTTCCCGTGCTGTGTTGCTTAAAAAAAAATGTTAATAGAACATAGAACATTACAGCGCAGAACAGGCCCTTCGGCCTTCGATGTTGCGCCGACCAATTAGGAACAAGCAGTGACCCTCCAAACTAAACCATTCCCTTCTCTTCCATAAACTTATCAACTAACCTCTTAAACGCCACCAAACTTAGCGCATCTACAACTGCTGCAGGCAGGGCATTCCATACCTTTACCACCCTCTGGGTAAAGAACCTACCTCTGACATCCATCCTATAACTACCACCCCTTAATTTGAAGCTATGTCCCCTCGTGCTAGCTTTCTCCATCCTAGGAAAAAGGCTATCAATGTCCACCCTATCTAAACCTCTAATCATCTTATATGTTTCAATAAGGTCTCCTCTTAGCCGCCTTCTTTCTAACGAAAACAACCTCAAATCCCTCAGCCTCTCTTCGTAAGACCTGCCTTCCATACCAGGCAACATCCTGGTAAACCTCCTCTGTACCCTCTCCAATGCCTCCACATCTTGCTTATAATGTGGGGACCAGAACTGCACACAATACTCCAAGTGCGGCGGCACTAGAGTTTTGTACAGTTGCAACATGACGTTGCGGCTCCGAAATTCAATCCCCCTACCAATAAAAGCTAAGACTCCGTATGCCTTCTTAACAACCTTATCGACTTGATTGCCTACTTTCAGGGATCTATGCACATATACACCAAGATCCCTCTGTTCATCAACACTATGAAGAGTCCTACCATTAGCCCTATACTCTACACATTTATTATTCCTGCCAAAGTGAATTACCTCACACTTTTCCGCATTAAACTCATTTGCCACCTCTCGGCCCAGCTCTGCAACTTGTCCAAGTCTCTCTGCAAACTATAACACCCCTCTTCACTATTTACCACTCTTCCGACTTTAGTGTCATCCGCAAATTTACTAATCCATCCTTCAATACCCTCAGCCAGATCATTTATAAAAATTACAAACAGCAGGGGCCCCAAAACAGACCCCTGAGGTACACCACTTGTAACCGAACTCCACGATGAATATCTCCCATCAACCACCACCCTCTGTCTTCTATCTGCTATCCAATTCCTAATCCAATTAGCTAAATCACCCTCTATCCCATACATCTGCATTTTCTGCAGAAGCATTCCATGGGCCACCTTATCGAACGCCTTACTAAAGTCCATATATACCACATCCACTGCCTTACCCCCCTCCACCTCTTTGGTCACTTTTTCAAAAAACTCAATAAGGTTAGTAAGGCACGACCTACCCTTCACAAAAACCATGCTGACTATCCCCAATCAATTCATTTCTCTCTAAATAACTATAAATCCTATCCCTAATAATTCTCTCCAATACTTTGCCCACAACAGAAGTAAGACTCACCGGCCTATAATTCCCCTGAAAGTCTCTCTTCCCCTTCTTGAACAATGGGACCACATTCGCTATCCTCCAGTCTTTCGGCACTATACCCGTAACCAACGACGACCTGAAGATCAGAGCCAGAGGCTCTGCAATCGCCTCTCTCGCCTCCCAGAGAATCCTAGGGTAAATCCCGTCCGGCCCAGGGGACTTATCTAACTTCAAACCCTCAAGAATATCTAGCATATCCTCCTTATCTACTTCAATACTTTCCAGTTTGCAACCCTGTATCCCAGTGTTCTCCACAACTACATTTACATCTCCCTGCGTGAATACTGAAGAGAAATATTTGTTCAGTGCCTCTCCAATCTCTTCAGGCTCCACCTGAAGAGATTGGAGGAGATTGTTAGGGAGTTTTAGTGTCTCTACTACTGCCTCTTCCTTTCATGTGATCAGCTAACACAGCTCTTAACTTCAATTCTTCGAATGCGCAATTTATGTGGCTCTGTTTCTCAAACACATTAAAAAAAGGTGAACTTCAACATTTAATAGTTCTAGGCCTCCCGTGCTCTGCCTCTGTGATCTGCCGTCAGATCCTGGTTTTTAAATATGATGGATTTAACCAATATGTTTATGTGGAAAGCTGCAACACTGGTGGAGATCAAAGTGATATTACAGTGAAATAATATTATCTCAACTGTCCTGCAGGCAAGTAAAGCAACAGAGTCTCATTATGGAGAAGTCAGTGAGTTTGACCACAGTTCAGCTGTGTCTTTGATTATCTTGCAAATCTATTGGCAAAAGGAAAGGAAATTCAATGTAATAGAAATAGTATTTCTGTTAAAGCTCTTTGTGCTTTTCTTATTCTTAAAACTTTCAGACAATGTGTAAGGGAAGTATTTGGCTAATCAAGCAGTAGATTATCAGTAAAATCTGAAGCACATTTTAAATATTGCTCTCCAGAAATCCATTTAGAATTTTTGTGCACACCATAACCTTCTGCATGTTTCTTTTGATTAATGAACTGCCTATAAAAAGTATACTTCTGCATCAATTTGAAGATCAGAATCGTGAGTTACTGCTGTGGTTTTTTTAAGTAATTGGAAAGGCCAATTCTCGACTGGCATATCTGAGGGAACATATCAGCAGGATATCCCATGTGGTAATTTTTTTTATTCATTCATGGGACATGAGTGTTGCTGTCTGGCCTGCATTTATTGCCCACCCTTAGTTGCCCTTGAGAAAGTCTTGAAACTCAGGAGTCCATGTGCACAATGCCACTAGAAAGGGCATTTCAGGATTTTGACCCAGCTAATGTAAAGGAACAGCGATATCTTTCCAAGTCAGAATGGTGAGTGACTTGCAGGGAAACTTGCAGGTAATGATGTTCCCGTGTGTTTGCTGCTCTTCTCCTTCTAGATGGAGGGTTTGGAAGATTCTATCTAAGGATCTTTGGTGAATTGCTGCAGTGTGTACTATCTACAAGTGCATCTTGTAGATAGTACATACTGCTGCTGCTGCGCCTCGGTGGTGGAAGGAATGGACATTTGTGGATGTGGTGTAAATCAAGCGGGCTGCCTTATCCTGGATGATGTCAAGCTTCTTTTGTGTTGTTGGAGGTGCACCCATCGAGGCAAGTGGGAAATGTTCCATCATACTCTTGACTTAGGCCTTGTAGATGGTGTACAGGCTTTGGGGAATAGGGAGGTACTCACCACAGTATCCCTAATCTCTGACCTGCTCTTGTAGCCACTTGTAGAGTTTCTCAACTTGAGGTAGTGGGATCTGTAGGACAGATTTGCTTCCTATTCTTTCTTTCACTGATCTGCCTCATCATCAAGGCGTTATAACTCAAAGTAGGATGCAACTTGAATGCTTTGTCGTCACTTTGAACAATTAGTAGCAAGCAGCTTCCTCACAAAACTTGAAGCTCACGACCATTTCTACTTTGTCCCCATTGATGTAGACGGGGGCATGTTCTCCATTATGCTTCCTGTAGTTGATGACTATCTCTTTCATTTATTGACATTGAGGGAGAGATTATTATTGTTGCACCAGTTCACCAGATTCTCAATCTCATTCTTATACTCTGTCTTGTCATTATTTGAGATCCCTTTCAGGAAATCTGGCCGATTATTATCATATATGGATGTTCCCTTCTTTATAAGGTATATTATTATTGAAATAACATTTGCTCTATATGACTTGGAAGTGTTCAGTTCTCATACTCAGCATGACAAGTGGGAGAAATATTCTGACACAAGCAAGAAAAAGTGAATAAAAATGCAGTCTTTATCTGATATAAATTATTTCAGTACAAACTTGCAAAAACATTTTATCTGCTGAGTTTGAGTGAGTAAATGTGCCAATTGCTGAGTTATCATTTAATGTAAAATTGTTTATAAGGGTTTAACACATTTGTTCCTCTGTACTCATGGCTCAGAAGTTCTGCTTTCTGGTGGCTCATGCCATTGAGGTCCTATAATTGGAAATGTCCATTTCCAACCTTCCTACACCCACTCTTGCCAGCCTAAGAATTGAGGAGGATGGGATAAGGCTCTCTAGTGGAATGAGCTTAAAATAAGCTCCCGGGGGTATTTGTTTCAGGGATTCCTCATTTAAAGCACTTGATGCCCGACTGAGGAATCTGGCATGGTGAAGTGGATATCTGCAAGAGTCACATCTCTTCCCCTAATCCCTGAGACTCCCTTCCTCCTGCTGCTGCGACATACCCATGCCTGGGTCGCTCCTCATTCCGAGGCCTCGCCGAGGGTGATGCCAAACATAAACAAACTGCCAGACTCTGGAGGATAGCTCTTGATAGCCATCACCAGTGCCGGATTTAGATTTTTGGGAAAGTCCAAAACTATATACATTCTTGGCCTTTTAACTAAGGTCATGTAATATCAACATGCTGTGCTTGGTTGCAGTCGTTAGGTTACATTTCAGCTTCATTTGAAACAATTTTTTAAAGTAGCTTTTTTGTTAAGATGCAAATGAGATCAAGCCTTGGAGGAGAAGCTATGCCTACTCCAATCAGCTTGGATCATGTAGATCAAGCCCAAGACAGGAGGTGAGAGCCCTGTCTTCTCAGCTTGGATCGGGAATGTCTCAACTTGTTGAGACTCTGAACCGGACTTGATTGAATTGGATTGAATTGAAATAAAAACAAAAAAAAGCTTGGAGGCCCCTTGTTAAAAAGTTACAAATTTTGCAACTAATTCTAACAGGCCAAGATAGTTGCCATTATTTAGTGATCCAGAAGTTTCATTATCTCCTCTAAAAGCTAGCCCATGTTCTGCTAATGCGCATATCACTGCAACAACACGCTCAAGCACACGTCTCCAGTGCTGTTGTTCTGTTTTTATTTGTTCTGTTAGTCTTGAGTCTAAGGTTGAACCATGCTTTCTTGTCAGCAAGGCTCTTTCTGTGCTCTTAAGAGTTTTCATGACTTTTAATTGCAATGGGATTTTGCCAGTCAGATAACCCACCAGAAGCTAATGCTGTAGTTGATGTTGAAAAGACAAAGCCAATTGTTGGAGAGAACACTAGACATTCCCAATTGTATATTTCACCATTAACTTTTCTGGACTGAGAAAGATCTTTTGAACAATATCTATCTTGATTTTTGAATGATCGCTTTTGAGTTTTCAAATGGGCCGCTCCAGTGTTGATATTCTGAAGGACCCTTAAGGATCCAGTATGAGAGTTCATCCTCGGTTAAGACACCCCATTGACCTACGTCATTGAGTTTCGTGAATTTTGTTCTTTCAACTGTCGATGCTGGCTCTGCAATGCTCACATTAGCATCTCTTCCAATATTTTCCTCAGCTGAGATTCCAGACGCTATTGTCTCAGTAGCAGAGGCATTAGACTGTGCTTGTTTTGGACTTTGCTGGTCACCTTGGGTTTGTGGATCCTTATCTGTTTCTGGAATGAAGTAACTGTCAATTAGTGGAGACGATGAATATGTTGAGAGGGAGGGGTAGGTAGGTTCTGAAGGCTAGGCAGAAACATCCTAGAGGATTTCTCCCCCTCCCCGCAGTGCGCATGGGATATCCTGTGAATTATGTGCTATCTTTCTTCCCATTATGTAAGCATTTGGGCTGAAAAACGATCTATCCACTCTTGCCTGCCTTCTCATGCCTACCGTTTTAAAGCCCGGGCAATGTAATATTAGCGTCGTTTGGTTTGTTAGATACTCAACTGTCTTTTTAATTATTCATTTGAAAATAGCAGGGGTGCTGCTGATTTTGGCAGCTGCGTGAATAGAATATTATAGGGAGGATTGGGAGTGGCCAGAAAGGTGATAGGCTAATCTCTGCCACCCCAACCCTTGTCGCTGTAAAGCCTATCCCACAATCTCAAAACATAACAATCGTACAAATCTCAATGTAACAATGAATGTTTCCAATGATGTAGGATCTGACTCCAGATTGTAGAGTGGTTGTATTACATACAGCATATTCTACAAACCTAGCCTTGCTTCAATACAGACCGCAATGAAAGTAGATAAATTTAACTTTAGATTTAAAATTTCCAAGTTTTACATGTTTCTGTATCTGGGGAGTGATGGCAAAACTAGCCCTATCATGTTCTATTTGTGCTGTGAGAGAATTAATGTGGGAAAATTTCATTAGGACTTTGGGAGAAATTAAATGATTTGACCGATGTGAGGTCATTTTCATGTTAGTAACATTGCTTGTGATGGGAACAGCGAGTGAATTGTACCACTTATATTTTCTCTGCTATTAAATGTCAGGGAGAGGTTTTACAAAATGCCAGTTGTGCGACTACAACAGAGTGCATTCATTTTACTCTTTGGATGTTTTCTGCCTTATTCTGGCACCTTTCCATCCTTTTCTTGCCAGCCTCATGCACTTACTCCATCAAGTACTTAATGAGTATTGTGAGCTGCCTGATTCTGAGTTCCCCTCTGCCATTTCCAGAGTCCGTTTCACCCAGCAGCCCAAGGTTGCTGGAGAAAAAGAAAATGCTGGAAAATCTCAGCAGGTCTGACAGCATCAGTGGGCATGATGTAGAGATGCCGGCGTTGGACTGGGGTAGTAAGAACTCAGTAAGAATTTAGCAACACCAATTTTAAATCCAACCAATTTATTTGATAGTAAATTTGCGAGCTTTCGACACTCTGTCTTTGTCAGGCAAATGCAATGTTCTGGTCTGCAATAGCACACATATCAACACAGACAGTCACAGATTGCTGATTAGAATGCGAATCCTTACATCTAACCTGCTATTCAAGTGTTAAAGTGGCTAACAATGTGTGTGAAGGGAATCCTGAGCGTTGCTTAGAGAATTGTGTATTTTCTCCAGACAGCACAGTAAGTGAGGTTTTTTGCTAACCCAGGCAAGTTACGGGGGTTACAGATAGTGTGTCATGAAGCCAAGATCCCTATTAAGACCGTCCTCATGTGTGCGGAACTTGGCTATCAGTCTCTGCTCAGCGACTCTGCGCTGTCGTGTGTCATGAAGGCCCCCTTGAAGAACATTTACTCGCAGGTCAGAGGCCAAATGCCCATGACTGCTGAAGTGTTCGCCCACAGGAAGGCAACTGTTTTGCCTGGTGATTGTTGAGCGATGCTCATTCATCCACTGTCATAGTGTCTGCATGGTCTCCCCGATGTACCATGCTTCGGGACATCCTTTCTTGCAACGTATTAGGTAGACAACGTTGGCCGAGTTGCGAGTATGTACTGTGTACCTGGTGAATGGTATCCTCACGTTTGATGATGTCGTCCACGTCTATGATCTGGCATGTCTCACAGAGGTTGCTGTGGCAGGGTTGTGTGGTATTGTGGTCAATGTTCTCCTGAAGGTTGGGTAGTTTGCTGCAAACAATGATCTGTTTGAGGTTGTGCGATTGTCTGAAAGCAAGAAGTGGGGAGGTGGGGATGGCCCTAGCGAGATGTTCATTGTCATCAATGATATGTTGAAGACTCCGGAGAAGATGTCGTAGCTTCTCCGCTCCGGAGAAGTACTGGACAACAAAGGGTACTCTGTCCACCGTGTCCCGTGTTCGTCTTCTGAGGAGGTCAGTGCGGTTTATCGCTGTGACGGGTTGGAACTGTCGATCGATGAGTCGAGCGCCATATCCTGTTCTCACGAGGGCATCCTTCAGCATCTGGAGGTGTCTGTCACGATCCTCCTCATCTGAGCAAATTCTGTGTATACGGAGGGCTTGTCCATAGGGAATGGCTTCTTTAACGTGTCTAGGGTGGAAGCTGGAGAAGTGGAGCATTGTGAGGTTGTCTGTCGGTTTGCGGTACAGTGAGGTGCTGAGGTGACCGTCCTTGATGGAGATGCGTGTGTCCAAGAATGCAACTGATTCTGGAGAATAGTCCATGGTGAGTCTGATGGTGGGATGGAACTTGTTGATATCATCATACAGTTGTTTCAATGATTGTTCACCATGAGTCCAAAGGAAAAAGATGTCATCAATGTATCTAGTATATAACCTTGGTTGGAGATCTCGTGTGGTGAAGAAGTCTTGTTCGAACCTGTGCATGAAGATGTTGGCATACTGAGGTGCGAATTTGGTCCCCAGGGCTGTTCCGTGTGTCTGGATGAAAAGCTGATTGTTGAAGGTGAAGACATTGTGGTCCAAGATGAAGCGGATGAGTTGTAAAATTGCATCCGGAAACTGGCAGTTGTTGGCATTGAGTACTGAGGCAGTTGCAGCAATACCATCGTCGTGGGGGATGTTGGTGTAGAGCGCCGAGACATCCATTGTGACAAGGAGTGTCCCTGGTTCAACTGCTCCATGTGTGCTGAATTTCTGTAGGAAGTCCATAGTGTCAAGACAAAAGCTGGGGGTTCTTTGTACAATGGGTTTCAGGATGCCCTTGATATAGCCGGAGAGGTTCTCACACAGGGTCCCATTGTCCGATACGATGGGACGGCTGGGTATGTTTGCCTTGTGTATCTTTGGGAGGCAGTAGAGATCTCCAATGCGGGGAGTACGTGGAATGAGAACCCGGAGCGTGTTCTGAAGGTCCGGATCAAAGGTTTTGATCAGAGTGTTGAGTTGACGAATGTGTTCTTTGGTCCGATCTGCTGGTAACTGTCTGTAGTGTTTCACATTGTTTAGTTGTCGGTACACTTCTTCATTGTAGTCCGTTCTGTTCAGTATGACGGTGGCGCCTCCTTTGTCTGCTGGTTTGATGACAATGTTGCAGTTGGTCTTGAGAGCACGGATGGCCTTGCTTTGTGCTTGGATAATGTTTGGGACTGTCTTGTAAGTGCGGTTGATGAATCTGGTGTTCACACACCTCCCGATGGCTTGGGCATACATGTCCAGTTGGGGGCAGCAGCTTTCCGGAGGAGTCCAATTGGATTCATTCCTCTTTGGTTGCTGCACTGCAGATCCCTCTGTCGGCTGTTCTGGTTCATTAGCTGTCTCATTGAGTCCGCTATTGGCCTCTTGGGGTTTGAGGAACAACTCACGCAGCCTTGTTCGCCTGATGAATTCCTCTGTGTCCGCTGCGAGACTCATGGGGTCCATTTTGGTGGTGGGACAGAAATTGAGCCCTCGGCTGAGAACTTCGATTTTCTCTGATTGAAGTGTGTAGTCTGACAAGTTAACAATGGACCTCCCTGCGGTAGTGTTGTTTTTTACTGTGGTGCCAAGGGAGGTTTGGTTGTTGCTGGTGGCGATGCCGAGTTTTTCAAGTTTCCTGTTCTTGGTGTGCATGTAAATGGTGTAGTTTCTTCGTCTCATCTGCTTGGCAAAGTTTCGCAGCTGGTCTGCGTCCTGAGCGCAAGTTCAGAATATGTATTCCATTTTACTTTCCAGGGTGCGGCGTTTGCTATACAGCTGGTGCAACTGCCTCAGTACTCAATGCCAACAACTGCCAGTTTCCAGATGCAATTTTACACCTCATCTGCTTCATCTTGGACCACAATTTTTTCACCTTCAACAATCAGCTTTTCATCCAGACACATGGAACAGCCATGGGGACCAAATTTGCACCTCAGTATGCCAACATCTTCATGCACAGGTTCAAACAAGACTTCTTCACCACATGAGATCTTCAACCAAGGTTATATACTAGATACATTGATGACATCTTTTTCCTTTGGACTCATCGTGAACAATCATTGAAACAACTGTATGAAGATATCAACAAGTTCCATCCCACCATCAGACTCACCATAGACTATTCTCCAGAATCAGTTGCATTCTTGGACACATGCATCTCTATCAAGGATGGTCACCTCAGCACCTCACTGCACCGCAAACCGACAGACAACCTCACGATGCTTCACTTCTCCAGCTTCCACCCTAGACACGTTAAAGAAGCTATTCCCTATGGACAAGCCCTCCGTATACACAGAATTTGCTCAGATGAGGAGGATCGTGACAGACACCTCCAGACGCTGAAGGATGCCCTCGTGAGAACAGGATATGGCGCTCGACTCATCGATTGACAGTTCCAACGTGTCACAGCGATAAACCGCACTGACCTCCTCAGAAGATGAACACGGGACAAAGTGGACAGAGTACCCTTTGTTGTCCAGTACTTCTCCAGAGCGGAGAAGCTACGACATCTTCTCCGGAGTCTTCAACATATCATTGATGACGATGAACATCTCGCTAGGGCCATCCCCACCCCCCCACTTCTTGCTTTCAGACAACCGCACAACCTCAAACAGATCATTGTTCGCAGCAAACTACCCAACCTTCAGGAGAACAGTGACCACAATACCACACAAACCTGCCACAGCAACCTCTGCAAGACATGCCAGATCATAGACATGGACAACATCATCAAACGTGAGGATACCATTCACCAGGTACACAGTACGTACTCTTGCAACTCGGCCAACGTTGTCTACCTAATACGTTGCAAGAAAGGATGTCCCGAAGCATGGTACATTGGGGAGACCATGCAGACACTATGACAGCGGATGAATGAGCATCGCTCAACAATTACCAGGCAAAACAGTTGCCTTCCTGTGGGCGAACACTTCAGCAGTCATGGGCATTTGGCCTCCGACATGCGAGTAAATGTTCTTCAAGGGGGCCTTCGTGACACACGACAGCGCAGAGTCGCTGAGCAGAGACTGATAGCCAAGTTCCGCACACATGAGGACGGTCTTAACAGGGATCTTGGCTTCATGACACACTATCTGTAACCCCCGTAACTTGCCTGGGTTAGCAAAAAACCTCACTTACTGTGCTGTCTGGAGAAAATACACAATTCTCTAACCAATGCTCAGGATTCCCTTCACACACATTGTTAGCCACTTTAACACTTGAATAGCAGGTTAGATGTAAGGATTCGCATTCTAATCAGCAATCTGTGACTGTCTGTGTTGATATGTGTGCTATTGCAGACCAGAACATTGCATTTGCCTGACAAAGACACAGAGTGTCGAAAGCTCGCAAATTTACTATCAAATAAATTGGTTGGATTTAAAATTGGTGTTGCTGAATTCTTACTGAGCATCTGTGGGGTCAGAGCTAAAGATTCTAGCATCCAAAGTATTTTGCTTTTAGCTCAACGTTGATGGTTGAGTTCGGCTGGCATTCAAAACATATGCAGCCGTCAACCTGAACAAACTAAATCAAAGTTTCTTCCCTTTTGAAAAATATATTGCATCTAGACTGCTCAGGGATTTTCTTTCCAGCACTGTTTATTAAAATGAACAATAGTAATAAGAAAATGGCAAGTGGACTCAAATATAAGTAAAACCTTAAAGTACTATAAAATAAAACCACATAGCCATGATGTTAAACAATCAGACGTGTTTTGCAACATACACAAGGTCTTTAGACTAATTTTTAAAAGAAAATCATTCTTGAGATATACCAATAAGATCATAAGACAAAGGAGCCAAATTAAGACACTCGGCCCATTGAGTCTGCTCTGTCATTCAAACATTGCTGATTTTTTTTTCTCATCTCCATTCTCTTGCCTTTCCCCCATAACCTTAGCCTACTTATTAATCAAGAGCCTATCTATCTCTGTCTTAAAGACACTGAGTGAACGGGCCTCCACAGCCTTCTACGACAAAGAGTTCCGCAGATTCACCACTTCCTGACTGAAGAAATTCCTCCTCGTCTCTGTTTTAAAGGATCATCCCTTTAGCCTGAGATTGTGCCCCCTGTTCTAGTTTTTCCTACTACTGGAAACATCCTCTCCACATCCACTCTATCAAGGCTTTGCAGTATCATGTAGTTTCAGTAAGATTGCCCTCATCCTTCTAAACTCTAACAAGTACAGACCCAGAGTCCTTGTATGGTACAATCTTACCACCCGTTCATACCACACTCACGCTGCAGCGAGGTTTGGAGAATCTGGTGGGAAAATCCCAATGATGTGAACAGTGATTCAGTCAGTCATGATCTTCTTGAATGGCAGAGCAGGCTTGAAGGGCTGAAGGGTCTACTCCTGCTCTTGTGCCTTACAGTGCTATAACAAGTGAAATGCTAAAGATGCTGGAATCTGAAACAAACAGTGAATGCTAGAAAAACTCAGCAAGTCTGGCAGCATGTGTAGATCTTCCTACAGCCTTCTCCAGCATTCTCTCCAACACAGTGGCATTGTGGTTAGCACTGCTGCCTCACAATTTGATTCCTGGTTTGGGTCACTGTCTGTGACAGTGCCTGCGTGGGTTTCCTCTGGGTGCTCCGGTTTCCTCCCACAGTCCAAAGATGCTTGGGCTAGATGGATTGGCTATGCTAAATTGCCACTTAGTGTCAGGGGAACTAGCTAAGATAAATGTTACAGGTTATGGGGATAGGGCCTGGATGGGATTGGGGTCAGTGCAGACTCAATGGACCAATAGCCTCCTTTTCCCTGTAGGCATTCTATGATTCTCTGCTTGTTTCTCACATTGCAATGTTCCTGAACAAATATTCTTAAGGCATTCAGCTCAAAGACTGCATTTGTTCAAAATACTAATTAAGTTCTTGTACGCTAAAAAGAAACATGGAATTAGTTAATAATAATAATTTTATTCAAACTTAATTCAAAGTAGCATAAATAGAGGATGCATTCCATTTTAAAAAGCATAACACTCTGAAGTTTAGAAAATCTCTGCGAGTAGAAGAGTATCCTCACTGGTGTAAATCATAGCTGTTTTTCCAAATGGAAAATGGACTGAAGGTGAATCATTTTATTTCTGAAGGAAGGTCCATAATTGGGAAAGGGAAGTAGGGGAATAATTTGTAGACAGTAGCGATCTTTGGCACTACAGTGGAGGTGGGAAGAGCACATAGTTTTGTGGCATTGTGAGCAGGTTAGTTCATCTTTAGTAACAGATTCCAGTGGTCCCTTTAAAGCTATCGCTATTCCAACATCCCAATTATCCGCTGGCTGACTGATCTACTGAAATCTATCAGCTGAGTTAATTGTTTGGGTATGTTGCAGCAGATTGATTTCCTTTTGTACCAGCATTGTTTGTCTGATACTTTTCTTCAGTGTGTCAATTGATTTAGTGATAATATGGTTCTATTTTGAAAGGTTATTGGCTAAAGCTTATGAGCTGAGCTGATACTTCAATGCAGTGCTTTGATAGAGATGCTATTTTATTGGGGGAAAAAACAGGCACTGCCTACCTAGGATGAAGCAACAGAGTTTGTGGAATTATTTAATAAAGTTATTATAAAAGATATTTCTCATGATATAGTTAAGTAGACACACAGATAATCCAACAGTTAGTGATGCCTCAACAATAATTAACTCTGTGGCAATAATTGTGTCATACACAAAAAAGACCCATTATCTTGAAAGATATTTACCATTTTTATTATCGACTCAGATAAAATAAATGGTCAGATTCAGCCGTAACACACCTTCATAAGGCACTATTTAAATCTTAGTTCAATTACCTCAAGATCTCATTTTGTGTTTGATTAAATAATTCATTTGTTGTAATAGATTTAATAAGTTAATAAAAAGTGATGGCCAGAATTGAAAAGCCACAGTTTGCAGTGACATTGATTAGCATCTGATCTTTTTTACAACGTACATCGAATGGATGATTTGTGGACATGGTTTAGTTAATCTTCCAGTCCCTTGTTAACTAACTTGATGATCAATGTGTGCATGGTTGATGTGATAGCCTTCAATAATGATGATAAAAACTATTCCAAGAGCATTGAAGTTTGGTTACTAATGAAGTGATTGTTCTCTAGTTTTATTCATATTTTTTGCATTTGATAAGATGTCTTTAATGTTATGTTGAAAATCAATGAGCAAGGTTCTCCTGCCTGCCCCCTGCAGGCATGTTTCTCAGCAACAGGGAGCAGTCTTCTGGTCCTGCTACTGTCAATGGGAATTCCCACTGAATCTACCTGTTGCTGGGAAACCAACAATAGAACTGGAAGTTCCTGCTGATTGAAAGATGGGAAAATCCCGCCCAGTGTTTCTGTTATTAAATTCGTTCAAACCTGAGACTGAAATGTTACCACCATTCACGCCAGTGGGATTTTCTCATTTCACTGCAGTGAATGGAATTTTGGCTGGGTGCCAAGTTCGGCAAATTTGCTGCAGTGGGAACAGGAATGGCTGTAAGATTGTGCCCTCAGACTGATCAGCAGTTGGTTAACTAAGGACTGAAAGGCTAACTGAAATCTGTCAACAAGTCATCCATTTATTAACGATGTAAAAAGGTTCTGAGGAAACTTTATCACATTTCTGACAAATGTAGAAATGTTGGGTGTGAACTTATTGGCCATTCACACCATACTCCCATTGCAGCAAGTTGAAGAATTTAGAAGTCAGGCAAATCTCTGTTCCCTGCGGCAGGATGGGAAAATCCCTCTGGATTGACAATGGTAAGATTCCGACCATTGGTTTCCATTTCTACTTGTGGCAATCAAAATCTAAGATGGAATCCATTCCATTAGCAAATTAAACTGATGGCATAAAGATTTAAGCGGGGATTTTATTAACATTGTGCCATTCCCGATGTAACTGGAATTAATGTTTCCTGTCTTTCCTGCCCAATTATAATTTGCATTCCAAGTGCCAGCAAAATGCATGCAAAACACGTTTAATATTGCGGCAGGGGAAGTTTTTCATTGCTAAAACCTGGGGTGGCAATTTCCATATAAGACAATAAAACAAAGCCACTGAAATATTGTTCTTAATTTTAATGGACATTTTAACTCATTAATTGGTACATAAATGTTTTGAAGTCAAGATAGCCTATGTCAGGCGGGTTTGCATTTTAAAGGATGAAGGTGCATTTTATTCAAACACAGGAAATGAAACTTGCTGCACTGACCAATTTCAAACATCAGAAGTTTGTCACATAATACACTACATAATTCTTTTTGGCATTAGTGAGAAATGAAATAGCCATTGCTCTTCTGCATATTCTTTTGTAAATAAAAATATGTTCCATGGCTAATCTGCAAATCATTTTACTTTTAAGGTGCTGTAAAATACATTATGATAACTATTATTACTAGAATGAGTCCAATTGTAGTGCCTGCTATGTTCAACGCTTTGGCCGTTGAAGATGCTTTCTTGGCTTTTTCAGCATTTTCCAGCTTATTGGCATTCTGAACCTGCAAACACAAGTTACTATTAATACCGGTAAATCATTGATCTAAGCTGTTTATACCTCAGAAGTGTAATTGTGTGGGAATTTTAAATTTGTCTTTTTAATAGATTTCTTAATGGTACAGAGGAAATACATTGCTTCCACAGCCATTTGCAGTAATAGGATTTCATAGAACTTTAGAATCCCTACAGTGATTCTAAAGTTCTACAGTGCAGAAGGAGGCCATTCAGCTCATCGAATCTGCACTGACAATAATCACACCCAGGCCCTATCCCCATAAACCCACATATTTAACCTGCTTACCCCACTAACCTACACATCCTGGACACTAAGAGGCCAATCAATCTAACCTCACATCATTGCAGTATGGGAGGGAACTGGAATATCTGGGGAAAAAACCACACAGACATGGAGAAAATGTGAAAACACCATGCAGTGCCTGAGCTTGATTTCGACAATTCTGTTGTAACAATTCTTCTGTATTCAGAACCATGCTGAATATTCTGGTTAGATTCTATAATGCAATTACAAGGGTTTGAACAATGTTAAAACGTTATAGCAATGCATTTTAGAACTTCATGACAATGATCTGAAAAATTGTAAGAACAGTAATATAAATCATACATGCTTTTATTCCAGATGAAGTTACAGAAAAGGTTAAATAGATTGCCAATGAAAATGTACTTTAAAGTTAATTTATTAGTATCGCAAGTAGACTTCCATTGACACTGTAATGAAGCTACTGTGAAAATCTCTCAGTTGCCACACTCCAGCATCTGCTCAGGTAAAGTGAGGGAGAATTTAGCATGGCTAATGCACCTAACCAGTGCATCTTTTGGATTATGGGAGGAAATGCAGACGCTGCACAAACAGTGACACAAGCCAAGAATTGAACCCAGGTCCCTTGCATGGTGAGGTAGCAGTGCTTACCACTGTACTGCCCCAGAATAATAAAACTGTTGATTGAATAGGACCTAATAATATAAGCGATTAGATTCAAAGATGCCCATTGCAAACTGATGCAGGACTATACAATTTTAAAAGCTGTTTCTATCTTAAACTTTCTGGAGAGCAAGGTGGCTGGCACTATTGCCTCACAGGGCAAAGGAACCAGATTTGATTGTCAGCTTGGGTCACTGTCTGTGTGGACTCTGCTCATTTCCCCCTGGGTCTGCTTGGTTTCCTCCAGGTGCTCTGGGTTCCTCCCACAGTCTGAAAGATGTACTGGTTAGGTGCATCGGCCATGCTAAATTTTCCCTCAGTGTACCCAAATAGAGCATGGCGACTAGGGGGATTTTCACAGTAACTTCATGGTAGTGTTAATGTAAGCCTATTTGTAACAATAATAAATAAACTTTAAACTTTCATCAATTTAAATAACGGTCAATTTTGTCTATAGACTGAATTTTCATTTTGTTTAAATGACATTTGCAGAATAATACATTTGATTTGAATTTCAGTCTTTTCATCAAAATGAAGTCGGGGTCATGTATACTCACCTGGCGAGAGTAAATTACTGCTGCAATTCCAAGTGGGAAACAGCAACACAGCAAATTAATGATGGACCATGGCATATAGGTTTGGCTCTCTGAGCTTGGCATCTCCTTCACCTTCCCAACGATGTCAGATGTGAATTTCTATCTTCTCTGTGCAACTCTGCAATTGTGTATTCAGCCCCGCAGCCACTCTTTATAAAGTTCCAATTCTTATCATGGGCGGGTCTTCATCCAACAGAGGGAAATGTTGGCAAAGGAACAATTCCTTTTGATCTGAGCCTCTCGATTAAGAGCCAACTTAAAGCAGTGAAAAAAAAATGCAAGATTTTATCTGGCAAAAATTTGGTTCAATTTGATTTTAAAAATCCTTAAAAATACTTAAAAAGAATTACACTTAATGCAGTTGAGGAGCTGCGTGGAGATGCAGATAGATTAAAAGAGTTGTTGAGTGAGTGAGTAAATGGATTTTCACCCAGCCTGGGTGAGTATACAGATTTTCTTGTCAAAATAAGGGCCCCACTGTACACAGGCTGGGACAAGCTGGAATGGGAGTTAAAGAAGTGGCCTTGCCCCTGGAGAGGAGGACATTCCCATGAATTCAATTGTAAGTACATATCATATTTCAGGCAGATTTCTTAAAGCTACTAGCACCAAAAGTAAAAGAGTAACTGTCATGATTCAGGAAACTTGGCTATCATTGTGGAGCAGAGTGGCGCAGCAGAAGTATGCTGAGCCCATAACCCAAAGAGCGATGGATCGAAACCACAGCTATTTACGTCAAAGCGGAACATTTAGGTGTTATCAAGTGGAACAAAGTGGAATGTCATCATGGAACAAAAGTGTTCAAAGATGAGCATTAAAATCAGATGCATTAATCTGAAGAATGATACTTCATTCAAAGCAATCCAGTTTTCAACAAAGGACACCATTTAAGTCTTTTTATGAGTCATGTAAAATCAATGGTGCTTTTAACTTCTCTGTAGCTGGTAGAATGGGGTATTAGTGAACTTCAAATCACATTGGGAAAATGCCAGTTCATTCCTGCTCAAGTCTCTTTCATTGTCTGCTGTTTTTTTTGGCTTCTCTGCCATCTACCCAAAGCAAATTGAAGCTACATGATATTGTTAGGATTGTATTGCAGTTTCTATGTGCAGTATGGAGTTGTGTCCAGTGTTTCAGCTCCTGAGTAACAAGTACCGGGATTGTGTTTCCTAAGATCTCATACAAATATGAGTTGTTGAGTCAGAGTGGAAGGGGCAATGTCAATTATTTCACTTAGGATCCTATCACACAAGGATCAGTCCTATCACCCGCCCCTTTTACCTTTTTCATCCATCAAAGAAGGGTTCATTTCTACCACACAAGAAGCAAGGACTTTTTCTCTTTCTTATGACATCTTCCCTCTTTTCCTTAGAAGGATACTGATTACTGGGAAGGTGATGGCCTTATGATATTAGTTCGAGACTATTAATCCAGAAACTCAACAGATATTCTGGGGATCCAGGTTTGAATCCCACCATAGCAGATGGTGGAATTTGAATTCAGTTTTAAAAATCTGGCTTTAGGAATCTACTGATGACTATGAAACCATTGTCAATTATTGGAAAAACCCATTTAGTTCACTAATGTCCTTAGGGAAAGAATTTTGTTTTCCTTACCTGATCTGGCCTACATATAATTCCAGAGCCACAACAATGTGGTTGACTCTCTGCACTGACCACAATCCCATCCAGACCCTATCCCATATCGCTACATATTTTATCCGCTAATCTATGTATCTCAGGACACTAAGGAGCAATTTTAGCATGGCCAATCAACCTAACCCTCACATGTTTGGACTGTGGGAAGAAACCAGAGCACCTGGAGGAAACCCATGCAGACATAAGGAGAATGTGCAAACTCCACATTGACCCAAGCTGGGAATCAAAGCCAGGTCATTGGAGCTGTGAAGCAGCAGTGCTATCATGTCGCTCATCTGTGCCAAGAATGGGAGCTAATTTGAATAGAATTGTCCAGAAAGGAACACCAGCATACTTTATGATTGAAAGTTGTATTCAGTCATCAACAAGTGACCTACAAAAAAAAGAACCAAGGATAAGAATAAATCTGTCCCATCTGATGGTACATTCAACCTTGATAGAATGACCTATCTAGAAGAATGCCTTTTGAATAGAGGTCCAGGGAGGAAGAGTAAAAAGAAGATAAATTGGTTGGCTTTTGGAGATTGGAAATGGGAGGCAGACCACAGGCATAAGAAATAGGACATTCAGAAAGAAAGGAAGGCATTCAATAAAGATATAAGTTGAAGAGAAATTTATAATCAATTAATGGGTAGACAGAGAGGTGGCCACAACCCTAGTGCTCCTTGAAAGACGAAGAATTTCATGAGGATGACAAGTATCCTTCTTCACCGTGCTATCAGCCAGACAATGAGCTGCAAGAACCAGGTCCGCAATTTCTCCTGGTTTAAGTCAAGGATATGCCATTGTCCACTAAACTTAGCACCAAGAAAGACATAGAGAGACTCAGCAGGGAGAGAGAAAGAATCTTGTATCCCTTAAGTCAGTCCTCCCAATAGTGCTACCTCTTAGATATTTTCCCACTCCCCAGAGTGGAGCCTATTGACCCTGAATCCTATCCAAATTAAGGTCCATTATAGATAATCTCCCAGAGCCCAGAATGCAGCTGGATGTGGCGCTAGGTCAACTCCACATCATGGTCCTGTGCCAGCACATGGAAATGGAATTCTTGTTGAAAGGTTGGTTAAAAGAATCGGGGCTTTAACAACGTGAGGAAAATTTCAAGGGATTTTCTGATCACCGGACAAGTAATAATCCCAGTCCCACTACATGGCCCACTCACAAAGAATTTTGGACAAAATGCTCAAATAGATTGATTGAAACCTTCCCTAAAAAGACTAAATGGGCAAAAATTTATGAGACCACCCAGGAAAAGGATGAGAACATAGAAAGCTATTTAGTCAGGTTGGCAAAAAATTATGGAATAGTGTTCAGGTTTGACTAAAAAACAATGCCAAGCCCTGATGGTTACTGCTGTCATTAATGGTCTCAGGCTTGAGCTCAGGACCTACTTAAATTACTTTGTCTTTGCTGGTGCCAGAAACACTCTGAGCTGTTGTTTGTTTTAAAGGATCTGTAGAAACAAAATAGGGAAAATGAGGGCAAGCCTTGCATCATCATGGGACAAGCCCACCAAACTCATGATAGCATTCCAATCAAAACATACCTGCCCCAGGCCCACCACAACACTGTCAATATCCTCAAACTAATAAGGATAGGAGTTGCAGACCTAGAAGAAGACATTGAGGTAGAGGCAGAGGCCGAGGGTTGGGGGGGGGGGACTGTAAATCAACCCAGTGGTTGCTATAATTGTGGCTAAGTGTGTCACTGAGTTAAAAATTGCCCATCTCAACAGTCATCTGGGCAAACACGGCAGCCCAGGGATTATAATGAAATATCGCTCAGAGGGTGGTGGGTGAGTGGAATCGGCTGCCATCAGTGATGATGGAGGCAAAGTCTCTGGGGTCTTTTAAGAGACTTCTGAATGAGTATGTGGTATTTAATGGGATTGAGAGTTATAGATAGGTCTAGTAGGTAGGGATTTGCTCAGCGCAACTTGTGGGCCTAAGGGCCTACTTGTGTTGTAGTTTTCTATGTTCTATGTTCTGTGAAAGCCCAGGTTCACACCAGACCTCAGGCAGATTTTACTGTCCAAAGAGAATGGGGAAACACTAATAATGGAAATTGGGAGGGAGACCAATTTGGCCTAAACCAGATGCACCCCTTCTCCTTGGTGACTCCCTCAGCCTTGCCATGTGAAAATTGCCCCGTGCATCAGCAGAAAAGAATCAAAGGATCCTAGTGCTTCACGTCGTTAGTGTACGCTTGACCTGGACCATTTGATGGGCAACACAACAGCTCAGTGACTATCGCTGTGCTGTGCAGATACATGGATTTGGGCCTGTGTCTGTGGGAGTTTGCGCATTCTCCCCGCGCTTGCGTGGGTTTTCTCCGGGTGCTCCGGTTTCCTCCCACATCCCAAAGATGTGCTCTTAGGCAAATTGGCAAAACAAATTCTCCCAAAATTGTCTCAAATTTGGTTTTTAATCCATAGATCTATAAACATAGACAGGGATCACAGGTAGAGGTGGGAAGGGGGGTGGTGGCGCAGGCTTGTTGGGCCGAAGGGCCTGTTTTCTGTGCTGTTTTGTTCTTTGTTCTTTGTTGACCCATTATAGAAATACTGCCTCAAAGCATTGCATGGCACAGAATGCCATCTTCAATTATTGGGACTGATCTCACAGAAGGGTGGTGCCACAGCTCAGAATCAGGTGACTTTGTTTATGTGAAGGTATTTAAAAAAGCGAATAGTCTTCACCAAAGATTTAAGGGCTCCTATTAAATCTTGTTGACCACCAATACTAAGATGAAGGTGAAGGAAAGACTGATATGGATCCACACATTTCATTGCAAGAGGGTTCCAGGTCTTAAGGAAAAGGAATCGTCAGCCTCATCGATGGAAGAAATTGGACGTTATGACTATTGTGACATTTATAACATCTGTATTGTCTGAATTGCAGGTAAATACATTTATGCACATATTATTCACCTCTGCCAATGATATCAATACTTCCAACTGTTTGGGTGTGTGCACAGGTGCCAACACAGTCACAGTGGGATATTTCTTTAAGATTTCTTTCAATGAATCAGAAATGACAGAATGGTGGCTGAATCAGAAAAGATCACCCAAAATCAGACAACAATAGTACTTCTTAAGGAAGGACTAAAGAATAGCCAGGAGCGCTGAGAGTCAGCTGGATATAATGTGAATAAATCCCTTAGGATGATTGCAACCTAATTATAACTTTTCTCAGAAACCCACTGCCTTATTCCTTACTAACATGATAAAAGTAGGGAGGTCCAATGGTGCAATTTGGCTGGCCAGTAAGCAAACTGGTGGATGGAAAATTTAATAGACCATTTAAAGGTCTGTTGACCTTGGATGGGAATTTCCAATCTGATGTGATCAGAAAATCCCACCCACTGTCGAATGATTTTAAAGTTGATGTGACATGGCAATTCTCAAAATAATGTATGTAATTTATCTTAGCTGAGCCATCAGCTGATGGGGATGCACTCCTTCGTAATGTCAGTTTTTTGGTCTAGATAGGTACCAAGGTATCAGAAACATGGTGCATTTTCCAACATCTCATCATGAATCTCAATTGGATTAGTTGGATTGAGGTGGCACAGTGCTTAGCACTGCTGCCCCACAGCGCCAGTGACCCGGGTTTGATTTCCAGCTTGGATCACAGTCTGTGCGAGGTCTGTATGTTCTTCTCGTGTCTGCATGGGTTTCCTATGCGTGTTCCAGTTCCCTTCCACAGTCTGGAAGACATGCTGCTTAGGTGCATTGACCATGCTAAAATTCTCCCTTGGTATACCTGAACAGGTGCTGGAGTGTGGTGACCAGGGGATTTTCACAATAACTTCATTACTGTCTCAATGTAAGCCTACTTGAGACACTAATAAGTAAGCTTTCAATTTTAGATTTGTTACATGGAAGGTGGAATGATAGAGGACTTTGGTATTTTTGGCGTTCAGGGAAAATCCTTAAGCTTCAGTGATTGTGCCAAATCTCTGTAGTAGTTCTACTTTAGAGTGAACTCTAACTTGTGTGTAGACAGTATATAATATTTTTATTACAGAAGTTGTTCTTGTCTTTTTCCTAGGCTTCAACCCATTGATGTTGTAGAGTTTATCATTAGGTCTATAAGTAGTGAGCCCATTGAGATTTATTTTCAATGTAATCATATATTGATTTGCCTCTTTCTGTACCTATGGCATCTTTTAAATTTCTTTCCTAATGCAGCCTGATGTTAACTGTGTGCAAGTGGGCGAGTTTTAAATGAGTTAAAATCATGCCTCCCATATTCCAACCAATACCTTCTCTTTGTTTCTGTGTTCCCAAAGTAATTATTTTTTCACATCGATCCACGTCTACCTTTTTTCTTTTATTACTTGTTTTTATTTTCAGTAATCAATGTTTAGTTATATTTCCTTCATCTGAATCCTTGAGATATTGCACGTTAAAAGTATTATTGCACCAAGAAAAATTATTTTTTTTGAATTCATTCATGGGGTGTTAGTTTTACGGGCAATTGCCCATCTTTCAGTGTTCTTGGGTTATTTTTTCAATCACTTTCTACTAATAACAGTTCTATGTTTAGCCATGATCTCTTTATCCAATGAGAAAAATCAATTTGAAGTGATATTTGTGATTTACTTTTCCATTGCCTCTAACCAAGTCAAATACATCCACACGGTCAATATTCTAATATCTTGCAATGAAATGTGTGGTCTTTCCTTCACCTTAATATTTATTGTATTAAATGATAAGTACTCTCATCATTTTCTTCTTTACTGTGTCCTCAACTGTGGAGCCAGGCAGATTAGCTGTGTATACCAAATCTACAGATATTGTAAGCAACTTCCCTGTTGGTACTGACCATTCTCCAACTTGCTTTCCTCCAACTACTATACTTTCCATACCAGAAAATTTTGACATTTAGCATATAACATTTGTGCTCATTTGCACACAGAAGTGATTGTTTATCATTTGATGTCAGTTTTATTTATAAATGATACTTTAGCTGTCATTTGACATCACCAAGTAATGATCAACTGGCTTCATTGTGCTCAACTGACATCAAGTAAGATTTTTTTTGATCACTGTCTGCGATACATCCATAGTCAAGCTGATGCTCACTGTTGCAATGGACCCTGTTCACCAGAATTTAGCCATTCACCCCCCCACCCCCATCAAATAAAAAATTAGAACATCCAAGGTAGGAATGGGATGGGGGTGAAGGAGGGGATGGATTCCACCAAGCGGATGTCAACTAACTTACGACTCCATCCTGTCAGGTGAATGGTCATATCTGTCAAAGGATCGTGCGGTTAACATTGCTATGCTGCCAAGGCAATGGTCTCTTTATGGAATCTCAAGGACAGTGGAGAGGGTTGCTATTGTCAAAGGAGAAAAATTCTTGCACATGGCTCTCGTCATCTTGGTCAAAAACCGATAACTTTATGTACAGTCAAGTATGAATGGGAGGAGCATCCATTTCCCAGATATGAAGAATATGCTCACTAAATTTATGACGTCAGTGTGCTAACAGATGAGGCCTAACTGATCCAGGCAACTTTGCCATTGTACTGGATCTCAGCCTGATAGGAGAAGGAAGGCTAGTTAAAGACTAGGAGAAGGAAGGCTAGTTAAAGACTGGCACAGGGCTAGGATGAGCAATGACCAGAACAGCAAGAGGCAAGAAGATCAGGATTCTGGTGAGCAGTGAGCACTGGCCTGACCATGGGTGTATCATAGACACTGCAACTATCTACAAATGACTGAAAGGCAACGCCGAAAGTATCTTCTGATGTCCTAGGATTTTGAGCATCTGTCGCTTCTCCACAACAATCTGCAGCAGCAAGGACTTAGAGGAGATATTGAAGATTGTCACTGTGTGCTTTGCTGGACCTGAATTTACAAGGTGGTATCGCCCTGATAAACGTTCATGCCAGATCCACAACGTCACACACAACATGGATGGATTCCTCAGGTCTTTCTGTGCATAGCCTTTGGTATCTCAGGCTGATATTACCCTGCTTATTGCTATGATCACAAGTAGAGGGCAATTCTCAAAAAAGAGACCCACAAGCAATGAAGACCTCAGGTAAATGGGCAATGAAAGAGTCCTGGAATGAGGCAAATGATAGAATTCCAGAATCTCCCACATTTGCTTGCTTGAAGACCATCAGGCCACTGAAAGACTGCCTAAAGAGGACAGAAGTTGGGTTGCAGAATGGCAACAAATCAACACTTTGGTGACAAGATGTATAAAGCTCTCTATTAAGCAAGAGTCAGATATATCACTGAGGATGAGAGGAGAATTGTTCTGTCCTCAATGCAAGTCATCATCATTCTCCCACAGAGTCCAGCCAATATCTTCAGTTCCCTGCCCATGAAGCCTGGCAACAGCAAGGGAGAACAAAGCTGGCACTACATTACTGGTGAGCTGTTAGACCCCATGGTGCTCTAAGTTCTGCTAGTTCCTAAAGCGAGACATTATGAGGCCATCCCTGGCATGTCCGTCCAGTCAAGCTCTCTTGAGTGCCTGGGTTTCTTCCAGCTCCTAGTCACCACCCTCTTCAACATTCTCATTTGAGGAGACGTGGCACTCCTACATCTCCTCAGGGTCCAGGTGATTTGCCCTTTGCATTGCCAAATTATGAAAAGAGTGCTTGCTACTGACATATTATGTATTAAAATGGGCTTCCTAGGGTTTAGAGACATGTTTCACACCACTCCACAGGCAAGGAGGTTGGAAGATTTTTTTTTGTTTTTATTCCAGTTCAATCCACTCAAGTCCAATTCAGAGTCTCAACAAGTTGAGATATTCTCAATCTAAACTGACAAAACAGGGCTCTCTCCTCCTGTTTTGGGCTTGATCTACATGATCCAAGGTGATTGGAATAGGCATAGCTCCTCCTGAAGGTTTGATCTCATTTGCATCTTAGCCAAAATGCCGAGACGCCGCTTTTAAAAATAGTTTCAAATGAAGCTCAAATGTAATCTAATGACTTCAACCAAGCACAGCATGTCAGATACAAAAGGCCAAGAAGGAAGACTGGAGCTTGGAAATTTGCCGGTGCATATTGCATTTTCGAATTTTGAGCATTCCTGCAGACAGAGACTGTGGGCACAAAATCACTTCCAGGGCATTCTTGTAATTTAATTTTGCACTTTAAGGACAGGAGCCTCAGCATTCTTCAAATTTTCCCATAATGGCCTTCACCACAAAATCTAGCCAGACACTGGAGTTTGCTTTGGATACTTTCATTCTCATTTGATCTGCTCATTCAAAGATTGACTCTAATCCTGTGGGATTTTATGAAGTTAATATGTTAGCTTTCCAGGGTTCATAAGACACCGCCACAAACAGAAAGGAGTGCTAGTTATGAGAGAATCTAAGCTCAATAGCACCATTAACAACTGCTGCAGAAAAGCAAGATGGCCCAGGAAACGGGACTATTTGTGACAATTAATGGGAACTGATATATCTAGTGACTGAAAAACTGATGGGGATCTGGATTTTTATTACTTTTTAATGGTCTTATATTTTTACGATTTCATGCTTTTATGCCTTTTTATAGATTTTAACATTTTCACAAGAAGTCCTGGCCTGTGATTCTCTGACCTGTGTGTACGTCCTCCAATAGGACTTTAGAAAGTATTAAATAATATATAATCTCTTTCACAATTTTTCTTTCTTCTTAATGAAGTTTCTTATTTTCTCGTGAGTATTTCATTGACTCCAGTTCTTTGGTTCAGTTTGAATTTGATATGAGGTATGGAGGACAAGATAACACAAAAGATATGATCGCTGGCAGTGACGATGGGGCATGAAGAGCAGCACGTGGCACAGTGGTTAGCACTGCTGCCTCACAGCAGCAGCGATCGGGTTCAATTCCAGCCTTGGGTTGATGTCTGTCCGGAGTTTACATGTTCTCCCTGTGTCTGCGTGGGTTGCTTTGGGGGGTTTCTGCTTTCCTCCCACAATCCAAAGAGGGTTAGGTTGATTAGCCATGCTAAATTGACCCTGAGTATCGGGGGATTAGCATGGTAAATATGTTGACTTACGGTAATAGGGCCTGGGTGGGATTGTGGTCTGTACAGGTTTGGGCAAAATGGTCTCCTTCTGTGCTGTAGGGATTCTATGAACAACCGGTTTGTTGATACCTCAGACTGTGAGCAAATCCTGATCTGTTTGAGATCCCACACTGGTAATCTAACCTCTTTATTCAGTGTTTTGACTTTGTCTCGGCCTTGCCCTACTGAAAGAGTGGTGTTTGAGAGTTTCCTGGGACTTCTCTGATGATGTGTGAAGACAGCATCCAATAGTGGAACTGCCTGGATTGAGATAAGGGAGTGCATGCAATCAGTGATACCCATCGTGAGGGGACATCTGGAAAGGGCTCAAGTCAACCAGGTAAGGGAATATCTCACCTTAAGACAATAAGACATAGGAACAGAATTAGGACACTTGACCCATCGAGTCTGCACCACCATTCAATCATGACTGATTTTTTTCTCATCTCCATTCTCCTGCTTTTTCCCCATAACCTCTGATCGCCTTATTAATCAAGAGCCTATCTATCTTTGTTTTAAAGACACTCAATGACCTAGCTTCCACAGCGTTCTTCAGAAAAGAGTTCCACAGATTTATCACTCTCTGGCCGAAGAAATCCCTCCTCATCTCTGTTTTAAAGGATTGTTCCTTTAGCTTGAAGTTGTGCCTTCTGGTTCTAAGTTTTCCTACTAGTGAAAACATCCTCTCCATATCCACTCTATCTAGGCCTCGCAGTATTCTGTAAGATTTTGCTCTCTCTCTCTCTCCCTCTCCCTCTCTCCCCCCTCAACCCCCCCAACCAATTTGGGGCCTAAAACTGCTCACAATATTCTAAATGGGATCTAATCAGAGCCTTATTCAGTTTCAGAAGTGCATCTCTGCTCTTGCATTCTAGCCATTCCTAACTGCCAACTGAACCTGCAAGTTAACCTGAAAAGAATCTTGAATAAGTCTCCCAAGTCCCTTTGTGTTTCTGATTTCCTGAACATTTCCCCACTTAGAAAATAGTCTATGCCTCCATTCCTCCTTCCAGCTGCATAACTTCACACTTTTCCACATTGTATTCCATCTGCCACTTCTTTGCTCATTCTCCTAACGTGCCCAAGTCCTTCTGTAGTCCCCCTGCTTCATCAATACTGCCTGTCCCATACACCCTCACAAAGACTAGATATACATAAATACACATTTCCCAGGAGACACTTGGGGGTGGGGGCTGGGGGACAATGCTGGAAGGGCGGTACTTTTCTCATTATACACTCCATTTCATCAGAATTTGCCCCGACTAATCTGACCACAGGAAGTCAACCTGAGAGTCACATGGTTGATTGATGGAAATCATTATAATGTGGATCAACTGTGTAGCCTTGCTAGACTATATAAGTAGAGCTCTGTTATTGGGCAGAAACCAATTTGGGGAATGGGAAGAGGGGAAAAAAAGAAAAGACTTTTCTGTGTGCATTACTGTGTGTTTATTTCTGATCTTGGATTGTAGGAAAGCCCAGATTTGGATTGAGTTTGTATGAGAACACACTCTGGTAATCTGACCACTTTATTTTGTGTTTTGGTCTTGTCCCACTGAAAGCCTGTTGCTTGGGTTTTTGCTAGGAAATGGATTAGCTCTCCAGGTTTAATTAGGGATGTACAGGCCAGAAATTTCTGGCTGTTCATACCAGTGGGATTCTCTGAACCTGCTGCAGTGACTGGAGATTTATCTGAGTGCCATATTCTCCCTCCTCGCTGGCAATGGGCTGTGAACAATTGAAAAATTCCAACCACTGCATGTAAAGTTAAGCTCTAAGGAGGGCTAACAGTTCATTTTTTTTTCTGTTTTGCTGAGGGTCTGAAGACTTTATTTACTCTTAATTTGTATTTGGACAATTGTGGGAGTTGTTGAACTGAGTGAACGCCACCCCCTCTATCACAAACCCCAACACCTTTTGATGTCATATTCTGTACAAATGAGTTGTACTGTGGTTAGCTTCACAGTTCCAGAGGACCCAGGTTCAATTCCCAGCTTGGGTCACTGTATGTGTGGAGTTTGCATATCCTACCTATGTTTGTGTAGGTTTCCTCCCAATGCTCCAAAGATGTGCTGTTTAGGTAGATTCACCGTGCTAAATTGCCTCTTTAGTATCAGGGAGATTAGTAAGGTAAATACTTGGAATTATGTGGATAGTGGCTGGGTGAGATTGTTGTCAGTGTGGGCTCAATGGGCTGAATGGCCTCTTTCTGCACTGTAGGGGATTCTATGATTCTAGTATCTAGCTCCCTGTTATACATGAAGTGAAAGTACTGAAGAAATTCAGTGCTTCAAAACATGTATGTAATTAAAACAATTTCAATGCATCTCCATAAATTGCTTCCATGTGAGAGTTGCCAGGGGAATCTGCCAGAGAGAGCTAGGATTCTAATCAGTACCTTGCTGAACACAGACAGGTAGCCAATTTACATAACCAGGGCTCCAAATATTTGTGGACAGTATTTTGCCTGTGTTGAAGCTGCCGCCTACTGCAAGGGACCACTATAGCTCCATGGAATGGCCTTAATTTGGTTGGCTAGATTGGGGGCAGGGGGAGTGCAAAGTAGAACCCTTATAATGCAGGAGGCTGTTCAGCCTATCTCTGCACTGACTCACTGACAAAGCATCTTATTCAGGCCCTTCCCACTACCCTATCCTTGTAACCCCATGGCTAATTCACCTAACCAACAAACGTTGGGACACTAAAGGTCAATTCAGCATAGCCAATCCGCCTATTGGGCTGTGGGAGGAAACTGGAGCACTCAGCAGAAAACCTGTGCAGACACAGGGAGAACGTGCAAGCTCCGCACAGTCAGTCAGCCACCTGAATTGAACCTGGGTTACTGGCTCTGTGAGGCAGCAGTGCTGACCACTGTGTCACTGTGCTGCCTCTATTGAAGTCAGGGTTTCTGTTTTCCAAAGAGGAATTCACCAACAACAAAAAGCAATTGTGGCCCAAATGCTGATGTTGATGGGGTTGCCATTTCTACTCTTGAGGGGCTGACTAATTTGGGATTTACCTGTTTCACTCCTCAGAATTATGCCTAAATGTCATCTTGAGTCATCTTTGAGGTCTCCTTTCTGCCTCAGCAATGCTCACCTTTCCCCGTAGCGTGGCTGAGGCTCTTCAGTCTAACAACATCAGGAGTGCACATAGTAAACTTAATTGACTGGTACTATAGAGGACCAGAAACATGGACAATACAGATGAAAGTTTCTGAATGAAATATGCTTCATAACATGAATTATTTGAAGTAAGATGTGAGATAAACACAGAAAATATTTTATGAATGAGCAAATATCTTCATGCCACCAAGACCATCAAAAATTAATAGCAGCACTAAAAGAAATATTCCAGTCACGGTTGCTGCCATGTTCAGCTTCTTAGCAATCAGAGTTGCACTTTCGGCTTTCTCCCTGTTTCCTTTATCATGGGACTTCTTAGCCTGAAAGCACAATTAAATAAAACTAAATGACAGATGATAAATAAATGACCTACACAATACATTGCAATGTCCATGTATTTATGGCAGTTTACAAATCATTTCATATCAATAAATTAATCTTCATATGCAGCATTAATTTGAATAAAGAAAATTATAACACGGGGGCAGGCCCTTTGGCCCTCCAAGCCTGCACCGACCATACTGCCCAAACTAAAATCCTCCACCTTTCTGGGGACCATATTCCTCTATTCCCATCCTATTCATGTATTTGTCGAGATACAATAATGACTTTTAATGTATCTACTACCTCTCCTAGCAGCAAGTTCCAGGCACCCATCTCCCCCTGTGTTTTTTAAAAAAACTTGCCTTGTACATCTCCTTTTAAATCTTGCCCCTCAGACATTAAACCTATATCTCCATCCGAGGAAAAAGCTTCTGACTGTCCACTCCCCTCATAATCTGGTAGACTTCTAACAGACTGCACTCCCCCCCAGTCTCAGTTGTTCCAGTGAGAACAAACCAAGTTTCTCCAACCCCTCCTAATAGCTAATGCCCCCCATGTCAGGTAAATCTTTTCCAAAGCCTCCACATCATTCTGGTAGTGTGACGACTATATTCCAAGTGCGGCCTAATCAAGGCTCTATAAAGCTGAAATGAGACTTGCCAATTTTTAAACTCAATACCCCAGCTGATAAGGCAAGCATGGCATATGCCTTCTTGACTATAACCTTCTTCTACCACTTTCAATGACCTGTGCACCTGCGCACCTAGATGTTAGGGAATTTACATAGTTAACATGAATTTTTTTTGTCTTAGTGTTGTTCTTCCTCCTGAGTTAGAAGACCATCGTGCAACGTTCTAGATTAGGCCATTTAGAATCATACTTCAGCACAATACCGAGTGCTGAAATGTTGGTGGTATCACCTTACATTCAACCTCAGAGTAAAGATGTATATGTCCTTCCAGATAGGTCTCAAAAAGCAGAGGAGTTTGGATGCTTTAAAATTTTTCTTATAATCTATTTAATCAGAGTTACAAGTTCCTGTGGCAATATTAAGAGTTGAACATTTAATGGACACAAATAACTTACCTTTCTCTGTTATTTTAACCAGGGTTATTTTACTGCAAAGTGACAAAAAAGAAATTACATTCATGCCACATTTATTGCAGATTAACATCCAGAAACATTCTTTTTAATTGATTCATGGAATGTGGGTATCACTGGTAAGGTCATTGACCATCATTTATTTCCCTTGAACTGAAATGAGTTGCTGGGGCATTTCAGAGGAGAGTTAATAGTCAACCACATGCTGTGGATCTGGAAGCACACGTAGACAAGACTAGGTCGGGACGGCAGATCTCCTTCGTTAAAGGACATTAGTAAATCAGATGGGTTTTTAATTGATGACTTTGCGGTCAATATTACTCAAACTAGTTTTCAACTCTAGATTTTGTTAATAGAATTGAATAGTAAATTCCATGGGCTGCTGTGGTGGGATTTAAATCTTTGTCCCCAGAGCATTTGCCTGTACCTGTAGATTGCTGATGTCACTCGATTAGTAATGTGCCATCCTGTCACCCCAATGTAAAGTACCTTTAATGTGGTGAGACCGCACAACTCTTTCCCCAACAGGCACCTCCAAGATGTCATCAGAGGAAAATTTGTACCAAAGCCCATTGTAATGCAGAAAGAATAGTGATGAACAGAAGTTCATGTGCACAGGTCTGCTTATATCAACAATAATAATTTTTAGACTTGTATTTTACAACATCTTTTGGGGTAGAATTTTTCTCTGCAAATATCTATGTTTTATACATCTTTCTTTACTAGGTTTCTAGTATGGCTGATAGATTTGTTAAAACAAGATATCTGAAATGCACATCAAATTCTCCTTATCATCTGCTTTAATTTCAGAAGATTGACAAAACCTCTGGAGAACAATGTTGGCAAGTGTGACATTCTTGGGAGGAACTCTTACAACTGTTCATGCTGGCAAGATTTTCCCATCTTGCTGTAGTGAACGGAGACTTGGCTGACTGCCAAATTCTCTGACCCTGCTGCAGCGGAAGTGTGATATAAACAGACAGTTACATGGTGCCCATAGTTTTGGACTTATGGCTCAAAGATTTTCAATTTCAGTTTTGGATTTCTTGTAGACTAATCAAAAAATAATTAATGCCACGATTAATGAACTACTCATCACCATATTACTATGTGACTCCAAATAGACAGTTACCCAAGGCCAGAATTGAACCTGGGTCCCTGACGCTGTGAGACAGCAGTGCAAACCATAGTGCGGCTCTATAAGATATAGGATTTATAACACTGAAAGAGACCATTTAGCTCAAGTACGCCAGGGTCTTTATTTTCAAAAATGGTGAAAAAATGTTAACTGTTTTGATGAGCTGTAATTCGTGCTTTGCAGGTTCATTCGCTCTGTTCATATTTACACTTTGAAGGTTTGGAAATAAGTCAGACATGTCAGAACACTAACCTTATAGGAGAAAACCACTGCAACTAGTCCAATTGGAAAGCAGCAACACACCAAGTTAAAAATGGACCAGAGTAAATAGGTTTGCATTGGTGGGTCTGGAGGGCTTTCTGGGTTTGTCATCATCTCTTTGGCTTCTTTTTCCATTTTTTCAGTTCTTCTCTTTCCAATTCTAGCTTTTGGGCATTGATTCTCCAGTCACACTTTCTGTTGTTCCATTTGCTATTGTTGCAGGTAGGTTCTGAAAAGAAAGGTGTGCTTAACATGGTGCAGACAATGGTCATGCAATGTTTTAAAGCAAAATAAAGACAAACCTATGTAAAGGAAAACAGAAGTTGAGATTAGAGTTGCTTAACTTGTAAGTAAATATAAATTGAAGCTCAAAAGCTATATTTTAAACTTAATGGTTGAAACTACAATGTGGCAAGGTTACCAAGAAAATAAATGAAAACATTGACAACCCTAGCTTCTACTTAGTAAGTGCATATGGCAAGTCTTTTATATTGATTATGGTTGAATTATGACATCTGGTGAAACATGATCACCTCCACATATTGATTCTAATAGTATTTTCTTTAAATTCAATTAAAAAAAAGCAAATTTGTGGAATCAAAAACACTTTGCACTATTTCTATTCTCCAACATAACTTTTGGTCATATTATATGTACTTCTCTTTTATTCAATATAATCCTTCAATCTAATCTGTTTCTCACTGTATTTTTTTCCTTTCCAACTTAATATTTTGCCTCTGAAATGTTTATTTGTTATTTCTCCACTTGAATTATCTGAGTTAATTTTTCTATTAGTTGTATACTTTATACTTCCAACTTTTCTTCATAAATAAAACTCATTAATTTTTTAATTTTTCCTTCTAGTTTCCACTGCCCTTTCAGTCTGCCTACCTTCATTCTTACACATGTATCCATTTAACACCCCAACCGTCACCCATTCCCCCCATTATGACTTGTCCCCCCTCCACATTCTAGAACTTGTAGTTTTAAATATGAAAGCTCCAACACCTTGCACAATAATTTACAGCACAGAAACAAGACACTCAGCTGAATGGAACAAGCCTCCTTCCAGCTCTGTCCATATAAACATAGAATCCTTGCAGCACAGAGGGAGGCCATTTGGCCCATTCAGCCTGCACTGACAACAATCTTACCTATCCCCATAAACCCAATATTAACCCTCCAAACCCCTCTGAAACTAGTGTCAATTTAGCATGGTTAATCAAGCTAACCTGCACATCTTTGGACTGTGGGAAGAAACTTGGGCATCCGGAGGAAACCCTTGCAGACACATGGAGAATGTGCAAATTCCACACAGATAGTTACCCAAGCTAGCAATTGAACCCACGTCCCTGGCACTGAGGAGCAGTGCTAACCAATGTGCCACAAACTTCCATTTCCTTAGCTTATCTAGTTTAAACTTAAATGCATCTATAATGCGGGATTTTTAGCCCGCACTCTCCGTGTGCAAAATCTCTGGTGCAGTGAAAAATTTGGAGAGAATCAGGAAACGTGTTTCCTGACTTCGGTGCCCCACCCACCCCCCTCACCGGTGCTGACCAGGTTCATGCCCATAAAATGAATCTCATTTTAAGATGATTAATAGTGCCCTCCCCAACTGATGAACATCGCTCACTAAATAGTCATACCTTGCCCACATCACATTAGCAAAGATCACAACAGGTTTGGCTAAACGTGAAACAGTTAAGGGGATCCCTCTAGGGTGCGGAGGTGAGTATAGCCCTCCAGGGGAGTGGGACATGGCAGGAACTGCCAAGTTGGTACTGCCAAGTGTTTGGAGGGTGGATTGGATTTCAAGTGAAATCCACAGAATGCTACAGCCTAATTTGCTGTAATCGACTAGATTTCTTGAAAAGTCAAAGCACTTTGCAGCTAATTAAATATTGTTTGTTCTAGTTAGTGCTCTAATGCAGGAGATAAAATGTTGCTCATTCAGTGGCTGCTTTATCCTCACAGGAAATACTCAGTATAGACAGGTGAAGTGACAGAATAAAACCCTGACCTGACTTAAAGGCACAATTGAAGACCAATTTATGGTGCATCAAATATGTCATGAAGTTGTTTCCTCAGACACAAAGCAGTGGCTGCAGTGCATTATAAGATGTGCCATTCATTATTTATGAACCAACAATTTCCCTAACAGAGCACAGGGGTATGTATTTGATGTCCTTTCCTTCTTGTTATACATATCACTTTTAGCTTTGTTTGATGTTAAAATCCAGGATTGCCTTCATGTATACTACTCAATCTCTTCTGGCTTCGTGATCAAGTTGCTTGGTGAATTAAGATGATACAGCAGCAACTAAAGATGCAAATTCCAACCAAGTCTCTCGCCATGAAGGAAAAACCCTTAAGTACTATACTCAACCGGCAAGAAGGCATGAGCACATTTTGAATGAGCTACAAGCTAAAAATGGACTAAAAGCTAATGGCACTGTCCCCATTCTGAATGAAAATGTCATTTCATGGTCATGCAAAAATCTTGGAACATGAGACCAACCTTTTAATTAAATCCTCAACTTTCATTCTATCATGTTTGTTAATAGGCTAAATGGTAAAAGGCAACTATTGTTCTGAACCGGTTTATCTTCCTGTTTCATGTAATGTTTGGATACTGTGATAGATTTGTGAATACATTCTGGTAATTACATATAGATATGGTGACATAAGTAATAATCTGAGATCACATCTGATGTGTTAACCAGGTTATATACTTTTTCCCCTAACTCTATTATGTTTGCTGCAGTACTGATTAAAATAATCATGAACTGTGACCAGCGAACCTAAATTTGATATTGCATGTTGGCAGCATCAATAACCTTTATGGTTCCATGATGATACGTAAAGTAACATGGGTAACCCACACAAGTTATTTCATTTTTCCTCCCAATGATTGCTATTACTTGCCAACACAACTAACATATGTTCAGCCATTGTTTACTGTTTGCTTCGCAGAGACAGGGTTTTGGCCTGATAAACAACTCAAGAAAGACTAAATCAAGATTCAATACATATCTGGTCATCAATTCACATCCCCTTTGTATACATCAGTTATCTTACACTTATAAACTCTATTAGGTTAATAGCGTTCCCTTCGTAGAATGACAACATCACTCAGAAGATGGAAAATTAGCGCAGAATTTTACGTCATAGAATTTGAAGTCAATGAACTTTTGAATTATTTGCTGCATTTTATGGGCCTATTCTGTCATGATGAGACTATATAATTTTACCATTATACTGTCTAGCAGAAATGATGGTTAATTTGCTAATAATGATTACTATCTACAATGGCTGGAGTTCTCCAATGTTATACCACTGATGCCACCATTGCTGACGAGAATGGAGAATTTGGTGCTCTACCAAATCTCCATTCCCAGCAGTGGGACCGGAGAATCCCAGCCATGGGTGAGGTGGGAGAATTCTGGCTCAAGATGATATTGTTCAGTAGCGAAGATAACATTTGGACCATTTCCATATATGCTGTCCTCAATGTGTCACCCAGCATCAAGTGGCCAGACTGCTAGCCTTTTGCTGATATTCTCAAGCAGCAGCAACGCCTTGAATGTATAAAACACTTTTAATGCTAGTATTAATTTCTAGGGCATTTCACCAAAACATTGTAAAACTGAATTTGCTACTTTGCAAGATAAGAGGATTTAAGGTAACCAAGCGATAGGTCAATGATAGAAGCCTTATAGTGCATCTTATGGGGGGAGAGAATGTTAGAGAGATGGAGAAGCTTCAGAAAGAATTTCCAGAACCTTGAGATATATAGTGTCCCGCCACAAAAATATGACTCAAAATGAAACCAAAATCAAAATATTCAGTTGCATTTGTTTGGAGCGATTCAAATGTATGATCATAAAATTCCCGAAGCTGTTGTCTATGATAATCATGTATCACAACAAAGGAAGGTGGGTGAACTACTATAAAGTGCTGAAGGCCGCCTTGAAGTCTTACAATATTTATGCATACATCTGGGAAATTACTATCACTAAAAGATTACAAGAGCAGCATGGTATTGGTTTGGAATGAAGTTGATGTTTTGAGTTTGGCTGCCCTTTTGGCTGTTATGCAAGGCAATTCATCTTTTTCTACCACACCTATCTTTCAATGTAATAGCTGTAGTCTTGTACATGCAGGATTGGACTCTTCACCATTCAGCATATCAAATAAGCTGAGACTCCACCATTATTTTAGTGGAAGACTATTATCATCTAAGCAAAAAACACCATTGCTTGATAGGTACCAGCCATGAGACTTAAAATATTTTTTTACAGGATATGGGCATCACAGACAGAACTGACATTTGTTGCTCATTCCTATTTGCCCTTAGAGTGTCTTTGCTAGGTCATTTCGGAGGTAGTTAAAAGTCAGCCACATTTCTGTGGCACTGGAGTCACAAGTAGGCCAGGTCAGGGTAAGGAGAGCAGATTTCCTTCCCCAAAAAAAAAGTCAGTGAACGAGATGGGTTTTTATAACACAAATAATGAAAGAACGCTTAGAAAAGAATAAATTCCATACCATGTTCGTTTAGATACAGATCTTTTGGTTTTAACCTTTTATTATTTTTATAACCTCCAGTCCCATCTCATTTGTTGATTTACCGTTAAAGTTGTACTATCTTTCTGTCATGGTCTATTTTTCATTTCCCATAATAACTCCTTTCTCTTTTGCCTTATTCCTACACTTTGCCCAAATTTAATCCTTTGCCCCCACAATTTAATTTAAAACCCATTCTAATTCCCTAGTTATGTGGCTTGCAGGAATGGCAGTCCCAGCATGGTTTAGGTGTAGTCCATCCCAATAGTACAGATTCCACTTTTCAAAGTGGTGCAACGTCCCATGAACCAGAAGCCACTTCTTTCATTCCAGTCTTTGAGCCACACGTTCATCTCTTTAATCTGATTTTTCCTGTGCCAGTTTGTACATGGCTCAGATAATAATTCAGAGATTATGGCCTTTGAAATTCTGCTTTTTAATTTTGTGCCTATCACTTCATCCCACTTATGTTGATGGTACATAGACCATGATGACTGGGTCCTCCCCCCTCTCCAATCTGATACCAGGCAGGCAATATGGCCACAGAGAACAGTGTCAATCTCTCATAGAACATTACAGCGCAGTACAGGCCCTTCGGCCCTCGATGTTGCGCTGTGGACCCTTCTAACCTAAACTATTCCAATATCATCCATATGCCTATCCACCGAACATTTGAATGCCCCCAAAGTAGGCGAGTCCACAACTGCTGCAGGCTATTATCTCTCTGAATATTCAATCCTCTAGTTCCATCACATTCCTTTTTGCTCTTCCCCCCACCCCCCCGCTCATTGTACCATGGTGTCATGGTGAGTCAGCTCCACCCTGCCGCTCCAGTCTCAAGCAAACAGCTGAAGAAACCTCAAATCTGTTGAACAATTCTAAAGGCTGTGGCTCCTGCGCAACTGAATCTCTGAATCTCCTTACTTGTCTCTCTTGCACTCACATTCTCCTGTTCCTGATCATTGACCAAATCAGATGACCCTGTTCTATGAGGTGTTGACTGCCAACTGGTACAAAATATTCCCCCCCCCCCCTTTCTAATGCATAGCATGTCTTTTCACAGAATCATAAATTCATAGAATCTCTACAGAGCAGAAGGAGGCCATTTGGCCCATCGAGTCTGCACTGATCACAATCCTAATCGGGCTCTATTCCCATTTACCCTGCTAATCCCCTTTCGCTCGGGTTAATTTAGCCTGGCCAATCAGCCTAATCCACAAATCTTTGGATTGTGGGAGGAAACCGGAACATCCAGAGGGGATCCATAGAAATGGGGAGAATGTGTAAACTGACTGAAGGTTGGAATTGAACCTGGGTCCCTGGTGCCACCCTCTATATTTAGCTTCCAGCTCATACATTTAATCTAAAGCTCCTTGAATTCCAAACACTAAATACAGACATGTTTACTGTGAATCAAGATGGCACCTAGTTGTTCCCACATTGACACATCATCTGTCCTGCCATTCTTAAATTCAATCATACATTTTATTTCTGTTTTAAAGAATGAGGGGAGATTTGATAGAAGTGTATAGATTTTGATGGGTATAGTTATAGTGAATGCAAGCAGGTTTCTTCCACTGAGGCTAGGGGAGAAAAAAACCAGAGGGCATGGGTTAAGGGTGAAAGGAGAAAAATTTAAAGAGAATATTAGGGAGGGCTTCTTCACATAGAGAGTGGTGGAAGTGTGGAATGAGCTGCCGGATAAAGTGATAAATGAGGGGTCCTTTTTAACATTTAAGAAAAACTTAGATAGGTCATGGATGAAAGAGGTGTGGAGGGATATGGTCCAAGTGGGACTAAGCAAAAAAATGGTTTGGCACAGACAAGGGCCAAAAGGCCTGTTTCTGAGCTGCAATTTTTCTATGGTTTTCTATGGTTTCTATATTTTATTGACCTTGCCATTCATTGCTATTATATTTTGAACATTAGGAATAGAATAAACCTAATTACTTACCAGATATTCTCCTGCAGCAGATTGAGGCCACTTCCTGAAGGTTGAGAAAGTTAAAAAGCAAAAAGAACACCTCTTTCCCATCTCTCTCTAACACCCTTAATTACCCAACTCCCAGCACTCTATTCTAAGTCGCACTCAAGTGTTAAACTGCACTAAGTTGGCTGGCTTTATACATGGCTGAGACGAAGGCTAGCTGTCAGTTACAGGATCAGTTTGAGCTGCCATTACTTAGTTATGCCCTAGTGTTCTTCCACTCCCACCTTTCTTAAGAACTTGGTGCAGGGTGTGAAAAAATAAGAATTCAAATTCTACATTTCGGTTCTAACTAAGAAGATTTGATTTTTACAAAAGATTTAAGAAGTTAAGACTCCTTACTCATCATTCATCAGCATTCAGCCCTAGATCATAGAATCCCTACAGTGCAGAAGGAGGCCACTCAGCCCGTCGAGTTTGCACCGATTTGCCAACAGAACACCGAACCCAGGCCCAATTCCCGCGGCTCCGTGTATTTACTCTGTTAATCCTCTAACTTAGATATGTTAGGACACTACAGGGCAATTTAGCCTGGTCAGACAACCTAACCTGCACATCTTTACACTGTGGGAGGAAGCCAGAGCACCCAGAGGAAACCCATGCAGACACGGAGAGAATGTGCAAACTCCACATAGACAGTAACTCCAAGGCCAGAATTGAATCTGGGTCTTTGGAGCAGCAAGGCAACAGTGCTAACCACTATGCCATCCTGCCAACTTGAATATTATGTATCTATACATAAGGATGTGGAAGCTTTGGTTTCAATCCATAGATCTATAAACATGGACAGGGATAGCAGGTAGAAGTGGGAACATCGGGGTGGCGGCGCAGGCTTGTTGGGCCGAAGGGCCATGCTGTTTTGTTCTTTGTTCTATTGAGAGGGTGCAGAGGAGATTTACCAAGATGTTGCCTGGATTGGGAGGCATGCCTTATGAGGATAGGTTGAGGGAGCTAGGTCTTTTCTCTCTGGAGAGACGAGAGGTGACATGATAGAGGTTTATAAGGTATTGAGAGCTATAGGTAGGGTGGATTCTCGGAGGCTATTTCCCAGGGCTGAAATGGTCACTACAAGAGGACACAGGTTTAAGATACTGGGGAGCCGGTACAGAGGAGATGTTAGAGGTAAGTTTTTCACTCAGCGGGTGGTGAGTGAGTGGAATTGGCTCGCTTTGGTGGTGGTAGAGGCGAACTCGCTGGGGTCTTTTAAGAGACTTCTGGATGAATACATGGGATTTAATGGGATTGAGAGTTATAGATAGGCCTGGTAGATATGGATATGATCGGCACAACTTGTGGGCTGAAGGGCTTGTTTGTGCTGCAGTGTTCTACATTCCAAGTTCCAAACATAGAGGAAAGAATACAATAAAGGTGAATGAAGAAATCGAAAAATATTCTGACTGTAATGTGTTCCATAATACAGATTTATTTGATATAAACTTGATATAATTAATTTTTTATGTTTTGAAAAGAAACACTTTTACACTACCTAGAATAAAAGTAATTACAAAAATAAAAATTATTACTATCCCAAACACAGTCGCAACAATATTCAATATTTTGGCGGTCTTAGAGGCAGATAAAGCTTTTTCCAAATTTCCCGATTGGATAGAACGGCGAACCTATAAACACAAATAATTTTTTAACAATGGAAGGTTAATAGTTATCCAGTTTATACAGAAACATATTTAGTGTCCAAAGTATTTATGCATATTTTTAAATGAAATACATAATAACAATCAAATCAGTAATTTGGCATTGAACTTTGAACTTGGGACATTGTATGTATGGCTCAGTATCACGCTGTGCAGTGAATTAATCATAGATGAGGTACGGTAGCATCACGATTATATTGCTGCACTGATCATCCAGAATTTTACATTCCCTGGAATGTGTCATAGGAGGTGGTGGCCAAGGACGCTGTTCCACCCACCTATCTGCCCACCTTCAATGTCATCAATAGTTTTAGGCATAGCAAGGATACTGTGTCTGGGACCCAACCAATCCTTGGATAAATTGAGGCCCTTCAATGGCTAATGCCCTCTTCCTGCCCCCAACGCAACTTTCACCATGGGACTCAGAGGCAAATGCCAAGTTTGAAACTCATGTTATTGGCAGGAAAGGTGCATTTGTGGGACGAGGCGGTCATGGTAACCCCCTTTCCACCTCCTCTGGGGGCAACAGAAAACAACTCCCTCCCTCCTTCACCCCACAAACCTTTCCCCACCAATTGGATTTCCACACTTCCTCCCCTACAACCCTACATCCTCGCCCACTTCCTCCTGCACACCCCCACCCCCGTCTCTCACCTCCCGCCCCCAGCCCCCAACCTATTTATTGTTGCCCACGGTCCTCTCACAAGGGCATCCTAGCCCGGTTCTGCAGAAAACCTTCCCATCCGCCTTCAAAGAAGATCACTGTCGGGGTGCAGTCCCAGCAGTGACCACAGCTCCTGATGGGGCTGTTGGGACCATAGAGCCATTTAATTGACTGGCGGCTCTTGAAAGTGGGGCTTCCTTCCAAAATGAGGTTGAAATTCTCACCGAGAGATAATTAATGCCCTTCTGAGCATTAAACTGTGAAGTGGGAACATTTTTGCTGCTGACTTCACTGAGAAGGAATGGGAACATAAAACCCTGCCTGGAGAATGTCAGTGAAAACCTAGCCATGGTATTTTGAGAGGCTATTGTGATTAATATTGGCTGAAATTTCATAGCTCTTCATTCCTGCATTTTCCGGTCCTACTAACAGAATTTTTTTTTAATTCATTCTGGGACATGCATGTTGATGGCTGGGCCAGCATCTATTGTCCATTCTGAGTTGCCCTTCAACTGAGTGGATTATTAGGCCATTTCAGAGGGCAGTGCAGAGTCAACCACATTGCTGTGGCTCAAGTTACATGTAGGCCAAACCAGATAAGGACGGCACATTTCCTTCCCTAAGGGACATTAGTGAGCCAGATAGGGCTTTTTTCCCCCAACAATTCCCAATGGTTTCATGATCATCAATAGATTGTTAATTCCAGATATTTTTTAAACTGAATTCAAATCCCACCATCTGCTGTGGTGGATTCGAATAAGGATCCCAAGAACATTTGCTGAGTTTCTGGTTAATAGTCGGGTAATAATACCACTAGGCTATTGCCTCCCCAGATTTCAATAGCTTGGTGGGCCACTGAAAAATGAAGGCCATTGTTTTGATGCAAAGACCCAACTGGTTCACCAACATCCTTTTCAGGAAGGTAACCTGCACCCTTAAGCAGTGCAGCCTGACTGACTTCAGTCTCTCACCAGTATGGTTGATTCTTAAATGGCATCTTAAAAGACTTGCTAAAGCCAGTCAAGTGATAGGAATGGACAATACTAGGGATGCCAAGAATGGTCAAAATAAACTGATCAGGTAATAAGGATTTTTTTTTTTTTACACAACATACGATAATCCACTTAACCATCCCTATGACGATGTATCATGACCATCTTCCCGAACTATGGAAAGGTGAAGGGGGATTAAAATCTAAACACTGTCAACTTCCAAATCCATGTGTGACATCTTGCATTTAATTTATGTTCAGCCACTTTTTTCTCTCTTTTGAGAGAGGTTTTGAAATAAAGCTTTGGGGAACCAGCAAATAACAAACGTTGCAATTACATGCAGCACAGTGAGATTTCACTCAAAGGCTCCACTGTATTTATATTAGCGTACAGTGCCACAAGGAGGTAACAAGACAGATTGCTCTCTGCCAGCAGTAAGACAGGCCTTCATTCAAATAAAGAAACTGAATGCTGCTTTTAGAAATCATAGAAAACCTTGATCAGAGGAAGACATTTGGCCCAACAAGTCTGCACTGACTGTCTGACAGAGTATTTTGCCTAGGCCCTCTCCCTTGCCCTACTTCTCCCAACAAGTTGACACATTTATTATCCATCTAAAATACACATCTTTGACTGTGGAGAAAACCAGAGCAGCTGGGGGAAATCTACACAGGGAGAACATGCAAACTCCATGCAGTCACCCAAGGCCAGAATTGAACTGGATTTCTGGCACTATGAGGCAGCAGTGCTAACCATTGTGCAACTCTGGGTTTAGAGGTCTAGCTTTCAGCCTTAGCTCATTGGTAACCCTATCATCTATTTGTCAGAACAATATGGGATCATGTAAATCCCCTGAAACATAAATATAGGCCATGAGGCTGATGTTTTACAGCAGTATTGAGCATTCTGTTCTGTTGTAAGTGTTGGTCAGAACTCTTTGGTCATTCATGCCAGTAGGATTCTCCTGGTCCTGTCAGCAGTGCAGCCTACCCATGGGTTTCCTACTGTTGGGTGACATCAATAGGAATTCCCATTGATAGCAACGGGATCAGAGGATTCTGCTGCTAGCAAACAGTGTGCCACTTCTTGCCGGCAGGAAACACAGGGCTTGGAGAATGGAGAATCTTATTCATCAACTTTGAGATAAGTTTGTAAACTGTGGGATCATTTGGACTCGTAGGCAGGCTTAGAAAATATATATATGGCACCACTCAAAGAAAGACAAGTGACCTGATCAATATTAATCTCTCAGTTAATCACACTAAAATAGACTATCCGAGTCTGGAATTTTATTGAACATGCGATGGTGCTCGGTTTAGGCTTCAGTCCCTTCAGAGTTGTGCGTTCAAATTCCACATCTGCCAAAGATTCAATTTAACAATCTGTTTAATGAACGTTTTTTTATGAGGTAAAAAAAAAAGCAGACTATTTGATCAATGGTAATTTTGGTTTGAAGGACCTTATGCAAATCGGCTACGAAATTCCATGATACATGAATGACATTTCAAAATGAGTATATGAATTGTTCTCAACGATACTTCTTTTGCAAATAAGAATTATTGTTATGATAGCGTCCTGCTTCTTCACAGAATGACACTTGACTCCACAATATCAATTCCATAAAAATGGCTGTGTGCGTGGCATGTTGGGGACAAGTTTCCCATCTTTATGTCTTTAACCCATCGTATTGACACTTTCCCTCTATGGGGTTAAATGTTGAGACCAGTGTGTTAGATAGTTTGCAGAGATGCCTCTGTTTCAACTGATGAAATGATGTAGAGATGCCGGCGTTGGACTGGGGTAAACACCGTAAGAAGTCTGGCAACACCAGTTTTAAATCCAACTAATTTATTTGATAGTAAACTCGCAAGCTTTCGGTTTTATGGCCTTCGTCAAGCGAATGAGGTGTTCTGGTCTGCAATAGCACACATATCAGCACAGACAGTTTACAGATTACTGATTAGAATGCGAATCTTTACACCTAACCTGCTATTCAAGTCTTAAAGTGGCTAACAATGTGAGTGGAAGGAGCACTGAGCACAAGTTAGAAAGATGTGTATTGTCTCCAGACAGCACAGTAAGTGAGGTTTTTTGCTAACCCAGGCAAGTCATGGGGGTTACAGATAGTGTGACATGAAGCCAAGATCCCTGTTAAGACCGTCCTCGTGTGTGTGGAACTTGGCTATCAGTCTCTGCTCAGCGACTCTGCGCTGTCGTGTGTCGTGAAGGCCCCCTTGAAGAATGTTTACCCGAAGGTTGGAGGCCGAATGCCCGTGACTGCTGAAGTGTTCGCCCACAGGAAGGGAACTGTTTTGCCTGGTGATTGTTGAGCGATGCTCATTCATCCACTGTCGTAGTGTCTGCATGGTCTCCCCAATGTACCATGTTTCGGGACATCCTTTCTTGCAACGTATTAGGTAGACAACGTTGGCCGAGTTGCAAGAGTACGTACCATGTACCTGGTGAATGGTATCCTCACGTTTGATGATGTCGTCCATGTCTATGATCTGGCATGTCTTGCAGAGGTTGCTGTGGCAGGGTTGTGTGGTATTGTGGTCACTGTTCTCCTGAAGATTGGGTAGTTTGCTGCGAACAATGGTCTGTTTGAGGTTGCGCGGTTGTCTGAAGGCAAAAGTGGGGGTGTGGGGATGGCCTAGCGAGATGTTCATCATCATCAATGATATGTTGAAGGCTCCGGAGAAGATGTCGTAGCTTCTCTGCTCCGGGTAAGTACTGGACAACAAAGGGTACTCTGTCCACCGTGTTCGTCTTCTGAGGAGATCAGTGCGGTTTATCACTGTGGCACGTCGGAACTGTCGATCAATGAGTCGAGTGCCATATCCTGTTCTCATGAGGGCATCTTCCAGCGCCTGGAGGTGTCTGTCACGATCCTCCTCATCTGAGCAAATTCTGTGTATACGGAAGGCTTGTCCATAGGGGATGGCCTCTTTAACGTGTTTAGGCTGGAAGCTGGAGAAGTGGAGCATTGTGAGGTTATCTGTTGGTTTGCGGTACAGTGAGGTGCTGAGGTGACAGTCCTTGATGGAGATACGTGTGTCCAAGAATGCAACTGATTTTGGAGAATAGTCCATGGTGAGTCTGATGGTGGGATGGAACTTGTTGATATCATCATACAGTTGTTTCAATGATTGTTCACTATGAGTCCAAATGGAAAAAATGTCATCAATGTATCTAGTGTATAGCCTCGGTTGAAGATCCCGTGCAGTGAAGAAGTCTTGTTCGAACCTGAGCGTGAGGATGTTGGCATATTGAAGTGCGAATTTGGTCCCCATGGCCGTTCTGTGTGTCTGGATGAAAAGCTGATTGTTGAAGGTGAAGACATTGTGGTCCAAGATGAAGCGGATAAGTTGTAAAATTGCATCTAGAAACTGGCAGTTGTTGGCATTGTGTACTGAGGCAGTTGCAGCAATGCCATCGTCATGGGGGATGTTGGTGTAGAGCGCCGAGACATCCATTGTGACAAGGAGTGTCCCTGGTTCAACTGCTCCACGTGTGCTGAGTTTCTGTAGGAAGTCCGTAGTGTGGCGACAAAAGCTTGGGAGTTCTTTGTACAATGGGTCTCAGGATGCCCTCGATATAGCCGGAGGGTTCTCACACAGGGTCCCATTGCCTGATACGATGGGACGGCCGGGTATGTTTGCATTGTGTATCTTTGGGAGGCAGTAGAGATCTCCAATGCAGGGAGTATGTGAAATGAGAGCCCGGAGGGTGTTCTGAAGGTCCGGATCAAAAGTTTTGATCAGAGTGTTGAGTTGACGAGTGTGTTCTTTGGTCGGATCTGCTGGTAACTGTCTGTGGTGTTTCTCATTGTTTAGTTGTCGGTACTCTTCTTTACGGTAATCTGTTCTGTTCAGTATGACAACGGCGCCTCCTTTGTCTGCTGGTTTGATAATGTTGCGGTTGGTCTTGAGAGCACAGTTGGCGTTGCATTGTGCTTGGGTGATGTTCGGGACTGTCTTGTAAGTGCGGTTGATAAATCTGGTGTTCACGCACCTCCCGATGGCTTGGGCATACATGTCCAGTCGGGGGCAGTGGCCTTCCGGAGGAGTCCAATTGGATTCCTTCCTCTTCGGTTGCTGCACTGTGGATCCCTCTGTCGGCTGTTCTGGTTCATTAGCTGTCTCACTGAGTTCGCTGTTGGCCTCTTGGGGTTTGTGGAAGAACTCACGCAGCCTCATTCGCCTGACGAATTCCTCTGTGTCCGCTGTGAGACTGATGGGGTCCATTTTGGTGGTGGGACAGAAATTGAGCCCTCGGCTGAGAACTTCGATTTCATCTGATTGAAGTGTGTAGTCCGACAAGTTAACAATGGACCTCCCTGCGGTAGTGTTGTTTTCTACTGTGGTGCCAAGGGATGCTTGGTTATTGCTGGTGGCGATGCCAAGTTTTTCAAGTTTCCTGTTCTTGGTGTGCATATAAATGGTGTAGTTTCTTCGTCTCATCTGCTTGGCAAAGTTTTGCAGCTAGTCTACATCCTGAGCACAAGTTGAGAATATGTATTCCATTTTACTTTCCAGGGTGCAGCGTTTGCTACAGAGCTGGTGTATGAGGTGATTGAGGAGTGTGAAAGAGGTGTGACGGCAAAGCCTCTCAGTGTAGTCTGTGTTATAGGTTGACCTGAGTGTGTTCGTGATCTGTAGTCCCTTTGGTATCTTGTCTGCTTTCTTGCATCTCTGTAGAAACTTGATGTCTGTGTCAATATGTGCAATCTTCTTGGAGATCCTTTCCACTTGGATCTGGCAGTATGTGGTGTTGATAGTACAGCAGGTTAGGTGTAGAGATTCGCATTCTAATAGCAATCTGTAAACTGTCTGTGCTGATATGTGTGCTATTGCAGACCAGAACACCTCATTCACCTGACGAAGGCTATAAAGCTGAAAGCTTGCGAGTTTACTATCAAATAAATCGGTTGGATTTAAAACTGGTGTCGTCAGACCTCTTACTGTGTTTACCCCAGTCCAACGCTGGCATCTCTACATCATGCGTAGGTTAGGCAGATTAGTGTGGTAAAAATGTGGGGTTACAGGTATAGGCCTCTTTGGGATTGTTATCGGTTCAGGCTCGATGGGCCAAATGGCCACCTCCTGCACTGTAGATTTTCAATGATTTCTATGAACAGCTAAAAAACATGATCTTTGAGACTAAGCCAGTATTTAAAATTATTCAGAGAAAAGTAATAGCAGAAATTAAAATCTTCCATCACATTTCATTCCTAGGCAAAAAAGAAAATCCTGTGTCCTCCCTATGCAACCCTTCTTGTTTAATTTTGATTTGTTCTTGGGATCTGAGCATTCATTTCCCACCCCTAGTTATCTTTGAGGGAGTAGCAATGAGCCGTCTACTTATAAACTGCTGCAATCCATTTTTGTAGCAGCTTGATACAATTTAGTGGCTTTCTAGGCCTTTTTAGACAAGAATTATCTATGTATTGCTGTGGATCCAAGCTTTACATGTAGTCAGACCAAGTAAGGACAGAAGATTTCCTACTTTGAAAGGCATTAGTAAATCAGATGGGTTTCTAACAACAATCTAGTAGTTTCTTGATTATCGTAACTGACACTAACTTTTATTTTAGGTTCAGATGTATTCATTAATTGAACTTAAATTCCCTCAGCTGCCGTAATGGGATTTGTATTAATGTCTCCAGTATATTAGAGACAGGCCTCTGGATTACCAGTCCAGCAATATTGCTATAAGATGATAAGACACAGGAGCAATATTAGATCATTGGATCCATCAGATCTGCTTCACCATTCAGTCATGGCTGATAAATGTCTCAACCCATTCTCTCATCTTTTTCCCATAACCTTTGATCCCCTTGTCAGTCAAGAACCTGTCCATCTCCGTCTTAATGACCTGGTTTCCACAGCTTTCTGTGCCAATGTATTCCACAGATTTACCACCCTCTGGCTGAAGATGTTCCTCCTCATCTCACTTCTAAAGCTTTTAGTCTGAGGCTGTGCCCTCAGATCCTAGTCTCTCCTATGAATGGAACAATCTTTCCCAAGTCCACTCTATTCCGATCATTCAGTATTCTGTAAATTTCAATGAGATTCCCCTCCCTCATCCTTCTAAACTCCATCAAGTACAGACAGTGTCCTCAAATGTTCCTCATATTTTTCATTCCTGGGATCATTCTCATGAACCTCCTCTCGACCTCCTCCAGGGCCAACACATCCTTTCTTATATTACTCTCAATATTCCAAATGTGGTCTGACCAGAACCTTATAAAGCACACAAAACTTTATAAAGCCTTATCACTCTGCTATCATTATTGAATCTACAGTAAACAATTAGACAAATAATAGTACAAGTTACCAAGCTCATTTGTGCTCATATATTTTTTCCTGTGACACCTCACCATGTGGACTGCAGTAGTGCATGAAGGCAGTTCACTATACCCATGAGAAATGGGCAATAAGTGCTGGCCTAGCCAGTGACCTCCTTATCCCAGGAATGAATAAACAAGAACGAATAAACAACATGTAAAGAATGAAACACTAACCTGACAGGAGTAACACATAGCGACTATTCCAATTGGAAAACAACAAAACAAGGAATTGAAAATAGACCAGCCTAAATAGGTTTTCAGTATTGAACCATCATAACTCGGAGTGCTCGACCCCAGTGACATCTTCAGATGATTCGTTCAATGTTCTTTGTTGCCATGTTTTCAATTCTGCTGCAGATTTGTTGGCAATTTTAAGTTTTGACATATGAGTTCACAGTTGTTCAATTTTCTTTTTGTGAATATTTTCTGAAAAGCGAAGGATACTTAATAACATGGTGATAGCAACAGTCACATATTGTCAGAAACCTATTGCAAAAACAAATGTGTGAAGCTGGATAAAGACCAAAACTAATTTTGCCAAATCACATTGTAATCCAACTTGATTTTAGTAATGTTGGGAGGTGACATTGTGTGCTGATGTGTCACAACTACCAACGCAATCCATTGTCTATTAGGTTCGTCAATAAGCATAACAGATATGTGGATTTCTGCTCGCTTCTGTTCCTCTATGAATACACACATCTGAATTGTGTGCAGTCTTTGGCATCTGTGGGATGCAATTGCTGGAGACAACAGACTTATTAAGAACTTCTGACTCTTCCTTTCAACTTTGCACAAAATAGAATCCTTACAGTGCAGAAGGAAGCCATTTGGCTCATGGAATCTGCATGACAACAATCCTGCTCAATCCCGATCCCCATAAACCCATATATTTGCCGTGTTAGTCCCTTGACATTAAGGGGCAATTTTGCATGATCAATCTGCTTAACTCACACATCTTTGGACCATGGGAAGAAACAGGAGCACCCAGAAGAAACCCACACAGACATTGGGAGAATATGCAAACGCCAGTCAGACAGTGACCCTAACCCAAATTTGGACCTGGGTTCCTGGCACTGTGCTACCGTGTAGTTCTTCTATTTACACCCAACCTAAATAAGCCATAGGTGGGATTTTATGGCTTCATTTAACCGGAGATCAGAAAATCCTGCCCCAGGTCTATGGAGCTTCCCATTGTCCCTCCCTCACTCACTCCAATTTCCCTGGCGGATGGGGAGGGGGAATTCTGACACATGACTCTTAGTGTCATACAATACTGCTCATAACTGCGATTGACTTCAACCCCAGAAACAGTTTGATTGTTTTCATTGTTTTAACCAAAAACAGATTTCCTTTTTTAATTAAACGTTAAGCCCGATCCTGGATTCCTTTCTCAAATTTTGTACTGAGACCCTGCAATGTCTTTGTGAACTGATGCTTAGTTCAAATGCTAGTAGTGAGGATTCATTGTTTAGTGCAGTGTGAGTTTGCTACCAGCGATTGTGTTTGGTTTTCTCTTGTGAAAAGAAGAAGGTGACACTTGAGTCTGCAGCCTCAAAAACCCCTGGTAAGAAGCTCTGGTATCATTGAATCCCTACAGGAGGCTGTTTGGCCCATTGAGCCTGCACCAACAACAATCCATCCAGGACCTATCCTCCATAAACCCATGCATTCACCCTACTAACTCCCTGGCACTAAGGAACAATTTAGCATGGCCAACTGACAAAGAACAATACAGTACAGGAATAGGTCCTTCGACCCTCCAAGCCTGTGCTGCTCATGCGACCAACTGGACCATTTGTTAGTATCCCTCTATTCCCAATCTGTTCATCTGACTATCTAGATAAGTCTTAAATGATCCCAGCATGTCTGCCTTAACCACATTACTTGGCAATGCATTCCTGGCCCCCACCACCCTTTTTGTAAAATATGTCGCCCTGACATCTGTGTTGAATCTTGCCCCCCCCTCACCTTGAACTTGTGACCGCTTGTGTTCGTCACTTCTGACCTGGGAAAAAGGGTGAACAGTGAGAAGCTATCTATGCCCTTCATAATTTTACCTCTATTAGGTCATCCCTCATCCTCTTGTCTTTCCAGGGAGAACAACCCCAGTTTGCCCAATCTCTCCTTATAGCTAAGACCCTCCATACTAGGTAACCAGGCAACATCCTGGTAAAAGCTAAGACCCTCCATACCAGGCAACATCCTGGTAAAAAACCTAATCTTTAGACTGTTGGAGGAAATCAGAGCATCCAGAGGAAACCCACACAGACACAGGGAAAATATTCAAACTCCACACAGTCACCCCCAGGCTGGATTTGAACCCAGGTCTCTGGTGCTGTGAGGCAGCAGTGCTAACCACTGTGCCACCATACTATGCTCAGGGGTGTTGCTCAATAAATAAATGTACGTGGCTGTTTAGTTTAATAATCAATTATCACAAAGCAAGCATTACAATATAAACCTTCTTGCTTCATTGGCTTTATCTTCAGATTGTTTCTGACTATGATGAAAACATTGTGAGAGTTTGACCTTAATCTGCCTAAGCAGAGTTGAGAGGAAAAGATATACATCTACCGTGAATGAAACCATTTAGGTAAGAAAAGAGCATTAAAGTAAACAGCACAAACATGCCATATTAAGATTTGTACAAGGAGTGTGTAAAATTTTCCTTTTGATAGAAACCCCTCAGCAGAAACTCACTCATTGTGGAGACAGAAGCAAAGTTAAAAATTAAACTATGGTTTGCTATTGTTTATCGTGGCAGCATTTATGATTTGTGTCCTCAATATTTCTGGTAGGCAGTGCACAAATTGAGTACTGTCATCACATTTACCTGGTTGCTGTTGTGCACAAACAGGGACCCAAGCAGCATTGTGCTGACTGTGCATGGTGCTGTCAACCTTTGTTTCTTAAAGACAGTCTGTCCCTTTTAGAGGGAAGCTGCATCGATTTACAGGAAGCTGTTGCAATTCTAAACAAGGAAAACTGAACACCAAGGTAGAGATTGGCCTCCAGATTCATGGATGTGGCACTTAAGGCCTTGGAGTGATGGTGGACATGAGAAGAGATGTGATATGGGTACAGCAGACTCAGGTCCCCCGTCAGAAGGTATTAGAGCAAGTAGTCAAGAAGGCCAATTCCAACTGTTTGATCCTGAGGATCTGGTAACATTGCCACAATGTCGAAATGCGTTACAAGGTTGGCCAAGGGCAGTGAACACATTTTCACATGATGTTGTTTGCCCTGCATTCCACCAGTCTCTCATGCCACACCCACCTGTGAGACTCAAAAACATTGCACTCACAGTCCCTGTTCCAGTGTTTTTGTGGACAGATCACCTGATTATCTACATTCCCTGTGAGGATGCAGCAACACTCTTCCAAATCCAGGAAATCACCACGATTCTTTGAGTACTCCAGAAATTCATCAAATGTACTTTGCTCACAAATAGGCTCCTGTTCCTTTAAATGGGGAATGCTGTGCTCCTCTTCCGACTGAATGAATGTTTGATCTTTGGTGAATGATGTTTCTCGAATGAGTCTTCATAGCCCAAATTAGGAAAATGGATGTCACGGCTCAGGCTATGTGACTGCTTGGCTCAGCTGCATCTAAAGCATGGATGGATATCCACATGAGAACCATGCACAAGAGAGCCACAAAGGGTTAACAGCACAACATGTGATCCGAGGAGAGTGATTGACTTCTGTGGTAACTGACGTGAACTTCAGACCCAATGTTTCAAGTCAATGACCGTCCGTTTCCCATGAAGCAGCAGAGAATCTGAAACTTTATCTCATGTACTGTCTCCACAGCTTGTTTTTTATTTATTCGTGAATTGTGGCTGTTGTAGGTTGGGCTGAGCTGGGCCAGCATTTATGCCCATTTCTTAATTACCCTTCAACTGAATGGCTTGGTAGGACATTTCAGAGTGCACATCAGTCAGCCACATTGTTCTGGATCTGGAGTCACATGTAGACCAGGCCAGGTAAGGATGACAGATTTCCTTCCCTGAAGGGACGTTAGCGATCCAGATGGGTTTTTATGACAGTCAACAATGGTTTTAGGGTCAATACTAGACTTTTAATTCCAGAGTAGCGATTCTCAGGGAGTACAGCGGGCTGGAGATATCGTCCAATTGAGTGTGAGTGTTCCAGCTCATGTTTTTTGACTTAATCAGCCTTGTGCCGGAAATCAGTGTGAGAATGATTACAATATTAAAAAGTACAGTTTGATTTCATTTGCGAGCCTGGACAGTTTTCTCTGGGCTCACTAATACCACTCTACTGGGGGAAGTTTCCACCAGTGGGGATTAAAACTGGTCCCCATCAATGAAGATGAGGTATGATTACCCCACTGGTGGGGTCAGAGGTCTTTAAGGCCCCTTTGGAAGGTTGGGGGGGAGGGGAGGGTGCCTCTTGGGACAATGCCAAGGACAAAGGGCCAGATGGGGCAGGGCCTACTGGTGGCGGTGAGGAACGGAGGGCACACTTCTCAATAGGGATCAGTGGGGAGAAGAAGGAGGAGGGTGATTGGACCTGTTAGTGGAACGGTGGGGGGTGGGGGAGGGGGGGGGGGTTGTCAAGGAGACCACCGAGGGGAGGATAATGCAGCAGGAAGTTCGGTGCATGTGCAGTAGCCCATTCAGCACTATGCTGCCAGCCTCTTGGACAGGACTAGGCCCCACCCTCTCCTTACTGGCATGGATCTTGTTGCGACACTCTATGATTCACAATGTCAGGGATTTACTCAACTAAATGCACCAAAAAAATTGACGGAAATTCTCCCATTTTCACACCCATTGGGCACATAGTTTTTTCTTTGGGAGAATCACGTACTAGACTTTTATTAAATTTAAATTTCACCACCAGCTTTGAACTCGGGTCTCCAGAGCATCACCCTGGGTTATGAGTCCAATGACTATGCCTCCCAAAATACCAGATCTACTGAGCATTTTTCTGTTTTATATTTCAGCTTTTGAACACCTTTCATATTTTGTTTGTATAATCGTAAGTTGCTAAAAGGATTTAAATAATATTGATTTACATTGCATGTTTATGCCATTTAAATTAGTTTTAATTTCTTACCATTGGGTTTTTATACACATCAAACGCCTTTATCTGTACTTTCCTGAATGTGACAGATATTGACATTCTTGCTTATTTCTTGTCAAGTTGCTCTGTACATAAGGGATGGAAGATGAGGAGATTAACATTCATCTTGTAAATTAAATCATTACTGCAAATGCCCTTGGCAGGTTTACCTAACTTATTTCCCGCTGTCTACTTTACTTAATCAATGCATCAAACCACTCAGGCTGAGATACTGGAATCATTTTCTTCACTTGTGCTTTTTGTTACAATAATTTTAAGCTCACAAGGCCCATTAAGGAAGATGATGCATTGTGAGTTACAATATCACTCACGGAAGTATTGCTATTCATTATTTCCATCCTATTAGTTAGTACCTTACTTTTTTTCTACCTTGTGTCTCTACTTTTTTGATTAAATCTTCTCCAATCCTTTTTAGTTTCTCCTCTTAGCTATTCTTGTGGTTTTCACCTCTCTTCACTTTCACCAATTTCATCTTCTGATGACAGGTTCATTCCTCAACTAACTGTCACTTAACCTCCCTCACACCCGCTTCTGCTAACATTCTAGAACTTATGTGCTTCAAATCAGAGGTCCATCCTTTATGATGATTGGCTTTGAAGCAGTTGTTGCTTCCATTCCACCAAACAATGATGAGACAGAGTATAGGAATGTGAGAGAAAATCTGGTGAACTGGTGTGCCGACAATAATGTCTCTCAATGTCAACGAAACGAAGGAGGTTGCTATTGACTTCTGGACACTGAAGTGCTGTTCCTGGAATGACTGGGGAACAGCTGGCTCTCTTTCTCCTGGTGATGGGTAGAAGTCACACCTTCTGCCAATCAACACTCGTTAGAGTATGATATGGAATTGGGCCTATTGGAGTTGCTGGAGATGTTGTCCTCAGAGGGCTATCTTGAAAATCAGAGCCAATGACCTATGCTCCACTTGAAATAAATTCTGATCCAGATAATGTTCTTTTCATTTCCATATTTCTACATTTGGTGCAACAACTCTTTTTGAATTCAATTTTTATTCCGTTCTAGAAACCAAATTCAAATTGAATCCAATTCATGATCTCCACAAGGGAGACAAACAAGATCTAAGATGATAGGATGAAGCATTGTATGCCATCTTGGGCTTGATCTAATGCTTCTTCTTAACCAAAAGGCCAAGATGTCCTTGAAAAATTGCATCAGGCGACACCTCGGTTAAGCCTCATTAGGTACACTGATCTAGCCTAGCCTAGATAAATGCCCCTGATCATTGACTCTTTCCTACATTTTGTGCAGCAGAACATGTTCTCACCATCTAAACTTATCGTTGTATCACCAGTTCTTTAGCAAGAACGCAGTTATGTTGAGCAGAATCAACATTAAAATCCAAGGTGACTATATCGCTAAGGCCATTTGTGAAATGGACAGTCATCGGAACTGGGACAGGTTTTGTAAACCAGGAATCAATGAGGCTTTAATTTGAGCATTGCTGTCTCACAGGATCAGGGACCTGAGTTCGAGTCCTGGCTTGGGTCACTATCTATGTAGAGTCTGCACATTTTCCCTATGTCTCTGTGGGTTTCCTCCAGGTGCTCCAATTCACTCTCACAGTTGGGAAGATGTGCTGGTTAGGTGCATTGGCCATGCTAAATTCTCCCTCAGTGTACCTGAACAGGTGCCGGAGAGTGGTGACTAGGAAATTTCACAGTAACTTCATTGCGGTGTTAATGTGAGCCTACATGTGACACTAATAAATAAACAAAATTAAAGTCCAAGGTGACTGAATCGCAAAGGCAGTTTATAAAATGGACATTTGTCAGAACTGGGTCAGGTTTTGTAACCCAGGAACCAATGAGGCTCGAATCAAAATGCTAAGTAAAAACTAGCTGGAGGCTGAACTGAAATCATACAAAGAGAGACACTCACACACACCACTTAATAAATATATCTACCAAACAATAACTGATGCAGTCAGAGAACATGATGCTATGTGTTAATCTAGATTAAGGTGACCGTCTTCACCATTGAATTCCTGTGGCCAATAACACTTATAAACTAAAGGTTGTGATTTGTTATGTTTGTAGTGGCACTCATATCCTTTGGAAATGCTAATTCCAAGGCTTGGAATTTTCAGCCTAGCATGGAAACATGATTGGCGGAATCGGAAGCAAATGCGAAATCCGCTTCCAAAAGTCAATTTCAGACTGGCTGACCAATCAACAGCTGGTAAACATGAAATGCACATCAAGAGTGCCTCAGTGCTATTGACGGGTGTGGGAAGAGGAAGAGTGCTGTGTCAGGGGGATTTAAATACAGCTCCCTGGAGGCTGGTTTGCACTTAGAACCTCAGGGAGCGGGTAAAGTTTTAAAGTCTATTCATTAGTCACAAGTAAGACTTATATTAACACTGCGACAAAGTTATTGTGAAATTTCCTCTAGTTGCACATTCTGGCACCTGTTCAGGTCAATGCACCTATCCAGCACATCTTTTGGAAGTGGGAGGAAACTGGACCACTTGGAGGAAATCCATGCAGACACAGAAACATGCAAACTCCAACCAGACAGTGACCCAAGCTGGGAATACGAACACAAATCCTTGGTGCTGTGAGGCAGCAGTTCTAACCACATGCCACCATGCTGCCCCTAGTTTGGATTTTGAATTGTTTTGGTCACCATCCTTCATGTAGAACGCTGCTTCTGAGTCTGCAATGGCTTTGTAGGCATGAGGGCATGTCCAGGCATGATAGGAGTGTCCGGATTCAGTCTCCGTCTCTCTTTTTTGGATGAATGCCCTTAGGGTTTTGCTGGAGGCAAGAGACCAACATAACAGCTGGCACAGAGGGTAAGAGGAGACCAGCTCTTGTGATCACAAAAGCCTGAATAAAGATGGTAGGCCTGGCCAGTGCTGTAGTATGGTTTTCAGCATCTGTATCTAGTGTCAAAATATTCAGTGACCTTCTGCCTGGGTGAATACTGATTCCAGCTGGAAGCTTGGGTAGATCCTTCTATGGGCAGCAGCACATATTGGTGTTCAGTACTGTGAAATTCAGGGCATGGTACGCCATCATGTGTTGTGATAGACCATGATTGGCATGTCTGCCAGTGTGAAATGTTGGGGGGGGTGGGGGGTGGAGAGGCTGCAATGTCCCAGTATGTTGAAGGGAAATAATGAAAACATTTTTTTCCTTACAGGAGAAGAGGAGTCACAGAGCGGGTTGGGAGCATGGGGGTGCTAATCTCTAACTATCCTCAATCATGCATAGGAGTGAGCCCTGGAAATAGCCTATGAAGGTGGAGCTAGGTCCACATGTCACAGAGAGGCAGAGGCTTCAGATGAAGGTAAGAGTCTAATGAAGAGGGAAGAGATTGATGAATAGTAGGAGAAATGTGGGAATGTGGGTATAAGACTGACATGTGAAATGTAATTATTTCTGTTGCTTACTCATTCAGAAGTTTTTACTCACATTCTAAAGTACCTTTAGAACTTGATTACCTGTAAAGACTCACATTCCAAACATTATCTTGTAAATTGAGTTTGTGTCTTTATATGTCCTGATTGTGAACTGAAATCCCACACACCTGATGAAGGAGCAGTGCTCCAAAAGCTAGTGGCTTGTATTACCAAGTAAACTTGTTGGATTTTAACCTGGTGTTGTGAGACTTCTTATTGAGAGATCTCCCAGCAACCTACACTAAGAACCTGGGGTATAAAGGTTTAGAATAACTGTAAAGTTAAGAACCACTGGCCAAATACACAGTTGGAAGTGATTATGGGACTGATCATTTTGCATATGGACATAACAGTCTCCCTGGAGAGATGGAGCCATCTTCGGCGCTAAACCTCACACATGTCTAAATAGTACAAATGCTGCTGTAGACTCCTGCCTGCTAGATAATGGTGCCTCCTCTAGACCCTTTAGCCTTATACCCCTTCTGGCTACCTCTCATTGCACAGGTTCTGTAAATTGTGGGCAACTGGCCTCCTCTCCCTCCCAGTCCTCTCCTGTACCGAGAAGGTCCCTCTAACAGAGAACATAATCTAGAAGTTCATACTGATGGTTACACAGGCTTACGCACTGACGAGGCTTATTGAATCATACAGTCTTACAGTGCAAAAAAGGCCCATCAAATCCACACTGACACATTAGAAATATCTGAACTTCCACCAAATCCCATTTGCTAGCACTTGGCCCATGGCCCTGAATGTTTGCTATGCCAAATGCTCATCCAGATACTTTTTAAAGGACGTGAAGCAACCCGCCTCTACCATCTTCTCAGGCAGTGCATTCTAGACTGTCACCACCCCCTGGGTAAAACAGTTCTTCCTCACATCCTCCCTAAACCTCCTGCCTCTCACCTTGAACCAATGTCCCTTTGTGCCTGACCCTTCAACTAAGGGGAACAGCTGCTCCTTATTATTCTGTATATGCCTATCATAATCTTGTACACCTTGATCAGTTCACCACCCAGTCTTTTCTGCTCCAGTGAAAACAACCCAAGCATACAGAACCTGTCTTCACAACTAAAATGGTCCATCCCAGGCAACATCTTGGTGAATCTCCTCTGCTTCCCCTCCAGCCCAGAAGGTCTCTGTAAATGCTAAGAAATGAGAGTTTTTCAGAACAACAAAAAAAGTCAGAAACTATACAAATCAATTCCAAAACATTCACAGCCAAACTCCTAATTATTCAATTTTGTGGCCCTGTAGGCTTTTTGGTCCCACTCTAGATGTAGAATGTGTTCAAAATGTGAAGGCTGCCTTGTCAAATGGCCCATGCACTCAGTATGAAAGCACACAACCCATCCAAAATTGCCCTTCAAATTACTTAATTTGGGCCTTACACTGTTGACACCAGAGTTCCAACTTCTACATGCACTTTACATCTGATTTGATTTGCTTTATTATTGTCGCATATATTAAATATCAGTGAAAAGTACTGTTTTTTGTGTACTGTACAGACAAAGCATATCACAGAAAGAGACGGATAGGCAGCTGGAATCAAGTGAATCCCCTGAAGAGAATAGAGGTGTAGGAATAGAGTTAAGAGAGAAATCAGGAAGGCAAAAAGTGGACAAGTTGTTTTGTTTTGGCAGATATGCAAAGGAAAATACAAAGAGCTTCTTCAAATACATAAAGGGCAAAAGAATAACAAGGGAGAGAGTAGGGCCTCTTAAGGATCAACAAGGTCATCTGTTTGTGGATCCACAAGAGATGGAGGAGATCCTAAATGAATATTTTTCATCAGTATTTACCATTGAGAAAAGCATGGATGTTAGGGAACTTGGGGTAATAAATAATGATACCTTATGGAGTGTACATATTACAGAGAAGGACATGCTGGAAATCTTAAAGTATATCAAGGTAGACAAATCCCTGAGACCTGATGAAATGTATCCCAGCACATCTTGGAAGGCTAGGGGTGAAATTGCAGGTCCCCTAGCCAAGATATTTGTATCATCGACAGTCACAGGCGAGGTGCCTGAAGATTGGAGAGTAGCAAATGTTATGCCTTTGTTTAAAAAAGGCTGCAGGGAAAAGTCTGGGAACTCGAGGCCAGTGAACCTCACATATGGGGTGAGTTAGTTGTTGGAAGGTATTTTGAGAGACAGGATATACAGACATTTAGAGATGCAAGGACTGATTAAGGACAGTCGGCATGGCTTTGTGAGTGGAAAATCATATCTGACAAATTTGATTGAGTTTTTTTGAAGGGGTAACCAAGAAGGTAGATGAGGGCAGTGTAGTTGATGTTGTCTACGTGGACTTCAGCAAGACCTTTGACAAGCTACCACGTGGTAGGTTGTTACATAAGGTAAAATCTCATGGGATCCAGGGTGAGGTATCTAAATGGATACAAAATTGGCTTCTTGACAAAAGCTGGGGGGTGGTTTTACAGGATTGTTTTTCAAACTGGAGGACTGTGACCAGCAGTGTGCCTCAGGGATCAGTGTTGTGTCCACTGTTACAAATGAGAATATCCAAATATATTCTCATTTGGATGAGACTCTAGAAGGCATGGTTAGTAAGTCTGCAGATGACACCAAGATTAGTGGCATAGTGGATTGTGAAGAAAGTTATCTGCGATTGCAATGGGATGTTGATCAATTGGGCCAATGGGCTGATGAATGCAGATAAAGTTTAATTTAAGCAAATGTGAGGTGGTACATTTTGGTAGATTGAACCAGGGCAGAACTTACTCAGTTAAGGGTAGGGCATTGGGGACAGTTACAGAGCAAAGAAATCTTGGTGTATATGTTCATAGCTGCTTGAAAGTGGGGTCATAGGTGAACAGAGTGGTGAAAAGGCATTTGGCACACTTGATTTCATTAGTCAGAACAACGAATACAGGAGTTGGGATGTCTTGTTGAAGTTGTACAAGACATTGGTAAGGCCACATTTGGAATGCTGTGTACAGTCCTGGTCATTTATAGAAAGGATGTTATTAAAGTAGTAAGATTGCAGAAAAAATTTACTGGGATGCTACCGGATCTTGATGGTTTGAGTTATAAGGAAAGCCTGATAGGCTGGGACTTTTTCTCTGAAGCATAAAAGGCTGAGAACTGACCTTATAGAGGTCTATAAGATAATGAGTGGCATAGACAAGATAAATAGTCAATATCTTTTCCCAAAGATCGCGGAATCTAAAACAAGAGGGCATAGGTTTAAGATGAGAGGGCAGGGATACAAAAGTGTCCAGAGAGGCAATTTTTTCACACAGAGGGTGGTGACTGTCTGGAACAAGCTAACAGAGGTAGTAGTAGGGGCAGGTACAATTTTGTCTTTTGAAAAGCATTTAAATAGTGGCATGGATAAAATAGGTATAGAGGGATATGGACCAAATGTGGGCAATTAAGATTAGTTAGGGGTTTAAAAAAAAGGCAGCATAGACAAGTTGGGCCAAAGGGCCTGTTTCTATGCTGTAAATCTCTACCACTCTACAACCTCCTCTGTTGCAAATATATCCTTCCTTAACTAAGGGGACCAAGACTGTCATAACACTCAAGGTGCTGTCTCACCAATTACAGCAAGTCTTCTTTATTTCTATACTCAAATCCTCTTGCAATAAAAGCCAACAAATCATTTGCCTTTCTCATTTCTTACTGCACCTGCATATTAACTTGCAGTGACTTATGAGCAAAGACTCTCAAGTCACTCTGGACATCTTTCATCATTTTTGAAATACTCTGCATTTTTGTTTTCCCTACCAAATTTGACAACTTCACATTTTTCTACATTATGTTTTGTCTGCAATGTACATGCTTATTCACTTAGCCAACCTAAATCTTCTTGAAGTCTTGTTGCATTCTCCTCACAGCTCACATTTCCAGCTGGCATCATGTCATCAGCAAACTTGGAAATATTGGCTGGAATTCTCCGCCTGTTCATGCTGGGTGCATTCCCACCGTGGATTTCCCAACATATGGGGTGTGGTCAATAGGAAATCCCACCCAGTGAAACATTGCTACCTCTCACCATGAGAAATAAACTGCGTGGAAGCTAGAGGATCCCCTCCCCCTCCCCCTCTCATTATCTTTGGTCTGCCTGCATCCAATCATTGATACAGATTGTGAGTAGCTGGGGCCCAGGCACTAATTATTGTGTTATCACGCTAATTACAGCACAGTAATAGATTGTAGAGTGAAAGCACCTTCTTATTCCCACACCATTTACTTGTGGAGATCACCTCTATATTTCTGGTCTCAGAAGGCAATTCATCAAACTGAGGAAATGGCAATGTTGGCATTTTTTTCAATTGGCAGTTTGTTTCTAAACAGATTTCTTGGTGTTCAATTCTTCATCTTAGTGCTCACTGACAGCTGAAGAAACTTCATTTTTTTGAGAATTTTTTTTACTTCTGTATTTCACGGATCTTCTATTTTGTTTCCTTTGAATAGCATACCTGCATTATAAAAATTCTAGCAGTTATTTTGGTGAAAGGATGAAAATAGATGCTAGTCATCCCATGTCGACGCTATAGTTAAGAAAACACACCAATGCCTCAACTTTCTCAGAAGACTAAGGAAATTTGGCATATCAGCTATGACTCTCACCAACTTTTACAGATGCATCATAGAAAGCATTCTTTCTGGTTCTGTCATAGCTTGGTTTGTGTGCTCTGCCCAAGACCACAAGAAGCTACAAAATGTTGTAAATGTAGCCTAATCCATCACACAAACCAGTCTCTCATCCATTGACTCTGTCTATTCTTCCCTCGGTAAAGCAGCCTTGGCAAAGCAGCCAGCATCATTAAGGACTCCACACTCCCTGAACAGTCTCTCTTCCACCTTCTTCCGTCAGGAAAAAGATGCAAAAGTCTGAGGTCACATGCCAACTAACTCAAGAACAGCTTCTTCCCTACTGCCATCAGACTTTTGAATGGATCTACCTTGCATAAAGTTGATCTTTCTCTACACCCTAGCTGTGACCGTAATACTACATTCTGCAATCTCACTTTTCCTTCTCTATGAACATAATGCTCTGTCTTATAGTGCACAAGAAACAATATTTTTCACTGTATGCTAATATGTGTGATAATAATAAATCAAACCAAATCAAAGGTGTTAATTTCGTTTCGTGTTAATAAGTCCAGACTGAAGGTTGAGATTTAGCAGCAAATTTTGGTTCCAATTGCCAATGGCCATAAGCTGAACTAGCCTGGAGATTCTAAACTAGAATCCAACAGATTTTGCACTGAAATGCTGAGTAGACACAATTTTTGCATCTCAATCTATGTGGGCTTCTTTATACTTATTTTCACTGAAGGTATGCATTGTTCTTGCTGGCACACCACGGTATGTCGAAGGATGGATAGTGGGGCACCAAGACTGGGAAGAGTGTATAAGTTCTCAGATGACACAGGAGGTCCCAGTGGTGGAAGGAGGGATGATCTCTAACCAAAAAGTGGAATAATTGCAACCTTGTCCTCCTTCACTGTTGTTGCTTTGTCCAGCCTCATCTCCTCTCAGTCGTTCCTGACGAAGAGGGACTTTTGTAAGATGTCCATGACCAACAGCTTTTCTCCAAGTCACTCCTTTATGCTGTTCAACAAGGTGGAGCTGTGTGTATGTAACAATAGTGCCACAAAGATGCCACTAGGAAATTTGAAATTGCTCACAAAATTCCAATGGCTCAACCTATTGGTTTCCAAGCAAACAAAGCATGCATAAGCCAACATTTGTATTGGCCACATCTCTATTAAGTGTGGTGGCTTCTGTAAAACTTGCCTCACATGCCAGGTTGTGAGGCAGCTCGAACCTGTAATAAAAGCTGCTCCGTTGATTCCCGTACCATCTTTGGAGACCCATTCAGCAGAGTGCTGTTGGATTACATATTTTTTTAATTGTTTTATTCATTTGCAGGACATGAGTGTTGCTGGCTGGCCAGCATTTACTGGCCATCCCTTGTTGCCTGAGGGCAATTGAGAGTCAACCACTTTGCTGTGGCTCTGGAGTCACATGTCTGCCAGATTGGTAAAGATGTCAGATTTCCTTCCCTTAGGGCATTAATAATGGTTTTGTGGTCATCGGTAAATTCCTAATTACTGACTTTTTTTAAAAAAGTATTCAAATTCCACCATCTGCTATGGTGGGATTGGAGCCCAAGTCTCCAGAACATTAGTTGAGTTTCTGGGTTAATACTCTAGCAATAATACCACTAGGCCATCGCCCACCTGTGGATGCTCCTGCTAAAAATTAAAAGGGTTGCTAGTATCTTTTCATCATCATGGATGTGGCTATCCAATTTCTAGAGACCATAACCCAAGATATATCATGGCCAAAATAATGGTTGAGGGGCTAACTCTATTATTTAACCATATGGGCTGCCTATTGAGATTCATGATGTAGAGATGGATCGGGGTAAGCATAGTAAGAAATCTCATAACACCAGTTAAAGTCCAACAGGAGTCCAACTTTAACCTGGTGTTGTGAGACAAACAGATCAGGGCACAAATTTTATGTCCTGTATTTTTCAAAGGATCATGTATAATGTGGATACAACACAGCTGGAATCCTCAGACTATTTGGAATCAACTCTTCAGCATCTAAAATATGTGGTAAAAGAGCCAACAAACCAATTCTTTGCCCCACTTATTAAAGTACTAAAAGATGTTGTGATTAGTGGCTTTAATTCCTGAATGACAAACGCAATTACACCGACAAGAACCTAATGCTGCTTCACATGTTCTTAAATTGTGCGGTGTGCCTCGGGTCTGTGCTCCAGCATGTGTTAGCTCATTAAGAGCTCAAGAAAATGTTAATAATGTATTTTCCCCTTATTGCTGCCTGAACATCTGAACAACACTGAAACATATACCGAACGGCTGGCTTACTTTGCCGTATTTCTTTTTATTCCCGTATGGGCTTGAGGGGATTTTCTAATTCTGGTTAGTGCAGGTTTAAATTACTGCTGGTAAGTCATTTTAAATCACTGAGATTTCCCTGTGTTCCCACTAAAGAATCTTTATAATCTTTTCTTTTGGTTGCTGCCATTCCTTCCCACACCACAAATTTGTTTGCCCTCTCCTCACTCAAGTCTTGAGTTAGCCTCAAGGGCAGATGAATGTGGCATGGTGGCACACTGGTTAGCACTGCTCCCTCACAGCACCAGGGACCCAAGTTAGATTCCCAGCGTTAGGTGACTGTCGATGCGGAGTTTGCATGTTCTCTCCATGTCTGCGTGGGTTTCCTTCAGGTGCTCCTGTTTCCTCCCACTTGTCCAAAGTTGTGTAGGTTAAGTGGATTAGCCTGGTGAGGACAGGGTAGCTACTCTGTTGGATAATCAGTGCAGATTCCATGGCTGAAAGGCCTCCTTTTGCACTTAGAAGTTCTATGATTCTATGAGTACTTGGAAGTGTACTCCAAGTACTAAAATAGGATTGAGTCAGCAAGGCTTTGTCAAGGGGAGGTCGTGTCTATCAAATTTGTTAAGAGTTCTTTGAGGAGGTAACAAGGAAATTAGGCAAAGGAGAGCCAGTGAATGTGATTTATTTAGATTTCCAGAAGGCCTTTGACAAGATGCCACATAAGAAACTGTTAAATAAGTTAAGCCCCTCTAGTGTTAAGGATAAGATCTTTGCATGAATAGGGGATTGGTTGACTGGCAGAAGGCAGAGAGCAGGGACAAAGGGATCTTTCTCAAATGGCAGCCAGTGACTAGTGGTGTGCCTCAGGGGTCAGTGTTGGGACCACAACCTTTCATAATGTACATTAAAGGTTTGGAGGAAGGAACTGAAGGTACTGTTGCTAAGTTTGCAGATGCTACAAAGATATGTAGAGGGGCAAGTAGTATTGAGGAAGTGGGGGGGCGGAGGGGCTGCAGAAGGTCTTGGACAGGTTAGGAGAGTGGTCAAAGAAATGGTAGATGGGATACAAAATGGAAAAGTGCGAAGTTATGCACTTTGGAAGGAGGAATGGAGGCACATGCTATTTTCTAAATGGGAAAATGCTTCGGAAATCAGAAACATAAAAGGACTTGGGAGTCATTGTTTAAGATTCTCTTAAGGATAACATGCAGTTAGGAAGACAAGTGCAATATTAGCATTCATGTTGAGAGAGCTAGAACACAACGGCAGGGATGTACTTCTGAGACTGTATAGGACTCTGATCAGACCCCATTTGGAGTATTGTGAGCAGTTTTGGACACCATAACTAAGCAACTGAGCGCTGGCCTTGGAAAGGGTTCAGAGGAGGTTCACAAGAATGATCCCTGGAATGAAGAACTTGGCATATGAGGAACGGTTGAGGACTCTGGGTCTGTACTTGTTGGAGTTTAGAAGGATGAGGAGGGATCTTATTGAAACTTACAGGATACTATGAGGTCTGAATAAAGTGGACACCAAGAGGATGTTTCCACTAGTGGGAAAAGCTAGAACCAGAGGGCACAATCTCAGGCTAAAGGGACTATCTTTTCAAACAGAGGAGGAATTTCTTCAGCCAGAGAGTGCTGAATCTATACTGCAGATGGCTGTGGAGGCCAGATCATTGAGTATCTTTAAGATAGAAATAAGTAGGTTCTTGATTGATAAGAGGACCAGGGGTTGTGGGGAAAGGCAAGACAATGAGGATGAGAAAAACATAATTGAATGGTGGAACGGACTCGATGGGCTGAGTGCCTAATTCTGCTCCTATGTCTTATGGTCTTAGTTGGTCTGGTCCAGAGCCACAGTAATATGGTTGACTCTTAATTGATCTCTGAAATGCAAACAACCATATTCAAGGAATTGGAAACACATATTAGCCTTGTCAACCACTTCTCATCAAAAAAAGAAAAAGAATTCTTGATCATTTGTGGTCTTGGGATCATCATTATACATGTACAATTGTTAACAAGTTGCAAGAATTCACATGGACAGTGTATTCAAATCTAAAAATAGAAACTGAATTAAAACTTGTCCCAGTTACATTATTTTAACTATTGTATTGTTAGTACAAGATACTAACAATAAGTTTGCCAGACAAATGTAAAATGAAATATAATAAAACCACTAAAATTTGTTCATTGGCTATGTGTGCAAATATTAATAGTCTTAGGGATGATCTTACCAAAATAATTCGAAGTTGCTCAACGAACGTGAAAACGGAAGACAATCATACCCATTTTTTGGGCAACCTCCCAGACATTACCTAATGGCACTTAGAAAAAAAGTAAATGATCCCAAATGTGATTCTTGCTAGTAGGAAGCTAGCTGCTGAGACCAGCTATTGTGTAGGTGCCCCACTCTTCCAATGCACTGTGTAATCTGTCATTCTCCTTCCCTTGGGCATTACCCCCTGGACATAACTTCCCCACCACTGATTCCCCCCTCCCAGATATTACCCCATTGCTCACCACTGATCACTGCCATGTCCAACTGTCGCCCCTGATTCCCCACCCAAGATGATTGTCTCTCTGATCCCCCTAACATGACGAAGATTACTCCTGTTATTTTTATAATTGTTTCAAGCTTTTATTATTATTCGTTAGTGAAATGTGACAATGTCAGCGTTTGGTGATCATCACTAATTGCCTTCAACCTTGGACCACTGCAGTCCATGTGGTGTAGATGCAGGCTTTCTCTTGTGGCCTAAAGATACTGAATTGGCAAACCACAACCAAGAGCAATGCTCTGGGTTCCAAGTTTGAATGCCACCATAGTAAATGGTTAAATCTGAATTTTGAAATAAACCTCCTGTGGCAGGCAAGGTTTGCCACAGAGAAGGTGTCATAATGGTAATTTAACTTTTTAATTATTCATTCTTGGGATATGGGCATCGTTGGCTGGGCCAGTATTTATTGCCCATCCTTAATTGCCCTTAAGTAACTCACGTAGCCATTTCAATGGGCAGTTGAGTGTCAACTATATTCCCGGAGTCACGTGGAAGCCAAACATAGTGAGGATGACAGATTTCTTTCCTTAAAGTGAACTAGATGGGTTTTTGCAACAACTGACAATGGTTTCAGTAGCATCTCAATTCTAGGTTAGTTGAGTAATTTAGAGGCCCTGGATAATGTCATGGGGAACCTGAGTTCAAATCCTAATTTGACAACAGGGACATTTGAATTCAATTTAAAAAAAAATCTGGAAACCATTGTCGATTTGTCATAAATACCAACAGTGCTGTTAGGGAGGGTGTTCCAGTACTTTGCCTAGCGACAATGAAAGCACTGCAATTTATTTCCAAGTCAGAATATTGTGCGACTTGGAAGGGAAATATAAAATGGTGGGACTCCATGGATCTGCTTGGAGATAGTAGCTGGGGAAGGTATGCTGGCTGAGGGATGTTGTTGAAGGAGCCCTGAGTTGTGACAGTCTTATAGATGGTACATACTGCAATCACAGTGAATGGTTGATGGTGGACAGAGTGAATGCATTTTTTTTAACTCAACTGCAAAGTAAGAGACAAGATGCTGCACACCAGATTGTGTTGCCATTATATATTTTATGAAGTTGCATATAACAGATGCTCAAACATATTCCAGTCAAGCCAAATTAAGTATATGTCATATGCAACACACCGAATCAAAAATTGGAAGTTTCTGGGCATATTTTTCATAGTGAAGAATTATTTGGTGTATGGAGCAACAATTTTTCTTTCCTACATCTTTTGTAAACAGACAACAGCAAAATAAAGTATCTATGAAATCCTTTAAATATGGGTTTTTTCTGGGAGATTATGAACAGCAGCATAAATGAGTACTGCTGCTATGATAACGATTCCGAATGCAGATGCGGTTATATTTAATCTTTTGGCAGTCCTAGAAGCACGCCTGGCTTCCTCCATGTTTCCATAATCAAGAGCTCCATTAGCCTGAAAACACAGTTAAATAAATTTTAATGACAGATGATAAGTAATTTAAATATGCATTTCCTGCGCACTTGTGCCAAAATTTTAATTACTTTCCATGATAATAAGCTAATCAGTAAATAGGGTGGCAATTCATTATTCAGATTACATACGCATTGTGGTCCAAATGAACACTGATTCCTGCTTTATTTTGTTCAATTTTCACCCCGTCTTCCCCTTAGGTTGTGACTGATGCCACAGATGTGCTTCATGAGTGCTGGTCGGCCTTTGCAGTTTGTGTTAATGACTGTTCTCTCAAAATAACTAGATTCACTGAGTGCTGACAGGCTAATTGAGGCTGTTTGTACACATGCACACTCACATGCCCTCATGCAAATGTGCACATATGCACATGCATGCATACACGCATTTTCCAAATTTCCCAGCAGGGGCGATGTGGAGCGGCGCTGTGGTTAGCACAGTTGTCTCACAGCAGCCGAGGACCGGAGTTCGATTCCGGCTTCGGGTCACTGTCTGTATGGAGTTTGCATGTTCTTCCCGTGTCTGCATGGGTTTCCTCTCAAAAATGTGCAGGTTAGATGGATTGGCCGTGTTAAATTGCTCTGTGGTATCAGTGGGGTTAGCAAGGGTAAATATGTGGAATTATGAGGATAGGGTCTGGGTGGAATTGTGGTTAGTGCAGTCTCGATAGGCCAAATGGCCTCCTTACGCACTGTAGAGATTCTATGATTTTATGACTTACTGACTTGTGACTGAGACAATTGGAGGTGAACTTGTTGATTACATTGGATGCATACACCAGTCCCCCATTCTGTTCCAGAATTCCTGAAATCAATTGCCAAGCCTCTACCATTCTTGGGCTGAGATCAGTGAATTCAGCACAAACTAGAAGTCAAATCTGGTGCCAATTTTGCATTTTTCAGTATCAGAACAGACAGTATTCCTATCAATGAACGTAATGACTATATTAAGAAAGAGAAACATAGGTTCAAAAGTACAACATTTTTGATTTATATCAGTATAGAATAAATATTAAGATAAATCCTCTGATTATTAAATGGGGTTCTCATTACTCCTACAACATTGCTACTATTAGAACAATGAAAAAAACAAAGAAAAGTACAGCACAGGAACACTTCCTTCAATCCTCGAAGCCTGTACTGATCATGATGCCCAAACTAAAGAGAAAACCTTCTGCCCTTATTTGGTCCATATCCCTCTTTTCCCTCCCTACTCATGTACCATCCAGAAGCTTCTTAAATGTTGCAAATGTGCCTGCTTCTACATCTTCTCTGGCAGTGTGTTCCAGTCTCCCATCTTTCTCTGTGCGAAACATCCCCTCCTTCCCCTCTCCATATCTCCATTAAACTTTCCCCTTTCACCTTGAACATGTAATTGACATTTCCACTCTTGGAAAATGCCTCTGACTATCCACCATATTCTATGCCTCTCATAATTTTGTAGACCTCTGTCAGGTCTCCCCTCAGCCTCTGTATTTCTGGTGAAAACAATCCTAGTTTATTCAACTGTCCTTGTAGCCAACACCTTTGAGACCAGGCAACATCCTGGTAAACTTTCTTTACACTCTCTCCAAAGCTTCCTCATCCTTCTAGTAATGTAGTGACCAGAACTGCACGCAGTACTTCAAAGATTTTATATAGGTGCAACATGATTTCCCAACTCCCAACACTCAATGCTCCAGCTGGTGAAGGTAAGCATGCCACATGTTTTTTAATCAGCTTGGCCACCTGTGTTGCCGCTTTTAGGGAACTGTGGACCTGTACACCCAGATTCCTCTGTATGTTGATATTCCTAAGTATTCTGCCATTTTTGTTATAATTTAAACCTAAATTTGATCCTCCAAAGTGCATCACCTTGCATTTGTTCAGATTAAACTCTGTCTGCCATTTCTGTGCCTAAGTCTCCAAAATACTTATGTCCTGTTGTATCCTCTGACAATCCCCGGCACTGTTAGCAACTCTGCCATTCTTTGTGTCATCTGCAAAATTACTAATCAGATCCTCCCTATTTTCCTTCAGATCATTTATATAAACTATGAACAACAGAGGTCCCAGCATTGATCCCTATGGAACAACTCTAGCTGCAGATCTCCATCCAGAAAACCACACTTCCACCTCTACTCATTGTCTCTATAACCACAACAGTTCTGTGTCCATCTAGCCAGCTCACCCTGAATCCCATGTGATTTTAGTTTTTGATGATATTTGCCATGAGGTACCTTGTCAAACGCCTTGCTAAAGTCCATACAAACTATATCCACAGACCTTCCCTCATCAATTATCTTTGTCACCTGTTCAAAAAAGCTCAGTCAGGTTGGTGAGACACGACCTTCCTTTTGCTATGTCACAAAATAATGTAAGTAATGATTTATGTGAACTTCCTTCTATTTTCAGGTGAGCCATTCACTATGAATGTATAAAATATAGGATATTGCGCTTGTAGCAGTTCATTAGTGGATTAATTTCAGAAGTGTCAAAGTTTTGTAATTGATGAAGTGCTAAATGCAGCAATTCCAAATTTAACATTGAGAAAAAGAAACAGTGGCTGTGGAGTTTCCGTTTTGGAAAGCCTTAAGAGAAATATTTTTTTCCCAGGTTTCTGCTCGAATCTATTTACATATCACCAAAACGAAAAATGCCATGAGTCACCACAACCTGGCAACATTGTGGAATGCGAATTGCAATGAAAAATATTCCTTGGTGAGTTTTGAATTTATTAGTGTCACAAGCATGCTTATAGTGAAGTTAGTGTGAAAATTCCCAAGTCATCACATGTTGCTGTCGCCTGTTCGGGTACATGGAGGGAGAATTTATATGATGTATTTAAGAGTAGTACCTTGATCTATACCTTTGTTAATACAACTTAAAGTAGGCTTATCACAAAAATTTGTCTTAATCGGTATCCATTCCATCACATATAAGTACCCCAATTTTGAATAATTAAAAATAGTTTGGAAAAAAGCTGATGGAGTCATTGCTCATGTAAAAAAGAGATTAATAAATATGGAAAATGGATTCTTATTAGGACAGACAACAATCATGGTTTATTAAGGACTCTTAAGGGTCAAAACAATCAAAATGAACTAGTAATTTACTGAAGGGACTTTTTTTGGGGGGTAGGGTTGAAAACTATATAGTGAAGTATTAGAAAGGTTAAGTAACATTGCGCACAGGGTAAAAACATCATCCATCTAACATGCTAATGTGGCAATAGAGATGCTAGCCAACTGCATACATGGCTAAGCAGTACCAGTAAGCAAAATATAAAATATTTTCAGGGCCCACATCAGTAGCTTGTATGCCTGGAGGCCTCTGTAATACTTAGATGGCCATGACGTAGAGATGCCAGCGTTGGACTGGGGTAAACTCAGTAAAGTTTTGCAACACCAATTTTAAATCCAACCAATTTATTTGATAGTAAATCCGCGAGCTTTCGACACTATGTTGTGCCTTCATCAGGCAAATGCAGTGTTCTGATCTGCAGAGGCACTCATATCCACACAGACAGTTACAGATTGCTGATTAGAATGCGAATCCTTACATCTAACCTGCTATTCAAGTGTTAAAGTGGCTAACAATGTGTGTGAAGGAAATCCTGAGCATTGGTTAGAGAATTGTGTATTTTCTCCAGACAGCACAGTAAGTGAGGTTTTTTGCTAATCCAGGCAAGTTACGGGGGTTACAGATAGTATGACATGAAGCCAAGATCCCTGTTAAGACCGTCCTCATGTGTGCGGAACTTGGCTATCAGTCTCTGCTCAGGGACTGATCAAACGTGAGGATACCATTCACCAGGTACACGGTACATACTCTTGCAACTCGGCCAACGTTGTCTACCTAATACGTTGCAAGAAAGGATGTCCCGAAGCATGGTACATTGGGGAGACCATGCAGACACTACGACAGCGGATGAATGAGCATCGCTCAACAATCACCAGGCAAAACAGTTCCCTTCCTGTGGGCGAACACTTCAGCAGTCATGGGCATTTGGCCTCCGACCTGCGGGTAAATGTTCTTCAAGGGGGCCTTCGTGACACACGACAGCGCAGAGTTGCTGAGCAGAGACTGATAGCCAAGTTCCGCACACATGAGGACGGTCTTAACAGGGATCTTGGCTTCATGTCACACTATCTGTAACCCCCGTAACTTGCCTGGATTAGCAAAAAACCTCACTTACTGTGCTGTCTGGAGAAAATACACAATTCTCTAACCAATGCTCAGGATTTCCTTCACACACATTGTTAGCCACTTTAACACTTGAATAGCAGGTTAGATGTAAGGATTCGCATTCTAATCAGCAATCTGTAACTGTCTGTGTGGATATGAGTGCCTCTGCAGATCAGAACACTGCATTTGCCTGACGAAGGCACAACATAGTGTCGAAAGCTCGCGGATTTACTATCAAATAAATTGGTTGGATTTAAAATTGGTGTTGCAAAACTTTACTGAGTATACTTAGATGGCCCAAATTAGTAGACAAAGCAAGTGGTGCAAGGCTGAACCTGGTTGCAACAAACACCAGGAAACAGGTTATGAGGAACCAAAGAGAGATAAGAGGGACAGATAATTCAAGACACTCTGTCTTGTGAACATCCACAAATTGTTTAATATCAAACTTAAACCAAACAATGGCTGGCATGATGGCACAGTTGTTAGCATGGCTGCCTCACAGTGCCAGGGACACAGATTCAATGCCCGGCTTGGGTCACAGTTTGTGCAGAGTCTGCACATTCTCTCTGTGTCTAACTGGATTTCCTCCGTGTGCTCAGGTTTCCTCCCATAGTCCAAAAGGTGTGCTAGATAGGGGCATTGGCCACGCTAAATTCTCCCTTAGTGTATTCAAACAGGTGCTGGAATGTGGTAACTAAGTGGTTTTCACAGTAACTTCATCGCAATGTTAACGTAAGCTTTCTTGTGTCATTAATGAACTTAAACTTTAAGACAATGTTGGAATATAAATAATGTCTTGCCTTGGTGACTTGCAATCTATTAATATTGTATGGCTCTTCAGCTAGGGAGACCCTGCATGACAGGACCCTCCTCTGAGGTTGTACTCAGCCGATGAATTGGCTAATAAACAATCATTCTGTATTGGGTCTCATAATTTTATTCCACAATTTTACAGTAGTCAGTTTCGTAGTAAATTCAATAAAATTAAAGAGATTTTTTATTTGTGCCTTTTTGGATCTATAAATGGCCAAATGATTAGAAGTTTGCTATGGTGGCAATTTGGCCTGCAGATGTAATTAGTTTTGAAGTTGGGAACAGCTTCTGGTGTAAAGCTTCATAAAACTATTTCCCAAAGCAATCAATTTTAACACTTGAATACAAAATTCACTCCGGGGCCCCTCAGAAGTCCCAAAGTACCGGATCAGTGGAAATTTCCCAGGGAGCTTAAACTTACATTGGGAAAAAGGTCAGCAACTGCAATGATTCCAACTTACCTGAATAATTATCCAGGAAACATTAGATCGAAAAGTCTTCATCAAATTCCTTGGTAACTATACCATTGTAACCACCACCCAATCTCTTACCCCCTCCCTCTTGGGAAATTTCCATGGAGTTAGTGCATTGGGACTTTCAAGGGTCCTGCAGTGCATCTTATGGGGTATATCTGTTCTCTGGGATCCAGAAAAGATCTGAGCCATTGTATTCATGGACACATTCCTTGTTTGCTTTTCATTTGCAAGTCAGAAGGCTCACTGCTGGAGGTAGAAGCACTGCATAAAAATTTGTTAATGCTGTTAGAAGCAATTATCAAAATGAGTCTCACTTCCACTAATTGTGTAGATATGGCTTTTGAAAAGCATCATGCAAGTGACTGCCGAACACCAAATGGAAATATGATTGGTGGGCCTTGATTCTAACTCTAAATATAGTATTTCTATTTTTATGTACTGCACTTTGCATTGCAATTCATTTTTGTATTTCTAAGCCTGTATGAAATCAACTGATTTTATTCCACACTATTCACTGTTTCTACAGTCTCCAGTCAAAATTGCAATCCAGTTTGGGATCAATGATCTGAATATCATTTTTTCTGAGATGTAGGACTTTCCTCTAATTCAGAGGGCTTGTCTGAGTGAATTTTTTCCTGGCCATTTCCCAAAAGTGTCTCTGAGACAAATGAACACTCTCAGATGCTGACACAATCTCCAATGAGGAGGAAAGAAAAATAAGGAAGAGTATGAGGAGGATAAGGGTAAGAAGAAGGGAATGCTTGGAGGCTCGGAATGTTGCGGTATTGCACAAAGGGAATAGAGCAGCACCAGACCCTAAGGGTCACAGGGCCCTCAGAGAATCTCAATAGGATACACACAATCTTATGTTGCCCCAAAGCGAGCTAATCTTTTTTAGCTTGTTTCCTAACTTTTCCATGTAGTCCCATAATTTTCTTTCCCCCTTCAGGTCCTCTTCCAGCTCCCTTTTCAAGTATATAATCAAATTTGCTTCAAGCACTTTTTCAAATTGTAACTGTTTACTGCCTAAAAATGTTTTCCCTTGTATTGCTCTTAATATTTTACAAATTACTTTCAATAAATGTCCTCTGGTACTTAACTATCAGTGTGAACAGCTTCTCTCTGTTGTACTCTCATGATTTGGAACACCTCTCTACCAAGGTGACAGCTCCAGCTTTCCTTTCTCAATCAGTATTGAAAAGTCATAGAATCCCTACCATCTGGTAGGAGACCACTCAGCCCACTGAATCTGTACTGACTCTCAGACAGAGCATCTTACCCACGCACTATCCCCCTCACCCTGCATATTTACCTGATAATTTCCCTAATTTATATACCTTGGAACATTAAGTGGCAATTTAGCATGGACAATCCACCTAGGCTGCACATCTTTAGACTGAAATCGGAACACCCAGAGGACACTGACTCAGACATGGCGAGCATCCGCAAAGTCCACACAGCCACCCAAGGCCAGAATTGAGCCTGGCTGCCTGGTGCTGTGAAACAGCAATGCTAACCACTGTGCCAGTGTGTAGCCCTTTTCCTGACCTGATTGAGCCCTTGCATGAAATTTACCAACTCGTTGTAGCTAAACAAATGCACGATGATGAAGGGTGACTTCCTAAAAAATAAACTTACTTGCTGATGTTCTGACTGAACTCCACTTTTGCTAATCTTTAAAGGCACTCCTGAGCAATTACTTGAACTACTTCCACACAGCTGATGGATTTAATCTTTAAATATATAGATTGAGATTTGACAATGCCATTGGATCCTGACTGTGGTTTTAACTTGGACCTGAGTAAGGAAAGAACTGCAGTTTCACTGTTGGCTGAAGACCTGTTAGAAGATGAGCAGAAGCAGGTTGCTATTCTAGGCAGATTCTTTACTTTCCTTGGAAGGAACAGTAAGAACAAGAGTGCTCTTGTTAGGCCCACAAGAAATATTTTAGTCTATCCTGCCTCAGAATCCCTCTTCATCTACTCCACTCAGCCTGCTTCCCTCAGCCCCTTTCCCTACCCCCAATTCCGTGAGCTAACCCTGGAACCTTAGTTCTCATACAGAGTACCAGTAGGTTACCAAGGATCACTGTAAACTTATAACCTATTCTAGAATGCCTACATCACTATCGTTTCATTTTTCCACAGGCGGACAAGAAATTAGCCAACTTCCTAAACAGAAACTTCTTGAGAGTTAAAATCCACCCAAAGATTTCTATCTATGCAGTTTCCATTGTACTGTTATTAATTTTCCTCCCAGCGCTTTCTGAGTCGAGTATTTGCCCAATTCTCCAATCTTCCTTTGCAGCAATGGACACAGAGCAAGAAGGATTAACTCTAGTTGTAGCTTTCTCTGGGATGTTTTAGATTAATTTAAATGGTTACAGACCAGAACAAGTCAGCATGATTGATGATGCAATTGTTATTAATTTTTTGGAGTTTGGCAGCTCCTCAGTCCTCTGAGGAGCTTGGCTATAGTAAGAATCTCCTTGGATATTTTTCCTGCCATACATTTTTAGTGGAGGTTAGATGCCTATGACTGTGAGGGAGCAGTCCAAATGATATTTTTCAATGGAGCGAAATCTGCTAAGGCTGCCCAAAAATGAGTATTCACCCACTATATCAAATCCTGCAATAGCAATATTCTCTTAACTGAGTGTTTGACGTTCAGTGGCACTGTCACATTGTTGATGAGAAAACTCTGCTTGTTTTATTATTGTTTTGGAGCTCCCTCGTAAAGTGCTATCAAAGCGCCACTTCAACCATGTTCTCCTACAAGTCAATAAATCTTTACTATGTGATGACAGTGATGGAATGAGATCTCAGCTGCATATAGTTTGACAGCTGTTGTAGGCTTTTGTGATGGATATCAGGCTGTTGTAAATGCCTTTTGCTTTTGTGTTAATTCCCATCTGAAGGCAGGTCTATTCAGAAATCAATTTTTTTGAGTTAGACCAAAAACTTGTAACAAGAAAGGGTTTAGAGGGGGAGCTCTATGTAGGGATGAATATTGCTACCATTCAGGCCAACAATACTTCTCGTACACTGCTGTGAAGTATAGTCTTCTCTTCATTTTACTTTCTTTTCAAAGTTAATGATCATAAACCTAGATTGTTATTTCTTTTCAGAGTGTGAACATTTATTTACACATTGATAAAGTGAAAATCTAACAATTATAATTCCAGCTTAGGTACTTGAATTTTAAATATTTTTACCAGCATCCAAATTATCTGTCAAACAATGTGTGGATATGCATACAAACATACTTATATATGGTAGGACAATTAGACTTAATAGTGATAAACACAAGCTACTATGGATGTTGGAATCTGAAACAAAAACAGAAAAATGCTGGAAAATGTAGGCAGGTCTGACAGCATCTGTAGAGAGAGAATAGGACCAACGTTTTGAGTCTAGATGATTCCACATCAGAGCTGAGAGGAAAGAGTTTGCATGCTCATTTACATTCCCTTTGTCCAATTCCACCATCTCTCTTTTCTCTCATAGTACAGATTTCTGCCGACTCTCTGTCCTCCCCGCTCTGATGAAGGGTCATTCAGACTCGAAACGTTGCCTCTACTCTCTCTCCACAGATGCAGTCAGATCTGCTGAGATTTTCCAGCATTTTTCTGTTTTAGCTTCAATAACGAACCTGAAGGAAATTGAAATCTCTTGGGCAAAATCCTCTAGCTGTTCATGCCCCGTCATGCTGCCAGAGAGAATGGAGAATTTGGCACTCACTGAAACAAGACAGGAGAATCCTGCTGGCGTGATTGACCAGAGAAATCCAGCCTTATTTCTTTTCACAAATTTTCTTTAAATGTCAGTTGATATTTTATGAAATACAACTTTCATTGAAGACCCTCACACAAGTAAAATGTTGAGGTATTAGTAACAGCAAATTCATGAAATTTAAACATATTTAGATTTCAGTACTTTTTTGTTCCCCATTGCCATACAAAAGTCGTGCGATTGGACAACTAACCTTACAGGAATAAATCACTGCTGCTATTCCAAATGGAAGACAACAACAAACTGCACTGAAAATGGACCATCCTAAGTAGGTTGCTATTGGTTCATCCGAGCGTTTTTTTGAGCTCCTCATCACCCAGTTCCACTGAAATTATGCAATGTTCTCAGTCTCTCTACTGCACTAAATCAGTCTTATGGTGATGCTTTTTGGCAATTATTTCTTCAGCGAGTCTTCAAATTATCCCAGTTCCTGTTATTATGGGTGGTCCCTGAAAATAACAATATACACAAAAATATAATTTAAGATTGTGCAGTTATGTGAAGGAGAAAACACAGATAACTCATTCTTATTTGCCCTTACATCTTCCCTGTTAATTTGCACCAATTTAATTTTATTTATGTTGAAATTTGTAAAAACTGTTTAGCAGATAAGCCCTAAATCAAGGCCGGAATTTTACTGTCCTGTCCGCCACGGGAATTCGAGTGGGCGAGGGGCAAACCATGGAAAGATCCATTGACTTCCAGTGGAGATCAGTATGATGACTAGGGGATTTTCACAGAAACTTCATTGCAGTGTTAATGCAAGCCAGCTTTTGACATTAATAACTAAATTTTAAACTTCATCTACTTGAGGTAACACATAGCCAGCAGGATTTCTACATTCTAAATCCTTGCTGGGAATTTCACGTAAAACTATTGCAGTGAAGGTAATCACAGAATATCTGGCCTTATTTTGCCTGCTATTGAATTTATGCTTGAAGTTGTTTGGATATATGTAGCTATTACATTTACTAGTTTCTAAATGTTTAATACTATATGTACTGATCTCCATTACAAACACCTATACAAAAGCTTAATCATAATAGTAATAAATTGTATTACTTTAAAATCTTACTCATAAAAACACTTACTGATTTACTTTGGCTAAAATGGACTAATTTGAATACTAAATTCACACAATTCTATTAACAAGTAAAATTGATTGAATTCATTGTATTAATACTTTCCTTAACTCAATATTAAACTACATAAGTTAAGTAATGCAGGTGGAATTTTCCTCTGTTCAGAAATAACAAATTGTTTTTTGTTAGAAATTACAACTCCAATAGAAATGTAGGCTGGTTTGATGAAGCAATGTTGGAAGTGATTTTTGTGTTGACATTTTTCAATAGAAGTTGGTAATTTGAACTGTTTATATTTTACAATCATAATTAGGTTATTGTGCTGTATACAAATATAGTAGCTGTGCAGAATCTTCCAAATCTTAGAATTTTTTTTGACTGATAACCACCACTTCCCTTACCATTTTGAATAGGAGCCCACATTTCTTCATTTCTTGCATTCCTGATGTGTATCTGTTCAACTTTATTGTAATTTGCATTAACAATGCTTTTACAATCTATTGTCAAGTCCTGAATAAGTAAAGCTTTTTTTTGGTGGGTGTTTTTCTTCACTAATTTCTTTGAGGGTGACACAGTGGCAAAGTGGTTAGCACTGCTATCTCACAGGATCTGGGACTCAATTCCTGGCTTGTGTACTGTCTGTGCAGAGTTTACACATTCTTCCATGTCTGCGAGGGTTTTCTCTGGGTGCTCCTACCATGCTGATTACGTGCAGTGACCATGATAAATTGTACCTCAATGTACCCAGGGCTGGAGCTTGGTGACTAGAGGATTTTCACAGTAACTTCATTGCAGTGTTGTAAACCTACTTGTGACAATAACAAAATAAACATTAAACTAAACTTAAAACTGGAGAATTGCAGATGTCGATGGTTTAAATCTTATTGTAATAGGGGAGGTCAAGGTTGCCCCTATTATCCTTGTTATAGAGAGATAACACTGGCAGTGCCAACAGAAGTCCATTATCACTATGCCCTCTGTAGTAAGACACCAGAAATTTCCACAAATTGTGAAGATCCTGTAGTTGTCAAATAGAGGATTTTCACAGTAACTTCATTGCAGTGTTAATGCAAGCTTCCTTGTGATACTAATAAATATTTAAATAGAAGCAACTACTTTCAGTTGCGAGCTATAACACAATAGGTCAGTGTAAAGGAGCCTGTTATTGTTTTCAGCTGACTCTACCATTTCATTAAATGTACATCTTAGAAGAGAATAGGACCCTGATTGTCCTGCATATAAGCTTCAACCTATTTGCTATCTCTCTTTATTATAAAGCATTTCTTAATTACTTGGTTTTTTTCTCTCACTGCTCTGCTGATTTCCAGTTATATTCATCAATCTGCCCACCTCATCCTGCCTTTACTGATGTTTCCTTCAACTGCTTAAACTGTCATTTGCTTACCTCCTTTATTCCTCGCATTCTAGAATTTGGCAATTTCAAACATCAATGCTTGATTCCATTGACTATTTATGTCAGCGGCTGAGCTTTTGCACAACGTTATGTCATCTGGATGCGCATTAACTGTCAGCGTGAATGGTCCTCTGACACTGTTAACTCCTTTGTTCTCAATAAAAATTGACATAAGAGATTTAAACGCACCAAACTATCTGACAAGCATGATGGCATATATTCCCGTTATGTTAATCATAGATAACCATTCGCCCCATCAAGTCTGTACTGACTTGCTGACAGTGCATCTTATCCAGGCCCTCTCTTCTGCCCTATCCCTGTAATCCCCACACATGTACCATGGTTAATCCCATCTAACCTACATGTTTTAGGATTGTAAGGGGTAATTTAGCATAGCCAATCCACCTAACTTGCACATCTTTGTGGAGTGTGGGAAGAAACTAAGAGTGCTTCACGTACAAAGTCAGAATCTAAAGTGTCAGTAACTCTGACACTGCTCAAATCTTATTCATAGGTGAGATTCCCTGAATAGGCAAGCAATCACCACCTCAATCAGGGAGCTCATACACCAAAAGTGTGGGGGGTCGCAGGGGAGATCCCATCAGGTGCCTCCCAGGACTTCAGGGCACCCCAATGTATATTATATCCAAGTTCTTTTGAAGTGCAGTCACCATTGTCAATTAAATGCATGGTTAAAAATTACAAATAGCAATGTGATAATGCCCCAAAAATCGGTTTTAGTAATGCTGTTTGCAGGCTAAATATTGGCCAGAATGTTGCAGAGGACTCTTTTTTGATATAGTGATGAGGGATCTTTTACATTAACCTGACAATTCTTCATGGTTTTGATTTAACATCTCTTTTAAGAAATGGCAACCCCGACAGCATTACTCAACTTGAGTAGGAACAACAACCGAGGTTTTCTTCCCAAATTCCAGAATGGGGCTTGACTCCACAACCTCTGACTCAAGAGTATAGGAGAAATCTTCACTGAATCATTGATGACACATTTTGCTATTTTAGCTTCGCTTTATTTAGTTTCTAACTATTAGAATCTAACAGAATTGTGCTTAGTACTGCTGCCTCACAGCTCTAGGAACTGTGTCCATTCCTGACCTTAGGTGGCTATCTGTATGGAGTTTGCATGTCCTCCCCATGTCTGCTTGGGTTTCCTCCGGGTGCTCCGCTTTCCTCCCGCATTCTGAAAGATGTGCAGGTTAGATGCATTGGCCATGTTAAATGCTCCCTCAGTGTACCAGAACAGGTGCCAGGTTGTAGCGATGAGGGGATTTTCACAGTAACTTCATTGCAGTGTTAATGTGAGCGTACTTGTGACACCAATAAATAAGTTTTAAACAGTTTTGGTGGGATTGGTTGATCTTGCTGGTGGGAAGGACTGGAAAATCCCACCCTATGTACGGGAAAATTCTAGAAAGTACATATGTTGTTATGTAAAAATGAAGAAAAAGAAATTTCTAAATAAAATGTATCAAAGTTCTTCTTTTCTCTCTGTACTGCCACAGCTCATATACTGGCAGATGGACTTTTACAAAACCTGTCATTTGTTAATATTTTGTTACAGTTCTGGTTTTATTGTCTAAACATACTGTTAAATTTCTAATTATCAAAGCCCCTACTGAGGCACAGTCGCATAATGGCGTATGTTAAGTTGCAAATCATCACTCTCAAGACATTACCCAATATACTTTGATGTGCTTTTGTGAGGCAAATAAAAACCAAAATACATGGACACTGGGAATCAAATAGCAACAAGAAATCATGGAAATACTTGCTGGTTTTTGCAGCATCTGTGGGAAGAGTGAAATAGCTCCTTAGAGGCTGGCGTCCCTTCACCAGGTTCACTTCATTTACAAATTCTATTTCATTCATAGAATATTTCTGCTACAACATCAGAATCCACAGTGCCAGTTTTATATAAACCTGAGAGTCCCAGATTGCACAAGAAATTATGACCACAATTAGAAAGCTCATATTCCAAAAAATCAATCTCCAGTGCTTCATTGAAGAGAGGAAGAGAGTTAATGGGTGGAATCATCACACAATTTGTCAGAGTGTCAGTTTCAAACTGAAGACTGAGGCCAAAACATTATGATGGGGATTTTTTGGTCTTGGGACGAGCATGGTCGGAAAATCTCAATCATAAGTTTTCCTGAGATTTTTTAAGCAATAAAAAGAATTTTTCTTTTTTAACATTTATGATATTTCAGTTTCTACCCTGCTCCCTTGTATATCCCAATTTTTATTTCACTTTCTGTGAAAAGTTTAAAATATGAATTATAATGCATGCTTTTTACTTACTTTGCTTACTGTGCGAATCCTTCAAATTGATTAGCCTGTTTGATGGGCATCACAATAGCTGGATCACAAAGAATACTAAAAAAGGATTGAAAGTTATCTCAGAATAGGGAAAATTGGTCTTCCACAGCCGACTAAATCTTTGGTCTCATGACACCAGGTTATAGTTCAAACATTTATCTGAAATCATATACTGTTATACTTAACTGCTGGCACTTGCTTGTCAAGACTCATGATTATTTATAAAGACTTGTTATTCAGCCAGCCTACATTGGTCTGTACTTATCCTTTGACACTCTTGATTATCTGTTAGTGTCGGATTATCATCACTCGGCCTATGTATTCTGTGCCTGCACACATTACTCCACTTCACCTGATGAAGGAGCAGTGCTCCGAAAACTTGTGATTTCAAATAAACCAGTTGGATTACAGCTTGGTGTTGTGTGGCCTTTCATGTTGTCCCCCTCAATCCAACACCAGCATCTACTCATCATACTAAATCTTTGTGAGCAGTTTTCTTCAATGACATTGAGTTGCTAACTACAAAATGCAGGCAAGCATTTTGCTGGAAGATTGTTAATTATTACATTCTACTACAAAAATAATTATTCCAAATATAGTTTGGCTACAGTTCATTGCTTCACAATTTTGCTAATGTCCCTGATTCCTTCTATATTCCCATGATCGAAGCACAATTTGTCTCAAAGCTGGTTGATTCATTTTAATGCAAGGATCATTAATAATAATCCAAAACAACATAGATTGTCTTCCATTGTTTTGGATAATTATTTATGATATTTGCACTAAAATGATTTAAAATGTGTTCGATGTATGGTTTGTGTTAATTAACTTTACATTAAATGTGCTCATTAATATAATGGCAATTAGTTAAATAAATTATTCATTCTGCAATTATCTAATCTTTTGATTGTCAGCCGAGAACCTTGTGTGACAAACACTGTATAATGTCACCTTGTAGAATAATCTAAAAACAGCACTTCATCTTGCTGAGGGAAATCAGCAGTGCATTGTTAAAAAAAATTGCTGTACAATATCTTTGTAAAATCCTAAGAAATTTATTAAATGTTACATGAACAGCTTGCCCTCTCTGTCTCTCTCTCCTTTTTTTGTCTTTGTTTTCCTCTCTCTCTCTTATAAGGAAAGCCCCCCCGTGCAGCTTTCTAGACCGACAAATACAGCAAAGACTGTCTTTAACACAGGCACTGAAAAAAGACATCCCATTGAGGCGTGAATGATTTCATGACCCATATGCAAATACAAATATATAAATCTGAATGTTAAAAGGATTGTTTTATTCATTCAAGAAACGTGGGCATCACTGACTGGGCCAGCATTTATTATCCGTCTCTAAAGACATTTCAGAGTTAACCACATTGCTGTGATTCTGGAGTCGCATGTAGGCCAGACCAGATAATGACGGCAGATTTCCTTCCCTAAAGGAATAAGCAAAGAGTCACAAGATTTCTAATGGAAATAAAACGAATTTCCATCAATATCTGTCCTTGGCCGTAATACAATTGGATAAATAGTTGCATAAGCTTCCTGGAAATAAGATATGTAAATGGATTCTCGAGAAGGAAAAGCCATTTCAGATGGAAGAAAGCTTCCTGAGGTGGATCAATGCTGATTTTGACGTAACACTTCAATTAGCTCAAGGCAACTAAAGAACAGAATAAACTGTCACTTTCAGACATGTAAATCAGTTCCATCTGTCCATTTATCCAATTTGGGGCCAGTAATCAGTTCTGGGGAATTTGCTATTGTCAGCAATGATGACAATGCACTCTATCTATTTGACAGGAGCAGGGCTAATAACCATCCTCCCAATTACGAGTTGTATGCCATTTCAGTGTAACTAGTTAATGTATCATATCTGAATTATTGCTTAATAAACTACTTTAGAATCACTTATGACCTTTACCCCCATATGTCTGTACACGTGATTGGCTGATGAAGATAATTTACTATGGGCAAATATGGTAGAATATGTCCACCATGTTAGAGTGGATTTAAAGTGCAGTTGAAGAGAAATCCCCAACTGTGTCAAATCATAAGTTACTGCTGAAACAATTTCCTGCATCATTGCCTAACTAGCCTGTCTTTCAATTGTTCACTTGTTGGCTATGAGCAATCTTGATGTGCAAGAATACCCCCTTTATGAAGATGTTGTTAAATAACTGTGACTTCAGCAGGGACTGTGTCCTGACACTTTTCCTCCCTATGCCAGGTCTCAGCAAATTAACACATTGCCCTGCCTGTACTTTTTTAATGTGACTTGTGAAGAATTGTTTATAGTATGTCCAATACAGCTTGTACTATGAGTTGCAAAAACTACTGTCTATATCTTTCCCAGATTACTTCCAAAGAGTGCAATAGATGAACAGAAGAACATGCACTTTGTGTTCGTAACATGTAAGAAGGATAAGAATGTAGGTGTAATAAACTATATCCTTGTGACTAAAAGGATCAATGGATATGGAGCGAAAGCGGGAATGGGATACTGGAAGTGCATTATCACCACGATCATAGTGCATGGTAGTGCAGGCTCAAAGGACTGAATGGCCTATTCGTGCACATATTTGCTATGTTTCAATAGTCACACATGGCTTTTCTTCCTGATGTCAGTGAACCTTTTACCTTATTTACATCTAGGCAAAGTAGATCTGGTAGACTGGATTCAATTTCTCAACCAGTTCCCTCCACATTACTTGGAAGTTTACAGATAGGTAACAAACAGTATCACCTTGTACTTCATGCAGGAAACATCTCTAAATAATTGTTACTGAAGGCAGGGCACTACCGTCATCATGCATATGCTGCTGATATATCTGTTGATTTATTTGGTAGAATAGTTTCAGGACATTTCTCTTCCAGGACAAACAGCAGTCCCTTAAAGTAGCTGGCTGAACCTCTTTTGTACATGGACATCCATTTTTCAGGTTTGTCTTTCTTGTCTGATTATGTGCAGTGAATTGTGAATGCCGCATTGTTGAGTAAATTCAAGATTGTGATTCATAGTTATTTTTTGCCCACCAACGAACCAGGGGATAAAAGGAGCAGGCAGAGAAATGGAGAGGAAATGGAATATCAATCGTAATTCTATTGAACGATAGATAGGTTCAAGAGTCAATTAGTGTATTCCTGCTCCTAACTTTTATGTTTTTTATGCTTTTTGGTTTTCTTACACAAGAAGTCTTTCAAAAGTAAACTGGATGATTATCTAAGGAGGAAACAAATTGCAAGACTACAAAGAAAAAGTGAGGAAGTGGGATCATATGAGTAGCACTTCTCAAGAGCTTGAACATTCAATGATTCTCTGATTCTAGTCAGAAGTTAGATTATATTCAAGATCAGAAGTTAGATTAGAACCCATCTATTTGCTATTTTGGCATTAATGTGAGGATAAAGTGATTCTATTGACACACTAGGAAGTTTTTTTATCAATACAAACTTTGTTTAATGATGCTGTTTAACTATAACAAATGAATTAGCTTAACAGTTATCAATTGAACAGCACTTAAACATGACAAGATAAAATTATTAATTGCTAACTTATCCCTCAGATTTCCAATTCAAGCAGAATTTTCTTACAGATTTAAGACCCATTTTCAAATTCAGTTAGCAAATCTCAGATTTACGTTCTTGTACTTGTTAATGGTTTGAGAGCCTTTGAACATCTCTAGAAAGCAAGAGGGACAGAGAGAACCCTATTTCCCCTAGCAAGTCCCAAACAGCAGCCTCCAGAGAGAGAGAGTAACAGAGAGAGGAAGAGATATCCCTTGCTTCTTTTAGAACTCAGCAGTAACTGCTTGTTTTTCCTTGTAAGCTTTGCTGTTCCCCTTAAGCATATGACTCCATCAATCAACCTAATCAAAACTCTACTCTAAAACCCCAGGGAAAAATCAAATAAACAAAAATGTATTAACTCAGGTTAAAACCAACACATCCCTAGTTAAAATCAACCATTAACCTGCATTTGCAGCACGTGTGCTGATGGTGCCCGGAGAAATTAGGACCATATAACACTGAACTGAATTTTAGACAAACCCTTCACAAATAACATGATATGAATATATTTTTAAAGGCACAGGATCATCTCACTGGTCTTTTCATTGAAGGGGAGAGGCTGGCCTTGGTGAGCCAAGGAAACCTTGAAACCAGGGCACTTTATATTTAAAAAAAGTAGAAAAGCACTGATGAATAAGTTCAGTTCAATACTTATTTCACTTAAATACAGGTAGAGTGCCTGGAATTCAACCTTCTAACTACTAATGTCCAAAAACTGGATTTTTAAAAGCTGACTTACGTGAACTTTTTTTTTATTCACACATAAGACATGGACCTCGCTGGCTAGCCAGTATTTATTGCCCATCTTTAGTTGCTGTTGTAGCCAGGCCATTTCAGTGGGCAGTTGAGAGTCAACCATATTGCTGTGACTCTGGAGTCACATTTAGGCCAGACCGGATAAGTACAGCAGATTTCCTTCCCTAAATGACATTAGTGAACAAAATGGGTTTTTCTAACAATGATTTCATCGTCTTCAGTGGATTCTTATTTCCAGATATTTTTTATTGAATTCAAATTTTACCTGCTGCTGTGGTGGGATTCGAACCCATATCCTCAGAACATTAGCTGAGTTTCTGGATTAATCATCCACTAAACCACTAATACCACTAAACCATTGCGTCTCCAATATTATTTTTATTAGGTGAGTAAGATCACTTACTGGCCTGCTGAGCTTGATGCTGCCTTCGCATGACAATATGCTAACTAATTATCAGCTCTGTGGACATCTCTTTTCCCATGCTCCTAATGGTCCAACTGATCCTTAATCTGATTTGGCTCGAACTACCCAACCCAAACTACCTGACCTGAAAACCAGCGTGGACTCAGTCATGAGCTTGCCATGTCTGTTTCGAGAAGACCACACATCTGTAGAATACAAGTAGAAGGCTGTGTTTTACCAAAATATCTGAGATTTAAACAATTGCACTTAAGTTGATAAATGTAGGTATTTGTCTTTGTCATTTGGGTGGTAATCTAATGGAATGAAAAGCATTTTATAAAATCTATCTAATTTTCATTCCGTTGATTTCATTAAGTCAAAAGAAATTTTATGGGAGGGTGACTTGTGTGCCAAATAGTGAACTGCTCCTTATCCCGCAACACACTTTGTTCCACAACCAACTACGATATTTGGCTGCTTTATTTGCTGCTTTTATATTTATTTTGCCAGTTGCTGGCACTATGTCAGCTATTTTTTGCATAAGTAACCCTTTGTCTGCTTAAAATAACACATTTAAATAATTAAGCCTTTGAAAGGGTGAAAGAAAGATCATACTTGGATGACTACATCTCTATAAATCAGTCATGGGCAACATAGGCCGGTAAGTAGGCCACATAAGTAGGCCTCCTTTATCTCCATAAGATTGAAATTGGGCTTGTTCACTAACCATGGCTCCATGAATAAAGTTGAATACATTTAATACATGTCGAATATTTCATGACAAGTTTTAGAAGATGCTTAATCATGCATATATTAATAGAACTGTCATCATATTCAAGTGGTTAAGGCAAAATATATATTCATGTTTGATTGAGTGTGAGAGCCATGCCTCCAATGTTGTGTGAAATCAACATGCACCTCACTTCACGTGCCCTTGCTTTATGTGTGTATCATTTTAGCCATTATGATAGGAAAAAAATTACGCAGATGAGAATCAGTAAAATTTTGGAACCCTGCACATGAGCAATTTTCAACAAAATGTCTCATGGGCTGCACTCAATCCTTCTGTGACCCATGTGCACCCTCCTCTCCACAGCCCCCCGGCCCCATTGCTATAAATTGTGCTAGTTACCCTTTGAGGATTGTTTGCTCAGTGAACTTCACACCCCGAATCTTGGTGTAGTTCCAGTACTTCGCATTGTATCGGCTATGAGCCTAACATGGAAAATTAATTATTGCTGGCCTCAGGATAACAACCTGGCTTGAAATTAGATTTGTTTCTTTCTTTTCAAATAGCAGGAGACCAAGTCTTTCATTTCTAGTGCATGAGTAACGTTTCCCAAACACTTGGTAATTAAAATCTCCCAGTCATGTACACAGGAAAAATGAAACCCAGAAAGCCACAGTTTAGAAAACCAAATACAGATTTGTCAAGGTGTAAATATGAAACAGATATTATGATATATTAATATATGATGCATTTTCCTACAGGCATCACAGACGAATAATTTATACATCCCTGGTTAGTGTCAAAAAAATTACATTGCCATTATGTATTCCTGGTATTTGCATTTTAATAAATTGTAAATTACAAAAGTTTTAAAAATAGATTAGATACAGAATACAATAGTTAATAACTCTATTCCAACAAAAAAAAATGCTTCCCAAAGGTGAGTTGCTGATGCTATTTGAAGAAATTAGAACAAAGAACAAAGAACAAAGAGCAACACAGCACGGGAAACAGGCCCTTCGGCCCAACGAGCCCACGCCGCCGTCCTAACGCCTTAATGACATATCCTTGACTTTAGAACATAGAACGTAGAACATTACAGTGTAGTACAGGCCCTTCGACCCTCGATGTTGCGCCGGCCAGTGGACCCTCTAACCTAAACTATTCCAATATCATCCATATGCCTATCCACCGAACATTTGAATGCCCCTAAAGTAGGTGAGTCCACAACTGCTGCAGGCAGGGCATTCCACGCTCTCACCACCCTCTGTGTAAAGAACCTGCCTCTGACATCCATCCTATAACTACCACCTCTTAATTTAGGCTATGCCTATTGTTGAAGATTCCCATATAGGGACCAATATAGGGACAATTTGTTACCCAATCAGCCTAAGAGCAAATTTTTGGGATGTGGGAGGAAACTGGAGCACCCGGAGGAAACCCACGCAACCACGGGGAGAACGCGCAAACTCCCGCAGACACAGGCCCAAATCCATGTGTCAGCACAGCAACAGCAATAGTCTCTGAGCTGTCATGTTGCCCATCAGATGGTCCAGTTTAAGCATACACTGACGATGTGAAGCACTAGGCAACTCCTGAAGCAACCTCCAAGAGCAGCTCTTGCATGACATGCCGCATGCATGCCCCTTGTTGGTCAACAAGGTGGACCGAATTGCCTGCGGAAACAAATAAGACTTAATTAAACATGCTAAAAAAAAAATAAGACATTCCCGAGATGAAACTAAAAGATAGTCTACTACTATTTGGTCCTCCCGACATTCAAACAGTCCTGCTATATCCCTCTATCTGCAGACTGCTCATGTGGCTGTCCAAGAGACCCTTAAACAACCCTAGCGTGCCTGCTCCCACCACCTTACTCGGCAGTGCATTCCACACCCCCACTACCCTTTGTGTGAAAAACTGGCCTCTAATATTCGTCTTATACATAGCCCCCCTCACCCTGAGCCCGTGACCCCTGAAAATTGTCAAATTAATTTTCAAAAGATTTATTCACAGGACTGGAGAGCCAGGCAATAAGTTGCTTTATATCTCTTGGTGAGTCATTGACAGATAGCATTTGTTTGTTTCAGAGCAGAGAGATTAAAAGTAAAGTTAAGGTGCTAAGAGATTTCATGAGATTGGAGTTTGCCTCAAGAAAGAGAAATGTACATTGCAAGCCACTGAGGTAGCCTACCTGGGGTATCATGTTCAAGGATTGCACTCCATGGAAAACAAGGTCAGAGCCATAAAGGAGGCACAGACCCTCAAAAACACATGTGAGTTCAGGTAGTTTTTAGTAATGATGAATTACTACGAACTTTTCTTTTACTGAATTTATGGACATTATTGGCTCTGTTACAAATGCTGCTAAAGAGGCACCACCATTGGTTTCAGATTACAGGGCAGAAAGAAGCTTTTAACAGAGTAGAGCAATTGCTTTATTCTTTGAATGTTAATGTATTGTTCCTATATTTCGACTCATCTAAGAAATTGGTGTTAATGAAGAACAAAGAAAATTACAGCACAAGAACAGGTTCTTTGGCCCTCCGAGCCCACACTGACCATGTTGCCCGACTTAACTAAACTTAACTGCCCTACCCTTCTGGGGACCATATTCCTCTATTCCCATCCCATTCATGTGCTTGATAAGATGCCCCTTAAATCACTACCGTATCCACTACCATTACATCTTCTGGCAACGAGTTCCAAGCACCCACTATTCTCTGTGTAAAAAATCTGCCTAATACATCTCCTTTAAACCTTGCCCATGCACCCTAAACCTATACTTCCCAGTAATTGACTCTTCCATCTTGTGAAAAAGCTTCTGACTATCCACTCTTCCATGCCTCGCATAATCTTGTAGGCTTCTATCAGGTCTCCCCTCAGCTTCGATCACTCCAATGAGAACAAGTTTCTTCAATCTCTCCTCATAACTGATGCCCTCCATACCAGGCAACATTCTGGTAAATCTTTTCTGTACCCTCTCCAAAGCCTCTACATCCTTCTGGTAGTGAGGCAAGCAGAATTGAATATATTCCAAGTGTGGCTAAGTTCTATAAAGCTGCAACAGGACTTGTCAATTTTTAAACTCAGTGCCCAGGTCGATAAAGACAAGCATGCCGTATGTCTTCTTGACTACCTTCTCCACCTGCATTGCCATTTTCAGTGACCTGTGTACTGTACATCCAGATCCTTCTGCCTTAATACTCTTTAAGGGTTCTGCCATTTACTGTATATTTCCTATCTATATTAGACCTTCCAAAATGAATTACCTCACATTTATCTGGATTAAACTACATCTGCCATTTCTCCTCCAAAGCCCCCAGTTGATCTATATCCTGCTGTATCCTCTGATGGTCCTTATCGCTTTCCATAAACCCAGTGCCTCACAGCACAAGAGATCCAGATTTGATTCTTGGCTTGGGTCACCATGCGCAGTTGCACCTTCTCCTGTTTCTGCGTGGGTTTCCTCTCACAGTCCAAAAGACGTGCTGATTAGGTGCATTGGCCATGCTAATTTATCCCTCAGTGTACCTGAACAGACGTTGGAGTGTGGAGATGAGGGGATTTTCACAGTAACTTCAATGCAGTGTTAATGTAAGCCTACTTGTGACACCAATACATTCAGGCATAATTTGAAATACACAGAACAAATGTAGATGCACTAGGTCGCCTATCTTTGCAACAGAGTGTTTCACCTCCCCCCATACCGCAGGAAATTATCATGGCATTGTATTTCTGAGGCACATTGCCAGTCTTGGTAAAATAAACCACGTACTAGATTAGTTGAGGTCCACTATTGTCCAAACTGAGGCACAAGATACAAATGGGTTGGGCTAATGAGCCAGTCTCTGAAGAGATTAAACCATGCTTTATAGGAAAGGATGAGCTGAGTTGTCAAGGTGGCATCATACTTTGGGGAGCAGGAGCATCACAAAGATTTGCTCTGAGCTGAATTACACAGTGTCCATTTGGGTATTTCTAAGGTGAATTATGCTCACCAGAAGTTATGTCCTTTGACTCGGCATTAATAGCGACATTAAAAGCCTAATTAGGCACTATGAACGGTGCCATTAACCATGAAGGTTGCCTGCTGCAAGCCAATGGCCTGGCCGACAATAGGTATGAATCCATTTGTTTTACCTACACTTATTACTTGAAAATTCTAAATTGTAAAATAGTCTGGGATGTTTCCTTGCAACAATAGATATGTACCTATGCTTTTTATTTTATTTTGAGAAGAAGTCACCTGTACAGTAGTAAAACTGCAAGGTAAAATTGTACTATACTTCATTTTTATGTAACCATAAACATGAGTTAACTTAACTTGAGTTCTTTCTAATGAAAGAACACAAATTGGGACCATTCAAGGAAAGAATGTTCTTGCTCCTTGTCGAAGCACAATAAAGTGGATGGAAGTGTTTGAAGTGAAGTCTCCAACATCATGTGCTACAGTTGAGAAATTAAGCCAATGCTTCTTCACCCCTGGAATATCTTAAGTAATAGTATCTGATAATGGAACAGCCTTCATGAGTACTCAGTTTCAGAACTTCACTGCCTACAATGGTATCAAGCACATTAATGTTGTGCCTTACCACTTAGCATCCAACAGATTATCTGAACAAGCTGTGCAAACCTTTAATCTGGCCTAAAGCAGCAGTCAGAAGGGACACTGGAGAGTAGAATTTCATAATTTCTTCTGGGCTATAAGACCACTCCACATGCAACAACAGAAGTTCACTGAGTTGTTAATGAACCATCATCTCAGGATGAGACTGAGCTTCATTTTTCCAAATTTGCTGGGCAGGATAGAGGCTGGCCAGTCAGAAGAAAAATCTTCTCATATAACTCAAAATAGTCATTTTCAGTGGATGAAGCTGTGTATGTGAGGAATTTTGGAAGTGAGACAATTTAGATCCCTGAAGTCATTACATACAAAGTTAAACCCCTATCTTATCAAGTAGGCATAGAAGGAAGGATTGTTCAGAATCATGAAAACTGTTTTGAGAGAGCAGGAGTTGCGCCAGCTGCCACTATTGCCTTCGGAGTTATATTGCCATCTGCGAATGTTGTCAGCTATCCAAGCACTGAAGTACCTGGTTGTCCTGTGGTATGCACAACCGATTTTCATGGAAACAGAACTGAATTGCCTGTGTCTGATATGGTGGTTTTGGCTGACAACAATCCTGTAGGAGCATCGCAGAGGAGTTATGATGTTCCATAGAGTTCAGAAACATCCTGATAGACTTAATTTGATTAATTCATGTGTCATATAAGAATCGTAGAATCCCTCTCGTGCACGAGGAAGCCTTTTAGTCTATCGAGCTTGCACCAACAATCCTACCCAGGTCATATATGTATTTACCCAAAACTAAGGGACAATTTAGCATGGCCAATCAACCTAACTCACACATACTTGAAGTATGGGAGAAACATGAGCACTGGGAGGAAACCCATGCAGACACAGACAAAATGTACAAACTCCACACAGAGAGTCACCTGAGGCCAGAATTGAACCCAGGTCTTTGGCGCTATGAGACAGCAGTGCTAACCACTATGCCACAATATTAAATGTTTAATTAGCTTGGACTGTGTCATGTATATATTGACATGTGTATAAAAGGACTCAGAAGGGGAGGGTTGTGGTGATTGTCTCTTTAAGGTTCAAACTGCTATTTGTCATATTTAATGTTTGCATTTCTTCCTTTATCAAGACAGTTAAATGATTAACAGTAATTAAAGGTTGTCATTTAGTCATTCAAGCAATATCATAGGAAGGTCATTGGAAAAGATACAAAGTACATTCGCTTTGAGGATACCACAGAAAAGAAAGGATACAATAAAAGTGATAGAATTGGAAAATTTGTCCTGTATCCACAATAGCACAGAGAATAAAGGGGACAGGACAGAATTATGAACATATTTAAGAGAAAAAGCAATTGATGAGTTGATAACAGAGAGTCATAAATTATGATCAGTATTCAAAGCACAGGGGGACCAAATTAAAAGATTATTCTTCCATAAAAGGGTAGTAAGATACAGAATACATTACCACATGTGGCTACCAAAGTAAATCAAAACATTTAATGGAATAAAACAACTGGAGAGGAAGTATATTATGCGTGTGGGCACACAGGAATTTGGGATTGGGGAAGAAAGCACTGGTTAGGGAGTTAGCAATACACAAGTATGATGGATTGAATTGGTCACTCTACCAAAATTTCTATGGAATCATGATATGAGACCTGTTTGTTTATAATCATTTCTGAACCTTCTGAGTCAAATGTTGCGTATGTATCTTCATGTTATTCCTTAATTGAAATTTAGGTGGATTTTATTTATTATTAGTCAACGTTTGAATGAGTTGTGGGTGTGGATGCCAGCTGTTAGCAAACTCCACATATTGTGTGTGTGATAACTCAAGAGGCTTAATCATTATGAAGCCATTACTGCATTTTTATTGGAGAAAATGTGTTACTAACATTTGACCTGGAAATTTGATAATTTATCAGAAACAACTGGATAACTGCAAACAGAAGTAAAGACAAAAATGAAGCATCCGGTGACCACACTTTCCATTAAAAAATAGGGATGTCTAATACATGGTTGAGACCCCCGCCTTTGTAAAATTGATTTGAATCCCAGCTGCCTTTGAGAAAATGCACTCCATGTATGACCTAACCAGTTAATTTACAGGGAGTTTTCAAGCTGCCACTGAAAAGATATCTCTTGTAAAAAGAAAATTTACTTGAATGTGGAAAATGGGAGCTTCGGGAATCCTTTCTGCTCCACATAAAGAAAATGGGCTGCTGCCAGCCACCATTTTATGACCTGCTGAATGCCTCTCGACTGCTTTTGAATGCTTCATTCTCATCATACCTATCTGAGGGTCACAACGAGCAGTGGCCCAAAATTCAAGTACTATTTGTTGGCTTGAAAGCTTGGTTCTCCAATTTAATGTGTAGCTCACTGGCAAATGTAAACAAGGTCCAAGATCGAATATCACATCAGTCTTTGCGAGAAAAGTTCTGCATGCCAGTTTGTGCTAGCATAGGCAAATTTCGAGGGCTTTATGACCAGTATATCCGTGAAGCTATAACTATAATGAAGATTATAATCCCAATTATTGTTGATATCAGGTTTAACAATCTGGTAATGTGGGACGAATGCTTTGCACTTTCTAGGTCATCATTTCTAGAAGCAATGTCAACCTGAAAATATAAAGAAATAATTCAAAACATTAGTACAAAGGTATAGCATTTGTGTATTATTCCTAGGTTTCTTATCCCATGTTTTTTATTTAAAGTCACTGCATTAAAAATGACTTAACCAAATCTTTGGTTGAATCTTTGGAGAAATTTTTAGTTCCTGATGAATAGAATCATCTATCTGAAATAAGTTTAGGAAGTCTCAACCCAGCTCAACCCTGGCATAAATAATTCATTAATTATTCACTTTCTGGTGAGGTCAGAGAATTTGGTGGCAAGCCAAATCTCCATTCACTGTGGCAGAATGGTAACGTTCCAATCTATGTATTCCATTAACATCCCTAATTTTTATGGGCTTTAATTTCAATTTTAAAAAAGATGCTTTTGTTATGATCCCCAAAGAGGATCAATGACTTTTGAAAAAATTTGGCTTCTCAACTGACATACTTAAAGGAAGCTTAAGCATTCTTATATGACAGAATCAAGCCATTTGATTTGGCTCTGTCCATGTTGGTTCTAAGAAGGGGCAATTCTCTGCTGTCTCTGCACAACCATACCCACGCCGTTTTTTAAGATATTTAGAAAATGTGGAAAAATTAATGGCACATGAGGCCATTCTGTCCATTATATTTGTGCTGGCTGGAAACCAGCCCCCAACCAAATCTCATTTTCCAGCACTTGATGCACAGCCCTGGAGGGTATGGCATTTGAGAACCATATCCAGATGCCTTTTAAAGAAGTTGAGTGTTTCAGCTTCTGCCATTCTTTTAGGCAGTGCGTTCCAAAGTGCTAACCCTCTCTGATTGAAAATATTTTGCTCTGATCTGTCCCATCATCTTTTTACCAATTGCTTTAAATCCATGCCTCCTAATCACTGACCACTTCTGCTGAGACAAGTAGACCCTTTCTGTCCACTCCATCAGGTCTCTCACAATCTTGTATATTTCAATCAAATGGGCAGCACGCTGACACAGTGGTTAGCACCACTACCTCACAGTACCAGGGACACAGGTTCGATTCCCGGCTTGAGTTACTGTCTGTATGGAGTTTGCATGTTCTCCCTGTGTCTGTGTGGGTTTCCTCTGGATTCTCTGGTTTCCTCCAATATCCAAAGATGTGTGGGCTAGATGGATTGGCCATGCTAAATTGCCCCTTGGTGACAGGGAAACTAGCTAGGGTTAATGCATGGGGTTATGATGACAGGGCCTGGGTGGGACTGTGGTCAGTGCAAACTCGATGGACTGAATGGCCTTTTTCTGCACTGTGGGATTCTATGAAATCTCCCTTCATTCTCCTGTGCTTCAAGAAAAACAATCCCAACCTATCCAATCTTTCCTCATAGCTGCAATTTTCTAGTCCTACAACACCCTCTTAAATTTCTTCTGTACGATTAAATTTCTCTAGTGCAATAACATCCTTTCTGTATTGAGGTGAACAAACTCAAGTTCTAGCATAACTAGTGTTTTGTATGGATCCAGCAGAACATCCCGCTTTTCTATATCTCGGCTAATAAAAGAAAGTATAATTTCGTCAGCCTTCTTAATTACCTTATTGACCTACTACCTTCAAAGATCTGTAGACGTGCACTCCAGGATCCCTATCTTCTACAACTCTCAGCATTCTTTCATATGTTTTGTATTCCTTTGCCTCGTTTGACCTCCCCAAATACATTATCATGCACTCCACCGGACTGAATTTTATTTGCCATTTTTCTGCCCATCTAATCAGTCCATTGATATCTTTCTACAGCTTCCCTTCTCACTATCAATCACATGACCAATTTTTATGTTATCTGCAAATTTCTTGGTTACTACATTTAAGTCCAAATCATTAACATATACCATAAAAAGCAAGGGACCTAATATTGAACAATGTGAAAAGCCTTCCACTCACAAAGATACCTGTCAACTATTTGTTTCCTGTTACCGAGCCAATTTTTATCAACTTGCTGCATTCTATTAGATCTCACGGGCTCTTACTTTTTTATCAGTCTGCCGTGTAGGACCTTGTCGAAAGTCTTCCTAAAATCCATATAGCCCACATCAACTGTATTATCCTCATCAATCATCCTGATTACCTCCTCAGAAAATTCAATCATGATAGTCGGACAAAATCTTCCCATGTTGAATACCCTTGATTTCTCTGTGTCTTCCTAAATGATAGTTTGTTCTGTGTCTCAGAATTGATGCCTATAATTTGCCCACTACCGAAGTTAGGCCGATTGGCATGAAATTATTCAGTCTATCCTTTGCTCCATTTTTTTAAAAAAGATACCACATTATTACTCCCCCAATTTCTGGCATGGCATCTGCATCCAGTTAGGAGAAGGGAATGATGATCAGGCCATTCACTATTTCCTTCCTGTCCTCTTTTAACAGACTGGGGTGCACTTCATCATGTTCTGGTGATGTATCAATGATCAAAGATGCTAATCTCTTCAGTACTTCTCTTTTCCTCTGTTTATCAAATCCAATATTTGCTGACTGTCAGGATGGTGAGCACTTACAGTTCTACCCCAAAGACACCATGGCAAAGCAAGTTACTCTGTCCTTTGTTTTCAGGTGTTAAATCTGGCATGTCACGCTGACATGGGTCTCCTGTTCCCATGGTAATCAAATCACACAGATTTATCATTGGGCAGAAATGGTAGCTGGTGATAATACTCTATCTTACCTTGAATCACATAGACAGTCCAAAACATAACTGTCATTAGATCATAACAGTGTGATGAAGAGCTTACGAAAATGTTTTGACATTATGCCACACTTTCTACAGAATTATAATCTTTACAGGAACAAGTTGTTTCCTTCAGCCTACTGAGAGTCCCCAAAATGACTTTTGAGAAGCAACATCCATTCCAGATTCCTTTTTCTGGTTGTGCTAGGGTATATCTTCCTTAAGTTTCCACAGTTTTGGTGTGGACAGGAACACTTCAACTAACGTGTTGTAAGTTTTAAGGATTTTGAGGTACAAACCACTTTTAGTGGAAATATCTTAAGTTTTGAATTCCCAATTTCTGATAACAAGTTGTGTCTGATCTAACAATGTTAAAGTTTATTTGTTAGTGTCACAAGTAAGCTTACATTCACACTGCAATGAAGTTACTGTGAAAATATCCTAGTCGATAAACTCTGGCTCCTGCTCAGGTAAACTGAGAGAGAATTTAGCCAATTCACCTAACCTGAATACTTTTGGACTATAGGATAAAACCAGAGCACCTGGAGGAAACCCAAACAGATACATGAAGAATGTGCAGTCTCCACACAGATAGTGACCCAAGTTGGGAGGTGAACCCAGATCTCTGGCGCTGTGAGGCAGGAACGCCACTAAGCCACTAGCCTTTATGAATCAAGTATAATTTATTAAACAAGATTTTATACATACTTTACAAAAAATAGTAAAGGCAATATGGGGGATTCCTATCCCTCAAGGCTGTAGATTTCTTCAAATATTGCCAGCACAAGCATTGCCTTTCACCTCCTGTTTTCTGTATTGACATTATGTTGAATTGCGTCTCAACAAATTCATACCACAGAAACCATGGTAAAACTGTGCGAATTTGACTTTCCAGCTTTCATTCCATTCTCAAAGTTCCCCATCCCTTATTTGGAAATGGTACAAATTAACTTCTTGCATTGAACTAGCATGAGGACCATCTGATGATACCCATATCTGTAAATAATGTGGACTGAAGACAAATGTGGATCCCTTAAGGTACTCTAAAGGTACATTCCATTGTGAATGAATTCTTGAACTTATCTAGGTGTCTTTCTATGATATCTTTAATAATGGCTTCTAATGTTTTCTGTTCATCAGTAGGTTCTTGCTTTTTGTCTCCCTCCCTTTCTGGATAAAAGAGTTATACTTGCTATCTTCCACTCAAATGGAACTTTCCTCAAATCTATGGAATTTTGGAAATTTAAAACCAATGCATCAACCACCTCATTGGTCATTTCTTTCAAGACCTCGAGGTAAAGTTCATCTGCACCAGGGGATTTGTCAGCCCAAAGATGCAACAATTTGTTCAGTACCACTGCCCTGGTGATTGTAATTTTCTCCCTCCCTTCCATTTCCTGATTTACAGCTATATCTGGGATGTTACTTGTGTCCTCTATACTGAAGACAGATGCACAACACCAGTTCACTTCATCCACCATAGGCCAAAAGCACTTTCTGTAGGACTATACTCACTTTGTTAATTTTTTTAATTAAATATTTATGGAAGTTTTTTTTGCCTGTCTTTATATTAATAGCTTGCTTTCTCTCCCACTCTAATTTTTTTCTCCTTACCAATATTTTTGACATTCTTTGCTGTTCCTTATATTCTTTCCAATATATTATTTTTCTATAAGTTTAACACTGTCTTTAACATTGAGATTGTCTTTATATTATTGATTGGCTTTCTCTATTATCAGCTTTACTCTGGCAGCAGAAGTGATTTGCTGAAGGCTGCAGATGAAATCTTTTGTCCCACCGATGTTTATGGCATTTTGTAAGGCTTGCTCATCCCACTATCAGGGAACCTGTCACAGAAGGTCACCTTCAGCAGGACTTAAGATCCCACCAATAGAAAGGGCTGAAAAATCCTGATGGAAAATATTAAAAATCATAAAAGTTTAAAAATTATATAAGTTGCAATCTCAGTCACACAGGGCAAACTATGTGTAAATGACAGGTTTTGATCAAAGTGAGCTAAAGATCAAGGACTATCTAATTGAGTAATGTGCATCCTTAGTTGATACCTGTTCATTAAAACAAGGAACAATGGAAATGGAAGTTGAGATACCATTGGTCTGAAATATAGCTATCATTTCTTGAAGATATAACATGCAGAAGTTTTAATTAGACACCATACCCTTATGTGTGTATGATGTAAGCTTAACTGCGGTTGGATAGAGAGAACTCCCAAAGATCAATTGGTATATGCTAATTACTTGTGATCAAATCTGAGACTTTAATTGCCTTTGTATTTCTAAATTTTTCACTCTGGACATTCAAGGTCTTGTAGCTAGTTATAGTTTAATAAATTATCTTGAAACCACTCTGTTACTTTGTTTGGCTACTTGAAGGGAACAACACTTTTAAATACAACAAGAAAACTATTATAACAATTCCTAACATAGAGTTTCCCAGGTCTATCTCACTTTTACAATGATTTCTAGCACCTGTTCCAGCCAAAACGCAGCTCTCTTTAAGAAGTCATGGAGCTACAGAATTTTATAGTATGCAAACAGGCTCTTTGACCCATTATGAATGCTGACTTGAAGTAACGCAGACTGGCTTAAACTTATAGCTTCTATGATTTTGTATCCCTTGGTCTGGTGAGGAGTCACTCTACAACACCTTTAGCACTGGCTGAATGTTACAATCATTTAAATGAACAGGTAGCATAAAGTCTTCTGTGTTGCCTGCATCAATGGCAACGGATGGAAGTTGACCATATGTCACAATCTCCCCATCATTTTTCAAAGTTTTAATGAATGGGACTGAGGTCAAATTCAAATCATTATATCTTTTCTGGATTCACCAAGTTGGAGAAGCAGACTGTCAGAGACAGTAATCCATGCATTATTAAATATAATAGTGCACCATCATCTTCTCCCATACAGATTTATGAGAAGCAAGATAAATCCAACTTATTATAAATTGTGCTTGTACTGTAATTGCATGGTACAATAAACTAGAGATGCTCTCTATACAAAAGTTTCAGAAACTTTATCAATACTTATTTAAATTTTTGCCAAGTACTTGAACTGACCTTGCAGGAAAATATCAGTGCCACGAACCCAAGTGGACAAAAACAGCACAGCAGATTAAAAACTGACCAACCCATATAAGTTTCCACCCGTTCAACGTCAGATAGTTGTATGTTTGGCATCTTCAAGTAATTTTTGCAATATTTTGATCTGTCTTGTGCAGTTTCATGCAGCTTGGCCAGCCACACAATGTCAAATACAAGCTAATGGCTCTCCAGTCAGTCGTTTTAATGTTCGAACATCCACTGTTTCTCCAAAATGTAAATTATGTAAAACAAAACCTACAGAACAAAATTAGAATTTACTGTGTAATACATCTTTTTGTAACTTTTCATAACTTTTCGTAAATTATGCACTCAAACATTTTAAAGATGTTACTTTGAATGTTATGTTCCGCATGAGACGTGCCAACCATAATTTCGTTGTGATATTCACAGCAAATGTGATAATCTGGTTACTTTAATGAACCCACTTTAGATCAGGTCACTTTGGATCACAGCGCTAAGTCATTCCATTTCTTGACTGTTAGTATGGATGAAATAAAGGACATGAAAAGTCAAGGACCTTGAAAACGTTTGTGTGATGTTTTTTAATTCTTTACTTAACCTCGATCTGTCAATGTGGCATTTTATCATTTCATATGAGTGATGTGTCTTTTCTAAATTCAGGTTTGCTCATCACTGTCAAGGCCAGCATTTATTGGCCAATGCAACTTAGCTCTGCCAACCATCAGTTTTGATGTACCATGAAGGTCTTCATCAACAATGTCAATCCACTCACTTTCACCAAGTGAAATATGCAGTGCTCAGCAACATCATGAGGGATTTCAGGCAGATTACTTTTGTTTCCTTTGCTTTTTTGACAGTGCCAATGGGAAAATGGTCATTTCCAAAGTAGGTTATATTTTGAACATCATGACCGATTTGCTTGTAAGGGAAGAGTCTAGCAGGAGATGCAGGAAAATATGGAACACCCATGACTGGTCAGACTAATCGTCATACGAGGGCTAAAGTTTACTTTCAATGTGCCTGTAAGGTATGCTCATTTTATGATCTTATTGACTGGCAGAGCAGGGTTGAAGGACAGAATGGTCCATTCCTATTTCTTGTGTTATTATGTAACCATAATCTCCTGCCCTCCCACCACCCTCACTTTGGGGTATAGAAACAGGAATAACCCATCCGGCCTTTTGAGCCTGCTCTGCCATTCATTATGATATTGGTTGATCATAAAATTCAATAACCTGATTCCACCCCCCGCCATACTCCATATTCCTTGATCTCTTTAACCCCAAGAGCTGTATCCAGTCTTCTTAAAATCACTTAACATTTTAGCCTCAACTACTTTCTGTGACAGTGAATTCCACCAACTCGCCACTCTCTGGTGAAGAAATTTCTCCTCACCTCAGGCCTAAAAGGTTTACTCTGTATCCTCAAACTATGACCCCTGGTCCTGGACTCTCCCATCATAAGAATTCTCACAACACCAGGTTAACATCACCTGATGAAGGAGCAGAGCCCCGCAAGCTCGTGGTATTTGCTACCAAATAAACCTGTTGAAATTTAACTTGATGTTGTGAGACTTCTTACTGTGTTCATCCCAGTCCAATGCTGGCTTTGCCACATCATGACTCCCTCATCGTGCCATTGGGCACAAGTTAAACAATCAGAATTGTTGAACCAGTCAAGGATTTCTTGCCACAAAACACACTGAAAGCAGCAGTTTTATTTAACCCAGAGATTGCAGATATTTCACATGGGAAAACAGATTGGCTCCTTTTAACTGAGATTTTATGTGACACTAAGTTGAACGATCTATTTGAAGTGTCAAACACCCATGCTTATTAGCAACAAAAGGAAAGGGGCCTAATGCGTCATATCTAAGGTAGCACACCTGCAAAGCGTCTTCTGGTGAGCAGCCACATTGTGCCACCATTTTATTCTATATTCATCTCACCATTCAGCTCAGGACGGGCACTGGACCTGTAGCGCATGTGCAGGGCGGCAGGCTGGGCCTGATGCTTGAATTAGAGCACGCGCGCGATGAGGGAGGCATTCGAGCCAGAGCATGTGTGCAGTGTCCCTGATCCCTCCTGGAGCACGAGATAGCTCTGGACGCAGTGTTAATCATCTCAAGTGGTGTAAAATATTTGTACAACAATTCATCAGAGTAAAGTGCGGGGATCAATCTTCATTCGACTTGCATGCTATCTGCTTGCTTCCTGGCAGTTTAAAAAAAACAAAGCACACTGCTACAAGATTTTACTTTCTCTTCCTGCCACACTTTGTACAAGATTTTACTCTCTATACTTGCTATACTTTGCTATAAGATTTTACTTTCTCATCCTGCCACTTTGCTAAAAGTTTTACTCTGTATACTTGCAACACTTCTGTGTAAGAATGATTCTTAAATGTTGGCCTTTGCATTACAAAAAACATGACAAGTCATTTTGTTGTAACTTTTTTTTCCCCAGCACTTCTAACTTCCTGAAGTGCACTGGAATTTTTTCCAGAGTAGCTCATGTCAGAAAGGGTGAGGGAAAGTGGTGCTAAGGAAGGACGATTCACTTACATAATGCTCCTGTGATCTTAATGAGCCTTTGCAGAGGCTCTGGGCTGTAAGTGCTCCAGTTGCTTGCTGACCTTATTAGGTTTACATTATGTGCACAAGACACCAGCTTGAAGCTTTTATGCTCAACGATATGGGTGCCTGCCATAAAATTTCAGACAGCTCTGTTCTTTGATAAATCACCTATGGAGTGATTGGGCTAATAATTTGCCAAGAATTTAACTCAAATGGACAAATCCTTTGTATTAACATTTTTTCATCTTATGGAGATTTTCATGCATGTTAGGGTTTATTACATCCATGGTTTTTGGTGTAAACCAATGTCAATATGCTCCCAGTCCTGATTTATAGGGTATTGACAAGACAAAGGTTTTACAATCATAGAATCCCAACGGTACAGAAAAAGGTCAGTTGGCCCTTCGAGTCTGCACCAACCACAATCCCACCCACACCCTATTCCTTTGAACCTTACTTATTTACTCTGCTAGTTCGCCTGACACTCAGAGGCAATTTAACATAGCCATTTAACCTAACCTGCATATCTTGAGAGTGCGGGAGAAAACCAGAGCACCTGGAAGAAACTCACACAGACTCAGAGAGAATGTGCAAACTGCACACATACAGTGATCCGAAGCTGGGATTGAACCCAGCATTGTGAGGCAGCAGTGCTAACAAATGTGCGACAGTGCCATTTTGAGAATCACTGCTGAATATGTTGTGTTGCATTTTTTGGTTGGATTTTCCCATGGGTGTCAGGAACCTGTTTTTGATCCAAAGGTCTAATTATTGTTGCAATTAATGATTATTTTTCTCTTGAATAAAAATCTTGCTCCTCTTACTCTTCTTCAGGCTTTAGCTCTATCGAAGATACGGTTTGATAGATCTTGCAAGCCTCTTTCCAAGTGTTAATTGTTAAATGTGCAAGCTGAAACAAGAAATGCTGACAGAATATTGAAACATGGAGGTCTCAGTAGACTTGTTGGGATTATTTAACTTGGCATAGTCCAGGGTTCAAACTTAGGACCTGCTTTGTGTGTTTCAAGTATTCATTGGATGAACTTACTGAGAAATCAGAGTAGTTAGTTCTTTTCATATATAAAATGCCAATGGCGGCTTAGTGGGCTGCAGTAAGCATTTTTTTTACCTTTTAATGCATGTTTTCTTTTAGGATGAGTATTCATAATATTGGCATTGCATTCAATATGCTTCCTGGTCAATTGAAAGCCTCTTTGCTGATTGCCTCTGTTCTAAATTGCAATGATATATTTCCTACAAATTTCCATGAATCAGTGTTCCAAATAGCATTGCTTGGAAGTATAAATGTCATATTTAATATTACAATTCTAGTTTTTGTGTTTCAGGTAGAAGCTCCTGGCTTTCTAAAACTTTTTATGAAAGTACACCAATAACATTTCTGATGAGAGGCGATGGACTAGTGGTATTGTCATTTAGACTATTAATCCAGAAACTCAGCTAATGTTCTAGAGACTTGGGTTCAAATCCCACCATGGCAGATGGTGAAATTCAAATTCAATAAAAAAAACCTGGAATTAAGACTGACTGATGACCATGTTGATTGACAGAAAAACCTATCTGGTTCACTAAAAATCCTGTGGCAAATGGAATCTCTTGTCAATACTTGGTTTGATCTACATGCCTGTTGTGATCTTTGGTTGGGGGGTTTGGCAGTGGCACAGTGGTTATCACTGCTGCCTCACAGCGTCAGGGACCTCGATTCGATCCTTAGCTTTGGTCACTGTCTGTGTGGAGTTTGCATATTTTCCCTGTGTCTGTATGGGTTTCCTCCAGATACTCCAGTTTCCTCCCATAGTCCAAAAGACATGCTGCTTAGGTGTGTTGGTCGTGCTAAATTGTCCCTCAGTGTACCCGAATAGGCACCAGAGTGTGTGACTAGGGGATTTTGACGGTAACTTCATTGCAGTATTAATGTAAGCCTATTTATAAGTTTACTTTACACTAATAAATAAACTTTAACTTATCTGATTCCAGGGCACAGCAATGTGGTTAACTCCCAACTACCCTCTGAACAAGGGCAACTAGGAATTGTCAATAGATGGTGGCCAGCCAGGATGCTCATTCCCACGAATGAATAAAAAAAAATCAAACTTTATTCATTTGTGTTGTATTTTTGTTCCATAAAATCTTTAAAAATTGCAGTTTGGAGGAAGAAAATTAGTTCTTTCCTGCTGCTATTGACCTCCTGATAAGCTAGCAGCTACCTACAAAGAGAATTTGAGCAACTGCTCATGTGATGGGTGGGAGACCATTTACAGAAGTAATGAGTTTTAGGTGTGGCTGGTCAAACCAATTCTCAAAACGGTCACTTCAACAGCTGCATTAAAGGCACGGACTAGGTTGAACACAGCTCTGCCTCCGCACCCAAATATCACACCCACAGACGTTGAAAATGAGCTGGCACATAACAGAATATAAAGATATAAGAACGACAGAAAACAAAATATGTTTCAGCATGCAAAGCACTGATAAAGAAATTGTCTGCCTTCAATCCTGTCCAGGGCTTCTTGAATTCTTCTTTATTAAAATTGAGCTTGACAACTCTTAAGAAATAAGAAGACACAAAGTACAGTACTGTTAAATGAATTTGTCAGGTATCTTCTCTTGCTGCCTGTTCTGCAGAGCCCCATTAATATTCTTACACACTGAAGAATAGCTTTTACGTGACAAGTGCTAAAATTCTTGAATTCAAGGCTGCCATCCAGTTGCAGGGTGACATCTAGTGATTCTGACCTGTATGGCTGAGTACGAGGAACAAGCATAACTGGTTGTCACATGTTACCATTCTCCCATATAGTCAATTGCAATAGATTTTCCCAATTCAGAATAATGTAATGACAACATGACCTTTTCACTTCACATTTCTGCCAGCCTTTTTGTTGGTTGGAGGGGAAATTGTCCAATTAGAACTGAATAATTACGTTGTTTTGCATAAATCAAGATGAGAAATGAAAGACTTCACATGAATGAAAAATGCAAGAAGCAGACAAAATCAGGTTAATTAACACATGGTCAGATTCTGCCACAGTTTAAACCATTCACTTGGACAGATGACATTTAATCAAACAGAGTTAGCATGGATTTGTGAAGTGTAAGCTGTTTCTAACTAACCTAGTTGAATTGATGAGGTTACTATGGTGGTTACTAAACTTCATTGCAGTGTTAATGTAAGCTTTACTTGTGACTAATAACTTTAAGAGATAGCGATGTTATTCTTTTCTTCATTTTTCTGCCCAAAGGTATGATTGATCCTCAGCGCAATTATCTCCGTCACAAGTAAGTCCTGAATCCACCAGAACAGGAATCAAACACATGCACATGTAAATTTGGAGCAGGAGAGGACCACTTGACAGCTTGAGCCTCCTCCAAAATTCAATAAAAATCATGGCTGACCTGATTAAATTTCACCCCCCATCTTGTCTACCCCAGTAACCTTTCAGTTCCTTGCTTATCAAGAATATTATCTAGCTTTACCTTAGAGATATTAAAGCTCTGCTTCCATTGCTTTTTGAAGAGAGTTCCAAAGACTCTCAATCCTCTTAAAGAAAATGTTTCTCCTCATCTCCATCTTGGATAAGCGACCTCTAATTCTAGGTTCTCTCACAAGAGGAAACATCCTCTCCCCGTGATATTGGCACCAATCTGATCCATGCAAGCTACCCAGTCACCTGAGACAACCAAAGCCTCTCTCCCCTGCAACCCCACAAAGAGTCTGGCTTGATGTGGCAACATACACTTTTACATGCATGTTTTTTGCCTGGAGTTAATGGGCAGTGATTGTAGAGACTGAAATTTCTTTACATCGCCTGGCAAACCAGGAATCCCACTTTTACTGCCTGTCATTGGAAAGATTTATAAGCTGACAGTTAACCTGTTTGGCCATGTTATGAATACCCCTTCATTGGATATCGAAACTTGGTGCTTCTGGCTCAGAGGGAGGGGTACTCATTCTGGCACAAGGACTTTCCAAGGAATTAGATAAAACAAGTTGACAAATTTCCACGCAAGCAATTGAGCAAAAATGAAAGCACGGTCAAATGGAACCAACCTATTTGCATAGATGAGGAGTTAGTTTGGAGACTATGGTTATGCGTTCCAGTTCTCAGGATGAGACTGGTGAGATCACGTAAGGATCCGTACTAGAGCCTCAGCTTTGCATTAAGCTTATCAATGCCTTAGGTAAGGAATAAAGAGCCATGTATTCAGATTTGCTGTTGACAATAATTTAGGTAGCACAGTAAGTATTGTTCAGTTGAGCATCAAATTGCAAAGGATCATTGATAAATTAAGTGGGCAGAACTGTAACAGGTGGTGTGCAGTCATCCACTTTAAGAACCTTCTAAATGGTGAAAAACTAGGAACACTGGAAGAGCAGAGAGATTTAGAGGTCCACAGCTGCATATAAGTTCAGCAATAATTGAAAAGACAAATAGAGTTTTAGCCTTAATCCACAAGGGGCTGGAATACAGACAGATGGAAGCGATGCCACAGTTATACACAGCCGTGGTTAGACCTCACAGGAAGAGCTGCATGCCTCGAGTATAGAGGATTAGGGAGTGATCAAATTGAGGTGCCTCAGATGTTTAAAGAAATTGTTTGAGCGAATAGAAATAAACTATTTCCTCTGGCGAGGAACCAAGAACAAGAAAGCAATACTTTAAAATTAGGGCTAAAACATTCAGTGGTGATGTAAGGAAGCATTTCTTCACACACAGGTTGTAGAAATCAAGAACCTTCTCCCCACAAAACCACTGAGCCTAAGTTAGTGAAAATGTTAAAACTGAGGATTGATATGTTCTATTAAGTAAGAATATTAATCAATCTGGAGCCAAGGTGGATAAGTGGAGTTAAGAGGCAGATCGACCATGATTTATGATAGAACAAACTCTTGGGCGAAATCTTACTGGCTGATTGGCATGACTAGTTGGTAAGATTGCACGTGAGGCCAGAAATCGCATTCATTCCAGTTTGGCATCAAAACGAAGTTCCCAGCCTTATTTTGCTGATGAAGCTGGCTTTGCCTCCAGAAAGAGTGCAAAGCCAATTTGCGTATTAATATCGCCATTTGAACAATATTACCATGTCCTGCACAGCATCTCCTGCTTCACAGCTGTTTTTCCTCCTCACCAGCGGAGGTACAGTGGTTAGCACTGCTGTTTCTCATGCTAGGGATCTGGATTTGATTCCCGGCTTGGGTCACTGTCTGTGTGGAGTTTGTACGTTCTCCCCGTGTCTGTGTGGGTTTCCTCCAAGCGTTTTGGTTTCCTCCTACAGTCTGAAACATATGGTGATTAGGCACACTGGCCATGCTAAATTCTTCAGTTTCTCATCAAGCTTGGGTTGTCTATGCACACTTTGCCAATCCTCCACCTTCCACTGGTGCGAATCTCCTTGAGAATGGGAAGATCAGAACAGAGTTGAGGAGGTTAGAACAGAGTTGAGGAGGAACTTCTTCACTCAAAGGGTGGTGAATTTCTGGAATTTTCTGTCTATTGAAATTGTGGAGGCTACATCGTTGAATATATTGAAGTCATAGGTAGATAGATTTCTGATAGACAAGAGAATTAAGGGTTATGGGAAGCAGGCAGGAAAGTGGAACTGATCCACTCCAGATCAGCCATGAATTTGTTGAATGGTGGGGCAGGCTCGAAGTGCTAGATGGCCTATTCTTGATCCTATTTCTTATGTTCTTATGATTGCTGTGCCAAACCCGCCCAAATAACAGATGTGAAATAAACCTATATAATACTTAGGGTGGAACTTTCCGGCTGTTCACAAAAAGATTTTTTGATCCCACTGTAGTAAACAGAGGTTTGGCTGAGCATCAAATTCTAAGTCCTCATTGGCAGTGGAGAGGTCCTTAGAATTTTTGGGGGAAAATTCCTCTCAAAGAGTGGGATTGCACCAACTGAAGCATTTAAGGTGTTAACTTGCTTTACATATTTCAGCTAAAAATAATTATTTGAATTAGCATCTTGTTAACTCTATCAAACAAAATCACCTACACTACCATCCAGCAGATTAATGGATCACCCTCAGTTTAATGTGAGTGCTGTATGCTTTGAGCGCAAGCATCTTAATAATAACCTTATCCAGAATCTTCAGCAGAGGGGTTTTGTAGCAATGACTTAATATTGATGTGACATCGCACTAACAGGCTTTTCTTGTATTTATCACCCTGAAGTACAAAATCTCTACCAAAATATAGTTCAATCTATGACAAGACTTGTTCGCACGCAGTCAGCTAGCCAGCTACAGAACTTTGTAACAAGACCTCATCGTGCCAAATTGTAGTCATGTCTGCTTATGTTTCCTCCCACTGCTCCGCTTTCCTCCCACAGTCCAGAGCGCCCTGAAGAAACTCACGCAGACACGGGGAGCACGTGCAAACTCCGCACAGTCATCTAAGGCTAGGAATTGAACTTTGGTCTATGGCACTGTGAGGCAGCAGTGCTAACCACCTGATGACTTACATGACTCACCTGATGAAGGGGAAGCTCTCCAAAAGCTCGTGTAACCAAATAAACCTGTTGGACTTTAACCTGGCGTTGTGAAATCTTTTACTGTGCCCACCACAGTGCAATGCTGGCATCTCCACATCATGACTAAGAGTTTAACAGGAGAAACCTCAAGACTGAAAATAGTAGATAGCTATATTCATACAATAAACCAGTTAGTGATCAAACATAACTGTTTGTTAAGTAGTCGCGACCAACATACAAGAAGTAAAAAGGGAAGAGATCAGAGAGGAAATTTCAGTGTGTGAGAGACTTAGTTACTGATGGTATATCCATCGCTGAAAGATGAAAAGAAAGTCAAATTCTGAGGAATAAACTGTTTGGGATGGGTGGTAAGTCTGGAAGATTGTAGGGACATAAAAAAAGGCCAAAGATTTTAAATTTTAATACTTTAGTTGATTGGGTGTCACTGTAAGTTAGCAAGGCTGCAAGTGATTGTCAAACTGCATTTGATATGGGATAGGATTTGCATAACAAACCTTTGGATGAGTTGTGCTTTATATAGTGTGAATGACGGAAAGTCGACAAGGAAATGACAGCACTCAAATCATGAGTTGATAAATGTATGAATGAGAAGTTCAACAATGGAGGAAAATGTTTTGGAGCTGGAAGCAGGTGGTTTTGATGATCAGGAGGATCTGGGGATGGAAATGTGCCTCAGTTGTACAACTTGCACACTTGAGTCAGAATGCTGCAGGATCAAGCCCCTGAAGCCCTACTTTAGAATGTGAGCATGTAATCTAGATTGACACATTACTACATCCCTTTGGGTTAGGTATTAAATTGAGTCTCTTGTCTCCCGCTGAGGTGAAGCTAAAAGATCCTGTCACACTGATCGCAAAGCAGAAGGGAAACTGCAGATTTCTTGGCCTATAATGTCAACAATACAAATTTACGGTCATTTACTTTGCTTTAATTTGTGGGAATCTGGCTATGCATAAATTAATTCTATGTTTACTAACAAAACAACACTTCAAAAGTAACTTGTGGCTCCAAAGCACTTTGCAGTGCCAGCGAAGAGGACAGGTATTACATAAATGTGCTCTTCTTCTTTTTGTGACATGGATGTTGCATGAATTAAACTTCAAAGTAAAACAATTTCTGAAATCAGTCACTTTTCTTTCTCTTTCTGAGAATGGGTTCCCCAGCCAGTTTAACTCTTGGCTGGGTCGCTATTAGAGTAGAATATATTGGACAAGGCTATAGAAGTATTTATGTTCAGGACTACTTTGTGCAGTCTGCAGAGGGAATTGTTTCAAGGTTTATCTAATTGGTAGCAAAATATTCAGTGAAAGATGGGCAGAAGCTCTGCTTACTCCAAATAAATGGGATTTCCGGCATGCTTCTGCTGAATTTGTGTGACTAATTGGAGAGCCCTAAGGAATGGATCTGCATGGGGATTAGCACCGCTGTCTCACAGCATGGGAGAACATGGTTGGATCACTGTCTATATGGAGTTTGTATATTCTCCCTGTGTTGGTATGGGTTTCCTCCAGGTCTCCAGTTTCTTCCCACAGTTTAAAGATGTGCGAATTAGCTGCATTGGCCATGCTAAATTGCCCCTTAGTGTCAGGGGAACTAGCCAAGGTAAATGCATGGGCTATGAGGTTAGGGACTAGGTGGGATTGTGTTCAGTGCATACTCGAGGGCTAAAGGGCCTCCTTTAGCACAGTTGATTCTGTGAATTCCTAGCTTTGGCACAGATGAGGTTTTAAGCCAAATAACTCTGTATCTTGCTGGAGACCTGGTGCACAGCCCTTCCTTGAACTCCCTTGTTTCATTTCTTCAGCCCAAAGACTGTCAATTGTGTTCTCCATCATGGAAATATTTGCCAGAGTATGAGAAATGAAATTCATAGATTGAGATGAATGTATTCCACTTGTATATGTATGTTCTTTCTTTTTCAATACACCTGAAGTATTGGGACAGTTTTAGAACTCTAGAACATATTAAAAGTTGCTACTGGAGAAACAGCAACTCACCTTTGGACTAAACACTTACAATTTTCAAAACTCATTGATTTTCAAAATCTTCAGGCCATAACCACAACTCCTATTTATTTTTCAGACAGCATGGATGGCATGTTTCCACAGTGATTATCACTGCTGCTTCACCGTGCGCGGGGCCAGGGTTCGGTTCCCAGCTTGGATCACTGTCTGTGTGGTGTTTTCATGTTCCTCCCACAGTCTAAAGATATGCAGGTTTGGTGGATTGGCCATGCTAAATTCATCCTAGTGTCAGGGGCACTGAATCATAGAAGAAATCATAAAAACCCTACAGTGCAGAAAGAGGCTATTCGGCCTATCGAGTCTGAGTTGACTACAATCCCACCCAGGGCCTAACCCTGTATCCCTACATATTTATCCACTAATCCCTCTAAGCTATGCATCTTGGGACACTAAGGGGTAATTTAGCATAGCCAATCAACCTAACCCATACATCTTTGGACTGGCTTGGGTAAATGCAAGAGTTATGGGTATGGGGCCTGGGTGGGATTGTGGTTTTGCAGGCTCAATGGGCTGAATGGCACTAAGATTTTATGCTTTGCAGCAAGTGGTTGCACAATTGCCATTTACAATTTCAGTTGATTCCTCTTGTTTCCTTCCTTACATTATTACTTTTTGCCTCACACCATCATCCCTTTTGTCACTTAATCACTTTTACCCTCCACCCTTCCCATTGTTTTTTCCTCCCTTCCCCTTCAACTTTTGCAGACTTATTTGCTTAAAATGTATTAAATAGCTAACTGCATTCACTTCTGATGAAATGGCATTGATTTGAAATGCTAACCCTGTTTCAATCTCTGCAGATGCTGGCTGGAACGTGCTGAGTTTTTGCAGCATTTTCTGTTTAAATTTCATGTTTTGTTCTTGTACTTTAGCCAGCTCACCTCTTAAATTATATTCAGAATATAACTTTAAGGATGAACATTGAGCTCATGATTTCCAATGATAGATTATTTGTACAGATTGTTTGTATACATTATGATGGGCCATTTTGCTAATCCCTATGTATTAGAAACATAGAAAAACTACAGCACGATACAGGCCCTTCGGCCCACAAATTTGTGCCGAACATGTCCCTACCTTACAGATTACTGGGCTTATCTATAACCCTCTATGTTACCAAGTTCCATGTACTTATCTAAAAGTTTCTTAAAGGAATCTACCTTCACTACCATTGCCAGCAGCCCATTCCATGCACCCACCACTCTTTGAGTGAAAAACTTACCCCGACATCTCCTCTGTATCTACTCCCCAGCACCTTAAACCTGTGTCCTCTTGTGGCAACCATTCCAGCTTGGGGAAAAAGCCTATGACTTCTCACTCAATCAATACTTTTCAAATCTTATACACTTCCATCAGATCACTCCTCATCCTTCATCTCTCAAGGAGAAAAGGCCAAGCTTCCTTAACCTATCCTCATAAGGCATGCTCCCCAATCCAAGCAACATCCTTGTAAATCTCCTCTGTACCCTTTCTATGGCTTTCACATCCTTCCTATAATGAGGCGACCAGAACCGAGCACAATACTCCAAGTGGGGTCTGACCAGGGTCCTGTGTAGCTGCAACATTATCTCTGGACTCCTGAACTCAATTCCTTGATTGATGAAGGCCAGTACACTCTATACCTTCTTAACCACAGCTTCAACCTGCACAGCTGCTTTGAGCATCCTATGAACTCGGACCCCAAGATCCTTCTGATCTTCCACACTGCCAAGAGTCCCGCCACCCTATTTGACCTACCAAAATGAACTACTTCACATTTATCTGGGTTGAACTCCATCAGCCACTTCTCTGCCCAGTCTTGCATCCTATCAATGTATCGCTGCAACTTCTGACATTCCTCCAACAATCCACAACACCTCCAATCTTTGTGTCTTCAGCAAATTTATCAACCCATCTCTCCACTTCTTCATCTAAGTCATTTATAAAAATCATAAAGAGTAAGGGTGCCAGAACAGGTCCTTGGGGCACTCCACTGGTGACCGACCTCCATACAAAATATGACCCTCTATAACAACCCTTTGCCTTCTGTGAGCAAGCCAGTTCTGGATCCACAAAGCCATGTCCCCTTAGATCCCATGCCCCCTCACTTTTTCAATAAGCCTTGTATGGGGCACCTTATCAAATGCCTTGCTGAAGTCCATATATACTACATCTACTGCTTTTCCTTCATCAATGTGTTTAGTCATATCTTCAAAAAATTCAATCAGGCTCGTAAAGCATGATCTGCCTTTGACAAAGCCATGCTGACTATTCTTAATCATATTATACCTCTCCAAATGCCTGCCTCCCATCAACTTACCAACCTCTGAGGTTAGACTCACAGGTCTATAATTTCCCGGGCTCTCTCTACTCCCTTTCTGGAATAAAGGAACAACATCCTCAATTCTCCAATCTTCCAGACCCTCCCCCATCTCCATTGATGATGCAAAGATCATTGCCAGGGGCTTAGCAATCTCCTCCCTCGCTTCCCATAGTAACCTATGGGTACATCCCATTCAGTCCTGGTGACTTATCTAACTTGATGCTTTTGAAAAGCATCAACACATCCTCTTTCTTAACATCTACATGTTCAAACTTTTCAGTCTGCTGCAAGTCTGTACTACAACCACCAAGATCCTTTTCCATAGTGAATGCTAAAGTAAAGTATTCATTAAGTACCTCTGCCATTTCTTCTGGTTCCGTACAAACTTTCCCACTGTCACACTTGCTAGGTCCTATTCTTCCATGTCTTATCCTCTTGCTCTTCACATTCTTGCAGAATGTCTTGGGGTTTTCCTTAATCCTGCCTCCAAGGCTTCTCATGACTCCTTCTGGTTCCCCTAATTTCCTTCTTAAGATCCTTTCTATTAGCCGTATACTCTTCTAGATCTTTAACACTACCTAGCTCTCTGAATTTTTTCTAAGTTTTTCTTTTCTTCTTGACTACATTTATTACAGCCTTTGTACACCACAGTTCCTTAACCTACCATAACTTCCCTGTCTTATTGGAATGTTGCTTTGCAGAACTCCAGACAAATATTCCCTGAAAATTTGCCATATTTCTTCCATACATTTTCCTGAAAAGCCTCTTTTCAATTTAACCCTCCAATTTCCTACCTGACAGCCTCATAATTTCTCTTACTCCAATTATACACTTTTCTAACTTGTCTGACCCTATCTCTCTCCAATGCTATTGTAAAGGAGATAGTCTTTTCTATCCCCACATTTGCAATATACTGTCAGCAGCAACACAACAATAAGTCAAAGAAAGCGAGACATTAAATTTTGGGTGGGATTTTCCAACCACACTCATCCCAAGACTGGAAAGTCCCACCAGTAGTCAATGGACATTTGCATGGACTACCATTGCCCGTGGCGGGTGGGACTGGAAAATTGCACCCTCTTGAGTTTTGCAAGCATGAGTTGGTTTTGTATGGTCATTACTCTGGCACTGAAATTCACATACCATGATACACACTTATGAGATCACCAGGATATCTTTTTGGCTTCTGGCCTCCAGGACATTTTTTTGGCTTGATGGTAATTAGATGAAAATAATGCTCTTGTTATCTGTTGCTCAGTTAGAGGTAGATTGGACACTCTTCTGGTCTGAAAGTGGCAGTCTTTCAGCCCATTCGTGATTATCTGTGATACACAGCGAGCAGTAATCTCCAATAAGCAGATGTGCCCTATTTCAATGTCAAACTTACACAGTGAGCAAATGGCTTGGGTCCATTTTACAAGATTACCAATAAAGCCAGTCTTGTAAGTGTGTGGAGCTGTAGGAATGACAAAGCATAAATTGACCAGTAATGGCAGACATGCAGTAGACAGTGGTAGAGAGCCCATTATTCTAATGCCACATGTAATTGTTCAACAAATGTTCTCCAGTTGCAGAATCTCAAGTGTGCTAAGAATTACAATAGTAACAAGTTTGAGATTATCAGCCATGCTTACAAGGTAAGTTAATTTACATTTGTTAGAGACTACATATATTCATATGGGACCTCCCCTTGGCAGATAAAAAGCATATGCCCAAACATTGCACTTTGTTGAATAAACAAAAACATGGAAGCAATAATCCCTTGGTGCATTCATCCAGATCACATCTCAACCAGTTAGAGCTGACTTGCCAACCAATTTGGTCAGCATTAATTTCTCACGCAGTATACTTTGTCATTCCCTTTGAAATTTGGTATTCTTGCATCTGTCCTAGTGAGTTCAAGAAGAAAAGCTTTCACAGCATGACTATCAGCCCTTTTGCTCTGTAACCTGTCAACATGCTTGTCTGACAATCCAGTACTAGATAAGCAGAAATTTTCTTCAGCTATATAGTGGGGTAAGATGGAAACCCATGTCTTTAGTCTCTGGTACAAAATGTGCTCACACATTACTAATTCCATCCTTCTCCCGTGCAACTGAATGAGGCTGAACCAGGCTGTTTATAAACTTGATATCTTATTATGACCCTGAAAATGCCATCTGACTCCATATTCATATCTTCAGTAAACTATCTCTTAACACATTATCTGACTCTGCATCTTTCTTAGTTAACCTGTAGACAAATTTCTCATCCATGTCTTTGCTCAAAATACAATTCATACTGGGATAAACACATTTTTGTTGAACTTGCTGTGGAGAAGGAAGATCACGTGGCTTGGTTATACCATCACACTCCTGACCCATTTCCTACATTTTTCATTTTATAAACTTGAAGTTATTCAAATTTCAGCTGTTCATGTCCTAACTCATATCAATTCCCTTTCGTGCCATCTTCACTCTACTTCCTGACCTACATTAAGTCCCTGCTAGGCAATGCAATGACTTTACAATTCTCATCTATTCTTTTTTCAAGTCACTCCATGGCTTTGTCTTTCCTATTTCTGTAATGTCCCCTAGCTCCAGAACCTTCCAATATATGTTACCTCTAATTCTGGCCTCTTGAGCAACTCTAATTTTAATTGGACCTTAAGGTCAGGAATTCCATCTTTAAATCTCTTCATTCCTTTACTGCTATCCTCCTTATAGGGTTACTAAGAATTACTCTTTAACTATGTTTTTAGTTATCCACCCATATATCTTCTCATATATATCAGTTTTTGTAAGTATCGCATGGTGGGGTGTAGGGGGATTCAGTTCAAACAGTACTTTTCTCCTCTTATAAAATATAACTTGAACATATTTTGAATTTGTTTCTTTCAGGAAATAAGTAATGTACTATTTTTTAAACCTCACAGTATATGTGAATTGGGAGTAACTCGGAAGGTTAGTTTAGTTTGTACATTCAAAAAACTTTTGAAAGGGAATCTTTGCACTATCCCTCTCTTCATTCACATACTAAAAGGAGAGATAGCAGAAAGGAGGTTTGCACAGAGAAAAGGAATATTGGTTTACATAAGTTCCAGAGTCCCAACATCAGAGCTTAATGAGATAATCTTTTATGTATACAGACTTTCCACGGTCAGCTGGTGTCAGGAAAACAAAGTTTAAATGACCTATATTTGTATTGTTAAATATTAGAAATAAGGTATAAATTTAAGATTTAATTTTGTGTTTTTGTGTAAGAAAGGGCAAAACACCAGTTCGATTCATAATAAACAAAGGTGCTTTCATATATGGGAATGTTTGCTTTCTGTTCAAATTATATTCTTATTGTGTTTAGAGAGGTTTATGATGTGCAAGAAGTAAACACATATGGAGGAACACTGAGAGGATGCTTAGCAACCAGGGTACCTTTGGGAAAGAGACCTTTCTGAGCTTAGTTTTAACTGAAAGTCAGAGTAAAAGGAGTTTTGAGGGGAGAGATGGGTCATCTCTCACAGTTTTACCAGAGCACAAGGCATATAATGAAGTAAGGATCAAAGAAAGAAGTGCCAGAAATATAAAGAATAGTTGGTTAGTTAAGGAAATGAGAAAAATAAGGAGAAGTTTCCAAAAAGCCTGAAGGTAAAGGAGCAGAAGAAACTGGAATTAAAACAAGTTACTTACTATTCATTATAGCCACAGAAAGAGCTGGGAGTTAGCCAGTGTAAAGCCAGAAAAAATATCTGAGGTGATTCTAAGGTTTATGAAATCTTACTTCAGCTTGTGAAACATTAATTGGAATGATTCTAGAGTAATTTGTGGCTGGATCTCAAAAGTTTGTATAAAAGCACTCGACATTAAGGGATCCTGAAAGGAGAGTTGGAAAACCTGGAGGTGTATTCTTGTTAAAACAGTGAGGAAGCTTTGTTTAAAAGGATAGTTGGATTATCTGGAGATCGATTCCTAGTGAAAGGAGCTGTTGGAAAATATTGCTTGAAATAAGATTTTTGAATATATCTTTTTGAGTGTGGAGTTTGGAAACACTCAATCATCTGGGGGATTTTGAGGAAAAATCCATAGAGATTGAGTGGCATTGGCCATTTGGTTTCAAAATGGAGAGTTAGCCATGAAATCTTTGTACATTTATGAATATAGGAGGAATGAAAGAGTATTGTATTATAATCAAATTTCTTATGTTTAATAAATGTTTTTATCTTGTTAAAACCTAATTAGCAGTCCTGAAACTCTGTTCCTCCACATTTTCTAAGTATAAAATAAAATATTATAGTCATAGATAATCATTGTAGACTCCCTACAGTGCAAAATGAATCCATTCAGCCCATTGAGTCTGCACCAAATCTCAAAAAAACCCCTGTAACCCCACACATTTACCACAGCTACTTCACCCAACTTACCTGGACACTAAGGGGCAATTTAGCATTGCCAATTCTCTTAACCATTCTCTGAGCGAAGATTCCATTCTGGACCTCCCCATCCAGTAGTAACATGAACTAAGATTGTAACATTGGCTTAGCACTGGTGTTGTAAAAATGGCTTCTTCAGGTGACATTGATGATGCAAGATGGAGTAGACACAGAGAAATGGTATCAGCTCTGTAGGCAAGGATACAAAATCTTCAAGAAGAGTCAGGTTAGATGGGTCGGTATTCCAACATGAATAGTGCTTGTTTCTATGTGGCCTGCAAGTTGGATATTAAACAGCACTGACTGCATAACTCAAAGAGATAATATTAAACAGCTCAAAGGGCTAAAGTCTTGGCTTATGTGATTTTCCTTCTCCATCGTGACTTCAACAAATGATATATATCCAGCATCTGTAGTTCAATTTTGTTTTCAAGACTGATGTTTCAGCTATTAGGGCTTGAAAGGGGTACCATTCATGTTGATGGTCTGGTGTTTGGGAAGCAATCACCTTAGTAGAATCATAGACTTCACTAGCAAGTTGACTTATCATATACAAGTGGAATTCCTGCAGCTTCTTTTAAAATCTCTCTGTGCAATCCCAGATGGTTTTCTGAAAGGTCCTTAGGCATAAGAAACACGGACAAAAGGGCTAAACTCCAGAGGTGAGATGAAAATGATTGCTCTTGACATCAAAGCAGCATTTGACTAAATGTGACATCAAGGAACACTAGCAAAACTGGAGGGAATGGAATCGGGGGGAAATCTCTCTGCTGGCTGGAGTCATACCTAGCACAAAGGAAGATGGTTGTGATTGTTGGAAGTTAGTCATCTCAGCTCCAGGACATCACTGCAGGAGTACCTCAGGATTGTGTCATAGAGGTCCAATCATCTTCAGCGACTTCACAAATGACTTTATTCCATTATAAGGTCACAAGTGAGGATATTCATTGATGACTGCATAATGTGCAGCAATTTTAGTGACTCCTCAGATAGTGAAGCAGTTCACGTCCAAAATCAATTCGACCAGGACAAATCTTTGGGCTGATGTGTGGCAAATAACCAACACATAAGTGCCAGGCAATGACTATCTCCAAAATGAAAGATTCTAGCCAATTTCTCTTACGTTTATTGGTGATATCACCCTATTGCGGAATCCTCCATTATCAACATTCTAGGAGTTTACGATTGACCAGAAACTAAACTGGGTTAGCCATATAAATATTGCTCTACCATAGCAGGCCAGTAGCTAGAACCCTACAGCGAGTAACTCACTTCCTGACTCTCAAAGCTTATCTATAGTCTCCAAGACACAAGTTAGGAATATGATGGAATATTCTCCAGTTGTCCAAATGCTTGCAGCTCAACACTCAAGATATTCCATACCATCCAAGACAGAGCAGTCTTCTTGATTGGCACGCCATCCGTTAGTCCCTCATCACCGATGCACAGTGGCAGCAGTGTGTGTCATCTACAAGATTTACTACTGGAACTCACCAAGGCTCCTTAGGTAGACACTTTCCAAACCCACCCAGAAGGATAAGGGAAACATGTACATAGTAACATCATCACCTTGTAGTTTCCTTCCAAGTCATACAACTTCCAGAATTGGAAATATGTCACTATTCCTTCACTGTCACTGGATGGCTATCCTGGAATTCCCTCCCTAAAAGCACTGTGTGTGTACCTACATTACATGAACATTGCAGTTTGAGAAGGCAGCCCACCATGACTTTCTCGAGCAATTAGGAATGGGTAATAAATACTGACCTCGCCAGTGAAGTCCACACACCTTAAATGAATAAAAAAGTCTACAATAAAATTTTGAATATGGCAGGTTGTCATTTTTTTTATGAATTTATGGAACATGGGCATCACTAACTGGCCAGCATTTATTGCCCATTCCTAGTACCCAAGGCCAATTGAGAATTAACCACATTGCTGTGGCTCTGGAGTCATGTAGTCCAGACCAGGCAAGGATGGCAGATTTCCTTCCCTAAAGGGCATGAGTGAACCAGATGGGGTTTTCAAGCAATCGATAATGGTTTCATGACCATCGTTAGATTCTTAATTCTTGTCTTTTATTGAATTCCAATTCCACCATCTGTCATGGTGAGATTCAAGCCTGGGTGCCCAGAACATGAGCTGATTTTCTGGATTAATAGTCTAGTGAAAATACCATTGGGCCATCAGCCCCATTAACAGCTTTTGCAGCTAAGATTAAATTCAGCTCTTTTCTGTTAACTTCTGGGTTACTTTGTAATTTATCATGGTCAATTAATGAGAAAACGTGTTAATTTAAAAAAGAAATCTTTTTGGATTCCCTAATTCCTGTATAACCTGATATCCCAACAGACAGAGTCATAGCAACTGAATAGACTTGTACTTAAGTGTACAGATTACACTCCTGAGAGTAGATCAATAGCCTGAATAATACCAATAGCTTTGCAAATGGCAATCTGATGAGGGTTTCTTTATCTACTTCAATTGAAATTTGTCATGTATCACAGTGGCCAGTGTAGAATAGTAATGACGAATTTTGATTTTACAATTGGTATGGGAAGAAGTTCAAAATGGGTTTGTCAGGCGTCCTACCCATAATGCAATCACTACCATTTTTAAAGGAGCATCTCAGATATGGGACAGCTTCTGGTGATCAGTCTCTTGATGGTGCTCATGTCTTCTATGCGGTAGTTAGAATCCCAACTGAAATTTTAAGGATTGTCATACCTAGTAATGACATATTGAAAAGTATTCGATGTGGAATTTTCTGATTTAGCGGTTGCATGGTGGTACAATGATTGGCACTGCTACCTGGGTTCAATTCTGGCCTTGGGTCACTGTCTGTGCAGAGTTTGCACATTCTCCCTGTGTCTGTGTGGGTTCCTCCAGGTGCTCCGATTTTTCTCCCACACTCCAAAGATGTATAAGTTAGGTGGATTGGTCATGCTAAATTGCCCCTTAATGTCCTAAGATATGTAAATTGGATAAATTAGTCATGGGAAATATGCAGGGTTTTTGGGATAGGGCAGAGAAGAAGGCCTGGTAAAATACTCTATCAGGGAGTCAGTACAGAATTGATGCCCTCTTCTGCGCTGTAGAGATTGTATGATTCTATGAAAACTGACCTTTTTTTGAAAATAGATATTGAAAGATGATCCAAGGTGGCTGAGAGTTAAGTGACTTTTGAAATTTCTGCACTGACTACTTCAAGTCTCTGGAAAGTTTCTGATTGATTAACCATGGGCATGGTTCTGCCAGGAATGGACATGTCGAGACGAAAACCATCTGTGAATTCTGTTTTGTGGACTTACTTAAAATGTACAAACCAGAAGTCTATCACCTCACCTGCCTTGAACTTGGGGCAGGCAAGGGTCTGATAGTAGAAACCTCTGTGGACCTCAGGTGGAAATTTCTGTCTCACTCGAGTGAGGCCATAAAATCCCACCGGAAGATTCCTAGGTTATGCTGCCACTGAGCTCAAAACCGAACAATGAGAGCCATAGAGAAAGTTGTGAAAGCATATACAAGTGTAAATGGCTACCATCTTCTCCATTTTATAACATTGGCTTCTAAATTTAAATCATTTCAGTGGACCATAGAAACGTTGATCATGTTTGAAACAGTCTTTAAATTATGATTATTATCCCAGAACCAGGATAAACCAAGTTAGTCTGTTGACAACAATTACATCGATAACAGCAGAAGCAGGCAGCCATACTTACATATTTTAAAAAGCCTGAAGATTGTTATATCATAAAATCCTACATTGCAGAAGGAGGCCATTTGGTCCATTGTGTCTGCACCAACCAAAATCTCACCCAGGTCCTATGCCCATACCCTACCTGCTAGTCCCCCGACACTAGGGACAATTTAGCATGGCAATCAACCTAACCTGCACATCTTTGGAATGCGAAAAGAAACTGGAGCACCAGGAAGAAGCCCACGCAGTTAAGGGGAGAATGTGCAAACTCCACATAGACAGTGACCCAAGCCGTGAATTGAGCTCAGGTCCTTGGCACTGTAAGACATCAGTGCTAACCACGGTGCCACTGGGCCGCCCAAAGTATATCAAGGTATCCCAGCTGTTCCTTTTCAAGTCTACCGATACTTGACTCCCAATATGAAGATATAGACAACTTTTTGACTGGCTGAACTTTCCACCTCTTCAAAAAAATTCTACAAAAACCTCAATATACGATTTTAGCTATTTCAATCCACCTACACTATCATTTAAGCATGAAAGTGCCTTATTCACTGGGACTACAGCATTCTCTCCTTTCCTAAGATGAGCCAAACATGCAAACTCCATACTGTTTCCTTGCTTGTAACTGGAAAAAGTGCATTATCCTCTATAGTTCTTTTATTTTCTCATGTGTGTTGAGTGAGTGCTGCAGTGTTAGACTTTCAAGGTAGGAGCGTCAATAAATAATCCTTTTTATTAAACCAACAAAAGCTTGTTGCTGGTTCTTCCAATCCTCCAGCACTGAGAAACACACATTTTTCTTTTGAAAAATTACACTTGTTATCGAGATTAAGGGAAGAGTACTCGACTGGAATTTTCCTGTCCCACCTGCCACAGGAATCATAGCAGGTGAGGGTGGATCATGCAAAGGTCTCTTTGCCTTGGGTGAGATTTTCCAGTCTTGGGGGGAGCATGGCTGGAAAACCTCACCCCCAAGAATTTCAGTTCCATCTTGTCACTATCCACCACCTTGTATTGAGAAACTTAAACAATAATCCTTAATTGTGGCTAATGGCTTCAATGTTTTGTTGTCATACAACCAGAAGAAACAAGTATACGTTTCTTGACTTTGTAGAGATAATGCTGTCTCAGCCCTTCTTCAATTTACTTATTGCTTTCCTTCTCTATCTTATCCTCCCCACAATGTCTTCGTCTTAAGAGATGGGTAAACTTTCTAAGCCATCTCCTCTCACTGTGAATTGCATTACTTGCAAGGTTTTCTGAGTTTAAACAAAGAACAAGAAAAGTTTATTGAAACAACTTACTGAATGAAAATAAGTTAAATCGTAGCCACCATTCATATGTCACAAACATTTCCTGAGCCCACACACACATTAGTAAAAAATATACTATAAGAAAATAGGCTTAAATTCAGTTCATGTAGAAGATGTACATAATTAGCTGTTCTTTGGTCACGATGTGGTGATTTCATGTTGCAGTTGTATTGTTCTGTGATAATCCTGGGTGTGTTTGTATACAGATGGCCCTATTTTATCTGTAAAAGATCATAATTTGCAATGGATTTCTGTTCTCAGAGTGGTTACTTTGCAAATCCAGGGCAATACTTTCTAGAGAAAAAGACAGCTTTTTTATAGCCTTGCAGTCCAGCATTCTGCTGACTGATCTTGGTAAATAGTTCTTAAAGTCCTGCAGGCTGTCTATTCCAGATTAATTCAATTAACCTGTGTGACTATGGTCGTTGGCTAGTATATTCTGGCCACTCACACTGGTGGGGTTCTCTGGTCCCACCAGCAACACACTTCTGCCCACAGGTTTCCTGCTGGTGTGGGCTGACATCAACGGGAATTCCCATTGACAGCGATGGGAGAATCCCATTCACCACTGGTTGAGAGTCTGGAGAATCTGGCCCATTGGTCTTAGAACAAGACATTTTGATATTTTGTCTCAGAAACTTGAAAAGTTTCAAGGTGGTGTAAAGTCATGGGAGATAAGTCTTTTCTGTTCCTCAATGAGATGTGGGGGTTTCTTTTCATCCCATTTGGTGCAATGCATCTTCAAGATTATAACAGGCTGACGGTCCTTCATTGCTAACTTTTTAGCTTTTTTCAAAATCCAGCCAAAAAAAGCAGAATTGGAAAAAGTGGTCGCGATTTTCTCACCCAGGTATGCTACTAGACCAGTGTAGAAGGGCAGGAAATTTAAGTGGGACCTAAAGAAATCAGATTCTTGTTCAACAGCCAGCAAGTCATGATCTTCCTGTGCCATTTTATTCAACGTAATCAGCTTGTATTGGGGAACAGCACGAGGCAGATTTAAACATTCAGCAGGTAATTTAAGTCCTTCTAGCAAGCTCTGGATGGTATTGTCCAAGCTCACTTGGATTTCCGACCTTGTCAGTGGGGTGAACGGGGGTGGGGGAGTTGGGAGGGAAGGGGGACTCAGCACTTGGGGGTGGGGGTTGCTGGGGCTAGTGGTGGAGTTGCCCAATGGGAAGTCAGAGTCGGTGATAAAAAGGCCAGAGGTCGGGAGTTGTCCAGTGGGGTGTGGAATGTCAACAAATCTCCCAATATACTGGGAGATCGGTGCATGCCTGGTGGCCCCTGAGCACTCTGCTGCTGGCCTCTCCAGCAAGGTTAGGCCCCACCCACCCCCACTACTGGCATGAATTGCCTAATGACCTCTGTGGCTGCAAGGTCATGAAACTTAGCTCACCCAAAAAATGGGCAGGAAGACCTCTCCTTTTTTGATCTGTTGGACACTTTTTCGGTGGGGGGGGGGTGTGGAAGTCTCTCCCCCCCCCCCCCCCCCCCCAAACCCCGCTCCTGCGGGTATCTTTAAAGGAAAAAAACTTTGTAACACTGAGCTTACAGGTTATAATTTACTTGTTGGGTTACAGCGTGAAGATGGTTTTGGTTTTGATTAAAACTGCTTGAATTTAATGTGCTAAATTTTTGGTTCATTCTGCCCTGAAAACCAATGAATTGAATTCCGCGTTGCTATTTAAATGTTGCAATCACAATCGAGCCCAAACATCATTCTATGAGCTGACAGCATTTTGTGCTGTCCAACACAAACCCCTATTCCCCATGACAACTCCACAACTGAGTTGAATTAAAACCAGAACTTTCAGAATTAGTTGAAGTCATGATGTCATATATTTCCATTATGATCCCTACCATAAAATGGAATGTTTATTTGTATATTGTGAAGCAATGTATTATATCATTGCTTATCATGAAATAACCTCTTTTGAAGATTGAACTAGAATATCAAAGGCAACAAAATCCAAGCACTTCCATTGACAGAAATATGGGTTTGTTAGTTGAGAGGTCTTAGTGTAAGGATAAGGGGGAGCAAATTTAAAACTGAGTTGAGGAGAAATTACTTCTCTAATCTGTGGAATTCATTACCCCAAAGTGCGGTGGACACAGGGACACTGAGCAAATTTAAAGAGGAGTTAGACAGATTTTAAATTGGTAACGAAAGGACTGAAGGGTTAGGAGGAGCAGGCATAAAAATGGGGATGAGGAGCATATCAGCCATGGCCAAATGGTGGAGCGGATTCGATGGGCCAAATGGCCTAATTCTGCCCTCATATTTTATGAACTGGATTAGAATGAATTTGTAGATCCAAATCAAAGTGAGATATTGACAAAAATCTCAATACATGGATGTCAATGGTAAATTTCCCTTAAACTCCAGGATGCGGTTACAATTTTACTTGTTGGATTGCAGCATGAGGGACATTCTGGTTTTGATTAAAGGTGTTTGAATTTAATGTGCTAAACCTTTGGTTCATTCTGCCCCGAAAACAAGTGAATTGAATTCTGCGTTGCTATTTAAATGTTGCAATAACAATTGAGCCCAAACATCTTTCTCAGCATGGCATTCCAGTTATTGGTTCCCATAGCAACTGCCAGCTATTTAAAGCAAGCCAGTTCAGTTTCAGCTTTTCATATAGCTTGATCTGACCATAGCCATGTCTTGCAGGTACGACTAAATCACTTTCTGTGTAGAAATCATTGAAGCAGATATTACCCGTGGCTGAAGGCCATTAAAGCAGAATAATTGAGTAGTATCCTCCTGCTTCAGTGTTGTTTATGTTTTTTTTTGTCGCAGCTGTTGAGTAGAGGATGGAATGATTTCTAAAGTAGTGCCACTGAAATCCATTTTTCATCCCTGACTTGTGGCTGTGGGATCGGTAGGGTCTGGGGGAGAGAGGGCGGGGGAGGAGAAGATAGATCTTGATCATCATTAAAATGTGCAATCTGTGCTGTTGTGAAATTGAATTTCGCAGCAAAAGCTTAAATAACTTCAAAACAGCTGTGGCAACAGTGACTGGTTTTCCCAAAGGGAGCTATCCTTATCTATTAACTCGAACATAAGATGAGTTAAACTCAGCATTGTGAGGCTTGAATTGAGTCACTTTTCTGGAAAAATGAAGTGCTCCTTCATTTAACACCCTCCATGATTTTCTGTCACCGAAGATTCAAATATTAGAGTCAGCAATTACTCCAGCCATCTCTAGCTGCCAAATGGGAATCCAGCAGTAACAGTGCGCAATGGTCAAGATCATTATTTATGAATATATATATAAAAAAAACTAAAGTTTATTTATCCATGTCACAAGTAGACTTACATTAACCCAGCAATGAAGTTACTGTGAAAATCCACTGGTTAGGTGCATTGAACCAAACAGGCGCCAGAGTGTAGCCACTAGGGGAATTTCACAGTGACTTCATTACAGTGTTAATATAAGCCCTGCTTGTGATAAATAAATAAATAAACTAAACTTCCTTGCACCTGTTCGGGTACACTGAGAGAGAATTTAGCATGGTCACTTTACCTAACCAGCATGTTTCGACTGTGGGAGGAAACTGGAACACCCGGAAGAAACCCATGCAGACACAGAGAGAACATGCAGATTCTGCACAGACACTGGCTCGAGCCAGGAATTGAACCCCTGTCCCTGGTGCTGTGAGGCAATAGTGTTAACCTCAGTGCTGTCCCATATAAGTAACAGATTGTTTTTAAAGGAGTGTGCTGGATTTTATAGCGTGGAGTCTGTGGAGTAAGGGTGGAGAATATGTACTGTTTGTTCCGCATTAAAAAGTTGGTTCTGGACTGATGGGCCTTAAAGAAGACTGCCCTGCAGCAATGATGTGCTCCGAGTGGCCTAAAATAGCTAAGCATTGGACTTCTGCCCCCCAGTGAGAACCAACCTGGAGGGCTGCTGTCCAGAGCGATAGGCTGACAGCTCCACTGATCTAGCAGAATGAGAGTTCAGAAACAGAAACAGAAAATGCTGGAAAGTCTCGGCAGATCTGACATCATCTTTAGAGAGAGAATCGAGCCAACATTTTAAGTCTGGATGACCCTTCATTGGAGCTGAGGGATTAGTAATGGGCACTGCTGGGATCAGAAGAAGACTCCACAAAAAAGGCGACTGGATCCAGATAGTTCCTGGGCCTTGGGGATAGGAAAAGATCGGCAGCCAAGGGACTGATTTAGGATTTGGAGGCCAGGTGGGGAGAATATTTATGTGGGGTGAATATTTAGTTGGTGGGTTGAGGGAAATGGCCCTGATCTTATAGAGGTCAATAAAATAATGAGGGACACAGATCAGGTAGATAGTTAATACCATTTCCCAAAGGTAGAGAAGTGTAAAACGAGAGGGCATAGGTTTGAGGTGAGAGTGGAGAAATACAAAAGTGACCCAAGGGCAATTTTTTCACGCAGAGGGTGGTCTGGAACAAGCTGCCAGAGGTAGTAATAGAGGTGAGCACAATTTTGTCCCTCATTTAGATAGTTACATTGGTATGGGCTAAATGCAGGCAATTGGGATTAGTTTAGGGGTTTAAAAAAAAGAGCAGCATGGACAAGAATGTATGACATGGCACCTTCTGCCTCTTCACCAAAGTCAATTAAAAGGACAACATTCTGACTCTTGCCTGCCTGCCACTGTGCAACATTTGATAGCCATGAAAGAAGATTGAGGACCTTAGCTGGGCATTTATCATCAAGTGGGTGCCTCCCCCACTCCCCATTCCCTCCAACATTATGGGGCTATCAAACTGTCCTCTCCAGGATTAATTAAACAGAAGGTATTGGCTCAAAGTATCTTCTGCTTCACCATGTCCCTCCCCCAGAAAGAGGTTTCAGCATTGCCTGTGTTGAAGATAAATATGACTCATCCACACTGTTGCTTGATAAATTTCCATTTAGCGCTTTCTTCATGTGGTTATTGAAGAAAGCCATGGAAGTGGTATCTGTTCATGTTCTAGCCATCTTATGTATTTTATCTGCCCCCAGCCACCGAAAACATGCTGACGATGGGACTGAACACTGTCTTCCATGTCAGAAAATGTTCTGTGATGCTACACAAAAAGCAAATTGTAGGTCAAAGATTTGAGTTTTAAAGAGGTGGGTAAAGAAAGACATTGAGTAGGGAAGTTGGAGATGAAATCTGTAAAGTGGGATGTATGCCCTCATGATGTATCAAAGGGAGAAGGAATGCTTAACATAAACAATTCCTGTCTTCAGTAATTGAATAGCTAACCTTACTATTTTATGTAAGAAATCAAAACAGTTTCTTTTGTGGTAGCTAGCACACTTTTACGTTCCATCAGTTAGAATCTCCAAGGGGTTTAATTGCTCCTTTCAACAGCTTTGAAATAAATGGATTTATGGCTATATCACAATAGTAAAGAATTTAACAGAGACTCATCATCAACCTCCAGTCTATAAATAGCGAACAAAGAAAATTAAACCTTGAGATATCTCCAGACCGGGATATGCACAATCGCATTGGCCAGGAATTTGCAGGGATTTTATGTGAGTAAACTGTCAGTCTTCATCATCATTAGCCCTCTGAACTTGACAAATCTTTAGCGATTTAGCAGAAGCGCAGATTAGTACAGCAGCTAAAAGTTGTGGTCTATCATTCAATACTCTCCAATTTCGTACAATGTAGCTTTGTAAGTGAAACATCTAAAAGTTTTACTTCATTGACATTGACAGTTATATAAATCTGTACTCAACCTCAGTTTATATCTTGTAAACCAGGGAAATCAATGCTGGGTGGGGAGAGATTTGTTATCTCTTGACTTGACCTTTCAGTCCGAATATATCAGGATGTGGCCTTTCAGCTTGTTTCAGCTAAAGACATTTCAACAGTTTTTCTGTGGTGAGGATAAGTGAACTGTTAAAATTTGATTTTCTTACTTAAGGTGGGATTTCTCCAGTGATTTGCGTATTATTTTGAAAGGTCACAATAATGAAAAATGCAATTTTGAATGTTTGATATGAGAACATAAGCTAAACAGTTCAATTCAATACTAATGGCATGTTTGCTGGCACCCTGGCATTGCCAAAGGGGCAAACTGGCACTGGATGATGCCTACTGCATATGGACCTACCTGGGTGGGGTTGGGGGAGTGTGTGCTGCCATTTTTCAATTGGGATCATTGGGAGCTGGGAGAGTGAGGGTGATCGGGGTCGGCTGGGAAGGTGGGGCATAGGGACTGGCCCAGTGAGACCCGGGGGATCAACGGTCAGGGGATGAGGGCAAGCGGGAAGAGTCAGAAGGCCAGTGATCTGGAGGCAGGTGATGGGGGAACCACTGAGCATGTGCCAATTTCTGCGCTGACAGATTGACCCATGCGCATTGACCTGCTCAACGCTATGCTGCCAGCCTCTTGGGCAGGAATAAGTCTTAGACCAATCTGGGTTACAGAACTTCTGATAAATATCGGAAATAGCATGTGCCACATAAACAATAGCCAAACAACTATACAAAACAGCCTACAAAGCACTGAGAATTCTCATTTGAAGCAGAAATGAAATTTCACAAGTTCGAAATATGGTGTAACAAACTAATAGAATGTTGTTAAATTATTTCACTTCCCTTTGGTGAAAATGTTGGGAAATTCATTGTTACTTTTTCCGTAACAGTGCCATATGGATTGTGGTGACATGTTTTAATTCATAAAATGTCTCTGCTATCAGAAATGTTGGGAGTGATTCTTGCAAAAGTGCTGATTTGGTGAAAAAACTAAATCCCGCCTGTTCTGTCAGTTCTGCTTCTCACCTGAATCTTCTCACTCTGTGCACTGAAGAGGTCCCAGTTTGGAATCTTATTAAAAACCCAGGGATTGGGGACTATTCATGCCGGAATCTGACAGTTCTTGAACTCTGTGCGTGTAGAGTCAACCCCCCATTTGTTGGCCAACCTGGGATCTCTACAGTGCTGGCCCTCTAGCACACCTTCCCCCCTCCCCCCCAAACCATGGCCCAATTGTGGCCCTCACAGCAATTCCCAGGCCAACCCTGACACTGCTCCCCCTGCCAAGAGTGCCCTGATGCCAAGGCCCTACCCCCCAGCAGTGGCAATGCCCCACTCCCTCATTCTGGCAGGTCGTGCCACCCCCTCAGAGCACCCCCACTCCCAGCCTGACCCAGATGCTGCCTTCCCTCCATCTCAGACCGATCCAGTCTGCAGAGTGGCAGCGGGAAGCCTCACTCCTAGGCCCTGCCCACAATAAGCCCCATCCCCTTGGTACTGCCAGATACCCAATGGGCAGTGCCAAGGTGCACCTAGGCATGGACATTTTGCCCCTTAGTGCCAGGGGGCAGGGGTTGGCACTGCCAGGATGCCTATGCCCAGGGGCATCACCCCACCACTGCCTGACCCCTGGGGTCTCAATTGCCTCCCCTCATTCTGGCAGGGTCTCCCACTGGTTCCTGAACGTGGGGAGCTACTCTGAACCTTGCCATAATGAAGTACTCCTGGCGACGTGGGAGATTCAATCGGGATCTGAAAGGCCACGATAATGAACTAATATACATATTTAAAATGCACACAGAAAAGATTTAAATTACTTACCTGCCTTCCCTTTGGTTTCCAGCATGCTCTGACTGGTGACTGTTCACCAGCTCTGGGAGATGTGCATGCATTCCAGGCACATGCAGAAATCCCTTTTCGAGGCCACAGTTGTGCATCTCCCACTGCAATCTGACAGAAAAGGCATGGCTCTCAATGGGAGAATCACAGCTGTTATTATTCAATATTTTTTGATGTGAATGCAAAGCACTTTCGGTATATCAGTATATATTTTGGGCCCGATTTTATCATTGCTTTGAGCCCATTTTCGGGTACGAAAACATGGTAAAGTCAGGCGTGAGGCCATTAACGCTATCTGCTCCCACGTCCGTGCAGATTTACTGAGGCCTGGGAATGACCACAATCCGATTCACGCCCAAAACGATTTAAACTTAAATGTATTTACATTTAAATTAATTAATGATAAGAGCAGAAGGTTGTTTTTGAGTTTATCTCACAGGCTTTGAGGGCTGAATGGTCTGTACTTGTGCTGTATTGTTTTTTGTTCTTTGAAATACAATGGTTTATTGAAATGTCTTTTTCATCATATAAACCCACTTAGTCAACATTGTCAGCTGAGTTAATGCAGAAAACAATCTGACGAGTTGGCATTGATGGAGTTTTCCTTTAAATTGGAATGAAGATAGGGAGAGAATTTGAGGAAATTTTCTTCCAGCTGCTCTTCTGTTTCTCCTCCAGCCCCAGGCTTTGGCAGAAACCAACTGTTTGAGAGAAAATTGTACTCCATGTTGTGTCTCCAGTCATCAGAAGACTCCAGCACAGCTCCCAAATGCATTTCAAGTTCTATCCACTGTTCTCTGCAGTGAAGGTGGCTCAGAATAAAGCTTTCTTGTGTTGGATTTTCATTGTATTGAAGAAGGGAAAAAAAAACACATGCAAAATATTGGGTTCACTTCCTGTTAAAATGGTTTGTGTAAATTACCTTTCATATGTTTGTAATCAGGATGATTTTTGATTTGTCAGCCTTTTGAGGTTGTTGAGTGAAAGGCTTTGTCAAGATTATAATCAGTTTTGCATTGAATTTTCAGCATGGACACAGACCATTCAGCCCAACAGGTTCCTGTCAGTGTTAATCATAGAATCTTGGATTATAGAATCCCTCTAGTGCAGAAGGAGGCCATTCAGCACTTTGAACTTGCACTGGCAGCAATCTCAATCTATTTCCATAACCTCACATATTTATCCTGCTAACCCCCCTATATTAAACGTCAATTTATCATGGCCAGTCAATGTAACTTACACATCTTTGGACTGTAGGAGGAATCCGGAGGACTACACGCAAACCCGAGGTCGGAATTGAACCTGGGTCCCTGGTGCTGTGAGGCAGCAGTGCTAAACACTGTGCCACCTTGCTCCACTCCTTTGAAATACTTAATTCAGTTTGGACCACTGCAGGATGGGATCAATCTCTAGTGAGCCCCCAGTTGAGCTATGTGATACTAAAACTTGTATCGTCATAGATTTACGCTGTAAATAGTCGAAAAGACTTGAATGCTGGTACACTGATCTGCTGTTATACATGACAGAGGAATATACTACTGCAATCATCACCATCTTCCTTGTATGATGGAGTATCATAGAACTATTACAGTGCAGAAGGAAGCCATTTGGCTCATTGAGTCTGCACCGACCACAATCCCACCAAAGCCCTATTCCTGTAACCCCACATACATGCACTGCTAATTTCCTGACACCAATTAAGCATGGCCAATCAACCTAACCCTCGTATCTTTGGACTATGGGAAGAAACCAGAGCACCCGGAGGAAACCCACAGAGACACAGGGAGAATGTGCAAACTCCAATCAGTCAGTGATTCGAGGCAGGAATTAAACCTTAGTCTTCGGTGCTGTGAGGTAGCTGTGTTAACCACCATGCCACCATGCAGTGGCATAAACCAAATTGCCATTCTCAGTTTAACTAACATTGGCCCTGCTGTGACAATAACCCCTTTGCATTTGGATGTAAATGCATGCCAATTGTGCTTGCCTTGATGAAGATAAAAAAAACAAATTGCTTTAAGCAGTATGTTTTAGAGAAATTGCAAAAAAGGTTTGGTGCACTGGCTGCAGCTAAGTTTTCTTTTATCACTTTGGGTTTCTCCTCCTGCTGAGGAGTCAATATGTTCCTGATGTGTGAGTTACAGGAACACAGGAAAAGTATTAAAGTGAGCTGATCCGTGCAGCACCGTAGCACAGTGGTTAACACTTGCCTCACAGTTCCCTGGATCCACATTCAATTCTGGCAGTGGGCCACTATCTGTGTGGGGTTTGCACATTCTCCTGTATCTGCATAGGTTTCCTCTGGGTGCACCAATTTCCTCCCATATTCCAAAAATGTGCAGGTTAGGTGATTACCCATGCTAAATTCTCCTTCAGTGTACTTGAAAGGCACCTGAGTGTGGTGACTAGGTGATTTTCATACAAACTTTATTGCAGTGTTAATGTAAGCCTACTTGTGACTAATAAATAAAGTTTAGTTGTTACAAGAGTTATTTGAGGGGAGAATATGTCATTGACTGTAGCCAAGTGGGATTTGCCCTGAGTGTTCATGACGCATAAGTTGGAGAAATTAGTGAGGTAAATACATGGGGTAAGCCTTGGTAAGAGTTTGTGCAGACTCGATGGGCCGAATGGCTTCCTTCTGTACTGTAGGGATTCTATGAGTCTTCAATGAGGTTTCCCCTGACTCCAGTATAAGGTATATATTCACAGTTCTTGCCCAGTGGCCAGTTCAACTCCAAAACATCAGTAAAAATCCCTGAAAATCCATTCATAAAAACATATTTTTACTTATTCAGTTAGTCACCCTGTTGTTGCCTGTAGGATATAACTACTGCCTGTATAATAGCAACAAATATTCAAGATGTGGAAATACTCAGTGGTTAAGGAAAGTTGGTAGATTGCAAACAATAGGAGCTTTTCTCGTCTATGATTGACCTGATGTTGAAACTTTGTGGGGTCAATATTGAGAACCCTTAGTTGAGCTAGTTGAGATCACATCTGGAGTTCAATATTGGTTTCCTTAATTAAGGAATGATATAAATGCATGAGAAAGAGTTCACAGTTTACTAGTACATTGAACTGATAACTGGAATAGATGGGTTGTCTTCTGAGGTAAGGCTGAACAGATGAGGCTTGTATTTATCGGAATTTAGAAGAGTAAGAGGCAACTTGATTGAACTATATAAGATGCTGAGGAGACTCGAGAAGCGGTGCTGGAAAAGTATTTCCTCTTGTCGGAGAATTGAGAATTAAGCACTACTGTTTCAAAATAGGGGCTTGCCCATTTGAGAGATTTTTAAAAATTTCTCAGAGGGCACTGAGTCTTTGGAACCCTTTTCATCAAAAGGTGCTGGAGGCAAAATCTTTGAATATTTTTAAGGCAGAACTGGATAATTTTTGATAAGTTAGGACATAATTTCAGCCGTGAACCTTACATCAGTGATAGGGAAATTATTAAAGAGGATTCTTCGAGACAGGATTTATTCCTACTTGGAAATAAGTGGACATATTAGTGAGAGACAATGTGGTTTTGGTGAAGGGGAGGTCGTGTCTCATGGACTTGATCAAGTTTTTCAAGGAAGTGGTGAAGATGATTAATGAAAGTAGGGCAGTGAATATTGTTTACATGGACTTCAGTAAGGCCTTTGACAAGTTCTCTCATGGCAGACTGGTGCAGAAGGTGAAATCACATGGGATCAGAGTGAGCTGGCAAGGTGCATACAAAACTGGCTCCGTCAAAGAAGACAGAGGATAGTAGTGAAAGGATATGTTTCTGAATGGAGGGCTGTGACTAGTGGTGTTCCTCAGGGATCAATGTTGGGACCTTTACTGTTTGTAATACATATAAATAATTTGGAAGAAAATGTAACTGGTTTGATTAGTAAGCTTGTGGACAACGCAAAGAGTTGTGAATTTGCAGATAGCAGTGAGGACCATCAGAGGATACAGCAGGATATAGCTCAATTGGGAACTTAGGCAGAGAGATGGCAGATGGAGTTTAATCCAGACAAATGTGAGCTAATGCATTTTGGATGGTGTAATATAGATAGGAAATATACACTAAATGGCAGAACCCTTATGAGTATTGATAGATAAAGGGATCTGGGTGTCCGAGTACATAGGTCACTGAAAGTGGCATTGCAAGTGGAGAAGGTAAAGAAGGCATAAGGCATGCTTGTCTTCATCAGCAGGGGCATTGCGTTTAAAAATTGATAAGTCATGTTGCAGCTTTATAGAACTTTAGTTAGGCCGCACTTGGTACATAGTCTTCAATTCTGGTGGCCACATTGCCTGAGGGTGTGAAGGCTTTGGAGAAGTACAGAAGAGATTGACCAGGATGTTGCCCGTTTTGGAGGACATTAACAGTGAGGAGAGGTTTTTCTCATTGGAACGACAGAGGTTGAGGAGCAACCTGATAGAAGTCTACAAGATTTTGAGGGGCATGGACAGAATGGAGAGTCAGAAGTTTTACCCAGAGTGGAAGAGAACTACTATGGGGAACAGGTTTAAGGTGCAAGAGGCAAGGTTTAAAGGAGATGTACGAGGCAGATTCTTTACACAGAAGGTGTTGGGTGTTTGGAACTCATTGCTGGGGTAGGTAGCGGAAACAGATACGGGAATGATTTTTAAAGGGCATCTTGACAAATACATGAATAAGATGGGATTTGAGGGATATGGTCCCCAGAAGAATAGGGGCCCTTAGTTAAATCGGGCAGCACGATCAGTGCAGGCTTGGAGGGCTGAAGGGCCTGTTCCTGTGCTGTAATTTTCTTTATTCTTTGTTCTTTGAAGTGAAAGGTTATTGGAGGTAAGCAGGCATGTGGGGTTGGGTTAAAATCCAGTCAGGCATGATCTGTTTTGAACAGTGGAGTAGGTTTGAGGTACTGAGTGGCCTACTTATATTCCTAATTTATGTGTTTCTGTGTACCTATGTACATATATGCAAAGCAGAGCATGGAGAATGAAGCAAAGTATGGATAGTAACCTCAACTCTGACCAATTATGTGGGTAGTGGGGAAATATGGCTCAGTTAGTATGAAGGAAGCCCAAGGAGAAGGATGAAGAAAGAGGCGGCACTGTTTGAAAAAGCACAGATAAGCAAAAGAGCAGCATAGTAGCGCGGTGGTTAGCACTGCTGCTTCACAGCGCCAGGGACCCAGGTTCGATTCCTGGCATGGGTCAGTACCTGTGTGGAGTTTGCACGTTCTCCCCATGTCTGCGTGGATTTCCTGCAGGCGCTCTGGTTTCCTCCCACATTCTGAAAGATATCCATTGACCCGAACAGGTGCTGGACTGTGGCAACTTTCTTGGTAACTTCATTACAGCATTACTTGTGATGAATAAATAAACTTTAACTGTAAGGAGAGAAAAAGAGGCTGCTCAAGTTTCTAATGTCATGGAAATCAAGAGTCATTGAATGTTGAACAACTACTGTCCTGTTTAGGTGTTGCATAATAACTTAATAAACCTGTTGTATTCACAAATACCAACTGTGCTCTGTATGTTGGTTTAAAATCCAGATCAAGAGTCTCATAACGTTTGTGTTTTATAATTAAATCACATTAATATGAAGGGTTTTGTCCCAAAAATTCCTATTCCTATCTCTTTCATATATGTTCTTTAAATGAGTAGGCATATTTACAATTGCAGGGAAGTCAGATCCATATTTCAGTAGATAAAGCAATATTTATTTTTGAACACTAATATATTTGTTTGCTTGTATTGTCTATCGTTCTTTGTATAGAGGCCAGAAATCTCCAGCCGTTCATGCCCTGTTGCCAGTGGAAACGGAGAACTTAGCGCTCAGCCAAATCACTGTTTGCTGCAGCGAGACTGGAGAATCCCAGCTGCAGATGAGGTCGGAGAATCCGGCCTTAAGCTTATACAATCCTTAAAATCTATTCCACTTACAACCCCACTTCGTAGCAATTACTTTATACTCATTACGCCTGTCCCGTTTCATAGCATTTCATTTTCATTATTTTTCATGACTTTCTGCGAGGCATTTTTTTTAGATTTTACAACACCTTATGTTTTCGAATGTAATATTCCTATTATTATTGCATCCTCTGGCACACTCTGAACAATAATGAAGGAGATGTGTTTCTAAAGGTTATAATTCGCATCTTCATCCAGGCTTCAAGACATTCACTAGAATTCTACTATCCTGCTCACCATGGAATCGGGGCGGGCAACAGAAATCTTCATTCATCTCAGGCGGGAATTCCAGTGTTGCTTGAGTGAGGCTGTAAAATCCTGCCCATTTTCTTACGAACCTCTCTTTTCTTGCGAACCTCTCCCCAGTTTGGTCTAATAATTTTGCTTTCTGTTTTACCATTCAATTTTGAACTGACATTTGTCGCTTTGTTTCAAAGCCTTTGGATGGCATGATTGCACAATGGGTGTCTCGCAGCACCAGGGACTTGGGTTCGATCACCAACTTGGGTCACTGTGCTGAATCTGCATGTTCTCCCCGTGTCTGTGTCGGTTTCCTCCTGGTGCTCCAGCTTCTTCCCGCAGTTTGTAAGACATGCTCGTTAGATGCATTGGTTATGCTAAATTCTTCTTCAGTATACCTGAACAGACGCCAGAGGGTGACGACTAGGGAATTTTCACAATAACTTCAATATAGTACGTCTACTTGTGACATTAATAAACATTTTTTCTTAAAACTTTAATTCAAATGTAGTTACAGACCATTAAAAGAAAACAATTCACATTCAGTTTGCAATCTGGCAAATTTTCATTTTGTTTAGGAATTACCATATTTGAGGTCAAGAAAAGCAAAATATTATGTTAGAAAATAGATTGCTGGTGCCAATGTTGACTACTATTGATTTGTATTTTAACTCGAAACAAACACTGAAGTTTCTCAGCTGTATGCAAAATACATTTTACTCTTACTCTTTTTGACATTCATTTCTTGATATCATCTGATAACATCTGTATCAAAATAAATGAACCAACACTCATCATATTATTAGTGAAGAATGCAGTTGAATCTTCATTCAGCTAATTTATGTTTAGGATTTTGAAATCTCTGTATCCTGGATCAAAATAACTGCTATAATAACAATGAGCCAGTCACTGATGTGGCTATGTTCAAATACTTTGCGATGTTAGATGGTTTCTGAGCTTCAGTGATATCTCAACTCTGGGCTGCACTTTCAGACTGAGAAGTAAATTGCAGCGTGATTAGATAATGCTGTGCTGTTTCACCGGCAACTGCAATCTATAGAACTGGCTGGAACCAGTCAGGACTCAACAAAGAGACACTTGGCAAGAAATTTAGGGTATGTTTTTTTTTCACATTATGTGGCCTACATGATTTGGCCACTGTCAGATTGTTCCACACAAAAGCAACCGGACCGAGAGAGTGAGGGACATCCAGAGGAAGCAATTTCTGTTCAAAGCATTCCTCCCACTTTTATCCAAAAATGATGGTAAGTGAAATCATCTGTTTGATAACACTGATTTGATGTCTCATAGAAAACGGCCACTTCGGCTCTGCTCAGGTGCGAATAATTGAATCCAATAATCCCAGTGCTGAACTTTACCTGAAGCTGTTGAAGATCCTCTGGAGAGAAAGAGAAGTCTAAAGTCCCAAGGCTGGGTGAAATTATAGTACAACTGTAAAATTCATTATTCATGTGCATTCTTTAGATGGAGACGGCATAGTCTCATCATAATGCTCTCTCTCTCTGTACTTACGTTCACATTCAAGATGTTTTAAAGCTGACACTTGGTCAAAGTAGCAATTTATTTCCGGGAAGTAAATGATTTATTAGTGCTTCTGGCAATCTGATAGTGGCATGTTTCATGATTTCAATACCAGAATACTTTAGAATAATGCAGGATAATTGCATTAACTACATAGCAGTGCTGCACTGTTCAGAAGAACTTTGTGTTAATCCACACAAGAACGCATGGCAGAGTCTGCTGAGGGTGTCTTATTGTAACAAACTCTTCACAAATACTCAGCCATAACAAACTCAGAGTCTGAAAACTGAAGCTCCAGGGAAAGCAGAGTGAGGGTTGAAATCAGAACTGATATTTCAGTACAGATCATTTTGTTCCACTTAGTGCTGAGAAGTGTAAACGTTTTGAGTCCACATGCTGGCGTTTGACTGGAGTGGGCACAGTAAGAAGTCTCACAACATCAGACTAAAGTCCAACAGGTTTATTTGGAGTCACGAGCTTTCAGAGCACTGCTCCTTCATCAAGTGAGTGACACTCCTTCATCACTTAGCTGATGAAGAAGCAGTGCTTTCAAAGCTTGTGATTCCAAATACACCTATTGGACTTTAACCTGGTGTTGTGAGAGTTCTTGCCGTAAACTTTATAAAAGAAAGAAAGGAAAAACCACCAATCTTGAATGAGAAAATTGTTGCCAGTATTCCAAGTGGCAAATAGCAGCACAAGAGGTTGAAGATGGACCAAGATTTATAAGATTTTATGTCAGATACGCTGGGGTTATTGCTTGCTATCTCCAGATAAGCTTCTGCCCTTGGCCTCAGTTCCCTTTCTCCTTGAGTTGTCAACCCACCAAAGATTCTGAATACTTTTTTTTCTTTTATCACTCGAGTTTTATATGAGGCTGGTGCATGAATTACCATCAGTGAACCAATTTGCATATATCATTGAAGAAATCACATGATGGGTTTTGAGAAATCATCGGATGATCTTTCATAACATTGTGACCTATTTTCTCCTGCAAACCCCTGACCAACTTTCAGCTGAGGTGTAGCACAGTCTGCCGGTTGGGAGAGTGTGCCAGCTAATTGTCCACTGTTGTTTCATGTCTGGCTCTCCCTTCTCCCACCTACCCCTCCAATTCCCATCTCCTGAATTCACCTTAGGGAGGATGTGCGTATCGAGCATGGCCAAGGGAACAGGGCCCCTAAGGGGCAGAACCTGAAGAGATGGGGACAGAGCCTAATTGTGGGGAGGGGAGGTACCTGATGGGAGGTTAGGGGTGAGGCTGAGAGAGGGTTTCTGTAGGGGGAGGGAAGGGGTGTACTCTACATTGAGGGGGTGGTGATGAGGGAGGCGGAGGGGGCAATGTCGAGGGTGGTGTGGAGGTGGGTAATATCTTCCAGTGCACTGTGCAAATTGCGCATACACAGTGCATTGAGAGATCAGGGCCCCAGTGCAATAGTGCCCCTAAATCTCAGCAGCTGGCTTCTCAGCATGAATAGGCACCTCTCTTTGCTAACAAGAATCACATTTGGGGTCCTTTTTCTATAAGTGCTATACAATTGCATCTGGGAGTTTGCACAAAAAATGAGTGTGATTCTTTTCTGTTTTCATACTTGTTTGGCACTTAGAAATCTTTTGGTGAGATCGATCCTCTGTCTTTTTGTTGAATTGTAATTTTTCTTTCTAACAGGCTTGCCCCTAGTGTCCATCCTCCCCACCAAATTTGGGAATGTATACCCAACCGTTTCCTTAAGCGACGTCCCATTAATGACTCAGCTGGTGTGACCTGTGTTGTAAGTCAACAAAAAACTGGCTATATGTTGAGGGAGAGGCCCTTTGATTTTGTTTCTTCCTGCCCAAACAATTAATCCCCTTAAAGGGATCATGCTACCAAAATGATGTCATTACAATGTGAATTATACCAATGAACTTCCCAACTATTTTAAAAGATGCATTTTTAGTTATGCTGCACCGTGTCTGATCTACATTATCAAATTGGGAAGTTGGGGTGGAATTTTGGGCTCTACCCTGTGGTGCCTTTGGCAGGAGAGGAATTTAATCAAGTGGATGGTAGGGGATCTACTCTCCTTTCCACTTCCATCTTGATTAGGTCTGTGGCAGGAAGGCCCTAGGAACAGCCTGATCGCCTCACTGTCAATTAAAGCCCTTATGTGGGCAATTAATGCACTCTTAAAATTTTCATTCCTTCACCTGGTATGAAGTACACCATGGGTAACCCTTATCCAAAAGCTCACAGTATCTGAGCAAAAGATCCAGCATCAGGAAGGGAGAGACCTGCCGACAGTCGTACTTTGCTGTTCCTTTGCTGTTGACTCCTCTGACACATTCCTGCCACATGTCCTCTTCCCACCATCACTCGGCTATAGTGGTTCCAGAGGCAATTGTGACATCAATTTGTGAGCTTGTAGTCCAAGAGGCCAACCCCATAGGCCTTGTTAAAGTCATTACAAGCCTATTAGTCTATCAACTACCTGATTGCCAGTATTATTATTGGTGGGCCTTCCTGAAAGCAGTGGTTAGCACTGCTGCTCACAGCGTCAGGGTCCCAGGCTCAGTTCCCGACTTTTCATTAGGTATTTCTTTCTCTCTGACACATACTATGAAATCAGCGTGGTCAGCAAGAGGTTGCAGCTGAAAAGAGAACTGGGGAAGTTCTCCACCAAACTACTAAATACTGGAACTGCAAAACCAACTTCCTGCCTGCTGAAATTAACTCTACTGAATCTCACAGCTACAACCCTCCACCATCTGTTCCTCATGAGTTAAGGATGGTTTGATATATTTTGGTTAAAATATTTACTTACTTTGAACTCAGTTATCCTTTCTGTATGAATGTATATGCATACGTTCGATCATTTTCTTGCCTTTTGCTATTTAATTCTATCTTTAACCCAAGAAAGCATGTTTAAATTGGCTCATTTTAAAAACGTAACTATTGGATCTGTGAAAAGGTATCCAAGAAAAGGGATCTTTTCTAGATTAATTCTCATTGCAACTAATAGAGGGGATTAAATAAAGGTAGGGAGCTGGTTCACCCCTCTTGATCGATTCGGCAGTATCCCAGCCAGACAGTAACAAATTGAAGGGTCTCACCTGGATCAACAATTTTCAGGAGTATCACCTGGGGGATCGTAACACAGGTAAATATTAGACCACAGCCTATACACAGAAGACCCAGTGCTTAGCCAGTGCAGAAAGATAACCTTCATAGTAGAAATGGTGACCTTCGCAGTCTTGATTAAAAGATACTCGTCGGTAACAAGATAAGCAGCTGTGCAAATGTCAAATAGCCTGATGTGAGATTCAGAATCCTTACCGTCCCCACCATCCCCAGATAGTCTCCAGATTTGCAAGTAATGCCTAGATGGATGACCACAATATTCTCCAAGCAACCCTGCCCTGAGACAATATTTTGAACCACAGCACCACTTCGGCAATGTAGATGACCTCCTGGTTTGTACTATGAACTCCCTGCCTGGAGAAGCTCCAGAAGACATCTTGGCATAATTAAGCATCAAACCAGGATGGAAGGATTTCACACACAATTGAAAAGATGGTCTCCAGTTGTCTTACCTGAACTATCCACTCACGCCCTCCTCCTTTCTATTATGGCCTTGAGAATATCAAGGCATGGATTTGTTTGACCGTAAAGGAAAAATTTTTCTTCCAGTGATAGACTATTATTCACTTTTGCATCTCTGAAATCATTATTACTTCATGAAGAAAATGTTCTCTAGGATGGAATTCCATATGTTTCATTTTTGATAATGGACGACAATTCATCAGCAAGTACTTCCAATCCTTCACAATGTTATATGGATTTGAGCATTTCACCTTCTTCCCAAAATACTCCTAGGCTAATGGAGGTGCAGAGTGAGAGCTATGCCTCATCAAAGTCCCCTAGAAGAAGAATGACAACTTTGAGCTCGTTCTGCTTAGTTATCATTTGACTTGATTGCACAATGGATTTATCCCTTTTGAGCTTGTGATGGGACATGGACTTGAGACTTGGCCTCCCTTACTGCCCTACACCTTGCTATAGAATATCACAGGGCAAGACCATGACTAAGCCAGGAAAAAGCCTATTAAGTGATTGAGGCTTGTACTTTCAACCTGTGCTATAGAGCTCAAGACCTGGTGTGGCATGGGCACCTGGTGTGGCATGGGGGTGGGGAAGGAGGAGGACTTTCTCGTGAACCTGCTCCTAGGCCTGGCCAGACTTGCCATCAATAGGTCGTAGGCCTGGCCAGACTTGCCATCAATAGGCAACCTTCGATTGAGCGATAGGATGGATGGAGGGGTGAATTCATCCGATGTGACTATCTGGGGATGGTGGGGGATGGTAAGGATGCTGAATAAGGGGCTTGGAAACAAGGCCCAGGATTTCTGTTTTTGTGGAGGACTATATTGAAGGGTAGAAAAGTTCATTGTAATATAATGTGAAATAAGAAAAAAGATTGTAAAAGTAGTAAAAGGTTGAGTTAAATAAAAAAAGGATTTTAAGACAGCTGAAGGAAGTGACCTATCCATGCTCTGGGCTACACTGTCACCTATCTGGGTGAGTTCTCAAGAGATTTCTGTTAGTTTAAGGGGATACAGGAGTTAATTTTCTCTGTGTGCAATAAGGCATTTATATCCGATTTCTGATGTAATCCATTACATCATGCTATATTTCAAATATGCTTAAAGATATTCATCAAAGTTATTGAATTTAATAACTGCATTAAATATCAAATGACTCAGAACTTTTTCCAAAGCCGGATATACTTGTTGGCTGCAGAAAAGAACAGAGTTTTCAACTGGAGAATTCATTGCCTTTGAAGCTATCCTGAAATGCCCTGTGCAAACAAAGATCATCAGAAAGCTTTGTTAATTTAAATTGACAAGACCAAACAATATTTGACTATCTTGGAAAACAACTGTTAGGTTACAAGTCTTATTGTGATGCCTCTCATTGAGTATCATTGTCATATCGGGGCCTAAAAGAAGCTACAATGGCTAAAGTGCTTTAATATGTTTGAAGTCTTTTTAAAAGCTTCCATTTCAATAATGTGACAGGACAGGTGGCAGTTCTCTTACCAAATACCCCAACATAAGTGTTGTGACTGTCATCATAATGGATGGTTTCATACAGTTCCATTTAAAGGACGTTTATTATTCGCTGTGCTCTTAAACAGCAGGGCTCAAGAGTTATTTTCTTCTTCAAAGTCGCCTAACGTCTGCGGTTTTTTTTCTGAGCAGAAATGATGAACGAAGTTCCACACACCTAAAATTCCTGTAACCCAAACTTTATGGAAACAGTCACTGCCTTATTGGATTTCATCTGTTCCTTTTTTATTAGCTCATTCACTTGTGGTAAAACAGGAGCTATGGTAAAACTCTGGTAAAACAGGAGCTATGATACTTGACACCTTAATTATTCCTATCATCATGGAAATATTATCTTACCTATACCTCCAAAGTTGCTGTGATATCAGAATGGTATCACTGTGATTAGCATTGCTGCATCAAAATGGCAGGGACCTGAGTTCAATTCCGGCTTTGGGTGACTGGGTGGAATTTGCACATTCTCCCTGTATCTGTGTGACTTTCCTCTCACAGCCCAAAGATGGGTTAGGTGGATTGGCCATGCTAAATTGTCTCTTAGTGTTCACAGATGTGCAGGTTAGGTGGTAAATGGGCAGATTTTACAGATGGGCTGGGGTGGTCCTGGGTAAAGTGCTCTTTTGGAGAATCAATGCAGACTTGTTGGGCCAAATAGCCTCCTTCTGCACTGTTGAATTTTATGATTCTAGTATAAAGCTGCATTCATCCTTTGTTTGACATGAAACTCATGGCTAACTAGTGCTACTTGAGATCAGGAAGTACATTCACATGGTACTTTCTCCACATACTTTCACCTTCATATGGGCACTAACGCCGTAATGTTTATGTCTGCAGTTTGTGTCTTATGCCACCTGTTTTCATTAAGTTGGTGTAAACCCTTATTTAAAGTAATTTAAATCAAGCTTTTGCTAAATAGCGTAAGCTGTGGCTCAGTTGATAGCACTCCCTTCAAGTTGCACTTGAGTGTGAAATTGTACAAATGAAGTAGTGGCATGATGGGAAAATTGTCAAGTATTTGGCACAAAATAAGGAAAGCTGATCAAGCTATTCCAAAATACCAGATCCCTATAAGACTTAATAAGACTGACTTCGCATAACTTAAGGCATGAAAAAGATCAGAGAAGGTTAAGCTGTGCCTCATCTCTGTAAGACCTGATAAGGCTGACTCCACATGACCTAGGGCTGTGTGAGTGAGACAAGATAAGGTCAGAAATGATGAAGTCATCGGCCTTCTTCTGTCCTATCAAAAGGGCAAGATAAAGGTATGAATGATGAGACGAAGAGTTTTAGGAGGTCAGCAGTTTGTACCATTATTTATGACATTACTTATAATGCCTCTGCTGATCAAATTCCTGAATAAGTTCTGGTCATGCAAATGGATAATGATTATGTATAAATACTGAATTGACTCTCTGTGTAAGCGTAGGCTTGAGAAGGAATTAGCAAGTCCTAACGATAGCTCTCCAAACTCAAGTATTTGCCAATACTGTATGCAGTCTTTTGTAAATAAAGACTAGTTACTTGGCCAGAACGAATTTTGTTGAGTCTCTCTATTACAGTCAAAAAGCAGGAAAATTTTCACTTGAACAGAGGACTTCAACACAAAATTCAAGTTACACGCTGCAGTGTGCTTCCAGAAACGAGGTGAGACCTGAAAAATCTAGACCGTGACTTCTGCCTCAGGTAAAAGACCCTGTGGCACCATTTTGAAGAAAAGTAGGAGAGTTATTCCTGGTAACCTGGCTACTGTTTATCAATATTATAAGAACAGATTATCTGGCTGTAATCTTATTGGTGTTTTGGGAGCATGCTGAGTGCAAAATGCCCTTTTGCTATGTTATGACGTGACTACACTTCAGTAGCATTTCACTGACTGTGAAACTTTTTGGCATGTCCTGTGGGTGTGAAAGACACTCGATAAAATGTTGATTTTTTTTAAATGTTACAATTTTTTTTCATCCATTTCAAGCTGTGATTAACACAAAAACGCAAGAACACATGAACTAGAAGCAGCAGTAGACCATATCCGGCCTGTTCTTCCATTTAATAAGATCATGCCTAAGTTTGGGCTTCAACCCCAAATTTCCCATCTGCTCCCCAGTTCCCTTAATTTCTGGAGAGACCAAATATCTGTCTATCCCAGTCTTAAGTATATTCAGTGCAGCATCTGTGGTAGGGAACTCAAATGATTCTCAACCCTTTGAAGCAATTTCTCCTTATCTCAGTCCTTACCCTGAGACTGATCTCCTTGTGTTTTAGCTTCCCCTGCCAATGGAAACATTCTATCAGTGTTCACCCTATCAAGCCTCTCCACAATCTTGTAGGATTCAATGAGATCACCACTTATTCTTCTAAACTCCAGAGAATATAAGCCCAATTTACTCTTTCTCAACCATCAGTCAACCCCAAATAAAATTTCCAACCTTTCATTACGTCGATGAAGAATTTGTTAGTCAAAGATAATGTATTTTTGTAATGTTTTACAAGTTCTGACTATTAGTGTTTTAAAAGAGAAATGTAAGTGTGACTGTGTGGAACAGTATTCTGGGCAAAAAAGGATACTTCTTGTCAATTTTAATGTTGCATTTTTAAAGTTGCAAATGCCTACTATTAATGAATAAGAAAAATACCAATTTAGTTAGTCATTGGAGAAAGGAATATTCAATTAATTCATTATTTTTGGATATTTGAAATGCCTTTCATTTTTGATATGCAATATAGCCTTCTAGCACTGGTTTGCACAGTGGTGGTCAATACTGTGTAATAAGGGTTGCCAGGTGTTACTCAGGAGTCCCACTCTGGCATGAGTATTCTGCCATATTTTCAGCAAAGGAATATGTCCAGTGAGAATTCACTGGCTTTTCTTTCCTCTGGGCCCTGTTTGCTGTTCACTGAGCTTTTTGGTTTTTTTCTCACCTGTTCGAATGCCCTTCCAAGCAGTCAGCCTCTAGGGATCATGACTATCAGCCACTGCCTCCTGCTTGGCAACATCAATGTCTGCCATATTTATCTCTTGCTTGCGTATGTCTTTGTAGCAGAGGCGTGGATTCCGAGGATGTCATGATCCAGTAAACAGTTCACCCTCCAGAAGGTCTTTATGTATACTGTTATCCATCTAAAGGATGTGGCAAGACTAAAGTGGACACTGTTGTCTTAGTGATGAGTGTATCTTGATGGAATTAGTATGCTTCAGGATCTTTTGAGCAATGACGTTATCTTTCCAAGGGATATTAAGAATACCTCCGAAATAATGAAAATGGCAGCTATTCAGGCTTTTCTCCTACTCAACATGATTCTCCCTCAAAAAAAAAATCAGTGGGCTGGAAAATGGAAAAATTGCAGCCCCACTGCTAGCCCCACACCCCCAGCCATCCAATGTTGAGCCCCCTTCCTCCCCTCTTACATCCCTGCACTCCTAGCGAGCCCTACCCTGTGTGAGAGGCCCAACACCCTTAGGCCTCCCCCTGCCTTGCACTGCACTGCCTGGTGCCAGTGGGAATTGCAGTGAGCCTGGCTGGCAGTGCCAGGATCCCAGGCTGGCACTGCCCAAGGGGCATTGCCCCCTCACCCTTGACCTTTTCAGGGGACCTCAATGGCCTCTGATACCACTGGCAAGACCATCACATCTGGTCTCCATTGCTGGGAACCAGCTGCGATCCCTGCTGGCAGGGACTTGCACCACCAAGGTCGGAAATCCAAATGAGCCTGGGTAAGAGTGTCTGGAATTTGCTAACTGTATGTATGTGAAGGAATGAATATTTAAATCAGCCTCCCATCTCGAGGCTGATTATGTAAAAAAAACAGCCTGGGAAGATCATGACCTGCCATGCTCCTGAATTAGATGGCTTGGGTTCCACTTGAATTTCCTGCCCCACGACCCTGGTCAAGTAGCAGGTCGGGAAAATGCACTCATGGTGCCCAGGTCTCTCAATTGGAGAGACATGAGGTGGGGATAAAGTTTTGGCAGACTTGCAGCTGATATTTTAGGTCATGTTGCTGTTGTTCCACACTCTCGATCAGATATAATAGCAGCAGCTTTTGTGACACGTGTTGATTTGGACTGGGAGATGGCTGATGATTGTCGAGCCAAGTTCTGTGAAGCTGTCAACAATTCTCAGTGTCACATTTGTCAATACTGAGAGATGGCAGCCATGTCCAGGACCATGGCATTTGTTTTCCTGAGGCTGACGGTTTAAGCAAACTCTTTGCAGTCATGTGAGAGTCTGTCTATTTGGCAACTGCAGAGTTCCTCAGTATGGAATGCCAATACAGCACCATCAGAGCGAACAAGGTTGAACAACTTTCCATCAGTTCCAGCATGTATGCAGGCACCCTCTGTAGCCAAACTGAAGGTAAATGAAATCAGTAAAGAGAAGAATATGCCAAAGAGTTTTGGTGCCAGAACACAACCCCGTTTGACCCCATTTCAGATTTCAAAGGATACCAATGTTGCCGTATCATAGCTGACTTTACTCATCATGTTGTCATGGAATAAAAACAGGAAGTGCTAGAAATACTCAGTTGACCTTTGATGAGGAAACAGAGCTGCAATTGCTATGATTGCTCTTCATGTACATGGTCACAATCTTTGTGTTATACACATGCTGAAGCACTACCCCTCCCTTCAGCAGAGAAAGCAAAATTTATGCAGGTGCTGCAGATGTGGGTGTTTTCCATGTTTGAGGAGTTCAGGCCATTATTTCCTGGAGCTTTGCCCATGGCAGTGAAAGAATAGTGGTGCTAAACTTCTCCACCCAGGTTTTGACATTTTGCTTTGCTATGACAAAGAGCGTTGGTGCCGAGAGCTTTCTCGGTGATAGCATTGTCCCTGGAGTAAAATCAAATTAATGTTCCGCCATCTCTCCAATTGTTTATTGCAATCGCTAATCATAGAATCCCTGCAGTGCAGAAAGAGGCATTTGGTCCATGAAGCCTGCACTGACAACAATCCCACCCAGGCCTTTCTCCTTAATCCCTTATTTTAGCCTGCTAATTCCCTGATTCTAAGGATTTATCATGGTCAATCAACTTCAGTTGCATATCTCTGGAGTGTGGGAGAAACTGGAGCACCCAGAGAAAACCCATACAGACACGGGGAGAACTTGCAAACTCCACATAGGCAGTTATCCTAGGTCAGAATTGAATATTGGTCTCATGCTGCGAAGCAGCAATGCTAACCACTGTGCCAGCATGCCGCCCTGATGACCTCTACGACTTTTGTTTTTAATGGAGCTGTTTTCTTTGCTGATGGACCTGTGGTCTTTTTCATTCACTCATGCGTGCCTCTGACATTCCCTGTGTCATAGACATCTAGATATTCTGGAAATGTTGTACTCAGTACTCATTGGCATTCTACCAAGCATCTGTTGGGGCTACTTTGAGTAGCTCCTCCCTCATTTAAAGTCTCCTCATTTCAATTTTTCTTTTCTAAAGTTTTTTGAATGGACCTACTATGTGTTTAGTTGATTTTTTTTTACATCCTAGCTATGACTGTAACACTATATTCTGCATCCTCTCCTACCTTCTCTCCTATGTATTCTATGAACAAAATGCTTTATCTGTATGACACTCTAAAACAATACCTTTTATTGTACGCCAATACATGTGACAATAATAAATCAAATGAAATCTTTCAAAACACATATGTCAAATTTAAACCAACTTGAAAAAGGATGCAGTATTGTAAACCTTTCAAGATTTCAGCATAACTTCATAAACCTTCAGAGCCAATATCTTTTCTCTATAATCTCCACACTAATGTAGGAAGATGAAACCTAATTTCATCATAGAATCATAAAATGCTACAGTGCAGTAGGAGGCCATTTTGGCTCATCGAGTCTACACCAACCACAATCCCACCCAGCTCTTAGCCCCATAATGCTATGCATTTACCCTAGATTCTCCCCCTGACACTAAGGGGCAATTTAACATGGCCCAATTCACCTAACCCGCACATTTTTGTACTGTGGGAGGAAACCAGAGCATCTGGAGGAAACCCATGTAGATATGGGGAGAATGTATAAACTCCACATAGGCAGTGACCCAAGTTGGGAATCGAACCTGGATCCCTGGTGCTATGAGGCACCATTGTGCCACTGTCCTGCCCATGTAACAACCATCAAAATTAATTTGGATCAGATTTTGCTGGGGTGATATGACCTGTTAAACTTTCTCTACATCCCTATGCAAAAGATTTACTTGTGCCTAAAAAAATTACAGGAGGCTTGAGCTGATGATGATATTATGAGGTGGGCGTAGGGATTGGAAGAATTAAACATTGTGTCTTCTTAACAAATGAGATTTAAAGAATGCAAAAGAAACAGAGAGGCATATGAATTAGAATGGGTGGATTAATGTCAAATCAAATACTGACAGAAAAATAAAGAGAGGGAAAGAAAGATTGGATTAAGGGGGATAAAGGCTTGCATTTTCCTGGCCCCTCCAAAAGCCAATGGACCTTCGGCTGGCTCATTGCATCCCCCAGAAGGGTCCCACCGCGGAGGAGCCAGAAAATCCCAGGACAGAAAGGTGAAGTAAAAGACAATGTCTGGAATTTTGCCACCACAGGAATTGGCAAGGGAAGGGTCTCTTTACCTCAGTGGGATTTTCCAGCCTCCCTGTGGCGTGTTTTCCAGTGGCGGGAGTGGCTTGCTTTTGGTTGCCGGCGGGATCTCTCAGTCTATGGAATTTTGTGTGGCTTGTCCATCCTGTTGCTGGGAATTTCAGTAAAGTTTTGCAACACCAATTTTAAATCCAACCAATTTATTTGATAGTAAATCCGCGAGCTTTTGACACTATGTTGTGCCACATGCTGTGACAGGGAAGTGGTGGGGAGTGCAGAGAGTGGGGCGATGGTGGTGGGGGTGGGCTGGTGGATTCCCCTTCAGTGGGACCAACATTCCCTCCCAGCCCCAGCAGGAAGGACGAGAAAATCCCACCCAATGTAAAAATTAAAAATGACACTTTTAAAATGACTGAGCCTTTAAACAATTTAAATTGTTCAATTTCTGAGCCATAGAGATTAATTGGCACTGCACCAAGAACGTTCAGATTGTAAAAATAAATATACTTAAGTTGTTAATTATGAAATTTCACTTTCTGTGGGGACGTTTAATGGGCAATCAATTGTAAATTAAGCAACTTCTTTAAACTACCAAGGGGGGAGAGGTTAAGAACAGGATAGCATTTGCATAGAATAAACGGTGGAATGGCTTACATCGACCATCACATTTTGGAGATTGTATTCTATCTCTGAATTTATTGAATGCTTGCATATTCAAAAATTTTTTTCAGCAAGACCTGTTCCACTATGTTTAACATTTCATGAATAACAATATTTTCAAGGTAAAATGAATGTTCCAAATAGCGCCCTTGAATTATACTTCATCATGAAGCAATTCTAAGTATTTTTGCTTGTTACTGCTCGCCAGGGAGGTTTTGCGATCCTATGCACACTGTGCAGTATTATTGCAATGCTATGAATGGATATTTTTGAAGGAGATAGCCTGCTTATTTGACCTGGCATCTGCTAAACCATTTTCTGTGCTAATTAAGGCATTAATTAACATGTGGCACAGGGAACCAGAGATCCATGCATGAATATTCTAGTCAAGTAGTCATTGTTGCTAAAATTAATCCCCGGTTAATTTTAGGCAGTGGTACATCATAGCTGCTTCATATTTAGCATGAACCAGCACTCAGCTCTGTATCGTTCTATGTCCCTGCTCAACATTATAACATTGTCATTGCAAGATTAATTTTGTGTGACACAAAATTATACACGTTAGGAGAGTTTTTATTTAGAAAACAATTCAGAGAAGACAACCTGTCTTGACACACTGTCCAAAGATACAATACTCTTTTCTTGAGCACATTATTGTACTGTCTTAACGGAAAATTTATTTTCAATGATGAATTGCATCCCCTGAGCCATTAAATTCCTGACATGATTTTTAAAGTGTAAAATTATTATTTACTGTAAAATCTGTCTTACAAGACATGCCCCTGTGTTACTATTTCATATAAAAAAGCAAGATATTTTTGTATAAGCTGAGCCTTATTCTTTATTTTATTCAGCAGTTTCTACATGATTTTCTGTGCTGGCCTATGAAGCTCTCTGCTGAGCTGGTTGCACTAGCGAGGGAATTTTCCAAATTGAACAGTGTAAGTTCAGTTCACATATTATGCCTCAAGTCCTTACCTGTTGCACTCCATTGCATTCTCCTTGCCCCGTTCTCATTCAGTCACCACTCTGCATGCCTCATCCATGCCAACTCATGCCCCACACCTCAGGGCCCCTCATACCTTCCATGTTTACTTAATGCATTGCCTTGGTCCCTTAAAGTCTCTATGCCAACTCATGTCCACTCCCTTACATCCTCCATACCAATAACCCCGTATCCACAATGGGCAGACCTCAGGAGTCATATTGACATTAAACAGCATAAGGATCTAAATATCTATTCTTAGTTTTCACTGTAATAAATAAACATTCTCATTTACGTCCAGCAAATTTGCCCAGATGTTAATTTGTTGGATGCACTCCTGTTGGGTGCGTTCAACCACTTCAGTTACCTCCAGTCACTGGTGTGATTTTCTGTCTGCCTGTCCCCTGGATTTGTGGAAAATGTAGCATTGAACCTGAACTCAGAAAACAACACAGAGTTAAAATTAGATATTAACAAAGAATAAAGACAAGCATAGTAAGATGTCTCACAACACCAGGTTACTGTCCAACAGGGTTATTTGAAATTGTGAACTTTCGGAACGCTGCTACTTCATCAGGTTAGTGGAGAAATAGGGGTTTCGCAAACATGCAATATAGGCAAAGATACAATTGCAAAATAATGGTGGGAATGCAAGCCTTTTCAGGTAATCAAGTCTTTACAGGTATGGATAGTGCAAGTGGAGAGAGGAATAAGCACATGTTAAACAGATATGAATTGCCTCAAGCCAGGACTGCTAGCAGGATTTTGCAAGCCCATGTCAAATGGTGGGGTTTACATGTTGTGTGACATGAACTCAAAATCCCAGTTGAGACTGTCCTCATGCATGTGGAACTTGACTATCAGTTACTGCTCGGCGACTCTGCGTTGTTGTGTGTCTTGAAAGCCACCCTAGAATGCTTATCCAAAGATCGGAGGCTGAATGACTTTGACTGCTGAAGTGTTCCCCAACTGGAAGGGAAGACTCCTGCCTGATGATTGTCATACTATACGCCTCCTTCCATCACCACCTTCTCAGTGTATTCCAGGCAGCCACCACTCACTGCGCTGTTCCTCACCCCCATCCCACCACCCTCCCCCACAACTGCCACAACTCCCTTCAACTTTCCCCCTTTCACTTTGAACCTGTGCCCCCTTGTATTGACGAAGGCAAACATGCCATCTGCCTTCTTAATCATCTAGGCCACTTATGTTAAAAATTTTTAAATTTTAGAAGTCTGAACCCTGACTCAGACCTCATTCAGTTTTGGGTCTAATTGAAAGAGGGCTGTAAGCTTATCCCAGAGGAAATCTTGACATTTTCAATATGTTATTGAGCCTGGAATCAACTGATTAATGTGAGTGATTGGCTACCCCAGACTTTGGGAAACCAGGCAGCTGAGGTGAGGGAAAGATGGCTTTACAGCATTGATTGTGGATCAGGAGCAGCAGGAGTCCTTATCCCCTTGATCCCTTACGCTATCTCCGCATACAAAAGTCTCCAACACTGATGATCAAACATACTTGCCTCATCACCACACCTCTTCAGAAAAAGGATTATGGATCAGATGCGAGGACCTGTGGCCTGCCCTGGAAGGTTTTGAAGAGCTTGCCATTCAGATTAAATGCCAAACAGAGAATCATCAGGGCTAAATGACTGCAGCATAAGGGGAAACCCAGACTTTCAGGTTACCAATGAAGAAACTACATAATCTATGAGTAAATATCTAGGCCGCAGTCATTTCAGTCATATTTTAAGAAAACAGTTGAAAGATAAAAATGATAAAACACCCTATCAATAGAAATAGTGATACGCTAACAAAGACTTTATAGGAATGAGCAATCCCTGCTTCAAAGCACAAGTATTCATAGTGTGAACAATTATCTTTTTTTGTTTCTGCCATACATTACAGAAGATTGGTTTGGTCATTTGCTCATTAACCCACCAAGAAGGCTGAGGTTATCTCAAATTAAGGAAAATATCCAGTCCCATTTGAATTTTTAATGTCTTCTTATGTGTTCATTATCATTGAAGGCAGCAGTCAGACCTGTCATGGTGTTGGGAATAAGATTAATGATCAAGAAACTAATTGCAAACGCAAGTGAAGGTTTAATCTTTCTGAGTGAAATAACAAAAAAAGCAACAGCTCACAGGAACATTATCATAAAATCCTACATTGCAGAAGGAGGCCACTTGGCCCATCAAGTCTACACTGACCGCAATCCCACACAGGCTGTATCCCCATAACCCCATGCATTTACCCCAGCTAGCAAGGGGCAATTTAGCATGGCCAATCCACCTAACCTACACTTCTTTGAGAGAGGAAACTGGAGCACTCGGAGGAAACCCACACAGACATGCAGAGAATGTGCAAACTCCACTCAGACAGTGACCCAAGCCAGGATTCAAATCCAGGACTCTAGCACTGTGAGTCAGCAGTGCTAACCATGTGTCACCGTACTGCCCTTATCAAGCACAATTCTCCACTGATGAGAGAATGTTAGGGTAGATGACAAAATGCTTGGTCAAAGAGGTAAAGGAACTTATAAAAGAAAAGAGATGTTAGGATGTGAAGAGATTCAGGGAAAAAAGTCCATAACTTAGGGTGAAGAAAGCTGAAGGCAAGTGATGGTGCCAGTGATGAAGCAATTAAATTATGGATGCATCAGAGGCCAGAATTAGATGGGCACAGCTTTTTTGATGGTTTGTATAGTTTGAGGAGATTGCAGAACAGCCAAGGTAATGGAGCGAGGCTTCGGAGGCATTCAAAACCTAGGATGAGAGTTTAAAATTGAGTCCCTCTCATAAGAGCCTGCATAGATCAAGAAGCACAAGGGATGATGGGTGATTGAGACTTGCTGTGATTTGAATCTAGGTAGCAGAGGTTTCCATCTGTTCAAATTTACAGTAGGTAAAATGTGCCAGTCAGCCACTGAAATAATCAGGTTTAATATATCTAAGTTTCAGGCAGCAGAGTAGCTGAATTAGAGGTGGTGTTGATGGTGCTAGAAATGGAGGTGGGCAGCCTTAGTGGTGGCATGGATATGGGGCCAACACTGCATCTCAGTGCCAATTATGATACCAAGGTTGTGATCAGTTGGGTTCTGCCTGGGTAATTGCCAGGGTGAGGGCTAAACCTGGTGGCCAAGGATCAGAGTTTGTGGTCAGAGCTGAGGACAATGACTTTGGTCTTCCTTTCCACTAATTCAGTACTGGGTGTCAAACAAAAATATGTGCCAACTTTAGACAGTGAAAGAATTGAGAAAAGTGGTGCTGTGATGAAGCTGATGTGTCAATATTTCCTCACGGTTCCAGACAATATTTTCAAACCCAGATGTGTGCATCTCAGTGCCAGATGAGCTCAACATCCGTAGCACCTTCGCTGAGAATTGGCAGTCTTTCTAAACTGGGAGTTATACAGTTTGGAGAGTGACAGTCAATCCTTTAAGACATTCTACAAAAACAAAGCATTACAAATGCTGGAATTTGTTTTATTTATTATGGTAGGATATGGGTGTCATTTGCTGACCAGCACTTATTGCCCATCCCTAATAGCAAATGGCTTGCTACGCCATTTCAGAGGACAATTGAGAGTCAACTACATTGCTGTGGCTCTGGAGTTACACGTAGGCCAGACCAGGTAAGGACAGCAGATATCCTTCCCTAAGGATATCTGTGAATCAGATGGGTTTTTCTGACAATTAACAATGGTTTCACAGTCAGCAGTAAATTGTTAATTCCAGACATTTTTTTACTGAATTTAAATTACACCATCTGGTGGGATTCGAATCTGGGTCCCCAGAACACTAGCTGAGTTTTTGGATTTATAGTCTGGCAATAATACCACTTGGCCATCATCTCCCTTTGATCTGAATTGAAAACAGGAAATGTAAGAAAAACTCAGCAGATGTGGCAGCATCTGAGGAGAGAGAAAAACATATGAGTTCTGAAGATGAGTCATACTGGACTTGAAGCATTAATTCTCTTTCTCTCTCCATGGATGCTGTCAGGCCTGCTGAGTTTTTCCAGATTTTCGCCGAATCGTAGAATGCCTACAGTGCAGGAGGAAGTCTTCCGGCCCATTGAGTGAGAACCGGCAACAATCTACCCACGCCCTATCCCCACAACCCCACATATCCACCCCACCAATCCCTCTAAGCTATGCATCCCAGGACACTAAGGGACAATTTAGCATGCCCAATGCACATAACCAAAAATCTTTGGACTGCGGGAGGACACCCAACTGAGGCTTAGAATTGTTGATGAAGTTCAGCAGAAATGAGTGATGACAGAAAGGGGAAACATAGGGTGGTGCAAGGAGTTGGCAGCAAGGACAGAGGGATAGCCAATAGCAGGCCTCCTCTTTCTGATGTATGGTCCCTTTATCAGCACTCAGTGCCTTTGAAGGAGGAACTCCCTGGGAGCCTGCAAGCAACTTTGACAGGGTTTGCTTTTCGGATATCCCATGTAGCGTATCCCCTGTCCACCGCTGGGTGAAAACCAGTAGCAGCAGGATCTTAAGAGGACATCAATTGCATAATTAAGGGCCTGAATTGCCATATGAGAAGGCAATATGCAAATCTTCCTGCTATGTGTTATGAACTGAATTGAGGCAGTGCCCCCTCTCCTCCTTACCACCTCCCCTCCTCTTCCAAATAACTCACCACGGGGAGGGAGATTAAAAATGGTTAGCACATAGAAAGCAAAGAGTTGACATAAATAGGTCTTTTTCTGATTAGCAGTCAGTGACTAAGGGGGTTCTGCAGGAATCTGCATAGGATCCCAACTGTTCATATTAGATATTATTGATCTGGAAGAGGAAACTGAATGTATTATCTCCAAATTTGCAAATGATACAAAGTTGGGTGGGAGTGTGAGCTGTGAGGGGATGCAGAGATCCTTCAGCGAGATTTGGGCAGGATGAGTGCGTGGGTTTATGCATGGCAGATGCAGTATAAATGTAAGGTTATCCACTTTGGTAGCAATAGTAGCAATAATAGGAAGATAGATTATTATTTGAATGGGAGTAAATTGAGAGAGATTGACACTAAGTGAGACATTGGTGTCCTCATGCATCAGTTACTGCAGTTACAGCAGGCAGTAAAGAAGGCAAATGGTATGTTGGCCTTCATAGTGAGAGGATTTAAATATAAGGATAGGGATGTCTTGCCACAATTGTATAGATATTGGTGAGGCCACACCTGGAACATACAGCTGAGAACCTTCAGTCTGTGCACAATCAGGACTTGGACCTTCTGGTTGCTTGCCACTTTAACACACTGCTCCTTCCCCATGTGTCTGTCCTTGGCTTGCTGCAATGTTCCAATGAAGCTCAACACAAACTGGATGAACAGCATCTTATCTTCCAGCTAGACACTTGCCAATCCCAACATCAAATTCAACAACTTCAGATAACTAGCTCTAGCCCACCTCAACTTCTTTGTTTTCCTTTTTTTTAACTGTCCTCTACCTTTATTCCTTTATTGTCTTTCTTCGTTTTTCTTGCCACCCTATTTTATCCCCCTTTCCTTACCTTTTCTCCCTCTTTGCTTCCCCTTTCTCCCTTTTTCAAAATTGTAACCCTTTTCTACCTATTTCCACTGCCCGCCAGCCCCACCCCCAATCTTCATCTGTCCGGTTTATCCTTTGATTTTAGCTTCTCTGCTGTTTGGCCATTCACTTTGGCCCTTTATTTTCTCTATAGACTGCCGTTAGCAGCCTTTTCCCCTGCTTTCTGTGGTTATGATTCATCATTCATTCTCTCATCTTGCAGTATAAATATCTCCCACTTTCTATGTCTTTTAGCTTTGACAAACAGTCATCTGGACCGAAACATCAGCTCTTTTCTTGCCTTACAAATGGTGCCAGATCTGTTGAGATTTGCCGACATTTTTTCTTCTGGGCTCGGAATATTGTGTGCCGTTTTGGTATCCTTAATCAAGGAAGGATGTCTTTGCTGTAGAGGGAGTACCGCGAAGATTTACCAGGCTGATTGCAATAATGTAATTCCAGTAAATCACATTCACTTATTATACAGTAAAGCTGCCCAGCATCTCCTTACCCAACTAGTATGCATGGGACTTACCTAGTTGAATGTTGCTTTATTTTGACCCTACCTATGCCAGTGATCAGGGGAAGCTGTGCTAGTGATGGAGTGTTAGGTGCAACATTACTTACAAGATACCTTTTTTAAATCAGTCATTAATACTCAAGGATCATTCTGCAACATTCTGTTTGTCCATTGATAATAAGAAAAGTGATTTAAAATTAAGGATTTGCTCCATATGAGTAGAATTTCAGGGGTCAGACTTTTCAGAATTCACAGGATTTGAATGCACTCCACTTTCGTTAGATGGAAATTATTTTGTGTAAATCAGTGATTTTCAATCTCCTCTGTGCAGCAGAATTCCCTGGAAGTATTAACTCCCTATAAATATTCACACATCTCTGTCAACTCTTTTGCAAGTACTGCCATGCAATTCAGGGAATTTTCTGCAGAAGTTAGCACCTTCTCATGCTATGGTGTTGCCCCAGTAGTTCTGACATGGCCTGTAGAAAGCTACTGTTGCTACTGAGGATGCTCACTGTTAGTGGTTCTCGATAGCTCAAGCTTGCGACGATCAGTCTCTGGACTTTGGCTTCAGCTGACATCTGGCTCTTATTGATTGAGGCTGGTTCCACTAATCTATCTAGTGTGGACCTGTCACTACAAGGAATATATCTGCCTGTCAGAGTCAAGGTTTGAGCTCACAAAGGGTCAGTGTGGTAACTATTTGAACTTTCACCAAAACTTAAAAGCTCAAGAACATGAATTCATAGAATCATAGAAACCCTACACTGCTCAAAGAAGCCATTCTGCCCATCAAGTCTACACTGACAACAATCCCACCCCAGGCCCTTTTCCTACACTCACCCCACTAATCCCTCGAAACTACACATCCCAGCACACTATCGAGCAATTTACACATCCCAGCACACTAACACACAATTTAGTATGGCCAATTAACCTAACCTGAACATATTTGGGGTGTGGGAGGAAACTGGAACAAACCCATGCAGGCAGGGGGAGCATGTGCAAACTCCATACAGACAGTGACCCAAGGCCGGAATTGAACATGGGTCTCTGTGGTGTGAGGCAGCATGCTATCCACTGTAATGTCTTCAGTCCACACATGAATGTTCAAATGCAGGAATCAGGAAATTGCTACGTGATTCTAAACTTCTGCGTTCAGTGTTGAAAGCATGCAGACTGCAGTCAGTTGGAAATCATCTAACTCATGAGAACGTGAGCTTTTATGCTGTAATTAAAATACACACCCAAGAAATTATGCCTTGTTAATGAAAACAATTCTCTTCACTTTAATTTGAAAGGAGGCTAAAATCTCTCTGGTATGACAGATAAAGTATGTAATTGAATAGAATCAATACAGATTGAAAGATATTGCCCCAATAATGTTCATAACAGGTGATCTTATAGAGCTGTATAAGTTCATGAGAGACATGAATAGGGTCAATGCACTCAGTCTTTTTACCAGTGTTGGGGAATCAAGAACTAGAGGGAAGAAGTCTCAGTTAAGAGGGGGAAGAATTATAAGTTTATTTATTAGCCAGTAACAGAAATATCTGTTTGAGAATGCGATTTGTGGAGATTGGTATAATTGTAGATAATAATTGGCCTGCAGAGCAGTACAATTCAGGGCTGTAGGAAGCAGAGAAATGTGTTCTGTTACAGTTAATTGCTTGAGTTGGATAATACTGATTATAATAGAGACTGATATCCTGCAGCTTTCACTGTTACTTCAGGGCTAGAGGCAAAAATTTATCTCAGAAATTTTTCTGTCTAAATCATCTCTTGTCAGTGAATTCTATAAGAGCTATATTTAAATAAATGTTCAAGGATTTATATGCAAGACCAAGACTGAGAAGACAGAACTCATTCCCTCTTTATATCTTGCATTTGTAAAAGTCATCCCACTGTCACTGTGGTGACTGGATGTTTTAGGATGATGAGATTTATATCTAACTTTGTGGCAAGCTGCTCTTGGGCCTCACAGAGGATGTTGGTCAGGAAATCAGAGCCTTCCAATTCATGCATTGACATGACTGCACAGAAATTCAGGTACATTGGACCCAAAGAGAAGAAATGTTTGGTGAACTGGTCAGATTTTAGCTCTGATAAAGAGTCATCCAGACTCGAAACGTTGGCTCCAATCAATCTCCACTGAAGCTGCCAGACCTGCTGAGATTTTCCAGTAGTTTCTGTTTTTGTTTCAGATTCCAGCATCCGCAATATTTTACCTTTACCTATAGATGGAATATTACCACTAATGTGCTGGCGGGATTTTTCCATCCTGCTGCAGCGAACAGAGATTTGACTGCATGCCTCCTGCAGTGGGAGTGTGGCGTGAATGGCCAGTAAGATTGTGCCCCCAGTGTTTAGTTAGGTTGGTCTAGCCATCACTACATAGGTGAAGCTTTTATGTTGTTCTCCTGTCTGTCAATTTGTACATCTGTTTGTTTTAGTTCTTTCACTGTTTTGACATTGAAATTCACTCACTTGAATTCATCCTCCTTTTCTGCCCTTCCCTGTTCACTTCTCGATTGTTTAACCTCATGCTTAAGTAGATGCACTGTTTTGACCTGTTGCCCACTAAGGTCCCAATGTCTGATTGCGCCTGTCAGGCTGTTATCTGCAGCTTTGTGGGCAAAAGACGTTAAAATCTAAAATTGCACAAACGAGTCTAAGAGGCCACACTGCAAGATACCTTGCTCCATACATCATCGCAATGGAGTTATCTTATGGTCTGACCTAGATAAGATTGTCACCCAGACATTACCCTCAAATAATTAATAATACCTTGTGGTCTGACCCATTTAAATTCTTTAAAAATCATCTTGTCTTATTGTTATTCTCCCTCCTTGCGTTTACCTACTTCCTCTTCTCTCAGACACATGTGAGACTCTTCCCTGCTTATTGGTTTCTGTCTGTGTGCCTCAGTAACTGGTTGCTCAGAGCTGGTCTGTTGTCAACCCAGGGCTGGTTTTGAATTGCAGCTGTTCTTTGTGTCATTCTGCCCTCAACATGCTTTCCATATTTGATTTAATCTTGCATTCACCATTCTTTCAATGATACGCCCATGAATTTCATGCAATCTATTTGATTCTCCAATGAACTTAAATCTTTTGCCACACACTTCATCCCATACAAACGGAGCTGATTTGTGAAAGAAATTCCCCCCCCCACCCCTCCCATCTAGTCATCTCCTTCAAAAAAGGGGGAAGTAGAACATAGAACATAGAACAATACAGCACAAACAGGCCCTTCGCCCACGAGTTGCACCGATCACATCTACCAATCCACAGATCTATCTATAACCCCCTACCCTATTCCTTTTCATACTCATCCAGAAGTCTCTTAAAAGACCCCAGTGAGTTTGCCTCAACAACCTCCGACAGCAGTCGGTTCCATTCACTCACCACCCTCTGAGTGAAAAACCTACCCCTGACATCTCCTTTGTATTTGCTTTCCTGCACCTTAAATCTGTGTCCTCTCGTAGTGACCATTTCAGCTCGGGGAAATAGTCTCTGAGAGTCCACCCTATCTATTCCTCTCAACATTTAATAAACCTCTATCAGGTCGCCTCTCAACCTACATCTCTCCAGTGAGAAGAGTCCCAGCTCCCTCAACCTATCTTCATAAGGCCTGCCTCCCAATCCAGGCAGCATCCTCGTAAATCTCCTCTGAACCCTCTCAATAGCCTCTATATCATTCCTATAATGAGGCGACCAGAACTGCGCACAATACTCCAACTGGGGTCTGACAAGAGTCTTATAGAGCTGCATCATTACCTCCTGACTCCTAAACTCTAGTCCTCAATTAATGAAGGCCAGTACACCGTATGTCTTCTTGACCACTTCCTCCACCTGCAAGGCCGATTTAAGAGTCCTATGGACCTGGACCCCGAGATCCTTCTGCTCTACAACACAGCTAAGACTCCTATGCCTTATATTATACTCCTTCATCCCATTATTCCTGCCAAAATGGACCACTACACATTTATCTGCGTTGAAGTCCATCTGCCACTTCTCCACCCAGTCTTGCATCCTGTCTATGTCCCGCTGCATCTTTTGGCATCCCTCCAGACCATCACAACACCACCGATCTTTGTATCGTCAACGAACTTGCTAACCCATCCCTCCACTTCCTCATCCAGGTCATTTATGAAAATGACAAACAGCAGGGGTCCCAGAACAGATCCCTGGGGCACTCCACTGGTTACCGACCTCCATGCAGAACAAGACCCATCCACAACCACTCTCTGCCTTCTGCCGGAAAGCCAGTTCTGGATCCATGAGGCCAAAGCCCCTTGGATCCCATGCCCTCTCACTTTCTCCAGAAGCCTTGCATGTGGGACCTTATCAAACGCCTTACTAAAGTCCATGTACACTATGTCCACCGCCCTTCCTTCGTCAATGTGGACGAAGAACATTTTCGAAGAACTCAACTAGGCTCGTAAGGCATGACCTGCCCTTGACAAAACCATGCTGACTATTTCTAATCAGTCCAAACTTCTCCAAATGTTCATATATCTTATCCCTCAGAAGCCTCTCAATCAGCTTACCAACCACTGAAGTCAAACTCACCGGTCGGTAATTTCCTGGACTATCCCTGTTCCTTTTCTTAAAGATAGGAATCACATCCGCAATCCTCCAATCCTCCGGAACCTCTCCCATTTCCATGGACGACACAAAGATCATCACCAGGGGTTCTGCAATCACTTCCCTCACCTCCCACAATAACCTGGGGTACATCCCATCCGGTCCCGGTGACTTGTCTATCTTGATAGAATTTAACAGGTCTAACACATCCTCTTTCCTAACATCCACATACTCAATCTTTTCCGTATGCAGCAAACCTGCAGTGCAATCTCCCAGTTCACTTTCCACCGTGAATACCGAGGCAAAGTACTCGTTAAGCACCTCTGCCATTTCTTCCGGATTCACACAGACTTTTTCCCCTTCACCTTTTATAGGCCCTATCCCTTCTCTTCTCATCCTTTTACTTTTCACATATTTGTAGAAGGCCTTGGGATTCTCCTTAATCTTCCCTGCCAAGGCCTTTTCATGACCCCTTCTGGCTCTCCTAATTTCCTTTTTAATTTCCCTTCTACACACTTTATACTCCTCTAGATCCCTAACATCCCCTAGCTCTCTGAACCTTTTATATACCATTTTTTTCTTCCTAACTAGGTTCACCACTACCTTCGTGCACCACAGTTCCCGTGTCCTACCTGAACCTCCTTGACTCCTCAGGACGTTGTCTTGCAGTGCCCTAGACAAACATTCCTTGAAAAACCGCCACTTCCCTTCTGTACTCTTCCCCAAGAAAACTTCCTTCCAGTTTATGCGTCCAATTACCTGCCTAATGTTTTCATATTTCCCCTTACTCCAGACATACACTTTCCTAGCCTGCCTGATCCTATCTCTTTCCATCGCTATCGTGAAAGAGATAGAATTATGATCCCCATTCCCAAGATGCTCACTTACCGTGAGATCTGACACCTGCCCTGGCTCATTAGCAAGCACCAGGTCAAGTACAGCCTCTCCTCTCGTAGGCTTTTCCACGTACTGTGTCAGGAAACCTTCCTGAACACACGTGACAAACTCCACACCATCCAAACCCCTTACCTTTGGGATATTCCAGTCGATGTTTGGGAAATTGAAATCTCCCATCACGACAACCCTGTTATTTCTATATCTGTCTAGGATCTGTTTCCCAAGTATTGGATCATAAAGCAAGCGAAAGAAAATGAGAACATTCTAGAACTTCACAGTAGTACTTACCAAAGAAGAGGTCGCGACTCACATTACCCCATCTTTTCCTGTTTCCACATACTGAAGGGTGTGCAGTTGACTAGGATGTCCAACATTTCAACCTTTTTTTTTCTCCTCGCAGATTCTAGGGGGAAGTTCTTAACAATTTTGTTGAGTTAAAATGTAAATCAACCAGGCTGAGATGTATATTGCTGTGGTACTGCTTGTGGTTAATCATTTACCAGGTCAGAGAATAGCAGCATTTGAACAATTTGTACTGAGTGGATTCACTCATTCTCAATGGGTGCTTGTCATATCCTTTTCTCTTATAGACAAAATAGAACAAAGATTTTCATTAAGAGCATGGAGATGCAATGGCCTAGTGGTATTATTGCTAGACAATTAATCCAGGAACTCAGCTAATGTTCTGGGAACACGGATTTGAACCCCATCATGGCAGATTGGGAATTTGAATTTTACAAAAATAAAATTTGGAGGTAAGAATCTACCAATGGCCATCAAACCATTGTTGATTTTTGGAAAAACCCACCCAGGGAAGGAAATCTGCCGTTCTTACCTGGTCTGGCCTATATGTGACTCCAGAGCCACAGTAGTGTGGTTGACTCTCAAGTGCTGTTGGGCAACTAGGGATAGGGAATAAATGTTGCCCAGCCAGCAGTGCCCATGTCCCACAATTGAATAATAAAAAGAATGGATTCAAATCATCGAATGTTTACAGCATAAAAGAAGGGTGCTCAGCACATTCTGAGAATACCAGCTGGAAAATGAACCATTGGGCCTAATGCCACTTTCCAGCATTTGGTTCGTAGTTCTGCAGGTTACAGCACGAGAGGTGCATATGGGGAGGCAGTGCCACGGTGGTGTTGTCACTAGGCCTGTATTCCAGAGACCCTGAGCAAGATCTGTGGACATGGATTCAAATCCTACCAAGGCAGGTGGTTATTATTGAAAGCAATGAAATCTTGAATTAAAAAACTCTAACGATGAAACCATTGTCGTAAAAATCCATCTGGTTCACTAATGCCTTTTCGGGAAGGAGGTCTGTCATCCTGGTCTGGTCTACACATGAATCCAGACCCAGAGCAATGTGGTTGACTGAAATGGAGGGCAGTTAGGGACGGGCAATAAAAATGCTGACCCAGCTAGTGACACTCACGTCTCAGGCAGAGAGTTTTATTCCTCTAGATTAAGATATTTTCCTCAGGTCCCCTTTAACCTTTCTCCCAACCACTTCAAATCTATGCCCTGTAGTCACTGCCAAAAGTAAGTATGCCTTCCACTCTATCCAAGCCCTTGACTCTTTTGTACATCTCAATCAAATCTCCCTCTGTTCTAAGTTCCAGGTTGGAAAATACAATCGTACTATTATTTATGACAGTGAATCCACTGTGATGTTGCATATAGTAAATTGAGGAAAATGGAGCACGGGGTGATGGGTTTCACATGAATCAATCCCTGAACGTGAATAATGATGCCTAAGACATACTCATCCATCCACACTGAGGCTGAACCTTGAACTATGTTTCCTTCATTCTGATGTGCTGGGAGAGTAACAGGCCAGTGCAATTGAAGATCCAATAACAGTTCTTAGATAAATATGGAAGAGGGAAGGAGGAGGTGGGGTGATAAACAGGCTTAGGAGAGGATGATTGAATGAGGAAGATGGTGATCAAAAGAAGAAGAGAATGGTCAAATGAGGAGAAGGATGATTGAGTTGAGAGGTGATGGCGGATGATACCTGTGGAGTGGAGTAAAGCATGAAGAGAGGTGATAATGGTAGCTGGAGAGAGAGGGAAGTGGCTCATAATAACTGGGGAAAGAAGGCCCTTATTTGTTTCAGTCAGAAACATGCTCCTTTGATCTATCTTTTGCAACATGGCTCTCTAAAAGCATTCAGTGAAAAAGCAATGTTATTGTCTACATGTCTCTTTTACACCACTGCAAAGAGTGCCACCTTTATACACTATAGTTAAGAAAGCCCACCAACGCCTCTACTTTCTCAGAAGACCAAGGAAATTTGGTATGTCAGCTACGACTCTCACCAACTTTTACAGATGCACCATAGAAAGCATTCTTTCCAGTTGTATCACAGTTTGGTACGGCTCCTGCTCTGCCCAGGACTGCAAGAAACTACAAAAGGTCATGAATGTAGCCCAATCCATCACGCAAACCAGCCTCCCATCCATTGACTCTGAATACACTTCCGGCTGCCTCAGCAATGCAGCCAGCATAACTAAGGACCTGGACATTCTTCCATCTTCTTCCTTTGGGAAGACAATACAAAAGTCTAAGATCATGTACCAACCAATTCAAAAACGGCTTCTTCCCTTCTGCTATTAGACTTCTGAATGAACTTACCTTACATTAAATTGATCTTTCTCGACACTATAGTTCTGATAGTGACACTATAGTCTGCAGTCTCTTGTTTCCTTCTCTATGAACAGTGTGTTTTGTCTGTATAACATGCAAGAAACAATACTTTTCACTGTATGTTAATATATGTAACAATAATAAATCAAATCAAATCAAATCAACCTTTCTGCGCATTGCCTGTCAATTCAAAAGTTGCAAGCTTCAATTCTTTAACCATCATTGCCTGACTAGGCTTGCGTTCAGTGGTGCTACAGGTCACGGATCTGAGGAGCAATTTTTCATTTCCTAGTAACCTAATGAATTTAGAAGGATGTCCTGTTGTTGAAAATTTAGTTTTCCTAAATTCTTCTCCACATTCGAATTGCTGTTGATTGTCCTTAGTCAGTTTCTTTAGACCATAAGATATCAAAGCAGAATTAGGCCATTGGGCCCATCAAGTCTGCTCTGCCATTCAATTGTGGCTGATGTGTTTCTCAACCCCCTTCTCCCAGCTTTTCCCTGTAACCTTTGATCCCCTTACCAATCAAGAACCTATCCATCTCTGGTCTCCACAGTCCTCTGTGGCAATGAATTCCACAAATTGCCCACTTTCTGGCTGAAGAAATTCCTCATCACCATGTAGACAGTTTTCAGTGTTGTGGTATAAAGCATTGATTTCTCTTGGGGAGACCAGTAACGTTTGAGGAAAAATGTATGGAATGGAGCTGATGGTGCTTCACTAGCAGCCTAATTGGCAAATAGCCCAGAGCAGGTTCAAGCACCCACCAGAACCTGATTAGGGAGCATTGTTCGTCTGTTTTTAGAACTGTTTACTTTTCAAAATGCTGTTGTGAATGCTGGACTCCCACTTTAGTTCCCAATTCTAATTAGAAAATTATTTTAAATGTTAATTTACAACAATGTCATTACCACTGTAATGATTCTTGAAGGGAAAACAACATGGTACTGGAGAAAATGAAATCCCAGTTATCGACACTTCATAATGAACCTATTAATTTAATTGCGGAATTGAAATTGTCAAATATCATGGGGATGGGGGAAGGGCAGGAAGGCGGTGTTACTTGGCTTTTAATTTAAATACCTGCCAAGCATTCCAGTTTATTGAAACAAACAAGGATAGTAATTCAACTATTTATTTAATACTTCAGGTACCAGCTGAAACATAAATAATTGCAATTCATTTACTCTTCACTAAACTTTAGTTCTAACTGAACATCAACTTTCAACTGAACTTTAACTTTTAAACTGCATATTAACTTTAAGTGAACATCTATATTGACTGAATTTTCTATATTAAATGTATTCAAGAGGAGGGTAGATAAAACACTTGGGATGAATGGGATCAAAGGTTTGGGCGGGGGGGAAGCAGGATTAGGCTACTAAGTTGGATGATCAGCCATGATCATGATGAATGTCGGAACTGGCTCGAAGGGCTGAATGGCCTTCCCCTGCTCCTATCCTTTTTTCTATGTTTCTATCAACTTTAGCTATTTGACTGAAAATAGATACTACCGAGTTGAGGAAAACCTTGTCAAGAAATACTCACGATGTAGAAACTATCTTAATCTCAGAAGCATCCTTCAGGATACAGGTCTTCTTACAATGGTTGATTTCTTCCAATTTATCGCTGCCAAACAAAGAATGTACATGTCTTTTTACCCACAATCCTCCATCCACTTCTGGAAGATTCTCTGTATTCCAGCCAACTGTGTAACTAGAAACAGATCACATGGCTCAAACATCCAGTGAAATTACTTTTGAAAGAAGCCATTACGCTTAGTTCAAATTACATGCTCCACATGTAACAAATTGAAGTCACAATGTCTGGGCCAATGTAAACAACTTCTCTTATTTGGCCATCACAGGAAGCTTCAGATCACTGCTCCCAGACCAGAACAACTTTATAACTTGCACCTGGTTTTAATTATAAGTTGACCAAAATCCCTGCATGCTTAACTCTCAACCAGATAAACCATTTTAAAGCCATTATTGCCATTATTGTTCTTAAATTATTGTTGTAGCTGTTCTTTGTCCACAGCAGGATGGGGTGAATGATAAATATTCCCCAGGGCACCATTAAGAAGCTCCAATCTGTCTTAAGACTAGCTCTCAATAAACCATCATGCCTAAAGGACAGCAATCAGATTTCTGCCCTTACCGCAGCACCAAACGCTTTTCATCAAAGTCACAAAATACATCAATGTGATTGTGACAAAGGTAAACCTGCCCTCCCCAACCTCCCCAAACTTTGTAGCCATTAACTGGTTGATTACACCATCCTTCACCAGTGACTATCCACCGTCACCAGTAAGGTGGAATAGATCTTGCATGTTTCTATTTTTACCTAACTGAAGCTAGAGATTGACTTGTAATGGCTTCTTTTCCTGTTCCTATACCATTATCTCTTGCATCTTGTCTGATGATTGAAGGTTCTTGAAAGGCAAAGATTGCACAGCCTTTAATTGCAGCTGTTGTCTTATTGATGTTCTTCTGCAATATATCCAGGACTGCTCCGAGTCTTTGAATAGTAAAGGTTGTCACTATCAGAAAAAACAGTTTTAGTCACATGATCAATGGTCACTGATCAGAATGGTTTAAAGCTAAAAAGGCATTTATGTAGAATAGGAGATAGCTGCCGGTCTTTCACTCTGAACTGGTGAATGACTGATCTTGTTGTCACTCCTGCATTGAACTGCAAACCTGAAGATCTTGAGCTTAGGAACCCAATGACTCTGTGTTTTCAGTGAGCTTTGAACAATGACCACATTTGGAATATAGTGTTCAATTCTGGTTGCCACACTAGGCCTTTGAGAGGATACAGAAAAGATTTACCAGGATATTGCTTGATATGGAGAGCATTAGCTATGAGGATAAGTTGGAGAAATTTAGTTTGTTCTTACTGAAACGAGAGAGGTTGAGGGGTGACCTGACAGAACTCTACAAGAACATGAAGGGCATACACAGAGTCAGAAGCTTTTTCCCAGAGTGGAAGAGTTAATTACTACGGGGCATTAGTTTAAGGTGCATTGGGCAAAGTTTAAAGGAGATGAATGAGGCAAGTTTTTCACCCAAAGGATGATGGAAGCCTGGAACTCACTGCTGGGGGAGGTAGTAGTAGCAGATATGTTAATGACTTTTAAGGGACGACTTGACAAATACATGACTAGGATGGGAATAGAGGGATATGGTCCCCGGAATGGTAGTGAGTTTTAGTTCAATTGGGCAGCATGGTCAGCGTAAGCTTGGAGGGCTGAAGGACCTGTTCCTGTACTGTAATTTTCTTTGTTCTCTGTTCTTGATATGAATTTATCTTGATATAACCATAGAAAGCGCTGAAAAAGATGTGGAAGAGCTGTAGAGCACACAAAATGGCACACAAACACCAGTTAGGGCAAGAACCTGCAACCAGCCATGGTGCCAAATAGAACCAAAGCAGCCACAGAGTGGGAACAAAATAAAAAGGTACACATAGGCAATCAATCAGTAATGCTTAAAGTAACCACGCTTCTGAATTGCGTTAGTTTAAGGAGGCTGAGTATTCTCATTACACAGCAAGAAATTTGGTAAAGCCGTGCAGAGCTGAGTCAGGATTACCAAGTAATTGATTAACTAAGATGTTACAAGGAAACGATGTGAAGAGCCTCACACCTCTGATTCTGATATTAACTCTCCTTCTCTGCTAAAAGCAGGCAAGATTGACCCTATTACTGAAACGTTCTAAGTAGGAAAGCTCCGAAGGTGGAAATGGATACAGCATTGATCTGTGACTCTCTTCCATATGTGATTGGTACAGTGTTGTCCCAGGAAATGGATGATGGCTCTGAAAGGCCAAAAGAACCCTCTTGAGGCCAAAAAAAGTCTACTGACAAATTGAGAATGAAGATTATTCACCTTTGGCATTAAGGAATTCTACCAGTACTTACACAATAGACACTTTACCATCATTTTGGTAATTATTACAAACTGCACTTAGATCTCTCCGAGAAGGCAAAACTATTCTGCCAATCGCCTCGTGAAGAATTCAACAATGGATGTTAATTCCGTTTGCCTATGAATACACTTTCAAGCACCGACTTGGAACATGTACAGCAAATGCAGCAGCTCTTAGTCATGTACACTTGCAAGAAATATCACATGTACTCCAGTACCACAAGAAATCATCACGGCATTACATTTCTTAGACTCATTTCCGAAACAGGTGGGGAAAGTGCAGTCTGTATCTGGTCAGATCAGTCCAAGGGAGTGGGCCTGTTGGGATCGGGTCTGGTCTTGAGGTTGACTGTTGGGCTGGAGAACTGGTGAAGAGGTGGAGGGAGTTCCATTGGTGGTGGCAGTGTAGGGGGATGTCAGGTTGGGGAACTGGGGGATTGGAAAAGCCTGTGGGGGCATCAGGATGAAACAGTGCTATGATTAAACTGAGAGCAATTCTTCAGAATCACTATTTCATGCAATCCTCACCTGGCAAACTCCAGGAAGATTCCCCAGTGTAGCTTTGGTGTACCCTCCTAGTGACACTGACCTGGAGTTCGGAGTTATGGCTAAAACTTACTGTTGCTGAGTGTTTCGATGGCTGGAATTCACTTCATAGGAAAGATTGAAGGCGCCACCTCTTGTACGTTAATAATCACTGCAGCACAATACAGAACATCAACCAGCTGTTTCATTTTTTATTCTTCTGTGGAATAAGAGTTGCTGGCTCTTACCATCAGAAAGTGCAGATGAGCTGTCGTCTTGAACAGCATGGTGGTACAATAATTAGCGCTTCGGTCTCACAGTGCGAGGGCCTGGCAAGATTGAGGTAGGCGTAGGCTCAATTGATTGAATGGACTCCTACACCACAGGGATGCTATGAAATGCTTAGTGTCAGCAGCATGAATAGCCTAACATATATGAGTGTTGTGTTTATCTTCCACATCAATTCCTTCATTTCATCTTATTAACATATTCTGTTCTTTTCTCCATCATTTACTTGCCTAGCTTGTCTTTAAATCATTTTTCAATGATTCTTTATAGTAATGAATTCTCCATTCTCACCATTCTGTAGATTAAGAAGTTTTGTCCAAATTCCCTGTTTGATTTATCTTGCATTCAATCTAATTTATTGAGCTTATTGAAGCAAATGGATGGCACAACAGTACAGTGGTTAACACTGCTGCCTCAGCACCAGGAACCCAGGTTTGATTCCACTGTCTGTGTGGAGTTTGCATGTTCTTCCTGTGTCTACGTGGGTTTCCTTCTGGTGCTCCGGTTTCCTCCCACAGTCTGAAAGACGTGCTGGTTAGGTACATTGACCCGAACAGCGCCGGAGTGTGGCGACTAAGGGAATTTCACAGTAACTCCTTTGTACTGTTAATATAAGCTTTACTTGTTACTAATAATTTTTACTTTACTGTCTTTTATTCATAGTCCCTAGATGTGCTCTCCCCCACAAATGTAAATATCCTCTTTACATTTCCCCTCTCAAAATTTTTTTCTTAATTTTAATGATCCCTTTCAGGTCACCACTGAGCATCTATCTAATTTCTGGAAGAAGAAATGCTAATCTGTTTAATTATTCATGGTAAATATATCCTCTCAATTCTTTTAACACATGCAATTTAAAGGACAGGCAACACATCCTTGGTGATGTTAGATTCTGTGTCACTGGAATTCGGAGAAAGGTGTTTTTGGTAAGAGCTGTATGCTTACCTATTTCTGTGTGTAGCTGTAGGTCATTATTAAATCTTTGGAAATTCCTGGATGCCTTATTTCCAGTTTTGTTTGTTAAACACAATTGACACTTCATGGTAAACATGGTAAGCTTACCAATTAGCAAGGCTCCCTAGCAGAACTGCTGGTGTGGGAACGGCTGTAGCAAAGAATTGGAAGGAATAGTACGAATGGAGCCCCACTGGAGTTGAATTGACAGGCAATCACAGAACAAGAGTTTCCTCTGGGATGACACATTGGTTAACACAGCTGCCCCACAGTGCCAGGGACCTGCGTTCAATTCCGGCCTCACCTGAATTGGCCGGTGATAGTCTGTATGGAGTTTGCATGTTCTCCCTGTGTCTGCATGGATTTCCTTCAGGTGCTTTGATTTCCTCCCATAGTCCAAAAAGTGTGGGTTAGATTGATTGGCTATGCTCAATTGCTGCTTAGTGTCAGAGGGATTAGCAGGGGATATACAGGGATAGGGCCTGGGGTAGGATTGTTGTCGAAGCAGGCTTGCTGAACAAATGGCTTCTTTCAGCACTGTAGGGATTCTACGACTCTACCAACCCCTTGGGTTGGAGGCTGCCAGGGCTACGAAAACAGCTAGGCAGAGATGTTAGTGTTGTCAGACTGGGGGAGAATGGGTGTGAAATTGAAAGGATTGAATTATGGGATAAATAAAGACAACATGGTGCCCAGGTCATGGGCACAATGGCTTCAAATACGGGACAATCCTGTAAAAAAAAAAGTTGGTCTCCCTATTAGTGGTAAGAGAAATCACATTGAAATCTAAGATTACAATTGTCCATGCTTCTTGATTGTGAAACAAATTGTGCATTTGCACAGTGTCTATCACAACCTCATCATGGCCCCAAGCACTTTACACCCAATGAAGTTCTGTTGAAATTTAGTCCCTGCTGCAACGTAGAAAAACACAGCAGCCAATGTGCAGATCCAGAGGTTTAATCTGGATTTTGGCATGTTATTTTCCTTTGCTATCTACTAATTCGCACTGCTTTGTGTGTCAGCTGTGGCTTAGTGGGTCGTGTGTTCTACTCTGAGCCACATGGTTCTGAATTCAACTCCCACTCTAGGGCTTAAGAACGAAGCAAAAATAGAGATCTACACAGTGCTATGTCATGGGTGGGGTGGTCTAAAGATGGCCAGATAGGAAAGCTTTGGTCTTGTGGACCAGAAATCTTGGGTTTGATTCCTCCCAATGCCTGGTATTCGTTATTCATCTTGAGTGTCTTCTCCCTTTGTTTCCTTTCTTCTGAGCTCTCCATCCAAAAGATTTCAGAAAACTATCTTCCACATATGGGCATGTGATAATGACAAAGACAAAGAAGTGTACAGCACAGGAACAGGCCCTGTGACCTTTCAAGCCTGTGCTGATTATAGTGCCACAACAAAAATAAAACCGCATTGCCCTATCTTGATTCGTATCAGTCTATTTCCTACAATTCATGTACCCATCCAGATGCCTCTTAAATGTCGCTAATGTCCCTTCTTCTGCCAAATCATTTGGCAGTGCATTCCAGGCATCCACCATTCTCTGTGTGAAAAACTTCCCCTACACATCTCTCTTTCCCCCTCTCACCTTGAACCTGTGCGCCCTTGTAATTGACACTTCCATTGTTGGAAAAAGCTTCTATCTATCCTGCCTATGCCTTTCATAATTTTATAGACCTCTATCAGTCTCCACTCAGCCTCTGTCTTTCTAGTGAAAACAATCCCAATTTATTCAATTCTCCTCATGACCAACACGCTTGAGACCAGGCAACATCCTGGTGAACTTTCTTTGTGCTCTCTCCAAAGTTTCCACGTCCTTCTGATAATGTGGCAACCAGAACTGTATGCAATACTCCAAATGTGGCTCAATCAAAGTTTTATATAGCTGCAACATGATTTCCCAACTCTGGTACTCAATGCCCCAGCTAATGAAAGCAAGTGTACCATTTTACCTTCTTAATCATCTTGGCCACCTGTGTTGCCACTTTTAGGGAACTGTGGGCCTGCATGCCTAGATCCCTCTGTATGTTAATGTTCCTGAAGGTTCTGAAAATTAAATACCTATGCCTAAATTTGATCCTCCAAAATGCATCACCTGTCATTTGTACAGATTAAACTCCATCTGCCATTTCTGTGCCCAACTCTCCAATCGATCTATATCCTATTGTAAGCTCTGACAGTCCTTGACACCATCAGCAACTCTGCCAATCTTCATGTCATCTACAACCTTACTCATCAGACCACCCACATATTTCCTCCAGATCATTTATATATACTACAAAAGACAGACGTCCCAGCATTGATTCCTGCAAAACACTACTGCCACAGATCTCCATTCTGAAAACACACTTCCGCTGCTACTCTCTGCCTTCTATAACCAAGCTAGTTCTGCATCTATCCAGCCAGCCCATCCCGAATCCCATGTGACATTAATTGTTGTACAAGATTGTCAAACATCTGACTAAAGTCCACATAAACTGCATCCAAAGTCCTTCCCTCATTAATTTTCTTTTCCACCTCTTCAAAAAACTCAATCAAATTGGTGAGACATGATTTTCCCCATACAAAGCAATGCTGCCCTGTCACTAATGAGTCCATTTTCTTCCAAATGTACATATATCCAGTCTCTCAGTATCTTCTTCAAAAACTTCCCCATCACTGATGTCAGGCTCACTAGCCTATGATTTGTTGGGTTGTCCCTGCTTCCTTTCTTAAACATTGGATATTCTCCAGTCTTCTGGGGCCTTGCCTGTGGTCAACAAAGATGTAAAGATATCTGTTAAGGCCCCAGCTATTTCTTCCCTTTCCTTCCACAATAACCTGAGATAGATCCCACCTGGCCTCGTGGACTTGTCTATCTTGATGCAATTTAAGATGCTCAACACTTCCTCCTTTGATATATTGATGTTCTCCAGAGCATTCACACACCTATCTCAACTTCAGCCATGTCCTTCTCCTTGGTGAATACTGATACAAAGGTATTCTTTAAGAGTTTCACTCACTTCCTGTGGTTCCACGCATAACTTCCCTCCATTGTCCTTAAGTGGGCCTGCTCTGATTCTTGCTGCCCCCTTGTCCCTAATATAGGCATGAAAAGCTTTGGGAGTCTCCTTCACCTTGCTTGTTAAAGATATTCCATAGCCTCTTTTAACATCCCTAATTACATGTTTAAGTTCTTCTACTTTCACTGTACTCCTTAACAGCTTCGTCAGTTTTTAGATGCCAAGACTTATCATATGCTTCTTTTCTCCTTTTGACTAAACTTACAATTTCCCTTGTCATCCATGCTTCCTGAATTCTGCCATTTCTATCTTTCATTTTTGCAGGGACATGTCTGTCCTGCATTTCAATCAATTTTACATTTAAAACCGGCTACGTGCCAGATGTGGATTTACCCTCAAACCGTTGCTCCCAATCCACATTCCTCAGTTCCTGCCTAATTTGGATGTAATTGGCCATCGCCCAATTAAGCACCCTCACCTCAGGGCCACTCTTGTTCTTATCTATGACTACCTGATATCTTATGAAATTATGGTTGCTAAGCCCCAAAATGCTCCCCCACTGTCGATTACCTGGACAAGCTCATTACCCAATATCAAGTATAGTATGACCACTTCTCTGATTGGATTGTCAACATACTGTATCAAAAAATCCTTCTAGACACATCTAATAAATTGTTCTCTGTCTGAGCCCCTGGCTGTAAGAGATTCATATTCAATATGGGGGAGGTTAAAGGCAACCATCGCAGCTATCCTGCTTTTTTCACAGCTTTTCAGTATCTGACTACACAACTGCTCCCCTGTTTCCTGCAGGCTGTTGAGGGGTCCACAGTACGCCCCCAATGTGGTGATTTCATTTCCTTTTTATTCCTGAGCTCCACCCATATTGCCTCACTACAATATTCCCTGTGATGTGCTCCCTAAAAAGCAACGCAACTTCCCCACCCCTTTTGTTTCCCCTTCTTCACATCTAACAAAACAGTATCCCGGAATGTTAAGCTGCAGTCCTATCACTCCTTTAACCATGTCTTTGTAATTGCAATTGCACCATAATTCCATGCAGTAATCCAGGCTCCCAGTTCATCTTTTTTTACCTGTTATACTCCTTACATTGAAACTAACATGCCCCAGACCTCCAATCTCACTGAGGCCTGCAGGTTCCCTCTGTCTGCTCTTACTCTGGGCTATGTTTATCTCAGTCCTGCTTTTTCCCTCAGTCTGTATGCATACTAGCCTGCCACACTAGTTTATACTCTCCCGGACTGCACTAGCAAATCTGCTACTCAGAATATTGGTGCCCCTCCAATTTAGGTGCACCCGTTTTTCTTGTATAGGTCTCATCTTCACTGATCCATATATCTAAAGAGCTCTCTCCTACACCAGCTCTTTAGCCATGTGTTCAACTATTCTCCTGTTCCAACTTCTCCAACATGTGGCACAAGGAATAATCCTGAGATTTCCATCCTAGAAATCCTGCTTTTTAGCTTCTGACCTAAGTCCCTGAATTGTCTTTGCAGGATCTCTTCCCTCTTCCTGCTATGTCATTCATACCAAAATGGACAATGAATCTGTTTGTTTATCCTTCTCTTTCAGGATGCCCTTTACTTGCTTAGACATATCCAGGACTCTGGCATCAGGGAGGCAACACACCATCCTAGAGTCTCATTTGCGGCCACAGAAATGTCTGTCTGTGCCCCTGACTATAGAGTCTCTGACTATCACTCATTTGGATTTAGCCCAACAGCAGAACAACCTGTGGTGCCGTAGGCCTGGTTGCTGTGGTATCTTTCTCTGAGAAGCTATTTTCCCTAACAGTATCCAAAACGTTTATATTTATTTGACAGGGGAATAGCCATAGGGGACACTCATCTTACTTGCCTGCCCTCCTGGCAGTCACCCAATTACCTGTCCACACCTGTCTGAAGCTAGTATTTGTCACATGATCTACCCCTGTATGCTCCACAGCGTGTCCAGCTACTGCTCCAACTGAACCACACGATCTGTGAGGAGCTGCAGCAAGTCACACTTCCTGCAGACATTATCACCAGAAATCTCCCGTATCTCCCACATCTAGCAGGAGGAGCATATCACTGCCCTGACTGCCTCCTCTGCCCTTGTATTTTCAGAAATATATAAGAATAAGGATCTTATCTTGCTTTTACTTTGCTTGTCCTCCTCACGGTGCTTTCTTTTGGTTAGAGGAAGGAGGTAGAGAGGGAAACACTACTGTTATGCCTCAGGCTTAATCACTTCTTAATCAGTTCTTCTGCTACCCACAGTACAATGAGGTGACTGAGTTGATTTCTCCCAGAATCCTCTTCTGCCACTTCTGCTGGATGATGAAGTCAACTGAGGGATAAATGTTAGTTTGAACATCTAGGATAATTCTTTTGCTCTTTTTTTTCCTTTGATTTGATTTAACTTATTATTGTCACATGTATTAGTATACAGGGAAAAGTTTTGTCTCTTGCACGTTGTATAAACAAAACGTGCTGCTCATAGAGAAGCCAAGGAGAGAGTACAGAATGTAGTGTTACAATCATGGCTAACATGTAGAGAAAGATCAACTTAATGCAAGGTAGGTCTATTCAAATGTCTAATGGCAGAAGGGAAGAAGCTGTTCTTAAGTCAGTTGGTATGTGATCCCAGACTTTTATATCATTTTCTGGATGGAAGAAGTTGGAAGAGGGAATGCCTGGGATGCATGGGGTTCTTAATTATGCTAGTTGCTTTTCTGAGGCAGCGGGAAGTGTAGACAGTGTCAATGGATGATTTGTGTGATGGACTGGGTTTCATTCACGATCTTTTGTCGTTTCTTGTGGTCTTGGGCAGAGCAGGAGCCATGCCAAGCTGTGATTACAACCAGAAAGAATGTTTTTGATGGTGCATCTGTTAAAGTTGGTGAGAGGCATAGCAGACATGCCAAATTATGTTTAGTCTTTTGAGAAAGTAGAAATGTTGGTAGGCTTTCTTAACTATAGTGTCAGTAAAAGGGAACCAAGACAGCTTGTTGGTAATCTGGACATCAAAAAACTTGAATTTTTGACCATCTCTACTTCATCCCTTGATGTTGATGTAGATAGGGGTATATTTTTCACTATACCTCCTGAAGTCTATAACATTCTCCTTCATTTTGTTGGCATTGAGAGAGAGATTATTGTCATTGCACCAGTTTATCAGCAGATTCTCTATCTCATTCCTGTACTTTGTCTTCTTCAGAAGTGGAGTGGCAGAAGATTTTTTTGTTCACCTGATAGCACAGGCAAGGAGACGGGACATCAGTTTAGCATCTCATCAAAATAAGGGCAACTGTGACAATGGAATGTTGGCCCAAATCCTGGATCCTGAACCCACAAAGCTCAGCAACAATGGTGCTAGTAACTGGGCCACAGACTGACAGCTTAGACAGCCTGAATAGGCCAAACAGACCATAAGATATACAAGAACTACCTAACGAGTGATAGTTAGTTGCCAGTGTTGCACGATTATGTGTACGAGCCAGGATTGTCATTCGATTGTGTGGGGGTTTTCAGTATTTTCCCTAGTGCAACAGATTGTCAAGTCTTATGCATAAACTATCTAGGTAAGTCACACTGAGTTTCTGTGATCATTTGCATTCGTTCTTACACACAGAATGCTAGGAGCTGATCCCCACCCATACGGCTGGCCACAACATCAGGGTGCATTAATTACCATTGGGAATTTCTGTTAATTGTGTTCATTTGTCAGACTTCAACTAGTCTCTGGAAATTAAGCTAGAACCTTTGGGTTCAAGGACACTAATTGTTCAGGTTTGAATGATTTTGAATGTAAAAAAATACTGAAGGAGCTCATTACCATAGCCTATTTTAACTCTGAATCAGTACTGTATATTTTCAACAAGTTGTATTCAGCAATTTAAAGTTAGGTTACTCGCAGGTAGTGGATTGCCACTGTGATTTTAATGCTTTTTTAATATAAACCCATTTTCAACTGTATTAATCAAACTTTGCCAAATGTTACCACTCTGAAATATATCAAGGAATATTTTTCAAAGTAAATTTAATAGAAAATATAATCCCATTTGTGTAGCTTCATGGTGGCTTTTGTGTTTGGTGATATGCAAATGAATTTGAGTGGAAACTCTGGGGAGAAAATACTTCTTAAAATGGGCTCAGCTTTGTGTGGAAATTTGAGTCATTAATTATGCCCAAGGAGCAAACTCTACTTTTACAATCCCATTTTCATAATAGCTGTCCCATGAGTGTTAAAAATGTGAATTCCATTAAGCAATGAAGATTTAAACAAAGCCAAGTTTGACTTTCTTGTTTAGAGAGGAATCACGAAGTGCGATTATGCATGTTGACTTAGAATGTTCCGTACTCTTTATCGATAGGCCATAAGAAGAGAACTTTCAATGGTTCCTATTCCATTTCCCTCTTCATGCTGCTAAACAGGACTGAAGCAGTTAATTGTTCAGTGGCGCCCCTGGATGTTGGCAATCTATTCAGCATGGGAAGAGATATTATAAATAAACTCAGTCCCTCAGTCCTACCTTACAGGTGACATGGTGGCAGAGTGGTTAGCATGCTGCCTGACAGCTACAGGGACCCGGGTTCAATTCTGGCTTAGCTGTCTGCACTTCCAGATGCTCCAGTTTCCTCCCGCAGTCCAAGGATGTACAATTTAGATGGATTGGCCATGCTAAATTGCTCCTTGGTGCCTCGAGATATGTATGTAACATGGATTAGCTATGTAAATGTTTGGGCTTATGGGGATAGGGTGGAAGAGAGGGCCTGGGTAACATATTCTGTCAGAGTCGGTGCAGACTCAATGGGCTGAATGGCCTCCTGCACTGTAGGGATTCTAAGATTCTATACTTTGGCCCTTCGGTACACGTTTACCTATTAAGAAGGGATATCCACTATTAGGCTCAGCCAAATGGGTCGAATGTTTTCCTTCTGCACTGTAGGGATTCTGCAATTCATGTCCTTATCTGTGCAGAGAACAGTGGGGATCAGCAGACACTGATCAGGAGCAGAAACCCAAGGTGAGATTATAAAAAAATAGGCAGCAGGATCATTTTCTCCAGTCTGGTAATTATGGATTTGGGAACTGGAAAATTGGGCACGAATGTATTTCTATCACTGTTCCACCTTTTTAGTATCTAAAAGAACCTTTTTTTCTAACTAATTCATGGGATGAGGACATTGCTGGCAAAATCTACATTTATTGCCCATCCCTAATTGTAGCTGGAGGTGGTGGATTGTCATTTTGAGCTACTGAAGTTTACCTGGGATAAGTACACCCATAGTGGTGTGAGAACATAGAACATAGAACATTACAGCACAGTACAGGCCCTTCGGCCCTCAATGTTGCGCCAACCAAAGGAACCAATCTAATGACCCTGCTATCCATATGCCTATCCACTGATCATTTGAATACCCTTAAAGTTGGCAAGTCCACAACTGTGGCAGGCAGGGCATTCCATGCCCTTACTACTCTCTGAGTAAAGAACTCACCTCTGACATCCATCCTATAACTATCACTTCTTAATTTAAAGCTATGTCCCCTCAAGGATATAGGAAAAAGGCTCTCACTGTCTACTCTATCTAACCCTCTGATCATCTTATATGCCTCAATTTGGTTACCTCTTAACCTTCTTCTCTCTAATGAAAATAACTTCAAGTCCCTCATCCTTTCCTCATAAGACCTTCCCACCATACCAGGCAACATTCTGGTAAACCTCCTCTGCACCCTTTCCAATGCCTCCACATCTTTCTTATAATGTGGTGACCAGAGCTGTATGCAATATTCCAAGTGTGGCTGCATCAGAGTTTTGTACAGTTGCAACATGATGTCTCGGCTCTGAAATTCATTCCCTCTACCAATAAAAGCTAACACACTGTACACCTTAACAACTTGAATACCAACTTTCAGGGATGTATGCATATGTACACCGAAATCTCTCTCCTTGTCGATAGTACTGAGTCCTACCATTAGCCCTATATTCTGTACACATATTACTCTTACCAAAGTGAATCACCTCACACTTTTCTGCATTAAACTCCATTTGCCACCTCTTGGCTCAGCTCTGTAGCTTATCTATATCCCTTTGCAAACTGTAACATCTATCCTCCCTCTGGCTTAATCCATTGTCCCTGTGTCTCTCCGTTACGAACGGAGGGGCCATCATCAAGTGGTCCAAGAATAACACAAACTGAGTGTCAGTGAGCAGGTAACTTTTGCTTCATTGTGGGTGACCCTTCCATCACTTTGCTGATGATTGAGAGTAGGTTGACGGATAGGTTTTGCTGGAAAAGTTTGTTTTATTTTCCAAGTTGCCGGGAAAATGCTAATACTATGAATGTACTGCAACAGCTTGGCTAAGGGTACAGATAGTTCCAGAACACAACCCCTTGGCACTATCATTGGAAAGTTGTCAGGGCCAATAGCCAGTGCTGGATCCAAGACGGTCAGCTGAGACTTGATAACTCATGAAATGAATCAAATTGGCTAAAAGCTGACATCTATTGACATCTCCGGAAGAGACGTTCACTCAGCACCTCTGGATGAAGATGGTTGCAAATGCTTTAGCCTTAACTTATCTTACAGCAGAAGAAAGCCATTTGGTTGATCGAATCTGCACTGCCCACAATCCTATCTAGACCCTATCCCCATAACCCCATGTATTTATTCAGTCTAGTCCTCCTAACACTAAGGTTCAATTTAGCATTGTCAATCAGCCTAACCCACGCATCTTTGAACTGTGGGAGGAAACCGGAGAACCCGGAGGAAACCCACGCAGACACAGTAAGAATGTGCAAACTGTGCACACTGTCATTCAAGGCTGAAATTGAACCCAGGTCTCTGATACAGCAGTGCTAACCACTGTGCTGTTGTGTTGTCATGGTGACCATCACTGATACTCATTTTTATTGCAGTTTTACTTGACTGGCAGAATTTAAATACTCTGACTACTGTTTGCAATTTGGGGTGACACGGTGGCACAGTGGTCAGCACTGCTGTCTCATGGCACCAAGGACCCGGGTTTGATTCCTGACATGGATCACTGTCTGTGCGGAGTTTGCATGTTCTCCCCATGCCTGCATGAGTTTCCTCCCACAGTCCAATAATGTATTGGTTAGGTGGATTAGCCATGATAAATGTGCGGGCTCAGGGTGGAGTGGAGGGCAGGACAGGACATATGCTCTTTCGGAGAATTGATTCAGACTCAGTGGGCTCGTTCTGTGCTCAGTGATTTATAATTGAATACCTCTCCCAGCTGCTTCCACCCAAAACAAGCCAGAGCATCATTTTATTATTACCATAACGAAATTCACTTGTGCAAGTGTTCATTCTCTCCATAAACATCTCTCTCTGTCTAATTCTTTCTCTTCCTTTAAGGTGTTCTTCATACTTACCTGGGAGGGTTGCAATTATTTTTTTTTAGAGCAACACAGCACGGGAAACAGGCCCTTCGGCCCAACGAGCCCGCGCCGCCATCATAACTATATAGTAACAATTCCATTATCCTATTCTAATTTTAGGTTATTCCTAATATGGAAGAGTCTCAATGTAGGGACAATTTGTTTCCCAATCAGCCTAAGAGCGAATTTTTTGGGATGTGGGAGGAAACCGGAGCGCCCGGAGAAAACCCACGCAACCACGGGGAGAACGCGCAAACTCCCGCAGACACCGGCCCAATTCCAAGTGTCTGCACAGCTACAGCGATAGTCACTGAGCTGTCATGGTGCCCTTCAGATGGTCCAGATAAAGCACTCATTTACGACATGAAGCACCAGGCAACCCATGAATCAACATCCAAGAGCTGTCCTCGCACCACCTGCCGAATGCATGCTCCTTGTTGGTCAAGTATGGACCGAATTACCTGTGGAAAAAAAAGCCATAGTTAAACAGTCCTACTATATCCCTCTATCTGCATAACGCTCATGTGGCTGTCCAAGAGACCCTTAAACAGCCCTAGCGTGCCTGCTCCCACCACCTTACTCGGCAGTGCATTCCACACCCCCACTACCCTTTGTGTGAAAAACTGCCCTCTAATATTCGTCTTATACATAGCCCCCCTCACCTTAAGGCCATGACCCCTCGTCCTATCCATTTCTGAAGGTGGAAAAAGTTTACCACCATTTACTCTATCTATACCCCTTATAATCTTATACACCTCTATTAGATCCCCTCTAAGCCAACGTCTTTCAAGGGAAAACAACCCCAGTCTATTTAATCGTTCCTCATAAGACAGTCCTTCCATACCAGGCAGCATCCTGGTAAACCTCCTCTGCACTCTCTCCAAGGACTCCACATCCTTCCGATAGTACGGCGACCAGAACTGGACGCAGTATTCCAAGTGAGGCCTAACCAACATTCTATACAATTGCAACATCAAACTCCTACTCTTGTATTCTATACCCTTTTCTATGAAAGCTAACATACTATACGCTTTCTTTATCACCTTCTCCACCTGTGAAGACACCTTCAGAGACTTGTGAACCTGCACCCCCAAGTCTCTCTGCGTCTCTATACTCCGAATAGTTTTACCTTTTATCCTATAACTCTCTTCTACATTTTTCCGGCCAAAATGCATCACCTCGCATTTATCCGGATTAAATTCCATTTGCCATCTATCTGCCCAGTCTACCAACCTATCTATGTCCTGTTGTATTGCCTGACACTGCTCCTCTGTACCCGCCAATCCAAGCATCTTGGTGTCATCAGCAAATTTGCTGATCTCACCACCTACCCCAACTTCCAAGTCGTTTATGTAAACCACAAATAGAAGAGGACCTAGTACTGAGCCTTGTGGCACTCCACTAGTGACAGGCCTCCAGTCGGAAAAAGAGCCTTCCACTACTACCCTCTGTCTCCTCCTCCCGAGCCAGTTCTCGACCCATCTACATACCCGGCCCTGTATCCCATGCGCCTTCACCTTCTCTATCAGTCTACCATGAGGAACCTTGTCAAACGCCTTACTGAAATCCATGTAGATGACATCAACAGCATGTCCTTCATCAACTGTTTTTGTCACTTCTTCAAAAAATTCCACTAGATTTGTAAGACAAGACTTCCCCTTGACGAAGCCATGCTGCGTATCCCTGATCAGATCGCAGCGCTCCAGATGCTCATACATCCTGTCCCTGAGGATCCTCTCCATTAGCTTACCTATAACTGAAGTCAAGCTCACTGGCCTATAGTTCCCTGGGTGATCCCTCTGACCTTTTATAAACAACGGTACTATGTTTGCTAACCTCCAGTCCTCTGGGACCTCACCTGTGTCCAAGGAAGAGACAAAGATTTGCGTCAGAGGCCCAGCTAGTTCTTCCCTCAACTCCCTCAGCAGCCTGGGGTAAATGCCATCAGGCCCCGGAGCTTTATATGTCTTTAAGCTGCCTAACACCCCCAACACCTCTTTCCTCGTAATCTTTATTTCCCTCAACCGATCCTCAACTTTGTCAACATCAGCAGCAGACATCTGGCCAGTCTCCTGCGTGAATACCGATGCAAAGTATTCATTCAGGATCTCCCCCATTCCCTCAGGCTCTAAGCATAGATCCCCTCCTCTGTCCCTGAGAGGTCCAATCTTGCCTCTAACCATCCTTTTGCTCCTTACATAGGTGTAAAATGCCTTAGGATTTTCCTTAATCCTACCTGCCAGAGCCACTTTGTGGCCCCTTTTTGCCTTTCTAACACCCTTTTTAAGATCCCGTCTACACTCTCTATAAGCTTCCAGCGCTGTCTCAGTCCCCAGTTATGATTAGGAGGTGAAACAACTCCATTGCACTTTGGGGATGATGACACTTGTAAGCGTGATTTGCCTAAGCTAGGGTAGAATAAAGGATTAGGGTAGTAATTGAGGTTAAACTGAAGCTTTACCTGATACAATTTTTCTAAAGTCATCTTAGCTTTTGGCTAAGATGAAGTGTTTGACCGGGGGATGGGGCAGGGGGATGGGGGGGTGGAGCTTGGATCTTGTTTGAAAAAGCCCAAAATGGGATGTAATGTCTTGTCTTCTCAGCTTGGATCTGATTTGTCCCTTATGATGTGGAGATGCTGGCGTTGGACTAGGTTAAGCACAGTGAGAAATCTCACAATACTAGGTTAAAGTCCAACAGGTTTATTTGGTAGCACAAGCCTCAAGTTTTTGGAGCACTGCTCCTTCATCAGGTGAGTGGGACTTGTGTTCGCAGACAGGACATACATAGAATCAAACTCAATTTACAAGATAATGATTGGAATGCAACTCTTTACAGGTAATCAAGTCTTCAATGTGCAGTCAATGTGAGTGGAGGGGGTTAAGCACAGGTTAAAGAGATGTATATTATCTCCAGTCAGGACAGTTAGTGAGATTTTGCAAGCCCAGGCAAGTTGTGGGGATTACAGATTGTATGACACATCTCTTTAACCTGTGTTTGACCCTCTCTCCACTCACATTGTTTGTGAACACAATCCCCACTCACCTGATGAAGGAGCAGCACTCCAAAAGCTTGTGGCTTGTGCTCCCAAATAAATTTGTTAGTCTTCAACCTGGTGTTGTGAGGCTTCTTATTGTGCTTGTCTCTCATGTGCAGAGTGCAATTGGACTCAATTTGAATTTTTTTTTTGATTAGAAATAAAGTACCAAAAGGAACCAATAAAAAAAATCCTCGACCAGTATCTCCATAACCCTGTTTCTTTCTCTACAGATGCTGCCAAATCTGCTGAATTTATCCAGCATTTTCTCTTTTTATTCCAATATCTTTTTACATGACTCAGTGTCAAGTTTCTCTGCAAAGTGCCTGGCAGACCTTTTAAAATGTAAAAGGCATGATTTAACTGCAACTTGCTGTTATGCAGTTTCTGATCACTGTAATTTCATTCTGTTCATATACAGTAGGAGATAAGGGCAGGTGATGATTGAAAACCATCATTAAACTGGGGAACCACCTGCTGTTTTTTCAACTATTTGGGCCCTATTTTACCATTTTGATTTGAAGTGCTGGGTGGAATTCAATCTGGGAGTGTTTCAGATTCAACTTTTAGACCCGTTGTCAGGTGCCCTCATACATACTCTGCCTGCAAAAATGTCAGCAATTCCAAATCACAATGCACAAATCTAGGACTGGGGCTTAACACACCCAAAACCCTGCAGCTCCAATCGCACATGCGCAGAAAAAGAATGACAGAATGCTGCTCCCCTGCCACATCGCTCCTGAGCCAGATAACGCCTCCCCCACCCCCACAACGTTAATGACTCCCTTATCCCCCCACACTCGCCCACCCAGACCAATCACGGGCTCCTTCCCCTCCCCACCAATCTCAGTAGGGTGTCAGCAGATCCCCCCTTTCCTTTCACTGATCTCAGGTGGAGTGTTAACGGATCCCCTTCGCCACCACCTCTGCCCCTTCCCCCATCGATCTCAAGCAGAGAGCTGGCATTTAAATAGCCATCATGCCCGTTTCAGGTACAGTCTCCCATTCGTGGCCATTTTTGGGCCTTGGTAAAGGGGGAACCACCACGGAGGTAGGCACGGATCGCGGTACTCATCTTACATCTGACTTTACCAAGTTTTCGTGCCCGAAAACAGGTGCAACTGGTAAAATAGGGCCCTTTATCCGTGAGAGTGTGCTCCCATTTCATTGAATGCTTCAATCCGATTATCAGCAAATGAACAATTATAGGGATCGCCCTTTTCTGTTTGTGTGTATGTTATTTGGAAAAGGCACAAGAATGCAGCATGTGTTTGCTAGAGTAAAGGCTTTTCATATCTGTGCTTGCCCGCACAGCATTACGCACAGGCCCAGGCTCAAGGATCCAGAAATTCTGGAGAAAACCTGCCATAGCAAGCCCGGCTTTCCTCAGCAAAACATTTCCAAAAATGTTTAGATTTAGAATGCAGTTCAACCAAATTTCACGAGTGATCTTGTCACAGATATGGGAGGATGGGTGTGTGTGTGTGTGTGTGTGTGTGTGTGTGTGTGTGTGTGTGTGTGTGTGTGTGTGATTCTCCGAGCTCGCTATGCTGCTCTAGCCAAAGAGGCAGGGCCAGAGGGAGCAGGGGTTAATAGGGAGGGGGCAATGGTAAGGGAAGGGACTCATTACCGTTCTGCATCGGGATCAGTGATAGAGGAAGGAAGGCCAGCAATTGGGGGCTGAACAACAAAGTGGGGGGAATGAGGTTGGCCTACTGAGGGCTGCAGGGGGAGGGAAGGAATGGGTGGGGTGGGGCAGAGATCAAGAGTGTTGGAGGGGTGGGTGATGGAGGGGTGGGTGATGGATGGAGATGGAAACGGGTGGAGGGGTGTTGAGGGCAGGGTTGGTTGAGCATGAAGCCAGCGATTGGGCCATGTAGCTATCGGTGTGGCAGTGATGTGGAGTCGCGGGGCTGGCCAGCTTGAAACTGGCCTACCATTGGGAGGCCAGCAGTGCTATGATGAATCAGCGCATGTGCAATGGCTCACTCAGTGCTACGCTGCCGACCTTTCCAGTGAGAATAGGCTCCATCCACATCTTTTTAGGTCTACACTGTTTGTGATGCACAGAGTGTGGGAGATTCATTTTGAAAATCCAGCTGAAAGAATGAGTGGGATTTGATTTATTTCAGGTTTTATGTGAATTAGGATTCTTAGAATTTTTTGGGAGAATCCCACCCATGAGGTTTATAAGATTGTTATGTTTCAACATAGTATCTTTAATTTAAGATAAGATAGAGGAATGAAGGGTGTTATACGACATGTTGTGGGCAAAAGATGGCACAATAGTTAGCATTGCTGCCTTACAGTGCTTGGGACCTGGGTTTAATTGCGGCCTCAGATGACAGTGTGGCATTTGCATATTCTCCCCATGTCTGTGTGAGTTTCCTCTGGTTGCTCTGGTTTAAAAGAACAAAGAATAAAGAAAAGTACAGCACAGTAACAGGCCCTTCGTCCCTCCAAGCCTGTGATGACCATAATTCCCTGACTAAACTAAAACAAGCTTTCTGCTCTTACTCGATCCACATCCTTCTATTCCCTCCCTATTCATGTACCCATTCAAATGCCTCTTAAATGTTGCTAATATGCCTGCTTCCATCATCTCTTCTGGCAGTGCATTCCAGGCACCCATCACTCTCTGCATGAAAAACTTCCCCCACAATCTCCCTTAAACTTTCCCCCTCTCACCTTGAACCTGTGCCTCTTGTAATTGATACTTCCGGCCTCGGAAAATGCTTCTGACTGTCCATCCTGTTTGTGCCCATCGTAATTTTGTAGACCTTTATCAAGACTCCCTTCGGCCTCCATCTTTCCAAGGAAAACAATCCTAGTTTATTTTAACTTTTCCTGAGTGTCAATGCCCTTGAAATTAAGCAACATCCTGGTCAACCTACTTTGCACTTTCTTCAACGTTTCTATGTCCTTATGGTTGTGTGTTGACCAGAACTACACACAATACTTCAAATGTAGCCTAACCAATGTTTCATACAATTGCAACATGATTTCCCAACTCTTGTACTCAATGACCAGGCTGATGAAAGCTAGCATCACATATGCCTTCTTAACCATGGCCATCTGTGTTGTCACTTTTAAGGACCTGCACACCTGTTCAGCCATTTAGAGTATAATTCAGACTTATATTTGATCCTCACAAATGCATCACCTTGTATTTGTCTGCATTAAACACCATCTGCCATTTCTGTGTCCAAGTCTCCAATCTATCTATATCCTGTTTATTGTTGTAGGTAAGATAATACCTCTGAGATTGTTAGTGAGTAAAAATGTAGTAGCTTTTATTTCAAAGCTCTGGCTTTTATTCCAGAGCTTTGGGACAACTGGTTCCTCAGAATGAAACTGTCAGACTTCTCATGGAACACAAATACAAGCGAGTATTTATACATCATGAGTCTTAGTAACAAGTATGAAATAAACTTCCAATTCCAATCAAAATTTCTGATCTTCCTTCTTCAATTACAACACCTGTGACTGCTTTGGCATCTCTGTCTTTGAAGTTACTTGTGTGATCAACATAAACAGGCAAGGCTTGCAATGTCTGCAAAATAACACTCACACCCGACCATCTGTATATTCACATCTGACCATCTATATTCACATCTGATCATTTGTCTTTACGAGAGTTAAAGAATGAAAGACATGAACAAGTAATTTACATTAACGCCAGGAGCAATATAATCCTGGGAAGATCAGCCATGATGAAGGGTTATGTTTGTGATATATTCTAGGTACAAAATGCATTAACTTTTTCCCTACTTCAGTATCCTCTGACAATTACTATCAGCAACTCCGCCAATCTTTGTGTAATCTGCAAACGTACTAATCAAACCACCCACGTTTTCTTCCATATTGTGTATATATGCTACAAACAACAGAAACCCAAGGTTGATCACTGCAGAACTACTAGCTGTAGATCTCCATTCTAAAAAACACTCGCTGCTACTCTTTGTCTCTATAATCAAGCCAGTTCTGTATCCAACTAGCTAGCGCACCCCGAATCCCATCTGATTTTAATTTTTGTACCAGTCTGCCATGTAGGATCTTGTCAAACTTCTTATTAAAGTCCATGTAGATTACATCCACAGCCCTTCCCTCATCAATTATCTTTGTTATCTCTTCAAAAAACTCAATCAAGTTTGTGAGACATAACCTTCCCCATGCAAAACCATGCTGACAGTCACTAACAAGTCCATTTTCTTCCAAATGTGTATATATCCTGTCCCTCAGTATCTTCTCCAAAAACATCTCCGTCACTGATGTCAAGCTCACTGACCTATAATTTCCTAGATTATCCCTGTCTCCCTTCTTACACAAGGGAACAACATTGGCTATTTTCCAGTCCTCTTGGAGCCTTGCCTGTGGTTAAAGTGGATGGAAAGATGTCTGATAAGGCCCCAGTTATTTCTCCCCTTACCTCCTGCAGTAACCTGGATGGATCCTATCCAGCCCCGGAGACGTGCCTACTTTACTGCAATTTCGGATACCCAACACTTCCTCACGCATTCTAAAGATGTGCAGGTTAGGTTGATTGACTGTGATAAATTGCCCATTGATGTAAAAGGGATTAAATATGTGAGGTTACAGGGATAGGGCTAGGTGGGATTGTTGTCAGTACAGGCTTGCTGGGCTGAATGGCCTCCTTCTTTACTGCAGGGATTCAACGTTCTGAATTCAGCCCGACAACAACTCTGGGTGACTTGATTGTTGTAAAGGTTCAAGAGGGGATCAAGTCGAGAAGTAGGTGTAAGATGTTTACATCTATAGACAATAGACAAGAGCAACTGCAGTTATGGTCTCCAAGACTCTTAGGGAGGTGTTACGAATGTCAGGCTTTATAAGTGGTTATACTTTAAAACATCTGTCTAAATCCAAGAGAGAATGGAATTTGGGATCTGGATAATAATTAGTTTTCTAAAATGATTGAAGGCTCAGATGACTTACGCTGCTGTGCAAATGGGCCTCAGGAAGGGAAAAACCAATTGAAAGCCATTGTAGTATCAGATCAGGTGTTTTCTAGGATATCTCTGAAGCTCAGAGACAAGTCAGTCCATAGCCATTTGAGAGACCGAGAGCAGGAGGTGGCAAGTTCTGCACCTGAGCTAGAGGTAATGCTGATTCTTGTGGTCACACACAGAATGCAGGTGGGAGCTCATAATTAGATTAAAGAGAGTTCACAAATATTTAAAGAAGGCTGGAAGAGTTACCTAGCTTGAGCAAGAGAGACGAGATCTCCATTATAATACTTACAATGAAATTGTGGGATTACAAATTACTGACGGGAAGGGAAAAGAAAGTCAGCTGTTGGGAATGAAATAACTCTGGACTGATTCCTGGAGAATAAAGTGGGACAGTACAATGTATAACTATAGTGGAAGATATTTGGTCATGTTAAAATCAGACTGGGGATTGTCTTGACTGTACTCCCTCCTTAAGGAATGAGGCCAAAACAGTACACAGTACTTCAGAAGCAATTTCACCAAAGGCTTAGAAATTTGCAGCAATACTTCCTTACTCTTAGGCCTGACTTTTCATTCCCAGGTAAGCAGTGTAGAGTTGGGACAATTCTCGATTCTGCAAATGTATCTGGGGTTAAAAAACAAAATGCCTGGGAAGCTGTTTTGTGGTCTGGGGGTTGGAGTGGTGGGATGGGGGTAGGGGGAGGGATAAGGGGTGAGGGGGGAGGGGCTACTGGTGGTGATGAAAATGGAAGCTGTGACAGACATCCCAAACAGATTCAGAGGTTGCAGGGTGCAAAGTATGAGTTTCCTACTGAATAGAGTTCAGAACAAAGAAGAAAGAAAATTACAGCATGGAAACAGACCCCTTCAGTCCTCCAAGTCTGCACCATGCTGTCCATGTGAATTAAAACCTCTTACCCTTCCAGGAATCATATCCCTCTATTTCCATCTTATTCACAATTTTTGTTTAGCTTCAAGCTAAATATTGGAATCTGAAACAAAAACAGAAAATTCTGGAAAATTTCAGCAGGTCTGATAGCATCTGTGAAGCGAGAATAGAATCAACATTTCAAGTCAGGGCTCTGATGAAAGGTCATCTTGATTTGAAACTTTGACTCTATTCTCTTATTACAGATGCTGTCAGATCTGCTGAGATTTTCCAGCATTTTCTGTTCTATTTTTAGTTTGTAAAAATCTTACAACTTGAAATCCCAGCTGTGCCCATTACCCTAGCACATTGCTAAAGATGTGAGAAAATGAATAAAACAAAAAACAGCCCTCACCCCTCAAAACTTTTCATCATTGCCATTCACTCCTCATGCTCCATCCAAGTCAACTCATTCCAACATATGGCCCCTTATATCTTTTATGCCAATCTATTCCTCCAACCTCATCTCCAAGCCTTTCATGCACTCCATGTCAATAAATAGCCATGTACCTACCTGAACAGTCCTTCAAAGCCCCTATGCCCACCCTAGCTCCTTTAAAGCCCCATGCCTTCCAGGCATCATTCTTTTTCCTCATACTGTTATACCAAGTAATCTAGTATCCACCATAGGCAGACTTCAGGAGGCATGCTGAGATTACATAAAGTTCTTAAGTATCTATTAATCAATTTACTTTTGCCAAAACAAAATCACTCTCAATGATAAAAAAATCAATTTACTATATCTAACTTCATTTAATCTCTTATAAAAGCAAGCCTTTGTAGTCTTAGTCCCACATCAAAGAGTTTATAAATACTTGAAGCTATCAATCAAGTAGTGAACTGACAGGCATCCTACTGTCATAATGAATGGTTGTGAAATCAGTCATATAGCACTAATCCTGTAATGATAGATCTCAGATTCAGGGCAACAGATAGAATGAAATAGAAAGCACTGATTGTTTGCTAAAACACTGAAGACAATTTTTTCAGCTATTTAAAGGGCAGGAATATAAATCATTGACAGTCTGGCAGCTTCCTTGACTGCTGTGTTGACCATGCTTTTCACAGTTCAAATCAGCTTGACTGTTTCACTAAACTTATGCATTTTTGAAAGCACATTTATGATTACTTTTAACAATCCCTGTAGGCACACTACTGCTCCAAAAGGGCATTTGATCACTCCTGAGTTTCCCAGGACCATATTCAAAAGGGAATTCTAGTTCTGCAAAGAACTCTAGTACCTTTCAATCTTCTTCTGGCAGGCCTAAAGTTTGCACATGATGTTTTGGACATCCCACAAGACTGAAACAGCTGCACTTTAGTTGTGTAGTTGTCTCCATGAATCCCAGATGTAAATTCCCCTCTCTTGTGAAAATGACAGGACTGGGTATAGGGGCAAGGACCTCATGGGCTGGATTTTATGGCTGCACTTGTCTCAAGGCTGGAAATTCCCGCCCAAGGTCAATGGGCCATTGGAATGTTCTGCCGAATTTTCTGTCTCTCTTGCTTTGATTCCATCCCATGTCTCTGCATCATTTTCAATGAAAATTCATATATTCCAGTCTCTTTCCCATAATGGCTAATGTATGATTTGTCTTCTTTTTGCTGTTATCTGAAAAATTAACTGAATGCCCCTCACTGTCAGATATTTCCCATTGGCAGAGCATGTTTGGCTACCAGGTACCAATGGGAGACTGACAGCAATGAGCTTCTTCTCTTTCTCCTCGTTTTGTATCATGAGCAACTCCTGTACTTGCTTGTGCCACGCACCAGGCTCTCACCGGCTGCTGCCTGCACCTCTACTTGTGTCACTGGCAGGGAATGTGTTCCTTCTATTCAGTTTATTGCACCGGCAGATAACGGTAACAAGTAGTTTAAAATGTCAGTTGTGAAGTGAATCTCACTTAAAGTAACCTCCAACCTGGAACGTAGCTATGAATAGTGAGCAAGATCAATTATGGCACCTCCCACAATGTCAGTCCTGTGTTATAACATTGATCACTAATTTTGTTGTTCTGTGGTCATGCCATTTTAGCATCTACAGTTGGGAGACGACTCTGTGGGCAGAAGTGATGCAATTTAACACCTCCTCTATGGCAAGGAGTTTGGTGGGGGGAGGGTGTATTTAATAAGGGGGAGGATAATGAGTGGAAATCCCACTGCCTTCATAACTTCCCACCCCATTGTATAACTGAGGCTGAGGTGGGCAAATAACATCCAGTTCAGAGCCTTATCCTGTTGCTACCGGTATTAATCCAAGGGGGTCATCATGCGGGAAAACTGCAGAGCACACCACTGTGAGGTTGCTTGTGGATTCTGAGGGGTGTTAGGAGGGCGTCTTGTTCAAAGCAATCCGGCAAAGGGAGCCATCCTGAACATGCTGCTGATTTACCCCCCCCCCCCCCCCACCTCATTATTCCCCCACTCCACCATCAGTCAACTGTGGCCTGAATTCAGGGACTATCTAAGGCTTTGGATAGTTTCATTCCGCATCACTCTCTGCTTTCCCAGAGAAGCTTGGAGATTTCTACGTCTCAGGATCCTTGTTCAAAAAGGCCCACCATTGTCCAGTTAAGTGCCCAGCGTCACTTAATGCAGTTAGCCTTCCCTACGAGAGAAACACAGGGCTCTCATTGGCTCATTTAATATCTATTAAATAGAGACCACATGATGTTGAATAGATGTAAATAACGAATCATCCATCTTGTCCAGCAGAGGGCAACAAAGGGTTGCAACAGAACTGTAAAATTACTCTTGGTCCTGTAACTTCCTTCATTACAGCTTGTTCATGATGTAACATTTATGTTGAAAGTTTTTTAAAAAAAGTTTTTAAAGTTTATTTGTTAGTGTTATAAGAAGTTACTGTGAAAATCCTCTGGTCGCCACACTCTGGCACCTGTCCTGGTACGTTGAGGGAGAATTTAGCATGGCCAATGCACCTAACCAGCAGGTATTTTGGACAGTGAGAAGAAACTAAGTTAGACATGGGGAGAATGTACAGACTCCGCATAGGCAATCACTTAAGCCTGGTATCAAACCCGGGTCCCTGGTACTGTGAAGTAGAAGTGTTAACCACTGTGCCGTCATGTCATCCTTTACCTGAGACTTTTAAAAGCTTCCAATTTTAAATAGTTTTATTTTCCATGACAAAATACAAACCACAAGTCAAAATCTATAATATAATACGTGAGTTTATAATCGAAGAAATGTCTTCCTGAAGGTGTGAGCACTGGACTAGAGAGCTTTCCATGCTGACTTCTAGCACAAAATGTGCCATAAATTTAAATGATTCCACATTTCTTCATTTGCATAATTTATTCTACGCCAGCAGTCCGGACTGTTTAGCTACCAGCCCCAAGGCTCAACAATTAGTGCACTCCATACACAGCACAAGATTACATTGGAGTCATTTACCATGCTGGATGGTAGTAATTTGATCTCTAAGATACACTCATGCATTTTTTTAAAAAGAATTGGCTTTTAATATTGTGATCATATATGGACTTCCAAACATCAATTCCCTATTCAGATGGTTAAATGAGGCTGTTAGATGGAATTGAGGAGCAGAGGGCATCACTCTGATTCTGCAGTTTAATACTAAACTTAAGATTTTAAAATGTGCTTCCATTTCTGAAGTAAGTCCCAACAGGACAGTAGCTGCAACTATATCTAGGCAGATTATTGAACCAAAGCAGATTATTGAACCTGCATTTGCCCTTAATTTGTAAGCAAATAAATCTTATGTGCTTCTCTTTTTTTAATACGTATCCTCCCAACCATATTTGTAAATTGTCCGTGTCCCTGCTCCTGAATATCGTACACTGCTCCACCTACATTGATTTATATCTTAACTCTGCATTGCTCACTCAGTCCTCTGCTTGGAAACAGTGGAAGACGTTTTCCAAACCTATAATAGAAGCATAAATCTCTCCCATTGCCAGGGTGGCTGTGACGTTGGCAGTGGTTTTTCTGGGTTTTTTTAAGTTCATTTCTGGGACATTGGCATGCATGTAATAGAGCCAGCATTTATTTCCAATCCTTAGTTGCCCTTGGAGGGCAGTTGAGAGTCAACCATATTGTCACATGTAGGTCAGGCCAGGTAAGAACATCAAGTTTCCTTCTCTAAAGAACATTAGTGAAATATATAGCTTCTTCCAACGATCAACAATGGTTTCATGGTCATCAGTAGATTCTTAATTCCAGATATTTTTATTGAAGTCAATTGCCACCATCTGCCGTGGCAGAATTTGAACATAGTTTCCCAGAACATTAACTGAGTTTCTGGATAAATAATCTAGCAATAATGTCGCTAGGTCATTGCGCCCCCTGTAAATTGGTACAGGTCCACACCCCTACTCCCGAATATTACACATTGCTCCATCTACATTGATTTATACCTTAGCCACCCTGCTGCATTGCTCATTCTGCTTGAAAACTTTGGGGTCATTTTCCAAGCCTGTAATACAGAATAAATGTCTCCAATGCCAGAGTGGCTGTGGTGGTTGGAAAGTTGCAGGCAGTGAGTGCCTGTATTTCCTAGTATTGAAGAAGCTCAGAACATTACAATGTCAAAACAAAGGAGTGGCACAGTGGTTAGCACTGCTGCCTCACAGAGCCAGGGACTGAGGTTCGATTCCCAGCTCGGGTAACTGTTTGTGTGGAGTTTGCTCATTCTCCCCATGTCTGTGCAGGTTTCCTCTGGGTGCTCCAGTTTCCTCCACAATCCAAAAATGTGTGGGTTGGGTTGATTGGCAATACTAAATTGCTCCTTAGTGTTAGGGAAATGCCAGGGAGATTAGTAAGGTAAATATATGGGATTCCGAGGATAGGGCCTGGATGGGATTGTTGTTGGTGCAGGCTCAATGGGCCAAATGGCCTCCTTTGCACTGTAGGGATTCTGTGGTTCTTATCAAAACATTGCAGATGTAAGAATTTTGAAATTAAAACAAAAGGTGCTGGAAGTAGTCAGCAGGATCTGTGGTGACAGAAACTTTCAGCTCTGTAACCTTGTACTCCACACAGATAGTCACCCAAGGCCAGAATTGAACTGGGTTGCCTGATGCTGTGAAGCACCAGTGCTAACCACTGTGCAGCCCTCAGGGACAATTGAAAATCCAGCTGGCTGGAATCCAGCATGTAGCAATAAAGGAAGTTACATATAGATCTCTATAAAAACTGCTTGTGCCCCCGGGTCTGTAATAAATCACCTGGATTTGAGACAGGGAAAGGCATTGTTTGAGGCAAAGCCAAACACGCACTCAGCTTCAGTACAACATTTTCAAATTTTTTTATTCCTCCTGTATTTATTTTCTGCCATGCACAATTGTAAAGTTGCATCGACTGTGTGGAGTTCTATGATTCAAAGACAAAGCTATGGCAAAGCCAAGTGGGACCAAGAGAAGAGCCAGATCAGTCAACCAGAAGCAAGAGAGCAACACTTCTACCAGACTGATCAATGATAGTGATGATAAAAAATGTCAATGAGAATTCAATCCAGCCAAAATTTACACCCATTTCACAGTCAGTTGATATATAGGAAATTTGATAAAAGTACTGGGTTTGTTTGTTTTGACTGTCATTATGGATTTTTACTTTGCTGAAGGGGAAAGGAAAAGGAATTAAATAACTATAAACAGCCACTGCAGGCATGATGGACCAAAAGCTCCCTTTTTGTGCTCTGCAATTCTATGATCCAATTATAAATGCTATTCCAGAGGATATGGGAACATTTGGATGCCTGTATATTTAAATTGAATGTGAAACCCTCCTTTGCCTTGTTGCTGCCTCATCCCTACAATCTGCAATCATTTGCAAATATCGGGGGTGATTCTCCCAGCCCGTAGAAGTACACCAGGCTGGGAGATAGCAGTGGAGGCCGTTTATCTGGCTTCCCTCTGGGTGCCAAGGCCTCCAGGATCCTGCAGGATCAGGATTTCTGGCATTGTCAGCTCCGTGGTGGAAACTGCAAGTGGGGAACTACACCAAACCCCGCTGGAGTGAACCACTCCTGACTGGGGACAGAGGTGGGGAGAGGTGGAGTGATGGTGGGGAGGTGGCATTGGCAGAGATGCCAGTGTGCCAAAGACTTCATTCCTCGGCTCACTCACTATATTTAAAATGTATGGTAATGAACATTATACAGACCCACACCGATGTCTGGTGCAGAGCTGAGCCTGCCGGAAATCCCACTGTCAGAGACTTGTGGAGGCCATGGTGCTCAGCAGGGAGTCCACGAGACGGCCTCCACTCGAGTCTCACGGCCCGCTATGCTACAACAGCAGCGTAGCTGTGAGGGAGAATTGCCCCCCATATTGGTAGTGTGCCACCCCACTGCTAACTTTACAAAAACACCATCTCACTGTTTGACTCCCCATCTCAGTACTTTAGATATTGTGTATTGTATTTGTGCGGAGGATTTGAATGAAACTTATCATAGAAAGGTGTTATCATTTTAAGTATTAATTATTAGCAGTCAATCTTGCTGACAGAGCATAATCTTTTACAGATATGAAATCTCATACCCTCAGACATTAATTGTTCTTGGAGATTTTGTTCTATCACCCTTTTTCTCTCTTGGTTATTATAATATTCCATTTTTCTCATTATTCCTCTTCTTGTACTTCACTTGTCATTGAATTCACCTACTTTAATATATACTTCCTTCTTCCGACCTTGCAATTTTCATTTCATGATCTTTCACTCTGATCAGTTAAGGAAATGCATAGTTGTGCACCCTGTTCACTTTGACTCAATATGCCTTGTGCAGAGTACTGTTCATCTCCTACCCCCAGCAATTTTCCATGCAAAAGCTCATGGCGATTAAATGGATAAGAGCAAATGCAACTAATGGCATTTGTTGGCTGGTTGGAGGAATCTTTCATGCCAATATTCTCTTGTGTTGTTGCAATGCTTACATATTGAGTTCATTATTACCCAATTAATCTCCTGTCACTATGTAACACATTAAAACTTTGAAGTGGTGCAGCTGTGCTATTTAAGTCTAATGACTTCCATATCAAGAATTTGATCACTTTGTGGAATTATTGGAAAACTGCAATGTTAATTTATTGCACTTGTTCCTTATTAAAGGAGCCGTAAGTGGAGAGAGATTGAAGGTGGTTCTGAGGCAGTGAACTCGATACTGTTTATGTTTATAATAATGAACAGGAGTTAAATTGGATGAAAAACCCCAGACGCAAAAGTACAGATCCAAACTGTTTGTCAATGTGACATTTGGATCAATGGGACCCACTTCATGTTGAGGTTTAAGTTAAATTTCAAAATTGCAAGGAATGCTGCCAGCGCAAATAGGCAGGCAGGCTATAGTGGGTAATGCCCGTTCATTTCAGGGAATGGAAATTTGGGCTCTCAGCACACCACCCTCCCATCACCAACTCCTGTTCTTGTTCCTTGCCTTCCCTTGAAGTTAAAAATCAAAGAAGAAGTGAAACAGGCTGTCCAATCATCATCATTATATCAGCTGTGGCTCAGTGGGCCATGTCTAATATAATCACAATCTCTGGATTTTCCAAAGCCATTTATAGCTGAAAGTACTTGCTGTTGCAACATAGCAGCTTATTTGCAAATATCTCAGCTCCCACATATGGCAATGTGAGGACAACCAGATTATCTGATTTTGTGGTGTCAGTTGAAGAGTAAATATTGGTGGGGACATTGGGGATAACTCCCTTGCTCTTCTTCAAATCAATGCCACGAGATCTTTTCTGTTCAATCAAGAGTTGACAGGGCTACAGTTTAACATCTCCGCTGAGGGATAGCACTTCTGACAGTGAGGCACTCCCTCAGGTATGGTGCTATTGTCCACATGCTTTGGTGCTCAAGTCTCTGCAGTGGGACTTGAACCCATAACCTTCAGGGACCAGAGATCTTCCACTGAGCCACGGCTGATATAATAATGATGATGATGATTGGACAGCCTGTTTCACTTCTTCCTTGATTTTTGACTTCAACGGAAGGCGAGGAACAAAAAAAAATGAATTGATGATGAGCGGATGAGTTTGCTGAGAGCCCAAATTCCCATTCCCTGAATGTAAAGTGGGAGAGGATAATTTTATTTTCAATCTCGCTTAATATTGGTTGTCCTGATGTTCACTTTCTCCAGAATTGCATTCCCAGACCAAATTACACAATCTGCTTCACACTATTAATCCTCTAATCTCCTCATAAACTTGGATCAGACCTTGTTCAATATTCTGCCTTTCAGAAAAGCCAGGACTATTTTTGCCAAATATCTCCTTTTGTGTATGAGTCCTTGATAGAATGACACTTGCTCTCCATCAGTGCAGAATGGCAAATTGCAGGCTTGCTTGATTTTCCATTAGCTATTTTTAAATGGATGGAAGATTAGAAGTTGGGGGGGGGGGTCAAATATTCTGAATACTTTTCCTTCTCTATGAATGGTATGTTTTGTCTGTATAGCATGCAAGAAACAACACTTTTCACTGTATGTTAATACGTGACAATAATAAATCAAATCAAATTAGAGAGTTGTCAGTCATAATAAATTTGCAGTGCTATATTTTACTTCACTTTTTCCTATTTGGACATGTCAATATATTCACAGAGACTTTGTTCACATTCTATCATCAATCATTCTATCTTCATTGGAGGTTATTTAAACAATTTAACAGAAAACAATGTTGCTCGGTTGAGGAAATCATGTTTTTTTAACAGGCTGTGACTCTCTTTTGTTCTAGTTTTGTGAACAAAGTTCCTTTTGATGGTTCCACTGTTTTGTAACCAACCCAAGCCCCATCTCTATATTCTGTCAGCACTGCTTTAATTACCTGGAGGGGTTGCAAGAGTTTTCTGTTGCCAACACCAGTCATGTTTGGCAGGTCTGAGGATCAGAGCTTGCTGCTACAAGTCAATCCAGATGTTTTTCAAAGATAAAGTTGCCTTTCACAAAACTTGCTTTATCTTCTACAGTGTTTATTTTCAATGCTGTGATATTGATGACCCAGCAAATCATTCATTATAACATTTCTTTCAAACAGGTTTTGGAAATTTTTAACTAAGGCTGGGATTTTTCAACCCCCTCATGGCAGCACCTGCTGTGGGAGATTTGGCAGCTCAGCCAAAGGTCTAATGACTTTCGATGGGACTGGACAATCTCAGCAGTGACAGGGTTAAAATCCCTCACCCTAAAAGTCTTCAAAGCAAAAGGTATCAGCTTTCCTGCAACTCCCATGCTTCTTGTTAAAAACTCATTAATGACTCTTTCTTCATCTTCACTTTCCAAACTCAGTAATCAGGAGTGGGAGGAAATGAAGAGATAAGCAAAAAATATATTTCATCTCTTCAGGGGATGCTTGCTTTCTTTGATCAAGGCAGGTTCCTGCATCTACTGATCTGATTTGATTTATTATTGTCACGTATATTGCCATACAGTGAGAAGTATTGTTTCCTGTGTGCTATACAGGCAAAGCATACCGTTCACAGAGAAGGAAAGGAATGTAGTGTTACAGTCATAGCTAGGATGCAGAGAAAGATCAACTTAATGCAACTTAATAGGTCCATTCAAAAGTCTCCAGCAGCAAGCAAGAAGCTGTTTCTTGAGTTGGTTGGTATGTGACCTCAGACTACTGTAACTTTTTCCTGATGAAAGAACATGGAAAAGAAGATGTCTGGGGTCCTTAATTACACTGGCTGCTTTGCCAAGGTAGTGGGAAGTATAGATAGAATCAATGGAAGGGTGGCTGGTTTGCGCGATGGATTGGGCTACATTCACGACCTTTTGTAATTTCTTGCGGTCTTGTGCAGAGCAAAAGCATACCAAGCTGCTATACAACCAGAAAGAATGCTTTCTATGATGATTCTGTAAAAGTTGGTGATGGTCATAGCTAACATGCCAAATTTCCTTAGTCTTCTGAGAAAGTAGAGGCGTTGGTGGGCTTTCTTAACCATAATGTCAACACGGGGATACCAGACCAGGTTGTTGGTGATCTGGACACCTAAAAACTTGGAATTCTTAACCCTTTTCTACTTTGCCCCTGTTGATGTAAACAGGGGCATGTTGTCCTCTATTTCCTGAAGTCAATGATAATGTCCTTCATTTTGTTGGCATTGAGGGAAAGATTATTGTCATTGTACCAGTTCGCCAGATTCTCAATCTCATTCCTGTACTGTCTCATCATTGTTTGAGATCTGTACCACTACAGTGGTGTCATCAGCAAACTTGAAAATTGAATTGGAGGGCAATTTGGCCACAGAGTCATAGGTGTATAAGGAATATTGTAAGGGGTTAAGAACATAGCCTTGTGTCGAGGATGATTGTGGAGGACAGTGGAAAGATTGTTTCTTGCACACTCTACAACAAAACATACTGTTCATAGATTACATAGGGTAGAAGGAAGGTGCAGAATGTAGTCAAAGCTAGAGCGTAGAGAAAGATCAATATATAAGAGGTGCATTTAAAATCCAATAACAGCAGGGAAAAAAGCTGCTCGTGTTGTTTGAATGAGAACAACCTGTGGGGGCTCTGAATTTTCTCTCCTTCTGCCTGGGAAAATGTTGGATCCTAGTTTCCAACACAATTTGACTTGGCGATATCCATACATTTCAACAACATTGCGCAGGAGGATTTCAAACCTTTTCTGTTTCTACAGCAGCCTTAAAAGTCATACAAGGAAAGCAATCAGGCACAAAATTAGAGAAATATAGAGCAAGTAGACCATCACAGCCATGAGCAAATAGCATGGGATTACCTGATACATACATAAGTTACAAGATACGAGTAATTTGCAGTCAGTGAGTACAAGGCCAAATCAGGCTTATGTGCAGCAGCAGGATGAATATTGTATTCATTTTTCATTATGTGGAGTTGCAGGTGTTAGATTGGGGTAGGTACAGTACATAGTCTCACAACACCAGGTTAAAGTCCAACAGGTTTATTTGATAGCACAAGCTTTCAGTGCACCACTCTGAAAATTCATGCTACCAAATAAACCTGTTGGACTTTAACCTGGTGTTGTGAGACTACTTACTGTCATTTTCTATTGATATTGTAGATTGATATTCTTTGTTATTAAATATTCCAAGCTTCCCCAATGCTGTAATGGACATATAGAAGAGTAGCTGAATTGGATACATTAGGAAGATTGCTCTGAACAATTTAAGTTGATCTTAAGTGGATAGCTGTGACATCTAGCTTTAATGTTCATATGTCTCGGAAGGTATAATTATCCCTGGGACTTGCTACCCTGCATTTAACAATCACTGCTGGAGTTGTATGTGAATACTTGGTGAGAACTGGTTTGGGTCAATTACTGTGTACCTATTGTTGAATGCTGCATATCTAATGTTGAATTAAATGATACGAAACATACATGGTAGTAAAATATTTGCTACAGCCATTAGGGTGAGGTGTAAGTGGGTAATTGGTATCTGTGGTAGCAATACTTACTGAAGGGAATCTGTGGCTTTAAGAGAAGAGAGAAAAAAAAACATTCAATTGCACTCTAATTGGATTTTGTGTAATTAGCTGGAAGAAACTATTTACACAGCATTCTGTTCATGTAACAAACTAGATACCTTCAGGCTCAGTAGCAGAATTCAGATAACATCGTGAGAAGCACAGACAGGTTATGAATGGTGCCTGAATGCCCCTGGGCCTGAGTTACATGACAACATACTCTTGGATGTTTCTCTTTACATTACAACATTAGCAGAATTACTGCACAGCTCTATTTTGAAGACATTTGGGTACTACACAACAGATTGCTGAAATCTGCAAGATTTACCTTTAAATGATTAGGAAGATTTGTTTCACATTTCAGTGCTCCACAAATCAGTGCCCTACAATTTTTTAAAAAATAATAATTTACAAACTTCTAGTAGCAGCTTCGATAATTTATTCTTTTCACAGTGACTTCATTGCAGTGTTAATGTAAGCCTACTTGTGACACTAACAAATAAACTTTAAACCTATTTTCAGCTGTAATGAAAAGTTGGCTGTTAGAATTGCGCATTATTTTGAATTTGATTTGAGAACAGTAACTTTTCTTTTCCAAAAAGAAGAAACTCAAAATCCCAGTCATTTACTGAAAGAATGAAGCCACAAAATTCCACTGTCCAAAAAGAAGGAATTTTACTATAAAAGAGTCAAAAAATCAAAGTACTATCTTAAATAATCACTTAACTATCTTAGATGACCACTTAGATGACTTAATTCTCTGAGATAATTAAGGACCCTATTCCCCTTGGACATACTCTCTTCTGTCTTCCATATTCTTCCGTTGGAAAAAAGGTACAGAAGTTTGAGGACACGCACCAACCAATTCAGGAACAGTTTCTTCCCTGCTGTTGAATGAGTTTTGCGACCTATATCACATTAAGTTGATCTATCTCTACACCCTAACTATGACCGTAACACTATATTCTTCACTCTCTCCTTTCCTTCTCTATGGACAGTATGTTTGTCTATACAGTGCGCAAGAAACAATAATTTTCACTGTATGCCAATATATGTGACGATAATAAAACAAATCAAATTTAAAAATCACCAAGATTCTAAAACTAAGAATCAGAATGAATTAAAGATGAATTAACAGCAAATTCCAGTTGATTATATACTCTCAATTGCACGCTAAATGCCAAATACAGCTAAGAATATTATGAGTTGGCTGAAAGTCCACTCAGCATTTAGATAATCAAACTCAGTCACAAAGTCCTTGAAACTCTGGCCAGAATTCTCTGGTCATTCGTATTCCATTGCCACTGCCAGTGAGAATGGAGAATTTGGCACTCAACCAAATCTACATCCACAGCAGCGGGACCAGAGAATCCCAGCTGCAGGCAAGATTGGACATTCCGGCTCAACGTCTTTGTTATGAAGAATTTCAAGTCATCTTTTGCTAAGCAGGTAAACTTGCAAAGCAATGCATTTTGGTCGATTGAACCAGGGCTGGAGTTACTCAGCTAATGGTAGGTGCTGGAGAGGTTTGCAGATGACACCAAGATTAATGTCATAGCAGACAGTGAAGAAGGTTATCTAGGATTGCATTGGGATTTTGATTACTTGTGCCAGTGGGCTGATGAATAGCAGATGAGGTTTAATTTAGATAAATGGGATTGAACCAGGACAGGACTAACTCAATTAGTGGTAGGGTATTGGGGAGAGTTATGGAGCAAAGAGATCTAGGGGTACAATTCATAGCTCCTTGAAAGTGGAAGCAAAGGGTGGTGAAGAAGGCATTCGGAATGCTTGGTTTCATTGGACAGATTATTTACAGCAGTTGAACATCTTGTTGAAGCTTCTGCTACTAATGAGGGATAGAAATTGTGCTGTTTAATATTAATAACAAAAACATTAACATATCTGTGTGAAACATTTCTCTTCACTGTTTAAACAATGTTTTGATGCACTGAAATATCGATTAACTCCTTTGTTACAACATTGAGAAACATTTTCATGAGCATGTCAACAGTAATGCAGAGTAGCTTTAATTTTGACTAGAGTCCTGTGCCAGGTTAATTGGCCAGTCTTAATTGACCCGAGTGTCAGGGAGATTAGTAGGGTAAATATATAGGGTTATGGGAGTAGAGCTTGGAAAGGATTGTGGTCAGTATAGGCTTTATGGGCCAAATGACTCCTTCTGCATTGTATGATTCTATGAATGTGTGAAGGAAAGTATCAGAAACTATCATGGGAACTTGAGCTTGAGTTTGAATTCAGGGAGTAATATACAGATGAATGGATATATCTCCATAAGTTTCTGTGATAATCCAATCATATTAGGTTTGGAGAAGCATCAAGCAAAAACTCTCTAAGACACAATTGAGCATAGTTGCTCACCAATTCACATTAAAATAGCAGCAATAGTCAGAGGATAAGTTCATACACTGAGGTTATACTTGAGATGTATTGTTGAAGAGGAGTTTTGGGACCTTCAAGAGAAGATTGTCCAAAACTCATTCAGTATCTGAGCTAAGATATACCAGAGCTGGGAATGATTACAACTGACTGCAGAATTATACAGCACAGAAGAAAGTGGCTATTCTTGCCCTATGAATGTGCTATCTAACTGGACTCATTCCTGTGCCATATTCTTGGCACAGGAATCTCTATATAAAAACACTTGAGAAACTTTTTGAAACTTCCTGAGGCTTTTATAATAATACAAACAGCATACAGTCACCATCTTTGTTTCAGCATGTTTTGCAGGAAGAATAAATGATATTCCTTCAATCCTATATTTAAAGGAGCTTTCAGCACTGAAAGAGTTAAGATTAATCACTAACAAATCATCTATACAGAAGGCAACGAACTGCTAAATAATTTGAATGTTGGATCCAGTAATAATACCCAATGATTTCCATATAATAGTTGACATCAGGAATAACTATGCCTTATATAACCATTAAAAAGGTAAAAGTGACAGGAATTATGTGGGAAAATTACTGGCACCAGCTGCAGCTAGCTCCTTCGTGGGCTGTCTAAGTCCTTAAAAGTCTTACCAGTAACTGTACCACCCACAGCAGTCACTGTTGCCCTTTGTAATTCCCTAAGCCTATTCAGTGGCTGTAAAACTTGAAGAGGATTAAATGAGTTACTCAGTGCTGCCGCAGAAATTTTTAAGAAACTAATGATCACATTGTCATATGTCTGCCAGTTGTAGTTAACAAAGAAAAATATCAAGATGTGTATTGCTTATTTATAAGGTACACAATTTGAGTATTTCTTTCTGCAACTTTCAATGCACCCATTCTTGTTAAGAGTGGAATGATAAAATCTCGAGTGACCACTTGAATCAAGTGGGAGGCAAGCATATGGCTGGAATTCTCACCAAATCCCACCACCACTGCAGGCAACGACAGAGAATTTAGCACTCAGCCAAATCTCCATTCACAGCTGCATGACTGGAGAATCCAGCTGCCATGAACAACTGGAGAATTCTAGATTATGGCCAGTAATTCCCCCCCCCCCCCCCCACCACCACCCATTGCAGGAATTGTAACGGACAGGATAGAAAATTCAACAGACAATTTAATATTGACCTTGGGTGGGAATTTCCAGTTTTGGGATGCACACGACTGGAAAATTAGCCAGCCAATTATCTTAGCGGTTTGGAAATTGAGACATCTGATGAGGAGTGCACTTGATTCAAATAGGCGAGAGAAAGCAGAGATGAAGTTGAGAAAGGATTGTGGAGAGGAATCTTGGAGTTGACTTTGTGGCTCTCATATCAAATCTGTTCACTCTCCAAATATTTTGGAGAGGTCTATTTAAAGTTTATTTATTAGTCTAACAAGTAGGCTTACACTAACACTTCAATGAAGTTGCTGTGAAAATTGCCACACTCTGGCACCTGTTTGGGTACACTGAGGGAGAATTTAGCATGGACAGTGCACCTAACCAGCACACTTTCAGACTGTGGGAGGAAACTGGAGCACCTGGAGGAAATCCATGCAGATATGGGGGAGAATGTGCAAACTCCGCACAAACAGAGATCCAAGTCAGGAATCGAACCTGCGACTCTGGTGCTGTAAGACAGGGATGCTTGCCATTGTGTCATTACAGATCTCCAGCGAGCCCTTGAAGAAGACTTATTGGTACTTCCAAATTGCATCACCTTTCTATTGATATCAACAGAGCTCGATTTCGATGAGCTTGATCGTATTGGGCTGCCTAATTAAGAGATGTAGGCTGGGATTCTCCAACCTCACCTGCACCTGGGATTCTCTGACCCTGCTGTTCTGAACGGCGATTTGATTGAGTGCCAAGTTCTCTGTTCTTGCTGGCAGTGATGGTGGGGCATGCAAAACTAAAAAAATCCAATCCAAACACTTAAGATGCATTAAATCAATTTAAGTTTGAGAGACAATTCCATGGCTTAAACAATTCACATTTATCATGAGAAACTTCCATAACATATACTTTATTGCAGTGTTAATATAACCCTATTGTGACATTAATAAATAAATTAAACATCAAACAAATGATGCTAACAATTTGGCATTACCATGTGCGGTGAATGAAACAAAAGCCCTCTCCGATAAGGTATCAAGCACACAAGCTATTATAGTCTCAAGCTACAAGAACATTCCTTCTCATGTCATTAGCCTCTGTACAGCACTTTCTAATCAAACTACACACTATCGATGGGAGTAGAATGTAAGATGTTGGCCTGTCATTTTAATCTTGCTACTATCACATTCCAGCAGTGTGAAGCAAATGAAAATCAACCCTCAAAAGCCTCAAAATGAGTCAAAGCATTTCAATAAATTAGTCTGATGTTTACTGACAGTCATATCAACAAAAAACTGATAGCAACACACCTAATCTTGCAATTCATTAATCATCCTTTGGTGAAATTATGATGTATATTTTTTTTATTATTGATGAGACATAGGCATCGTTGGCTGGCTAGCATTTAATGCCCATCCCTAGTTGCACGAGGGCAGTTGAGAGTCAACCACATTGCTATGGCTCTCGAGTCACATGTAGTCATGATGTAGAGATGCTGACGTTGGACTGGGGTAAACTCAGTAAGAGGTCTGGCAACACCAATTTTAAATCCAACCGATTTATTTGATAGTAAATCTGCTAGCTTTCGGCATTTGTGCCTTCATCAGGCGAATGAGGTGTTCTGGTCTCCAAAAGCACACATATCAGCACAGATAGTTTACAGATTGCTGTTTAGAATGTGAATCCTTACACCTAACCTGCTATTCAAGTCTTAATGTGGCTAACAAAAGAACACTGAGCACTGAGGTTAGAGAGATGTGTATTGTCTCCAGACAGCACAGTAAGTGAGGTTTTTTGCTAACCCAGGCAAGTCATGGGGGTTACAGATAGTGTGACATGAAGCCAAGATCCCTGTTAAGACTGTTTTTTTCATATAAGTGACAATGGTTTCGTGGTCATCAATAGATTCTTAACTCCAGATATTTTTATTGAGTTTAAGTTCCACTAGCTGACATGGCAGGATTCGAATCTGGGCTTCCAGAAAAAACATTGAGTTTCTGAATTAATAGTCTAGCAATAATACAATTAGGCTATCGCCTCCCCTTTTTAAAGTGTCAATCTTAAAAGCTATCAAGATAGATTTTCTGGGCACAACTGCACCAATATTACACTAGAATTCCCGACTTGGAAAGTTTCTGCACCAACACCAAGCCTCTACGAAACCCTCCACAAGCTACCTCGAACACTGTGACTGTGCTTGTGGCTGTCCTGATGAACTGCTTTCTAATTTAGAGTTAGAGTCTTTTGAAAAGGCTACAAATTTGTGGCTTAGTGAAACTAAGCTGTCAAGACTTGAACTTAAATTGCCTCACAAATCCTATAACATGATGTTCTGTTCCGCACAAGAGAATGATCAGGGTTAATTCACACCCGTAACTTCACATGTTCAAATTTTGAAATAATTTTGTGATCTCTTTTAACATTGGGACACATTGCTTGTATGGCGGACTGTGATTTGCCGCGATAGGTGATGGGTGCTAAACCCAATAAGATTGAATGCTGGGTTGGCATGGAATGCAACTTCCAATCGATACCATGCAGACCGAGAAAAGTGTAAACAGAAACCACCAGTTTTCTTGCAAAGGGGGACTCACGAGAGAAATACATGGTAGCATTGATGTTTTTTGGAAGTCTGGTTAGAAATGCAAATTCAACATTGGTAAGTGCTGTACAAATATGTAAATAACTGTCCATTATAGTTGTGCCCGTAATAGCTTGTGTGCTTGATACCTTATCAGATGGGCCATTTTTATTGACCTTGTATGATACTTCCAAATAGTTAGTGCCATTTGCTTGATATATGTGATTTCTCCTGATAAGTGTGAATCGTTTAAGTTATTCAAACTTAAATTGATTTATTACATCTCAAATGGCAACATTTATTCAAACTAATTTATAGCTATCCAGTACTATTGAATTTAGATTGTATTACCATCCATTTCATAAAACAGAATGGAAATAATTCAAGGGGGAATTGCCACAATCCTTACAGCAGTGAATGGAAATAAGCATCTTGCTGTTGTCTGTTTGATGCCAGTGTTGCAAATTAGGGCATGTTGCATTCCTTATGAACCAGTCAATGAATTCTTTATTCTACCCACACTTTGTCATGATAAAGAAGGGACATGTTGTAATAGGATTCTCATATCATTTCACTGAGTCCAATAATCCTATTCACAAACTTGCTTAAAGTCCAGTCTTATAGACTTATCACTAAAAAAAAATAATGGAATTATTTAAAGTTTTTGATTCCCTGTCTTGTCTTCACCTCCTCCCTCTTTTTCTTTCTCTCTTTCCTGAATCTGATCTCCTGCCATGCTCTGAGGTTGATGGGCCATGCTTTCAATTTCAGAGACACAAGGGAAGGTATGTTTGTTAAGATGCACAACAGATAAGAAGTGACGCCATGTGGCACAATAAGGACCACTGCCCACAGTCCCCAATCTTAACAAAGAGGAAGTTGTCTTAAGACATGCAATATTTTATTCCATTTTATCCCATATCATAGTATAGAAATTCAATAAACTCACAATTTTTAAGAGTGTGAGGAGCTGAGAGAGGAGAAAGATATTGTATGTTTTATTTATATTTTACCCTCTGAAAAGGATCATAGTCATAATCCATAATCTACTAATAGTGGTTCACCTTTATTATGGAAATGTATTGAGGAAGTATGAGTTGAATCTCATCAAGAGAAGTGCTCATTATAAATTGCAGCAAATGATTTTAGTAGTCACTTATGAAGCTTCATTACAATCACTAGAAGAGCTCAAACTTTAACATGAGCTTAATTGCAATTGCTCACTGCTAAAATACACAATTTCAGGATGTTATAAATCAGAGTCATCGGCCGAATTTTACCGGCACACTTATCTGAGGCACATAAGATTGCACCCGAGGCAAATGAAGCATGCCGTTCTGTGAGCCTTGCCCATCCTGGAACTGGGATAGATGTGCCGGTAAAATCAGGGCCACAGAATCCCTATAGTGCTGAAGGAGATCAGTGATTCTGCATCAACTGTCCGACAGAACATCTTACCCAAGCTCTAACCCCACAACTGAACACATTTACCCCACCAATATCTTTACCCTAGACATCTTTGCACTCTAAAGAACAATTCAGCATGGCAAATCAACCTGAATAGGATACTCCATGTGGGACCTGACAGCCTGCTTCTCTTTCATTCCATCTTCTTGTGATAAGGGCTAACTTTGCATTTGACATTTATTTAAACGAGGATTAGCTCTTTAAATGTGAGTTGCCCATGCACAAACATGGTACTGTTGCTACAAGTTTTAAAATCCTTAATCACAGCCAGATGGTATGCACAATCATATTGGCACACCCTACTACACAAACCAGTAGAAATAATGCATTTGTCTTAACACTGAAAATAAATTATATCAAGATTTTATTCATCTGGGAGTAGGGCAATAATTCAATTTCAATTGTTCCATGGTCATATAAAATTTGTTTTCTCAACTTTCAAACAAAAGCTGTGACTTCTAAACAGTAACATGAGCAATAAAATACCTCTTGCTTCACAATCAACCTTTCCTGTATGTAGGTCTTCGTGTTGCTTACTAAATCAATGTTGAATGAAAGTTCAGTAGAAAGAAATTTGATTTAGAATCACAGAATTCTCACATTGCAGAAGAAGGTCATTTGGCTCATTGTATCTGCACCAACAACAATCCCAAACAGGCCCTATCTCTGTAACCCCACGTATTTACCCTGCTTCTTCCTCTGGCATTAAGGGTCAATTTGGCATGGCCACTCAACCTAACCTGCACATGTTTGGAATCTGGGAGGAAACTGGAGCAATCGGAGGAAACCCATGCAGGCATGGGAAGAATATGCAAATACCATACAGGCAGTCACCAGAGGGTGGAATTGAATCCGGGTCCCTGGCGCTGTGAGGCAGCAGTGCCAACCACTGTGCCACCCATTCTTGTGATATCACATATCTTTAGTAAGTAAATGGCTCCTGGGTTGCACTCTCAATTTTGAAACAACAGGTTATAGGTCCAAGGCCCATTCATGGCTTGAGCGCATAATCCTGGCTGACACTTCAGGGCAGTGCTGAGCGAGTGCTGCACAGTCATACGTACCATGCTCTGGATGAGACAGTGAACCAAAGAGATTATAAAAGATTTCACGACACTGCTTTGGAAAACAGTAATTAAATCTTCCTCAGTGTCCCGGCTAATATCTAATCAGAATAATCCGTTGCTGTCTGTGGCAACCTGCAAATTAACTGCTACGTACCCAACATTACAGAAGTGACTGTTCAACAAGTATTTGATTGGTTGTGAAGAGATTTGGAACACCCTGATGTTAGAGAGAAAAAAAAACACTTGATATAAACATAAGTTTTTTTTTAACATTGACCAATAAGAACAGATGATTGAAGCATACAGCATACAGGATCTCACTATTTGTAACTATTTGTACAGGAGATGACATAATTTATGAAAATCACAGATTTAACTCATATAGATTAAATCAGACAAATTGGTTAATCCCTTAATCATTAATACACATAATTAGGCTGGAGGTACCATGGCCTTGTCACAGTGAAAGGAGATTAAAGATGTGATAGCCCCTCTTTCTGGAATTTGTGCCATTTTTCTCAGATTAGCTAGTTGAATTCAGAACTAATCTTGGGAAAGACATTGGGCACCATCCACAGGCCTTGAGGACTGTCCAAGAAAAGCGCTTGCAGCATCCACAAGAAATTAAATGCTTAAGGCTCCTTATGGGGTTAAGTATTTATTTTCCGAACATCTCTTTCACTTGCGTTTTACCATCAGCTTCTTGATAAAATGTCACTCCATTGGTGTGTGCCAATCAACAGTGGCAACTAAATGAAAATAAAAGGAATAAAAGCAATATCCAAGGATTTGTTTCATAAAACGAAGAACAGGATGTTGAACAGATATATGACGGGCACATGGGCCAGAATTTTCCCTAGAAAATTCCAAGTGTCATAATGCGAGGAAACAGGAGTTCTCCGCACCAGTATTTTCAGCAAGCTCCACACTACAATCTTCCAGAATTCTGTTACTTTTCTTGAAGGTTGTACCTCCACCCACCCCTCCCTGGAAAGCAGACCCTCCCCATCTTCCATCACCTGTACTGCCATCCCACTATACTGCTGCGAATTATAGAATCCATTTTACATTTATTTAAACGAGGATTAGCTCTTTAAATGTGGGTTGCCCATGCACAAACATGGTACTGTTGCTACAAGTTTTAAAATCCTTAATCACAGCCAGATGGTATGCACAATCGTGTTGGCACACCCTACTACACAAACTTGTAGAAATAATGCATATGTCTTAATACTGAAAATAAATTATATCAAGATTTTATTCATCTGGGAGCAATAATTCAATTTCAATTGTTCCATGGTCATATAAAATTTGTTTTCTCAACTTTCAAACAAAAGCTGTGACTTCTAAACAGTAACATAAGCAATAAAATACCTCTTGCTTCACAATCAACTTGTATGTAGGTCTTCGTGTTGCTTAATAAATCAATGTTGAGTGAAAGTTCAGTAGAAACCATTCGGCCCGTCGAGTCTATAGCAGCCACAATTCGACCCAGCCCCTGTTACCATAATCTCACACATTTACCCTGCTAATTCCCTTCCGCCCAGTCACTGGCAACAGGGCATAAAGGTCTTCCCGATAGTTTCTTTGTGGACTCCCAACAAGCCCCCAGCCATCGCGAGCCACCCTGTACAATCCCCCTCACATAACCTGCCACCCCCCCCCCAACTGCATAGGCCTTCCCAGTGTACAGAATGGGGACTGCCAGCCTCGAGCTGCCCAGTGGGCAGTGCCTAGCCATTCCCCCAACCATGTTGGGGCTTCAAAGGCTTCTGTTATCCCCCGGCATGGCCATGGCATCTGGTTGCTGATGGAGACCGGTAGTGTTCATGTTGGCATGCTGCCTGCTGATGTGCTTGGAAGCATCCAGGTGGGGGATAACAGCCATATCAGACTCCTAATGATATTGAGATCCAGGCATTCTGATGCTCAATAGCTTCGCGCCCTCTCTGGGCATAAAGCCATTCTCGACAGTAAAACATCCACTGACTCTGTCTACCCTGACTGCTGTCTCGGCAAAGCAGCCAGCATAAATAAGGACCCCACGCACTCCAGACATGCTCTCTTCCACATTCTCCCATTGGGAAAAAGATACAAAGGATCCGATGTCATGTACCAAGCGACTCAAGAGCAGTTTCTTCCCTGTTGCTATCAGAGTTTTGAATGGACCTATCTCGCTCTAAGTTGATCTTTCTCTATACCCTAACTATGATTGTAACCTGACATTCTGCACACTCTCTTTTGCTTCTCTATGAATGGTATGCTTTGTTTGTGTAGTGCTCAAGAAACGATATGTTTGTATACTAATGAAACGATATGTATACTAATACATGTGACAATAGTAAATCAAATCAAACAGGGCCAGAGAAGTGGCAATCCAATTCATACCTGATAGATTTTTGGCCTCTCATGGTTTGTTTCCAGCTCACCATGATGATGTGGGCAGCATGGTGATACAATGGTTAGCACAGCGCCAGGGACTGTGGCTTGGGCCACAGTCTGTGCGGAGTTTGCACATTCTCCCTCTGTCTGTGTGAGTTTCCTCTGGGTGCTCCGGTTTCCTCCCATAGTCTGAAAAGCATGATGGTTAGGTACATTAGCCATGCTAAATTCTCCCTCAGTGTACCTGAACAGGCGCCGAATGTGGCGACTACGGGATTTTCACAATAATTTATTGCAGTGTTAATATTAACCTACTTGTGAATAATAAATAAACTTAACCCATGCTCTGTTCATAGTTCGCCATGCTGATTAATGGGTGCAGTTAGCTATTAGGATTGTGCCCATGATGTGTAGTACTTTGTCTTCCAGCTGTACATAATGATTCCATTGTAAAATACAAACAAACCAGGTGGCCATTATGTCATAAATGCATAGCAAACAATATAATAGGTGCACTTATCCTGATTATTGATCCTTGACTTTAGGATTTTATAAAGCGACAAACTTACACTCAACTATAAGCTTGTTTATTAAAACACTCCTAACATCCTAATACAAGAACTGGACACTAGTGTAAGTGACTCCACATAACACCTGACTGTTTAACCAATTTAAATTCCTTCACAATTCAACTTCAGTTTCCTGCAAACACGTTAAAAAACTTAGGACTTAGTAATGAAAATTTCCACTGAAAAACACAGGCAAAACCCCACGTTTCTGCCCAAACCATAAACAAATCAAACCCAAACCCCCTTAGTTGTTATCCTTAAACCTCAGCCTCAATTTGGCAGATAACATATAAACCCCAACAGGGTCAGTCCTTCTGGTGAAACTTGTAGGTCCAGGAATCATGTTGGCGAGACAGAGTACAGGAATGAGATTGAGAATCTGGTGTGACGACAATAATTTCTCCCTCAACGTAAACAAAATGAAGGAAATAGTCATCCAGTCAGGAGGCATAGTGGAGAACATGTACCTGTCTACATCAACGGGTATGAAGTAGAAAGGGTTAAAAGCTTCAAGATTTTAGGTGCCTAGATCACCAACAACTTGTCCTGCTCCTCCCACGCTGACACTATAGTTAAGACAGCCCACCAACGCCTTTATTTTCTCAGAAGACTAAGGAAATTTAACATGTCAGCTCTGACTCATACCAACTTTTACAGATATAGTGTAGAAAGCATTCTTTCTGATTGTATTACAGCTCGGTATGGATCCTGCTCTTTCCAAGACTGCAACAAACTACAAAAGGTCGTGAACGTAACCCAATCCATCATGGCCAGATTCTTCCAGCCTTGTGTGCACAGGCACTGCTGACAGCAAGTGTTAGGATTAACAGACCTTCCAATTAAATCCTAATTTGATGTCAATTATTCAAAAGAAGTCACTGATATATAAAGGGATCACAGTCGGCAATGATCGTTGATGGAGAATTGTGTGTGGATTTTGATCAAAGAAAAGCAGAACTCATGTCTCCTTTACTGAACTCAGTAAGAATTTAGCAACACCAATTTTTAATCCAACCAATTTATTTGATAGTAAATCCGCGAGCTTTCAACACTCTGTGTCTTCCTCAGGCAAACTGCATTTGCCTGAGGAAGACACAGAGTGTTGAAAGCTCACGGATTTACTATCAAATAAATTGGTTGGATTAAAAATTGGTGTTGCTAAATTCTTACTGAGTTCTTACCACCCCAATCCAACGCCGGCATCTTTACATCCTTTACTGAACAGCAGCCGAGAAGCTCAAACAATGAATATGGAAAATCTGGCGCTCAAAAGATCTCCATAGCAGGACTGGAGAATCCCAGCCCCAGGCAAGGTGGAAGAAACCTGGCCCCTGTTGATGTTTTCTGTCTTTTTAAAGATCATTTTTTAAAAAGTGTAATTAGATACATGCAAAGTGGAAAATATAGCTAAAATTTCCAAGTATAGGGTGACAAGAAGAGACAATTGGAGGGAAGGAAGCAAGCAAGACAGGCAGCCTGACTGAGCTCAGGAAGTTTCAAAGAGCCAATTTGCTCGCATCGAACTCTCATAAAAGATAGTGAGATAATGAATCAAGTATTCCGCTTTAGTAAAGTTGAAGTTACAAGAACCTTAGTTTGATTCCCGGCTTGGGTTACTGCCTGTGCGGAATCTGCACATTGTCCTCGTGTCTTTGTGGGTTTCCTCCAGGTGTTCTGGTTTCCTTCTACAATCCAAAAGACATGCTGATTCAATCCATTGGCCATGCTAAATTCTTCCTCAGTATACCCGACCAGGTGCCGAAGTGTGGCGGCTAGGGAATTTCCACGGCAACATCATTGCAGTGTTAATGTAAGCCTACTTGTTACACTGATAAGTAAACTTAAATATTGGATAAGGCACCCAGGAGAACTCCCTGAAGGATGAACCTAGGAAACCAATTGAAGAATAGCACTAGATCAGACAAACATGGGGTCCCATTTTACCATTTTGATTCTAAATGCTGGACAGACTTGAAACTGGGAGTTTTCCACATCTGACGATTAGACCCATTCTCAGGTGCCTCCATATGCACTTGTTGAAAAATATTAGTTATTCTGAATTGTGCTGCATTAGCCTGTGGGCTGGGCTTAACATGCCCAAAACCCTGCAGCTCCGATTGGTGCCTCCAACTGCGCATGTGCAGAAAAAAAAAAATAGAATGCTGCTTCCCTGCCGTATTCCTCCTAGGCTGGATAATGCCTCCCACTGGCCCCCACAGACATTGCCCAGTTCCACAACATTACTGACCCCTTTATCCCCCCATTTCCTGACACCCAAATCGATCATAGGCCCTTCCCTCCTTCCCCTATCGATCTCAGAGTGGCAGCAGAATCCTCTTCCCCCCCTCACCGATCTCAGGCCGTGTGGTAGTAGAACATCCCTTTTCCTCCAACAATCTCAGGCAGAGTGGTAGCGGACCCACCCTCCCACCCCATTGAACATAACCATTGAACATTGAACATAGGCGCTCAGCACCTACTTCCTCACTAACTGGACAGCCTGGATTGGACTTTTATGGAGCATGTCTGCTTTGCTCTGATTCTGGATGGACAACCATGGTTGTAAAGAGGTACAGACAAGTAAAGTTGGGTTGCAGCCCATTAAGTGCAGTCATTTTCATAAAGGGAACCGGCGTGGAGGCAGATACGAATCACGCTACTTGCCTCACGCCAAACTTTACCAAGTTTTTGAGTCCGAAAATAGGCACAACACAATGGTAAAATTGGGCCCATGAAACTCCTACTGCACAGACAGAGGCCATTCAGCCCACCAATCCTGCACCAACAACAATCTTACTCAAGGCCCTATCCCTGTAACTCCACGTATTTATCCTAATAGTTCCCCTGCCACCAAGGGACAATTTAGCATGGCCAATCAACCTAATCTACACACTTTTGGACTGGGAGGAAACTGGAGCATGTGGCGAAACCCACTTAGAAATGGGGAGAACGTGCAAACTCCACACAAATAGTGACCCAAGGCCAGAATTGATCCTAGGTCTCTGGGTCTGTGAGGCAGCAGTTCTGACCACAGTGCCAATCAAGATAAACAAAGAAAAGAGGAGTAGGAGTGATGCTTTCAGTCCCCTGAACTGGAAAACCAGGTTATAATCAGGTACCTTCAATCATAGTAATGAAAACATGGTTATTTTCCGTGATTTTCGGGAGTACTCAATTTAAAATAAGCAAAAGATTAGTTTGATTGGTCATACTGGATCTTTGCATCTTTTATAACAACTGATCATAGTTCCTATAAATGGTTTCCTGTCGTTAGATGCAACTGTCGGCACCAGATTATAATGTGGAAGCATGAAGGGGAATAAATAGAGGCAATCTGGTCCCAGTGTTTTGACAGTCTGTGTCTGGCACCTAAACAATTCTACCTTGGCCTTCTCCTCCAAGCATCAATCCTGCCTTTCATACAAAACTACTAATCTTCAGAAAAAAAACTGTAAGCAAAGAGACAGGCACAATCAAGAGACAAAGGGACTGTTTGTGGGCCTTCTGACTCCAGGCAAAGTCATTTTACATTCAATGGGAAGTCATGTCTAAGAGAATAATTGACTGATTGATACAGGCCTGTCTTGAGTAAAGGTTCAATAAACATCGTGACAAGAGTAGGTGCGCCTCTTTGATTGTTTTGTCTTTTGTTTAGATACGACAGAAGTCAGACATTATTGAATTCAGATTCTAGACAAAATCTCAAGTACCTTCAGATTTGCAATTATAGACAGGAGCTGCTACACTCCAAAACTCTTTGACCAAATATATAGAAGTAGAATTTATTTTTGTAATGATACTTCCTTTGCATCACCGCCAAGATATCCATTAAGATGCCTTGAATATTTTGGCTTTTGGGTAAGGGAATGTATAGGTCAGACACTGAGTCTGGGGGCAAAATGGTCTCAAAATAGGTCCTGTGCAGCTCAATGTAATGAAATCATAGAATCCCTACAATGCAGAAGGAGGCCATTTGGCCCTTAGTCATACCCAGATCCTATCCCCATAACCCCATCCATTTACTATGCTAGCCACACTAAGTGGCAATTTACTACGGCCAATCAATCTAATCTGCACATCTTTTGATTGTGGGAGGAAACCAGAGCACCCAGAGGAAACCCATGCAGACAGTCACCCGAGGCTGGACTTGAACCCGGTCCTTGACACTGTGAGGCAGCAGCGCTAACCACTGTGCCACTGCGCTGCTAAATTTGCAACAATGGAGCTTGCTGGTGCAGGGCTGAGGGCAGTTGGGTGAGGATTAGATGGATTAGATGTGGATGCATGTGGGTAATCATGGTCAATGTACTAAGGCAGTCAGAGACCAGATTATTTTTGTGTGCCATTGGGTTGACTCTTACCCACAAAAATAATTCAGGACTTACGCATGGAATTGACTTACTGCACACGCAGTGCATTTACATTCAATAGCAAGTCATGTCGTAGAGAATAATTGGCTGACACAGACATGTCTCGTGTAAAAGTTCAATAAACATTGTGACAAGAGCCTCTTTGTTTGTTTTGTCTTTTGTTTAGATACGACAGGAGTCAGATAGTATTGAATTCAGATTCTCAACAAAATCTCGGGTAATTTCAGATTTGCAATTATTGACAGGATTTGCTACACTCCAAAACTCTTTGACCAAATACATAGAAGTAAATAGAATTCAATTTTGTAAAGATAATTCCTTTGGGTCATCACCAAGGCATCCAATAAGATCCTTAAAAACTTTGGCTTTTGGACACCAGTGCCTACACTAAAACAGCAATTGGGATCACTCTTACATCACTGTACTCTGATTCCCATATTAGAACGAGACTATTGTTTGACACTATTGTTTGGCACTTCTGATACCCAGTGATTGCTTTAAAAATGGAGCCGGGCACATCATGGCAAAGTTACAAACACCCTTAAAGTGCCAATATCCAGCAGTTAATGAAAGGTGAGGTGGCTTAAATTTGAATAGTTATTTAACACAAAATTCATGTTGTGACTATTGGGATCAAATTGTAAGTAGGATAAAACTTTAATTTGATTAATAAAAAAATCTTATGAGTTCAATTTGCTCAGAGATTCTTCCTATTCTGTAGCCATAATAGCACTTGGGGACTAAGGAGAACAAGGATGGAGGGAGATGGAATCTGGACATTGAAATTGATGATCAGACATGTTCAAAATAAATGGCAGAGCAAGCTTGAAGGGCAGAATGGGTTACTCCTGCTATTTTCTATAACTTTATCATAAACTGCATTTGGACATGTAAACAGGTGTTTCTGCCTGAGCTGCCACCAATGATAGGTCAATCAAGTGGGAGAAGGGGAGAATCCCAAAGGAAGTTCGCTGTCCATGTCATGGTAAAATAGTCACAAAGTTGAAAAAGAGTCTCTGCCTTCACAGTGTTCCCACCAAATGGCCTGAAACGATATCCAAGCAAAGTTAGTGTACAAACAATTTAATGCCTATCACTCAAAGAGATATGGACTTGCTATTCAAAGCTAATCCCAGAAAGACAACATGTAATTTAAAGTGAAGAAGGAGCTTGTCTCCAAACAAATGCATTGTACTTGCCAAGGTTTACACAGCAAAGAGGGTCTCCATTCCCCTCGTGAACAGTAAAGAAGTTTTAATAGTTTCATTGTCTGTTCCCACTAACAGTGGGAATCAAAGGGGCAGGAGTACTCAATTTGGAGGGTACTCAAATTGTCTCTATTCTTTTTGATGGCAGGATAACTTTCAAAGCAGGTTAAAGGTAGACCAAACTTTCTGACAAACAATGTTTGGACTCCCAACTGCATTCATTAGGATATCATACCTGCTCATTAAAAAGCTACATCAACAGAATTAAGTTCACCCTCCTAAATGAATTGGTTAATGGTTGTATATAAGCAGCGTACACTAGACAAGCTTCACCTCTTACACGGCATTGAGGTCAGCAGACGTAGTGTTCTCCTGCTTGGGGATATCACACAATATCATTCATATCGAATGCTGGTGGCAAAATCTGCACCAAGGCTGGGTGCAGGAAGCAGAATACAAGGGAATGGCAGAGGAGACAGTTCCTGGAGCAGTGGTGGGACAGTGTGTCTGAGGTAGAGATGGGAGACTGTGTCTGGGGCAGTGCCGGGACAGTGTGTCTGGAGAATTGTTCGGTGGACCTCTGATGACGGGAGGAAGTTGTAAGGTGGCAGTTGAGGGAAGAGATGGTGGAATGAGATTTGAAAGAGAACAAGCACCATTTTCTAAATTTGACCATGAGTACGCAGTTAGTCAATAAGTGCGATCCCTTAAAAGAGGAGCAGGGTTTTTTCCAGGTGGATGGAGTTTAAGGTCAGTGCAAGTGGCTGACTAAAGAGACACCCTAATAATTATGTAGCAACTGAATGTCAGTTATGTTCTTCTCCCTCGAATGGTGCCCACAGAGCAGTGTGTCTCAATGACTATCATCTGATGGCTTTGACATCAAGCATTAAAAAGTGCTTCGAAAGGTGGGTCATGGCACGAATTAACAGCATTTCCCAGATTGTCTGAATCCACTATGGCTTGCCTGTCGCTGCAACAGATCCACAGCAACATCACCTCTCTGGTTCTACACTAAACCACAGAACATCTGGACATTTTTGTAGGATGCAGAGCTTCATCACAGTTCCTGGCACCTTGATAGAGTAACAGTGTATTTTTTGGGGGGATGATGTGATGGTGGAAGAAATAGAGTTGAGCAATAAAAATGGTTCTGAATGTCAGGAATTTAAGATAAATTTGAAGAAATTAGCCTTGATAACTTTGAAAACACTTAAAGAATTGTTGTAAAAAATTAATGGCTCTTAAAGGCAAGCGTGCAACAAAAGCGGCAATATCTTAAAAGTGCATTTCAGCCTTTTCAAAAGGCTCCAAGGAGAGGAAATTTGACTAGCAAAACAAATGTGGGTTATCAGTGAAAGGCAGATGTACCCAAATCCCCACTTGACATGAAAGGAAGTCTGGGTACTGCTTCATTCAATAAATATGATGATGTTTGAAAACTTTAGCACATCAGACCATATTTCCCAGGGAGCAGAAAGGCTGCACATTTGGCATGAGGGACAGCCAGGCTAACAGCTCACACTCATTGCTAAAAGTGCCGCATATCCAGCCACATAGAGTTAAGCCATATTTTCCATCTCCTTTTCGCCTGTTCTACTCCGGACCCATTAGGAAACCCATACATTTATAATGTGTTGCAATTTGGATTTGAGTAATGAATGGGAGAAATCTTGGTCCCAGGGATTGCAATCAAAAATTAACAAGTTAGGAATGATGTTAGAAGACAAGTAGGAATTTTGAATAGAATTTCAGTATAAGTTATTAAGGAAGTTCATTGAAGTGAGTTTAATGGGGCAATTGGAGATGTTCTTGGAAAAACAAGGTGAGAAGTATTGTAAGATTATGAATAGATAGAATTGATTTATTACAAGCAACAAGGCCAGTTCCTTAAAAATATTTTGTTAAATTAATAGTTCATTTAAATACATGCATCAAAAATTATTATAATCATTATTGATACTAATAACTGTTAAAATGCATGAAACACATATGTATGAAATTGCTCAATCAGCCATTTTGATACAGATGCTAAATTATTTATTTTACTCTCTTTATTAAATAATACAGAATTGAATTTCAGATCCAATTGTGCAATTGCAAGGTCTTATCAAATTAATTCCCTTGCCTCTTTTTGTGTTCAACTGTGTTCAGAATGTTCTAATTCACAACATATGAATACTTTCAAAAGTCATTCCCAGCCCTCATTATTGGTTATAAAGTGATATTCAACACAGTTCAGTCGGAACTCTCTAAATTTCATGAGCAGCTTACAATTTCCTAGAAACAAGACAGTCTTTTCAGGGGAAATTTATATTAAGAAACAACTGAACACAATGACAGAACCTGTTTCGTACCAGTTGAGAATTAGGCAGACTACGGGTATCAGCTTTCAGAGAGCCGGCATTTTCAAAATAAGATAAGGAGCTTGAATTAAAGGTACCTTTTGCTGTTCTATGTTTTATCCCTTCTGTGCCAAATTTATATCCTTCAAACCTTGGACATTCGTGCAACCTATTCATTACTATGTCAGGAAGACACAGAGATATTATAGATGAAAGGCAAAACGTTATGGCCAGAAAGAATGGTTCTACCACACTTCAGAAAGACTCTTTGTCAATGAAAGCTACATCAGACTTCCATGCTAATTCTAAGATTCAGACATCACCAGTCTTATAATGGCACCTTTGTTCTAAGACATGGAAAAGTCTAAATAAAGGAACAACAGCTTTGTCCCTTGTTCTTTTTCCACAAGTCTACAATAGTACCAGTTCCTTCAAGACATCTGTGAAGTCTTCAAGGGTAATTCAAAGATTTGAAAGTATTTCAGGAAACTAAAGCTTTAATATCTATGAACCACAGACTCAACAATGAAAATATGTGTTGTCACAATAGGTGGAGGTAGCAGTTTGTATTGTTGCAGACGGACACATAGTGTTTTATATGATTGTTATATGTCTCATGAATTGCTGTCCTCCAAATTTGAGGGTGGTTGGAGGGAGTACCTCAAAAATGTACTGGGGAATTCCAGAATCCCTCTTGTCAGATCCCAGGTAGGGATTTACGCAATAATTGTCCACAAGCACTAACTTCCCCTGGACAATTGCACTATGCATCATGTGACAAAGTGGTTTAAAAACACTAACTTTGGATGGTTCTACCAGTTTTACACTAGTAGTTACTCTGGAAGAGTTAAAAGGAATAAGACCACTTCTAACTTCAATGCAACTATTTTAAATACCCAGATCAAGCCCCGCACAGGACATTTCCCCGCTCCCCCACCCCCTACACTTGGAATCCTCAATTTCACCCCCTCCAACTAATCAACCATCAATATTCCAAACACACCCATCCCACCCCCAGTGGGATTTTCCCCAATTGCACCAGACTTCCCAACCTGTGGGTTTGATTCTACGTTCCTGACCTCAGTTGATTTGTCCTCCACTATATGAGTGCACCTTGGTATCCCCCCAATTTCTAAACAGACCCGGATCCTGCCCCTCCACCCCGTCCCCCCCCCCCCCCCCCCACAAACTCCCCAAGACTTGGGAGCAGACCCAACTTTAATCTTCTCCCACCCCTGACTCTTCCCTATGCTATAGATCTCTCAAATTCCATGTACTTATCCTCTGGGTGCTTATCTTCTCCACAGCCAGTCAAGTTCACTAGGCCCTTTAAACCAACCTGCTTTGCAGCAGCCAATGTGATTGAAAGAAAAGATGGCATAGCTTTCCTAGGTTCATCGGAATTGCACCACGTTCTGACCTTTTGAGACTCTTCACTGTACGTCCAGTCAGCCAAGGTTTGAACAAGTTTTCCAGAGCAGATAAGCGAACTTTAAGCTCCTATAAGTCCAGTGAACCATGACTTCCTACTACTGGGTGAAAATTATGGTCTTATGTGATCTTTTCAGATTTTGAAATCACACAATGGGTAAGTTTTGCACTACTTAACAGAGCGAGCAAAATAAATAACTTAGCATCTATATTAAAATAGCTGATCGAGCAAGTTCTTGTTTTTCATGCATTTTAACATTTGTTGATATTTTAAGTTTTGATGCATTCATTTAAATGATCAATTAATAACTACTGATAACCTTTTCAGATTATTTCTCAGGTACATATTGTCATATAAGTGTATCTGGCATAGCAAGGGTTAATGTGGGGCTGAGAAACAGTACCATCCACAGTTGGATATGAGGAGGCACACAACCCCAGAACCCAAAGCTACAGTCAGTCTTTACAGCACACAAGAAACAATGCTTTTCACTGTATACTAACACACGTGAAAATAATAAATCAAATCAAAATTGAGGACTGGACAGAGACCTGTGTAGAAGTAATCTTGGAGTTAAGTTTATAGCTTTGGTCAAGACTTGTATTTTTGTGCTTAGTTATGTGTCACCAATAAACAGTTAAGTGTTCAACTAGAAAGATTCAGAAACTTTGAATGAGTCTGACTAAATACACAAAATAAAACACAAAATTTACATGATGTAATTTTTTTTGATAGCTGCTGAAGTTTTGTTCACATTATTCATTACAGATTCATTTTAATAACAACCTTCTGCCTTCCACCATCCATACAATGTAATAGCTGTCATATCATTTTGTGACATTTATTATTTTCCTGATAGTTGTAAATGGGGTACTTTGCCAAGCACAGTTTGGAAGTGAATGTTGGCAGCAATATCACCATCCTTTATTAATCAATGGAAATAGATTTGACTCCATTTCCTTCAATTCACATTTCTACTCCCTTTCTTTGAACTATCAATGCCTTTCATAAGCGTAGCAGCAAATCAAGAGACCATGGTTATGGTGTCAAGATAATTTCAGTGACTTGTACTTTACAGACAACCCAATACCATTTGCTTTGGCAATTGCTGCTGCCTAATGTGATGACAAACATTCATTCAACCAGATCATCCAATTATTATTAACTCTGCACTTTACTGAATAATATGCTTTTCATTAAAAAACAATTTCTATTCTCAGTATAAATATGAATCATCATACATTTCTCAGTATTCAGTGTGACTTTGTCAGCAATGGTGAAGGAATGTTGTTATGTTTCCATGTCTGAGTATTATGCAACTTGGAAGGGAACTTGGAGGCATTGGATTTGCCATATGCCCACTGCTCTACATGGTAGAAGTCATAGGGCTTGATTTTACCAAAAATTCACTTGTGTTTTTGGGGAGGAAATTGCGGTAAATTTGTGCGTCGGGCCTTTAACATGATCTGCACCCGAATCTGAGCAGATCACAGCTTTACCGACACCCGATTTGGGCATGGGTCCGCATCCAATAGGACGGCCCACCAATTTAAATATATTAGCATGCGTTTAAATCAACTTAATGAACTGCATACCCAACTCTACCGTCAAATCCCATTGTATCGTTTTCAGGTTGTTCCGATCCATGCTGTAAACAATCTACAAAATAAAAATCCAAAGCCAATTCCTATTCTGCAGGAGAATCTCCGAAGCCCATTCTCCCTCCTCGATCATCCTTCGCAGAACCCCTGCTAACCACCCTGGCAAATCACTCCCCCAAGTTCGGACCCCCCTGGGAGGCAGGCCACCCCACCGCAGACCCACCCCCCCACCCCCACCCCCTTGATTGAACCCCCCATGGAGGCAGGCCACCCTCGGCAGAGGACACCCCTAACCTACCTCGATCGTTGCTCTCCCTCCACCATCCTTCCAACCTGCAGTGCTTCGAGAGTCTGCAGCATCTTCCTAGCCTTCACTGATGTCTGCCTGAGAAGTGGGGAGGGGAGGGGGGGGGGGGGGGGGGGGCGGATAGGGGGATTGGGGGGGGGGGTGCGATCAGATGGATCTCTGGTTGGGGGGGGGAAGTGATGGAGGATGGGGGGAAGACGGACTTTGGAGAATCTTGTAAACTGAAAACAATGTAGCCACAGCTCAGTGACTATCACTGTGCTGTGCAGATACATGGATTGGGGCTTGTGTTTGTGGGAGTTTGCACGTTCTCCCCATGCTTGTGTGGGTTTTCTCCGGGTGTTCTGGTTTCCTCCCACACCCCAAAGATGTGCTCTTAGGCTGATTGGCAAAACAAATTCTCCCTAAATTGTCTTGCAAATTTCCAATGCATAGATCTATAAACATAGACAGGGATCATGGGTAGAAGTGGGAACATCAAGGTGGCGGCGCGGCCTCGTTGGGCCGAAGGGCCTGTTTCCTGTGCTGTTTTGTTCTTTGTGCTGCCTAATTATCTATGGGAAAGATAGTTAAACTACAGTGTCCTAATGAGCAATTAGTGACCTGTATGTCTCTGTAACCATGAGCCAGGTGCTCAAATGTTCAGAGTCATGTGGTGAACTTGGAAGATTTGTCCCCAAGGTGGAATTTGGTTGGAAATAAGATTCAAGGAGATTACTAAACCTGAGAAATCAACCACAGTGAAAAGAGTTGTATTGGCAACTCTTCTCTCACATTCCATGGCAGGTGTGTCCTTATTTAAGAATGTAATTTGCATGGGCAACATTGGGTGCAGCTAATCTGCCTCTGGAGCAGCCTTTGATCCTTTCTTTCATCTGAACATTGCACAGAATTAGAGGAATTCCCTTGGGAAGATAATGTCAAAATTATAATCACAGGAACTAAAAACCCAACAGTCAAGATTTTGGGAAAATATTTCAAAATATGGATCCATCCTGGATTCTGCCCATCAAAACCTAGTAGCAATTTTACTCTAGACCAAGCAGGCCCTCAGACAGGAACACCACCCATACACAATTAGGACCCAATCCACCATCTAACTGAGGAGAAAGAGGCGATGGTTTAGTGATATTATTGCTTAACTATTAATCTAGAAACTCAGGTAATGTTCTAGATATCCAGGATTGAATCCTACCATGGTAGATGGTGGAATTTGAATTCCATAAAAAAAAATCTGGAATTCAGAATCTACTGATGACTATGTCAATTGTCAATTATTGGGAAAAACCCATGTGATTCACTAATGCCCCTCTAGGGAAGGAAATCTGCTATCCTTACCTGGTCTGGCCTGCATGTACTTCCAGCATTGTGGATGGCTATCAATTGCCCTTCAAGGTCAACTATGAATGGACAATAAATGCTGGCCAGCCAGAGATACCCATTTCCTATGAATGAATCAAAAAAAAAAATCAAGGCCTTCAGTGGCCACTTATGAATCATTTTTTTAAGTTTTAAATTTTAAGCTGGTGGCAGTTCAGGATGGAAGGCTAGGAAAACCTAAGCTCAATTTTTGAACCGGAAGCTCCCTTCTGATTGGAGGATTCCTACCCTGAAGGCCCCATGACCTCTGGACATCCCTCTAACTACCCTCTCCCCCACCCCTCCCTTGAATATACTTCCCAAGACCGCTGGCAACCATCCAGACATCCCCTACTCTGCCTGTCTAGGATCCGCCATTTTACCTGCCACCTGGATCTTGTGACTTAGTGTCAGGGAGGTCCCTGCAGTGCCTCTTCCAACCACTGCAGTGCTGTCTGGAGGGACTGGAGGGCAGCCCATCAATCTGATTGGCCAACAGCTGTCCAAGGCAGGACACATTCCCGAGTGAGGGCCGTAAGTCCTGTTTTACGCTGGTCAATTTATGGAGTGTTATATCGGTTATTGGAAGTGAGGCAAGATGTAGATTTGAATTACTATTAGATCAGCCATTAAATGGTGGAGCAAGCTCAAGGTGCTGAATGGCTTACTCCTCCTCCTTGTTTGTAAAGTGGCATCAAGGAGTTTGAGGGGATGTCTTTCTCATAGGCTGGCAAAGTCCAATCACCCAACATGCTGAAAATTCAAGCCCAAGTTTCATTGAAGGGCGGAGTTGGGGTGGGGGAATGGTATAGACTACTTCATTAACTACAGAGTTACAAAATGTAAATATCTGGTAAGTTTTAAGTTGGCTGAGCACAATGAAAAGAGGAATCTGAGTGCGAAATATCACATTCCACAATAGGTCCTAACAGCTTTTCCATTCATTAATCTAAATACATGTCAACTGGTTCATAGTTTAATAGATTACATTTCATTAAATTATTACTCATATTTCAATTCACTGTGTTTACTAGTGTTTATCAAATGGATATGAGAGTTTTTTTAAAAAGTTGAACAAATATTTCAGAAAGAATGTGAAAAATTTTCCCAGATGCTTGATTGCAGTCAAAAGCTACATGTTCCTTGTGTCAGGAACTACAGTTAAACAGTGCAAACTGTGCTCCACATTCTTCCTCAGTGTTTGGAATTTGAGACTTGAGCCAGGATTGTGTTTTGCAATTGTAGACTTCCTGTGGGCTTGGCACAAAGTGTCAAGTTGCTGGTGTGTTATCTGGATCTGATTATCTGATATCTATTAAGATTCAGCAAATTTAAAATATACTTAATCATGTAATTCCTTCACTGATGAAATAAAGAAAAATATACCTTGGGGCTGCGCTCCCCCAAGTGAACCCAGTTTGTGAGTGCGCATATCTCAATGTATTCTCTCATAGAAGGCATGACCTCTTCACAAAGACAGTTTCATAGTTGTCTTTAAGCACAACTTGGCATAGTAGTTAGCACTGCTGTCTCACAGTGCCAGGGACCCAGCTTCAATTCTGGCCTCGGCTGACTGTCCATGTGAAGTTTGCACATTTGTTCTATGTTTGCCTGCATTTCCTCCGGGTGCTTTGGTTTCCTTTCAAGTTCCAATCATGTGTGATTGATTTGCCATTCTAAATTGTCTGTTTGTGTAAGGGTAAGTTAGCAGTGTAAATATGTAATGTTACAGGGATAGAGGCTGGGTAGGATTGTTCTTGGTGCAGACTTGATGGGTCGAATGGCATTATGGGGATTCTAAGATTCTCTAAATCTTGGAATAACGCTGTAAAACCTGCACCAACTTGTTGGAAAATTAAGAGTACACTGTCTGGAATTTTCTCATGTGCTGATTGCCTTTGCCTTTGAAGTCTTATTAGTGGTATGAAGTGTGGCAAAACTTATCATATGGAATGAGCTGTCCCATTGTTAGAAATGTAAAGGCCACATTGCTGTGCAGACAGCAATGAATTGCTACTATTTGACCAAATACTTTCCGTGCTTCAGGTTATTATTCCTAAAAAATTGATGCCTACACTTTGGACATTGTGTTTAAAGTAATTTGAGGCATGCTGTGATGTTGCAGGCTCGAATCAAGGCATTCCCAGAGCAAAAAAATCAGTTCAGTAATGGAAAATTTTAAGAGCAACTTCAGTAACAACGCTTCAAAAATGTTTCACTGGCTGTAAAATGCTGCAGGACGTCTTGAGACTGTGCAATGCAACGTAAATGCAATTTTTGACTTTAATTTCAAACTGTCAGTTTAGTGTTGGAGGGGTTCAAGATTTTGAGTGATTGTCTACAATTGTAATTGATATAATGCGCTTTTTGTATGGTTGTCAAATTTTGACATGCACAAATTTTCATGTCAGGAGAGCTTCGGAAGCTCAAAATGGATATTTTCCCAATTTTCTTCCCCATTTCTTACAAACCTTTCTCCCTCATCCCACTTACAAGGAACTATCCTGTTCCCAACTCTGTCTTAGTTGATTCAAAGCCCATTGCGACATATGATTGACTGAAGAGTGGAGGATTGACCAGATATCCCACCCTCTGATTTTACCTCCTTCTCAGTGAGGTTACGCAATTAGTTCCACTTGGTGATTTCACGCAATAGTACCATTCATATCAGAAATGTGCTGTGTCATAGCCTGAAGTCGGTATCCTGTCAGTTTTTAGACACAATTTAATGTGTCAAAAGATGTGCGAGTCAGGTGGATTGGCCACACTAAATTGATGCTAGTGTCAGAAAAATAGCAGGGTAAAGGTGTGGAGTTACGGGGATCTGGGTGGGAATGTAGTTGGTAGAAACTCAATGGGCAGAATGCCTCCTTCAATACTGTAGGGATTCAGTGATAATATTGGGTGATTTCTCTTTTCCTTTTGAACTTTGATAGCTTCTGAATGGGATAAAAAAATTTTCAAACCTTCTCTTAGTGGGAATGACCGCTTTAATTTCTGGTTGTCGATGTGGCAATTTCACATAATATCCATCAAGGAACACTAAGGGCATTTAAATGGTCATTGGATAAACACATGGATGATATTGGAATAATGTAGGTTAGATGGGCTTTAGATTGGTTTCACAAGTTGGTGCAACATCGAGGGCAGAAAGGTCTCTTCTGTGCTGTATGTTCTATCACTTTGGTGGTGATTATGCAAATGTACACTGCAAGCATTTAAAAACTAAAATTTAAATATTTATGCAAGAATGTTAAAGTATCTGATACACAAATAACGTAAAGAATCTGATGTAGAAGTACAATATTTTTGATGACAAGTGATAAGGAATTCACCGCCATTCATAAATTATCACCATTATGTTCTTTGGTTTAACAAGTATATTGCCCTTGACTTTAACAGCCATGGCTTGAAGTATTTGCTTTGCAAAATGTAATACCTTTGGTGAGAAAATGACTTTAAAACATATATTGCATTTTACTTTAACAAACTAGAAACAAGATACAATGGAATCCGATTCAGGCAACCCTCAAATAATAGTCGCAACCAACTGATCTCGAAATCACAGGATAGGAATTGCACAGTGCCATATCTAGAAGTTGGCACTCTGAGTATGTCCCACTACACATGAGTCAAGCAGTGCTGAGGTCAGCAACTGTTGTTAATCTGCATATTAACTCAGAGTTTAAGGGCTGGTTTAATTCAGACTCTCATGGCAATAGGGCAATTTCTGCCCAAAGATGGGATCAGAACATTTATTGTTGCACTAAAACTGGCAATCTAGTCATTGCTACCTTGAGTATAGTCCTAAGAAAAGCAATGTGACCAGATCACCAAACATACAAATTGAAGTCCTATAATCTCTGTCTACTTGAGCAGTCTAACTAATAGTTCATGAAGGGATTGCTGCATCTGCTCAGGACATGCTTAGACTTAGAAGTTAGAGATACTTGAGGCAAGTGAAGCACATACACCCGCCTGAGTGCATTACGTGCGTATCCTGGAACAGATCGCTAATGTTAAGCCAGAGGCTTTATAGCTTGAGGGGCATCAATCCACATCAAGAATGGCTGACCAAGAGACTCAATCATTCTTACAGCCCTCTGTAGACCTACTGGAAGGGTTTTCAGCTGGTCATCTGTTTGGATACATTGGGTGCACCTTCTGTGATTATCAAGCCCTAGAGTGAGACTTGAAAGTGGAGCTTTTGGTTCAGTGTTCAGGATGCTGTTTGCTGTGCCAGAAGTTCTCCCCTCAGAACACTCCCCTCCAAAGCCAATTTTTATTTTTTATTTGTGTGGGGGTCAGATGTATCTGAAATATTCCACCTGGCTACAGAAAAATACTCCAAGCCACCAGTGGCTCAATCAAGGATTTGCATATACCCTGAGCTTCAATCTGCCCCTCTCCACAAACAGTGAGATGTCTGAAGTGTGCTGGGTTGACATTTTGTCAATTGTATGCAAATGAGGCCCAGGCTTGATTATGTTTGCAATAGATGGGCCTTGGGCATCTTCTTGAGCAACCACCATGTGCCAAAACCTATAATCAGCCTCTTGAACTTCCCACAGTATCTAAGAAAATAAGCAAAGGATCAGTGTATTTAACAGGAGTATTGACTGAAGATAGGTTATCAATGGAGCAGGTTAAAATCCTACTCTCTCCTTAACAAATCAATGCTCTAAAGTCAACTTACTGTCTGACTGTGGACCGACTGCTGAGCTATACTTGAATCAAAGTGCCAGTTATCCCACAGAGCATTCTAAGATTACCACTTCCTTGATAGCTTTTAATCTGGGTTTCCAGCACAAATTTATCTACACCAGCAATGGGAAAAATTGTAAATGATATTCACACGACAGCTCCAAGTGAGGATCAGTACAAGTGTTGAAATACTAATGAAAAGGATAATTTTTCCTCTGACTCTTGTGCTTTTTGAGCTGAAGTTCAGAGTATTGAATTGAATTCACTTGCATTGTTCATCGAGCTTGTTGAAAGCCATAGCTTGGGCTGTGCTCTTTGCTGAGCACAACTATTTATCACAGATGATTAAAATCATTCCGACGTAAACTCTGAAGAAACAGATTATGTGGGTAGGTCTGTGCCTGTTTGCCTGTCAACCAAATATGTCACTGATCGCATTATCATAATCACCTTATCATATTACAACTCTATTTATTAGATCCGACTGCATAGATCGTATATTCTTTTTGTCAGTTACAGAAACCTCATTTGAATACCCTTGTTTTAAAACTTCTGGCTCCAGTAGTTTTCATTAATGTGAAGTTTGGCAGCAAGAACAAGATGCTGCAACCACCTGGATTAAGAGTTATTTTGTTTTATAGGAATCTAACACAGTGAATATGATGCTATATTTAAGCAAAACCTGACTGATATTGGGTGGACACAGTAAGAAGTCTGACAACATCAGGCTCAAGTCTAGCCAATTTCTTCTTACCCCAGTCCAACGCCGGCATCTGCACATTGTGATATTAGGTGGCACAGTGGTTAGCACTATCGTCTCACAGAACCAGGGATCCAGGTTTGATTCCAGCTGTCTGAATGGAGTTTGCATGTTCTCCTGCATGGGTTTCCGTCTGGGTGCTCCAGTTTCCTCCCACACTCCAAAGATGTGTGAGTTAGCTTGATTGGCTATGGTAAATTGCCCCTTAGTGTCAGGAAGACTAGCAGGTTTAATATATGGGGTCATGGGGATAGAAGCTAGGTGGAATTGTGATCAGTGTGGACTGGATAGGCCAAATTACCTCAATCTGCAGTGCAGGGATTCTGTGATTTGTTTTTAAAGATCCTGTGTTGTTGGACAAGTTGAAGTACGTAATTAACATCTTCAGGAAATAATGTCTACACATCAGAATTGCCCTTTCTTCCAAGGCAGGTCTGTCATCATTGTAGTTCCTTAGGATCAGCTTGGAGAAAATCTACAACCCTTGCAACTTCTCATAAGGTAGATTACGCACTCAGGTTTATTTTTGGTCCTCCAACAAGAATTGCTGTGCATCTATAATTAAAAATCTGAGGATGAACTGAGTATAAAGAAACCAAGATAATTCAGTGCAGTTAGGTTTTGTGACTAAATGATGAATTTACACAACTGTGGTGTGGCATTAATTCAGGGCTTGAAGTCAATAGATTGAGTGATCAGTTAGCCTGTGTGATGTGCTACATCTCTGAAATTGGGGTTCATATTTAATCCGGACTGATCATGTAATGGTCTCACTTATTTTTAATTTATGAAAAGCCACAAGTCAAATGAGTTTGGACAGTTTCAATCCAATTCCCAGTACAATCACAAAACTGCCTTTTGGAATGCTTCAAGGATCTGCATGGGTGGGAGGCTGATGATGTAATGATAAATCATCCCTTATTACATTGCTAACAATGTTATTTTAAAAAGTCCTTCTTGGACTTTGCTGTGGCTATTTCAACATAATGTTGCAATAAGCAGAATGCAAATGAATTGTACAGCAAATTATAGTGATTCAAAGTTGGACACACACACCAAGTTTAATCCATGTCATGAAATTTGTCAATGTTGGCACCATGAAACTGCATATTTTTGTAGAACATTCATTCCAAGGGAATTACACTTGCTCATCCTTGCCATTCCCTCTGGATCTTGATACTAAAGGGCCACAGTTTCACCGCAAATGTAAAGGGCGTTGGTGAGGCCACACCTGAAATATTTATGTGTAGCCCTTCCCTCTGGTCCTTGATATCACAAGGCCACAGTCTTATTACAAATGTATAGAGCATTGGTGAGGCCACATCTGGAGTATTGTGTGCAGTTTTGGTGACCTTATTTGAGGAAGGATGTCCTTGTTATGGAGGGAGCACAGTGAAAGATTACCAGGCTGACTCCTGGCATGGCAGGTCTGTCATATGAGGAGAGACTAAGTCATTTAAGAGGCGAATTGAGACCAAGTCAGTTAGGACTCTGTTAATTGGAGTTTAGAAAAGTAAGAGGGAATCTTGTAAAAGCTTATAAAATCCTAACAGGACTTGACAGACTAAATTCAGAATGAATGTTCTCAATAATGAGGGAGTCCAGAACTAGGGGTCACAGTTTGAGGATAAGGGATAAACTTTTAGGCCTGAGGCGAGAAAAAATTTCTTCACCCGGAGAGTACTGAATGTATGGAATTCACTGCCACAGAATATAGTTGAGGCCAAAACATTGTGTGATTTCAAGAAGAAATTAGATGTAGGTCTTCAGGCTAAAGGAATCAAGGAATAGGAGGAAAGACAGGGTTTTGAATTTGATGATCAGCCATGATCAAAATGAATGGTGGAGCAGGCTCAAAAGGCTGAATGGGCTATTCCTGCTTCTAGTTTCTATGTTTCTATGTCTTGCCAGATACAGTTTAACTATTTCACACCAAATCTGGTGGAATCACATAAAGCACTATCAGGCCATTCTCTCACCTTCTAAAACTGCATGTTATTCCAGATCATTCTGGAATGTAAAAATAGCCCCTGGTTTATTTTTGACTTCTTGAACCCTTCCCCCCCACCCTTCTTTCTCCATCTACAAGTTTGAAGAGCTCAAGGATGTTTTTGTTGCTAAGAGTGAGACCATCTTGTTGGCTGTGTCTGCCACTTCCCTCCCATTTCCATGGACTTATCATAAATTTATAGGATAGAATCCTTACAGTACAGAAGGAAGCCATTCAGCCCATCAAGTCTGCACTGACTCTCTGACAGAGGATGCCACCCAGGCCCTTTCCTGCAAACCCATGCACTTATCCTGCTGATCCCCCTAACCTACATACCTTTGGACACTAAGGGGTAATTTAGCATGGCCAATCCACCTAACTTGCACATCTTTGGACTGTGGGAGTAGCTCTTGGAGGAAACTCATACAGACGTGGGAAAACATGCAAACCCACACAGACAGTCACCCAAGAAGGGAGTGATGAGCTGACTTCTTGAATCGCTATAGTCCATGAGGTGTAGATGCACCCACAATGCTGTTAAGGAGAGGGTTCCAGAATTTTGACGCCTCGACAGTGAAGGAATGGTAATTTATCACCAAATCAGGATGCTGAGTAGCTTGGAGGGAAGCTTACAAGTGGTCTTCCCATTTATCTGCTACTCTTCTCCTTCTAGGTGGTACTGACTGTGAGTTTGAAAGCTTTATACATAAAAAGATGGATGAATGGAGGGATAGATTTAAAAATGTTGTTTTCACTGGAGTCATTTAAATAAATTATTTGTTGCTTTATTCACACTGAATCAATTTTGATAAAAACTATATTTCAGTTTTCAAATGTATTTCCTCTGAAACCATCATTTTGGGTCATTGTGTTAGAATTTGCACTAGGAATTGCCAATGCAGTTGTAGCAACATAAAGCAATTCATATCAGTCAGTGATTATATGGGAGTAATCTGATTGAGGGATTTCAGATAAACTTGTATCTGACCAAGAGCAATGATTGAGCAGTTTATAACCATTGCCCAATGCTTAAAATTAGATTACTCACTCTGACCTACTATATATCTTGCAGAGATATATTTCAAACCTACAACCAGTACCATCTCGAAGGACAAGGGTAGCAGATACCTGGTAACACCACTGCCTGCAAGTTTTTCTCCAAGCTACTTACCACCCTGACTTGGTAATATATCATCATCCCTTAATTTGATCTTTTTCTGTGTCCAGTGTGACTGTCAGTTGGCTGTCACTATCTATGTACTCAAATCCCAATAAATTGAGTTTCACATGATTTCATTTATGTAATTTTTTTTCTTTTTGCTAATATATATGGGTCAGCAGCTTGATTAGAATCATAAATGCATTCCAACGTAAAATAATTTATTCATTAAAAATAGTACAATGTGGAGTTTTTATCACTTTTAACATGTTCGATGAATGATTTAATTGTCATCTGTCGTGGATGGGTTTACTTGTTACATAGCATTACAGACAGCGCACTGGACAGAAGTAGTCCATTTGGCCCAATTGACCTATAGTACTCTTAATGCTTCACACAAATCTCCTCCCACCCTCTTCATCTAACCCTTTTATTCATTCTTTCACAGAATGTGGGCATTGCTGGCTAGGCCAGCATTTATTGCCCATTCCTAATTGCCTTTGAGAAGCTGGTAGTGAGCTGCTTTCTTGAACCGCTACTGTTCATGTGATATAAGTGCATCAACAGTGCTGTTAGGGAGGGAGCTCCAGGATTTTAACTCAGTGAAAGTGAAGGAACTTGGTGCACCTCGAACATAAAATTCAGGAGGAGGCTTTTGTTGACCTATGGCGATTTTTTTGTGTCAAACATTCATTACAGTTCGCAGAAGGCAGAGCTGAGACAGCTGATTCAGTATTGTGTCTTCTTGTCATTGGTAGTCTTTTGAGAAAGGTGATTGTCATGGTATGACGGTGCTCCTCGCATTCCTCAGTCTCCCCTTCAACATATATGTAAAGTGGAAAATTGAACTGGCTAGGTCTGGTTTGATATGAATTCTGCTTTAGCAACATTCAAGGCAAGCTGGGTTCCTTGTATGCCCAATTGAAAAAGATCGATAGGGACTTGCAAATCTACTTCAGAGTGGACAATGACACTGTAGTCATCTGCAACCCGTAGATCATGTTTCTCTATGATGGTTAGTTCATGGAGGTTAAAGAATATTCCACCTAAGCAATATTTCCATAGAATTCATAGAATCCCTACAGAACAGAAGGACGCTATTCAGCCCATCAAGTCTGCACCAACTTCTGACAGCTTACCTATTCTGCAACCACATACACTTACTAAAATTTCACTTTGGCACTCTTCAAATCCTGAAAGGTTTCAGGTAAAACATTCCTCTTTCCTTGTGAGTCGAGGTAATTGCCAAACCTGGAATAGACCACAAACAGTCAAAACAACTCCATTTTTCCCTGTGACCTTATCGAAGGTTAATTGAGTGATTTTTTTTTACTGGGATCTCGGTTCATTTAGAAATTATGTGATTTGTCTATTTTAGTTGGATTGTATCTCTATTGTGTCTCTAATTGTTAATAAACAACTCATTGTGTCCTATTTCTGATTTTAAACAAAAATAAAAATGGCATAACCTCCTTAAATTCAAATTACAAAGGCTGAGATTAATCCCCATTTTACCTGTCCTGCAACTACACACACTAACTCTCTTAATCCCCCCAGCCTATACATCTTGGGACACTAAGGGGCAATTTAGCATGACCAATTTACCTAATGTGTAGATCTTTGGAGTGTGGGAAGAAACTGGAGCATCCAAAGGAAACCCATGTAGGCACAGGGAGAATATGTACACTCCACACAGACAGTCACCCGAGGCTGAAATCGAGCCTATATTCCTGATGCTGTGAGACAGCAGTTCTAACTGTTATGCCACTGTGCAGTCAATACTGACATCAGAGAGATATTGATCTTTAATGAGGTGAATGGGCACTATCAAATAGTTTGTAAACGCAATGGTCACGATTTTCCAGTCCCAGATGTGCCGATTCTCAGGACATGAAATTTGACAGATCAGTCAAAGTTAGGTTGATTTCAGGTGGGAGTTGCAGATAATGAGGATTATCACACAGCCTTACTCAAACCTGGTACAGACTTTGGAAGCATCTGCTTTAGATCAAAGTGACTGCAGTCATCTCATTATGAAGAGAATGGTGATGAAATATCTTGGCCATCCAAATGTTTGGGGCACAATTCACCCGACCTTGTGATTCAATGATTTAAGGGGAGGCCATGGCTTAGTGGCATTATCACTGGACTATTAATCCAGAAACTCAGATAATGTTCTGGGGATCCTGGTTTGAAGCTCGCCATGGCAGATGGTGGGATTTGAATTCAATAAAAACAATTGGAATTAAGGACCTACCACTGACCAGGAAAACATTTTTGATTGTTGGAAAAAGTCCTTTAGGGAAAGAGATCCACCATCCTTACCTGGTCTGGCCTACATATAGCTAGAGGTCTACCAACGTGATTGACTTTCAACTGCCCTTGGGCAACTAGGGATGGGCAATAAGTGCTGGCCAGCCAGCAACGGCCATGTCCCACGAACAAATAAAAAAAGTCGAATGTTTTGATCAGGTCGCTGAAAGCAATGGAGAGTTCCTGGTGTCCTCGACATTTTGTTCTGCCATGTCTTGCACCAAAGAGCATGTTGGAGGTTGGTTCAATACTTCCATGCTGCTTGTTCATGGCAGTACAATGAAAGCTTCGATCATTATTGATTTAATACTAACAAACCCGTCAGTGAGTAAGATGATGAAAATGTACTTGAACTGAATGAAGGAGCTGATATATAATGAAGAATGGGATTAAAGATAATTTTTTTTAATGCCTATCTTAAGTGGAGCAGGTTTCATCTGGTTTACACCAGTTTAAATTCAAAGTGCCTTGAGCTTTATTCGGCTCTGATTCCAATTAATCATCACAAACAATGATGACTAATTTCAAGGATTGAGTCATTGTCTGCTATCTGTTCCATGAACTTAATAATGGGATTTTAGCCAGTTTTCTTGTCCTGTGGAAGAGAAGATGTTCTTATTGAAAAAATATTCTCTTAGTAATACAAAATTATAAAAGATCTCAATTTTTTTTTTGTGGTCTCTCATTCACAGGGTGACATTTCTCTATCCTTAATGACTTACATGGAATGCTATAAATGTGTTCCTCTATTCTTTTCCTGGAACACAATTGAAATCATTAATTAAGTGGGATGAGGTCAGTCATTGTGCAAAATTTGGGTGCAAGTCAAGAACTGTTGCTTTTTGTTTTTGACTCCCGCACAAAAAAAATGGAGAAATCAGTGGAAGAACTTGGCGGCACGGTGGCACAGTAGTTAGCACTGCTGCCACCACAACATCAGGGATCTGGGTTTCAATTCCGACCTCAGGTGCCTGTCTGTGTGGAGTTTGCACAGTCTCCCCATGTCGACATGGATTTCCTCCGGGTGCTCCAGTTTCCTCCCACAGTCCATAGGTATAGATAATAGGTTGATTGGCCATGCTAAATTGCCCCTTAGTGTCAGGGAGATTGGTAGGGTAAATATGTAGGGTAATGACAATAGGGCCTGAATAGGCTTGTTGTCAGTGAAGGCTCAATTGATTGAATAGCTTCCTTCTGTACTATAGAGATTCTATCATTCTAGGGTTCTATGATTTATATGGCAGGATGCCATTTGGATCATTGCGTCATTCTAGTCAATGAAGAGCTCCCCAGCCTAATGCCACCTCCCTTTGCAAAATGTGCTTCAAGTAGCCACATCTTAGTGTCCTATTCCTGTTCCAAGTGATGCTCCCTTTCAAGATGGTAAGACTCCATGTCCTGCTGCAATTTGCAAAAATGATAAGAGGGGAAAATAATTCCACTGCGAACACCAGTTTAAAAAAAATACGTACACAAGCGCTCATAGAAAACTTTTATCTGGAGCTCACTATCCTTTGGGACATGAGCAGATTCCACATTGCTCCGGGATGCCCATTCTATTAATGTCATTTTAATTAGGATTGTCAGAACTGATCACAAGCATCACGTAGATCTTGGATTGAGCAACAACAGCTATCTATGTCCCATGCTGCAAACACTGGGGGGAATAACCTTCAAATGAGACAGCAATTAAGTGACTCTCAGGTAATAAGTACTAGTAATTGTTTTCAATCAAGACAATTTTAACCTATTTTGAGAGACACAAATTGGCCTGCAGTTGATGACGTTTGGTAAATGGAATTTGTTTGACAGTAGAATGACTGAGAGAGATTGTAGAATCCCTACAGCACAGAACGGGAGCATTTTACCTCGATTCACACGCCCCGCCCCATCCCAATAACTCTGCGCATTGGTCATGCAAACTCCACAAAGACAGTTGCCCAAGGCTGGAATCCAATCCGGGAGGCAGCAGTACTAACCACCGTGCTACTGTGCCACCCATTTTGAACGTGGTATCAAGGATTATTCAGCTGAGGTGACTTTCAATCAATCGCTGGCATAGTTAGAGCCCCACTCACACCTAAAAATAGGACAGTAGTGAATTCAGAATCAACTGTAGATTGGCCGGTGAATCTTGAACTCAACTTTAAAGCAAATTGAAGCAAGAATACTCATCCAGGGAATATTATTTCTCATTACTTGAGTGCCTACTCAGGCGGTTACTTTGAGTTGCATTTGCATTCTAACTTCAGTGCCAATGCAAAGTGAAATTGCTTCATCCTGACTGCAATGCAAATAAATCCTTGGCTCTGTGCCAATGCACTTCAAGATCCAATCCCTAACAGAAACTGTGGCAAAAGAAACACAAGTCAGTTTGGCAGGAAGAATAGTAAAGTGGCTTTTTTTTCTCTAATGGAGAGAGATTGGAAAATTCTGATATATTGAAGGATCTGGATGCCCTGGTGCATGAATCACAAAAAGGTTGTTAATGCAATTCCAGCAACTAATTACAAAGGCAAATAGGATGTTCTTGTTTATTGCAATAGGATGTAAAAATAAGGATATTTTGTTGCAGTCATGCAACAGGTTGGTGAGACTATATCTGGATTACAATGTACAGTTTTCATCTCATCTAAGAAGTTACACTAAAAGCATTGCATGCAAGGTTGATTAGCTGATTCCTAAGATGGAATAGGTGGTTATCTTATGAGGAAAGTTTGAACAGTTTGGGACTGTACCCATTGAGGTTTAGAAGATTGTGCAGTGACCATATAGAAATGCAATATCCTGAGGGAATTTGATGAAAGAGAGAGACTAAAATTAGGAGATACCATTTAAGATTAAGGGATCTCCCATTTAAGATGGAGATAGGGAGAATGTTTTTTTCTCCCTATCATGATCTTTTGATCTCTCTTCCTGAGAGAGTGGTGAAGGCCAATGTCATAGAATCCCTAATGTGCATGAAAGAGACCATTCGGCCCATCATGTCTGCACAACTCTTCAACAAGGCATCCTATCCAGGCTCCATTTCTGTGATCCCACGTTTTTAACCTGCTAATCTCCTTAACCTATGCATCATAGTACACTCAGGGGCCAATTAGTATGGCCAATCAACCTAACTGGTACGTCTTTGGACTGAGGGGAAAAGTGGAACACTAGGAAGAAACCCATACACACATAGGGAGAACATGTAAACTCTTCACAGATAGCATTGAATATTTCTAAGTCCAAATTAAGTAGATTCTTAAAGGAGATAAGTGGTACTGGGGGTCAACAGGAAAATGGAGTTAGTTGAAGGTCACAGTCAGATCAGCCATGATCTTATTGAATAGTGGAGCAAACTCGAGGGGACAAATGGCCTTCTCCTGCTCCTAATTTGTGTGTCTGTAAACAAGCCTGTGAATAACCTGGAGAAGCAATGGTCTAGTGGCATTATTGCTAGACTAATAATCCAGAACCTTAGCTAACATTCTGCATTCCTGGCTGCGAATCCCACCGTGGCAGATAATGGAATATGAAATCAATAAAAATATCTGGAATTAAGGATCTACAGATCACCATGAAATCATTGTCAATTTGTTAGAAAACCCACTTGGCTCACTAATGTCCTTTAGGAAAGGAAATCTGCCACCCTTACCCTGTCTGGTCTACATGCAATTCCAGATCCACAGCAATAGGTTGCCTCTTAACTGCCCTCGGGCAACCAGGAGTGGGCAATGAATGCTGGCCAACCAGTGATGCCCATGTTCCACAAATGAATTTAATAAAAGCCCATGCTTTTTCTCCTGTACATAGGCAACCAAAGAAATGTTGTTAAAATAGTGAAATAGTCGACTGAATAATCGACTGAATTCAGTGCAGTTGAACAACCAGTGTTAAATCTTTGATTTGAGAGAGAAAATAATATTATTAGGCTTTGAATTGAAGAAATTAATTAACTGGGAAGTGCTGAGGGAGTTTGTGATTCAAGCTTATTAATGACTAAAAGAAAAGCTGAGTAATGGGAGAAAGGATTGGAATTTGAGGAATTAAGCAATATCTTCTGATATCATAGCTTGATTTTCACACCAGTTTTTATGTTCGAGTCGGCCTCTTTGAATCAACCTTATCAAATATCACAAGTTGTTCAACAACTTCCACTGGAGAAAATCCATGGTTCATGTAGACACACTGAATAAAACGAAAACTTGCTTCATAATTATTTAATTATGTTTATTTGTCTTTATTATGCACTGTTAAATTAACCCTTATTTTTGAAATATATCGATAATAAATAAATTACAAAATGTAGCCACCAGAGGCCACTGTTATCTGCATTTTGAATAATACCATACAATCCCATTCAAAACAAGCTAAAATTTATCCTATGAAATAATAAAGCAATTTTTGACTGCCATTTTTTTGAGGTACATTTACAAGATGTTTTGAACTCCTATTCACTAATTCCGCTCTCATTTCTAAATAAAAAAATTAATCTTGCTTATAAGGCCTGCTGATCAAACCTGCTTGAAATGGTTAATGTTGATCAGGTTTTTATTCCTTCCTTCATTTTAACATGGCCTCTCACAATGCTTTGTGCAGAAATACTTTGGTTTTCAATGTTTCTATTTGTCTATTTCATTGTGGGAAGTGACTTGGAGAACATAGATAAGACTGGATGATTGGTACCTTGTAAAGTGGGACAATATAGTGGCATGGTGGTTAACATTGAAGCCTCACTGCGCCAGGGACCTGGGTTCCATTCTATCCTTGGATGTCTGTCTGTGTGGAGTTTCACATTCCTCCCCTGTCTGCCTGAGTTTTCTCTGAGTTCTCCAGTTTCCTCCCCCAGTCCAAATGTAGAAATATAAAAATATTGAAGATAGGAGCAGGAGGAGGCCATTTGGCCCTTCAAGCCTGTTCTGCCATTCATTACAATCATGGCTGATTGTCCAAATCAACAGCTTAATTCTGCTTTTTCCCTATAACCTTTGATCCCATTCATCCAACTGCTATATCCAGCCGCCTTTTGAATACATTCAATGTTTTGGCATCAACTACGTCCTGTGGTAAAGAACTCTTTGGGTAAAGAAATGTCTCCTTACCTCCATCCTAAATGGTTTACTCTGAATCCTCATAGTGTGAGCCTGGTTCTGGAATCCCCCACCAACAGGAATATCCTCCCTACTTCTATCCTGTCTAGTCCTGTTAGAATTTTTTAAAGTGTCTATGAGGTTCCCCCTCCCCCACCTCCACTATTCATATGAACGCCAGTGAAAACAATCCTAACTTAGTCAATCTCTCCTCGTACATCAGTCCCATCATGCCAAGATCAGCCTGTAAACTTTTGTTGCACTCTTGAGAGAGCAAGAACATCCTTCCTCAGAAAAGGAAACCAAAATGGCACACAGTATTCTAGGTGTGGCCTCACCAAAGCCTTGCTCCTGTACTCGAAATCTCTCGCAATAAAGGCCAACATGCCATTTGCCTTCTTTACCTCTGTTGCACCTGCATGCTTACTTCAATGATTGGTGCACAAGGCCACCCGTGTGCCGCTGCACATTCCTCTCACCTAATTTACAGCCATTCAGGTACGAAGATGCTTTCTTGTTTTTGCTTCCAACGTGAATAACCTCTCACTTATCCAAATCATACTGCATCTGCCATTGATTAGCCCACTCACCCAACCTGTCCAGGTCATGTTGAAGGATCTCTGCATCCTTGTCACAGTTCACCCTCCCACTCAACTTGGTATCATCTGCAAATTTTGAGATGTTACATTTTGTTCCCTCATCCAAATCATTAACATATATTGTGAATAGCTGGTGTCCCAGCACTGATCCCTGTCGCACCTCACTAGTTACTGCCTACCAATTTGAAAACGACCCATTAATTCCTACTGTTTATTTCCTCTCTATCAATCAGTTTTCTATCCATCTCAATACATTTCTTCCAATCCCATGTGCTTTAATCTTACACAATAACTCTTGTGCAGGACTTTGTAAAACTCTTCCTATATGTCCAAATATACCATATCCATTGGTTCCCCCTTGTCAACTCTACTACTTACATCTTCAAAGAATTCCAACAGATTTGTCAAGCATGATTTCTCCTTCACAATTTTATGCTGTCTCTATCTGATCCTGCCAATGCTTTCTAAATGCTTTGCTACAAAGCCCTTGATAATGGATTTGAGAATTTTTCCCACTACCGATAGTAAGCTCACTGGTCTATAATTCCATGTTTTTTCTCTATCTCCCTTTTTGAATATTGCAGTGACATTCGCTACCCTCCAATCTGCAAGTGACAGTCTCAGAGTATATAGATTCCTGACAATGACCACCAATGCATCCACAATTTCTCAAGCCAGTTCCTTAAGTACTCTGTAATATAGATTATAAGGTGCTATGGATTTATCTGCCTTCAGTCCCTTCAATTTTCCCAGCACCATTTCTCTACTAATATTGATCCTCCTCAGTTCTTCCATTTCACTAAATCTTGCATTTTCCAACATTTCTGGCTCTGATTTGTGTCCTTTTTTGTGAAGATGTGCAGGTTTGATGGATTAAACATGCTTGATTATCCCTTTGTGTCTCAAGGTTAGAAGGATTAGTTGGGCAAATGCAGGGTGTTGCAGAGATAGGGCAGGAGTGGCGGGCCTGTGTAAGATGCTCTGTCAGAGAATTGGTAGAAATTTGATGGGCCAAATATCCTCCTGCATGTAAGAATTCTATGATTCTATACTTCTTTTAGTGACAGTGTACAGACATGTTCAGGTCATGGTATCCAGTTGGAAAAACATTGAGGACAATTTGGATGTTGTACCTATATAAACTCTTAAGTTTTGCTATTCATTGCCACATATGGTCCATTGTTGAATCAGTAAGCAATACGGCACATCCCCTATTCCTTAGATTATATCCATGTGTACTTAATGGTCCTAAGATCACAAAAGATGCTATTAGAAATATAAATCTTTTCTTTTTTAAGTTATTGGTTGAAAATTAATGGGACATTATGTTACAATGAATATAGTGTAAAGCCAGATCAAAGGTCACTAACCTTTACTATTTTACAGCTATATCATTTCATATACCACTCATCTTTCCAATATTACATGCAAACTTATCAACAAAGATATCCAAAAATATTAGAAAGCATGTTTACAGCAGCATATAAATAATACAAAGTAACTATGTTGGGAATGAAATCAGGAAATAATTTTATCCTTGGATAAGGAAGTGTTGGTTTATGAAAATATCTGGGGCACAATTCTTATTGGCCATTCACGCCCGCTGCAAGTGAGGACGGAGAATTTATTGCTCAGCCAAACATCTGTTCACTGCTGCGGGACTGGAGAATCCCAGTTGCAGGCGAAGTCACAGAATCCAGCCCAAGATAACAGTTCAATCTGAAGTACAAAACAAGACAGCAACATAGTGAGTACATTAGGTAGGCTTATGAACTCAGGAGAGAAGCTGAAGATAGTGAGATATGTTCTATGCCTGTAGCACACACAGGCATATGATGCACATGTGAAGATTCTGGAATGGCTTTGGGATATTTTAACTATTAATTTAGTTATTGGAATGTGTCATTTTGCACATCTATAGATAGGATCCCATGATTGAAGTTTCTGATTTGAATTGCAATGAAATATATAGTTGATAATATGTAATAAGACATGTCAAAAATTATATATCATATTTCTTTTTGTACTTTGTTGCTTTTGCTATCTTTCTTCTATGTCTCACTTATCTCACTTTGTTTAGAGCACTATACCTTCTAAAAACATTATCAGCAAAGTGACCACTATTCTGAAAGACATCAGATCATTTTCTTATCCATAATCTCTATGTTAAAATGGCTTCCATTTAGCCCATGTCAATGCTATTACATGTCACAGCATGTTTAACAAACATAGAAACATAGAAGATAGGAGCAGGTGGAAGCCATTTGACCCTTTGAGCCTTCTCCGCCATTCATAATAATTATGGCTGATTGGCCAACTCAGTAGCCCAATCCTGCTTTCTCCCTATAACGTTTGATCCCGTTTGCCCCAAGTGCTATATCTAGCTGTCTCTTGAATACATTCAATGTTTTGGCATCAACTACTTCCTGTGGTAGTGAATTCCACAGGCTCACCATTCTTTGGGTGAAGAAATGTCTTCTCATCTACATCGTAAATGATCTACCCTGAATCCTCAGACTGTGACCCCCCGTTCTGCACTCCCTCACCATTGGGGACATCCTCCCTGCGTTTATCCTAATGTGTATAATATCACGTAAATATCACGCATGCATAAGGCTAAAATTCTTGTTAGTTCAAACAACCATAATGATTTGCACAGACATCTCATTTGATCAATCCTTTCCTTCTTTGCTCAATTCATTATATAAGCAGAAGAATAATGGGTGGAGCACAACATGCAATAAAAAAAAACATGTTGATGAAAAATATCGATCAATAATTTAAATGATGCGAGGGTTCTGCAGGATATTTATCCAACGTGAAAAAGGGTGAGATGCATCATGGGAGATCAATGACCACTCAGACCTTGTAAAACGAGCATTATCGGACTGATCCATTACAATCCATGTCGTATGTAAACCAAGTAATGCAGGATTGTATCGAGTTGTAACAACGTCTTGAAAAGCTCTGAGAGAAAGAGATCATGAGGAATGTGGTTTACACTCTGCTTCTGCGAAGATACAATATCCAGCAGGGATTGTGACAACTCTCACTATATAAATCAGCAGAAACTTTGCAAATGGCTGTGAGGGAGTGCAGCGAAGGTTTACCAGGCTAATTCCTGGGATGACAGGTCTGTTACATGAGGACAGACTAAGTCAGTTAGGATTATATTCACTGGAGTTTAGAAGAGTGAAAGGGGATCTCGTAGAAACTTATAAAATTCTAACAGGATTAGACAGAATAGATACAGAGAGAATATTCCCGATGGTGGGGGAGTCCAGGACTAGGAGCCATTGTTTGAGGATAAGGAGTAAAGCTTTTAGAACTGAGGTGAGGACAAATTCCTTTACCCAGAGAGTGGCAAATCTTTGGAACTCACTACCACAGAAAGTAGTTGAGGCCAAAACACTGTCTGATTCCAAGAAGAAATTAGATACCACTGTTGAGGCCAAAGAGATCAAGAGATATGGGAGGAAGGGGGAACCAGAATATTGAATTTGATGATCAGTCATGATCAAGATGAATGGTGGAGCAGACTCGACGGGCCGAATGGCCTATTCGTGTTTCAAGTTTCTGTGCTTCTATGATGTGAACTGTCAAAAAGCATTAGAATAAAAGATAATCCAATTTATTTAAGTACATTTAGTTAAAATATAAAAAACTAAGATCATAATAGTGCATTTAATGTAGGGGACTAATGTTTATGTCCCCAACAGAAAGCATTGCTTATGAAAGATTTTGATGTTGAGCACAGACATCACAGTTAACATCAGTTGAGTCAAACCAAATCAATGCTGAATGGTCATGTACAAGATGCCGGTGATTGGAAACTCAAGAAGAAACTATACCCAAATGCTACTGTATCGTAAGATAGCTTCAGAAAGAAGCACAAACCCACCAGGATAAGTTTGGAGAAGAAGGGTATATTTTGTAGTCAAGGAAATAATTGAGGAAAAGGAATGGAGAAGAAGTAAAGAAGCACGAGGAAGCAAAGAACATTTATCTTGAGAAAATGCTGCAAATTCAGCAATTAGAGCACAAAATGTTTAATGTAAAACGTAGAAAATTTTAGGAAATGAAAGTAAACGTTCATTGTATCTTAAGCGAGTGTTGTGAACAGGCAAATAAGAAATTGTAGTTTCTTCTCTGCAACAGGGAATATATGGCACAGTGGTTAGCATTGCTGCTTCACAGTGTTAAGGACCCCGGTTCAATTGCTGGCTTGGATCACTATATGTTCTCTCCATGACTGCATGAGTTTCTTTTGAGTGCTCTGGTTTCGCCCCACAGTCCGAAAAGTATACTGGTTAGGTGCATTGGCCGTGCTAAATTCTCCTTCAGTTACCTGAACAAGTGTCAGAATGTGACAACTAGGGGACTTTCATAGTAACTTAATTGCAGTGTTAATGTAAGCCTACTGTGACACTATTAAATGAAGAGCTAGAAAGAGTGAATGGTCTTACCATTAGATTTACATCAAGTGTTTTCCATACTTCAAGATGCCCAATTTTTCAATAATAGCTTGCTAAATGAATCAAGCTCTTAGATATGGTACTAAAAAGGAGAACCCACTTCTGTATAGCTGAGTCCTGCAGCACTTAATATCAGTGAAGTCTGTGATATTTTTATGTTGTGTCGGTTAACTGATAAATTTATAAATTAATAAATTAATTCAGTAAGTTTGATGTTCTGTAGCAACTGTGAACTATTGTTGCAAGATTTAAGTAAACATCGGAAATCGCACTCCATGTCATGCTCTTTCCGTAAGGAACATCATGAGGAATTCATGAGTATTCTACCAAATAATCATGATACTTTGGCACCAGTCTATCTGGAGGCAAATATTTCTGATCCACAGAGAGTTGTCTACATTTCTCTCACATCTGTGGAGACTTCTTCTGCAGATCTAATTCCAGAAATTGTCTCCAAACTCACAATGATCTGCCTACAGATTTTCCTTCCTGGCTATGAATAATCATTTCTCCATTAAGTGGGAGTCTGCCATGTAATGAACGTAACCCAAACAGCATCTGCTCCGCATGAGAATGACCAGAGACCTAGCTGTTGAAGTGACGATGAATTTATAACTTAATCCTGGTGACTAACTCCGCATTTCTTCCTCATGAAGCTATTTTGGAACATTTTCATCTGCTGGACTCAATTCCCATTTGGACGTTCAAATCTCACAGCTGTACAGAGGCGTACAAGATGTGCAGATTGACATCCTTGCACTTGATATTGGGACAAGTCTGTGCTTTCTGAATTTACTAAAGAGAAGTTTAGTATCACTGACCAGTTATAATCCATGGAAAACCTCACTGTCCATGTTGCTTTTGTAGTTTGTGAAACAAGAAGAATTGAACAGAAATTTAATTTAAAACAGTGAAGCTCTATGTAGGAAATCTGCAGCACCATGTTATTTCCTTCATCTGACTGTAGCTTCTAAGGCCTGGAATGTATCTTTCTATCAACAGAAAATGCTGGAAAATCTCAGGTGACCGGACAGCATCTGTGAAGAGAAACTAGATTTAACGTTGCCAGACTGGATAATTCATCACCAGATTTCTCCCTCCACAGATGCTGTCAGACCTGCTGAGATATTCCAGCATTTTCTGTTTTTGTTTCAGATTCCAATGTCTGCAGTAAATTGCTTTTATCTTTATATCAATGTGGGTTGCTTGCTTACTGCAAGTTATTACCACCAAGATCATTAAAACAATACAGTCCCAGGTGGTGAAGACAGCTTACTGAACTATAAATCCAAGTTATGCAGGTGGACAGAACAGCATTGTTATGGAAAGAATGTGGCAATAGCAACAATGTGATGCTGAAATACCTGAAGGATCATTGCCACTCATCATCAGGGAGTATACGTAGGTATGGTGGCCAAGCCTTCAACTTCATGTTGGCACAGTAGTTCACACTGTTGTTTCATAGTGCCAGGGACGTGGGTTCGATTCCCGGCTGGGGTCACTGTCTGTGCAGAGTCTGTACTGTCTCCCTGTGTTTACGTTGGTTTCCTCCAGGTATTCTGATTTCTTTCCACAATCCAAAAGACAGACCAATTAGATGTTTTGGCCATGCTAAACACTCCCTCAGTCTATCTGCTGGAATGTAGCAACTAAAAAGTTAAAGTTTATTTGTTAGTCACAAGTAGGCTTACATTGACACTGCAATGAAGTTACTGTGAAAATCCCAAAGTTGCCACAATCTGGCATCTGTTCGGGTACAGAGGGAGAATTTAGCACGTCTTTTGCACTGTAGGAGGAAACCCATGCAGACACAGGGAGAATGTGTAACCTCCACACAGACAGTGACCCAAGCCGGGAATTGGACCCAGGTCCCTGGTACTGAGAGGCAGCAGTGCTAACCACTGTGCCACTATGCTGCCCTCTAGGGGACTGGGGGAATTTCACAGTAACCCAATTGCAGTGATGACATAAACCTACATGTGATATTAATAAATAAACTTAAACTAACTTTTCCTTCTGCCTGTAAGAAAATTTAAAAGGATTACATATTTGCTTTAAGAGCAAATCACATGATTTGATAGTGATATTATTAGTGTGTTTGCACAGGCTTCTATTTTACTTTCAGTTTGTACTCTGTATGGGCAAGACCTTCTGGAATATATCTATTGTTAGTTATTTTGAATCTACATGTGCAAACCATATCTTTTCTTTCTTGTGCAAACCCCACAACCCTTATTATAATTAGCATATTACAAAAATCTTGCCTATAGCCAATAGTTAGAGAAATCGGGAATCGACAATCACATCTTTCACAAGAAGATCCATCAGTTCTCCATCACTCTGATTTTTGATGGGGTCATTTGCTTTTTGCAGATCACTTGAACTGAACTCCAATCAAACTTTATTCTAATAAATTACAGGAAACAAAATAGCTATAGTTACCACTTTCTGGAATGATAGACCATCTAAATTTAGTGCAATACTTTAGTAACAATAAATCGAAGCAGCAGCTGAACGGCGTTTCTTTCCCTTTGGGGCATTCCATGGAGTATTATTTTTCTAAACACAACTGGAGAATTCTCATACACCAGTCCATTCCATCTATAATGTCTCAAGTAGCTCAATGGTCAAAGAAATTCTTTTGTAATGACCCAAATTTTAACAGTTAATTCTGTCAGAGTTCTGGCTGAGCAGCATTATTACAGCACATGTCTTGGCAATGAATTAGCTTCCTGATTCTATGGTTACAAAGATGTCTGGTCATTGGGGCCCAGCATTAATTTGACCCATCATGAGAAAGTTCAGGAAGTCTCCATGTTCTTCACTTGGAATGAGGAGGAAACAAATTCTTCAGGAACACATTAAAGAACGCTTTAAAAGGCTGAAAGGTATGGCTAGATTGTTTACACTTCCTGCCACCTTGGCAAAGCAGCCAACACAATCCGGACATACTCTCTTTCATCTGCTTCCATCACGAAAAAGATATAAAAGTCTGAGGTCAAGTGCCAACTGACTCAAGAACAATTTCTTCCCTGCTGCCATCAGACTTTCGAATGGATCTACCTTGCAATAAGTTGATCTTTTTCCTCACCCTAGCTATGAATGTCACACTACATTCTGTACTCTCTTGTTTTCTTCCCTATGAACGGTATGCTTTGTCTATTTAGAGTGCAAGAGACAATACTTTTCACTGTATACTAATACATGTGACAGGAATAAATCAAATCGGATTTGTCTAACCAAATCTGTATCCTGTCAGGTGTGAAGTAAGAAAGTTGAACTGCTGAAACTAACATTTTATAAATACTAAGGGTGGCCATCTGTGATTGCTGACTGAAAGTGAAGCTTACTAGACACTGATGAGCTCTGAAAATCCCACCATCATGGAATCTTTCCCAAGAGATTCAAATACATTCCTCACAACATCTTGGCATTTGGTCTGCTGTACATCCATAGCAGCAGACTAGTCACTAGGGAGATTTGTGCTAGACAATTGCTTTACATATTGGAGGTAGAAGCTGCCAAAGCAATAGAGAGTGGCTTGTGTTCCATGACAGATTACACCCTGAATGTAAAAAGCACTTGTCTCCAGGATGCCCACTGGAAAGGTTATTCATTTCCTGCAACAACTTTCTATGCTGTAAAACACAGAAAGAGATTCATTAGCTGTGCCCATACTGCCTTTAATATTTGAAGAGATTGAGGCAAAGGCAATGCTGAGGTTTGAGAAAGTGCCTAATGTTGTCAGCTGAGCATTTTCCATTGTTTATCAGCCTTCTGTTGGTACATCAGATCCAACCTTACCATCTGTGATAGCCTCTCAAATAACAAAGAAAATTACAGCACAAGAATAAGCCCTTCAGCCCTCCAAGCTTGCACTGACCATTCTGCCTGACTGAACTAAAACCCTTCAATCCTTCCAGGGTCTTATCCCTCTATTCCCATCCTATTCATGTATTTGTTAAGATGCATGTTAAAAGTCAATATCGTATCTGCTTCCATTACCTCTCCTAAATCCTCCTCCTCCTATCTGTGCACTTGTGATTTCCTGCTCCTATGAACCTACAGTTTGTAGTGATGCAGCTTTCCCCTGGCTGCAATTCTCAAGTCACCAAAAGCGAAAATGCTGGAAAATGTCTGCAGGTATGGCAGCATCTGAATGGAGAGAAAAGAGCTGATGCTTCGAGTCCAGTTGACCCTTTGTCAAAGCTTTTGACAGTCAGCTTTAACAAAGAGTCATCTGGACTCAAAATATCAGCCCTTTTCCTTCTATTCAGATGCTGCCAGATCTGCTAAGATTTTCCAGCATTTTCTCTTTTGATTTCAGATTCCAGCATCTGCAGTAATTTGCTTTTATGAAATTCTCAAGGGTTGTTTACAGGACAAAATGTTGCTATGGAAGGAGAGAAGAAAATGTTGAAGGTACGATATTTGCTTCATATGGGAGCGTGTATTCCAGGATGAGAGGTGGTGAAGGTGCAGTGCTCCTTTAAATTAGGGGGCCTTAAAAGATTAGCAGAAGCTCTTCAATCGAAAATTAAAGTGATGTAAGGAAAAGATATTGTTTTGAGGATGTGGAGACAAGATATCCGCGACAATGTTCCTGCCTCAAACAACATCAAAATCAACATATTGAGGGATAATTTATAATTTATTCAATTATTCTCCCTAGGATCTTGCTGTATGAATAATGCCTTCCATAGTTTGCTACGGTACCACAAATCTGTCCCAAGTCTTCGACTGTCATGTAGCTGGGAAATATGGACAAGATTTTAAAAGACCTTCACTTTTTCCTGTTGTTTTTGTGAACATTTGTACTCTGTTCAACTGAATGAACAGTTAAGAAACTCACATGTATCGGCTACATTTATGCTGCTGCATTTTACCAATTCACTTTCCCTGGTCTTACCACCCAGAATGAAAGATGGCCTTTAGTGGTTTAGTAACGGGCTTGCGTCCAGATTCCTGGAAGTTGGTTATTGGAGAAAATCCAGAATGGGGTACTCAAAATATAAGTTTAACTTCCTGGTGGTTTCATGGTGAGTAAGAGTCAAATTCCTTGTTGGTTTAGTGGTGAAATAGATTTAAATTTCTGGTTGCTTTAGTAATGGATACGATGCCAATTTCTCATTGATCTGGTGGTAAAATAACTCTAATTATTCTATCATAGAAACCCTAGAGTGCAGAAAGAGGCTATTTGGCCCATCAATCTGCACCAACCACAATCCCACCCATTCCCTACTCCCATATCCCTACATATTTACCCCCCACTAATCCCTTTAACCTACACATCTCAGAACACTAAGAGGCAATTTTAGCATGGCCTATCAACCTAACCCGCACATCTTTGAACTGTGGAAGGAAACTGAAGCATTCAGAGGAAACCCATGCAGACTCGAGGAGAATGTGCAAACTCCATACAGACAGGAATTGAATCCAGGTCCCTGGAGCTGTGAAGCAGCAGTGCTAACCATTGTGCTACTGTGCTGCCCTTATACCGTGCTGTATTCTATAAGATAGCACGTTTCCAATTTTTACCACTTTACAGCAAAGAGATTTCTCCTAAATTCCTTATTAGATTTATTATTGACTGTCTTATATTTAATGACTTCTAGATTTCAATCCCCTATAAGTTAGAACATAGCTATTCAGTTATGACCTATATACACCTCCCAAACATTCCCTTTTTCTTGCAGAGCAAACAAACGCGTAGCCGGAGACAGGAACAGATGCATGACTTCAATGACCATGAATAAGGCAGTAAATAGCAGGGTTGATACTATTGAAGCTGATATATTTTCATCAAATTCACATCACACTTCCCCTTCATTTGACAGTCTCTTTGAATTGACAAGCCATTTCCTGTTACCTGTTTTCCCTTCACCTTGATCCTTCCCTTGTGTGTTATTCCTTTCAGATAGTCAGGATTGTCTAACCAATGGTGACCAGACCAGACTTGATGGGAGATGGCTTTGAATATCAAAAAAATGCAATTTCGAGGGCATTACTAACAAAAAGGATCCAACAACAGATAGCTTTTAAGATCTAAAATTCCAAAGGATCTCTAAACCATCATACATTGCGGTTTGTTTTACAAAAACAATGGGGAATTCACATTCTGCTGATAATGCTCGAAGCAAACTGGGTTCTTGAATTTCTGAGGAGGAACCTTTGGTATTGCAGCAAAGAGTTCAGAGTTATATAGATTATCAAATATTTGTTGATCCAATCCTGGAGTGCAAATGGCATGTTGAGTCCTCATATTTAAACTTTATTTATCGATGTCACAGGTAGGCTTTCATTAACACTCCAAAGAAGTTACTGCACAAACACCTAGTCACCACATATTGGTGCCTGTACAGGTATACTAAGAGGGAAATTAGCATAGCCAATGCACCTAACCAGCACCTAGAATCATTGAATCATATAATCCCTACAGTGCAGAAAGAGGCCATTTGGCCCATCATGCCTGCACAAACAACAATCCTACCTAGGCTCTATCCCCATAACCCCCCGTTTTTTACCCTGCTAATTTCCCTGACACTAAGGGACAATTTATCATGGCCAATCTAAATTGCACATCTTCGGATTGTGGGAGGAAACAGGAGCACCCGGATAAAATCCACACTGACACAGGTAAAACTGAAACAGTACAAACTCCACACAGATAGGCAACAAAGGCTGGAATTGAACCCAGCTTCCTTGCATTGTGAGGCAGCAGTGCTAACCACTGTGCCACCATATTCTTTTAGACTGTGGGAGGAAACTGGAGCATTCAGAGGAAATCCATGCAGACACGGGGAGAACATGCAGACTCCACACAGACAATGACCCAAGCCAGGAACTGAAACAGGGTCCCTGGTGCTGTGAGGCAAAAGTGCTAACCACTGTGCACCATGCTGCCCTATATAGTGAAAGATATGAGGATGTGCAGTTCTACATGAATCAGCATAGGAAATACACCAATGTCACAACATGATCAAAGATTTGGAATGGGAATCATCAGAGCAAAGGTGGGAAAAAAATAAACTGACCATGTTTTCTAAAATATGAAGTGGACTAGTGAGGATTAACAGAAACCAATGTCTGGCACCCTCAGGTAATGTCAAAACACAAGTTAACCATTCACACAGACTACAAGGACCATTTGTTTCCAATATCAATAATCTTCCCAAGGACAATCCCACAGTGAAGCAAGCTGCCAAAGGAAATAGCCATTGCCTTATCACTCAAAGTCTTCAAGAACCATCTTTACATTATTTCCATTTAAAAGTTTATCAGGACAACCATCTTAGCTGGTGAGAAAGTGCTACCCAAACAATCTTTGGCCGAATATGTATATTGGTCAGTGATGCCGACTCAACTAAAGCAGAAGGGAATGTGTGATCTAAAGGACGATGATGAAACACGATCCCTGGACCTCACAATCAAAGAATATTTAGAATGATGATATGATGGCACAGTGGTTAATGCTGCTGATTCACAGCTCCAGCATCCTGGGTACGATTCAGGCCTCGGATGACTGTCTGTGTGAAGTTTGCACATTCTCCCCATGTCTGTGCGGGTTTCCTTGGGTGCTCCGATTTCCTCACACGTTCCAAAGGTGTGCGGGTTATGTGGATTGGTCATGCTAAATTTTTCCTTACTCCTTACCCTGCTCAAATACTGGTATTGTGTGTGCTTTAGACGGCAGGATAAATGAGATATCTAATTGGGGCCATGAATGTGTTACTGTCAGGTCAAAGGGGAAGAGTCACGCAGGTATCAACCTCCCTGGAGTTCTGCTTCAGAAGACTCAGATAAGGATTACCACTGGGAAGTGTACTGAAAAAGTCAGATGGTCATGCACAGTGAAATGCTTTGTTCATTTGCAAACCTACTAGAAAACCTGCTGTCATTGTCAAGGATCATGGTAGAGTCTGTCTCTGGGGAATGTTCAAAACATTAGTTGTTCCAGCTGGAAGAATCCTGGTGCAAAGGATACTTCAGGATCGCCATAATCTTCACAGCCCCTGGCAGTGCTATTCTCCTCTGTTCTGAGTCTGCGTTCAACAGATGGCAGATTTTAGTGAGCACATCCTTTGTAAATGGACGCATTGCACTCACTGCTTCCAGCTTAGATTGAGGTAAGCAAAATGCTCCCCACAAACTCTGGGTGGATTCGGCTTCTGTTCAGAGCTATTATTCCCTGAATCCTCCTCCCTCCTCAAGAAGTTTGATCTTCTCTGTGCTGCCTCGGCTCATACTGCTGGTCATGCTGTAGATGAAGGGGGAAGGGCAACTACTGGCAACAAGAAATCTGACCAGAATCCTTGAAGTCAGAACCAATATCCTGACCAAAACGGGATCTGACATGGAGTGTGCCGTAAACATGCACAGATGGTACAAATTATTATTTTAAAAAAATCTTCGTCCCAAAAATACAGCCAATGTTTCTTAACCACAAAAGACACTTCAGTCAAAATGGAATCCAAATGCAATCTCACTTAATGTAACTTTCCTAACAAAAATCAAACACCCTTTGTCAATCACAGTTGCTCTGAGTCTTAGACCAGCTAATTATCAACCTAATTTAAGCTGTTTCTGCAAACCAACAATTAACTTATTATGAGCAGATGGAATATGAATAAAACCCTAATTATCTTCAGGAATTGGAATGTGCTTTATTTAGACTTTCCATTTTCTTTTATGGTTTAACACTTTTTCATATCTTTTGTCTCCAGTCATAAGGACTGGGCAGTATGTGTCATACGCTTATGGCTACCACCAACGATGCAGAATGACTAACTGTCAGGAAATGTGTTTCTCTGGGATGCTCCAGCTTCTTCCAGCTTCTTCCTCTCTGCAGATGCAGAGAGCACAGCTGCTGCACAGGACACTGATGATACTTTCCCAATGGCCCAACATGTGCCAGTCAAGGGCTTGAAATCAATTGCCTGGGTTGGGAATCCAGGTTAAACGGGATCATCCAGCTCAGGTCTCATTTTATTTAAAGCTTAGTCCTTCAGTAAGTTTGTGCACAAATCAAACATTAACATGCTTTCTAAAACTATCAGTTACAGGACAAATCCTGGGATGGAAGGGTATTTGAAGCAATGACTTCTTCCCAACGATATATAAAAGTAACACCATGTCGCATTAGGGCCAGGCAGTTACAGAATCCCTAGAATTGCAGAAGCAGCCCATTTGGTCCATCAAACTTGCACTGATGACAATCCCACCCAAGTCCTATCCTCATAACCCCACACATATACCCCACTAATCCACCTGACACTAAGGAGCAATTTAGCTTAGCAAATCCATCTAACCAGCACATTTTGGAGGGTGGGAGGAAATGAGAACATTCCAGAGGAAACCACATAGACACGGGGAGAATGTGCAAACTCCACACGGACAATCATTTGAGGCCAGAATTGTATTCAGGTCCCTGGCGCCGTGAGGCAGCAATGTTAATCATCTCTAATAAGAGAGAATCTAGAAATCTCACTTTAACATTCAATGGCATTACCAATACTGAAAACCCCATCATCAACATCCTGAGGGTTACTGTTGACTAGAAACTGAGCTGAACTTTGTGCCATATAAGCACAAAGACAAGTCAGAGGCTAGAAATTCTGTGGTAAATAAATCAACTCCTGAATCCGCAAAACTTATCCATCATTTGCACAGAGTTTGATGTAATACTCTCCGCTTACCTGAATGGGTAGTCCTTCGGCAACACTCAAGATGCTGAACATCATCAAAGACAAAGCAGCCTGCTTGATTGGCACTCCATCCACCACCTTAAACATCCACTCCCTTCCACCATTGGCGCAACAATGGGCAACCATGTGCACCATCTACAAGATGCACAGTAACAACTCACCAAAACGGCAACCTCCAACACCTACAAGGGCAGAATATGCATGAAAAAACCAAATCCTGCAAGTTCTCCTTTTATATGCAAAGTCATGTGCAAAGTCATCCCCACCCTATCCCCATAACCCCATACTAATCTCGCAATTTACAAATATTGGGATACTACGGGGCAATTTAGCATGAGTAATCCATTTAACCTGCACGTATGGGAGGAAATGGGAGCACCCGAAGGAAACTCACGCAGACATGGGGAGAATATACAAACTCCACACAAACAGTCATCTGAGGTCAGAATTGAACATGGGTCTCTGGAGCTGTGAGGCAGCAGTGCTAACCGCTATGCCACCATATCATTATTCTAAATATTCTCAAGTTATTTTTGGCAGTCCCCTTCAAACCTCCTTAGGAGATCACAAACTCTGGTTAAGAACCTTTGCCCAAAAGCACAAAATAGCAATAATACAATTCCAGGACTGAAGCTTACAATCTGCCACATCGAGCATTTAGAAAATGTAAGTTTGCAAAATCGCTGCAGTGCAGAAGGATGCCATTCGCCCCACTGAGTCTGCACAGACCACAATCCCACCCTGCTAGTCCTCCTGATATTAGGGCTAATTTAGCATGGCCAAACAACCTAACCTGTGTATTTTTGGACAGTAGAGGGAAACCAGAGCAACTGGAGGAAACCCACACAGACATGAAGAGAATGTGCAAACTCCACGCAGACAGTGACCTGAAGGCTGGAATTGAACCCATGTCTCTGGTGCTGTGAGGCAGCAGTGCAAACCACTATGCCCACATTTAACATTTTTATATTAAAAATGATTTTAGATTTCTCCAACATTACAAGCCAATGGACCCAACTGCTTACTGAAAGCAGATAGATTCATGGCTTGAAGTTACTTGAACATTAAAAAAAGTGTTCTTGGTAGCAGACTGCTAAAAAATAACTATATATTGAATATTATATATTTTACATAACTGAGTTTTCATTATGCCTTCACTATTCTGTTTCCTGTTTGTGTCCTTTGTAATATCAATTAACCTCGCCCAAGACACATTGTAAAGATGGATCATAATATGTGAACAAGGTACATTATAACTTTTCCAGACCAGGATGCTTGGGATCACAGCATTTCTGGATTTCAGAATTTTCTGGATTACGAAATGACATCAGAATGCCTAACTACAAGTCTGTGAACTGGAAATCTAAATAAAATAAATATTTCCCTGAAACATAAAGTATTATAAAGTCATAATTCGAAACTGTTTTATTGATTCAAATTCAGTGGGTGGGATTTTCTGAGACTGGAAATTCCACCTAGGGGTTAATGGACCTGTAAATGATGTACCAAATTTTCCATCCTAGTTGCAATGATTTCCACAGCATGTGGGACCGAAAAGTTTACTCCTGTACCTTCCGGGTTTCTGCTTCTGAAGTGCTCCACTAAAATGACGTTGGATCTGCTCAAAACATTTCCAGACAATGGATTTCCAAATTGGAGAAATTGCAGCATACAGAGGTCACATTGCTAGTTGAATTCTGCTCAGTTTCCTAGTTTATGCTTCCATTTGTAGGTAATCAGTTAACATGAAAAATACTTCAATTTTTAATTATGTATCATCTCGAATATTTTAAGGTATTATAAAATATGAAATAAATTATTTTACCAACAGTTCAATATCCTGAAATCTTACTTCAATAAATCTTAAATTGACTTCAGGAAGTGTTGAGGAGAACATGCCTCTGTTTCCATCAAGTGGAAAGGGTCAAAAGCTTCAAGTTTTTAGGTGTCCAGATCACCAACAACCTGTCCCTATGCTGACAATATAGTTAAGAAAGCCCACCAATGCCTTTACATTCTTAGAAGACTAAGGAAATTCGGCATGTCAGCTTCAACTCTCAGCAACTTTTGCAGATGTACCATAGAAAGCATTCTTTCTTGTTGTATCACAGCTTGGCATGGCTCCTGCTCTGCCCAAGACCGCAAGAAATTACAAATAAAGCCCAATCCATCACACAAGCCAATCTCCCATCCATTGACTCTGTCTACGCTTGTTGCCGCCTCAGCAAAGCAGCCAATATAATTAAGGACCCCATGCACTCCAGGCATTCTCTCTTCCATTGGAAAAATGATACAAAAGTCTGAGAACACGTATCAACTCAAGAACAGTGTCTTCCTTGCTACCATCAGACTTTTGCATGGACTTACCTTGCATTAAGTTGATCTTTCTCCACACCCTAGCTATGACTGTAACACAGCATTCTGCACTCTCTCCTTTCCTCTTTGTCTGTACAGTGCGCAAGAAACAATACTTTTCACTGTGTTAATATATGTGACAATAATAAATCAAATCAAATGTAACTTTTAATTTACTATCATTTAACTATTCATTATAAAATAATGCCACCATGGGCTATAATCTGTAGAAGTGATACTAGTCTTGTGTGTTGTTAGATTTACTCTCACACATTTAGGTTTCAGTTTTTTTTGCATGACAAATTATTGAAAGTGTGAGCTGATAAAACAGTGAGAAAAATTAGGCATCAGGGATCGGAGTATAGAGGAAAAGCAACCTCCTTAACCATTGAGATTGATGGACTGTGAAATTAATCACACAAGAAAAATAGCACAATAGTTAGCACTGCTGCTTTGCAGCACAAGGCAACCAGCCTGAATTCCGACTTTGAGTCACTGTCTGTGTGGAGTATGCATGTTCTTGTGTCTGAGTGGGTTTCCTCCTGGTGCTCCAATTTCCTTTCACAGTCTGAAAGACTGGTTAGGTGCATTGGCCATACTAAATTCTCCCTCAGTATACCCGAACAGGCATCAGAGTGTGGCGACTCGGGGATTTTCACAGTAACTTCATTGCCATGTTAATGTAAACCTACTCATTACTCAAATACATAAAATTAAAAAAAATTAAGGATGGAGAATAAAGAGTCAATTAAATTGGATGAATTCAATGTCAAACCAGGCACAGAAAGAGAAATAAAACAAAGGAAAGGAAGTTTGGAATGAAAGAGAGGAAAAAGGGATGGAAAGAAAATCGTTATTTTTAAATTGGATTTAAACTTCTTTTTGTTCATATTGGTGGGATTTTCTAATCCCACTACAGCAAAAAGAGATTTGACTAAATGCTCTGTCTTACTTGCAGCAGCAGCTTGGTATGAATGGCCAGTAAGATCAATTTTTTAAAAACTGCAAAAGCATTTCAAGCTGAGTGAACCATAAAACACTTGGAATAATTAAATTTCAATGCAAGAGAGACTGACTGGCATTAATTGGCAGTTATCATGTTGTTAAAATGATTCTTTGAGATAGTCAAGGCATTGCTTTCTGCTATGAGGTGAGTGTATGTCTTACATGCATATACAATAGCTTCACACTGTTCAATGCATTTGAATAATGCAGCAAGACAAAAGCTTTCAGCAAATGGTGGACAGGCACAACGAAGACATCAACCTCTAGATTTTTGTACGTAACCACTCAGCCTTTCCTTCTCTGAAATCGCTGTGCTGTTTGGCACAGGAATAATAGCACGTGCCATGAGTCTCACTATTATTTTGAAAGCCATGTGTGTTACAAGCTTTTCCTTTTATAATAGAAAAATGATATGTGCTTTACTTCACATAAATCACATTGTCATTGACTCAGTTATACGCAATACATGTCTTCGTTTATATGATTCCATCAAACTGTGTCCCTTTAAATCAGAAATATTAGAAGGAAAGGATAAAAAGGGTTAAAATGCCTAAGCCAGATTTCCTACATAGATTCCAATTCTGAGCTCTGACCTATTATTGGACATCAGCAATGTTAGGTCTCCATATGGAATCTATAACTTTTCTTCTGTAGTAGTTATGCTGCCAACATTGTTCTCTTTCATACATTGGCATATTCTATGCAAGTGGACCACCTGCACAGAAGACATCCTTGACTCTCTCAAATTCCCAGTAGATTTGCAACATGGGAGGTCCTTGTCAAGGCAGCTGTTCTATGGTCTTTCACGAGCAGACAGCATACTTAGCTACCTAGAGTTCTGACATTCAGTGTCTCTCCAAAAGGAAGACGGGAAAAGTTAAGTACGTCTTGATCCCTGCTAGATCCTTCTCCCTCAAGAAGCCTCTTTTCAGCTTTTCTTGTCCTTCCAGATGAACTGTTTCTTGTGATTAATCTATCAAGTTCTCCTGTACAGATTCAAAGACAGATTTGAACGGTACAACTTATGCCTTAGGGTGTGAACAACCTATTACAAAATATTAAATAAAGAGCAGAAATTCAAGGTATTTACCTTGTTGACACATTATAATCTTTCCAGCAGTAAAGATAACATAGTTGACATTCAGTCTAGTGTAGACTTCACTGTGAGAATTTTATGCTCCTTCCCACTGAGATGGGGAGATGGCTGTAAATTCTGTTTGCCAGCTCCACGTACCCACCTACTCACCTCACTCCACCTTCCACACTTTAACGGTACCAGCAGTGTGGAAGGTGTTGAGCAGCATGCTCACCTGTGAGCCAATTGAGGCCTTACATGACTGATTACTGGACTCCTAATCCCTTTACCAGGCCCTCTAGCCTGACCAGGGCAAGACACCAGACTTACTTTTGTCTAGATTTCATTGTTGAATGCACCTCCCTCTGGGACTGGCTGCAGTTCCCAAAGATGGCCATTGCTTCCAGTGGTGCTGCTGGATCAAGAGGATCCTTAGCCATTTGATTGGCTGGCAGTTCTCAGAGCCAGGGCAGAAGTGCTACTTCATTCAGTAAACAGTCACTACAGTAAACAGTAGTGGCCGATAAGTAGCTGTGGGTTAAGCCAGCTAAGCGAAGGTGAATTTTCACTTATTTCTCCACTGTTGGGCACCCTGTCCCAGCTTCCAAAGCCAGAATTTCCCTTTCATTTTATCTGTTCTGCATAAGATTGTATTTATTAATAGAACATAGAACATTACAGCACAGTACAGGCCCTTCGGCCCTCGATGTTGCGCCAACCTGTGAAACCAATCTAAAGCCCATTTAACTTACACTACTCCAATGTTAACCATATGTTAATCCAATGACCATTTAAATGTCCTTATTGTTGGCGAATCCACTACTGTTGCAGGCAGGGCATTCCACGCTCTTACTACTCTCTGAATAAAGAACCTACCTCTGACATCTCTCCTATATCTATACCCCTCATTAATACATTTAATATTTTGAAAAAGAGTCAGGTCAGAACAGGCCAGCCTTTTATTTTATGAAAGAAAATCAATTTTTCAATTATTGACTTCATCTTAAGCAGTGACCTTATCAAACATCCTTAAGGAATACTGAGCAGGCCTTGTCTTGATTGGAGTTCAATTATTAAACAGGTGGTTACAGGTAGCATTACCTATAATTATTGAAGCCTTGCTTCAAGGCAGCAAACTAGTAAAGCAAAGCACACAGGCCTGCAGGAATTATATATGCTGATGATACAAGACTGCAAAAATGCAAGACAACATTGAGCATCAGGCTTTAGAAGATAATAAATGTGGAATAATTGAGATCTTTCAGCAGATTCATTACTTGAACTATTGTAGCTCAATGCATGCATTTTGCATCCCAAATCTCAATTAAAATTTGCTAATTGACATATTGTAGTACTGTGACACAAAACTAAAATTTGTTCATGTGTTTGTTCAGCTCATCTTTCTAAATTATACACTTTATTCAAATTTGAATTCATTGGTTAACTCTTTCATTTTAATCACACACTCTCACATTATACAGAAAGGACAAATTTTCAGTTATCAAAGCAAAAATCTTTGATTTTGATTTGATTTATTATTGTCATGTATATTAATATACAATGAAAAGTACTGCTTCTGGCGCAATTTTTAGACAAAGCATTCTGTTCATAGAGAAAGAAAGGAGACGATGCAGGATGTTGTATTGTAAACATAGCTAGAGTGTAAAGAAAGATCAACTTAATGCAAGATAGATCCATTCAAAAGTCTGATGGCAGCAGAGAAGAAGCTGTTCCTGGGTTGGTTGGTACATGACCTCAGACTTTTGTATCTTTTTCCCGAAGGAAGAAGGTGGAAGAGAGAATGTCCGGAGTGCTTTGGGTCGTTAATTATGCTGACTGCTTTGTGAGGCAGTGGGAAGTGTAGACAGAGTGATTGATTTGCATGATGGATTGGGCTAGACTAACAACTTTTTGTAGTTTCTTGCAGTCTTGGCCAGAGCAGAAGCTAAACCAAGCTGTGATACAACCAGAAAGGATGCTTTCTATGGTGCATCTGTAAAAGTTGGTGAGAGTCGGAACTGACATGCCAAACTTCCTTAGTCTTCTGAGAAAGTAGGTGTGTTGGTGGACTCCCTTAACCATAGTGTCGGCAGGGGGGAACCAGGACATGATCTAGACACCTAAAAATTTGAAGCTTTCAACCATTTTTACTTCATCCTTGTTGATGTAGACAGAGCTTAAATTGGAGATGTATTTCCAAATACATCTCTGTATGATCAAATACATAGAGATGTATTTAGAAAACAGTGCAAAATCTTTGTGTGAGGTATCGATGTTGTGCAGCATGATGGCACAGTGGATAGCACTGCTGCCTCATAGCGCCAGGGACCCAGATTCAATTCCAGCCTTTATCTTCATTTCTATCTCATCTTTGCTCCTTATTCTGCAAAAGTGGCACAGTGGTTAGCACTGCTGCTTCACAGTGTCAGGAACCCAGGTTCAATTTTGGCCTTGGCTCACTGTCTCTGTGGAGCTTATATGTTTTCCCTGTGTCTGTGTGGGTTTCCTCTGGGTGTTACGGTTTCTTCCCAAAGCCCAAAGATGTACAGGTTAGGTGGACTGGCTATACAAAAATTGCCCCTTAGAGCCAGGGGAATAGCAGGGTAAATATTTGGGGTTATCCTGGGTGGAATTGTTGTTGGTGCATGCAAAGTGGGACAATTAATGATCTCCTGTAAGGATTCTGTAAGATCAAGGGAAAACTGTCAAATAATTTGAAGTGCAACTCAGTATTTCGTGAGTAAATTCATGAACACAATGCTTGAAAATATCTCTTTGAACCTTTGGATATAAATCACTGATGCATTTGTATGAAGTTTCATTGTTTGCAACATTAACAAGATTCTACATTAATATTAATGGTATTCTATTTAAAATAAGCAGACACATTAATATTGCAGAGGATGTGTTTTGAATATATTGAGAAACCATTTAATATTCAGAGGTTTCAAAACAGTTTTCTCTTTTATAAATTTGCTCTCAACCTGCATTTATTTGGTGGCTGAAGATGGTCTGCCATTGGCTGGCTATGGATTTCTGGAAACCCATAGTGGGGTGCGCTGTTGGTGGGACTGGAAGAGCCCGCTGGCAGGAAGGTCTGGAAAATCCAGCCCCACATTGCTAATCAGACTGAGAAATTGAAAAACTCAACAGCCTTTTAGAATTATAGAAACATGTGATACAAAAGGAGGCAATCAACACCCCCCTGCCTCTGCTGCCTCTTTGAAAGAGCAATTGAACTCAATCCCGGTCTCTCCTTTCTCATCCATAGCCCTGTAAGTTCCTCATCAAGTATCTCTCCAACTCAGTGGCCAATATTGTTTCAGATAGAGTGTTTCCAGATCCTGACAATGTATGAATGAAAAAAATAGTCTCCCTTCTAGAAACTTTGCCAATGATCTTTAACCTCCAGTTGGGACTGACTCATCAGAAGAAATATTGTTGCTTTAAACTCACTGTCAAAACTCATATAATTCTCAAACCGTCAGTAAGATAACTGCTTCATTTTCTCTGTTCCAAAGTGAACATGCTTAACTTTTTCAATCTCTCCTCATAACTGAAGCCTATCATACTCCAAAGATGTGTGGGTTAGATAGATTGGCCGTGCTAAATTGCCCCTTAATGTCAGCGAGATTAATTAGGGAAAATGTATGGGGTTATGGAGATAGGACCTGGATAGGATTGTGGTCAGTGCAGACTCTATGGGCCAAATGGCTTCCTTCTGCACTGCAGCATTCTATGATTCTATGACCCTGCTAAATCTCCTCAGTCTAAGGGCTTTGTATCTTTCCTGATTAGACATACAGAACAATCCACAATAGTCCAGATGATGGTCAACTATTGATTCATAAAGTGCTACCGTGATTTGTTTGCTTTTACATTGGATTCCTCAATTTATAAACTCAAATGAGCCAAATGCATTTTGTCAACTTATCTTGTCATTATAAAGATTTGTGAAAATGAACACTAAAGAGCTCTTTGCTCATCTACACCTTTCAGAATTATGTCATTTATTGTACACTCTCTTTTGATACTAGTACACTCTTCTTCTGCATCAAGCTCCATCTGCCATGTTGTTTCCTGTCACACTAACATGTCTAGGTCATCCTGACCATCTTCACAACTTTTCTACAACTATGTCAAGTATTGTACCATCTGGAAAATTTATAATGCAGCTTTGAATACCCAAGATTAGGCTGTTTATAAAAAAGTGAAGAATACTGGATCCAAAACTGAGTCTTGTGTAGCATTAGCACGAACCAACTCCCAGCCTGAAAATCACTCACCCACCACCCACCCCAACCACCATCATTTGAATCATAGAATAACATCCTTGCAGTACAGAAGTAGGCCATTCGGCCCATCGAGCCTGTACTGACCACAATTCCATCCAGGCCCTATTCCCGTAACCTAACACATTTACCTTACTAATCCCCCGAACACTAAGGGCAATTTAGGCCAGTCAACCTAACCTGCACATCTTTGGACTGTGGGAGCACCCGGAAGGAACCCACGGAGATATGGGGAGAATGTGCAAATTCCACGCAAGCAATGATCTAAGCTGGGAATCGAACCCAGGTCCCTGGTGCTGTGAGGCAGCAGTATACCCACTGTGCCACTGTTCTGCCCGCTTCCTTTCATCATAATCATGCTTTCTCAGTTCATACACAAATAACATGTTTTCAGTTATGAAAGCAAAATATCTCAGAGAAGTATTCGAAAAACAATCTTTATGTGCGATAGGATCATTTAAAAAGATTAAAGGAAAGCAGTCAAATAATTTGAAGTGCAACTCAGTGCTTTGTGAATAAATTCATGAACACAATGCCTTGAAAATATCCTTTTTGAACCTTTGGATATAAATCATTGATGCATTTGTATGAAGTTTCATTGTTTGCAACATTAGTAGGATTCTCTATTATATCAATAGTATTCTATTTTAAATAGACCATTGTTCACAGCATTTTAGGAGAACAGTGACCACGACATCACACAACCCTGCCATAGCAATCTCTACATGACATGCCAGATCATCGACACGGATGCCATCATCTCATGTGAGAACACCATCCAACAAGTAATGATACATACTCTTGCGACTTGGCCAACGTTGTCTACCTGATACGTTGCAGCAAAGAATGTTCTGAAGCATGATATATTGACAAGACCATGCAGATGCTATGACAACGGATGAATAGACGCCACTCGATAATCACCAGACAGGAGTGTTCCCTTGCTGTCGGGGAACACTTCAACAGTCAAGGGCATTCGGCCTCTGATCTTCAGGTAAGCATACTCCAAAGTGGCCTTCAAGACACATGACAATGTAGAATCACTGAACAAAAACTGATAGTCAGGTTTTGCACATATGAGGATGGCCTCAACAGGGATCTTATGTCCATGTCACACTACCTGTGATCCCTTGATTTGCCTGCGCTTCCAAAATCTCACTAATTGTCCTGGCTTGAGACAATTTACACCTCTTTGAACTATACTTAACCCTCTCTTCACTTGCATTGTCTGCACCTGCAAAGACTTGATTATCTGTTAAGACTCACATTCCAACCATTATCTTGTAAATTGAGTCTGTGTCTATGCATGCCCAACCCTCCACTCACCAGATGAAGGAGGCGACACTCCGAAAGCTTGTTCTACCAAATAAACCTGTTGGACTTTAACCTGGTGTGAGATTTCTCACTGTGTCATTTAAAATAGTAACAGGTCTCCAACAAATTTATCTGATAGTAAACTCACAAGCTTTCGGAACGCTGTTCCTTCACCAGGTGAGTGGGATGTTCATTTGAATTCATTTGCAATAAACTTATTGGACTTTAACCTGGTGTTGTGAGGCTTCTTACTGTGTTTGCCCCAGTCCAACGCCAGCATCTCCACATCATTTAAAATAAGCAGACACATTAATATTGCAGACACAGGGTATGTTTTGAACATTTGAGAAACTATTTAATATTCAGAGGTTTCATATCAGTTTTCTCTTTTGCAGATTTGTTCCCAACCTGCATTTCAGCACCTTCTCTACACAAAATGAACTAATTTTACATTCAAACCGTGACGTTCTTCTTAATTTTGTTGGCATCCAGTTTGTCAATAAATTTCCCTTTTGGCATTGTGTTGAATGTCTTCCAAATGTCCAGATATAATTAAAGCTTAATAGGAATAGAACTGATAGACCCAGCATTGACCTAACCATCAGATTAAGGTGTAAAAAATGCACAACCTGCTCAGTTAAATCCTTTGACAGCTCATCAGGTTTATATCCAAATGTATTGGGTTCAATCCTTATTCTTAACTAGCAGTAACTTCAGTGCTGATGCTGATATTAATATAATTCTACTTCTGAGCATTATCTTGTGACTGGTACCTGAAGAACAAATGTGCAGACATTGCATATAGAACTGGCTGCTGAGTCATTGAAGCTTATGAAGAACTGGTGGGGTCGACAATTAAGGTTATTGGTACTATGGAGTTCTGGGGATTAGAAACAGTTAGAGGCAGCAAGAATTAAAAGTGCACAAGCACAAGAACTTCATTTATTAAAACAGTCTCTTCCTCTTATTTCTGCTTGCAGGCACCCTCTGCTAGTACAATTCTGTATAGTAACCTCCCTTGAACAATATGTACATTGCACTTTTCAAAACTCTATTACATTACATGTTCCACTGGGAATTATGTCTGAATAAGAAGCCAATACTTTCAAAGAGAAAAGGAAAATAACTGATGATACCTCACATGTGAGTATATTGTAGTGACAACTAGGTTAAAAATAAAACAGAAGTTTAAATCTCCCCACTGATTTAGAAATATAACAGGCAGGCAGATATACACAGGTTTACTCACTCTCAGACTGAAGTTCATTCTCTCCCTTCTGCAACATTTTTGCTGCATTTTCTTCATTTAATTGTAAAATGACTTTAATAAAACAAATTTATAGAAGAAAATATGTGGGATAATTTACTTGTCGCTTTACAAAAAACAATTTCTCTCTAAGCCCGCAGAATAGCAGGCTATTAATTTTGAGATGCACTTGAAAATCAACATATCAACTATGATAAAGGTATGACATTGTGGATGCTGGAATTTGGGGATAGAAAATGGTCAAAAATCTCAGCAGATCTGTCAACATCTGTGGTGAGAGAATAGAGCCAAAATTTCGAATCTGGATGACCTTTGTCAGAGCTCGGACAAAGGGTCACCCAGACTCAAAGCGTTGGTTCTATAATGTTATGCTACTGGGTTAGTAAATTCGAGAACATGAATTCAAATCTCAATGGCAATGTTACTATTTGAGTTCGCTTTTATTTTTGAATTTCAAAATTAACACAATTGAATTTGTTGGGTGTTGCATATATCTACCTAAAAGGTTGATCCCAATGACACTTAGAAAGGGAAACTTGCCTCCATAAGCGATGATTCCTCTCCTGTGTCAACGTTCATAGAATAAAATTTATAAAATCCCTACAGTGCAGAAGAAAGCCATTTGGCCCATCAAGCCTGCACCAACAACAATCCCACCAAGGTCCTCTCCCCACATATTTACTCTACTAATCCCCCTAACAGTATGGGACAATCGACCTAATCCACACATCTTTGGAATGTGGGAAGGAAACTGGAGCCTCTGGAGGAAACCCATGCAGACATGGGGAGAATGTGCAAACTCCACACAAGCAGTGACCCAAGGCTGGAATTGAACTTCTGTCCCTAGTGCTGTGAGGCAGCAGTGCTAACCACTATGCCACTGTGCCACCCATTTAGAGAATACAGACTTTCAATTAGCTTGAACCATGTTATTAGTGAGAGGAATGGGCTGTTTATTTTGAACATGATTGATTCTCAGCTGCACCATAAATTGATCTGGTAAACCATTCAAATCACTGAAGACATTTATTCGCAGCTTATCAAGGAGGCTGGGAGTGGGCAATGAATGCAAAGTCCCCAGTAGCAACCACATCCCAAGAGCACATTTAAAAAAAGTGGTATGTTTTAAAAATGGCATTGAATTACAATGTAGAAATAGTCCAATCTGTTCTGGTTCATTTCTATGCAGCTCAAATGGATTTTTGTTTTGCAGATGTGTGCAATTAATTTTGTCAGTCAGTTATAAATATATGTACCTTTCATATAGCAAAGCAGAATAATTACCCCAGTGAGAATAATGGACGTTTCACTTTCAGCAGTTCTTATATAGTACATTTATCAGTCTGCCTGCCTTAAATGTATATTGAATTTGGCATAATACAGTAGTATTTAGCACTCAGGGCATGCACATTGTTGAAGTTTGAGTTTTAATATCTCAACAAAGAATGTTCAGAGTTAGACTATTTATATAAACCTTCCCCAGATGTTAATTCTGTGCATCAAATACAAAATTCTATATTAGCTGTTGGTTCTGGGTTCAAGTTCCATTCCTTTTGCTGGCATGACAAAATGTCTTTTTAAATGAACACCTTGGCCATGATTCTCCCACCTGCTGTGCTAATCTTTTAGCACAACTGGACAAGAGATTATTGTGTTGGCCAGTTTGCAGGGTGGCCCACACATTCGTGCCTTGCTAGCGTCTCCCAGCGCTGGATTTCCGGCAGCGCTCACTCCCTGCCAAAAATCGGCGGGGAAGCTCAAAGACTAATAAACATGGTCATTTAAATACAATTTGAATGTGATTATTGAGCACGGGACTGAAGTCTCTGGGCCTGCTATTATTCCCCTCACCCCCAGGTTCACTCCAGCAGAGATTACAGTAGCTCACACTTTCAGAGAGCTAACGTCCCAATCCCATTGGAATGATGGGGTGGGCAATCAGGACCACCTTCAGAGGATTGGGCAATGGGGTTATGCCCTTGGGCATTGGCACCTTGGCAGTGCTAGCCTGCGACCACAGGGCATAGTACCATTGAGGAACCTGCCATGAGGAGTGGAGGGGGTATGTGTTCACTGTTGGTGGGATCATAAGGTCCCACTGGTGGAAAGTGCTAGAAAATTCAAGCCATGATCATCAGCGAAAACTGCAGTCTGCTTGCCCCTTGAAACCTCCTGTTCCTCCATATGGATTTTTATGGAAAGGAGAAGCAAGTTTTTGAATTCCTTCTCTTCTCTCAGGCTTTCATAGGCAGAGTTTACCATTTCCAGTAGTTAAAACCTGTTACTTAATTCTTCTGAACTTGATGTGAGTTTATTCCCTCATCAAACTTAAACATTAACTGCGAAACTTTAAGAGTTTGACATTCAGCCTTGAACTGGGGAAAGGTTTCCTCACTCATAGCACCTTTACTGGGAGGAGATTTTCAGCTGGTATTTTCTACATTTGGAAATGGTAACTCCAGTGAAAAATTCGGTGACAGTATTCTTTGTCCTCTCTGTTGCGTGTTTCTCACAGCAGGGACTAGCTCACTATTGGCCAGCGGCAGGATCTTATGGTCCTGCTACTGTAAATGGGATTTCCCATTGATTCCACCTCATGCTGCCAGGAAACTGGTATAGTGGTTAGCACTATTGACAGTGAGGGGATCTAGGTTCAACTCCCAGCTTGGGTCACCGTCTGTGTGAAATCTGCACATTCTCCTCGTGCCTGCGTGGGTTTCCTCCGGGTGCTCTGGTTTCCTCCCACAATCTGAAAGACATGCTAGTTACATGCATTGGCCATGCTAAATTCTCTCTTAGTGCATCCAAACAGGTGCCAGAGTGTGGCGACTAGGGGATTTTTACAGTAACTTCATTGCAGTGTTAATGTAAGCCTGTTTATGATCTAATAAATAAATTTTAAAAAACTTTAACCCTTGGCGGGACTGCACTGTCGACGAGATCAGAAGGCTCGGCTGATATGAACAGCCAGAAAGTTCCAGCATTTGACTCAAATGTTAGAGTGCTTGTTAACTCATGTGGAAAGGCTTTGGCCAGAATTCTACTATTCTGCCTGTCAGGGAAATCAGAGTGGATGAGGGTCCGACAACGGAAATCTCCATAGACCTAGGGCAGGATTTTACGATTTTGGGATGAAAAATTTTACAAAGGGTAAAATTTTGCCCTTTGTGTCCAAATTGAAATAAGGAAAATAAAGTATTTTTTTTTGTCTGCTCCATTGCTTAGATTTTGAATTTGGATTAATGTACTTCTTTCACCATCCCATGCCTGTGGGCCAAGTGCTCTTCTGCTATATGTTGCCCATATATGTATGCCACCTGGCTAATAGCCATTTGGCAGGTGATTAATAAAAAGCTATTGCTGATATCAGATGAGGAAAAGGAGTGCACTTGTTTAAAGGATTACTTAGGAGAAGTTTGTGTTTGACCAAGTAAGGGACGTTATCAGCAGGAAATGATCATTTTTTCATCATGACGATTGCGGTCTGGGATTTTGGTATTTTCTCCAAGTAGGTCCGGAGACAGGCTTGCTGACAAAAGGAAGGAAATAATGACAGGAAAACTTTAGAACTTTCCACCCGACACCTGAAAATACCTTACTGCCAATGTAATACTTTTGGAAAAACAATAACTTCCCATCCATTGACTCTGTCTACACTTCCTCCTGCCTCGGAAAAGCAGCCAGCATAATTAAGGACCCTATGCACCCCAGACATTCTCTCTTCCATCTTCTTCCTTCGGGAGAAAGATGCAAAAATTTGAGATCACGTATCAATCAACTCATGAAGTTTCTTCCTTGCTGCTGTCAGATTTTTGAATGGACTTACCTTGCATTAAGTTGATCTTTTTACATCTTAGCTATAACCTCATAGCTAACACTACATCTGCACTCTCCCTTTCCCTTCTCTATGACTAATATGCTTTGACTGTATAACGTGCAAGAAACAATACTTTTCATTGTATACTAATACATGTGACAATAATAAATCAAATCAAATCAGATCAAATTTGCACACAGCAAACTTCCACAAACAACAATGTAATTATGATCAGATAATCTGGTTTTTATGATGTTGATTCAAGGACTAATGTTGACCAGGACATGGTAGCCTCCTGCTCTTTTGAGGCAGCACAATGGAACAGTGGTTAGCACTGCTGCCTCACAATTCCAGGGATCTGTGTTTGATTCCCGGTTTGGGTTATTGTCTGTACAGAATGTGCACATTCTCCCTGTGTCTGTGTGGGTTTCCTCCTGGTGCTCCAGTTTCTTCCCACATTCCTAAGATGTGCAGGTTAGGTGGATTGGTTATGCTAAATTGACCCTTAGAATCGGGTGGTTTAGCTGGGGTAAATGCATAGGATTATGGAGATCGGGCCTGGGTGAGGTTGTGGTCGGTGCCAACTTGATGGGTCAAATGGCATCCTTCTGCACGGTAAGATTCTATGATTCACACTAGGAACAATTATGTGTTGCAATTATCCCTCCTCATGGGCAGATTCAACATACAAGTTAGTTGGAAGAGTATAATACATCCATGGTTCAGTAAAGTATTTAGTTACTAAAAATGCTGGAGTAATTAGGGCCAAATGCTTTCAATGCCTCACATCAAAGCACTGTAGCCACATGCCTACTGGGGAAACACTTCATAGAAGCATTAATGAAAATAAGTGAGCAAAGAAAACAGGTATTAAAGGCTTGGCAAAAGGCTGATGCGTCATTATCTTTGTTTAAATATAAATACAAAAATATTGAAACTGTACTGAGCCATCTTAGAAAGGAACACTTGTTTTTAGAAAGAAATCTTGAATTCTATTGTACTTCCTATAAACTTTTAACATGAAATGTTTTGCAGTTACATAGATAATAAAAATTCTGTTAACTGCTATAAATAGGGGCAGCATGGTGGTGCATGATGAGTGCTACTGCCTCACAGCACCAGAGAGTGAGTGAGAGGGAGGGAAGGAAAGAGAGAGAGAGACATTCCATCCTCGGAGTAACCTACCATAGCGCCCAGTGTCTGTCAGAATAGGCTGTAATTCCCCGTGACCTTGAATTGGAGTTAGCAGTTATGTGAAAATGAGGTGGTATTGATGGAGATGGAATTGAATTTTTCAATAAATGTATTTTCGCTCTGCCCTTGGCATTATTTCTTGTTGGGGTGAAATGAAGGCAAGGCATGCAGGGTTGGACTGAGAGAAAGTAATCAATAGTGAGGGGATGGTGGTAAGTATTGTGGGAATGTTGGTGCTTTGGGGACAGGAACATTGATTCAGGTGAAAACTCTTTTTGATTGGCATTTCCCTAAGAACTCTAGCAGCTTAGAGCATTGGTGAGTGATAACTCTCCTCTCTGTTTTTCATGTTCCTACACCTTGATGAATGGTAATTTACTTAAATCTCTGAAAGCTACTCGTTACTACAATTATTGCATATTTAAATTTAGACATAACTGGCACTCAGGGAAATCCATAGCATGAAGAATGTGAAAAGATTAGGCTGCAAAATTATTCTTACATTCATAGAGAAGAATGCTCACCATATGTTTTAGTTGATAAGACTGGCTGTTAATCAAAAATGACAACACATGTGCAGTGGGTGATAACCTCAACAAGATTTAGGCAAACTTCCTATATTAGTTCCTTATGGTAAGAGAGTACTAATGAATTTGCCAAAGACCCAATATTTTATAGTCAACAAACAGGACCTTCTAACCTTTCATTCTCAGTTAAACTGAGACCCAGGTTCAGGAGGGGAAAAGCTAAAACTTAACAATTAATCAGAGTATTAATGGATCAGAGTATTCAACATTAATACCGAGGCTGACTGTGTATGGGTTACAGTTGGAAGACTATCTAAAGTGTCCTAATCAATGACATTATTTGGCCCCAATTCATCTTGACTTGCTTACGAGATAATTTACTGAACTGTAGATATATTACAGATTTTCCAACCAGTTTGGATCTGGAATTTGTCCGTGGTTGTCAATGATAAGGAATTAATTTAACCCAACTGCCAGTTCCTCATCTCTCCCTCAAAAAATATGATTACTCAACTTCTGTCTTAAATGACCTTACCGGCCTTTAGCATTCCATTCACTTTATACATCATTACAGAAGATATATCTCGCTTCCTAAATTGTAATGCTGTCCACGTTTCACATGTTTTATTCAGTTATTTTTTCTAGCATGCTAGAGGGTGCTTTTAGTCTTGGGGTTCCATGTGGGTAGTGAACTGCAGAAGTGGATCATGCTGAAATGATAGAACCTACTTGATTTTCATTTGCATTGATTCATTCAGCAGGCTCTACAATAGCTAGGTGAAGGTGAAAATGACCCCAGTGTGATTCTTAAATTTATTGCATGGAATTTACAGAAACAGGCCTTCAACTTTTTTGGTCCATGTTGATGTTTAATTAAGCTTCACACAAGTTTCCACCTACTTTATTTCATTTAGCTATTAGATAAGACCAGAAGACCATAAGGCACAGGAGCAGAATTAGGCCATGTGGTCCATCGTGTTTGGTCCACCATTCAATCATGGCTGATACTTTTCTCATTCTCATTCTCCTGTCTTTTCCCTATATATCCCTATATTCCCCTTATTAATCAAGAACCAACCTGTCTCTGTCTTAAAGACACTCAATGACCTGGCCTCCACAGCTTTCTGCAGCAAAGAGTTTCACAGATTCACCACTCTCTGGCTGAAGAAATTTTCCCCTCAACTCTGTTTTAAAGGATTGTCCCTTGCCTGAGATTGTGCCCTCTGGTTCTAGTTTTTCCTATTAGAGGAAATATCCTCTCCACTCCATCCTCTCTACATTCCACACTTCCTCATGTATTTACTCAACTTTCTCTTAAATGAAACCAAACTATTCATTCAGTGACTGAGTTCCACATGCTAACCACTCTCTGCCTAAAGAGGCGTCCCCTGGATTCCCTCTTCCATTTATTAGCGACTATCTTATTTTTGACCTTGCTTTTGAAATCCAAAATATAATAACTCACAGTAGGTGAGTTAAATATAGAATATACGTTACAAGTATATTTATCTTTAAATGTCATTCATTTAAAATATAAGTTATTACTTTTAAATTAACTGCTGTTCACCAATCCTGACACCAATATAAAGGTTAAGCATCATGGAATCACAGAATACTACAGAGCAGAAGAGATCCTTTAGCCCATTAAGTCTGCACCAACACATAAAAGGCCCTGTCAATCTGCTTTAACATGAGATTTAGTTTTCTTCATTATAGGATGTCTTCAACTTTCCATTGGCTCCCTTTTGCCTCAGAAGCTTGGATGTTCAAGGTAAGAGCTAGGCACATAATCCTGGCTGGCATTTCAGTGCAACAGTATAATAATGAAGGTTTACATAGTCAGAGGTAGATAAGCAAGGGGTCAAGGGAGATAACTGTGACCCAAATTCTTGTTTAGATGGATGTATAATGTCCCACAGACCAAAGTAAAGAAAAGCAGAAGAGTTTCCAACATGGATCTCTCAATCAATATCACCAAAACAAACCAATGGGCTATCAACATAATTTTCTGTAAGGCATTTTTCTGTGCACATAAACACTGATTTATCCGGACTATCACACTTTGAAAATTATTGCCTGTGAAATACTTTAGGGTGTGTTGAAAATGTGAAAGTCACCTCACAGTTCTTTCCTTGTCATCTAATTTACAGCATGATCAACCAAATACCAGACATTCTCAAGAACTTTGACTATGTCAGCTGGTGGGTAAGGATATACATTAGACATTTGTCAACTAAACTTCATACCCCATCTTATCTACAGCCATAACCACTGCAATAAGCGACTGCTATGATCACACTCAATTACTCACCATGCAATGAAGTCCTTGGCAGAAGATCCTGCCAAGTAAACCACCAAAATGTGTCAGGACAATATAACTTGTCAATGAAGAAGTAACTAAGTTGATATCTTGCTGCAATGTTAAACTGCTTTGTTTAACTGCTATAATCAGTAAAACTCTTTCCCAGGCAAGCAGATAACTTTTTTGGCTCCAGATATTATTGTGTGCCTACTTAAAATCCCATTAAGATTTTCTTAATGTTCTACTCGGCAGATGAATTTATAATCTACAAGACTGGAACTAATAATTTGTTATTTTAGCTTGCACATTTGAGTGTGAGAATATGTGTTGAATTTGAGAGGAAGGCGTGTTTGCTGATAAGATTGAGTGGTTTTGATGTAACAAAATGGGAGTTTAAGTTTTAGAAATAATGTTGGATCCAATTCAGTAGGTCCCTGAACTCAATGGAAATGGTTGATGTGGCCAGGGTTGGCTCCATGACCCTTAAATTTAAGGACAAACCACTGGCTCGTTGTCAATTTTTCTTTTGAAATGTGTCCAGCATCTATAACTTGTGCTGACTCCACCCATTTTGAGGAACCACAGTAAAGTAAGAGCAAAAATACTCAAAGTTGCTAACAAAACTGATTTTACAATGAGAAAATTGTGTTGGTTCAGGGAACCAAAACCATTTCATTGTGATACCAAGGCATTCAGATCAAGATGACCTCAGTTCGATCACTGTTTTAGGTTGAATTACTTTATCCCAGTGACTGTAGTGGTGAAGCTATTGTAATTAACATTTAATAGCCAGGACTTAAGATGTCCCCTATCCATGACTGGAAGGTTGTCGCCACATAATTCTGTAGATCCAAAAGAAAATACTTGTCGGGGAGTTTCCATGGTCTATGCAACTGTATCCAAGATGGAGTCATTTGTTGGTATTTTATCATCACACCCACCCGGCGCAACCTGGAGAATGGTGTGAGTGATGAACAGGGGGAATAAAAACGGTGGGATTGAAGAAGGAAGGTGAGGATTGCATGCGGGGCATGTGCGTGTTGGAAATTAGGAAATAAAACACTACTTTAGTAGAGATCTAAGTTGCAAATCCAAAGTTTGAGTTCAAATTCTTCCAACCAATGCAAATGTATTCCAGTTTGCTCAGAATGAAGCACATGGAAGCTCCTTGATATTTTAAGGAAACATTTGTAGTGTACCAACATGTTCTGCAACTTTTTATTACGTGTCACAGTAACACTATTGCTTCCTTCTGAAGGGCTCTAGATGTGAATATTTCTGGTGAAGAATCATAGAACCATAGAATCGCTACAGTATAGAAAGACGTCATTCAGCCCATCGAGTCTGCACTGACCACAAACCGACCCAGGCCCTACCCCCATATCTCTACATACCACTAATCCCTCTAACCTACGCATCTCGGGAAACTAAGGACAATTTTATCATAGCCAATCAACCTAACCCGCACATCTTTGGACTGTGGGAGGAAACTGGAGCACCCAGAGGAAACCCACGGGTGAATGAAGAATGAAAAGGCTGTTATTTGGTTTCATGAAGGAAGGAGGTTATGTTAGAAGGTGTGGCACTATAAGTGATTTTGTTTTATTATTATCACAATACAGTTACAATGGCTTCATCCTACCATGAATCTACTGGTTAGATGAAACTAAGTAATGACCCTGCTGCCTTGCTCTATGTACAACTTCACAATCCAATAACTGAAGTAGATCTTTTTCATTTCAGAATAACATAAGCTTAGTTTTGTTCCAATTGAGGGGATTGTTCCTTTCAGTAAAAGCAGGAAAACTAAACATCCAGTGATGATACCAAATACTATGCATTCATTGAAATCGTAGAATCCCTGCAGTGCAGAAGGAAGCCATTTGGCCCAGAAATCCCACCCATGGTCTATCCCCATAACCCCACATATTTACCCTGTTAGTTCCCCTGATGGTATGGGGCAATGTAGCATAGCCAATCAAGCTAACCCACATGCACATCTTTGGAGAGTGGGAAGAAATCAGAGCATCCTGAGGAAACCCACGCAGGCGAGGGGATGAGGGGGTTGGTGAGCAAATTCCACCCAGAAAGGCACCCCTGGCCTGAAATGAATCCAGGTCCCTGACGCTCTGAGGCAACAGTGCTAACCACTGTGCATAATGTCATTGTTATGCTTTATGTTCAGATAATTCAATACCAACATATTGTCCCCACAAGTTTCAAAGGAGGGAAACAAGGAACAAAGTTTGAGATGAAAACTCGAATCTATAATGAGGTCCATGGCAGTGGAAATAGTCCATGAATGCCTGCATTCCATGAAGATGTTTGCATTGGCACAGAATCTTTGATTGTAACACATCTTCATGCCTTAACCCTAACAGCTGTTGTGATGTTGCTCCTGTCATATTTCTGTTGAAGATTCACAGCCTAACTCCTCCAAAGTGTACAAGAAGATCTTGAATAGAAAATACATCATTCTACTGAATTGCATCTCACTAGTATTGTAAATACTGTTGACAATGCTATCAGTTAGAAAGGTTTGCATTTATTAGTGCTTTTCATGACCAGCAGACATCTCCAAGCACTTTACAGCCAAGTAAGGATTTTTGGAATGTTGTAGAATCATAGAATCCCTACAATGCAGAAGGAAGCCAATCAGCCCATCAAGCCCATACTGATCACAATGCCATCCAGGCCCTATTTCCGTAACCCACATATTTGTTCTGCTAATCCCCCTCGCACTAAGGGCAATTTAGCATGGCCAATCAACCTAACCAGCACATCTTTGGACTGTGGGGGGAAACCGGAGCGCCTGGACAAACCACGCAGACAAGGGGAAACTGCAAACTCCAGATGGACAGTGACCCGAGACAGGAATTGAATCTGAGTCCCTGTCGATGTGAGGCAGTAGTGCTAACTATTGTGTTGTCCAACAGCGCTGTAACTGGGGATACATACTAGCCATTGCTGTGCACAGCAAAATCATACAAACAGCAATGTGACAATGACCAGATATTGCAATGTCAATTGACAGATATTTATTGGTCAGACCAACGTGGGAGAAATCGCCCTTGCTTATGTTTGAAATAATGTTAAAAGATATTTTACTTCCATTAAAACATGCAGAAGGGCCTCAATTTAACATCTCATCCAAAAGATGGCACTTCTGAACGTGCTGCATACTCTCAGCGCTGCACCGGAGAGTTAGCCTTGATTTTTTTTTCTGCTCAAGTCTTCAAATAAGACTTAAACTCAGAGTGAGAGTGCTACTAACAGAGCCACAGCTGACATACAATGACTGGTCATATGACTTGTATGTTGATGTAAAGCTTTTGTGGAAATTTATGACTGCATCATTGAAACTTTTCGTTCTGGTGTGTTTTTGTTTCAGGTTTTTCCATTTTTATTTTTGGAGATTTCAGAGCCTTTTACCTGCCAGCATGTTGTATATTTTCTATTTATCATAGAACATGATTACTTACAGATATACAAGACAGTAGGCTTCCTCTGTCCAAACCATGAGTTATCTCCATTTAGTCTCCTACCAGATTATTGCTAGTCATGTTCACAACATTATATGGGCGATATTAGTTCTTGAGTCTCACATTAACCCTTCCAGTCATGGACACCCTAATATAACAATACCAACTTCACCTCCCACTCCTGACTTTTCGGTTCCTCAGTAAGATGTTTTTGGTCACTTTAAAGACCATTGGTTTAGCTCTGTTCTCATGAGAAAGCGACTGCAGTACAAATAACCCATGCTCTGATCAGCTGCATTCACATATCGAAAGGGCCTGAAATGGGGATTGGTTCCTTGATTTGAATAGACAATGGGCCCAAAGTCCATTTCAGACGCATGGTTTCATTGGGTGGCACTGAGGCACAGTTGTTAGCACCACTGCCTCACAGCACCAGGAAGTCCAGTTCAATTCCGGCCTTGGGTAATTTCGTGTGGAGTTTGTACTTTCTCCCCACGTCTGCATGGGTGCTCCAGATTCTTCTCACATTCCAAAAATGTGCGGGGTTAGGTTGATTGGCTTTGCTAAGTTGTCCCTTAGTATCCAAAGATGGTTAGGTTAGAGGAATTAGAGGGGTAAATATGTGCAGTTACAGGGACAGGGCCTGGGTAAGGTGCTCTATCAGAGCATCATTGCAGAATCGATAGGCCAAATGGCTTCTTTCTGCACTGTAGAGATTCTGTCATTAATTAGTAAAGAGCTGAATTTGATATAAGTTTGTAAAACTTTGAGTTAAACATTGTTAAGAGTAATTACTATTCCAATCTACTCTCTGGTTTCATTGCTGTCATTTGATATAATGCAGCTCGTGATTGTGTAGATTTTACAAATTGGCCTAGAAATTGTCTTGTGTGGACTTCAAACTGGCATTCTAGATAGTTATCCAAGCGGCAATTTGCTTGTTATGAAGAAATATGCGCCCTAATACCCAACATGATGTCCATTGCTGGAACCAACTGAGTGCGCACCTGCCATTTTGACCCTTCTGATCTCTTTTTTGCTGGTAAAAACAGGGCCTCTCGATCCATTTTCTAGCCACCCGTTGTTTTACCATCATCGAAAACCCGTTCAATTGCAATAGACATAATACATTCATTTCTCTTATTCCCCAATACAAATATACTTCATTGGCATAAGCATTGGGGCATGTTTTTGCCAATTCAAATTTCACACATGCTTTTAGGAATACTATATTAATAAAAACAGCTAAGTAGATTGAACAATTTACTTACCACCAAATGTGTTCTCATAAAGAGGCCACAACGGTATTATTTTTGGAAGGTAGCACAGTTTAGACTTGATTTTTTTTTGACAGGAATTCAGTGAAACTGGACTTCTGTCAAAAATAATTGCATGCATACCTTTGAGCATTTTATTCTTCAGAATGTTATTTTGTTCAAATAACTTGGACAATTAGCATAACGCGCTCAGTTTTTTTTTATTATTCATTCTCTGGATGGGATGTTATACACAAGACCAGAATTCACTGCCTACCCACAGTTGCCATGAGAAGATGGTGATGGGTTTTCTCCTTAAATCATTGGTAGCAGTATGGTACAACTGAATGGCACTTACCAGGCTTAAAGAGTCAACTATATGCAGGACCTGAAGCACATCATTAGCTTTTAACACCAAAACTTAGGCCAACCATTGATGTGGTTCTGGTGGAAGTGTTTGGATGACATGTTGCATTAAGATTCTGAGAGGATCTTGGGTGAACTTAAAGAATTCTATGCTCAAAATTCAAAGAAAAACAGTAGAGTCCATCTGGGTATCTAGGCCAATATTTATCATGCAAACAACTGTATGGTGGCACTGCTAGCCCACAGTGTCAGGGACCTGGATTCAATTTACAGCTTGGGTCACTGTCTGGGTGGAGCCTGCACATTCTCCTTGTGTCTATAAGACTTTCCTCTGGATTCTCCAGTTTTCTTCCACGGTCCACATGATGTTTTGGTTAGGTGCATTGGCCACACTACATTCTCCCTCAGTATATCCGAACAGGCGTCTGAATGTAGCAACTAGGCAATTTTCACAGTAGCTTCACTGCAGTGTTAATGTAAGCCAATTTGTGACCAATAAATAAGCTTTAACTTTAACATTAAGAAATGATTATCTAGTCATTGTTACATTGTTGTTTGGTGGACCTACAGTACATCAATGACTTCAAAAGTAATTCATTAGCAATGAAATATTTTTGGATACCTGCAGTTATGAAACGTACATTTTTTGCTTTTTACACAGGATCAGAATAGATCTGGTTCATTTTCCTAAAGAACAGTTGTTTTTTATTTTTTAATAAAATTCAATAGTTTGAAGGTCACTTTCACTGATACTAACTTTTGATTATGAATTAAATTCTAAAACTACCAGGATGGAATTTGAAATCAAATCCTCTGAAATTACTGCTCCAGTAACATAAACCACTCAACTTCTGTTCACACTGAATATTTGTTTGTGTTCCCAAATTAGCATCAACCTTATAGTGCTTCTAATCTCATAAAAAGAAGAATATAACTTTTTATACTTGGGATTTTGGGGAGACTGTGGTGCAGTGATAATATTTCTCGGCTAGTAATGCAGACGCCCAGACTAATGTGTGTTCAAATGCCACAAAGGCAGCTAATAAAAATTTCAATTTGTTGAATAAAATTGCAATTTAAAAAATATCTAGCCTCAGTAACAGTGACCATGAAACTCTCGCAATTGTGAACCATCTGGTTCACTGATGTCATTTTGGGTACCACAGTGGTTAGCACTGCTGCTTCACAGCTCCAGGGACCTGGGTTCGATTCCTGGCTTGGGTCGCTCTCTATGTGGAGTTTGCACATTCTTCTCGTGTCTGTGTATGTTTCCTCCGGGTGCTCTTGTTTTCTCTCACAGTCCAAGATGTGCAGGTTAGGCTGATTGGCATGCGAAAAATTGCCCCTTATAATCCTGAGATGCTTAGGTTAAAGGGATTAGTGGATAAATATGTAGGGATATGGGGGTAGGGTAGGTAATCAGCACAGACTCAATGGGCCAAATGGCCTCTTTCTGCACTGTTGGGTTTCTGTGATTCTATGATAATTCTATGATGATCTTTGGATGTCCCTTTCCCATTAAGAAATTTAACGATGGCTAAGAAACTTGGATTCTGTTAATGTCTGACCAACATCATCACAAAGGAGATGGACCTGATATAGTTATTAAAGCTGGTTAGGTTCCCTTGTCACTTAAGAGTCTGTATGCAGTTTTAGCCTCCTTTTCTGAGGGACGATGTTCTTACTCTGGAGGAAGTGCAGCGAAAGTTTACTAGCTGATTCCGGGGATGAAGAGACTGATATACGAGGAGATATTGACGTTAGGATTGTTTTCGCTGGAGTTCAGGTGAATGAGGGGAAATCTCATAGAGACTTATAAAGTTTTAAGAGGACTAGACAGGATAGATGTAGGGAGGATGTTTCCAATGGTGGGGGAGTCCAGAACTAGGGGTCACAGTCTGAGGATAGAGGGTAAACATTTAGGACTGAGATGAGGAGATATTTCTTCACCCAAAGAGTGGAGAGCTTGTGGAATTCATTACCACAGGAAGTAGTTGATGCCAATACATTGAATGTATTCAAGACTTGGGCCAATGGGATCAAATGGTTATTTGATCAAATGGGCGAATGGTTATGGGGAGAAAGCAGGATCTGGCTATTGAGTTGGACAATCAACTGTGATCATGATGAAGGGTGGAGCAGGCTTGAAGGGCCAACTGGCCTCCTCCTGCTCCTATCTTCTATGTTTCTATGTTCCTATAAAGCAGAATTTTCCTGTTCCGTCCACCACAGGAATCGTAGCAGGCGGGACATGGACCATGCAAAACTGATTTGACCTCGGGCAGGATTTTGCAGCGTAATTGTACTTGGCCCTACCATCTCCTGTAGCAGCTCATCCTATATGCCCACCACCCTCTCTGTGAAAAAAGTTGCCTGCCCATCAGGTCCCTTTTAAATCTTTCTCTTCTGACCTTAAACCTATGCCCTCTAGTTGCCAACATTCCCTTTAAATCTCAAAGCACCATTTCATTCACATGTCGCTTGTGTACAATGCTGGTAGCAGTTCTCGTGAGTTAGTAAAAGATGGGTGCCTATCAAGCGAAGCCAGTATTAGCTGTTGATAAGTGTGATGTGAGCAATAAACATCTATTAGCCCTTCATCTGTGAACTTAAACAGTAATAATTAACCCATAAGGGCAACCTTGGCTTGCATGATGTTGCAATGATGGACAATAATTTTATTTAGATCTCTCAGTTTCTGATGCTATAGTTATCCTGGCACCATTCAAATCTTGCTGCCAGATTACCATCATTGAGAGTTCCTGTCCCTGTCAGCACAATTAAAATTAGTACTGAGCTGGCACGCTCATCTTTCAGTGCTACACTTAGAAACAAATACATGCAGTGAATGCAGCAGGACCTGGCAGTGCTTTCATAGCTGTTTTGCAGTTCATTTCTAATGTTATCAGGCTCATTTAAGATGAAGCTTAAATCTAAATATTTACCAAAATGGGCAGAGCGAAACAAAGGACCGTATGCACTTCCCACATGTGTGCTTCTAATGTTGAATCTCACCATTTAAGAACACTGTATTGAGAAACACCATACATACAGTTTACAAGTTTCCATCGTATAATAGACAGTACAACCACAGACTGCATGTCATCTGATATATGTCCTCGACAGTTTAAGGATCTACAACAGAACATTAACTCTCAGTTCAAATAGCTCTCCACTTCAATAATGTTCGGAATTTCCTCGGGTGCTCCAATTTCCTCCCGCGATCCAAAGATGAGCAGGTTAGGTGGATTGGCCATGATAAATTGCCCACTTAATGTCCAAAGATGTGTCAGTTAGGGGGATTAGTTCAAAAGGGAAAGATTTAAAAGGGGCCCAAGGGGCAACTTTTTCATACAGAGGTTGGTGGGGAAATGGGATGAACTGCCAGAGGAGTTGGTTGAGCTGGGTAAATTACAACATTTAAAAGATACTTAGACAGATACGTGGATGGGAAAGATTTAGAGGGATATGGGCCAAATGCAGGCAAATGGGACTAGTTCAGTTTAGGAAACCTGGTCGGCATGGATGAGTTGGGCCAAAGGCCTGTTTCCATCTTGCATAACACTGTGACTCTAATGGAAGGATTTTCCAGCCGTGCTCACACTGCATAGCTTAAAAATCGCACCTAAGGTCAACAAATCTTTACATGATCGATGTCCCACTCGCTACAATTCCTGTGGTGAGTGGGGAGGTTAGGAGGATTAGCAGGGTAAATCCTTGGGGTTGCAGGATAGGGGCTAGGTGGGATGCTCTGTAAGAAAATTGGTGCAGACTCAATGGGCCAAATGCTTTCTTCTGCATTGAAGGAATCTTCAGAAGGATTTACATGAATAATTCTCCATTCAAATATTGTAATGTCACAGTCAATGCCCTAAGAGGTCACCGTAAACTCAATCTGTTTCTTTATTGTTATACTATTTGTTACTTTCCCTGTGACAAAGTCACTGTGCATTCATTTTATAAACTGAAACTTCTGGCTCACACAATATTTCTGAGTGATTCACGATCCATGCTACTAAATAAACTTCAAACCTTCACTCTAGGCAAAGTTATAACATTTGTAGATTGATTTCAAATGTCCAGGTGATGCTATGTGTCAAGATTTTTTTGGTTGGGGATGGGAAGAAATGTCTTTTTGAGAATGCTGTTCAAAATATAAATGTACATTTGTATAATAACATTGAAGATATTCTAAAGCTTGTTGGCATGAGGTTCTCATAATCTTGATATAAATCACCTGTATATAATCAAAACCAACCAGTGAATATTTGGTTAGATCATTGATCTGCTAGCAAGGCCTGGAAAATGTCAGAGATATGCCAACCAATGATCAATGGAACAACTAACCCATTTCCTTTTAATTTTTTTCCTTAACTCCAAATGGCTCAACACAAACATGTTAGAACCTGTTTTAATTTATCATAAATTGAAGGAATTGTTTACCCTCCTGGCACCTAATGGCTGGTTTGAAAATAAAAGGCACATGTTGTTCTGGTAAAAACTCCTTTAAGAATCATTTAAAAGAAACACATCATTAATGATCTGTCCGTCTGCTCATTCATTTGTTTTCTTTAGGACAAATTAATGGTGGCTAAGTGTGTAGTTGTGATTATATTGTGGATTGAGCATGGTAAATTATTCCTCAGTGTATCAAGGTGTGTAAATTAGACAGATTAACCATGGATTTGTTTAGTGTTGATGCTAAACTCATGATTCAAATCCAAAATCCAACCTAACCTGAACTTAAAGCAAAGGGGAACAAAATTCCCTGGAGGGAATAATTGTGCGCTGTTTGGGTTACACCACATTGCAGTGCAAAGACAATGCAGTGTTAAAAATGGTTTACAAAGGCCTCTTTTGCACATTTAGGTCAGGACCTGAGCTCTGGAATTCTCTCCCAAATTATTTTATCTTATTATTTTCATTAAAGGCATTATAGAAATGTAAGTTATTGTTGGTGGGTGCCCATTTTACACAGAAAGCTGATCTGTGCAGCAATTTAATGGGATCTGGCTGCTAAAATGAACTACTCGCTTTGCCACTCCAGCTTCTGGAGGGAACGCCTTGCCGATTTTACGAGCAGATGATAAATTCTCCACCCTACTAAAAACAAGCTGCATGTTGTTGTTGCTTCTATTTTTGAGTGCTAGACTTCAAATGTCAAACGTTAAACAACAAATTTGGTTTCTATTACTGTTATACTGCCATTCCTTACCCTTTACTTTGCTCAGAATTTTCTGACAAGGGAAAATTTCTCCAATGTTCTGCGAATCATTCCAATTTCAGCATAGGCCCTGGAAAAATATTGAAAGCATATTAGATTTCCGACAGATCTCTTTAAATGTATTGTAAGCAAAACTTACCGAAAAAGGGTTAACATTTCAAGACACCCACACAGTGAATTATTGAATCATAGAATCCCCATAGTACAGAAGGAGACTATTCAGCCCATCGAGCCTGATCAACAACAATCCCACCCAGGCTTTATCCCTGTAACCCACATATTTACTCTGCCAATGCCTTGAACACTGAAAGGTAATTTAGCATGGCCAATCTACTTAGCCTACACATCTTTGGAGTGTGGAAAAAACTGGAACACCCAGAGGAAACCCATGCAGACACAGGGAGAACATGCAAGCTCCACACAGTCACCTGTGGCTGGAATTGACCCCAGGTCCCAGGCACTGTGATGTAGCAGTGGTAACCACTGTGACACCATTTAGACGTCTAGTCAAAGGAAAGATAATTAAAATCCACGATGGGGAGTTGCTTCTCACGGACAAATGAATAGTGGACAATTCAATAATACATCTCATCAATCAGGAAGACACACAACATTTTGCAAAGACATTTTGGATTGGGAAAGGGGATTTTAACAATAGGGAAGATCTGCATAAAGGCAGATTATATAGTCTCTGGGTGAAGAAGAGGGTTCAGGGAGATTGTGCATTTATATTGACTAAAATGAATCATCTAAGCTCTCACGTTTTTAAGGGTTTTTTTGTAACATAATTGATTATTGTCTCAAATATATCAAAGCAATGATTCCTAATCTGATTGTTCAATAAGCTCTACCTATTGAAATATAGCATCTTATAATTCAAATCAAATTTCTCCCAGTATTACTTCTATCTATTTTTTGTTAGGTTGAAGGAATATATCCTGTGTCAGATATGGAGATCTGATCTTATATCACTCTCAAAGTTTCATGCACTTATGACTGTATAGCTAAATTCCTGATCAACTCAGTTTTCAAGTTTGCTAATGACACCACCATAGTGGGTCAGATCTCAAACAATGATGAGATGGAGTATAGGAAAAAGGTTGCTATGGCAATGGTAGATACCAAAAAGAAAACAATCCTTGTCATAGAGCAGCGGAAGTGCAGAGCGATGATACACCAACACTTAATTCTGAGTAAGAATCCCCAATAGCAACAAAGATATCAGACAATACATTTGTAATTTCCATAGGAACAGTAATAAACAAACTTCTTTCTGTCAGATGATCCATTCTGGACAAAGGTTGAATTAGCCAAAAGTCTGATTTTAGCACTGTGCTTTATCAAACATTCCTGGACATGTGCCAGCGGACTGCAGATGGAACTATCTTCCACTTATGTGGAACATACGTGGTCTTAGCAACAAATGAACACTCCAAAGCAGCACTCTATGCAAAGACCAAAACTTATATTTAGCTCCAAGTATTTATATTGTGTGGGTAGTAAAAAATTAATAATTAATTATTAATAAGCTTCCTACATTACCTAATCCAATATTTGGTGACTTAGATTATATATTTGATCAAGAAATATTGAAATACTGTGACGGAGTTTTCTGTCAACAAAGCTGGTATTTTTCAATTTATTTAGGAAATACTGGGAGTGAATAATTGCCCAATTCATATATGGTACAAACCATTCTAGTGTTAAACATTAATCGTTACCAGTAATCCCATTTACTTCCCTTAACCAAATATCTGTTAAATATTTGCCTCTGCTAAGTATATTGTCTGTTAAAAGCTCAATGTTCTTTGGTTTTAGAAATTGGCTTGACCTATTCACAATAATATATTTAGAAATTGGCTTGACCTAAACACAATAATATAACTTTTCTATTAATTATATGCTTATACCTCCCAAACTATTAAAAACCAACTCGCTAATAATTTACCTTTAAAATCCAGTTTCAACAACTTATTTAATTTTTAAAATTGAAATTAATCTTTCTAAAAATGAAACTTTTTTTGTATTCTGCACTTGTCAACATAACTGCAAATACACAAAGAGGAAAGTCACTTCTATATTTAAATGAACTACATTGAATGAGATAACATGTAAAAATGAATTCTGCCTGCACTGATTAACAGCAGAATCATTGTAAAATACAATCCCTTTAGTGGATCAATGCATTGCACTACTATTTGATAGCAGTCTAAATTTCTAACTTTAGCTGGAGTGGCTTGTATCTACGCTCTTTTCACTCTTTATTGCTCCATGGCTAAAGACAGCAAAATTTAAAAAAAATGTCAAGATTATTCAACCTATCAGTGGGCATCAGCTGTCCTGGAGAGGATGAGTTTCAAAATGCTGTGAGGGCCCTCTGAATGTTTTCAAACTTAAAAAGTGAAAGACGTTTGTTGCTGAAGTTACAGTTAGTGAATTTGGAAGGTGCATGGGTTGAGCGGCCAGCCGTAGCTTACATTGGAATGCCCTTGTAGGATGGGCTATAAATTAAACTGAAAACTAACCGAGTTGATATGGCAACCAGACTTCTTGACAGGTTCAAATCTTGATCTGCAGACAGGAAGGAAATGGCTTTGTGTCATTTGTAAGCAATGCTCCGATTGTGTCACAAAGAAAAAGAGAATTAAAAAAAGAAACAGACATATGTTAGGATCCATTTTCTACTTTGCTGATTTTTGATAATGTTGAAAATAATCTGTCAGTGGGTTGACAAATGTTCTAAACAAGTACTTGAGCAATTAATATTTCATGGGCTGTGAGGCCTCTATTTGGAATTGAAAGCAGTATTATACGCATTGTGTTAAAGCAGTATTTTTCATGCACATCTCATTGTCAACTCTATCTGCAAAATAGGACAAGATACATAATAACCATGGCAAATAAGTGGAACAGGATTGCAAATGTTTGGCATCTTGAACAGATATGTGCACCAGTGTCAGTTTGACATAGTGTGTGCTGTATCCATTTCCATTTAAGGAAATAATAACACAACTAACCATGCACTTTTTAAATCCTGAACATTTCTTTCTTTTTGACGTATTTTGTCACTTAGGACATTTTTCCCAGTCAGTAACCAGCCTTATGTAAACAGTATACATGAACAACTATCCTACCATTTATATTTATAAGGAAGAAAAGAGGTAAAATGAAATGGAACTGCATTTTTTGACATGGAAGAGAATTACTTTATTTCTTCAAATGAACATAAAAATGAGAGGCTAAGCTGGAATAAACCAATTGGCTTTCCTTGTCTTTGACTTGTGATCTTGATATATACAGAGTTTTATATCAAACTTTAGACTACCTGTTAAGAACAAAAATTTGTACAATATCAACATGCATGGAGAAGAAATATTTAATATTGCCATTACATATCAATACACCTGGATTTAATTTTGTCCCATAATTGTACATCGATCGAAATTACCATCCAATTGGATGCCTTAGAGGGTAAAAAGCTACCCACCGGATATCTTGCTAATATTGTAAACATGAGAATTGGCCCAATGCCTATGCTTTGCTACTCAATGTCAGTGACACACTTAGCAGGGCAGAATTAATGTTTAGCACTAATATTAATCTTGTGTGACAGGAAGTCTATTTTTGGGAATGTGGGCTCAAAGGAAAAGCTGTACAAGGCATGCAAGGCTTCACATTTAAACCTCTGATTTACGCACAACGTAAACAAAATTTTAAATCAGAAAGGCTCTTTTATGAAGCCTCTCCCACGATAACACATCATGGACTTACATCATGCAATAAACTTTCCTTCCATCTTAATTCTTAAACTCTATATTTCATTCTGGAATATTGCTAAGTTGCTTCCCTTCTTTCCTCATCTAATGCTATTGACTCCTGGATGTGGTACACTTTCACCGGCACTGTCTCCTACAGTTAAGGGCTAGGATGCAAATGGGAACATTGACAGCGTGTGTCCATAAATCACTTAGCCATGGAGATATCAAGATTAAGCTGCTCTGCCCACATATGCACACTTCAAGTGGGGATTGCTGGATTGTTTAATGATCAGTTTTCCTCTCTAATCAGATGGCATCAAGACCCAATATTACGTCTCTGCTGCTTTCCCTCTGAGCTCCATTAACTTAGAGCCGACAAGTGGCTGATAGGATCAAGGAGAATCCTAAAGCTTTCTTTCAATATGTTAATAGAAGATTAGTTAGGGCAAGGTTAGGGCCAGTTATGGACAGCAGTGGGAAGTTGTGTGTGGAGCCTGAAGAGATTGGAGAGGCACTGAACAAATATTTCTCTTCGGTATTCACGCAGGGAGATGTAAATGTAGTTGTGGAGAACACTGGGATACAGGGTTGCAAACTGGAAAGTATTGAAGTAGATAAGGAGGATGTGCTAGATATTCTTGAGGGTTTGAAGTTAGATAAGTCCCCTGGGCCGGACGGGATTTACCCTAGGATTCTCTGGGAGGTGAGAGAGGAGATTGCAGAGCCTCTGGCTCTGATCTTCAGGTCATCGTTGGTTACGGGTGTGGTTCCGGAGGACTGGAGGATAGCGAATGTGGTCCCATTGTTCAAGAAGGGGAAGAGAGACCTTCCAGGGAATTATAGGCCAGTGAGTCTTACTTCTGTTGTGGGCAAAGTATTGGAGAGAATTATTAGGGATAGGATTTATAGTTATTTAGAGAGAAATGAATTGATTGGGGATAGTCAGCATGGTTTTGTGAAGGGTAGGTCGTGTCTTACTAACCTTATTGAGTTTATGAAAAAGTGACCAAAGAGGTGGATGGGGGTAAGGCAGTTGATGTGGTGTACATGGACTTTAGTAAGGTCCATATATACCTTATATAAGGTATATATAAGGTGGCCCATGGAAGGCTTCTGCAGAAAATGCAGACGTATGGGATTGAGGGTGATTTAGCTAATTGGATTAGGAATTGGCTAGCTGATAGAAGACAGAGGGTGGTGGTTGATGGAAGTTATTCATCGTGGAGTTCGGTTACAAGTGGTGTACCTCAGGATCTGTTTTGGGGCCCCTGCTGTTTGTAATTTTTATAAATGATCTGGATGAGGGTATTGAAGGATGGATTAGTAAATTTGCGGATGACACCAAAGTCGGAGGAGTGGTAGATAGTGAAGAGGGGTGTTATAGTTTGCAGAGAGACTTGGACAAGTTGTAGAGCTGGGCCGAGAGGTGGCAAATGGAGTTTAATGTGGAAAAGTGTGAGGTAATCCACTTTGGCAGGAATAACAAGTGTGTAGAGTATAGGGCTAATGATAGGACTCTTAATAGTGTTGATGAACAGAGGGATCTTGGTGTATATGTGCATAGATCCCTGAAAGTTGGCAATCAAGTCGATAAGGTTGTTAAGAAGGCATACGGAGTCTTAGCTTTTATTGGTAGGGGGATTGAATTTCGGAGCCGCAACGTCATGTTGCAACTGTACAAAACTCTAGTGCGGCCGCACTTGGAGTATTGTGTACAGTTCTGGTCCCCACATTATAAGAAAGATGTGGAGGCATTGGAGAGGGTACAGAGGAGGTTTACCAGGATGTTGCCTGGTATGGAGGGCAGGTCTTATGAAGAGAAGCTGAGGGATTTGAGGTTGTTTTCGTTAGAAAGAAGGCGGCTAAGAGGAGACCTTATTGAAACTTATAAGATGATTAGAGGTTTAGATAGGGTGGACAGTGATAGCCTTTTTCCTAGGATGGAGAAAGCTAGCACGAGGGGACATAGCTTTAAATTAAGCGGTGGTGGTTTTAGGACAGATGTCAGAGGTAGGTTCTTTACCCAGAGGATGGTAAGGGTATGGAATGCCTTGCCTGCGTCAGTTGTAGATGCGCCAAGTTTGGTGGAGTTTAAGAGGTTAGTAGATAAGTTTATGGATAAAGGGGAATGGTTTAGGTTAGAGGGTCACTGCTTGTTCCTAATTGGTCAGCGCAACATTGAGGGCCGAAGGGCCTGTTCTGCACTGTAATGTTCTATGTTCTATGTTCTAAGTGATCAAACATAGGGTTGTTCCATTTTGATTGACTTAGTTACTCACTGGAGATGCAATTTGATTCTGAAAGAGTTTTACTTTAACATGACTTCATACTTCAATTCCTCAGAATGCCCAAATATCCCATCAAATTGCATAAAACCAAATACAAATCTTGTGCTTTTCATGGTATTCCCAATTAAGGTTCCAAAATAAAGGAGCTCAGGCCTTGATACCACCTGGTTGAGAGAGAGACAGAGCAAGGGAGGGCAGAGAAGGAAGGGAGGAAGATGTGCAAATTAGATTGATGAGCATGCTAAATTGATCTTAATGTCAGGGAGGGTTAGCATATGAGGTTCCTGGGATGGGACCTGGGTAGGAATTTTGTTGGTGCAGGCTCTATTGGTAGAATGTCCCCCTTTTGTACTGTAGCAATTCTATGATATGCTTCTATGAAGTGATTTGCATTTATATAGCACTTTTCATGACTACCAGATGAGTCAAATGCTTTGAGGGCAATAAAATATTTTATGAAGGATTGTCAATTTGTGGTGTAAGGGATGTGTCAGCCAACATGTGCACAGAAGGCTCCTGTGAACATTAATTTAAATAATGACCGAATAATCATTGATGTTCATTGAGGGCTAAGTGCTGGCCAGGATACCAAGGGAATAGACCACACTCATTCAAAATTATGGAATAGAATCTCACTCCATCCAAGTAGGCAGAGAGAGCTTTTATCTCATCTGAAACATGACACCTCCAATACTATAGCACTTCCTCAGTATTGTGCTGGAATGTCAGGCTTGATTTTTTTTGTGTATAAGACCCGGACTGACTATATCTCTGTTAGGAAAACAAAGGTAGTTTTAAGGGATTTATATTTGTATTGGTAAACTTTAAAAATCAGGTATAGTTTTGGAGTGGGTTTGATTTAATGTTTCTGTGCCTGGAAGGATAAAACTTTTGGTTAGATTCATACTGAATGAAAGCATTTTTATCTATAGGGATTGGTTAAGTTCCAACTGTCTCATTGTGTACAGAGAAGGTTATGGCATGAAGAGTAAATAGAAGCAGCAGTCATTGCCTAATAATGGAAGTTCTTTTAAGGGTAAAAATGCTTTTAAGTTTTCATGCTAGTTGAATATATTGGAGTTGGAGATAAGATCCTGGAGAGTAAACATTTCTCAGCTCTGCCAGGAGAAGCTGGACAGGACAAGAAAACTGCAAAGATACAGGCTTCCTAAAGAATAAATTACAATCCAGATAACCAGGGAATTGGGATTGAAAGAATGTTTAAGTGACTGGAGTTAAGTGAACATTGACCAAAGTATTGTTCAGAAGAATTCAAGGAAGTCTAAACAAAGTATTCTGAGTTAAAGAAATAACTGTAGTAGCCAGATTTAAAGTGGGACAGCAGACTTCAGAGGTAAATGAAAGATTTGAGGCAATTTCCAAGAATCTGGGAATTGAGAGTTAAAGCAATTCTAGAGAGTTTTTTAACAGAAAGAATCCCAAAAACATGATGTGGGGGGGGTGCTTGAAAATCGTAGACTGGATTTTCTGTTAAAAGTGAGATGGAAACTTTATTTAAAGAGTCATTTTTAAAACCTGGATTAGATTTTGGAATGCAAACCATTAAGGGAAAGCATTATTATGAGAGGTGATTTTAAAGCACGTTTTATGTGGAATGTAGTTAAAATACTCTCATGTGGCAATCATCTGGACTATTCTGAGGGGAAAGCCACAAACATGAATTTAGGTTCAGAATGCAGTGCATTTAGTTGACCACAGTCATCTTGTGTGCTTAAAAGGGACTTTGCATTTTAAGATACACTTTATAATCTGTGTTAATCCTAAAACTGATGTGTAATGTGAAGGGAGTAGAGGAATATTGTATTATAATCCAATTTTTCATGTTTAAAAAGTGATTTTTTTTCTTGCTGTTAAAACTAATTAGTGGCCCTGTAACATCATTCCTCTATGTTTTATTTAAAAAATAGTCCAAATTATGGTCTTTAGAACAGAGCTCCATTCTGGGATCTTCCTGTCCAATTATAACATCAAATATAACAATTCAAAGAATCCAATAAACATTAAGACTGCAAAATAAAATTGTGGTCAAGTGTGGATTCACAATTCCCATATCCATATGATTACAGTCTTGTTTAGGTGTTTCCTCAGCTTCTAGGTTTAGGTCAGAATTTTAATGACAAGCTCCTGAGCTTTGCAAAGCATTTCCTGAATGGCGATTAAACATTTTAGCGTTAACCTGATACTCTGTACCTTACTCCTCCTTTCACATGCAAGGTCAGTTGCACGGTGGTATGGATTATTTTTGAAATTTCTCTGCATATTAGTAAAGAAAGATCAGATTTGACTTGTGCCTATTGAAGTATGTGTATATGATGAGCCTTTGACAGAAAGGATTTTCAGTTTTCAATGTAACTATATACTGTGGCTGCCTTTTCATAAGACCAGGGAACCCATATATTCTGCCGCTTAAAGCATTTAGCAGGGCTTTGTCGCAGGATGGCCCAAAGAGATCTCAAAACCATTAGGTCACAATAACAACTTGCAATGTATTGCTTTGCCTTGTCACAGATTTAGGTAAACATTGAGGTCAGAATGATTTCTGATTCGGTGGGATTGTCCGATGATTGTTCTATAAAAAGGGAGTAAGAAGGAATTGAGGTATCATAGGCCTGGATTCTCTGGACACACAAAATTCTTACAGGACTTGACAAGTTAGAGGAAGTAAGGATGTTTCCCCTGGCTGAGGGGTCTAGAACAAGGGGATACACCTTCAGAATAAGAAGTAGGCCTTTTTTTAAATTATTTTACAGGATGTAGGCTTTGTTGGCTAGGCCAGCATTTATTGCACATTGCTAATTGCCCTTGGGAAAGTGGTGGTGAGCCGTCTCCTTGAATCTCAGCATGTCGTGTAGATGTACACATAGTGCTGTTAGGAAGAGAGTTCCAAAATTTTAACCCAATGACAATGAAGGAATTGCAAATAAGTTCCAAGTCAGGATGGTGTGTAACTTGGGGAAGAACTTACAGGGTGTATTGTTCCCATGCATCCACTGCCCTTGTCCTTCTTCGTGTTAGGGGCCACCGGTTTGGAAGGAACTGTCAAAGGAGTCTTGGTTCGGTGTATTTTGTAGATTGTACACCTTGCTGCCAGTCTGCTTTGGTAGTGAAAGGACTATGGCTGAAGGAGTGCCAAACAAGCAGATTGCTTTGAGCTGCAATTAAGACAGAGATGAAGAGAAATCTCTTCATTCAAGGCTGTTGGATCTTTGGAATTCTCTACCCTAGATGTTCATGACAGAGATGGATAGATTTCTAGTTACTGTATGTATCAAGAGATATGGAGACATTGAGGGAAAATGGCATTGAGGTGGATCAGCCATTATCCAGTTGAATGGTGGAGGTTCAGGGGGCTGAATACCCTACTCCTGCTCCTATTTAATATGTATCAATGATCTTACCAAAATGGTGGAATAGGTCATTTGGTACTAATGGTTAAGAAAGGGAAATTTGGGCAACATATTAGTACTGCAGGCTCTTTTATATTCATCTAAATGTGATTAACATTTCATATGACTGATAGCACCTCGAACAAAGCGATACTGCATCAATATCTGCACTGTCGGATGGTTCCCTAAGCAGACCATCAAAGTCAGTTGGTTGAATGCCTCATCACCAGAGCTTTAAAACAAGCGGTCAGCGAGAAAGGCCCCACCCATCAGGCCTTTCCAGAGCATCAAGACTCTCAACAGCTCTGCACACTGCCCTTGAGGGACCATTGCCCATCCCCTTCTGGAATGTATCTCAGCAGGTCTAGCAAAAGATGCAGTGGCTATTGTGAAAGTTCATCCCAAGCATCTTTGCAATATAGGACTTGGGCTGTTCCCGGGGATGAACACTGAGATAAACATTGAAAGCAACTGGAGGGTCATCAAGTCAGTGAAAGATGCTGTTAATTTGTCCGAAATTTACCATTCTTCCAGTTCGATAAGCTGTCGATGACTAAATGTTGCAGACTGGCACATTTCAAGATCTTAGGAATATGTGCTAATGAGTGCACTTGAAGCTTTTGGCACTTGTTGCAAAGGTGCAATGGGAAAAGGTCACTGGATCCTCCAGCCGTGCTAAACCGAAAGACTGGAAACAATGTGGAATCCTCAGGCTGTATTTTTGACATGGAATTAATATTGCAAATGTAATCCATAATTGCAAGTGTAGTTCTGGCCCATAGCATGCAACATACTGTATTGAAACTGATTTGTTTTGCACTTTATGTAATGTTAAATTTGAACTTTGTGCAATCAATTTACAAATTTTATTAATAAACTATATTTTTGGGGAAAAAATATCTGTGCCATCAGCTTAGATTACACACTTTAATCTGTGAAACTTGAACCTGAAAACTTCTTACTCAAAACAACAGGAGTGTTACTACCTGAACCAAGTTTTCGTACCTGAATTGCATATGATGTTCTGCCAGGCTTTCAACTCTTCGCCAATATTGTTGTGTAACCAATAAAAAGAGTATAAAAGTCATGCAACAATTTTCTTTTATTTTGCTGAGGGAACATTGTCACTAATTTGCCTTGCTGCCAAATATTGTGGCAGGTTACTGTTCAATCTGAGATGGGTTCATGAATAGGAAAGGAATAGAGCGATACAGACCAAATAAGGGCAGAAGGTTTTTTTAGTTAGGGCATCATGATCGGCACAGATTTGGAGGGTGAAGGGCCTGTTCCTTGCGCTGCACTTTTCTTTGTTCTTTGTTCCTCATACACACCTTGGTGCTAAACCATATCCTTGAGTTAATCTTTCTAGTTCTTTTGCTCCCTCTGTTATTTTTTGGCTCTTTATAGAACAAAGAACAACACAGCACGGGAAACAGGCCCTTCGGCCCAACAAGCCCGCACCGCCATTTTAACAGCGTGAGTTCCCACTTCCACCCATGACCCTTGTTTATGTTTATTGGAAACCAAATTGGGGAAACAATTTAGGGACAATTTGTTCTCCAGTCAGCCTAAGAGCACATCTTTGGAGTGTGGGAGGAAACCGGAGCACCCGGAGAAAACTCACACAAGCACGGGGAGAATGCGCAAACTCCCACAGATACTGGCCCAAATCCATGTATCTGCACAGCAAACACAATAGTCACTGAGCTGTCGTGTTGCTCATCAACTGGTCCAGTTTAAGCATACACTAACGATGTGAAGCACTAGGCTACTCTCAAAAAATCCAAGAACAGCCTTCGCACGACCTATCACGTGTATGCCCCTTGTTGGACAACAAGGCGGACCTAAACACCTGTGGAATAAAAGAGAATACTTAGTAGGAGTATCTGAATACTCCTTTGATCCTATTGTGCCTTAGTGGCCTTAGTGTATCTGGTCTTATGTCTCTAGTTGCTTTAATCCAAAACTTCACTCCAGCCTCCTTAATGCTAAACTTTATTTTTGGCTTGTATGTATTTCATTGTAATATTCTATTTAATTCTTGAAGTGTTCTTTTGAGAACAGAATTATGACTTTCTTCCTTCCCCTACATCTAAACTGAAGGCCAAGCTCTTGCTGCCTATATCCATTTCACAAAGCCATTGCCAGTATCAATTTCTGATGCATTGCCTTGACCAAATTCCAGTATCCTTTATTTAACATAATACTTGGGAGAGAACCTACTTGATGTTAACAACATTAGGTAAAAAGTGGAAGCCTCAATATTAACCCTGGGTAAGTGTGTAATGTTGTGTGTGTTAGAAACTGATTTGCTACTACCGAGATAAGTTCCTGGTAGCTCTCATCAATTTTTACAGATGCACAACAGAAAGCATCCTTTCTGGTTGTATCACAGCTTGGTATGGCTCCTGCTCTGCCCAAGACTGCAAGAAACTACAAAAGTTTGTGAATGTCACTCCGTCCATCATCCAAACCTGCCTCCCATCTATTGATTCCATCTATACTTCCTGCTGCCTCGGAAAAGCAGCCAGTATAATCAAGGACGCCAGGCACTCTGGACATACTCTCTGCCACCTTCTTCCATCAGGGAAATGATACAAAAATTTGAGATCATGTACCAATCGACTGAAGAACAGCTATCTTCCCTGCTGCCATCAGACTTTTGAATGGAATTACTTTATATTAAGTTGATCTTTCCTTACAACCTAATTATGACTGTAACACTGTATTCTGCACCTTTTTTCCTTCTCCCCTCTATGTATTCTGTGAATGGGTTTTTTTTTGCCTATATAGTGTGCAAGAAACAATATTTTTCACTGTATCCCAATACATGTGAAATAATAAATCAAATCAAATAAAAAAAAAATCTATTTTAACTCCACAGACTTATGGAAATCCTGCAGGCTGTCTCTGCGGGTGGCACGGTGGCACAATAGTTAGCACTGCTGCCTCACAACATCAGGGATCCGGATTTAGTTCCCAGCTTGGGTCACTATCTATATGGAGTTTGCAAGTTCTTTCCGTGTCTGTGTGGGTTTCATCCAAGTACTATGGTTTCTTCCCACAGTCTGAAAAACCTGCTGGTTCGATGGATTGACCCGAACAGGCGCCAGAAGTGTGGCAACTAAGGGGGTTTCAAGCAACTTCATTGCAATGTTAATGTAAGCCTTAACTTGTGACCAATAAATAAATTTCACTTCACTTCCTACTGGAATGATTGGGATGTCATTGGGAAATGAAAGAAAATTGTACAAGAGGATGTTTGCCAACACCAGGTAGTCGGCATAAGCAGCTTGGTGGAAAGGGGTGAATGGATGTTGCTCAGCAGGGTTTATATTCAGGAAAGAAAGTAAAACATTGAACAATGAAGATTAAAATTGGCCCCTTGGGCAATTTTGTGTAAAAAAAGGAATCTCTATAAAATCATTGATTGGAGGAATTTGACCTCCTTATTACATTGACTTGTATAAACGTTGCTCACCTTGATAAGTACAAAATTCTCTCACTGATCAAATTAAATATTCAAACAAATACATTTTTAAAAGGACCTCGGTCAATCCAGAAACAGCTGTGCAATTGGCAATAGCCAAACCTTCCCCTTTTTTTCAACGTTTATTTTTCTAGTAAAGGGCCAAGGGAAAATTCTGAGGAAATTAAGACACATGAATTAGCAATAGTTTCCAATTTGGCAATGTGTGTTTCAGAGATAGGGGAGAAATGGTATCCAGTGGCTTGCACCTTGAAGCTGAGGGATTAGCTGTGGACCACAATGAGAGCCAAGGACCACGGACCTTTCCGGTGAGAGAGAAAGCTTCACAAGTACTCTGTTGTGTTTGCATTGGATATCTTACATTTCTTAAAACAGAATTTGTATTCGTGAAGCAAGCGTGGTCAAACTCCAGTCCACATGTAAATAAGCAGCTGTTAAATCGGTGACTCCTCTGCTAACTTTGGTGGCGAGCTCAGAAGAGGGAAGGACAAATCATTTGGCTGGATGTTTCTGTTCCTGAACCCTGCCATCTTCCTGCCTCCACCAGACAAAAGTTATGGGTGCAAAGGCCTATGCTCAACCTTCCTACCCTGTCAATTAATGACCAGCTGCAACTGGATCTGTCACCATGTGGTGGGCACAACACTGTGAAACGGGAAGCCAGCTGATCACCTCCTGGGGTGAGGGGTTCCCTCAATCAAAGGTAGTCAGTGCCTGTTCAAGAAAGTGGATATCAGAAATCAGGGAGACAGAGGGTTTTGCAGAATGCCACCCTCTCTACTCTTGCTGCTCATCCCTCTGAACCCCTCTTCCTTTGACCCCTGATCCAACATTCCCTTCTCTGATATTACCTGCTGGTGGCTTTAGTCTCTCCACAATCCTGGGACTCTGGTGTCCATCCTGGTAGCAGCTATTGCCTCTCCAATTGTGCTGCTAAGCATAAGAGCTGCTGGTCTCTGAATGGCTGGCAGAGTGGTTAGCACTGCTGCCTTGGAGCATCAGGGATCCGGGTTCAATTCTGACTGAGTGTCATTGTCTGTGTGGAGTTTGATCTGTAGATTAGGTGGACTGGCCATGCTAAATTTCCCATTAGTGTCCAATGATGTGTCGGTTAGATAGATTAGTCTAATAAATGTGCGGGGTTACAGGAACAGGGTGGGGGAGACAGCCTGTGTTAGATACTTTTCAAAGAGTTGGTGCAGACCCATTGAGCCAAATAGTCTGCTTCTGCATTCAGGGATTCCATGACAACTCTTGATAGGTGAGTCTGACCCACTGTTGGTCCCAATGCTGATGAATTGGTTTGGGGTCTGGTGGGCTTTCCCAAAAAGAGGTAGCACAGGATTTCTTGCCAACTCTCCAACTGGCAGACGAGAACCCAAACCCCTCAAGATTCTACCCTCAGTTCCAATCTATTGTGCTGAACTGAGATTGGTGAACTTCAATCCAATTCCCAGCATGAAATGAAATAAATCTGGCACTTACTGATTTGTAAATGAAATCCAAAATTGGCCCAATTTTGATTATTTTGATTTGTATTTGATTTAATCAATTTAAAAGAATCTCTCTTCGTAGGTTCAGTATCTTGTCCTGCTATTCTGAATTTACCATTACTGTATTTGTAGCTATACAATAACATTAGATTCCTTTCCTTAGTCTGCCCAAGTAGTTGTAATGGGGTCAAGTAGGTTGTCAAGGGACTAATATTAACACAATAAACTCGGAGAAGAATACACATGATCCCTGACATCTGGTAATGGAAAATGCACTCATTGTCTCCATTGGTGTTGGTAGGCTAAACATCTGGAGCACAGGCATGGTTTGAAAATGGAATTATCTGAATTTTATTTCTGGTGGTGTGAGGGTGACAACATAGCCCAATGGAGCAGGATGAATCATCCATGTTTCCTAATAGTCTTCATGCATTCATTAAAGAGACAATAAGAAATTTCACAATATGCTTTTATAAAGTAAGTCAGTGATTCAAAATCTTCAGATTAATCTTCCTGAAAAATCATAAAATCCTACAATGAAGAAGGAGGCCATTCAGCCCATCAATCTGCACCAAACACAATCCCACCCAAGTCCTATCCCCATGAACCCATGCGATTACCCTAACTAATCCTCCTGACACTAAGAGGCAATTTAGCATGGCCAATCCAGCTAACCCACACATCTTTGGACTGTGGGAAGAAACTGGAGCACTGAAGGAAACTCACACAGACATGGGGGAATGTGTAAACTCCACACAAACAACAACCCATGCCAGGAACCGAACCTGGCGTGTGAGGTAGCAGTGCTAACCACTGTGCCACTATGCTGCCCTGTAATCAATGATTTATTGATTTGCAATTAAATAAATAATTGAACCCATCGTCAAACATTGGGATGAAAGAATTTACCTAAAGAAAGATTTATGAAAAGTAATCAATTTCAACCATTTTCCCACCATTTCCAGAGTTTCAATGCAGCCAGTACTGCTGGATTCTCTGACCTCACCGCACAGATCACACTGGTTCCAGAATTCCACAGAGCCAAAAGAGTTGATATCATCCAGGTTCTTCTACTGGCATGAAAAAAAATTCCACCTCAGGCAGATTAGCATGAACTGATTGGATTTCAATGTCATTAGTGAGTCTGGCACACAATCATCCCACTCCCAGAATATTCCCACCTCTTCAGCGGGAGGTCACGCTGGCACGAAGTGCAACTGGTCTCCAATAGCGGAGACCTGGCGTTATGGATGGGGTAGGGGGTGTGGGGGGGGTGGGGGGGGGAGGAGGAGGAGGAGGAGGAGAGATTGAGGGGGAGGCCATTGAAGCGTGCAGGGGCTCAACCAGGTGGTACCAAATGGACAGTGCCTGCCTGATGATGCCTACCTGGTCAATTAGAAGTGCCCATCAAACACTGAGGCAGTGCCCACCAGACACCCTGGTAATTATCCCATGCAATTCACCCAGTAAGTCAGGGGCAGTGCCACAGAGGTGTGGCCTGAGTGAGGACTATGATGGAGGGACTACGCAGGAGGCTCATAGAGGGCGAGGGGATCACACAGAGGTGGATCATGTTGGGGGGGGTCATAATTGGGTGGCATGTTGGGGTTCATGATGGGGGGATTCATCGGGAGGACCCCACTGCCACCATGCCAGTGATCCATGTTGTGGGGAGTAGAGGGAAGTGGGGTTAGAAGAATATGCCAATGAGATATGAGTAGGGGATCTCAATATTCAAGGGGGGAGAGAGGGTCTCTCTGTGAGATTGGGAAACTCTTTGTGATCTGGCGCGTGAGTGCTTAGAAGCCGGGCTCACTGGCTTGTTTTGACCTTGCCCCACCAGAACCAGTGCCGAACTCCCAACTATCTAAAGAAGCTACTGAGTGTGGAATCATTGCAATGCTGAGCGTGCCTGAGAGACTGGCACGGATCACTCCTGTTTTCTCACCATTATGACACTTTGTTTTTTTAGGAAAATTGCTTCTATAGTCTCCTCTGCTGGCTGCAAGGATTCTGCGTTGAATAATTTGTGCAATTTTGATCTTTTTTTGTGCTTTACAAGGAATAATACATAGAACATAGAACATTACAGTGCAGAACAGGCCCTTCGGCCTTCGATGTTGCGCCGACCAATTAGGAAAAAGCAATGACCCTCTAACCTAAACCATTCCCTTTTCGTCCATAAACTTATCTACTAACCTCTTAAACGTCACCAAACTTGGCGCATCTACAACTGCAGCAGGCAGGGCATTCCATACCCTTACCACCCTCTGGGTAAAGAACCTACCTCTGACATCCGTCCTATAACTACCACCCCTTAATTTAAAGCTATGTCCCCTCGTGCTAGCTTTCTCCATCCTAGGAAAAAGGCTATCACTGTCCACCCTATCTAAACCTCTAATCATCTTATATGTTTCAATAAGGTCTCCTCTTAGCCGCCTTCTTTCTAACGAAAACAACCTCAAATCCCTCAGCCTCTCTTCATAAGACCTGCCCTCCATACCAGGCAACATCCTGGTAAACCTCCTCTGTACCCTCTCCAATGCCTCCACATCTTTCTTATAATGTGGGGACCAGAACTGCACACAATACTCCAAGTGCGGCCGCACTAGAGTTTTGTACAGTTGCAACATGACGTTGCGGCTCCGAAATTCAATCCCCCTACCAATAAAAGCTAAGACTCCGTATGCCTTCTTAACAACCTTATCGACTTGATTGCCAACTTTCAGGGATCTATGCACATATACACCAAGATCCCTCTGTTCATCAACACTATTAAGAGTCCTACCATTAGCCCTATACTCTACACATTTGTTATTCCTGCCAAAGTGAATTACTTCACACTTTTCCACATTAAACTCCATTTGCCACCTCTCGGCCCAGCTCTGCAACTTGTCCAAGTCTCTCTGCAAACTATAACACCCCTCTTCACTATCTACCACTCCTCCAACTTTGGTGTCATCCGCAAATTTACTAATCCATCCTTCAATACCCTCATCCAGATCATTTATAAAAATTACAAACAGCAGGGGCCCCAAAACAGATCCCTGAGGTACACCACTTGTAACCGAACTCCACGATGAATAACTTCCATCAACCACCACCCTCTGTCTTCTATCTGCTAGCCAATTCCTAATCCAATTAGCTAAATCACCCTCAATCCCATACGTCTGCATTTTCTGCAGAAGCCTTCCATGTGCCACCTTATCGAACGCCTTACTAAAGTCCATATATACCACATCAACTGCCTTACCCCCATCCACCTCTTTGGTCACTTTTTCAAAAAACTCAATAAGGTTAGTAAGGCACGACCTACCCTTCACAAAACCATGCTGACTATCCCCAATCAATTCATTTCTCTCTAAATAACTATAAATCCTATCCCTAATAATTCTCTCCAATACTTTGCCCACAACAGAAGTAAGACTCACTGGCCTATAATTCCCTGGAAGGTCTCTCTTCCCCTTCTTGAACAATGGGACCACATTCGCTATCCTCCAGTCCTCCGGAACCACACCCGTAACCAACGACGACCTGAAGATCAGAGCCAGAGGTTCTGCAATCTCCTCTCTTGCCTCCCAGAGAATCCTAGGGTAAATCCCGTCCGGCCCAGGGGACTTATCTAACTTCAAACCCTCAAGAATATCTAGCACATCCTCCTTATCTACTTCAATACTTTCCAGTTTGCAACCCTGTATCTCAGTGTTCTCCACAACTACATTTACATCTCCCTGCGTGAATACCGAAGAGAAATATTTGTTCAGTGCCTCTCCAATCTCTTCAGACTCCACGCACAACTTCCCACTGCTGTCTCTGACTGGCCCTAATCTTGCCCTAACCAATCTTCTATTCTTAACATATCTAAAGAAAGCTTTAGGATTCTCCTTGATCCCATCAGCCAAAGTCTTCTTGTGTCCCCTTTTAACTCTCCTCAACTCACTCTTTAGCTCCCTCCTGACTAATCTATAGCTATCCATTGCACTAACTGAGCCTTCAAGCCTCATTCTGACATAAGCCTCCTTTTTTCCTTTTAACGAGCAAATTAACTTTTTTAGTATACCATGGTTCCCTTACTCGACCATTTCCACCTTGCCTGACAGGGACATACTTATCAAGGACTCGCAGTAGCTGCTCCTTGAATAAGCTCCACATGTCAGATGTTCCCAGTCCCTGTAGTTTCCTAGTCTAATCTATGCACCCTAATTCCCTCCTTATGGCCTCATAATTACATAATTAATAGAAATCGTGTTCCATCCAGAGTGAAATCCCATGGGAGTTGTGTTCCCATGAAACCTCGCAAATCGTGAATGATGAACATGCTTTTCAATAGGTCTCCATTAGATGAGTGCCAGCAATGTGAGGGCAACTCTGGTTTGGGCAGATTATTGCACAGTACCGGTATATGACAGAGGGGGGAGCCTCTCAACAATACAACGCTGAAGGATTCAGAATTGAACAGAGATGTTACTGCAGTTCTGGACTGAGACTGGGACATTTCCGGGTTAATCCCTTCAGCTGCAACCATTCCAGCTTGTACTCTGTCGTGACTGCTATCTCCCTGGGGAAAGACAAGAAAGGGAGACGAAAACACGGATGAGAGAATATTTTGTTAAGCCATTGAATAGTGCCACCTTACCTGAGGGTTCTGATGAAGGGTCATCAAGCTAAACCACTGGTCAGAACTTAATGTCCCCCTCCATGGTTGAGTTTGGAGGCAGGAGATGGAGGGGAGGGTGGCGGTGGGGGGTATAGTCTGTAATCAGGGGTGGAGGATGCAGTGTGGAGATCTCACTGTCTTCATGCCTCCCTTTGGTCAGGTCCTCCAGGGTAGGAAGGCATCTGGGTGGCCATTCAAGGGCCTCATCCTATCACCACTGGATTTAACCAGTAGAGACTCGTCATCTGAGGAGATCACTCGACAAGCCCCACTAAATCCAACTGAGGGACCCAGCATTCAGATGTCCTTCTGTGTGGGTCCCACCTTGACTTCTGACCCCCACTCCACTCCCTTCCGGGGACCCCATATACCCCAGCCTGCCCACACTGATCTCTCTGTCTGGGAATCCATCGCTAATCCTTCCTGCAAGAAACTCTCTCCACCCCCACCCCCTCCTCCACTTCTCCCTCTTCTCCACTCCATTTTATCAGTAGTCATGATCACTTAATGGTACAGCAGATTTGTCAGCCTCTGATTGGCCGGCAGCTCCCAGAGATGGGATTCACGGCCTGTTTTGAGTGCTTAATCTGACTAATGTCCCAATGCAGGCCAGCTAAGTGCCTGATTGGAATTAAAAATAGTATAAATAAAAGCAAAGTATTGTAGATGCTGGAATTGTGAAATAAAAGCAGAAAATGCTGGAAAAACTCAGCAAATATGGCAGCATCTGTGGAGAGAGAAACACTTAATGTGTTGAGTCTGTATGGTTTCTGCAGTGCAGAATTAAATAGCACAAGACATCTTGGAGAAAAGCAACAGAAAACTTCCACTGATTCTCTAGATGCTGAGTAAAACTCTTGTCACTAACATTCAATCCCTGCTATTAACTCTGTTTCTCTCACCACAGACACTGCTTGGCAAAGTATTTGCAATGTTTTCCATTCTTAATTTCAAATTTCCAACTTCTGCACTATTTTCTTTTGGTCTCTTTATCTCTCCTACTTGATCGGAGAAAGATAATTCAGGGAGAAGCAGTGAATCCCATCATTTCTCAATATTTCCATGCTCCAAAGTCTAGAAACATATCAACAACCTTTGAAAACAAGCGTTGGAAAAATAATTTTAGTAACAGCAAAATGAGCAAGCTCGCATAATAATATGGGTGGGACCATTGGAAGGTTTCATGAATTGACCAGAGAAAGTTTATTAGGAGCAACAATGCTTCCTTCAATTTATGTTCCTACCGATAAAACATAGAGAATAGGAGAGGAGAGGCCATTTGGCCCTTCAAGCCTGTTCTGCCATTTATCATTATCATGGCTGATCACCCAACTCAGTAGCCTTCTCCCCATATCCTTTGATCCCCTTCACCTCAAGGACAATAAAACATTCAATGTTTTGGCCTCAACTACTTTCTGTGGTAGCAAATTCCATAGGCTGACCATTCCCTGGCTGATGAAATTTATCCTCATCTCTGTCCTAGATCATCTACGCTATATCCTCAAACTGTGACCTCTGGTTCTGAACACCCCAGCATCAGAAACATCATTCTTGCATTTAGACTGTCTGGTTGTATTAGAATTTTATTGGTTTCTATGAGATGCCCCCCTCATTTTTCTGAACTCCTGGGAATACAATCATAACGGATTCATTCTCTCTTCATATTTCAGTCCTCAGTTGAATCGCTACACACCCATAAAAGATTTGCCTACATCAATGGGGACAAAGTGGAAATAGTCAAGAGCTTTGAGTTTCTAAATGTCCAAATCACCAACAACATGTTCTGGCTCTTCCTTGCCGACACTGTAGTTAAGAAAGCCCACCAACGCTTCTACTTTCTTAGGAGGCTAAGGAAATTTGGCATGTCCACTACGACTCTCACCAACTTTTACAGATGCACCATAGAAGGCATTCTTTCTCATTGTATCACAGCTTGGTATGGCTCCTGCTCTGTCCAAGACCACGAGAAACTACAAAGGGTCATGAACAAAACCCAGTTCGTCACACAAACCAGTCTCCCATTCATTGACTTTGTCAACACTTCCTGCTGCCTTGGAAAAGAAGCCCACATAATTAAGGACACCATGTATCCCCGACATTCTCTTTTATCTTCTTCCATCAGGAAAAACATACAAAAGTCTGAGGTCACGTACAATCCGATTGAAGAACATCTTCCTCCCTGCTGCCATCAGACTTTTGAATGGACCTATCTCATATTAAAGTGATCTTTTTCTATACTTCAGCTATGACAACATTCTGCACCTTTTCCTTTCCTTCTCGGTGTTGTATGCTTTGTATAGCATGCAAGAAACAATACTTTTCACTGTATACTAGTACACGTGACAATAAATCAAATCAAAAAATTCACGAAGAAAAGTCAAATGATATACTTTAAGGCAAATATACTGTAATGATACATACGATAGACTTGTCAGGAACACAAAAGATATCTAGTAACAAGGAAAGACTGTAAAGTGGCCAGCAGCCTCAATGGCCAACGTAGAGTAGTCCACCAGCTGCTCTAGTTCCTCCATGTCTACTACATGCCTTCAGACTGTCCTCTGCCCAAGAAGGGACACCATCCCCTTGGTGATTAGCCACTCTTAGTCTCATTTGGTCCCTCAAAACAGATGACCTTCTACTGTTGTGCTTAAAGGGATAATCGCCACAGTAACTCTGTAAAGAACAACCAGAAACCATAAGAATAGCAGAGGAATGAATTTTCCGTTCAATATTCTCCACTCTCATTGTTGATAAGCCTGTGGCCCATGGGCTCTGTGTGGCTCTGATGTATACTCAGACTGGGAACTGGGGTATGAGAGACATCACATGCATCCCGTGTTGCTCCACTTCATGTGATCACTCAATGTGGCAAGTCCAGAAATCCTGCCCTTCCCCAAAGAGTTCCAAGCTAGAAGGAATTATGGATAGGAAGCAAGGCTGCAACAATGCTACAACATGGTGGCGTAGTCGTTAGCATTGCTGTCTCACAGCAGCAGAGATCCACTTTTGAATCCTGGCTTGGGTCACTAACTGTCTGGAGTTTGCAAGTTCTCCCCATGTCTGTGTGGATTTCCCCCGGATGCTCTGGTTTCCTCCTAAACTCCAAAGGACATGCTGGTTAGATGCATTGGCCAAGTAAATTCTCCTTCAGTGTACCCGAACAGACGCTGGAGAACTTCATTGCAGTATTAATGTAAGCCTGCTTGTAACACTAATAAATAAATGAATAAATAATGTGTTCCCCATTAGTCTCCAGGAGAAACATGGTACTGGTGAATTTACATTGGTATTCCATACTGTTGTGACAAATGTTGCAATATAAATACAACCAGCAGCCCTTTATTCCAAAACAAAGCCAACCAGAGACAGAACTATTTTTTGCTTTTAAAACTTATGATATTCATATTCTGTTGACTTGAAAGCAAGGTTTTTTTCTTTGAATTCCTAATGATAAATGCAACTAGGATAAGTAATCTGGTTATTAAACATCAAACCTTCTGTGTCTTTAAACAGACCATTTCAGTCCACATTTCAGGAACAGGTTCTGCATCAGAAATTACCAATCTGCTACGTGTTTCCATCTTTTTCTGCTTTTCATTAAAGCTTTAAGCATTTGCAATATTTCTTTTCTTTCTTTTGTCCCTTTATGGGCAAAAGTTTGAAATTCAAATGATCTTCCGTAAGTCTAGACATTTCTTTGCCGCCCTGTGAAGAATCTCATTTATAAAAACTACAAAAATTCCTGAGAGGAGTCTTCTGGATGAGTCTAAAGCATTCTGCAGTGTGAGCAGCAAGCCGTTATAATTTATATCAGCAACGCAAAACGTATGACATTACAGTAGATGGCATTTAGATGGCTAGCCACAAGATTATAAATTATTCTGGATGCTAGTAATTCCACAGTGCTTAAACTGTTCAGATTATTTAATGCAGGTGATTAAATAATTTGTTCCACAGATCATCTATCACTTCTAAAATGTCAAAATAATACCACTCTGTCTGTGGTTTTGTTTTATGCCATCTGAAGGAACTCTTTCCTCATCGGACATTAGTCTTGAAAAGCTGTTTGATACATAAGACGATTAATATCTCCATACTCACCTTTCAGGAAAATACATCTATACCAGAAACCTCTTCCTTCACTTTGTGTACTTAGGACAATGATATCATTTATCAGTGATGTCATATTACTATTAATCAATACCGCTGTTATGTTATTAATCCAGCAATAAAATCAACTGTGTTTAACAACATGAAAATGTCAGTGCTCGGTTTGTGTTGGAATCAAAAGGATCAGTTGGTCTGCATAGGAAGTCTCACCTGCTGGGAACATATATCAGAAAGCTGGCAACTGTCTTACCCGATTTCCTGACTATATTTTATTTCTCATCTGTATTCCTGGCAGCACCTGGAGCTTCAGCAATAAGATTACCAATTTGCTGTCACCTCTGTGGTTGGGTGTACCCCGGGCAAGAAATAAAACAAAAGGAACGCTTAGATGAAGGGTCATCCTGACTCGAAACCTTGGCTCTATTCTCTTCCCACAGATGCTATCGGAACTGCTGAGGTTTTCCAGCATTTTCTGTTTTTGTTGTAAAAGGAATGTTTGTTTCCTGTCTGCCCTAACAGCATTTTTTTTAGACATTCCAGGTCTGGACAGATGCGGTGGAGGCGAAGGATTTGAGAGAGTTTTCTTTAGCCTCAGCTTTGGAAGAGCTGTCCCACCCAGTGCAATAGTGAGGCATTTTTAGGTTCAAAAGCAGACAACTTTGGAGAGTTCATGATTTGTTAATATTGGCAGTATGGCACAGCTCATGCCAATTAGAACTTTTTTTAAAGTTTATTTATTAGTGTCACAAGTAGGGTTACTGCAATGAAATTACTATGAAAATCCCCTCGTTGTCACACTCTGGATTCACTGAGTGAAAATTTAGCACGGCCAATGTACCTAAACAGCACGTTTTTCAGACTATGGGAGGAAACCGAAGCACCTGGAGGAAATCCATGCAGACGTGGGTAGAACATGCAGATAGCAACCCAAGCCAGGAATCGAACCTGGGTCCCTGGCACTGTGAGGCAATAGCGCTAACCACTGTGCCGCTCCAGGAATTGAACCAGGGTCCCTTGTACTGTAAGGCAACAGAAAAAGATGCTGTGATAGTTATGTTTCTGATGCAAAGCAGGTTAAAGTCTATGTGGAACAGATAAGAAAGTCGAATTGGCACCGCTGTGCCACCATCGCTTTGATATGAAAGACAAGCTGTGACTTCCAGTCTGATGAAATGAATTAATCTAAAATATTAACCTATTTTGATTTTCTCATATCAAGCTGACCTGCATCTGTGTTGGAAAAAGTCACTTTTTCAAGGAAAACAGAATTGAAGTGTTCATTATGGTGTCAAGTCATCTGATGGCATCCCCAATGTGCCTTTGTGTTTTCTTTCATTTAACTATACAGAATCTTCTTCTTCTGCACAGAAAAGTGCTCAACATTAAGAAGGCAAGAAATAATCCCACTTCCTCTAACAATCCTTGCTTGCATCAACTGACCTTGTCAAAAACAATTTTATCTTTGATCTAAGTAGATCTATGCTTTCTTTCTTGTATTTCTGGTGCCCTGTTACGGTTTTCAAAACAAGTCTCCAAAAGCGATGCTGACTGAAGTCACATGTGGTTTAAATAATGCATGCAACTCCAGGCAATGATATAAATGATCATGTGTGATTCCAACCTATATAATCAGCTCACAATTTCAATCCTTGCTGGTTTACACAGTAGTTCGGGTATGATACAAATATTACTAAACCAGGCCATTTATACAATTCAAGAACAATGTTGCTTCTGAGCAACCTGCATTATGGAATAGCTACACTGTGGAATTCACTTGTAAACATCTTCCAAAAAAATAAAATTCCAAATTCACTTTCAATGTATCTAACTGATCAAATTAAAATTCCTGTTTTAATAATATTTCTGGGACTTTTTATATATAATTATGAGATTACTGTACCATAACAGTGAAATTCTTCTTTCTTTGTGAAATATTGATGAAAATATCTGAAAGTCACTTTTTAATTTGAGGGAAAGAGCAAGAAACCAAGTTTACAAACATAAAAAAGTGCCATAACTAAAAATGATACAACATAGGAAGTGGGAATGGGAGTGGGCATTTCAGCCTTTCGACCCAACTCCGCTGTTTAACGTGGTCATCACTGATCTTATCCTAATCTCAACTCCACTTTCTTGCCTCTCCTCATAGCATTGTATCCTACTTTGCATCTTAAACATATCTATTTCTTTCTTGAATCTGTTGATTGATTCTGTGTCCACTGCACTCTGGGGCAGTGAGTTCCACAGATGCACAACACTCTGAGAGAACTAGTTTCTCCTCATCTCAGTTTTGAATCTACCTCCTTTCAGCCTTATGACCTTTTATTCTACACTGTACCACAAGGGGAAACGTCTATTCAATGTCCATCTTATTAAATCCCCTTTAGCATTTTACGTACCTCGATCAGATCCTCCCCTCATTCTTCTAAACTCCAGCCCAAGCTATTAAGCTGCTCCTCATGCGACAGCCCTTCCATCCCTGGAATCATTCTGGTTAACGTCCTTTGAACTGCCTCCAGTGCCACCACATCCATCCACAAGTAAGGAGACCAAAGCTGCACACAATACGCCAGGGATGGTCTCACCAACACCTTATACAATTCCAACAATACTACTTTACTTTTAAAATCCAGTCTTTTTGCAATAAATGTTAACATTCCATTTGTCTTTCTTATTATATGCTGCACTTTTTGTGGCAGAAGGCTATGGAGGCCAGGTCATTGAGTGCCTTTAAGACAGAGATAGACATATTCTTTATTAATAAGGGGATCAAGGGTTATGGGGAAAAGGCAGGAGAATGAGCTTGAGAAAAATATCAGCATGATTGAATGGCATAGCAAACTCGATGGGCCGAGGGGCCTAATTCTGCTCCTATGTCTTATCATCTTACCTGCATACCTACTTTTTATGATTCATGGACAAGGCACCCAGATCTCTTGCATTGACAAACTTTGAATCTTAGATAAGTTGATTGTGCCATTTAAGAAGACTGCCATTTACCAGAACATGGCCCCAGCTGCTCTACAAACTCATTCAGAGAGCTTAGGTAGCACAACATGTTTGCCAATCTTTTTCTCTGCCTCATATAATTTCATTTAGATCTTTAACTGATGGTAACCAACAGAAGGAAAATTCACCTCCAAGTTGTCAAGTTGCAGCAGTAGCTCTTTATGAATTGCTGGCCAGAAAGCCACCGCCATTGGCTGATGGCTCCATATTCAGGCTCAATTTGTGCCAGGAGCTAGGAGTATTTATGTTAATGAGCTGATTTCAGAAAATTCCATAAAATTAGCTCCACAGACCATTATTGAGTTTAGTGCTCGCATATAATGAGTTGCAACCTCATATAACCTGGATGGGAACATTGGACCTTAGATCACCTGGACTTCAAGTTTACAATAAGGCGGAATCTTATTTTGATTTCAATGCAATTAGAATGCTTTAAAAATGGAGTTGAGTGGGATATCAAAACTACTTTTTTAACCCCAAAACAACAGATCATGAAAAAAACACTCATTACATATTAAAAATGACAATTCTGTTTATGTTTGAAAAACATTAATCATTGCCATCCCTTTTAAATAACAAAATGAGATTAATGAAGTATTCTAACTCTGAATGTAACCAATCATTTACTGTTTTTTTGCAAAGGTTTTCAACCAATTGACATATTTTCATGAATGGTCCTTGTGCCCTGGCATTTTCACTTTAAACTATGTGGAATCATACCCTCAAGGGATGTGAAAATATCCATAATGCTCAAAGGTTAAAAATCTTGATTGCATATAGAACCATAGAATCCCTACAGTGCGGAAGGAAAACATCATCATCAAGTTTGCACTGGCTCTCCAACAGAGCATCTTACCCAGGCCCTATTACCCTAACCCTACTAATTCCCCTAACCTATACACTTTCAGATACTAAGGGACAATTTAGCATGATCTATCCACCAAACCCACACATCTTTGGACTGTGGGAAGAAACCAGAACACCCTGAGAAAACCTAAGCAGACATGGGGAGAACATGCAAACTCCACACAGACATGATATGGAGATGCTGGTGTTGGATTGGGGTGAGCACAGTAAGAAGTCTCATAACACTAGGTTAAAGTCCAACAGGTTTATTTGGAATCACGAGCTTCCTGAGACCTGCTTTTCCATTAAGTGAGACCTGATGAAGGAGCAATGCTCCAAATGCTTGTGATTCCAAATAAATCTGTTGGGCTTTAACCTGGTGTTGTGAGATGACTTATTGTGTACACACGGGGCCAAAATCGAACCCAGCTCTCTGGTGCTGTAAATGCAGCAGTGCTAACCACTGTGCTGTCCAAATATCCTGATTAAACCAAATATTGAAATCGTCGCTACCAATCCTCCCTTGAAATGTAGGATGTTAAAAAAGAATTATGGATTAATATTAAGTAAATGATATGCTCTGGCTGCCATTAAGGATACTTAAAAATATTGTTACTTTTAAAAACGGGTGCAGATGAGGTAATGGAGCATACTTGCACGGGCAATTTGCCAAGTCTGATTGCATGTGGGACTTGAGTTATCAAAAACACATAAAATTGCACAATTGCTGCTAGTTAATCAATATATGCTGGTAACATTCAAAACTGTCGTTCAGTAATTGTTCTGAGCAGTTGGCCACATTGAGATAGTCAAGTCAGCAGAAAGCTTTCTTTTTAACAAAAAGATGCAGAACTTGATAAAATCCTTGTATGTAGTTTGAAGAGTTGTTTTGATAGCAAGAATGATCCTGGTTCAATAGACTTCCTCCTAAAAAGGATCTCGATGGCAAGAATTCATCTTTTACATTCTGGAATTCTTGCGTGGATTTCACAACAAAAGGAATACATTTTCCATCATGGCAAGACACTTTGATAAGAAACAGCCACTCATCTGCTCCATATCCATATTTCTGGTTATTTATGGTTGTTCCACATACTTAGGTTGACGCATAGCTTTTTGTGAACCAGAAATTCCTGGATGAAGCCCAATTTATTTTGTGTAATGGAAAACAATGATTCTTCAAGTCATGTGAGGGTTTTCCCTCACTGTAATGTATCACTCAAGCAAGATGAAGCTATCAAAAATATAGTACACCTGCCAAGACACCTACAGGCAATCTAAGACCATCTGAATGCAGAAGTTGATTCATTTCTAAGTAATACACTTCAAAATAGTGTCATTCTTTACAATACATAACCATCAGCACCAAAATCAGGCTTTGCGGATTCATCCCATTGATGTTTGTGGAAAGTGGGCTGTAAAGAGTTGACTGTTAAGCTTCTCGACTCAACGTATCAGCCTGTGGAGCTTTGTGAGGTGACTTGAGATCATGACAGGAACTATATAAATGGAGATGGGTGGCATGGTGGCACAATAGTTTGGGGGCACGGTGGCATAGTGGATAGCAATGCTGCCTCACAGTGCTAGGGATCCAGGTTCAATTCCAGCCTGGATTCACTGTCTGTGTGGAATTTGCATGTTCTTCCCGTGTCTGCTTGGGTTTCCTCCCACACTCCAAAGATGTGCAGGCTAGGTTGATTGGTCATGCTAAATTGACCCTAGGGTAAATGCAAATCTGTTCTATTGCAGGAATAGAACCTGGGTAGGATTGTCACCAATACATGTTCGATGGGCCGAATGGCCTCCTTATGTACTGTAGAGATTCTATGATTATTTTTGCACAACTGTGACTCTGTTGGTAATGCTCTGAGCCAAACAGTTGTGGCTTTAAGGCCCACACTCGAAATCTAAGCTGATGCTTTAGTACAACAGTGAGGGACTGCTGAAGGTCCTGCCTTTAAGATAAAATATTATCCACCCTCTCAGATGATTAAAAGATCCCATGGCATTTCCTCAAAGACGAGCAGAGGAGTTGTCCCAGGTGTAGTGTTAAATATTTACTCCTAAATCAACATCACTTAAATAGACTGACAGGTCATTATCACATTGCTGTCTGAGAGGTTCCCTGTATATTGACAACTGTAACTATATTTCATTAACTTTGGGTTGTGAGAGGTATTTTATAATACAAGTCTTTCTCTCTTAAAAAATTCCGAGAAAAGCTTTTAAAATTAAAGTTTATTCATTAGTTGGATTACATTAACTCTGCAATGAAGTCATGTGAAGATCCCCTAGCCGCCACACTTCAGTGCCTGTTCAAGTACACCAAGGCAGAATTTAGCATGGCCAATGCACCTCATCTTTTGGATTGTGGGAGGAAACCCGTGCAGACACTGGGAGAACGTGCAGACTCCACGTGCACAGTGACTCACACCGGTATCAATCCTGGGTCCCTGGCGCCGTGAGACCACTGTGTCATCCGGTTGTTTCCAGCATCTCACACCATTGTTAGATATTTGATCTCCACCAATATGAAGAACCATTTGTGTGTACCAAATTGAGTTGTCATCAAACTGCTGCAAAATAATCAACAAGCTGTGAATGCGGAGAAATTTCTTGCTGTAAAAAACGATTTCTACAGAATTCAGAAAAATGTTTCCACCAGTACAAATTCCACTAACTGTCTTTTTCCTGTGGTAATTGAAAGAATAGTTCTACTTTCATATTAAAAACCCGACATAAATGCAGTTATTGATGAAGATCAAATCATAAAAATGATTAAAAAAACGAACTATGTACCCAAAAGTAATTTGATTATCTTAAGCTTTTCTACACTGGCACTAATACTGTTGATTTACTACTGGTCTACTAACACACAGGAGTTTGGCTCTAGTGAGAGCAATCATCTTACCACGGTAAATTAAGCTGTCTGATGGGATAGAAGTGGAAGTCATGTACATTTATCAGATTAATAACCCTCCAGTGAGTCACTTGATTTCTACCGCAAGTTCCACATTATTATTATTCCCTGTAGTAACTCAGTATATGTGCAACCAAGCCACACAGACGAACAAGTCCCAGGTTTAGCCTCAAGACTAGTTGATGGTAGCTCTACAGATACTGCAAATGATTTAAGTGGGCTAAATCTTGCCAAAAAAATGTTGGTGTTGTTTCTGGCGAGAAAACCGACATGTTTCTCTGGCTGATTTTCTTTCCAGATCTTACAACACTCTGCCAAAAGTCAAGGGGGTGTGTTTCACGCCACCGTAAGAACGTAAAAACTAGGAGCAGGAGTAGGGCCATCTGGCCCTTCAAGCCTGCTCCACCATTCAATAAGATCATGGCTGATCTTTTTGTGGATTCAGCTCCACTTACCCGCTCGTTCACCATAACCTTTAATTCCTTTACTGTTCAAAAATTTATCTATCCTAGCCTTCAAAACATTCAATGAGGCAGCCTCAACTGCTTCACTAGGCTGGGAATTCCACAGATTCATAATCCTTTGTGTGAAGAAGTTCCTCCTCAACTCAGTCCTAAATCTGTTTCGCCTTGTTTTGAGTCTATGCCCCCTAGTTCTAGTTTCACCCGCCAGTGGAAACAACTTCCCTGCTTCTATCTTGTCTATTCCCTTCATAATCTTATATATTTCTATCAGACCTCCCCTCATTCTTCTAAATTCCAATGAGTATATCTCCAGTCTACTCAGTCTCTCCATGTAAGTCATACCTCTCAACTCTGGAATCAACCTAGTGAATCTCCTCTGCGCCTCCTCCAGCGCCAGTATATCTTTTCTCAAGTAAGGAGGCCAAAAATATACACAGTAATCCAGGCATGGCCTCACCAACACCTTATACAGCTGTAACATAGAACATAGAACATAGAACGTTACAGCGCAGAACAGGCCCTTCGGCCTTCGATGTTGCGCCAACCAATTAAGAAAAAGCAATGACCCTCTAACCTAAACCATTTCCTTTTCATCCATAAACTTATCTACTAACCTCTTAAACGCCACCAAACTTGGCGCATCTACAACTGCAGCAGGCAGGGCATTCCATACCCTTACCACCTCTGGGTAAAGAATCTACCTCTGACATCCGTCCTATAACTACCACCCCTTAATTTAAAGCTATGTCCCCTCGTGCTAGCTTTCTCCATCCTAGGAAAAAGGCTATCAATGTCCACCCTATCTAAACCTCTAATCATCTTATATGTTTCAATAAGGTCTCCTCTTAGCCCCCTTCTTTCTAACGAAAACAACCTCAAATCCCTCAGCCTCTCTTCATAAGACCTGCCCTCCATACCAGGCAACATCCTGGTAAACATAATCTCGCTGTTTTTAAGCTCCATCTCTCTAGCACTGCAGGACAAAATTCCATTTGCCTTCTTAATTACCTGCTGTACTTGCAAACCAACTCCTTGAGTTTTCTGCACAAGGACATCCAGGTCCCTCTGCAAAGCAGCATGCTGCACTTTCTTATCATTTAAATAATAGTCCATTTTGCTGTTATTCCTATCAAAATGGGCGACCTCACATTTACGAACATTGTACTCCATCTGCCAGACTCTTGCCCACTCATTTAGATTATCTATATCCTTTTGCAGACTTTCAGCGTCCTCTGCACATTTTTCTCTTCCACACATCTTAGTGTCATCTGCGAATTTTGACGGACTACACTTGGTCCCCAGCTCCAAATCATCTATGTAAATTGTAAACAGTTGCAGGCCCAACACTGATCCCCGAGGCACACCACTAGTCACTAATCACTAACCAGAAAAATACCTATTTACTCTCACTCTTTGCTTTCTGTTAGTTAACCAATCCTCTATCCATGCTAATACACTCCTTGTAACACTGTACACCTTGTCCTTAAGCAGCAGTCTTTAGTGCGGCATCGGGGATGGGGGCGAGGGGGTGGGGGTGGAGGTGGTGGTGGTGGGGACCTCAACACACTGGCAAAACCCAGCTGCACAGAAATTGGGTGCCATCTTTAAAGGGCATTCCAAGCAAAAACTGTGAAAACCTCCCACCAACCCATCACAGAGGTCTCAAGGTCTCCCTTCCCCATTCTCTGATTAGGGTTATCATTTCCACCACTCCCAATCATCAGCCCTTTCCCCACTCCAATCATCAGCTCTTTCTGTCCACCAACAGTTGGAGTCGGCAATAGGCATTGCTGGCATTCCAAGATCCTCCATCCATTCCAAGCCACCACCACTAAATGAATCTTCACCACCCCCATCCCTTGACATTCCCATTGGGGTCTGCCTTTGGAATGTATTGGCATGGGCATGGTGCCAACTTGGCAGTGCCAACTTATGCCAAGAAGCCATGCAAGGAGGCATGGCTAGGTGCAACACTGTGTGGCCATGCCCCTCTCCTCCAGAAACTGTCTCACCACTGTGCCACTGGGGGACACCCATGACAGATCCACGTCCATGAGAACCTGTTGTGAACTGCACCAGTGCATCACTATCTGGCGATGGAACGGGTTAATAACATTTAAATTTATTTAAATTCATGTAAAGCAGATTCATGCCCATCCAAAATTGCATTCTCGCTGGTGAGAACTGGGACTTCTGGATCTTGAGCCCCCGCCAGCGGATGGCAAATGCGGACTCAAGAGCACCCCCTGCATCTCTGGTTCAGGGAGGAAAAAAATCAGCTTGCTAATTTTATTTTCATGTGATTTCTGTTGGAACATGCAAGTTTGTGGGCATCATATGAGCTCAAGATTGGTCTGATTATGATGCTCCTGAAGTTGAATAGCTCAGTTTATTTCCGACTTAAGATCAACCCCCTGCAGGGAAGTACCAACAAGCAGCTGAAATGCTGGGAACTCATCCCAGGGCAAGTTGGCCTTGCCAGGAGGCGCATTGGGGAAAAGAAAATCTTATCCAAAATGATATGTAAAATTCTGCAAAATGGTGCCGAAAACAGAGAGACAGGCGTGGAGCAGCTGGCAAAAAAAATTTTAAAAATAGTACTAGATTTATCCTCTAAACTTATACATTTGCACGTGCAAGTGCTCTTGTGGTCAGAGTGGATGGAAGCCAATGAAAGGATGTGGTCTCCAGAGCAAGTGAGGAATAGCCACAAAGAACTTACAATGTTAAAAGGACTGCCAACAACAGAAACTCCCACAGTTTGCATAAGGGGAGAGAGAAGCCACTGAAACATTGCTCTCCACAGTGCAGAAGAAAGTTGCTGAGCTGTTCAGCATGTAGAGAAAGGAAGGAACCACCTGTAGTGAGGCTCTGGATTTTCTCCATTTAAAGACATACAATCCTGCTAACATCAGCAGCAATTGCAAACTAAATTACTTCCCTTTAACAGAGCTGCAGTGTGAAAGATTGCAAGAGATGAATTGTACACTAAGTGCATTGTAACCCCCTAAAAAAATGTAATTGCCCCATAATATTTTCTAATCCACGGTACCAGTCAGAATATTCATATGTTCCATAGTCTATTGATTAATTGTCTACATCAATGATGCACAGAACTCAATCATACAGTGAGAATGAAACAATGAGCATAAGAAAAAGAAACTGATTGGTTTTAGCCAACTGCTTAACACCCTATTAAATACCGCATGTAAATTTACTTAGCCAGACATAGCTGGCATCAGACAATGTAATTGATCCATTCCTAACTACTCTTATCCACAATTTCGAGAAATAGAATCCCTACGGTGAAAAAGGAGGCCATTCAGCCCATTGATTGTGTATTGACTCTTCGAAAGAGCATCTTACCCCCAGGACGACTTCTGCCTTATCCCTGTAATGTCACACATTTACCATGGCGCTTCCAGCGAACTTACACATCTTTGGACTCTAAGGGCCCAATTTTACCATTTTGATTCTGAGTGCTGTCCAGCACCCCCATATGCACCATGCCTGATAAAATAGCAGCGATTCTGAATCACGCTGCAGAAACCTGTGGGTGCCTGAAACACTGCAGCTCCCATCAGAGCCTCCAACTGCATATGCGCAGTAAAAATAAAATTTGAAAAACTCTCTCCTGCCACATCACTCCCACGCCATATAAAGCAGCTCGGGAGTGATGGCCCCCACATAAATTGCCGTACCCGCACAACATAACTGTTCCCTTTATCCACCTCATTACCCAGACCAATAGCGGCCTCCTTCCCCACTTCCCCCTCCACTGATCGCACACAGAATGGCAATGGATTCTCCTGCCCCCACCACCCCCCAGCACCCTTACTAGTGAACGATTTGATTCCCTTCCCTTCTCCAACTCGCCCCCACCAGAGAACAATCTGATCCTGCCTCCCTCCTCCTCCACCCTCACCAGAGAACAATCTGACCTCCCTCCTCCACCCCTTCACCAAAGAACAATCTGGCCAACCTCAACCCCCTTCCCTCACCCCCCACCATCTCCACCACCATCACCACCAATCTGAGTTATAGAGTCACTGGACGCTCTGAACTTAACTCCTCAGAAGCTGGAGCGCTCAAGGCAAATCTTTGTCAATCTGCCTGTTTCGCACTGAATCTGGACAGGCAAACACGGTGGTAAATGGGCAAATGCAGATAAGTTTGGGTGCCCAGCCCATTTGCATGTTTTTAAATTGACGTCGTACCCGTTTTGGGTGTGCTACCATTCACGGCCAAGGTAAAGGGGGAATGGGTGCGGAGGCAATCACAGATCGCACTACTCACCTCACGCCAGACTTTACCTAGTTTTCACACCTGAAAACAGGCACAACCTTATGGTTAAGTTGAGCCCTAAGGGGCAATTTAGCATGACCAATCTATATAACCACATCTATGGACTGTCGGAGGAAACCGAAGCATCTGGAGTAAACCCATGCAGATACAGGGAGAATGTGCAAACTCCACACAGTCACCATTGGCTGGAATTGAACCTGAATCCTTGACACTTGAGGCAGCAATGTTAACCATTGTGCCACTGTGCCAAATTGTGCAAAGGGTGAATGTTAAATATGTAAATAGTCTGCATCATCAGTGAATTGGGAAGAATACAGAGCATTCTGAGGGATAATTCAGTGTGAAGCCTTGTGTGAAGCCTTGTTCTTTGTATAGCTTGAAGAATGCTTAATAAAGAGTTCAAGGATAACTGAAGCAAAGAACCACAATGAAGATAACAGAATGTGTAGCTGCTCAAAAATAAAATGCAAAAGAATAGACCAGTAAAACAGAAACTAATGATAGAATGGACACTTTTAGTCTTAGTGACTACTGTAAGTGAAAATTAGAAAGCATGTACAAGTCAATTGACCCAAATTACCCATGCCAGTGATTATGTTCCTCAGAAAGTCTTACCTTTCTCCACCTAACCCTACTGGGGCTAAAGGAATCAAGAGATATGGGGGCGAGGCAGGATCAGGATATTGAATTTGATAATCAGCCATGATCAAAGTGAATGATGGAGCAGGCTCAATGGATTAAATGGCCTATCCTGCTTCTACTTTCTATATTTCTATGTCTATGTTTCTAACTCGGAGGAGTTAATGGCCGAGTGGATTATTTGTTGCTGTTCATATAGTAAGAAGTCTAACAACACCAGGTTTAAGTCCAACCAATTTATTGCCTCAGACCCTCTGGAGAGAACTCTCCATTCACCTGACGAAGGGGTAAACCCTGAAAGCTTTTGAATTTACTATCAAATAAATTGGTTGGACTTAAACATGGTGTTGTCAGACTTCTTACTGTGTTTACTCCAGTCCAACGCCGGTATCTCCACATCATGATTGCTTTTATATACACAGACCATTGTTCTGGTCTCGCAAACTTACCCACAAGTTATGTCTACCTTATGAAACCCATCCCTAACCTTGCAGTCGCCACTCCTATTACCCATTCCAGCGCTCCTCTCCTAACTCATTCATTCTAGAGAGTAAAAAGATTGGACCGCTGCTTTGCAAGTTTAACAGACACATGAGGTTATTTTGATGGCAAAACTGCAAGAAATATAACTCCGGGACTGTAATTCCCTAACCCCTGAACACAGACAGATTGCTGATCTATTTGCAACTTGTGTAAACAAGTAAAAAAATCATCAGCATCTATATGCAGCATTTGCACATAGCAATATTAGTTCTTTGAAACAACGAATATAGCAATATTTGATCTTAAAATATGCTTTTATCAGCATTTGGCCCTATCAAAATTGTCAAAGCTTTGCAGGATAGCTTCAAATTCTTATTAAAAAATGCAATCTCTGTGACACTAGCAGTAAACAATCTAGTTTTCAGTCAGAGCTCTAACCTCATTAGATTGACATGTAACCATAAATAATTACCTACATGAGTCAATTAGTGGAGTAAACAGACCGGGAGCCTTGATTGGTCAGGAGTCACATAATTGGTCACATGGAACGATATAACTCATGGTCTATTATTAACTAGAACACTCTGTAACTACAGTAAATAAAAGGCCATTTTAATTAGGATAGCCTCTCTCTGCTAAGCAACAGTCCACAACATTCCTTGATACAATGTAATAATGGGTACCACTTTGTCCAAATCAGCTTTAAATAAATAGTGCACGATTTCAATGAACTAAGGTACAATTGAATGTACATTTGTTGCATATGCATACATGTCTTGAGCTTTTGTTTGGTGATATTTCTTTCTTTGTTACTTTAGTGAAGGAATTTTTTTCTCTTGATCCAATAAATATTTTAACTATTTATTTTAATTGAGTTAATGTCCTCACAAAGGAATGTCATCTCAAGCATGTTTAGCATTTTTTTGCAAATATTGCCAACAGCAATTTCTAGGTTATCATGGAGGGGATACCTATTATAATGACAGATTTTACTTTGAAAATAAGCATGTGGCTATCAGTATCACCCTTATTAAAGTGTAAGTCAGACTGCAAATTTCAAGTGACCATACACGTGCAGTTAAACATGAGAATCAGGAAGTTGCTGTTTGAGTTGCCATGTTCTTCCAGCTATGGTGCTTTAACAATATCTCGTCAATATACTCAGCACTGAAAGACATGGGAGGATGGTGAAGGGTGGGTGGACACATGGTGGCACAATGATTACCATTGCTGCCTACCGCTCCAGTTTTCTGGTTTCGATTCTAGCCTTGGGTATCTGTGTGTGTGGAGTTTGCACATTCTCCCCGTGATTGTGTGGGTTTCCTGTGGGTGCTCCGGTTTCCCCCACAGCCCAAAAGACATGCAGGTTAGATGGATTGGCCATGGTAAATTGTCCTTCAGTTTGTCTATCTGTGTGTGAACGTGTGCCCTGTGATGGGCTGGCACCTCACCCTGGCTGCCTACCACCCAAGAGCGAATACTTCTGTTCTGCCCACCATGGAATTGGAGCAGGTGAAGTGCAGACCATGGCAAGACCCGTTGATCTTGGGGAGGTTTTTTTCAGTTTTTTGTGAGCGCAACCAGAAAATCCCATCCCCAGTGTCTGTCTAGGCTCTAACTCCCCACGACCCTGAATTGGAGTAAAGGAAGTGAAGTGGAATACATGGAACACACACTGTTGTGAAATTTGTGTGATAGATGCACACAAAACAATAAATACATCAGATACACATCTCCCTGCAGATGCTGACAGACTTGCTAAGTACTTTCAGCATATTCTGTGATCCTTTTGGTTTTCCAGCACCCACCATATGTTGTTCTTGTTTAGAAAAAGGTAGGGTTCATTCCACTGTAAACAAGTTTCAATGGCATGTTAAGTCTTAATTATTGCCAAACAACCTCTCTGGAATGGAACATTTACTTTTACAGCATGGAGTTTTGTTTCTTTAAGATTTAATGATTGTTAAAGATATTTTAAAATGTGAAGATTTTCTAAAACATATTTTCTCTTTTGTCTCTCTCTCTCTTAATCTCAGTTTTCTTCACATCTTCCATTTCATTTTCTATACATTATCTGATATTGAATTAAAGTTTTAAGGTTTATTTATTAATGTAACTAGTCGGCTTACACCAATACTGCAATGAATTTACTGTGAAAATCCCTTAGTCGCCATACTCTGGTCCCTGTCTGAGTACAGGGAGCAAATTTAGCATGGCTAATGCACCTAACCAGCACATCTTTTGCACTGTGGGAGGAAACCGGAGCACCTGGAGGAAACACACGCAGACATGGGGAGAACGTGCAAACTCATCACAGACAGCAATCCGAGCCAGGAATGGAACCCCGGTCCCTGGTGCTATGAGGCAGCAGTGCTAACCACAGTGACGCATTGAACTAACATGCTTCAGTGACAAACATTACATGTCTCAGTCTATTACTTCAGACTGATTACATTAGAGGTACACAATTGCTTGCCCTATTTGCAAAGGTCCCAGAAGGCTTATGGAAGCCTTTGTACCAAATCTGTTCCAATAACTGCAAATGCTATCGTGAAAACCCCCGAAAGTCTGGCCAATTGTAGGTGACATGAACAGCTGTTATCAAAGTCAGGTTCCATGATAAATTCAACTCTGGCAGCTTCCAACCAATGCTGCAATTCTTAGGGGAGTTGTTATTCTTCACTAGAGGGAAGTGATGAGACTGAGCTATATTCCACTGAATGTCCTTCTGTGAAGATGATCTGGAAGACAGAGGAAGTAATTTTCTGTACTGGTGTTGCTGTTATGAAGGGACACCAGTAAAAGCAAGTTGCTAATCTATGATATGGGTAAAGCATCATAATGCTCTGCATGGTATTTATCTGAATCTGCTCTAAGTACAAAACTAAGTAAATCTCACTGCCGTAGAAAGAAACCAATGATCTGTGTAATCCAGGTGTTGAACAGAAGAGCTACTCAACAAATCTTGACAACTTTATCTCACAACATTGACAACTTACATTTCCTCCAAGTGTTTTTTCTCAAAGTTAGTGGTGTTTTACTTTCCTGGCACCCTCTGTGGCAAAAGAAACTCGATGCTTTAATATTTAAAACCTATCTCTTCACAGAATCACAGAAATGATACAATGCAGAATAAGGCAACATCGTGGTACACTAGTGAGTGCTGCTGCCTCACAGCGCCAGGGGCCTGGGTTCAATTCCAGCTTTGGGTGACTGCCTGTGTGCGATTTATACATTCTCTCTGTGTCTGCTTGCGTTTCCTCCAGATGCTCTGGTTTTCTCCCACACTTTAAAGATGTGTGGATTACGTTAACTGGCCATGCTAAATTGTCCTTTATTGTCAGGAGAATTTGCAGACTAACTATGTGAGGTCACGGGGCTAGGGCCTGGATGGAATTGTTGTCAGTGCAGGCTTGAAGGGCTGGATGGCCTCCTTCTGCACTGTAGGGATTCTTTGAGCCCATTTGGCCCATTGTGTCTGCACCAGCTCGCCAAATGAGGAACTCCCATCATGCCACTCTCCCATCTTCTCCTCGTAAGCTCACACATTCTTCTTTATAACATAGCGGTCTCTTGAATGCTTCAATTAAACCTGCTTCCATCATACTGACAGCAACGCATTCCAAACGCTAACCACTCGCTGCATAAAAAAGCTTTTCCCTGATCTCTTTTGCTTCTTTTACCAATTACTTTAAGCTACTGCCTTCTCATTCTCAATCCTTTCACTATCTTCATAACTGAAGTTCCTCATCCTTGGAGCCATTCTCATGAACCTTCTCTGCACTCTTTCCAATGCCTTCTCATGCTTCTCAAAGTGCACAGAACTGGATATAATACCCCAGCTGAGGCTGAACTAGTGTCATACACCTCAATACAACCTCCTTACTCTTGTAATTTATGTTCCATTAATAAAGCAAAGGATACCGGATGCTTTATTGACCACACTCTCATCCTGTCCTGTCACCTTCAATGACCTATGCACATATACACCCATGTCTCTCTGTTCCTGCATCCCGTTTAGAACTGCACTCTTTGTTTAATATTGTGTCCCTGCATTCTTTCTATCAAAGTGAATTACTTCACATCTCTCCAATTGAACTTCACTTGCCATCTGTCTATGTTCCTTTGAGGTTTTGCACTAACCTCCTCACAGTTCGCAAAACTTCCAAGTTTTATGTTACCCACAAATTTTGAAAATGTGCCCAACAACGTCTAAGTCATTAATATATATCAGGAAAAGTAACGTTCACAACAATGATCTTTGGAGAGTTACGCTGAAAATCTTCCACCAGCCCGAAAAACATACATTAACCTTTCCTTTTTTCCTGTTATTCAGCCAATTTCATATCCATGTTACCATAGTCCCTTTTATTGCAGGAGCTTTTACTTTGCTTAAAAGTCTGTGATGTGTCACTGCATTAAATAGCTTTTGGAAGTCCTTGTATACCACAACAATTACAGTGCCTTAATCAACCCTCTCTGTTGTCGCTTCAAAAGGTTAGATTAACATGATTTTCTTTTAAGAAATCCACGCTGACTTTTCTTAATTAACCACCATTTATCCATGTGATTAATAATATTGGTCCCAATATCTCTTCCGGTGTCAAATTGTGTGTGATATCACTCATATGAAGCATCTTGTGATCTTTTACTACATTGTATTACAACAAATCATTGTTGTAAATTCCTCTCTGTTCTCAATATACAAGGGTACATTGGGGGTGACCTGGTGGCACAGTAGTTAGCACTGCTGCCTCACAGTGCCAAGGACCAGGTTTGATTCTTGGCTCAGCTCACTGTGTGGAGTTTGCACACTCTCCCCTTATCTACACGGGTTTCCTCCACGTATTCTGGTTTCCCCCTACAATCAAAAATGCAGGGGTTTGTGCATTGGCTGTGCTAAATTTTCCCTCAGCGCACCCAAACAGGTGCTGGAATGTTGGCACTGGGAAATTTTCGCAGTAACTACATTGCAGTGTTAATGTAAGGCTACTTGTGACACTAATAAATAAGCTTTAAAAATTTTAATATACATTAATTGGTACAATGACTACCATGCCTGTTGGTAAATACATCAGCTGTTTAGGCAAGTGTGATCTGGTCCATATTTAACATCTGCCGATTTAAAAAATACTTTATTGCATCATGCATCTATAATGTTGACTTTCCTAATGTTCATTTCTAAGACAGGATCTCCACCCACTTCTGTCAAAATATCACCTTATGATAAGTAAAGACAGGATGCCTTCCTTCAGGTCTAAGTCTCAAAATTGTAGTAAGTCTCCGCACGAACTTCCATCTGTTCCTCTGAAGAAAAATGGCTAAAACCCATTTGCCCATAAAAATGAGAGGTTCTGCCTGGAATTTGAATTTATGAGTGTGATTGGTCTATTAACACAGTCGACACGAGATGTGGGAACATTCCCCATTGAGATCCAAATCTGGCTCAATGCAGGCAGAATGAGTAAAAGGAAATAGCCTACATTCCTCAAATGGTTGGATGTGAGCCCTTCTTCTAAAGGATTCTTTAGTTCATTCAGTAAACAGCTGGGCCATGCTGTCTAGGAGGGTTCCAGAATCAATCGATGGTTGAGTTTTCAGATCACATCTGAGGCCGCAGTGTTTGAGCCATGAACTTGATTTTAGCTTCCATGGGAAAATCTATCCAGGGCTTCCATTTCTGATTGCGGTTCAGTGACCCCTGCTGGGTTCTTGAAAATGTTTTTGGACCCATGGTAGATGAATTGGGCTGAAGTCTGAACAAGCAACCTGTATTCATTGTGGCTACATATGCTACTGGCAGTTGGTATATTGATATCGGACTCCCGAACACCAGAAAGGAATTATTGCCTTTGAGAATGGAGATGGGAAGATTGGTGAGGGAACAAAATGGGATATGTGCAAAGATTAGTGCACAACAGGGATGCGGGTACTAGCTTCTTGATACAATGTCAGCATTCAGTGGAGTACCATGGGTAGGATGTCATCTTCCCCCACCCCCGTCACCTCCGTTTGACATACTGAGGACCAGAGCTCCAGTTTCGGAATAATAGATTGAAACCCAGTGGGAATCTCATGACCAATGGAAGTGGTGTGATGACCGCCTACCATCACTTCTACACTTCTTCTGCCTCCTCTCCACCTATCACATCTGGCTGCATTTCCTGAGAGGGACATGTCAGTATCAAGAAGGAGCAAAATCCATTAGATATTTCTTTTTATTCACTCAAGGGACATGGGCGTCACTGGCTGGCCAACATTTATTGCCCATTCCTAGTTGCCCAAGGACAGTTGAGAGTCAGTCACATTGCTGTGGCTCTGGAGTCATATGTAGGCCAGATCAGGTAAAGACAGCAGATTTCCTTCCCCAGAGAAATGAACCAGATGGGATTTCTTGACAAATAATAATATTAATATTTTAGATAAATATAACAGAAATATAAAAACATAGAAAATTTACAATTTACAGGAGGAGGCCATTTAACCCATCACATCCGTGCCGTCTTAAAAAGCGCAATCCAGTCTAATCCCACTTTCCAGCTTTTAATTGATCTGTACGACTTCAAGTCGATAAATGAGATGAGGATGTCTATCTCTCGCATTCTTTCAGACAGAAAGTTCCAGAACCCAAAGCACCTCTTGAAGAAAAATGTTATCCTCAACTCTCCTTTAAGCTCCTCCCAAATAATTTAAAACTACGCTTCTGCTCCCCAGAGATTATAATGAAGGAAATAGGTTCTTTCTGTCCACTCTTTCATAATTCTGTACATTTGAACTAAACTTGCCATCATTCTCCTCTGCTGTTGGAAAAAAGGCACAACTTTTCTCAGAGCTAAAATTTTCCATTCCTGGCAACGTCCTTGCAAATCCCCTCTGCAACTTCTCTACTGCAATCTCATCCTTCCTGCAATGTTAAAGTTTATTTATTAGTGTCACAAGCAGACTTACATTAACAATGCAATGAAGTTAGTATGAAACCCTATTAGTTGCCACGCTCCAGCACCTGTTTGGGTACATTAAGGGAGAATTTATCATGTCCAATATACCTAACCAGTATTTCTTTCAGACGGAATCTTTGTGCTCTTAGGCTGATTGGATAACAAATTGTCCCTATATTGGTCCCTATATGGGAATCTTCAACAATAGGCATAGCCTAAAGACAAGGATATGTCATTAGGACGTTAGGACGGCGGTATGGGCTCATTGGGCCGAAGGGCCTGTTTCCCGTGCTGTGTTGCTCTTTGTTCTTTGTTGTTCTTTGTTTGTACGGCAGGAGGAAACCACAGCACCTAGAGGAAATTCACATAGATATGGGGAAAAAGTGCTCTGCACAGACAGTGACCCAATGTGGGAATCGAATCTGGGTCCCTGGTGCTGTGAGGCAGCAGTGCAAAACAGTGTGCCACTGTGCTGACTAACGTGGCAATTAGAACTGTATGCAGTAGTGAGTTGTGACCCAGCTAGTGTTTTATACAGTTTTAGCATAACCTCCCCCACATTCTATGCCTAGCCGAATAACATATCTAATTAATCTTTTTAACCAGCTATCCCCTTCTCTCAATACCTGCAAGGTCTGTTGCTCCTCAGCACCTTTTAGTATTCCATCGTCCATTTGCCGTACTAGCCCCAAAACTGGAAAATCCTGCCCGAGGTAATGATCTTTACATGCTCCGTGTCATCCACCAACCACCCCCTCCCCCCAAGAGCCCCACACCTGCCTCACCCACCACAATTCCAGTGATGGGTGGGATGGGAAAATTCCCCCCATTGTGTTGCCTACTTGCTTTCTCCAAATGGGTTACCTCACATTTCTCAGGATTGAATTCCATTTTCCACCTTTCCCTCCACCTAACAAATTGATTGACATTTTCCTTCACTCAACCACACAACTATTTTTTGTATCACCTGCAAACTTCTTAATCAGGGTTCCCCACATTTAAGTCGAAGTCATCGATATGTACCACTAAAGCCAAGAGATCTAGCACTGAGCCTTCCAGCCACTAACACACTATCGATCTGTATCCTCCTGCCATTGAGCCAGCCTGGGATCCAACTTACCTCTTGGCCTTGGTGCCTGTAGATTCTTCCTTGGCTGATCAGCCTAACCTTGATGAAAGATTTGCTAAAGTCCCTGTAAACTACATGAGATATGCTACCCTCATTGACACTTCTCTTTATCTTCCCCAAAAAACCTCAATCAGTTTGGTCAGAAGTTTATAAAGATGCAAAGAAGGAGGCAGAAATAAACTGAAGAACGCTAAATTTTAAAACATCAATGACATGAGAAAGTAATATCACAAGCTAAACAGAAGAAATGCAGAGAGAACTGGAAATGAAATGATAACATCAAGGATGGGATTATCCAGCCCACTCCCAAGGCTTGCCATTGGCCACCAGTGGGATCTTCCAGTCCACAATCGATGCCCATTTGCAATGCTTTCCCACCTTGCCTCCAGAGGATATGCCTAGGGTCACCTTTGGTAGAATGGAAAATCCCACTGGTAGGAAGGACTGGAAAATCCCGGTGTATAGGGAACAGTGAGCCTGTTTACATTGGTACCGTGAGCAAGGCTAAGAGATATACTGGTATATCATAACTTCCTAAGCACCTGAAGACAATCCAGTTCCAACATTAGTACTTATTAAAACATGTTTACAATATCCTGAAAAATCAGACTGCACAATTTACCGTGCAGAAACACAATTAACAGAACTTTTAATACCTTGTGTTAACAGGTATTTTTCCTGACAAGGATGATTATATTGAAGAGAAAATTGACTATTTACTTCATTTACTTAAACCGAAGCTGAAAATAGCAATCACAAACAAAATTAAAGTCTTGGATTAAAGCAGTTATTCCATTTTTGCTAGCATGCTCTCACATGAATATTGTTAGCTCTCATTCAAAACTGTTCATTTGAAAGGCCAATGACCTGTACAAAATGGATTATATTATTTTTCTGATTGATAATACTCCACTATAAAAGAGAAACATTGCGATTTAGCTTTAGAGTGAATCCAGGTGATTAATTGCCAATGAGGAATCAGAATGGGCATAATTAACTTTATATTTCTTTCCTGTATAATCTTCAGTGTGTTTATAAATCTGAGCTGTGTAGGAACCAACACAATGATTTTTTTTTATTCATTTGTGAGACATGGGCATCACTGGCTGGCCAGAATTTATTGCTCATCCCTAGTTGCCCTTGTTTAGCGGGCACTTGAGAGTCAACCACATTGCTGTGGTTCTGGAGTCACATATAGGCCAGACCCTGTAAAGATGACACATTTCCTTCCCTCAAAAACACTAGTGAACCAGATGGATTTTTCTGATAATCGACAATGGTTTTATGGTCATCAACAGATGCTTAAATCCAGATTTGTTTTTCTGAATGCAAATTCCAACCTCTGCCATGGCAAGGTATGAACCAGGTCCCCAGAACATTTGTTGAGTTTCTGGATTAATATTCTAGTGATTATACCACTCAGTCACTGGCTCACCATAACGTTAACATTATGAATTTTCTATAAATATCTTCAGTGTAGTATTAATCAATTTCCAAGAATTCAACTTCCTTCTTTTGGCTGAACTGAGAAAAGCAAGCATTCCAGTTTATTTAACAATGGTCCTTGGTCCTAACACAGACCTTTTTAGTTTATTAAGTGCAAATTTTTTCTTGCTTAACTAAGACTTTCTAATTAATTGCACATTCTGTTTATTGTATGTGTTGTGTGAGCACTAAGGAACACAATGAATCACTCTTAAATATATATCTTCAACATTGAAACACTGGGTGGAATTTTACCAGCACATCCGCCTGAGGTTCATACAATTCTACACAAGGCCAATGGAATTGGGTCAGGTATATCAGTAAAATTCCAGCCACTGTGTCATACTGTGTTTCTGTCATACCTTTTCTGAAATGTGGAGCAGTGACGAAACCCATACTGAAACATGCAAGGTCTCTGAGTGGGATTCTCTGATCACACCTGTGATCATGAGAATGGGACTTTGACGTTCGCCAAAACTCCATTTACTTTCAGCAGCACCTGAGAATCCCAGCCGTGAACAATGATGGCAGTTTCCAACATCTTCCTTTGCCTTTCTGTCTTACTTCTGTGAAAGGAGGTCTCTATACTAATAGACTTCCAAAACAGTTATAGTCACCTCTGTCAACAAATAAGTGGATAGGTACTAGCAGGTGGATACAGGAGATGATAAGTGCACACTGACCCGGTTCATAACCCCCTAGTATCTTCCTCCTTCTTTTGCAAAGACATCAGTTGGAGCTGGTAGGGTTGATGAGAACACTGCACTTGCCTGAGGAAGACACGGGAGTGTTGAAAGCTCGCTTTTTTACTATCAAATAAATCGGTTGGATTAATAATTGGTGTTGCTAAATTCTTACAGGGTTGATGAGGGCAGGTGGGAATCACAAAAAGCATTCACCCAAATAGTAGTGCTAGAGCATGACAAAAAAAACCCCAAAATATTTAGAGCAAAAGATCGGGAGAACCCAACTGCAAATAGAAAGACAAATGTGAGAATTTAGACACAAGTAGCTTTTAAACTGTTGAGTTCATCTTCATTTTAGCTTGTGAAACTCAGTCAGGTATGTAGATTTTTGCAATGTAACCTTGGATTCCTAGTCATGTGGCTATGCTTTTGTATTTGGTGTACGTTACAAAGGACAGCTCTATTTCTTCAGTTTGTTTCTGTGAGACTTTTATTGAACTGCAGCTAAGATGTCTGCCTCAGTAAGAATCTCACAGCATGGTCATATGACTATAGAAAGTCTGAGGTCTCAATCCCCATTTCATATTGAAATAAAGATACAAATGTGCCCTTTTTCCGAGCAAACAAAAGACACACTTGCATGCACAATCCTGTGTGACAGTGAGTTACCTAAGTTTCCCACTGTGCACCTGCTGTTCTCATGCACTAACATTATCCAGTTACTACACATGCAATGTGCATAAAGTCTTTAAATTGTGCAGGTTTCTCAATGGTCCATTTGTGTTTTGACATTGGTTGTATCTTTGGATGATGTCCCTTGTCAGGAGAGTGCTGTTCTCATGGCGTTTGTTGCCTTGGTGACTGATGTTTCAGTGTGGTTAGTGGGGATTCATGGACCTCTTGGGATTAATGGTAGTTCTGTACTTAGTAAAGCTGGTGAGATTCCTTGTTCCTAAGCACCCATTGGTGTGAAGGAGCATCTTCACCAATGAAGTACTTACGTCTGCAGTTGTATCTGTATATCCAGTTGAATGTTCTGAACTCTGGTTTTGAGTTTTGCTAACCGGAAAATTGTGGATAATTCTTTCCTCCTGGTATCTTTGTGCTGTTCCTGAAATTTGGTTAGATCCTGCATTGCTTGGTTCATGAAAGAAGTTAGTTTATCATAGGTATAGGCTCTGCAGGAATCTTGCCCTTCAACTCATTCGGTTCAACTCTGACGTGAACATTATCCAGTAGAACATTTACGTTTGGTGCATGCATTTTATTGCATTGACATGGTCGGCAACCATTTTGTGGTTTACACGAATAATGTCTCCTCCTCCCTGTCATATTTTGTTTCCCTGTTTCTGGGGTCTTTTTCTGTCTTTTCTCTGGGGTCTTTTGTTGCTCTTTCTTTGTTGCCACATTACCAGCCCAAGCCTTTCATTTGTCCAGCTGAGTAGAGTTGAAGCAATTAGATATAGCTGTTGGGGCTAAAGGGATCAAGGGCTTTGGGAGGAAAGGGGGATCAGGATATTGAATTCGATGATCAGCCACGATCCAAATGAACGGCGGAGCAGGGTAGAAAGGTCAAATGGCCTACTCTTGCTTCTAGTTTCTACGTTTCTATCTATGATCTGGAATTCAAGATCTTCCTTTTAGCCATTGCGTTTAACTTCAACTGTCATACAGCTATAACCTTACGTTGAAGGGCTTCATCCTGGGATCACAATGCCGAATCACTTCACACAGATCTTAAACACATTAGCATCTCTCCACATTACACATTGAACTGCTAATCCACATTGCAGAGATCAACTGCAACATACCACTAGATGGCAATTAGGAACCTTCATATAAAGCTTGAGAAATATTTATCAATTGCCAAGATGGGTCTGCCACAAATGATAAACCATTGCAATGAAAGGGAGTGTTCTTAAGTCCTATCAGTTGAGTAAAGGCCATTCAGATCTGTTTTAAAGAGGCATGGTATAAAAGAAGAAGACAATTTATTCTGGTCAAGTCTTTCACAAATTGCACTTTGAAGATGCAATCCCTTTCACAAAAAAGGAAATCTAAATATGTCTAAAACAAACAAGTTAACTCCCTGCAAAAAAAAACATTTTTCCACAGTGTACTGCCAACTTCCCAGTTGTAGCCAATAAAGTTCTGTACCAACTAAATGATTTTATTCCATTAATGATTCATAAATTAGATCTGATGACTGCAGTGTGATTACCATCCATTTTTATTTTAAGATGGAGTCACAAAACTCTCATCGTGCAATGTAACTCTGCAATCCTAGAAAGCAGGTCTGCAGATTGTTGAACCGTACGAGTGGAACACAATCCTTGCAGAAGATCAATGCTGGAGCCCCTTAAAAGGCAAAAAAAGAATGAAGGTGTTTGAACGGAGGGGGAGGAAAGGAATGGCTAGACTTGCCAGATTGTAAATGAGGCTCCATGCCAAGATCTAGCATATGTTTGCACTTGAATAAAGGAATTTTAATTTCTGAGAACACAATTGCCTCTCACTCATTTTGGACTCGGCCATTTGGCTTGAGTTTTTTTTAAAACAAATTCTGGATATAAACAGAAAAATTGACTTGTTGAAAATCGTACAAATGAGAAATGCTCAACCATTTCAACACTAGTGTAATTTATATATAATACAGTTGATAAAGGATGATAGGAAATCTATTTGTAGCAAGGAGTAATGCAACTGTTATCCTGAAAATCCAAAGTGTGTGATCTTGAGGGTTATACCCACTTGTATCTTCTGCTCTGATCCTGTCGGAGTTTGCAGGTCAATGGGAGGGTACGTTATTTTAGTAGGACAGATGGAAAAAAGTGCATTGTGGGTGGGTCATCAACACTCACTTAACCTGAGCCTCTGTCCACTGGTCATGATTTGGCATAGTGATTAGCACTGCTGCCTCACAGCGCTAGGGACCTAGATTCAATTCCCGGCTTAAGTCACTGTCTGTGTGGAGTTTGCACATTCTTCCTAATTCCACATGGGCTTCCTCCGGGTGCCCTGATTTCCTCCCACAGTTCAAAAGACATGGTGGGCTGGTCCATTGGCCATGCTAAATTGTCGCTCAGTGTACCCAAACGGACGCTGGAGTGTGGCACTCGGAGATTTTCACAGTAACTTCATTGCAATGTTAATGTAAGTCTAATAGTGACATTAATAAATAAATATTGTGTTCCCCATCAAACCTGCGTCATTAGCTGAGTTTCTGGATTAATAGTCTAGTAATATTATCACCAGGCCATTGCCTCCCCTGATGAACAGTTCATTTTAAGGGTCAATTGATAACAAGGCAAATTGATCCTTCATTATTCATTAAATATAGTAGATAGACTGCTGATTTTATTGCTTACCCATCTCTCCACCCCTTTATTATGGGATTTAGCTCAGAGGTTGGTGCGAAGGTAGCACAGTGGCATAAGCCTTATTTTATGCACAACTCCAAGAGAAACACACTCAATTGGAACATGAAAAATGTTGCGTGAAATTCAAATTAACTGAGGAGTACATCAGGGTTTTATCACCGTGCTTCTTTACTCTCTGCACTGAAGCTATTTTAAAAGAATGGAATACTTTGAAGCGTTAAAGTAGAAACAGTCTTAGATACACAATGACACTATACGGATTGCTGAGATAGAAGAGGAATTACAACAGATTGTAAATAGAGTTAACAATGCTGGGAAATACTTTAGTCTGAAAAGAATATTAAGAAAACCAAAATAATATTTATTAATAAGAAGCCCATAAAACTAAAGATGACAATCCAAAGTGAGGAAACCAATGTAGAACAAATTATCTGTAAACAATATAGTGTTACAGTGGGTAGCGCTGCTGCCTCACAGCTCCAGGTACCTGGGTTGAATTCCTGGCTTGGGTCACTGTGTGGAGTTTGCACATTCTCCCCATGTCTGCATGGGTTTCCTCCAGGTGCTCCAGTTTCCTCCCACAGTCCAAAGATGTACGGGCTACCTGGATTGGCCATCCTAAATTACCCCTTGGTGTCAGGGAAATTAGCTAGGGTAAATGCATGGAGTTCTGGAGATAGTACCTGGGTGAGATTGTGTTGGTGCAGACTTGATGAGTTGAATGGCCTCCTTCTGCACAGTAGGGTTCTTTGATTCTTAAGGAAAAACAATAGGGAAAAGCTGTATATCAGAAGCAAGCCAATCTATGCAATTGTAACTATTTTGATAACTCAGCCCACAGCAGGAATTGCTGCCTTTAACTCCCATAGGCCATGTCTGTGAAGAAAGGCTACCTTGAATAGCCAGTTGTGTTGTCCTATTTCAGAAGCAACTCGAAAATGGTATAACTGCCTAGTGTGGTAACTGTTACTGAATTTTGTTTATAGTTTTAAAAATCCTATAAGATATTGTGGATGTCTGGGGAAAATTAGTTCAAAATGAGGTGAAGTGAAGGTGTTTGGAACTAAGTAAAGTTAGGAGTACTGTGCATAGCCATTGTTTAATCTGTTTAGTTCTAGTTGATTTTATTGTTGTTTATTTTCTTGTTTAATAAGCATTTATTTCATTTAAAATCACCACAAAAAGTTGGGGAAATCATTCTCTAGTTTCCAAATCTTTCCTCACATTACATTACTTCAAACAGTTGAGGGCAGTTGTTTCAAATTTCTCTTCCGGTATTTGGAATAACCTGGCATTATTATGAGTAAAGAAGTTGGAAAGCTATGCTACAGCTGTGTAAAACTTTAGTTATGCTGCATTTAGAATAATGCGTGCAGTTCTGGTTGCCATACTATCAAAAGAACGTAGATGCTTTGGAGAGGGTGCAAAGAAAGTTTACCAGGGTGATGCCTGATCTGGAAGGTTTTAGGTATGAGGAGAAGTGGGTGGCATGTTGGCACAATGGTTAGCACTACTGCCTCACAGTGCCAGGGACTGAGGTTCAATTCCAAGCTCAGGTCAATGTAAGTGCGGAGTCTTTACGTTCACCCATGTCTGCGTGGGTTTCCTCTGGGTGCTCTGGTTTCCTCCCGCAGTCCAAAGATGTGCAGGTTAAGTGCAATGGCCAGGCTAAATTCTTCCTCAGTACCAGAATAGGCACTGGAGTGTGGCAAATAGGGGATTGTCACAGGAACTTCATTATCGTGTGAATGTAAGACTACTTGTGACTAATAATTTAACTTTACTTTAAGGTTGGATAAACTCAGACTGTTTTCACTGGAAAGGAGGCGGCTAAGGAGCGAACTGATAGATGTCTACAAAATTATGACAAGCATAGATAGGGTGGAAAGGTCAACTACAAGAGGGCGCATGTTTAAGGTGAGAGATTGTAAGTTTAGGGGAGATGTGTGGGGAAGTCTTTTACACAGAGAATGGTGGATACCTGGACTGCACTGCCAGTGGAGGTGATGGAAGCAGGCACATTAACAAAGTTCAAGGTGTGTCTTGATAGACACATGAACGCAAGGCAAACAAAGAGATAGAAACCGTGTATCAATGCAGGTTTGTTGGGCCAAAAAGATTATTTTTCTGCTGTATTGTTCTTTGTTCTTTGTATTACCTAAGATACTAAATGTGAAATTATTAGAGGGATTGAAATATCAAAGGGGTGCTTTTAACAAATGAACTTAATTCTAATAAAGGGAGTACGCCCGTATACAAGATTTCTCGAATCTCATGTTTAATAAACACTTCAATATGACCATGAAACCTGACTTATAGGCAACCCAATGATAAAAAGGCCTTTGAAATGTGGGATTAGAAAAGAATGCCTAGAATATCTTGGACAGAGAGAATAAACAATGAGAATGTTTGAGTGAGAATAAAATTCAGAAGAGATATTAAGAGTTGAAAATTGAATTATTTTAGCCATCTTTTAAGAGTAACAGCGTGCACAGAACACTGCTTGAAGGTCACAGCAATAGCAAAAGGAGCTGGAGGAAGGGAAAAAAAACAGTTTCTTAGACAATCATGAGCCATTAGGAGGCAGTAAGGAGAGCTTATAGTAGAAGTGAACTGCTGCAACATTGCACCTGACCCTTGGCAAGGAAGGGAACCTGAGAGTGACAGAGGTAAAATAAAACCGAAAGAATCCTTAACAAGGCTATTAATTTCACAATAAATAAATTGTCCATGCACTCCATCAATGCACTTCTATCAATGGACAAAAGATTTGAGAATATAGAGATTCATATGTATGTGTCAATGTGTATTTTAAAATGCAACATATCTCATTTAAGATGCAGATTCACATAGGGTGTTAGACATTCTCATTTCTATACCACACCTGTAAAAACTATTTGCAGGTCCAGAAGCACTCAAGAAGTTTGACACTTTTCAGAACATGGTAGCCTGCTTGATTGGCAGTCCCTTCACCATTTTTAACATTCGTACAGCGCAATGTACTCTTTACATTGCACTGCGTAGTTCACCAAGGCTCCTTCAACATCAACTTCCAAAGCTTCAGTTTCTGCCACCTAGAAAGGCAAGGGCAGAAAATGTATGAGAACATGACCTGATTCAAGTTTCACTCCATGTCACACATTAACTATATCACTAATCCTTAATGTTCATATTTGGGACTCTCTACCTAATAACACTGGTAGGGTTAGCTACATCACATGGAGTGCAATGGACCCAGATGGTGGGCGTACAATCAATTTTCAATCGTAATTAGGGATAGTCACTAGCAATACGGGTTAATATGGTTATTGAAAATGAAACACGAGTTCATTTGAGGATTATACAATTGAAACTTGCATTATGCTAAATTTGAGCTTTGGTTGGACCATACTCAAAATGCAATACATAGCTCTGATCTCCAAATTACAGAGAGGGATTAGAGGCACTAGAGGAGGTGCAAAAATGATTTGTATTAATGATAAGGAACTGTAGGATTACATGTACCACAAAAGGTTGAACAGTTGTCGATTCTTTCTTTAAGAAAGAGAAGACTGAAGAGTGATTTAATAGGTACTGGGATAGGGCAGAAGAATGAGACTACAATATGTGGTTCGCTCTCTTAAAAGGGTCTTCACAAGAATGATAGGTGCCTTAGGTCTTCTTCTAACTCTTTCATCTGGCATTTTAAAGATTAATTTCCAGCTAAAGTTCATTTTTTTCTCATTTATTTATTTTTATTCATTCTTAGGATATGGGCATCACTGGAAGGCCAGCATTTATTGTCCATCCCTACTTACCCTTGAGAAGGTGATGGTGAGCTGCCTTCTTGAATTGCTGCAGTCCATATTCTTTGAGTTGACCCACAATGCCATTGGGGAGGGAATTCCAGGATTTTGATGCAGCGACTGCAAAGGAACGGTGATATATTTCCAAGTCAGGATGGTAAATGGCTTGGACGGCAACTTTCAGGTGCTGATGCTCTTCTGTATCTGTTGCCCTTGTCCTTCTAAATGAAAATGGTTGTAGGTTTGGAAGATGCTGTCTAAGGATCTTTGGTGAATTGCTGCAATGCATCTTGTAGATAGTACACATTGCTACTACTGAGCATCAGTGGTAATGAGAATGTTTGTAGATGCGGTGCCAATAAAGCGGGCTGCTTTGTCAAGAATAGTGTCTAACCTCTTGCGTGTTGTTGGAGCTGCACCCATCCAGGCAAGTGGGGAGTATTCCATCACATTCCCTAACTTGTGTCTTGTAGTTGGTGGATAGCTTTGGGAAGCCAGGAGGGAGTTACTCACTGCAGTATTCCTAGCCTCTGACCTGCTTGTGTTTACATGGTGAGTCTAGGTGAGTTTCTGGTCAAGGATGTTGACAATGTGGGATTCAGTGATAATTAGTGTCAAAGGGTGACTTCATAATTAATTAAAAGTTACTCCTTAAGCAAAGAGAAGTTAAGTTATATTCCAGCCATAAACAGGGAAATACAAGCTCTCTGCCAATTAATAAGATAGCTAACTTAAGCAGGTCTTTAAAAGCTTGAATCTATTGTTTTTTTAAATGTAAAGATAGTTCTTCCTCAGTGCTGTACTGAGTGCTGTTCTGACTGCACAGAGTATAAAATAGGAGTTTGGTGAGTGAAGGAGTTTGAAGAGATGAAAGAGGCGTTTCTTTCTTTTTCTACCTCTCTTTAGCCCCCAGTAGCCAGCTGTAGGTGGTTTTCACTTTGGAATAGGATAGATAATGATTGCTGAGTAACTGGTAAGTTATTCAACTTATTCTAGTTGTAGTAAATAGTTTTTAAAGGTATGATATGTCAGGTCACCTTGGCTTAGTGCAATATACATCTGAGATCTGTAGGAAGTCACAGATCCATCATGTGACCAAGAGATGACATCTGCAGGAAGTGTCACTGGCTGCAGAAGCTCAAGTTCTGGGGGGTTTTGGAATTCAAGCAGAGGCTGGAATCACTGTTGGGCGTCCATGAAGCTAAGAACATTGTAGATAGCATGGTTTAAGGATGTAGTCACATCACAGGTTAGGAGTGTGCAGGCAGAGAGGTAATGGGTGACTGCTATGCAGTCTAAGAGAAGCAGGTAGCGCAGGAATCTCCAGTTTTATTTTGTAATCAGTTTTCCATTTTGGGTACTGATGAGGGTGTTGGGTTCTACAGGCAAATGCAGTGAGAGCAAAGTCTATGGCACCATGTGCGGCTCAACTGCAGGAGGGGAGGTAAAAGAGTGGAAGAGCAATAGTGATAGGGGATCAGACTGGTGTCTCTGTGACAGTAACATGACTCCTGCAATGATCCACCTGAGTTGAAGTTCCCTAACATTGTTGATCTAGATGAGGCCCCTCCATTTATCATCATTTGGCTGGGATACCCATAAATGTTTGTGAGGAAAGGTGAATTGGCTTTCTGTCTTTCATCAATCCTCTTTGTTAGTTGCAACAAAGTTTAACCTAAATAAAACTTTTTTTTTTTGCAGATACCTTCTTCCCAGAATCAAAATTGTTGTTTTAATATGAGACAATTTAACCAGGCTTTCTTGGGTATATAAAAAGCAAACAATTGGCTAAGACAAATGTGAATCCATTACAGGCGGTAAATGATTACTTTGGTCTGTTTTCATGAAGAAAAATTGAAAAAAATTACCCAGAATTAGAGATGCAACGGATTTGGGAGAATGTAAAGTAAAATACATTTATTAGTCACAACTAACTTACATTAATCCTGCAACGAAGCTATATGGAGGATTGAAGGAAATTTAATTTTTTTAATATTCATTTGTAGGACATTGGTGTTGCTGGCTGGCCAGCATTTATTGCTCATCCCCAGTTGCCCAAGGAAAGTTGAGTGTCAACCATATTACTGTGGCTTTGGCCACACGTAGGCTAGACCAGAAAAGGATGGTCACTAAAAGACATTAGTCAACCAGATGGGTTTTTCTGACAATCAACAATGGTTTCATGGTCATCAGTAAATTCTCAATTCTAGATATTTTTGATTGAATTTAAATTCCACCATCTGCCATGGTAGGATTCAAACCACCAGAACATTATCTGAATTTCTGGATTAATGGCTGATGATAATACCACTAGCCATTGCCTCCCTGAGTAAGAAGGTTGTACTGAAGGAATCAATGGTATTGAAGGTTAAGTCCCCAAAACCTGATATTCTATATTTCAGGGTGTTGAAAGAGGTAAATAGGGAAATAATGTATGCATTGTTGGTCTTCCAAAACTCTATAGATTCTGCAGATTGGAAGGTAGCAAATGGTACCCCATTATGTAAGAAGGGGGGTTGAGAGAAAATTGGGAATTACAGACCTAGAAATGTCACATCAGCAGTAGGGAAAATGCTAGAATTTATTTTAAATAATAAATGGAGTCTTAAATAATCTAATCACTTAAATAATATGATCTGATTTACAAATGGAAATCATATTCGATGAATCTGTTGGAATTTTCTGAGGATGTTATCAACAGGATGAACTTCAGAGAAAAGCTGCTCATAGATTCATATAGGTTTACAGCCCAACTTGACCTTTTTTAACCACTAAGCCAGTCCCAAGTGTCTGCATTTGACCCATATCCCTCTATACCCATCTTACCCATGTAACTATGCTTTTTAAAAAACAAAATTGCACCTGCCTCTGCTACTACCTCTGGCAGCTTGTTCCAGACACTCACTATCCTCTGTGTGAAAAAGTTGCCCTTCTGGACCCTTTTGTGTCTCTCTCTCACTTTAAACCTATGGCCTCTATTTTAAGGCTCCCCTACCTTTGGGAAAATATAGTGACTATTAAGTTGATCTATGCCCCAAAATCAATTCTGGCAGCTGCTGAAGATATATTGATGATGAAGATTTTGCTGCAGAGCTGCCTCAATATGTAAGCAGAAAAGTCTACCCACTTTCAACTCCAACAGAGTTTTTGGCTTTGAATTTAACTCTGATATGCTGCACGTTGAATTTTGTAAAAGAAACAGTATTCAATATTTTATCCTTTCTACGCTTGCTTTCGGGAGACTCTGAACAAAGAGACGCCACAGACTTCATGTGGAGGGAGAAACCCTCGAAACATCATTGCAAGCAGTAAATCTTAAATTTGCCCCTTTTAACTAGAATTAAGCAAACCAAAATGCATTTAGGATAATTTCTTCAAAGCTCTATGTATTATTGGTGTCATACATATAATGATTTAAATGCTTTTCTTTCAAGGTACTCAACAATTGTTTCACTAAATCACATAGCTGTAAATCACATTATGTAAGTGGAGATTAACTCGAAAAGTGTATTTGTATGAAGAAATTCTTTGTTTGTTCTCATGCTCTGTACTCTTTGCCACTATTTACTATGAGTGTCCCGACAGGATTAAAAGTCCAGACCATGTCCAGCATGACATTGTCACAAGTAGATTAACAAAAATATTTGTTCAGTGCATTTCAATTTATTCTTTCTAAAACTTCTGTCCAGCAGCTTTCTGCTTATTGTGAAACATGAGAAAATTTTGACCGAGTGACTGGAATACCTCTTTTGCTATAACATAAACTCCAAATGATGGATGAATGAACTTGTCTTAATAATCCTATGTGCAGTGTCTGCCTAAATAATTCCTCACATAAGCTTTTAGTTGACTTGTGTTTACTTGGAGGACTTGCCTTTACTGCATTTATCTTTTTACAGGGTACACTCTTGTTTTGCCGTGAATAGAGCAGTGCACAGGATTAGCTAGGCCTGAGTGACTACGTTAACTGAGATTACAGGTTAAGTCAAGATAAAAGTCAAACTCACCCCGGGAGAGGGTTACGGCTTACTTAGGAATCTCTATCGACTCAGTCGGTGACAGTTAAACTTTAACAAATGCACTGACTGAGATGGGCTCAGTTAAAAGGAGGAGGGGAGGACTGAGAAAATAAAATTAAAGAGTACGATTGAGATTGTTTCAAATAAAATAGAGTCAGAGGGACGAGAAAGCATTTACTTTGGAAATACTAGCTGAGTACGTTTGTGTATTTTTTTCCTCAAATGGTGTATGAATTTCGGAGGATTTTGAGAGAAAATCTTTTTACTAAGAGGGTGATGGCAGTCTGGAATGCACTGCCCGGAGGATAATGGGAGCGGGATGCCTCACACCCTTCAAAAAGTACCTGGCCAGCTATAATATTCAAGGCTATGGGCCAAGTGCTGGGATTAGTTGGGCAGGTCAGAGCAGATCATGTGTCGGCGCACTGTCATGATCTGTGATTCTGTGAATTACCTTAAGCAATATCACCAACCAGCAAATAGGGAATTTCAGATATGTACATAGACAAATCAGAATAAACCTTTACTAGTTATGTGCTGGGATAATATCATCAACAAGCAATAAGGAACTTCAGACCTGATATAGAGATAGCCAACCCACAGTAAACCTTTACCAGTTCTGTAGTGGGATGACTTAATCAGTGTTTAAGAGATTGAAAGAGATGTGAAACACACCCGAAAAGCTAAGCATTGTTTTATCCACTATTGTTTGAAGATTAGTTTGCCCATACACACCTGAAATTCCTTCATTCAATAGATTTATGATGCATTTTCTTGGCCAGAAATGCCAATAATTTCCATTTTCTTTCCAAATGAATTGAGAGATTGCTTTTGGTTGCTGGATGGGAAGGAAGGGAGAGGGTGATGGATTCTTTCCATACCATATTTATTTAGGAGAGTGTAGCCAGTTGTAACGTGAGAGAGACAAGATTGTATCATTGGCACATCTAAGTATAATCTCATCAGAATTAAATATTGCTTTTTAAATGTTTTATCAAGCCAAAACAGCACATAGCAATTGTAAACATCAAGCTTATGGTCAATCTGCAATTGTGAAATCAGTAAGATCCTGTCAACTTCTTCAGTTGCCATTATCCAATTTTCATCTAGATGCTGTCTGTAGTTGATCTGCTCCATGTCAGTTTAGCCACATGGATCCTTTTCTTCCTTCATCCCAACCTATTGTGTAACTTCCCTCAGAAACTTTTAATTGTTTGTTTCAGACTTCAGTTCATTAATTTTGTCAATATGTTATAATAATCAGTTGCAAAGAAAGTATCTGATAAATGCTGATTTGGTAAATGCAAAAGGTTGTTGTCTCATCTCATTTCACCCTGGAAAAGTGAAATTCCACTGATCCTTGTTAAACTGGTGTAACATATCACTTTTCAGTTATATGCCTTCATTACAGTCTGCGAAAACCTATTCAGAGAAGCAGATCATTTACAAAGAGCCCTCTTGGAAAAGCTGGACCATCTGGAATTCATTATATAAATACTTCACAGTGACTGTCAGGACTTCCCAAACTACAGGGAAAGAAAGCAATCCATGGAATGTTACTGATAAACGTAGAATTTATCTTGGGGACAAGATTGCAAAGTAAGTGACTGCCACAAACTAAATGTAGAAATACTAAATGAACAATCCAACAATATCTAATTATGTTGGACAAATGAATTGTCTCAATTTACCCGATTCCTGATCTTGCACTCACAGTACAGATTTAAAAGGCTCGAATTTTAAGTTTGTGTTGGATCAATTGATTTCATCTGCACCATGGATGGGGATATAATTATCGCAATTAGCATCCACAAGCTAACAAGGGGAAACATCAACCTATTCATCATTATCAAGGAAGTCCCTCCACAAAGTGGGTATGCTGCATGTTCGGGAATGATAGAATTAAGTTTGGCTGTAATGTTGCCCAGTGATCAGGTGATCCACCAGGACTCAGTGCCCAGATACTCGCATAATGGAAGATGAGTTGCATGGCAAGACCAATTCCAGCAAAAATCAAAGACTTCAGGAGAGGAGAGGAGATCAGAATGACAATTGGTGTAGAATAATAGTAATTCAAAGACAAATACAGTTAAACATATCTGTCTTTATATTGTCTTTAATTCTGATGGCATATGGGGCCTGGTGGCACAGTGGTTAGCACTAGCAACCTGGGTTCAATTCCAGCCTTGGGTGACTCTGTCTGGAGCTTGCACATTCTCCCTGTGCCTGCGTGGATTTCCTCTGGGTGGTCCGGTTTCTTTCCACAATCCAACAAAGATGTGCAAGTTAGGTGGACTGACCATGCTAAATTGGTCCTTAATGTCCTAAGATGTGTAGGCTAGATGAATTAGCAGTGGCAAAATGTGTGCGGTTAAAGGGATAGGGGAGAAAGCCCATGTAAGATATTCTATTAAAGAATCAATGCAGGCCAGATGGGCCAAGTGGCCTTTTCTGCAATCTAGGCATTCTATGATATTTCCACAAATGCTTCATATTGTTTATGATATCTGGCACATTTGTGCCCTTTATTCTAATGTCTTATATGATCACTATACTGCACTAGAATATACCTAACTATTGTTGAGGCACTGTGAAAGTTTGAAGAACAGTAGGTTGCGATGTTGTCTGGACTAGTAACCTAGAGACCCAGGGGAATTACCCTGAGAATATGGGTTCAAAGTTCCACCATAGAAACTGGTGAATTCAATTAATGAATCTGGAATTAAAAGCTAGTCTCAGTGATGGTAAACATGAAACTATTTCACACAGCAGCCAGAGAAGGTGGAAAGATACCAACAGTACAACACAAAAGAAGAGGCCCCATTACTTTATCTGATGCACACAGCCACCAGTTTAGATACTGGCACTACAGTATTTAAACTACAGACAACCAGAGATTAGTGCAGTTGCAATCAGCACCTGATAAATCATAGGGGCCGAATGGACTGTAACCAGTCAAGAGGAAAAGGGTGATTTATTTGCCAGGTGACTGGAGGCCAAGGTGGCTGAAAGGTTTCTCTGCTGAGAACTCAGATGAGCGCCTCAACTGCAATGAGTACAGGCGGGAATGGTGGGTACGCTTACCAAGAGTACGGCTATGTTGTCTAACTTGCAAAACAGCCTCCTGTTATGTCAAGGAGCATGGACAATTTCAATTCTAACTTGGAAGAGGGAATGGTGTAGCCTCTCCAGAGCCTCCACAGCTTCTGCTGTATCTCCTGTCTCCCTGGAAAGCCAATCCCCCATGGCTCTTGCAGTTTTTTTGTGTGGTGGACTCTGTTTTCTCCACCATATGAATATAAATGTGTTACAAACTCACCAAAACAACTCCAGAGTATTTTCAGATATTTTGCAGTAGAAAATGTTGCAAAAAGTTTACCTGCAAGTTGGATACTTGTCCCTTTAAGTAATGCTATAGATGGGTGTTTGCAGTATTCAGAGTAACAAACAAAGAGGCTGCCTTTATATGCCTTGAGAAAATTTGAATTCCTGTCATCATGTCAACTGGTTTGACATCAGAATAGTATCAATTCAAGCTCTTCCAATGCACACACAGGGGGGCTGCAACAGCCAACAGCCACATGGATTGCACAGGAAGTCATGTGTAGGGGCAGTGCTACCAAATATATCTGTTGGGCTTTAATCTAGTGTTGCGAGACTGCTTACTGTGCTTACCCCACACTGCAGTCCAACACCGGTATCTCCACATAATGGATTACCAGCGCTTGATGTTGTTTCCTTATTTATTCATGGCATGTGGGCATGTTGGTTATGCCAGCCTTTAGTACCCTTCCCTAACTGTCTTTGAGAAGATGGTGGCGAACTGCCTTCTTGAATCATTGCACACCTTGCAGTGTGGGTACAAGCAATGCTTTTAGGAAGGTAGTTCCAGAATTTTGACTCAGCAACTCAGTGAAGGATCGGTGATGCATTTCCAAGTCAGGATGGTGGGTGGCTTAGAGGGGAACTTCCAGATGTTGGTGCCCCTGTGACTCTGCTGCCCTTGTCCTTCTAAATGGTAAGCTGTTGTGGATTTGGCAGTGCTGCCTCTGGAGGCTTGGTGAGTTGCTGCAACGCATTTTGTAGATGATACTCACTCTGCATTGGTGGTAACGAGAGTAAAGGCTAATGAATGGGGCACCTATCAAGTGAGTTGTTATGTCTTGGATTGTGGATCAGACTCAAAGAATTGGCTCCATTTTTTTTCTCCACAGATGCCAAGAAGTTGAAGCATCTAAGTGCTTTTTATGGCACTATGCTAAGGGGGAATATATATGCATCCTACCAGCTAAAAGCCACCCTTGCAAGCAGTCCATAAGATTTCTGCATCCCCTGCACTAGTAAATTTTCCAAGCTTCTACAAGTCCGCTTACCTGCAAATATTGGAGCCAATGTTTCTGTTCAATCTTGAACTGACTTTAACCTAATCTGTCCTAGATTAGTGATGGTGTCACCAGAAGCGGTTAAGAAGGTCTGATACTTCAGCCAGGCTAATGAGGTTGGCTTGCCAATGTATGAACTACCTGATATGTCCTAATTGTTGGTTAAATCAGGGAGCCTCTTGTTGGCTATTTAAAGCAGGTGTGTCAGACTTCCAGCCTGCATTCAGCAAACTACAATTGGCTGTGTACCAATACATGATATAAATAAAGTAACTTGGTGATGGGACTTTTGCCTCCATGGAGTTATTACAGAAAGAACCAGGGATATAAACATTCAGAGTGGAGGTGATCTTCACTGACGCAGACTTCCATTCTCATCCCTCAGTTGCAATACAGCCATCTTCCAGACTGCTGCTCAATGAAGCCCAGCTGTGATGTTTTGTTCCTAAGCACTGCGATGTGGCAGCTGTTTGCTGCATTCCTTGCGGCTACTCCTCCTCCTGAATTGGGACTATCAAACTCAACAGTCTTCCCTAACCATGTTCCAGTAGTTCACAGCACAAATTCCGTGAAGCAGCTCTTGCCCTCTCCAATCACAATCTGCCTTAAACAGAGAAACAACTCCCAGGAAAAGTACTTAAAAGAGAGGTAGAGCCTCTGCACAGGGTCTCTGATGAACCATTATCACCTTAGAGCAGAAACTGCAGAGAAATATGATATTTTTCAGAAATTTATAAAGTTTTAACAATGTTAGGCAGAGTAGATTCAGAAAGAATGTTCCCAATGGTGGAGAAGTGAGAATTAGGGGTCATAGTTTGAGGATAAGATGTAAAGATTTTAGAACTGAGGTGAGGAGAAATTTCTTCACTCAGACAGTGGCGAACGTATTGAATTCACTATCACCAAGAAGAAATTAGATTTAGCTCTTGGGGCTAAAAGGACCAAGGGATATGGGAGAAAGGGGAATCAGAATATTGAATTTGATGATCAGTCATGATCAAGATAAGTGATGAAGCAGGCTCAAAGTGACAAATGGCCTGCTCCTGCTTCTTGTTTCTATGTTTCCCTGTTTTACTCATTATCCACATCACTGAGACAAAGGGTTTTAACAGTATAGTCTTATTCATTATATCAAATTACACAAATGGATGTATTACATGTTAGATTATTCTAAAAGCATACCATGTGATTAAAAATTATTCAATTAGTGCTTATAATTAATCTGTTCTGTCACCATTCAACGATCCTATAAAGAGAAACTGTATCCTTATATAACCAGAACCTCTTAGCTTTGTCAAATAATGGTTATTACGACAAATGCTGCAACTAATTATTTCAAAGTTAAGCAAAATAGCATGGGCTTGACTACTGAATAGGGGAATGTATTCCTTATTGAATTGTGAAAGTTAAGAGCGTCTCATTTTTACACAAATTAGGAAAAAAAATGATAGTTTAATTCACTCAGCAAAAATATCTTCAAGTTTATCTTCATATTTGGTTTCATATCATGTGCCTGTGTGTTCCTCACTTGGTTTATAGTTTGTTCTAATCCCAGCACTTAAATCAACTAATACTGAAAGAGACGAGGGGAGGAAAATGCTAAGGCATTGACACATTATGAAAGGGATACCAGTCACTTGGTAGGTACAAACAGATTGGAAACTGCACTGATGATGGATCATTCAAACTCAAAATATTATCTCTATTCTCTTTCCACAGATGCTGTCAGACCTACTGTGATTTTCCAGCATTTTCTGTTTCTGACTGGAAGCTGGAGATTGCTTGCAGAGTAATTACCCTATTCAATGAGATTTCAGAAGGAGGACATTATACTTGATTAACCACTTCAGAGGGATCACATAGAATGGGGATCTCATAGTAACACACAAAATCTTGATGGGACTGGATAGGCTAGATGCAGGAACAATGTTAACGATATTGGAGAAGTCAAGAACTAGGGATCACAGTCTAAGAATAAGGGATACGCTATTCAGGACTGAGATAAAGAAGAACTTCTTCACTCAGAGAGTTATGAACCTGTGGACTTCTCTGTCACAGAAAGCTGTTGGGGCCACTTTGTTAGATAGGTTCAAGAGGGAACTGGACGTGGCTCGTATTGCTAAAGGGATCAAGGGATATGGAGAGAAAGTGGGAGTGAGATACTGAAAGTGCATGATATATTGAACATATTGAACATAGAAAGAACATATTGAATGGTGATGCAGGCTCGAAGGGCTGAACATCCTACTCCTGCAGCTATTTTCTATGTTTCTATATTTCAGCTTCTGTCGACATCCCTGTCGGGTTTGTAACCGCTGTTTAATTATGACTCACAGCACAGATAGATGGAAATTGATGGAATGTTGTCCCATTCCTCCTTGCGAAGGGTTAAGACATTCCTATGCCACTGGCAAACTGTTTAACATGCGGCCTCATGCTTCAACTTGCTATTTCCAGACTGGCACTATATGGGAAAAACTGAACACTGACCTATTTTCTAGTACAGAAATATTTTTACAGTTTCCCCGAAACCAGAGCAAACACAATAAGCACATACAATGTCAGGACAATTTTCAGTTTTTCCATAACATTCCTAAAACAAGGAGCCCTAACAAAACTGGAATCAATGGGAATCAGGGGAAAAACTGTCTGCTGTTGGAGCCAAAATTAACAAAGAGAAAGATGGTTGTGTTATTGGAGGTCAATCATCTCAATTCCAGGACTTCACTGCAGGAGTTTCTCAGATAGTGTCCTAGGCCTAACCGTCTTCAGCTGCTTCATCAGTAACCTTCTCTCCATCATAAGGTTAGAAAGGGGTCATTCTCTGATGATTGCACAATGTTCAGCACCTTTTGCAACTTCTCAGATATGTAAGCAGTACATGTCCAGATGCAGCAAGACTTGAATAATATATAGGATTGAGCTGACAAGTGTCAAGTAACATTAATGCCATACAAATGCCAGGCAATGATCTTCTCCAGCCAGAGACAATCTAAACATTGTCCCCTGACCTTTAATAGCATTAACATCGCTGAATTCCCCACTGTCGCATTCTGGGGGTTACTATAGACCAGAAACTAAACTGAACAAGCCACATAAATATTGTGGCTACAAGAGCAGAACAGAGGCTGGGAATCCTATGGCAAGTAACAGGAAATTGTACCTCCAAAGCCATTCCAACATCCATAATGCATAATGCATTATGGAGTGTAAGGGAATACTTTCCACTTGCATAACATCTATTATTATCAAATGAACTGGTTGGACTCTAACCTGGTGTTGTGAGACTTCTTACTGTGTTTACCCCAGTCCAACACCAGCACCTCCACATCAATGCTATTAAAGGTCAGGGGACAATGTTTAGATTCTTTCAGGCTGGAGAAGATTATTGCCTGGCACTTGTATGGCATAAATGTTACTTATCACTTGTCAGCTCAAGCCTATATACTGTTCAGGTCTTGCTGCATCTGGATATGCACTGCTCATATATCTGTGAAGTTGCAAAAGGTGCTGAACACTGTGCAACTCCATTGTGTCTGGCAACTCCAACAACTCAGGAAGCTTGATACCATCCAGGACAAAGCAGTCTGCTTTACTGGCGTTCCATCCATGAACATTCACTCTCTCCACCATTGACTCTCAGTAGCAACAGTGTGTACCACCTGTAAGATGCACTGAAGAAACTCACCAAGCCTCCAGAGACAGCACTTTTCAAAACCATGACCTCTACCATTTAAAAGAACGAGGGCAACTGAAAACATGGCAAATCCACCAACTGCATGTTCCCCTCTGAGCAATTAGCCATCCTGACTGGAATATATCACCACTCCTTCAGTGTTGCAGAGTCAAAATTGTGGATAACCGCAATCCCCCCCTCCCATCCTTAATAGCACTGTGAGTGTACCCATACCGCATGGACTGCAACGGTTGAAGAAAGCAGCTCACCACTATCTTCTCGAGAGTAATTAGGTATGGGCAATAAATTCTAATCTAGCCAGCGATGTCCATATTCCTTGACATGGGGAAATAAAATAGTTTTACCAATGGCTCTTTGACATCCAGTTTGTCAAATTGCTATTGAAGCAAGCTTCCAGCCTTGGAAGCAAAGAGCTTTAGAAACATATTTCCAGGAATTCTTTTGTTGAAGTCTTTCTAGCTAATTTTGCATAGATTGTCACATCCTATAATTTGGCGATCATGTTAAAACCTCATAGATCCAATAAAATTTTTAATAAAATGAGTCACTTCATGGTGCTGGTAAAAAGAGCCTTTGGTAATGTAAAATTTTCTCTTAATAGTTAAAAATCTGGTTGAAACTGAGATAGTTTCCAAAGGGATGGAATTTGTGGTTCGGACTGGATGAATAATAATAGAACAAAGGAAGGGCAGTCCCACCCAGCTGGGCATCAATGTCAGGTGAAGGTTTGTGATTTATTTAGCGGGACCCAGAACAAGCTCAGTCTGGCATCCTGTATAAAATGTTAGAGAGATGTAAATTCTGATACTTCAGGATAAAAATTTAGATTGCCAAAGTTTAGATTTTCATGTTTAAAACATTCATACAAATTCCTGTGAGTGCTATTTTCATAAAGAGATTATTCGCTTTTAAAATAATGTCCAAGTAAAAATAGCACGCAGGGGAATGTATTATGAGAACGTGAGTGCAGTTTGTACATGAACTTCACCAGATGGAATTTCTACCCTTTCTTTTCCAACAATAGCATGCATTTGAATATTCCTTAAATCATAGAATCAATGGCATGAAGACAGGCCCTTCGGCCCAAACTGATTCATGCCAACCAGAATGCCCATCTAAGCTAAACCCATTTGCCTGTATTTGGCCCATATCCCTCTAAACCTATCCTATCCATTCACCTGTCCAAAAGCCTTTTAAATGTTGTCAATGTCTCTGCCTCAACCAATTCCTCAGGCAGCTCATTCCACATATGTACAACCTTCTGCGTAAGAAAGTTGCTCTTCGGGCTCCCATTAATTGTTTCCTCTTTTAACTTAAACCTATTCCCGCTAGTTCTCAATTCCCCAACTCTGGGAAAACGACTGAGTGCCTTCACCCTATCCTTGCCTCTCATGATCTTATATTCACCATTCAGTTTAAGAATTTTAACAGGTAAATATCTAATTGGAAGTTTACCAAAATATTAATAAAACATTGAGAATTTATGAATATTTGCCACGTTACCATATGGTCAAATTGCAAAACTTGGCAAGTTACATATTGCTGAAACAGATGAGTAAATTTGAGTAAATGTAAAATATCAAAACATGTTTCCTGTGTCTGACTTAAAAACTGACATTTTGAGAAAACTCCAAATTCACAAAGTGTAAGTTTTTGTTTATTAATTTAATAAGGAAGCTTACATTAACACTGCAATGAAGTTAATGTGAAAATGCCCCAGTCGTCACAATCTGGCACCTGTTCAGATACACTGAGGGAGAATTTAGCGTAGCCAGTGCACCTAACCAGCACATTTTTCAGACTGGGAAGAAACCAGAGCACCCGGAAAACACCCAAGCCAATATGAGAGAACGTGCAGACTCCGCACAGTCACCCAAACCGGGAATTGAACTCAAGTCCCTGGAGCTCTGAGGCAGCAGTACAAATCATTGTGCCACTGTGCCACACCTGACGAGGTTCCGACTTGGTACTGAAACCGTATCCTTTCATTGAATACACAATTTCACATATGCCTATTGAGTTCCGTTTGTGCATTTATAAACTTCAAACTGGCAACAATAGTATATTCATTTCTTTGACATGGGGGGAGTGGTTTACAATCGTGTTGCACTCATTTTTGGGGGCAACATGGTGGTAAAATGAGCCGTAAAGAGCTGAACGCAATCGGCGCCAGCTTTTGCGGCCATTTTGTGAGATCCAGATATCTAGTGTGGTCAGCCTCTCACGAGAAATGGAACAGAAGCATGTTAATATATTTAAATTTATTAAAATGGACATTTGCATCTGCTTACCAAATATGGCACTCAAACATCCAGGTTGGACCTCCCCCTTTATGGCCTTGCCCGGAAAGGATCTCGTAGGCGAGGAAGAGACATGCTCCCCATCAACGGATGCTGTCGACTTGACCTCAGTGGTGGAACTGGAGGCCATTGAGGCCCCCAGAGAAGTCAAGGGCAAGAGGGGGGAGTCCCTGTAGCAGCACCAGCCTGGCACCTGGGCAATGCTGACCTGGCACCTTGGCGATGCTCACTGGGCAGTACCAGGGTGGTCCAATTATGGAGGTCCTAATGGGAGAAGGCACTAATGGGGGGAGGGGGTCTGCTGCCACTTTGGCGGGTGTCCATAATGGGTCAGGGAGGAGGGGTCTGTGATTGGTCTGGGTGGCGGGGACGGTGTCAACGGGGGCTGCATCTTCCACGATTGCGGGCGGTGGGGGGAGTGGAAGCTGCTTCAGGCTGTCTGCAGTAAAGCACATTTGCAGCATCGAAACCCTGCACATGCGCACTACCTCCCTCTGTAGTCTTTCGGGCAGGTTAAGTCCTGCCCACTGGCTTCTGCAGCACAAATCTGACGCGCTCAAAATTTTGCAGACAAACTACATATGGGCGGGGACTAAAAACAGGTCTAAAAGTTTGACCTAAAACTCTCCCAGTTTCAAGTCCACTCAGCACTTGGAATAAAAATGGTATAATCGTCCCCATTAAGTAACGGATAAATTTTCAGACAACTGCTTCTCTGTGAGCATTCCATTGTGTAGTAAAGGCCTAGCATCTCAAGAACCAGTTAAGAATATGAAATATTGTAATTGCAAACCATGCAAATATATAAGGGGCAGAATATACAATGAATTTTCCTTGAGAGTCCTGTTAATCGGTTTACCTGACATTTGTCCACACTATTGCAATTCTGGCAAAAATGAACTGTGTTTAGCAGAGTCAATATTTAGCAAGTCAATCAATGCCAATTGAAGTAGGTGACTCACTTTACTAAATTGTGTGCACTTGGTCATTTTAATTGCCTCTGTGGTGTCTGGTCAATAATGTGCTTGGTAAGTGAGGTATTCAGGCAGTACGGCCAGGAAGTCAGTGAGGCAGCTTCTTCTTCATTCTTAGGCAGTACCCCGGATTGTTGATGATTTGATTCCACTCCAATTCAATGGGTCGGTCTTAAGGTGGCTGATAAGTCCTAGGTGCAATATGCAGGGCAGGTGGTGCTTAGAGGCTTGGGGTGACACAGTGCTTAACACTGCTGCCTCATAGCACCAGGGACCAGGGTTTGATTTCCAGTTTGGGTCACTGTCTGTGTGGAGTTTGCACATTCTCCTTGTGTCTGTGTGGGTTTCCTCTGGGTGCTGAGGTTTCCTCCCACAATCCAAAAGATGTGCCAATTTGGTGTATTGGCTATGTTACATTCTTCCTCAATGTATTTGAATAGGTGTCGGAGTGTGGCAACTAGTGGATTTTCAAATAACTTCACTGCAGTGTTAATGTAAGCCTACTTTTGGCATTAATAAATAACCTTTAACTAGATGGATTATTTGGAGGCTTGTGCATTCTCTCCAGTGCCTTGACTTCACCTCTGTAAGTGCTCGATGAAGTTTCTCGATATTTTCACTGCCTTTCCTGATATGTTTTCTTCATTTTAATATGTCATCAGATACCTATGAGTCAACAGAGATCTCTGATCTCTTGAGAGGAACTTTGATGACATTCCTAAAGTGTTTCCAATACCTGGGAGTCTCCAATATGACCGAGTTCCAAGTAAAGCAGTTGTTTTATGACTTGCTCAGTGTTTGTAACATCTCCACGGTGGGCAACTTGGTTTGGGAGAGCATCCAGCTGTTGGACCTCAGAAAGCAACTGCCATATCCCTGACAATACTGTTACCTATCACTTGCACGATCCTCTTCACATCCTGCACTTGAATGGAATCATTTATAAAGGTGCCATGGCCAAACAGCTTATCCACCTTGCAGCCTTTCTCTTCACCTGCATGAATGGAAAGCACCTAATACCAGTTGGAAAAAAGTCTGGGCCTGAGGCTCCTTCATCATTACACATTGATTTTTTGTGAAGAAATTAGACATAGCTGTTTGGACTAAAGGGACTAAGGGATATGGAGGGAAGGTGGGATCATGATATTGAATTTGATGTTTAGCCACACCCTCCTCCCTGCACGCTGCAGACAATGTCCACAACTGCAGCTCCGCAACTGTAAGCCGAAACTGTAGACACTGAAGATGTGGCTGTCCAGGATTATACTGCATTCCATAAATTCCCATATGTTGCAGTCATAGCACACTGCCTTCCCTGCCATTTCTGTACGACCTTATTTATATAGTTAATCAGTTAGTTAATCATTCACACAGCTAATCTAATAGAAAAATTACATTCTCTTAACTCGGAGACAAAGGGCAAAAGCTTACCAACTACTGGAGGCTGGAAAAAACATAGAAAAAGGGATACAATTTTCCCCTTTTGCTCTGAATTGCCCCATGAACTAAATTCCCAAAACACAGTCAGTCTACAGTTCAGTCTGGTGTAGCCTCCTCTCGATTTGTCCCCTAATGCAGCAAGAATTAAAATCTATGATACATCGATTTGTAATCATCTAAGAAGGGAATTTACAACTAGAATAACTGACTAAAATCAAAATACAGCAAATGCTGGAATCTGAAACAAAAACAGAAAATGCTGGAAAATCTCAGTAGGTTTGATAGCATTTATGGAGGGAGAGAATAGAGCCAAGATTTCAAATCTAGATGACCCTTCATCAGAGCTGAGCAAATAACTGATTAGATACTTTGGCAATTTGTTACCTCTGCTTTCTTCGTGCTTGTCCAAAGACCTGTGGGTTAGGCTGTTTGACTTTGCTAAATTGCTCCTTAACGTCAAATGGATCAGTAGGTTAAATATGTGGGGTTACGGAGATATGGTCTGAGTGGGATTGTTGTCAGTGTAGGTTTGATGGGTCGAATGGCTCTCGTCTGCACTGTAGGGATTCTATGATTCTACGATTTAGAGAGCAGGCTGCACACAATCACTGTCTCTTCTTTTTAGGCAGTTCCTCAGGATTGAGGATGACTTGCTGTTGGTCCAGTTTGAATAGGCTCTGCGAGTAGATGCACTTTGACAGAAATCTCCAATACAGGAAAGCTATCAATGATCATCCTGGGTATCTAACTGATAGAAACCTATCGTTGCTGGATTCGACAGCTGAGGAGGATCATTTCCAGGGAGTCATTGCAGCAAACATCATATTGCTGTCATACAGATCACTGATATTCCTACAGCAGCTGGGACATAAGATGAGGTAATTTCATCTCTGGATTATGATACACCTGGCCATCCAGCTCATGAAAACCTTCTACCAAAGAATTTGAAGCATGATTTAACATGCAATCGCTAGCTGTAGCTGTGGCAAATGCAGGACAAAATACCTATGCTCCATCACTTCTCACTGTATGCTTACTTCTCTTTGTATTATAAAGGTATACAGCATACTGTGGACCATCAGTACTGAGTTTACCTTCTCTGGGTAAAGGAACACCTTGCATAAACTGCCCAAGAAGTGAAATTATTTGCTTCAGCATTCTTCATAGCATGCTCCGCCAATTTAATAGAATCCCTACAGTGCCTAAGAGTCCATTCAGCCCATCAAGTCTCTGATAAAATGTCTTACTTAGGCACCCTTCCTCGCCTTAACCCTGGGCATTGACCATGACTAATTCACCTAACCTGCATATCTTTGGACTGTGTGTAGAAACTAGAGCATCTGAAGGAAACCCACACAGGCAAGAGAAGAGTGTTTAAAGTTTATTTATTAATATCACAAATTGGCTTGCATTAAAACTGCAATGAAATTACTGTGATAATCCCCTGGTTGTTGCTACACTCTGACACCTGTTTGGGCACGCTGAGGGAGAATTTAGCGTGGCCAATGTAGCTAACCAACACGTTTTTTACACTGTGGGGGAAACCGGAACACTCAAAGGAAACTCATGCAGACATGGGGAGAGCGTGCAAACTCTACACAGATAGAACATAGATCATAGAACATTACAGCACAGAACAGGCCCTTCGGCCCTCGATGTTGCGCTGACCAATTAAGAAAAAGCAATAACCCTCTAACCTAAACCATTCCCTTTTCATCCATAAACCTATCCATGGACCTCTTAAACACCCCCAAACTTGGCGCATCTACAACTGCAGCAGGCAGGGCATTCCATACCCTTACCACCCTCTGGGTAAAGAACCTACCTCTGACATCCGTCCTATAACTACCACCCCTTAATTTAAAGCTATGTCCCCTCGTGCTAGCTTTCTCCATCCTAGGAAAAAGGCTATCACTGTCCACCCTATCTAAACCTCTAATCATCTTATATGTTTCAATAAGGTCTCCTCTTAGCCGCCTTCTTTCTAACGAAAACAACTTCAAATCCCTCAGCCTCTCTTCATAAGACCTGCCCTCCATACCAGGCAACATCCTGGTAAACCTCCTCTGTACCCTCTCCAATGCCTCCACATCTTTCTTATAATGTGGGGACCAGAACTGTACACAATACTCCAAGTGCGGCCGCACCAGAGTTTTGTACAGTTGCAACATGACGTTGTGGCTCCACAATATTCAAGATACCCAAGGCCAGCACTGAACCCAGCTCCTTGGCAATGTGAGGCAGCGGTGCTAACCACTATGCCACTGTTCTGCCCAATTTCCAACGGAAGTATATTATTTATAGTATCTACATTCTACACTGCTCAAAGGTTTCTCGAGAGAGTTAACAACAATAGTCATAAAGGTTTCCCATAAGTCATCCACACGCTGGTCCTCAATAAACATGGACTTGAACAAATGCAAGGAATCATTGAGACCATTTTATGCTTAGATACAAGCTGAGTGTCAATTGGATGAATCTCTTTTCTGTCAGTCTAAGTATTGAAGTTAAAGTGAGGTGTTCTGGTGCCATCTACTCCGCATTGGATTCTTGGCAACATGCCAACTAATGAATGTTCCTGCTGACTCCTCCTTCAGTGGGAAGACGGTGAAGGTTTACTTCTCAATAAATATAGTGCGCTAGATGTTCAACTTGCCACTGGGCACAACAGATTAACAAAGTAAAGTTTATTTGTCAGTTACAACTGGACTTACATTAGCACTGCAAATCCCTGAGTCACCACACTCCAGTGCCTATTCGGGCACAATGAGAGAGAATCATCTAGGCTTGAAACATTAACTGTGTCCTCTCTCCACACAGGTCATCAGACCTGCTGAGTCTCTCCAGCATTCTGTTTTTTTTTCAGATTCCAGCATCAACAGTAATTTGCCTTTACAACAGTTTGATTGCTTATCATAGGAATTGTCCAATTTTCATTCCTGTTGAAATGAGTTAAAATTGGGCAATTTTTATAATTGTCGGCCAGTCCAAAACTACAGTTTTCTGCCTCAGAGGCAAACAGCATGAAAGATTCACACTGTGGTAATCTCTACAATTACAGGAAGAGTCCATGGAAGCATTCATCTACAGACCAGCCTTAAGCAGATGGTCATAGCTTTGGTGACATTCTCTCTAAAGAATGCAAGGCAATGAAGAAGGCCCTTCCCTATCTGACAAGGTAAAAATGTAGATAGTCAATAAATGAAGTGTTGGATTATTGATGGGCATAGAAATAAATCCTTAGATCTCAGTGTAACTTGTACACCCAAATTGTGGAGTTTAGAATTTCCACCTTTGTTTTTGTCAGTTTCAATTGCTTACATCAAGCAGTAATGTTAAGGAAATTCAAGATGTTAAAAAATGTCATGCAAAAAAAGGTATACTCCATAGTGACAGACATATGCAGTCCAAATATCATTTTTGGAAAATAAATCAAAAGCTCATTACGAACTATTATCAAGAAAATCTAGCTTTGTGAAACACCATTTACAGTGGAGGATCAGATCAGTAAGTAGCATTATAAGACGCTGGTGAGGCCATGCCAGGAGTACTATTACAGTTATGGTCTCCTTACTTGAGAAGGAATATACTGGCACTGGAGGGAGTGCAGAGGAGATTCATTAGATTGATTCTGGATTTGAAAAGGTTGGGTTATGAGGAAAGACTAAGTAGACTGGGACTGTACTCATTGGAATTTAGAAGAATGAGGGGATTTTTTATAAAAATATATAACATTATGAAGAGAATAAATAAGGAAGAAGGGAAGTTGCTTCCACGGGTGGATGAAACCAAAACTAGGAGGCATAGCCTCAAAATAAGAGGGGGCAGATTCATGACTGAGCTGAGGAGGAACTTCTTCGCCCAAAGGGTTATGAATCTGTAGAATTCCCTGCCCAATAAAGTAGTTGAGGCTATCTCTTTGAATGCTCTTAAGGCAAAGATAGGTTTTGAACAGTAAAGGAATTAAGGGGGAGCAGGAAGATAAGTGGAGCTGAGTTACGAATAGATCAGCCATAATCTTATTGAATGGCAGAGCAGGCTTGAGGGCCAAATGGCCTACTCTTGCTCCTAGTTCTTATGTAGCTCATGTAGTTTTACCGATGTTACTGGGTATTGAAAATGTCGAACTTTGATTACGAGTGGAGAGGTTAAGGCTGGAGAGTACATACTGATAGATGGTTGTAGAATTCTCAGATTCTGTAACACAGTAATGTGTTTGCCAATGGCCTAGAATATGCAGATAATTTGGAGAAGCATTGGTTTGATTTAAATTTCCTTACACGACCATACATGCAACGTAGTTTGCTGAACAAGGTCTGATTATGTATGCTGGTAAGACTTCTTCCCACAGAGTATATTAAATGAGTAGTGTGGTATGTGGCCCAACCTTTCTGAATGATAAGATGTGTTTTCTGTATCATCACTGTGATCTCTGTTTGAAACTTTACCCTGAATTTAGTAAGCAGGAGCATCTAAAGTTTGCCCTGGTGTAAAGTAATGCACAGAAGAGCAGAACATATTTTGTTGTGGTTGAAAATTGAATCATTATTCAATTGTTCTTTGCAAAGTAATATAGAACAGTAATGTCTGCTTTTGTTCAGACTTAAGAACAGTGATTTCACTTCAAAAGTGTTCCATTAGTTGTGAAATGCATTAAGGTGCTCTAAGAAGGTAAATTAAGCTCGACAAATACATGCTATATCAATCATCTAACTAAGCTTAGAAAAATTATTAGTGAGCCAAGAATGATCTAGAAGCTCGAAAAGAATATGGAGCTCTGGGGCTGAGTCTTTCAGCTTTTGTCAATAGTCCCAATGAAAATGTACTTTCTCTCAGGCACTCTTGCTATTTTCATGTTGGAATTTTAGTTTTCGAACATTCTCACTATTTACCTTTTTGTTTCAACTTGGTTTCCCAAGAAACAAGAGACTTTACAAATTTCCCCAACCATATAAGGTTGGAACCAGTTGATGAATCAATAAACTGATAGTAACTCAGCTAACTTTGCAGAATTGTGCGATCAACCGAGTTGCCGAATGATTTGAGTTTCCCACTATCTCTCGGCATACCTCCTCGAATGAGTCGGTTTGTATGTTTTCCGTAACATGCTTGCGTGATAGCATGATTGACAACAGGAAAGCAGCACTGGATCTTTAAATACTTTGTTGATCACTCTACCATGTTTTTTTTCCACAAATTTAAACAGGACAGGAAGGTAGAAGCGAGTTTATCATTGAACTTGAGTAGTAAGCTTGCACTTTGAAAATTGGAGTTAGAATATCCTAACCTTAAAGTCTCAGGAATAGTGTTATTTTTGGAGTGATATATATATATTCAAGCATTGGCCAAAGAAGCAATTAACGACTGAAGAACAAGTAGTGAGAAATTGAACCCGAACTATCATTTGTCTTTAACTTCTGCTGGATTAAAGCAATAGATTGCTATGTTTTGGAGAGCTCAAATTATAGCATTAGTTCCGTTAACTTGAGAATTGAAAGCGACTTGGTTTCGTTGTATTTACATTTATTTTCTTACAGTCTGGCTTGTCCTGTTTGCATTGGTCTGAACTTTTGGAAAAATTATTCTTAGTACAATATAACAGGTGAATAAATCCTAAATCAGATCAGCATCATGAGATAGAAGGTGTTGTAATTATTCAGGAACAATATGTAATCAAAGGCATGATGACACAGTGTTTCGTACTACTACCTCACAGTGCCAGGAACCCAGGTTCAATTCCGGCCTTGGGTGACTATGTGAAGTTTGTACATTCTCCCTATGTCTGCATGGATTTTCTGTGGGAGCTCTGGTTTCCACCAACAATCTAAAGATATGCAGGTAAGAGGGATACATAGAAACACTACAGTGCAGAAGGAGGCCATTTGGCCCATCGAGCCTTCAGCAATAGCAGTTCCACCCGAGGCCCTATTCCCACAATGCCACAACATTTATCCCACTAATCCCTCTAGCCTACACATCCCAACACACTAAGGCACAGTTTAGCATGGTCAATCAACCTAACCTGCACACCTTTGGATTGTGAGAGGAAATCACACAGACACAAAGAGAATGTGCAAATCCCATACAGACATTGACCCAAACCAGGAATCGAACTCAGATCTCTGGAGCTGTGAGGCAGCAGTGCCACTGTGCCACCATGCTGTCCTAAATTGGCCATTCACAAAGTTAGAGGGGTTAGCATGGTACATATGTGGGGTTATGGGAATAGGGCCTGGGTGCGATTTTATTGGTGCGGACTCAATGGGCTGAAGGGCCTCCTTCTGAACTATGGGGATTCTAGGATGATTCTATTATTTAAATAGAACAAAACTTCTTTCAAGTTTTAAGGTAGTAGCCCTGAAATTTCTCCATGTCATATTATGTATGATCCATTTATATATTCAACTGAAATCCCTCTTTGCAATCTTAGCGGAAGAATATTAAACCATTTTTTAAAAGGTAATTAATAGTTGTTAAACAGAAAAGAGTTTCAGGCAAATACATGAACTTTCTGTGAATTCCTTCCCTCATTCAGCTTTTGTCTTCTGATATGCACTAGTAGAAAATCTACACAAACTCTTACCTCATAAATTTACAGGCATGGCTGATAATGAATTTCATTCTTATATCTCTGCCTCCCTTTTCTTTTTAAACTTACTAAGATATTAGCTACCCCTCTTAATTACTTCGTCTTTGATGGGAAATCCATCCTCCTCATGCCTTGGGCCATTTTTACATATTCTATATTCATATATAAATGCAAGTTTTTTTTATTCATTCATGGGTCACAGACATTGCTGGCTGGCCAATATTTATTGCCCATCCCTAGTTACTGAAGGCAGCTGAGAGTCAACCACATTGCTGTGGCTTTGGAATCACGTGTAGGCCAGACCAGGTAAAGATAGCAGATTTCTTTCTCTAAAGACCATTAGTGAACCAGATGGGTTTTTCCGACAATTGATAGTGGTTCCATGGTTAACAGTAGATTCTTAATTCCAGATCTTTTTTTATTGAATTCAAATTCCACCATCTGCCATGGCGGGCTTCAAAGCCGGGTCCCCAGAACATTAGCTGAGTTTTTGCATTAATAGGTAGCGAAAATAATTAATAGGTAGCGATAATAAAATCTATTAGACCATCACCTCCCCATTGCTGTTGCCATTGTTGTTCTGTTTAAGAAATGGCCTGCTCATTCTCTTTCATGTTTTTAAAGATCTTTATTGGATCACCCATCAGCTGTTTTCTCTCAGGAGAAAATGTTGCCCAAGCCATTGATTCATAGAATCATGCAGTACAGAAAAGGCCCTTCAGCCCATTGGATCTGCACCAACAAAACTACACTAAATCTATAATAATCCTACTTTCCACCACTTTCTTGGCCAATAGCCTTAGATGTTACGGCATTCAAGTTCTCGTCCACGTACCTTTTAAAGATTGAGGTTTCCTGCCTTTGCTATCCTCACAGTCAGCGCATTCCGGACTCCCACCACAGACTGGGTGAAAACACTTTTCCTCAGGTTCCTAGCCTCTCACCTTGAAATTATGCCTCCTCATTATTGACCCTCCAACAAAGGTGAACAGCTGCTTTCTATCTACCTTTTCCATACCACTCATAAGCTTATACATCTCAATCAGGCTTCCCCTCAACCTTTTCTGGTCTAAAGAAAACACAGTGCCCAGTCAGACTCTCTTCATACTCCAAATGTTCCATTCCAGGCACCATCCTGATGAATCTTCTCTGCACCCTCTCCAGCGCAATCACATCCTTCGTCCGGTGAGCTGACACAGGACTTTAGCTGTAGCATAATCCAAAGTTCTGAACAGCTCCAGGACAACCTTTCTGCTCTTAGAATCTATGCCATGACTGATAAAAGCAAGTGTCCTTATGCCTTCTTGACTACCCTATTAACCTGTCGTGCTGCCTTCAGGGAGCTGTGGAGAAGTTCCCTCTCTGTTCCTCTGGGCTTCCTAGTGTCCTGCCATTCTTGGCAGACATGGGCTGTCTTACAAGGAAAGATTGAAAACACTGGGGTTGTTTTTCCTTGAAAGACGTCGGCCGAGAGGGGATCTTTTAGAGGTATATAAGATTATGAGGGGTATAGATAGAGTAAATGGTGGTAAGCTTTTTCCACCATTAGAAATGGATAGAACGAGGGGTCACGGGCTCAGGGTGAGGGGGGCTATGTATAAGACGAATATTAGAGGCCAGTTTTTCACACAAAGGGTAGTGGGGGTGTGGAATGCATTGCCGAGTAAGGTGGTGGGAGCAGGCACGCTAGGGTTGTTTAAGGGTCTCTTGGACAACCACATGAGCGGTCTGCAGATAGAGGGATATAGCAGGACTGTTTGAATATCGGGAGGACCAAATAGTAGTAGACTATCTTTTAGTTTCGTCTCGGGAATGTCTTAGTTTTTTTTTAGCATGTTTAATTAAGTCTTATTTGTTTCTGCAGGCAATTCGGTCCACCTTGTTGACCAACAAGGGGCATGCATGCGGCATGTCGTGCGAGAGCTGCTCTTGGAGGTTGCTTCAGGAGTTGCCTAGTGCTTCATGTCGTCAGTGTATGCTTAAACTGGACCATCTGATGGGCAACATGACAGCTCAGAGACTATCGCTGTTGCTGTGCTGACACATGGATTTGGGCCTGTGTCTGCGGGAGTTTGCGCGTTCTCCCCGTGGTTGCGTGGGTTTTCTCCGGGTGCTCCGGTTTCCTCCCACATCCCAAAAATGTGCTCTTAGGCTGATTGGGTAACAAATTGTCTTTATATTGGTCCCTATATGGGAATCTTCAACAATAGGCATAGCCTAAAGACAAGGATATGTCATTAGGACGTTGGGACGGCGGCGTGGGCTCATTGGGCCGAAGGGCCTGTTTCCCGTGCTGTGTTGCTCTTTGTTCTTTGTTTGTTTGTTCATTCACATAGTACTCCTTTGTCTTCCTACACCTTCCAAAGTGCATCACCTCCCTACAATTCCTTGTTCAATTGCTCCATGCGGGTTTCTAATGCCATGGAAAAGATGGTTTAATTTTCTCCTGAAGGACAGAAACTTAAAGAATGCGGCAATCTTTCATTATTAGATTGCACTCAATCTCTGATATGAGGTTCCAAACTACATAATTCTAACTCAAAGATATTGCTACTACTCAGCATACATCCAACAGAGTGTGAACTTGCACTTAGGAAAATCAGATATGATAATGAACATTGCTAGTTGACTCCCTGAGTTCAATTTCTCCAGCTCAGGGGCATGACTTCAGAAGCAGTGGCTGGATGGTTTGTGAAAATAGCCACTTTGGGACATCTCCTAGAAGCAAGCCAGCTCTGGATCCTTTCTCAAATGGACTGGAACTAGATCAGCTGCCATTCTCTTTGATAAATCAAATAAACTGATAGACAAAGTGAAAGGGGCAGCCCTTTAAGAGGTGGCGGGGAAGTTGGGGGGGGGGAAATGTGTGTGTGCGTGCGTGTGTGTTGGGGGCAAGGTAGTGGTGGTACCCAAAACAAAAAAAAATCAAAGTGTAAAGGCAACTTAAAATCTCAAACCAAAATACTATTAAAAGATTCAATAATACACTCCAGCCCCTGTGGGATGCAATGGACATGGAAGGACTCAATGGTGCCCATGGACTCTACATGTTCCCTCTCCAGAGACATGCAGCTGTGAATATAGCCGCGGTGTTCCAGGCTGCCAATAAGTGCAGTTAAGGCCACACTTAGGGGTCACTTTGCATCGACGCTGGTATTTTACTAACGTCAGAGTGATTCCCTGCCAACTGTGGGAGCCACCTCTCAGCAGTGGACCAAGAGATGACTGGAGCCAAAGGCTTTATGCCCCATTATTGAGTTGTGTGGTTAAAAGCCCACAGAAATGGACAGCTTAGAAACTGCTCTAAAGCAAGACATTTTCAAAAGCATATCAGCAAATCTATGCATAACTGGTTCCTTGAGGAATGTTGGATAGTAACACCACAGGATTCCAGTCAGACATTGCTATAAGCATAAGTTTTACAGTTAGGGATTTCTAGAACACCTTCATCTAACAAACAATGACTAAGGGAGAGTTTCATATCACTTTTCTTTGATTCTTGTGCTCCAACCCACCATAACAGTATTTTATTATTCAGCACCAACACTCCATTACCTCTTTATTTAAAACAAAAACAAGGGCATGATAATTTGGCAAAATCCAAACTGGGGAAAATTTACTTTAAAAGAGAATGTATTTCTACACTTATTCCTCATTCTGTTAATTCCTCGTTTATTTTAATAGAAAAGTGGCATGTGCACAGCAGACATTTCCTAGAAAAGCCTTTGAACTTTATGCAGTAGTTCAGAAGATACACTGAGAGCACTTCAAACATACCAACAGAAATTCTGTATCAACCAAGTAATTTTTACAGAGCCATCACTTTGGCTTGCATGTCTGCAGGATTCTGAGCTCCAACTTCAAGGTTAAATAAGAGAAACGTGATGGTAGTTCTTATGCCCACATAATTTACTTTTGCTATTTGTTTTCCCCGGTAGGCAGTGTGCATAGTACTCTGCATTCCTTGAGACTGCTAAAAGGTTTAAAATAAAACCGCGGGGCTCCAATTCTGGTTAACCTCAGTGAACAATACACACAGAGTTCTCCAATTAATCATCCCGCACAACAACATTGCTGAAATAACAGGGAACACCTGGAAAATAACTATGGGCTTCGTTTTATTGTGAGCAAAACGAAAATAGAAAGTGTTTTCTCTAAAAACAAACTTCCTTCTGATTCACGTTTGTTACTTTTATTATCGTTCATTTTGTTAAAGTTAAAATTATTTTAAACTTATAAGCTGTTACAACAATCTTTTTTTTTAAGTAGTTTGCATCTGTTTCATATTTGTCTCAATCATGGAGCAGCAGAAAGAAATGGCATTTTATTAATCAAGCAAAAGTGTGTGGTGCTCAGTAACTACAATGTTGGGATGCTGAATACATGATCGATCCCTGATATTAATGCCTTGGATGATTTGGGGAGATTATCATTTAATTAATTGTCACCAGATCACCTTGAGAGTGGTGATAAATCTGACCAAAGTGTCCTTCCCGCACAGCAGAAGTTTGTCTCCTGGTAGATTGCCCGAGGTGCAGCATCGATGGTACCTGTGCTACCATCTCTAAGATGTAAGGTCCTTAATTCCAAAAGTGTTAATGTGCTTTAGAAGATTAACTGGGGCTAATTTAGGGATTTCGTGGAAGTTATGAGGAAAAAAGATCTAAATAAAGTACAAATTACTTAAGTGAGGGTGTTTGGATTTGATTATAAATCCCCAAATACTTTTTCATTTTTGTAATAAGTTGCCACTTTAAAAGAAACATGAAGTTTGTTTCAAGTAATTTTTAAAGTGGCAATCTAATTAAAAAGCCTTTGGGAATTTATATTCAAATCCAAAGAAAAATATTTTTCTTTATACATATTTTTATATATTTAAAAATATTTTTCCTTATCCTCAAAATCCCAAATATTCACTTCAAATCTAGGTTAATTTATCTTTGTAGGGAAAAATTGGAGGCATGGAAGGTTTTTATTTCAAGATATCTTATCACATGTCTACTTGGATGGAAAACACTTTTATCTGTCACAAGGATTTATCTCACTAATCTTGATTGAATGGATATGTTAAAGGCCAGTTCTGCAGTCAAAAAAGCATTGTTCCCATGAGGTTAATTAATATTTTGTCTTGTGATGGGATCTGAGCAAGGAAGGAATCACGACAGGGAACTTTATTCAAAATTTTATTTCAAAATTTTTTCTTAAAAGTGAAGGAAAGGCTGTGAAAGAGTACTTCTGTATAAAATATCCAGAGCCCGTCTGAAAACATGGTTTATGGTGTCAGTTTATGGACCTTGGAGTAGATTCATTGTTCAGATGGGAGTCAAAACTCCAGAAGAGCGAGGAGGCCAGCTGAGAGGTACTGGGGGAGCGGGGGGGATGGTGGTGAAAATGTCAGCTAATGGCTGGCTGCACACTAGTAGTAAAAAAAAACACACATTTTATATTGCAAACTGTGGAAATGGTTTTAACATGACAGGTGTGATGTTAAGTTGAATTTTACCTCATTTAAAGTGAGTTCCCTTGTGGGAGAAAGAAATTGCACAGAATTCTGAGACAGACTGGTGAGTATGGTTTTGAGTTGTAGACCTGCCAAGTTCACCTGTCTCCCTGAATTTTGTCAGTCTTTGGCAGAGAACTAAATAGAATAGTGCTGGGAAGCAAGCTGTTCCGTACTGTTTTAAGGATTAGCATTGTCAAACCCAATATAAATGAATTTTATTTTCTGGTCACTAATCAGTAAGTGCTATTGACGATGATCAGAATTCCTTTGTTAAAAAACTTGGTAAGCTTAACCCTTATCATAACATCCTCTTGGAAAATATTCATACATTGGTATGTCAAATTATAATTTCCAATTGGTTATATGAAGATCAATTTGACAGTGGATTCCAGAAATACAAATACAACAGGCTAACTTCTATATTTCCATGACTATTGGTTAAAAAAAAGTAAAAGTAAAGTTTGTTAGTCACAAGCAAGGCTTACATTAACACTACAATGAAGTTACTGTGAAATTCCATTGGTCGCTACACTCTAGTGCCTATTTGGGTCAATGCACCTAACCAGCACACCTTTCAGACTGAGAGAGGAAACCGTAGCACTCACACGAAACCCACACAGACATGGGGAGAACATGCAAACTCCAAATAGACAGTGACCCAAGCCAGGAATTGAACCCAGGTCTCTGGTGCTGTGAGGCAGCAGCACTAACCTCTCTGCCAGATAATATGTAGGATGAAGAATGAGTCAGTATGTTACACAATGGCTGCAACCAAACTCCAGCAAGTTCGCCTTCTACCAATCTGCTTGTCGTGTGATTCAAGAATGGGGCCATTGATTAATCACAGCAATCAATTCCTCTTAATTAGTCCACAGATCCAGATGTGAGCTGATGAAAATAGTACACAACAATACAAACCCTTGACCACATTTTTTAAAGGGAGAGAAGAGAGAGAGAGAGAGACCTCAAGTGTTCATACAATCAGAGGAGAGGATTACCAGTACAGTCAAAGAGCTAAGTTTTGAGGAGGTTTATGAAAATGGAGCAAACGGTTTCAAGGTGAAAGAGTTTACAACATAAATGTGCATTTTATAATGTCCTTAACACTGGAAAATATCCACAAGACCATTCTCTGAAGAGGAAAATATTGGGCATCAAGTCACTGTGACTGAACAGGAAGAGATAAATGCTTGTGTGAAACAAAATAAACAAGGAAACTGCATCTACATAGCACCTTCCACATCTTCAGAATATCCCATTCTGCATTGTGCGTGTCCATTATAAGTATCTGAATGGGATTTATACTACAATTTTCTGAGTGCACATTTCTGTTGGTAGCCACCATCGAAAAGTAACACGTGCAATCCCCATCATTTGTCTTTCATTTGATTTAAAACAGTCACGGAGAGAATACTTTGTAATCTTATAACTCTCAAACCCAGAGTAAGACTTGGTGTTGGAAGTGCGCATTCAGGAAAATGGATCATTGGAAAAAATGTTGTCTTCTGCCTCAGGAACCATGGATTTCAGTTCAGATAGCAGCTACCAACCTATTAACGAGTATCATCTTCAACTTTGTTCTATTGCGGAAACAACACTCACATTTATCTTATCCTATATGGTATTTCTCATTTTTTGTCAATCAACAGACCATGAAAATATTTACTTCAAACTCCTTTCCCTTAACCTTGAGTTTGACTAATTTGTGCATTTGAAAAAAAATCAAACTTTTGCTGCAATTAAAACAATTGTGATGAAACAGAAAATACTAGAAATACGCTGTAAAGAGAGAAAAAGAGTTAATATTTTCAATAGTTTCAGAACATCTGGTGGAATTGGCATGAAGCGTTCACTGGTTACTTCCAGCATTTCTCTCTTAATTTCAGGTTTTCAGCATTCACGATATTTTCAGAAATAGTTTGTGATGATGTAATGCAATGTGTCTCAAATTTAGAATTAGCTTTTAGTAACATAAAAAAATAAATTTTGATATTTGTTTACAGGAAGTGGACATTGCAGGCTAGGCAAACGTTTGTTGCCCATCCCTAATTGCCCTTGGCTTGCTCGACCTTGTCAGAGGACATTTAAGGATCAACCACAGAGGGTCTGGAGTCATATGTAGACCACACCAGAATTTGCTAGATTTTGGAAAAGTTCCATTAGACTGGAAAGTAGCAGATAGGGAGAGAAGATCTCCTTCCCTAAGTGGTATTTATTAGTGAACCAGATTTTTTTTAATAACAGTGGTTTCATGGTCATCATTAGACTTTTAATTCCAGATGTGGAATGCATGCCAAGCAGGGTGGTGGAGACAGATATGCTGGGATTATTTAAGACTTATCTGGATAGTCACATGAGCAGACTGGAAATGGAACGATACAAAAAAATGGACCAGTTGGATCAATGAGTGGCACAGGCTTGAAATGCTGAAGGGCTTGTTTCCTGTGCTATATTGTTCTTTGTTCTTTATGTGTTTGTTGCATTCCATTTGCTGTGATGGGAGTTGAACACTGATACAGGGCATTGGTTCTCTGGATTATGCATCTACAGACAACCCCCGGTGCTACAGCAGTGTTTGCGGGAAATAAAAGTAGGAAATTAGATGTTTTATTATGTATTTCATATTCTGGAAATCCAGTGACAATTTATTCCTCTAATAAGTCACTCAGCAAGGATTCCAACTACATGAAATGTTGATTTATAGGTTAAGCAATTTAAAATGTCTTCAGGTAAATTACTATTTAAGCAAAATGATATTATGTATATTATGATGATGTGTTGGAATTGCTTGAAGTGATAAGTGTGCACCAATCCAAAGTGTATAAAAGTTGTGTTTGACAGGAAACCTGTGGTTGGAAAGCTTACATGTCTATAAGAACAAAGGAGAAATTCAAATCACTGACTCGTTCAATACAAACTAAGACCATTGAGCGGTAATGGAAAATAAAATACTTGTCACCTTGTGCGAAAATAGCTGAATCCTTGTAATGCTTATGGTTGTTTATGAGTGAAGCGTACAGCAATAAAGGTAGCTCTGAATGAATTCTTTGATTCCAATGCTTTATTAACGAAAATCTTATTCCCAGCAAAACATATGGATTTACTTAATAACATAAGAACAGGAGTAGGCCATTCAGCCACTCAATGAATGGTTGTCTACCATTCAATTAGATCAGGCTGATTGGTATTTCAACTCTGTTTAGCCATCTTTGTTCCATGTCCCTTGGTACTCATAGGTAACAAAAATCTGATCATTTTAATCTTGAATGTTTCACTCACCTCCAAATCCATGGCCTTTTGGGGCAAGAATTTCTACAATTCTACTCCCTTTTAGATAAGGATTGATTTCATGCCTGGCTCTAATTTATTAAGCCCACAAACCCTGCATTCCTTCATCAGGAAAAATAGTTTCTCTATATCTACATATAAATTCTTTTTAATATTTTAAACATTGCAATTAGATTGTCGCTCAGTCTTTTATACTCAAAAGAATATAAGCTAAGTATATGCATCTTGTTCACATCTTCGCTGTTTCCAGAGGTGCAGTTGGAGTGGTAATTCTGTGCAGACAGCTTGTCGGTAAGAGAGATTTTTACCTTACTTTTCTCTGAGTTTTTTTTCTAAATTGGGAGTATAAAACTAGAAGTAGGCCCAAGTGACACCTGGGAAGGTTTTTTTTTGCTTTAAAAGGTACTTACGTTGGAGGGTTCGACCTCATTGTTTCCAGAGGAGCAGTTGGAGTGGTGATTCAGTGCAGAGAGCTTGTCAGCAAGAGGGATTTTTACCTTACTTTTTTCAGAAGTTTTTTCTAAACTGTGAGTGTAAACAGGAAGTAGGCCCCAGTGACATCTGGGAAGGTTTTTTTTCCCCCAATAAATTTGAATGGAGAGGAAACCTGAGACTCTTGACTTCTAGAGTCTCCCACCCTCCCCCCTTCTCTAACCTAAAAAAAGACTTGGGAGTGAGAGCAGGTAAACTTTCTTCTTTTTTTCACTTATATTTCTAATCTAAGGGGGTGAGGGAATATCAAGCAAGATCTTTCTCGTTTTTTTATCTAGAAGGAATGGCAGTGAAAGCAGTGCAATGTTCCTCCTGCAGGATGCTTGAGGTGAGGGATGCCATTAGTGTCCCTACTAATTTCACCTATGGGAAGTGCACCTATCTCCAGCTCCTCAAAAAACGCATTTGGGAACTGGAACTGGATGAACTTCAGATCATTCGGGAGGCAGAGGTGATCATTAAAAAAAAGCTTCAGGGATTTGGAGACTCCAAAAAAATAAAAATAGATGGATCACTGTGAAAGGGGCTGGGAGGAAGCAGTCAACGTGGGGATCCCCTGTGGTTGCTCCCCTCAGCAGCAAGTATTCTGTCTTGAATCCTGTTGAGGGGTATGACCTACCAGCGGTAAACCAGAGTGACCGGACTTTGAGCACTGAGTCCATCTCTATGCCTCAGAAGGGAAGAGAGGAGAGCAATAGTAATTGGGGACACGATGGATAGAGGGACAGATAGGAGATTTTGCGATAGCAGAAGAGACTCATGGATGGTATGTTGCCTTCTGGGTGCAAAAGCTGTGATGTCTCAGATCATGTTTAAGATCTTTAAAGGGGAGAAAGATCGGTTGCAGGTTGTGGTGCACATTGGTACCAACAATGTAGGTAGAAGGAGGGAATGGGGATTTAAAACAGGAATTTAGGAAGCTAGGCTGGAAGCTGAAAGCTAGAACAAAGCGTGTCGTCACCTCTGTCACCTATGGCGAGTTGCCAGTGCCATATGCTAGTGAGTTGAGGAACAGGGAGAGAGCAGATTAACATGTGGCTGCAGGGATGATGTATGAGAGAGAGTTTCATTTACTTGGATAATTGGAGCACAATCCAGGGAAGGTGGGACCTGTACAAATAGGACGGTTTGTACCTGAACCAGAAGGGCACTAATATCCCGGGAGGGACATTTGCATTTCCTCTTCGGAAGGGGCAGTGTTTAAACTAATTTGTCTAGGGGAGGGGAAATAGAGATCTGTGGATAAGAATCCCAAGATCTCTCTGTTCCTCTGCATTCCTTAGAACCCTGCTGTTGACCCTGTAATCCACATTCACGTTTATCCTATGAATCACCTCACACTTATCAGGGTCAAACTCCATCTGCCACTTTTCGGCCCAGCTCTGCATCCTATCAATGTCTCTTTGCTGGTCTGCTGCGTTTATCCAGCATTTTCTGTTTTTATTTTATCAGTTTGATTGTTTTTGGGCCTGATCCACTTTCACACTGTATTGTTAAAACCAAAACTAGAGCTGTATAGTTTTTTCTGTGCCAACATGGAGCTGCTTTGTAATAGTATAAGAAATGGAAGCAGGAATAGATCATATGGTCCCTTGAGACTGCTCTGCCATTCAGTAAGTCATGGTTGATCTCTTATCCGGGGTGATATGATGGCACAGTGATTACACTGCTGCCTCACAGCGGCAGAGACATGGGTTTGATTCCCGGCTTGGGTCACTGTCAAGGCCGAGTCTGTACATTCTTCCCATGTCTGTGTGGGTTTCCTCTCAATGCTCCGGTTTCCTTGCACAGTTCAAAAGATGTGCTGGTTAGGTGCATTGGCCATACTAAATTCTCCCTCAGTGCACCTGAGAGGTGCCAGAGTATAGTAACTTGAGAATTTTCTCAGTAATTTCATTGCAGTTTTGATGTAAACCTACTTGTGACACTAATATATAAACTTGAAACTTTAAAAACTTTATCTCAACATCACTTTGCTGTCCTATTGATTTCCTTAGTGTAAAAGAAAATCCTGTCAACTTTGAATACACTTGAGATCTGAGCTTAGACCCTCTCTAGAAAGCTTCAAAGATATACAACATGAACTGAAGACATTCCGCATAAGTAGGCTTACATTAACACTGCAATGAAGTTACATACAATATAGAACATAAAACACTACAGTACAAACAGGCCCTTCGGCCCACAAGTTGCGCCGATCATATCCATTATGTGAAGATCCTATAGTTGCCACACCCTGGCACCTGTTCATGTACATTGAGGGATAATTTAGCATAGCCAATGCACTTAACCAGTACGTCCTTCAGACTGCGGGATGAAACTGGAGCGCCAGGAGGAAACCCATACCGACACAGGGAAAATGTGCAGATGTCACACAGACGGTGATCCAAGCTGGGAATCCAATCCAGGTCCTTGGAGCTATGAGGCAGCAATGCTAATCACTGTGTAGCCCTGTGCCACCCTAGGTCTTAAATGGTGAACTTCATATCTTCAAACTATGCCATCTAGAATCTCCAACCAATGGTAACAGTTTCTCAGTACTGCCCTTACAGGCCCTCTAAACATTTTATACATCTCATATGAACATATGAAATACGAGAAGGAATAGGCTCCTCAAGCCTGCCACAGCACTCAATAAGATCTTGGCTGATCTGCTTGGATTTCAAATTCCACACTCTGATAATCTTTGATTCCCTTGTCTCACAAGAATCTATCTACCTTATCTGTCTTAAAAATATTCAATGATCCAATCCCTTCTGAGGCAGAGTGTTTCAAAATCACAATCTTCTAAGAGAGATGAACTTTCCATAACTCTATCCTATAACAATGACCCATAATGTCAAAACTCCAAAGATGTGCAGGTTAGATTGATCAGTTATGATATATTGCCCCTTAGCATCAGGCTCATTATCAAGGTAAATCCATAGGGTTATAAGGATAGAACCAAGATGAGACTGTTGTCAGTGCAGATTTGATGGGCCAAATAGCCTCCTTTTGCACTTAGTGATTCTATGAAAACAATTCCCCTCAGTTCTGGACTCGCCCACAAGAGTAAACTACCTTTCCATGTCTGAATTGTCAAGGCTATTCAGGATCTTACATTCTTCAATCAAATACCATTTGATCTCACCTGTAACAAAGCACATTCTAGAAACATCCAGCAACAATCTCCGGAACTATCCATCAATTGCACATACAAACTATGCCAAATACATGCACCCTTCAACAATTCCCCCATGTTGAGGGGTATGTGTTCATAGCTCCTTGAAAGTGGAGTCAGACGAGGACTGAATGGTGAAGAAGGCATTCGGCATACTTGGTTTCATTGATCAGAACATTGAATACAGGAATTGGATGTCTTGTTGAAGTTGTACAAGACATTGGTAAGGCCACACTTGGAATACTGTGTCCCGTTCTGTCATCCTATTATAGAAAGAGTGCAGAAAAGATTTCCCAGGATGCTATCGGGACTTGATGGCTTGGGTAATGAGGAGAGGCTGGACTTTTTTCTCTGGAGCGCAGGAGGCTGTGGGGTAATCTTACAGAGGTCTATAAGATAATGAAGGGCACAGATCTGCTAGATGGCCAATATCTTTTCTAAAACTAGAGGGCATAGGTTTAAGATCAGAGGAGAGAGATATAAGAATGTCCAGAGGGGCAACCTTTTCACATAAAGGATGGTGACCATCTGGAACAAGCTGCCAGAGGTAGTAGTAGAGGTGGGCACAATGTTGTCTTTTAAAAAGCGTTTAGATATTGTATTGGTAAGATGGGTATATAAGGATATGGGCCAAATACATGTAATTTGGAGTAGCTTTGGGATTTAAAAAAAAGGGCAGCATGGACAAATTGGGCCAAAAGGTCTGTTTCCATTCAGTAAACCTTTAAGACTCTCTAAGACTAGTGATATGGATAAGATAGGTATAGAAGGATATGGGCCAAATACGGGCAACTGGGATTAGCTTAGGGTTTAAAAAAAGGCAGCATGGACAAGTTGGGCCAATGGTCCTGTTTCCATGCTGTAAATGTCTATGATTCTATGACACCTCCTGACTACCCTGACTGACCATCTCCCCATTGATCATCCAATCCCTTCAACTGACTACTGCTGAATGTCTGATAAGATAGGATATGGATTCAGTAATTTGCGAGGATCTGAAGATCTTGATGTAAAATATCAGGTGGCTATAAAAGGAAGGTGTTTAATGGCAGGATCCTAGGTTAACAGTGATAGAGAAGATTTATCTTCCTATGTATTGGACTTGATACTAGTTTGGAGTTCCCAATATGCAATATTTTATCCCAGTTCCTCTATTTTTCAATTCATTTATGGACAGGGACATTGTTGACCAGCATTTATTCCTCACCTCTAGTTGTCCGAGGACAATTGAGAGTCAACCACACTGCTGTGGCTCTGGAGTCACATGAAGGCCAGACCAGGCAAAGAAGGTAGTTTTCCTCCCCTAAAGGACATGAGTGAACTAGCTGGGTTTTTCCCAACAGTTGACAATGGTTTCATGGTCTTCAGTAGATTCTTAATTCCTTGTTTTTTTTTACTTATTGAATTCAAATTCCACTATCTGCCATGACGGGATTTAAACCTGGGTTCCCAGAACATTACTTGAGTTTCCAGATTAATGATCAAGCGGTAATACCACTAACTAGGCCATCACTGCCACATGGAAAAGGGAAAGTCAAAAGTTTTCTTTTTAATCATATAGAATGAACATTCCTGGTACTTCATCAGAAGTTGGTAAGGGCTTGATGGGCCAAATGGCCTCTTTCTGCACTGTAGGGATTCTATGATTCCATGACAAGTTTATAGCATAGTAGGGTAGAAATTGGAAGTAAGTTTGATTACATTTTTGGTTGAATTTTATTCATCCATTCAAGATCAAGAGAAACGTAAAGGCATAGCTTAATATGTCTTGTAGTGACCACAATAAAAAGAAATATTTATTTAGACAGAAGTAGTGGAAATAGTTGGCAGGCAGGAGAAACCTATGTTTTAGGTTTGGAACACATGATTAATAAATGACCTTCGTGGGTTGAAGAAAAAAATCTGGCAGCAAATGTTCTTCAAAACAAATCATCACCAACATCTTGCAGGATTAGCTGTAGTATAAAATAGGATTATTAATGAAGTCTTGGATTAAACACTGATGGTACATTTCTAAACAGTCTTGCACAATGGAATTTTATGTCAGTGATTAATGTTTGGAAGTAAATTCAATGAACTTCTGTTTTAGGTCACCTAATGCATATGATGCAATTAGTGTATAAACATATTGTGCATTTGCTTTATGTGTAAAGCCAGTTTACATCACTCTGTAGTCCTTTCATGTTGTATTGATGCAGGACATAAATCACTTTTTCAGACTGTGTTTCCAATTGCAATCAGTGCACACCAGCATCAAGCTGATAGTTCTCGCATCCATTTTAATAAGATATATGGCAGCTGAAAGCAGCTGTGAGCTAAGACTGAGGTGACAAATTTTAACAAAACTATTAATTAGATTAATTGCCATCACATATATTATCGCTAGATTATTAATCCAGAAACTCAGCTAACATTTTTGGGATCCGGGTTCAAATCCCGTCACAGCAGATGGTGGAATTTGAATTCAATAAAAAAGTCTGGCTTTAAGAATCTACTAATGACCGTGAAACCATTGTTGATTGTCATAAAAACACATCTGGTTCAATGATGTTCTTTAGAGAAGGAAATCTGCCGTCCTTACTCGGTCTGGCCTACATGTGACTCCAGAGCCACAGCAACATGGTTGGCTTTTAACTGCCCTCAGATAATAGGGATGGGCAATAAATGCTGGCCAGCCAGCAATGCCCATGTTCCATGAATTTACTTTAAAAAGCACTTAGGTATTCTGGTGCACTTATAGGTTGTGTTTGTGTGTATTTCCCATGATTAAAAAAAAGTTAAAATGATTCTGTTCTTATCCAGGGCAGGGGTGGGGGAGGGGTTAGAGAGCAGAAACAAATGCTTTTAGTTCAGTCAATACCTACTTCAGATCTTTTAAGACTTTGTTTTACAACGACCTGGCAACACCCTTGGTTTATAACCTCCTTCTGTTGCTCCACTCTCTGCCCATACAATCTGACAAAGAGTTGTAGCGATTGTGGAATTTGGTGCCAAACTTGTGCTATACGTATGTTAGTTAAGAAGTCCCTTAACTGTCAATGATTTATAATCATTGATAATTGGCAGATGGAAGAGAGATGTTAATCACCTATGGCTGCTGTGGATTTAGATTTGAATCCAGAATTGAAAGAATGGTATCATGATATAGCAGAAACCTCTTAATGGGATACTTTGGTAGTATTCAAGTATCCAAATACCACTAAACAAATATTTAGAAGAATTTTTAATGATTTCAATAGACAATGGCATCTCCTGTCAGCACTCATGCATCAGTAACCACTGGTAGTATTAAGTTGTTCTGGGAAAGAAGAAAATGAATAATGCCCCATCTTTCCAACTTCATTCAACAATGAGGTATATTTCATTCAATTTAACCTGTCATAGAGTAGGTCTATTTATAATTACATGCCTGTTTGGCATTCAGTGTGGGTTATTCATTCATGAGTCAGAAGTCTGTGAGTTCAAGTGCTATCCCAAGCCTTGAACACATGTTCCAGGTTGACACTTCAGTGTAGTACCAAATCCTGTATTGTTGGAAGTGCCATCTTTTACATGAGTCTTTAAGGCAAGCACATGTGCATTTGTTTTGGTGGATTTTAAACATCCTGTTCAAGGAGTAGCAGCCAGCTACCCTGAACAAATATCTTCTGTCAGCCAATGGTTTCACAAAATAAGGGAACTGTTTCGTAATTTTTGTTTGTGCATTGACAAAATATAGCAATTGTGTTTGCTTATTGTGGTAACATGGTCCTTTTAAGAGGAATCCTTTGTGGGCCACATGACTGGGTCAGACCCTATAGAGTGGCTGTAGCAGGCCAATCAGAAGTAGGCACATAGCCTAGGGCAGGGAGGATATAGGAACAGGCCATTAAGACTCTCAAGCCTGTTCTGCCCCACCCCCCCCTTCCCTCACACCACCCCCATCCCACGCCCCTCTTCCCCCACCCCACCTTCCCCTCATTCAATGAAATCATGACTAATACGTGGCCTAACTCCATTTTACTACCTTTAGCCTAGGGGCACGGTGACACAGTAGTTAGCACTGCTACCTCTCAGTGCCTAGAATCCTGGTTAATTTCCCAGCTTGGGTCACTGTTTGTGTGGAATTTGCATGTTCTCCCTGTGTCTGTATGGGTTTCCTCTGCATGCTCCAGTTTCCTCCCACAGTCCAAAAAGCATGCTAGTTAGGTGCACTGGCTTTGCTAAATTTCCCTCAGCGTACGCAAACAGGGACCGCAGTGAGGTGACTACAGGATTTTCACAAACTTCATTGCAGTGTTAATGTAAGCCTGCTTGTGACTGATAAATAAATTTTATCTCTTAATATCTTTGCTTAACAAAAAATGACCCATCTCATATTTAAAATTAGCAACTAATTGAGCATCAACTGCCATTTGTAGAAGAGAATTCCAACCTCTACCATACTTTTTATGTGAAAGTGCTTCCTATCATCTCCATATGGTCTGGCCTGTATATTTTCCATCTTCTAATTCTAGCATCTCCAGCTAATGGAAATAGTTCATCTTTATCTACCCTGACTTTTGCTGTTATTACTTTGGAAATTTTGGTCAAAAAGACAAAAACACTGCTTCTCTTTGACTGAACAGCAAACTTGTCCTCAGATCTTGCCTTCTGAACTCGAGGAAAAAATCAGTCTCTGCACTATTTCTTCCTCTAATCCCCTCCCTCTATCTCCCATTTTCACACTTCTCCAGCCGGTCACAAGTCTCCCAGGCACTTTTTTTTAGTGTGCCAGAAATTAGTGCGAAGCTGATTATCGTATGAGAATTTGAATTTCCAAATGATTAGAGGCCTGGGATGTTATTCTCTGGGCCACTAGTGTTCCCCCTACTATGCCGGGAGTGGTTCCCACAATTGGGGTTTCGAATTGCTTCCCACTAATGAGGAACAAGCATCCTCACCCTGCTGTGGGGACAGAGGCCCCGTGGGATGTCAGGCACAAGAGGATGATTTTTGAGCAGTGCCAGCATGGTACCCTGGCACTGCCCACCAGGGAGGGAGGAAGTGACAGGGCTGATCCAGACAAGGGAGTGGGGGGAGGTCTCATAGGCTAGTGATCTGGAAAGTGATTGGGGAGGGGGCTTTGTCCGGTAGACCACTGATCAGAGGGGGGATCTGTGTTCCCGGGAACCTTGGGGAAGCTAGCAATCGGGAGACTGGCATTCCGTAGAGCCAGTGTACCTGCCTATTGACAGATCGGCACATGCGCAGTGGCCCACTCAGTACAATGCTGCTGGCCACTCAAGTAAGACGAAGCCCCATCTCTCCACTTTTCAGCGTGAGTCAGTCAAAGACACTCTGCACTGCACAATGTCAGAGATTCATTCAGATAAGTACATCTGAAAAATGGGCAGGAAATTTTCCCATTTTCTTGCCCATTGGGAATTAAGTTTTGTTCTGAGAGAATCCTGGTGATTGACATCACCCTTTGAAAAAACAACAACAAATATTCAACACAAGCCCAAAATCTGATAAGAAACTTGAAAAAGACAAGGCAGAGGTAAAAGTTAGTTGCACTTCTAATAAAAGTTTCCATGGTAAAGTGATTCATCAGGGAGGTAATGACACTGTCATTAGAGTCTCCAAGTAATTAAAATTCTAATCCCATCATGGCAGATGATGAAATTTGAAGTCCCTAAAAATCAGGAATTAAATGTCTAAAGATGACCATGAAACCATTGCCATTTGCTAATGAAATCTGGTTTATTAGTGTCCTTTAGGGAAGGAAATCTGTTGCCCTTACCTAGTCTGGCTAGTTGACTTAAATTCAGAGCAATGTCTTCAGGGATGGGCAATAATACCAGCCCAGTCAATGAAGCTACATCCCATGAACAACTACTGCTTAAAAAGCATCTACATAATCAAAGATTTGCAGATCTGCAACAAAATGAGATTTCTTTGGAATTCTGCTGCAAGTAATTATTTTTAGAATTTCCTCCCACAAAGAGACACAATGTGAGAACATCTACAAAAGCCACATATATATGAATAGGAAATAATTTTAGTTAAAAATCAATACAACATATAGTCCATATTAAAGGCATAATTATTTATTCCAGTACATTAATGCATTTAGTCATCTGGATGTTGCATATGAGTGTATTATTAGAAAAGGCTCATTTGGAATGAGCTGTTGAGAATTTTCAATTAATTTGGAAAGTTTGGATCAAAATCACAAGGAAAGATTTTTTGGGTTGATATCCTCTGGAAAAGTTGATGGTGATAGATAGAGAGGCAGAAAAAAGGAAATCATGCCTAAATGATGTGATGGAATGGGTAGGGCTGGAAGCAATCCAACAAAAATTAACACTAAGTCAGAGGAAGAGATTTTCAGATGAATAACGAAAAACTTGGTCAAACAGGTAGCCTTTAGTGAACTCTTCAATAGATGAAGTAGATAGTTCGACAACAGATAAGTTGTAGCAGGGTTAGAGACAGGTCAAATAATAGAGATGGAAGTAGGGAGTGATCATGATGCAGAGTTTGTAGGGTCAGAATCTCAGCTCAGGGTTAAGTGGCTATCCAAGGTTACAAACAGCTGAGTTTAGTTCAAGGTAGTGGCTAGGCAGGAGGATAGAGCCAATGACGAGGGGACTGAATTTGCAATAAGGGTTTCTGGACTTATTTTCAAACTGAGAAAAATTTAATTGGCCCAAGTCAATATTGGACAAGCAGTTTAATTATAAGAAAAGTGGAAGATTAGAGATAGGAGATAGCATCAATGGAATTGTTGTCTGTGCAGGCTCGATGGGCCGAATGGCCTACTTCTGAATAGGGATTCTATGAGGAACTCCAGCAATAATGGTCAAGGAGCATTTCTGGAGATTCTCCAGCTTGACTGTACAGGTAAGAGTGGAACCAGGATTCATTCCAGGTTCTTGTCCAACTGTCAAATAAAACATCTCTTGCATAATACGCCCTTTTAAAAGATACCTTTTCTATGGTATTTGAAAGATTATAGAGCAGCTCTTATGCATAATGTAAGGAAATCTTCTTTTGAAATGTTTCTTAAATATCATCTTTAGAAAGATACCAAAAGAGATACAGAATCTGGTGAACTGGTGCAATGACAATAATCTCTCCTTCAATGTCAGTAAAATGAAGGAGATAGTACTGACGTCAGGATGTGTAGTGGAAGACATGCCTATCTGTACATCAATGGGGATGAAGTGAAAATGGTTGAGAACTTCAAGTTTTTAGGTGCCCAGATCACCAACTTGTCCTGGTACTACCATGCTGATGTTATAGTTAACAAAGCCCTCCACAATGCCTGTACTTTTTCAGGAGGCTAAGGAAATTTGATATGTCCACTACGACTCCCACCAGATTTTATAGATGTACTATAGAAAGCATCCTTTCCGAATGTATCACAGCTTGGCATGGCTCCTGCTCTGATCAAGACCGCAATAAACTAAGAAGAATTGTGAACATAGCACAGTCCATCACGCAAATCAGCCTCTCATCTATTGACTCCATCTATACTTCCTGCTGCTTCAGAAAAGCAGCCAGCATAATAAAGGACACCTTAATAAGAACATACTCTTTCCCACCTTCTTCTGTTGGGAAAAAGATACAAAACTCTAAGATCATGTACTGCTGACTCAAGAATAGCTTCTTCCCTGCTGGCACCAGACTTCTGAGTGGACCTATCCTGTATTAAGTTGATTGTTCTCTACACTCTAGCTATGACTATAACAGTACATTCTGCACCCTCTCCTTTTCCTTCTCTAAGTATGGCATGCTTTGTCGGTACAGCACAAAAGAAACAAAGAAACACTATACTAATATATGTGACAATAATAAATCAAATCAAAACATAATTAACTATGAGACCAGTAACAACTTGGAATTAAAACCTTGATCAATATCAGTTGTGTTTGAAAATCATATTAAAAGTTCCAATAGTAATTATTGTCACTCATTATCTTGTATAGTGGCATTTGATTCTGCTCCCCCCACCCCCGCTTTATGTTTTTAGTTTTACATTACTATGGTTGTGTAGATGGAAAATAACTAGGTCAACAAATCTGTTGTTTTTCTCCTACATCCCACTGTGCCAGATGTTAAATTTGTTCCAACACTCAAGGCAGGCTTTCCAGTGCCAAGATGACAACTCATTTTTTTCGAGGCTATAAGATTGCAATGCTTTGGACTGTGTCTTTAAATCTAAGATGAAATAAAGTAAGTTATGTGTCCTGTTCTGAGACCTACCTAACTGCAAACCTGGGTGGTTTGATTACTAGAAATCAAATGGCACACAGTGTTTAGTATTGCTGCATCACACTGCCAAGGACTTGGGTTCAATTCCCAGCTTGGTCATTGTCTGTGCGGAGTCTGCACGTTCTCCATGTGTCTGCATGGGTTTCCTCCAGGTGCTCCAGTTTCCTCCTACAGTCCAAAAGACATGCTGGTTAAGTGCATTAGTCATGCTAAATTCTCCCTCAGTGTACCCAAACAGAGTAATGTGGCAACTCAGGGATTTTCACAGTAACTTCATTGTAGTGTTAATATAAGCCTACTTGTGACACTTATGAACTGAAGAACTTTGAAAAATACATGGGTTAAGGGGATAGGGTCTGATTGGAATTGTCTGTGCAAGCCTGTAGGCCAAATGGCCATCTTCTACACTGTAGATTCCATGATTTAATTTATCAATGTCAAAGAACATTGTTTTAGGTATTATGCTGAATACAATCTTGCTGTTAACTATCTGTTACTTCGAAGATGAGAGAGAATTGGGGTATCTAGTCTAACATAATTCTGGGCAATGGTTGGTGACTGAAAAAGCAGTCCACTAAAATGACAAAGTAATTTTGTCATTAAACACTAATAATAAAGAAGAAAATGCTAGAAATAAATCAACATTTATGGAGAAAAAGTTATTTTATCAGGTTTATCCAGAATTTTCTGGTTTTATTTCAGATTTCCAGCATCTGCAATATTTTACCGCTGAGAAGTCGTGCTAGAAGAATAGTCCTTATTTATAGGAGTGCCTTCCTGATAAACAGCTGAAATAGCTGTGGGCTGGAATTGTCCAGTCCTGCTACAATGAATGGACTTTGCATATTCTTCCCTTATCTGTGTGGACTTTCTCCAGAAGCTCCAAATTTTTTCCCACGCTCCAAAGGTGTGTGTGTTAGGTTGACTGGCCATGTTAGATTGCCCCTTACTGTCAGGGGGATCAGCAGGCAAATACATAGGGTTACGGGGATTGGATCAGGATGGGATTATTGTCAATGCAGTCTCGATGGGGCAAATGGCCTCCTTCTGTGCTGTAGGGATTCTATGGATGAATAACTCACGATTGATGAATAATCAGCTTAACAATAGAATATTATGATTCCATTATGGCCATAATATTTTCTACTCAAACACTGTATTAAGTAATTGATTGCAGTGGGGGAGCTAGGCAGGGTGGTTGGTGGGAGGTAACATGTAATTTTGAACTACTTTTAACACCCAAGGAAATTAGGGGTTACATCGCCAGAAAAATCATATTTGTTCTTCTGAGGTTCTGTTATAAAGCGAACATTGGTTGATACCAAATTAAAACTTTATCATGACATTCAACCTGACGTATAGTTGTCCTGTTTCTGCTACAACAGTCCTGGCTGAAGTGATGAAAGCTAATTGAAAATTAGAATTTCTACAGATAAAAGACTGAATTTAATGAAGTGATTCTGTGCGAGAAAGTTCCATCTGCAACAGACCTTACTGGTGGTTTAGCACTGGTGTACCATGTGAACTTTTTGGATTGAAACAAAGAACCATGAAGCAGCTGTAATAGCTCTTTTGTTGCTAGTATAAATAGAGGTCTGGCTGGTGTTCCAGCAAATTTTGTTATGTTCTTTTAGGCCAGCGTTGCCATGTGGTGGATACACATCTTAATTCTTGTCATTGGAGTAGTAACTCAAGCAAGCTCACTGGTCCTGGACTCCAAAGTATACCATTAAGGATTATATTCAGAATATTATTATTTTTAATGTGATTCAGCCATTTGAATGATAGGCACTTGAAGATCCCTTTGCCTAGAAGATTGTTAACTCTTACCTGGCATTTTGTTGGGGTAAACTCAGTAAAGTTTTGCAACACCAATTTAAAATCCAACCAATTTATTTGATAGTAAATCCACGAGCTTTCGACACTATGTTGTGCCTTCGTCAGGCAAATGCAGTGTTCTGATCTGCAGAGGCACTCATATCCACACAGACAGTTACATACTGCTGATTAGAATGCGAATCCTTACATCTAACCTGCTATTCAAGTGTTAAAGTGGCTAACAATGTGTGTGAAGGAAATCCTGAGCATTGGTTAGAGAATTGTGTATTTTCTCCAGACAGCACAGTAAGTGAGGTTTTTTGCTAACCCAGGCAAGTTACGGGGGTTACAGATAGTGTGTCATGAAGCCAAGATCCCTGTTAAGACCGTCCTCATGTGTGCGGAGCTTGGCTATCAGTCTCTGTTCAGCGACTCTGCGCTGTCGTGTATCACGAAAGCCCCCTTGAAGAACATTTACCCGCAGGTCGGAGGCCGAATGCCCATGACTGCTGAAGTGCTCGCCCACAGGAAGGGAACTGTTTTGCCTGGTGATTGTTGAGCGATGCTCATTCATCCGCTGTCGTAGTGTCTGCATGGTCTCCCCAATGTACCATGCTTCGGGACATCCTTTCTTGCAACGTATTAGGTAGACAACGTTGGCCGAGTTGCAAGAGTATGTACCGTGTACCTGGTGAATGGTATCCTCACGTTTGATTATGTCGTCCATGTCTATGATCTGGCACGTCTTGCAGAGGTTGTTGTGGCAGGGTTGTGTGGTATTGTGGTCACCGTTCTCCTGAAGGTTGGGTAGTTTGCTGCGAACAATGATCTGTTTAAGGTTGTGCGGTTGTCTGAAAGCAAGAAGTGGGGGGGTGGGGATGGCCCTAGCGAGATGTTCATCGTCATCAATGACATGTTGAAGACTCCGGAGAAGATGTCGTAGCTTCTCCGTTCCGGGGAAGTACTGGACAACAAAGGGTACTCTGTCCACCTTGTCCCATGTTCGTCTTCTGAGGAGGTCAGTGCGGTTTATCGCTGTGGCACGTTGGAACTGTCGATTGATGAGTCGAGCGCCGTATCCTGTTCTCATGAGGGCATCCTTCAGCGTCTGGAGGTGTCTGTCACGATCCTCCTCATTTGAGCAAATTCTGTGTATACGGAGGGCTTGTCCATAGGGAATGGCTACTTTAACGTGTCTAGGGTGGAAGCTGGAGAAGTGGAGCATTGTGAGGTTGTCTGTCGGTTTTCGGTACAGTGAGGTGCTGAGGTGACCGTCCTTGATGGAGATGTGTGTGTCCAAGAATGCAACTGATTCTGGAGAATAGTCCATGGTGAGTCTGATGGTGGGATGGAACTTGTTGATATCATCATACAGTTGTTTCAATGATTGTTCACCATGAGTCCAAAGGAATAAGATGTCATCAATGTATCTAGTATATAACCTTGGTTGAAGATCTTGTGTAGTGAAGAAGTCTTGTTCGAACCTGTGCATGAAGATGTTGGCATACTGAGGTGCAAATTTGGTCCCCATGGCTGTTCCATGTGTCTGGATGAAAAGCTGGTTGTTGAAGGTGAAGACATTGTGGTCCAAGATGAAGCGGATGAGTTGTAAAATTGCATCCGGAAACTGGCAGTTGTTGGCATTGAGTACTGAGGCAGTTGCAGCAATACCATCGTCGTGGGGGATGTTGGTGTAGAGCGCCGAGACATCCATTGTGACCAGGAGTGTCCCTGGTTCAACTGCTTCATGCGTGCTGAGTTTCTGTAGGAAGTCCGTAGTGTCAAGACAAAAGCTGGGGGTTCTTTGTACAATGGGTTTCAGGATGCCCTCGATATAGCCGGAGAGGTTCTCACACAGGGTCCCATTGCCCGATACGATGGGACGGCCGGGTATGTTTGCCTTGTGTATCTTTGGGAGGCAGTAGAGATCTCCAATGCGGGGAGTACGTGGAATGAGAGTCCGGAGGGTGTTCTGAAGGTCTGGATCAAAGGTTTTGATCAGAGTGTTGAGTTGACGAGTGTGTTCTTTGGTCGGATCCGCTGTTAACTGTCTGTAGTGTTTCACATTGTTTAGTTGTTGGTACACTTTTTCACAGTAGTCCGTTCTGTTCAGTATGACGGTGGTGCCTCCTTTGTCTGCTGGTTTGATGACAATGTTGCGGTTGGTCTTAAGAGCACGGATGGCCTTGCTTTGTGCTTGGGTGATGTTCGGGACTGTCTTGTAAGTACGGTTGATGAATCTGGTGTTCACGCACCTCCTGATGGCTTGGGCATACATGTCCAGTCGGGGGCAGCGGCCTTCCGGAGGAGTCCAATTGACAGTCATACAACATCAAAACCATATGTGGTTAAGCCACGTTGTAAATGTACAAAGAACTTGTGTATAATACTGCTATACTTAGAATATGCTTTCTCTTCTGTCTTTAAAGTTTAAAATTATTTTTGAGCTAAGCTGCACTACCTGCTTAACCATCTTTGGCTGCAGAACTGGTAGAAAACCAATTTCTGACCAATTGGAAGTGCTTGTGGGATTGTTGTCTGTGCAGGCTTAAAAGGGCTGAATGGCCCCCTTCAGCTCTGTAGGGATTCTACATGAAGATTACACCACAGCAACAACTCTGTGATATAACATGAGAATGCATCCCTGAAGATGGTCGCTGCCTATGGAGATACATAGAAGACAGGAGTGGGAAGAAGCCGTTTGGCCCTTTGAGCCTGCTCCGCCATTCATTACAATCATGGTTGATCATCCAACTCAAGAGCCTAATCCTGCTTTTATCCCATAAGCTTTGACCCCATTTATTTTAACTGCTATATCTAGCTGCCTCTTGAATACACTCAATGTTTTGGCATCAACTATTTCCTATGGTAATGAATTCCACAGGCTCACCACTCTTTGGGTGATGAAATGCCTCATCACCTCTGTCCTAAATGGTCTACCCTAAATCCTCAAGCTGTGACCCCTAGTTCTGCACTCCCCAACCATGAGTAATATCCTCTCTACATCTACTCTATTTAGTCCTGTTAGAGTTTTATACGTCTTTATGAGATCCCCTCTCATTCATCTGAATTCCAGCAAAAATGATTGAAACCTAGTCAATCTTTCTTCATACATCAGTCCTGCCATTCCCAGAATCAGCCTGGTAAACCTTCACTGCACTGCCTTGAGTACAAACGTCCTTCCTCAGAAAAGGAGACCAAAATTGCACACAATACTCTAGGGGCAGGCATTACAAATAATAAAACCATAAACTATTGGATTGTTTATGGTTACACAGCTTATTCAAATAAATTGGAGCTTTCTTACCATCACAAAATTAGTAATAATGGAAGAATCATCTCTAAATTTGAAATAAACTGGTCAGAATCTATGGCCACTGTCTTTAGTAGCAAGGGATTTCAAAGCTGGCGTTTAGTGTTCCAGTCAGAATTTCCTAACTCCACGCAAAGCAGGTTTTATCTCGTCCCAACACAATCCCATCTGTAAACTAGCCTGATTGAGTTGGCTTCCGGTCAAATAAAGGAGGTTAGTTTGGAGAATAAGGAGGAAGCACTTCCACTTCTTCAGGCCCAGAAATATGGGTGGAAAGACAATTATCTCCTCCTTACAGCTGTCCTTTCTTCTCTTTATCAATCAGGTTAAATTTAAAATTGAGCTAATACATTCATTAAAATTGGTAAATTGTCTCTTGGAGTAAATTGATTGCCCATCTCACCCACTCCCATTAATATCAGAAGTTGATGAGTTTGAGATGTGTTGGGTTCAGGTTCAAGATTTAAAAGAATCATAGATTCCCTACAGAACTGGAGGAGGCCATTTGGCCCATCATGTCTGCACACAATCCCCCCCAGGCTCTATCCAAGTAGAGTCATAGAGCTTGGAAACAGGCTCTTTGGCCCAACTTGTCCACGTCGGCCAGGTTTTCTACATGGAATTGGTCCCATTTGCCTACATTTAGCCCATATCCTGCTAAACCTTTCCTATCCACATAGGCATCCAAATGTCTTTGAACTGTAATTGTACCCACCTCCACTATCTCCTCTGGCAGCACATTCCATACATGCACCATCCTCTGTGTGAAAAAGTTGCCCCTCAGGTCCCTTTTAAATCATGCCTTAAATCTATGCCCTCTAGTTTTGGACTCCCCTATTCTGGGGAAAAGACCTTGGCTATTCACCTTAGCTACGCCCCTCATGATTGTATAAACCTCCATAAGGTCACCCCTCATATTTCTACACTCCAGTGAAAAATGTCCCAACCTATTCAATGTCTCCTTACAGTTCAAACCTTCCAGTCAGTCTAAGTAACATCCTTGTAAATCTTTTTTTTGCACCATTTCCAGTTTAATAATATACTTCCTAAAACAGGGTGACCAGAACTTGTATGTAGTACTCCAAATGTGGCCTCACAGTAACCTAATGTGCCAACTCCTGTACTCAATGCTCTGATTGGCACAATTGCTTTCATCATTCTGTCTACCTCTGACATCATTTTCAAGGAACTATGTACCTGCATCCCTAGGTGTGTCTGTTTGACAACACTCCCAAGGCCATCCCATTAACTGCACAAGTCCTGCCTGGTTGACTTACTAAAGTGCAGCAGCTCACATACATCTGAACTAAATTCTATCTGCCATTCCTCAGTCCATTAGCCCAGTCAATAAAGATCCCGCTGAAGTCTTAGATAACTTTTTTCATTGTCCACTACACCATCAATTTTGGTGTCATCTGTAAACTTACTAACCATGCCTCCTATACTTTCATTCAAATCAGTAACCTCCATGTCTTTACCTTGCTAATCTTCTTGACACTAAAGGGGCAACTTAACATGGTCAATCAACCAAATCTGCACATCTTTGGAGTGTAGGAGAAAACCGGAGTACCTGGAGGAAACCCACGCAGACATGGAGAGAATGTGTGAACTCCACACATTGAACCCAGGTCTTGTGAGATAGCAGTGCTAATCACTGTCACCATATTGCTCACAGAAATAAAAATTAAATGTTTAATTTAACTCATGCCTACACTTTATGGGATTTAAAATCCTCAATATTATGTGTGAATTAATCTTAAGTGGAGCAGATTATACGACATTCAGGTTTGATACAGTAATGTTTGATCATACTGAAGTTTTAATTAAATGCGGTCTTCTGGTTTGAACTAATAACTTTATAATAAGGCAATCTATGTGTCCTACTTATGCAGAGGTAGATTATTGGATAACTGAAAAAAACATAGATCCAATTCACATTTACACGATTTATTCAGGTCACGAGCTTGACTAATTGTCTCCTTCACTTGGCTCTCCAGAATACTCCATTAATTTTCTGCAAACATCATGTTTTAATCAGTCTATCAGCCAGTCTAAATTTCTGTATACATTGGCACTGCAAAAATAAATACATCTTAAAACAACAGCTCTTTAAAAAGTGTGTTACCAGGCTGAACTACTCTAAAGTAACTTCTGTCCAAGTACAATGAGTGATGTGCTCTTGCCCTATGCTACTTTTCACATTTTTTTTCTCACATTTGGCAATGAGTGCGAAGAGTGAAAAAGAGTTCCAATCCTGCAATGAGCATAATAAATATTCCATTTGCTTATCTTTCCTTGGGCTCAAGTGAAGCACAACCTTTTACAATGAATTATGGAAAGTCATGTTGCAGTATCATATGTAGCACAAAAATCTTATTTTTAAATAATCTTATGTTGAAAATACATTTTCTTAACTAACCAGCAATAGGATTTCTTTTCTAAAGCATCAGTTCATACAATTAAAGTCCAACATAGTTTTAGATTTACTGATACAATTACAACAACTTGTATTTATACAACACCTTGCAGTAATATTAGAAATGGGATGCTCCCAAAAAATTCCCAGTGTCAAATTCACGTAAAAACTGAAGTAAATCCCACTGTTTTTTGGCGAGATTTTTTTAAATCACATGGTTCAGTGCAGAGTGCACTAGTTTGAATCTCATTAGAAATCTGGGGGGATGGAGACTTTCACCCCAGGCCGCTAATGGGATGATAATTCTCATTAACATAATTTGTACAGCTCTGCGCCAATTTCTGGCACAGAACTGATGGCATTGGAGGTGCATGGAGGCCGTAGTGCCCAGCGAGGATCCTGCTAAATGGCATCTTGAATCTCCCAGGAGTGCAGTGGGCTGGGAGAATTGCCCCTGAAGTGCTGCACTGATTTCCTTTTCATACAGGGAAAGCAAATTAGTCTATGTTCAACATTTCAAATCTTAATTTGTTTTATTTAAGCAACTCTGTTTATACAAAGTCACGTTGATTGATAATAGTTGATAGGTGGAGGGTGGGGGTGGCAGGGATGGGTGCTAGGGAATAAAGAAACCAGTTCCCAAAACCTTTTACAAAGTGGTTCTCCATCCATCCTTTTCCCACTTCATTATAACACTAATCCCTTTTCATTACAGGGGATTATATAAAATAAACAGCGCAGAAACAGACTATTTGACTCAACCAGGCTATATCAGTGTCAACGCTCCACTCAACAAGCCTTCTCTCATTCTCATTTAAATCTACTACTATGACTATCTTATGCTTTCTCTCTCAAATGCTTGTCTAGCTCCCCCTTAAATGAATCTATATCATTTGCTTCAAATCCTTCCCACCCCGTTGCAGCAGATTCCACATTCTGAGCACTTCCTGCATTAAGAGGTTTCTTCTGAATTCCCTATCGGATTTATGGGTGACATTCTTACAGCGCTCTCTAATTTTTACATGGTCCATCTCCAACATCTTTCTTGCTTGACCTCTTTGTCTCAGTTTCTGGTGATAGACTGGCCGCCAATACTCATGAGAAGCCCACAGACCTCCACAACTACTCCTTACACCATGCTCCCTGTAAGGACTCGATCTCATTCTCTGCCTCCATCGCATCTGTTCCAGTAATGCCAACCTTAAAAATTACTTACAACATGCACAACTTCCTCCTTTACTGTGCGTCCCACCCCACCCACACCCAAATGATTGACAAGGCACTCAACTGAGTTTGACCCATTTTCTGAACCCCTTCCCTCACCCCATCCGCTACCCCTCCCAGAATCATAAAGAAGTCTCTTTCCTCCTCACTATCCACCTCACCAATCTCCACGTTCACTGTCCTCTGCTATTTCCACCTAGCACCTTGCAGTATTTTGCTTTCATCTTACATTAATAGCCACTAGTTACATGAGTCCGCATAAAAAAAGAGGCACAAGGATGTTACTAAGACTAGTGAATTATAGGGAGAAGTTGGCTAGGCTAGGGCTTTATTCCTTGGAATGTAGAATGAGGGGTGACCTTATTCAGGTGTATAAAATCATGAGGAGCATATATCAGATGAACAGTCTTTATCCCAGGGTAGGGGAAATGAAACTAAAGGGCATAGGTTTAAGGTGAGAGTGGAGAGATTTAAAAAGGGTCCTGAGGAGCAACTTCTTCATGCAGAGGATGGTGTGTATATGGAATGAGTTACCAGAGAAAGTGTTTGAGGCAGGTTCAATAGCAACATCTAAAAAGCATTTAGATTAATACATGGATGGGAAGGGATTATAGGTCAAACGCAGCCAATTGGAACTAGCTAGAAGGGCACCATGGTCAGCATGAACTAATTGAGCTGACGGGCCTATTTCCATGCTGTGTAAGAAAAAAAAAACATTCTCTCTCTATCCACTCTCAGAACTTTTAGCAATTTTAAAGACTTCAACACTTAGCCGTCTTATTTTCTTTAAAGGGACCCAGCCTGACAATCCTTTTCTAATAATATTAACTCAAGGATCCTGGTATCATCCTTGTAAATCTTCTCTGTATCTTGTCCATTGCCTCTATATCCATTTTATAATACATCAACCAGAGATGCTACGGAGTATGGGTCTAACTAAGGTTTGGTACGAGTTTAGCATAACTTTCCGACTAGTCAGTTCTAAGTCTCTAGAAAATAAAACCTAGTGCTTGGTTTGATTTTCTTATGCAGCTCCCAATAGTTAATCGCACTGATGGCAAATGCGGGCTCAAGATTTCACCCATAGTCTATTGGTGGAGAAATTCAGCAGCAGAGTGGAGAAACAGGGAAAATGATCTCAGTGTTAAATATAAGCAAACTAGGATGTTGAACTGATTATATATATAGAAATCTTATCAATTATATGCTCCACAACAGCTACGTCATTATGTTTTTGAAACCCTAAAATTTTCCTTCAAAACCATTTTCATGCTTTCCCATTCTCCAACCCTTCAAATATCACCCAATTAAATCTGTGAATCAGCAATTAGCATATGACTTTGGCTTAATATTTTTCTTCAATGATCCAACAACTGATATCATACAGTTGTACCTCATGTACATTCTATCCTCATGGAAATACATAACCAAGGTCTAACAATTCAGATTCTCAGTAGGTACACAGCCTATTGGTCACCACATTTTGAAAGTCATGGAAATGAGGGGAGTAAAGCCACTTTCTAATTTCTTGAATGTTCTTGAGGTTAGGAGCTAGGTCATGTTGTTGATGCAGAGTAGAATAATAGAAATCACCCAGTATCTGACCTGGGAGTGCCCAGTGCCAATAGCGCTGCCTGAAATAAAAATGACTAAGATTCATCTCCTGAACATAAATAGAACTGATCACAATGTTGAAATGGTAACAAGCAAAATCGTTTAGTTATTGGGACCAGTTTCTGATATTTGATCTATGATTATTTCAGAATAGTCAAGATTTTTTTCACACAACAGAAATCCATTACAGATTAATAATTCAGAAGTTGTTTTTAGTATTTTTCACAAATACAGATAAACTATTGTGACCAGCAGCTATTTTTTCCCTTGACATTCTTGCACAACCTAGCACATACTACAGTATCTCCAATACAGACAAATTAACATAAAAATATCTCGCTGCATTGCAGAAATACTCTGGCATATCCGGACAGGTTTGATTTCAGATAATGGATTTATTTTTTTTTTAAAAGTTCTGTTGGGCAAATGTCAATGTTGATAATTATTGTGAAGATAAAAATAAAACATACTACATTTAGCAGAGGGACAGAATATTTGATCATCGGGTTACATGAACAGATATTATTTTCAAAAGCATCTTTGTATGACACAGTATACAACCCTGGGTCATCAATCGTTGCACAGGGCAAGTTAATAGCAGTGAAATGTTCTTCCATGTTTCACATATTGCAAATACTGCATCAGGGTGTACAGGGGAAGAGGTGGAGAAGAGCAAACATGAGTGAAGAGGGACACTGATTGCATTGATCTCACGTTCCTAGGTGAGGTCAGCTCAGAATCATGAGATAGAATTTGGGATCTTCCTGACCTAAATTACACATCTTTTAACAGTTAAGCTATTGGAGACACATTATTTTGCTTCTTGAAACGAATATTTACTAAATGTAAATATGTATATACTAAACCTGTCGCTTTAAAATACTCACTTTATTCTGGTGTAAGGCTTGCCACCGTGTATTACTGAATCAATTTGTCTAAATGCAGTCTTCACTCAGATGTCCTATTCCTTATTTGTTCCCAGGTTACATCCATGCAGGGCAGACGGACTGAGATACCTGTAATGTTGACAAATCATTGATGAACTGCAAAAATAATGCTGCTTCTGTTGCCAGATGATTTCGAAGAAAACACTCAGTGGGAGTGGTTCAGGTCTGAAATACTCTTCCTGGAAATGTGGAGGAGGTAGGTTCAAGAGGACATTAGATGATTATCTGAATATAAAGAATGTGCAAGAATACTTGGAAAAGGCAAGAGAATGGCACTAAGTCACAGTGCTTGTTTAAAGTTTATTTATTAGTATCACAAGTAGGTTTGTACTAACACTGCAATGAAGTTACTGTGAAAAATCCTCTAGTTATTGCACTCCAGGTGTACTGAGGAAGAATTTAGTTTGGCCAATGCACCTTACCAGAACATCTTTTGGGCTATTGGAGAAAACTGGAGCACCTGGAAGAAACTCATACAGACATGGGGAGAACATGCAGACTCTGCATAGACAGTGACCCAAGCTGGGAATCAAACTTAGGTCCCTCATGCTGTGAGGCAACAGTGCTAAACCACTGTGCCACTGTGGAAAGTCTGTGCAGACACTGAGTCAAATGCACACCTTCCATCTTGTAATATTTTTGATTTGGTGCTGTGAGGTTGAACAGATTTTGACGCCAGTAACATAGCCAATCTGAAAAGTATACTTATTTAATATTTATATTTTATTAAAAGTGCAAGTAATTATATACAAGCAGACAATTTTGAAGCTTCTTATAATAATGCTGATTATGTCATTAGGATACATAGGTACAGGGCATTGTTTAAGTACTTGAGCGCATGTAATGGGGGATAATTGGGGCACTGGATTGTGGGGAGAGAGCTGTAAGACTGAACAAAATCAACACTCTCTTAATAAAGCTTTATTTTGGTTTTGACTTCAGCAACTGGCTTGGATCATATTAACAAATAATGATGGAAAGAGAAAAAATGGAATGGATGCCATGAAAATTAGCAATTTTCTTACCTGTTCCTCACAGAGGTACAATGTGTCAGACTTCACCAAGAATGTTGTTACTGAAATTTGCCACCTGCAGCTGCTACAACTGCAGCCTCGGGGCAGTATGAGGATAGCACTGTCAACTATTGAGAAGGTGCCTGCCTCCGTGAAATTTAGCACACTCATACCAAGGCTTCCAGTGCAGCATCAGCCAATCCTAGAAGCCTGCTATCTGCCAGTTGTGGTTTTCTTGTCTTTCTCCCATCAAAAATCAATTTTAGAAAGACTTCCAATACCTTCTTCAGACAAGCAGCTTCCTGTTAAAAGATGAAGGCTGGCTTTAAGTGGTGCAGGCTGGTCTGAACTCTTGCTAGCTTTCATAATTGTGTTCTCTGTTCAAGCATGCAGCAACTATGTGCCTAGTATTGAGTGAAGCTACAGTTAAATGAATGAGCAGGAAGCACATTTGCATGCTGTTGCATGAGATGCAGCAGTCACAGGTTAATCAGTGATATGATGCCTGTTTTTGCTTTCGAATTGCTCAGCAAAAATACCTTGTCCCATTCAAATCTTTGCAAAGTATAATTTAGCCAAAGTATCTCTTGAATTGCCATTGTCACGAGCAATCTGTTTTCAACTGATTAAAACATTGCTTTGCGAATATCATTTGGGGCCACCAAGTGTCAGAACTGAGCTTAATCATGTTCAACCTATTCATCTGAAGACCATGCTAAATGCTCTTGGGCAGGAAGAAAACTATTGTTGCTTATTTACAACAAATTCTAATGACACAGAATCCTACAGTGCTATTCATCCCATCAAGTCTGCACCAACCACAAGCCCACAGGCTCTATCTCCATCAACCCATGTATTTACCCTGATAGTAAGGGGCAATTTAGCATCGCCAATCCACCTAACCCACACCTTTGGACTCTTGGGAGAAACCAGAGCACCTGGAGGAAACCCTCGCAATGTGCAAACTCCACAGTGACCCAAGCCAGGATTCAAACCAGGACTATTTCAACTTATATACCAGTAAACTTTCAAACAGAAAGAAGTAAATATGCAGAACAAGTACTGACCAATACTTGCAATTTTCTATACCAGGAAAATAATTTGCTGTGCTCATTTTTCTATATTCATAAATGAAAGAAATGCAATTATTCCACTGGCAAGTATGGTTGATAATCATAGGACAGAGTTAAGGTAACTGGTGAAAGAACTAACAGGAGATGAGTATTCCATCATTGTTGGCAGATTTGAAGTTTAAATATTTTCATCAAAGGCACACCATGTTCACAACCAATTCTGAATTTATGGCCATATAAAACAGAATTATATTTCTTTTTCTGTTTTGCAATATGAATTAATTATATTTACAAGTACATCAAGTTCTTTGCTGTTACACAAGCTCCCCAAAGTCTCAGGGATCATGGGAGTTGGGGAGTGTAGGAGAGGTAGAACCAAGTGAACTTGTATCAAAATATGAGCTGTCAATTTTGTGGGGCATCTAAATGTTTAAATTGAACCTTATTGAATGGTTCTGGAAAATTACAACTTGCACTAAATAATAGATTTTTAAAAATAACATCTTAGGTCAACAATCTTTAAATATTCACTCCATTTCATGCTGCAGATATATCCTAGCCTGCTGAGTGTCAGCATCTTTTGTTTTTATTTCAGATTTTCAGCACTCCCAGCATTTTGCTTTTGTATAGATTATAAGTACTTAATGGTAATTGCAAGCCTTTTCTGTATTTTGTTGAAGGAGCTCCCAAGCAGTTTGATGATTCTGCTCACCACTTCTCCTCAATCCATAAACCCTTGTTTTGTGTGCAAGATACTTCCAAACGTTTTGATTTAGTTAAGACAACCAATTAAAAGTTGAATGCAACTGTCACGTTTGCAGTGAGGTTTGCCAGGCATTCAATGGCAAGGCGTAATTAGGAAGCAGAGATACAGAATAGTATTTCTCCAACTCAGGTTCACAGACAAGAAATCCAGAATGATATTAAATAACTTATTGATAATTTCTGAAAATACAAAGTGCACCATAATGAATAGATTCCTCAAGTGTAAGCAAGTCAGTTCAACTGGAGAAGTGGGTTTAAAAAAAACAGATTTAAAGTGAATGCAATGAGGGAAAAAATGCAACAAAGCCTTTTAATTTATCAAAATGATGTAAAGTAAAATTAACAAAATGAGAAATATTAACAATTGTACATTCAGTACACAATGCAGGAAACTTTGAAATGCTACATGTTTGATCTTCAGTTCATTTGAATTAGTTATGAAAAACAATTACATTAATTTTCTGTAGTTACAGTTTACAAATCAATGTAATAAACTCAAGTACTGTTTAAAAAAAATCGACTCTGGAAAGACGACATTTTCATTTTGGACAAAAACATGCACACCACAGTATGCAGTATATAATGGTAAAGAGTTTTATTTATAATTTCCACACAGATTATCAACTGCAGTATTATTTTATCAAACTTTATACAATGCTACTTGCCTCTTGTGACCATATGAGCATGAAAATAGAATATGTGAATTTTCCCTATATACACATACACACATGTGCACGCATGCACACACACAAACACACACTCACACACATATACATCCACCCCACAACAGGATGAATACAGTAAAACCATAGCCAGAGCAGAAAGTTCTTAACATTTACAATTCAAACATATTGAAACTGACTTATCTCACTTTCAGCGTTGGCTATGTTTTAAAATACTAGCCTGCTATGGGGCCAAGCTGGTGAAAACCAGGTTTTCAAACCAAAAAATATCCAATTTACTGACAATCACACTATCAAAAATTCCATCTGAACCCTTTTGCTCAACAGGTTAGCATTATTTCCAAGTCATTAGACTATACAGTATGTACAAGTAGGTGACCACAACAGGGACACTGTAGGCTCAGCTTTATTAATGTCCTTGAAAAAGTTTATGGCAGTGATGGGAATATGAGTTTAAGATCACCAAAATGTAGAGTGACAAAGTGCTGGGCTTTCCAAGAATGCAAAGTATATAAACACAATTTAAAAAATGCACATTTGAAGTACAGGACAAAGGAACTACTTCGGCATCTACTACTATAGATATGTTTAATTTCAACCATGCCCACGTAAACAAACTGGACAATTACTGTAGTATAATTGACTGTACCTACAATTTTGTTTTAAGTTTTGAATAGTGGTCAACATGAACAGTTGATTTAACCATTTACCCACTCCAGTAGAACAGAACCTTTTAATAAAACAATTAAAAACATGATAACATCAGTAAATGTAACAAGATAAGCAATGTTTCTTAAACATCCACTGTTGCTAATATTTTCTGGTTTAGGCATCTGCTTTGCTTATTTTTACAAAGGCATTTCTTTGTATGCAAATACTGTTTCTATTTGAAAATATTTCACAGCAAGAAAACGGTTTACCTTTCTTTATTTTTGAACATTTCAGAAATTGATTGATGGGGATATTGGGTGAAATTATCTTGTTCTCTAATGGCTGCATGCCATAGCTAGAATTGGAAAAGATGGAATAGCTTAACTGCTGGAAAGCTGGACTGAGAAGCCAAATTAAACAGTGATATATTGAATGTTTTGTATTTTCAAATTAAGATATAATCAAACTATTAGAGCTCCTATAATGCTAGTTACTCAGGTTTTACAATGGAAAAATCACTGCAGTGTGGCCATCCACTAGGATTAACATGCGCGTAGTTCAAAGCTGAATAACATGAGCTGAAGTTCTGATTCACGTGACAAATAGACCAAAAGTAAATCTAAGCAGCAAGATAGTGCTATTTGGAATTACTTAAACAATCTTCGGTTTTTATATTTAAGAATACTAGAGATGTTCATTAAGAACATCTCTGCAACCAACAGTTTTTTTTTGGGATGTTGAGCAGTTTGACAGTCATATAAACTACTCCGTTCCCAGAATGCAAGTCAATATGAAGAATGGGATACAGAATCTTTACCACCACATAACTAACCTGCCACAATTGGATAGTCCAAACATCTTGACACTAAAGGTGTTGAAACACCTAATTCTATGGGTGGATCAGAGTTACATTTATCCTCCTGGCATACAAAATTAACATGTTAAGAGGTGCTTCCACCTATGCTTCTAGCATAATTTTCAGCTTTAATTTCTTTACAAGGTTTTCTGGCCACCCAGACAAGAAATGGTCGGTATTGCTGGTAAGGTTAATATATAACTGGATATATTTATTTGAATAAAGCCCAAACCATCAATAATATCTGTGCTTTACTCTCAGGAGTGCTACTTCCTAAATATTTTGTATACCAAGATTACAGAAGTTACTAAAAATTAAAAAAAAACAAAACATACATGCCTTAATCAATCACAGCATGCCTTCAGATTGTCAAAATATTACATGATCCTATGCACATATTAACAAATGAATCAACAATTGTAATTAATATCTTCAAAAAGGTGAACACTTCACAAAACAGCAAATTGTGTAGATTGTTTAAAAAAAATCTTTAACAGCTGTAGAAATCCAAGTCTGAACATTTAAGCTTAAAACCAGTTATCTGTTAGCACAAAAACTTCTGTTTTTAGAAAAGTTTGCAATAAACCACTGATTCAACAACAGCCAAGGCAAACAAGCTCCCTGAAAATACTCTTCACTAACGTGCCACCAACTGTGGTGTCAATGTTAACGCACATCCACAAGTACAAGAGACTAAAAAGTAGCTAAACACTTCTGAAGGGAATATGCATTCACCATTACTTCAGATTAATAGTAAAATATGCACTGGAAAAACATCTGAATATTTCCAGTTTTAAATCATGTAGTTGTAAAAAGGTCACACTTTGGTGGCATCAGGTCAGAGCCAAACATTTAATAGCTCCAAAAACCAACTCCTAATGGAACCCTTAAGGCTCTTCCACCCAGTTAGCCAGGAAATTAATTTTACATTAGTTTTACACTCAGACATTAATTTATAACTGTGCTATGCTGAACGTAACTTTTTTTTCCGGAATTGGAAAAACAGCAATTGGAACACTGATCTCTTCAGCCAGGAATGTAACGATCAAATGGCTCTTCAAAAAGCCAGGTTCCTGGCTGAAAGGTACTCATGGCTTTCAACAAATCTTCCCTTCCCCATCTTCCATCACTAAGTGGTACTTTAGACAAGTGACCAAAAATCATCTGATTGTACAGAAGAAAATATGGCACAATTTGGAGTGCACAAAAAGTAGCAGCTATTCAGGAATAGATATCCAGATTAGCATTTATATTCACAATGCCAATTTAGAATTCTTATTGATAAAAAAGATTCGTATTATTGTACAAATGTATTTTTTTGCTGGAAAACAAAATCCACTTTGATGGACATTTTGAAATTTCATACCCTGTCAACATCATTCCGTTGTACTAGAATATTCAACATAGTTGTCATAAAATTGTTTCAGGCAGATAATATTCATGTAATATTTAAACATTTGATACGTTTCCAGTGACTTGATGCAAATAAAATCAGAGATGAGTTTTTCTTGTCCACCAATGCAGCATTTCAAACTTTGATCCTAATATGCATCCTTGGATGCTAATGAAAGGAAAAGTACTATTGGCAGCTTTACGAAGGCATAACGTAAAACATTTTTAGAAGGTACTGTCTGCTGTATATTGTTCAAGAGCTGTACCATAGTTTCTTCCATCGTCTCTGCCTGCTGTGTGAATTCAGAAATGTGTTGTTAAATGTGCTTGCAAGTAAGTGAAGGCTCGCTGATATGTCTGAAACCTTTGATGATCAAATAATGCAATCTTGACCTACTTTAAAATCATAGTTCGGAGTCTGGAAGAAAAGCTCCGAGAATAATCTGACCCAAGTCCAGGCACTTTCTCCAAAAGAACTGAAATTTAACTACCAGGGATAGTTTAATTGTAAAGGATATGAGGTCCTTCCTCTGGAGAACCCCTCTTATGTATATCTTCTCTTGCACCAAGGATTCCGTTCACATCTGAGCCATTTGTCTTCTGCTCCTCCATTATTTCGTCGTCTTTGTTCATAAGTCCAGCCAAATGTCCAAGTGGAAATGCAGTGTCGCAGTTCTGTGTGGAGGATACTTGTGAAATAACTGGCATTTGCACTGCTGAACTGTTATCAAAGCCATTGTCTCCAATATCATATTGACCAAGGGCCTCTTCTTGCTCCTGTTTCAGGTAGTCTGGCACAATGAAGTCACTGGAAAACAAGTAATAATACTTTATCCTAGGCATTAAAGTAAAATCCAATCTTTATCATAAAATTTTACAAGTTTGTACATTCAGATCAGAATTTATAAAACCACAGTCTAAAAACAGCCAATATGTAAATCCATGTAAAGCTGTCTGGTGTTAATCCATGGGAACACAAACGAACACCCTAAATGAATATTATTGAACTTCTGAAATTAATTTAATAGCGCATTGTGTTTAATGCACAGCACCAATATCAGAATAACTTTACACTTCGATCACAAATTCTATATGAATACAAATTCTGAATGAATAAAAACTGGTGTGGGACACTGCTTCGTACAATCAGATCACATGCAACCTCTAGATGAGCATCCCTAGAAAATTTCCTGATAATGATTTAATAAGATAAATGTACAAAATCTACTTTTAACTACTGATGATCTATGTCTTTGAAAATTCTATTTTACAGTACAGCTGACATTCCAATAACAAACTGGAATCCCAAAATTTGATAAAATGCAACAATGATATTTAGTTGTGAAGTGCTGTTGTTACTAGACTAATTATCCAGAGAATGAGAGTTAGCAGTTGGAAAATTTGAGTTTGGTCTACAAACAAAAGAAACTGATAGCAGTGAAACTAATAAGGCAACTACTGGATTGTCATAAAAAATTCATTCCATTCATTTTAGTGAAGGAAACCTACAACCTATACTGATGCTAGTCCCAAACCAACAGTGTCCCCTGAAGTGGTTTATCAAGCCACACAGTTATATCAAAACTGCAATCAGTAGTTCAAAAAGATAGCCCAGGTAGCCCACAAAGCAATCAGATGAGAATTAAGTGCAAGAAATGCCCATTTCACATAAATAAATAATTGGTAGAAGTACTGAATACAAATCTAAGAAGTGACAAGTCTGTACAAGGCTTCCATAACCTCCATCCATAACCTATGGAAACACATCCATAACCTATGGAAACTATTATTTCATGCCACAGTCCAGAAAAGCTTTTGAAGCCTGAGTATGCAAAAAAAAAATGCCTGGCTAAGATATCAGAGTGAATTAGGGGAGTTGAAAAGACTGACTCTAAACAAAACTTCAGAAATGTCACCTACGCCACCATGAAACCCACGGGCAGGTCCGGAGAATCCAACTGCCATAAACAGCTGGAGAATTCTCACCAAGGTGTCAGGATCTGACTGAAAACCACCATGTTTCTCTCCAGAAAAAGACAGGTTTTTTCTCCAGATCTTATGGCATATTGTCAAAAAGAAAACAGCCTGTTTCACATCATTGTTTTGAAAAATGGGGTCTAGACGCATTGAGATCAGGTCGCCACTTTTCAACAGCTCCCCAATCAGACCGAAGGGCAAAACCAGTGCCAAGAGGGTAGAACTTAACGGGGATGGGACCTCTGCGAGTTGCGGGGGGAGTGGGGGGAAGAAGAGAAGGAGAGAGAGAAAGATTGGACATGCTCAGGGACCTATATATGTTCAGGGAGCGCAGCGATCAAGCCATGTGGCTAAGAGGGAGGGGATGGGAGGAGAGGAGGTACAAAAGAACAAAACAGCACAGGAAACAGGCCCTTCAGCCCAACGAGCCCACGCCGCCACCCCGATGTTCCCACCTCTACCCGTGATCCCTATGTTTAAAGATCTATAGATTAAAAACCAAATTTGAGACAATTTAGGGAGAATTTGTTTTGCCAATTAGCCTAAGAGCACATCTTTGGGATGTGGAAGGAAACCGGAGCACCCGGAGAAAACCCACGCAAGCACGGGGAGAATGCGCAAACTCCCACAGACACAGGCCCAAATCCATGTATCTGCACAGCACAGCGATAGTCACTGAGTTGTCGTGTTGCCCATCAAATGGTTCAGGTCAAGCGTACACTAACGACGTGAAGCACTAGGATACTCTCGAAAAAAAATCCAAGAGCAGCCCTCTCACGACCCATCGCGTGTATGCCCCTCGTTAGACAACAAGGTGGACCAAAGCACCTGTAGGATAAAAACAAGTACATCAATATCATCATCTATTTACACACTTCCCAGGGACTCCCAAGGCTCATGATCCCTATTTTAAATCAGTTTTCTATACCCCTCCATTCCCATTCTGTTCATGTGCCCATCTAAGTATTTCTTAAATAACTCCAGAGTACCTGCCTCCACCACTTTACTTGGCAGCGCATTCCATACCCCCACCACCCTCTGTGTGAAAAAACTCCCTCTAGCATCCAAATTATACCTTACCCCCCTCACCCTAAGCCCTTGACCCCTCGTGCTATTCGAGTCCATCCTAGGAAAAAGCTTAACCCTGTTTACTCTGTCTATACCCCTCATAATCTTGTACACCACTATTAGATCTCCTCTAAATCTACGTCTTTCTAAGGAAAACAGCCCCAATTTGCCTAACCTCTCCTCATGACTCAGACCTTCCAAACCAGGCAGCATCCTGGTAAACCTCCTCTGCCCTCTCTCCAGAGTCTCCACGTCCTTTCGGTAGTAAGGCGACCAGAACTGGACGCAGTATTCCAAATGAGGTCTAACCAACGTTTTATACAACTGCTAGGTGTCGGAGGATAGGGGTTAGCAGATTTAAAAACAGAAGAGGAGAAACTACTTCTCTTGGAAAAGTTGTGCAACTGTGGAATTCACCACCCCAGAGTTGGTGTTTTCAGATTTCTGATTCAGATTTGTAAGGCATTTGATAAGGTGCCTTACAAAAGGTTGCTGCAAAAGGTTAGGGTGCACGGAGTTGGGGATAAGGTGTTAGTGTGGATAGAGGATTGGTTGTCTAATAGGAAGCAGAGAGTTGGAATCAATGGGTGCTATTCTATTTGGCATTTCGTGACCATTGGAGTGCCGCAGGGATCGATGCTGGGGCCTCAATTGTTTATCATTTGCACAGACGATCTGGAGGAGGGGGCTGAGCGTAGGGTAACAAAATTTGCTGATGACATGAAAATGAGTGGAAAAGCAAATTGCATGGAAGGTGCGGAAAGTTTGCAGAGAGATCTGGATAAGCTGAGTGGGTGGGCGAGGACCTGGCAGATGGAATATAATGTTAGCAAATGAGAGGTTATCCACTTTGGTAGAAATAATAGTAGGAGGGATTATTATTTAAAGGGCAAAAAGCTGCAGCATGCTACAGTGCACAGCCACCTGGGGGTCCTTGTGCACGAATCACAAAAATCCAGTTTGCAGCAGGTGATCAAGGTGGTGAATGGAATGTTGGCCTTTATAGCGAGGGGGATAGAATTTAAAAGCAAGGAGGTCTTGCTGCAACTGTACAGGGCACTGATGAGGCCGCAACTGGAGTACTATGTGCAGTTTGGTTGCTGCATTTGCAAAAGGATATATTGGAGAGAGTGCAGAGAAGGTTCACTAGGCTGATACCAAAGATAAGGGGATTATCCAATGAGGAGGGATTGAATAGACTGGGTCTGTACTCGGAGTTTAGAAGGCTGAGGGGGGATCTTATAGAGACATGTAAGATAATGAAAGAGCTAGACAGGATAGAAGTAGAGAGATTCTTCCTGCTTAGAAAGGATAGCAGAACTAGATGGCACAGCCTCAAAATAAGGAGGGGGGCAGTTTAGATCAGAGTTAAGGAGGAATCTCTTCACTCAAAGGGTGGCAACTCTCTGCCCATTACAATGGTGGCAGTGACCTCGCTGAATATATTCAAGTCACGGATAGATAGGTTTCTGATAGACAAGGGAATTAAGGGTTACTGGGAGAAAGCGGAACCAATCCACTTTTGAATTGCGGGGCAGGCTCAAAGGGCTAGATGGCCTACTTCTGCTCCTATTGTTTATGCCAGGATATTGAGCAAATTTGAGGAGATAGACAGATTTTTAATTAGTAATGGGTTGAAGGGCTATGGAGATTAGGCAGGGAAGTGGAGGTGATGCCGGCTTGAGATCAGCATTGACTATATTTGAGTGAAGTAGACTCAAGAGACTGAATTGTCTACTAGTTCTAGTGTCTCCATATCCACTTCCCTAAATCTTCTCTTTCTCCCTCGCATATATGCCACCACCAATATTCACTGCTCTTCCAATCACAGACTGTTTCTGTCCCACATCTTCTGTTGATAGGTTCACTATTAAGCCTAACAGCAACAAAGACAGGCCTGTGATTGGAGAACTAAGCTCCTTGCAGCCCAGAATGATAGGGAGTGGGATAGCTTGATCTTGGGTTCAGATATAGCCTGGCACAACATCGAGGGCCGAAGGGCCTGCACTGTGCTGTACTGTTCTACGTTCTATGTAGAATCTTCAAGTTCACTTACCCGTCTTTCCGACATTTTAAACAGTGGCTCCGCGGACCAGGATAGAGAGGCATGGTAGCCACATCTGGCCCGCGGGTTGGACAAGCCTTTTCTATAGACTTTCAGTGGAGTTTGTACTGGAACTTGCAGTGATTAGAAATCCATTTCATCACAGTGACCTGTGTGAACAGAGTAAGCAAGCAAGCAACAATGTAGTTGCATAACCACATTGAAGAGTCCCTAAAGTTTCAAAGGTTATTTATTAGTGTCACAAGTAGGCTTACATTAACAGTACAATGAAGTTACTGAGAAAACCCATGAGTAGCCACCCTATGACGCCTGCTTGGCTACACAGAGGAAGAATGTGTGTCCTACTTAAGGCATAGAAAGTCTGAATTAGCAAGTATAAATTAGAATATTTAATTCAATGTCAGATTATGCACAGAACCCAAAATGAGAGAGAAAGAAAGGTTTGAAAGCTACCCTTTAATTCTCCAACCATAATTAAAATCAGAAGAAATGCAGTTTCACACTTGAATTCAATTTTGAATACCAAAGGGTTTTTTCCCGCTTAAATCAAGTTTGCTCACACTGAAATGGAGAAGTCAAACTTTTTTGGCAAGTTTAATTGGTATTTATTATTCAGATTCAGCAACCTCAAGCAATTTCAAGTATTTAAATATTGAATCCCTCAGCAAGAGACAGGCACAGTGAAGCTTCTGAAGGAGCAAGGCAAATCAGACAACTACTTTGATTTCTGCATTTGTCTGTGCATGTGTATAATTACAGGAGGCTGTTGCCCAATTTATTCTTCGATAATAGTGAGTTCTGATACACTGTTGTTTCCATTAAAAAATCTGGGTGAATGTGTTTCAAAATATTACTACAAATCACCTGACTACAAACATGCACAGATAGTTTAGATTTTACACAGGAAAGTACTTGAAAGCAACTGCATGGAAAAACACAGAAAAATTGTGAAAGAATAGATGATTATGAATTTATTATACCAATCAGATGAACCAGAGTCTGAAATTTGGGTACTTTCTAATGTAAGGTGCAGTGAATGCAAAACTTTTCACCATTTCAAACTCCTGTATTTTGGGACAGAACAAATAACTAACATCTTATGCTGTAACTTAGATCAATGTGCAGTTACAAAATTTAGCAAAGGGTACCCTAAATTTTAAACTTATCTCCAACATAATTATGTTGCTGACAGTGATACTCAAAGATTTGGTTCCTCAATAATGAGTAACCTGTACCACATAATCTACAAAAAAATACATAAATCTACACGACTAACCACCATTTTTTAATTCAAAGTCAACAATTCTTCTGCACAACATATCACTTATTTTTCTGCACATCATTTAATTCATGTTTCCTAGTTTGGGCTGCGTCCGTGCTTGAGAATACTTCAAGTTCATGCTTGAACAGCCTCACCTATGCTCACAGATCCTCAGCAAAGGGGCTGCTAAGATACAATGGATCACTAACAAGCCAATGAAAAACCCAGTCAACAACATGAACGTTGAGTAGTATTTCTTCACGGCTGACAATAAATACCATACCAATATATGAATGTGTTTTAGTGCAAGCGCTGCAGGTACTAGTGTAAGAAAGAAATCTATTCAAGTTGGCAATCACCAGGTACCACAAATACAGCCATATCAACAGATAAAACAAAGCTTAATATTGCCACGGAATTCAAAATTACACTCAACAGTTCAGACTGTCTGTAATGACTCAGGAAGCTCAACTTGAAAGGAACAGTTGATCACAGAATGCTAAGTAAAACCGCTACTATGGTACATATGTACTAGTCTCTGCCTGGGACTTCAGCAGGCTCAGTCCTGAACCTGCCTTATAAAAAGCTCAGGTTATGAGTTCCAGCTGGGCAGGCCACTCACTGCCTGTTACCAGGGGAACTTTATACTCAACAAGCACAGAGAGATTAATCAGTGATTCCCCATGGACCTCAAAGTGAGGTAATAAAGCCATTTTTTCATTATATAATTAGTATTGCTAAAAGTTCTTTTTCAAGATGGAAGTACCATTATAGTTTGATCATGGTAGGCATTCTGTTTTTGGCTGTTAAAATACTCCCAATGATAGCAGCTAATGATAAGTGTGGTGTCAGTGAATACAGAGCACTGAATAAAAAATTAATTAAAATACAATTAAATGGAAAACTTTCAGTCAAGAAAGAGATTATGTGGGATACTACAATAGATAATGATTTGATTATGCATCAAATGACATGACCAGGTGCAATCTCCACATTTAATAATGACGCTCATTTTGTTGGACTTCTTACATGTAACCTTGAAGTTAAACTTTCATTGCATCATATCTTGCTGCAAACATGAGTGGATAAATATGTAGCAATGGCATTAGGGAATCTGGGATCTCATCGAGCAGCACAATAATGTACCTCCTAGACACATGAAATTTAATGATTAAGAGAAACAAATTTCAGAATCTAAATCGCTTCTCTGCCTTTTGGCTAAGATCAACTGTAGTATTGACATGCTGTGTCATTAGGTTACATTTTAGCTTCATTTGACGCAGTTTTTAAAAGCAGCATCTTGGTCTTTTGGCTAAGATGCAAATAAGATCAAGTCTTGGAAGAGAAAATATGCAAAATATGCCTACTCCAATCAGCTTGGATCATGCAGATCAAGCCCAAGACAAGAACTGAGAGCCCTGTCTTAGGCTTAATCAGCTTGGATCAGCAATCTCTCAACTTATTGAGACCCTGAATTGGACTTGATTGGATTGAATTGAAATAAAAACAAAAAAAAATTGAGCCCACAAGATTGGGCCAATATGTTAGTATGGGCAGAGTATCTATCAAGAAAAAGAAAACAGAGAGTAATAAGAAGTTTTGAGATAGGGAGAGAGGTTTTGACCTCAGCAATTTACAATTTATATCAATGACTTAGATGAAGGGACCAAGTAAAATATGTCAAAGCTTATTGACAATACACCGATAAGTGAGAAAGTTATCTGTGAAAAGAACACAAACAGGATTCCAAGGCACATAGATCAGATAAGTGATTAGACAAGAAGGTGGCAGATGGAATAAGTTAAAGTATGAAATTATACAGTTTGGTGGGAAGGTTGGAAAAGCAGATTTATTATTTTTTAAAAAAGGAAACACTCAAATGTTGGTATTCAGATAGGTTTTGGTTATATGAATCACAATGTGCAGCTACAGCAAGCAGTTAGAAAGGCAAATGGTATGTTAGTCTTTATTGCGAAGGGCTGGAATACAAGAGTAAGGAAGTCTTGTTGCAATTATAGAGGGCTCTGAGGAGCATCGAGGCAGAGAACTGAAAAGATAAAAGCAGGATGGCACAGCAGAGCCGAGAACACCCCTAGGATGAGGGCTCAAAACTGGATCAACCAACAAAAAAAAAATCACAGACACTGTTACATGGCAGCACATAGACAGGTGATTTGTTGTTGAGTATTAGAGTTTTGACCTTGTTCTTTAAGCAAAGAAGACGTCATAAACACAGCAAAGGATCTGTAACTTTATAAGGTCAATAAACTAGAAAACTTAATTCATTTACTGAATAATTGATGAAAATAATTGATGGAAAAATTATTTTAACTAATTAACTAAATTAAACAGTTTAGATATACATGACAGGATAAATAGTATGCCATTGCTGCAGCTTGAGAGTGTTTCTGGACAGCTGTGTGATCCTGGAAAATCAGTTTTGCGATAAGGATCTACAGCTTGAGGAAATTTATTTCAGATTTGTTGAGTTGAAATTTGAACTCCAGACATTCCACGACAGGGAACTGTTACATGGATATTTTGTTCCAAAGAGCAATCACATCCCTTCAGTAAAGTAGCTTCTTAAGAGGCGATCACAGCAAGGGAGTATTACTGTGGATCAGGCAAGTACGAGGATCCAGGACATGCTGATAGTGGAGCCTTGGCTAGTCTTTGTTCAAAAAGCTCAAAATACATGTTGCTTGAGGGAATGAGAGGAATGACTATATACTGGATGGAGAAAACCATAACACTATGGTTCAGGAGGCCATTCAAATCAGACTGGGAAAAAGAAACATGCAATGATTGGGCATAACATAGTAAGGATTTCCCTTGCTAGTCTCCCTGACATTAATGGGCAATTTAGCATGGTCAATCCACCTAACTCACATTCTTTGAAGTGTGTGAGGAAACCAGAAAACCTGAGGAAACCCACGCAGAGAAAGGGAGAACATGCAAACTCCATACAGACAATGACCCAAGGCCAGAGGTGAATCTGGGTCCATGGTGCTGTGCCACCCAGTTATCATGATTCATATAGGAACAAACTACATGGTAGATCTAGGACTGAGGCCCTCCAGGAGGGGTTTCAGGTACAGAGATTGAAATTAATACTGGATCTCAAAGCTAATAATTTCTAGATCACTATCTTAGCCATATGAAAATTGGCATGGGGCCCAGCAAATTAGAGAATTAAGCATGTTGCTCAGAATATGGGATGAGGAAGGCAGTTTGGATTCATGGAACACTGGCACCAGTAGTGAGAAATTAGAGAGCCTTCCCACGAGGACAAGCTCCACATAAAACAGGCTGAGATCGGTGTCATTGAATTGTATAATTTGTAGAATAAATAATACTTTAATTTAAAAGGAGGGGAGAGAGGGGTGCCAAATGAAGAAAAATTTAGCAACATAAAGAGTCAAAAACAATTGAGTAGCATAGACACTTAGGAAAGCCGAGAGAATTTAACAGCCATAGTGTATCAATGAATAAGATCTACTAAAGTACAATACAAGCCCAATTACATCTTTTAATGGATTTGACTACATTTTGCTGACAGTTATTCTTAATCTTCAGAAAACATTTTTTCTTAAAAAAAATTGATAAAGGCAGTTAGTGAAGGAGTAATGATATAGACCCAAAGATCTGTGACATTGACATGATGTATGGAACAGTTTAAATTCTTAGGTGGAATTTTTTGATATCTTGAAAGTATCAAGTGCGGCAAGGAACCTCTCTCTGTACTTTGGTTCACAAAATACATGTAGGGAGCTTAACTAACTAAAATACATTTTTATGGTTCAGTTTCACCCAACATTCATTTATTTTTACAAAGCAATATAAGGAGATTTGATGGCAAAATGTATTTTCACTGGACTAGTAATCCAGAAACTCAGAGTAATGTTCTGGGTACCCAGGGTTCAAATTCCACCACAGCAGATAGTGTAATTTGAATTCAATAAAAAAAATCTGGAATTAAAAATCTTAACGATCATGAAACCATTGTTAATCATCATAAAAAACTCAACTGGTTCATGAATGCCCTTTAGGGAAGGAAATATGCAATCCTTACCTGATTTGGCTTATATGTGATTTCAGACCCTAGTATTGTGATTTACTGAAATGGCTTGGCAAACCACTCAGTTCAAGGCCAGTTTCAGATGGTCTTATCAGCAACACCAACACTCATGAACAAATTTAAAAGAAGCAGGAACCATGGGTGTGCCTACATTTGATGTGGAGTGAAACAAAATACACCTTTTGGCAACATGAATACAGTATACTGCAGGATTAACTTTTATTTCAGTTACACAATGGAGATTTGTATAGGATGCTCATAGTAGTCACGCGATTAAAAACATTAACAGATATCATATTTCAGGCCAAACTATAAAATTACTGTAAAATGTAAACTTATACAGAAAGAAAACCAAAACAACTGATAAAAAGCAGTATGGAAATTAAATTTCACTTTTGCTTTAAACCTTCTTCTGAAACCAAAGTAGAATTATTTTAGAGCTCTTCAGATTTCTTTAGCTCAGACATAGCTGACTGGAGCCACGGAGCTCTGTCTCCCTACTACACTGAAGATGTAACTAGCAAACAAAAAATGTGGCTAAAATCCCTGTTCTATTTATCCAAACGAGGGTCCCTTGGATACAGAACTATTAAAGACACAATGATAGATGATGCTCACATTCCTTATTAATAACTGCTGCTAGCTAACATCAGCATTATCCAGGAAATGCATCATCTGATGCAATACACTCCTGGACAGATTTTGTAAAACAAAGTTTCTACTTGATCCTCAACCCTGAGAGATTATGACATTGGCTATGTGTCACATTTTTGAAACCTTGGAAACAGAATCACCATTTCCCTTCAAAGTTTCAGGATCTGGTTAGCTATAGCTCCAAAGTTATGGGAGCATACAAAGTTGGAACAGGTTGAACAGCATTTCTCTTGCAATTTAACAAACATTTCAATTGTGACACAATTCTGCAAGGAGAATGAGAAACAGCAGCTCTAACTTTAATTTTAAAATTCAAAGTCCGTTAACTAGCTACCAATTTAAAAGAACAAATTCCATTTCTATTGGGCTTATTATACCTGAGATGTCCCAAAACAAGTTATTTCTTGTGTAGTCACAGCTGAATAGAAACAAGGCAGCCAATTTGCACACAAGACCTACAAACAGCAACATAAATGACCATATAATCTGTTTGAAGGTATGGGCTGGAGTAACAAATGTTGGGACAAAACTGCAGAAGAACTGCCTGGTCGTCTTTGAAGAATACCAAAAGATTGTTGGCATCCATTTCATTACCCTACCATATCTTAAAGATAGCACTTCCAAGTATAACTTTCGCTCAGTACTACATAAAGGTGCCAAGCTGGATTACGTGCACCTTGGTGAGACTTGAACCCATTACCTTCAGATCCTGTGAAATTCATCATGAAAGCTGACACTTGAAGACATATGCAAGAACATTTTATGGCTGTGCAGGGTGGAGTGTGTGCTCAGAGATTGAGTTAAGCTATCCACCTGAATTTCAGAAAAGTTAATTCTTTTTCTTTGTAAATAACTGTGACATTTGTCTTTGTATTTAATTTTCCAAGGTACGTTTTAATTTTTCATAAATAGAAATCACCCTATCTTCATGTTGAACAGAAATCAACATCTGGGATGAAAAATCATGCAAATATTTACTTAATATTAAAAGATGGGTGAAAATATATCTGTTACAAATACAAGCGAGATAGAACGCATGACCTAGCAAAAAGCCATTCAAGAGTTTTTACATGATAAAAAGCTAAATCACATCTGAGATCCTTAATTTTTTTTGAAAGATGGAGGCAGAATCATTAAGCTAATGTCAGTAGTGATTTTGCCACTAATCATGCACAATGCTACTTTGCATTTGAAGAAATTGATTTTTCTTATTCTCCTGCCACAGACAGTGAATAGATAAATGGTTCGCTCCACAAAGAATATTGCTTTGTGTGGAATAGCATACATACTTAAGTTCCTATTGGATTCAAAAAGTGTGACTGAATTATCCAAGTGTTTTCAGACATATTTAAAACAGAGCTAAAATAACAGGCTCCAGTATAAAATCAATGCTGACAGACATTGTTTTGGCACCTCAGTTAAAAAGGTCAATTTGAACTTGGTCCTCATGTGTGCAGTCTGCAAAGAACCCATAGATGTTTACTTCATTAAATCTATGTTAGAGTTCTCAGTTAGCTTTACTGAAAATTTTGGCTATAGATACAATTAAAATATTTTTGTGTCTTTATCTTCAATATTATTGCAAAGTTGCATTATTCCATAATTATATTCCAAGTTAATGAAAACAAAAACACAAAAAAACCTATATGTAAAGCAATTTAAGATGCACACAATCTTGAAAATGTTGCAGCTTATGTGGTAACACTCTCAGAAATCACTGTGGAAATCTAAAATGAAACTTTTTTCCTTAACAAAATGGATCTTGATTCTGCTCTCCTAATGCTGGGCACAATAACACAGTGATGAAGTGTGAACAGTGCAGAAAAATGGAACAAGATCACACCAAGAAGCTGTTGTAATTTTTAAATTGAAGTGAACTTGGTGAAGATAGAGTTACTTTGTCCAGGACAAGATCTATAGTTTTAATTAGCCCTTATAAACCTACAGACTTACAAACAATGTGCTCTCTAATTTTTATGGTAGCATGTAATTGACTGAAGTGTTGTGGACTCTTCAATTTTTTTGGCACCACCACACACACTTAGTAACTTAAAGGGTTCAATTGTACACGACCTGCATAGGGAACATCTAGGTTGCTGCAAAAATATACAGCTTAAAGGAATATTGTTTATGAAATTTTTTTCAAAATTTACCAAAACATCCAACAGCAAATTACTTGCACTATTACAGGAATGAAAAAACTAGCTTTTGCAGTGGTGAGGATAAGTATAAACAAATCATAAAAACAACTAGAAGTGACACACAGAAATGGTAAGATGCAGAACCGGAATCTGCAGGGCTTTAACGCTCAGGAAATTCAACACTACCGAGCATAAAGCAGCCCCTATTTGATCAGCACTTCATCCATCAACTAAAACATTAACTCCCTGCAGCAGTAGCACTGCATACAACATATACGCACTGCAGTAACTAACTTGCAACCAGTACCACTAGGATGACATAACCAGCTTATTTGGAACTATATCACCATTCTTTCACTGTTTTTGGGTCAAAATCCTGGAACTCGCTCCTTAACAGTGGGTGGAGCTGTACCAGATGGACTGCAGCAATTCAAAGCAGTAACCACTGGTGAAGCCATTTATAAGAATAGTGTCAAGAATGAGGTCTTCACTTACATGGGGAGAAGAATAAGCTGAGGTTATTCTTGGAACAGAGAAGATTGAATTGACATGTTATATATGTCATAATAAATGCTGGCCTTGCTAGTGATGTGCACATTTCAATAAATTCTAAAGACAGTTAAGTTCAATAAGTAATATGTTCAAAGGTTCAAACACATTGGAATCCAATGAATTGTGGGGAAAATGTTACACTGTATAAAAGTACATATTTTGTAACATATCTTCAAACAAATTTAAGGTGGATAATACAGCAAGTGAGGTGACCATTCATTTCACTGTAATTGTGTTTGCTCTTTGGTAAATTTGTCCCACTTTCCACTCAACTTGTAGGCCTGAACTTTTCTTTTTCCTTCAAGTTTTTATCAATTTCCTTGGAAAGTTTTTATTGAATCTTCGTCCATTGTTCTTTCAGAAAGTGTATTCCAGGAGACACCTCAAAAATTTTGTCTGTATGCTGCCTCTGGTTCTTCTGCCAATCAACTTACTGCTCAGCCTCTGGTTACCAACTCTTCTGCCACTAAAAAAAGAGTTTCTAACTAAATCAAAAATGCTCTTGATTTTAAACATGTCAATTCAATCTTCTTTTAACTTTCTCTGTTCCAAGAATAACCCCAGCTTATTCTTCTCCCCATGTAAGTGAAGACTTCATTCTTGGCATTATTCTTATAAATGGCTTCACCACCATCTCTACAGTCCTGACTCCTTCCTAAAATGTGGTGTGCAGAATTGCACAAATACTCTGGCCGAGCATAATCGATTAAGTGCAACTTCCCTGTTCTTGTACGCTAATTAAAATGTCAGGAATGTCATTATGCTTTTTAATAGGCTTTGCAACATGTCCTGTTGCCATTAATAATAATTATATCCTTAACCCCCTTCAAAACTATTTTGGCTATTAGACAGATGCTACTCACTGCACATCAATCTTTAGCTACATTTTCCTGCAACTTTCACCCTTAATGTTTTGCAAAAAATGCATTAACCAAATAATGAATGAATGGTGAGTTACATTAGCAGAATTTTTGAGAAGCCCATCCTGCGACTTAGTAAAAAGGTAAGATGTCTTTCAAACTCCTAGTGGGTGCAGGGCAACACTCTAAACTGCTCAAAGTTGCACTATAATAAAACCTGAATCAAGGTTAATCATCATGTGAATTATTACATTTAAGTTTATTTATTAGTGTCACAAGAAGGCTTACATTAAAACTGTACTGAAGTTACAGTGAAAAATTCCCCAACTGCCACAAGGCGGCGCCTGCTTGGAAGCATTTAGCATGGCCAATGCACCTAACTGATGAAGTGGAAGATAATCTTCTGGAGCTTTTGTTTGGGATGGAACAAAGTAAGAGCGAAAGATAAATGCCAAGTAGAAAAACTGTTTGAAGTTACGGGTATTAAAGCAATCAAATAGAAAGAAAGAATTTAATTTAGAAGATAGCCAAAATGTATTTATATATATCAGATTTTTATCAACAATGTACACAAATAATTTTTGCAAAGTTTCTGAACACTAATTACAACATTTCTTTTTCAATTTTAATGATACAATGGGAGGAAGAAAGTACATAGTTTATTCTGAGCTAAATAATCTTGTTTAATGTTTAAACGGTTTCCTAGTGTGCCCATACCTGAATTATGGCAGAGTGGGTGGGGATGATTTTCACTTTAATACGGCAGCAGTAGTTATCTTAAATGTTAACACCAGCAGGATTAGCAGAGTAAATATGTTGAGTTACAGGAATAGGATCTGGGTGGGTTGTTGTCAGTGTAGGCTCAATGGACCGAACAGCATCCTCCCGCATTGCAGAGATTCAAATGATTGCAAATATTAATTAAACTTGTTTTTCATTACTTAGCTTAAGAGAATGGAAGTGCACACTTCTAGTAATGAGAGCTGAACGACATATGTTAGACAGGTGAAAAGCCTGAATAGATGCCACTTTCCCCATCTCAGACCTATCTACATTTCTTGACAGACAAAATCCTCAACTCAGAGGTCCTGGAGTGTGCAAATTCCATCAGCAAACACTCATTACTTAGCCAACGACAATTGTGCTGGCTCAGCAACATTCATTGACAGATGACGACGATAAACCCTGCGATGATATGGTGCCTTTAATGCATTCATATCATATTTCTTGTAAAGTGGGTGTTTAAAATTCAATTTGGTTTTACGTGATGCTGAAACTAGGCAGCTCGCATATTGAAAACGCAAGTTGATTACCGATGATAGTTAGGGATATGTTTGTTTAATCTGAGTTAATGTATTTTTTGTTTATTTGGTTTTTCCCCTGGGATTTCAGAGTAAGATTTTGATTAGGCTGATTGACAAGAGACGGAGTCATGTGCTAATGGGAGGAACTAAGCTTACATGGTAACGCAAGAAGTTTTCTGCCTGGTCCTGAAGAAACAAAAGTATCTTTGTCTCTCTTCCTGCAGATTGCTGTCGGAATAGAGATGTCTCTCTCTCTCTCTCGCCAGAGCTGTTCAAAAGGCTCTAGCACTATTAACAAATACAAGCATGCAAGCCTATAAATGTTTGCTAACTGACTTTGAAGAAGATTTAAATCTTTAAGAGGAATATTGCTTGAATTGGAACTCATAAGGATAGATTAGCAGTTAACTGTATCTTGTCATGTTTAAGTATTACTCAATTAATACATGTTAAGCCTATGCATTTATTATTTAACAGTATAGTTTAATGAAGTTTATTTCACTAAATGCTTCCTTCTGTCTCAACAAAATCACACCTGGAGTGAAACACCTTATTCTTACACTAGTGCCAAAGTAGAAAAACTGTTGGTCTCTCGTCTGGCTTCATAATATATTCTGCAGTGTCTGCTCAGGTACCCTAACAACCCAAAGATCTTCTGCATGGGTCACAGCCCTCTGGGCATCCATACCTCCATTACAAGGGCATCTGCAAGTGAGATATTAAGATCACAAACACTGACAATGGGGAGACTGTCATACTCAACCACGAGCTCTGGGCATTACAACGGCACTGAAAGAGGTGTACAAAACAAAAAATTCAGCTCGCCGAGTACAGGGCTCAGAGCAGAGGCCTGGGAAATTTGCATCTTCTCAGCCCACTGTATTACTGTGTGACAAACGTGACGAGACTGGAAGGCTGCCAGGAAAAAATAGTTTCTGTACTCTTCAACCATTTAATTGAAATAAAATTTAGCAAAAGAAGCCCTGTTAAATGCAACTAAGTGTTTTGTTCAAATTTATCACTAAATCGCTAAAATCTGATTCCTGATCTAAAAGAAAAGTACAGCACAATTACAGGCCCTTTAGCCAACCAAGTCTGTGTCAACACAGATGCTTCTCTAATCTAGTATCTTCATAACTCTACATGGATCTTCTCTGCCTACTCACTTATCTATCCAAATGCCTCTTGAACATCGTTTTATCTCCTCCAGTGGTGCACTGCAGGCATTCACTACAGTCCTGTGTGGAAAAACTTGCCCCTTACATCTCTTTTAAACTTTACCCCTCTCACAGTCAACCTATGCCCCCAAGTAAGTGACTGATTGATCCTGGGAATAAGACTGACTATCCACTCATTTCAAGCCTGTCATAATCTTGTAAACTTCTATCAGGTCCCCCCTCATCCTCTGACACTCCAATGAAAATAATCTAAATTTGTTCAGCCTTTCTTTATAATCCATATCCTCCAAACCAGACAACATTCTGATAAATCTCTTCTGCATCCTTTCCAATGCATCATCATCCTCCCAGTAGTGTGGTGACCTGAATTGTACACAATACTACAAATGCGGCCTAACCAAAGTTCTATACAGGTGCAACATGATATTCCAATTCTTATTCTCAATGCCCAAACTGAAGGCGACCAGCATGACATACATCTTCCTGACCACCTTGTTCATGTGAGCTCCATCTTCAGAGAACTATGGGATCTGCACACCTAGATCCCTCTGTATTCTAATATTTCAAGGGCTCTGTCCTTTACTCTATCTCCATGACTTTTGTACTGTCAAGAAAACTACAGGAAGTCCTGACATACAATACACCAAGAGCTCCCAGGACTTTGAACAAAGTCCAGACAGAAAGCTTGTTCATATTAATCAGTCTGAAAGCAGTAGGGTTTGAAGGCAAATTTTGGAAATGGATAAAAAATTGGTTAACTAGCAGGAAACAAATGGTTATGTCAAAGGACTGGAAAAGGCAGTTTGTGTAGGTGGGGGAGCTGGAAAGAGCCCTTATTCTAGAGACAAATAATACAGCCATCAAATTTAAATCTTGGACTCAGAACTCAATGTAAATTGGTCACAAAATTAGAAGGGGCAGTAACAGGGGACTCCAATTTAACGTGAAGTATGAAATATGAAGACGATCTAGCATCAGAAGGAAAAAATAATGAGCATACGTGCAAATAAATGGTGTCAAAATAGCTAAAGATGGAAATTGAAAGAAACCAACAGACTTGTAGAATTAACATTGAAAATGTCCCATCAACATCACTCAAGGCCAGAAAGTGTTAAATCATATTGTTAAAACAATACTAAATTAGGTTGATGCTATGCTACAGTCGAACAACACTCTGAATACTGTACCTAATTCTCACCAAAAACACAAGGAGTGTGTGAAAAGCTGGAGACAATGATTTGAGAAACATTACATGAATCCTTGGTGTCAAAGATTTTGATTTATGTGAAAAGACGGCAGATAAATTGGGCTTTGTAGCCTTGAAGGAGACAGCCAAGAAGTATTCTTAGAGCTATACCATGTAGCAAACTGTACAAGGCAAATGCAGAAAATTACTTGAAGCTAAACTTGGGGGTACATAAGGAGAGAGAAGTTCAAACCAGAAAACATATTTATAATATCAGTCGGTTTTTCATAAAAATGATCAAAATGCAGAATGAGTTCCAGATACAGGAGTGCTCATGAAAACACTAGAATCATTTCTGGAAAAAAATAGGCAATTGTAGAAAAGAATTCAGTTCATTCACCTTCTACCATCCTGATAATTGCATGATAGAAAAATAGTTTTGCTGACTCAGCATGATTTACAAGTAGTCCAGATATGACACAAGGGAAATACCAGTGGTGGAGTAATTTTTCCCACTAAAGCATGCTACACTTACCTCATTAAACATCTCAAAATACTTGTATCCTGTTCTCAAAAGGCTATTTTCTATAAATTAATCATTCATTGAACTAAATATTGTTTCTGCTATAGGAATGATGTTATTAAACTGGAAAGGGTGCAAAAAATATCTACAAAGATGATACTGGGACTGAAAGGTTTGAATTATAAAGAGAGGCTGGGACATTTTTTCCTTGAAGCGAAGGAGGATGAGGGGTGACTTTATAGAGGTTTACAAAATCATGAAGGAAACTGATAAGGTCTATCGTCAAAGTCCTTCCAGGGTAGGGGAATCCAAAGCTGGAGGTCACAGGTTTAAAGTGAGAGGGGAAAGATGTAAAAAGGACCTGAAGGGCAACTTTTGCCAGAGGGTGATGTGTACATGGAATGAGATGCCAGAGGTGATGGGGGAGGCAGGTACAATTACAACATTTAAAAAGGCATTTGGACAGATACACAGATGGAAAAGATTAAGGGGGACATGAACCAAACATAGGCAAATGGTACTCGTCTAGTTTAGGAAACCTAGTTGGCATAGATGAGTTGGGCCAAATAAATATGTTTCCGTGCTGCATATCTCTGTGACTTGCTTTGAATTTATCCCTCTTCCATTGAAGCCTATGTTCTTTGTATCTAATATTCTGGATAAGAACTTGTTATGGTTTTCTGTTATCCATATCGTTTGGAAACCTAAAAATAGCAGTTAGAACACTTATTTTCTTTTTCTGTTCTCGTAAGAAAAAGCCCATTCTAGAGACTCATCCTTTATAAACCAATCCTGCGATTATTCTAGTTGTACTTTTCTGTATTTTTTCAATAGATGGATTTCTTTTTGGCATTGTGCTGACTAGAACTGAGGACAGTTATGCTCATTTCTAAAATTGTAGAATTACCTCAGCATTTTGGCCCAATATTTATCTTTTAATAGATCCCAACATCTGATTTGCTTTAATCACTGCAGGGGATTACTGTGATAGCTTCAGTTTGTCTTCAATCTTTCATTTTCCATGAATTTAAGTAATAATTAATCCCTTTGTCATATATTGAATTTCGTCTGCTCACATCTGCCTAATTTCCATGGATACACAAATCATCCAGCAGTTTGTATTATTCAGCTTTAACGTCTACAACCTTTATTAGTTTTGTGTTTGTGCAAATTAGGCCACTACACTGACGATTCCTGTTCTAGATTATTTCTGAAGGTAGTAAATATCCTCCACGAACGATACAATTTAAAGTTGCTGACAACTGGTACTCAGTTACTCTGTAGATTGTATCAGTTGACTAATAGATTCTTTAAAAAAGAATCCCTGTTGATTAAAAATTTTCAGTACCTTTCTATACCAAAGGCTTCATTGCTCACATCTCCTCTACTTTGGGACGACCAAACACAAATTAGGTAATTGCTTTGTGGAATACCTTCGTTCAGTCCATAAGCATGATCCCATGCTTACAGTTTGGTGATTCAATTTGCCATCTTGCTTTAACTCTCATAATTCCTATTGTCAAGATGTTCCAGTATTCTAGAGGAGCTCAACCCAAGCGTGAGGAACAGGACCTCATCATCTGATTAGGCACATTACACCCTCTGCAATCAACAGTGAGTTCAGCAGTTTCAGACCATGAACTCTGTCCCCCAATTTTGCTTTTTTTTTTAATGCCATATGCATATCTGAATCTTTTGGACAGAGCTGTTCATTATTCTGCCATTCATACTCAGTCTGAACAAGTATTTTGTTTCTTTGCAACAACCATTGCCACTCATTTAATCTTACCTTTTGTTTATCCTCTTCCTTCTACTGTTCAATGACATAAAACCCATCCTACAGTTTTGAAGCGTCATATTCAACACTAAACGTTAACCTCTCTCCCTCCACAGGTGTTGCCAAACCTGATTATTTCCAGTTTTCAAATTTTATTTCAGATTTTTAATGTGCACAATTTTGTTTTTATTTTACTGTATCAAAGGCTTAAATGAAATCCAAACATGTAACATGCACTAGCATTCTCCAATCCAATTCCTTTGGCGCACCAAAGAAAAACAGGCACACCAAAGAAAACTAGCCATATGTGTGTTCTGCAATTCCTCTCATGATTGAACAGGCTATCCACACATGGTTAGAACAATAAACTGAGTTACATTTGCATCCAAAGTTTCACACGTTCAAGGAAACCCATGAAATTGATCGTCTTCTAAATAAGTGCAAAACATTGAGATTCACTAATAAATTTCTCAAGGCATCTATACTTCCTGAACTCCATGCAATGGTACACATGCAGAATGGCTTCATGGGCAAGGTGCCAGAAGCCTGTTGATAATAATAGAAAATGTATTGCAACAAAAATCAATAGCTTATGGAGAGAACAGCAGAGAAAAGGGACTATGAAAAAAACATACACCCAACACAACAGTTCAACGGCATAGTGGTTTGAAAGATCTATGAACAGCTGCAGGTATTTTAACAATATAGCCACTTGCATAACCTAAAAACAGTAACGGGCTATCCAGCATTGATAACAGTTACAATATGTTTGTATATTATATACCAGAGTAAAGAATTATTGTAGATGATGACAGACAAGTCAACCAAAGCTTCCAAAAGACAGGAGGCGAAGGTCAATTTATACAGCGAACATAAAGTACAGATGATCACCATTTTGAAATGTGGAAAAAAAAGTAATTTATACTAAATACATAAGGCATTGTTTACTGAATAAACCAATTGCACGAGAGTACCTTTAAACACAATGAAAGTATTTCAAAACACTTCAAATTTAATGACTTTGGCATCTGACACAAAAAACTCATGGAATTCATCGAGTCAACTATCTCCCGCTATTGAAATTGATCATTTCACAATTTGAGTGACTGATGGTAGCTTGTATACTAACAGCATCCCATGATTTGATAACAAAACATCAAACAGGGCAGTGTGCATATTTCCATTCAAAAATTTTTTCCACCCCTCAACCATTTGGCACAAACAAGATCCTTGAATGGTTTACCGAGGCACACTTCCAAAGATTGAACTACATAAGACCCCTGGTGTATCAGCAATTCAAGTATCATTTTTTCCACAGCTATCCTTTGATCTCATTGGTTATATAGGACCTAAATATGTCCCACACTAATAAGCTGCATTCTTTATTCAGGTTACCAGGATATAGCTTCCATATAGTATTGTGCATAACTTCACTCCATTTTCATCCATCCAACTCTTGTCATGAATGTGCACCAGGCTTTTCTGCACGAACTTGCGGCACAGTTTTCCATTTGAAAATGAGAACAGGGTTTAACTTTGTTCTGTATGGCAGGCAGGCCAGTGCCTTTTGTTTTCTCGTATCTTGTGATTTTCACTAAAACTACTTTAGAACCTTTTCACTCCATAGTTTGGGTGCCTGTCATAGTGAAATTCGTAGGAATTTCATCCATGATGCTAATATGGCAACTTGTGTTTTGTTTTTTGGTGAATCCCTTTAAACTGGTAATTTTGAAATCAAGGTTTTTTGAGGATCTGATTGATTTTGATCTACTGCCTCCGCACTACAAATTGTTATTCAGTTGCTCTGAAATCTTTTCTGGACCAGAAGATTGAATTTGTCCATTGAAGAAATGCATAAACACACATTGATTACATCGTCACCAGAAATGCATTCTGACAATTTTGTGGACCCATACCAACGCATGTGCTTCAAGATCAGGCCAGTAGTCTGATTCTATTCTCATGGCTCATTTGATCTTGGGCAGATTCCTTCTTTCATTCTTGTGCCAGTTTCTCACCAACACCAAATTCCCTTATTGCAGCATATTTATTTGGAGAGTTAGCAAATGTTATGACTTTTAACTTAAAACCAACTTCATACTTCATCTGTTTTACTGGAAGACTCATTCATCTTTGCCATTCGCCACACAGGCCTGCTCATCTGCACAACAAGGCTACATGCCAAGTTACAGCCCATCATCTCAGTTCTGGGACATCTCTGCAGGAATCCCTCAAGATAGTGTACTAGGCCCAGCTCTTCATCTACTTCATCAATTATTTTCCCTCCGTCATTAGGTCAGAAGTGGGGATGCTCACTGATGATTGCACAGAGTTCAGCACTATTCGTCGCAACTCAGCTATCAAAGCAGTCCATGTTCAAATGCAACAAGATCTGGACAATATGCAAGTAACATTTGGCCACACAAGTGCCAGGCAATGACCATTACCAGTAAGAGAGACATTCTAACTACCATCTCTTGATATTCAATGATGTTATCCTCACTGAATCCCCTTCTGTCAACATCCTTGGGGTGACCAGAAACTCAACTGGACCATCCACATGATCACCGTGACAACAAAAGATCAGTGGTAGGAATACAGTGATAAGTAATTTATCTCCTGACTCCCCAAGGCCTGCCACCGTCTATAAGGCTCAAGTCAGGAGAGTTATGGAATGGATGCAGCTCCAACATCACTCAAGAAGCTTGACACAATCCAGGATAAAGCAGCCCACTTGATTGCCATTACATCCACAAATAACTCCCTCCACCACTCACAGTCAGTTGAAGTGTATACTAACAACAAGATGCATGGCAGAAATTCACCAAAAGATCCTTGGACAGCATCTTTCAAACATACAATCACTTCCATCTAGAAGGACAAGGATAGCAGCTACATGGGAACATCATTCAAGTCACTCAGCATTGTGACTTGGAAATATACCATCATACCTTTGCAGTCATTGGGTCAAAATCCTGGAATTCCCTCCCTAATATGCTGTGGGTTGACCCACAGCATGTGGACTGCAGCAATTTAAGACATCTCACCAGCCTTTCTCAAAGGCAACTAGGGATAGGCAATAAATGTTAGTCAACCAGCAATGCCAATGTCTCATGAATGAACGAAAAAGAGTAAAACATGTATATGTGAAGCAAAAAACTGAATCTGATTACTAACACAAGTATAAAACGTTGTGTCTGAAATAGCTGGGGTCAATCTATATGCCAAGCATATGCAAAAATACAATTTTAATGAATAGAAAAATGGATTCCTTAAATGCTACCATTATATAGAAACTAACCCAAGTCAGTGCTAATGTTCCAAACACACCTCTTCCCAATCCTCTTCACCGAGTTCTCTCAGCATGTTAAGATCCTTTCTTCTGCACGTTTCTGTCTCCTCATTAAACGCATCTATAGCATTCACCTCAACTATTCCATATGGTAGCAAGTTCCACATTCTGGCAATTTTGAGTAAAGGAGTTTCTCCCGAATTCCCCATTGTGTTTCCTTGTTCTTTTCATTTCTATTTTGGTAAACCATTACATTATCTTAAAGACCAATGATTAACAAGTATTACTACTGTTTTTTCGACTACAGACCATTCTTGCACGAACAGCCATGTTGTTTTTTTCTAAGCATAAGTTTTCAATTGTGTTATATCTTACCTGTCCTGGAAGTAGGATGCTAGCTCAGATGCTTCATGGTTGAGGCTTCTCAGGTGTACAATTAAGTTTCCAGAATTAGTAAACATGGCGCCACATGTTTTGCACTCATAGATCCTTGGCTTTCGAATAATGTGCCTCGAAACACGCATATGATGCTTATATTCCCCAAATGAAGTAAAGGTTGCACTGCATATCTGGCACCGGAAACATCGTTTGCCTTCATGCTTGAGACGATGCATCTTTAAGGAGTATGCTCTTGTGAACTTTTTTCCACAACTGTCACACTGGAAGGGTTTTATACCTAAAAACAAGTAATGTTTTCAGTCACTAATATTTAACTTAATAGTTTAAGAAAGCTTCCTCAAGTCTCTCAATTTCTAAACTGAAATGTTGTCAGCAAATTTCACAGACAGTTCAACCTATTCTTAGAATCAGAAAAAGTATAACTATTGATTGAAGTCCATGCCTGGTAAATGGGAGAATTTCTACAGACTTGCAGCATTACAATCTGTACATTGAACATTTAAAAAAACATTTTGCCCCAATAGTCAATAAAATTTTACTTGAACCAAACAGTGAACAGGAATTACTTTTCTATGTCCTCTTGAAACCATACAAATATATACTCTGCAATCTACACATAAGCTACAAATATCAGGAAAAGAGATTGCTTTTCTAATCTAAATTGTTTTTTAACAAAACAATTTGCACATCTTTTTGCACTCCCAACTCCCTTCTCAAAATTAAATCACATTTCTGACAAATTAGGACAAAAAATAATAAACAGCTTAGTTGTGTTCATAATGTAATTTACTAACGTGCTAAGGACAACATGCAGTTATTCTGTAATGGTTAGAAAGCACAGTACGCAAGATTATGACGTAACTAAATAAGAAAATGTGCAGTCATTTTCATGTAAAGTTCATTAATTATGCAGATTAGGTCTGCTTCTTTCATTTAATTTTGTTCTCTATAACCCAATGTACATTCCAGAGAAAGGAATAAAACCACAATTAATATTTCCCTACTGATTTATGACAATTCAAAACAGATTCCACTATGTAACACATTACTAATAACTGTCAATACAATTAAGATATTTAGAAACACTGATATTTCCAGCAAGAATTCAGCAACCAATTAGTATCCTTTTTTGCTGAAAGCTACTTCAAATTATAAGTAGGAGAGGAAGGTTAAATTCCATAATAAACTATTGCACGAAAGTAAATATATAATTTCACTAAGCTACCAAAATTGTTCTCTATTATTCTGCTGGAATGGCAGATGAATCTAAGGCAAAGGGAAAACAATTGTGCAAGTTTCCCTGAATAAACTGAACAATGCCATGAAATGACTCCATGCATATATGGTAGAAATACAAATTAGTATACACCACCTCAACCGGCACTTAAACATAAGACAGTAAGAAGCCTCACAACATCAGGTTAAAGTTCAACAGATTTATTTGGTAGCAAAAGCCACTAGCTTTCAGAGCATGCTCCTTTGTCAGGAAGTGGGAGTTCTATTCCCAAACAAGGCATATAAAGACAAACTCAATTTACAAAATAATGATTGGACACTATGAAAATGGATGAATGAGCACTACTCGACAATCACTAGGCAAGAGTGTTCTTTTCTGTTGGGGAACATCTCAACTGTCATTCAGCCTCTAAGTTTTGGGTAAGCGTTCTCCAAGGCAGCCTTCATGACATATGACAGTGCAGAGTCACTGAACAGAGACTGATAGCTAAGTTCTGCACACATTAGGACGGCCTCAACGTGGATCTTGGGTTCATATCACACTATCAGTAACACCCACAACTTGCCTGGACTTGCAAAAGCTCACTAACTGTCCTGAAGGCAATAAACATCTCTTTAACCTGTGCTTAACGCTCTCTCCACTCATACTGTCTGCACCTTTAAGATTTGATTACCTATAAAGGCTTGCACTCCAATCATTACTTTGTAAATTGAGTTTGTGTCTTTATATGCCCTGTTTGTGAATAAAGCTCCCCCTCACCTGATGAAGGGGTGGCACTCCGAAAGCTACTGGCTTTTGCTACCAAATAAACCTGTCGGACTTTAATATGGTATTGTGAGAGTTTTTAACGGTGTTTACCCCAGTTGAACACTGGCATCTCCACATCTTAAACATAAGATACAGAGAATAAAACAATATCCGTTTTTTTTTTCCCTTAGTTCTTTCCAACTGAAATAAAGTGTTAAATAGGTAGCTGGGATTGAGATTTTCATTTGCCCCCAAAATTGCACAATTATAAAAATATTTAACAAATCTTACAGAAATATCAAATGTGTAGAAGTGTTGACCTTTGTCTCTGTATTTAACAAGTTAAAGGTCAAGGTAATACAACTGCCATGGCCATAAAAGTGTTATATAGCAAGTGTTTGGTGTCAGAATTACATGACTTATTCCAATTTTGTCATGATCTAGCATTTTTTGATTAGGAAATCATTTTTATTGTTAAGTGCTTAAAACATTTTAGCTTCACATTTCAAAAATAGGATGAAAAATGTCAGAGTTCTATAATGTTGCATACTGAAAATTTTTGAACGTTTAACTTCCTGATTTTACAAGCCATCAGTATTACCCTTGCCTTTTATTGTTAGTATGCATTAATTATTTTCCTGCTCCATGCAATAAACTATGTATAGCAGGTTGCCAGTCATTGGCATTATTAATCTGCCCATTAAGAATTATCAAAATAATCACAGATGATTCATCCATATTATTTTCTCACTGTGGGAATATTATATAGCTCTGGCAGTCAACTCTCCCTGGTCCCACGGTTCAACTTACAAACTTGGTAATATCAGTAGGTTTTCAATGCCCAACATATTCTGAGACAACATAATTTAATTCATGGGTTTTGCAAACTGTTGCACTAAAATTCAGAAGCTCAGAATATGGAGTTAGATTACTTGGTGAATCAATGCTTTTCCTACTGATTGTAAAAGATAAATTTTTGCCTAGTATAATACTAAACATTAAATATCGGAAGGTAGTATCGAAAGGTCGTTCCCACAAAACTTTAAACAACATAATATATTCTCCATCTAATAAACTCAATTGTATCCTCTGTATTTTCACTTTTACAATTAAACCTGCCCCCAGTTAACTGAGTTACAGTCCTTTACCCACTGGTTAAATAATAATGATTTCCATAGTGAACTATTTTGTCATTAAAAATGGGAAATGCAGTAAAATAAATCCGAATCAACTAATAAAATAAATTATTCCCACCCACCATTATCCTATAGTAAGGGAATCAATAATTTTTCTTAAAGTGCAAGTATTTTGTGCTGGAAAGTACCAGTTAACATTCAAAGCATAACTAATTATATCAATCATGAAAAGAACCTGTAAGTTGTGTTTCACAAATGAGGAACACCACATGCTGTTCTGAATATCTTGTTTCATCTTGGCCTGTGTGCCAGAACAGACCTTCTATTCTTCAAACTCTGGCTGCCGTTGCACAACACGCTGCATTCTCCACCCTCTGCAATAGAACTTTCATCCGTGGTGACTTTATATTCCAGAACTCCCATCACTCTTTGCTACTTCTCTCCCCACCTTAAAAAAAGCTTTCAGTCCAACCTGTATTCAGCATTTCTCAATTCTTTTGCCACTTTTGGGCCCAATCACAGTTGGTCAAAAATAGAACATTGTAACAATTAAACTACAAATAAAATTAAATATCTGTCAAGACTAGAAAATTTTTTGTACAACCAATACTTCGAAGAGAAATAGTTCAACACTTTAGGAATAATTTTAAAAATGGCATAATTAATTTTTCTTTTAAATGAACTGATATTTGAACCCTTTAAGAGTGATTATTGTTGTGGTGAATTTTGAAATAAAATTTAAGAGATGCATACATGCAATGACAAATGTTACAACTGACATTGATAACAATCAATTTTAATCTTCAGTTTTCTTTAAACAGAACAATTTTATCTTCAAAAATGAGCATCAGACATGAAATAGTCTAAAATTCATTTTATAAATTAAATGGATCAACCTTGGAAGGGCTGCAACCTCATTAATGAAACTTCAGTATTATCTTCTGGTGAGCTCTGGGGTCATCAGTAGTGGATATCATTTTTCTTTATTCTTTCATGGGATGTGAATGTCACTGACAGAACTAGCATTTGTTGCCAATCCTTTTTTGCTCCTGAACTGAGTATTTCAGAGAATGGTTAAGAGTCAGTCAGAGTCAATCACATCAGTATGGGTTTGGAGTTACATGTAGACTAGACCAGGTAATCAAAGCAGATTACGTTCCCTAAAGGACATTACCAAAGCAGATGGATCTTTACGGCAATCAGTGATAGTTTCATGGTTACCATTGCTGAAACTGGAAAAAGATTATAATAACTGATAAAGGACATCTGACGTCATTTTCTTTCACAGAAGAACAAAATTGCATTATTGCATTAAAAAAATTCAAATTATGTTGCCTGTAGAAGAAAAAAAACAATTTCTATAGTGCCTGATCATATTTCTAAGAAGGGTCCTAAAAAACTTCACAAAAATTACACTGCTTTAAAAGACAAGTACAGCTGCCAGATAGGCAAACATATAACAGTTGTTTGTGTGCCAAACAATCAATGAGGTGAATGGCGAGCCAAATTGTTTGCTTTTCGTTGTGTTGGCCAGGTCAAGTACCAAAGAATCTTGGTCTAAGGCACCATTCAAGGACAGTCTCAGTATTTCAATGAAGTATCAATATTGATTTTGTATTCAAGTATGGAAAAAGGGTTAAATCACATTTTTAAAATTCTTTCATGCAGTGCAAGCATCAGTGGCAATGCCAGAATTTTGTTGCCCATCCATAAAATTAACTAATGCAGAGCTAATATGCTATCGAAAGTCAAAGTGACATAATGCAAGGCATTCCTAATCTTCATTCAACACCCATCCAAAAGGTGTGTCTGATAACCATGGTGTGCCAATCTTCTTTAAAAATACCTGACTACATTGATACTCCACCTGGTAAAAATGATCAATTTCAGTCTTGAAAATTTCAATTGCTCTGACACTTACATGAAGAATTTTAGATTTCTGCTATCCTATGTATAGATTAAGATCCATGTATGCCCTTTTGTTAGATGTTCACCAGAGAAAATAACTTTTCTGTCTCTGTGAAATCCCTCTGAAGAACTAATTGTTTTGATTAGTGTCACATAGCTGTTTGTTGCTGCATTATGATATTCTGTCAAATTTTGACATACACATAAACTAATGAAAATTTATACATCTCTACTTACCTGAGTGAATAAGCATGTGCTGTTTGAGATTCTGGATGCGGGTGAACCTAGCACCACATGTAGGGCATTGGAAAGGTTTATCAGGACCATTTGGGCTGGGTCTCTCTGTGCCACTTGTAGAAGGGTTGATGTACAGTTGGTAAGAATACTGCCCACTTTCCAATCTACAAAATAAAACAACTTCAATTTAAAAGCAGAACTATCCAAATGAGAGATGCAAAAATCTCTTTGATCTTATTGGAAGTGCAAAACATTTATTTCGAATTCCCAACTGGTACCTGCAGTGGAACAAAATAACTACTTTGATCATGCATCTGTGTAATATAGGGCAGCTAGTGAGTCTTGTAAAAACTTTGAAATAAGTGTCGCTAAACATACTACAATGCTAACAAAATTAGGAATATATTTTGACACTTAGAAGCAGATCTGGTTCCCGTCTTCTGAAAAAGCACATACATTTCTGGCATAAATGTCAGAAAGGGACTGGTGGTAATCTCTCCTCAATGTCAACAAAATGAAGGAGAGAATCATCGACTTCAGGAAGAGTTGAGGATATGCCCCTATCTACATCAACGGAGATGAAGCAGAAATGACCAAAACCTTCATGTTTCTACATGTCCAGATTACCAACATACTGGTCCCTCCATGCCAATTCTATAGTTAAGAAAGCACACCAATTTTCTCAGCAGACTAAAGAAATTTGGCATGTCCACTACAATTCTCACCAACTTTTACAGATGCACCGTCTAAAGCATTCTTTCTGATTGTACCACATTATTATGCATCCTGCTCTGTCCAAGACCATAAGAAACTAGAAAGGATTATGAAGGAAGACCAGTCCATCAATCAAACCAACCTGCCACCCATTTCTACACTTCTCGCTGCTTCGGAAAAGCAATCAGAATGATTAAGGACCTCACACTGTCTTCTACCTTCTTCCATCGGGAAAATGATAAAAGTCTGACATGCACCAAGACTCAAGAATAGTTTCCTCCTTGCTGCCAGCAGACCCACCTTATATTATGTTGATCTTTCTCTAAATCCTACCTATGACTGTAATATTACACTTTCGCTCTCCTCTTTCCTTCTCCAAGGACTATATGCTTTGTCTGGATAGCAACAAACAATACTGTATATAAATATATTAATTTTATTATACTAATTTCACTGTATAATAGATGTGACAATAGTACATCAAATATCTAGAGTAATGTTGTGGAAGTTCAGCTAATAAACGTTTATGAAGAGAGAGGTTAAATAAATCAGATTTGCAGCTAAGTTGTCAACTTTCTCATGAGGGCTGAAGTTATGGTCTTGTACAATTCACAAGAGAGTTGATTTTTCAATGGGCAATTAATATTTGTACAATGGAAGTAACTGAACAGCCATACCTCTCATGATATGTACTGATGGTAGTTATAAAACTTTGCCCATTGTGTATATTGTAAATTTTTTTTTCCAGACAGCCTTTTGCAAGCACCAACTTCATTTTTCAGCTTAGAAATCTCTAATTGCTATCACATTACTTTGTAGTCACCATAAATATAGATACTACTTACCTATCATCATCATCTGGGTGATTGTTGGCATTGGTAGTGCCTTGGAGTGTTGGGAGCCCTTCTGTAACTCCTTCATCGACTGAACCTGTTTAAAGAGAAAGGGAAATGACACTGAGCCTTTAACAAGACAGCAAATTACAATCTAGGGCTCAACTGCTGAGCGTGCATTCTGCAATGAAACAAACATTTTTTGAAACACACTATACTTTGGATTGGTATTTCAAATCTCCAGATACAATTTACATCAAACAAACATATTTCAGACTTAGCTAACTAAAATAAAAGCAAAAGGATATGAGTGTACAAAATATACAGATATGCAATTGTATTACATTAATATTGGATCTCCAATCTGCCTTCAAGGAAGAGGATGATGATGATGCAAAGAGTGGATGAAAAAGAAAGGCAAGCCAAAATGATTGAAAACATTGGCAGATATGCTAATTTAACACATATCTGCCACAAATGGAGATGATGGAAAAAATGCAATTCAAGTGTAAAGTGATTAATCTCTCACTTTTAAGGACTTTTTTGTAAAATCATAAATATTATTTAATTGAGTATTGCTTGCTTATATTCTTTAAATTGTAAAATAACTTCAGAATTTTTCCAGAAAATACTTAAACTTCCAACTAGCAGCATTCCTGTTCCCTCGACAATCACTGCTTAAAATGTCGGTAGAATGACTGAACAGCAAGTATAGATCCATAATAAACACCTGCAGCATGACCCAATTTCTCAAGGCAACTCATAGCATTGTGACAAAAACAAAGCGTTCACTTGTCATGCTAGTTGACTTAAAGGAAGCCAAAATCAGCTAAACTGGAAATGTAGCAGAGAAATTTTTAAAAATTAAAACCTTATTCTATAATTAAAGAATAATAATAAAGATGTAAAATATTTGTGTTCCTAACTACACAAATACAACTAAGCATCATCAATTGATGATTAAACCAGCCACTATTTTCTGGAATACAAATCAACATCAGTTACACAAACCATAGCAAAAATACAGCATCCAATATTATAAATTTGATTTATGGAAATTTTGTTTTACTTCATCATAGTGCTTTGTAAAACCTATTATTATTAATTCTAGCTATGACTGTAACACTACATTCTTCACCATCTCCTTTCCTTTTCTACGTACAGTATGCTTTCTCTGTATAGTGCACAAGAAACAATACTCACTATATACTAATACATGTGACAATAAAGCAAATAAAAATATATTAATATATGTATATATTGTATATACACCAATCAATAAAAGTTGTCATACATACCAATAGAGGAAGACTGGGGGCTGATTAATAAATCTTCCTGAGCTTGTTCACTTCCTGGTACAGTTTGATGGTCACTAAGTGAGCTCTGAGAAGCACTAACGGGCTGTGATGCAACTTCATGACCTTCGTCATCACTTAACCTTTCAACTTTAATCCGTACATCATCTTCAATGATAGGGGGTGATGTTGCTTTTGTGCTCTCACAAGCAGTAAATTCAGGTAATCTTCCTGTTCCCTCTGTGTTTAGGGTCTGTTCCAAGATCCTAGTGCTTTCTGCTTGCTTATTTTTTTCAGTTTGGGTCCGCCGATCGCCACCTAATGGGTACGTCCACTGAAATGACACAGAAGAGTCCACACACTGCTGGGTCCTGTTGTTGTCTGAAAAGGTCACCGAGGGGTTCACAATTTGTGAACAATTGGGTTGAGCAGCGGATTCAGTTGGACTCTCTGGCGAAATCATTATGAAATTCTTTCGCTTTCGGCGAGACTCCCTGGGCTTACTTTTTTCAACAGAACTACATTCTGATGATACTGGTGATAGGCTGTCATCTTGGGATTGAATAATACATGTTCCACTATTCTCCTGAGGAAGGGGAGGAACTGATCCCGGTGGATTATTACTTGTATTCCACAGGATACTTGATTTCATGAACTCTGAACAGGTGTTTGCTACATGGAACATCTGCATATAGCTCGCAGCAGCCAAGACATCAATAATGTTCTCAGTATTAATGGCAAGTGTAGCAGTGTATGCATACTCCAGCAATGGTGAAAACCCACTAACAGTGACATGATTCAAATCCAAAATACACTCATCTGCATCTGATTGATTTACAAGTTTTGCCCTGAAGAATTCACTGCAAGCAGCAAGGACCACCTTATGGGCTCTGAAGACTTTGTCCTGGACCCGAATTGTTACATCACAGAAATGTCCTTCATTACGGAGTTTGTTTAACTTTCCCAGAAGCTCTTGACCATGGACTGGAGAATTGTGTGTAAAGGTTTTTAGACCCATTATTTGTCCTCCTTGATGTGTTCAATACTCTTGTATCCCAAGTACCTGAGGGAGAGACATTTATCTTTTATTTTAAGCTTACAGCTTCAGTAAAGTATTAATTAACTGTCTGCTTTATAATTGCAAGTATCAGTTTACTGTCTTACAGTATAGTAACTCCTATATGCTGGCAGAACTTAGATTAAATAATGTTGGAAAATATGTCAATTGTGCATTTCGACCAACCAGCAACTTCATCAGTGCATCATACATTTGTTTTTCAAGCACCTAATTCAGCACAGTTAACCCGATAATGACAAATTAATCGAATTAAACTTGATTATAAAGGATTGGTTTATATAGAAAACCAATGGTAAAAAATTGGGAGCTTGCTACCTTACTTTACCACTACATACATTTTATTTTCACTATCAATATTTTCCAACAAAATTCAGCTCAGAATTTCAAGATGGCAGACTCTAATTTAATGGTCCTTAAACCAAGTAGTAGGCAGTTTGCACCATCTGCTGTATACATTCTAATTTCAATACTCACAACCTACAATAAATCTTCACATTTGGCACCAGTTGTTGTAACCTGTACCATTTGGTAAGCATAATCTTATAGATCAAATGATTCCTGATATACAGAAATAAAATGACAGAGGATTTCACAGAGAAACTGATTAGCTATACCAGAAAAGCAACTTTGGAAACATTTACTGAACTATGATTTTATGATGCATTTGATTTATACACATTTGTGGAATATGTATTGTGTGGTTAGGAAGGTGAGGAGTTTCATATCTGAGAACTCTGCAATAAGTCAGCTAATTTCAGCACGGTTGAATTTTAGTTAATGTGTCAAATTTCAAAAATAGTGAAAGTTCAAAGCTCTAATATACAATCACACATGAAGTTACCAGATGAGATGGTTTTTACAGTTGTTCAATCCATGTCAAAGCAACAACAGCTCAGACTGATATGATGGTTGCGATGAGAAACAAAAGTTGTATATATTTTTTAAAATTCACATTCACTACATGATTGACTATGTACAATCATAAAGTTCTTCAGTGTACATCATGGTCATAACACCATTGAACCATGCTTTATAGTATAATAGTCAATTATACCTAATGAAGGAGGAGCACTCCGAAAGCTCATGATTCCAAATAAACTTGTTGGACTTTAACTTGGTGCTGAGAGACTGCTTACTACGCCCACCCAGTCCAACACTGGCATCTCCACATCACAATTATAATTTATTGCTAACATTTCATCAATTTGACTTGTTTTATATGGTTTAACTGGTTATGGAGTCAAGAGTGGAGGGCTAGAAATTTACACAAGAGAGAAAAACAGGACAGGAGTGGGATGATTTAAAGCATTTGCATCTCCAAACTTCAAAACAAAGTTGAGTCTTCACTGAATACTGAACACACACATTTCACTTTTGATTTGAGGTAAACCTAATCAAGTACTTGTTTGTGGAATTAAAAATCTAAGGACTAGAAATTTGCATTATTGTATTCCAGTAGAGTTTACTTGTTTGTGGAGTTAAAAGTGGCAGGGCTTGAAATTGGCACAAATGATTTCTAGTAGGGTTCATCGTTGTTGAGATAAGAGTAGGTTAGAAATTTACACTATATTTAGATATAATTTATTTCTTTGTGGAGTTGAGTGCCCTTGTTAGTGGAATTAAGAATGGGCTAGAAATTGGCACAACTGTATTCAGATAGGGTTTACTTCTTTGTGGAGCTAAGAGTGACAGGACTAGGAACTGGCACAACTGTATTCTGGTAGGTGTTACTGTTTGAGGAGTTAAGAGTGGAAGAACAGAAGAGCTAGAAATATGCAATTATATTCAGGTGGACTGTCCTTGTTTGTGGAATTAAGATTGGGCTAGAAAGTGGCACAATTGTATTCAGAGGGAGGGGGAAGAGTGGAAGAAATGTGGGAAAAGGGGAAGAAATGTGGGAAAAGCAATGTTGAGGCAGAAGGTGGCTGAAAGTGCTGCAACTTGGCTAGTGTGACTTGAGTAGTGAATTGAAAGGAAAGTGAAAGACAGACACGTTTGGGACTGATATTTGAGGCATAAACACGTTACTTTGCATCAGAGAAAGTGGATGAATCATGACTGCAAAGGGTAGCACATGAGGGGGGTACAGAGCTGAGGCCCTGACTCTCGGTGGGGCCCCGCGCTGCTCGGCCTGTGAGACCGAGGCAGTGTGTGTGTGTGTCAGCCCAGTGGGGTTATTGTTACCGCGGTGTTGGATTGAGGAGAGGGGGGGGGGGGGGGGAAGAGAGACACACATACCTGTTGGTGCTAATTCTCCGGCCCTCAGAGAGACCGCTGCACCAGGGGCTGGAAGAGGACGAGGGGAAGCCCCCCGCTCCCCGGGCTCCAGAACAGAGAGACAGACCCGGGCCTAAGGCCGCGATGTGGGGGTCGGAAGGATTGAGGCCAATCTCGGGGTCTGAGGGGAGTCCCAAGGCCCGAGAAGAGCAAGGGGAGAGGGAGACCCCCTTGTAGAAGCCCATTAATTTCTCTCGTTCTCCATGCCACCTGAGGCTCCGGGGCCGCTTACCGTGTGGTTCAGTGTCGCAGCTCCGCGTCTCCCCGAAGCAGCCGCCGCCGCCCGCTCGCTCGAGCCGGGGTTTGTTTTGTTCCCAGCCTGCCCCGCGCGCACCGTCGCCAATTGTCAATCAGGCTGTGGGGGGGCGGAGTCACCAAACACCAACTGTCAATCAGGCTGAGGGGGGCGGAGTCACCAAACACCAACTGTCAATCAGGCTGAGGGGGGCGGAGTCACCAAACACCAACTGTCAATCAGGCTGTGGGGGGCGGGTCACCAAACACCAACTGTCAATCAGGCTGTGAGGGCGGAATCATTAAGTACGAACTGTCAATCAGGCTGTGGGGTCGGAGTTACCAAACATCAACTGTCAATTAGGTTATGGGGGCGGGGTCACTAAACACCAACTGTCAATCAGGCTGTGGGGGTGGGGTCAGCCAAAACCAACTGTCAATGGGCGGGGTCATCCAGCACCAACTGTCAATCAGAGTGCGGAGTCGTGGTCACCCAGCACCAAATGTCAATCAGGCTGTGTGGACGGGGTCACAAAGCATTAACTGTCAATCAGGCTGTGAGCACGGAATCACCCAGAGCCAACTGTCAATCAGGCTGTGGAGGCGGGGGTCACACCAGCACCAGCTGTCAATCAGATTGTGGGGGCGAGGTTACCCAGCACCAACTGTCAATCAAGCTGTGGGGCTGGAGTTATTCAGCAACGACTGTCAATCAAGCCAGCCCAGGATAGTATGGCAGTATGGTGGCAAAATGGTCAGCACTGCTGTCTCACAATGCCAAGAACCTGGGTTCAATTCCAGCCTCAGGTAACGTTCTCCGTTTCTGTGTGAGTTTTCTCCAGATGCTCCGTTTTCTCCCACAATCCAAAGAGGGTTATGGTGGATTTGCCACGTAGGCGTACAGGGATTGGTGGGCCTCGGGGCATGAAGTTGCTCTTTTAGAGAGCCAGTGCAGGCTTGATGGGCTGAATAACCTCCTTCTGCAATGTACAGATTCTATGGTTGAACAATTGTCAATCAGACCTGGCTAGGGTCTGATGTTTTCCAACAGGAGTCATGATGTAGAGATGCCGGCATTGGACTGGGGTGAACACAGTACGAAGTCTGACAACACCAGGTTTAAGTCTAACCGATTTATTTGATAGTAAACTCACACAAGCTTTCGAGGCTCTGCTCCAGTATTGTCAGACTTCTTATTGTTTTCCGACAGCACCAGTCAACCATAAGGAACTGCCTATCAGAGTAGAGTGCACATGGGTAGAGCCTGGTCGAGCAGTTAATATCTTTTTACATTTACAATGTAAATATTATTCATGTGTGAGTACTTTCCCCATCTTAAAGCAATTAATACAAGATTGAAAAGAAAGATTTGGATTGGTGTATTTATTTGCAGCCAATGAAATATCGCCACTATTGTAATGTTTGAAAAAGAAACCAATTTGCTCATAGACAACAATGTGATAACAACCAAATAAATTGTTTTTCTGAAGCTGACTGAGGGAAAATATTACTAGGGATAAAAGCTCTCATGTTCTTCATAATATTGCCATTGGATCTTTCACACGCACACTAGCAGACAAATGGAATCTCAGTCAGCATCTCATTTGGTAGACCAGACTTCTGCCACTGCAGCGCTCCCTTAATACTGCAATCTTAAACCTTGTGTCCCAGAGTGAAAGTTCTACTAACTGAACCAGGTATGTGCATCTGTGTGTATACTTCCTTTTCTAGCTAGATAAATAAACTTTGTTTTAATTTGAAATCATTTTGAATGTTGTATACATCTTATGAAAGTTTCTGATCTGAAGTTTAGCTCAGTTTTTGCTTCTGCAATGATGCTGACAGATCTGTTGAATGTTGCCTATATTTTCTGTTCTCTTTTAATTACGCTGTCTTGTTCATCCCATTTTTTTTCCATTTCTATTGTGGTCTTACCTCACAGTTCAATTGACTCCACCACCTTATGCCTAACTGGCCATTTTACCTTAGTACATGGCATGTTACAAGCTTCAAACGAAGATTATATTTTTAAGTAATTCAAGTAGTTTTGCTGTAATATATATTAAATCTTGCATTTAGGCACTTGTCAGCTATGTTACTCTTACTTTGAGTCTCAAGCTTTTTACTAATGTTGTATGTCAACAAGTTGACATTATAAATGTTTATGTAAGTGACTCAGTGGTTTGTACTGCTGCATCACAGCTCCAGGGACCTGTGTTCGATTCCCAGCTTGGATCACTGTCTGTGCAGAGTTTGCACATTCCCCCCCATGTCTCTACATGTTTCCTCTCACAGTCCAAAGATGTGCGGGCTATGTGTGTTGGCCATGCTAAATTGCCCTTTAGCGTCTCATCATACGTAGGTTAGAGGGATTAGTGGGGTAAATATGTGGGGTGACGTGGATAGGGCCTCGGTGGGATTGTGGTTAGTGCAGACTCAATGTGCCAAATGGCGTCCTTTTGCACTGTAGGATTTCTATGATTCTATGAAAATTCCAGTGATAAAAATTGAAAGATGAGACAGTAATCCATAGTTCCATACATCTCTTCAAATGGATGTAAAATATGGCATGGCATTATTCGAAGAATGGCCACAAAGTTCTTCTGATATCCTGGCCAATATTATTTAGCGAACAACAAGAATAAAAAATTATCACATCAATAATCTCACTGCTGCATAGATTAACTGCTGCATTTCTCTACATTACAAAAGTGACTACAATTCATTGGTTATAAAAAAGATTTGGGGTCTCATAGGATACAAGTTCTTTTCAATGCCCAGCAATAATCACCTGTCACGTAACAAATGCACCATCCAGCTACTGAAGCTCTGTTAGCCAGAGCCAGAATTTTTTTAAAGTTTATTTATTAGTGCCATAAGCAGGCTTACATTAACATTGCAATGAAGTTAATGTGAAAATCCTCCAGTTGCCACATTCTGGCACCTGTTTGGGGACAGTGAGGGAGAATTTAGCATGGTCAAGAACAGCTTCTTCCCTGCTGCTATCAGACTTCTTAATGGACCTACCTTGCATTAAATTGATCTTTTTCTACACCTTAGCTATGACTGTAACTATGACTGTAACTATATTCTGCACTCTTGTTTCCTTCTTTATGAACAGTATGCTTTTTCTTATGGCACGCAAGAAACAATACTTTTCACTGTACACTAATATATGTGACAATAATAAAGCAAATCAAATTTAAAAAATCATGTTTAAATCCTAGTTACAAAACTCACAGACAAATTGGCTATTTCATTTCTAAAAACATTAATCTTAAAAATTATAAGTTTAAACATTTTGTCTGTGATGATAGATACAATTAATAAATTTAATGCAATTTAGGCAGAAGCCTCTGTTAATTCATAACTGATTGTTCAGCATAGTATGGAAGCATGAATTTTAAATAAATTAAAGCACATGGAATTTGTATTACAATTGTTCTTGAGTTTTGTAGATGATAAAGAGTCTTTGTGATTAATAAAAAACTATTTTCTACTTATGAGCAATAACAATTTATCCATTAGAATCACTGAACATTGTATATTTATTAAAATAATATGTAATATGTTGGGTTATTTTATGATTATACTGAAATAAATCATTTTACTTAGCCTTTAAGGAAATTTCATTCAAATTTAATATTCCTACTTAAAAGACAAAATATAATATTATGCAAGCACATTACCAGTTCATGTAGATATTGGAGCGACAATTCTGTATAATATCATTTGCAACATACATGTTCTAACTTTAGTACTGCCAGAGTAATATGATACTAAAAAAGAGTCAGTTGTTTGTGTTTTAAAGTTAATAACTCATTGCTGTATAAAGAATTTCTGCATCATCCCTGGGAGGACATGTAAGAAATCTTTGACTGCAAAATAAACTCCCTTACTTTTCCTCCATCTCAACTCCTAGATCGGTAGAGTAAAGAAATCATGGTGTGGTGCAATACAACTAAAATAACTAACAACGTGGGCCAAACCTTCTTTCCTTTTTTCTATTCTTGATAATGGACTTGAACCAAAGACTGATTATACTTGGTGGAATTTTATCTTCTAGGAAAATCACACATACTAGCCAAAAGTCCCCGACACGGAAGATTAGATCATTCCCTTTGTGAAAGGTATCATTGCTTTACAGCCACAATTAGGTAACAATCCTGATCTCAGGCCAAAAGGGAAAACAACACTCTGATAACAGCTTTGAAAGAAAATTCATACAATGAATTAAGCATTCTTTGGTGAATAGTGTCAACAGTAACTTCCAGTGCAATGGGTCTAAATGTTTTGGAAGTTTATTTGCTAGTGTCACAAGTAGGCTTACATGAACAGTACAATGAAGTTACTGTTAAAATCCCCTAGTTGCCACACTCCAGTGCCTGTTTGGATATATTGAGGGAGAATTTAGCATGGCCAGTGCATCTAACCAGTACGTTTTTTGGATTGCGGGAGGAAACCGGAGCACCCAGAGAAAACCCATGCAGAATCAGGGAGAAACTGTGCAAACTCCGCACAGTGACCTGAGCCAGGAATCGAATCTGGTCCATGGCGCTGTGAGCGCTCACCATTGTGCCACCATGTCACCCCCATGTTGCTTCAGTCCCATCAGAAAGGACATTTACCTGGTCAACATCTGTTGATTTTCTATTGTCAGCTTTGTTAACACTCCACTTTAGGAAATGTTTATTGGGCTTATGTAGGGAATAGTTCTGTGATACTGATGAATCAATCAGTATCATCAGTCCTCTCTCTTTCCATTCTGTCAGCTGTACAGTATTGTGTACTTAGACTTATTTTTAGTGTTTAGTGGGACGTGCATATTGCTAACAAGGCCAGCATTTGTTACCCATCCCTAATCACCCTTGAATTAACTGTCTTGCTAGACCACTTCAGAGGTCAGTTAAGAGTCAACCACATTGCTGTGTCTCTGGAGTCACATGAAGGCCAGACTAGGTGAGGATGACAGATTCCCTTCCCTAAAAGCTATTAGATGGGTTTTTATAACAATCAATGATAGCATTTCTGAAACTAGCTTTCAATTCCAGATTTTATTAATTGAATTTAAATTCCACCTGCTGCCATGGTGGGATTTGAACTCATGTCCTGAGACTTAAGTTTATAAATTAATATTTACTGATGGAGACCATTATCTAGATAAAATCAGTGGAAGTATTTACAGAAAATATAAGCTGGAGTACATGGATGAAGATGAGCCACAGACACAGAGTTATTTTAAACAGAAATATCTATTGACTGCTTTATTCAGTACAGATCTCACTTTGGACTTTGCCTTCTTAATATTCAAATTTATACAACAGGAACTGGGTTGCATTTATACTTTACAGTATTTTCTTGGTTTGGAGCAGTTTCCATTTTTATGTTCTAATTACATCATTCTTTACTACTTGACTCTTACATTTTTGACTTTCAGTTTGATTTCTTGATTATTTTGCTGTTAGGGTAAAAATAGCCACAAACTCCTACATTATCACAGTAACTGTGATAATGATAGTAAAACAATCATTATATGAATTATAAAACATATCTAGGCACCAGATATGTAACTAAAAATACTTTCATACTCTGACCCCTGTATCATTGAAATACCAGTAAATACCAACGGTAAAAAGAGCCACTGGGGCTCAGCTCTGTTGAGAAGGCTATTCCGTTGCCTGTTATTGGCACACTGTCTCCTGTGAGGTTTAACTCTGTCACATGGAACATTGGATGGTTGAGTAGGAGACAGCTGCTGCTGGTGTTGCTGATGCTGTTACTCTTTTCCCACGGGGAGGCAATGGCAAGATTATTTAATCCAGAAACTCAGCTGATCTTCTAGAGGCCTGGGTTTGAATCCCGCCACGGCAGATGGAGGAATTTGAATTCAAGAGAAAGAAAATCTAAAATTAAGAATTTATTGATGACCATGAAACCATTGTTCATTGTCGGAAAAAACCATCTAGTTCACTAATGTTCTTGAGGGAAAGAAATCTGCCATTCTTACTTGGTCTGGCCTACATGTGACTCCAGAGCCACAGCAATGTGGTTGACTCTCAACTGCCCTCTGACAATGGCCTAGAAAGCCACTCAGTGCAAGGGCAATTAGGAATGAGCAATTAATGCTGAGCCAGTCAGTGACTCCCGTGTCCTATGAATAAATAAATCTTTCTGCTATTCCATCTGAGTCTCGACATGGAGCTGAATAAGTGGCTCCCATACTGCTAAGAAGGCTGATTGTTAGGAAATCCAGATCAAAGATTTAAAACTAAACCCAAGGTCACAAGAATAAACTCCAAAGTATTGGCTCACGAATGTCTTTTAGAGAAGAAAATCTGCTGTCCTTACCTGACCTGACCTACATGTTTAAAGATTATTAATGTCACAAATAGGCTTACATTAACACTGCAATGAAGTTAGTATGAAAATCCACTAGTCGCACACTCTTAATACCTGTTCAGCTACACTGAGGGAGAATTTGAGCATGGCCAACGCACCTTATCATACAACTTTCAGACTGTGGGAGGACACCAGAGCACCTGGAGGAAATCCATGCAGAAATGGAGAGAACATGGGGATTCTGCACAGACCGTTACCCAAGAACAAAATCGAATCTGGGTCCCTGGCACAATGAGGCAGCAGTGCTAACTATTATGTCACCATGCCACTCATATGACCCCAGAGCCACAGCAATGTGGTTGACTGTCAACTATCCACTGAACAATGGCAACTAGGGATGGGCAATAAATGCTGGCCATTGATACCCATGTCCCACGAATGGACAAAAGAAAAAAATGGAAATCATCTTCTCAGCAGAGAAAGCATTTTCTCAGGACAAGTCCTGTAACAGAAAGCCTTTTACTTAGGTGAAGAATTAAAATTAAAAGACTTCCCAACCTGTAATCGCTATCAATTCCTTTTGTCATTTCTCTGTGTTCAACTTGATGAGTTCCATAAAACCTGACAAGCCTATCTGGTGGCCAATTAAAGGCAGACTCCAGAATTACAAACGCACTTAATTATCTTTTACCAAATAGTTATAGCAGACCCACTTGTCCCAAGTTCTAATCTGGAAAGTCATTTGATGAACAAGGTGTAGCATCTTCAATGATCTTAGGACTCCACAAATCAATGCCAAATCATATCCACTGAAGTACTCTTGAAATGCAGTAGTTGTTGTAATGTACAGAACCAGGATAATCAATTTCTATGCAGCAATGTCTCACAAATGGCAAGATAAGTAGCAAGATCGTTTATTTATGATAGTATCAGTTGAGTGATAAGTATTAGCCGGGACACAGGAAAACTCCAATGTCTTTTTGAAAATGCCATGGATTCACCATATTCATCTGAGATATAAGGCCAAGTCTCAGTCAAATTCACTCAGTCATGCATTTAAGCAGTCCCCAAATTCTGTATTCAAACCTCAAGAGTAAGGCAGAAAGCTTTAGTGTTCTTGTTGCAAGAAAAGATTGCTACAACCAAGTCAAGGTTGAGTCCATCGTTAAAGAGATTAGGGAGGGAACATGAAGAAATATTTACAAATAGTGGAACAACCGAGGATAATGTGGGAAATGATAAACAGATACAGAGAGCCTCCTTCTATAAATTCTACAGCAACCTTCATGTATAAAAAGGAAGAAAGGTGGAAGTGAGAGAAAGAGAGATAAATTTTCTCTTGAAGAAATTTCAATTTGAAGGACTAAAATGTAGTTCCCTATTAACCAAAGTGTAACATGACACACACAAAATGTGAATTGTAGTTGGCCAACAAAGAATGGTTTTAGAAAGCAGTAAAATAAATACTGTAATCAATCATGACTTAAATTGTAAAGATAAGTATTTGTTGATGAAAGCATCAGATAGTTGGGTTATTGTAGCAGATATTTTTTGGGATTGAGCATCCCCATAAGCAGACCTCTCGTCACTTGTGAATTAAAAGGAAGCTTTTTTTTTTACCCAATATCGAGGTAGGTAATTGCAAGAACACTTATTCTGTACTTTAACTATTAGAATATGTCAAATGATTCAAAATGATTGTCATCTCTTTGAAAGGCATCACACAAATCACACATTCAAGAACTGCTCTCTGAAAGCATGGGCACAGAATGGCTGAATGACTTATTTCAAAACTAAATAATTCACTACATTTACACTCAGGCATGGAACTAACACGTTTATAGATTCAAACCTCACACCTTCTGTGCTTATTTGTTTGGTGAGGTTTGTTTATTTTCTTTCTCTTTCCTCGGATGGAGAAAGCTAGCACGAGGGGACATAGCTTTAGATTAAGGGGTGGTAGTTATAGGACGGATGTCAGAGGTAGGCTCTTTACCCAGAGGGTGGTAAGGGTATGGAATGCCCTGCCTGCTTCAGTTGTAGATACGCCAAGTTTGGGGGCGTTTAAGTGGTCAGTGGATAGGTTTATGGATGAAAAGGGAATGGTTTAGGTTAGAGGGTCATTACTTTTTCTTAATTGGTCAGCGTAACATTGAGGGCTGAAGGGCCTGTTCTGCGCTGTAATGTTCTATGAAAGATAAACAGTGTGGTCAGTTTTATGGTAGAATAAAGGTCAGACAGTTCACCCTACTTGCACAATAATCTCAGAGAGAGACCCGGTCAAATTTGATGTCAAACATTATCTAACAGGCCATTGCTAATCCTGTTATCCTGCATCTTGCCAATTGGATTGGGAAGGAAATCCAGCAGCAATCCCTTAAATGGGAGGGTGGGACTGTTGGGACTAAAAGGTGCAGTAAACTTCAACGGTAGGGAAATTTTATCAGCGCACATGATACCAAAAAATGTGTGAAAGCCTTTAAGATTTAAAATGCTGATAAACAAAATGAATGCTCGTTCCCAATTCCAGGTGGTGTAGTGGTAATATCACTGGGCTAGTAATCAAGAACCCACAGTAATGCTTTGGAGACCAGGATTCAAATTCTACCACCAAGTTGATGGTAAAATGTGAATTCAATAGAAATCAGGAGTTAAAAGTCTGATGAAAACTTCAAAGCCATTGTCAATTTTTGGGGAAAACCTATCTGAATAATTGATCTCCTTTTAGGGATGGAAAACTGCCATCCTTGCTTACTCATGTGACTCCAGACCCACAGCAATATGATTGACTCTTAAAGTGAAATTAGTCTGGCAGAGCCAGTGCTGTCCATGTCCCATGATTGAAAAAAAGTTCAATAGTCACTGGCCAACTTGACCACTGATGGTCTATGGGAAAATTGTGGAAACAATACTGGCAGCGTTGATTGACATGAGAAATTGACATTAGAAAATCAGTTAACCACTGACTAATTTAGTTAGGCTCCCTGTATGTTGCCAATGGGACCTCTAAAATGTCCAGCAGTGAATTGTTTTACTCAATCTTATTTCATTATTAGACTGCTTACAGGCAAAACGAGGGTAATAATGTATTAAAAATATTAGTCACGGTGAATCATAACATTTCATGCTTCAGTAAGCAAAGCAATAAAAGTTTCAGTTTCTTTAAACATAATTTCATTTTATGTGCTGTGGAATTTAAGGACTCACGTCTATTCTGTTGACAGCTATATTCAGATCTTCCTACAAGAAAAACCCAATCCCAAATTCTTTGGAATTACACAGAAACAAAAAGATAATTACAAATTCTACTCCCTCTATTTTACCTGTCACCCTGCCAACTAACAAACCTCCTGTGAACCCATGGAAATTTAATTCACACATTACTTTTCAGAGATTGACTGGCATGACAAGACAGGGGCACAATGCACAGCTTCAACTATCTGTTCAATGGTGGTGGCATTTAGGTTAGCACTACTGCCTCACAGTGCAGGGACCTGGATTTGATTCCAGCCTTGGGTAACAGTCTATGCAGAGTTTGTGCATTCACCACTTGTCTGTGTGGATTTCCTTCGGGTACCCCGGTTCCTTCCCAAATTCCAAAGATGTGAAGGTCCGGTGGATTGGCCATACTAAATTGCCCTTTAGTGTCAAAAACTAGGTTAGGGGAATCACTGGGGTGCATACAAGGGGTTTCAGTAATAAGGACAGAAGTTCAATTCCCAGCTTGGGTCATTGTGTGGAGTCTGTACATTCCCCTTATGTCTGTGCGGGTTTTCTCCAGGTCTACGGTTTCCTCCCATAGTCCAAACATGTGTAGATTAGGGTGATTGGACATGCCCTGTCAAAGAGTCGATGCAAACTTAATGGGATGAGTAGCCTTCTTCTGCACTGTAGGGATGTTATGAAATCTTGCAAGAGTACAAAAATTTTCTGTCACCTAGAGTTTTGAACAACTCTAAGTACAACTGCTGAAGTTTAGATAACTGACACAAACTCATTTATTCCTTCAGCCAATATTACTCATACCAGTTTTTTAAAAAATACTGTGATCTCAAGAACTAATTATTTTGCATTACAGTGAGGTAATTTGCATACCATCCGAAACTCTCCCCTAAATCTTCAGAGATAGAAAAAAAGTAAAAATTACACAGCTCACAAAATTATAGGCTGTATAGAATTCAGGTTCTACAAAGATGCAATGGAACTGTTCCTGCGAAGTGATGGGACAAGTCTCTCTACGCATGTGCCACTATGCATTTATGCTGTCTGATAAAAACACTGTCTCCATTTTTCCATGTTGGAATCAGCCTGGGGGCAGGAATTCTCCAAGTCCACCCGTAGCTGGGATTCTCCAGTCTCATTGCAGTGAATGGAGATTTGGCTGAGTGCCAAATCCTCCACTGTCACTGGTCGTGGCAGCAGGATGTGTGAGACTAGGGAATTCCAGCCTAGTTTTACAAAGTCAACCATCCATCAAATCATGGTTAATGCAGTGCCTCTTTCTTCTTTCACTTGAATGAATTTTTTGCAAAATATCCAATCATTGTCATCTCCTATTTCTGATGCTTCCGCTTTTTTTCCACCCCCATACCTTCAAAATTCCCTTGAACATTTCTAGTACCTGAATAAAGATATTTCACACGCTGAAGTTGCTTCTCCGTCACTCTTTCTTGATCTGGTGCTGACGCTGCTTTTCATTTGATTCTTTGAGTTAGTCGTGTTCTATTTTCTCCTCAATATTTTATTCAGCCTCCTTCTTGCTTCTTCTTGACTTATAATTTAAACACTTCTAATTGGGCAACCCAATCTGTTCCTCATTCTGACCACTGCCGTTTAACTATAATTATTCTTAATTGAAGAGTTTTGCTTGTTTTTGGTCTGTTAGTAACATTCTGGTCATATCTGACATGAAGACACCCTTGGATAAAATTAGTATTGCCTTATGTTGTCACTGGTAAACTATTAACTATTTGCAACTACAACCATAAAACAATTTTAGAAGCATATAAATACCTACTATTCTCCTTCATATTTCTCAAATTCATTCAATCTTATTCTTCTCTGTAATAGATCAGAGTTTCATTATGTTTTGGATCAAAAGGAAGTATTCAGAATTTTATAACTAGTTTTGGGGTCTGGATAATCATTTCAATTTTCTCTTTTTGCAAAAGATCATTAGCACCAGGAAATCCAAAGATAAAATACTTGTTATATGAGCCAGGGAGGCATTAAATGTCAAATGTGAATCCACAGTGGCAGCTGATACTCTCCAGGATATCCCCCAGAATCCATGGGTGAACCACTATCAATGAGGCAGCTGCAACAAGCAATCAAATGGATGAAAAAACAATAAAGCCTGCTGTCTCAGTGATATTCCAGCTAAAGAATTTAAAGGGCTTTTACTCACGTCAAGACTTGCTCATTTTACAAAATTGGAAGGCAAAGTAACTCCCCCTTCCTGATCCCATCACCACTCTCCCCAATTCAGGAACGTGGCAATTCTGATTATCTTTAAAAAGGGAGATGAATCGTGCTGTAGAAACTATCAATGTGCTTTCTCTTCTGTCTTTAGCATGTGTTAGAATTCAGGTCAGGAATTTCAAAACGTTTTATGAAGTCTGCCTGGATCATAAGTTTTGCACTTTCAATTTTGGTTAGGGTAAAAATAATATGTTTCATTTCAGGTTTGATTCAAATGACCCACCAGGGAGCTTTTATCAAAGACCATTCATTTAAGAATATAGTTAACATGTATAGAAAAAAATTAGCAATAACTTCTATCAATTACAAACAAAACAAATACGAAAATGTTTAATCCTTAACAAATATATCTAAAATGTTCTAATCAAACAAAGCTTCCTATAGACAAAACAGTAAGGACTAATGCTCAGGTGATACTGGAACTGAGTCTTTTGGTTGGAGGGTTCAAACCCTGATTTCTCAACCTTGTAATTTCTGGCAGCCCTCTGGGTGCACCCAGAACAATTTGAAGTCAGGACAGCTTCCTACTGCATTAGGGAAACGCTCTTGCCAAGCCACTGACCGCAGAATTTCTACTCTAGGAAGACAAAAAGCCTTGCTTTCAGCTAACCAGCAGAATTTCCAAAATCAGGGTAAGAGAACAAACACTCCTTCTCAGCTAAAATTAAAAACTAAAACTAGTTAAAAAGTTTAATAAAAAGTAAAACTAGTTAACTAGTTTAAAACTAAAACTTCAGCCAGCCAAACAGAAAAGTGAAACCTTAAATTCAATCAGAATAAAAAAAACAAGTAAAAACACATGGCCTGCCAACCAGTTCTCCTCCAAACAATGCAAGGTTATAAAAAATCCCAGTGTAAAAATAAACAATCCTATTCAAGCCATTGAAGTAGCAGTAAAAAGTACTTCTGCAGACAGTTCAGCAACAACAAGAGTTGAAACTGTGAGAACTGCAGAGAACATGATTTTTTAAAAAAACTCAATGAAATTTCCTCAATTATCTATTTCCCGAGGATGAGATAATTCTCCCAGAGAATTGGGGAATTAGACCTTTCAGAAAAATCTCTGATGTGGCCTTTGCTGTCAGACAAATGCAAGCAAAATTTTGAGAACAACGTCACAGCCTCTTTTTAATCAGCATGTCCAAAGCGTTGAGATTCTGTGGATTGTGTTCCAAAGATTTGGATGTCCAAGAAACATCCTCACAATCCTGCAAGTGGTTCACGATGATATGACTGCAACTGTCTGCAACAAGCACCTGCAAAATCTGAGCCAAGGTCAAGCGAGGCTGTGTGATAGCCTCCAAATGACTTACAATCTCCCTGACAGTGGCTATTTACCTCACCATTGATCAGTATTAAATGCCGTTGAGGTGGAAAACTCTTTAACCTTAATTTGCTTCTGTGGAAAAACTACACTGACTACCATGGATGTATACATTTTATAGTTTGCAGATGACTGCAATATTGTTGCCTGCTCTACACCAGTTTTGCTTGCTATTCTCCATCTCTTCCGTTCCATATACAAGATGTTGAAGGTTGCCAAAATAAAATTCATATATCAACTGACAACTGGTCCACCTCCCATATCTGTTGAAGGAGAGGCACAGGAATATGTTCCCATATATTGGTAGCCACCTTTGTCAAAAGGCCATTATTGACCAGGAGAGATCTAACACTGGAGCAGCTATGCCAGCTCAGCCCTCTACAAACTATGGCAACAAATGATTGACAACAAAGATCTTCACAAGTAACCAAATGCCATAGTGTACATGTCATCACTGCACTTCTTTACGGAAGGGACACCTAGACTGTGCATCACTAATGCATAACACTAATGCGTAGCTGGGGAATCCTCAGCCACATCTTCAGATTCAATGAGAGGACCATTGAACAAACTCTAGTGTCCTTCTTAAAGCCAGTTCCAGAAGCATTCAGGCAAGACTCCTGCAAAATCAATGATGAGCTGGGCATGGTGATTTGAATGGTCGGAAAACATATCTTCACCACAGGTCCTATTTTCAAAACTCTCAAATGGCCAACTTTCCAAGGGAGGAGAAAAATATGCTTCAAAGACAGTCTGAAGTTCTCCTTGATGCATGGCAGCATTGCTGTTAATGAGTGGGAGGAGCTTGCTACCAATTGTTCAAAATGGTGACAACTTATCCATTAAGTTACATCCCTCGAGTCACAACATCTTGATGATGAGGCAGAGTGGTGACAGAGAAGAAAAGGAAAGGAAACAAATCCTGGAATTCTGGATTCCACTACCTTGTGGTATGTCCTTTCTCATTTATCCAAAGATCTGTGCATTGAGAATCACGTCCTTAGTCACGTGAAGATCCTTGGCAGAAAATCACAACCTGGAGCAAACATATTTAAACCAAGAGACAGCCAACGCCAATGATGATGAAATGTCAATGTTTAACTGAGGCTATGGGGCGATATGAGCTCATTCTTGCCATCCATGGGAATGATGGAGACCTCTCAAGAGCTGGGAAAACCTCAAACTCATGGATCTTGTGGCGAGATTTCACTTTTGATTTTCACCGCCACTCATTGGTGAGATGCTCCCATATAGATAAAGCCATCCCCACCAGATGTTGACCTCCTACCGTAGCCAACTCAGCTTACAACAGGCTCAGTCAGACATGAATCCATTGTGGGTCTCATTAAGGGGCATAAAGGTGAGTATGGCCCCTGGGGAACAGGGACATAGCCAGACAGTGCCCTGACAATGCCCCTTGGTACTAGCCTTTGACATAGGGTATATTTCAACAGAAACATTTCTAAAATCATATATCAATTATTAGGAACATATTGTGGTACAGTGCATTAGCATGACAACTCACAGTGTCAGGGATCTGGGTTCAACTCCTGGCTTGAGTCACTGTGTGGAGTTTGCACATTCTCCCCATGTTTGCAGGGTTTCCTCTGGATGCTCTGGTTTAGTGTCACAGTCCAAAAGGCAAACTGTTTAGGTGCATCGACCATGCTAAATTTTCCCACAGTATACCCAAACATGAAACGGAATGTGGCAATGAGAGGATTTTCACAGTAAATTCAGTGTAAACATACGCCTACTTGTGACACTAATAAATAAACTTAAAAAAAGGATACATTAGGTGTAGGTATATATTTCAGAGAACAGCAGTATTCAAAACTTACAAAAATTATTTTCTCAATTTCCCTTTTGGATGTGAATACGGTGCCTATAAAACCTTTCATTCCTCTTAATACTAGCATGAAATTTAGAACCAAAAACAGATGTGAGGTAATTAAAAAATAGTACCATACATACCAGCTTGTTTTGCAATCATTTTGTTGATAACATAGTTTTTTTTTAATTGAAATTAATTCAATTCCAGACCTTTTACATTTTCATAAATTCTGTGCTTATCCTTGTTTGGTTACTATAACATTATCTCACTGTGGCATTCATCTGGTGTCACACGCTCTGTTTTACATTACATGCAGCGTTTTTGTTCTTCAAACTTTTGGATCCTTCCTTTCCCTGAGTCATAATTATTACCCTTATCCCACTTTTTGGTTCCCTTAACTGCACAGTGCAACACAGAATTCCTTCACAAAGAGGATTGGCATGAATCCTGATTCAGTTCTCTGCCAGTGGAGCTCTGTAACCAGCTGTTGGGAACAGTGAAAATGCAGCATGGATTGATTCACTCTGAAATGTCTCTTAAATTGTATGACAGATGTCTTCTATTGAGCATTGTCAGAATAGTGTGGAGTTTCCAAAGGATTAAGTAAACCTGAAACGATTGCGTCAAATGTACTTCCAGAATGTCTAAAATGACTACAAGGTTATGGTTATCGGAAGACAGATTAGAGAGCAGATTAGACTGTTCTATTCTGGGGTGGCATGGTTGCAGAGTGGTTAGCACTGCTGCTTCACAGTGCCAGGAATACTTGTTCAGTTCCAGCCTTGGGTGACTGTCTGTGTGGGATTTGCATGTTCTCCCTGTGTCTAAGTGGGTCTCCTTCAGGTGTTCTGTTTTCCTTCCACATTCCAAAGATCTGTGAGTTAGGTTGATTGGCCATGCAAAAATGCCTCTTGCTGTCAGGGGGATTAGCAGCATGAATGTGTAGGATTATGGGCATTGGACCTGGGTGGAATTGTTATGGTATGGGCTCAATGGTTGAATGGCCTTATTCTATACAGTAGGGACTCTATTGCTCTATTGTGTTTAGCTGGACACCACTTAAAGGAAAAAGTCTGACAATGAGCATGTATAGGTAAGTGCTGCAGTAGATGAAGTGGGAACTTCAGGTTTTTAATCTCCATATAGGTGTCACAGACCTTGGGTTATTATAGTGTACAGTAAAATTCTATTAGAAGACACAAAATTCAAAGCGGTGAATTTGACTACTATCCCAAATGGGCATGGAGCATCTGATCAAAGTCAGTGTCGGGAGATGTGAACCATTTTTGGATTCAAGTTCAATGTGGCTGTTGCCTGTGAAATGCTACAGTTTCTCATATTCCCACATAAATTTCCTACTTATCCTTTGACAAACAAAGCACGTTAGATCTTATAATAACTCTAAGAGTCAGCTATAAATGAACAATGCTTTATTCCAGAAAATAAAGTAAAGCAAAACCACAAACCTGTTTTGAATGCAAACAGGTTCCAACTAGGACAATGGAATAATGAACTCACTCAGAGCCTTGCTTTATAAACAGCTCAGAATATGAGTTCAACCTGGTAAATTAATTACCAATCACCAGGGAGCTTATAGTTTATGAGGGCTACAAGGATGTCAATCAGAGGTTCCCCATACAAGTACTGGGGGCTATCACAGATCCTGACTGAAGTGGTTGCCAACAGTGCCTAGTACAAATGCTATTTGTCCATATACCAGGTTGTCTGAAAATTACATTAAGTGAGCCTTGGAAGACCATGGGGCCTCCATTCTGATGAGATATGCCTCCAATTGAAAAACACCCTGACATTTGCTGTAGTTAACTGACTGGAGGCTATGATTTTGATGTCAGCGTAGGCTCGGTAAACTATTGGTCTCACCTCAGATAACTGTAGGCTCGAGTTCCACTTCAGAGACTTAAGAACAAGTAAAAATTTTACAGCCCCACCTCAGAATCAGAACAGGAGAGGGGCAGACAATGAAAGAGTCCATTGAATTCAGGTGGGATTTTACACTTTTGGGCAAGCCAGACCGTAAAATCCCACCTATGATCTAGGTTGATATTGCACTGCAGAACTGAGGGAGAGCTGCATTGTCAGATGTGCCATCTTTCAGATTATTGTGGCCAAGCCAGAAGGGGTGAAATTGCTTCTTTTCTTTTCAGGTCACAAAGATTTTAGTTTCTTTTTCACCAGGATATGTCTTTTCCAAATCAGAGCATATTTAACTATGTAAGCATTATGGACCAAATTAAGCAAAGTTTTCTTGAGTCAAAGAAAGAACAAATTTATCAGCCACCAAACCTTAGTAAAGTAATCAAAACATTCAACCCTCATGCAGTTATTTAGGACAGATAGAAAAAAGGGGAATTAAGATTCCAATAATATAAAGGGAGAAGCATATTGGTTGAGTGTCCTTTGATTCTCTGTGAGGTGTACATTTTAAATGTTGCAGCAGAATTGGGTTGGATGGTTTCTTAGATACCGTCAAATATAGAAGATATTGCAATTGCTACAAAGTTTTGGTTTGCTATTAGGTTTCTTGTAGAATTTACTTCTCAAACCTTTGTAAAAGAAAGAGCAGGAGAAAGAGTAGCCTCTGCCAAAGTCTTTCTTGACACTGCCTGTGTCACTTGCAATCTCCCTCAGATGTCTGAGCAACATTGCCTTGAAATACTTCACACATCATGTATTGCCTTGAGATTTTGGGTATGTCTGTCTATGGGAACCATTGGCCAGGGCTTTTGGACCCCCCACTCTTGTCTCCCCCAATGGTAGATTTTCCCACGGTGGATGTGGAGAGCCATTGGTCACTGATGGGATCTTCCAGTCCTGCCAAGGCCTGTGGCATTTTTCATAGCTTGCTATGGGGTGATCAATTCCAGCAAGACTGCAAGATCTAGGGCCAGAAAATCCCAGCCATTGTTGCAATATCCAGTGCTTTGCATTTTTAATATCTTTGCATAGTTGTGAGTTTCAATGAGAGTATGGAATTTAGAGAATGTCTCTCTCTTTACACTTCCCTAAGGGTGATTAGTTTATTTCTCACCTTCACCTTAGAATACTGCCTTGCGTTTTTAAGCAATTTGCTCTATTTCAGTTCAAATCATAAAATTGCCAGCCATTTGAAAGTTGAAAAGTCAAATTTACAAAGCTAAAAGGCCCTAGCCTCATGATAGGATGAAACATTAACCTGAGACTCTGACTACTTATCAGGTGGATAGTCGTTAGCATTGCTGCCTCACAGAGCCAGAGACTTGGATTCAATTCTCGGCTTGGGTCACTGTCTGTGTGGAGTTTGCACATTATCCCCTAGTCTGCGTGGATGCTCCAGCTTCCTCCCACAGTGGGTTAGGTGGTTTGGCCACGCTGAATTGCCCCTAGTGTCAGGGGGACTAGCTAGAGTAAATGCGTGGGGTTGTGGGGATCAAGGTTGGATGGGATTGTGGTTGGTGCAGACTCGGTGGGTGAAATGGCCTCCTTCTGCAGTGTAAGGATTCTATGATTAATTCTGTGAGAACGAGTGGGTTTTGAGTAAGATACATCTCACACGAAAGGTCCAATAATACTGTTTCAAAGAGATCAGATGAATTGTCCTAAATGTCCTGGCCAACATTCATCCCTCAGACTAATATTCCTAAAAAAGATTTTTTAGTGTACTAATAATCAGAGTCTTAGTGAACAATAGGTCTTTTGACTTGTTGCGTCTATGCTGACAATGGAAGAGGATTATTTACATAGCATTTGTTTTTATTCATTCTTAGGATATTAACATTGTTGGAAAGCTCAGCTTTTATTGTCCACTTCTTGAGCAGGTGGCAGTTAGTGACTTCCAACTGAGTAGCTTGTTTGGAAATTTCAGAGAAAAGTCAACCTACATATTGGTGTAGATCTGGAGTCTCATGTATGCCAGATGATGACAGCAGATTTCCTCCTTTGAATGAGATGGGTTTTACAATAAGTATTTTATGATCACTATTGCTGAGGGTACAATTTTATTCCAGATTTATTTTTTTGAAAATAGAAGCAGAATGGGCCATTCAATCCTTTGAACATGTTCTGCCATTCATTTTGATCATGGCTGATCCTGTCTGCCCCCCATATCCTTTGATCCCTTTAATTCCAAGAGCTATATTTAATTTCTTCTTTAAATCACACAACGTTTTGGCTTCATCTACTTTCTGTTTTAGTGAATTCCACAGATTCACCACTCTCTGGATGAAAAAGTTTTCCTCGCCTCAGCCCTAAAAGGTTTATCCCTTATTCTCAAACTATGACTCCCACTTCCTACAGATGCCAAGATGGGATTTGAACTTATGTTACTAGAGTATTAGCCCTGGCCTTTGGATTACAAGTCCAATAACATTATTGTAATGTGACCTTCTCCCAATGGTATGAAAGAAAATATGCAAATATTATCTAATGTGACATGATATGTAAAACTGAGTGTGTCTCCTCGTTAATGGCTCCATTGGTTGAGACAGTGATTAGTAGAGTCAAAGATACCAAATAGTATTCACTTATAGGAAACAGGTCAGGGATCCAATCCTGGTTGTCATTCAATACAAAGGAGCATGGTTTTGGGAAGATTGAGATCAGTTTCAACTGAAATCCCATATGATTGACTAGTCTAGTGGTGTTCAAGTCTGGGGCCACCCACTATGTTCACTCAGACCAGGTAATACAAGACAATTAACAAGAAAACATACCATAAAAGGACATCAATATTTCTGGGGTGGGGGAGATAATATTTTGAAAGGAAACATTGAACAATTAAAAATTTATTTATTAATGTCACAAGTAGGCTGACATTAACACTGCAATGTAGTTAATTTAAAAATCTCCCAGTTGCCACACTCCAGTGTTTGGGTACACTGAAGAGAATTTAGCATGGCCAGTGCACCTAACCAGCACATCTTTTGGACTTTGCGAGGAAACCTGGAAGAAACCAGGCCACTGTGTGTTGTTTCTAAGTTTAGATCTCTGAACTATTGGATAAATCAGAAATGTGCTTGAAAATAGATTAAATTGACAGGCTGCCTTAAATGCGGGCCAAAGATTCATAGAAAAAGGTTTGTGCTGCGGCAGGTTATTGATATTAATTTAAATTAGTGGCAGAAAACATTCTAAAGTGGAGCTGTTGAATACTAGGGAGGAGATCCAGCATAAGGACAAATCATCAGGATGCAGGTTTGTAATGTAAAGAGATTTGACAGTAAATCAAGGGAGTACAATTGAATTCATTGAGGGAGCGACTTAAAAATTATCAAAGCTGCATAGAAACAAGAGTTTACTTTCTGCCAAATTCCCCCCACCTAGGGAAATTTATTATTTCGAACATCATGTATTAGCTATTACAATGATATAAATAATCAATAAGCATTAGGCATGAATAAATAATCAATTTTTCTGCTCATGTGTGCCATTAGAATTCAGAATGCCAGCCAAATGTCTACATTTTGATTCTTATAGTAACTGTGGTACATTTCTTTATAAGAAAAGTTAACAGAGCTCTTTATAGGCATAAAATTTTAACTATATTGTAGATATATATTTTTAAAATTCATTCCTCATCGTGAGTTATGTTATAGATTTGACTTAACTTTTCAAACGTGTGTTCTCTGGGAACATTATATGGTCTTATTCTATGGCAGCTTGAGTCTGGTCCATTGAGAGGAATGATTTATCTTTAATAATACAGATGACATTGGCTGTGCGGAGTCTGATATTCTCCCCATGTCTGCATGGGTTTCTTGCAGGTGCTCTTGTTTCCTCCCATAGTCCGCAAGACATGCTGGTTAGGTGTATTGGCCATGAAAAATTATCCTTCAGTGTACCTGAACAGGTGCCAGAGTGTGGTGACTAGGAGATTCTCAAAATAACTTCATTACAGTGTTAATGTAAGCTTACTTGTGACACTAATAAATAAAAGTTTATAAAAAAAATTTAAAGACGTTGGAGACAAATATACTCAAAAATGTTTGAAGTAAAATGTCCTCAAAAAGTATAATGTAGATCACAAATTCATTTAGACGGAAGTACCCATGTTTCCAAGACAATATGTAATAATTTGATAACATTTGGGCTGGGATTTTACAGCCATGCTAGCCACAGGAATTGGAGCAGGCAAGGGGCAGACAATGACCATTGACCTTGGTCGGGATTTTCTGGACGAACACAGCTGTAAAATTCTGCTCTTATTCTGCTTAAACCAGAATGGAGGCTTAATTAGAATTTATATTGTCAGATCAAAAGAGATAATTTGTAAATCCTTCTACCGCATCCACTTTAATGACTTAATACAGTCAGTGTATCCAACTAATAGTATTTAAAACATTTCATAGAAAAATGAGCACATGCCTAAAAGATAATGTTTCTTCAAAGCAATGGACCAGGTTTATTGCATAAAACATTGGGTGCTCAACTAACTTTTTTTTAATTTGAATCAGAATTTTTGACCAATGGATTTCATTTGGAATGATATAGAATGGAAGGAAAATTGTGGGATACAACAAATTATATACAAGTTGAACAAATGTACACATTCATCTTCTGCTATAGTTACTAGGGTGAGATCTTCTGCACAATCCACTGCATGTTTCATGACAGCAGAGGCAGATTGAGTTGGCTGGCAATGGGACCTTCTGGTTTTTCCATCATCAATATGATTTCTTGTCGCACGGACCCTTCACTGTGAGGATTGCACCGTCAGTGTGACTGAAAGATCCTGCTGGCTTGAATGGCCACCAAGTTCTGGACATAGTGTTCTAATGCCACTCTGATGCATCCTCAGATTTGATCATGATCTCCTCACTATAGTATTAATAGGATCATTGAAATGTCTATTACATTGTATGACCCTTTCAAAAGGTGGAAAGTAACATACAAGGAAATCAACATTTACAAGTTAAAAGTTATGAGGTTAAATTTATTCAAAGATCCAATAATATACAGAGCTGGTAATTCATAGGAAGGTTTTTAACCAACAAATCATTAAATTAAATGTAATGAGTCCATAAGTGTTTAAAATATTCTTCTTATATTTAATTTTATATTGTACAAATCAAAGCAACTCAAATCAAATATTGTATTTATTGAAGTTTAATGGGTAACATAATTTCTGGATGATGCAATAATGTATGATCCTGATCCAATTTTCCAGATCCAGGGTGGCATTGTGGCACAGTGATGAGCATTGCTGCCTCAGCGTCAGGGACCTGTGTTCAATTCCAGCCTTGGGTGACTGTCTATGTGGAGTCTGCACATTCTCTCTGTGTCTGCATGAGTTTTCCTGGGTGCTCTGGTTTCCTTCCCCAGTTCAAAGATGTTCGAGTTAGATTGATTGGCCAGGCTAAATTGCCCTATAGTATCGGGGGATTAGCTAGGGTAAATACATGGGGTTACAGGGATAGTGCTGGGGGGTATTGTTGACATTGCAGGCTTAATGGGTTGAATGGCAACTTTTACTGTAGGCAATCAATGTCCATGGACTGTGGACTTTTTTACTTAAACTGAAGTTGAACAACTAGAGACATGTCTTCCAGAATATATGATATTTCCCAAATGTAAAAAATCTGCAAGTCTACAGATCACAAAACTTGTCAGGTGGCATAGTAATGCTTTTGAGCATACAAAGTTCTTACTGGTTCACTGATCCATTAGATTAAAGCCATCTCTTCCACATTCTGTCATTTTACATTCATGAAAGCTTTAGTTTTTTTCAAAAGATAACTATTGTTTTTGAACAAACATAGTCAGGGAAAATCTTTCCAGGATCGAAAATTATTATTGACCATAATATCTATGCCTGGCAGGTTCAGAATATTGGTTAATTGTGGAACTTTTTAAAATTTATTTATTAATGTCACAACTAGTGTTGCATTAACACTGCAATGAAGTTATTATGAAAACCCCCTAGTCACCACACTTAGGCACCCGTTTGGGTACACTGAGGGAGAATTCAGCATGGCTAAAGCACCTCACCAGCACATCTTTTGGACTGTGGGAGGAAACTCATGCAGACATGGGGAGAACACACAGACTCTGCATAGACAGAGACGCAAGCTGGGAATCAAACCCAGGTGTCTGGCACTGTGAGGGAGCAGTACTAACCACTGTGCCACCATGCTGTCCACCTTATCAATCCCTTTTAAAGTACAGCCCATACCACTGTGGAATTTATATGATCTGTAAAAGGAATTGTCATGGGCATTGAATGTCTTTCATTCCAAGCGTGATCTTATTCTTGCTGAAAAATTCAGCGAAAGGTATGAAATATTTCATATCAGTCATGGGAGGATCTGAATTTAAAGCTGAGCTTAAAACTTGAATGATGGTTGCTGCACAAAATGAACAAATCTACCTTTGATATGAAAAGCTCATCTTTCATTATTCCTGAATTGGAAATTCTCTTGGAATTCAAAAATGAAAATTTGTCTCTTTTGCTTCAATGCTTTTTAATGTTTTTCCTTTCTTCTTGCCAAGAACACATTAAATAACATATCAACAGAGATATGGTAATGCTCTTCTATTACAAGATGATAAAAAGGTGTGTGCCTGATATTTATATCAGCTAGGACTCTCATCAACTTTTACACATGCACCATAGAAAACATTCTTTCTGGTTGTATCATAGCTTGGTACGGCTCCTGCTATGCCAAAGAGTGCAAGAAACTACAAAAGGTCATGAATGTAGCCCAATCCATCATGCAAACCAGCCTCCCATCTGTTGACACTGTCTACACTTCCCTCTGCCTCGGAAAAGCAACCAGCATAATTAAAGGCTGCATGCACTCTGGACATTCTCTCTTCCATCTTCTTCTGTTGGGAAAAGTCTGAGATAACCTATCAACTGACTCAAGAACAGCTTCTTCCCTGCTACTGTCAGACTTTGGAATGGACCTATCTTGCATTAATTTAATCATTCTCTAAATCACAGCTGTGACTGGAACACTATATTCTGCACTCTTTCTTTTCCTTCTCAATGAATGGTATGCTTTCTCTATATAGCACGCAAGAAACAATGCTAATCTATGTGACAATAATAAATCAAATCAGTATGGCTTCAGCTAATGGCAGAGTTTGCTAGTAAGCTCTTTAATTCATAAAGAATAAAAAGATATGTGCTGTGCCTGATATTTTTCTTAGTGGAAACCGCACATCCATTATTGAAATTAAGATTTGTAAATCTGAAAATGCCTGAATAAAAGCTAAAAGGTTGATGTTTTTGACTTATAATCCCAGGCTTTTACAATGACAATCCTGTTGGATTACTATTTATTATTATAGAGTCAGCTCAAACAATTTACTGGTTCAAAATGAACTTCAAACGCATGTTTGCTTTGATTGATTTTCTGCAGTCAAACATCCTTGAAACCAGATTTACATAGGAACTCAGAGTGGCAGTGGGCAATTCAGCCCTTCAAGACTGCTCCGCCATTTAATATGATCGTGGCTGATCTTATCCTGGCCTCAACTCCACTTTCCTGCTCCTTATAGCCCTCTAGCCCACTTTTCATCAGAAGCATATCTATCTCTTTGTTGAATTTGTTAATTGATTCTGCCGCTACTGCACTCTGGGGCAGTGAGTTCCACAGACCCACAATTCTTGGAGAAGTAGTTTCTCCTCATCGCAGTTTTGAACTCATCTCCTTTTAATCTATGGGGAAGCTATCCTATCCATCCTAGCAGGCAGGGATATGGGAGGGATAGACAATGCAAAGATCTGTTGACCTTGGATAGGATTTTTTGGAGTGAGCGCAGCTGGAAAATCCCACCTTTTATTTCTGACCTTTTGTTGTAGGTTGTCCTACAAGGGTGAACATCCATTCAACGTTCTTATCAATCACCTTTATCATTTTGTATACTTCGATCAGATTCCTCCCCTCATTCTTGTGAGCTCCAGCCAAGTGTCAACTGCTCCTCATATGACAGCCCTTTCATTCCTGGAATCAATCTGGTGAACCTTCCCTGAACTGCCTCCAGTGCCACCACATCCTTCCTCAAGTAAGGAGGCCAAAACTGGACACAATAATCCAGGAATGTATTATTTGTAGCAGAAACTGGAGACATTCACATAGTTAGAACCAATGATACTGAGCTATCTCTTTCAAAAATAATGAGACAACACAAAGAATTGTTTTAGAAGAATGAACAGTAGAATAAAACACGAGACAGTGAGAAAAGGAAAGAATTAGTGAGGAAATGGTTGCAAAAAAAATACCATGGAGTAGTAAAAACTTATAGTTCATGATTTATTGTGCGAGGTTAAACAGGGCTGTCGACAGGACAAATTCACTAAAGTGGCAAAGTTTATACATAAAAATCAAGATTTTATAAAATTGTTGTTTTATTTCAAGGCACTCTCAGTTTGAATAGAGTTTCCTTATTTGCCACATAAGAGTTAATACCAGGTGTACAAAGTAAAGCATCTCTGTAGATAAAGGGGAGAAAAGGTCTCCTGTTCGTAACACAGCAGCAACTAGAAAAAAAACAATTTGAAGTCTTTAAGATAGAACCTGTACAAAAATAAATAGCTTTAAAAGGAAGCTTAAAAATAACTACACTCCTTCATTGAAGGTATACGATACCTCAGGTATTCTATATATAATGTTGGAATGCTACATCTGAATTAGTTTTAAAATCTTCCATAAAATATACACACATGTTGTATGGAACTGATATGTAACAATCTATTATAGACACACCAAAGGCAGTACCTCAATCATTAAATTACAGTTACTATGATTACAGGTTTGTCGTCTTCGCAATGGCTGACTTGTCGAGCGTTAAGACTGAAACAGCAGCATATAAGAAAATTTTACAGTATATTAGCCTAACTTCTGAAAGGCAACGTTCTCTATCATCTGAGGTAGATAACTATCTGGCAAAACAACAAAAAGAAGATATACAGTGGTATTTGCTGTCATACTACATCAAACAGATCTACTTTGTTGACCTGTTTGGGTCAGTTAGTGCATTTTCTCCATTTTCCTATGGCTACGCAACCTTGAAGCTAAGCAAGGTTGAGTCTGGTTAGTAGGGCTGTTGGATTGTATTTCTTCTTGCAAGTAAAGTAGCCATGTTTAGCACTCCTGAAGGAAGCACTCCTCAGTCACAGATTTGGGTTGTTTGGAAATATCGCATTTATCCTCTTCTGCAATTTTGCCAGTGTATTCGACACATAAAGCAGTCCGCTTCCTTTCCCCCTTGCCACAAGTTCTTGAGCAGGCGGACCAAGCGCCTAGCTGCCAAAGTGGGCATGGCATATCTGCACAGGGTCTGATGTCCTCTGGCTTCAATGCCCAGTTACATTCCAAGGATGCTTTGCCATCATTGTCCTTGCACTCTACGTTTCTCCTTTGCCATCCTGACCCACAGCTCCGAGAACATTCTGACCACTCTCCAAGTGAATACTGAGAGGCAATGGATTGCCTGATGGCATTAGGGGACTTCTTGGTTGCTTTAACTTTTTGCTTGCTAAATAGCACATCTTTGGGGATGAAAAAACTGTACTTCACTCTAGGAGGCAAGCCATCAATACTAATAGACAGCAGCTGAATGATTAGTGGCTCCTGTAGCTGTTTGAAACTTTGAATTCTTTCCAGGGTGGTAGAGGAGCCACTGTATTTGAGAATAGCCCCTCCAACTGGAATATCTTGTTCGACTGTTATCACTGAATAGTCTCCATTCAGAATGTATTTATCATCCAGTAACTTCACAGCTAGGTAATTGCCATCATGTTTAATCCCTCTGTGGCTCCGCTGTTTGATATCTATATTGGTTGCTCCAGCAGGGATAGTCACAATGTCATTATATCCATACCTAGGAAGACAACAAAAAAAAGTTAAATCCATAAAAACAAATGTCTGATCATAAGAAATGGATTATTTGTTACAGTGTAATACAAGGTGCTGCCACAATTGAGGAATTTCATAGCATAAATAAGAATGCAAACTCAGGGCCCTGAAATTATGGCTGAATTATTAGCAACAGTTTCTGAATCTTCAATGAAATCCCAACTAAATAAACTTGGACGTGAAGAAAGTTGTTTTTCAATATATCTGTAGTTGATTGAGGTCCAATTTGCCTGAAATCCCTATCTCCATCTAGGAAGGGGACATCACTAATTCTGCAAAATCAGCTCGTAGGACTATTCCACCCATCATATCTATATTCATGCTAGCTCTTTAGCTGTAGCAGTTTCCTCCGGTCCCATTTCTTTTCTCTTCTTTTGAATGCTCTTCTTTTTCAACTTGTTACCCACATTTATTTACAAATCGTGTTTTAGTTTGTGCCTCAATAGGCAATTATGGTTAAGGCATTCCATGTTTGAATAAGCATCAATGTGACGTGGCAGGGGGAGATGGAGGTACTTTGGAAAATTTAAGTGGAAATTAGTTAGCAAAAACAATAAAAGGCAATGGGATTCTGGATTTTATACATTATGCCAGTGGTGTTAAAAATTAGTTAGAATCATAAAATCTCTGCAGTACAGAATGAAGCCATTTCGGTCCACCAAGCCTGCACTGACAACAATCCTATCCAGGCTTTATCCCCATAACTGCATGCATTTCCCCCCCCCGCCCCCGACGCTAAGGGGCTATTTAGCATCGCCAATCCACCTAACATAATGGGGTGGGGGAGGAAGCCAAATATCTGAATAACAATTCAAACAAGGTACCCAAGTCAGAATCCAGTGCAAGTATTTTGTTTAACTACTGCCTATCGCAGACAATAGTTTAATCAATATTAACCACTGAACCTTTTGTTAAATCTAATTTTTTTTGCTCCAGATGTAAAAGTCAAATCGTATAAACGCTTGTAAAATACATCTCTCACTGTAACAACTGGATTTGTTGGCAGCTTTTAATTTTGAACTGTGCAGAAGTTACCAGAGAAATGGACATACTTGGACTTGTTCAGAGAGCCACTTATTTTCCTGCACGTTGAGCTATCCCCACCACAGACTGCACACTTGTCAAATTTCTTGCTGGATCCAATTACGTGGTCGCAACCCGCTTTTACACATTGACCTTGAACACAAATTGATGTTGTGTCAGGACCACATGACGTTCCATCAATCACCTGCAAGACCAAGAATTGATTTAAATTAGTTTGCATTTCATCATCATAAAGATATTCTGATAGGCAATGTTTGAAAATGTGATTGGTATGATGGAATGCTGATTTAAACCAGGATCTAAATTTTTCAGACGATGGGGGTCTCATGACCCACCATCCAAAGAGTTGGCCAGGAGTAAACCAAGTGCAGTGCAGCTGCATAGCGTTCGAATGAGCATACATTGGCTGCAGGTGGGTATTCAGCCCCTGACCTGCTGCCAGCCAATTTAGGAAACCCACCAGTCCCTGCAGTAACAGCACTGCTGTGGACAGAGAGGAATTGCAGGAGGACACCAGAGACAAACTCCAGGCACCAAATGCAGAGTGAGGAGGATAGGGAAGGCCTGGAGGGTGGGGGCAAAGGGACAATCGGGGGAAGAGGCCAAGTGGAAAGAGCTTATAGAGGGACCCTGACTCCAGGGGGGAAGCTTCTAATGGGAGTGTTTCCTCTACTGCCTCCCTTCCCACCAAAGATGTAACTCTGTTGATTTGCAACCTTCCTCCACCCAAGTTGGGGACAGCATGGTGGCACAGTGGTTAGCACTGCTGCCTCACAGTGCCATGGCCCAGATTTGATTCCAGTCTTGGAGAACCTGTGTGTGGAGTTTGCACATTCTCCCCATGTCTGTTTCCTCCCAGACTCCAAAGATGTGCAGGTTAGGTTGACTGGCTATGTTCAGTTGCCCCTTGGTGTAAGGGAGATAGGCAGGGTAAATACTGGGTGATGGGGGTAGGGCTTGGATGGGATTATTGTCAGTGCAGGCTTGATAGGCCAAATAGCCTCTTTCTGCACTGTAGGGGTTCTATGATTCTAAGTTCAAATCGCCAGCCAGCCTAAAATTTAAGAGTGAGTGGGAAACGGCCCTTAAGCAGCCAATAATGGGAAAGTGGCAGGCTTCCTGTCTGTGATCTTGCACTCCTGAGCATAAATTTGCTATGTAGTTAGACAGGGCTGGAACCTGAAGGGAATCCCGACTTTTCAATTTCAAATTCCCCCATTTACTCTCTCACCTAAAACTCACCAACTGGGTGGAGAGCATAAAATTCTGGCTCAGGATAATGGGACAACGGGAAGGAAAGGGTGATGCTATCTTATACCAATGTACACTTATTCAAAACACCACATGAATTTTAAGTTATTTTATATATTCCAATTAAAATTTATGATAATTTGCAGCATATTTGGTTGTGTAGGTCAAGCATTTCATAGGAGTTTGGAGTAGGCATTAGAAAGGAAAGTTGCAGTGTATTTCCAATCTGTCTGAAATAACTTTTCTTTTCTGAAGCACAAAAGGATGAAAGTATTACATCAGATTTTTAGGGCAGAATTCTCCAGCCGCGCTGATCTAAAAGCCGCAAATCCCCGGCCGACCATCAATGACATTTCACATTCTCCGCAACCCACCTGTCAAAATTCCGGTGTTGGGCAGGTTGGGAGAATTCTGGAGGTTTTGACCTTTTAGTTATGAAATTAGCTCTCAAAGTGCATTGTAGTGCCATTAAGCTTGTTAATTCATCTCTTTTTAAAGTTTATTTATTAACGCCACAAGTAGGCTTACATTGGTGCTGCAACAAGTTACTGTGAAAATCCCCTAGTCGCCACACTCCGGCACCTGTTTGGGTACACTAAGGAGAATTTAGCATGGCCAATGCGCCTAACCAGTACGTCTTTTGGACTGTGAGATGAAACGAGAGCACTCGGAGGAAACCCATGCAGATACGAGGAAAACGTGCAGATCCACACAAACAACAGCAACCCAACCCGGGAATCGAATCTGCGTCCCTGGCACTGTGAGGCAGCAGCATTGTTAATCACTTTTTCATTGTGCCGCATAATCTTACCACACATGCTTCACACTTCTAATAGGAAGAATTTAATCAAGCGGGCCAACAAAATGAGCCTTGATCTAATTGGCTAGTCTAACAAAAAATTATTCAGCATTGAAATAAAAGTGTCTGTTTGATTATAAATCTGAATTGTTTCCTTGATAAAGAAAAATTAGGACTTAAATTAGAAATTACATTAGCAGCCTGTGTTTTTGTATTCTGCCTCCATCAAGCTCACACTGCTAATTAACTACTGTAGCCAGGATTGGGCTGTGATTCGATAGAATTTTTTTCCACAGTATCATAACATTTTACAGACCAGAAGGAGGCCACTTGGTCTTTTGTATCTTTGCCAACATTCCAATTAGTCCCATATCTCAGCCTCTCCTGCCGCTTTTAATGTTTTCATTTAAAAATATTTTCCTCACTTCCATTTAAAAAGCCATTTTCAACACTGCTTCCAACATGTGTAAAAATAATATTTCCACCATTCCTTCCCTTTCCATTTCGATGTTGATCTTAAATGCATGTCCTCTGACAAGAATTGACTCACCCCTCCTAATACCAGATTCTCAATTACCAGATTCATAGCACGTCATTTTCAACTCCCTGCGCTATCCCCCACTCTAACTGATGAATTTTGTGATGGTGGAATCAGCCCTGGATCGTTCGGCCCTACCGCTGTCAACGAGGTTTCCCCTTTTCACACTTCCGTCTTCACTGTCAACAGGACCGGGAGATCCTGCCAGTGGGAATGAATGGAACATTCCACCTGCAATATCCAAATCTGTTTAACTACACTGTGTGTAAGCACCTAATGTCTCAATTAAAATAAGCAGCAAATACCGGGAATTTCTAGTGCAGTGACACAGTAGTTAGCACTACTGCCTCACAGCACCAGGGACCCAGGTCTGAATCCAGCCTCAGGCGACAGTCTGTGTGGAGTTTGCATTCTCTCCCCATGTCTGCATGGGTTTTCTCTGGGTGCTTTGCTTTCCCCTTAAACTCTTAGTGTCCCTTAGTGTCCAAATTGATAACCTGTGTGGGGTGATAGGAATAGGGTGGGAGTAAAGGCCTGGATAAGATATTCTGTCAGAGATTGGTGTAGGCTCAATGGGACGAATGGCCTCTTCTCCACTGTAGGAATTCTATGATCTTGATGTGGTGAGCCCACCAAAAGTCCACTATCTTTGACAGGACTGGAACATCTCACCAGTAAGTGGGATCTGGTGGTCCCACCTAAAGTAATTTTATAGAATTATGCATGTTAATATTGGAAAATTTTAGGCACTAAAGCTTTTTCTGATTATTTCATGACATACAGTAAATTAATCAACTCAATCAAAGCACCAGGTTTTCAGAACTTATCATTTTAACTTGTTATAAAGCATCAGGCAGTAATGTGGCACAGTGCTTAGCATTGCTCTCTCACAGCGCCCAAGACTCGGATTGGATTCCCGGCTTTGGTCACTGTTTGTGCGGAGTCTACATGTTCTCCCCATATCAACGGGTGCTCCGGCTTCCCGCCATAGGTTGAAAGATGTGCTGGTTAGGTGCATTGACCTGAACAGGCACCAGAGTGTGGTGACTAGGGGAATTTCACAGTAATTTCATTGCATTGTTAATGCAAGCCTTACTTGTGTCTAATAAATAAACGTTTAACGTTAAATGACCCAAAATAGTTTGCAGTTGGCCCATATGTAATTTTTGTGCTTTATTACAGAGCAGGAACTTTGCAGAATATGTTATTTACTTTTATGATGCAAAATTAGTGTCTCCAAAAATAATTAAATGCAAATGCCACAATATAGTTAAAAGTCTTAAATTGATCTCATCGAAACTTGATGGTGCCAAAACAATGATTCATAGTTATAATTCATCTACTGTAATAAACAGAACACCGAAGTGCTGACAGCATAGCTATTATCCTTGACAATCTGGGCAGCATCTAAAAATAATTAAACGTAAAACGTTTCACTCTCCTTTAGAAATGCAGCGTAGAGCTGAGTTATATTGAGGACAGCCAGCAGTTTCTTATTTCATCTCACTAGACACAAAGGAGAAAAATGCTTGTGAAGGGGAGTTGCCAATCGTAGCTGGATGCTTGAAATCCCAGCTGTGGAAGGTGCCAGGATTAGCACATCTCCCTTTCCTGGTACGTACATGCTTATGCTTTTTAAATTTCTTATGGATTATAAAGAAAAGATGCAATAAATAATACATTAAAAAAACTTATTAAAATGGTCTTAAATGATTCTTGTAGCTTACTGGACAGATCCTCAGCATAACTGTTGTAATAATTAATATTTTGTAAGGTATCCATATTTTTTCTTTCATAAGAAAACGTGAAAAAATGGCCTGATGAAAATTGCTTCAGCAGGACAGGATCCATCTAAACCATAAACATTTATATTTTTGTGCCATCTTATATGCTTATCTGATGGTCACCCTCCAAAACTTTGTTTTCCCCTCCACTCTCCATACACTGACAGACATGCCGATTAGGTGCACTGGCCATGTTAAATTCTTCCTCAGTGCACTGAACTCTTGCTGGAGTGTGGCAACTGGGGGATTTTCAAATTAACTTCATTGCAGTGTTAATATAAGCCTACCTGTGACACTAATAAATACACCTAAAATTTACTCCCATTCTCATAACTCTTTTCCTCCTCGCAGAAAAGTGCAGAATTCCAGGGAGAAGTTGAAAACAGGAGCTGGTGAGGGCTCCTTTTAGTTGCATCACCTTGACGGCCAATGGCAACCTGCGTCCATGGCTCCATTGGGAAGGAGTTTTTTCCTGGAGATGATGCTACTCAGATACATCCAGAGTGCTGAATGTCTGCCTCTAGATTTGGGCCAGAATTCTCCAGTATCGAATGTCCCGCCACCACTGCCAATGAGAATGGAGAACTGGGCACTCAGCCAAAACTCCACTCACTGCAGTGGGACCACAGAATCCCAGCTGCGCTGAGGTTGGAGAATTCTGACCACGGTGTTGAGTCTTATCTCATTTGAATTGCATCTGTTCCCATTGTTCCTGCCCTGTGGAGTGCAATGTAACTGAGGAGAAGGCAACCAGTGTTGCTGCTGCCCTTCCCAGTGCTATATGCATTGCTGCTCCTCTTGTTTTTCTTTGGTGGTACAAAGTACAGTAGCATAAGCTACCTCCTGCCACAGCGAAGGCTGAGTTAAGTCCAAGACAGACAAGTTAGTTTCCAGGGAATTGGAAACCACCTGTCGAACAGTAAGAGCACTCTTTCAGGAAAGTAGCCTATCACCAAACCATGGCTGCAGCTTTTCAGTTCCCAGCCTGCCAGTTTCATTGCACAAGCACTTCCTTCTGTTTTCTCATCTTGGCTTGCTCTTCTCTTTGGCATGTTCCACACAGCTCTGGAGATTTGCTCTGTTGGCTGTTAAAGCCAGAATTCTGGTTCAAGTCTTCGGCTAATTGGCTTTTAAATATTTAAATAAAAGGTTCTTGCAAAATCACCTGGTTTTCAGCAGGATTATGATGAAATCCCAGTTAGATGTCAAACTTTTCTGAGCTCTAAGCTTCATCCAACCACTCATATCCAAGCCCGTCTCCTAGTGCCAATACTAATTCTCAACTGCAGTCAGAACTCTTCGGTCTTGTTTGCCTTGCCATGGCCACCAGCGAGAATGGAGAATTTGGTGTCTGCCAAAACTCCATTCACTGCAGCAGGACTGGAGAACTCCAGCTGATGGTGGGATCAGAGAATTCTGCCGACCACTTGCTTGGGTTTCCAGAATTCTAGTCCATTAATGTAACATCAGAACCTTCAATAGAGATGATTCACGCTTGCAAAGAACAATTCATTTCTCTTGGCAATTAAAAATATGAATTGATCAACAGGACAACTCCGAACACAGGATGTCATGGACTTTTTTTTTATTATTTTGTGGGACATGAGTGTTGCTGACTGACCAGTATTTATTGGCCATCCTTAGTTGCCCTTGGAAGACCAGTTGAGAGCCAACCGCATTGTTGTAGCTCTGGAGTCACTTGTAGGCCAGACCAGGTAAGAACACAAGAATTAGGAGTAGGAATAGGCCATCTGGCCCTTTGAGCCTGCTCCGCCATTCAATATCATGGCTAATCTTTTCATGAACTCAGCTCCACTTACCCACCTGTTCACCATAACCCTTAATTCTTTTACTGTTCAAAAGTAAGGTAAGGACAGCAGATTTCTACCCCTGAAAGGACATTCGTGAACTGAAGGGGTTTTTCCAACAACTGACAATGGTTTCAAGGTCATCAGTAGATGCTGAAATCCAGGTATTTTTTATTGAATTCAAATTCTATCAACTGCTGTGGTGGGATTTGAACCAGGGTCCCCAGAACATTAGCTGAGTTCCTGGATGAATAGTCTAGTGAAAATACCACTAGGCCATCGCCTCCAGGAATAAAGTAACGTGGAAATCTGACAATATAGTGAAATACCTCAAAAATATAATGTTACTCAAACTTTAAATTATTTTGCTAACAATCTGGTGAAATTGTAGCTGTAAATGACTAAAACAAAAGTAAAATAAGGCAGACGCTAGAAATCTGAAATAAAAACACAAAATGGGGGAACATTGAGCTGGTCTGGCAGCATCTTTGGAGAAACAGATGCTGTTTGACCCGCTGAGTGTTCCCAGCATTTTCTGTTTTAAGTTATAGCAGTAAATTACTGTCTATTCTAAGGAGGTACTTACTTTGGATTCAAATACTTTAAACTCACTTATCCCTCTGGCACGGCAAAACAGTTTGCACCGATCTCTTGGGGAAACACCAGAGTATTTAGGTATCCAGTTAACTGTGTTGCCAGTGAAGTCTTTGTAATTCCAGCTGTTGTACTTTTCACACTGCTCCTCTCTGAAGCTTTTTCCTATTGCAAAATAAACAGTCTCAAAAGCTATTTTCTTTGTGTCACATTGGGATTGAGCCCTATCTTATTTTAAAATATTTACTCTATTGTGATAGGACTCAGATCCAAATCCGTGGGCATTTTTCAGAACAATGTAACATCTGCGCACTAGACAAAACTATAAAATGCTCACATTTCTGGAAGAAACAGTTGAAGTGGACGTGTTACTTTCAAACTTTGAAAATAGCATTTTAAAAGAGACAGCAGAACCCAAATTAGTTGTAGGATTACAAGGCAGCATTAGCATCACTTTATCCATTTAACTCCATTTCAAGCCATCTTTATGACTGATTTCTTTTTATTCATACATGGTTCATGGCTTCACTGGATGACTAATATTTATTGCCCATCCCTAATTATCCTTGAAACTGAATGACTTGCTAGGCCATTCTAGAGGGCAATTGAGAGTCAATCATATTGTGGCTTTGGAGTCAAGTGTACATCAGGCAAGGACAGCAGATGTCCTTCCCTAAAGGACATCAGCAAACCAGATAGGTTTTTCCAACAATTGATAATGGCTTTATCATCATCAGTAGATTCTTAATTCTAGATATTTTTTATTGAACTCAAATTCCACCATCTGCCGTGGTGAGATTTGAACCCTAGTCCCCAGGATGTTAGCTGAATGTCTGGATTAATAATCTAGTGATAATGCCACTAGGCCATTGTGTTCCCATTGGATTCGAAGAAAGCATCCAACCCAATGGATTGTGTAGCATACATTTCGGAACAAGGAGAAGGGAAATTCCTCCGATTTGTCAAAGTGGTCAGGTACCAGTTGTTGGAGCCTCAGGCAGCTGGAAGCATTGGAGATTTATTTAGAGAATTAGTTCCATTTCACCTGCCATACCTGAACTGAATGCCTGATTCTGTTACTGGGTCTTACATGTGAACATCTCATAAGAATCTCCACAGTGCAGGAGGCAGCCATTCAGCCTGCACCAATTCTCTGGCAAAGCATCTTAACCAGGCTCTATCCCTGTAACCCACATATTTAGCCCATTAATCCCCTAAACATGACATCTTGGGACACAAAAGGGAAATTTAGCATAGCCAATCCATCTAACCTGCACAATTAATGAATGAGCACAGTAAGCCAAAATATTTCAATACACACACATTTGATCTATACGACATATGTGCCTTATTTTTAACATGTTAAAGTTAAGTGTTTATTCATAACAAAGACCTTGGATTAGATAGTAAATGTGTTACCGTAGCCAGGATTTTTAATGGCATCAAGGTTAGGAATAGAGACAGGCCAACATGCAGTTTAGTGATTTATTTTTTGAGCCTGGCCCAGAGTCATTTTCAGTGAGGGTGCTGGGGACAGATTCGCTGCCCGCCTATTATTGCACATTACTGAACCCACTAAGGTGCCATTCCTGTGCCAACTAGAATTGAGTCAGCAATGTGGATAGCCCATGTTGGATTGGACCACTTCCTACCTAACCTGATTGGTTCAGGGCAAGTATGGAGGGCCGTTGAGGGAAAATATGAATGACCTCTCACAACAGACCCATACTGGCCACTGGACATCCATTGGAGGGGTTGCCCCTCTGGGATTATGGCTAGGGAGAAGTGACATTCTTAAATACATAACTCACCCCTCCTTGCTACTCATTACCTGCGTGCTCAACTCCCAACTCAGCCAATGAGGCTGCTAACCTCCAAGTGTTGGGAGATCTTCCAGTCGGAACTCAGTGCCTGCCCAGCATCACTGTTGGAAAGCCAGTGTGTTCTCTGATCTTTAATTGGCTGGAGCATTGGAGATAGTGGTCGGGATTTCTAAAGTGTACTTTGTAGGGAGACCCAGAAGTGGCTCTCACGTCTGGTTCCTGACCCGGGATTGGAAATTTCAGATCAGTAAGTATACTTCAGACAAACCTGGCAATCAGATGGAACTGATGGGTTATGACTTGAATGTGAAAGAACAAATGATCCATTTACTTTCTGTGTAGTAGATATTATCTTCTTGAGGTAATTCCACAGGTCATCACTCCATATTAACAATTCTACAATTATTCCCAAATCACTAAAATAATCTATTTACCATTGCTATTCGGACAATCTAGTGTATTGCAGGAACGGTATCGTGTTCGCTGTCCTTCACAATATTTTCCACCATTTTGAGGCACTGGATCATTGCATTCTCTGAATGAAAATTGCACGCCTCCACCACAAGTTCTGGAACATTCTCCCCAGGGGCCCCAAGATCCCCAGCTTCCCTGGACTACAACCTGCAAACGAGACAAAAGCTGTACTGATGATGTTGTCTCAGGAGGTCATGTGTAATTGCATTATAATAATTACTCTGCATTTATCTCCAAAACAAAATAAAGTTGCCCCAATCAAAGCAGTTCCAATTTACTACCAAGGCTGCCTTCCTTATTTTGTTAAATGCACCAGTAGTTTTGTCTTTTATTCGATGAATATTTTTTCAAGTGATTATCCACTATAATTTATGATGCTGCAAGCTTTGAACTCTCTTACTCCAATCAAATGAGCATGATGGAAAGGTCAGTGCAAGACAGAGGTGTTAAGAGATTTGTGGAAATTGGTGAAGTAGTTGGTCCTTAGACTCGAAGGGTGGCACAGTAGTTAGCATTGCTGCCTCAGTGGCAGGGACACAGGTTTGATTATTGGCTTTGGATCATTATCTGTGTGGAGTCTGCACGTTCTCCCCATATCTGCATGGGTTTCCTCCCACTGTCCAATGCAGCTGGTTAGTTTTATTGGCCGTGCTAAATTCTCCCTGTGTATCCTAGCAGGCACTGGAGTGTGGTGACTGAGGGATTTTCACAGTAACTTCATTGCAATGTTAATACAAGCCTACTTATGACTAATAAATCAACTTTAAACTTATTTAAAATCTAGCCCAAACATTTTTCCACTTAGGACCATGTCAGTTTCAAGAACTCCAAGGCCAAGAATATACGTCCAATGCAAGTTAAAGTTCTCTCTGCTTTGTTCCAACTGTAGATCTTAACTTCAAATGAACACTTCCTGTTAGATTGTGAACTTTTCCTATGAAACAATGACCAACTTTGGACAAATTATGGCTAGTTTGTTCTGTGAATGTCAGATAGTTTGGTGCTATATAGCTTTTGCACAAGACACTTAAATGTTTATTTATTACTCACTAGTAAGATTTACATTAACACTACAATGAAGTTACTGTGAAACTTCCCTAGTTGCCACACTCTGGCACCTGTTGTTCGGATGAATGCACTAACCAACATGGTCTTTCAGACTGTCGGAGGAATCTGGAGCACCTGGAGGAATTCCACACAGACACAGGAAGAACGTGCAAACTCTGCACAGACTGTGAACCAAGCCAGGAATCAAACAGGGTCCCTAGCGTTGAGGCAGCACTGCTAACCAATGTGCCACCGAGGAAGGATAGAGAGAAGATTTTCATGCCATCAGCTTGTGCTGGATTCAAACCAAGCACCGGGACATTATGTAAATTTATTAATGCACCTAATGCCTGTGGTTCCTCTGCTGATCTCCATCTATCATTTTTGCTATTCATTCTGTTTCATAATTCCAACTTTGTTATCTAATCAGGACACTAATATGAAATGGAAATTTTTACAATATCAAAGTAATAACATTTACAATGCCTGCAATCACTTAAAAATCAGTGTTTACTTTTTTGAGACAGAATAAGATTTCTCAAACTTACTATCATGTTCCAAAGGTCCCTACCATTCCATCATGCTTAATAATTTTCTTGAATACGTGCACCCTTCTTTTCCAAATAACCTTTGATCGCTATACCAAGCGAGAGCCCATCTATTTCTGTCTAAAGTAAACTCAATGACTTTCCCTCCACAACCTTCTGTGACAATGAATTCCATACATTCACCACACTCTGGTTGAAGAAATTCCTTCTCACCTCAATTCTAAAGGGTCATCTCTTTATTCTGAGGCTGTGCTCACTGATCCTAGTCTTACTTATGGAAACATCTTCCAAATGTTCTGGCACATGAGTTATATGAAAATAAAATATAACAGTATTGTGAGGTCAGTGGCAGGGTGTGGGGTCACAATCTTCAAATTCTGGCTGCCCATTAATTGCCCAAAGGAGTGGCAACCAGTTTAAAAAAAAGTAGGATGGGATAATTTGTCTATCTCTTGGGGCTCTACACCATCTGTGAGATTTCTTGGCTGTCATTCAATTTTTTTATTCATTCAAGGATATAGACGTTGCTGGCTGACCAGCACTTATTGCTCATTCCTAGTTGCCCGAGAGCAATTGAGAGTCAACCATATTCCTGTAGCTCTGGAATCAGATGTAGGCCAGACTGGGTAAGGACAGCAGATTTCATTCCCTAAAGGACATTTGTGAACTGGACTGATTTTTCTGACAATCAACAAGGAGTTTCATGGTCCTCAGTAGATCCTTAATTTCAGCTATCTTTTATTGAATACAAATTCCATCTTCTGCTGTGGTGGGATTAATTTGGACAACTCACAGAAGGAAACTGAAGTCCTATGCTGTTACAATATAGCACACCTTGTGTTATGAAAGTGTCTCTGGGGCCAAGTGAACCACTGTTCGAGAGAAATTGTGATTGTGTTCTCGAGTATTTTATCTCTTAATTCTGATCTGTCTATCTTTAAAACCATATATATCAAAAGATCAATTAAAACTTTTGAAAGGTTAAACTTATACTGAGAAAGAAAGCCTGCATAGTTCTACAGCTTACCTTTAAGCTGGTTACTTCTTCGTTATCTACGCACACACCATCCAGACAGATTTTGTTCTGCCCACACGGAGTCCCATCTCCCCACAGGAGACTTCCATTCCTTGTGTGACATATGGGCTGATCCTCAATTCTGCACCACAGCTGAGAGCAGACGTCAGACTCCGAAGTGTTTGGACAGTGTCGGTACTCCTCTCCGAAAATCTGTTGGCACTGTGTGTCCAAATCATAAGCCTGCCCTGGTAGCTCAGTGGGCAATGGAAATGATTTAACAGGAGCGTCGAGCAGGCAATCACCTAAGAACACCAAATGCAATCTAGTATTAAACTTTTCATATTTGAAGGAAGTACGTATTATCTTTAATGAGCTTTGACAATATTTTATTTTCATAAAACTCATGTGTCTGGATTTAGAGAAGATGTTTCCATTAGCAAGATAGGATCTGTGAGCACAGCCTCAGAATAAAGGGACGACCCTTTAGAACTGAGATAAGGATAAATTTCTTCAACCAGAGAGTGTGGCGAATCTATGGAATTCATTGTCAAGGGCAAGTCATTTGCTTTAGACAGAAATAGATGGGCTCTTGAGTGGTATGGCGACCAAAGGTTACAGGGAAGAGGAGGGAGAATGTGATCGAGAAACTTATCAAGCATGATTGAATGGCAGAGCAGATTCGATGGGCCGAAGGGTCTAATTTTTCTCCTATGTCTTATTGACTGATACTTTTTTTTTTTAGGTATTTGTGGAGCCCATTATGCCCAAACCTTGCATCCATTTTACATCTAGTTTATGTCTATATTTATAAGGAACATTAAAACTGCATCATTCTACTTAGCTGCAAGTAAATTGCTTAATTTTAGTATGAAATTGATCATGGCCATAGACTAACTTCAGCCCAGAAGCTCCAGGTAACTAGCTGGGGTCTGATGCAGAATAATTTCAGGAGAGAGGAACATATTGGAGAGGAGAAAATCAATTTGCATTCAAATAATAATTTAAAATCAATTGCCAGGATGCATTTCATAATTAGGTAGAGCTGTGAACTCAAACCCTATGTCCACGAATAGTTCTAGGTTTGTCAAGCTAATCATCCATCCAATGTTGAAGATGATTACATTATTCGATGCCAAGAACATGTTATGGGCTTATAATCAAATCAGCTGTCAGTTTCACACCACACATGATTATCTTTTCCATTGAAGTCAGCGGGCTTAAAATTTAATTCATTCTATTCTCACAGACTATTTTCACCTTGCAAGAGTCCAATACTATATTCAAGAAATTCCAGGAGAGGAAAAAATAATATGGTAATGATATTGTGGCTTCATATATAGGCATACTCAATAAATATTGGCTCAGTATTTACTGAAGCAAAAAGGTGGAAATATTGAAACATGTTAGTTCCTGAGGTGGAAGATTTATTTTAGGTGCTATCCACCATAACTGAAACATTAACATTCATCATTTTCAGATCTATACCTGTAATATATTTCCAAAATTTAACGAAAGCAGATCAATACTGAATCACACTTAAGTTTGTACAATCAAGAATTGAACAACTTTTGTGTAATGACTATAAGATGCTGAAATCAGTTGAAAACTATTATTAAATATTTATATTTTTACTTATTTGTCACAAGTAGGCTTACATTACATGGGCGACATGATAGCACAGTGATTAGCACTGCCGCTTTACAATGCAGGAGCCTGGCTTGGGTCCATGTGGAATTTGCACATTCTCCCTGTGTCTGCATGGATTTCCTCTGAGTGTTCTGTTTCCTCTCACATTCTGAGAGACGCGCTGATTAGATGCATTGTCCCAAACAGACACTGGACTGTGGTGACTAGGAGAATTTCACAGTAATTTTATTGCGGTGTTAATGTATGCGTTACTTGCGAGCAATAGATAAACTTCAGTTTTATTAATTCCGCAGTGAAATTACTATGAAAAATCCCTTGTTGCCACACTCCAGCATCTATTCAAATACAATGAGGGAGAATTTAGCATGGCCAATGGACCTAACCAGCACATCTTTCAGAGTGCAGGAAGTTACCTGAGCACTCAGAGGAAACACACGCAGACACGGAGAGAACGTACAGACTCTGACAGTGACCTAAGCTGGTAATCGAACCCGTGTCTTCAGTGCTCTGAGGCAGCAGAGCTAACTACTGTGCACTGCATCGCCCCACATCATTTTTTTTCAAAGAAGATTCTCAATATTCTTGTTCTGTCTTTATTGCAGTGTTGAAGATTTGGAAAACCATCCAATATATGCTGGTACAAATCCAATATCATTGAAAACTACTGGGAAAATAAAAAGTAATATAGGAATTTCAAAATTCAATATTAAATATATTAAAATTCAAAATTTGGTGAAGTTGGACTGTGGCCACAATCCTACTAGACTGCACAAATTTGAAGACAGAAACCTTGAAATGGTGTCATAAGATCCAACAGTACAAACGCTTAGTATGGTCGTCTAAAATTATACCCTCACTAATTTTTCACCAGTGCTCAAACCCAGTTTAAAATAAGTGAATTAATACTTCCACTAACAGCAGTACTAATCACTCGACCACTATCACTTTCATTTTCACCCTAGAGATCCTGTTTATCACAAGTAGCTATTAAAGGATTAACAGTATTTACAGGATTGCACTGTGTTTTTAATACTAAAAGTAATGGGTAAAGATGCATGTTCAGAACGCAATTTATGAACTAAACCTTCTTTAGAATGATCAACCTATTGAAATGTATTGACTGCCAAAGAAAAGATGCCTCCATCGCAAGTGGATTCAATTTACCAGTCCTTACTTTTTCATCCATGTGCATCGCTGTGACAACTTTATTGGCAGCCAGTAAAAACAAACTTCATTGAAATAAATGTTTGGAATCGTGGCATACGAGTATTTTACTGACACATATTGCATGGTTAACCATGCATGCACTATTTGCGTTAAAAATGTTGAAACAGGTGGGATTTTCTCTGGTTAGACATTGATCTATTTGTGTTAACTGGTTTGGTGCAATTTGGGGATGAAAAAATCCCTCTTTTTTTTCAAATTCATTTTTACAGGAGGTGGATATCACTGACTTGACCAGCATTTATTGCCCTTCCTAACTGCTCTCCATTTCAGAGGGTATTTTGAGAGTCAACCACATTGTTGTGGGTTTAGAGTCACATGTAAGCCAGACCAGAATTCTAGATTTTTATTGAATTCAAAATTTCAGCAGCTGCCGTTGTGGGATTCAAATCCAGTTGCCCAGACAGTTATCCTGGGTCTCTGGATTATGAGTCCAACGACAATACCACCATGCCACTGTCTCCTGCCGCCCCCCCCCCCATTTCTATAAATATTTATCAAAAGTGAAAAATAAGGTTCCAACATGACTTAAGATATGGTGAATTGTGCTTCTCCATGTCCACATACTTTCCTAGCCTGGGTCTAAATCTTATCACAATATCAGCATTTCTTTCCAAGCTACTATCGATATAGTCTGAGTGAGTTTGTCGATAAGCTACAAATCAGTGGATGGCTTCAGGCTGAAAATCAAGGGCATTTGGAAATTGAACAAGGAATCTCTCATTATATATAATTCAGTTTCAGCTAACAGTGTACTGGCACCATGAGCAAACATTTACAACAGAAATATTTTACCATGGTTACAAAATATGGAGGATTTTAACAAGTAGTTAGATATCAAGGCATCATATGAAATTTACAGTAGTTTTGAACAATAATGTATCTTACAAAAGTGGGTGGCACAGAGGTTAACACTGCTGCCTCACAGCGCATGGGACCCAGATTAATTGCAACCTTGAGTGGCTCATCTTTGTGGAGTTTGCACATTTTTTTCCCCATGTCCGCATGGGTTTCCTCTGGGTATTCCAGTTTCCTCCCACAGTCCAAAGATGTGTGGCTTAAGTTTATTAGCATAATAAATTGTTCCTTAGTGTCAGGGGGATTAATAGGGTAAATGCATGGGGTTACAGGGATAGGGCCTGGATGGGAGTTGTGTTGTGTAGGCTGGATGGCCTCCCTATGCAGTATAGGGATTCTACGGTCAACTGTTCTTCAACTTTAGCTATGCAAAAGTACATACATTTCCCCAAAGCTGAGCCAACCACTCCATCACACTGCAGCTGCATCACTTACCGTGACCATTGTAAAAGAATTCTGTGATGTGAAAGGCACTACAAGGAGACCATGGTAGAGTTCTGTTGAGACGGATAAACACTGGAGCCATCATGTGGTTTTTCCCCATCTGACCAAATAGCTGATCACATGTCTTTGAGTCATCATGTGGCATGCTCAATTCATGACCTATCAGAATGAGAAAACATGAACCTGATCAAGTCCAAATTGAAAATAGCAAGTCTGTACAATTCAACACAAAAACAGAAAAATGAGGAAAAATCTCAGCAGGTCTGACAGCATCTGTAGAGGGACAGTAGAGCCAACGTTGAGTCTAGATGACGAAGGGACTAGACTCAAAATGTTGGCTCTATTTTCTCTCCACAGATGCTGTCAGACCTGCTGAGATTTTCCAGCATTATTCTGGATTTATTTCAGACTCCAGCATCACAGCATTTTATGTTTGTATTAAGACAATACAATTATTCTGGTATTATTGGCTAAATACACTATCATTCCGAAGTGATTACGGCTCCTTTTTGGGGAACTTTAGTGACTTTGTGGTATTGTTTTTTTACCAATCAGCATTTCTAATGTGCATTGCAAAACTGATTGCTTGGCAATAGGTAAGAATAAATCTTTTAAGATAGATATACATTCTTTTTAAAAATCTAGAATCATGCTACATTCCATTATATAGTTATTAAGATAAATGATGGAACTTTAAACAGCATACTGGCTGCTTTAAGGCTTCCTGCCTGAAACTGAACAACAGATGGAATTGTTGATCGATGACTTCAGATAAAAAGATGTAACTGATCCAAGTTCAGAATTCCATTGTATCAAATCATTTCCTATTCATCCTCATTGTATAGAATTTGCGGTCCAGAAATAATATTGAAATGTGTCACTCAAATTGAAAGATATATATACTTTCCAAATATTTATGATTAATGCTTCATTGTGTTGATTGTTGCCAATCCCACACATGGTCTGTGCATGAAACATCAATTGCACAAGTCTACATTCAGTTGTGATAGTATTTGAACTTACATTGAAATCAGAGTGATTTATTGAGATGAGGAGCCGATATTAAAAATGGAGATGACTATACATCAGACATAGGTTTTGAAAAGTGGGAGGGGATCTCATCAAAACTTATAAAATTCTGACAGGGGTAGACAGGGTAGATTTAGAAAGAATATTTGCATTGGTGGGGGAATCCAGAATGAGGGGTCATAGTTTGAGGATAAAGTGTAAACCTTTTAGGGCTGAGATGAGGAGAAATTTCTTCATCCAGAGGTCAAGTAATTGAAGTCAAAACATCTGATTTCAAAAAGAAATTAAATATAGTTCTTGGGGCTAAAAAGGTCAACTGATATGGGGGGGTGGGGGAAGGTGGAGAAGTGGGTGAAATCAGGATATTGAATTCATTGATCAGCCATGATCAAGATGAATGGTGGAGCAGGCTCGAAGGGCTGAATGGTCTACTCTTGCTTCTAGTTTCTATTAATGCGGATGTCTGCCTTTTAGAACACATTCTAATGATTGGGCATAGCAACAGCTGTAGTAACTAGATCTGTGCACAAGTTGTACTTATTCTGCAGAATAAGTTAGAGGTAGCCATGAATAACACATCTTGCATCAATGTAAATAGAAATCTTAATTCAAGCATAACGCAACTCAAATCTAAATTGTCAGAAAAGTAGCAGAATCCACTAACTTTAATATTTTGTAGGTTTAACGTTTGATTTTCACTCGATGTAATGACAGGAAGAACAGTTTGACAGCAAGATTAAAATGTTTTAGGTATTTGTAATGCTAATGAGAGAACACGCAAATACTTTCATTTCACGGATTTTATAGTCTACTCAAGTTGAAACAAATGTTTATTCACATTGATGCAAGATACTGTTATTTGTGGCTACTTGTGTAACTGCTATACAAAGAAAAAAAAAACAACTTGTGCACAGATCCAGTTAGTACAGTCCTAGCTGCACCCAATCATTTGGATGTATTATAAAAGGCAGTGTTCCACATTAATAGAAACCTAGAAATTAGAAGCAGGAGTAGGCCATTCGGCCCTTCCAGCCTGCTCCGTCATTCATCTTGATCATAGCTAAACATCAAATTTAATATCCTTTGCCTCATATCCCTTGATCTCTTTAGCCCCAAGAGCTATATCTAATTTCTTCTTGAAATCAGACAACATTTTGGCCTCAATTAGTTTCTGTGGTTGTGAATTCTATACATTCATCTCTGGGTGAAGAAATTTCTCCTCAGTCAGTACTAAACGATTTAAGCCTTATCCTCAAACTATGACCCCTAGTTCCGGACTCCCCCACCATTGGGAATGTCCTTTCTGAATCTCTCCTATTTAACCCTATTAGAATTTTATAAGTTTCTATGAGATCCTCTTCTAAATTCCAGTAAATATAATCCTAACCAACTTAGTCTCTTCTGATATGACAGACTTGCCATCCCAGGAATCAGCCTAATAAATCTTGCTGTATTCCTTCTATAGCAAGGACATCCCTCCACACATAAGGACATGAAAACTGTACACAACACTCCAGGTGTGGCCTCACCAATGTCTTATACAATTGCAGTAAAATATCCCTATTCTCTAGTTAATTCTTAAAAATTGAGATTGAACTGACAAGTATTTCCAACCTAGACTACTGAATCATTTACAAGTGTATTAAATGTTATTTTGCATGAATCACACCAATGATGCAAGTGATATGAATCAAAAGTGAGCTGAGCATTCATGCTCCAAGCCCAGCCCCAAACCAGTGAGTTGGTTCATTTAGAAGAATCAGGGGCAATCTCATTGAAGTGTACAAGATTGTAAAGGGAAGTCGACAAGGTAGAGGTGGAGAGGATGTTTTCTCTTCTAGGACAATCTAGAACAAGAGGTCATTGTTTCAGGATAAACAGAAATGAGGAGAAACTGCTTCTCTCAAAGGGTCATGTGTCTGGGGAATTCACTACCTCAGTACAGTGGATGCCTGGTCATTTAAAAAAAAGTGGACAAATTTTTAATTAGTGACGGGTTTGAAGGGCTCTGGTGAACAGGCTAATGGAGTTGAGGCCAAGATGACATCAGCCATGGTCATATTAAGTAGTAGAGCAGGCTAGAGGGGCTAAATTAGCTCCTCCTGCTCCTAGTTCTTATGATTCTTATAATAAAGTGTTAGAAAACTATCTTCTTTGAGCTGATCACAAACTGACAATTTAAATTCAATTTGCATCACTTCACACCTGAGTTGCATATTCACTTTTGTTCCCCCACAAAGTCAATTTGTCTGGTGTTGCTGCCGACAGCATACTATATATGGGCTAATTGCAGAGCAGGAATGTAAGTGTGCAGAACTGTTTAGTTGTAAAACAACAAAAAAATGATATTGAATAAAATGTTTACTGTGTTCCAGATGTCTTCAGCACCTTGTGACCACAGAAGTAGAAATGTGCCAAATTCTAACAGGAGTACAAAACTGACACTTAGCCAAGTCTACTCTGGGCAAAGCATCAAATAATCTTTGAGGAAGTCCAATTTTCAGTGGTGAAATATAGCTATTCCATTTTAAAATACTTTTTTTACAAAGTTAAGTTTTGTTTAAAATTAACATTTAAACAAACCAGGAAACCTGGAAAAAAACAAAACACTTCTGTAGTGGTGGAGGTGGGGGAATAATATTTTTGTAGATATCTGACCCACTGCCCCCAAACAGTTAATAGATGACTATTGCTGCAATTTCCTAACAATGGGAGCATTGTGTCTTTGTGGTAGTAATCAAGTTAGTGCTTCTGTACGCCATAAATTACTCAAATCTAGGGGTAAAAATCTGAATATTATCTTGTTTTTCTCACATTTATTCCACTTACTCAGGTTTAATCATTGAAGGTTGGATTTTACAAGTCCCCCACCAGGTTCATTTTCTGTTGGGGCAGGGATAAAGGGGTGGAGGTGGGAAGGCACATTACAAATGTTGGGTAGAGTCAGAGATTTACAGTCTGGAAACAGGCCCTTTGGCCCATGTCACCCTTTTCTTTTTAAACCACTGAGCTAATCGAAATAGCCCGCATTTGGCCCATATCCCTTCAATGCCCATCTTACCCGTGTAACTGTCTAAATGCTTCTTAAAATACAAAAATTGTACTTGCTTGTACTATTGTCTCTGGCAGCTTGTTCCAGACACTCAACCACCTCTTTGCAAAAAAGTTGTCCCATAAACTCTTTTGTATCTCTTTCCCTCTCACCTTAAACCTACATCCTCTAGTCTTAGACTCCCCTATCTTTGGGAAAAGATGTTGACTACCCAACTGATCTATACCCTCAATTTTAATAGACCTCCATAAGATCATCCTTCAGCCTCCTGCGCTCCAGAGAAAAAAGACTGGGTCTATCCAGCCTCTCCTAATAACCCAAACCATCAAGTCCCAGTCGCATCCTAGTAAATCTTTTTTGCACTCTTCCTAGTTTAATAATATCCTTTCTATAATAGGGTGACCAGAACGGTGCACAGTATTCCAAGTGTGACCTTACTAATATCTTGTACAACTTCAACAAGACACCTCAACTCTTGTATTCAATGTTCTGACTGATGATTCCAAGCATGCCGAATGCCTTCTTCATTACTCTACCCAGCTGTGACCCCACTTTCAAGGAGCTGTGAAGATGTCCCCCTAGATCTCTTTTTTCTATTTGTTAGATCTCTCCCTAATATCCTATCATTAACTGTCTAAGGTGGATAGCCCACCAGCTTCCCACACACTGCTGAGCTGACCCTCATAACATGATAGGTGTAAATAAATAATTAAGCATCAATTAGGTCTGTTAGCAAGTTTATGACCAGGATAACATGCTGCCAAAGATAACATATGGTTGGCAAACCATTTCTTTATGACTTAGATGAAAGAAAAGAGGGGCACTTCATTCAGAGGGTGCCCTGTATGCATCTGGGGTACCCAACAAGATACCGCCTCTCCCCTCCCCGCTTTCCTTTCTTGTTGCCTGCCCTCCGAATTCCAGTCCACACTTCCCTCTTCCCCCCTCCCCCCTCCCCTGGGCTCTTACATCCCTCCGTACTCTCAAATTTAGAAACCTACCTAGTTCTGGTAGCCATCTATCTTGTGCATGCCCTTTTTTGCACTCTTAGCAGTGCCTACTTCTGGGCTCTGGCACTGTTTGTATGGTGAGATTGGCCAGTAACTCTCAAGTGGAGTTCCTCCACTGAAGGGAGGTAGTCCTACACTTGTTTAGCTATCTGAGTGTGTTAGATTTGAGAGACAGGCTTCACTGGTTCAATAGTCTATTTAATTCTGTTGTATTTCTTCCTTCTTTACTCCATCACTCAATTTTTGCTCTAGAAGTTTGAATGAAACCAAATAATATAATCTGTAATTCTTTTCTTATCATGGGAGCAAGCTGTCTGGAAATATTTGCACACGAGAAATAGCAAGTAAAATATTAACAAATCCAACTTTAAGGATGTATTGAAGTTGAAATTGTGTTGGTCTTAATCAGACTATAGTGCATTCTCTCATATCTTATCCTGCCCTTATCTCGTCATTCCACTTTCCATCATTGCTTGTTATCTGCTATTGTTTAAATACTATAGATATTTTTAAAAATCAGATCTTTCCTCTGCAACCACTGCTGCTTTTCAAAGATTTATATAAAACATTGGTTAAGCCACATTTGGAATACCATGTCCAATTCTGATCACACATTACCAGGAAGATGTGGCGGCTTTGGAGGGAGTACAAAAAAAGTTTACCAGGATGTTGCCTGGTATGAAGGGCATTAGCTATGAGGAGAAATTGAATAAACTGGGATTGTTCTCCCTGGAAAGATAGAAGCTGAGGGTGAGGGGTGACCTGAAAGACGTTTATAAACTTGAGAGGTATAGATAAGGTGAACAATTGGAAGCTATTCCCCAGAGCAGAATGACAATCATAAAAGTGCATAAGTTCAAGGTAAGGGAGATTGGGAGGTGAGGGTGGGTCCCTGTGTTGTACTGTTCTCTGTTCCATTATGTCTAAAATACAAAAAGACATTTTTGTTTTCCTTCCAAATGCTTTAACTCTGGAGACCCTTCCTAGAAAATGTCTTTCATCCTTTCTCTGACCTGCACGCCACATGATGCATCACATCAGAAAAAAGAGAATTTTAAAAATATTTAGGTCGACACTGAGTGAGCGTATAGCCCCACTGAGCCAGCTGGAGGTCTTCTGGTTCCATACATAACACTGTTGTCTCTGAAGCAGCTCTGGATTCACAGAGAGATGATAGTGTAGTGATATTGTCACTGGATTAGTAGAAGGTTTTCATGAAGCCCTGCCTTCTCAACCTTGCCCCTCACCCAAGGTGTGTAATGTTCAGGTTAAATCATCACCAGTTAGCTCTCCCTTCTGGAACTATGGCAACTTTACCTTCTTAAAATCTAGAAACACGAGGTGTCTCTGACAAATTCAATAAATATCTGGAATTAAAAGTCTATTGATGACCATGAAAGCACCGTCAATTATTGTAAAACCCATCTGGTTCACTAATGTCCCTTTAGGAAAGGAAATCTGCTGCCTTTACTTGGTCTGGCCTACATGTGGCTTCAGATCCATGGCAATGTACTTAACTCAGTTAAGGGTAATTTGGGATAGGCAATAAATGCTTGCCCAGTCAGTGATGCCTACGTCAAAACAAAAAAGTTCCACTAGAGGTCTTACTGGTAAGAGTGTTTCCGATGTTTTTCAACAGACTTCAACACTTGTCCTTTATTTCCCAAGGGTGAGGAAATATGTGCAGATGTGAAACAAACTACCAGTTAGCTGGACAACATTATAGTTATGGATAGGAAAGGCCATTTAACTCAAAGTCCTAAAGTTCCACTTAATGCAGCATTCTAATGGTGTCTTAGAATGATTCTAAGATGTCTTCCTGCATGACTCTATCAATTTCATCTGTTCAGCATCCCTTTATCGTATTGATTATTGCATGTAAAGGTGCAATGATCTCAATGAGGCTCAACTGATTTCCAGTCAGGAAGCCTCAGCTACGTATATATTGAGGAGCATCAATCACTCCGGATTCTGACTTTGTTCCCGAAGCACTCTTAGAAGTGGAATTGAGTTTGTAAATGAAGGGACACTGAACCTCTGAGGAACTATTTCAAAAGGACTTCCTGATACTAGTTTGGAATTTGTTCCTTTTCCTCATTTGAACGTTGACATTTTAGCTTGAGACTGAGTTGTAGGGGCAAATTCTCCCATTCCCTCTCCACCATGAGAATCGGAACAGATGAGAAGTGGACAATAGAAAGGTCCATTGACTTTGGGTGGGAACTTACAGTTTCAGGATGAGTGCAGCTATAAAATTCTGAATATCTTTTAAGATGCCTCTTTTCTTGTCCAGGCTCTTGTTTTCAAGGTCCCTAGATGTTATCAAGGGTTTGAATCTCTGTGGCAAAACTTGAGAGCTATACCGCACTGCTTTTAATCATTACATGTACACTATCTTTATACAGATGTACAAGGCACTATTATTAACTTTGTCCTTCTGCCACCAAGAATATAGTTCTGTGTGTGATGTTTGAGCTGTATCTAGTTTAGGTACTAAACCTACCATCTGCGCTGTTTTACAAGATAGCCAGTAATGTTCTCCATTTTCATAGCAAAGTATTTAGGTCACTGGTCAATGAAGTAAATGAAACAGAAAAGTTAAAAATTACAAAAGTAATAAAGAAAATGAAAATTATTTTTCCACTCTATGTCCAGCCCTTTCAAGTTAAGTACAGTATAGTAAGAAGTCTCACAGCAGCAGGTTAAAGTCCAACAGGTTTATTTGGAATCATGAGCTTTTGGAGCACTGCTCCTTCATCAGGTGAGGAAATTAAAAACTTCTTGCCAAACTTCTTACTGTGTCCACCCCACTCCAACGCCGGCATTTCCACAACAGATTTAGATGTAACAAATCAAGTTCCCTGTCAGTGTATTTATTATTCATGTGCCCAGCCCTCAAATGTCAGACTAAGTGTTAAGTTTAGATGTAACAAATCAAGTTCCCTGCCAGCCTATTTATTATTCATGTCAGGAAAGTTTCACTTCTAGCCTGGGCAAAATAAGCTGAGAGTAGTCAGTGTTATTTCTGGCACTACAGTCAGTCTATTTGCCTCTTGTACTGCTACACTGGAAGGTAAAGATCAACCACCAAAGAAGTGCAAAGATCGGGAGGGTCTGGTAGAAAACACAGTGATTGGTCAGGATGGGGAGGGCCACCTAAAGAAACACATTCCTTTGAACACTTAGCGCAATCCTGACATGAGGCAGCTGCTGCAAGTGATGGATTCTTCAGGATGGTACGTAACACAAATCAAATATAGGTATCTGAGTGACTGGATGAAGATTGTGATGTATTTGAAGAAACATCATCAGACTACCTAAAGCCTTAAATGCTCATGTAAGCAAATCATACTGTTAGGAAGAGAACTTACTGAGATACATTGATGGGTAAACTTCTGTTTTATGAATATATGCATTACAGCAATGAGTTTTAGCGATATAATCGGTGGCAAGCAATCACATGGCTTCTGTATATTGTTTCCTGAATATGGTTGAACAAAAAACAAATGATTGATGGTAATTAGCCAATTAGGGTGTAAAATGGAGAGAAATATCCTGTGCAATAATAGAGAAATCCCCAGGAATAAAACAGATATTTTAGGCACTTGAGGATTAGGAAGAAAATGGACACAATCATGGTCAAAATATTTAAAATGGTTAAGATATTGATGGTAGGTTAGTTATACGCAATAAACAGATACTCATTTAAGGGCATTAATGATAATTGTCACTATACCCAGTTCATGTGCGACGGTGTAAGCTGCCTGAAGTCCATCATCCTCAATCACAGCACAGCTCCTACTTGTGTCACACATGGTTCCAGTGTCTGCCACTCCAAGGGTGTCACAGTTCTCTTGGCCACAGATGTCCTACGAGAAAGAAAATGAGACAACTTCTCAACAATTCTCGATCAAAAATGAAAATGGTCAAAGAAGACTGTGGTCATTGGAATCAAATTGCAATTCTACATTCGATATATTTATAAACTTCACAAATGCCTCATTTATTTCATGAAGTTAAAGTCAAACCAATGTTTTAATTTATTAAAAAAAGACATTGTGTCAGACTTAGAAAAAATGTTAGAAGATCAAAATTCATATTTTCATAAGGGAAATCCAACAGTGAGATCAAATCCAGACATACAACCAGAACATGACAGGAACAAATGTTTCATTAAAAAAAGGGTATTCAATTGAAAGTATATGTAACTCGTTGAGAGAGTGCTAATTTAATTCATCATACATGGAATAATCGTGGAATAATATCACACCCACTCATCCTCCCCTCAATTTTACATTTCCCATTCATTGGTTACCAATCACAAATTCCTAGAAAATGTTGCATCATGGAATGGGAGTTACAGCAAAGAAGGAAGTCATTTGGCCAGCGGGGTCTGTGTCGATTCACTGCCAGAGAAATGCAACTAGTCCCACTCCCTACTTACCCCCACCATGATTTTTTTCCCCCAGTTCAGATAATTATCTAACTCATTTGTGAAATCCATGATTGAATCCACAGCTACCACCACACACACACTGCCTGGAGATGGCACAACATCCACGTACAGCATGGTGATAGTGGTTAGCACTTCTGCCTCACCGCGCCAAGAACCTGGGTTCGATGTCTGTGCAGAATCTGCATGTTTTCCCCATATCTGCATGGGTTTCCTCCAAGTGCTCTGGATTCCTCTGAAAGACATGCCGATTAGGTGCATTGACCAAGCTAAAATCTCCCTCAATGTATCTGAACAGGTGCCACAGTGTGGTGACTAGGGGATTTTCACAGTAATTTCATTGCAGTGTTAATGTAAGCCTAAATAAATTGTTAATAGGGCAACAACCGATAGAGCCCTCACTGGATAATTTTAAACACACTGAACTTTCAAAATTGGAACTAAATTTAGCATGCAGTTTGATGAAAGTTGATCTAATATGTCCAAATTCTATATGAAGGGAGCTGAAATTCTTAAAATATTTTGTTGAAATGAGGATTTCCTCTGTCCTCAATTTAGTTTCTGGTTTCCAGATCAACCTTGTAGAGATTCAATGACTCTATATGCCCAGGTCTAACTGAAATACGGATCAGGCCCCACATTCAATGCGTCCAGTTTAACATCTTTATAGAATTCTCTGGTAGAGAAAACAGAAGCACATGCTCTGATTTGTAGCTCTGGTTTGAACTCGCCCCACAGGAAATCCTAGCTTGCTGTGCTCAAGGAGAACTGTTTATACAATTCTACTTGTGGCAGTTTACAAAACCTGTCATCACTCCAGAGTGATGTGATTGTAGGAATCTGTAATAAACAGTCTAAACAGCAGGTGGAGAGGTCTTTACCTGGGCAATATCCTGATTATATCTGCTAACAACGGAAATGGCGTTTGACAATTTTACTGTCTTCATCAGTGCGGAAATAATCCACATCTCATAATTAAACAGTGAGATAAGATGCTTATATCCAGAAACCACGTGTTATTACAGCTAGCCCTGCTACTCCAGCTATTCACATCCCAGTGGCTGCAAGATTTTATTTATAAACATACCGTATCGTAACTTGGCTCCTAAATGTCATCGTTTACTAATATATCACAGTTATGAAAAAGAGTCCTCCATCCAGCTAGGGCTGTGATAGTTCAAGTCTGTCATCAGCTTCTCTAAGACTGACTGTAAAACCAAACCCCACTTGCACATGTCCACAAGTGCAAGCTGCTGATCCACAATTCACCTTCTGTGTGAATTTCTCCCCTCAACCAGACTGAATGGAGGGTAGGGACTGGAATGAATCACTGATCAGACCCCCAGCCTTCATGATGGTGAATTGTGGAAAGGACCATCTCGAGGGTCAGATACAAACGGGGCTAACTGGAGATTGCCAGCCACTAACCCGGTGAACATTCGTCACCTTAATTCATCATCCCACTCAATATATATCAAGTTGAGGGTTATTACTACGGGTCCCCCTAGTCAGGTACTCATAGATTAGAGAGAATTGATTTGATCACATTGCAAGCACATACATTGCCAATATATGTATGTGAGACTCTCATATATAGCCAGACAAACACACATACACAGTGAGACAATGACATACAAACAGCCTTACATGGAAACATATAGAGACACACACAAGACACATGCCAAGACACACACTGAAAAACAAGACAGCTCACAGACAAACATACTGAGACACAGGCAGATATACATGCACTGAGACATACAGACACACACACTGAGCTGCACAAGAATAGGCTCACACAGAGACAAACGTATAGACATGCACACTGAAAAACAGACAGATTCATGCACACACACACACACACACACAGACTGAGACATAGTCATATACAGACAGGGTCACACATTCACATATTGACTCAAGACACACGCAGAGAAAGGGAGTCACACAGATACACACACTCTGACACTGTTTGTATCACATACAGATACAAACAGGCACAGACTCACACTCACATTGAGACACACACTAAATCTGCTAGCCAGAAGTTAACTCTGGACAGGTAACATTGTTACAGCTGTAAATTTTTCTCCAAATTCCTTTTTCATCAGCTTCACCCTACCCACCCACTCCCCGCCCCCAAACACAGACAGATATGTGAATGGGTGTTCCCCCTCCCCTGTTACGGAGTTGGTAGGCGGACAAACACCCGAGGCGATGATGCTTGTGAAACAATCAGCTGAGGAGGTGGGAATGTGGGGAAGACTCGGTTTCCTGTAACACCAAAACAGAGTTCAGTCATTCTGGGAGACCGACCACTACCTGTGAGTGAGCTCAGTATCAGTCACATATAAACCAGCGTTCAGCTCCCCCAGGGCTGCGGCTCCAGTGATAGCAGTGAAACCTTTGGGAAATGCCGAATTCACAAGGGGTTTTGTAAAAGAGAAAGCAGTTTAATGACAATCTGATAATTCCAGCCCTTTCCCCCTGCCCTCCCTGAGCCGATGTATTTCTGTCTCACTCGCGATGTGTTAGAGAGCAGAGTGAGAAATCCAGTCAATGTCCCTCTGTTAATCCGAAGTCAGTGTTAATATCACGCTCCCTCCTGATAAACGGGACTGAATACAGGAGATGCTACAAACGGTACACCTGGCAGTGAACGTGTAAAGGTGTCCAGCTACAAGTCCTGGAGTTGACGGAATAGGTTTGTCTCAATCACTGACGGTTCAGTCCCAGCGCTGGGGGTGGATGTTGAGTGGCGCGGGGAGTGACATTTACCGAGATTTTCCAGATTGATTCACGTTGTCTGCGTTCCCAGCGAACTGATTTTCAAAAAAAAACGAGCTCGATAACATCAATAATGATGGAGCCCTGAGGTTAACTCCCAACCCCCTTTAGATTCATGGATTAGTCACATATTGGTCACTTTGACTCCACTTGGAATGTCTTACCTACTTACACACACACACACAAGATACACACAGGCATCTATGTATACACACACATATACACACGCGCACACTAGAGGCACACACATTTACATACATGCACAATTTACATGCACAGAGGCACGCATTTACATAAATACACAAACGCATACACACAAACATATGCAGATGTATATATACATAGGCACAGAGAGCGACATCCACATAGACACACACGTACATACAAACGCAGACACAGGAGCTCCCCGCTCCCCCTCCCCCCAACACACAGATGCCAGTTCAACAGTAACCCCCAATCTGGAGTGTATTCAATACCCTGTCTAGATATCTCTGTCGCTTTGGGTTCAGAGTCCACACTATATACAATGAACATTAAATTAAAAAAAGGTGGGGAGAAACTGTAGCCACTATTCCTCCCCCTCCCCCCACCCTCCTCAGTGGGCACAGTTTCTCCCTAGGAAAGAGAGAGGGGTCAGTAAGTGGACAATACAGATTGAAGATAATCGGTAAAAAGAGAGAGATTTGAGGGGGGGCTGTACCCGAAAGACCACAGGCTAACTTCCCCAATTTGATCCAATTCTTTTTCTACCAGCATCGATTGAATGGGATCACAAGCATCTTTTTGTCAAACGAAAAAAGATTTTTTTTTGGGGGGGGGGGAGGGAATCAAAGTGAAAGGGGCAGTCTCTGAGAAAGGGGGTACAGCACAGAACCAAATAAACCCCAAGTGTAAAGCAAAATTATAACAGCAAACGATTAGAGGGGTCAATGACACAGCCTCCAGTACAGACAGGCTGGGCCGAATGGCCAAACTCTCTGACAGCCTATGTGTTTACCTGTCGGGTGAAGAGAACGGCGGTGTCGAAGTGCTCGGGGTGCCGGTCGCTGGCTTGGTTGTAATCCAGCTGCCAGTTGCAGAAGTTGCGCAGGGTGAGGCCGGCGTTGCTGGAGACACTCGGCCCGTCGCCCTCCTCCTCGACCAGCAGCACCTTGACCACCACCACGTTGACCAGGTTCCTGATGCTGGGCTCCTTGTAGAGGCGGGACACCACGGCCATCAGGGTGAGGAGGTAGTGCTGGAGCCCTGGCCCGTGGAAAGCCAGCATGGAGTGGTCAGCCACCAGCATGGTCTCGATGTAACGAGCCTCCGACACGAACCTCTTGGCCCGGGACTGGCTTGGCTGCCCGCCGCTCCCCGCCTGCCCTCGCTGGGGGGCAGAGAGGGCGCACCTCTGCCCCGCTCCCTCTGTCTTCTCCCTCCTCCTCCTCCTCCGGAGCAGGTGGACCCCTTTGCCCCCGGGCTGCTGGTGCCCCTGGCCAGCTGGCTCGATCACATACTCTTCTCCATCCGTGTAGAAAGCCCCCTGAACGCCCCCGCACAGGGAAACGGCCACCATGGAAGCGGGGTTGGAGTTGACCGTGCCGGAGTAGAAGCAACCCCTCAAGGGGATGCCCTCCTCCTCCTCCTCCTCCTCCAGGACAGCTGCCCTCCTCCCTCTGCCCACTCGCTGCACCCGGAAAGCCGGGGCCAGGAAACTGGAGTCGGGGGCCAGGCTCAGGTTAAACTCTTTGCCGAATGCCCTGAGCTGGTAGACGGGGAGATCGGCTTCCAGCTCCCGCTCCTCATGCAACCTCACCGGGACCACCTCAGCTACGCTGGGGTCTGCAGCCCCCCGTCCCAGCGAGAGACAGGACCCCCCTCCTACACACAGGCTGCTCCAAATCAGCAGAAAGCTACACCACATCTTCAAAAGTTTGCAACTGAACAAAACAAAACAGTTAAAAAATATCTTGCTATCTTATTTTCTTTTGCCTCTAAGTCTCTCTGTCCTGATATTTCAGCCAGTTTTCTCTCTCTCTCTCTCTCTGCTTGGTATCAAGTCCTCTCTCTTTTAGCAGAAGATTTTTTTCCCCCCCAGTGGGTTCAATGTACTGAAGTGTCCGGGATCTCCCGTTGCTGCAGCACCAGTGAGTAGCTCCTAATCGCTGGCTTTTTATATCTTCTCCACCTCCTCCATTGACATAAGCACTCTAATTCTCACCCAGTCCTGGCTTTCATCACTCACACAAACCCCCCCACCCCCTCCCCAAAACAGCTTTGCTGCAAACTTTCCACCAATCGAAGACTGCCTCGCCACGCCTTCCCCCTTTTCTTTCCCCTTCTATCCCTCCCTCCTTCCCTCTCTCCCTTTTTAACCCTTCCCCGCTCCAGGGATCCAGAACAGAAACTGTGAACTTCCCGGGTTGGGTTAGTGCAGGCTGCAGTGTAGGTAACGTGCAAGAAAGCAGGGAACCCTCAGCAGTAACCGATAGCAGAGAGAGAGTGAAAAAAACACGGGCCATTCGTCCCATTATGGCCTGTACTGCCCCCCTCTCCCCTCCCCTTGAAAGAGCCAAGCTCTTTTCCCTCTGCCATTCAGGGGCAGAGGCAAGTTGTCAGGTACAAACCCTCCTTCAGATTAGGAACTGCTTTGTGGTACATTGGGGATACAAAATATAACACATCATTAAATTAGATCAATTGAATTTGATAATGGGAATTCAAAACAGATCCTTTTTTTTAAAGTGTCATCGAGAGATTCTGCTTATAAACCTGCCAACTAAAAAGAACGCCCCTTTATTCGGTTCAGGTGGAGCGAGCAAACGTTCTCTATCTACAGTGAAGTTTCACTCCAGATAACTTGCTGAAATCGACCACAGAATCATTCAGGCTCGCAATCCAGTATAACCCCTGTACAGTCCTAGAGAATGTTCTTCGCCAATTATCTCCCCCTCTACCTTCCCTTTAAATCGCTTCAATTTTCTTTAGGGAATACCCCCGGGGGAGGTGGGGAAACAAAAAGAAAAAAGCTCTACTGAATGGCAGTGCACATGTTGATCAGTTCGCTGAATCTGTGTAGCTTCAGGCGATTGTAATGCCACTAAATCACTCCCTGTGGCTGCTCCTGTCCCCCATCCATCAATGAATGAATGAGTGAGCACCTGGTGGCTGATTCACAAAACAAACAACTATCCCTGGGCCGGAAATTTGGAGAAGTTTGAGCTCTTTTTCATCTGCCAACCTTCTTTCTTTAAATAAAGAAATCAGTTTGCGGTTTCTCGGCCTCATGTCTCTGTTTTCTACTTTTCGAGTTTTATTCTGTCTCCACTGGTCACTCTCTATCCCACACCTGTCTCAAAGTCGCCACCTTCTCACTCACTCCCACTGCAAGTTGTTCCCTAAGAAGAGTTCTGCAATTTGCCACACGATGGCACTATTGTCTCACTCTTACGCAACGTTACCATTTAATTCTCATACTAAACTATAGGACTATATAATCCCTACAGCACAGAAAGAAACTCATCAAGTCTACATCTACCTTCCAAAACAGCACTTCACCTAGGTCCACGCCCCAGCCCTATCTGCTAAACACAACTCCACTCATTGATCATGCCAATTCACCTAACCTGCACATCTTTGGACACTAAGGGACAATTTAGCATGGCCAATCTAACTAGCCTGCACTTCTTTCACAGTAACTTCATAGCAGTGTCAATGTAAGCCTTATTTGTGACTAATAAATAAACTTTGGACTGCGAGAGGAAACAGGAGCAGCTGGAAAAATGCCATGCAGACGTAGGGACGACGTACAAATGCCACATAGACAATTTCAAGGTCAGAATCGAACTTGGATCTTTGGCATGATAAGGCAGCAGTGCCAACCACTGTACAATTTCAAAGAACTCTCAACACAGAACAAGCTTGTATTTATATTGTCTACAGGACAGCAAATATATTTCATTATCCATTGTTGGAAAATAGATGTAAAACAATTAAAAATGTTCCTGTTGTACGCCACACTGGTAGACCCTCAGTACAGGAGAGAATTAGTTGTTTCACATGCATTTATAGTACGAGTAATCTATTAAATTCAGTCAAGCAGTAGGCTGCAAATTATTGTGCTTTTGAATGGACTTACCTCGCACTACGTTGACCTTTCTCTACATCCTTGCTATGATTATAACACTACGTTCTGTACTCTCTTGTTTTCTATTCTATGTTCAGAATGCCTTGTTTGTACAATGTGCAAGAAACAAAACTTTTCACTGTTTACTAACTAATATATGTGACAATAATAAATCTAATAAAATTTTTAAAAAATCAAAAAATATGTAAACAAATTAACCGTTTTGTAAAAGGACGCTGATCATTTCACAGTAACTTCATCGTAGTGTGAATGAAAGCCCATCCGTGACTAATAAATACATAAACTTTAAATCATTTAAAACGCAAAACTAAGACATAAGTTACATCAGCAGGTCACACCACCAGATGGCAGTGTTGCTCTACACTTGCAAAAGAAACCACACACGTTAGGGACAGGTAAAGACCTTTCAACAACATGGTGCCTATTCTGCCACTCCATTAGATTATGGTGACTCAATACCCATAACTTCATTTATCCACCTTTTCTCCATCTCCCTTGGTGCCCTTAGCTCGCAAGAATCTATTGATCTCAGTTTTAAAGATTTCAATTGATTCAATTCCACAGACTGGCGAGAATGAGTTCCCATCATACATCCTGTGAGAAAATGCTTCCTGACAGAATTCCGAAATGGCCTGGCTCCAGTTTTAAGATGATGTCCTCTCTTTTTAAGAGTGTCCCATGGGGTCACCGTTTACCTGTCTCATCTCAATCCAAATGCATTCCCACTTTAAATACCTCAATTAGATGGAGGGAATCAATCAAAACCAAGTTTATTCCACTTGGCCTCGTAATCTAACCCTTTAATCTACAGTGTTATTCTGAAGAATCTGCGCTGTAAGCCCCCAGCCCCCACTCCATCACTACCACAACCAAGGCCAAAATTTCTTTTGAAAATTAAACACTGTGGTCCAGATGTGCATCTAACCAAGTTTCTGTGTAACCAAAGCATCACATCCTACTTTTCAAAGTCCAACCCCCATGTGGTAAGAGGCTTTTTGCTTCAGCATTTTACTTTTAGATATAAATCTGCGTGGACAAGGGTACATATCTAATCAAAATGTGCCAGCACTGTATTTGTAATTTATTATTAAATATATGCAATGTTCATATCAGACGGTGATTCAAATAATATCTATTTTCAACATGTTAATAAGGTCAAAAACAGAATATTGAAGATGCTGGGAATCTGAAATTTAAAAAAAAATCATGCTGGAAATACTCGGCAGGTCTGGTAGCATTCATGGAGCAAGAAACAGAGTTAACATTTCACACAGTGGCACAGTGGTTAGCATTGCTGCCTCACAGTGCCAGGGACCCAGGTTTGATTCTGGCCTTGGGTGACTGTGTGGAGTTTGCACATTCTCCCAATGTGGATTTGCTCTGGGTGCCCCAGTTTCCTCCCGCAGTCCAGAGATGTGCTGGTAAGGTGGAATGGCCTTGCTAAATTATACCTTAGTGTCTGAAAGTTTGTAGGTTCAGTAGATTAGCCATGCTGAGTTGCCTGTTAGCGTCCAAAGATGTGTAGATTAGGGAAATTGAGGGAGTGCATAGCGGTACGGGGATAGGATGGGTCTGGATAAGATGCTTGGTTAGAGAGTCAGTGTAGACTCAATGGGCTGAACAGTCTTCTACTGTTCTGTAGGGATTCTTTGATTTCAGATTGATAACCTTTCATCACAGAATTGGTATTTCTCAGTTAGATAGAGGTCAGTACACTAGTCAACAACTGCACCATCTCGTCAGCAGCTTTGATGACAATGTTGGACCTGGCAGACTGGAATGCAATGGGTTCTTAGTGTGAGCAATATCAACCAAGAAGTTCTCAGAACGTTCTCAGCAGGAAGACCCAGAGAGGGAGAGACACTGGGAGGCGTGGACAGGGTCCTGGAGGGAAAAGAATTATGGAGATGGGTGAACAGTGTGAAGATCCCTAGTCAAAGAATTGGCCACAGTGAGTGGCAGTGATGGAAGGAGAATTCATTGTTGTGTCCAGCTCAGAATCCATTGAAGTGGGAGAGCGAATGGATAAGGCCATGCCCTTGCTGTGGTTGGAATATCAAATATCAGTGAGGGGAAGGTCAGAAGAATGAAAATTCATTAACCTGAAGCATCTGATTCTCTTTGCAGATGCCATCTGACTTGCCAAAATACTTTTTCCAGCACTTATTTTGTTTCTATGATTAATATTGATCAGGCACTTGCTCTTGATGCAGTTACTTACACTGACCACCAGGTGGCAGCATCTTTGTTTATGTAGGGGAGTTTTTAAAAAGTCAATTGACCTATTGGTTCAAAGTTGAAATAAACAGAAAGAGCCCCTGATAGTTTTAAAAATATGTTACATGATTTGAATTTACACTTCAATAAGTTGAATAACTACAAACTCTAGGAGGACATATAATTGAATCGATTCAGATAAGGATGGATTGTCAAACAAAAGAAAGAGTTGCACATTGGAGAATTCTGCAAAAATAAGATTAAATCTGTGGGGAACCCTGCTCCACTGCGTTAGTACAACATGAATTGAACAGGAAATCCAGTTAAAGTGAAAGGTCTCAAAGTTTACACCGCAAATGCATATGGATATCTGTGATTTGTACATAATATAATCACATCTCTTTGTAAATCTGAATGCCTGGTAGCACACTATGAATGATAAGGAGATGGAATTTGGGTGTTGGTCAGTTGATTCACTCATGAAAAATTTCACTTAATTTAGTTAAGGCCCATAACATAGGAAGATGGCTAATTGTAAAAGTGCATTCTAGCCTCTAAACTTTGCTTGAAACAGGAACACAGCCTGTAACAAAGGAAATGTTAAATCTTAGTGTTAAAGGACAGTGTTCTTTACACTGATTACCCCCAACATTTAATCACACTGCCTAACAGAGTCCAATTTCAGACAGACTATTCAAGCCACTGCAGATAGCGCAAGTTGTGGTGCTATGGATAACACTCTCATTTCTCTTTCAGGGTTGTCTGGGTTCAAAGCTTCACATGTGAGTATATAATCCAGGCAGGATTGAGGCAGTGCTACACTATCAGCATTGCTCTCTTCCAGCTGAAACTTTAGACTACAGTTCTGTCTGTTCCCTCAGGGTAAGATTTGAACAAATGGAAATGAGTTGATGACAAGCTCACAAGCACAAATGACACAGAAATACGCAGCTCGGTAAATTGCAATGAGAAAATAAGAACCTTATAAATGGGATAGATAGATTAGGACAGTGGTCTAAATGCGGTAGGTGGAGTTTAGCACGGATAAGTGTGAAGTCATGCATTTTAGTTGTAAAAATGGAAAGGCGACTTGTTATCTAAATGGGCGTTTAGGGTGTTCCAGCACAGATCTGGGTGTCCTTGTTCGTGAGTCACAGAAAACTAACATGCAGGTACAGCCGATAATAAAGAAAGTGAACGGAATGTTGGCATTTATAGCTAAAGGAATAGATATAAAAATAAGGAAGCATTGTTACAACTATACAAGGCATTGGTGAGGCCGTACCTGGCGTATTTTGATCCCTGTATTTGAAGAAAAATGTAATAGCATGGAGGAGTTCAGAGGAGATTCACTAGATTGATTCTAGAGAAGAGAGGCTTGTCACATGAAGAAAGACTGAACAATTTAGGTCAATACTCTCTGGAATGTAGAAGAATGAGGGGAGATCAAATTGAGGTATACAAGGTGATAAAAGGTATGGATAAAGTCAATGTGGGTGGATGCTTCCAGTGGTGGGACATTCTAGGACAAGAGGCCATAGTCTTAGGATAAAGAGTAGCAAATTTAAAACAGAGTTGAGGAGAAACTATTTCTCCCAGAGGGTTGTGAATTTGTGGAATTTGTTACCCCAAAGTGTGATGGATGCTGGGACAGTGAATAAATTTAAGGAGGAGTTAGACAGGGTTTATAATTGGTAATGGGTTGAAAGATTATGGGGAGAAGGCAGAAAAATGAAACTAGGAGCATATCAGCCATAATTGAATAGCAGAGCGGACTCAATGGGCTGAATGACCTAATTCTGTTCTTATAACTTATGAACTTCTGCTGCCTTTTCCCTGCTGCCCTGGGGTAAATACTTATGCCTGAAATAACAGGACTGAAAGCTATTATCTGGTCATTTATCTCATGCTTGTTGTGTATGAATGGCTCCTGTGATTCCTATGTGACAGCAGTAACCATAGGCTTCAAAAGTACTTCTTTGGCTGTAAATGTATATGATGTGGAGATTCTGAAGTCATAAAAGATGCTGTATAAATGAAAGTATATTATTTACAGGTCAATAACCTCTCCTAGTCATTGACTGGAGTACAATTCCACTTTTACTGCAGAACTATCTAGAGATACATCCTGTAATGACTGAGTACAGGCCTACTGCCCAATACTGTACTGGGAAAGCTTATTTAATTTGATTTATTATTGTCATATGTATTACTATACAGTGAAAAGTATTGATTCTTGAGTGCTATACAGACAAACCATACTGTACATAGAGGAAGAAAGGAGAGAGTGCAGAATGTGGTGTTACAGTCATAGCTAGGGTGTAGAGAAAGATCAACTTAATGTGAAGTAAATCCATTCAAAAGACTGATGGCAGCTGGAAAGAAGCTGTTCTTGAGTCAGTTGGTCCATTCCTCAGATTTTTGCATCTTTTTCCCTATGGAAGAAAGTGGAAGAGACAATGTCCAGGCTGTGTGTGGTCCTTAATTATGCTGGCTGCTTTTCCAATGCAGCGGCAAGTGTAAATTGTGTCAATGGATGAGAAGCTGATTTGAGTGTTGGAATGGGCTTTGTTCATGATCCTTTCTAGTTTCTTGCGTTCTTGGACAGAGCAGGAGTCATACCAAACCATGATACAACTAGAAAGAATGCTCTCACTGGTGTATCTGTAAAAGTTGGTGAGAGTTATAACAGACATGCTAAATTTACTTAGAAACCTTACACTCCAGAAGGAGGCTATTTGGTCCATCGAGTCTGCACCGACAGCAATTCCACCTAGGCCATCACTCCACATATTTACCCTGCTAATCCCTCTATCCGACGCATCCCGCGACACTTAGGTGTAATTTAGCATTGCCAATGCACCTAACTTGCACATCTTTAGACTGTGAGAGGAAACTGGAGCACCTGGAGAAAGCCCATGCAGACACGGGGAGAATGTGAAAACTCCACATAGACAAACACCCCAAACCGGGAACCAAACCCAGATCGCTGGAGCTGTAAAGTAGCAATACAAACCACTGTGCCACTGTGCCATCCTATGCTGAGAAAGTACAGGCGTTGGTGAGCTTTTTTAGTTACAATGTTGGCATGGAGTAACCAGGATAGGTCATTGGTAATCTGGATACCTAAAAACTTGAAGCTCTCGACCATTTCCAGTCTGTCCCCATTGATGTCTATGGGGGCATATTCTCCACTATGCTTTCTAACATCGATGACTATCTCCTTCATTTTGTTGACTTGCCAGATTTTTATGCCAGTGTCATGTTTGGGAATATGAAATGAAGGAATGGTTTCAATTCCTCTCATTCTTCTCAGCTTGTAGTGTTGTTGTGAGAGATGGTCTACAGAGATGAGGCTGGACGAGGCTTAACCCAGAGATATCTGCAACGAATCAATCCTTGAGTGAAATCTCAGCTACAACTGAACCTTCATTCACCTTAAAGTACAATGATTTGTATCAGGGATGTTGATTCTGGCTCAATTCAGAAAGAGATATTTGAAGACTGACTGTCCATACTGCAGACCAAACCCAACATGACAAAACCACAGTCAGGTATCTTACTGCTCTGAGAGATGACCATTTCTATCCAATAAAGGGGAGTACAAACAACGCAGAGGGCTGGCTACTTGAGGTTACATATACATCCCCCCAGAGTATTGTTCTGACATGATGAATGTCCTGTGGGGACACTTAATGGGAAAGACAAACATTGTTGTCTGGAGACCCTGACCCTTGACACAACATCAAATGTAATTATAGCACAGACAGCAGAGGGCATGTTAATCCCACCATGGCTTTGTAATAACATTCTGAATCCTGCACTAACTGCAGCACTGTGGCCAATTCACCATGATATTCACTGCAAGTAGCTGCACTGCTCATATCAAAGTCATCCCAGAACACATAGTACTTTATCTTGTCTCTGTCTCACTGCAAGTATCTAAGAATGGGAAATAAATCTTTACGAAACAGTAAAGAAAATATAGTTTAGCATGTGGAGTGTTCACTTAACAGGAGTACTCGCAGCAATATATTCCTTATAAAAGCTGTTATTAACAATTTAGCACAGAGTTCATTTTCGAAAACCACTGAACACACGGGGCATAACCATCCTTCGAACATTATAGCAAACCTTTTTGATTTACACAGCGGTAGGGCATTCTATTCAAATGAAATTTAACTCAGCATCAGCAATATTTATTTTTATTATAAATTCATAAGATATAGGAGCAGAATTAGGCTATTTGGCCTAACTGAGTCTGCTTTGCCATTCGATCATGACTGATATGCTCCTCAACCCCGTTTTCCTGCCTTTTCCCCATAACCCTTCAACCTATTACCAATTAAAAACCTGTCTAACTCCTCCTTAAATTTACTCACTGTTCCACCATCTACTGCACTTTGGGGTAACTAATTCTGCAGATTCAGAACTCTTTGGGAAAAATCGTTTCTCTTCACTCTGTTTTAAATTTGCCAGGCCTTGTCCCAAGATTATGACCTCTTGTCCTAGAATGCCCCACCAGCGGAAGCATCCCGGGACATATTTTTAATTAATTCAATTATGAATTTCATCTTTAATTTAACTTCATTTGTTTTCCCTGCTTTATTTATGTATCGTATCAGATGATCATAGGATAGGTCCTGCATTGTGAAAACGACACCAGCACTAGAGACTAGGACTGGAATTTTACTGTCTGGCCCCCAATAGGAATTGGAGCAGGTGAGGGGCAGACCATTGATCCGTTGATTTCAGGCTGGTTTTAATCCTTTTGGGATGAGCAAGGTCATAAAATCCTGCCCTCAGGGTGAAATAGCGCAGTGTGTAGTGTTGATGCCTTGTTATTCGATTAGGAATGGGATAGCAATAGTGTGTTGTGTTGATGCCTTGTTAATTACATCGTTAAGATTTGTTAATGTCATCATTAAGGTTAAGAGAAACAGGTGCTGGGTATTACTTATCCTTGGACATGTATAAATAGAGGATAGGTGGGACACCAGCCAGAATGGGAGGAGAGCTGTGAGGTTGAAAAGCCTGTAATGTCTCTTGTGCCTTGGTTTTTGATCACTGATCTGCTTTTATCCCATTAATAACTTGTACAATAGGAGGTTGCCAAGGTGATGAAGGAAATGTAAGCACAAATAAACTGTGTACTAATTTAAATAATTCCTGTAAAAAGGAGCCAGATTCATTTCTGGGTTTGTATAATGTATAAATAAGTTGACTCTGAATCGGATTTAATTTGATTGGGTTGGAATAAAGTTTAAAACAAATTTGAAAAAAGGCTACAGTCTGTCTACCATCTATTCTGGCTTTATATGCAAAGTTTGAAATGCTAGTGATTTTAGGCCTGGATTTTGTATTGAGAGTGATGTCTGATAGCTCTGTTATTATGGAGCAAATTGAACAGCAACTTAAATGAAAAACTCCCCTCTCTTCTTGTTTCTATCCATCTAATCATAGAATTGTATAGTGTATTCTCAGCTTCCCAGTGTATTTGGCCCATGGAGTCTGCACCACTCACAATCCCATCAGGTCCTGTCCCCATGCATTACCCTAGCTAGTCCCCCTGACACTAAGGAGCAATTTAGCATGGCCAATCCATCTAACCTGCACACCTTTGGAATGTGGGAGTATCCTGGAGCACCCAGAGGAAACCCCTGTAGACATGGGGAGAATGTGCAGACTCCACACATACAGTGACCCAAGCTGGGAATTGAACCCAGGTCCCTGGTGCTGTGAGGCAGAAGTGCTAACTACTGTGCCACCCTCTGCCATCGTGTTTCCTGGTTTAGACTTAGCCTGCCTCAGTGAGAGGTCTTCAATTGTAGAATCCTAACAGTGCAAAAGGAGGCCATCTGGCCCATTGAGCCTGCACCGATGATAATCCCAACCAAGCTCTATCCCTGTAACCCCATTTGTTAACCCTGCTAATCCCCCTGATACTAAGGAAGAGATCGGAGAGGCACTGAACAAATATTTCTCTTCGGTATTCGTGCAGGGAAATGTAAATGTAATTGTGGAGAACACTGGGATACAGGGTTGTAAACTGGATAGTATTGAAGTAGATAAGGAGGAGTTGTTAGATATTCTTGAGGGTATGAAAATATACAAGTCCCCTGGGCCAGATGGGATTTACCCTAGGATTCTCTGGGAGGCAAGAGAGGTGATTGCAGAGCTTTTGGCTCTGATCTTCAGGTCGTCGTTGGTTACAGGTATAGTGTCGGAAGATTGGAGGATGGCAAATGTTGTCCCATTGTTCAAGAAGGGGAATAGAGACTATCCTGGGAATTATAGACCAGTGAGTCTTACTTCTGTTGTGGGCAAAGTTTTAGAAAGAATTATTAGGGATAGGATTTATAATCATTTAGAGAGAAATGAATTGATTGGAGATAGTCAGCATGGTTTTGTGAAGAGTAGGTCGTGCCTCACAAACCTTATTGAGTTTTTTGAAAAGGTGACCAAAGAGATGGATGAGGATAAGGCAGTTGATGTGGTATATATGGACTTTAGTAAGGCGTTCGATAAGGTTCCCCATGGAAGACTCCTGCGGAAAATGCAGATGTATGGGATTGAGGGTGATTTAGCTAATGAGATTAGGAATTGGCTAGCTGATAGAAGACAGAGGGTGGTGGTTGATGGGAATTATTCATCATGGAGTTCGGTTACAAGTGGTGTACCTCAGAGATTTGTTTCGGGGCCTCTGCTGTTTGTAATTTTTATAAATGATCTGGATGAGGGTATAGAAGGATGGATTACTAAATTTGCTGATGACACCAAAGTTGGAGGAGTTGTAGATAGTGAAGAGGGGTGTTATAGTTTGCAGAGAGACTTAGACAAGTTGCAGAGCTGGGCCGAGAGGTGGCAAATGGAGTTTAATGTGGAAAAGTGTGAGGTAATTCACTTTGGCAGAAATAACAAATGTATAGAGTATAGGGCTAATGGTAGGACTCTTAATAGTGTTGACGAACAGAGGGATCTAGGTGTATATGTGCATAGATCCCTGAAAGTTGGCAATTAAGTCGATAAGGTTGTTAAGGAGGCATATGGAGTCTTGGCTTTTATTGGTAGGGGGATTGAATTTCAGAGCTGCAGCGTCATGTTGCAACTGTACAAAACTCTGGTGCGGCTGCACTTGGAATGTTGTGTACAGTTCTGGTCGCCACATTATAAGAAAGATGTGGAGGCATTGGAGAGGGTGCAGAGGAGGTTTACCAGGATGTTGTCTGGTATGGAGGCAAGGTCTTATGAGGAAAGGCTGAGGGATTTGAGGTTATTTTCATTAGAGGCAGCTAAGAGGTGACCTTATTGAGGCATATAAGATGATCAGAGGATTAGACAGGGTGGACAGTGATAGCCTTTTTCCTCGGATGGAGAAAGCTAGCACGAGGGGACATAGCTTTAAATTAAGGGGTGGTAGTTATAGGATGGATGTCAGAGGTAGATTCTTTACCCAGAGGGTGGTAAGGGTATGGGATGCCCTGCCTGCAGCAGTTGTAGATGCACCAAGTTTGGGGGCGTGTAAGTGGTCAGTGGATAGGTTTATGGATGAAAAGGGAATGGTTTAGGTTAGAGGGTCATTGCTTTTTTTCCATTGGTCAGTGCAACATCGAGGGCTGAAGGGCCTGTTCTGCGCTGTAATGTTCTATGTTCTGTGTTCTAAGGGGCAATTTAGGATGGCCAATCAACATAATCTGCACATCTTTGGATTGTGTGAAGAAAGACAAGCACCCAGAAGAAACTCATGCAAACCCCCCACAGACACTCACCCAAGGTCAGAATTGAACCCAGGTTCCTGGCACTGTGAGACAGCAGTGCTAATCACTGTGCCATCATGGGAATTGAAGAGTCTTGAAGTTTCTTCTTGTGCTCACACATGCCACAGATGCTATAGAGGTGCCTTACTGCGTCAAACACAAAAAGACATGAAGTCCATTCTCAAACCCCTGTGAAAATGCCTACACAACTATTAATGTAACAAATGATGAGGACCATTCCTTTGAGTACAAAAAGTGGGCCATTTTGGAGGCAAATATGGCCGCCAATTTGTACAATGGTGCCGTACATGGTACATGGACACGACTGAGGTAAAATACCAATTACCCGCTTGTTTATATTGTTATGGGTCAGGTTAGAAACTCCAACGTACTTTATGAAGACTGTCCAAACTGTACGTTTTTTACATTGAATTTGGCTAGGATGAGCATGATATGTCTCACTTCAGTTATGATTCAACAACCCATGAGAAAATTTCTATCATCAACATTTATTTAAGAATATAGTTAACTTATAGGAAGAAAATTAGCAATATCTTTTATCAATTACAAACACAACAAGCAAAAAGAAAACAACCACAATAAGGTATTCATCATTAATTGAAGCTATTGCAACAAACCAAAACTATTCACTGACAAAACCCTTTTCACAGACTTAACATGGCATAGATTAACATTTCACTTGACTGGAATTGAGTCTTTCTGAAGCCTGCACTTTCCTTCTGGAAGGTAAAGCATTGCCTTGAGTTAACCAACAGAATTTCCAGATAAAAAAGAGAGAGAAAGATTCTGCTTCTTTCTTGCTTGATGCTCCTGTAAAAACTAACTAAACTCTAGCCTCAGAAATCTGAAAACTAAAACTGAAACACTCACTGGAAAGAAAAAAACTGTCCAAAAACACATGGCCTTTTCTCCTAACAATGCAGAATCGTAAAACTAATCCCAGCGTAAACATAAACAACCCCCACTTAAGCTATTGAAGTAGCAATAAAAGGAGTTATCACTGTCAGCCCTGCAATAATAACGAATCACTGAAGCTATGATGTGGAGTTGCTGTACTGGACCGGGGTAGACACAGTAAGTAGCTTCATAACACCAGGTTAAAATCCAACAGGTTCATTTGGTAGCATGAGCTTTCAGATCACTGCTCCATCATCAGTTGAATGAAGGAGCAGTACTCCGAAAGGCTTGTGCTACCAAATTAAACTGTTGGACTTTAACTTGGTGTTGCGAGACTAATTAGTATCACTGAAACTGAGCTGCAAAAAATCTTAAAAAAAACCCTTTCTTAAAGGTACACATTAATATCACAAAAGTCATTCATGTGAAGTGGGCCACATTGATTTCTCATCTCTGGTTACTGTGAGGGGGAGCTGATAGATCTTCTCTGCAGTTCTCCTGGTGGTAGTACCTCATAATGTGATGGGTAGCAACTTTTAAGGTTCTGACTTAGTGAGGATGAAGGATTAACAATTGCGCAGGTCAGCATTGTGGGTTGTTAGGAGGGGGATTTAAAGGGAGTGATTCCATCCAGTTTACTTGCTTAAACAGAAGCTCTGAAATTCCCTCTGGACCTTTCTCTGCCTCTCCATCTCTCTTTCCTCCTTTAAGGTACTTCTTAGAACCTACCTTTTTGATGCAGCATTTTGCCACCTCATCTAATATCCCCTTGTGAACTGAATTTTGTTTGAAAAAGCTTGTAAAGGATAATGGGATGTTTAATTATATTAGGATAACTATGTAAATACAAGCTGTTGATGGTACTCTCAAAAGATTCCTATTCTTGGTCCTTGAGATCACAGGAGAGGGAAGTATTGTTAAGCTCACCTTGGTGAGTTGCTGCAGTACATCCTATAAATTGTACATATAGTCACAGTGGCTGGAACTTTACCATCGTGCCTGCCCGGAATTGAAATGGGTAAGGGCTTGAAAATGGAAATAGCCATTGACTTTAGCGGGAATTTCCGGTCTCACCCAAGTGAGGCCATAAAATCCCACCCAGTGTCTCCAATGGAGAAGGGGATATTGCATTCAATGGTAATGCCTTAAATCTGATGAATTGCTCTGGTGTTAAGGTTGCAAGTTCCATGAATGGTGAAAGTATCATCGTATCTTGATCTGAACGTTGTGGATTGGTTTCAAAAGTTGAAATAGCCACTACAGAATAGCATGTCTCTGTCTTGATGTTTTAGTCATGATGTTGATACATCTGATCCAGTTCTGCTACAATCAATGACGATGCCCAAGAGACTAAGGCTGGAGAGGGGAGGGAGGGAGGGAGGGAGGTGGGGCAGTCTTGGAAATGATGGTGCTACTGAAGGTCAAAGTGAGGTGACTAAGATTTTTCTGGTTTTAAGATGGTCATCAGTGTGCAAAAACTGATGGTATTATTTAATGGAGAAATGTTGGCCAGTTTACTGGGCTAAATTTTTGCTCTTCTTAGGAACATGTAATAGCAGCTAATGTAAACCTTAAGCACCATGAACATGAGGAAGGGACATTTGGTTTAATGTTCTACCCATTCATGAGCGGTACTTCATAGAGTCTGAGTGGTTTTGTACTTGGAACACATTTGTCTATCTCATCTAGTGATTTCAGTTGGTTAGATTAAGTCTGCAGCCAGCATAATTAAGGATCCCATGCACTCCGGACATTCTCTCTTCCACCTTCTTCCATCAGGAAAAAGATACAAAAGTTTGAGGTCATGTACCAACTGACTCAAGAACATCTTCTTCCCTGTTGCCGTCAGACATTTGAATGGACCTATCTCACATTAAGTTGATCTTTTGCTACACCCTAGCTATGACTGTAACACTACATTCTGCACTTTCTCATTTCTTTCTCTATGAACAGTATGCTTTGTCTGTATGTCACGCAAGAAACAATATTTTTCACTGTATGCTAATACATGTGACAATAATGAATCAAATCAAATCAAATCAAAGATTTGATTTGGAAGTTTAATCTCTGAGATTGCAGACTCATTGCGGTGAGCTGTGGGTTATCTCAGTGCAAGTAGCTGGATTGAGGTCTGAGGATCAAGCTGGGGCAACCAACCAGCAAGGTAGTATATTGAGGTGGTGGCTGTAATTCTGAGGGTGGGGGTATGGGGCAGGAAACAGCCTCAATCTTGTTTGTCAGCCCCTCAGGAACTCTTTTTAAAAGACCTCTTCGGTGTACTATCAGTGGAACCAACTGCCCAGTTCTGACCAAAAATGGTGTTCTGGGTCCCATTTACATCATTGGGCCCTGATTATATATTAAGTAAGGCAGGACTATGGGGAGAAGACAGTGAAAAGCTTTAGGATCAATTCTCATTTGGAGGCTGGCACAGATATGCAGGGCTGAATGACCTCACTCTGTGCTGTAACAATTCTATGATCAGCTAAAAGAGCTGAATGCTTTGGACACTTGGACATTGTCCCTTTATGATGGATAAAGTTAGGTTTATTTATTAGTCACAAGTAAGGTTTACATTAACACTGCAATGAAGTTACTGTGAAATTTCCCTAGTCATCACAGTCCAACAACATCTGTTCAGGTCAATGCATCTAACCAGTTCACCTTTCAGAATGTGGGAGGAAACCAGAGCAGACCCACACAGACAATATGCAAATTCCACACAGATAGCGACCCAAGCTGGGAACTGAACCCAGGTCATTGGTGCTGTGAAGCAGCAGTGCTAACCACTGTCTACATGCAGCCACTTAAACTTAGCATCTGTTAACATGGATGTTAACAGGTGATAAATTTGTCAATTTCATTTTGAGTTGCCAGCAAAAGCTGGGCAAATGAGATTCCGTGCAATGTTTTGTTGACAGATTGCTGGACTGGAATCCTGAATGATGACTGTGATGGCAGATTCTTCACAGGTGAAGACCATGGAAAGACATGTCTCTGTGCTAATTGACATGGTAAGAATCTAGCAACACCAATTTTAAATCCAACCGATTTATTTGATAGTAAATTTGCAAGCTTTCGATCTTTTCGTCATCAACGAAGATGAAAAGATCGAAAGCTCGCAAATTTACTATCAAATAAATCGGTTGGATTTAAAATTGGTGTTGCTAGATTCTTACTGAGTTCTTACTACCCCAGTCCAACGCCGGCATATCTACATCATGACTAATTGACATGGTCAGTTAGCCAAATCTGATCTGCAACTGGGACACAGGAACCTCTGATCCGGAGGGATTCTGGTGTAATGTTCCTCTTGTAGCCTTTCCTCAGCTGCCTCGCGTGTCTTTGTTTCAAATTTGCAGGTTACTTTCTTTGTAATTGTGCATCAGCTGACTCTGTTCAGGCTCCTGCTCCCACACCCATTGGCCAATGTCGTCAGAGAGAGCTATCTTTTCAGCTTTGAAGCATCTGTGAGGTAAACCTCAGTTTGACTGACAGGAACTAAGGTTACCATAGAGCACTGCTTTTGGCCATTCTGAAATCCTCTATACATGCTGCATGTCCTGTCCAGTGCACTTGCCATTGCGAGAGAATACACTTAACGTTGGACAGATGGCTGTTTGGGATGTCATTGTTTGTGATGTTGTCCTATCATTTGGTGTCCGTAATAAATCGAATACGGAAGCATTCCAGCGGACACATCTGATTTCTGTACCCTATCCATGATTGTCACCCATAACAAGAGGATGCTGAGGACAATGGCTCTGCCAATTTTTTGGTAGCAATGAATTCCTGATGGTTTTCCCAAACACAATTCAAGTGCAGTCACTGTCAACAAGGAATTAGACAATGGATTATCCACAACCAATCTCTCTATGGGATAAAAAGAGAGTAAATAGGAGCTGGAGTAGGCCATTCGGCCCTTTGAGCCTGCTCTGCCATCCATTTTGATCATGGCTGATCATCAAATGCTATATAGTGATACTCCTCTTTCTCCCTTTATCCCTTTAGCCCCGAGAGCTAGATTTAATTTCTTCTTGAAATTACACAATGTTTCCGCCTCAGCTACTTTCTGTGGTAGTGAGTTCCACACACTCACCACTCTCAGGGTGAAGAAATGTAAAATCATCATAGAATCGCTACTGTGTAGAAGGAGGCCATTTGTGGATAACTCACAATGCTGTTTGTTACTGTGTTATGTTGCTTGTGCTATTGTATTTAAAATGGCGTGTTCATTGTTGGTACTGTTTAACTGGGTTTGTAATTTATTATTTTTATCTTTGTAATTTATTATTGTGAGGCCCATCGTGTTTGCACCAACTCAGGGTCTCACCCAAACCCAACCCCCATCCTAACACCGTAACCCCATGTATTTACCCCACTAATATCTCCTTACACATCTTCGGACACTAAAGGGCAATTTAGCAGGGTCTGTCCACCTAACTTGCACATCTTTAGACTGTGGGAAGAAACCTGAGCACCCAGAGGAACCCCACGCAGACATGGGAAAAACATGAAAACTCCACCCAGAGTGTATTGTAAGCACTCTACCACCATACCACCCACAACATTCTCCACACCACAGTCCTATAGGGTTTATCCCCAAACTATGACTCCCTAGTTCTGGACTCCCCCTATCATCAGGAACAGTTTGAACATTAACAGTTATATTGAGTTGTAACATAAGATTTTGTTGTGGAAATCAGGACCTCTGGCCCTATTCATTGTAACAATCACATTCTCATCTTCAACCACCTAAATATGTTGTTACCTCACATAGGCTGACACAACTATTTCTATAATTAGAATGTGACAAGAACAATATTAGACAGAACAACATTGCTTGAGTTGGCACTGCTAAAGGTTACATGGGGTCAAAGATTACTGTGGCATGGGCAGGCCCCAACAATTAAAGGGGACAGAACAGTTCATTCTTTTATTTATTAATCAATTCACAAACACAAAAATACATTTTCACTAAGTCACCTCACAATAATAAGTTGTAAAGATAACACTCGGTTTAACAGTACCAACAATGAACATGCCATTTTAAGTATAATAGCACAAGCAACATAGCACAATAACAAATAGCATTGCAAGTTATGCACAACCAGCCGTGAGTGGCACAGTGGTTAGTACTGCTGTATCACAGCACCAGAGACCTGGGTTCAATTCCTGGATTGGCTCTCTGTCCGTCTGGGACTTGTATGTTCTCCCTACGCCTGTATGGGTTGCCTCCGGGTGCACCGGTTTCCTGAAAGACATGCTGGTTAGGTGTATCTGAACAGGTGCCAGAGTGTGATGACTAGGGGGTATTCACAGTAACTTCATTGCAGTGTGAATGTAAGCCTACTTGTGATTAATAAAATAAAACTTAAAAAAAACTTTTCCAAGGTTGCAAACAACTCACAACAACAATAAATCAGCATGTTATAATATAAACAGTACGGACAGCTAACGCCGTTCTTTAACTAACAACAAACAATTCTCTTACAATAAGAAAGGGTTTGTTGTAAGTTATTTACAACTTTCCAGGACATTGCTCCTCCATATTTTCCCCTACTGAAGCTCTTGCTCTCGGAACGGGACAGAATAATCGTCAGGAGTAATTTTTCACTTGTTGGAAGTTGAGAGCAAGTCCCTTTACCATCATTAGATGGCGGTGGTGAGCCTTGAACAAATCCAATCCAAAGTGAGAACCACCTGTTTACTGGGCAGTAACAGCAGCAGAGAGCTCCCAGAACAGAGCCCAGCTCCAAACCACAAGCTCCTGTGCCTGAATGCATCTCTCTCTCTCTTTGCAGATATTGAGGAGCTAATCAAATCTGCAATCACACAATACATTTCTGGAGCTCGGAGGTGAGTGAGGACTGGACTAGGCGAATAAAATAGAACTCCTCCACACAAGTTTTAGGAGTTTAATAATAGAGAAACAGGTTATCGTACAACACGTAACTGTTGCAACCATCGCTGCAGAGTCATTTTTATGGGTATCTCTGAAGATTAATTAACCACATCAAATATTCAGACAGGGCAATTTCCACACGGCCCTGCCTCACTTCAGCACTGATCTGAGCCCCGCCACATCGGCATTTCCCACTCAGGTTCTGCTGCAATTCTCTTGTCTCTGTCTCTCAATCATCGATGTATAATAGATACCGTTATCTTTCAGTTGGTGTGTTAGTCATAAGTCAGAGATAGTTATTTGGAAAAGCGTCTGGTCTGACCAGATGAGAGTTGGAGGCTGGGGACGATGGTGAATATCCCGGTGGGAATGAAGGTCTCGCAGGCAAAGTGAATATCACTGCTTGTAGTAACCGGGTTAAGAGGCAGCTTATAGCGGGCGCTGTTGTTCTGCGAATAACCAAAGCACAAGATTTAAAAGAAAACAAATTTATCTATCCTGACCCTAAAGAAAGCAACAACTATTGCTCTCCGAATGTAAATAAATCGTCACCTCCACACATTTTTTCCATCTCGCCTGTTTAATTTCCCTGCGTTCTAATTGGCTTGCATTAGAGGCCTGTTGTGTCTGTTTTAATATATATATATTAACAGGACAATATGGGTATAAACATCTGTATTCAGTTAGCGTTACAGGTCTGTCCCGCTGGAATCATCTTCAGTCTGCAGCGTGTACTCTGTGCATTCCGACATATTTTCACTGCAAGTTAACACAGAGGCTGGGTAAGTGTAGCAGTGGGGTGGTGGCTGGTGGGGGGGGGGGGGGGGTGCTGCACTCGGGATCAGGTCAGGTTCACTGCTGCGGATCTGAAGGGGAACACTGTTCCTTAAAGGTGTAAATGTGTCCAGATATTAGATTGGGAAGCGCTCAGATATTCTTGTACTGGACTCCCTCACCCATCTCCCTTTGCCTTGGACGCTGTATTGCCCTGCAGTCAATGTGATGCAGAACCGTGCTGTGTCCGCCTCTGCAAAGACTGGGAGCAGTGCAATGATTTAATGCACACACGGATACACACACACACTCCATTCTGTACCCGGAGAGTTGGGGATACAGGATGAGGCTCTCGCTGTTGCATAACTGTCTCCGCTGCAAACTACCCCCTTGTCCTTTCCTCCATTACCCCAACATCCCTGCAGAGGGTTTTCACATTAAAACATTAGATAAAACGCCAGTGTCCAAAATATGTTGCAGAGTGTGGACAGCTCAGACCCTCTGCTGGAATTCCAGTTTAGACACCAGCTGATTTCCAATTCAACAGCAATAACACAGAATACTGCGTACACTTTAGAATTGAAGTGGGCAATGCGTACACTATATGGGTCTTTTTAAGTGCCAGTGGTCTGCCAGATGTGTGAGTTGAGGAGTGTTGAATCTGAAAAGCATCGGAAGAAATTTTCTCTCTTTCCCACAGAGAGTGAGAGACACTCGATGTTAAACCGAGAGAATCCGACAATAAGCAGTTAAAAGAGGGAAATGTCACGATACAGCCTTCAGATCCTCATCATGTTAGGTAGCTCAAGTCAATACTGAAATCCTGGATGCTGCCCAGAGTCCAAACTCTCTCCTGGGTGGGATGCACATTCCCACTGATGGGATGTACATGATAATATTTGGGTGGGATTGGGAACAGGATGGGAGGGAGGGAGGGATGGACTAACAGCCTCCAAGTGGCGGAGACACTGCATTATGGATATATATGTATTTAGAAAAGCTCCCACATCCAATAAGCATTTTCCAGGAGGTCCCAGCCCTGATTTGCACGGGCTTTTTCACACATGACTGAATGTATATATAGCAGAGACTCTCTCCTCACTCCAACACACCGGTATCAGAGGTAATGGAGTGGGAGCAGCCCAGCGGTGGATTTTACATTACAGTTTGCTGAGAAAACATTTCTGGATTTATTGTTTTTTTTTGTAAATGAACAAGCAACCCCTGGTTTGTTTTTTCTCTCTCCATATGTGAAGGATTCGTTGTTGGACCTGTGTGTTTAATATTGAGGAATTCCACAATGTTAGCTGTGAGCGGATCGGTGGTAATTTTGGTTTTGAGTGTCGCCTGTCCCACCTCCAGCGACTCCCTGGAAAGTCAGCTTGTCACTCCCGTCCGGCTGGGGGGTGCATCCAGCCAGGGCCACTTCTTGAGCAAAGGTCTGCAGGATGGCAGCGGGCAGGAGGTGGCTTTTAAGATCGCGGCGTTCGACCAGGAGTTCTACCTGAGCCTGGTGCCCGACTCCAGCTTCCTGGCTCCGGCTTTCACCGTACAGTCCGTGTCCGCCGCCCCCCGCCCAGCCTGGGGTACCACTCTCAGCCACTGCTTCTACTCGGGCTCGGTGAACGGCGAGCCGGCTTCTTTCGCCGCCCTCAGCCTGTGCGACGGCATGCACGGGGCTTTTGGCACCAACGGGTCGGAGTATCTCATCCAGCCGGCCAGGAGGGAGAGCCCGCTGGGGACAGGTGCCCCCACCCCTCACCTTATCCGCCGCAGGAGTGCCTCCAGCCCCCCGCTGCTCTCCAGATGTGGAGTGAGTGGCACCTCTGCCAATGTCGAGGTCCTGGAGAAATTTAAAGGTGACCTGATTTTCTTTCTCTCTCTATGTTGCAAATGTCAGATTCATCTCCGGTTATCAGACATGCCAATGTCACATCTGTGCATCACATCTGTATCAGGACATCTATTCCCTGCAATTGGAAATAGCAACATCCCCACCTGATCTTGAATGATGTTAGGGGTTCCTCTGACTTGTCCCAATCGGTTTAATTGGAGGGTAGGTGTCAGTGAGGTGGATTTTTGGTGAAATTCTGTAAATGATGCAGCCAGGAGGTGGATGGGCAACAGTCCCAGCCGCATCTTCACATTCAAAGCCTTCTGTGCAAAAAATCTCTCGCAATTCCCGCCTGAACCTCTCTGCCTTCTGGCTGAAGAACAAGCGTGGGATCAACCCTCCGAGATCAGGTGTAAAGCCCATTCTTGTCAGTTTGGGTCTAGTATGTCCCCTTTTATGATTCAATTGGTATTTGGAGCAAGGAGATGGACTTGTCCTGCCCACTCTACACACAATGATTCTGAGAATGGAATAAAATGTAATCTTAAACAGAATAATTATAAGAAATACTTCTGATTTAATGTGAGTAAAATATTTATTGACTGCTCCCTCCGTTCCCTGGGCATTCATCTAGGACAGAGCAGTTATTTAGTGATGAAATATTTACACAAAAACCAATCTGAGAGTGGAATAAAATCTAATTTTATAGAGAATAATTAAAGAAAACTTCTGATTTAATGACTAAAATATGTATTGATTGCATCCTCTCTTTACACTCTCTAGTACAGTGTAATGTATCTATTGGGATGGGATGGTGATTCTATGTTGATGTCAGGGGGATGCAGTGTTTCCGGAACATTTTCTTACTGTATGTAAAATAGACCCTGACCCCTCCCCCCCACCCCCACCCCTTCTCTAACAGTTGCAGGAATTGGGACTCCTGCTGCCCACTCGTGTTGCTCTCTCTCTCTATGTAAAGTGCAGTTGGAGGGGGCGAGACCTGCTCCCCATGTGATCAAACATGTCATGTGTGATTCCCCCGCATTGCAGCTGTATATTTTACCCACATCTGTTGGCACTCTGTCATCCAGGCAGAGCGGGAGCTTCCTAATGCTCTGCTGATTATGATGTCTGTTCTGATGACTTTCAGAATCCTGATCCGCCTTCATAGCGGCGGTGGGTCAAACTTATGGCAACTGAATTATTGACACAGCAACAGTTTCCACGTGACTGGAGTCTCTTTTTTGAGGGTTAACCCTTTGCAGGCTGCAATACCAATTCCGCCCACTTTTAATTTCAATGTAAAACATGGTTTGCAGTAATTTATTGCCCCATAATCTGTACAGTAAGAAGTCTCATAGCAGCCGGTTAAAGTCCAACAGATTTATTTGGAATCACGAGCTTTCTGAGCACTGCTCCTTCATCAGGTAAGTGTGCCTATCCAAGTCTAACGCTGGCATCTCCACACCATCATCTGTACGCCAAGACTACTGCTGTCCTGTCAGATTGATTGGTCTGATTTGATATCTAGCCCCAGATAAGCTGCAGTTTTCTCCAATCAAATGGCTGTCAGCACCAATGCCACACTTTTGCTGTCAATTCCTGTTCACTATCAGGCTGCAGCTCCATCCTAATCTCATTCCTCTCCATTGCCTACTCTCACATCCTAATGTTGCTTCACCTCTTTCTCCTCAGGTTACTTCTTGTTGAAACCCACGCCCGCGTTTTGTTATGTCCATGTTACATTGTTTTCCTGACAAGCCTCCCCTTCCCATACAGTTACAGCCTCTGTTCTAACATGCTTCCCAAACAGTTACAACCTTCTTCTAACTCACTTTCCATACAGTTACAGCCCATCTTCTAACCCATACAAACTCCTAATCACTCTTCATGCCCATACTCGCTGAAGTCCATTGGCTCCTGACCTACCAATGCCTTGACTTTAAAATCTTTATTTTTACAGCACTTAATGGCTTTGGCCTTCTCCAACCCAACAACCCTCCAGGATTACTCCATACCTCCAAATCTCACCTCTTGTCCCCACTTGCCCCTTAACCCATCATTGGTATCTGTTTCTTTATCCACCTAAGTCATGCACTTAATTTCCTTGCTAAACACATCTGTCTCACTCTCCCCCTCCCCTCCTTTGAAACCTATCTGTTTGACTAAATGTTTAGTCAGTTGTTGTGAATAATGAATCCCTTGTCTGGATGTCAATTGTTTGCTGTTACGCTCTTGTGAAGTGTATTGAGACCTCTTCCTTTTTAAAAGGTGCTACATTAATGCAATCAGTTGTTGTAGCTCAGGTTACAATGGCTGGCTTCACTGTCACTTCACTCCCTCTCCCCAGTCCACCCTTCCCCCACCCTGACTTTATTTTTACTACCATTTCACACAATGAGAAAGCAATTAAATCTGAGATGTTCCTTTTATTACAGAAAACTATTCAACTTACCTTCTGGTTGTGCGATGACCATTTTGATAAGCTTCAGAACATATTGAAGCTCTCCTTCCCTGTTTGTGACAACTGGATTTAAATAATAAAATTGAGCCTTTCTGCTCAGTAACTAAACTCTCAATGCATGGCCAATGATCACAGAGAATACAGAACAATCAGAATGATGGCTCTAACTTAATAAAGATCCTTCTATATCTTTGGGAGAATGAGTCAGCGATGCTTTCTGATTTTTACTGGAGAATAAAAATACTAACTCTAAAATTGTGTATCAGTGGGAATGTCTATTATTGATCATCTAGTTCAGTTTGTTTGAGAACAATGCTTTTACCAGCTTTCCTTTGGAGAAATTCAACTTAATAATTTGCAACTAAATGACAAACATGTTAAATGGTGCAATTCGGCCACAGAATTCTACCCTGTTTATGAACCTCTTATAATTTGGAGATTTATCGGGTTATTTGCTTCTAGAAGCAGCTTCTTCAATATCTTCATGGGGAAATGGACTTGTCTGCTTTTAATGTTAAGTCATTAAGATCTCATGTCCCTCAGATTGCTACCGCAGAAAGCAGTTGAGACCAAGACATTGGATGATTTCAAGAAGCAGTTAGATATAGCGCTTGAGGTGAAGGGGATCAAAGGATATTGGTGGGGATGGGGGGTGGGGGGAGATGGGGATTAGGCTATTGCGTTGGACGATCAACCATGATCATAATGAATGATGGAGCAGGTTCAAAGATTCTAATGGCATCCTCCTACTTTCTATGTCTGATTGCTGAACAAATTTCAGTTAACCAATCGTGCGTAGGTGAATAACAATTTAGCTTCAGTTTCAATTGACAGCTTCAGCTGACATAAGGAGATGTTAAAAATCAGCTGGTATATTCCCTGTTACTGATAGTATTCAGCATCTCCAGCAAGAAATGGGTGTCTGGATTGAATTCAATGTAATGCCTATTGATGCTCGAATGTTCTGCCAACAGTTACTGTCCAACTTTGCACAAACTGCTTGGGCAAGATACCAGGGGCTATCAGGCCCAGACAAACTTTTCGGGGGAAGTTTTCCTGTCCCCTCTCGGTAAGAGTTAACACCTTTTAAGAGAAGAGAGAGATGAAGTAATAATTTACATTGGAATACAAGATAGCAAGTTATTTAACCAAGTCTTCATTCTCTATCCAGAACATTGAAATAAATATTATAACTCTAGTAAGTAAATTTTAAGTTTGATGGATAATTAATTCTTGGCTGTGGTATCAGGTGATTTTTTTTCAGTTCCTTAATAAAGAAAGGGAGGTGCTATGACACATGTGGTGTTCACATAGTTGAACAGATCATTTTAGTCACTTTACTCTTTCCTTTTATCTGCATTTTGATCATTATTTGCTGTTACATTTATTTCCCTTTTTTTTTGGAGATAGCCCTACCTCATGTACCAATCCTAACTACAACATTGTTAAATCAATTTATTTCAACCAGTTTATAAAAGGACAGAGTTGTCCATGGAGTGAGGGGAAGAGTGACAACTCTATTTCCAACAAGACTAACCAATCAGATCTCTGGAGACCCAAACAGTTATGATATATTCTTCAACACATGATTCCTTACACTTATTCAGTTCTCCCTGAAACACCTTCCCAAGAGAAATGGAGCCCAATATAAAATTTTTTTGAACTTCAGAACACGTGAGGTTTATTAACCACACATAGCTCATAAAAATTGGAGATGTAAGACCACCAAAAGAGGACCAATAGTTCATATTGATTCAATGTCTCAATGCGTTAAACATGATGATGAAGTAGATATCAATATTTTTCCACCTGTTTTGTGATCATCATAACTAGTGGATTTAACACAGTACATTAATTCACTCAGTATAGTTATTGTTGTCACTTATCTATTACTATCCTTGTTGACTCATAGACTGAAATGAGATTTCATTATTAGATGGATGAGATTCTATGGCCTTGCTCGATTCAAAACCATAAAATCTTTCTATGGTCTGCCCCTTGCCTGCTCTGAGTCTGTGACAGGCAGGATGGCAAAATTCCAGCCCACATGTTATTAAATTAGAGTGAAAGTCTATTAATCAGTAGATCAGAAACACTAATGTTGTTCTAAAGCAACAACTGTTTATCTTCCATGAGTGTGGATAGTGCATGGTAAAGATGTTTTAAGGGCTAATAGTCCTAGCATGTCTGGCCCATTTTAAAGATACCATCTCCAATACCCACATTCTCAGCATATCCTTCATACTTTTCTCTCAATTAAGTTTGCTTCTTTTTGATTTGGTTTATTATTGTCACATTATTAACATACAGTGAAAAATATAGTTTCTTGTGCACTATGCAGACAGAGCATACCATTCATAGAGAAGGAAAGGAGACAGTGCAGAATGTAGTGTTATATCCATAGCTTGGGTGTAGAGAAAGATCAACTTAATATAAGGTAGATCCATTCAAAAGTCTGATGGCAGCAGGGAACAGAATGAGAGTAAAAGATAGAATTAGAGAGTATGCTGAGCACAGCTTGCAAGAAGTCACCATGCTCCAGCACCATTTTGGATCAGTTTCTTGAAACCAATATACTAACTAAGGCTCACTCAAAACTAATGATGAAAACTTTTGAAGAATGGGATTTGCAAGTCTGACTCCAAATAGGCAGCTACTGGACCCAACTGATTTAGTTATAGCTTTAATTGACAATATGGATAATAGTGTAATTATGCATGTTTAAACTCTGTATTTGTTTAATTTAGGAGGGGAGCAATGTTATTGGCTCCTGATACACTTGCCAACAATGATCCCAAAGTGTGTTTGCCAGATTTTCTAACCCTGGCCATTTGGAAAACTAATTTTAACAAATTCGAGTGGTTTAAGAACCTGGTAACTTCACCTTGACATTGCTACCTGCTTTACCCAATGTTCATTATAAATTTGATGGTTTGAAATGCTAATAGATCCAATCTGTTTTATATTCTGATACCCATTATTGAGGTACCCATATTATCAGCTGTTTATTTCATATAGTTGCAAGTTTTATCATCATTCATTTTATCATTGAAGAAATTTCTTTGTGAGATGCATGTTTATATAATAAATTTCTAATTAATGAAGATAGCACATTATACTTTACAAAACCAGCTTTGGATTCTGGCTAACATTTTAATTTTCTCTTTTTAAGCATCCCATTCCATGGATCATTCAACTGAGGGGGAACCTCTGACTAAAAAGACCAGTAGATCCAAACGTTTTGCGTCAATACCCCGCTTTGTGGAAACCTTAGTAGTGGCTGATGAGTCCATGGCCACCTTCCACGGTGATGATCTTAAACATTATGTCCTGATGTTAATGGCAGTGGCAGCCAGGTTATACAAACACCCCAGTATTTTGAACCCTGTCAGCATTGTGGTGGTGAAATTTATGGTCATCAATCATGAAGACAAGGGCCCAAAAATCTCCAGCAACGCAGCCCTAACTCTGAGAAACTTTTGTGCATGGCAGAAAAAATTTAACAAGGCCAACGATAAGAATCCTGAGTACTATGACACTGCAGTTCTTTTCACAAAGCAGGTAGGTCCCTTTATCTCTTTTTCTATTGTGATTGATGGCTTGTCAGTGCTCATTAACAGCACTGAGAAGCCAATCTCTAGTTTTGTGGCATTCCATCAGCCTATATTCCTTGTCTGCACAGACCTTTATCTCACTAGAATGTAGAATGATTCTGTTGCCTATGACATGGATGTACTGTCAGTTTCATATCAACAGCTCAAATAACACTCTCTTTCTGCAACTTTGCACTAAAATGTGACAAGTTTAATCTCTATAGCATGTTACAGAATACACCAAGGCTAGGTTGTAATGAACTGCGTAACCTGATAATACCTAATGTCACCCAGTGAGGTTCATTCTTTAACACCGAAAACATGTGAAGCTCTCCCTTTATACCATGCATTCAAAAAGGAAAGGTATTAGAGAATCTAGTATAACTCTTTGCCGCATTTTCATCTTGCATTTATTTTGTTGTTATTCAGAATATGTCCCACATACAAAACTTAAAGAACAGGACTAAACTGGCCTTTTAATTGGGACTGTCCTGCTCATGTGCAGACTTAGGCATTTTTGTTCTAATGGATCTAAAATTCAACTTGCCAGAACAGTTCTATTTCTGGACCACTGGAGCATTGACCCTGACACTAGTGTCTACTGCTCTTCATTTGGACAGCTTGTGTGTTTTATCCTGCCAATCATTAACGACTAATGTCTCCTCAGTTTCACAAGATCAGTGTCTTGATGGCTTGGTTACTCATAGGACATGTTTTAGTTTAGACATTTACTCAATTAAATATATACCAGGTCAAACTAAAATGGCAATGCCTTTCATTTAACCTGATCCAGTCAGGTAATGATTAAATGCTGTAACGAGGATTTTGTGAAACAACCTAGCCAACTGAAGTGGGACAATATTGATCATTCTTCAAGTTAGCAATCAGTCTAAATCATAAAAAAGGCTCGTTTATTTGCTTTTTTTTCTTCCCCATCATATCTAATACTTGTTTGGGTATAAAATGTACAAACATCTTTTTTGTGCCTTCCTTTTGCAGTCATTATGAAATGGCCTACACAATGAGTGTCAGCAGACTTTCGATAGAGTATACTCGTTAAGCTCAATTCTGATCTTCCACAATTCCCACCAATGCTTATGGCAGGATTATTAGGCAGCAACGAAGAATGGCATCTTGCCATTCCTAAGCCCAAGAATACTGAGGCCAATTCTAACACCATGGCTGTTATTATTGGTGAAGTCTTTTTACTGTGATGTGTGTTATTGGTTTCAGAGAACTGCAAAGCTTTGTTTGTATGACAAGAGGTGTTTGCAGGTGCTTTTCTGGTCCTATTATGGTTTAGAATGACAGATTCGCTGATGCATTCCAACCTAATAACCTACAATAAGTTGGGCCAAGTTGGACCACAGTACTGCACTTGTTTTATGAATGGGTCTGTACACACGTTCAGTTTTGTGTGAAGTGTGCGTGGGTTTTATTTCCCTTCAGTTTCAGAAATCCTCACATCTACATTTCCACACTTCCTGGTTACTTTTCAAATGGCATTTTCTTTCCCAATATAGGTTTTAAAAAAATGCACAATTTGTTAACCAGTTTTCCACATCTGTATTTTCCTACTCTGAAACCGCACACCAGTTTCTTTCTCACGCTCTGTTTTTCTTCCCATTTCCACCTTTGTCACTTTCCTTTCTGTAATTATTGCCTCACTGGCTTTGCTCTTTGGTTTAAAAACTGTCCTAATTTGCAATTTTACTGTCCCTACCCCTGATACATTCAAAATCAACATTCACTCTCTAAAGCGTTGGAGAGAGCAGATGTTCCAAATATAAACCTACAAAGGATATATTAATCAAAACAAATGTCATCTGTCTAGCTGCTGTCAAGGCCTGTGGGTTATATTAGAATCAAGCTTGTAACTAGCCATGTGATATAATTTGCATGTAATCCTGAAGCATAAGCAAAACTTACTGACCTTAATTATAAATACATTGTGGTCTACAGAAACTCTAGAAATCTGTGCTATAGGCAGGTGGAACTATCTATTTTAGCCAAATTAGTAGATTTTGAATCATCTGGGTTATTTGACCGATATATCTAGTAATATGCTAGTCTCATCACAATATGAGCATTAATTCTTTGTGCTGACATTGTTTAAAAGGCTTGGAGATTTAAGTGAAATTTGCGATGGCATATTCAACATCTTTTCATTACTGTTATATTCTTGTAGTAGACAACTGTAGAGTAATACAGCACAGATAAACCTCATTGGGCCCATCCAGTCCATGACTGGTGCAGCCAAAAGCAGATACATTCCTTAGCTATCCAATTTCTGCGTCATAGGGAGTGCCTTGAGACTGCTGTTGCCATTTTCCTGTCTGTAATATGAGCCAGTGGAAGTTGAAAATTAGGCACGAGGGGGCATTTCAGCCACTTCCTAGTCACCTAAAGCACAACCAGTGCAATTTTTAGTTGGGTAACTAAGTGAGCAAAGAGCATGCCTGTCCATTTCTAATGGGAGGCTCAAATCAAGGACCTATATTGTTGTAGGACCTAATTGCAATTTGAAGTACAGATGGATGATGTGTAATCCATGCTTGTTGGGCTCATTTGCACCTGATGGTGAGCAGTATAATTAATGTTTCTTAAAAGGATAACTGGTGACCACAAAAGGGCTTCAAACTTTTTTTTTTGCAACTCCACTATCTCAGGGATTGACTCCCACTATCAAGATCTGGTCTGTTGATGGGCTCAGCAAAGTTACTGACCCATCTCTCTGTCCTCACTCAATTGAGTGCCACCATCTACATTCAGGTGAGCCCCAAAACTAAGGATGGATCACGTCTCGTCATGCTGGTTGCAGGGCATTGTGCCCTACCCACTTCTCACCCAAAATGGGCAAAAATTGTGGGTTTTCTACACTGTGTCTGCATTTGTTATCACTTCAACATTTATTGCGTTGAGCCAGATGGACTCAATGAAAAAGATAAAGCATGAGAATGTTAATTCAAGGATAACCACAAACTGTTGTTTCAGTTAATTTGTACAGTACAATGTGTTCTGAAATAATGAAACTTAGTTTATGATAGGAAGTGACAGTTATTTGATGTTTAACACAACTAATTTGCATTTCCATAATATTGAAGGAGATTAACTCATATGGAAAAACCCTGAATTTTCCAGTGTTAAATCAGTCAGGTTTTGCGGAATGCTTGTTGCAGATCCATGGAAACTCCCATTCACAAAGTATTTTAGTTTTGTCTGCATACTGACTGGAACCTAGTGTGACATTATTGTTTAAATGCTTAATACACTAATGTCAAATTCCTTTGCAATTAATTAGATGTGTTAGCTGGTTTATGTTATGAAGTTAATGCTCCTCTTAAAGTTTTAGACAAAGGAATGTGTTTTGTGCTTCTATTAAATAATAGAATTCTGAAAATTGTGGGCTGGAATTTTCTGGCTGTTTTCACTCTTCCGGCAGGCTCTTCTGGTCCCATTGATGGCTTAGCCCCACCTTGGGTCTCCTAGAAGTGTGGTGTTTAATTAATGGGAAATCCCAAATACAGTGGTGGGATTGGTGGAAAGATTTCATCACCAACAAATGGCACGCTGCCTTCCACTGCAAGAAATATGTCCCAGGGAGGCCAGAGAAAGTGCCCTATTCTCCCCGGTGATCTCTGACAACTCAAACTTAACTTCCACAGACAGAACTCTTTTAAAAAATATTTTATGTTCATTTGATGTGCTGCAGGATCAGTTGCTTGGTTTTAAGAAGTTCCCACAGATGTCACATCAGCAGCTGGGGCCTAACTAGTTAAATTGAATTAATAAATCTGAAATTGCAAGCTAGTCTCAGTTTTATTCTCATCGATGTCGTAAAACTCCATCTGGTTCATTGTGCGCTTTAAGGGAGGAAATCTGCCATCCTTACCTAGCCTGGCCTATATGTGGCTCCTGACCCACAGCAATGTGGTTGACTTTTAACTGCCCTCTGAAATGGCTAAACAGCCATTTAGTTCAGGGGCAATTAGGGATGGCCAACAAATGCTGACCTTGCCAATGATGCTCATGCACCATGAAGTGAATAAAAAAAGTGAAATTTTTTAAAGTTAAGTTATTAGTGTCACCAGTAGGCTTACATTAACACTGTAATGACATTACTGTGATGATCCCCTAGTTGCCACACTCCGCTGTCTGTTCGCGTATACAGAGAGAGAATTTTAGTATGGCCAATGCACCTAACCAGCATGTCGTTCAAACTGTGGGAGGAAAGCAGAGCATCCAGAGAAAACCTGCATGGACACATATGGAGAACATGCAAACCCCACACAGACAGTAACCCAAACCAGGAATTGAACCCGGGTCCCTGTGAGGGGCAACTCAGCATGGCCAATGCACCTAACCCACAAATCTTTGGACTATGGGAGGAAACCGGAGCACTTAGAGGAAACATGGAGAATGTGCAGTCTCCAGACAGACAGTCACCCTGTCTGGAGAGGGTGTAAGGCGGTAGTGCTACCACTGTGTCACCAGTGTTCAATTGAACAATCGCTCCTTTTGAAATTTGTTCCATTGTTCAGTGCAGCACTCCTAACTTAGCAGCTGTTGCATTCATTAACAAAGGTTCAGTTCTTTACAGCAAAATCATTGCAACAAATATTTTTCTTTTGAGAGGAAGAATGGTATGTCACATTGGCAGAACTGAGGCAGTGATGCATTTTGTTCCTGTCAGGAGGTGTACCTGTAAACTTGGATCCATATTACCATTGTGCTTGTAGAGGTAGCTCTGTCCTTATAGAGACTTGTAAGTGACACAGGATAGCTAATCTAAATCTGTGTAGTGGCTGAAAAACAGTGCAATCATATTCTGATTGAGTGACTAAGCTATAAACCTGTCCATCAATCCAGAACATTTCACACTAGTTATAAAGAAGGATCCTGCCCAAAATGTAGAGCATGGAAATATTGCTGCATTTTGGATGCCAGCACCTCACATTACGCGCATCCGGACCTGAAGTCTGTTCCATACCTGATGTGGTGATTAATGGAAGTCTGCATGAGGTTCATTTAAGGTCATGTGTTTCATTTCAGCTGACGGATATCACTCCGCAATGCTGTTGGACCACCTGAGCCGCACTCTGGGTGTTTGGCACTGCCACTCCTGGATGCCTCAGATGAGGTCACAATTTTAAAAACAGCAAAAATGTGCCAGCTGACAATCTGACCTCTTGTTAGGCCTGAGATCAGCTCTCTCCCCTTGTGGCTGGCATTAAACAGGCAATGAATCAGGAGTAGCTTCCAGTTCTTGAAATGCCGCTGGCACCTAGCGTTCCAGATGCTGATCTTCTGGCATTCCTGGGATATGTTCTGGTAAATGCCTCACGTTCTATGAGTTTGAGAGCAGTATGCAGCGGGCCTGAGGGAGATGTGATTCCTGTGGCACAGTATCAGGACCACATTATCCATCCCGTTAATTGGCAAAATATGACTTGTGCACACCACCACTTGCCAACAAGCACAATTCGCTTAACATTGCAGTTCAACTCATAAACAGCCCTGCCACATGATACGTTTAATGTGTCACCTTCAAATTGCACCGTTTCATACAAAATGAATAGAGGCAATTGACCTGGGTGGTTAAATTCAATCAGCATTCACGGGAAGATATTCAGACCCACTGGGAGTGTTTGAGAGATCATAGGACTTTTACACACTTTCTGACCTCCTGAAGCCATGAGGGATGGTGCGCTTGCTCTTCTGACCTTGCTGGTGTATGCACTTCAAAGTGAATTTGGATCTCCTTGATCTGAATTTATTGCACGGGTCCTGGAGTTCTCCACCTCACTAAGAAGATGTTGTGCAGAGGAAGCTTTTATCTGGGGAGCAGAGTGAAAAGGGCAGCCGTAGCAAGTTATTAAAGGAGCAGAGGATTTGGGAATTGTGAATACATAGTCAGTTTAGAAAGATAACATAATTTGCTATGCAGGAATATCCTGTTTTAAGTAGTGTTACATTGCTGGACACTGCTTAAAATTGAAGCTACTTATTTTGAAGCAAATATTCTCATTTGAGTGTATGAAATATCAGGAGATGTGTTCCGGTCCAAGGTTTCCAGCCCCAATATGTAACATGAACATGAAATAAACAAAATGTTACACTTCTTTGCATTGCCAGTGACATGACAAAGATCCAGGGTGCATGGTGGCACAGTGGTTAACACTGCTGCCTCACAGCGCCAGGGACCTGGGTTTGATTCCTGGCTTGGGTGACTGTCTGTCTGGAGACTGCACATTCTCCATGTTTCCTCTAAGTGCTCTGGTTTCCTCCCATAGTCCAAGTTTTGTGGGCTAGGTGCATTGTCCATGCTAAGTTGTCCCTCAGTGTTCCAGGATACATAAGTTAGAAGAATTAGAGGGTTGAATATGTGGGGTTATGGAGATAAGGCGTAGGTGGAATTGTTGTCGGTGTAGACTTGTTGGGATGAATAGTCCCTTCTGCACTGTAAGGATTCTAGGAACCACATGGAAAAAGTTTTTATTGTGATTGCTGTAAAATAAGACTACAAAGTACATCCCCAAAATAGAGTTAGCATATTTAGTGAAATTGTTTTCTCCCCTTTCCTCACTCATGTTAACTTGTTTTATCCCTTAAAATGACCTGTGCTAATTTTTGTCCTGTTTGTGGATGTTTGACTCTTTACTGGAAGATTTCATGACTTTGAGCCAGTGACCAACATCTGGGTAATAGGGCTGCTAGTTGGTACCATCACCTTCGGGGATATCTGCTTCACTATCGTGTTCATGGTCATTGGGTGCTTTGGTGGGCCCTGGGGATTTCAGCAGGAGGTCGTGGTGATCAGGTTTCTGGTCAACCCTATGAGGTGGGTGAGTTTGCAAGTGACTATGAGGAGGAAATAAAAAGCTAAAAGTTCTAGAGAATAGGTCAACAATCCTCTCTTTAATTCACCGAACTGCTAACTATGCAAGATGATTACGAAAAATCTTTTGCACACTACCTTGTAACAGTGTAATACTTAAAAAAAAATATTAAATGTCTTTTCTTAATAATTAGTAACAAACCTACTCTAGTTAAAATGGCATATTGTTGTTTCTCTTCTCTCACAAATGAGTACAAGGCAAATTTTCATTTGATTTCATAGCAAGTTTCACCTGGAACAAGTCGCTAATCTGTCACCAGGGGCTTGTAGTTTGGGGAGAGGGTGGGCAGGAGGTGGAGACACTCTATATTAAGCATAGCTGACCAGGAATCTCTCCAACTCTTACCAGCAGCCATTGGCATGTGGGACGGATTTTACTGGTTGATTAACTGACGGCACATTATGAATACAGCTTCCTTGGTCATTTGGGGTGGGACTCAAACCCAGAGCTTTTGAGTCAGAGGCAGGGATGTTACCAACACATTATGCCACAAGACCACCTCAAAATGGGATGTCGCTGTGCCTGATCTTCAATGATTATACGTTGAAGAAAATATGGAAAACATAGGCTTGAAACTGATGAGATTATTCATTTAATCATAGAATCCTACAGTGTAAAAGAAGGCCATTGGCCCATCAAGTCTGCACCAAATGCAATCCCACCCATGTCTTACCCCATAACACCATGCATTTACCCTAGCTAGTTCCCCTGATACTGAGGGACAATTTAGCGTGGCCAATCCACCTAACCCAGTCATCTTTGGACTGTAGGAGGAAACCGGAGCACCCAAAGGAAACTATGCAGCCACATGGAGAATGTGCAAACTTTGCCTGGATCTCTGCCGCTGTGAGGCAGCAGTGCTAACCACTGTGCCACCATGCTGCCCCCAAATCATGTACCAATCCTATCCAAATGTTATGACAGTGATTTTCCAAATCATTAAGTTAGCCATATATTTAGCTATATTTAAGTATCAGAAAACATTTGCATGTAATAGGTTGATAATCTTTTTAAGTGTTTTCCCCTCAACTATTGGAATTGCAAATTTGGTTTTGTCATCTCAATAGATGAAAAGAACAAAAAACTTCACAAAAGCAAGTGAACCATTTGAACCTGCATGAAGATCATGAGTTGTCATTATCAAAACTTCATTGCATCATGATAATAGATACTTCTGTATTGAGATGCAAATTTAACATACACTTATCTCTAAATTAACCTGATTCTAGCTGTGAAGTGAATGAATTTGTTTATGATTGTAACTTGTGACAGCATTGCAGCATCTTTTATATTTCATATACAGAGTCATTTCTGAAGCAAAGTGACTGGTTTATAAGCAAATGCAGCAGCCATCCTGTCACAGGATCTTCCCACAGTCAGCAACTGTAGGATCAATCCACCCATTACTTTGGTGGTGTTACATTGCAGAGGAATGCTGCCCATACTTCAGTATGCTCCTTCAAAGTTCATAATTCTTAGTAAATCAAATGCACTCATTAAACAAATATAATATTGGCTGGAATTCTCTGGTTGTTCATACTGGTGGGATTCTCTATTCTTAACAGCTCCTCCCCTCCGCCCCCACTGTGGGTTTTCCAGTGGCATAGGGTGGATTCAGTAGGAATTCCCATTGACAGTTGAGGGAGTAGATGATTCCACCAGTAGTGAATGGCACACTGCCTTCTGCTGCTGGGAAAAACCCTGAACAGAGACCAGAGAATCTTGCCAAATACGCTTACTTTGAATCCATTTCATTTTTATTCTGGTATTAATGAGCCTGCAAATGGATCACAGTTTATGACTTCATTCATGAATGAAGTTTTTGGAAAAATTTATTATCATAATATGTTTATAAAGCTCTGCTGCACATGTCCTAAATCGCATCAAGTCTTGGCTACCCATTGTGCTTATTGACGAAATTGGCTCCCAGTTATATACTACCACAATTTTAAGATTCTCATCCTTGTTTTCAAATCCCTTCATGCGATATATTGGCACAGTAGTTAGCACTGCTGCTTCATAATGCCTGGGACCCAGGTTCAGTTCCTCGTTTGGGCCCTGTGGAGTTTGAACATTCTCTTTATGTCTACCTGGGTTTCCTCTGTGTGCTCTGGTTTCCCCTCATAGTCCAAAGATGTGTGGATTAGGTGAACTGACCATGCTAAATTGCCCCTTCGTGTCAGAGGGACTGGCTAGGGTAAATGCATGGCATTATGGAGATAGGGCCCCTGTGGGATTGTGGTTGGTGCAGTCTTGATGGGCCAAATGGCCTCCTTCTGCACTGTAGGGATTCTATAATCTTGCCCTTTCTCATTCTCTCACCTACTCCAGCCCTAGAATCCTCTAAGATTTCTGTATTCCACCAATTCTGGCTTCTTCAGCATCTCCATTGGTAGCCATACCTTTTAGTTGCCAAACCCAAAGCTCTGGAATTTAAACCTCACCACTTCTCATTCCTCTTAAAAGATGTTCTTCAACTTATTTATTTAACCAAGCCTTTGGTCATCTGTCAACATCACCTTATGCATTTTGACATCAAAGGTTTGTTTGATAATTGACTGAATTAAATGCCTTGGCTTGTTTTTATGTGTTAAAGGTGCCATGTAAATACAAAATGTTGCTGTTGCAATATTGGAAGCTTTCTGTAATGACTTCAATGAAGCCTGTGAGGTTGGCCTTTTGGAGTATGAGCTCCCTGTTTGAGGTAATGATTAGCTGCTGGATCAGGGGGTCTCACCTGTGTACATATATTGAGGAGTGTCAGGGCTCCGAATTCTGACTTTGCACCTGAAGCACTCTTAGGAGTGGAGATAAGTTTATAAATAAAGGGAATCTGGTAAACAGACACCAGCCTCTGAGAAGTTACTTCAGTTATGTTTTCAACATCAATTCCTTGGCATTCTATTTGGGTTTAACAAAGATGCTAAATGATGTATTTGTAATTGGTGCTTAATTCATTGAATGCTATATTCTTTATGTGTGCAAATTATGTAAGAGGTGAAAATTCTCCTCTGTAATTTACACAATCGCTATACATTTCTTTATTCCTATTTGTACAGTAATATTAAAAGATCTGACTTTCTTTCACAACTTGATGTGAAAAACAACAGGAGGCAATGTTTGTGGATTTTTTCATCCACATTTGACATACAGTATATTCCAAAATCATATTAACATACAATATACTCCAAAACCACTTAATCAGTTCCACAAAGTTTGGTGGTGACCTTTGGTGCTATTACACAGTGCCTACTGCTTTGATACGTGCACGATGTTGAAAATAGTGAAAATGAATAGCTTTGAGCTCAATGTTTCGCATTGTAACCTTGGTTCACTTGACTTCGACAACTAAATGTACCTCTTAAGTTTTTGGGGCAGTAAAACAATTGCTTGGCCCAGCTCCGCTTCACAAAATTAAAGCAGGTTGTCTACAATCCTCTTAAATGTTAAATTTTTAAGTCAAACATTCTGTCTATTTTTGCCAGGACGTGCATTAATTCTGCATAAACTTACAACTTAGCACTCTGAGGCTCCATTGTATTTTAGTATATTAGGCTTCAATTTTCCAGCCCCATTAAAGTTTTTATGTTCAGTTATTCAGTGGGAGAATTTTGGCAAGGCTTGTAGTGCAAATTGCATGGCTTTAACATAATGGGCCTCATTACATGGGCACGTTGAAATCATCTTGTTTAGCATAAGAACAAATAAAATAGGACGAGGAGAACAATCCCTTGAACCTGCTTGACAATTTAATAAGGTAATGGCTGAACTTGAACATCAAAAGAAAAAATGCTGAAAAATCTCAACATATCTATTTTGAGAAAAGGACTCAAAATGTCAGCTCTTTTCTCTTCTTACAGATGCTGTCAGACCTGCTGAGATTTTCCAACATATTTTCTTTTGGTTTAAGCTTCCAACATCGGCAGTACTTTGCTCTTATCCGAACTTTAACATCGTTTGCCCTTCATAGAATCCTTACAGTGCAGAAAGAAACTATTTGGCCTATCGAACCTGCACTGACAACAATCCAACCCAGCCCCTGTCCCCATAACCGCACATATTTACCCTGCTAATCCCCCTGACACTAAGAGACAATTTAGCACGGTCAATAAACCTGACCCACGTATCTTTGGAGCGCGTGGGAGGAAACCGGAGCACATGGAGGAGACCCAAGCAGACATGGGAAGCAAATGCAAACTCCATACAGACAGTCACCCAAGGCTGGAATTGAACCCTGGCCCCTGGCACTGTATGGCAGCAGTGTTAACCACTGTGCCATCTTTCTCCTGAGACAGTGACCTCCAGTTCTAGGCTTTCTAGTTAGGGGAAACAGCCTCCCAGCATGACCCCTGTTAAACCTTCTAAGAATTTTGTACATTACAAATTTTGTTTAATAACATTTGGCCAAAATCATACCAAATTCTCTCTCTACATAGGTTTATGTGTATCATTTTGTTTGTCAGACAGAACTTTGCCATTTAAACATAACGAAAGAATTTATCAAATCGATCAGATCAAAATACTTGACACAGGGGATATCATGAGTTGAGTGGATGCAGTGAATTGTAACTTTTTACCTAAGTATGTTTCTTCAAATAGATTTTTTGCTAAATTGTCACAAATGGATCATTTAGGAATATTTTGATATGTTGAATGTCTTAAAGAACAGTAACTGACTTTTATAGCCCAAGGTTCATAGTAAATTTAGTTTGTAGTCTTGTCAGCCATCCACCCAAAGAGATAAAAGCAGTTATCTGAAAAAAAATGGCTTGATCTAATCATGGTCAGTGATTGGAATGAGAAGGTGATAGCAGATGGGTTTTAGAATGTAGCCCTGATTCAAACACCAGCTTTCACAAGAAGCAAATACAGTGTTGCACTGCACGATTGTAATTCATCCCTTGGATGCTCTGCAGCTACAGATAAGATTCTAACACCATATATGGGAATAAAATTGTGATAGTAAGGTATTTAGTGTAGCTTTGCCAATAAGAAGAAGATGACTTTGTGCCTGTGTTTATTTCTGTCTCTGCCTCTGTCGCTCCATGGTTTTCTCTTTCGTTTGCTCACAAATGTTGGAATGATTGAAAAAGAAATAATTTATGTTTAAATAGCACAACTTCAGACCAAATGTCTGAAACTTTCAAAGTGCTTTAAACAATGAATAACGTTTGGATTTTGGAGACTGTTATATGAACAAATACGTACATGAGATTTGGGTTAAATGTCTGATGGCCAACAATGATTATCAAAACAGACTAATTGTACAATGATAAATGAGTTAAGGAGGCTCCTGATGTCCCCAACACCACAGGTATCAATCTTCAGCCAATTTGATTCACTCCAGATGACACCAAGAAATGACTAAGTGAATTTGATACAGCAAATACTGTGGGGCCCCAACGGCATCCTGTCTGTAGTGCTGAAAATCTGTAGCTCCAGAACAGGCTATTAGAATCCCTACAGTGCAGACGGAGACCATTCAGCCCATCAAGTCTGCACAATCTCACCCAAGTCCTATTCCTGGAACCCCACATATTTACTCTGCTAATCTCTCTGACTCTAGGGCCAATTTAGCATGGCCAATAAACCTAATCCACATATCTTTGGCCTGTGGGAGGAAACCGGAGCACCCAGAGGAAATCTACGCAGATATGGGGAGAATGTGCAAACTCCACATAGACAGTAAGCTGAGGCTGGAGTTGAACCTGGGTCCCTGCCGCTGTGAGGCAGCAATGCTAACCATTGTGTTGTTGGCTATAAGCTAATCCATAATATCCAGCTGAAGTTCACTTCTTAACATGATGGAGGAACACATCACTAGGGTGGTGCTATTCCATACAGATCAAAGCTAACTCGGGTCATTCCTGGGTCTGTGTTGAATTAGCCAAAGTGCTCAGCACTCTTTGTCAATGGAGGAGAAAGGCCAACTCCCACTGTTGCTTAGTTAGCCATATGGGACATATGTACACCTGGATATCAGCGAGGGACAGAACTCTGCGATCTGTAGATACTCATCATCTGGATTCAGTGGTCGAGAATTACCATTGCTCACTGAATAATATCCTGAATGTGTCAACACCTTTGAAAAGGTTCAGAAAAAACATCTGAAGAAAAAAGTTGCATCCGTTCTTCAAATATTTGCATATTGTTGACTAATGATATCCAATTGCAAAAGTTAATTTTTATTTTAAGAGTTCATGAATGGAATTTTTATTCATTAGGCTAGGTTGTTAGTGAAGAATCATAATCACTGCATTACCATATCAGCTATTTGCATTGGAGCCAAAAGCATTAATCCACCAAATATATTTGTGACATTAAAATGCAAACAAACATGTTCTGTAAATGTGTGAGGGTAATTCTATGTGAAAAGCCTTTTGGATGATACCAGTAGAGTTTCATTGGCACACACTCAGAAGTAACTTTGAAATAGGTAGACTGAATCCATCCTTTTCTCTGGGCTTCTTCCTTCCATATGACAGCAGTGTACAGTGCAAGCAAAGTTCATTTGCGCGCATTTGTTGTAACTTGTGTTACAACAGGAAATAAATGACTATTGACACTACCTAAATTACATTGTCCAAAGGCAATAAAAATAAAATAAATAACATTCTCCCCGTGTCTGCTTGGGTTTCTTCTGGGTGCTCTGGTTTTCTCCCACAGTCTGAAAATGTGTAGACTAGATTAATTGGCTATGCTAAATTAACCCCAGTGTCAGGAGGATTAGCAGAGTAAATATGTTAGGTTATGGGAATAGGACCTGGGTAGGATTTGGTCATCCCATTGAATAAAATAAAGAGTTCATTTACCAGTCACAAGAAAGGCTGACATCAACACTGTAATAAAGCTACTGTGAAATTCCCGTAGATGCCACACCCTGGCACTTGTTCGAGTCAATGTACCTAACCAGCACATCTTTAAGATTGTGGCAAGAAACCAGAGCATCCCCATGTAGTAACGGGGAGAACATGCAAAGTTCACACAGACAGTGATCCAAACCAGGAATTAAACTCGTGTCCCTGGTGCTGTGAGGCAGCAGTGCTGACCACTGTGCTGCCCCCACATAAAATGATGTCCCGATAATGTTTTGTGTGCCATTGGATAAAATGATGGGGCAATAATCTTTTATTATGAAGATCTGAAAGATTGTCACTATCAAAATTACATTGCACCCCAGCAATAGATTTGGTTTGACAATTTTGATTTGCTGGTTTAAATTTCACTCACCTTGGTGAAAATTCGCTGTAGCTAATGCTAGCACTATAAGTTTCTGATGACAGGCAACAAGACCTGAATCTGGGAAGCAAGCCAAAGGAAGCATCAAATTTCCGAGCAGGTTAATATCTTGCAGGTCATACTGATGGGCACGTATCCGAGGTGGAAATCTGAGCTGCTCTGAATTTAACTGGCTTGATCAGTTCAGGGCTCAGTTTCTCGTACCATAGCGAAATTCTCCATTTATAAGGAATTTGAATCCTCACTACTTGAACTGGAACCAAACTCTCCTTGGTAGTGTCCCATTGATTTAAGAGTGCTTTTAGTTTTATTTTAACAATCCATTTTCAGGCTGAGATTTTAATGGGATTGAATAAGCAGAAATTGAGTAGGATTCCTTATCTTAAAACTAAATGCAATTTGATCATTTCTTTCAAGTCTGGTGTTTGTAGCAGTTAAGAATAGTAGGAAACTGAAACTGAAAAAGGGTTAAGAATTCAAATTTTTATATAAATATTTATTCTAGCCCTGGGGGAATATCACCTTCATTAGTTAATTGTAATTGTATCCTTAACAACTGGATCTTTAACTTCACTACAAATAGTAAATCAAACACTGCTACTCATACCCCTTTTTGGATACTGCACAGCAGCACTGAAAGCAGCATTATTGAAATTAGTACTATAGATTTATTTTCATGCTGAAAATGTTTAAGACTCTATGTTTTGTTTGCTTTTAAAGTATTGAAGTGCCTTTTATTTGAATGGAAATGTGACGGGCACAACATAGCATAGTCGTAGCTGGACAGCTTTTTTTATATATTGTGGGATCAGTTTGGATCTCAGGAATTTGACATCTTGTCATTGTGTTCACAAAGAGTGTTTCTGATAGGTCAGAGGAATAATAGCAAATAGCTCAAAAACAAACCTGCATCAATGACTCCTCTGCCACTGGTAAAGACACTGCCACTGGTAAAGACCATAATTTGTGGTATTCATCTTCTATCACTTACGAGTTACATTACTGGCTAACATTCTTTGTGAACACATACATAATGGAATCATGAAACCAGTCAGAGAGCTTTTGGATTTGGTTTAAGTGGACAGAACATTATCTCAAATTCTCATAAAGCTACAGTGCAGGGCGAGTCACGCACCACCTCCTAGTCTTATCTTTTAGCCCATTTGCTTTTAACTCTCACTGGTCTCTGTGGGCATGTTATGTTCTGTGACAAATGGTTTCAGTATTGGATATGTCTAATTAATCACTGCAGAGCTCCCTGATGTCAAAGGTCATTCATGGGCCTGTTTCCCACCAGCTTGAGTACTGGTGCACCAGGATCTGCTTTTTCCACATCTGCTTTTCAGGCACCTCATCAGCTTTCAACTAATCAATTATATCCTCACACACTGAAATCAAAACACTGCATTTTGCTGCAGCTCAGAACCCTTCACTGGTGCATGATAAATTCCTGATATCCAATTGCAGCAGCTATTTTTGTTTCATTTTAAGTTGTTTGATACTTACTGCTGCTATCCCCAATAGGGAAAAGCATTTGTATTTTTAATACCACTTTACACAAATGCTTGGAGGATATAAAGGATTTTCTGTTCCTGCCTCTGGCAAGATCCGTCATGGGCGGGAACAAGAACATTTAGAGAACCAGCCAGAAAGTGCATTGATTTTTGGTGTGATCAGAAAATCCTGGATTTTCACATAACATTTTCAGAATAGCCCAAGCTGTGCCATCTCTAATGTTACTCACAGTTCTATAAAGGAAAGCAACTCACCAAGGATCCTTCAATAGCATCAGCCAAATCTATAATTCCTGATACCTAGAAGGTCAAAGGCAGCAGATGCATGGGAATGCCACCCCCTGCAAACTCATCTCCAAGCTGCTCAGCACCCTGATTTGAGATATATTGCCATCCCTTCACTGTCACTGGGTCAGAGTCCAGCAATTCCCTCCCTAATGGTGCCTAATATCTACACCACATGGACTGCAGCGGTTCAAAAAGGCAGCTCATCACCATCTCTGAAGGGCAATTAGGAATGAGCAATAGATGCCAACTTAGCCAGTAATGTCCACATTCCCTTAATTTGAAAGAAAATGCGCACACTAGGAGATAAATCACAGCTATGGTAAATCAGGTGGGAGTTCATCTTTAATTTTGCAGCACAGATTTTATGAAAGAAAACTGTTGCTAGAAATCTGGAATAAAAATGGAAAAATTCTGGAAATTTGCCCCAAGTTAGTCAGAAAAAGAGAAAAGATAGTGGGATTCTTCATCAGCCTAGCTTTTATCTTTCTCATTAGCTCCTAAACAAGCAATATAGCCTAACAGTACCTTCCGTCAAGAAACACAATCTACAAAACAGAAGGTTTTGCCATTTAATTTACAAATTAATCTACTGTCATATAAAACGAGGAAGTCCTATTTTTGTGGAAGTGACATACCACATTAGCAAAACCTACGCTTATGAGGAGGAAAGGTGGGGCCTTTCATGGGCTCGGCCTAACACCCCTAGTTGATTAACTCACCAGTCCTGATGTCCCTTTGCACAGCACTGGGATGAGTGGAGCATGCTGTGGTTGATGCTTTAAAACAGACATAAGCAATCAGCAATGTACAAGCTATCAGATCCTTGTGTCAGTAATCCATCTTCTGTATTGCCTTAATCCCAGTTGATGATTCAGCTGTGAATGTGAATTTTTATCCCCTTAATTTACAGCTGTTTTAAATCAAAACATTGAAAAGAATCACTTACAGTGCTGTAGTGGTTAAAAAAAAATCACCAGGGATGAAAACTGTTAAGCTGGTAAATCTTGTTGCATTTTTTTGGCCACTTCTAGTATTACCATCTTCTCTGTGCTGGGACTATGGTTGTAAAACATTTGTCAGAACAATTTAAAGGAGTATATAAGTTTATGGTATCTGGATTACAGTGACATATTATTTAAACAGGGTTTACAAAACATATTTTTCAAGAAATGCTAATAACAAGGCATAATCATTATCCATATAACATGGGATCAATCTGAAATGTTTTGAAGGATTGGTGGTGTTGCTCTGTGGTCTAGTATTGAGGAGGTGATGGCCTAGTGGTATTATCACTAGATCATGAGTCCAAAAACTCAACGAATGTTCTAAGACCCGGGTTCGAATCCCGCCATGACAGATGTGGAATTTGAATTCAATAAGAAATATTTGGAATTAAGAATCTACTGATGACCACAAAAGCATTGTTGGGAAAACCCATCTGGTTCACTAATTTCCTTTAGGGAAGGAAATCTGTCATCTTTACCTGGTCTGGCGTATTCCAGAGCCACAGCAATGACTTTCAACTAGTGCTGCTGGCCAGCCAGTGACATCCATGTCCAATAAATAAGAAAAATAGTTGACATGTTCTGCTAACTGTAATCTCTTTAGAAATGTTGGCCCTCCTGAGTAACGTACTTGGTACAGGACTGGGGTCAGGGGGTTAAGGAGGGACATGTTTGCTGGCTACCACATTACAACAAAATACATATTTAATGCGGCCAGCTTAAGAGATACTATAGTGAGAAATGCTTCCCCCGCTGTCAAAAGACGAAAAGATTGAGTAAAGTTTACTGAGGATGAAATACATTCTGCATTCTTCCCAAAATTGACAAGGGAACTGACGAACAATCCAAGCTCTCTCCATGCTTTAAGGTTGAGATCCCTTGTCAGTTACTCTGGAATGTGAGTAGAATATAAATTTGTTCCAGAACTGAATCGAATAGGGATACAATAATGATTTTATATGTACACATCTTAGAAGAAAAGTAATTCAAACGTAACTTTCACTTTAGTGTGGTAAGGTAAGAGGGGCCTCTTTCGCTACCACAAACTAAAACAAACACTTTAAATTCTTCAGCATGCACTTAATCTTATTTTTACACTGATTGCATGTAAGTGCTATAAATCTGTACAGTTACACACAGTTTAGTGTGACTGCCTGGCAACCAGTTTACCAGCCTCTGCAAGAGTGTTTCTAACCAGTGACTCATTTTTCATATTTAGCTGGTAAATATATCTATCTGTTCTCAACTTTTTTGCTATGATAAAGCATTGGATCAAATCCAGGATGGGGTGCAATGCCTTATCGTGTCAGCCTGGATCTTATATGTTTCTTTTGTGGGGACCTTGAATTGGATTCTAATTGAATTTGGTTTTTTGGAGCAAGCAAAGAGATAGATTTAGGCTTGTCTAGTCCACACTTTGACTTTGCAACATTAAGAATGGAGTGTAGACCTGGTAATTTTTTTAAAACAAAATTAAGAAATAAAATTCTGAATACAAAACCTTGTCAGATGCTGGCTGGCCTCCCAGTCGTGACATTTACAGTAAAATACAGACAGTATTTTACATTGCAACCTATTGGCAATGATAAACTTGCGCTGAATGATTTAACCAGCTTTCCAGATGTGAATAGAATAGAATAGAATCCCTAGAAGGAAGCCTTATAGCCCATCAAGCCTGCACCAAAAACAATCCCACCCAAGCCCTATTTTCATTACCCACATATTTAATTGAATGTATTCAAGAAGCAGCTAGATATAGCAGTTGGGGCGAATGGGATCAAAGGTTATGGGGAAAAAGGATTAGGTTATTGCATTGGACAATGAGCTGTGATCGTGATGAATGGCAGTACAGGCTCGAAGACCAAATGGCCGCCTCCTCCTCCTATCTTCAATGCTTACCCCATAATCTTCTTCACACTCAGGGCCAATTTAGCATTTCCATTAACTTTGGACTGCGGGAAACAATCAGAGCACCCAGAGGAAACCAACACAGACATGGGGAGAATGTGCAAGCTAAACACAGACAGCCACTCAAGGCTGGAATTGAATCTTAGTCCCTTGCTCTGTGAGGCAGCAGTGCTAATCACTGTGCTGTTTAGAGTTTAGAACCTGGACAGACTGTACCTTAAATTAAAGATAATTTGCAATTTCACAGTTACACTGAGTATTTAACTTTGTTTGTCCAACGGATATTATTATTAACTGCCTCACAAACATGCAGCTCTGTGGAACTTTAAATAGTTGATGGCATGACAGTTAGTTTTGCTGATTTCTGCTACGAGCATGCTTTGTGATGGGTGTATATTTCATTTATTTCTAGGACTTGTGCGGTGCGCAGACCTGTGATACACTGGGGATGGCAGATGTGGGGACGATGTGTGATCCAAAGCGGAGCTGTTCTGTCATTGAAGATGATGGACTCCCATCAGCTTTTACCACTGCCCACGAACTAGGTTTGATTTGATTTATCATTCTCACACGTATTAGCATAGAGTGAAAAGTATTGTTTCTTGTGCGCTATACAGACAAAAGATACCATTCATAGAGAAGGAAATGGAAGAGTGCAGAACGTAGTGCTACAGTCATAGCTAAAATGTAGAGAAAGATCAACTTAATGCAAGTATAGATTATATTGTACTAATTGGCAATATATAATAAGCTTTTCTATATTTTTCACCCGATTTTGTTTTAATTCTTAACATGCTGTACAATGTAGAACAATATCCTGGACTGATATTCCATCCAGGTAAAATATCAATAAGTACATTAGTGCACTTTCTTCAATGCGAGCAAAATATTGTCTTCATTCAATTATTTTCCTCAACCGAAATAAACCTCGGAGGAAAATGAGTCCAAGTTTAAGAAACTATTGGTAGAATTTTACCAGCATGTCCGCCCAAATTTCACATGATCCCACCTGAGGCTAATGGGAATGCCGTTTTCTAACCCGAACCGGAATCAGGATGGCACGTCAGTAAAATTCTGGCCTCTGTCTGGCTGGTGCGCACAGATATTCCGATCAAGAAACTAAACAAGGGAGAATTGATAATTCAGAGACAGTTCTACTTGTTAGCTATTTGCCCTTGGATATTACAATAAATTGTCTTTGAGATTTTGCTGATTAGTCCAGATCTGGTGAATACACACAGTCACTGTTAGACTTCAGTTGGCACTGCTCCCTTAAGTTCCTGGATAGGTGCCAGATGACATCTTTATTGCAGCTGTGCTGAATGAGTGAATGCTGTTACAAAAGTGATATCGCAGTGACCATGTGAAGTGACCATGCTGAATGACCTTCCTTCAGAAGAAGTTGGCTTCTGGACAAACCTTTCAGACAGATATCTTGATGACTTTGGTTGGGAACGTTGAAAAAAATATGGAAAAATTCTGCCCACCATCACTGGAATATGTGTGGATCATACATTTGCCAATTGCATTACTAATAATATTCAATGATCCACTTTTAACAGTAAAAGAGTAGATAACCAGCATACTTTAAAAGGCGCCCTCATCAGTGCTAAGTTTCATCCCCTCCCCCCACCACTACCATGGAGGTAATGGGGCCTGTTCTTCCCACCCACCCCGCACACTGATCAGCTACTTTCTATCACCCCTCCGCACAGCACTGCTCCACACAATCATCGGGCTTTCTCCACCCATGCACCCTGCTGTGGGAGTGTTGCCAACACTTACCCCTCATTACCCACTCCATCCCATGCATGCAAGTTCCCCGCATTACTGCCTGCTTTCGCCACCCCTCTCCCCACCTCACTCCAGAGCCTATAAGCTCCTCAGTAGTCTCCCAGCGCCCACTACACATATTCGGAACCCCTTTCCTCCAAAATGTGGCTCCCCAGAGAGCCCACTGCTGGCACTCCTCCTTGGCAAAGATAAATATAGCCATCAGGAGATCCCCTTGATTGATTCATGCCTTCAAATAACTATGATATCATGTCAGTGAGGTTTTAATAGGGGGGGAGGGAATCAAGTAGCTTGTGGGGGATGCTGGATAATTAGATTGAAAAGTATTCAGAAACATTAATCTGAGGTTCTTGCCCTTTGTGGGTGTGAACTGGTGATATCACCTTCAAGGGACGTGGAAAATCTGGAAATATAATCCTGCCAGCGAGAATTGGGAAGAATGATTCTCATCCTACTTTCTGCCTGCTTTGCTATTTTCTCTGACACGAAAATCACTCCTGATGAGTCTATAGTGTGCCAGTTCCAGGAAGAGGTGTACTTTTTGAAGGACATTACTTTTTAATAACTTTCATGATGGCACAGTGGTTAGTACTGCTGTCTCACAATGCTAGGAACTCAGTTCAAATCTGGCCTTGGGTAACTCTCTGTGTGGATTGTACGTTCTCCCTGTGTCTGCCTGGGTTTCTTCCTGGTGCTCTGGTTTCCTCCAATTGTCCAAAGATGTATGGGTTAGGTTAATTGGCCATACTCAATTGCCCCTTAGTGCCAGAAGAATTGGCAGAATGGATGCATGGGGCTATGGGGATAGGGCCTGGGTGGGATTGTTGTTGGCGCAAGCTCGATGGGCCAATGGCTTCCTTCCGTATTGTGGGGATTCTATGACTTTTCATTGAAAACTAATTATTTGCACTGGTTTATCCTAAAGAATTTCTAATAACTAACAGCATCCAAATGAATATATCTTTATTTGAAATGCTTTTGTCATTGGGTTTTAGGGCATGTATTTAATATGCCTCATGACAACGTCAAGGCATGTGAAAATGTTTTTGGGAAGCTAAAGGACAATCACATGATGTCTCCGACCCTCATACACATCGACCGTTCTAAACCTTGGTCAGTATGCAGTGCGGCGATCATCACAGACTTCTTAGACAGTGGGCATGGTAAGTGAGAATAATTACCGCAAGGCATAGCTTAGATGAATTCTAAATGTGTTTGCTTATGTGAATAACAACTTTCTGTTTGCAAAAGAACAATATACTTAATTTGCTATGTGGTTCCTTGTGGAATGAATTGTTACCCCTGTCATGCTGTCCTTCAAACCTAAAACAATAGATCCATTGGAGAGAAGCATAACAAAAAACAGAAAACCCTGCATTATACACATACCGTTCATTCTCACTGAGTGAAGATTTGTTGCATTGGAGATGAGTATAATGCATTGGCAGTTTTACTTGTTTAAACAAGCCAGTAAATAATATAATATATTAATGGCTCATTGTTGAACATTGCTATTTGTTCATTTCATATATATTTCAAACTCACTCATTTGATAGTTAGCCAGTTCTACTAAGCACCACAATTACAAATATCTTTTTCTTTACTGTTCAATTCATTATGTGAGTAATACCGTGATCCTTATTTTAAATCGATTACTTTCTCAGTGGCTTGCATTACTATCTACATGTTGATATCAATACAAAGTTTGTTGTGATCAATAAGATTTTATAGACTCAAAATTGTTATACATGATACTTGTTAATCACAAGGTCATTGGTTAGGAATTTTATGGGAGTGAAAAAGCAATGAGTGATATATATAATATGTATAGATTATATTTCTGGTTGTAATAATCTATTTAATTATTTCCCTTTCATCATTGATAATGCTAAAACCAATTATGTAGCTGTCTATTTCCAACTTTCCAACTTCCAACTCATTTTTAGAGAGAAATGAATTGATTGGGGATAGTCAGCATGGTTTTGTGAAGGGTAGGTCGTGCCTTACTAACCTCATTGAGTTTTTTGAAAAAGTGACTAAAGAGGTGGATGGGGGTAAGGCGGTTGATGTGGTATATATGGACTTTAGTAAGGCGTTTGATAAGGTGGCCCATGGAAGACTTCTGCAGAAAATGCAGATGTATGGGATAGAGGGTGATTTAGCTAATTGGGTTAGGAATTGGCTAGCAGATAGAAGACAGAGGGTGGTGGTTGATGGGAGATATTCATCGTGGAGTTCGGTGACAAGTGGTGTACCTCAGGGGTCTGTTTTGGGGCCCCTGCTGTTTGTAATTTTTATAAATGATCTGGATGAGGGTATTGAAGGATGGATTAGTAAATTTGCAGATGACACTAAAGTCGGTGGAGTGGTAGATAGTGAAGAGGGGTGTTATAGTTTGCAGAGAGACTTGGACAAGTTGCAGAGCTGGGCCGAGAGGTGGCAAATGGAGTTTAATGTGGAAAAGTGTGAGGTAATGCACTTTGGCAGGAATAATAAATGTGTAGAGTATAGGGCTAATGGTAGGATTCTTAATAGTGTTGATGAACAGAGGGATCTTGGTGTGTATGTGCATAGATCCCTGAAAGTAGGCAGTCAAGTCGATAAGGTTGTTAAGAAGGCATATGGAGTCTTAGCTTTTATTGGTAGGGGGATTGAATTTCGGAGCCGCAACGTCATGTTGCAACTGTACAAAACTCTAGTGCGGCCGCACTTGGAGTATTGTGTGCAGTTCTGGTCCCCACATTATAAGAAAGATGTGGAGGCATTGGAGAGGGTACAGAGGAGGTTTACCAGGATGTTGCCTGGTATGGAGGGCAGGTCTTATGAAGAGAGGCTGAGGGATTTGAGGTTGTTTTCGTTAGAAAGGAGGCGGCTAAGAGGGGACCTAATCGAAACATATAAGATGATTAGAGGTTTAGATAGGGTGGACAGTGATAGCCTTTTTCCTAGGATGGAGAAAGCTAGCACGAGGGGACACAGCTTTAAATTAAGGGGTGATAGTTATAGGACGGATATCAGAGGTAGGTTCTTTACCCAAAGGGTGGTTCGGGAGTGGAATGCCCTGCCTGCAGCAGTTGTAGATGCGCCAAGTTTGGTGGCGTTTAAGAGGTTAGTTGATAAGTATATGGAAGAGAAGGGAATGGTTTAGTTTGGAGGGGCATTGCTTTTTATATTGGTCGGCGCAACATCGAAGGCCGAAGGGCCTGTTCTGTGCTGTAATGTTCTATGTTCTATGTAACTAAATACTGTGCAAAGCTGTCTTATTATAAATTCCTCAGCTGGACATTTCTCACAATTACGTCCATTCTATACCTGCTCCATACGTGTGACCTGCAATTTTTGGCCAATTGTATTTAATGCACATTTTTACATAAGTATATTTTAATGTATATGTAAACATACAACATTGTATAAGATAGGGTTGGAGGGAATTAAGCACGATATTCGTTCATTTCTGGCTTTTGAATTTGAATCTAATGTAGAAAGATAAAAAAAAATCCTCTACCATTGGCAATTATCGAAGACTCTCTCTGAAGCTAATTTAGGCATTTTTAAGTAAATTGTTTGCGTAAAACTCTGCACAATTTGGCGCTACTTCAGCATCCTCATGTAACAATTAAGTACAATAATTTATAAGAACATAAATAGTTATTTGGTGGTACAGAATTTAAGAATTGCTGAAAAAAGAGACATGCTGTCAAAGTTTCCCATTCTGTACTCATCAAGACAGATGCATGGGAAAACAATAAAAGAGAACAACAATTTATACTGATGAGAAGAGAATGTAGATTGATTAGAAAATAAATTCTGACAAGTAGATGCCAATTCTAAGAGTGACAGTGGAGGAATGGTGATATAGTTCTCGGTAAGGACAATGTTTGATTTAGAGAGGAGCTTGCAGATAGTGGTATTCTCATGGAATTCAATAATTTTATGAAATCAATTTAACTTTGGTGTCTGTGCAAATTAACAACAACATTGTTTGCCCCAAAATGCATGAACATTTTCCCAGGAAGTACTTTTAAATTTTGATTTGATTGACTATTGAGATTTTGTTGAAAGATTTCAATGCACATTCTGGTATAGTGGAGGTTTTATTTTAGGGGAACGTTATTTATCTGAATTGTTTTGTTTACCTTCCATCATGCGGTCGCACTAGATATATAAAATATATTGGTTATTCTGTCCAGTAACAGGCAATTGAATTTATTTACTTTGAGATAATAGTTATTTTGTGCAGAAATCAGCCATATTAAAGGGGAAGCGATAGAAGATATTTGAAATCAGTATTAAATTTAGCATCTAATGAGCATTGGGTGATTCTGTATTTACCCCATTATTTTGAATGTACAATAAGTTGAACTTGTTGGCTTGGAATACATATATTGAGATGGAAACTATTAAATATGGCCATCTATAGAAATCATTTTGCAACACCTTGGTACCTCAGTAAAGATAAAAGTGGAAGTGTAATATTGGGCACAATTTCATGGCTCCAATGTGGTGGGGGTGAGGCAGCAATATGCAGCGAGCCATTCAAAATTGCATTGACTCTGGCAGGGCTGGAAGATACTGCTAGTGGGAGGAGCTGTAGAACTTAATGCGTTGGATTTTCTGGCTCTTCCTGCTAGTGGGATCTTCCAGTCCAGCTGAAGGTGAACCCCCACCAGAAATGCAAATGGCCATTGACTTTGGGACTGGAAAATTCTATCGGCAGCCAATGGTGAACCTCCTCTGTTGCTGGAAAACATGTCATGTGGGTAGTGGCAGTGGGGTACCATGGTGGTGGAGGGGGGAGTCTAACAAATCCCACTCATCGTTTATCACTGCTTTCAGCTCTAGTTAAGTTTAAGCTTATTTATTCGTGTCACAAGTAGGCTGACATTAACATTGCAATGAAGTTACTGTGAAAATCTCCTCATTGCCACACTCTGGTGCATGTTCAAGTACACTGAGGGAGAATTTAGCATGACCAATGCACCTAACCAGCACATCTTTTGGACTGTGGGAGGAAACCGGAACACCCGGAGGAAACGTAGTGATAAGGGCTGCAATTCTCTGGCCGTTCACACCCGTGAGATCTTTTAGTGCACCCCAAACCATGGGTTTCCCAGCAGCGTGGGGTGCGGTTAATGGGAAATCCAACTGGCAGTGGTAGGATCAGAAAATCCTACCACCGGCAAATAATGCGCCATCTCCCATCAAGAGAACCATACTATGAGGAGGCCAAAGAACTCCCCCCAAGATATAGGGAAATTATGAAATGAAAAGATTCTCATGGCACATTTAAGGAAAAATGTAGCAATGAATAGGATTGTTCACCACCACATGTTCATCAGCACGTGGATAGCTGTGGGCTGTGTGAAAGACGGAAAGAATGATCAGTAACAAACACTAACTGGTCAAACATCTTTGCAACAAGAGCTGAAAACACTCTGATGGTTGACAACAACTGATAGCTTACAGGGTGGGGTTGCAGCGGTTATTCTTGTCCACCTGATAATAATCACATGGTATGATATTGTTAGTCCTGTTCCTGCCCATGCAATATTTGCTAAGCAAATAGTTTTCGCACTGAATAAACCAGGCAGAGTTCAGCGATTCTGTTCAGATGGCTTGACATGGGCAGCTGTCTAAATTCAAATGTCTAAGTGAGCCAGATAGTTTAATTGATTTGAGATCCCATATGGAGCGATTGTGCATTTGTAAAGATTAGTGCAGCTGTGCTCTTTGGATGAGAAAACAGAATTTTTAATAAAGTACTAAAGAGCCTATGTAACCAAAACCTTTACTGAAATCAAACGTTGACAAGATTTACTTCAATTAAAAACAAGGGGCAAATTACATTGAACCTAACAGAGACTACTTTGAAGAAGGTTCTCCATTCTTTAGAATAAATAAGGTGGAATAAAATTTCACCAAGTACTCTTGTGTGAAATCACCGAGTGCTGTATGTTTTCTCTACGTTGACTCAACAATAAATGTCATTGTCTTAGACTCATCAGATGTAAAACAGTGTTTCCATTTGTATGTCAGTTACTTTAGTTAGGCCTCCTCAGCTAATGTATTGTGCACATTTCTAGACACTAGACTCTTTGAAAGATGTCAAGGATTTGGATTGAGTGCAAAAGGATTTTATCGGAATTATAATACCAGAGATGAGGGAATTAGGTTATTTGGAGGGACTAGTGACCACAAATAGGAGTAGACTCTACAGCTCATTAAACACTACCATTCGATATGATCATGGTTGATGTTGGGCTTTGACTGGAATTGCTCTCTTTAGAGAAGGTTCAGTAAATATTTAATAGAGGAGCTCAAAATTATCAGAAGCTTTGATCGAGTAAATAAGGTGATTTTTTTTTTCCCATTGGCACAGTGGTTAGCACTGCTGTCTCACAGTGACAAGAACCTGGGTTCAATTCCAGCCTCAGATGACTGACTGCTGAATTTGCATGTTTTCCCCCCTGCCTGTGTGGGTTTCCTCTGGGTGCTCCTGTTTCCTCCCACATTCCAAATATATGCAGGTTAAATGGATTGGTCATGCTAAATTGTCCCTTAATGTTCCAAGATGTGCAGGTTAGCTGGAATGGCCATGAGAAATTGCCCCTCGGTGTCAGGGGATTAGCAAGATAAATATGTGGAGTTCAGGAGATAGGGCCTGCCTGGGATTGTTGTCATTTCAGGCTCCTTGGGCCAAATGGACTCCTCCTGCACTGTAGGGATTCTATTGTTCTATGATTGGCAGATAGGTTGGTAACAAGAGAAGCCAGATTTAAAATAATTGGCAGGAAAACCAGAGAGAAGATGAGAAGATTTTGTTTTAATGTAGTGAGTTACAGTGATCTGGAATGCGCTGTCTAAAAATGCTTGAAAAGGAAAAACATTGCAGGGCTATGGGAAAGAGCAAGGGCGTGGAACTAATAACATAGTTCTTTCAAACTTGGCACAGGCACAGTGAGCTCAGTGGCCACTTTCTGTGTTGTATTATCTAATACCTCTACATGCCTTGTGTAAGAATTACTCAGATCATTGATTTGGCCTTAAATTTGAATGTTATTTAAACTTGAGAAGTATCACTGAGAATTTCAAAGACTTTGGACAGCTATAGATCATGATATAGACTTGAGATTGGTGCAGGTCACCACGAGGGTGTTGGTAATTCCTGTTCACAAACAATTATATGATTTGGATAAAACTCAAGAGAATGGGAAAATTACGAGAACAATTTGAATCTGGAAACGCTTATGGTGTGAAGGTCAAAATCATAAAGATTGTCACAGATTCTTACGATTTGCTGCTTTAATGATCCCCAGTTGAAATGACAATCATTCAATATTTGCAATGGGAGGTAGTGGCAAAGTGGTATTGCCACTGGCCTAGAAATCCAGCAGACCCAGGGCAAGATCTAGGGACTCAAGTTCATAATCCCGCCATAGCAGATGGTGAAATTTTGAATTCATTAAAAGATTTGGACGATAAATCTTGATAGCATATTAGCTCTGCATTAGTTAATTTTATGGATGGACAACAAATGAATTGTTTTTGTGTAGTGGTACTTTGCCTGTGCAGAAAACCCACATTTTGCTTGTCTTGCAACAATCCATGAAATGTCATTGACTAATCTCTTTCAACCACAGGTGACTGCCTCCTGGATGAGCCAATGAAGCCAATTACATTGCCAGACAGCTTGCCGGGAGAGAGCTACAGCCTAAACAGACAGTGCGAACTGGCTTTTGGGCTGAACTCCAAACCATGTCCTTACATGCAGCCTTGCCTGAAACTCTGGTGCACTGGGAAAGCCCGTGGACAACTGGTGTGCCAGACACGACACTTCCCATGGGCGGATGGAACGGACTGTGGTAACGGCAAGTTCTGTCTGAAAGGTGTCTGTGTGGCGACCCATGACGTTACAAAATATAAGGTAGGATCTCAGAGTAACTTGTATTTTGGAAGTTCTTTATATCTGTGAGCCACTTTTTTCAGTTCACACTAGATATTTGTATTCTGAAAATTCGATGAGATGTGCTCATTTTTATCATAGAATCCCTACAGCGGATAAGAGGCCATTCGGCCCATCAAGTCAGCACCAACTCTCTGACTGAGTATCTTGCCTATGCCCTCTCCCTGTAACCCCATACATTTCCCATGGCCAATCCATCTATCCTACACATCTTGGGACATTAAGAGACAATTTAGCATGGCCAATCCACCTAACATCAACGTCTTTGGAGTGTAGGAGGAAACCAGAGCACCCAGAAGAAACCCACACAGACATGGGGAGAATGTGCAAACTCCAAACTTTTACCCAATTGAACCTTGGTCCCTGGCACTCTGAGACAGCAGTGCTAACTACTGTGCCATCACGCTGCCCATACTTCACAATGTCCTTACTTCCATTACTGCTTTGATTAGATTAGACCACACAATCTATGACTGTCTGAGGTATGGATAATAAAATTATATTAAACAACACATTGCTTGGATACTTACACTTAATCTTGGTGTTAGGTCTAAGCTGACTTTATTTAATTACAGCGCTTCACTCCACTCAACAAGAACATAGTAAGCGATATGTATGAAAAAATTCAAGATTCAGTTCGTCAATGATCTGCTGTGAAATGATCAATAACTTTGTGTCATTGAGTTCAGATTATTTTTGTTTCAATTTCAATTTCAGCAGATAGTCGTCCTTGTTACTGTTGCCTCTGGGTACAATTTGTTATATTATTAAATATATCTAGATTAAAATTGCAGTTAAATTTAGTTGGTTTTCACTTGTATCCAATTACACTTGAAAATCTGGGATGTGAATTCTATTAAATGTGTTGGAAAGCATAATTTAAAAAATTAGAGATTTATATTTATGTTGCGATTTGCACAACAGCGGGAATTGAGGTTATTGTAATGGAGGAAATATAGCAGGTAATATACATGTAGCAAACTCCCACAAACAGTAACGTGATATTGACCAGGTCATCTGTATTTTTGTGATGTGATTGAGAAAAATCTGCCCTGCATCACTGTGGAATCTTTTATATACAACTTAGAGGATTAAACAAGGTTTCAGTTTAGTGCCTTATTCAAAAGACAACATCCCTAACAGTTCGACAGTCCCTTATTATTAAACTGGAATGCCATCTTTGATTTTAGGGGGAGGCAGTGGTGTAATGATATTGCTGCTGGACTAATAATCCAGAGACCCAGGGTGATGCTCTGGGGACCCGAGTTTGAATCCCACCAGGGCAGAAATTTGAATTCAATAATAAAAAATCTAGAATTAAAAAGAAATCTGGTGATAACCATGAAACCATTGCCAATTGTCATAAAAACCCATTTCGTTCATGAATGGGAAAGAAATCTGCCATCCTTACCTAGCCTGGCCTACACTTCAGATCTATAACAATGTGGTTGATGCAAGTGCCCTTGGGGTGAGCAACAAATGCTGGCCCAACAAGAGATGTCCACCTCCCATAAACGAATGGAATAAAAATCCTGGAGTGGGGTTCGAACACACTTCTGATTCATAGAAAGGAAAATTACTAAACAAGGCAGAGCTAACAAGTCTGCAGGAAGCGTGGGTTTTCTCCGGGAGCTCCGGTCTCCTCCCACATCCCAAAGATGTGCTCTTAGGCTAATTGGCAAAACAAATTCTCCCTAAACTGTCTCAAATTTGGTTTTTAATCCATAGATCTATAAACATGGATAGGGATCGCGGGTAGAGGTGGGAACATCGGGGTGGCGGCGCAGGCTTGTTGGGCTGAAGGGCCTGTTTCTCGTGCTGTTTTGTTCTTTGTTCTTTCTGTCATACTTGGTGCTAATGCTAAATCGTTAATCTTGTGAAACAGCTAACTTGCTAAGAGTTCATAAAGAATAAAATAGGCATTAATGAAAAGTAATAAGGTGAAAATCTTGCACTGCATAAGCTTATCAGTCCTCCCACAGAGATCCCTGATGGACATTAAACTTTATGATGTAATGTCAAAAAATAACTTTGCATTATTACAGTCAGATGGCAACGCTTTTGCATACAGTTAAAAATAATTCATTTTATCTAACATTAATGTGTTCAATAAGGAAGAGGTGACTGGTGATCGTAAGGCACTATAAAGTTAATCAGTTACCTTTTTAAATAACCTTTCAAAATTTATACCTAACATATCAACAGATTTAAAACGGTAGATGGATCTAATACAATTTCAATAATCTTGCAATAAATACCATGTCTTGAAAGAGTCATGGGTTTTACCGTTTCATGATAACTTCTTTTCTCTAAGATTTACACAGTCTGTATGTTACCGAAGTTAAAATAAATCACATTTTATATTAACAAAAAGACAGTTAGAAATGAGAAACATGAGTCTTGTTTGGCTAGACAGTAGTTTGTAAAGAATTAGTTGAGGTGTCACAGTGAAGAATTAGCGTCTTAACAGATACAAATGTGAGATTGTGCCAACACTCTTTCTTAAGTGTAAAATAAACACGCAGCCTGTTAAACTACATGAATGAAGTAGACTTCTTGAAAATAATGAAGAATTTTTGATTTTTGATAAACGATTGAACTAGTTATTTGTTTAGATAAGACAGTATTGTCTACTGTTTTAAAAGTTTAATTACTGTTTGGTTGACAATATAGAAACGTAGAAAATAGATAACAAGTAGGCCACTCAGCCCTTCAAGCCTGCACCACCATTCAATATGACTGTGCTGATTATGCATTTTCAGTACCTCACTCCCGCCTTCTCTCCATGCCCCTTGATCCCTTTATCCGCAAGGGCTATGTCCTGCTCCCACTTGAACATATCTAACAAACTGACTGGCTCCAATAGTTTTCTGTGATAGAGAACTCCACAGGTTCACAACTCTGAGTGAAGGAGTGCTTCCTCATCTCAGTCCTGACTGGTTTTCCCCTTATTCTTAGACTGTGATTCTAGTTCTGGATTTCTCCAAAATCGAGAACATTCTTCCCGCATCTAATCTATACAGTTTCATCTGAATTTTATATTTCCATGAAATCCCCTCTCATCCTTTTGAATTCTGGTGAGTACAAGCCCAATTGATCCAGTCTCTCTTCGTATGTCAGTCCTGCCATTTCTGGAAATCAGCCTGGTAAACCGTCAGTGGACTCCCTGAATAGTTAGAATGTCCTTCCCCAGACTAGCAGACCAAAACTGCACCGAGTACTCAAGGTGTGGCCTCACCAAGGCCAAGTATAACTGCAGCAGGAACAATATTTTGAAAACAATACTGAGAAAGTTAGAATGCACCTACCGCTGGTAAACTAGAAAACATACCATAAGACAGAGGAATAGAATTCGGCCACTTGGCTCATTGAGTCTGCTCTGCCATTTAATCATGGCTGATATATTTCTCATTCCTGTTCTCTTGCCTTTTCCCCATAGTCCTGATCCCTTTATTAATCAATAACCTATCTATCTCTGTCTTAAAAACATTCAATGAGCTGGTTTTCACAGCCTTCAGCAGCAAAGATTTCTACAGATTCACCACTCTCTGACTGAAGAAATTCCTCCTCATCTGTGTTTTAAAGGATTGTTCTTTTAGCCTGAGGTTGTGTCCTCTGATTCTAGTTTTTCCTTCTAGTGAGCCTCTCCATGTCCACACTATCCAGGCCTATCAATATCATGTAAGTTTCAATAAGATCCCTCCTCATCCTTCTAAACTCCAATGAAACCCTGAAGTCCTTGACAAATTCTTCTTTCCAGGCATCATTCTTCTACACTACAGAATCACTCTTGCTGGCGCGATTCTGAATCTCTGGGATCGCAGTCCCTAATGAATAGATAAACATCACTATTAAATAATAGTTGGCCAGGGAAGGCATGCTTCCAAGATGTTCTTCAACATGGAAATATTGCCTGTGACATGATACAGTTGGCTGAATGTCATAGTCATTGTTCCTTAGTATTGAGTCTCTATCAACACAAAACACAACGGTCAGCCCTGAGAATCTCATTTCAATAATATTAGCTGGCCTATTAATCTAGGGTGTAAATGTATGAAAATAATCAGTAATTGGTTACAGCATCACAAGAGCTTTGGCATTCGCATTTGGCCACAGCACGCCCAATCAATTCAACTTTAAAACGGAATTTAAAAAAAAATCTTCACTTACATCTGGGTTGCATTTAAAGTTAATAATTGTGTCAGTCTGTATTTTGCAGTATTGGCATCCATTATAACTTTGCAGTACTAAGATGAAGGTCGAGATGAATACTGTTGACCACTTCTTCTTGCAGGTCGATGGGAGGTGGGGAAAGTGGGGTCCTTATGGATCATGTTCACGTACGTGTGGAGGTGGTGTGCAGCTTGCCAAGAGGGAATGTAACAAACCTACTCCTGCCAACGGTGGAAGATATTGTGAGGGAATCCGTGTCAAGTACCGATCCTGTAATTTGGATCCATGCCCTGATAATGGTAAGACATTTATTGAAGACATATTTAATCAGACCTTAATATCTTATACATTTTTAGTAATAGTAACAAATGAGGGCCATTCTGCTCTGTACATTCCACAATACTAAATTGATGTGAGTGTAAATGCAAGCAGGACCATTTTGTTCAGTTTGCACTGCAGTTTAATTCTTCTTCCTCTTTGATCAAAGTCAACAACCCTCTCCTTTCAGAATTGACAATGGCCATTTTTCAGGTGATAGATGGTTTAGAAGGTTAGAGAAAGACACTACTTTCACCATTGTCGTTTTAACCCATACCAGTAGCAGTAAAGTCCAAAGTTAAAATCAGTTTAGACAGTTTCAATGCTCACTTTTCTGTCGATTGAAACGTGTATTGTTAAGTTATTCATAATTCAACATCACATGGTAATCTCATCTGGAGAGGCCTCAAGGATACCAAGATCTAGATAAAGCCTATTCACCATCTACAAGGTACAAGGCAGGAGTGTGATGGAATACTCCCCACTTGCCAGGATGGGTGCAACTCCAGCAACACTCAAGAAGCCTGACACCATTCAGGACAAAATAATGTGCTTGATTAGCACCAAATCTACAAACATTCAATCCCTCCACCACCAATGCTTAGCAGCAACAGAGTGAACTACCTGCAAGATGCACTGCAGCAAATCACCAAAGATGCTTAAATAGCAGCTTCCAAACCCACAGCCACTTCCATCTAGAAGAACAAGGACAGCAGATAAATGGGAACACCATGATCTGCAAGTTCCCTTCCAAGCCACTTACCTTCCTGACTTGGAAATATATTACCGTTACTTCACAGTTGCTGGGTCAAAATCCTAAAATTTCCTCCCTAATGGCATTATGGGTCAACCCACAGCATGTGGACTGCAGGGATTCAAGAAGGCAGCTCACCACCACCTTCTCAAGCACAACTAGGGATGGACAATAAATGCTGACCAGCCAGCAATGTGCATATCCCACAAATGAATTAAAAAAAAACTAGAGGAAGTTATATTGATGAAATACATGGTATTGTCCTGAAGTTTAGGATGCGTTGCTGGAGTCAAGTAGACAACTTTTGTTTGTAACTGATAAAGATGTGCTTGATGCTGATTCAGCTTTTAACATGAAGTAGTTAATGCTTCAGTTGTGAAAGAAAATGAAAAGGATAATCTTTTCAAGAATGCTTTGGAATGTCCAAGAAACCTGGCAGCATAGACACAACATCCCTATTCAAATTAAGTATTGAATAATGGATGGTTGGGAATCAAGATTCAAACTGTAGCATATTAAAGAAAGACACAATTAACTGCAGAAGTTTTCCATTGCTGCCTCTAACTTTTTTAAGTTGCAGCAACCTTCACTTTTATCACTGTTAATAGATGCCTTTAAGACTCATTTGTTGTGGAAATGCTTGTGACATCACCAACAAGGTTTATTGATGGGAAGATTCGATTAACCATGGTCAAGATTTTTAATTATGATAACTTTGCACATGACAGCTTTATGCCTGGAATATGTTCTGGATAGAATACACGAGAATATTGAAGTGTAGTTAGATAACGTGACTAGAAGAAGAGTGATTTAAAAGGGCCTTACAACCTGAACTTATATCAATGAAAAGTAATGCATTCGCCCTATTTCACCTATTTACAATGTAACTTGCCTCATATAATTAAGCAAGCACATTTTTGAAGGGATCAATGATAAAGAGTTTTTAAAAAAATGCAAAATAAATTGTTCTATCCCAAAATGTTTCGAAATGCCAAGTAATTTTAATCCTTTCATTTCTTTGGAATTTCTTTGCCATGCTACAGTATGGCAAAAAAGAATAATTGGTTATTATAGTTTCAATCTTTGAGAGGTGCTGACATCTGTTTTTGGCATTTTATCTGACGTTCTGAGGCTGTGCAAATTTGACTAGTTTCAAGATATATTAATGAAGTTCTCGTATGCGTTTCTGGCCATAATGGGATTTGCGCCTGTGTTGAATGAGCCAGGAAAATCTCAGTCAATGCCAATAATAACCACAACAGTTTTTGTAGTGTTTATCTATCTTCTGTGATGTCACATTGTACAAATAATTTGAGGTGAAAGTAAAGTGTATCAATAACACTGAAACCAACTTGGTTATCAAATTTAACATAGTTTGAATGGAAGGATCCATTCAAAATAATTGACTCAAACCCAGCTATATCCTGTCAGTCATATAGCCATAGGGCTGTGCTGTGAATAAAAATAACAAATATGTATTTGTTAATACATTTCCTATCAAAACACCACCATCCTCTTCTATTTTCAGTAGGGTAGACACACGCTGATCCATTCAGTGTAGCGCGCGTGCAGCCCCGGACGTCTAAGGGCATCACAGACCTGTTATTGCTCAATCTCGTGTGGCTGTACGCCACTTGTCCCTCTAAGAAGTTGGACGTGGACCGCTCCAGGGTCGTGTAACTATTTAGCATGGAGGAGTCTCGTTCGTTATCGAAAATAATTAATAAATTTAATTATTTATTAAATAAATAAAATTATTTATTTAAAATAATTTTAAATAAATAATTAAAATTTATTTATTTTAATAAAATTAAAATAAAATTATTAATTTTAAATAATTAAAAATTAACTATTTTTAATAGTTTTATTTAAATGGCTGGGAGTAGTTGCCTCTTTCAGGGTGAAGGGGTTGAATTCACACATGGAAAGTAAGGCCTCTGTTAAGCTGCAGACATTGGCTTCACACAAGAATCATTTTGGCAAAAGTGCTGGTGGACACGACAGTGTAGACTATGGATCATATCGGATCAAGGTGCTGCTGTTCGTGAAAGAATACTTTGAACACAACATTAGTGCATGTGTGTGGACTGATGGCAACGTGGGGAGGTGATGGTCTAGTGGTATTATCACTGGACTATTAATTGAAAAACTCAGCTCAGTGTTCTGAGGACTTGGGTTCGAACCCTGCCAAAGCAGATAGTGGAATTTGAATTCAATAAAAAAAAATATATGGAATGAAGAATCTACTCATTACGATAAAACCATTGCTGATTGTTGGAAAAACCCATTTGGTTCACTAATGTCCTTTAGGAAAGGAAATTTGCTCCCCTTACCTGGTCTGGTCTACATGTGACTCCAGATCCACAGCAATGTGGTTGACTCTCAACTGCCCTCGGGCAACTGAGCATGAGCAATAAACGCTGCCCATGTCCCACAAATAAAAAAAAGTGATTTACATGTCCCCAATGAGTCAAAAAGAAATCATGTTCCAGCCATCATTTTTTTCACTCATGATAAAATTTTATAATCTTTGTGTGTCTGCTAATATCCTAGTGATATGCAATAGTGAAAGCAGAATATTGTGACTCTACGGCTATGTTTGCTTCTATTTAATCTTTTCTGATTGTTTATTTATAGTTGTCTTTGGTTTGTATTTGAATCACAGGCAAAAGTTTCAGAGAGGAGCAATGTGAGTCCTTCAATGGATACAATGTCAATACAAATAGACTTGCACCGTCTGTTGTCTGGGTTCCCAAGTACTCAGGGGTATCACCCAAAGACAAGTGCAAACTTGTCTGCAGAGCGAATGGCACTGGATACTTCTATGTTCTTGCACCCAAGGTAAGCACGTTAATATATTTTAATGCTGTGTATTCAAAATGTCAATTCTCTAGTCTTTGACCACCTTGTTTACCCCAGCATTTCTGCAGTGACAGATTTGCTCAACCAAACTATTTCTTTCATCTTTGATGCCCCAGGCCCCAATTAAACAGCCAGTCTCTCTCACCTTGACCTCCCACTCCCCACCGTGCACTGTCACCTCCCCCGCCCCCCCCCCCCCCCCCCCCCCCGCCCCACTACCCAGCACCACCCTCATCTCAACTTGCTTAAGCACAAAACATGCAGATTTGGTGGAGGGAATTCTCCTATTCCATCTGCCACGGAGAGTTGTAACGGGTGGGGTGTGGACCTCAAAAAGATCCACTGGTCTGTGGGATTCTCCAGTTTTGAGGCTAGAGCAGCCAGAGAATCCTGCCTGTGGCTTAGCGGTCTGTCATCAGATTTGGCAGGACCACTTGAAACGCTGCCAAATAAACTATCTTCACTAAGTCCAAAGGTGTGTGTGTTAGGTTGATTGGTCATGCTAAATTACCATTGGTACATAGGTTAGAGGATTAATGGGTAAAATATGTACAGATATAGGGTGGGGCCTGGATGGGATTGTGATCAGCGCAGACTCGATGGGCCGAGTGGTTTCTTTCTGTACTGTAGGATTCCTATGATTTCTAAAACAAAGTGCAATTGTTTTTAAGAAAGCTGGTAGCAGATAAAATAAAGAATTTGAGAGGAATTTAGGGGAATGTTGAGATGGTGGAACTCACTGCCACATTGGGTGTTTGAAATAGATACCACTAATATGTTTAAGACAGGCTTTGATTTCATGCAGTGGGAGATGGGCATAAAAGGATGTGGGACAACTGAGGTTGTAAGAATTAGACTTTGAGAAGTGTTCCTACTCCTGAAAAGTATAAATGCTGGTGTAGACCACTTGAATTCGAATGGCCTGTTTCTATGTAAAATTTTTGTAATTTTATAGAACTACCTCAATCATTTCCACGAGATCTATAAATTCATTAAAGGTCACCTTCAATTTATCTATTCATTTTTTTCTGCTGGCTTCTCCCATTCCCTTTAAATTTGCATAGTTTACGTAGTCCTGATTTTGTACAGGTAAATGGGCCTAATTTTGTCCTGTAAACGCACCAATAAGAGACATACTTTGGACAAGACAGTGGAGGGTATTCTCTGGCCTCCCTGCAGCATGTTTCTCACCAGCAGGAAGCAGTGTGCCATTCACCCACTGTGGAATCTCCTAATCCTGTCACTGACAATGGGATTTCCAATTGGTTGCACCTCACACTATTGGGAAACCTGCAGCAGGGGTGGGCTGTTGGTGCAACTGGAAGATCCCATTGACTTGGACAATGGGGAAATTCTGGCCCGTATGTTTTTTTCTCTGTGGTGAAATGTCCAGCTTAACACTCTGGCAGGGAGCTTAGGGATCCAGTACATGTGGCTGACAGATGTGGATGGTAAGAAAAGATTCTCTTAGTGCTTCATTAATAAAACTTTCCATAACTTTATGACCTTATTGTCATTAAAGTGGATTTATTTTTAAAATCTGAATTTTAAAAATCAATTTGGAGAGAATTTTTTTATACTATGTAAAACTACAGCTGCATTATTATTTTATTTCTACAAAACATCAGGGACTGAATACGTGGGTAGGATTTGGTGAATGATTGGCACTCGCCATCCTGATGGTCGATATGTAACGCGCAAGTGCTGACCCTCGAAGTCTCACTGCCAGTTGAGGGTCATTTGAGCATTGACAGGCAGTGGGTGGGTCTTACATCAGCCATTACCAGCTGTGAAAGCCATCAACCAATGTGATTGGCTGAGAGATCTCTAACCTTGCTAGGCACACCACTGCTATTGGCTGAGACTAAGTCCCAGGAGCATTGCAAAGGTGTGTCCCAGGACGGGAAGGTAGGGGATGCCCTGGGTGGGTTGGGAGGAGGAGGGGCATTACAATGTTGGCAGGGTAGGACATGGGTGGAAGGATTCCCAAAGCTCCAACATCTTGGAGAGGCTTTCATAGTGAGATCCCCTTCCTGCCTGAGATGGGGAGAAGTTTTTTTCTGTTTCTTTTCCACCATCTTCATATCCACTGCCTAAAAATTGAGGCTAGGCAGAATAAGGCCCTTCAGTGACCATTAAGTGGTCACTTAAGGGCCTTAAGAGATAAAAGGGTGGGATTCCTGCCCAAGCCACTGCTCACCCAATGTGAAATTGGGAATCCCATCCATTTGTTTGGAACTCACCTTCAGGGGGGAGTATAAAATTCTGCCCTAATGTTCCAAACTGATATTTATGCAATCTTTTATAGAATAATGTCTAGCTTGGTCACAAAACCCACTACCTTGAAGCAAGTGTTTTTTAATACTATATCCAGGTAATGGCTGGGATTTACCAGCTCCCCCAGAATAGGTTTTCCTGTGACTGAACAGTGAGCCATTAGCTCACTGGTGAGACCAAAGACCCCACCAACAAAATCTATGGACTTTGGCATGGCTTACCTTCTCCAACATCAGGAAACTCACTAGAGCACGTCAGCTTCAGCACTTCTGGAAAATCCTATTGTTGGAAAGGGCTGGAAAATCCCACCCAACATAAATTCTTCCCTGTGTTCCCCTATGCTTATAAGATCACCCTGACACAGCAGTAGAAATATTTTTTCAATTATGTCTCTATTTATGAAGCACTAGTGTATAAATTGGACTGGATGTCAGAAATTATTTCCCATTTTTCACCAAAGGTGGCAAAATTTTTTAAATTCATTCACAGGGTATGGCAATTACTGGCTAAACCAGCATGAACTGTCCACCCAGAATCACCCTTGAATGAGTGGCTTTGCCTGCCCTTTTTGGTGGGCAGTTAAGAGTCAATCACATTGTTGTAGGTCTGGAGTCACATAGAGACCAGACTAGGTAAAGGCAAGTGATTTCCTTCCCTAAAGTGCATTAGGGAAACAAATGAGTCTTCATGACCATCTCATAGTTTCATGGTCACTGATACTGATGTTAACATTCTATTCCAGACAGTAGAATGCTGATAATATTATTGGACTAGTAATCCAGAGAGGCAGCTGCTGAGCCAAGGCACCTCAGGCAGCTAGGATAAAATGTTAATCTTAATTATGAAATTATTGGATTCTCATGGAAATCCACTTTATTCACAAATGGTTTGCAAGGGCGGAAACCTATTGGGCAGGATTTTCTGAGGCTGCACTCGCCCCAAGACTGGAAAATCCCAGCTGAGGTCCACGGACCTTTACCTGGTCCATGTCCCACCCATTGCGATTCCTGTGATGGGCGGAATGGGAAAATAACCTATAGAACTGTTGACACACAACAGTATGATTAAATCTTAATTACTCACTGAAATGGGGAGCAAATATGAGCAGTATGGTGGCACAATGGGTTAGCACTGACCCTTAGTGTCAGGGGAACCAGCTAGGGTAAATGCATGAGGTTACGGGGATAGACCTGGGTGGGATTGTGGTCAGTGCAGACTCTGCACTGTCGGATTCTATGATTTTAAGTTGATCAGTTCAAGAGCAATTAGGGATGGTAACAAATGCTGGCACTGCAAGTAATGGCCACATCCCATGAAAGAATAAAACAAAGTTCAAGAAAGAATAAAACAAACAAAGAAAACAAGATCAAAATAGAATAAAATTCTTTTAATTAATTCAATTTTGATTCCTCAGCTGTATGATGAGATTTGTAGTCATCTCTTTAAATCATTAGTCCAGGCTTCTGGATAACTAGTCCAGTAAAATAATCATAATGCTTCTATTGTGTCCAATGTATACGCACTAATGGTGATTGTCTCTTTAGCATAGTGTTCGTGTCACTAATCCATCATAAAGCCTACTTGCGCAATTGTTAGCACTGGCTGCAAGTGACACTATTTCAAACACAGAGCAAAAGAAGAACCAATACATGACTATCTGACAATACCAAACTTAGAAAAACTGGAACCCAGCCTGAGATGCAAAGGGACTTGCCATTGACTGTCCATAATTCACCATATTTTTCTCAACATCCCTAGGTGGTAGATGGAACTCCATGTATGCCAGACACATCAGCAGTCTGTGTGCAAGGGAAGTGTATAAAAGCTGGGTGTGATGGAAGGCTTGGCTCCAAGAAAAAGTTTGACAAATGTGGAGTATGTGGTGGTGATCACAAAAGCTGCAAGAAGGTTTCTGGTCTATTCACCAAACCAATGTATGTCTATTTTTTTTCTGCATGCTTTGACTTAACTTTCATATTTTTCCATTAACATACCATTAATGTCTATTGGAGTTTTACAGTTTTAGAAAATAACAGTACCAGATTCTCCAACATCACTTGCAGTTGGGATTCTCCAGTCCTGCTGCAGTGAATGGAGATTTGACTAAGCACCAAATTTTCTGTTCCCTTTGGCAACGAGATGTGAAGGGTCAGACGATTCCAGCTCAGATTTCAAAATATCTATACTGATTTCTAGAATCCCAATATAGGAAGAATTAATGTAGGTTGGAATTCTCTGACCATTCACGCCCCACTCCCACGGAAAAAAATTTGGCGCTTAGCCAAATTTCCATTCACTGCAGTGAGACTGGAGAATCCCAGCTGCAGGCGAGGTCAGATAATATGACCTATGGTCTTTGCAAATTAATTTTCACAATGATAGGATGGCTATTAATCTTTTGGCAAATCCCCAGAAAATTGTGTGCGATTGAGGGTAATCTGGAATAAGGAAATATACATTCAAGGTGTGATTTTGGTTCCACTCTCTGTAACTGTGTGTGGAGATTCAAACACTTGCCTAGAACGCAAGTCGGCATGATCTAAAATATTATAATCCCAATGTACACCATTGTGCAGGAAACATTGAGTGGAAAGCAGGTGTCCAACATGAGAAGAGGAGAAAAGTAGGGGAAATCATCCCTGAGTTGCTTTTGCCCATTTTACTGGTCATATTGGAATAAGATTTGTAAGACCTGTGACCAGCTTGTCTTACCTATTCTGGTCACAAGTGGTAAATTTGGGAGTTAAAGTAATTGGAAAGGAAATGAAGTTGTAAAATTTCACATTTTCAAAAAGAAATTTGTGAAAATCTCAATTTATTGATGTATAACCCTTTTCAAGGGTTTTTTTGCAGTGAGACTAAGTGTAAGAGTAGGAATTCTTTTTGGTTCAATGATTTCCAATTGATTGTAGTCGGCCAGGGATAAGGCTGCGGAACCTCAAGACCACACTGTCTGGAGCGTGCAGAATTAATAACAGAAACTTCTGCATTTCTGCATTTCACTGCACATGTGTCAACCCTAAAAGCTGTCAGTTTCGGAGGAACGCTGACGGTAAACTCAACGTTTTGGTGTCTTTACTACCACAAAATTAGGCCATTAAGTGAAGCAAAGAAAAGGCTCGCTTGCCTTTATTTTATTTGTATCACCTGAGGTTCCGTTTTTTTTTGGCTGTAGTTAAGAGTTTATTTGCTTCTTGTAGAGTACTTAATGTTGAATGGAATGGGTAAAGCAGTCTGTTGGTGATGCCTCAATCTAATGGTGATGGTAATGGTGATGGAAATCACTCTTTCAGAAATCACGCACAATTTCCGCCCCTCTCTTTACTTTCCACCTATTAAATGTTTCTCGCTCACAACTATATGGTCGACAAATTCAGTCATTGTATTCTTTGAAAATGACAATAAGAATTCAGTATTTTACATTTGTATAACGATTTTGTGGTAAAATATAAACAACAAGAACAAAGAACAATGCAGCACAGGAACAGCCCATCAAGCCTACATCGATATGCAGTTTCTATCTCTCTATTCACCTCCCACTTATGTACCTATCAAAATATTCCTTGAACATTGCTAACAGGCTTTCTTCCACCACCTTCACTGGCAGTGCTTTCCAGGCACCTACCACCCTCTGCATGAAAAACTTCCCTCCATGTGTCTGCCCTAGACCTACCTGCTTTTACTTTAAACCTATGCCTTCTTATAATTGACTATTCCATCCCGGGAAAAAAACTTTGACTATCCACCCTATCTATGTCTCTTCTAATTTTGTACACTTCTGTCAGGTCACCCCTCATCTTCCATCTTTCCAGTGAAAACAAACTGAATTTATCCAACCTGTCCTCATACCTAAAACCCTGGAGATCAGGCAGTTTCCTGATAAACTTTCTTTGCACCCTCTCAAAATCATCCATGTCCTTCTGAAAGCGTGGCGACCAGAACTGCAAAGCAATATTCCAAATATGGGCTGACTAAAGTTTTATACAACTGAAACAAAATTTCCCCATTTTTATACTTGATGTCCTGGTCAATGAAGGCAAGCACGCTGTATGTCTTCTTGATTACTTATCCACTTATGTTGCCACTTTCAAGGCTCTGTGGACCTGTACACCCAGATCCCTCTGTATGTCAATGCTCTTCAGCATTCTGCCATTCACTGTATAATTCACAACTGAAATTGATTTTCCAAAATGCACCACTTTGCATTTGCCCAGAGATCCTTCACACTGACATCTGTTTAGGAATGGAAAAAAAACCTAGCAGGCTTATGTAAGAAGGAAATGAGGCAGCAATATAAAGATATTTAGAAAATTTGTTTATGCAGCTCACCAAAGTTGGAAGAGAGAGTGAGTGAATTGGGGGGGGGGGGAAGATGCTTATTAAATATTTTAATCTTCTTAATGTGAATAAAAGTTGTTTCCTTTCCACAGACATGGGTACAATTATATTGTGACAATACCAGTCGGAGCCAGCAGCATTGATGTCAAGCAAAGAGGATACAGAGGCATGACCAGTGATGACAACTACTTGGCAGTTAAAAATGAACATGGCAAATATATATTGAATGGCCACTACATTGTTTCTGCAGTGGAGCGAGACATTATAATAAAGGGAAGTTTGTTGAGGTATAGTGGAACAGCAACATCTGTTGAAAGCCTTCAAGCTTTTAAACCTATCCAAGAACCATTGATCATTGAAGTTCTATCAGTTGGAAAAATGACTCCTCCTCGTGTTCGCTATTCCTTTTATCTACCAAAGGACAACAAAGAGGATAAATCTTCACATAATCCCAATAAAAAAGACACAAAAGGAATCTTGCTGAACAATGACAGTTTGAGCAAATTGAATAAAATTGATACAAGGCAACCAGATTATAAAAGAACAAGTTATAAATGGGTGGTGAGAACGTGGTCTCAGTGTTCTGTTTCATGTGGAAATGGACTGCAACATAGATCTGTTGAGTGTGAAGATAATCATGGTAAAATAGCATTTGATTGTGATACCACTCAAAAACCAGAAGTCATACGGCAATGTGGAGATCCTTGCCCAATGTGGGAGATTGGCGTATGGTCACCATGCTCAAAGAGTTGTGGCAAAGGCTTCAAGAGACGTATCATCAAATGTAAAGCTGACAATGGGTATTCTTTGCCCAGAGAACACTGCAGTATAAGGAAGAAGCCACAAGAACTAGATTTTTGCACAATGAGACCCTGCTGAGAGTCATCAGTGGGCATTGTTTCAGATAGAGTAGCCTTTAGAAATGGCCACTGATCATTGGTTTCCAGCAACTTTTAGTGACAGTAATAACTGTTACGCCTGAATCCAAATGGAATATTGAGAAAAAAGAACTACTCCATATTGGGAATAAAATGGAGACCTGTGACATGTAGTTGTGAGTGAAAATAAGTGAAATTTACATGTTGAAGTCTACCTCTGAAATTTGTAAGTTGGTATTAAACTGTTTTGGTGACTTCATTGACCATGTACTAATGTTTGGATGCAATGACTGCCTCTTGAGCACTTACACAATGTCACCATGCTGGAAGCAGTCAAAGATTTTAATGGCTTGATGGTGTTTTATTTACCATTGACCACAAAATAATACAGGGACCAGTGTAGGTACAGCTGCAATGTTATGCAGGGAAGTATGGCCTAATATGATCTAATGATGGTTCAATGAAAAACAGGGATGACCATCCTTAACTTCAGAGATGTGGAAGTTAGTTTGTTTGTAAACGGGCAATCTTACATGCTACTTTATGAAATATATTAGATAGATAACCTGTTCTTTGTGAAATGTATTAGAATATTTTACGCAGTAATACTATAGTATGACCATGTGGAGTGACGTTTTGTCAAGTTTAACTAGTGTCATCAGTTACAAAGTGTTATGTTCCAACAAAACTGTATTTATGAAAGAAAATGTAGAACATTAGGCTTGTGGTACAGTTTCTGTATAAATATACACATTTGGATGTTATCCAAAACTCGAGCATCACAGTGTTGGTAGCTGAGCCTGTTTGTAAAATGATCTTTTCCAATTATCTCTTAGTAAACTACCATTTTTTTTAATATGTAATAATTTATTCTGAGAGGGACAATATTCCATGGTGCATAGGTCATTTTCTGTATGCTGGTAACATTATTTATTGTGTGTATTGGGTTCCAAAAGCATCAATGCAAAACCAAACTGACAACCTAATTATTCTTTTTTTTGTTGTTGTGGTAAGATTGTAACTATGGTGCTATTTGTTTTGTCCCACATTTGCACATTTTATAACCTTGCCTGTAAACATTTGTGATAATTTTGGAAAATTTTCAATTTCTTTTATGGAAAAGAAACATAGAACTGTTTCATCCCCCCTATTACTATCATTTTTAAAAAAGTCTGAATTCTTAGCTATCCTGAACGATATGCTAAAATGCAGGGCCACATCATATCAACCGTTAGTTCCATTTCTCCCTTATATTGTGGTAGTGCTTCTCTTTTCTTAAAAAAAGCATCATATATGCCAAACTCTGTAACCCTTTCACTTGCATTCTGGTTGGGAGGGACTGCAGTTACTGTTCTTCCATCTAAAAGATGGTTCATATGTTAGTGCGATTTATTTTACACTTTTGCATTTTTAAATTGCAGAAGGCATAAATACCGTTTATTGGCTGTTATGTATACCATGTATACATTTGTTTAATTGTGCACAAATAAAATTGTAAATACCTATGAATTAGTAGTCTTATCATTTATTGAGGGCAAGTACATATCTGCAGCATGGTAGCACAGTGGTTAGCACTGCTACCTCACAGTGCCAAGGACCTGTGTTCAATTCCGGCCACGGGTCAGTCTGTGTGGAGTTTGCATATTCTCTGTGTCTGTGTGGGTTTGTTCTGGTTTCCTCCCACATACTAAAGATGTGCTGGTTTGGTGCATTGACCGAACAGGTAGCGGAATGTGGCGAGTAGGGGAATTTCACAGTAACTTCATTGCAGTGTTGATATAAGCCTTACTTATGATTAATAAATAAACTGTATCTATGCTGGCGATTCCATTGTTGTTGCATACAGTAAGTAATGACCTGGGATGGGATTTTCCTCCCTCTCTGAGGTGTGTTTCACGGTGATGGGTGGCAGTGCACCATCACTCGCTGGTAGCAACATGATATGGTCCGATGTTGTAAATGGAGTTTCCCATTGAATGCACTCCCTTTGCCACTGGGAAAACTGGGCGTGCACTATTGAGACTATAAGATCCTACCAGTGTAGATGCCAGCAACATTTTTGCAATGACATATACTGCTAGCTATAAGTGTTTGGCTGAAGCTATGGATTGTAGTGGAAATGCCTTCAATATCAATGACAAATGCAATGGTTGGCAATATCTCATAATAATGAATATCAGAAGGGAAAAAAAACTTCTAAATGCATAAAGCTTGCTGATAAAAATCATGGTATTTGTTGGAAAGACTAATAGGAGTGATTGTATAAACTAGCTGAGGACTCAGATGATGCTTATGGACAAATTAACTTATCCATCCCTCCAAGATTCATATTCATAGAATCCTACAGTGCAGAAAGAAGCCACTTGGCCTATCAAGTCTGCATTGATCACAATCCCTACCATCATAACCCAAGCATTTATCCTAGCTCGTCCCCCTGACATGAATGGACAATTTAGCATGACCAATTCACCAAACCCTCACATCTTTGGAATCTGGGAGGAAAATGGAGCACCTAAAGAAAACCCACACAGACACAGGGAGAATGTGCAAACTTGGCACAGATAGTGACTCAAGCCATGAATTGAACCCAGGTCCCTCGCGCTGTGAGGCAGCAGTACTATCCACTCTGCCACTGTGCTGCTCTATTGCTGTTTTCCAATCAATTTAAAAGTTCTAAAAGTTTTATCACTCACATATGAGTTCTAAAAGTTTGGTAACATTTCCTATGTATTCCTTATGATGTCCAGACAATGTTTATTGTATGTTACAACAATGCATCCACTGAAAAAGGATGGTGAAAGTTTGAAACTCACTTCTGTAAACAGCAAATAATGCTAAATCAATTTTTAAATTTACATCTGAGACTGACAGATACTAACTGAAGAAATTAAGGGATAGATTGATAGGTGGATCTATGGGAGTAATAGTTGCTGATCAGCTACGATCTCGTTAATTTGCGGTGGAATGGGGATGAGGGGATACTTGTTCCTATCTACCTAAAAGTTAGAATAGGTTATGGAGCAGCTTATAAAATGAAAGGTTATAAAAATAGAACTACTTGTATTCATATAGTATTTCCCACAATTACCACTGTCTCAAGATGTTTTGTAGCCAATGAAGTATTTCTATAGTCACTGTTGTGATGTAAAAAATGCAGTAGGTAATTTGCACACAGCAAACCCTGACTGAGAGCAAGGCAAAAAATGACCATCTAATTATATTCTTCTGATATGATAGAGAGACAAGTAGTGATCAGGATACTGGGTATAACTAAAAGAATTTTTTTAAAGTTTATTTATTAATCACAAGTAGGCTTACATTAACACTTTGATGAAGTTACTGTGAAAATCCCTTTGCCGCCACACTCGGGTGCACTGAGGGAGAATCTAGCATGGCCAATGCACTGAACCAGCACATCTTTCAGATTGTGGGATAAAACTGGAACACCCGGAAGAATCCCACAATGACACAGGGAGAACGTGCACATGCCATACAGACAACGACCCAAGCCGGAAATTGAACCTAGGTCCCACAGTGCTAAGCAGTGTGCCACTCTCTGCTTCTCTTCAAAATAGCGTCATGAGATCTTTGACATTGATGCATGCAGGCAGCTGAGACCCTTGTTTAATCTTTGACAGTGCAGCACTCCCTCACTTTTGCAAAGGTGTGTCAGCCTGACTTTCCATGCTCACCCTCTGGAGTGGGACTGAACCTTGTGAACACAGAACCTTGTGGCGCAGAGGCAAGAGTACAACCTGAAAAATAATGATCTTTTACAGTTATTGTACAATTTAAGGTGTATGATAATTTTACACAGGATTCTATGACCTTTTGATTTAAATAGAAGTTGGAAGATAAATAGAACCCCTACAGTGCCGAATGAGGCCATACAGCCCATCAAGTCTGCATTGACACCTCACATTTTTACTGTGCTAATCCTCCCAATTTAAAGATCTTAGAACAATAAGGGGCAATTTAGCATAGCCAATCCACCTAACCTGCACATCATTGGACTGTGGGAGGAAGCTGGAGTACCTAGGAGAAACACTCGCAGACATGGGGAGAAAGTACAAACTCCAGTCAGACAGTAATCCAAGGCTGGAATTGAACCTGGGTCCCGAGCACTATGAATTTGGATGCTTAAGTCATACAAATTTTTTTTTGCTACTTGGCCATTTGGCATAAAACCTGTTAGAGTATTTACTTCATGTATTTTTAATTTATATATGTTCAATTACATTTCTCATAACTCCTTGCCTCAATGATGACCTTTACTGACAATCCTGGCAATATTCTGATATATCACCATAGTAACCCTTGAATACTTGTTCATCTTTGCAATGAACATCACTTTTTATGATTATGCCCCAGTCCTTGATACTAGGGCAGCATGGTGGCACAAAGAACAAAAAAAACACAAAGAAAAGTGTACCACAGGAACAGGCCCTTCAGTGCCTTAAGTCTGTGCCAATATGATGCCCAAACTAAACTTAAAAGAAAAACCTTCTTTAGTTCATATATCTCTATTCTCTCCTTATTCATGAACCCATCCAAATGCTTCTTAAATGTTACTAATGTGCCTTCTTCCATCACCACCTCTGGCAATGTCTTCCACGCATCCATCGCTGTCTGTGTGAAAAACTTTCCCTGCCCATCTCCTTTAAACATCCCCCCGCTCACCTTTAACATGTACTCCCTTGCAAATGACACTTCCATTCTAGGATAAAACCTCTGATCATCCACCCTATCTACGTCTCTCATAATTTTGTGGACCTCTATCAGGTCTCCAACTCAGCCTCTGTCTTTCCAGTGAAGACAATGCTAGTTTATTCAACCTCTCCTCATAGCCATCACCCTTGAAACCAGGCAATCTTATTTGCACTCTCTCCAAAGCTTCTGCGTCCTTCTGGTTAGCACTGCTGGCTCAATGCCAGGGACCCAGGTTTGATTCCCAGCTTGGGTCACTGTCTCTGCAGAGTTTGCATGTTCTCCCCTTGTCTGCATGAATTTCCTTTGGGTACACCCTCTCCTCCCCTTCCCCCCCCCCCATTGATCTCAAGCAGAAGGGCAGCGAACCCCCACCGTCCCTCCTCCACAATCAATCTCAAGCAGAGGACCATCAGATGCCAGATACTCACATCCTCACAAACTGGAGCGCCCAAATCAGACTTTTGTAGAGCATGTCTGATTTGTATCATTTCTGGATGGGCAACCGTGGTGATAAAGGGTGAAATACTGTTAAGATTGGATGTGCAGTCCATTAAGTCAATTTAAATGCATGCAAATGCACTTAAATGGCCATTGCACCTGTTGTGGGCACGGTCCCGATCGTAACCATTTTCAGGCCCTGGTAAAGGGGAAACTGGCATGGAGGTGGCGCGGGTCGCACTACTTATCTTACGCCCGACTTTATCAAGTTTTTGCGCCTGAAAACAGGTGCAATATGATACTAAAATCAGGCACATTGTCTCTTTCATCAATCTCTTCCCTTGTCCAATGGTTCAAATGTCACAAATCAGGTGAAGCTTTAAAAAGGAATATAAGACAGCACTGATGTGCACCTTAACAGAAGAACAAACTTTCCTTGAAGTTTTTTCCTCGAAAAGGGCAAAATACAATGGTTTTACAACTTGAACTATGATGTGGTGGTTCCTGTATATCAGAACCAAATGGTAGAATAAGTCCTTCCTTCCTTGGCAAGTTTGTGGTTGAGAAGATAATTGGAACATAGGAAATAGGTGTAGGCCATTTGACTCCACAAGCCTGCTCCACCATTCAATAAGATTATGGCTGATTTTTTTTCCCTCAGTGCCATTTTCGCACACCATTCCATATTCCTTTATTTATTGCCATCTAAAAATCTGTCTCTGTCTTAAATGTTCTCAATGACTGAGATTCCACAGCTCTCCCAGAGGTAGAGAATTCTAAAGATTTATCATTCTCTAAGAAAAGCCTCCTCATTTTAATCCATTTTACCTGCCTCTGATTCTGAGTCTGATTCCGGGTGACCCCTGGCAGGGGTAACATCCTCCTGCATCTACCTTTTTGAGCACAGCATGAATTTTAGGAACATGGGAATTAGGAGCAGAAGTCGGCAAATTCAGCCCTTTGAGCCTGTTTCTGTCATTCAATCAGATCATGGCTGATCTCTCCTTGGTCTCAAATCCACCTCCCCACTTATTCCCCATATCTGTCTTTCTCGTTTTTTATATTAGAAATATATCTAACTCCCTCTTGAAATCATTCAATGATTCAGACTCCACCGTGCTGGGAGGCAGCGAGTTCCACAAATTCACCACTCTTTCGAGAAGTAGGTCGACTTCATCTCAGTTTTAGATCTACCGCCTCGCAATCTATACCTGGGACCTCTTGTTTTAGATTGCTCCATGCAAGAAAACATTTGGTCCACACTTACTTCATTAATCTCTTTTAAAATTTTATATAACTCAATCAGATCCCCTGTCGTTCTCTTAAACGCCAGTGAGTACAAGCCAAACTGTTTAATCTCTCCTCATACATTAATCCTTTCATCCCCAGATTCAATCTGGTGAACCTGAGTTTCAATGGGATCACTTTACGTTTTTGTAAACTCTGTAAAATACAGACTCAATTCCCTCACTCTCTCCACATAGGCCAATCCCACCATCCCGGGTATCACTCTTAATACCCACCAACAACAGACCATTGCAGATTGCAACCAGAAGGTCCATTAGCTAGGCAGAGTGGTTTGAAATCCAGAAGACTGGAAGATATAATGTTCTAACTATTTTAGGGGTTGTAAGTTTTAACAAAAAAGGTGGTTTACATGTGTGAATTCAAAGTGACAACTATAGATTTATTCTAGGAGATGTTCTCTGCACAGAATACAAACTGAAAGTAAAGCTTAATGACATCACCAAATTAGGCAACCGGCTCTTAATGCAACCTGCGACTCTTTTAAATATATAGCAGTCCTCTTTCTTTACTTCTGTGGTCATGATAACAAATTACTACAATCAATACTACTCTAGATATAGTACAATGCACCATTAATCATTATACACAGTCAAGAAGAAAGTCGATCAGGAGAATATCCATTCTGCTTTGGTTGAATACGATGTTCTTGATCTTGGCTGTCATTGAGCCTAGAAGTATGATTTGGAACTTCAGTAGAAGTTTTCTTGGACCTAATTCTGCATCATTCTCCTTTGATGTAGTAGCTGAGACACAAGCTTCAGGTAATTCAGATTCATTTAATTCCTTTGTAGTAATATTCAAAACAGTGGGAACTAAAGAAGTTGGTACTTCTGGAAATGATGCTGAGAAATCATTTTGAAATGACAATTAATCAGTAGGGCTTTACCAAACTAGTTCACCTTCGGTTTGAACCGTGTAAGAAATTGGATCTGTTTTTGGTAAAACTGTAGCTTGTATCCATTTCTCATTCGGACATAATTAAGCTCTACCACTTGGTCTTTTGTTAAAATGTGCTCTTTTTTCTCCTCACTTCTCATCGAACAACTTGAGAGTGTTGTTATTGATGCTCCACTATCTCTGAAGTTTCTGGAGTAATAACAAATCAAACGTGTTTTTCAATTTTCTCTTTTAGAGCAGTCATGCAGGTGAATTTTAGGCAGTTGCATAAGTAGTATTCCTTCAAAATGCCAAAATGCTATTCACACAATGTAACAATGAACCTTGCTTGTTCGAAGTTTTTAAAAAATGTTTCAAGGATTGTATGAATCTTTCAGCTAATCTATTGGCTGATGGATGATAAAATGTCGATTTTATATGGTGAAAATCGTTTACTTTTAAGATAAGTCTCAAAGTCTGGAGAAGTACTCTTGTTAACTGGACTCTTTAATTAGATATTACCCAGATAACTTTGTATACCCAGAGAGATTGCTTAGAAACTGATCCACCAACCTTTAGAATAGGGTGGTGAGAATGTTACTTCAAAAGGTAATGTTTATGACAAATTTATGAGTAACAATGGTAAGCAATGGCTGTGATTCAATGGCTCCATAAGTCTGTTGATAGCTTGCAAAAGATTAATCTTGCTGAATTTCTACTCACCTGACAACTCAACAAACACACGTCAAATTTAAGGAAGTAGATATTGAACAATACACAACGCTGGTTTTAAAATTACCACAAATACAAATTGAAACATCTTTTTTTATGACAGTACAGCGGGAGAGTCCAGTTATTCATTGTAACCAATTTTAACACACCAGTGTTAACAAGTCATATCAATTCTTCTTTCACCTTGGGAGATATTGCATATGGCATCATTCTTGCTTTCAGACATTTTTGTGGACTATTAGACCTTATCTTGACTTTCACTTGAATTCCCTGCATTGAGCCAAATGACTCTTCAAATACACTACTGTATAGAGGTGCTGTAGGTTTGTTTTAACATCAGTCAGTCTGTTGAAAGCATTCTGGTGAAGCTCTATCTTCTCCAATCATGATCTCTCAAATAGAGCTGGAAAATTACCATCAAACACGTGGGGAGACAACTCCGCTTTTTTTCCACTTAACTCTACACTGACTCTGATGTAACTTTTTAGTGGCACAATCTCTTCCATATATGATTTTAAAATCAGTTGGGCAGTTTTCCATTTTGAGGATCTTCATTCTGGCACCAAATTTTGAAACCTCCTAAGAAGTCAATTCCATCAACACCACAATTTCTACTGCTGTCTTTAAAAATAAAAAGTAAAGTTTGTTTATTAGTCACAGTAGGCTTACATTCACACTGCAATGAAGTTACTGTGAAAATCCCCTAGACGCCACACTTTGGCACCTGTTCAGGTCTATCAAAGGAAAATTTAGTACGGCCAATGCACCTAACCAGCATGTCTTTCAGATGGTGGCAGGAAACCAAAGCACCCTGAGGAAATGCACGCAGATGCAGGGAGAGCGTGCAGATTCTGCACAGTGACCCAAACCAGGAATTAAACTCGGGAGCCTGATGCTGTGAGGCAGCAGTAAGAATCACTGTGCCACCCTTTAAGATTTTAAAGGTCACACCACGTTCAGTAAAGCAATCTTCTTTGAATAGCCTCATTTTACAGGCCACAAACTGGACAGTCCTGAAGAATATCTTCTAACGACTTGCCAAACTTTTCATTTTGAGCCAGCCTTTTTAAGGTTGCCACATACTAGACAATGTGTTTGCTTTCCACTTGATTCCTCTAGTGGAACCTGAACTGTTCCATGACGATCAGTGTCTTTAGAAAATAATGCTCTTCAAGAATCTTTGTCAAGTCATTGCAAATTTTTGTTCTGGGTTTGCTGAATTAATCAAACTCTGAACAAGTTAAAAGTTTTGATTCCTATTTGATCAACAAAAACTTAGACAAGTAAATTATATGCAATTTTATTCACATATACGAAGCACTGAAAAAGTTCAATATAGGAATTCCATGATTCATTTCTTTCATTGAAAAAGCCCATGGATCCTAATTGACCCATTCTTTTTACTCTCTACAGAGCAGAAGGAGGCCTTTCTGCCCATCAAGTTTGCACTAATTCTTCGACAAGAGCATCCTACCCAAACCCTATCCTCATAATCCCACATATTTACCTGCTAACCCATGCACCCTGGGACACTAAGGGGCAATTTAGCATTGTTAATCAACCTAACCTGCATATCTTTGGACTGTGGGAGGAAATCAGAGAACCTGGAGAAAATCCATGCAGATGCAAGGAGAGCGTGTAAACTCCACTTAGACAGTCAGCCAAGGCCTGGAATGAAACTAACTCACTGGTGCTGTGAGGCAGCAGTGCTAACCTATTGTCCATTTCTCTTACAGGTCCTTGTGACTTGAGACTGCTCTGTATTTTTATTGTCTTTTCAGGACTTCCCTTTTTTTAAACTCTGGAGATTACTGACTTGAAGTTTTTTCTTTCAAATGACCCCATCTGTACAACAAAGCATCCACTCTTTTCAAATACGCCACTAGGTAGTATAGACAACATATAAAAGAGAACACAATTGTAGACAGGCTGATGAAAGATACTAATGGTTAGGCATGCTCACCTTTAATAATTTCAAGTATACTCAGCTACTACTTATTCAATGAGAGAATGTCACTATGTGCAGAACTAAATCTATGCTCTGTCTTTTAAGTCATAGGAAGTCATGGGGGACAAGAGCAAATATACTGATGATCTCCTGGAAACTTCCAAAGCAGATGTTACCTATTTTATCTTAGCCTCTTACTGGTTTGAGCATCTGCACAGGAGGGATCCAAACGCTAGGAATTTGTGAAGGAATTTGGAAGGTTATAACTGGTTGATTCACTGAACTTTATTTAAATTTTATTTATTTAAATTTTATTTAAGCTACATAAATGGTTCCCTACAGAGTACACCATAGTGTAATGGCACAGAGCATTGTATTTCAGAGTACGTATTGTGCAAAATCAGACCTGCATCTTACCTACAGCATCAAAGAAAAACATGTTCCTTATTGTCGGCTGAGCTGCTGACAGGTAAAATAATGACTCACTAGCAGCAATGCCAGCAGCTTGACATTGAAAAGGTAGTATGAGTGCAAACTGGCAAAAATTTTGCCCTAGCTGACTCCTGGTCCTATGTTTTTAGGGGAAAGATATGGAATCAGATTTTGGGAGTTCATGTCCCCAGTCACAGTGCAGAACGTCCAACATCCAAGGTAGCAAATTCTGCCAAATCTGCTATCCATTTATAACAACAAATATAGCAATTTGTAACAAGGAAAATGTTTGAAGGTGCGTCAGTAAAATGCAAGGAAAAACAGGTGATAAATATTTAGGATGGATGACTAAAAACCCATTTATGAGTGTCACAAGTAGGCCTACATTTACACTGCAATGAAGTTACTGTGAAAATCCCCTAGTCATTACATCCGGTGCTTGCTCAGGTACACGGAGGGAAAATTTAGCATGGCCAATGCACCTATCCAGCTCATTTTTTGGACAGCAGGAGAAAATCGGAGCCTCCGGAGGAAACCCTCACAGACACAGGGGAGAATGTGCAGACTTTGCACAGGCAATGACCCAAGCTGCGAATTGAACTTAGATTCCTGGTGCTTGAGGTAGCAGTGCTAATCACTGTATCAAAATGCCATTAGACATGGACATTTGATATGAGGCTTCAAGGATGAATGGAAGGTGAGGAGACTTCAGAAGGTAATTCCAGAGAATGGAGTTAGGGAGATAAAGATATGACTACCAATGGAAGGGTGAAGGGAGATGGGATCATAGAAAATTTCTCTCCTTAGGTGGCCAAATAACTAAGGGATTGCATCCTCTTTTGCAAGGAGACAGACACAGAGCGACTGCAGCATGAACACACACAGCGAATCTCTGCCATAGGTGTACCTCTGTCAGCTTGTATTATTCCTCCCTTAGTGTGACATCTTTAGGCTTGCTAGGTGTGTTTGGTGCATTGGTGTTTGGAAACATTGCTGAAATGGCTCCAGGGTAATATAAGGGTCTATCTTATTGTGTCCGCTAACAATTTTGCTCTTCTACACCCACTCAAGCAACAGAAAAGGATCATTATGTTAGAATGCTGTCTCCAAAAGGCACTTTCAATTAGTGTGCATTGCAATGTACCAATTGTGATCATTGTTACAGTTATTTGTGTGGTTATATGTCATGAGAAGAGTACAAAATGAAACAATTACATAGCATCAGCAATGATCTTCGGAAAAATATTTTGAGCATGAACTTACTGCCCATTACAGTAAAGATGGAGAATTTGGCAATAAGCCAACTCTCTGTTTACTGCAGCGGGATTGGAAAATCCCTGCTGGTGAGAACGGATGAAAAATTCCAGCAGAAGAAGCTCTTAATGATGCCTAGTCTGAGGTCCTGAAAAAGCACGCTCCACCTTATAGTTTCTCAGCCCTCTTACATTTTGAGTTAACTATGATCTGGCCTTGCAAAAGATATAATGGCTGGAATTTTACCACTCCACCTATGAAGGGAATCGGAGAGGGCAAAGGGCACACCATGGAAAGACCATTGACCCTGGGCAGGATTTTACAATTTCAGGATAAGCGAGGCTGTAATATCCTGCCCAATAAACTTACAGGACTTTGTCCCTAGGCCTAACCTGTAGCCTTTCCTTTGTGTCAATAGATCAACATGTATCATACTGCTAATGTGTTTTAGAAGGATTATTTGCATGAAGTTCCATTATGATTTTGATGTGACAATACTTCTTGACGTATGTTGCAGTTTTTGTACGTTAATTGATGCTTTTCATGTTAGTAACATATATAATTCTATGTAAAATATGAATTGTGGACATCCAGAAGTTCAGGCAGGAATGAAGGCCGGAATTCTCCCATTCCGCCTGCCACTGAAATTTAAGCAGGCGGGTTGCGGACAAAGTGAAACCCCAAAGACAGTCGAGCGGGAATTTCAAGCTTTTAGGCCAGTGCAGCTGCAGAATTCCATGAGGTGTCCCAATTTGCTCTTCTCAACAAAACCATGATCTTTACCCTGATTTTCGAATTCTAAATATTTTTTTTTCCAATTTGCACAGCAGAAAGAACAAACTTCCTATGTGCAAAAATCTGTGTGCACAGAAAATATACATGGGAAAACATTTTGAAAATACAGGAAACGTAAAACAGGGATGGTCCGATCGAGGCCCAACAGGACTCCTTATTGAATTAATCTGGAACAGCATCAACCACCAAGTGCTGCTATAACTGGGAAAACTATCATTAAAAGTCACTTCTGCTGCCAGTAAGCTGGTTTTAGGTTTAAAAAGATTAACTTTTGAGTATACAGTCTGCCTTTGTTTACTGGTGATTCAATTTGTAAGTCATATTCTCAAGGTGATTCAATTTATAAGTCATATTCTCAAGGACATAGTGTTTTCATGATGCTTCTTTATAAGTCATGGATGATGATCAAAGATTCCGTCAGTGCCTGATTTCAACATCATTCAAGTGTGATTATATAATTGCACACTGTTAACAGATAGCCTATGGATATTTTAAGGGCATTATTTATTATTAAAGAAAATACATCAACCACTTATTTTACAGAAAATAACACTCCAGATGATAAAGAGCCTTTGTTCTATGAAAGAACTCAAATAAGCTACACCCGCTGTCAAAGGAAGTATTAAAAAAAACTAAAGTGAGAGATTTGAAATGGATAAAAGCCAGTCCTAAATGCTGACTCGAGCAAGCAAATAGACAGATGACCACCAGCTGTAAGGCAAACATCACCACACTCTATCAAGGATTACCAACTATTAGTTTTCTCCTCAGAAATCCAATATCCAAGAGCGCTGGAAGAACATTCCCATTTCTGGAAGCTGCCATTGCTGTTACTGTTCCATGTTTACAGTGGGTCTTATTTAAACGCAATGGCCTGGCATTGCATAGAGTTGCCTTTGACAGTGAAGACAGTCTTTGCAGCTAATACCAATCTATTTATTATTCTACTTTTATTTTCGATCTGATCCAGCCTGAAAAAAGGGTGTAAAGAAAAACACATTGCCTAAGTCAGTAAGCAAAAAAAAAAGCAGGATGCATACAGATAGCCAGTTTCAGCAGAAAAATTAGTTAATGTTTTCACTGTGATCCTTCAGACCAAGACTGAATGGTTAGGTATAAAGTTCAAAAAATACAGGACATTTGCGATGGGGCACACAGATGGTAGATGGTGTTTATCTGAACAAATGCAAGGTGGTACATTTTGGAAGATGAAATTTAGGTATGAATTATTTTGTAAGTGGCAGAATCCTTAGCAACCCTTAACATACAGAGGGATCTGGGCATGCAGGTCCATAGCTCCCTAAAAGTGGCCAAGATGATTAAGAAGGCATATGGCATACTTATCTTCATCAGCCGGGGCATTGAGTGCAGGAGTTGGTAAATCATATTGCAGTTATATAAAACCTTGTTTCTGTTGCATTTGGAATATTGCAAGCAGATGTGGTCACCACATTACCAGAAGGATGTGGAAGCTTCAGAGAAAGTGCAAAGAAGGTTCATCAGGATGTTGCCTGATCCCCAGAGTGTTGACTATGAAGAGAGGTTGAATAAACTAGGATTGTTTTCAACTGGAAAGACTGAGGCTAAGGGGGTACCTGATAGAAGTCTACAAAATTATGAGAAGCATAGATAGGGTGGATAATCAGAAGCTTTTCCCAGAGTGGAAGTGTCAATTACAAGGTGATACAGTTTCAAGCTGGGAAGGGGAAAGTTTAAGGGAGGTGTGTGGGGAAAGTTTTTCATGCAGAGTTTTTCATGTGGGTGTCTAGAAAGTGCAACCAGAGGAGGTGGTGGAAGCAGGCACATAAGCAACATTTAAGAGGCATCTGGATGGGCATATGAAAGGAAGCAGAAGGTTATTTTTAGTTAGGTCATCATGATTGGCTCATGCCTGGAAGGCTAAAAGGCCGCTTCCTGTGCTATACTTTTCTTTGTTCTTTATTTTTTGTATAAAGTATGACTACTTCTGTATGTATGTATCACACTGACTCTGACAGTTTTAAGTTATGAGGAAATAAGCTGTATTCAAGTGCAGGTAAAGCAAACTTATAAACGTTGGTTGTTAAGAAAAAGAACAAATTAAAAATAGCCTTTAAATTACTGGATGAATGTCTGCCCTTTGTGGCACTTAGGGGTGTAGGAATCAGGGGTGCTAAACACAATCCACTGTTCTTACTGTTCTCTGGAGCAGAGTTATTTGGAGAGTGGCTGGAGAGAATCCTGACTTGCAATTTCTGTCTTGTACTTTATTTTGTAGAGTGTTTATTTCGGCGCTCCGTAGCGGGAGATAGGCGCGGGGGGCTGCAGAGGAGGAAGCGCGGGAGTATAAAAGGAAGGCCAAGGTAAGACAGCGGGCAGCGTCGGGAGTGGGCAGTGGAGTGAGACGGGAATTAGAGTGAGAACAACAAGGGCTTAAGCTCACTGGGCTTGGGCGAGCGCAGGCTAGGACGCAGTGAGTAACGTGCTTCTTACCTAATCACCTTTAAAGGGATATATAAAATGCCACGATACTTGGCCAAACGCGTCCACTGTGTACGCTGCCATATGTGGACCTTCTTGGAGGCATCACGTCTCCCGAAGGCCCACATATGCGCAAAATGTTTAGAACTGCAGCGTTTACGAGCAAAGTTGAGACAGCTGGAGCTACGCTTGGAGGACGTTTGTCTGTTGAGGGAAAATGAGGATACAATGAATAGGGAAGGCAGACCTGCAGGGACCCCAGGATCTAGTAGTAGGGATGGGCTGGGTACAGTTACAAGGAATAAGAACAAAAATCAAGGCACAAAGGCCATATCTAAGGAGGATCCCCAGAAAACCAAGGGGGGGGTAAAAGCTGTGATGGAGAGGGCAGGTGAAGGGGAACAGAATGCCACAGAGACCGGCGGGAAAGCAGGAAGTGAGATAGTGGTGGGGGATGGGATGGTTAAAGGGATCGATAGGAGATTCTGTGGGAAAAAGAGAGACTCCAGGATGGTAGTCTGCCTCCCTGGAGCAGGGGTCCAGGATGTATCAGAGAGGGTAGAGGGAATTTTGAAGGGAGAAGGGTCTAAGGCAAATGTAATAGTTCACATAGGACAGAAAGATGTAGGAACAAAGCACAGGGGGGACTTACGTAGGCATTTTAGGGAGTTGGGGGCTCAACTGAAAGGTAGGGCCTCCAGGGTGGCATTCTCTGGGCTGCTGCCTGTGCCTGGGACCGATTGGGTAATAAATGAGACACTCCAACTAAATGCATGGATGAGGGATTGGTGTAGGGCAGAAGGCTTCATATTTATCGATCATTGGGAAGTCTTCAGGAGGGAGGGTCACCTATTCACGAGGGATAGGGAGCAGTTGACTGGGAGGGGAACACATATTTTAGCTGGGAGGTTATCTGGAGTGTTTCAGAAATGTTTAAACTAATAGGGAGGGAGGGTGGGGAGACAGCAGGAACTGGGAGTGGGATAGAGAGGGATGATAGGGCAACACCAGAAGGTAGAAAGGTATTTCCGAGAGCTGAGGGTCTTCAGTGCATGTGTTTTAATGCGAGGAGTGTGACTGGCAAAACAGATGAACTGAAGGCAATAATGTTCACGAGGAGTTTAGACGTGGTGGCGGTGACCGGGACGTGGTTGAAGGAGGGGCAAGACTGGCAATTGAATATTCCAGGGTATAAGTGTTTTAGGTGTGACAGAGTTGGTGTGAAGAGAGGCGGGGGAGTGGCTTTATTAGTTAAGGACAACGTCATAGCAGTGCAGAGGGAGAGAGGTATGGATGATTTAGGAATTCAGTCTCTATGGGTGGAGTTGAGGAATAGGAAGGGAGTGGTTACTCTGTTGGGTGTTTACTACAGACCGCCCAACAGCCCGCAGGCTGTGGAAGAAGGGATATGCAGGGACATTTTAGTTAAGTGTAGGAAACATAGGGTGGTAGTGGTGGGAGATTTCAATTTTCCTGGAGTAGATTGGAGTGTGCCCAGGGCTGTAGGAGTGGATGGGGAGGAATTTGTACAGTGTGTTTTGGAAGGGTCCTTGGAGCAGTATGTGGATGGCCCGACTAGAGAGGGGGCTATACTGGAATTGGTTCTGGGGAATGAGCCAGGCCAGGTGGTTGACGTCGAGGTAGGAGAGCAGGTGTCAAATAGTGATCACAACTCTGTCTGCTTTAGGATATTAATGGAAAAGGACGAGACTGGCCCAAAAGGGAGGGTATTTAACTGGGGAAGGGCTAGATACGGCCAGATTAGGCAAGATCTTAAAGATACGGATTGGGATAAGCTTTTTGAGGGCAGGTCGACGAGGTACATGTGGGAGTCTTTCAAGGGAAAACTAAACTCTCTGCAGGAAAGATACGTGCCGGCAAGGAGGAAGGATGGGAAAGGTAGGATTAGAGAACCTTGGCTTACCGGGGAGATTGAGGACTTGATCAAGAAAAAGAGAGAGGCTTACATTAGATCTAGGCAACTAGGGACTGAGATAGCGCTGGAAGCTTATAGAGAGTGTAGACGGGATCTAAAAAGGGGTATTAGAAAGGGAAAAAGGGGCCATGAGGTGGCTCTGGCAGGTAGGATTAAAGAAAATCCAAAGGCATTTTACACCTATGTAAGGAGCAAAAGGATGGTTAGAGGCAAGATTGGCCCTCTTAGGGACAGTGGAGGGGATCTATGCTTAGAGCCTGAGGGAATGGGGGAGATCCTGAATGAATACTTTGCGTCGGTATTCACGCAGGAGACTGGCCAGATGTCTGTTGCTGATTTTGACAAAGTTGAGGATCGGTTGAGGGAAATAAAGATTACGAGGAAAGAGGTGTTGGGGCTGTTAGGCAGCTTAAAGACATATAAAGCTCCGGGCCTGATGGCATTTACGCCAGGCTGCTAAGGGAGTTGAGGGAAGACCTAGCTGGGCCTCTGACGCAAATCTTTGTCTCTTCCTTGGACACAGGTGAGGTCCCAGAGGACTGGAGGATAGCAAACGTAGTACCGTTGTTTAAAAAAAGGTCAGAGGGATAACCCAGGGAACTATAGGCCGGTGAGCTTGACTTCAGTTATAGGTAAGCTAATGGAGAGGATCCTTAGGGACAGGATGTATGAGCATCTGGAGCGCTGCGATCTGATCAGGGATACGCAGCATGGCTTCGTCAAGGGGAAATCTTGTCTTACGAATCTGGTGGAATTTTTTGAAGAAGTGACAAAAACAGTTGATGAAGGACAGGCTGTTGATGTCGTCTACATGGATTTCAGTAAGGCGTTTGACAAGGTTCCTCCTGGTAGACTGATAGAGAAGGTGAAGGCGCATGGGATACAGGGTCGGGTATGTAGATGGGTCGAAAACGGGCTCGGAAGGAGGAGACAGAGGGTAGTAGTGGAAGGCTCTTTTTCCAGCTGGAAGCCTGTCACTAGTGGAGTGCCACAAGGCTCAGTACTAGGTCCTCTTCTAGTTGTGGTCTACATAAACGACTTGGAAGTAGGGGTAGGTGGTGAGATCAGCAAATTTGCTGATGACACCAAGATGCTTGGATTGGCGGGTACAGAAGAGCAGTGTCAGGCAATACAACAGGAAATAGACAGGTTGGTAGATTGGGCAGATAGATGGCAAATGGAATTTAATCCGGAAAAATGCGAGGTGATGCATTTTGGCCGGAAAAATGTAGATGAGAATTATAGGATAAAAGGTAAAACTATAAAGAGCATAGAGACGCAGAGAGACTTGGGGGTGCAGGTTCACAAGTCTCTGAAGGTGTCCTCACAGGTGGAGAAGGTGACAAAGAAGGCGTATAGAATGTTAGCTTTCATAGAAAAGGGTATAGAATATAAGAGTAGGAGTTTGATGTTGCAGTTGTATACAACTTTGGTTAGGCCTCACTTGGAATACTGCGCCCAGTTCTGGTCTCCGTACTATCGGAAGGATGTGGAGTCCTTGGAGAGGGTGCAGAGGAGGTTTACCAGGATGCTGCCTGGTATGGAATGACTGTCCTATGAGGAACGATTAGATAGACTGGGGTTGTTTTCCCTTGAAAGACGTCGGCTTAGAGGGGATCTCATAGAGGTGTATAAGATTATAAGGGGTATAGATAGAGTAAATGGAGGTAAACTTTTTCCACCTTTAGAAATGTATAGGACGAGAGGTCATGGCCATAGGGTGAGGGGGGCTATGTATAGGACGAATATTAGAGGGCAGTTTTTCACACAAAGGGTAGTGGGGGTGTGGAATGCACTGCCGAGTAAGGTGGTGGGAGCAGGCACGCTGGTGCTGTTTAAGGGTCTCTTGGACAGCCACATGAGCGGTATGCAGATAGAGGGATATATTAGGACTGTTTAACTACGGCTTTTTCCACAGGTAATTCGGTCCATAATTTGAGCACGCATTCGGCAGGTGGTGCGGGTACAGCTCTTGGATGTTGATTCATGGGTTGCCTGGTACCTCATGTCGTATATGAGTGCTTTATGTGAACCACCTGAAGGGCACCATGACAGCTCAGAGACTATCGATGTGGCTGTGCAGACACTTGGAATTGGGCCGGTGTCTGCGGGAGTTTGCGCGTTCTCCCCGTGGTTGCGTGGGTTTTTCTCCGGGCACTCCGGTTTCCTCCCACAACCCAAAAATTCGCTCTTAGGCTGATTGGGTAACAAATTGTCCCTATGGTGAAAATTTTCCAAATTAGGATTAATATATATATATTATTATATAGGACTATTAAAATAGGATAATGATTTGGTATTACGGTGGCGCGGGCTCGTTGGGCCGAAGGGCCTGTTTCCCGTGCTGTGTTGCTTAATGCTTAATGCTAAAGTCTAATTCACCTCCATGTGTTAAGATTGGAAGAAATGATTGGAAGCTCCTGGGTCCATCTCAGATGTGAAAAAATATCGGGAATATCAACAAGCTTTGCTTGGGAGTAGGGGGAGGGGATGTGGGTGGGAGGGGTTGGTGCAAGCACGGTATGGTGTTGCAGGTGGAGGGTTTGTAATGAATGAACCTTTGTACTGATAGAAGAGACACCATAGTAACACTGAAAGTTCAGTAACTGATGGTGAATCAAACAGAACAGCCATGTAACCTGCACCAGATATGCGATGGACACCTCCTTGGAATTCGAGTGTGAGCATGGAAGAAGATAAAGATCCACTGAATAGAATTGGGACAGGCAGAGAGTGAAAGAATGTAGGCTCATGTCATTCCTCATAAGGACTTTTGCAAAAGCATCCCCAATGATTCAGCAATCACAAAGCCACAATGATATGTTGGTATCAGTTGAGACCAGCTGCCTAGCTTGGACTTTGGCTACATGTTGAATGATAATACTGACCAATTATATTCTTCCCGCAGAGAACCATTCTCCAGAACTTCAGATTTCAGAATCCTCAATTAACACCAGAGAAGATGCTAATGACAGATGCATTCATGTCACACCTTCTCTTTGCACCAATCACCAGTGCAGATGCAGGCACAATGGTGGACAATAGTGTGTTGGTTCAGTTGATAATGTGCAGTGGTGAGGACACATCATGCTCGCATGAGGAGCGGGTGGAGACAAGAGTGTCCAGGGCGCTGGCAGTCAGAGGACCATTGGAAACCAAGACCATGCTGAGTCCGAGGCAGATGATGAGCTTCTGGAGAGGTTCATCAGGTGACAAATGCTGGATGTCCAACAGGATGCTTGAGAATATCTGTCGGAGATCCTGGAGGATCTGCATGCCATGGCCTCTGTATAGGTAGAGCATAAGCACTGCATTGACCCCGAGCGCCAAGCGCTCATTCTCCTTCATTGAGACAGGGGCAACTCTTATAGCGAGGCAAGTTCAGGAACAGAATCATGGGTTCCTGGAGTTGTGTTTGGACGTTCAAGCCCTCACATGGGCAATGATGCCAGTGTGAGAGATGGATATGGTAACCAGTAAGCGCGCATCCATCACCGGGGAGCAGGGAGGTACTGACGTATTCTGGATGAGGGTCCCAGATCCTCCATCCCTCTCCCAGTCACCATGCCAATTTCTTTTAGAACGGCATGGCAGCACAATGATTAGCACTGCTGCCTCACCGTTCCAATTCTAGGTTGTGTGACTGTATAGCGTTTGCACATTCACTCCATGTCTGCATGGGAGAATCCCCAATCCCCCACAATCTGACCATGACGGAATATCAACCCCCCCCACAAACTAACCATGATGCAACCTTCCTGCAGTCTGGCCATGACAGAATGCCCAACCCCCTACAGTCTGGCCCAAACCCCCACAATCTGATTATGAGGGAATTCCTGCAACCCTCCCCTTTGGCCAGAAAGGAATCTACAATTTTCCACAATTTGACCATATAGGAATCCAGGGAGGATCCAATCTATGATATTCACTGCCAGTCTCCTCTGAATGCTACAGAGCCTATCCCCCCCACCGCTACCCCTTCATCAAAATCAGTTTCTATCAGCAGCAGTGATTGTAATTTTTAAATATTCTTTTCCTTAACAGCAAAAAAAATTCAATTTTATACCATTTTACAAGGTATTGAAGCTTGTAGAAAAGAATCATAATGATGATTTTGCTCTTTTAGTCAACAGTTTTCCGCCAATAATTTTCGCAAGAAAATAGAGCCAATGAAAACTTTAATTGGAATGGAAGATCACCTTACTTTATCTGGCTACTGTCTCCCTGCATCTTCCAAGTGAAAAAATAAATGCATTTCTTCCCACAGATTCTGGACAAAGCTGAAGAGTAAATATCAGGCTGTTTCGTTGCCGGTTAGGTTGTAACGGCCACATGGGGGATTTCACTGTTGCCGTCATTAAATAATTTGGTTGAGAAATAATTCAGTTCCCTCAGTCATGATTGTAACAACTGGGAAACTGATTCGGTGACTGAGTTAACCAACAATGTAATTTGCTGTAAAGGAATCCCATTTATTCTGGGAATTAACTTCAACCACTTCAGCCACAAACACAACTGGATTGAATTTGCAACATGTGTGCCTCAGGTTAAGGCAACAGAAAATCTAGTTGGCCGTGGAGAACAGAAACAGGCCGTTTAGACACTCAAGGCTGCTCTGCCAATCAATGAGATAATGGCTGCTCAGTGACCTAATTCCAAAAAGCCATCCTTTCCCCATATCCTTGAATACTTTTGGCTAATGCGGTGGCACAATGGCTAGCACTGCTACATCACAGCACCAGGGATCCAAGTCTGATTCCCACTTGGATCATTATCTGTATAAATTCTATACGTTAGTGCATGTCGGCATGGGTTTCCTCCAGGTGCTTGGGTTTCCTCCCTAAAAGACGGTCTGGTTAGGTGCATTGGCCATGCTGCATTCTCCCTCCATGTACCCAAATAGGTGCCAGAGGGTGGCGACTAGGGGATTTTCACAGTAACTTCATTGCAGTGTTAATGTAAGCCAAACTTGTGACAATAAATAAACTTTAAAAGAAATCCATCAATCTCAGATTTAATTGATCCAGCACCAAGTCTTATTTGCAAAGGTGACTTCCAATCTTCCCCCACTCTTTCTGTGGACTTCACTAGTTAAAGCCTAATGTTTATTCCCCAATCAACTGAAATAGAACCTATCCTGCTGTTTGCCTTAGAATCTTATAAATCTGCCTTTGACTTCTAAATTCCAGGAAACACAACCTTAGTTTGTGTAACCTCTCTTCATCATTTCATCCTTGGACTCTCATTATCATTCAAGTCAAACTGCGCTGCATCCAAGACCAATAAGGCCTTCTTAAGATGCAGGCATCTATCCAACATTTATTGGGGGAGAAATTGATATTCTTATTTTTGAAAAGACCTGAACTGGAATCTGGGAAAAGTACATATGGTAAAAGACCAGGAGACAAAAGCAAGATAAATACAGCAAAATGTCAATTGCATTACTTGAAGCACTGAGGAAGCTGCTGTCAAATAGATACATTAAAATAGCAGTATGTTCAGAATATTTCAGTTGTATACCACTATGTTCCCTTATGTATTGCCACAATCATTCCTCAAGGATCCAAGGGCATTGCAACAGCTTCAGAGTATAAGGCTGAGTTCTAAACCCTTTAGAACTGAAATGAGGAGGAATTTCTTCAACCACGGGGTGATGTATCTATGGAATTCATTGCCACAGAAGACTGTGGAGTCCAGGTCTTTGAGTGAATTTATGATGTCGATAGGTAAGTTCTTGATTGGTATGGGGGTCAATGGTTATGGAGAAAAGGGTGTAGAATGGGGTGAGAAACTTATTCACCATGATTGAATAGTGAAGCAGACTCAATGGGCAGAATGGTCTAATTCTACTACTATATCTTGTGGTCTTAATAAATGTGGGAGCCAATGTACCTGTTCATTTCTTCAGCTCACAGCTGTCTTTGCCCTTGATGTAATATTTGGCTCGAGAAAGATCTAAGCAATACTCATTGCACAATAATTGATTTTGTATGCCCTTGGTTTCTTTTGATTTGCAGCTTTACTTTCTGAGGTAGACGAGATGGGGATGGAACTTCACTTGTTTCACTGTTGACCATTCTTTTAAAATATATCTCTGGCCCGGTCTAACGTGCTCCACCTCCAACAGTTTTATCTTGCTTTATCGCTCTTTATTATCTGCCTCTGATAGTTCGGCTGTCTGTGTGGTCCCTCTGCTTGATTCTTCTTCAGTGCTGCTTTCCATTTTGTGGCAGCCAGTGATGTGTATTTCTTGGCTGCTGGTTATTTGCCTTACTGCTGCAAAAAAGCTACAACTCTCCTACTGTTAGCAGTCTGTTTTCTTTGCTGCTGCTCCAGTTGTGTAGCAACTTGAAGTGGTGGGTGGGGTTGGGGGGAATGCCTTCGTAAAGCAGGGTGACCTCAGTTGTGGTCTGCATTCTGCTTCAGATCACTCCAGCCACTTCAGGATGTTTTCATTGGAATCTTTCATTTTCCATGGCTTTTGAAAACATCTTCTTTCTGTGTTTCCATAGTTATGCTATCTCTCCACCTCTTCCCCTCCCCTCTCAACCTTAAACAATTCTTCATCCATACTCCTAAGAGAAACACATCTTCTCCAAACCCTCTCAGTTGACTTTCTCACACACTATGTGGCAGCAATGACAATTTAAACCATCAGGAAGGATTGTCCATCTGACTTCAAGCTACCTGCTGGCTGATAAAGATCCAAGATAAATTTATCAGATGCGTAATTCTCAGTAATTCCTGAAAACTGAGTGACCCTGGAACTGGATATTCTGGAGTCAACCTGACATCTCAAATAACTAAAGATCTCAAACCACATTGATCAGGCATTCAGTTTACAAAACTGAATGTGGCTCAGGCATTCAGTTTACAAAAATTTAAAAGGAAAATGTCATCTACTACTGTGAAAACTTGATCGAATTCCAGTTGATAGGTTTAATTGAGAACTCAGATCCGTGTTATGGCATGTTTATGTTGACAGGAAACAGAGGTAGTTGTAAGTAACCTATTATTGTATTGTTGGATATTAGAAATAAGGTATAGATTTAAGTGAATTTAATTTCAAGTTTTTGTGTAGGAAAGGGTACAACTCTAGTTGGATTCACGTTGGACAAAGGTGTTGCATATATAGGGATTTTGGTTTCAGTTCAAGCTGAGATTCTACTGTGGTGAGAGAAAGTTTACAATGGGAAAAGTGAACATGAACCTGGAGAAAGAATGAGTTGCTGCTTAGCAACTGGGGCCAACTTGTAAGGAAAAAAAAAAGTTTGAGTGGGTTTAACTGGATTCAGGCAGTTGGAGCTCAGAAGATAAAGACTGAATAGTTCTCAATTCTGCTAGAAACAGAAAAGCTGTACAATGGAAAAATGGGCACAAAAGCCAGCTTCAGAAGAACTAAACCACAGCTAGTTCTGGAAACAAGAAAGCTTTGAAGCTAAATGAATCAAGAAGAACTGGGATTGGAACAGGGCACTGTTCACTGAAATTAAAGACAGACCAAAAAAGGGCAGACTGGATGAAGTTGACTGGAGAACAAACAAAGATCAGAAGCAATTGTAAGGTTTAGTGTCCATATATCTAGGCTGTTGGAAACTGAGAACAAGAGTTTCTGTATAGATAATTGGGTGTCTGTAGCAATTCAAGACATAGGGATACTGAAAGAAGAGTTCAAAAATTTGAAGGTAATTGCTTGTTAAAATAGCTGAGAGGAAGCCTTGTTTGAAAGGATAATTGGAAAATCTTTGCTAAAACAGATGAGGGAAAGCATTGTGTGAAAGAAGATTTTAAAGAGTGTCTTTTTGAGAGTGGAGTTTGGAGACACTTGTGTGACAATCATCCCGGGGGTGGGGGCGGGGGGGTGGGGGTGGAATTTGAACAGAAACCCACAGACGATGGATTGAGTGGCACCTGTCACTGGGAGAGAGTTGCTGTCTGACCACAGTTAACCTAATTACAAGGATGGTGTGTATATTGAGAACATTATAGCACAAGATATATTGTGAAACCTATGTTATCCTTGAAATCTGTGCATATTTGTGAAGAAAATTGGGACTGAAGGAGTATTGTATTACAGTCAAACTTACCTCATTTAATACATTCTTTCATTGTTAAAAGATAAGTGACAGACAGTAGCTCTATTCATCTATGTTTTATAAATGAAAACATTTTAACTTTATTTATTTAACATATAACATATGTTAAACATATGTTATATTTATTTAACATATAACTTTATAAAAGTTATAATTTTTGGAGCCAAGGTTATACCTGGGATCTTCCTGTCCTGTAGTAGCATCACCTGGGATCATGATAATATGACAAGGTTTCTATAGAATAATAGAGCATTCATTTAAATTATGTAAAGTTCTTCATTCCTGGTAAACGTTTTGACGTCAGAAAATCTTAAATCTGTTTTGAAGCAATGGCGATGGGACATTGATAAATTGGCCCAATCTGTGTTCGTTTCACTTGCTGACTGTTGGAGTATTTTGGATCCCTTGGATGGGATTTTCTAGTCGTTTGTGACATGTTTTACCACAGTAGAGATGGTTTTGGCCACCATCAGGATCTCTTAGCCCCACTGATGTCAGTAGCACTTTGAGTGGATCACCTGCTTGCTGTGGAGGGTCATTTTTGGTAGGACCAGAAGATCCCAGTATCAGGATTTTCCTTTGTGGAAAAAGGAATCATAGAAAACCATAGAAACTCTACAGTGCAGAAGGTGGCCATTTGGCCCATCGAATCTGCACTGACAATTCCACCTCAGCCTTATCCCCATAATCCCAGATACTTATTCCATTAATCCCTCTAACATATGAATCCCAGGACACTGAGGGGCAATTTAGCATGGCAAAAGCACCTTACCCACACATCTTTGGACTGTGGGAGGAAACCTGAGCATCGGGAGGAAACCTGTATAGACATGGGGAGAATGTGCAAATTCCACACAGTGACCCAAGCTGGAAACTGAACCCAATCCCTGAAGCTGTGAGGCAGCAGTGCTAATCACTGTGCCACCTTGCTTCCCCAAGAGGTTGGAACCATAAATGGACTCTTCTATTTTCAACACTGCATTGAGTCTTGATATCATGCAATTACAGAAATCCATGAATTTTTTGCTAAGAATAGAATCAACTTCATTTTTTTTTAGTAATGTGCTATGATGTGGAAATTATAGCTCTTATGTAGGATGCAAATTAAGTAGAAGAAAAGGTGAAGCAAATCACAAGGTATTAATTATATAAAGTATAGTTTATAGTGCTGTATATTACGAAAGGGTAAGTCATAAGAAAGAATTAGTTAAATATAGAACCATAGAAACATATAAAAACTGCAGCCCAATACAGGCCCTTCAGCCCACGAAGTTGTGCCAAATGTGTCCCTACCTTAGAGATTACTAGGCTTACCTATGACCCTCTATCTTACTAAGTTCCATTATTTATCTAAAAGTCTCTTAAAAGATCCTATCGAAATCGCTTCCACCACAGTTGCTGGCAGCCCATTCCATGCATCCACCACTCTCTGAGTGAAAAATTTACCCCTGACATCTCCTCTGTACCTACTCCACGGTACCATAAACCTGTGTCCTCTTGTGGCAACCATTTCAGCCCGGGGAAAAAGCTTCTGACTATCCACTCAATCAATACCTCTCAACATCTTGTACACCTCTATCAGGTCACCCCTCATCCTTCATTCTCCAAGGAGAAAAGGCCGAGTTACTCAACTTATCCTCATAAGGCATGCTCCCCAATCCAGGCAACATCCTTGTAAATCTCCTCTGCACCATTTCTATGGCTTCCACATCCTTTCTGTAATGATGTGAACAGAACTGAGCACAGTACTCCAAGTGGGATCTGACCAGAGTCCTATATAGCTGCAACATTACCTGTCGACTCCAAAATGGGAAGGATTAGAAAAAATCTTGAAGTCAATACAGTAAAATTTAGAAATGACGATAATGTAGTTTAGGAGAGAGTTAGAAGATTGCAATAGAAAGTAATAAGGTTTTGATAGACTAAAATATATAAACCATATTTGCATAGATATTTTGCTTTAAAATGCTTTCACAGTTTATGGGCCAGTGCCATCAATGTTGCTAAATTCAATGAGGTAATTCTAAATGTGATGGACTTATGATAACCTAAAAATGGATGCTGGCAACACAACCATTCCACACACTCACAAATATTCCTATGTTTATAATTTTAATAATAATGAACTTACTTTAAATAAATGGACTAATGCAGCCAAAAAAATGGGTTAACGCCTTCAATGAAAACATGAATGGAAGCCATGGAAAAATATTAAATTTCTTCCAGACATCAATTGTTTCCACTGATGTAACGTTTAATTAAATTAAGACACAGCAGCTGCATTGTTATGGTTTGTACTGTAGCAGGTACAGTCATTATTGCAGAGCAGACTTGCTTTGGCACTAAGCATGTCAAAGGATAGCTTTCCCAAGCAGGCTGCTTCTCACTATTCCGGGAGGAAGCCCCTTTCCCAGGTTTTTGTTAAAAGTTTATTTATTAGTCACAAGTAAAGCTTACATTAACATTGCAATGATGTTATTGCTAAATTCCCCTAGTCACCACAGTCCAGTGCCTGTTCAGGTCAATGCACATAATCAGTACATCTTTCAGACTGTGGGAGGAAAACAGAGCACCCGGAGGAAACTCTGACATACAAATTCCACACAGACACTGACCCAAGCCAGGAATTGAATCTCGGTCACTGGTGCTGTGAAGTAGCAATCCTAACCACTGTGCCACCGTGCCACATCTAATATCATGTCATTGTGCAGGTATCTCTTATCATGTCAAAATTTGCATCAGAAGAGATCACTCCCACATCCCTTGGGAGCCCCAAGAATTCACTACGGCTTCTGGCGATATTTGAAGTGTGAAAAAAATCTTAATTATTAGATATTTGGAGCAAAACATTCCGCAAGCATAAGTTGTTAAATGATGGCAAGAAATTAATAAACAATAGATGATAAAAGTTGAGAAATTTTGAATTTATTGGCATTGTTACTCTCAACTTAAAAAAAGGATTGACCAATTAACCCATTTTTAAACCTTTAGGTTTTTTTTGGTTCAAATCCATTTATTCGACACAGGTGATAGACAGTTGCACATCTGTTGTTTAGAAGCTCTGCGGATGTATTTTTCTATTTATAGAATCAGAGGATCCTTCCAATGCAGAAGTAGGCCATTTGGCCCATCAATTCTTTACCAACTCTTTGGCAGAGCATCTTAGCCAGGCTCATCCATCACAACCTATACCTATAACCCAATGCATTTATCTTGCTAATCCTTCTAACCTACATATTTTGTGACACAAAGGGGTAATATAGCATGGCCTATCCACCTAACTCACAAACCTTTGGAATATGGAAGGAAACCAGGACACCTGGACGAAATCCACTCAATCAGCTAATACTGGAATTTAATCTGGGTCCCTGGCACTGTGAGACAGTAGAGCCACTCTGCCACCATATTCTTATTCTTAGGTTTGCAAACTTTATAGAATATAATTATCCAAGAGTCTGGGATGAAACTGCCCTAATCTTCTAGTTGCCATTGTCAATGAATGTTGGCCCAAAATGTATGCTAATGCTTTATTTCTCCTTCTTAATGCTGGGAAGTATGTTGTTAAAATGAAAAATCAGCTGTCTGTAAAATTGGATGCCACAAATTCTCAAGTGCACTATATCATGATAAGGGATTGTTTTTACATAAATCCACTGCATATCCTGGTAAGAGTATTCAAACCGGTTTACTGAAAATGCCAGTTGCAATAGGCTATTGAATGGGACTCAACAATAAGGAAATCATCAGTGACATAACTACAGATATGGAGCTTGTATCTATTTCTACAAACCCATTGATGTTGTCCAACCAAATGTTTCAGAATACTGCAGAACTAGAATTCTCCCATCCTGCCCGCCACTGGAATTTTAGCAGGCAGTTACAGAGAATGTGAAACGCCATTGACAGTGAAGTGGGAATTTCTAGCTTCTAGACCAGTGTGACTGGAGAATTTTGCCCTGTACGTCCAAGTGTCAACCCTTTTCTCAATCATTTCGTCATAATGAGGACTTCAGGACTAGATTTCTTTTTTTATTATTTAGAAAACAAGTTGAAAATTACATCTCTGTTGGTTGTGTTTGCCATTTGTGATGTTGCAATGCCAGATGATCAAGTCATGGGAAAATAACAATTACATGTGATTGGTAATGCTTTAAAAAGTAACTCTCTGACCTTTTATGATACTTTAAATAGCATAATGTGAATAAAACTGTGGGAACAATTATAGAGAAATCCGTATCTCAACCCTGAGTTCGAAGCAATCTAACTGAACCACACTTACTAATTCTCCTTTCCAGGACCTTGGCATGCTTTCATTCTAGGTAGGAAATCTCAGGGAGCATGGAGAGTTAACACCTGAAACTCCAGGATCGTTGCATCATTTTTCAGAACACTCATGTCTAGAAGGTTGGTTTGTAAGTATTACAATGTGCCTTTCTGGAGTAACAACAGCAATAACTAAAACTACAACACATTTGCAGAAAGTTATTTGGCAAAAGTATTTTTGTTTGAGGGAGAGCATAAGGGCAAATTTTCAAAAATTACTTGCAGAATTATCCATCTCAACTTGGACTACTTCAGAGCATTGTGAACTTTTAAACAAATAGTGGAGACCTGCTTAGTACTTATTTATTAGGCATTGCTTTTTTAAATAATTAAAAGGGAAAGTAACATGGTATACTTTGGCAGAGTTGATTCCACAATTAACTGCTAAAAATTTGCTCATATTAGATATTACAGTTCATAGAATTATAGATCATAGAACCATAGAATCCCTACAGTGTGGAAAGAGCCCATCAACGATCCCACCCAGATTCTATGTCTGTAAACTTACTCTGCTAATCCCTGTAACCCACACACCTTGGGACACTAAGGGAAAATCTAGCATGGCTAATCAACCTAACTTGAAACTCTTTGCACTGTAGGAAGAAGGCAGAGCACCTGGAGGAAACCCACGGGGAGAATTTGCAGACTCCACACAGTCACCTGAAGCCGGAATTGAACCAAGGTCCTTGGCGTTCTCCCCGTGTCTGCATGGGTTTCCTTTGGGTGCTCCGGTTTCCTCCCACAGAAAGACATGCTGGTTAGGTGCATTGGCCAGGCTAAATTCTCCCTCACTGTACCCGATTAGGTGCCAGAGTGTGGCAACTAGGGGATTTTCACAGTAATTTCATTGCAATGTTAATGTAAGCCTACTTGGAATACTAATAAATAAATTTTAAATTTTAAACAAAAATGTCAAATCTGATATTGTTTCGGATCACTTTTTCAGTAATCCAGTGTGGCCCAAGAGTATGGACAGACAACACCCAAGGGCCAGCTCTACTCATTATTCTTAAATAGCCAACGTGTGGCTACCAAAATAAAAGTCAGTTTTTCTTTTGGAGAAGTTCCAATGTCCACTCTCACAGGCCAAGAGGAGCAGCAGTTCAACTCTAGCTCCATAACACCTTTGACTGTTGAAGCAGATGGTGCCACACAGATTGTAAAAGGATGGGCTGGCTGAAGCCTGAATACAAAATTCAGGCTGGCCTGGTCTCTTGGTTAGGATTCACACTTACACATGGCTCACTTCTAGGCCTGAAATGAAACTTAAAGAAATTTTCACCTTTGATGAGAAAAAGCCAAATGCAGTCTCTACTGTTATATTTTCATCACAATTGCAAGAGAATTTACAAGCAGTATTATGCTTATGAGGATCGAGCAGTCTTGCTCAAAGTAAATTTTCTGTATCAAAAGATTATGCATTCTACATTCACATTATTCAAATATGATCTGGGAATAACTAATAATGAATAATTCACAAAATTTGATCAGATTTGCAGAGGTTACACTGGGGGCAGCACAATGGCACTGCTGTCTCACAACTCCAGGGTTCGATTCCCAGCTTGGATCACTGTGTGGAATTTGTATATTTTCTCTGGGTCTGCTGAATTTCCTCTGGGTGCTTCAGTTTCCTCCCACAGTCCAAAGATTTGCTGATTAAGTGCATTGGCCACCCTAAATTGCCCCTTAGTGTCCTGGGATGCGTAGGTTAGGGGGATTAGCGGGGTAAATTTGCGGGATTACAGGAATAGGACCCGGGTGGGATTGTTGTCGGTGCAGGCTCGATGCGCCAAATGTTTCTACGATTTCTATGATTCTATGATGCTGATGTAACACATAGATTGATGTGAAGGTGTTTCACAGATTTGATTATTAATCTTTACAGTGGTCACAGAAATCTTGTCTTGTGGAACATTCAGCACAGAACAAACTATCAATGCTTTATGCTAAGAATTAGTCCATGTATCTCTTTTTATAGGGATATAAGGCAGTGTTGTTATAGCTGGTTTCCATTTAACTAATTGCAGTTCCAAATTTGTACAGTCATCCTCAAAGATTTTCTTAAACCTCCACAGTTTTTTGAATTGTTAGCAGTTTTTAAATTTTATGTACTGTCAACTTTGGAAAAACAGTTACATTATTTTTCTTGCTGAAGGCATCTCAAAACACTTAAGAGAGACAAAAAAAGCAAAGGTCAAACATAACACAGGGAAATAGCAAGAGAAGCAATAAAAGGTACCTAGAACTTCCCAGAAATTTCACTCTGGACGGTTGCTTTGTCAAATCTTGGTTGTAAGGGTCCTACATGAAATAAGCCGGGTATTTTTTTTTAGCAAAACCATAACATTAAGCCAATTTACATTTCGCATTAATGTCAAATGACAGCAAGCTATTCTCCACAGCCAAGCCCAAATATGTCATCACCCAATTACTGCATGTGTACATTTCTTAGCAGTGATTACTGAAGAAAGGACAGTCGCATGGAATGAAAAAAACAGAAAATGCTGGAAATATTCAGCTGCCCAGCAACATGTATAGAGAGAAGAACAGAATTGGAGTAGGTACAGAGGAGATGTCAGGGTACGTTTTTCACTCAGAGGATGTTGAGTGTGTGGAATCGGCTCCTGGCAATGGTGATGGAGGCGGATTCGATAGGGTCTTTTAAGAGACTTTTGGATAAGTACATGGGACTTAGTAAGATAGAAGGTTATAGGTAAGCCTAGTAGATAGGGATATGTTCGGCACAACTTGTGGGCCGGAGGGCCTGTTTGTGCTATGTTCTATATTCTATGTTCTAATTAACATCTCAGGTTACTGATCTTTTATCAGAACTGGGATAGATTTGAAATAGGTTTCAAGTAGCCAAATGGTTGAGTGGTAAAAGAACAACAGGGAAGTTCTGCAGTACAGTGGAAGAAAAATATATTCTTGCATGGGATTTGGGTCAGTGTTAATTTCCCATCCCTAACTGACCCCTTGAACTGAGTGGCTTGCTTGGCCATTTAAGAGTCAACCTTATTGTCAATCTTGAGTCGCATGTCAGCCACACCAGGTAAGGACAGCAGATTTCCTTCCTCACAGGACATTAGTAAACCAGAAGGGTTTTATACAATTAACAGTGGTTTCACCAATAGAATTTTAATTCCAGGTTTTTATTGAATTCAAATTCTATCACCTGCTGTGGTGGGATATGAAACAGGGTCCATAAAGCATTATCCTGGGTCTTTGGAATATCATTCCAGCGAAAATATCATAATGCTTCTGCCTAGAGGAGACGATAAAAAAAAACTAGTGCGACAGAGCCTAAGGGAGTAGTAATGTAGCAAGTAAAGAAACAAAAGTTGTGTCAGCTGAGAGGTGTCAGTGGCAGAATAATGGACACCACATCCAAAAGCAAAAACAATAGAAACAAAAGAGAGAAACAGGATGCAAAGGAAAGGAATCAAAGTTTGAAACTGTTCAGTTTAGTGTTGAGTCCAGAGGCTGTAAAGTGCCTTAACAAAAGACGTGTTGGGTTTTATTGGACTATTGTAACCGGCCACAGCACATCTGGACCAGAGAGTATAAAATCAGCTTCAAATATTAAGATTGAAATGTGTGTTGGTCATTTTGGAAATTCCTTGGTAGTTAAATTGGTTAGCAATTGGGGTTCACAATATGGGATTAACTCATGCCCGTTGCATGGCATGCAGGCAGATTGCCAACTTGTGTCACCTAATCATTATTTGGATTTTTGTGGGTGGCAGCATCCAGTTGCTGTGTGCCATGAAAGGTCAATTAATTCAGATTGCATGCCATATCTGGACCGTCTTGTATGATGCCCATGATGCAATGAAACATGTTTTCTAATGAGTTTCCCTGAAGTTTACATGTTAGCAAATCTGTTGCGAGACCATATTTTGTCCAGATCAATCCCAGTAATGTCTAGTCTAATGCTGATTGAATGTAGCAATATAGTAAGATTCTATACAAAAAATACCCCTAAACTCTACATTGGCCACAAAATCTAATCCATTTGTGGCAGCAATATGAGCAGAACTAGTTTCTCTGTTAGCAAGAAGTCTATGAAATGATTTATCGTGCTCCTATTTTAAGAAACAAAATGTTGCTATTGGATTTTCCACTGGCATTACATAATACTTTCATTGTCGGATGAGTAAACTGGCCTGTTGGATGAACAAACTAACCCTCGTCCAACCCAAGCTGATTCCAACCCTTTAAAGTGAAAGTAGATCGCACCAAACTAATATTTAAGTCAAAACCAATCACACAGGTAAAATTACGGCTCAACTAAAAGGTTTTTTTGTAACAATTTCCATCAATTGCAACCTTCCCAAACCACGATGATTGAAGTCAGGCTGTGGCCCAGCCTGATGCACCAGCCAAGTTTATGTGGGTTTGACTTTTCATCCCATTATTGTAACAAAGATCCCATTGCTTCAAAGGCCAAATCCTTCAGGGCACATCTGGACCTACTTCTCATGATGAGGTTTGGATGGAGTGCCAGGCACAGTTGACTGAGATAAAAGCAGATGATCAAAAATGATTATAAATTTGGCAGGAGAGCAGTATGTCTGAACTAATATCCGACATCAGACTCAAATCAAATGATTGGAATCAGAAAAATATGATATTTTCAGTTGTCAAGATTAGACAAGTTTGCAGGTAATATTGGGGGCTATTCTCCTAAAATTGGTTGAATTGGTGGGAAAACCGTTCTCACAGCTCAGCTTCTCACCTGAATCTCGCCACGCTGTTCACTGCAGAGATCCTCGTCATGAATAAGATTAAAAACCTGGGGAAGGTGGGGTCTATTCACACTGGACCCTGACAGTTCTGAAACTCTGCACATGCACAATGGCCCCGATTTATCAGACTTCCCATTTTGCTGGCCAAATTGATCACTGGCCAGCCCCCAGAACCCCTGCAGTGCTGCCCCTCCAACACCCCCATAGCCCAATCATGACCCCCCCACATCAATTCTTGGGCTAGCCCTCATCCCTCATCCCTCTCCCTTTAGGAGTACCCCAATGTCCAGGCCCCACCCCCCCTCCAGCAGCGGTGATCCTCCCCACTCTCTTCACAATGGAAAACATCCCCCTCCACTGAACTCTCTCCTGAGCTAGGCCCCCGGAAGACCACTCCTCGGCTCACCCCAACTCGCTGCCCTCTCTCCATCACAGACTGATCCTAATGCAGAAGTGTAGTGGCACACCCCCTCACTACCACTGATTGCCCCTAGACCGACTGCCTACAGTAAGTCCTGGCCCCTTAGCCTAGGTGCCCCTGTGCATGGACATTTTGCCCCTTTGGCAGTGCCAGATGGCACAGGCTGGCACTGCCAGGGTGCCCATATCCAAGGAGCACCATTCTCCCAATGTCTGACACCCTAGGAGGGCCCCAATTGCCTTCCCACTTCATTCCAGCAAGGCCTCATGCTAGTTCCCTGTAACTGCTAGAATGAAGTACTCCTGGCGGGGTGGGAGATTCAATCAGGACCTAAAAGGTCCCTATAATTAATAAATATAAATATTTGAAATACATGCAAGAAAAGATTTAAATGACTATCCTGCCTTCCCTCCTGTTTGCAATGTGGTCTGATCGGTGACTGTTCACCTGCTCTGGGAGATGTGCATGTGTTCTGGGTGCATGAGCAAATTCTGTTCAAGGCCACAGAATATGTGTCTCCCACGGTGACCCGCCAGAAAAATTGCAAGCCACAATGCGAGAATCACAGCCAAGGCCTTGTCTGAATGGAATCAGATTCAATAATAACTTTCAAGATGGAATTATATAAACATTTGAATTGGAAAATTGTGCAGGATAATAGTGCAAGATGATGAGTCTATTTGGATAGGTCTTTCAAAGAGTGTGATATGTCTGATTATCCCCTTCTGTGCTGTGTTGTTTTATGATTCTATGAACAGGGTATTTTTTTAATATCTTTCCATTACCATCTTTCATTGCATTGCTTAACAGTTCTAAGTTACTTTACAACTTGTAGAGTGAGAGAAAGAAAGAGAATAAGCAAGAGAGAGGGATAAATCAAGCAAAGGAGTGAGAGATAAAGACATGAAAGTGCTAGACTGGCACCTGCGATACCTCAGACTGCGTCAGTCAATATTTATATAAGTTGACCTGCTTTGCCGTGACTCCCTCGGCTCTGGCACCTCTTCAAAAGGGGAATAGATGGGTTTGGAGTCATCATACTGATTCTGTAATTACATATGTGAACCTGTTGTCGGGGTTCCTCAGTGGCGCAAAGGTAAATATAACTTCTGGGGGAGAAGGACAATGCCAGGGCACTGCCACTTGGCACACATTGGCACTGCAAGGTTGGCATAAGGCCATCCTGCAGTGCTAACCAGTGCTCCTCTGCAGTGGGAACTTCTTGGGAGGTGGGGATTGGGGGGAAGTTAATCAAGACATGGTTGTGGGATGGGAGTGTACAGATGAGCAGGAATCAACAATGATGACTGTTGCAGGAGAGGTGGTGAGTGTTTGTTCTGACTGTGGCGGGGGGTGGTCAATGACCTATGGAGGTGGAAAGGGGAGTATGGGGCATATAACTGTGGGGAGTAGAGCGGGGGCCAATTGGTGTGCATGTTGACTCTGAGCAGGGGTAGGGAAGAGAGGCTCTGAGGCAGTTGGGGGGGTGGAGGAAGGGCAAGGTTTATTGATCTGTTCTGAGCAGGTAGTGTGTTTAGGCCCTATTAATTTGTGTTTGCAGACACACTGTTTTTCTCATCAGAAATAACATTCTGACATTTTTTGGTAAGATTTTACCCAAGAGTCTAAAGAGAGTTATAGGCAGGTTAAATGTGTGGGAAAAACTTTATAGATGGGGTATAACATCAGCAAGTGTGAAGTTGTACACTTTGGTAGCGAGAGTAAAGGAGCTGAATATTATTTAAATAGAGAGACTGCAGAAAGCTGCAGCACAGAGGGACCTGGGGATTCTCGTGCATCCATCATAAAAATCTAGCATGCAAGTTCAGTAGATAATAGGGAAGGCAAATGGATCTTTGACCTTTATTTCAAAAGGAATAGAGCAGAAAATTAGGGAAGTCTTGCTGAAACTACAAAACACTGGTTAAACTGCACCAGGAATACTGTGAACAGTCTTGGTCCCCTTCTCGAAGGAGAAATACATTGGCATTCGAGTCAATCCAAAGATGGATCTCAAGGTTGATCAAGCACATGGAGTGATTTTCTTATAAGAAGAGGTTCAATAATTTGGGACTGAACAAATCAAATAAAATCATTGAAGTTTAGAAGAATGAGAGGCGACCTTATTGAGACACAAAGGATTCTCAAAGGGTTTGACAAAATAGATGTCTTCAAGGAAAACCTTTCATTAATAAACACACAAACCAATATTGTACTGTTTATTTCCCAGAAGAATGTCATTCTTGGCACGTATCAAGTATAAAAGCTTTCAATATGAATGCTTTCTCTTTCCTGAGGACACTTAATGAATTAGAAAGCTTACTAGCAATCTCCTTTAGCTGAAGTCACACTGATTTGATTTGATTTATTGTTGTTACATATATTAACATACAGTGAAAAATCTTGTTTCTTGTGCGCTATATAGACAAAGCATATTGTTTATAGAGAAGGAAACCAGAGAATGCAGAATGGAATGTAACAGTCATAGCTAGGGTGCAGGGAAAGATTAACTTAATATGAGGTAGGTCCATTCAAAAATCGATAATAACAACACAGAAGAAGATATTCTTGGGTCGGTTGGTAAGTGACCTCAAACTTTTGTATCTTTTTCCCGATGGAAGAGAGTATGCCTGGGGTGAGTGGGGTCCTTAATTATGCCTGCTGCTTTTCCAAGACAGCAGGAAGTGTAGACAGAGTCAATGGATGGGATGGATTGTGTGACATTTGCAATCCTTTGTAGTTTCTTGCGGTCTTGGATAGAGCAGGAGCCATACCAAGTTGTGATACAACTAAAAAGAATGCTTTCTATGGTGCATCTGTAAAAGCTGGTGAGAGTTGTAGCTGACATCCTTAGTCTTCTGAGAAAATAAAGGCATTGGTGGGCTTTCTTAACTATAGTGTCGCATAGGCAGACCAGGACAGGTTGTTGGTGATCTAGACACCTAAAAATGTGAAGCTTTCGACAATTTCTACTTCGTCCCCGTTGATGTAGATAGGGGCATGTTCTCCACTATTCTTCCTGAAGTTGATGACAATTACTTTCATTTTGTTGACACTGAGGAGAGATTACTATCATTGCAGCAGTTCATCAGATTCTCTACCTCATTCCTGTATTCTATCTCATCATTGTTTGAGATCTGATCCACTATGGTGGTGTCACTAGCAAACTTGAAAAACAAGTTGGAGCGGAGTTTCGTCACACAGTCATAGGTGTGTAAGGAGTGTAGTAGAAGGCTGAGAACTCAGCCTTGTGGGGCACCAGTGTTGCGAATGATTGTGGAGGGGTGTTGTTGCCTATCCTTACTGCTCATTGTTACTGGCTAACATAAAGGAGAGTACAAATGTCAAACTGGAGCAGGACGCCACCAGAATTGAAAGAAGTTCAGAAAATCAAGAAGTAGCGACAAACTGATGTCATGTTTGCACTTTAAATCCCATGGAATATTATTGAAAGAGAAAACTGGAGGCATTAAGGAATTAAAGCTTGAAAGTTCTGCAACAAAATTAGTTTACAGTGAAAGACATTGCAATAAATCTTGATTGCAAAAATAGGAGGATGCATGAAAGAGGAGGTGAGGGAGTTAGATGTTTTCCATGAAACACCATGCCATTTAGTCATTTGCTTTGGTCACACTCTAACCTCCCGGCTCAACATAAATTTGAATAATTCCTTTATGGATCAATCAAATAGTTTATTACAAAAACATCTTGGTCTCTGCAAATGGTACCATCAAGGAAAAGAAGCTTACTTTGGGAAGTAATTTTTCTGCCTGGTACTTCTGTATCTTGAGTAACTAAACATTGCCATATAAATATGCAGCAGTTCATTCATTTTTCAAGTCCTCTGGGGCTTGACCTGTCATCAGTACGAGTGATTTTTTAGCCTCCCAGCCCTGGCCTACGAAATATCCTGGATCTTATGAAGGCCACCTGAATTATCATGACATTAAGAGGATCTATCTCTGTCCTGACTTTGAGTTCAACCTTGTTCCCCTAAAAAATTATATTCCAGTTGATGGTTCAGTCTGCCTGTATGAATTTGCTTAAATATTTCCATTCTTGGCATTAGCCATTGAAATGCTTAGGAATTTATGAGTAGTGGTTAGTATCAATTATCCTACCAAGTGCCAGGGAAAGATTTAGAACCTGTTGGCTAGATTTTTGCCATTCCTTTGGCAGGATTGACCTGTTGCTCAAAGGCAAGTTTCAGTTTTTCATTGATTCTTTCAAGGGAAGCAGCTGTTATTTGCAAGGTCAGCATCTCTGTGGCCCATCCCAGTGAAGACGATGGTGAAGGACTTCTCAAAACACTGCAGTTCATGTGCTCTTAGAAAGGGAAGATCTTCAAAATATGGTTAAAAGTGCTTTGAGCATTTGGACAATTATTTTTTTAAAAGGATATTAAGGTTTAATTTTGAAACATGTATTGGTTCAATGGCATTAATATTTGATCATTTGTTTAAAACAATTTTTATTTCTATTGAAGGATTAAGCTGAATGATGACAGTAAGTGAGGTTCCAAGACCCACTGGGCTTTGGTGTGGAAATCCATCATTCCTTAAAGTGCTGTTCTCACCATTTTCAATTGTTTTCAATGTTTTTCAACACCTCCACATTTCTCTCCCCCATTCCTGTGCTGAAGGCATTGAATTTCCATCATCCTCATGCAAGATATGTTTCCAAGATACCTTTTGCAATTAATCATTTCATTGTGGGGCACATCACGGCTAAGGTCAATCCTGTCTTCATCTAACAATAACACACCTGCCTTTCTTACTGGACACAGATCAGCATACATCTGGCTTTTAAACATGCCTTTTTAGACAGAGATCCATTCAATGTGACAAAGATTGTCACATGTAGCACACATGTGAGTGCCCCAACAGGTAATGTAGCACAAACTAATAACTGGTGAGCCTACCGTGAAAAGCAATTAGTGTTTTGTCAGTACGCAGCATTAAGATTTATCAAGTCCTTTCAAGATTGTAAGAGATATTTCACAACGGAAGCTAATCTAGGAAATTTAGAACAGTTGATTATGTAGTAATTCTGCCAAAATCAAGTTTGTAAGGTGCATTATAACTAAAGTCTATTTATTAGTCACAAGTAAAGCTTACATTAACACTGCAATGAAGTTACTATGAAATTCCCCTAGTCACCAGAGTCCGGCGCCTGTTCAGGTCAATGCATCTAATCAATACATCTTTCAGAATGTGGGAGGAAATCAGAACATCTGGAGAGGAGCCTCACAGACACAGGGAGAACATGCAAACTCCACACAAAACTGAGCCGGGAATTGAACTCAGATCCCTGGCACTGTGAAGCATCAGTGCTAACCACTATGTTACCATGCTGCCCACAACCATCTACAACCATCTTAGCCTGTATTACTTAATTCTATGATTCACCATGAGAGAAACATAAATAAAAGATGGTGGTGATGCATCTGCTAAATTTGGAGATCAGAAATGTTAGCAATGAAAAATAATATTTCCTGAACAATTTTGGAGCATTGTTAAAATGATAATATAGGTTATCATGGCTAAAAGCATTTATTGGCATTTGTGGTGGATGACAACCATTTTCAATTACTTATTTTATGTAAACCACTAAATGCTGATTTGTTTTTCTCCTCAAACTAAACTAAAGACGTATTGGATCATTTATTCTGATGTTGTTTTAACATCATCATTAAATCCTGCAAAAAAAATCTTTTGCTGAAAACAGAATGTTTCTTCCACTCATCTGGGCAGATTTTCAAGAATACCAATCCTAAAGGGAAAATAATTTACACCACTAGAAAAGAGAGTGTATTTTTCATAGTGACACTTCGACCAGTCAGAGTCCACTTGCTAACCAATCACATGCCCCTTTTTCTCAGCAATACTCAAGCCTTGTGCTATTTAACTATTCTATAAATTTGTCATGCATGTTCTTAACGATGAGCTACACTCACAGAAAGTGATCATTGGAGAATTAGGTTACAATGCTGAAGTCCTGTGCTAATCATGAATAAGCCTGTCCACTGATTGGAGATTGAAGAAATGCCTCTACAATTCAATTATGAAAGTTTTTTTTAGATGGGGTAGATTGTATCTTAATGAGATATGATGATAGTAGGTAAGTAGCTCGTTATTTGAATTGGCTTCAAATTTTCATAGATGCAAAGAGAAAGGAGGCCATTTGGCTCATTGAGCCTGCACTACACATTGATGGGACATCTTACCAGGCCCTATCCCTATAACTACATGTATTTACTCCATTATCCCCCTTACTTATACATGTATGGACACTAAGGGCGGAATTATACAGGCACATCTGCCTGAGGTTCAAATGGTCCTGTCTGAAGCTAAAGGAGAAAGCCGTTCTCCCAGCCTCACCCACCTCCAAAATCGGGGTGGGCATGCCAGTAAAATGCTGGCTTAAAAGACAATTTAGCATGGCCAATCCACCAAATCTGCATATCTTTAGACTGTGGGAGGAAACCAGAGAACCTGGAGGAAACCCCCTTGCACACAAGAAGAACATGCAAACACCAGTGTCATCCAAGGCTGGAATTGTAGCTATGTTCCTGGTATTGTGAGGTAGTAGTACTAAGCGCTATGCCACCGTGCCACCCTATACCCAACTTATTATTCACTGTTTTAGTCTCTTTCCCCAGAATCAGAGTCCATCCTCCCTTATCCAGTTACTTTACAAAAGATTTCTAAACCAAAGTCAAGTATTTCTAATACAAATGATCTGACAATGCATTCAAGATATTGTATTGAAACAGAGATTTTTAAAAAATGCTACAAAGACATGTTCAGCAATACGCTTGAGCAGACATTCTCTTGATTGATCCAAGTTAGTTGATCTAACTCGAATTTTTGGAATGCTAAGTATCCCTGAGTAAGAGAAGGCGGGGAGGGGAGTGGTAAATCAGCCAGGTCTGCTCCTGATCCCTATATGACTCCTGGTGGAAAATGTAAACGTGTGAACATCTGGTGAGATCAGGATCAGACTCAGCTGTGAAGTTCTGCACGGTTTTTATTCACTTGCCAACACTCTGGACTCACACAAGAAGAACTTCAACTTGGCTGCTGATGTCCATGGAATCGAGCCCCAGTGTAAATTGTTGCCTTCAAGACATGGAGAAGGGAAATGAGAGAAAACTGAAAGAAAAGATGGCATTGCATCCTTAATTTCTTTTCCACTGAGAACTTCTTAGGAAATGATGATGTGCTTTCCCCCTGGAGATGGAACTGGCCAACAAGACAAAATTAGTGAAATTGTTTTTTTTTTGTTCTAAACTGTATGCACATATGTCCAGTATATATGCTGTGCACCAATGCAGAATATATACCAATTACACCTGAAACACAACCTCATGAAATTATGAAAGAGTAATATGAAAACTTGAATCTAACTCTTGGACAGAAGACTTCCAAGTCTTGCCATTACATACCTAACTACACAACTGTAATACAGATGATGTTCCAGATGTTCTCATTGGCAGCTGCCTCTTACATTTTTCATAAAAGGTTCGGCAAAAAACACATTTATTAGCTTCCAACCTGCAGAGTGGAAACCAGATGACATCTGTGCAAGGGAGAAAGATGAGAGATTTTTGTGAAGCTTTTTCAATGTAAGAGAGACCACTAATTGAATGCAGTTTCAACTTTAATTTTCATGTGTTGAAATTCTTCATGAGTGAAGATTTTATTGAGCCAAAGTTTGAGATTGTTACTAAAAAGTGGAAGCTAAAATAGCAGATCCATATCCAATTCAGTTAGATTTAACCATGACAGTTGTAGATAACAGTTTAACAGTACAGTTTCACAATGATAAAGTTACCAGACTAAAAATGCCAATGCCTGTGCCAATGATCCAGTGATACGAGTTCAAACCTTATCATTATAGCTGAGGAATTTAAATTCAGTGAATTAAATATATACGATTGAAAGGAGCTGGTATCTATAATGGTGACCATGAAACTACAGCAGTGTTTTTCAAACTTTTTTCCCAACGACTCACTTTTACCTAATGGCCTCTTGTGACCCATGCCACGTTCGCTTACTACTCGATTCTGGCCTTCACTTTCATGTAACAAAATAATCCATGCCTACAATCGACTTACTGGAAAAGGAGAGAAAGTTGGCGCCAAGTGAATTGGCACCAAGTGTATATACATGGCGTGCTGGCTGATCTGTTTAGTCTTGCCTCATGTGGTAGCACACTATACTTCAGTGAGACTTTATCCAGAGAGTAAATTGTAAAGGTCAGGCTATCTTTGGGGACCATTCTTGGCGACCCATTCTGTGACCCACTTGTGGGTCAGAACTCCCACTTTGAAAAACACTGAATTACAAGATTGGCATAAACAGTGAAGAGTCAATGAAGAGTGCAGGAGGACATGCCAGGTGCAATATGAGGCATATTTAAAATTAAAGTTCAACTTGCCAAAATACAGGGCAAAAAAAATCCAATTTCACTGATCCTTTCTTGTTGGCCAATTCCATCTCCAGGGGAAACAAATCATCATTTCCTAAGACATTCTCAGTGGAAAAGTAATTTAGGATGCAGTGCCATCTTTTCCTTCAGTTTTCTCTTCTTTTCTTTCTTCGTCTCTTGAAGGCAACAATTTACACTGGGGCTCAATTCCATGGACATCAGCAGCCAAGTTAAAGTTCTTCTTGTGTGAGCCCACAGTGTTGGCAAGTGAATGGAAATCGTGCAGAGCTTCACAGCTGAGTCTAATCCTGTTCTCACCAAATGTTCACATGTTTACATTTTCCACCAGGAGTCACATAGGGATCAGAAGCAAGCCTGGCTGATTTACCCCGCTTCTCTAACTCAGGGATACTTAGACCTGTTGCAGCACTTCAAAAATTTGAGTTAGGTCAACTGACTTGGATCAATTGGGAAACATCTAGTCCAGGGTACTGCTACTTTCTCTCAAGAAGAGAGAAGCGAAAGATCACCTCCAGTGATAAACAGGAATTGAAGCATCTTGTAGGGGTGGCTGAGGGACTTCACAAGTACATTCTAGGAGAAGTCAGACCAGCAACATTTACCAAGAAGTGGGAAGCAGAAGATCTGGTGTCAAGGAGTGATAAGCATAAAACACTACATTACTGTTTCCCTGCCTCCCTCCTTCTCTAACCAAAAAAAGAGAGGTCACTGTGAGAAGGTAAAAGTGAAGATAAGAGTTTTATAATTTTTTCAAATAATTTGATTGGTGCTCGAAATGTTGGTCAGTGGGGTTAAGTGTTGCACTTGTGAGATGTAGTAGATCCGTGGTGCTTCCAGCATCTCGGATGATTATGTTTGCAGGAAGTGCACCCAATTGCAGCTCCTTACAGAATACATAGATAGATTGGAGCAGCAGTTGGATGCACTTAGGAGGCCGAAGGAGCAGAAAGTGTCATAGATAGGAGCTTTAGAGAAATTGAAGGTGCAGGCTGATAAATGGGTGACTGCCAGAAGGGGCAGGCAGTTAATACAGGAATCCCCTGTGGTCATTCCCCCTCTCTAACAAGTATACCATTTTGGATACTGTGGGGAGGATGGGTTATCAGGGGATATCAGCAGCAGCAGCCAAGGCAGTGGTACACAGTTGGTTGTGTTTAACAGTTGTTAACAGAGGGGGACAAAGAGGACTACATCAATAGTTATAGAGGACTCGATAATTAGAGGCACAGATAGGTGTTTCTGTGGACGTGAAAGAGGTTCCAAGATGGTATGTAGTCTCCCTGGTGCCAGATGGGACCTGAACAAGAAGGGTGATTGCATCTGAACTGGAAGGGCACAAATATTCTGGCCAGGAGGCTTGCTAGAGTCACACGGGAGGATTTAAACTAGTTTGACAGGGGGAACCTTAGCAAATGTGAATTAGCTGAAGGGGAACCCCAGACAGTAGGGCCAATAAGACTCAGAGAAACAGCAGGCAAGTGGGATTGCTAATCAGAGAGGGTCTGATGGACTGAAGTGCATTTGTTTCAATGCAAGAAGTGTAGCAGGTAAGGCAGATGAAGTTAGAGTTTGGGTTAGTACTAGGAACTATGATGCTATTGCCATTATAAAGACTTGGTTAAGGAAAAGACAGAATTGGCAGCTTAACATTCCAGGATACAGATGTTTAAGGTATCTGTATAGAGGGGGATCTAAATACTTCCCAGTTGGAGTATTGAGCGCAGTTCTGGTTGCCTCATTATAGGAAGGATGTAGAGGCTATTGAGAGAGTTCAGAGGAGATTTACAAGGATGCTGCATGGATTGGGAGGCAGGCCTTATGAAGATAGGTTGAGGGAGCTGGGACTCTTCTCACTGGAGAGACGTAGGTTGAGAGGCGACCTGATAGAGGTTTATAAAATGTTGAGAGGAATAGATAGGGTGGACTCTCAGAGACTATTTCCCCGAGCTGAAATGGTCACTACGAGAGGACACAGATTTAAGGTGCAGGGAAGCAAATACAAAGGAGATGTCAGGGGTAGGTTTTTCACTCAGAGGGTGGTGAGTGAATGGAACCGACTGCCGTCGGAGGTTGTTGAGGCAAACTCATTGGGGTCTTTTAAGAGACTTCTGGATGAGTATATGAAAAAGAATAGGATAGGGGGTTATAGATAGGTCTGTGGATTGGTAGATGTGATCGGCGCAACTCGTGGGCCGAAGGGCCTATTTGTGCTGTATTGTTCTATGTTCTATGTTCTAAAAGAGGTGGGGGAGTTGCACTACTAGTAAAGGAGAATATTACAGCTGTTCTCAGGGAGTTCACTTTTGAAGGCTCATACAGCGAGGCAATATGGGTAGAGCTTAGGAATAGGAAAAGTGTAGTCACAACTTTGGGAGTTTACTATATGCCAACCAACTGCCAGCGGGCAATTGAGGAACAGATATATAGGCAGATTTTGGCAAGATGTAAAAGTACCAGTGTTGTTGTGGTGGGAGATTTTAATTTCCTCTATATTGACTGGGATCACTTAGGGCTAAGTGAGTAGATGGGGCAAAGTTTGTAAGGAACATCCGTGAGGGCTTCCTGAAACAGTGTGTAAGTAGTCCAACTAGGGCAAAGACCATACTGGATCTGGTATTGAGGAATGAGCCTGGCCAGGTGGTCGATGTTTCAATAGGGGAGCAGTTTGGGAACAGTGACCACAATTCAGTAAGCTTTAAGGTACTGATAAATAAAGATAAGTGTAGTCCTCAAGTTAAGGTGCTAAACTCGGAGAAGGCTAGTTTCAACAATATGAAGCAGGGGCTAAAGAATGTAAATTGGGGGCAGATGTTTAAGGGCAAATCAATATCTGGCATGTGGGAGGCTTTAAAGTGTAAGTTGATAGAGATTCAGAACCAGCACATTCCTGTCAGGATGAAGGATAAGTATGGCAAGTTTTGGAAACCTTGGATAACGAAAGATATTGTAAGCCTAGTCAAATATTAAAAGGAAGCATTTGTCAAAGCTAAGAGGCTGGGAATACACAAAGCAAATGTGGAATATACAAGGAAAGTGGAAAGAAACTTAAGCAAGGAGTAAGAAGGGCTAAAAGGGATCATGAAAAAGCATTGGCCAGCAGGATTAAGAAAATCCTAAGGCTTTTTGTATATATATATACATAAAGGGTAAGGAGCTAGCAGGGAAATGGGCAAGGTACTAACTGAGTACTTTCCAGCAGCATTCACTAGAGAGAAGGACTTGGTGGATGTTGAATCTGAGAAAGTATATGTAGATAGATTGAGCCATGTTGAGATCAAAAACGATGAAGTATAGGGGTTCTTGAAGAACATTAAAGTAGACAAGTCCCCAGAACCTGATGGGATATATCCAGAATGCTGAGAGAGGCATGGGAGGAAATTGCTGGAGCCTTGAGAGAAATCTTTGTATCTTTACTAGCTACAGGGAATATCCCAGAGGACTGGAGAATAGCTACTGTTGTTCCTTCGTTTAAGAAGAGTAGGAAGAATAATCCAGGTAATTACAGGCTGGCGAGTCTTACATTGGTGGTAGGGAAATTATTGGACAGGCAGGATTTATTCCGACTTGGAAATAAGTGGATGTATTATAGTGAGAGGCAACATAGTTTTGTGAAGGGGAATTCATGTCTCACGAACTTGATCAAGTTTTTTGAGAAAGTGACGAAGAGGATTGATGAGGGTAGGGCAGTGATGTTGTCTTCATAAGGCCTTTAACAAGGTGTCTCATGGCAAAATGGTGCAGAAGGTGAAGCCACATGGGATCAGAGATGAGCTGACAAGGTAGATACAAAACTGGTTTGGTCAAAGAAGACAGAGGATAGCAGTGGAAGGATGCATTTCTGAATGGATGGTGTTCCTCAGGGATCAGTGCTAGGACCTTTGCTATTTATAACATATATATATATGTTTGGAAGTAAATGTAACTGGATTGATTAGTAAGTTTGCGGACGACACAAATGTTGGTAGATTTGCGGATAGCGATGAGAACCATCAAAGGATACAGCAGGATATAGATCAGTTGGAAACTTGGGTGGAGAGATGGCAAATGGAATTTAATCCAGACAAATGTGAGGTAATGCATTTTGGAAGATCTAATACAGATAGCAAATATATAGTAAATGGCAGAACCCTCAAGAGGTTCTTAACAGGGATCTGGATGTATAAGTACACAGGTCACTGAAAGTGGCAATGCAGGGTAGAAAAGGTAGTCAAGGCATACGGCATGCTTACCTTCATTGGCCAGGATATTGAGTTTAAAAATTGGCAAGTCATGTTGCAACTTTATAGAACCTTAGTTAGGCCGCACTTAAGATTATAGTGTTCATTTCTGATCACCGCACTACCAGAAAAATGTGGAGGCTTTGGAGAGGGTACAGAAAAGATTTATCAGGATGTTGCCTGGTACAGAGGGCATTAGCTATGAAGAGAGGTTGGAGAAACTTGGTTTGTTCTCACTGGAGCAACGGAGGTTGAGGAGAGACCTGGTAGGAGTCTACAAGATTAGGAGAGGCATGGACAGAGTGGATAGTCAGAAACTTTTTCCCAGGGTGGAAGAGTCAATTAAGGTGCGAGGGGAAGTTTTAAAGGAGATGTATGAGGCAGATTTTTTACAAAGAGATTGGCGGGTGCCAGTAACTTGTTGCCGGGTATGTAGTGGAAGTGGATACAGTAGTGACTTTTAAAGGGCGTTTTGACAAGTACATGAATACAATGAGAATAGAGGGATATGGTCTCTGGAAGGGTAGGGGGTTTTAGTTCAGTCAGACAGCATGGTTGATGCAGGTTTCGAGGGCCGTAGGGCCTGTTCCAGTGCTGTAATTTTCTTTGTTCTTTGCTCTTTGTACTGGCCTGCCAAGCAGTGGAATCAGCACTTAATAGACATATTCCACAATTCCACAATCAATGAATCAAATCTAAGCTCTGTAAACCTGCCACAGCTGTCCAGGAGTCTCATCAGACTGCTTGGTGGCATAGTAGTTAGCATGCTGCCTCACAGTGCCGGGGGTTTGGGTTCAGATCCTGGCTTGGGTCACTGTCTGTGCAGAGTTTGCTCATTCTCCCCATGTCTGCACGGGTTTCCTTCGGGTGCTCCAGGTTCTTTCCGTAGTCCAAAGATATGTGGACTAGGTGGACTGGCCATGATAAATTCCCCTTATTGTCGGGGGGATTAGTTAAGGTAAATGCATGGGGTTATGAGGATAGAAACTGGGTGGGATTGTGGTCGGTACAGACCCGATGGGCTGAATGGCCTCCTTCTGCACTGTGGGATTCTATGGAAGGGTCTTGATGTTCTGACTGCCAGTGACCTGTGTTGGTGTGCGAGGTAACAATGCCACAAATGATTGATGGAATCTGATATCCGTGGGGTGTTCGGGAGTGGTGGAGGCGCGGGGAATGGTAGGAGGAAGCCTCCCAGTTCACTAGAAGATTGGGCCACTCCGCAATGGCCCCTGAGTGCTCTGAAGTCAGCTTCACTGGCATAATTAGGCTGTGCCCCCCTCACTGGTGCAAAGCTCCCAACTATCAGAGACATTGACAGAGTGCTGGAAGACTGCAGTGCCGAGCCTGCCCAAAAGACTGCCAAGGAGGACTCATGTTTTCACACTGTTATGACACTTAGAAGCATTTTGGAAAAATTGCATCTATAATATCTAGATATGCCTTTTTTGATATTAAATCTGAGCCTTATTTCCCAGCTGCTCTGTTATTGTTTCAGGCTTATCTCATGTATTTCTATAGACATGTTGGACGGAATCCTACGAAGAAATCGTCAGGGTCTGACTGAAAACTGATGTGTTTCTCTCGAGAGAAACAGAGGGGTTTTCCTCCCAGATCTTATGGCAGTTTGTTAAAAAAATGCAAGGAGGGATGTGTTGACATTCTGAGGGGTGGGGGTTGAACATGTCAATAAAGCTGCCTGCACTGAGATCTGGATGCCCTTAATCAGACTAAGAAATAACTTTCTCCCCTGCCCCACCATAGAGGTCCACTCTGCTATCATTTTATTCCCCTCCCCCACCCATCTTCACGATCAATGGCAGCATCATTGCTCCAGTAGTCATTGGCAGCATCATCGTCTCTTTCTCCCACCAACAGTCCCTCTTCCCCCACACACACACAAACATGCTCCCCCACTCCCCCCTCCAATGAAACTCTCCCTTGGGTCTATCCCTGGCTACTCACCTGCCTGACTAGCGCAAGATGGCTAACTTGCCTCTCGTCAGGAACAGACAAGTTAGCCAACTTGCCAGCTCTCCAGCCAATGATAATGCACCTTCCCCCCCAACATTGCCTCCACAAGATTCTGCCCTATGCATCATAGATGATAAGATAGTGCATAAGACTTTGCTTGAAGTAAAAGAGGCAAGCTTATTGAATGTGTTCCTATTATCCATTGCATCCACCAGGGATTAGCCCTCTTACTCTCTCCTATACTATTTATAAAACCTGGATGACTTCCCTTGCTCTGATTAGTTGTACTAAATGTGGGATTTGAGATTATATTTACAGAACATTGTGGGAAAAAGTGATTTTCAGTTCAGTATTGTTCTAATTTGATACAGAGCTTTGGCTCACGAATACGTGATCTCCACAATTACAGCATCGCTAATAATTCATTATCAAGCTGAAGAGGTGGGAAAAAATAGTTTGATCTTATTCATAATGCAATTTCAAACTCCCACAAACAGCAATGTCCTAATGATCAGATAATCTTTACTTATTGAGGAATAAGTATAGGCTCATTAACCAGGATATTGGTGATAACTTTCCTGCTACTTGTCAAAATATGCCATAGGATCTATTATCCCAATAGAGAGGGTAAATGGGTCCTCATTTTAATAACTAAGCAAAACTTGACAAGCCATTCTTTGAATAACTAGCTTTATATTTTCAACCATCAATTCAAAGTGTTGTTTTTGCAACAATTGATTCCCTTGGGCAAGAACCATGCCTTAAGGAGCACAATTAAACAAAATATTGGGACCAAACTGAAGTTGATGCACTCATTTCATACTGGTAGTTGGATTAATTCTACATCTGCTCATTGCTGTACACTTACCATATTTTAGCTGATGTTTTGCTGCAAGATTGTACATTCTGCTCTGCAATTGATTTAAGACGTATGTATAATTGTTCAGCCTGTATTAGCACACCAATCCAGTTCTGGAATATTTCCTGAGTTATGTTCTGTACATGAAAATTAGGTCCCAAATGAACCAAATTAATCATGTGAGTAAACTGATAATTGGTTGCAATTTATCAACTGCAGTGGTGCTCATGTGAATTTAATGATATGAGCGCATACCAAGTGGATTGGAGATGGATGTGTACAGACTGCAACTGTGTCATTGCTATAATTGAAGGAAGATAGTTAATAAGCCGAAAGACAAAATTCAATTTGGACAACAGATGGATGTAACATTTTTGATCTAGCAGTCCACCTATTCCAACATTGGTGATGATAATATAAGTTTAAGTTGTAAGCAACTGCCCCTGACTGTTAAGCAAGCACAATAGATCTGAATTTTGTACTAGAGTTTTGTTTGACCTGCATTACGTGCTAGCAGTTCCACTATTTTTTAACATGAAGCATCTATTTTTTAAAAAAACAAGTCGTTGAATTTACCGGGTTGGAAAGGCCTGTATTGATTCTAGGTCTCGCTCCTGTATCAGTAACATTCTCCTGCCTTTTCCCTGTAATCTTTGACCCCCTTATTAATCAATAACCTATCTATCTCTGTCTTAAATACACTCAATGGCACAGCCTTCATAGCTTCTGTGGCAACAAATTCCACAGTTTCACCATCCTCCAGCTGAAGAACTTTTGCCCATCTCGGTTCTAAATTTCTGAGGCCATGCCCTCAGATCTTAGTCTCTCCTACTAATGGAAACATCTTCCCCATACCCACGCTACCATGATTTTCAGTATTCTGTAAATTTCAATGAGATCCCCCTGATCCTTTTAAACTCCATCAAGTACAGACTTTGACTCCTCAAGTACTCCTCATACATCAAGTTTTTAATTCCTGGGATCATGCTTGTAAACCTCCTCTGGACCCTCTCCAAGGCCAGCACATCCTTCCTTAGTTACGGGAAAGGGAACTTGTTAGACTGCCCTGTTTCAAAGGTGAGTTTGAGTACAGGATGACATGCATTAATCTGTGTATGGAAATTATTGCACACAGCTGCAGATTTAAATATAGCAGATGTACATATTGGAAATATGCAAGGGATTGGAAGTTAAAGGTCATTCCATCGAAAATGTGTTTCTGGTTGGAACTGGCAAAAACATTAATGAAAGCTGACCCTGGAGGGGAGCCCATGGTAATATGAATGGGCCCAATGGTGTCCCTTTCAAGTCTGAAAACCTCCGTCTACCTCAGATTACCCTGGAAGGGTGAACTATCTAACAAATTTGCTCACAATATTCCTTAGATCCCAAAATTGCTCACAATATTCCAAATGTGGTCTGATCAGAGCCTTAAGAAGCCTCAGCAGTATATCCCTGCTTTTGTATTCTAATCTTTTCAAAACAAATGCTACGTAGATTTATATAATATTTTGGACAAGTTCAGTTATTTGAAAAACGTTCCCTGTTTTGAACATTTTTATACTGAATGAAGCAGAACGCAATTTGTCTCAAAGTTCCATACTCCCAAATGACTGTTTGTATGCCTGTGACAGAGGTACAGCAAAGACCAAATTCAGGATATCAACAACTTTCACAAAAGTTATCTACAACCTGCAGATTGATAGAAGTGTAATGTTTTTGTGCTTATTCGATACTGCAAGATTATTTGCTAATGTGCAAGTGACTCCAGGGAGCCATAGACATTTGTGTTCTGCCTTTCTATCATGGTGGTCTGGAGTCATCACCGTGTTGAATCTGTATTTGTTGGACTTCTGAATTTGGTGATTAGGACAGTTGAATTCAGCTTTAATCATATTATGAATGCCCAAGTATATGAAGTTGCTATGGTCTCCATTCCAGGGTCAGCTCTCACTAATGTTTTTGCTAGTTCCAACCCAGAAACACATTTTTGATGGAATGACCCTTAACATCCACCCCAGGCACATTTTCAATATGTACATTTGCTATATTTGAATCTGCAGCTGTGTGCAATAATTTCCGTAATGCGCGTCATCCCATACTCAAACCCACCTCTGAAACAGAGCAGTCTAACAAGCTGCCTTTCCCAGACATGCCACATGAGAAATCCACTAATGTCTATTGCAAACCTCCCTTCACCAGTCAATGTCCACTTTGGGATTCCTACACCTTCTTTTGTAACAAGGTTGTCCTTATCAGCAATCTTGTAAATAGGAACTATGTTTGTTGTGCAAGCTTGACAATAAATCACATACAAGCTATTCTGTGGGATGTCACACACACTTGTGAATGGGTGCAATACTGCCACTTTCAGGCCTGGAAGTCCTCAGATTACCCTGAAAAGGTGAAGTATCTCACCAATTTGAGCAACAGGCGAAGCTAGCCATTTCATGCTATGACTATGCAATAACCAAAAAGTGGCAGTCTCCACTTACAGGTTGCTGTCTTCAAGCCCTAAAGGTATTCTGCTTATCATGCAAATGAATTATGTGGTGAATTAGTTTCAGTGCTGGTGCAATGCCATTCCATTGAAAATACATTTCTGGTTAAAACCTACAAAAATATTAATGAGAGCTGATCCTGGAGAGGGACCCATAGCAATACTTGGGCATAAGTAATCTCATTAAATACATAGGCTGTACATCCCAGTGACTGGTGAATTGTATCTGATCGCACATCCCTTCAACTATTTTCAATAGGTAGAGTCCTGACTGTACTCAAACAGTCCTTTCAGAACATAACACCCAAAGTTAGATGTGATTTTGTGATTTTAGCAAGTGCTGCACACAATCCTGTGTGTGCTAAGAATTATACTGACAGCAAATTTAAGATTAATTGGCTTGCAATGCAGTCCACTTATTTTTGCTAGAAGCTACATGCATTCATACGCAGGAACCTGACCTCTGCAGATTAAAGGAATATGTCCCGATATTACAGTTTTTTAAATATGGAAAAACTTTGGAATAATAGCTCCTTGGTTGACTCACCACGAACAATATCTTAACAAATCAGAGTGACTTGCCAACCAATCAGCACTCCCATCCATTTTCTCATGCAGTATAAATTGTTGTTCCGTTTGAAATTTTGCATTCTTGCATCTGTCCTGATAGGTGAAATCTGGGCTGGCATGTTGAACTGCAAATGTCTGTGTGCACATAATCATTCAAAACCCCTTTCATTTTACCTTGTACACTTGGGCAACATTGTGGCACAGTGGTTAGCACTGCTGCTTCATAGGGCCAGGATCACTGGTTTAATTCCCATCTTGGGTCACTGTATGTGCGGAGTCTATGTGTTTTCCCCATGTCCGTGTGGGTTTCCCCCGGTTCTTCGGTTTCTTCCCACAGTCCAAAAGACCTGCTGGTTAGATGCATCGGGCGTGCTAAATTCTCCCTCAGTGTGCCTGAACAGGCACCAGAGAGTGGCGGCTCAGGGATTTTCATTACACGGTTAATGTAAGCCTACTTATAACACAAATAGATACATTTTAAACTTGTGCAGGGCCGAATGTTACTGAGTGGCAATGCACGGACAAGATGCAGACACAATTAATGTTAAATTTACCAGAGGATAGTTCAGCTCAGACAGTCTTACTCTTTTGCCAAATAATAATTATTATCTGCAGGCACAAGAAAAGTATTCAATAAAAACTGTTCTAGATGTTAAAATATACATATGACAAGGTGTATCATGAGCAAAAAAATGTAAAAACTGTCTTCAGAAGCATCAAGTACAAACCAATCCAGCAACGCTTTCCCAAGGTACTGCTATAGTCCATGTTATTTGGCTACAGGTGCCTAATACATGTTGGTCTGACATATTTTATAGAGACAAAAAAAAATTCTCTCTTAGATTCCTAAAATTGGCTCATATTTTGTGGTCAGTGCTGAACAGGTGGTGCCTGCTGTTCATTTTACAATAAATGTGATGCCCACAGACCCTCTGTGGGGTTTTGCACTGAACCTTGGACAGATTAACTTCATTGCATCACCCTCTGGAAGGTATCTGGTTCCTGTTTAAACAGGGCAAGCAGCTGTTATTCTCCTCACCCACTCAGAATTAAAAATTATTAGTGAACAGTGCAGATCCTAATTAGGAAATGTAAAGTAGAAGAAATAATTCCACACCAGATCCTGTACAGAATGCAGAATAAAAAAAACTTGATTAATCACACAACTCGCTGTATGTTTTGTGATGGCAGGGGCCCACCATCAACCAGCAGCACAATCTTCTGGTCCTGTTTGAAATAATGGTGGCACAGTGGCACAGTAGTTAGCACTGCTGCTTCACAGTGCCAGCGACCTGGTTCAATTCTGACTTTGGGTGACTGTCTGTGTGGGGTTTATACATTCTGCCCATGTCTACTTGGGTTTCCTCTAGGTGCTCTGGTTTCCTATGACAATTCAAAGATGGGCAGATTAGGTTGATTGGCCATGCTAAATTGACCTGGTGTTGAAGGATTAGCAAGGTAAAATATGAGGTTGCAAGATCTGGGTGGGATTGTGGTTGGTGCAGATTCCATGGGCTGGAATGACTTTCTTCTGCATTGTAGGGATTCTATGATTCTAAGTCCTCAGAGACTGGTGTCCCTTCACTAGATTCCTTTCATTTACAAACTTGATTCTACTCCTAAAATTGCTTCAGGTACAAAGTCAGAATCAGGAGTGCCAGTGAATCAGGCACTCCCTTATTTATATAGAGGAGAGGCTCCCTGATTGGGCAGGCAGTTTGACTTCAGTCAAGGATATGTCTTTTCATAATGACCTCAATCAGTAAGATCATATTCCAACAGTCCAATTTCATGGGCCTCATTGGAGTTATTATGCTACTTTGGTCAACTGGGTTTCCGATTGAATGCACCCCTACTTGCTATGAAACTTGTGGCAGGGTTGCACCACGTGTGGGATCAAAAGATCCCACCCATGTGAAAGGATGGAAAAGTCCAGCCAAAGAGAAGGAAAGGAAAGGATTCAGAGAGAGAGAGATAAAAGTCAGAAATAAAGTGTATTTGTCATTTTGTTTTAAACCTCCAACAATTATTAAAACTAGTGAGTAAGATACTAGTTTTGTCACAGCCAATATTCAGAAGCAGAGGGATTGTTTTCCAGAATGAAGACTTATTATGTCCTTAAAATTTTATTTACAGTGGAATAGCCAATTTCTACCTTTTTATTGGCTTATGGGCTGGCCAATGGGTAAGCACCATTTCATGGTGTTCTATGTGTTGCAATCCAGAGATTTGTGTGAGATAGCGCCATAGCAAAGTTTCTGAAGAAGCAACCCTGGTCACATATTCTCAATTTCCATGTGTGGTGACTGGAAATTACTGTGAAATTCAGTGATACACTGATAACCTCTCTGTTATTATTAACAGAAAACCTGGACCTATGCTTTAACAGAAGTTAAGAAATTCCATGATATCTTACTGGTGAGATTTTGGCGTTTGGTGAACGTGGTTATAAACAGAGCCGTTTTGACAAACTATCAACACATTGGAAATCAGCTCATTATCCTCTATTGAAAAAGCATGGCATTTTCCAAGGAAAATTGATTTTACTGGTACATAATGTTTCAATGTTAAACATTATAAAGTCATTGAACAGAAAATGGGAACATGAAAAAAGTCTGTATTTTTTTGTATTTGAAGTTTAATATTTCAGCTGATTTGTCTGAATTGTATCATATCCTGGTTTGTCGTCTTTTTCAGTGAATACCCTGAAGCCAATAATGAGCATAAACTTGACATTCCACCACGTCTCATGAGTTTATCACCAATGGATTAGGATAAAATTACCCTCAAGGTTCTGTTCCCCATTTATAGTTTTCGTCATGGGAATGGTGAACCTACTGAGTTTTGGGGGGAGTGGGGATTTAAAATGATTTTCCAACCACCCCATGCAGTTCAGTAAAATGGTAAATAATACAGAATATTGAACATGCTTTTGCAGTTTATTTATCTTTAAAGCCATGGTGTGAAGATGCTGGCATTGGACAGGGGTGGGCACAATACCAAGTCTCACAACACCAGATAAAAGTCTAACAGGTTAATTTAGAATCATGAGCTTTCGGAGCACTGCTCCTTCATCAAGTGAGTGGAGAGGTGGGTTCACAAACATGGCATATATAGGCAAAGACATTATTGCAAGATAATTCAGATTGTGAAGAATGGTTGGAATGTCAGTCTTTACAGGGTAATCAAGTATTTACAGTTATGAACAGTGAGAGTGGAGAGAAAAATTATCACAAGTTAAAGAGGTGTGAATTGTCTCAAGCCAGGACAGTTAGTAGGATTTTGCAAGCCCAGACCAATTGGTGTAATGTGACATGAACCCAAGATCCCAGTTGAGTCCGTCCTCGTGAGTGCAGAATTTAGTTATCAGTTATCTTTAAAGACCATCAAACCGGCTGCTGCATTTTTATAGTTCCTTGCGCTGTTCTCCTTTCCCATGAGATGATACCTGTACTCCCCGATTTTAATATCCCTTTCTGGGCTTATCTTTTTGGTTTAATTCTGAAACAATTATTAAAACCTGAGTGAGTGAGATTCTACCTCTGTGACAGTCAATATTCTGAACCAGAGAGGTTGTTTTCCAGAATTATGACTTAGTACACCATTAGTTATCAGCTTTCCCTGTCCCAAATATCCACTCACTCCTACGTGTCATTCTCATTCTGTCTCCTTAAACTACTTTGGCCTCCTCTCAAACCAGACTCAGATCTTTGTATATTGATGGCTGAGCAATGTTGCGAAAGATGTATGAACAGGATAAAAATTTAGTGTGATGGGACATTGGTTATTGATTGCTCATTTGGTATGGTTAAATGATACTTAAATCAAGAGTACTGTAACACAACCTAACAATTCAGATGCACCAAGTGCAGTGAACCTTCTATGGAGACAGTATAATTTCCTCTTCAATTCAATATAATAGCACCATAGTTATTCATCAAGCAGATATAAACAGTTTGTCCTGATTCCCAGAAAGATGAGACTTTTCAAAGTGCTTACTGATTTAATAAGATAACTGAACTTAAAGGTATCTGTGGTTAACTTGATATTTTTTAAACAGTTAAAATTTCATGATTTAAATGTACCAAATATAAATGTGTAAATTTTTCTGGGCGGTACTAAAGCACAATGGTTGGCGCTGTTGCCTCACAGCGCCAGGGACCTGGGTTTGATATCCACTTAGGTCACTGTCTGTTTGGAGTCTGCACATTCTCCCCATGTCTGCATTCGTTTCCTCTGGGTGCTCCAGTTTCCTTCCACAGTGTGAAAGACATACTGGTTAGGTGCATTGACCATGCTAAATTCTCCCTCAGTGTATCTGAACAGATGCTGGAATGTGGTGACTAGGGGATTTTCACAGTAACTTCATTGCAATGTTAGTTTATGCTTACTTCTGACTAATAAATAAACTTTATTTTATAAGTAGAATAGTTAATACCATCATATTTGTAAACAAACTTGTAGATACTTTCATAACTAATCAGATTAAGTTTAACCATTGTTTTTAAGAATGGATCTTATTTCATTTTTTACATTGCCGATAATCCAATTTCCATTCTTGAGAAGCTGTGTGGCTGGGTTTCTGTACTCTTTGCAAGTTTTCAAGGATGCCAGGTAATTGGACAATGTCTACTGTACCTCTGCACCAACTGCGCTGACTGAACACTTGTTGGTTTTCCATCCGCCAACTGTACAGATGATTTGCATTATAAAGATCAGAACTCAGGGAGTATTTTTATTCAGGAAATTTGGCCTTATATGTTTCCTGCCGCCTACTCCATGTTCTGAATGTGGCTTCTTGATAACTGGGTTTTCTTTGAGGGAGCGTTTTCTCTCCTGGGGCTCACTTACCGTGTTTGCATCAAAATTTGCGACCACAGACAAAACATGCATTTCTACTAAGTTGACATGTCATATGACGTTGTGGTTTCTTTGGCTCAGTGAGCCAGAAAAACATTCAAATGAGTCCAAATGACAGAATCCAGCAGAGTTCTGGTGCAGGAAACAACCTGTACTGCTGCAAATTGCCCAATAAATCAGCCTCCTGGCATCAGGAAACCTCCAGCCAAATGCAAAACTTCTTTATTGGATTATTATGGTAAGCAAATGTCAAATTTGTATAAAGAAGAACAAAATGGGATACTGTTTAGATTTCCAATGATCAAATGCCCTGATATCTTGAAAACAAATTGCTTGTTGAACGTCCAGTTCTTTCATGAACAGAAAGATGTTCCGAAAAGCTTTTACAAACAATGTGAAAATATAAAATTGCAATTCTAGTCCTGCTAAACCTTGGACTCCAACAGAAATACAAGCAAATTGAAGTGGCGTTTGGCCTGGTTGAGTCAGCAAATGTTACTGGTCAGTGATAATCCGAATAAAGAGCAGTAATCTCATTAGTGCTGAGTTGGAACGGTTTTTTGCTGAGCTGGTTGACAGCCTGGGTCAGCGCACTGCAACTGACTTGCTATTGTGCTGTAACGAGTCTGCGATGCTTGAATTCTAATGCCTTGGCACTGTGTACAGCTTTGTATTTGAATAAGCCGATACTTTTCTTTCATAACTGAACAGATAGTACAGTTACTGCTAGTGTTAGCTACAGACTGTAGAGATGTTTTGGAATGTCTTGCCCAGATCCTTGTTTTACACAAAATAACTAAGTATAGTGCAATTAAAAGCATTGGATTTTATGCTTCATTTCATAGCTTACTAGATAAGACAGCATATAGGAGGCCCTTCGGCCCCACAGGTTATGCTTATCCTTGAAAGGGATAATTCCATTCACCTTCCTTATTCCCAACCTTGCAAAATGTTGCCCTTTGAATATTTGACTCTCTCATTGCATCTGCTTTGGGTGATGCACTTTAGCTCATAACACTTCCGGTGCGATTCCCTGGCAATGCACCCCAAGACCAGAAATTCCCATCTGAGCTCAACAGACTCTTGAATAATCTGCGCAATTTTTGTCTTACCCACTACGATTTCCGCAGTGGGTGAAAGAGGAGAATTTCAGTCCTCGTTTACATTGCAGCTAATGGTCTTTTGATTTGATTTATTATGGTCCCATGTATTGGGACACAGTGCAAGTATTTTTTCTAATGCACTATACAAAGTATTCATTGACTACATAGAAGAGAAGGAAAGGAAGGATGTAAGATAAAGTATTACAGTCACAACTACAGCGTAGAGAAAGATCAACTTAATATTAGATAGGTCCATTCAAAAGTCTGATGGTAGCAGGGAAGAAACTGTTCTTGAACCAGTTGGTACAAAATCTCAGACTTTTGTATCTTTATCTCAGCCGAAGAAATTGGAAGGGAGTATATATGGGGTCCGTGGGGTCATTGATTATCTGGCTGATTTTCTGAGGCAGTGGGAAGTGTAAATTGAGTCAAAGGATGGGAGGCTGGTTTGCTTGATGGGCTGGGTTATGTTCACTACCTTTTGTAATAGACTGCAACATGGATTCTAATTAAGCTGCAACACTAATTTTCTTTTGAGGAGAGATCTCTGTGTTAGAGAGTTTTAAGATGAATTTCTTTCCCAATGGTAAAAGATGTAATATTTAGAGAGAAGTTGTGTTGTATGTTGCACCATTTAAGTTTTTCAAAGCCCCACTAACAGCAAGAATGTTCTTAGAATTTCTCTTACTAAGCCACAGCAACTTCAGAGGTTTAGCCAAAGCTCCATTCATGAAGTGCCCCATGAAGACAAGTGTTGTTCATAACTTCAAATCTAGCCTGTGTTCCTGCTGAAGCTTCTAGAACTATCTTTTATATTTTAAAATGGATACTCACATGGTGGCTAGAATGGTTGCCAAAGAATCAGGTGATCGTTATATCTTCAACACAGATTATCTGAAGCTTCCAGAGAGTTCCTAATTGAGTCATCCTGATTGGGATACTTTCACTTGAATGGACATGTCAAGACCACCAGCTCCCAACCTTTTCAGTAATCTGTTGCACTTTTATGAGACAAACAGTTCTACGGCATTTTGTAAGTTGAATCGATTGCTCAGAAGGTGGTGGGTGAATGGAATCAGCTGCCGTCGGTGGTGGTGGAGGCAAATTCAAAAGGGTTTTTAAGAGACCTCTGGATGAGTACATGAGACTTAATAGGATTGAATGTTGTAGATAGGCCTAGTGGGGAGGGATATGATCAGCGTAACTTGTGAGTTGAAGGGCTTGTTTGTGCTGTACTTTTTCTAAGTTCTATGTAGTAGTGAAGTGGGCAGTGGCCAATCTCATACAAAATGCAGGGCATAGGGTGCAGCACAATTCAGCAATCCACAACTAAACAAAGTGTTTCCTCATTTCATGACCATTCACCCTGTGCGCTCAGTTTAAATCAGCATTCGGACTGAACTTCAGTTTAATTCAAAGCCATTATATTACATGCAACAATAGTTCTAGTTAAAATGTTAATATGTATTTGACATGAACATATACCGATCAATGTCCACTAGAATGAAAACATATTACTGCACTTTAATATGCCTGCTGCCAACACTGTATGAAAACAACCTTTCTTACATTTACCAAGTAAAATGTCAAATCACTAATATTCATATTAATTAATCTAACTGATCCTCCTGAGCTGGAAGGAGAAGAAATGCTCACCCGTGCTCCATTTGGGAATCTCACTTTCAGCATCTGCATTTTCCTTCAACACCAGTCACCCACACCAATACCAATTTTATTCCCGAGACTGTTCCCTGAATGGGCATATCCTATATTAAGTTGGTCTTTCTCTGCACTCTAGCTATCACTGTAACACTATATTCTGTTTTCTCTTCTTTCCTTCTCCCCTATATACTCTATGAATTGTATGTTTTGACAGTATAGCACACAAACAATACTTTTCACTGTATCCTAAAATATATGACGACAATAAATCAAATCAAATCTGCTAACCTTGAACTCCCATCCAAAGTTCCTGCTCCCACCCAACAGGTTTGAGCAGGAAGCATCCCTGTCAAATGCTAATGGGATCTGGGAGTTAAATGGTACGATGTGAAGAAATGGGGAAATGATAAATAATTCGGTGAGGGTTTGGGGGAGATCCCTCCCATCCTGTATTCAGCCCATTCTGCACCCTTCCTAACCATTTCCAAGTTAAAATCGATTCCATCTTGTTGGTAATTGCCACTGATGCCACCTGACCTGCTGAGTATTGGCAGCATTTTCTATTTTTTTTGTTTCAGATTTCTAGCAGCTGTAGTATTTAGCCTTTTCCTGAATTTTAAAAGGCCTGTTGCAAAATCCAGAGCTTGAATAGCATGAATAAAATAGCAATACATTCTTGCAATTGTACGAATTAAGCCACCCACTGCAAATGGGGCGGCACGGTGGTACAGTGGTTAGCACTGCTACCTCACAGCATCAGGGATCTGGGTTTAATTCCGGCCTTAGATGACTGTCTGTGGAGTTTGCACATTCTCCATGTGGCTGTATGGGTTTTATCTAGGAGCTCCCTGGACATACTCTCATTCACCTTCTTCCATCATGAAAAAGACGCAAAAGTCTGAGATCATGTAGTAACCAATCCAAGAACAGCTTCTTCCCTGCTGCCATCAGGCTTCTGAATGGATTTACCTTATATTAAGCTGATCTTTCTCTGCACCCTAGCTACAACTATAACACTATATTCTGCACCCTCCCTTTCCTTCTCCCCTATGTACTCAATGAATGGTATGTTTTATCTGTATAGCTTGCATGAAACAATACTTATCCAAAACATGTAACAATAATAGATCAGATCAAATCAAAGTCTGCTGCTAATTCATTAAAACTGATCAGACAAGAAAGGGGACTGAGAACACACACTTAACTTTCTTTCCAAAACAAGCATACTGATTGCAGATAATAATGGAAGAGCACTGGGATTTTCAGTTTATCTTTGAATGTCTATAACTTTTTGGCAATTTAAAATAAGGAGCTAGTGATTTGGGTTGAGGTCAAGGGTGCTGTCATGGAGCATGAGAAGTACTGAAAAAAATTCCAGGTTTTCAACTGTATCCTAGAGCCAATGACTTTTTTTTTAGGAACTTGTGTCGAGAGCCTGCAAAAGCTGGTTCCAACAGCTTGACAATACTTAAGTTTTTGTTTATGTAATAAGTCTGCGGTGGCAGAAGTACCTTCCCTTTATTTACAAACTCTAAGAGCAGTACACAGAGTGCTGTCATTTAGCCGTCTACCGCCGGGGGGTGTCAGAGGAAATGACACTTCCAGTCAAGTACAAGTCAATGACTCCCTGATTGACTCACTAATTGGATCCTTAATCAGGGCGTTAATATTCCAATAGTCCGACTTCAATGGCCTGACTGAAGTAATTACAGTGTAACTATTCTGTACTTTGTTTTTAAGTGCTATAGCTATTGCAACACGACAGAAATGAGAATATTGCTCTTTACATCAGCTTTCCATTAGCAAGGAACATTTGCTGACATGACGCTGAACATCCAGTTCGGTTTGTGTGTGTACATGTGGGAATCGAAACCACAGGATTAGTTTTGTAATTAGATGCTTTCATAGTAATTATAAAGTATCTGGTTTCAGTATCTTGCTGGATTCCTGTAAAGAAATTTTATCCTTTTTGGTGACTTTGGTGGGATGGGAAAATATGATAACTGTCCCAAATATTCTTCATGTCTAATTGTACACCTGAATGAGCAATATATGGACATGGTTAAATTACTGTTGAGTATAGTCAACTTTAGTGTAAAGAACATTTCATTGAGAAAAGTCTAAGAAGTCCTGTTTAAACCTGTGTGGGTCAATGCCTCTGGCTGCTGAGCTGCACAGGTTTGAGTGAACTGACCATAGTAAAACAATAGTTTTCAATATTGAAATTTGCTTGTTCCTCTCCTGCTCTGCATCAATATCAATAATATTTGTTTTAATAACATGAACAGAACCTGACGTGTTAAAGATTTAAGAACTAGGAGCAAAAGTGCACAATTCAACCCCTCACGCCTGCTCCGCCATTTGATACGATCATGGCTGATCTTATGTCGATCTTATTTCCACTTTTCTGCCCATTCTCCATAACCCTTCAACTTATTACTGCATATCTCCTCAAATTTACTCAATGTCTCAGCATCTACCACACTATAGAGTGGTGAATTCCACAGATTCACACCCCTTTGAGAGAAATAATTTCTCCTCATCTCTGTTTTAAATTTTCTACCCCTTGTCCTAAAATTATGACCTCTTGTTTTAGATTGCCCTACAAGAGGAGACATCCTTTCTACATCTACCCCATCAATCCCCTTTAGCATCTTACACCTCAATTAGGTCTCCTCTCATTCTTCTAAACTCCAGAGGATAAAGCCTAAACTGTTCAATCACTCTTCACAAAAACTAACACCTCATCTCGGAAATCAATCTAGTGAAACTTCTCTGAACTGTCTCCAATGCAATGACATCCTTTCTCAAGTAAGGCGACCAAAGCTCTATACAATAGTCCAGGTGCAGTCTTACTAATGCCTTATAAAGTTGCAGCAACAACTTCAAGAGTAACCATCCTCACAGCATCTGGAGATTAGAGAGAAGGTCATAGTAAGCAATACAGTTACTAAAAGAAAGGAAAACAAAGCAAGATTGAATTGCCAGTCTGAAAACTTAAAACACATTATTTTTTCAGGATCTTTGTTCCTAAGATTTTTGTTGGAGCCATTTAGATTCATTTAAATGTGAGATTAGACATAAAGAAAACAAACCTTATTTAAAACTGAGCTTTAGGCAATATGTGCAATTTTTGAACATGGACCCATTAATTATACTTGAATAATAACCCCCAAGTGTAATGCATAACTTCAAAATAAATAGCACCTTTAATTTTTGGTGGCATATTGAGAAACACATTCCCTCATAAATTCCTGTGGCAAATAAATACAGTATTAATGCATCTCTGTGGACATCATTCAACTGAAATTGAAACAATTATGAAACAGTGACAATATTCAATTGTAATTTAGAGTTAATTATCTTAAATAATTAGAAAGTATGTTGAAGTTAATCTGTGTGGTATAGATACAGTTTTTAAGTTTGTGAAATTGAATGTGAAGGTCATTCATATCAACTGAACCTCTTGATGAATAGTACTGGAATGAACTTCCAAATTCATATACGATATAATTATCTAATACAGTTTGGGATTGGATACAGAGTGGCTATCAGTGCTGAAGAATGTTGGCATTCAGTATTCCTGGCTCAAGCATAAAATGACTTACAAAGAAAAGTTCCTACAACACAGCTCAATGGTTTATTTCAAGCAGGCATATTATTATTTGGGGTGCATTTTCCACTCTGGATTTTGAGGGCCAGGAACAGTAGAGAGGACAGAGAGTTGTGTGGGAGTCCTGAAATGACTTTTATGCTGGAGGGATTTCCAGTTACGATTGTCCCTACTCCCCGCTATTGTTGCGAAAAGAATCCCAACCTCCATTTGAATTGAGTTAACTGTTATTAATTCTCCCATGTTAAATTGTCCATCATCTTGGTATCATGGCGGGTCCCGCACAGTGAGCAGAACACAAGAACTCCCCCAAAGGTGCACAGCTGACTGGACTGCAGCCTTAGGGGAGAGGCAGGGGGTGATATGGTGGTGAGAAGTTATGCTTGGGCTGTAGACAGTACCCTAGTATTACCCGTAGCACTGCCCAAGCAGTGTCATGGGATAGTGCCCGGGCAGTGTCTGCTGGGTTGTGGCATAGTGAGGAGAGTGTTGCATTTGAGGGGGACGGGTTCTGTTTTGGTGATGGGAGCAGAGTTCTGTGGGGGAAGTATTGGGGCTGAGTTCTGGGGTGGAAGGGTAGTTCCAAGGTAGGAATGGAATCTGTCATTGGAGGTTGGAGTCTGTAGTGGGGGAGTTGCATTTACATCAGGGCACCCTCAAAAACAGTACTGCCATCATTTAAAACCTAAGTTGTTGTGGGGAAAGGCACAGTCAAAGCCCAGCCTGTCATTCAACATCTGCCCCTTTCATTATTTTTTGCCAAAATGCCTAAAAATGCAGTTGGAAAAATCAGCATCACAATTGGTATGATGCCTTCTGCTTTTCTCACCTGGGATTGCACTTTGCCAAGAAATGGCAAAAAACTGCTGCCTCACAGTGCCGGGGACCGGGGTTCAATTCTCGCCTTTGTTTACTGTGTGGAGTTTGCACATTCTACTCCTTGCCTCTGCAGGTTTCCTTTGGGTGCTCTGGTTTCCTCCCATGCTCCAAAGATGCACAGGTTAAGTTGATTGGCCATGTTAAATTGACCCTTAGAACAGGATTTTCCAACCGCACTGAACCCAAGACTGGAAAATGCCATCCAAGATCAACAGACCTTTGTTTGGTCTGTGTCTTGCCTGCTAAGATTCCCATGGCATGTGGATTGGGATGGGAAAATGCTGCCTTTAGTGTAAGGGATTAGCAAAGTAAATACTTGGGGTTACAGGGATGGGTCCTGGGTAGGACCTTTGTCAGTGTAGGTTTGATGGGCTGAAGGGCCTCCTTTTGCACTGTAGGGTTTGTCTGATTCTATGATTCAATAATGAAGTTGCTTCTCAAGCAAGTTGTTTTGATATTTCAAGATGGCTTGGTTAACAGAATATTCTTGCTTGTGAGTAAACTCAGTCTAAAGATTTAGGTCTAGGAATTGTGGCCCAAATGCTAACCACAATGCCCAACACCAACCCCCTCCCCACCGCCCCCCCCCCCCCACCCCCACCCCCACATTGGTGATTTTTGAATAAACATGTTTTTACATGCTGAGATCCATGTGATTGTTGTCATCTTAGATATTAAAGAACAAGCTGTTCTGGGTTTAAGATTCAGTTTAAGAGGGAGGTTTCTAATATACTTGTGTCCTTTATGTAAAACAAAATGAACAGCAAGCCCTTTTAATCAGATATCTGCCTGTAATTTCCTTTTCTGTGATCTAGTCTCTGTTTTGTTGGAATGTATATTGATAAGGGTTGGAGTTTTTGCATTTCGCTAAGAGCATTGTTTTACATTTGCAAACATAGGACCCAGCAACTGGCTCATTCCCTGAAGCACATGTCATACTTAGCCTGAAAAAATGCAGACAACATTAAGGACAAAAATAATCCATGTTTGCCAACGCACTGCCTCCCTTTTCAGTGCTTTAAGTTTCAAAAGCTGGAGGAGTTCCTGCTAAAAATTTCAGGAATGCCATGCAATGTACTTGAAAGCAAGAGTATATGGCTGTCTTTAGAATTAGAACAACCAAAATCTATGTCACACTAATGGAATTTGATACACAAGCCTTCTGATTTTGGAAAAAAAGAATGCTGTTTACGAGAAGAAAAATCATAACGGAGCCATTCTTTTGACTGATGGTCCAAGCAAGAAATGTGCTGAAGATGACAAGCTGCCCAGGCATTAGATAAACAGCTCTCAGACCCTCTGCTACATCATCAAAAAATGTGCTCAAAATTCATGAGTGGCTCTTTATACCAGTGCCAAAAAGGGGAGGGAGGGAGGGAAGAAGTTTATGATGAATATTTGAGTGGGAGTCATTTTCTGGCATTGCATCGAAGATAAATTCAGTTGGATAATTAGCGTTCTATTTAAGTTTATTTATTACATTAACACTGTAATGGAGTTACTGAGAAAATCCCCGAGTTGCCACACTCCCACGCCTGTTCTGGCACACTGAAAGAGAATTTTGCATGGCCGATGCTCCTAACCAGTACGGTGGGAGGAAACCAGCGCTCCTGGAGGAAACACATGCAGACGCAGACAGAATATGCAGATGGCACAATGACTGTTGCCTAAATTGGGAACCAAAACTGGGTCTCTGATATAGTGAGTCAGCCGAGTTAACCACTGTGCCACCCCATTTTGTTTAAGTCTTTTGTGTGTGCGTGTGTGTCGTGAACTCTTTGGCAACTAACTATTGCATAAGTGCATTGAAACACAAATAAATTGGACTGACTGCGTGATGTCAGAGACAAATGAAACACAAAATGGAACTGCCAATGCAGATGAAGTATGTTTCATGTCATAAATATATATATATATCTTTTTCACTCAGTTGCTCCATTTTAAAGGGAACTTATTGATACTGCATTTTTGCAGCAGGTTAAATCAGAAACAAATTGTAAATGACCATATATAGATTGACTTATTTGTGTAAGTGCATTCATGTGACCCTTTTATTAGCAATGGATGTGGGAAAAATGGCAAAAATGAAGAATAGAACCAAATTGAGTGGATAATTGACCTTAACTCCATAAAATTAGCTTTTCATTTCCAATTCTAAATTCCAAAACAATGGGAGATTTGATTTCAATTTATTGGCTTGTAAATTGGGTGTTAGTTTTGGCTCATTGAGCTTTTGCCTCTAAGGTGGAAAGTATTGGGATCATGTCTCTCTCCAAAGATTTGTGCATACAAGCTAGGCTGACACTTTGGTTTAACATCTCTCTATAGTACTGCAGCCAGTACTGCACTGTAACTGTGACTACCTGCCTGGATAGATGCAAACATTATCATGCCTTTAGTTGAAGAAAAGCAGCAGTGTTGGGGCCTACATCTTTCTCTTAATTAACACCAATTACCAAATCATATACCAAATCATCAGATAATTTATCTCATTGTTGTTTTGGGCACTTTACACTGTGAATATTAGCTCTTGTGTTTTCTGAAATGAGACAAGTGACTACTTCAGTGATAATTTGTTGGCAAGGAAGTGTGTCGAGATTTTCTGAGGATTTGAAAAGGCCTATATAAATGCAGGTTCTTGCTTTAATAGTCATTAATCTCTCTCTCTCAAAACCTTACTGCACCTGAAAAAATGCATTGGTCAGACTTCCATCTATTTCTGCAGCTAACTATTCCTGGAACAGGTCTCAAGTATGTCATCAGGGGATTTTCACAGTAATTTCATTGTGGCATTAATGTAAGCCTACTGTGACACTAACGAATAAATTATAGACTTATAGTTTAAGGTCATTGCACCAGCTCAAGCATAGCTACACACACACAGAAACTAAGGGGCAATTTAGCATGGGCAATGCACCTATCCTGGCATTTCTTTCGATATGATATCTTGCTGTGCATTTGTTTATACAATTGGGGTCGTCACTACAAAAGGTTGTAAAGTGAATTCATAACAAGTTACCACTTTGTAATTTAACTTATTTGTGTGCATTCCTGTTTTCCATATTTTGACACTGGTCTTCAGATGTTAGTAACCAATAACATTTTTCCTCTGAGTTTAATTCCATGTTATGCTCTTTGAACCGAACAACAGGTATCCCATTAACTTAACGAAAATACTGATAAGAATCACTAGCTGGATTAGTTCCAAAGTAAAGTGATGCCTCTCAACCCTCATTCGGAAACCCTTTGGTTATCTTCCCCGAAATGGAGGGAAATGTCTTTAATGTGGTCACTTGTTTAGTTTATTCTTATTTCTTTGTTTAGTTTAAACTTTTGAAAGTTTCTTTAAAACTACAAATTGCTGGAAATGTGTGACAGATCCATTAATCTCTGAAAAGAGAAATGATGGGTCAGTGTTTGTGCAGATGATAATGCATCAGGCTGCATCACTGGTTTGTAACCTCTCTCTGCATTTTTTATTCTTGGTAATCCTGTTTCAATAGAATGAATAATAAACTTGTTCACTGCCCATTGACTAACACTGAGCAGCCCATTCAGTATCTTATCTGTAAGGGCAAAAGTATTTGAAAATGTGCTTATTTATTTCAGATTCATTCATGGGATTTGAGGGACTGTTGGCAAGGATCTATTGTCCATCCTCAATTGCCCTTGAAAGGTGGCAAGCCACTTTCTTGAACTGCTGTAGTCTATCTTGTGCTGTTAAGTAGTGAGGATTTGACCCAGGAATGATGAAACGATATATTTCCAAGACAGGATTCATGGTCAAGGATTTGGGACATATCACCAAAGATACCGTTTTTAAAGTTTAATGTTTATTTAGTGTCACCGGTAGGCTTATATTAACACTGCAATGAAGTTACTATGAAAATCCCCTAGTTGCCATACTTTGGCGCCTGTTCAGGTACACTGAGGGAGAATTTAATCTGGCCAATATACACAACCAGCATGCCTTTTCGACTATAGAAGATGGAGCACCCAGAGGAAACCCAAACAGATATGACAAGAATGTATAAACTCCACAAACAGTAACCCAAGCTGGGAATTGAATCTGGGCCCCTGATGCTGAAGGCATCAGTGCTAATCATTGTGCCACGATTCAGTCCAATTTAGCTTGGTAAATTGATGCAGTACATTTTTAGATGGTACACCCTGCAGTCATGTTGCTTGATGGTGGGGAGAATGATTAAACTGATGGCTGGATACTAATGCAGCATTGTCCTAGATGGTGTTGGACTTCGAGTGTTATTGGAATTATATTCATCCAGGCAATGGTGTGTATCCCATTACAAGCCTGGAATCTGCCTTGTAGCTGATAGACAGGCTTTGATGGGTCAGGAGCTGAATCATTCTTTGCAACGTACCCAGCCTTTCGGCTGCTCTTGCACTCATAGAACTTATCTAGTTATGTTTCTGTTTTTCGATAACCTCTTTTATGTTTGTTTCTCCAAAATTCTTTCCCCTCGTCTCAGCTCTGTAAAGTTTACAAATGATCCAGTGCTCCCTGTGTAGAGACAGATATTGAGAAAGGGGAGATGGGGATGCAGTTCAGTAAATTAGCATTAGATTGTTGACATCCTATCTCTGACCTGCACTCTCTCCAAATAAAGTTTAAAAGCTTATTTATTAGTGTCACAAGTACGCTTACATTAGTGCTGCAAAGAAGTTACTGCAAAAATCCCCTAGTCACCACACTCCTGCACCTGTTCAGATACACTGAGGGAGAATTTAGCAAGGTCAATTCACCTAACCAGCATGTCTTTTGGACTGCAGGAGGAAACCAGAATAAACTCACAAAAACATGGGGAGAAGCGCAAACTTCACACAGGCACAGACCCAAGCTAGGAATCGAACCCCAGGTTCGTAGCTCTGTGAGGCAGTAGTTTTAACCACTGTCCCAACAGAACTCCATGATAAGATTACTGTGGTAATTGCAATACCCTATACAAATGTTAATGTTTATATGAAGACCAGCTTCTGGTGTTTATATTACTACCAGAGCATCAGTTCAAATAGACCTTAACTATCTGTGAAATGATTGAAATCTATTGAAAACAATCCAAAAAGAGACATGTGTTTACCTGCACCTTATCACATCTCCCACAATGATTTACTCTGAAGTGTGTTCACTGTCATGTAGGCAAAACCAAATCACTCATGTAGGCAAAAGCCAAACTAATGTTTTTGCTGTGTGTTCGAATTAGCCACTTCTGGGAATTTAAACATTGCCTCATCTTGCTTGACATAAACAGATCTGAAACAATTTCACTGTTTCAATTTGTTTGCAATAGGGTGGGGAAGAAAGTTCTTTCTGAAACATCTCTGAGGTTGATGTCAAAAACCTCAAAGTTCTTCAGTTATAATGTGGACAATTCCCCAATTCCGGAGAGTGAGTGGGTCAGAATAAAAACTTCAAGAAAGTTTTGCCAGTTTTGCAAAACTTGTGGATTTAGTTAATGTAAATGTGCCAAATGAATGTTACTTTATGTTTACAGTCTCTCACAGTGCTGGGTATTTTTTGAATAATACAGGATCATTATGTCAGCTTAAGATAATAATTTATTTCCTGACAGTCTGACTAAATGTATTTTGCTCCAAGAGCAACACCAAAAGTCATGTATCTTTTTGAACAAGAAAGTTAGATTTGTTTTCAAAGAAGAATGACAGACGGGATTTTCCAGCCATGATCACCACGAAACTGGAAAACTCTGCTCGAGGTCAGTGGACCTTTCTATGGACCGCCCCCTGCCTGCTACAATTCCCATGGCTTCTACATATCTGCTTGATGCAAAATATTTCAAATTGCTCACATCTGCATCTGCACAGTAGAATCAACGTAACACATATAGAAAAGTAAAGTCACCATAATGGCTGCTGTGACATTTTGAGGGGAGGGCTGACTGGTGGTGATTTATTTTGAGGATCATGAAATCTCAGGCAAGGAGCTAGTACATGAACTGAATCTACACTGCTGGCATCACTCTTCATCATGAATCAGCCATCCAGTTAACTGAACTCCCCAACAGATAGAACAACATAATTACACGTTACATAGCAGTTTTTCTGTTCACAAGCCTTCCCAAAGCAATTCATGGCTAATGAATTATTGTTGTATAATTATGGAATCCTAATATTGTAGGAGGTGGTCATTCAGCCCATTGAATCTGCACCGACCACAATCCCACCCAGGCCCAATTCCCATAGTCCCACATATTAATCCTGTTGGTCTCGCTGACACTGAGTCAATTTACCATGGCCAATCAATCTAACCGCACATATTTGGATGTTGGGAGAAAACTGGAGCACTTGGAAAAAACCTACACAGACACAGGGAAAACATGTAAACTCCACTCAGGCAGTGGCCCAAGGCCAGAATTGAATCCGGGTCCCTGGTGCTGTGAGGCAGCAGTGCTAAATGTTATGCCATTGTGGCATGTAGTTACAAGCATGTTGGCACCATTTACATAATTTTGTATAGTGCCATTAAAATATAATTAGCATAAATAAATATAATTAGCATCTTTTATATAGAAGGGAAGCACCAAACGTTTTCTTTAAACCTTACATAATTCATTAGCAATACCACTTTAGGCGGTTTTTGCTCTGTTTTGATTACAGTAGATTTGACCGGATATCAAGACATTATATAGTCTAGGGAAAGATTGGTGAAGATGGTTCCCGGAATAAAGTGCTGAATTTTAATGTATGGATAAAACTGACTGGGCCAGGGCCAGGTCAACGGATAAAAATTGCAAAAAACCTGAAACTGGAATCAAACTTGCCCATTTCTAGTGGAGTGAGAAGCAGAGATGGCAACCAACTCAGGAAGGAAGATGGTCCAATAACTATTATATGATGAGGCTGTGTGCTTTAAGTTTAAACACAGGAAGCAGAGTTTAGTAGATCTTCTTGTTGGCCATGACGAGAATGTGTGTTTCCTCCAATAACTACTTAATTGGTGAACATCGGTCCAACCCTGTACTGTACGACACTCTTCACTCCCACTGCATCTGGGAACATCATCAGCCCCATTTTATCCCAGTGACTGGGACCCTCAGACCACTCTGCTCCACCCCGTAGTCTGTCTCATTCTCCCAATGTACATACCTGTACACACAGGCTTCAGCCTTGTGTGTCAGGTTGCCTGCTCAAAAGGCCTCCAGCTTCTGAATTCAGCTAGCTTTAAACAAAATTTAAAGTTTCAATTTAACTCCACAAGATATTCTTTGGAGTAACATGGTGGCACAGTGGTTAACACTGCTGCCTCAGATCACCAGTGTCCCAGGTTCAATTCCGGTCTCTGATCACTATCTGTGTGGAGTTCGCTCATTCTCCCGCGTCTGCATGGGTTTCCTCCAGGTGCTCCAGTTTCCTCCCACAGTCCAAAGATGTGCAGATTAGATGGATTGGCCATACTAAATTGCCCCTTAATATCAGGGGACTAGTGAGGGTAAAGGTATGGGGGATAGGAGGGACTGTAGTCAGTGCAGACTCAAAGGACCAAATGGCCTCCTTCTGCTCCATAGATTTCTATGATTTTATAAAATCTGTTCTTCTGGGTTTGATTTCCCTTCTACATGACAATCACTGCACACACAACTCATTGCCAGGAAAAGAATCCAGACCAAAGTTCTAAATCATAAGAAATGCACACAATTCAATCTTACTTTTAGTGACAGAAGGCAGATTGAGAATAACCATGATTCCAGTCTGTGAAATGCTGAAAGGGCTGACTAGTATTGATTAGAGTGATAAGATGTACAACTGACTCCAAGTAATAGATAATTGTCTACTGGCTATTTCCTTTAAAAGGTGCTGCTGAATCCTTGAGTGAAATGGTTGAAAAGTGAAACGAATAAATATCTGTTGAAAACCTCCATCTTCGTTTGCAGCTGGAATTCTCTGGTGCCACTGAAAGCCAATGGAGTTTTTCTTGGAACACCAAGGGTAGAATTCTCTGGCGGCACTTGCCCCATCACTGCCCAAGGTCAATGGGCCTTTGTGTGGTCCACCCCCCACTTGTTACAATTCCTGTGGTGGGGGGGGGACGGGGGAATTCGCACCCCCCAACCCCAGACATCTTTGTTCTCACTTGCAGTGGAGCAGGCACGGACAAGGTTAAAAATTCCATCCGTTTTAACACAGCACTGAGTAGAGTTGTGGAGGGACAGTTACTCTCTGCATATATGTTTCATTTCCTCTTGGTTAGAACTAAACAGCACATCACATGTATTACATTTCCTAGAAGGCATCATACTGAAGTAAGAACTGGGATAAATGAGCAGGGGGTGATAATAAACAAAGAGGGCAATTGAATGAACTGTCTGTGTCAGCAGAGGCAAATTGAAATGGAAACTGGCTGATGAAGACTCAGAGAATAATTGTTTGATTACCTGGTTTTGAACTGTGTTTGGCATGTGACCTTGAATTGGAATAGGAACTGGCACAAACCAGTGCCCAACTCTGATCGGACCTTAACTTTGCAAACATTGACAGAGGGATTCTCTTTCTATTTTACTTTGATTGCACTGGTAAATAAGTTTAAGTTTACTTATTAGTGTCACAAATCGGCTTAGATTACACTGCAGTGAAGTTAGTGTGAAAATTCCCGAGCCACCATACTCTGGCACCTGTTTGGGTACACTGAGGGAGAATTGACCATAGCTAATGCATCTAACCAGCATGCCTTTTGGACTGTGGGAAGAAACCAGAGCACCTGGAGGAAACTCTCAGACAGTGACCCAAGCAGGGAATCGAATCCCAGTGGGTTCTTGATGCTGTGAGGCAGCTGTTCTAAGCCCCATGCTTAACTTAGCTTAAGTATTCAGTTAAATATAAAGGAAGGATAACCAACATAAAGATAGCATTCAACAAAGAGCTGAGTTTTTCTATTTTGTTTTAATTCATTATTATTTTGAAAAGCCTTGTTTAATTTGGAGCAGACTTTATGACAATAAACATGGAGTCGTTACGGCTGTTCACCGGAGTTCCCATGTTAAAATATGCTTAAACTCATTACCTACAAAATCCCAACATAACACAATTCCCTTGGCAGTGTTGTAATATAGAAACAGATACTCATTACTCTTTGGAACCCTCGCGTTCCTAGTACCATAGTAATGTGAATGTCAGATTGATATCTTTGATTTTCACTGGATTGATGAATGTGCTTACAAATATATTCATGTACTCTTTTTATTGTAACATTGGCCTTTTCCCTTAATCTTTTTAGCTCCCTTAGAGAGTAGAGGAATTGGACAATGTTCATACGATCGATTGTTCTAAGAACACTCAATTCAAAATGCCATCCTTCCTGATCTATGTATTTTGCCTAATTTCCAGCAAGATTAGTTCAGAATTGGCTGAGACTCTTACTTTTTGTGAAATAATCCATTGAAACTCAGGGAAAGCTATCTGTCATTATCTAAACTTGATTACTATGGACTCTTAGCAGCAGAAAAATGGTCACATTCTGAATAGTGCTTCAAACAGTATTCTGTTTCCTATCTTAAATGGAGATCTTAAGCAGTTATAATAACATTCAGATAAGATGTAAGTCACTGATCTCCAGTTTGCCTTTCACCCATCAGATGGAACATCAATATGCAACCAGTACTGTGTCCTGCATTGCATAATTAAAATTACCCCTTGAAATATTTTGGGAGATTCTCCAGCTTCCTCTGATCGTGCTGCTGTCGAAGGGAATTCCCATTGAGGTCAGCCCATGCTGCCAGGAAACCCAAGGCTGCTGACAAGACCAGAGAACCCTACCAGTGTGAAAGGCCGGAGAATTATGGCCATTATGATTGAGGTGTATAAGATTATGACGAGTATGGACAGGTGACCAGCAAGCAACTGTTCCCCTTGGTTGAGAGGTCGATCACGAGAGGGCATAAGGTAAGGAGCAGGAGAATTAGAGGGGATTTGAGGCAAAAAGCTTTCATTCCAAAGATGGCAGGAATCTGGAATGCACTGCCTGAGAAGACAGTGGAGACTGGAAACCTTGCAACCTGTAAAAATTATTTGGATGAGCACGTGAAACACCATAACATTCAAGGATACAGTACAAGTGTTGGAAAATGGGATTAAACTGATGTTAGTGGTAGTTGTTAGTACAAACCTGATGGGCCAAAGGGCTTTCTCTGTGCTGTATGGCTCTATGACTCTGACTGTATTAGCTCTCATTGTGATTTTAGTTTAATGGCTCATTACAAGATGAGGTTTTTGTCATTAAATATTTTCAAAAATAATTTTTTGAACAGTTTCTTTACCAGTTGGAATTTGAAGTATAACAGATTGTTTGCAAACGAAAACCTGGGGTGGAATTTTCCCATCCTTGCAAAGGTCCATTGACCTCAGGGAGGATTTTTCATGACCTTGGGACAAGCAGAACCAAAAAAAATCTCATTCCATTTTTTAAAAAAAATTCATTCAATTAACAATAAGTGAAGTCTCTCCATTGATAAAGAAAAAAAATCCAACTGGGATGAAGTATGCAATCATTGTTTACATTCTCTGTAAAGACTTGAATATAGGATGATTGTTTGAGATTTACCGGCATGGTGACACAGTGGTTAGCACTGCTGCCTCACTGTGCCAGGGACTTGGTCACTGTCTGTGGAGACTGCACGTTCTCCTTGTGTCTGCGTGGGCTTCCTTCCACAGTCCAAAGATGTGGAAGTTAGATGGATTGGCCATGCTAAATTGCCTCTTAGTGTCAAGGGGACTAGCTAGAATAAATGTGTGGGGTTATGGGGATAGGACCTGGAAAGGTGGAGGGGAGGGATGAAATCGTGGACAGTGCAGATTCAATGGGCTGAATAGCCTTCTTCTGCACTGTAGGATTCTATGATCGATAATAAACAGGGCAAAAAATGCCTTCTCAAGTCCTATTTCTTTCTCTAATTGAGCTTCCTATTTCTGCCTAATTTAAAATCGTGGCGCTTTTTGAAGTACTGCCCAAAGTTGTACCATCACGTCTTCAACAGATCCTGCATATAGTTTTGGAAGTGTATTATCAGGATCTGGCTTATCACACTTCCCTTTGGCCCATCTTTGTGGCTGCAATCTTTGTAAACTTTTTGATTTGATTCAATGCAATTTGATTTATTATTGTCACGTGCATTGGGATACAATGAGAAGTATTGTTTCTTGTGCACGATACAGACAAAGCATCCTGCGCATGGAGTACGTAGGGGAGAAGCAAAGGAAAGGTAGTATAATGTAATGTTATCATCATAACTAACTGTAATGGTGGGGGAAGAATATTGTGGGCAGGGTTGAGGTGGGGTGCAGGGTTAATCATCTAAGACAGTAACATATTCAAGAGGTGGAAACTGAATAGATCAGTCTTCAAACAACCAAAGGGTTTAAAGGAATAAGTGCTGCCTTTGACATTGACACCAATGGGAGTGGCAAATTGGTCAATGTTACTTGGCTAGTGTAAACAAATAACTACAATAACCACGGGTGATTTAATAGTGGGATTTGTAATATATTTGTTCGAGTGGAATTGCATGACTATTTTCAATTCCTACTTCCAAGGTTAGCTGTTAGCTATAATCTCTCACGTGTATAAGACATAGCCTTTCAGTATGCCCTATGATGAATGATACCAATTTGGACAATGGCAAAGGCAAAGGATAAGGTGCAATCCCAGACTCAAAAAAGTGATGGGTTGATGAACAATCATCAAACGGGCCTAAATTATTTGAACTCAACTATGCCAAATTTGCCTTTGATCTCTGAAATATCTTTAAATGGTCAGGATGGCACAGATGGTCTTTGCCTTCAAGTTTCAGGCATCTGTTTTTTTCATGAGGGTGCACTGTCAAAACAAGGACCTTGATCTCTCTCGTCAGATTATCACGCAGAGCTACATCATTTTATGCGCCAAGGAAATTATCCTAAAAAGCAATGAGCCAATGTCATTGAACCGACTGTGGTAGCCAGATGTTCCACAAACTCCATGCTGTCTACTGGTCCATACTTTCCCTCCTTGAAGTTTTTGCATGAAAATGATAATTACAGTGGTGTACATTAGTGCCAAATCTGGAACCATTCTCACTGTTAACAAATGTCATCTGGGAACCGAATCTTGACTGTCAGAACTCATTCATCTTACTACGTTTGACAGCCATAGATACAAAACCTAGGGTATATTTTGTCGAATTCAAATTCAAGTCCCAAAATTGAAAGCATAATGTTAAAGCACCTTGCACAGGGATTTTTGCACAATACCTTATTATTAACTTAAAAGAAACGTAATAGATGTTCTTTGAAACAGTTTAATTACCTTTGAGCTTAAAAGTTACTGTTTGTTGGCAGGCAAACATGTTTTATGTTATCTTCCTCTCTGCTATTGTGAAATGACCGGGAAAATTTTCCGACTGAAATACCGAACAAAAGAATGTCTTATAAACAGGGGAAATGGTCATCCACTCATATCCGCTACAATAAATCACATTTCTTTTGAGAAAAACATGACACAAGACAGAGAAGAGTTTCTTTGGGATGAGATAGAGTAGAAATCATACTAATGCACAATTAAACTTATCAAAAGCACACTGACAGTTACTGGATTTTCTGCCCACACTTGCCCCAAGGCTGGAAAATCTCACCCAGGTCAACAGACTTTTGCATGATCACTGTCCCACCTGCTATGAATTCCATGGCAGGCGGGACAGGAAAATTCCATCCTTTGACCGGAATTCTCCCATCCTGTCCGCCACCGAAATTTTCAGGCAGATGTAACTGTTACTTGAGAGGATAACTGTAAGGTTCATGGTGGGTGATACAGGAGGGATGATCAAGGTAGGTTTTTCACTCAAAGAGTGGTTGGAGTGTGGAATGCACTGCCTGCTGTGATAGTGGAGTTGGACACTTTAGGAACTTTCAACTGTTTTTTGGATAGGCACGTGGAGCACACCAGAATGATAGGGAGGGAGATAGTTTGATCTTGGTTTCGGTCAAAGCTGGGCACAACATCGAGAGCCAAAGGGCCTGTACTGTGCTGTATTGTTCTATGTTTCTATGTTTCATGCATTGCAGATAATGTGAAACTCCATTTATAGTCAGACAGGAATTTCCAGCTTTTAGACCAGCACAGCTAGAGAATTCCATCCTTTATCTCTGATTCTGCAAGGGCAAAAGGTTTCAAATCTGTTGAGCATTTAGCTCAACTCTTGACCAATGTTGGTTTGCTGGTATGTGCATTTTATTTTTGTGTAAAGCAGATTATGCATTCAGGACCAATTAGTGAAAGGTCTTCCCACCGTTGGCACAGTATAATACAGTCATCTTTTTATGAAACGCATGTCATGTTTATATATTGGATACATTTCTGCTGCTGGTAATTTAAAGGGTCTGGATGATTGACACTTTTACAGGGTTGTTGTAAAAGCTATTTTTATGATTAGATGACTTTTTCACACAAGCTGCTTTTACTAAAGTAGTAGTTGTGCACAGAGTGCATGCTGAGTGTATGGGGAATGAAAATATCATAGTTTGATGTGGAAGTCTTGAGGTTGCAATGGAGAGTAAAAAGACTAATGAGGAGTGGCTGGAGGTATGAGCTGGTGTGCTGGAACACAAGGGTGAGAACTGGAGGACTACTTTTTTTGTTTTATTGATTTCAATTTAACTGGAACAAGATCCCAGAGAACTGAGGTGGGTCTTTTAAACCACTCCTCCCAAAATGAAAATCATACCTTTGCAGATACCAAGTTGTGTGGGGTGAGTTGGTAAAGTTCCCAACTCTTATTTCCACCTTGAAGATAAAAGCCCTAAATCCCTTCAATTTTCAGCTTTTAGTTAATTCTTTTTTTAGTAACATGTTTTAGTAGGTTATAGAAGCATATTGTCCAGTAATGTAAAATGGTAACCTTATATAATTAGTGCAGAGGAGTGCTTACAGAAATTAAAATGGTATGGTTAAACCTGCCCAGATAAAGGCAGATTTATATGTGACTGCATAACAAATATATAGCTGCACAAAAAAGTGTCAAAAATTTCTGAAATCAAGGGAATTGATTTGAACCAACTCGTTGATGTACAGGGTTAGTATAGAAGATAATTCACTAAGAAGTAGATGATTCAGGAGGAATTGACGTCTCCCAGTGGCAGTGGAGGAGGAATATATAATGTAGGGTCATGATTATTACTTTGATATCTCAGAAAATTAACCTCTCCTCAGATGAAAGTGAAGTTGCCAATACATCAATGCCAATTCACCGGAGTAAAGCTGCGCATTCTGGACATGTTGCTCATTCATAGATTGTAGGGTTTAATGTAGTCAATAAACTGGCTAGTGCTGATGACTTGTTCATTTCCTGAAGAACTCAATGCCAAATTAATCTCACCATTTATACCAATATCAGACACTTATCACAAGTATCAATTTATAATCAAGCTGAAATGCAATGAATCTATGACAAGGTGCCCTTCAGAGAACCTTACACCTATTGAGACTCACAATGAGTTATGACAGCTTGTGCAAGGTTCACTCTGCATAGGATGTCATAGAATCATAAAATCCCTACAATGCAGAAGGAGGCTATTTGGCCCATTAAGTTTACACCAACCACAGTCCTACTAAGACCCTGTAACCACACATATTTATCCTGCTAATCTCTCTGACACTCGGTTCAATTTAACATGGCTAATCAGCCTATCACACATCTTTCGGATTGTGGGAGGAAACCCGCACAGACATGGGGAGAATGTGCAAACACCGGACAGACAGTGACCCGAGCGGAATTGAACCCGAGTCATTAGCTCTGTGAGGCAGCAATGCTAACCACTGTGCCACTACTGTCTGCGTGGAATTTGCACATTTTTTCCGTGCCTGTATGGGTTCATTCCGGGTGGTCTGGTTTCCTTCCACACTGCAAAAATGTGCAGGTTAGGTGGATTGGCCATGCTAAATTGTCCCTTAGAGTCTGGTTAGTGTAAATGCATGGAGTTATGGGGATAGGGCCTGGGTTGGTGTGGACTTGATGGGTCAAATAGCCCTGTTCTGTACTGTAAGATTCTTCTATTTGATCATGTAATTAATATGATTCAAAGATTAATGATTAGTTGTCAGTTTTCAAACTTGTCTCCTGTGTTTGAAATTTAGTAAAAAGGATTAATTCATTCACTCAGTAGCCTATGAGGACCTGGATGAGAAGTTGTTTGTCTGGACCTGATGATCCAAAGTGACAGGATAGTTTGGATCATGGTATCTAGGAAGCATAGACTTGATGGTAAACCCCAGATATCTTCTTAATGAGGGGTTGCATGGAAGGTTTAACAATTTATTTGATGCCGTTAATGAATATTCTTGTCTTTGCTCTTCACAAACAAAGCATTAAATGTAGCCAGGTGGTAACTGGAAATAGTCAAATTGAGATAACAGTCGCAGCTAAAAAGATAGACATTGATTGTTTCAGTCTGGTAATCAATGTAGTTTGATGGTACAATCGATTAAAAAGCAGTGACTGTAATTTAAAGTTTATTTATTATTGTCACAAGTAGGCTTATATTAATACAGCAATGAAGTTACCGCAAAAATTCCCTAGTCGCCATACTCTGGCGCTCTGTTCGGATGCACTGAAAGTATTTAGCACAGCCAATGCACCTAACCAGCATGTCTTTCGGACTGAGAGAGGAAACTGGAGCATTTGGAAGAAACTCTCGCAGGCTAAAGGAGAACGTGCAAAATCCACACATAGTGATCCAAGCTGAGAATCGAATCAGTTCCTTAGCACTTTGAAGCAGCAGTACCAGCCACTGTGCCACCATGCCACCCCAATGGCTGAGGTGCAGCCAGAAGGTTTAGGGCGTCACATGGAAGAAGTTCTGTGTACAGGCATGAACAGGTTTGAATTTCCGAAGTAATCTTTTTTCAGCTTCTAACAGCAACTTGAAGCCTTCATTTTTTCATAACATTATTGAGAGGTAACTCTAAATTAGTAAACCACTTGACTAACCCAATGGACACTTAAAGCTGGTTCTTGCAGTACTGGAGTTATACTCCACCCCTATGCAAAGACCAAAACTACCTCCTGGAATAGGTTTTGTGCAGCTTGTTCTCTGCGTTCTGGAATCTTTTGAATCATGCCATCATGTTCACGTTGATGTGCTTTGCATTGATAGGAAAATAGCAGTCCAACCGTGGTCTGTCTTGGCAGTAACAGGGAAATATTGAAGGTTCACTTCTAAGGTTCACGCAACTTGAAAAGCTTAAATAATGCAGTCCCTGACCTTTAACAGGAACACAATAGATCAGAGATTTCTGTGGAATCAAATATCTGGGGGTTCAGGTAACTGGCACTTTTATCTGCAAACGAAAGAAGGTTCCAAAAAAGAATAGTTAATTATAACCTGTTGAGCAGTACTTCCTTGTCAGAATAAATAACATAGAAAGAGCAGTAAGGATGCTTATACAGAGACATAACAAATAATACTTATTCTTCCGAAAACTCAATAGTAGGGATCTAAACATCTACTTCAAAAGAAAGGTTATGGTTCAAACTTACAACACATCTGCATGGTTTTCTTTGATGTTCGTTGTTTGCTGAATATTCCATAATTGTTCATGTTGCCCTTTGCTTTGAAATGATGCTTTATTTTTCAATATGTATAAGGTAGGATGACCAGAAATATACCTAACTGAAAACATCGGTTGCTAATCTACATCTATAGCACCAATATCAATTTGAATATCACCAATGCTGATATTCAAATTGTCTAAATTAATCTTTAATTTATACTTAAATTAAACTGTCATGTCTTTTCAATATCAATGTATTAATTCTACATAGGCTAAAAGTTGTGTGTGTACATCAAGTTACATTTAACTCTTACATGAGTGAAAAGATCAACCCTTTTCTCTTGCTTTGTCTTGCCTATTCATTCATTTGTGAATCTGACCCAAGCTTGCTTAGGATAATCAAAAAAAGAATAATCCAATACCAAATTAAATTGCAAGTACCATTACCCAGACAAAATGATTTTTCATGTTATAAGTTTGATTTCTTTAATCTTTCATAGGATGTTGTTGTCAACAAGGCTAGAATCAGGCTAAGATCATTTAGAAACGTAGAAACTAGAAGCAGGAGTAGGCCATTCGGCCCTTTGAGCCTGTTCCACCATTCATTACGTACATGGCTGATCATCAAATTCAATGTACTGATTCCTCCTTTTCCCCATATCCCTTGGTCCCTTTAGCCCCAAGAGATATTTCTAATTTCTTCTTGAAATCAGACATTCTGGCCTTAACTACTTCCTATTGTAATGAATTCCACACATTTACCATTCTCTGGGCGAAGAAATTTCTCTTCACTTGAATCCTAAAAGATTTATCCCTTATCATCAAACTATGACCTCTCGTTCTGGACTGCCTGACCATTGGGAACATTTTTTCTGAATTTACACTGTCTAACCCACAGCACAGTGGCACAGTGGTTAGCACTGCTGCCTCACTGCACCAGGTACCTGGTTCCATTCCTGGCTTGGGTCACTGTCTGTGTAGAATCTGCACATTGTCTCTGTGGGTTTCCTCCGGGTGCTCTGGTTTTCTTCCCACAGTCTGAAAGATGTTCTCGTCATACGCATTGGCCATGCTAAATTCTACCTCAGTGTACCTGAACAAGTGCTGGAGTGTGACGGTTGGGGGGGGTTTCACAATAACTTCATTGCAGTGTTAATGTAAGCCTACTTATGGCTAATAAGTAAACTTACTTTTTATAACCCTGTTAAAATTTTATAAGTTTTTATGGGACCCCATCTCACTCTTTTGAATTCCTGTGAATCTAATTCTAACTAATCTAGACTTTTTCTCATTTGACAGATCTTTTGCTATGAAGGCCAACATACCATTTGCCTTTACTGCCTGCTCTACCTGTGCGCTTACTTTCAATGACTGATACGGAGGACATCAAGGTCTCACTGAGTATTCATTTCTCTCAATTTATACCCAGTCAAGTCATAATTTGTCTTCCTATTATTGCTATTGGTATTATTATTTGAGAAGACAGTTAAGAGTTAATTACATTGTTGGAGTTACATATGGGCCAGACTGGGTAAGGATGGCAGATTTCCTTCCCTAAAAGACATAGTGAATTAGATGGATTTTTACACCAATTGACAATGTATAGCAATAAGTATAAAGTGGAAGATAATACCAAGTATGTATGTACAACTTGCCCTGTGGACAGAACCGTTGGATTGTAGCATATTACTTGAGTTTATGGCTTCTACACATTTTGACACAAAAAGAAGAATGAGTTGTCAGAGGAAAATTGGAATTGATTGACTCTGCCAGTGGAGAAAATAATTAGTGTCTGCTGCCCACCATCTATCCAAATCAAAAAGCCTTCTCCATCAATATATTGAGACTCTATTAGGGAAGACTTGGGGAAGAGTTTTATACTCCAAAGTGGTTTTGAGGTTGGAGGAGGGGGAGCGTAATCATAGAATCCCTATAGTGCAAAGAAAGTCATTCAGCACATTGAGCCTGCACCAGCAGCAACCCCACCCAAGCTCTATCCCCATAACCTCATGTATATAGCCTACTCATTCCTCTGAAACTAAAGGAAAATTTAGCATGGCTGATTCAAGCTAACCTGCACATCTTTGGACTGTGGAAGGAAATCAGAGCACCCGGAGAAAATCCATGCAAACACCAGAAGAACGTACAAGCTCTACACAGTGACCTGAGGCCAGGATCGAACCCAGGTCGCTGGTGCTGTGAGGCAGTAGTGCTAATTACTGTGCCACTGTGCCGCCCAATAAGATGTAATGATGGGATTCCACTGGGAACCAGCCCAATCCAGACACATTTCCAGTCTTGGATAGGCAGGGCCTCGAGCAGGGATCCCCATCCATTCTTCTATTAAGGCCCTTAAGTGTCCTTTTTATGTTAAAGTTGTCAGAGACCTCTTAATGCTGCAGTTGTGTCCAATTTTGGGATCCCTACCAAGACATAATACAAAAGTGATGAAAACGGCTTAAAATGTTGCAGAAAAATAATGACCCATTTCCAATCCTCCCTGTAATGTTCCTGAGTTTTAAGGTAATCAAGAGAAAAAAATGCAAAGAGCGATTACAAAAATTGCCTCATAAAAAAGGCAGTTAGAAAATTTCATGTTCTGCCACAGGTTGTCAATAAATTCTTTTAAATGGAGATTAGATATAATAGGAGACAGAATCTTCAAAGATATGGGGAGCAAGCAGACAAATGGAATTAGCTCACGTGGCCTTTTGTTTAGCAAACTGCCTAAAAAGACTTCATGGGTCTACTGACTTGCTTATACAGTGACATTCTACAGATAACTAAACACAGATGGTAAATACCTTCTGCCTGTTTTTGAAGTTTGTTGCTATGACCACTGTGCAGGACTGGGAGAGGTTTATGCAGAATGTGAAGTGAAGGGGAAAAAAGATCCAATGAGGAATAATTCAAAACATTGATAGATGGTAACAAAAATATTAAAGATTCAAGATGTAATTTCAGCTTCACTGGGGGAAACATAAAATTACTCAATGTATAATATGGTCATGCAGGGAAATGCTGGCCATTTGTGCAACAGTTGTATACAAAAAGGGTTATCAGCATGGAGTTGGTTGTGGTCATGACAACAAAACTGTTAGTGTTAGCCATCAATCATTCCTCAGTAGCTTCAGGAGTTTGCATGTACACAGGATAACATGGAAATCAAAAATTGTTATTAGGGAAGTCTATACTTCTCCATAGACTATGGATTCTCAAAGGATGAAATTTCCCCTGTAATTTTGATAAAACTTCCATTTTTGTGCCATTAGTCTCTCAATTCCACCATTTTGAATGAATTGCAACTGGGGTTTAAATGTGTACAGACTTCAGAATTGCTAAGTACTCTTCCTGGCATTGTGAAACTAATTTGTGGATCTTGCCACAATAATAAAAAAAAAACTACCTTTTAAGATTTTTTTGTTCGATGTTTATGTTTATCTAAGCTTCTGCCTTGATTCAAGCAGTATCATTCATTACAAAGGGTTATGAACGTAGACCAGTTCATCAGACAAACCAGCCACCTATCTATTGACTTTGTCTGCTCTTCCCGCTGCCTCGGAAAAGCAGCCGGCATAATCAAGGATCCCACATATCCCAGACATGTCGCGGGATTTTATGGCCTCGCTCATCCCAAAAACGTAAGGTACTGCTCAAGGTCAAGGACCTTCCTTGGTCCACCCCTAGCCTACTCTGATTTCCATGGTGGGCAGGATGGTAAATTTTTGCCATTCTATCTTCCACCTTCTTTTGTCAGGAAAAAGATATAAAATTCTGAGATCATGTACCACCTGACTCAAGAACAGCTTCTTCCCTGCTGCCGTCAGACTTTTGAATGGTCTTATTATATATTAAACTGATCTTTCTCTTTTTGTAACTGCAACACTATATTGTGCACCTTTTCCTTTCCTTCTCCCCATGTACTTTATGAACAATATTTTTGGTCTGTATGGCGCACAATAAACAATACTTTTCACTGCATCCCAATACCCATGATAATAGGAAGTGGAGGCTTTGGAGCGAATACAGAAAAGGTTTACCAGGATATTGCCTGGTATGGAAGGTCTTAGCTATGAGGGGAGATTGGGCAAACTAGAGTTGTTCTCTCTGGAAAAATGGAGGATGAGGGGTGACCTAATAGAGGTAAATAAAATTATGAAGGGCATAGATAGGATGAACAGTGGGAAGCTTTTTCCAGATCAAAGGTGATGAACACAAGGGGTCACAAGTTCAAGGTGAAGGGGACAAGTTTCAACACAGATGTTGGGGGATGTATTTTATAGAGAGGATGGTGGGGGCCTGGAATGCACTGCCAAGCAAGGTGGTTGAGGCGGACATGCTGGAATCGTTTAAGACTTATCTAGTTAGCCACAGACTGGGAATAGAAGGATACAAACAAATGGTCTAGTTGAGTTCATGAGCGGCGCAGGTTTGGAGGGCCAAAGGGCCTGTTCCTGTGCTGTACGGTACTTTGTTCTTTGTTTGTTTAATAATAAATCAAATCAAAATTTCACACAATCTAAAATTTTAAATTAAAGTTGCAGCAAGTGTTCTCTACTTCCTTGTTTGCGGTGTGTGAGAATACTTCAATATGATTGGTTCCTTATTTGCTTGCTGATATCACTACTGTTGCATGCCAAGATATTCCCTTGAGATGGTGTGCAACTGCCATCAGAAGAAGGAAAAGCATGCCAAGACATCATTAGACATTTGTGGGCATCTTTTTTCAGGGCTGACAGCGAGATCCTTTGCCTTGCTACAGACTGCAAAATCTGGGCCTTTCAATACTAATGGTCTTAGTGAATGTTTAAAGCATATTTATTAGTGCCACAAGTAGTCTTAGCTTAACACTGCAAAGAAGTTACTGTGAAAATTCCATAGGAGTTTCATCCCCGGGGGAATGTTATTTTCTCTGAATCAAACAAAGCTAATTGCAGAATTTGCCTTGTGTCCTGAGGTACATTTGACTGACTAATGCAACAAGAATATTGAACAGGAATTTCCACAATTATTATAAAAGCATAGAAATGAGAAGCAAGAGTAGACCATTCATCCCTTCGAGCCTGCTCCACCATTCATTGTGATCATGGCTGATCATTGAAATCAATATTCTGATCCCCCCCCCCCACCCTCATATCCTTTGATCCCTTTAACCCCAAGAGCTATATCTAATTCCTTCTTGAAATCAGACAACATTTTGGCCTCGACTGCATTCGGCTGTAGTGAATTCTACACGTTTACCATCCTTTGAGTGAAGAAATTTCTCCTTATCTCAATTCTAAAGGATTTACCCCTTATCTTCAAACTATGACCCTAGTTCTGGACTGCATCATTGGGAACATTCTTCCTGAATCTACCCTATCTAACCCTATTAGGATTTTGTAAATTCTGATGAGATCCCCTTGCAACTTTTCTATATTCCTTTAGAGTTTCCTACAAATTTGTTGCCAGCATCACAGTTGTCCATGAGGAGAGGCCAGGGCATTGTGCTGCTTTTGCTCTCAGATACTGTTTCTTTTTTCATTTGTGGGTTTAAAATTTACCAGATATATTGCCAAGATTACTAAGTGCTTGGTACGGCCTGTGCTTGAACTATAACCTTTGTCTCAGCGTATTCTATACTATTCCCCAGTTTATTCATCCTATTAGGTGATGCAAACTTGACAAAAAAATGAAAAGTTCAAAACAATGGATACACTAATTCTAAAGATTATTAGTACTCCCTGTACAACCCCTTCCCCGTTATGACATATCTTGGAAAATGTTCCGAATTCTGTGGTTTCTGTGGGTTTGGCGTGGACTCTGGCCAATCACATTTCTCCGATTTAAAGTGGCATACACTCATAAAAGTTCATGACTCAAAAGGCAAAAATCCTTTAAGCTCGAGGGAATTTGAGTTTGATATCATCACAGTAAATAATTACCGTATCTTGGATACAGAATTGTCAGATAAATAGGACAATTGAATGTAAGATTTGGCTCAGGAGATTACAACCCTCAACATGATATATAAAAAGTTGTTACCAACAATAAAGTGTAAGGTGTGAGAGAAGACTCAAGAGTTGGAAGACTGAAATTTTTAAAAATTACCTGCTGGGGATATGAAGCAGGGCAGTCAGAATCAGTAGAAAGAAAGAGCAGTTTATATAACACTTTAGCATGTGTATCCTTCATCAGAAGAGGTTCTGAGATTAAAGGGTGCAAACTTGAAGCGTTGTAACCCGCTATTTTTCTTTTCCGATTCTACCTGATTACACTGCGGATCTCCAACATCTTCTGTTCCTATTCCTTAAATAAATCACCTCACAAAAAAAAATTCAATGATAGTTTCTGGAAATTTTGAGAACAATAAATTGCTCTGGGCGCAAATGTTACTTACATCAGTGTGTTTTCCACCTTTTTATGCAATTTATCAATAAAACAATATGTTATCTGTGACTTCAAATTTCCTAGCACTGAAACTAGATAAGACAGATGAATGTGTGGATGCTGAGCTCTCCCAGCCTCTAACTTGATGTTTACACTGGAGATTGAGAATTGCTATGACAACCGTGACAATTGGCTCTCAAAGAGGACTTCTGAAGTTCAATCTCTGAAATGAAATGTTAGCTCCAATCTCTTGATAGAGTAATGTCTCGATGTCAGCATGTGTTGTTGCACCCATTGCAAGCAGGATGTCCAGATTCCGCAGTTCACAGATGTATGTGCAGCAGATAAAGAAGGGTGAAGAAAAGTCCGTAAGCACCCTACAGACACGGCAATCTCAAAATCCTGAAAAATCCTACTGCTCACACTTTTATTTTCCCCTTAAAGTTACAACAAACTAAGAAGATCGACCTGGAAATTTACAACATCCCCCCACCATTCCATGCCCAACTTAAGTTTATAAAGCCGACCTGTGAAAAACAACAACTAACATTAAATGAATTGCAGACCACTGAAGCACACCAGTGCCTCACTCGTTCAGAAACATGTTATGTTATTTTTTGGAATACAGTAATGTTACAATGCTGACCATATCCACTATTAATCTGTTCCAGAGAGCAACAACTATCTGGGTAAAGTTGGAGCTCATGTGACTTTTAACCTCGGTCCCTGGCATTGTGAGGCAGCAGTGCTAACCACTGCGCCACTGTGTCTCTTGACAAAGGAGTTGAAATTTGCACAAGAAATTGGGTGGCTGGCGAATTCTTAGGGAACTGATTGGCAGTTAACTAGCCTGTCAGTACTTATTAAGGAGGCTGGTTGGCATTTTGGTGGCTAGTGCCTGACCTAATGCCCTCTCTTAACAGTGACAGTTGATTGAAAGTAGACTAGTTGTTATAGAAGATTGTGAGTGCTGTATGACATTAACTGCTGGGGAGGAATTTTGAAAAACATCAGGAGACTTTGTGGATCACTTTGTCAAGAGTTTACCAAGAATCTGTCAACATTTAGTTCAGAAGTTTTCTTAGCACCTCTGCACTGTAGCATAAGTGTTGTACTCCACCTAAATGGACACCTTGTAAGTGAGAAAGACTAGGCTTGGCTAACGACCTCTTGTTAAAGGGTCTCTCTTAGTGTGTGGGAGAACTGGGAGGTGGACATCAGGCCATGAGGAGAAGTATCATCTGTCAAAGGAAAGAGGAAAGGGTAACATGGAGTCAGTACACTCTGTTAGAAAGTATCTTCCTCATCCAGGAGCTCTCCTCCTCCAGGACCTCCACTATCACATGCACCCTCTCCCTCAAACCCTGAGCCATTCTGAAATGTGTCCCCATTTGAGCGTAGATTGCTTCACAAAAATCGGTGTTTGAGTAAACCTGGATGGACACCTCCAAGCAAATTTAAATTGTGGTAACTGGAAATTAGAATGAAATGCTAAAGCCAGACTTTGACACAGGACCCATTTAGCTCCTGTTTTGAGCACAATAATCTCTTAAGTTATTGAGTAGCATTTGCCTTTTTGTCATCTGAAGTGAATACAGATGCTAAACATCTCTTTATAACTCGTCAGCTATTTCCTTGTCCTTTTTTTGACTTATCCTGATTTGTGTTTCAAGAGTCAAATCAGGCTCTGTCTGTTGATATATTGTACAGTTGTTTGATAAATTATGATTCCACAGAAGGGACAGATGTTAAGTTTGTTTGAAACTGAATGCATAAAGGCTAGAATTTTCCGCCATTCACACGGTGTTGGGGGTGGGGGGGGGGGAATGTTGGCATGGTGGCACAGTTGCCACCATGGCTAGCATTGCTGTCTAACAGAGCCAGGGACCCAGGTTTGATTCCTGGCTTGGGTCACTGTGTCTGTGGATTTTCATGTTTCCCCTGTGTGTGCATGGGTTTTCTCTGGGTGTTCTGGTTTCCTCCAGAAAGATGTGCTGGTTAGGGTGCATTGGCCATGCTAAATTCTCCCTCAGTATACCTGGGCAGGTGCCAGGGTGTGGTAACGGGGGACATTTTCATAGTAACTTCATTGCAGTATTAATGAAGTTAATACTTTATTAATTTTAATAAAGTAAAATTATTACTTTAAATAATTTTTAAAGTAATAATTATTACTTTATAATTATTATAATTATAATATAATATATTATATTGTATATAATATAATACACAATATATATTGTGTATACATACACAAGCCTACTTGTGACACTAATAAAACAAACTTTAAATTTTAAACTATGGGATTTTCTGATCCCACTGCAGTGAATGAAGATTTGGCTAAATGCCAAATCTTCCATCTTCGCTTGAAGGAACACCAGGTCAGAAGAATCTGACCAATATCATTGTAGAATATTACCAAAAAGGGAGAAAAAGCTTGTATTCATGTACTGTCCTTTATGCGATCAGAATAGCAGCTGTGGCTCAGGTGATAGTCCTCTTCCCTTGGAATCATAGTTCTGGGTTCAAGTCCCACTTCAGGGCTTTGACTGCCAAACAAAAGATTGTGGGTACAAATGTCCCAGTTAATATTTATCCCTCAATCAACATCACAGAAAAGTCATTAACTGGTCATTGTCACAATGCCATTTGTAAGGGTTTGCTGATCGCAGGCAGGGGCGTTAGCACATTCCCATTGCACTAGATCGTGGTTTACTTAAGCCAGGGTAGAGTAATGTATCAGGGTAGTCAATGAATCTGTGCAATTCACTACCACAAAAAATATTGAGGCCAAAACAGTGTAGCCATCCCACCCGCCATGGTAACAGGAGCGAGTGAGGGGCTAAGCATGGAAAGATCCGTTGGCCTCAGGTAGGATTTTATGGTTTCTGGAGAAGTTGGGCCTTAAAATCCCAGCTTGCATGATTTCACGAAGAAATTAGATATAGTTCTTGGGGCTAAAGGGATCAAGGAATATGGGGGGTAAGGCAGGATCAAGATATTGAATTTGATGATCAGCCATGATCAAAATAAATAGCGGAGCAAGCTCAAAGGCCTTACTCCTGCTTCTAGTTTCTATGTTACTATTTAGCACGGTCAATCCAACTAACTGGCACATCTTTGGAAGAGGTCATCCTCTGGATATTTGTTAATGTCATCTTCATGATCTGTATATTTGTTGAATGCCTGAGGTTATTCATGAAGACTCCCACCTTCTCAACTTAGCCCATTGTGAAGGTTACATTGCCACCAGTCAACCCTCCCCCTTCAAAGGCCAGAATACTCCATGGTCATCTGGGACGATGACGACTTTACTTTTACCCTTATTCAGTTGATAAAAATAATTAGTATTCATAAAGTTTACATAATCTCAAAACAGAATGAGGCAATACAACTGCACAGGATAACCAGACTGGAACTGGTACAAATTCTGAGCAGAATCTGAGGGTTAAAATTAGAGAATGCAACCAATGGGCTAGAATACCAAGGAAAAATGTTTCTACACACTTATGATAGTAAATTTACAAGGCAACCTGGGTGGATTCAATTTGTTTAGAAAGTCAGGAAATTTTAAGCAAATTATTCTCAATGTAGCTTGTGTCCACGCTTTCCTTTATTGTGCTTTATGCTGGGTTACAATGAGCGACACAGTGGCATGAAGGTTAACACTGATACCTCACAGAACCAAGGATCAAGTTTGATTCCTGATTTGGGTCTGCACATTCTCCCCATGTTCGTGTGGGTTTCCTTCAGGTGCTCCTCCCACAGGCTGAAAAATGGTTTGATGCATTGTCAATGCTAAATTCTCCCAGTGTACTTGAACAGGTGCCAGAGTGTGGTGACTTAGGATTTTAACGGTAATTTCATTGCAGTGTTAATATAAGCCTACTTATGACACTAAAAAATAAACTTTAAAATTTTAACTGCAAGACCAGGTCTTAGCTAAAAAAATGGCCATACCCCCTTGACAATAAGGGGAAGCAGATTTAGGACTAATTAAGGAGGAACTTCTTCACACAAAGAGTTGTGAATCTGTGGAATTCCCTGCCCGGTGAAGCAGTCGAGATTACCTCATTGAATGTTTTTAAGGCAAAGATAGATGAATTTTTGAACAGTAAAGGAATTAAGGGTTATGGTGAGTAGGCGAGTAAGTGGAGCTGAGTCCATGAAAGATTAGCCATGATCTTATTGAATGGTGGAGCAGGCTGGATGGGCCAGATAGCCTTCTCCTGCTCCTAGTTCTTATGTTCTTATGACATTGCGAGATCCCATAGACTGCATTAGCTCAGAAAGTCTCTTCAAATAATATTAAGACAACAGGTTCCATTTGGGAGGTTATTTCATATCAAAAAAATGTAATTTACTGAGAAACTGGCTAGTACACACCAATGAAAATAGAACATGGTGCAGCGTAAGCTGTTTTGACATTGCTTTCAGTGATTGTTAAATCAGGATGGTTAAGCAGGACAACAGACAACCTTCTTAAAATGTTATTTTTTTTATGATGAAAACATTTTTAGCTGTAATAATAAAATTGGAGCAAGTTCTTAATTTTTAATCGATCAATTGATACCTTTTGAATGGAATAAAACAAGTGTATGCTAATACATTACCCAATTGTGTTGGTTCAAGGAAGATATTTGGGTTTATTCAAATAATTTTGATCGGAAATATTGCTGTGTACTATACCACCACAATCTGAGTACCTTTTGGGTAGAACTCCCTTATTTGCTGAGAGTGGAAAGTCCACCTGATGTAATCTTTGTGAAAATTGATGCAATACATGATCTAATAAATGCATTTTACAGATCAATTTTCCACCCATTTACATTTGAAATGTTTGAATTGCAAATAAATAAATAAGTTCTCCAACCCTGTGAATCACAGTAGACCAGTAATCTCATAGAAATATCAAATAACTTCAGTATAACAGGCTAAATCTTAGAAGAAATGTGGTTTTAATTGCTTTGGGCATTACATCCAAACTTGAGAAAGTACAGATATATAAATATCCATTCTACTAAATGTGCTCTGCCTGAAGGCCCAATTCCAATTTTGCTCACTTCAGAGTGAAGACAATAAAGGCATTTTGACCATGCAGCATGTCCAGATTACTTTTAATAAAAAAAGACAAATTAAACAATTGCTAACATTTCTAATGGTTTCTGGGGTACAAAACATCTGTTGTTTTAAAACATTCCAAAATTCTGCTTCCTTCAGTTAGACTTTGTCTCATATTCATGAGATTATCCATGCTGTTAAGTTCCAAGACTCCCATTGAGTTTTAGTTATTTCGGTCCAAGAATTGTGTGCAATTGCCATTGTAGATACAAACCCTGGATTCAAACTTTAGATAATAGAGTCATACAATGTAAAAGCGACCATTCAGCCCATCAGTCTGCACCGACAGTAACTACCACTAAAGGTGCACTAATTCTATTTTTCAGCACATGCCCCACATCTTTGAATGTTACGATATTTCAAGTGCTCATCCGAATTTTTCTTTATAAGATAGTAAGGTTTTTGGTCTCCACTACTTTCCCATGCTGTGCATTCCAGAGTCCCACCATCCTCTGAATATCTTTTTTTCTCAAATCCCTTCAAAATCTCTTTCCCTCCCCCTAAAGCAATGCCCCTTATGATTGACCCTCAACCAAGAGGAACAGCTGCTCCCTACTCACACTATCCGTAAACCTTATAATCTTATACATTTCAATCATGTACCCCCCCCCCCGCCCAGCTTTCTCTGCTTTAGGCCAGAAGTTAGTTAATTCATCTATCTATATACAGGCATATAGGCCAGAATTCTCTGATGTTTTATGTCCCACTATCGTTGCCAGTGAGAGTGGAAAATTTGGTGTTCGGACAAAAGTCCATTCACAGCAGCGAGACTGGAGAATCCCAGCCGTGGGTGATGTCGGAGGATTCCAGCCATAGTGGGAATTTCGGTTACTTCAGTCAGCTTTTATTTTCTTTTTATTCACAATATTTCTCTCATTTTGCCACTATTAATGAAGAGATGGAATTTGCCATTTTTTTCCCTTCCATTCTTCCCAACTTTCTCTTCTCTCTTCAAGGTGTTTATTTAGATTGCAGTGAGTTAGGTTCTTTCCCTAACTCAGCCATGCTAATATTTGACCACATCTATGGGGAAACACCTATGGTAACACAGTGGTTAGCACTGCTGCTTCACAGCTCCAGGGACATGTGTTCAATTCCTGGCTTGGGTTACTGCCTATACAGAGTTTGCACATTCTTCTCGTATCTGTGTGGGTTTCCTCCACGTGCTCTGGTTTCCTCCCACAGTCCAAAGATATGTGGGTTAGGTTGATTGGCCATGTTAAAATTGCCCCTTAGTGTCCTGAGATGTGTAAATTAGAGCCATTAGTGAGTAAATATGTAGGGATATGAGGGTAGGGCCTGGGTAGGATTGTGGTCGGTGCAGACTCGATGGGCCAAATGGCCTTTTTCTGCACTGTAGAGTTTCTATGATTCTATTTCTATGATTCTATAGATTGTTGGCTCACTTAATGAGCTTGAGGTTCTCATTCAAATGACCATTCGAGCTAAGCTGGTGATGACAGCAGGATGCAGTTAATGTTGTGTAATTTGGTCTTGGCTCCCGAGCAACAATTCGCACTGTGTCAGTCAGCCATCACAGTGCAAATCCTGATGGCACTCCCTCCACTACAAAACATTTCAACCTTCTCAGGAAAAAGCCTAACCTTCTTCTGCCAAAATATTTTACGATTTAAATATCAGAAAATCAATCATTCTGCTGTCTTCAAATTATATTACACGAGACATGATGATGTGTTTTACTATATTTTTGAGCTGTGCAATTTAATATAATGAGAATTAATCATTTGCAAGAATGTATTAATAAAAGATCTCTACAGTGCAGATGAAAGCCTTTGGCCCATCAAACTCGCACCAACTCTCTGACAGAGAATCTTACAAGAGCCCATTTTCCCCTACCTGTAGTCTCACTGATTTATTGCAGCAAATCCCACTAGCCAAAACACATCTTGGGACACAAAGGGACAATTTATAATGGCCAATCCATCTAACCTGCACATCTTTTGACTGTGGGAGGAAACTGGAGCACCTAGAGGAAAACCACGCCAACACAGGGAGAATGTGCAAACTCCATATAGACAGTCACCCAAGGCTGGAATAGAACCTAGTTCCCTGGCGCTGTGGGGCAGCAGTGCTAACCACTATGCCACCATGCTGCCTCAAATCTCAAAAACAACTATTTATATTTCAATAATGTATAATTTATCAACATGTAAAAAGCATATTTTAACTTAATACTGAAGTCATTTGTTTTCTATGACAATTAACAAGTTGAATATGAAGATAGTCCTCACCCCGGGCACATGCTAATCTTCTTCATTCATTTACATTTCGGAAAATCTGCAATGTTTTTTCTGTTGACATCCCTGGAAACCAGGACCCAGAACCTGTTATGCCAGGTGATTTGACCACACCAGTAATTAATAAAATTTGAAGGGGGTGAACTGGTGGTGGGGGCAGGGTGTCTGTGCCAACACACAGGCCTCTCTAATCTAATATTTTCTTGCCTCTACTTTATCCATATCCCTCTATTCCCTGACTATTCTTATATCTATCCAAATGCCTCTTGAACGTTGTTGTAGAATTTGCTTCTACCATCTTCTCCGGCAGTATGTTCTAGACATTCACCACCTTCTGTGTGAAAAACTTGCCCCTTACATCTCTTTTAAACTTTTCCTCTCTTACTCTCAACCTATACCCCTAAGTAATTGACCTTCAACTCTGGGAAAACGGTTCTGACTATCCACTTTATCCAAGCATGTCATAATCTTGTAAACCTCTATCAGGTGTCCCCTCATCCTCTGGTGCTCCAGTGAAAACAATCCACGTTTGTTCAACCTTTCTTCATAATCCATAGCCTCCAAACCAGGCAACATCCTGGTAAATCACTTCTGTACCTTTCCAATGCATCAACATCCTTTTGATATTTTGGTGTATGGAATTGTAAACAATACTCCAAATGCGGCCTAACCAAAGTCTTATACAACTGCAATGTCATTTTCCAATTCCTATACTTAATGCCCCAATCGATGAAAGCCAGTATGCCATATACCTTCTTGACGACCTTGTCCACCTGAGTTGCCACCTTCAGGGAACTATAAATCTGCACGTCTAGATCTCTCTGTATGTTAATATTTCCAAGGGCCCTGTCACTGACTGTATACTTACCTTTTGCAGTAGACTTTCCAAATTGTATCATACAACATTTGTCCAGGTTCAATTCTGACTGCCATACTTTGGCACAGATCTCCAAGTGATTTATATCTGGCTGTATCCTCTGACTACTCCCCCAATTTTGTATCATCTGCAAATTATAATAATCAGACTACCTGTATTTCTTATAGATCATTTATATATGTTACAAACAACAGAGGCCCCGACACTGATCCTTGTGGAACACCGCTTGACAAGTTAGAAAAGTACCCTTCCACTGCGAGTCTCTACTTTGTCTGCCCAAGTCAGTTTTGTATCCATCTTACCAACTCATCTCAGATCCCATATGACATCATCTTCTGTATCAGCCTGCCATGAGGAACTTTATCGAAGGCTTTACTGAAGTCCGTGTATACAACTTCCATGCTCTGCCTTGTCGCTTTTTTTTTCTTGTCGCTTTCTCAAAGAACTCAGTCAAGTTTGTGCATCACAAAACTATGCTGCCTATTGCTAATAAATCTGTTTTCTTCCAGATGTAAATACATCCTGTCCCTAAGAGTCTTCTCCAATAATTTCTCCATCACTGATGTAAGGCTCACAGGCCTACAACTTCCCGGATTGTCTCTTTTATCGTTCTTAAACAGAGGAAAAATGTTAGTTACTCTCAAATCCTCTGGTACCTCACCCATGACTAAAGAGGATACAAAGATCTTGGCCAAGATCTCAGCAATTTCTTCCCTTACTTCTCTTAGCATGCTGGGATAGATCCTATCTGGCCCTGAGGTTTTGTCCACATTAATGTTTTTCAAAATCTCCAACACCTCTTCCTTTTTTAATCTCAGCATGTTCTGGAATGTCAACATTCTCCTTTCTACACTCACCATCCACCACATCCTTCTGCTTTGTGAATACTGATGCAAAATACTCATTAAGAACCTCATCAATCTCATCTGGCTCCACATACAAATTCCCTCCACTGTATTTGAGTGAATCTACCCTTGCCTCAGCTCCCTCCTCCTGCTTATACATCATAAAAAGTTTTGGGATTCTTCTTAATCCTGCCTATCAAGAACATTTCATGGCCCCTTTTTGCTCTCCTAAGTCCCTGTTTAAGCTCTTTTCTGCTATCTTTGTACTTCTCAAGAGCCTTATCCGTTTTCGATTTCCTGAAATTTATGTATACCTCCTTCCCCTTTTTCACTAAGCTCACAATCTCTCGTCATCCAGGATTCCCGAATCTTGCCATCTTCATCCTTCATTTTCATAGCGATATACTTGTCCTGAATTGTTAACAACTGAATAAAGAAGAAAAAGAAAGTTGAATGTTGGGTGGATTGATTAATGGCAAAAAGGGGTTGGTAATGCATAAAATAAAGAAATAAAAGACATGCCTAGAGAAAGTGTAAATGTTATAATAGATCCAGTATGTCCACCTGGGAAAATGAAAGTGGTGGTTATGATAATCTGAAGTTGCTGAACTTAGTGTTGAGGTTGAAAGGTTGCACTTTGTCTAATTGAAAGACAAGGTGCTGCCTCTCAAGATATTAAATACTGACGCTTTATATCTTGATGATAAATTTAGAATTGCAACTAATAGTCTGTTAACCTCAGGATAGCTGGTACCTACTGTACTGCATGATTGATTCTGTTAATTTATTGGTACTAATGCCAATGCTTTGATATGGTCTATTAACATTGAAAGAACCATATGGATCCTTAAGACAGTGAAGACAGATATTTGAGGGAACACATTGAGAATCACTGCATTAAATATTGGATTACACAAGTTAACAGATTACGAGGTTTAAGGTATAATGTCACACTCTCCTAAAACATATGGAAATATAGTTAAGATTTTCATGCTCTGGAAACTATATAAATCACATATGTTAAGGCAATCTGAAACATGCTACTCTCGAATGCACATGCCCTTTTGTTTTCTTCCGTTTGATTATAAAACCTCTTTACACATATTTTGCTGGGCGTCCGATGTTCTTAGCAGAGCAGGTCAGAATGGTAATACACTGTACCATGGAGTTTGAGGTTCATTTTCAAACTAAAGATTTTCCTTAATGTAAGATTCTGGGGATACAGAAAAAAACTTTTATAAGGGAGATCAAGTTGCACACATAAACAATCTCACTAGGTACAGAATGGAATTAGCAAACCATGGGAGCAGGTGTTTAAGTTAGTGGGGAAGTAACCTGTCAAACTAAACAGGTAAACCATTGCAAGATACACAAACTATAAAAGTTTATTTGAGTGCTAGCTGACCAGAATTATTGAATTGTTACAGCACAGAAAGAGATCATTCAGCCCATTTTGCCCACACTGGGCTTCCGAATGAGCAATTTACCTGACCAAGGATCATCCAGATTAGACATATTAGCTCTATTCTTTCTCCACAAATGCTGTCTGATTTTCCAACACTTACTGTTTTTGTTGTATGAGCAATTTACTTGGTGCCATTCTCCCACCTTTTCTCCTGCATATTCTTACTTTTCAGATAACAGTTTAGTTCCCTTTTAAATCATTCAATCAAGTTAGTCAGATACAACGGTCTTTTAGCAAATCATTACTGAAGATCCTTGATTGATCTTCTTTTTCTTGTGTTCTCTGCCCAAAGGCAGGTCTGACCCATGATACTATGATCTGTTAGGGCAAGGAGCTGAATTTACCCCAGCCAGAATAAGGATTGAATTCTGTGCTGTTAGCACAGTCTGATCCATCTGGCCAATTGAACCAACCAGCCCCTGCCAAAGGCATTCAAATCGCTGTGGACACACAGATTTACGTAGCTTGGAGTAATGGATAGTAATGGTGGAGGTTCCAATTGATGTATGTCAATTAACTGCCTGCCATTGATGTATGTTGGATGGATTTACAAGTTGATACATAATCAGTTTGGCCACAGTATGAAGGCACCTCCATTGGATATCAAATCCTGGACGTGGTGAATTCACAGCAGAGGTGGCAGCTACCAAATCCTGTTGTCTGTGTTCATCCTGGTGGAGGTTCTCTGATGGCCCGAGGCCTGGAGGGCCCAGACCCAATAAGAGTCTCGTGCCCAGGAGCAGATGCACCAAACGTGGCCTGAGAAACTGGACTGGATGTGGTCCCAGGCAGCGGGCACTTGGATTGGCTGAACACCTTTGAGTGGAGGACCCTGTGGTGTTTGGCTGCTGCTCATCCTCCATGTGGGAGCCTGCAAGCCTCACTTTTATTCCCCAAGAAGAAGGGAGATCGTGGTGTCTCATCCCTCTCTTGCTCAGACATTGATGGTGCCACCAGTGCTTGCGGCTATCCAGGCCAGGTCTGAGCACAAATCCAGCAAACTGTCAGGCCAAACTTTCCATGACAGGTGCTAACTTTCCTGCTGTGACCTGTATGTTGGAGACACATTGCAGTCTTGGCTCGTGTATGCCATATTTCTACATGATGTTATTGCATCTCCAACATTGAGTTGGCAGCTGCTCTCAGAGGCTCATCATCTGACTTGGATTGAGCAGGTGGCTTGTCTGCAGTAGCCCTCCGCGTGTCAGAGACCTGAGTAGTGTCTGCCTCGGACTGTTGCAGAGATCTGTCAGTAGGATGTTTTCCATTAGGTGAGTCCCAGCCTAATTTGGAACTGTACCTCCCCAAGGTGTGTGTCTCTATGCTGATGGAGGGTATGGGTGAGCATATTGACAGCCCTTCCTAATCAGCTCAGGAATCCCTCCTGTAGGTCCCAAAGGAGATAATGTGTGTATGTGAATATTATATTTAAAAAAGGCCCTTTTAGACTTCTAAAACCAACTGGCATTGCCTAATTACAACTTTTTGGTTTACTTGTGTTCTGTTTTATCTTTTTCAATCAGAAGTGGTGATAAGAGTTTTGTGCTTTGGCCTCTTCACCAGATTTCTCTTTAAAAATATCTTGGCCACTGAAATTCATTGTGTCCTCACTGTGAGCTTGTGTTGCTATGCGACATGATTACAACCAACAGTCTTGATTACCCTTGGCACAGTTCTGGATTAAACAAACAAGATTGTTTCTGATCATTAATTGTCATTCTTTTATAAACAATAGATTCTATTCTGAAATCCGTGCTATTTATATTCAAACAATAGAATCTCTGGGGAATGTCAGCATTCCACAAAAGAGTGTGGAAAATTGTTCATTAAAGTCATAGAGCTAAAAGACATCTTTTAAACAGTGATCTGCAGATGCAAGGTAGTAGTATCAATTGCAGTAGAAAGTAGTGTCACAGGCAACATTTCATTGTCCATGATCCGTATATTGTGTGTAAAAGGTGGCTGTTTGCTTACTCACAGAGTGAGGATTACAATTAAATCATTCTAGCAACAAGTTTTCTGTAAATCTAAAATTAGAAGTTCTTTTTCTATACCTACCTTGAATTTAACATATGGGAAGAGATTTTTTGGCCCCACCCATCCCAAGGTCAGAAAATCCCATCTGAGGTCAATGGACTTTTGCATGGTTCGTGTCCCACCCATGGCGGGAGTTATGGGAAAATTCCACTCAACATTTCACTCACTTATGTCACACATACAAAAGTTAGATAAAAATGAAGGTAAATACTGATATAGCTTATGATTTCTCAATCTATTTTGTGGCAGGGCTGTAGTTTCTTAGATGGAATTGATGCTTTGAAGTTGAAATTAATATCTTATAATGTGAAGGCCTTCTTCGTTGGCTATCAGATTTGTAGGTGAATTTCTCAGAGATGGGCCTCAGCTGAATTTTAACTGGAACAAGTTTGGAAAGTCCTTCCCTTCATTGGAATCACTCACATTCAAAGTGTTTGTTATTTGATGGCTTGTAACTGATTCATTGGATTTTGCTGAAGCTGTCTGTCTGTAAACAGTTTATTGTTGGCTTTAAAAGCAGACAACAAGATGATTTCCTCATCATATGATTTCCACAAAACCCTTTCTTTCCCAAACAAAAGGTGTGCATGCTGATTCCAATCATCCTGTTTTGTTTGACTCTTCGAGATTCACCCAATTTAATTTGGAATGAGGGAATCTATTTAATACAAGGGAGAAAAAACGTAGAGTTCCTACAGTGCAGAAGGAGGCCATTTTGTCCATTAAGTCTGCACTGACAGCAATCCCACCCAGGCCCTATTCTGTTGATATTTACCCCGCTAATTCCTCTAATCTACGTATCCCGGAACATTAAGGGGCAATTCAGCATGGTCAATCAACCTAACCTGCACATTTTTGGACTGTGGAAGCACACCAGAGTAGTACCCAGAGGAAACCCACGCAGACACGGAAAGAATGTGCAAACTCCACACAGACAGAAAGTTGATAATGAATTCATTCACGCCCATCTTAACATACTGAATTTTGACACCTCCCTTTTTTCCAGGTGAAACAGTGAGTCAGGTCAGTTGGAATTCCTTTCTTTGTTAATTCGTCCTTAAAAAGTTGTGAGTGTCCATATTTAATGAATTACTCCCAAGAGACTTAGTACTATCTGAAGCTCAAAATGGTGACAAGATTTTCAGCTGCCATTTTAATCATGTGTTTACATTTAATTTTGCAAAGTATTGACTGAAAGTTCATTGTATAAAACGTATTCATTTTATAAAATATGAAAAACATTAAACCAGAGTTGCTTCTCCAATAATAGTTGTTTAGTGCCCATGAGTTGCTCCTCATATTTACACTGCCAAATCCACTTATTTATCCTGGCGGGACTATTTGAGGCCCATTAGTTGCTTTTATGCAGTTCCCAAGGCGTAGGTCCAGTGTTTGAGTACTTTGTGACTTGGATGTTCAAGACCTGTGGCTTAAAAGAGTTATTCTTTACTAGATATTCCTGACTGGCACCAGTCCGCCTGCGGCCAGTAAGTGGCACATTTGCAGGTAATAACAAGGTCACAGTGACAACATGTCAGTGTTCCTCCATACATTGTAGCCAAAAAGTTATGGTCAGTATGCACTTTGTGGCATGCCACAACCAGGGGAGCAGTCAAGTTATAAGCAACCCAGCTGTACATTACATCTACACATTGACATAGCTTCAAAGCTAAATGGTAGATTTAAAGGTTTATGTGCAAGGAACTATTGTATAAAAGCTAGTCTTCCAAAATCCAACTTGTGTGCAACACAGAAGCAGATTATAATTGCAGTCCATCAAAGAGCATAATCCAGCTTTTTTTAAAAGAGAAGAAAAAATTGTGGGCCATTGTGTTTAGGGGAACAAGCAGAATGGACCTACGAATGGGGCTAGGCTAATTGCAATGATATGCTGATCCTCAATGTGAAGGATGGAAAGTCTGATACGGCAGTAAAGGCCCCGTAATCTAGGATTGTAATGGGGAAAGACCACAAGGTTGTGACCACCTTTCCCCAGTTCTGTAGCTCTGGTGTAACCAACTTTCAGTATAAGCATTAACAGTCTAACAAAATGGAAGAGATGGCTCAGATCCAATTTAGCTTCACTTCTAAAGCATTTTAGTTTTTTATTTATTCATTTGTGGGACATGAGCATCGCTGGCTGGTAGGCATTTATTGCCCATCCCTAGTTGCCTCAGGGCAATTGAGAGTCAACCACATTGCTGTGGCACCGAATTCACATATAAGCTAGACCAGATAAGGATGACAGATTCCCTTCCCGAAAGCATTATGGTGGGAATCGGAATTGTGATAATATAAGCACACTTATATAAGATATAGGTTCATTTTATATAAAAAAAAGCTTAAAAAAATTCAAATTCACAGAATTCAAATGAATCTCTGTTAAAACAAATGCTTGCTGTTTTCTAACAGAACAATGACATCAACAGTCTTCTTTATTGTCCAGGAAATCCAATTATTAGTTATCTTATCAGAAACAGGCTGATTATTGCAACTATCCAGCTAACTTGCCAAAAATGAAATAAAACAATCAAGGAACAGATTAAAGAACTGGAAGATCTACATTTTCATAATTTGTTTGGTCCAATAACATCCTACCACAGAAACCACCATGGCCATTTATTTCAGCCATGACAATTGCTTTGGCACAGCAGAAATTGATTATTAAAGTAGATGAGAACATTTTGTTCCTCTGATCCTCTCAGCACTTTTTGGCTAAATATTGCACAAGTCCCTTGGCTATCTGACTTCCTGTCATTGCCAATCAGTACTGATAATATTAAGATCTCAGAAAGACTTTTCCCTTCTGATTGAGGAAATGTTAACATGAACTAAATATCAACTGATTGGAGGTTTTTTGTGAGTTTAAAAATAAAATATTATCACAATCTATCCTGAAAAGTGGCATGGTTGCACAATGGTTATGAGTGACATAGTGGCGCAGTGGTTGCTGCTTCACATCACCGGAAACCTGGGTTCAATTCCAGCCTTGGATGAAATCCACTCTGTCTGTGCGGATTTTGCACATTCTACTCATGTCTGCATGTGTTTCCTTTTGATGATCTGGTTTCCTCCCACAGTCAAAAGATGTGTGTGTTATGTTGATTGGCCATGCTAAATTGCCCCTCAGTGTCAGCGGCCTACGTAGGGCAAGTACAAAGGGTATGGGGATAGGATCGGGTCTCAATAGGGTTGTGGTTAGTGCAGTTTCGTTGGTCCAAATGGCTTCATTCTGCACTATAGGAGTCTATGGTTAGTACTGTTGCTTCACAGCGGCAGGGACCTTGCTTGGGTCACTGTTTGTGCCGTGAATGTATATTCATTGTGTCTGCTTGGGTTTTCTCCACGTGCTCTGGTTTCCTCCCACAGTCTGAGAGATGTGCAGGTTAGGTTCTGTGGTCATGATAAATTCTCCCTCAGTGTACCCAAATAGGCGCCTGAGTGTGGTGACCGGGGAATTTTCACAGTAACTTCATTGTAGTGTCAATGTAAGTCTACAGTGATACTAATAAAAAAAAACTTTAACACAGCATTTCACTCACTTGTCTCATATACAAAGATTAGATATAGATGAGGTAAGATATTGTTACAGCTATAATTATCTCAAAGCTATTTCATAGCAGGCCTGCAGTTTGCCAGATGGAATTGATGCTTTAAAGTTGAAATGAAGGTTTTGTAAAATGAAGGACTTCTTAGCTAGCAATGGGACTTATTATAATTAAATTTTGAGGAGGCTGGTTCACAGATGAACTTCAGCTAGAATAGATTTGGAGAATCCTCTGCATTGGAATCTCTCATTTTTCCAAAGTGTAGCACCACAGTTGAAGAGTATTTGGCTTAGCACATGTTAATGTGGGACTGGAAAATAATATCACTCACAGTGTGACATCGAGATGCAAGACCTAGATTAGGGTCACTAGTGGACTGGACAGAGACTTGTGTAGAAGCAAGCATGGAGTTAGCTCATAGCTTGGGCTATACCATGTACATAGTTATGTGTTATCAATAAACAATTAGTGTTCAACATTTAAAATAAGTGCTTTAATTGATCTGGTCTGGTGCTCGCAAATGTCATCTCCTTTACACTAGGGAAGCCAAACGCAGATTGGGTCCACTCTGCTGAATACCTTCAACCATGACCCTGACCTTCCTGTTGTGTACCATTTCAACCCACCATCTTGCTCTTATGTCAATATATTTTTCTTTGACCTGCTGCCTGCCTTCCAATGAAGCCCTACACAAAGACAGTTACCTCATCATCCAATTAGCCACTTCATAGTCTTCTGGACTGAACACTGAGGTCAATGATTTCAAACCATGTATTCTCTCCTCCATCTTGGCCTGCTCTTTATCCATATTTTGCCTCCCCTGCACCCAGGACTTGCTCTTAAGTTTTGCTTTCACAGTATGCTTTGCTGTGGTGGGATTCGAACCCAGGTCCCTAGAAGGTTATCTGAGTTTATGGATTAATAGTCTATCAATAATACCACTAGGCCATCACTTTTCTAACACCAGTAGATGTGTGATTGTGTGATTTTTAATAATGAGATGTTGATTATGTCATGCACAATGCTTCACCAGAGCCATTAATATGTGATCACTAAACAAGTGATTATTTTTTGCCCTGTTAAATTGGCAAATCATGATGGAAGAATACTATGTACAGTTCTGGTCACCCCTGTTAAAGAAAGGATATTAGCAAACTAGAGACTGCAGAAAAGATTTACTAGAATGTTACCGGGACTTTTTGGTTTGAGTTATAAGGAGAGGCTGGATAGACTGGGATTTTTTTCCCTGAAACATAGAAGGCTGAAGGGTGATCTTATAGAGGTCTATAAAATAATGAGGGGCATTGGCCAGCTAGATAGTTAATATCTTTTCCTAAAGACAAAGGAATCTAAAATTAGAGGTCATGTTTAAGGTAAGAGGGGAGAGATACAAAAATGTCCAGAGGGGCAATCTTTTCACACAAACGGTATGAGTGTCTGGGAACAAGCTGCCAGAAGTAGTAGCAGAAGCAGGTACAATTTTGTCTTTTAAAAAGCATTTAGACAGTTACATGGGTAAGATGGGTATAGAGGGATATGTGCCAAATGCAGGCAATTGGGATTAGCTTTGGGATTTTAAAAAAAAGAACAGCATGGACAAGTTGAGCCGAAGTGCCTGTTTCCATGCTGTAACTTCTATGACTTTATGCCTCAATAAATAACATTGTGGCACACCTTAATTTCTGTGAACCTATAAATTGATTTTTATGTATCGCCATTCTGCTGAAACTCCATAAATCAGGTCACTGTGATGGGATCCTGAAAAGAGGTCAGGGTCCTCTCATATAGAGATCACAAACATTGGAGGGAAAGTATTGACAATAGTATAGAACTACTCTCTTCATTCTCCTAGCCCACAGCAGAATGTTTGGCATAACGCATTATGAAGCAACAGTTCCAAAAGAAAGAAATTTCTCCTTTGTAGTCTTACGAATCTATTGTTCTTACATTGTACAGAACTATTTTTCACACAACATTCCAATGTACTGTTGTTTGTCTTGGTAATGGGAAAGTTGACCCTATGGAAAGAAAAACATCACTGGTCTACCGCCATTAGCGCTAAGTGCAGGAAGCCTGCAGAGTTTTGCGGGCAAGTAATTATAATTAATTTGTGAATGAGGTCAGAGCCCATCCAATTACAGAAACCAAAAATATTTTCAAATGATTTTCTGTTCACAATTTACTCATTGTAAATTATGGTACCTCATATAGATGGATTGGGCTTTTTTTGCAGTGTATGAAGATGTGATACGTCGTCTAATTTAAAATCTAATTTTCTTCATTTTTTTTCTGTACTTTATGCTAAAATTTGGCAACTAAAATAAAACTTTGGGAGCCATTTTGAAATATCTGGGATTTAAACCACACGGAGATCATTGAACGTTAAAGGATCCCCATTAACTGATAGAGATAAGCATTAATTTGGGCTGGATATAGTTCTATGGAGCCACCCCACACAAAGTGTTTTTGAGATTATTGCAAAACCCTAAAAATATTTGTATTGTATCAGTTAAACCCAAGGTTCCTGAGTCTCAGCCTGAACTGAAACAATTGATTTGGGTTAAACACAGAAAGCGATTTAGCTTTATTCATAGTAGCTCGAGAATTGATCTTAAGCCTATTCAAAATCTAAAGGGGAAACTTAACTATTACAACTGAAACCAGAGATTAATCATTGTAGGAAATCATATGGAGAAAGGGCTCACCTGCAGAATGCTGAAAAACTGGAACTAAGAGAACCATATTGTGCAAAGTCCCCTTTGCCCAAGCCTTCCCCTCTTACCCTGCCTCATCCTCTAGCCCCCACTTCACTCCTTGGTCCCCACCTCACTTCTTAGCTCCCACCTCACTCCCTGGCCCCTGTCTCTTTCAAACTGACCAGTAGAAAATGAACAAATGTAGTCCAAAATGACCCAGTGGCATGGTGGTACAGTGGTTAGCACATGGATCAGGTTCAATTCTGGCCTCAGGTGACTGTCTTTGCACATTGTCCCTGTGTCTGCATGGGTTTCCTCTGGGTGCTCCGGTTTCCTCCCACAGTCCAAAGATGTGCAGGTTAATTTGATTGACTATGCTAAATTGACCTTAGTGTCAGGGAATTAGTGGGGTAAATTTGTGGCTTAATAGAAATAGGGCTTGGATGGGATTGTGGTTGATGTAGATTAGATGGGCCAAATGGTCTCATTCTGCACTGTAGGGATTTGATGATTCTGTGATTACCCATCTGATTTTCTATTTGTAGCATATTACTCAAGAAAAGCACTCAACTTCTGTTCAGCTTCTCTCAGATTGGCACTGCTGACATTAGCAGTTTATGTCATTGAAACGTATGACTGTAATTTTGTTTTACCATCCTATGTGAAGCATTCTGAAGACCCACTTGCTGTCCCAAGACCCTTAAGCAATTTAATTGTTCCTATCATAGTTACTATATTTTTCTCCCTTAGTATTTGGGCCATAGATTAATAAAAGGAAGAAAAGAGCCAAAACAAAGTATTTCAAGTAAATTTATGTCTAGCATAATTTATACCATCAGCAGTTTAACAAAATTCAGTACAACAAATTTTGCTATGTCTTATTCAGTCTTCTATTCCGAGCACGAGGACAGAAACAATTAATAGGAACTATATACAGTGTATAAAGGTTAGAAAATAGACTGTCATTTATTATTTTAACTTTACAACAAGGCACAGCCAATTAAGTGAATGGGTTTAATTCCAGCTTGGTTGACTGTGTGGAGTTTGCACATTCTCCCCATCGGTGTGAGTTTCCTCCAGGTGCTCTGGCTTCCATTCACAGTTCAAAAATGTGCAGGTTAGGCAGATTGGCCATGCTACATTGTCCCTTAGTGTCCCCAAGAGGTATAAGTTAGGGGGATTACTGTGGCATATACATAGGTTACAGGGCCAATATGGTAGCGTTGGCCTTGGTAAGATGCTTTGCTCTCTGTTGGAGAGTTGATGCAGACTAAATCGGCTGAAAGGCCAATGGTAGATAGAGACTCTATGATTCTCCAGGCTGTTGGACATGTTTGTTGATATTGCTCTTTGAATAAAATATGTAACAAATGATTTTGGAATTGCATCAAATTTATCCGAGGATTCATCTATTCTTTGCCTCGCAGTAATATCATTGGCTATCAGACCTACTGAATCAAATAGTTCAGTCTCTGCATCTGTATCTAATTCTGAATCTATCATATATCTTAAGAATCATTTTAATCCAAATCCCCGCTTTTGTGTTTGGACTTGAATCAGCCCAAATTGGTGTTTGGTAATGTTGATTTGTTGCCTTAAACTTCGTAAAGCACAACTTTAAATGCCATACGGGTTTTAAAGTTGGTGCCGCAGAAACCGTATTTTCAAAGAATCATCCTGCAGTTGTTGCATTTTGGTGAGTTCCTGTTATGATGGTGGTTTCGTCTTGTGAAGCAGTTTTCTTTATCACAGGCCCGTGTGACATAAGTATTAGCTTGTAGACACTGCTCTGCATCATAGCATCTGTTTCAAGTCGTTGCTGATTAACTGCTGAAATTCTTTTACTTTCTAATTAGTGAATCCAATTATTCCACTGTGTTCCACTTGTTAACCTTTTCATCAAATGTGACATTTCTATACAATTTATTCCAGCTAAAAGCAACTACTGAAACTAACAGTAGCACTGATCTGATTATCCATGTGGTCCTTTACAAAATTCAACTGCTTAAGAGGGACACAGTGGCACAGTGGTTAGCACTCAGCGTCAGGGATCTGGGTTCAATTCTGGCTTTGGGTCACTGTCTGTGTGGAATTTACACATTCTCCCCACGTCTGCATGGGTTGTCTTCAGATGCTCCGGTTCCCTCCCACAGTCTAAAGATGTGCAGGTTAGGATAATTGGCCAGGCTAAATTGACCCTGGTGTCAGGGAATTAGTGGAGTAGTGGGAATAGGGTCTAAGTGGGATTATGGTCATTGCAGATGCAATGGGCTGAATGGTCTCCTTCTGTACTGTTAGGATTCTAAGGAATAAAGAAACTGAGCTGTCCTGACTGAAAGGGCACATCTGAAATACAGGCATAAAAATTGTATGGTCACATATGCCTAACTCATTTTACAATATACTTTACAGGATTTAGCACTGATTAAAATACCAGCCATGTCTTAGCATGCCCTTCTCCATCACTGCTTCAAACTTCTGATTTACTTTTATTGCTATAGGCCTATTCAGTCTCAGCAATAACACTATAGATCATATGAAGTTTACTTTTCCATTCATTGTGAAAAAAGATCCACATTATGTTTTGAAATTAATACAGAAATGATATTATTTACAATGTTTAAACTAGCTTCCTTGAATCTGAATGGACATTTTATACATCCAGAACACTGGCTACAGATAATTGCATGTCCTAATCGTACACTCACATAATTAAATGGACGAAAACCCTCTGCAATGAGGGTATTTACATCATGTTTGTTATATATTGTGATCTTGAATCGGCTGACTGTCCTTTTTTTTTCAAAGTCATGGAAGGAAACATCTGCACAAGACATCAGCAACCCTCCAAAGAATCGTGTGCCCTATAATCTGAACAAATGCGGACTGAACACAACTTGGTATTTATGCAGTTCATATAAAGATACACATACAACACGTTAGCTGATCTGTTGTGGTGCTTTTCATGGGCAGACTGTGATCTGAATCCTGTTCATAACTTTAACTGCTAAAGTGAGGTACACATTAATCTGGCTTATTTGGGTAAAGCAAGTGTCCAACAATTCCCTCCATACAGGTAACTGGCCTGAGGTCAACTGGATGGTAGTTGTAGCTGTTCTTAAATTGTTAAAAATAAGCCAGGCTAAGTGATCAACTGGGTTTTGCTCTTTGTAAGATATCAAAGCTATGAAAATTCAGGAAAGGAGGGTGCTTATCTTCAGTATTGTAATTTTGGACATGGATGTTGCTAGCTGGCTAAGTCTAGTTGCCCTTGAGAAGATGGTGGTCTTCTTGAAGAGCTGCAGTCCATTGTTCTGGATTGACCATTACAGAGGGAATTCCAGGATGTGGACTCAGTGACTGTGAAGGAATGGCAATGTATTTCCATGTTAGGATGGTGAATGGCTTGGAGGGATACTTGCAGGTGGTGGTGTTCCCATGCATTTGTTGCCCTTGTCCTTCTAGATGGAAGAGATCATGGTTTGGAATGTGCTGTCTAAGGATCTTTGGTGTATTTCTTCAGTGTACCTTCCAGACAGTACACACTGCTGATATTGATCGTTGCTGGTGAAGGGACTGGATATAGATGCGGTGCCAATCAAGTGGGGTTGCTTTGTCCCAGATGTTGTCAAGCTTCTTAAGAGTTGTTGGAGCTGTACTCATCAGGAAAGTGGAAAGTACTCTATCACATGTCTGACTTGTGCCTTGTCAATGGTGGTCAGCGAGTCAGGAGATGAGTTCCTTGCCACAGAATTTCCAGCCTCTGACCTGCTCTTATAGCCATAGTATTTATATGTTTAGTTCAATTGAGTTTCTGGTCAACGGTAACCCCCAGAGTGTTGATAGTGGTTTCAGTGATGTTAATGCTATTGAATGTCAATGGGAGATGCTTGGATTCTCTCTTATTGGAGTTGGTTATTGTCTGACACTTGCCACTTATCAGCGTAAGCCTGAATATTGTCCAAGTCTTTGCTGATGGAAACATTACAGAAATGTAAATAGACATGAATGTCACCTTGTTCCTACTTTGTTAAAGTAAAGCTGATTTATTAGTGGCATAAGTAGGCATTTGCAATTCACATTGCAATGAAACTACTGTGAAAATCCCTGAGTTGCCGCAGATCAGAACCTGTTCAAGTACACTGAAGGAGAATTTTGCATGGCCAATGTAACTAATTTGCACATTTTTTGACTGTGGGAGGAAACTGGAGTGCCTGGAGGAAATCTACACAGACAGAGTGAGGACATGCAAAATCCACACAGACAGTGACCCAAGCAGGGAATCAAACCTGGGTCCCTGGTGCAGTGCTAACCAACGTATCTATTGGAAGTGGTTTCTGAGTGCCGATGGCAACATTCACAACAGTGGTGGAAAGTTAACTGAAGTTATTAATGAAACAATTAACGTGCATTTTTTGAGGGAATAGAATTTTACTAGCAGCGCCTGCTACCCTAGTCATCACTGCTTGTCAACCCACAGTAGGTCAGAGCATTATGAAAATAAGAAGTTAAAGGTGCAAATGCCTGATGTTATCCCCAGGCAGAGGCTTGTAGCTGCATTATTATCTTTTGGAGAATTAAAAAAATCACTCATAAGGTGTGGGCGTTTTGGCAATAAAAGGGCCAGTATTTAATGCTCATCCCTAAGCACCCTCAACTTCAGAGGGCATTTAAAAGTCAACCATATTGCTATAAGTCTGGAGTCACATATAGACCAAACTGGATAAGGATGGCAGATTTCTTCCCTAAAGGACGTTAGTGAACCAGATGAGTTTTTTTGACAGTTGACAATGGTTTCATGGTCATCAGCAGACATTAATTCCAGATTTTCTTTCACTGAAAATTCAACTTCCACCACAATGGGATTTGAATCTGGCTCTCTGCATTACTATTTCAGTGACAATAGCACTATGCCACCACTTCCCCAAATGTTGCAGATAGTGATGATGGGCAAGAAATGGCTACTGTTTTACATCTCCATTTCCTCCTGCCTTTCTCATTCTATTTCCTTCAGCAGCACTCCCATTTGCAGACACAGTGAAGGCTGCTGGCCACCCTTCAACCATGCGCACTGAATTGCCTTTCTAGCTTCTCAAGCTGCCTGTTCTCCAAGACTGGATGGCAATCCCTAGCAACGCCCTCTAAAATCTGCCACCTACCAGAATATTGTGCCAGCAGAACTGCTGAGGGTGATCGGGTTTGCAACCTGCGATCCATTTTAAAAAAAGGCAGGAAAGTTCAGCCTGAAGTCTCCAAAACCTTGTCATACATCAGTAGAGAATGCATACAATTGCCTTTGGAGTTGTGCCTTCTACATATGTGGTTTGTATGGAAGGGAAAAAATGGGTTTGCTTTTTTTGGTGCTATGCCTTGACTATTTGATCTCAGCTGGGCTTGCATCTCATTCCTGTTAGTGTAAATGTGTTAAATTAGTTTAATGAAGGGCCCAGTGTCTGCATTGTACTGTGGGGCTAGGGGTATAATACACCAGTTATTGTTGGGCAAAAGGAATGCCAGCTTGATTGAGAAGAGATCAAGATCAGCCATTTGTTCCAGCTGTGAGATTAGTGCCAAAGCTATGAACTTTAAAGCAAATGAGAATTTAAATTAAAATCTGAAGAAAGGTTGAAGACTCATGACTCACAATACTTTTGTTACATGTGTGAATAGAAAGAATGTCTACTAGGTTCAACTTAAGTGTTCTAAATAGCTTGTGAATAGGTAAAATTTACTATCTGGTTCTCTCATTGGGGAGCAACAGTATTCTATTACCTGAACTCAATTTGCACTCTGAGCATTTGATTCAAGGCTAGAGAATTAGCACAGACTTTAATCATGATTTTGTATTCATTTTGACATCTAGCTGTTCATCAGTGTGTGCGATTGTAGCAGTGGTGTTAGTTGAATCATTGTGTTTCTACTTTTAGCACCCAGTGTCAAGATGAATTCTCAAATCAGGTGTCAAATTCAAATGTAAGTTATCTTTTCTTCACCTCGAGGGATAGAGAGTTTTGTGACAAAATTAACCCACACATCTCATGGGATGCTTCTTGTGACACAAGTAAATATGCAAAAACAACTGATGTGGTTTAAATAATTTGTCCTTTCCAAAACCACAGAAGAGTACTTGTGTTTCATATTTCTCTTGGTGAAAAGAAACTAAAGCAAATTTGAGTTTAATGTCAAGGGAATAGATTTACATAAATGAATGCTCTATTTGTTAATACTGATGGTGAAAGGCAAGAACTTTAAGTGTAGGCTGAAAATAATCAAAAAGGTATGGTTTGGCCCTGAGAACTGTAATGATTCTACAGGAGTGGGAATTTGCTTTGACAATGGTTTGATAAGATTGTAAAAGGAAGAGTTCTGCAGTCTTTAATGATCATTTTTCTTTTGTACCTTTTTGGCTCGATTTGATTTATTATTGTGACATGTAGTAGTACACAGTGAAAAGTATTGTTTCTTGCAAACTATACAGACAAAGCATACCACTCATTGAGATAGAAATGAAAGAGTATGGAATGTAGTGTCACAGTCATTGCTATAGTTTAGAGAAAGTTCAACTTAATGCAAGGTAGGTCCATTCAAAAGTTTGGTAGCAGGAGGGAAGAAGCTGTTCTTGAATCAGTTGGTATGCAACCTCAGATTTTTGTATCTGAGAAGGTGGAAGAGAGAATGTGGGGGTGAGTCCTTAATTATACTGATTGCTTAATGACTGAGGCGGTAGGAAGTATAGACAGAGTCAATGAATGGGAGGCTGGTTTGTGTGATGGATTGGAGTACATTCACGACCCTTTGTAGTTTCTTATGACCTTGGGCAGAGCAGGAACCATGCCAATGTGGGATACAACCAGAAAGAGTGCTTTCTATGGTGCATCTGTAAACATTGGTGAAAGTCGTAACTGACATATCAAGCTTTGGTACTTTATTCCATCCAAAGAAGCCAATTTCAATTGAATCTGATTTATAGTCTCCATGTGAGGGACAAATAAGATCCAGGCTCACAAGACGAGATATTGCACCACCTCCCGAGCTTGATCTAATGCTTAATCTCACCAAAAGACTGAGATGACTTTGAAAGGTTGTATCAGGTAAAGCATCGGTTTAATGTCATTGGCTGACTTGATCCTTCACTCTCACTGAGCTTGGGCAAATCACCATTGTGGGGGCCAGCACACTCCCAATGCAATGGCGTAGCCTCGCCCCTCTCCCTGCTTGATCATGATTTCACCCCTGCCAGGTTTTTTCTCTTACCTCAGGATGCCAATTTTAGTATTTGATCACATTCTCAAATTTCCAAATTTAATATTTTACAACTTTTTTCAATACCTCAGGCAAAAAAATGCCTTTCAGGAACTTGAAGTATATTGGCAGCAGTATCGTCAAATATTGTCTTTATTTTGACTGGTGTGAAGATAAATTCTTTCTCTCTCAGGTGAAAGAGAGAATTATTTATTTTTAACATGTTTGGATTTTCTGGTTTTTGCATTATAGAAATACGTAACGAGACTCAAGTTCAATAATCAATGCAGTCAAATTATAGCAATTTCTGTCCCCTAATTGTCTTGATTGAATTTCTTCTATGTATCTTTGTGGTGACTGTCCCTTTCAGGGCAACACATCAGAGAAAGGTTCACATAGCTTGTGTGACCAACAGAGATTCAGCCTGTGGGATTGCACCATGATGAGAGAAGCTTCCAGATAGAGACCTTTTGGAAGCTAGCTACAGCCATGAGGCTGCTGCACAATTCTAATTAATAACTACCTTTTGTGTTCATTAATGAATTCTGTGCAAGCTCATCTTTACAATCCTGTGTCACACAGCTCTCAACTGGGACTTGGAGGGCTTTCTCAAAGTTATCCCATAATTTGCAAAATTAATAGTGATTATGAACAAGGACCCTGGCTGATTTATCATTCTCTCTTTCTGGCACAGGGTGTGAAGGATAGGATTTCAGTCCTACGATCTAGGTCTGAAAGTGCAACATTGAAATAACTCCTTCAAGGCCTGTGTCCCTTCACCAGGTTTCCCTTTAGTTACAAGCTCAATTCTACTACTAAGATCACTTCGGATACAAAGTCAGAATCCAGAGTGGCTGTAGACCTGACACTCCTAATATATTTACAGGTGAGACTTTCTGATTGGGCAACTAATTATTACCAATCTTTTGGCCAACCAAGGAAACTAAATCAAATTAACAAGGGTGATAAATTTAAAGGGGCAGCTCCTTAAAAGAGGGGAACTGCCCAAAACAAAAGACAAAACAGAAAGGAAACTTAAAACATCCAATCAAAATGTGATTGAAGGGATCAATGATGCATCCCAGTCCCTGCAGTGCCCAATGGGCACAAAAGGCGTTATTGGACACAGGATGCTCCCTCTCCACGGACACTTGGCCATGAATATAGCTGAGGTAGAGAGGTAATCAGTCGGGTCGAATGGCCCTCTTGATTGCCCGCTGCCTGGACTTGTATATTCTCTTATATTGTGGGGACACTGCTGCCTCACAGTGCAAGGGATCAGATTCAATTCCATATAAGATCACTGTCTGTGTGGAGTTTGCATTTCCTTCCTGTGTCTGTCAGAGTTTTCTCCACATGCTCCTGTTTCCTCCCCCAGTCAAAAGATGTGCGGGTTAGGTTGATTGATCATGCTAACTTGACCCTAGTGTCAGGGAGATTAACAAGGTAAATGAATGGGATTACGGGAATAGGGCATGGGTAGGACTGTGGTCAGTCCAGACTAGATGGGCCGAATGGTGATTTTTGCATGATTTTTATGATTCTAAACTGAATGTTAATGCCACTGGCCTGAAGAATTAATAAGAGTTTTCGAAAAATAAGGCCTTTTCCGAAGCTATACTTTGACCACAGTTTAACTTCTTAGGCAGTCCCTCAGAGTCGAGAATGACTTGTTTGCACACTAAAAACAGGTGAAAGCACGCACAACCTACAGTCCCTGTACACAAGCAGGGCAGCCGGTGATTGGAGGACTGGTTGTGCCTGGGTTGTCACACATTAATTTTGCAGTCGACACTTGTCTCACTGATGAAATTCAAGGGGCACAATCTTACCGGCCGGTTCACCTCACACTCCTGCTACTGTGAAGTTGGAAAATTTGGCATCCAGCCAAATCTCCATTCACTGCAGCGGGATGGGAAAGTTGTGCTGGTGTGAAAGACTGTAATATTTGGACCAAGGGAAGCATTATGCCAAAAAATTCTAAGTGCACAACATGTGTGAAAATGGGACAGAATTGGTCTTTTTTTGGGCGAGTGAAAAATTCCATCTTACCTCTGTGAGAAGAAAGAAGCAAGATCCGTTTCCCACCAGCCGGGGAAAGGGGCAGGGCCTAAGCTTACCGAAAGCCAGTAGGTTGCAGTGGAGGACTTTCAGTCACTGCCTCCCCTAACTATCTCGGACTCCGCAGCCTATTGCCCCACCCTCCTGTCCAGACCAATGATGTGTGGGGTTCTATGGCCAATTCCTGCTCACCCAATGCCCGGACCAGTCAATCGCCACAGCATTTCTCCTACCCTGCCCGATCATGGTTGCAGAGTGTGCAACATATCCGCCAATTGTAGTTGCAGAGCCGCCCTGATTGCTCCACCCCCCCCAAATTTGGCACTGCTCAGGGTGCCAAATTGGCATGCCAAGGTGCCGGGCTGTCACCATCCAAGGGGCACCCAACATGCTCGCAACTCCCCAGAGAGGGGAGTAATGGCCTCAATGGGCCTCGAGGCTATTACATCTGGTCGCCATTGAGGGGAATCATATGTGATCCTTGCCAGTGAGGACCTTCACCGACGAGGCCACAAAAACAAGTGAGCCCAGACGATTGCCAACTGGGCTCACGTGTAATATTTAAATTATAATTTAAATAGAATTTAAACATTACATTCAGCCTTGCATCCTTTTCAGGCTTGAGACTGATCTTGCTAGATATCCGCTGCCAGTAAGATCGCGAGTGGCGAGGAGTTGAATGGAAATCCAATTTCTCAGCTCTCTCGCAATCTTACCAGCTCACCTCGCTGGCCGATGGGGTGGAATGATAAGATCATAACAAAGATGATTAGCTCCTTTAGACTCTTTTCCTCCATCTTGGGTGGTCTTGGGTAAAGGATTATCAGATATCAGTGGGGATTTTGTACCACTTCAAGTAGTCTTTGAGGTAGGCTTGAAACATTTCCTCTGTCCTGCTGGGCTGGCTTGTCATGTCATGGATGAGATAGAGATTCTGGTGAACTGATGTGGTGACAATAATCTCTCCTTCAATGTCAATCAAATGAAGGAGATTCATCATTGACTTCAGGAAGCGTAGAGGACAACATGCCTCTGCTACATCAATGGGGAATAGAAAGGGTCAAGCGCTTCAAGCTTTTAGGTGTTCAGATCACTAACAACCTATCCTAGTCCTCCCATGCCAACTCTATAGATAAGAAATCCCACCAACGCCTCTACTTTCTCAGAAGACTAAGGAAATTTGGCACATTAGTGATGACTCTCACCAACTTCTACAAATGCACCATGGAAAGCATCCTTTCTTGTTGTATCACAGCTTGGTATGGTTTCTGCTCTGCCCAACACCACCAGAAACTACAAAAGGTGGATGTAATTCTTTACAATCCTTTACACAAAACCAGCTTCCCATTCATTTGCTCTGTCTACATTTCCTGCTATCTTGGCAAAGCAGCTAGCATAATTAAGGACACCATAAATCCTGGACATTCTCTCTTCCACCTTCTGTCGAGAAAAAGATACAAAAATCTGAGGTCGTGGACCAAACAACTCAAGGACAATGTCTTCCCCACTGCAATAAGACTTTTGAATGGATCTACCTTGCATTAAGTTTATTTTTCTCTACTTCCTTGCTATGAGTGTGATACTGCATTCTGCAGTCTTTCATTCCCTTCTCTATGAACCGTATGCTTTGCCTAGCACGCAAGAAACAATACTTTTCACTGTATGTTAATACATATGACAATAATAAATCAAATCAAATCAAATGTCAATGCTCCAAGTAGAGAAATTATTTCAGGAGTCTTCTGTCAGGCATGCAGATGATATAGTCCACCCAATTAAGTGTGGTTGGCGCTTCAAAGCTGGGTACATTGGCCTGAGCGAGAACACTGATGATGCACCTATCCTACTAATGGATTTGTAGGATCTCATGGAGGCAGGGCTTATGGCACTTTTCCAGAGTTTTGAGATGGCTGCTGTACAGCCTATGTCTCTCTATGCCATATAGGGTGGTGGGTATCACTACTGCTCTGTAGACCATGAATTTGATGCTGGGTCTGAAGTCCTGGTCTCTCCCTCAGATGACTGAAGGTTGTGTTGAACCTGATTATCGACATCTGCCCTTGTTTTACAGTGGGTTAACGGCACTGAGTTGGCAGAATAAACTGAGCAGCTTCACAGCAATGCTGTACTTTCACTTCTTGTTTGCTACTCAGTTTATATTTATATCTATACAAATATGTCCTTTTCCCACAAATGTTGATGATATTCTTGTCCTTGAAGTAAAATCTGTTTAGTTCTACAAAGAAGATACATTACATCTTTTAAATAAACCTTTATAGACGCATGAAAGGAAATTTTGGCCAGTATTTTACAGTAAATTTAGAATGTAACCAGATAAGACCACATAGGTTTGATATATATGTTTTCTGTGTGTCTGTTTTTCATATCCAGCTTATAAAAGCCATTAAATGAACAGAGGTTTCTTTAACCTTCACTGGCACAGGGCCTAATGTTTTGGCAATGAACATGTGTCCCTAACTCTGAACTTTACTCTTGTTTTTCCTCAGCCATTAATATTCTGTGCTACACGTCCTCTCACCACTGTCCATCACCAGTGTATTCACATCAAATCTCTTTGCATCCATTCTTTCCAGGACTTCAAGAACAATAGAACTCCTTTAGTTTTCACGGCTTTTTGCAATACCAGAGCTTTGAAACTTGGCTTTTCCAAGCCACTGTTTTCTGATCTATTTCATCATCATTCTACTCCTCTTCTATAGAATCATAGACCATAGAATCGTACACTGCAGAAGGAAGCAGTTTGGCCCATCGAGTCCGCATTGACCATAATTCCACCTGGGCCCTATCTCCACAGCCCCATGCATTTACCCTAGCTACTCGCTTGACATTAAGGGGCATTTTAATATAGCCAATCCATCTAACCTGTGCATCTTTTACTGTAAAAGGAAACCGGAGCAACTGGAGGAAACCCCATGCAGACACAGGAGAATATGCAAACTCCACACAGACGGTGACCCAAGCCAGGAAAAGCTACAGAGTTGCCCCAGCCAAGTGTGATCCAGCCTACATTCTTGAAACAAGTTTTGCACATGAAAATAGACTTTTCAAACTTGATATGCAGGAAAGACTCACTTTGCTTTGGGACACCTGAATTGCAAGTTTCTTTTTGCCAGATTTATAATGTCAGCAGTTGAATTTGCATGTCATGCTGCATAAAACCATAGAAGTGTGAAATTATGATCTCCAGGAGTCTTACTTTTCTTCACTGTAGCCAGTGCAGGCTTTGGCACCAATGCCCTGCTTAAGAGGTGGGGAATAGAGTATTGCAATTACAGTAAATCTCAATGAGAGCAGGGATGCGGAAATCCAATCGAATGGAGTGGTGGGTCATCATTAGAAGGTTTTTCCTAGCAAGCAGCTGAATTGGCAGACTGGTTGGACAAATTAACGATAAAAGACCATAGTCAGGGAGTAATAGGGAGGACCAGAACTACTCCGAAGCCTACTGGCGGCCAATTTAGCCTTGTTACAACAGGAAGTGGGTGGAGTGGTAGTAGTAGACTATACCTGATGAAAGGAAAGTGAGGAACCAACAAAAGGCAAATGTATCTCGTGGTCAACAAGGAGTGTTGCAAAATTACTCAAATTCTGGAACAAGTATCTTTCAGATGCAACTAATGCAAGGTATACCAGTCTCAAAGAAATTTGACCAGCTGTGATTAATTTTAATTTGGACTTCCAAATTTTATTCATTTATTAGACATAGGCATCACCGACTGGTAGCATGGGGACACACTTCTCATTTTATAGGGTATAAACATGCCTAAGCATTCCACCACCACCCCCATCTCTCTCTCTCACACACACATACACACACACACACACACACGCACAAAACAAAATCTCTTCCTATATGTCATAGTGTTTTTAATATTAAAACTACTATTCTCCAGAGGGGGAAATTGGACTGAAATTTACAGTCAAAATGATGGTAAGATTATCCGTGCTAATGATTATAATGGAAGAAATCTGAAAGCAGCATTTAAAGTACACACATACCTGGTTAATCACAGAAAAATGAAGTTGCCAATGCCAAAATGGCCAATGTAGCTAACCAGCATGTCTTTTGGATGGTGGAAGGTAACTGGAAAAAACCCACACAGATACGGAGAGAATGTGCAGACTCCACACAGTGAGCCACTGAAAAATGTCAGAGATGCCCATCTCCATATTGCGTAGTGTTGGAGTCCTCACCGGTAAGCATGGCACCAAAATTAATGCAACCACGTGCTTTTCAGTTCACCACTAAACATGACAGGAATATATATATATATATAGTTTGATTTAATGGCTCAAGTCATTACTAACATAGAAGAATCGCTACAGTTCTGCGAAAGTAATTTTATAATTGTGGAGTCTCATTTTCTGAGAAGAAAATTAATGTTGGACATGTAAAGATACTTTTTTTGCCTATCTCATTTAATCCCATGCATGTATAATATATATTATACATATGTATTTCCTACTTAATCCCATGCATGTATAATATACACTATACATATATATTTCCTACTTAATCCCATGCATATATATACTATATATCCTAATTATTATTTTTCTTCCCAGGGAATTTGCACAGTAACTTCATTGCAATGTTAATGTAAACTTACTTGTGACACTAATAAATACATTTTAAACTTTTTGCAACATTTTTATATAATTTATATTACCTACTTCATTTTTGCTGTTTGAAGTCCGCACTCCTGATTTTAATCCATTCAAACCCATTTATTTACAAAGTTTTAAGTTTATTTGTTAGTGTCATAAATTGGCTTACTTTAGCACTGCAATTAAGTTACTGTGAAAATCCCCTAGTCACCACACTCTGGTATCTGTTCAGGTACACTGAGGGAGAATGTAGTATGGCCAATGCACCTAATCAACATGTCTTTTGGGCTGTGGGAGGTAACCGGAGGAAACCTATGTGGACATGGGGAGAATGTGCAGACTCCACACAGTCAGTGACCCAAGCCAGGAATTGAACTCCGGTCCATGATGTCGTGAGACAGCTGTGCTAGCCACTGTGCAACTATACCACCCATTAAAGATTTAAAATTGCACCTTGTATGTCTCTCAGTAAGGATGCTTCAGTCTGATCAGTGAAGAGCTGACTATTGTTTGCTCAACTCAAAAATGCCACAGATCCCTTTGTTACGGGTACCTATAGGGGCTAGGTTTCACCAAAATCTCAGCCAATATAAAGACTCATGAAAGCCAGTGTCCCAATTTAAAGACATATCTTCATTAACCAGTGATTGAAGGGAGAATGAGCATTGGGCAGTCCAATGTCTTACTACGGGAGAAGGCTTTCAAATGCAATTCACTTTGAGGTTACAATGCACAGATCGATCAATTATACATTTTTCATATCAAATTCCATTAGTTATCAAATCAGCTTCAATATAAATCAATTATTAATAACTCTTTTCACATACTTTATCCATTTCCATACTTTATCTATCCTCTGACATCATGGATTTTTATTAGTCCATAGAATACGGATGCTTCCTCCCCTATTGCCGATGCTTCTTCCTCTGTTGCCTAATAACCGCTGACACTTAGCTACAAGTTCACAGATAAGGCACCCACCAACTCCTGCAATGCCACTGGTCAAACGAGACAGATACACATTCTCACGTTAGATAAGGGACCGTTTTATCTGGGAAGTATGAAAATCTCTATTCATAAGTAGTCCTAAGAGCCTTACTGCTAGTAACTTTTGCTAATAAGAACTTAAACATTCTGAGGTTTCACTGTTTCCTAAGAATATGGTTCTGTTCGCTAAGGCTTCATCCCATCATCCCCCACAGCAGCCTGCTCTTGGCTAAAGTATATAATTACTTTCATAAAATACAGTTAATACATATAATGTATCAAAATACATATTTAAATCAAAAATACTTGTTTATATTTCACTCATATGCCTTTATGCAGTCAGTTTCCCTGTTAAACTGTAAAAGGTCATTTCACTTTTTGCTAGTACTTTGTTAGTGATTTAAAGGCCTGATGGTTGGAAATTTCTCTAACCTACTCAGATTTTCTCCCCAATAACCCTCTAGAGATCATTGCTCTGGAAATGGCACAAGATGAAGGGAACGCTCTGCTGCCAAGCCCCTTCCTTTGCTGTTGCAGGCAGAATCCAGGCCATTGTTTTCTATTGACTGTAATCCTAGAGTGGAATTGGGCTCGAAAAGAGCCAGTTTGATCTGCAAATTATTGCAAGTTATTCTTCATTGTAAATTATGCAGACCTGGCACCAATGCTTTCAAATTAGTTAACCATGGCTTCAAGTAACTGTTATATTTATACCTCAGGGCAATTCGTTGAACTAATAGGGGTGCAAGACCACATTGTATGTTGCAAATCAATAGACATCTTTGTCCAACTTGACCCAAGCCCTTAACAATTTTATGGATTTTTCATTAATAGCATAATACAGTTCCAAGAGTGAGGGAAGTTATTGCACAACTTTATATATATCTTACATAGGCTAAACTGTCATTGAAAAAGAAGTGTTTATCTACTCTGAACATTAGCTAAAGGCAATTTAAGCATAGAAAGAAAGATGCACACAGGTGTGTTTAAAAATGAAGAGGGGGGCATCATATTTGGAATTTGAAAGGTGTTTTTTTCATAAAAACTCTACAGTGCAGAAGGAGGCCATTCAGTCCATCGAATTTGTACCAACTTTCCAACAGAGTATCTTACCTAGGTCTATCCAATCTCCCTAACCCTGTGCATCTTGGGACACTAAGGGGCAATTTTGCATGGCCAATGCACCTAACTCGGCAGCACGGTGGCACAGTGGTTAGCACTGCTGCTCACAGTGCTAGAGACCCAGGTTTGATTTCCTGCTTAGATCACTGTCTGTGTGAAGTTTGCACGTTCTCCCCATGGCTGTGTGAGTTTCCTCTGGGTGCTCTGGTTTCCTCTCACAGTCCCAAAGATGTACTCTTGACCATGTTAAATTCTCCTTCAGTATACCTGAATAAGTGCCGGAGTGTGGCAACTAAGAGATTTTCACATTCATTTCTTTGTTAATGTAAGCCTACTAGTGACGCTAATAAAAAAGTAAATTATCTTTGTATCTTGCACATCTTTGGATGTGCTCCACTTTATATTCTAACCCAAGACTGGAAAATCTCATTCTAATATATACTACCAATGGACTTAAACCCCACGAGAGTCAATCAGTGAGTCAGTGTGCACTCAGATGATTTTCTTCCAGTCACAGTTGTTTTGCTTGTAATCCAGTATTTTCAATTCGACAAAAATAATTTTTGAACTCCTTTATAGTGGAATTGGACAAGTTGCAATGATGTCAGTTCACCTGTGAGACACAGGTTTGGTTCTAACCCATACGAATGGAATGGAAGTCCCTGACAGCTGTAAGAGCCTTAAGTGAAATTAGTTTGAACAGCTTCAATCCATTTCCTAATAGGCACTAGTCCATAACACAGAACTGCATGTTGCTCAGCAATAATTGGATAAACTCGCAGAGGGACAGCTGGTGTGGGAAATAAAAATGTTCCTTGTTGAAGCTGCAATTGAGGCACATTATTGGGATACTTTCGAGGGAACTTTATCCTGCATTCAACTTACTGTACTCCTGAATCTAAGTTACATAACCTAGCAATATGTAATATTTCCCAGAACCGACACTACTTAACTCGGTAAGCACAAAAGTTATACTGGAAATGAAATAAAAATGCCATAATATTAGTTTTGTATTTGTGGAAAGAGCAATATTTGTAAGAACTCAGTAGGTTGTTGTCTAGAGAATTGGGATGTAACAAGGCATTTTGAACATTAATCAGGCAATAAGTCCCCAATGAACTGTTAATGCACAATCTGTTGACCTATTTGTTTGGATTTATGGGTGTGATCTTGCTGGCTATTCACACCTCACTGCCGCTGCAACTGAAGACGGAGAATTTGGAGAATTCATTTACAGGAGTGAGAACTTCATTTACAGGAATGTGGCGGAATATTCCCCACTTGCCTGGATGGATGCAGCTCCAACAACATTCAAGAAGCTTGACAAAGCAACCCACTTGATTGGCACCATATCCACAAGTATTCAACTTCTCCACCACTGAAGCTCAGTAGCAGCAGTGTGAGCTAGCTACAAGATGCACTGCAGCAATTCATCAAAGATCTTTAGATAGCATTTTCTAAACCCACGACCACTTCCACCTGGAAGGACAAGGGCAGCAGACACATGGGAATACCACCACCTGCAAATTCCCCTCCAAGCCACTCACCGTTTGACCATATCACCATTTCTTCATAGTCGCTGGATCAAAATACTGGAAAAGCCCTCCTTATCGACATTGTGGGTCAACCCACAGTACATAGACTGCAGTGAATCAAGAAGGCAGCTCACCACCACCTTCTCAAGGACAACTAGGGATGGGCAATAAATGCTGGCCAGCCAGCTATGCACATGTTGAATGAATGAATAAAAAAAAACATCAGTTGAACCAGAAAATGCCGCTGGCGTGAGCAGCCATAAGTTTCCATCCGACCTGTTTTGGAATAACTGGCATGAAGGTGGCCATTGGTGGATGTTAAATGAAATTGGATTGATGAAATAAGTCAAGAGAGGCCAGTATCCCTTCACCAGATTCCTTTTTATTAAAAAGCTCTATCATAGTTCATAAAGTGTTACAAGATCAGCATCTGGAATGCCAGGAGGTGTGACACTCCCAGTTATATACAGCAAAGGCTCCCCGATTGGACTGTCAATAAAGAGCTCAATCAGGCAGCTCTTTCAAAATCCCATCAAACAAACAAAATCAAATTAACTCAGGAACAACTTAAAAGGGGCAGCCCCAAAAGGAGGGAATCACCTGAAATACAAGACAAAGCTTAAAGTAAACTTAAAACATCAAATTAAAATGTAATTACAAGGATCAATAATGTGCCCCAGTCCCTGCCGTGCCTAGCAGGCACGGAAGGTATTAACAGTGCCCTAGGGAAATTGGTATCTTCACTGTGGTCCGATGTAGAAGATGTTGCAATTATTAAGATATCTTGGTTCGCTAGCAAGTTTCCAGTTGTTGTCTTCTTGAATGGGGGAAATGCAGATTGTTTTTCAAAAGAGAGAGGGAAAGAGAGTGCAGCTTTCCAACTCATTCCTTCTTGTGAAAACTTTCTTCAAAATCACTGAGTGGGATTTTTTTGGTCATGCTCGCCCCAAAACTGGAAAATCCTGCCTGAGGTCAACAGACCTTTGCATGGCTCATGTCCCACCCTCTATGATTCCCATGGCAGGCGAGATAGGAAATTCTGTCCTCTTGGGTCACTTACAATCTCTCTGCAGTGACTGCAGTCTAGCCTGTTATACTTCATCCATTGTGCCTTTCCAGGAGTTTTTGGATGGCTCTGTGTTTCGTAATCATTGTCTCAATATTCACCACTTTACATTTTAATTTCTCTTCCTCAAACAGAGATGAGTTTTGATGGGCCTTTGAATCATAGGAAATATCCCCTCTTCACACTCCCTCAAGATTCCCTTGTTTACTTCTTCACTTTTGTTATGGGCCAAGTACTGATAAATGGGATTAGGTGGGAGGTCAGGTGTTGCACACGTGTTGGTGCAGACTCAATGGGTTGAAGGGTTTCTTCTGCACTGTATGATTTGATATTTCTAAGTTGGCCATGCATTTTTAACTGCTTTGTTCTGTCTCATTTCAAATTGCAAAATTTCCAGTCAGCTGGAAGTTGAAAAGTCATCTTTTCAAAAATGAAGAGGTGTAACTAGGGACACACAATGCGCCAAACCCATTATCAACATTTGCCAAAGCTGAATGAGTAAGGACACAAAAATCAATAGAAAGAAAATCAAAGGGAATGCACGAGGCTGCAGAGTGTGAACAGAGTAATTCAGCTTTTGAAGTTTGTTTGATGATACATGAAGTAAAAGTTATACAGCATAAAGTGGGTTTGAAGAGAACTTCCTTTATAGACCAAGACTTGAGTTCAAAAATAAAAGCTGTGGAGCAGCATGGTGATTAGCACTACAGCCTCACAGTGCTAGGGAGCTGTGTTCCATTTCTGGCTTTGGTCACTGTCTGTGTGAGATTTGCACATTCTCCCCATGTCTGAGTGGGTTTCCACCAGGTGCTCCAGTTTCCTCCCACATCTGAAGATGTGCAAGTTAGGTGAATTAGCTATGCTGTATTCTTCCTCAGTGTACCTGAATAGACACCAGAGTTTGGTGACTAGAGGATTTTCAAAGTAACTTAATTGCAGTGTTAATGTAAACATACTTGCGATTAATAAATAAATAACTTTTAAAAATAAACTGAGGCTCCAGTGTAGTCCTGAGGAAGTGCTGTGTGGTTAGAGGTTGTCTCTTTCAAAATAAGATATTAAATTGAGACTCCATCTGCAAACATAGCAAGGTGTAAAAGATCCCATCGTACTCTTTTGAACCACAGCGGGCAGTTAATCTACCGTCCTGGCCAACATCTATCCCTCAATTAACATCACAAAGTTGGTCATTATTACATTGCTGCTTGTGAGGTTTGCTGTGTGTATATTGGTTGCTGCCTTTCCTCAATCAGAACACTGGCTATGTTTCCAAAGTATTTGATTAGCTGCAAAATGCTTTGGGATGGTCTATGGTTGTTAAAAGTGATATATCAATGCAATTTTCCTCATTTTTTTTCTGATTCATGAGGTGGGGTGGAGGCTGTGAAGATTCAAAGAACAATGTGAAAAAATGTTATAGCACCTTTGATCCCAAATCCCCAATTCTGCTTCCTCTCAGAATACTGAGGCTAACATGTATGATTTTCAAGAAGAAATTAGATAAAGCTCTTTGGGCCAATGGAATATGTGGACGAAGGCAGGATCAGGATATTGAATTCGATGATCAGCCATGATCAAAATGAATGGTGGAACAGGCTTGAAGGGCCGAATGGCCTACTCCTGCCTCTAGTGTCTATGTTTCTATGTAAAGAAATCTGTGTTTGATTTACATATTTAAAAAGAAATCATCAGCTCCACTTGAACTACTCCTTGTTTTGTCAATGAGGAGGGCTACATTTCAAAGAAACTTGAGGAGTCCCAGAGAATCCATTCAATTCTCCAGAAATTTCACTAAAAGCCTGATGAAAATTAATTTGCTTTGCTTTAAAATATTTTAAATATGTATCAAATGAATAAATTGAACAATCAAATCACAACAAAACTTGGTTTTATTAATATTTTGAAGCTGTGTCATTGACATTCCGTTCTAGGGCACAGAATGGTGGCACAATGGTTAACACTGTAGCTTCAGAGTGCCAGGGACTCAGGTTTAATTCCAGCTTCGGTCACTGTCTGTGCAGAGTCTGACATTCTCCCCACACCTACTTGGATTTCCTTTGGGTGCTTTGGTTTCCTCTCATAGTCCAAAAGACGTGCTGGTTAAGTACACTGGCCATGCTAAATTCTGCCTTGGTGTACCGGAACAGTGCTGGAGTGTGGTAACTAGGGGATTTTCACAATAACTTCATTGCAGTGTTAATGTAAGCCAATTTGTGACACTAACAAATGAACTTCAATTTCTTCAACAATGTTATTTAACATTTGGGATCTGGATTACACAAGCGTTAATTCAGAATTTATGACTCCATAAATTGGTTTCAGTTCCTTGAGAGTTGGATGAGAATGAAAATAAAGATTTCGATGTGCAAACTGCCAACAAGAAACTCACAAATTATGAGTTTGTGAGCATGCTGGTCTTGTTTAATATTGTTAAAATGGAAGGAATCTTTCATAATACTCTCTGACACACCATGAATGCTGATCCAACACTCATTCTTTACAGTTCATTTTTTTTCCCATGAGAGAAATGACATAAACATCCTCCTTTCACCACAAGTACCTGTTGCAATACTGATTTTATAGGTTCCACAGCTTGTCTAGTCTGTCAGATTTGGGCTGAATTAACATAACAACAACATACAACACTGGTTAGGATTTGAAAGAGCTAAAAAAACACCGTTATTCTAATATCAGATTGGTTGTGATTCCTTCGTGGATAAGCAGTTTAGGCCTTATTAGGCAGCATAGTAGCACAGTGGTTAGCACTGCTGCCTCACAGCTCCCCGGATCTGGGTTTGATTCCAGCCTCGGGTCACTATCTGTGTGAAGTTTGCACATTCTTTCCCACATCTGCGTAGGTTTCCTCTGGATGCACCGATTTCCTCCTACAGTCCAAAGATGTGTGGATTAGGTGGATTGGCCATGCTAAATTGTCCCTTCGTGTCAGGGGGCAAGCAGGATGAATATGTGGGATTACAGGAAGAGGGCCTGGGTAGGATTATTGCCAGTGTAGGCACAATGGGCTGAATGGCCTCCTTCTGCACTGTAGGGATTTTATGATTCTGATTGATACTGGAAGAGTCACTTCCACTTGAGCTGCAATTCATAGAATCATAGAATGCCTATAGTGCAGAAAGAGACCATTTGGACCATCAAGTCTGCATCGACCTCAATCCCACCCAGGCCCTATTCCCCCTACTCCATATGTTCACCCTGCTAATCCCTCTGACACTAGTATCAATTTAGCATGGCCAATTAACCTAACTCGCACATTTTTGGAGCGTGGGAGGAAACCAGAGCACACAGCTATGGGGAGAATGTGCAAACTCCACACAGTGACCTAAGTCAGGCAATCAAACCTGGGACCCTGGCACTGTGAGGCAGCAGTGCTGACCACTGTGCCATCGTGCCACCAATTCAATTGTGACCTCTCACTGTATTTGCAGTTTGATATGGGACTGATTTAAAATAAACCTGCAAGTGATGAAGTTTGATTCTGAAGAAAAATTGGAACTATTTTTTGATCCTAGATTAAGACATCAGTACTGAACTCAGCACAGTGGCACAGTGATTAGCACTGCTGCCTCACAGCTTTAAGACTCAGATTCAATTCCTGGCTTGGGTCACTGTCTCTGCAGAGTCTGCATGAGTTTCCTTTGGAAGCTCCAGTTTCCTCCCACATTCTGAAAGATAAGCTGGGTAGGTGCATCGACCTGAACAGCGCTGGATTGTGATGACTAGGGGATTTTCACAGTAAATTCATTGTAGTATTAATGCAAGGTTTACTTCAGACTAATAAACAATTTTTAACTTTTCCTCACACAGTCCAAAAAAAAATGCAGGTTGGGTGAATCAGCTATGCTGAATTCTCCCGCAGTGTACCCGAACCGGCGCTGGAGTGTGACAGCTGGGGGATTTTCACAGTAACTTCATTGCAGTGTTAATGTATGTCTTCTTATGACTAATAAATTAACTAAAGATTAGATCTGTTCACCATAACTTGGTGACCTGCAGGCCAACACAGTTCGAACTTTCAAGTCTCTGCCAATACAGTTTGACATTTTTATTAGTTTGCCTACCTCCTGCTCCACTGGCAGGAACATCTCTTACTGACTGAATTTTCCATTGGTGCAGACTATGACTGAAAAATTCAAAATAATCAAACAGACCCAATAATGGTTGTCTTTTCCAACTGCACACTCAGCAAAAATATCAGGAACAACTTTCAATCATTATACCTTCAAAATGGGCATTCAGGAGTTGAGTATCAGAGAGATGAGAAAACGCCTCAGCCAACACATCGATACCTAAGATCACCTGGACTGTAAATAGGTGAGCAGCACATCTGCCCTCATCTCAGATGGGAGACTGTTCGCACAAGCAGACCAGTCTCCCTCACAAATTTTAAAAATTCATTCAAGAGACATGGGTGTTACTGGCTAAGCCAACATTTATTGCCCATCACTAATTGTCCTTGTGAAGGTGATGGTAAGCTTCCTTCTTGAATAGCTGCAGTCCATGTGTTGTCGGTACACCTACATTACTGTTAGGGAAGGTGTTCAAGGATTTTGACCCAGCAACACTGAAGGAACAGCAATATATTTCCAAGTCAGGTTGGTGACTTGCAGGGGATTTTTCAAGTTGTTGTGTGCCCAGCTGTCTACTGCATTTGTCCTTCTAGATACTAGTGGTTGAGGTTTTGAAAGATATTGCCTAAGGAACCTTTGTGAGTTCCTTGGTACACATTGCTACCACTATGCATCAATGGTGGAGGGAATGAATGTTTTGGCTGAGGTGCAACTCAAGCAAACTCATTTGTCCTGGATGGTGTCAAGCTACTTGAATGTTATTAGACCTGTACTGATCTGAGCAAATGGAGTGTATTTCAGCACACTCCTGACTTGTGCCTTGTAAATGGTAGACAGGCTTAGGGGAGACAGGGGGTGGGTTATTCACCCCAGGATTCCCAGACTCTGACCTGCTCTGGTAGGCACTGTGTTTATGTAGTGAAGCTAGATCAGTTTCTGGTCAATGGAAACTTCTAGAATGTTGATTTTGGGGTGGGGTTCAACGATGGTTGTGCCACTGAACGTCAAGGGATGATGGTTAGATTCTCTCTTGCTGGAGAGAGTCATTCCCTGGCACAAATGTTACTTGATAAAACCCTAGAATCCCCACAATACAGAAGGAGGCCACCTGACCCATCAAGTCTGCACTGACAACAATCCCATCCAGGCCCTATCCCCGTAACTCCTCATATTTATCCTGCTAGTCCCCTACACTAAGGGGCAATTTATCTTCACCAATCTGTCTAACTTACACATGTTTGAAATGTGGGAGAAAACCAGAGCATCTGGATGAAACCTACGCAGGCGCGGGGGAGAATGTACAAACTCTACTCAGACAATCACCCACGGCCAGGTCTTTGGCACTCTGAGGCTTGATATTTGTCAGCCTAAGCCTGGATATTGCTGCTTTTGGACATGAACTGCAAAAGGGAGAAATGTGCTCCTATCATTCCTGCCAGACAACAAACAGGCTGCCAATGGCTTCAGACATATTTTTAGGCAATTTTGGTGGAGCCAGGATCAGCAACAAAACTCTTTTTGATTCTGCAAAAAAATACAGAGGCTCATTGTGAGTCCTTACTCAACATTTGCATCCATGAGTTGGTTTGGATGCAAATAGTTTGAGGCTCAGCCTGTTTTATGGATACTTCCACCACAACTCACTGCCAGGCTAAACCAGTAGTGGCATTGCACCGGATATCACAAATACAGTCATGCCCAATGGGTTGGGATGGGAAGGTCAGAGTGTGCAGATACATGGATGTTATCCTGGAAACTGACTCAGACTGACATTGCATGGAAACAATTAATTGAGCTTGGAAATGGATAAGAAAATACTGGGAATTTTGAGCCAAGTTTGAGAACAGCAACAGAAAAGAACAGAAACACATAAAAGAGAAATTGTGAAGAAAGAAATCAAGGCGGAAGGGAATTGACAAGGTTGATAGGGGGTAATGAGGAAAATTTCTTTTATGTAGCAATTCATTATGATCTGGAACTCATTGCCTGATAGGATGTTGGAAGGTCATTCAATTGTAACTTTCAAAAAAGAATTGACTATATAAGTTCATAAATTCATAAATATAGGAACAGAATTAGGCCATTCAGCCCATCAATTCTAAACTGCCATTTGATCATGGCTGATATGCTTCTCATCCCCATTTTCCTGCCTTCCTCCCATGGCCCTTTAACCATTACCAGTTAAGAATCTATCTAACTCCTCCTTAAATTTACTCACTGTCCCAGCATCCACCGTACTCTGAGGTAGTGAATTCCTTATGTTCACAACCTTCCGAGAGAAGTAGTTTCTCCTCAACTCTGTTTTAAGTTTGCTACCCCTTACCTTAAGATTATGATCTCTTGTCCTAGAATGCCTCACAAGAGGAAGCATTCGCTGACTTTATCCATACCTTTTACCATCTTGTAAATCTTAATATGATCCATATATACCATATACTTAAAACAGAACTAGCTGTAGAATTTAGGGGCATAATCTGAGTAGTGGGATAAATTGAGCAGCTCTTTTGATGAGCCAGATTTGGTTCAATGGGCATTATGGTATCCTTCGTACTGTACAATTGTAGAAAGACAAATGTAGTGTTAGTTGAAAGAATCATGAAGAAAACAAAGAAAATAGAGACAAATATCAAGAAAACTAGTATAAGGCCTTAAAGATATTCAGATAACAAAGGCAAACAATGAACATGTGAAGTGAGCATTCAATAGAACACATACCTCTGCCACACAGTTAACGCACCATCCTTAAATTATGTAGCTTTTCCTTGAATCTTTTCCCTGCCTAGTTAATATTCTGTAACAACAAAGCTGAAAACATAAATCCTTTTATTAATTTCTTCCATCTCATTGAGAAGGCCAATTAACATTCCACAACCTGCCCTGAAAACTCTGCTCGCACTCAGATAGCTGTGACAAATTGCTCTATAGCAGCTGAGGCAATCCACAACATTATAAAACAATTAGCAACATTCCAAATCATAAAATACACAACATTCTAAAAGAAAAAGTCAATTCAACCAATCTCCCAATGTTAATAGATCCTTTAAATGATTCCAACACCTGGATCCACATCTTCACCAAAAAACAATCAGTTCTGCATTAGGCCATATCTATTGCTGCACCATAACATTCTGAGAGTTCCTATTGTGCTAAAGAGGCCATTCAGTCTATTGGGTCTGCATCAATTCTCTGATAGAAGATCTTATTCAGACCCTATTCCTGTCACCCCATGTATTTACCCACTAATTCCTCCTAACCTACATTTCATAGGACATTAAGGGGTAATTTAACATGACCAATCAATTTAACCTGCACATCTTTGGATTATGGATGGAAACTGGAGCACCCGGAGGAAACACACCTCATTGAAAGAATGTGCTAACTCCACACAGGCAGTCACCCAAGGCCAGAATTTAAACCGGGTCCCTGGCGCAGCGAGGCAACAGTGCTAACCACTGTGCCACCTTGCCAGCCAAGGTAAAATCTGTCCATTATTTTTTGCGATATATTTTTTAAAGACAAACAGACTGACAAACGGGGTGAAAACATTAACCCAATTTTAGTGGTGGAAGTGATGAAGCTGCCAATCAGAATTTCACATAGGGTGAAGATTTGCTCTGATTACAGTGGATAACAACATCAAATGTATTGAAAATGGCAAAAAAAAGTTAAATACTCCCACCATCCATACTAGAGGCATCTGTTCATTTATTATTTTTATTAGCATAACAAGTAGGCTTACATTAACACTGCAATGAAATTACTGCGAAAATCCCCTAGTCACCACACTCCAGCACCTGTTTGTGTACACTGAGTGAAAATTTAGCATCGCCATTGCATTTAAGCACCACGTCTTTCAGATTGTAGGAAGACATGGAGAGAAAGTGCAGACTCTGCACAGACAGTGACCCAAGACAGGAATTGAACCTGGGTACCTGGCACTGTAAGGCAGCAATGCTAACCGTTGTGTCACTGTGTCTCCCATTTATGGAGGCTATTAAGTCTTTCACAGTTTTGCGCGCTTTTTGTCCAGAGTCACTGAATTTGGTGTCTGACATTGTTGGATAAATATATAAGGGCGTCAGCGCTAGTTTGTTTTTAGGTGATATTCCAATTGTTAATATTTGCACAGCAACTCCATGGATGTTGCCATTAGAAATCAGAAAAATGCTTTAAACTTGTTTTATTTCACACAGTGATCAGCCACTGAAGATTTTCATTCATGTGACCTCCTCCCGGGAAGTAAGGAAGGGCAGGTGATAGAAGTGTTAGTGAGGATCACTTTAGGATCAGTAACCATAATTTTATTAGTTTCAAGCTGGCTATGGAGAATGATAAGTCTGACCCAAAAGTTAAAATTCTAAATTGGGGCAAGAATTATTCCTGGCAGGAACTTTCAAAAGCTAATTGGGGGAGTATGTGGTCAGGCAAAGGGATGTTTGGTAAGTGGGAGGCTTTCAGGGTTCAAGGTAAGCACATTCTTCTTAGAGTGAAGGGCAAGGCTGGCAGAAGTAGGGAACCCTGGGTGTCAAGAAGAAGAAGGAGGCACATCAAATGCATAGGCAGCTGGGGTCTCTTGAAGAGTATAGGGGGTGTAGGAGTAGAGTTAAGAGAGAAATCAGCATGGCAAAAAGGGGACAGAAAATTGTTTTGGGAGATAAGGGAAAGGAGATTCCAAAGAGCTTTTACAAATACGTAAAGGGCAAAAAGGTAACACGGGAGAGAATAGGGCCTCTTAAGGAGCAACAAGGACATCTATGTGCAGATCCATAAGAGATGGGTGAGATCTTAAATTAATATTTCTCATCAGTATTTACTGTTGAGAAAAGCATGAATGTTAGAGAACTTGGGGAAATAAATAGTGATGTCTTGAGGATTGTACATATTGCAGAGAAGGAGATGCTGGAGGTCTCAAAGTGCATCAAGTTAGATAAATCTCTGTGATCTGACGAAGACATTGTGGGGCCAGTGGTGTGCCTCAGGATATTGGTACTAGGTCCACTGTTATTCGGCATTTATGTGAATGATTTGGATGAGAATATAGGAGGCATGGTTAGTAATTTTGCAGATCTCACCAAAGATTGATGGCATAGTGGACAATGATGAAGTTATCTCAGATTGCAATGGGAGCATGATCATTTGGGCCAGTGGGCTGATGATTGGCAGATGGAGTTTAATTTAGATAAATGCGAGGTGATGCATTTTGGTAGATTGAACCAGGGCAGAATTTACTCAGTTAATGGTAGGACGTTGCGGAGAGTTACAGAACAAAGAGATCTAGGGGTATATATTCATAGCTTCTTGTAGGTGGAGTCACAGGTGATAGATGGCGAAGAAGGCGTTCAGTGTGCTTGATTTCATTGGTCAGAACTTTAAATGCAGGAGTTAGGATATCTTGTTGAAGTTGTATAAGACATTGGTAAGGTCACACTTGGGATACCAGGTACAGTTCTGGTCACTCTATTATAGAAAGGATATTATTAAATTAAAAAGAGAGCAGAAAAAATTTATTAGGATGCTACCGGGACTTGATGGGTTGGATTATAAGATGAAGCTGAAGAGCCTGGAACTTTCTTCTCTGGAATGTAGAAGGCTGAAGGGTGATCTGATAGAAGTCTATTAAATAATGAGGGGCATAGATCAGCTAGATAGTCAATATCTTTTTCCAAAGGTAGGTGATTCTAAAACTAGAGGGTATAAATTTAAGGTGAGAGGGGAGAGATACAAAAGTATCCAGAGGAGCAATTCTTTCACACAGAGTGTCTGGTACGAGCTACCAGAGGTAATAGTAGAAGCAGGTACAATTTTGTCTTCTAAAAAGCATTTAGACAGTTACAATGGATAAGATAGGTATAGAGGGATAAGGGCCAAATGTGAGCAATAGGGAGTAACTTTGGGGTTTAAAAAATAGGGCGGCACAGACAAGTTGGGCCGAAGGGTCAATTTGTCCATGCTGTAAATTTTATGACTCTATGAGACAGTTGTTTGAAGAAATATCATCAGAGAATAATGTGGCAGAGAAGCCTGCCTGCACTTGCACACACAAAAAACAGACTTTCTTATTCAAGATTATTTTGGCACCCAAGCAATGCTTAGTCTTGTGTGAATTATTTGCTTTGCAACAGGTAGAAGCAATGATTTTGATGTTGGTGAGATCATTTCATTTATTGTCATATATTTTAACTCTGAGAAGCAGCACAAAAGGCAACTGTCATCTTTAACACGGTAAAGCAGAGAATTCCTTCAGGAATTTAAAACGATAACGTGTAAAGGCAGTTTGTGGAAAAATGGTATTACATTTTTCAACAGTGAACATAAGATTCAAGATTGGCTGAACGGACTGGGGTGGTTTTCTCCAAGATATCACGTTGACACAGTGGTTAGCACTGCTGCCTCATAGTGCCAGGGACCTGGTTTCAATTCCGGCCTTGTGTGGAGTCTGCACATTCTCCCAATGTCTGCATGGGTTTCCTCCACGTGCTCTGATTTCTTCCCACACTCCAAAGATGTGCTGGTCAGATGGATTGGCCATGATAAATTTCTCCTTATGTCCAAAAATATGTAGATTAGGGGGATTAGTGGAGTTACAGGATAGGGCATGGGTGGAATGCTCTGTTAGAAAATCTGTGCAGACTCGACGGGCCAAATGGCCTCCTTCTGCACTGTGGGGATTTTATGAATCTGTGGAATAAAAAGAAAGACGTATGATCTAGTAAAATTTTGAAAAGATTGTCTACATGTAGTAAAGATGTTTTCACCAATGGGGTAACCAAATCTAGGGACTACAAACATACGATAGTCGCAATTAACATAGTTAAAAGCTGAGGAATTTGCAGTTGTGTGATATAAATGGTATAAGTGCTTATACATTGGGGAGCTCTGGTCAGCAGCTCCAGTGGTCAGACATTTTACAGCTCGCAGCAACCCTAAAGTAAACCTGTTGACTTATTAAGGTCAGTGCCCAAGAGGACATTTTATACGCTTCACACTGCTATTAATCATCCAGGCCTGTGACATGGAGCATATCTAATTGTCTGAGTACCAGGCATTTTGTTGAGCAAATTTTGACACGTTGATTGTTTTAAATGGCTACCCTTAAAATGAAACCAGTGCAGACATGATGGGACACATGGCCTCCTTCTGCATTGTAACAATTCAGTAATTCTGTGAGAAGAATTGTTTAAAACAGGAAGTTTTAAAGTCCATGGTTAAGGAAATGTTGATTTCATCCTTCAAATCCCGCTCTGCAAAAGTGGTTCTTGTCATTTTTTTAAAGAGTGTATTTGCAATATCTATTTGCAATATATACGTTTTGTTGCTTATTTTGATGGTATGATTGTTTACATGTCCTAGATTAACCAACATGCAGAGAGCAAGGCCAAATCAATTGACCTTCACTGGACTCAATGCAAACAGTCCTGCTAAGAAAGCAACATCGGTCAATTACTCCTCCCACAAGTACGCAACAGGTCAATTAAAAAAAACATTTAAGCAGTGATCTTTTAAATATGAACGCAGAGACGAGTTGGTAATAAAAAATACTCAGCACTACATAATCAGAGAGAGGACATCAAAATGTAAAACATAATTGCTCTTCAATCAGGTTGACATTTATTTTAAACTATTCTTATCCTTTATATGTTTACTTTGTTAAAACAAGCCTTCAATTGTAAAAAGAAGCTCTAGTATAAGAAGTGATATAGATGATTAGTCTGGATTATTGCTTTATACATTAAATTGGTTAAAAAAAAAATTTCCAACAGGAAAATACTTAACGAAGGCTCTTTATCATTTGAAGTTATTTAATAATTTTTGCTAATTGTTTCAACATGTTGTAATTAAAATAAAAGTAAAATGGGCAGTGTGGTAGCAACATGCTCCACTCTCTGTGTTAAGGAAAATGAGTCATCGGCTTCATATTCTTCTTTTAAAATAAGCTGTTAACACGCTGAAGCATTTAGCATATTCCAAAGTTGCCGTCAATCACACATGGTTTGTGAAAGGCTGGGACACCAAAGGATGATTTGCCACAGAAAGTTATTCTGACCTGGAACATTTTTTCAGTGTCAGCCTTGGCCAGTGCTAACAATCCTGTCTCCCAGTCATCGGCCAGGCTGACACTGCACTGCTGTAATGAGGAAATACTGCATTGTCAGAGATGCTATCCTTAAGATGAGACACTGAATAGAGATGCTGTCTGTCTCCCCTCTCTCCATCAGGTGGATGCATAACATCGACAAGACTATTTGAAAAAGAATCATGGAATTCCTACTGTGCAGGAGGCCATTCGACCCATTGAGTCTGCACTGACCATGATCAAACCCAAACTCTATTCCTGTAACTTCTCATATTAACCCTCTTAATTCCCCTGACACTGGGGTTAATTTAACATGGCCAATCAACCTAACCCACACATCTTTAGACTGTGGGAGGAAACTGGAGCAACCAAAGGAAATGAATGCAGACACAAGGAGAATGCAAACTCCACGCAGTCAGTGACCCGAGGCTGGAGTTGAACCCATGTCCCAGGCACTGGTGAGGCAGCAAGCTAACCATTGTGCCAATGTGCCATCCATTAAGGGGAGTCTCTGGTGTCTTTGTCAATAGTTGTCCCTCAAACAGCACTATTACAGTTCACCTGATCATTTATTCCTGTCACTTCTGAGACCTCGCTATGTAGAAACTGATAGCCATGTTCCTCTTTTGCAAGAGTGGGTTACATTTTGAAAGTATTTCTCTGATTGTGAAGAATTTTGGCATTTCTAAAGGAGATAAAAGTGCTATCGCAAAACACGTTTTCTCTTTATTTACTGTACTCCCTGTAATTTTGAAATCGATTAGAATAAGTCCTAAACAGAGTTAATTTTGCACTCAGTACATTTTTGCTGTGTCTTAGAGACTAACAGCCCAATTTTACCATCAGATTGCGCCTGTTTTCAGGCACGGAAACCTGGTAAAGTTGGTCGTGAGGCAAGTAGCATCATCCATGCACCGGTTCCCCCGTTACCAAAACGGTAAATGAAAATGCATTTAAATGCATTTAAATTGAATTAATGAGCTACATGCCCAGCTTTACCAGCACTTACCCCTTTACCACTGCATTCACCAATCCAGATTTGGCGTGAAACAGACATGCTCCATAAAAGTCCAATTTGGGCGCTCCATTAGTGAGGTTTAGTGAGGAGGTAAGTGTGTCACGTCTGACAGCCCTCAGCTACTCACGGGTGTCCTTTTGTTGTGGCCATTTTCTTTCTCAGGTCAGTGGCGGCTCTACGAGTGTGTGGGAGAGTAGGGTGGGCTGTTGCTCTGCAGGGTCTCTGATGTCTGACTTGCAGCATGGACCCAGATCTCAGCACTGACCTTGAATACTGAGTGCTGCTGGATCATAGTGCACTCAGCATTCTTCCAGCTGAAGAGTGTGCACAAAGCAAACTGCAAATTGCACTGTTGCAGCCTCTCAATTTTGCAAGGGGCTGTGATTGTGATGAGCAGGTAGCTGTGGATGTGCCTACCATGCCCTAGGGCCTGTGATATATGTGGCGGGCGTCCACTGAAGACCCTGGACTTTGAGGGTCCTGGCCAACTTCCAGGTGCCTGGGATGTTTCCATGACACCCTCTTCATTTGCTGCCCCTGAGATGCCCCAGTGTCAGGAAGGGCGGGGGGGCTATCAGAAAGTATAGCTACAGCCAAAGTCTCCTGGCTGGAAGGCCAGGACTTGAACCCTTTCCCTTCCTCCTTTGGGGTCCCTGTGTACCCCTGGGTCACTCCATGGGATGGTGGTGCTTCTGCAGTGAGCTCCAGAAGCTCTGGCGTCACGTGGCACTGCCCGTTCTGGAGGACCACTTGCATCTTACCCATGATAGTTGAGTCTTTCGCAATGGCCACCTGAGTTAGGGACTACCTCTCAAAGGCCATAGCAAGTGCCCTCTGAGACTGCGGCATGCTCTGCAACCCCTCAGCGTGACTTCCTGTGACTGTCATGTTCTGAAGGGCTGCTGTCATAGCCTGCTGTGTCACAGCACTGTCCCGTTGGGTCTCCTGCAAGCTCTCGAGCCTCTCAGCCATGGGCCACAGAATCTCAACAAGCCTGTTCAGTCCCTGAGCTGTGGCCTGCTGTAACTCAGCGATTGCTTGGAGTAACCTCTCATTGTGAGGATCCCCCAGCCCAGGCTTTCCACTGCAAACACCACCCTTGCAGTATTGGCCTGGAAGGCATGTAAGACATGCAATAGCTGATCCATCTGAAAGCTTTGGGACTCCTCCCTACAGCCTTGCAATTGGTCCAGTGATGCTGTCAGCCCGTCTTGCATTTCCTGGCTCTGTTGCTGCATCTCCAGCAGCTGAGGGAGAGGTGATCTCAGAGAGCCTGCATGCTGGAGGTCTCAGATCTTCCCTAATTCACTCGATGTACATTATCAGATGTTTCATACTCATTAGAGAGTGACTCAGAAGCCTCAAAACTAACTGGATCCACTCACATGTCAGTATCTGGAATGGTGAACTGTGAGGTGGAAGCTGATTCCAAAATGGTGCCACCCTCAGAGGTCCTTCTCAACCATATCCACAGAGAACTCATCTGAGCTGCCTGGATAAGGATGGCTGGGAGAAAGAGTATGGGCCTGTAGTCCAGAAGGCCACAGATATCCGGATGTGTCTCTGCAACACAGGACACAAGATTAAGTGCAAAGGATGGAAGGAATCTGGAATGCCAAACACATGATTCACATTTCTCCATTAAACATAGAACAAAAAAGCAAAAAAATAATATCACAGGAACAGACACTTCAACTCTCCAAGTCTGTTGCAACCAGGTGGCCCATCTGATTTATAAATCCTTACCCTTCCAGGGACCATATAGCTCTTTCCCACCCCATTCACATAGTTGTAAAGATAATCCTTAAAGGTCACTATCATATCTGCATTCACAACCTCCCCCCGGCAATGGATTCCTGGCACCCGCTACCTCTCTGTGTAAATAAACATGCCTTGTACATCTCTTTAAACCTTGCTCCTTGCACCCGAAGCTTGTGCCCCTGAGATGTTGCCTCTAAATGAGTGGAGGAATGACAGATGCTCTTATCTTGACTGCAGCCCGACTGTACTGTCACTGACAGCCTGCATCTCCCCTTCTCTTAACAGTTCCAGTGCCTGCTCCTCAAAGGAGGTGAGGACTGGCTCACCAGCCCTTGTCTTCGGCCTCTCATGGGTGTTGTGGTCGGTCTTCTTCTGTGGAGACAAAAGGACTAAGAAGTCTCACAACACCAGGTTAAAATCCAACAGGTTTATTTGGTAGCTTTCGGAGAGCTGCTCCTTCATCAAGTGAGTGGGGAATTCTGATCACAATTCCCCGCTCACTGTCGAAGAAACGGCGCTCCGAACGCTAGTGGCGTTTACTACCAAATAAACCTGTTGGACATTCGCACTGCTGTCTCACAGTGCCAGGAACCTGGGTTTCATTCCAACCTCGGGTCACTGATGTGTGGAGTTTACACATTCTCCCGTGTCTGTTTGGGTTTCCTCTGGGTGCTCTGGTTTCCTCCCATAGTCCAAAGTTGTGCGGGTTAGATGCATTGACGATGTTAAATTGATCCTAGTATCAGGGGATTAGCAGGTAAAATATTAGGGGCATTGGGCCTTGGTGGGATTATGGTTGGTGCAGAATCGATGGGCCAAACAGCCTTCTTCTGCACTATAGGGATTCTATGATTCTATGTCACACTTCTATCCCTTTAGGCATATCACAACCAACACTCTCATTTAGTTCTGCCAACCATGTATGTCCATCTATAATTAAGTAATTCACAAACAATAAACCACCTGCGAATTCCTAATTATTGTATTGGTCATAGCTTTGTTGCTTAGTTCATTGGTTTTATATGATGGAGAAATTGACAATTATAAAAATCAAAACTTGAAATTGCTCCTTATAATAAAATATTTCCCTGGTTCTGATTGAAGTTTCATTAAAATGAAATTGAATAGGATGAACATGGGCAGCACAATGACACAGTGGTTAGCACTGCTGCCTCACAGTGTCAGGGACAGGGGTTCTATTCTGGCCTTGGTGGCCTGTGCCTGTGGAGTCTGTGTATTCTCTCCATGGGATTCCTCCAAGTGCTCCAGTTCCCCTCCCCACCCTCCACACTCCAATAATGTGCAGGTTAGATGGATTGACCTTAGTGTCAGGGGGATTAGCTGGATAAACATGTGGGGTCACGGGGATGGGTAGAATTGTGATTGGTGCAGGCTTGATGGGCTGAATGGCTTCCTTCTGCATTGTAGGGACTCCATGATTCTAATACTTGATGACAATGGGCTTGTTAATTCCAACCTCCCCTCCTATCTCTTCACCCCCACACCTCCCCACTCCCCAGGTGTGTTCAAACACACAAAGAGTAATCATGTGCAGAAGGTGATAGATGAAATCCGTTGGAGCTAAGTGAACTATAGGACTAACGTTAGACGTAGATGTGCTCACTCGGTAAAGGCTTCCCTGACCATTTCTTTTGAGGTTTAAATTGAACAGCTTTTGATCCTCATATGTTAGCTTTCAATTTGTACTTGGGGGCCCCTAGAATTGAAAGGACTGTTTACCATCACACTGCACGACCACCCTCTTCTCTAACATGTGGCCATGAGGAATGTGGAAGGCAGATAGAAGTTCAGAGGCAAAATCAGGCAGAATTAAACTGACAACCTCTGAACTGAAACTGTCTGCAAACCAGCTTGTATGATTGGTAAAATATTAAGCTGGCACAACCTCCAGCTCAAAGCAGAGCATTTTAGCTTTGCCTGGGAACAATACAGTAATTATTTTCAAGTAAAACGCCAATGGCAACACTTACTTCTTAGAAAAAAATAGCAATACATCTGTTTCCAGCTGAGACATGTCAGTGTATGACTAACTTCCTCCACTTTAAGGGCATCTCACTGTTCCCACGTTTTCTACTGTTCCTGTTGCATTTGGAATAAGACCAGACCTTTTAGTCAAGAAGTGATTGTAGTCTAACACATCCAACACATCCACATTCACACTTCCTCCTCCTTACTCCTAATTTGTTAGACATGCCAAATAATCATGTCCATTACCGTAATTGACTTGAAAGCAATTAACGTAGAATACATACAGTGCACTGAATTTATTAAAAAAATTACCATTGTTGATGGGTATGATGTGAAGATACTGGCATTGGACTAGGCACAGTAAGAATTTCACAACGCCAGGTTAAAGTCCAGTGGGTTTATTTGGTAGCACGAGCTTTTGGAGCATTGCCCCTTCATCAGGTGATCTCTCACCTGAGGAAGGAGCGGTGCTCCGAAAGCTCGTACTATCAAGTAAACATGTTGGCTTTGTGAGACTTCTTGTTATCGATGGGTGGACTGTCATTTATTATATCTGATTTCTGGAAGACAATACTGAACTCGCAGTAACTTTAAAACTCATTGGGCAGGATCTTACGACAGCACATCCCAGAAAATCCCGCCCAAGGTCAGTAGAGATTTCCATGATCCGCCCTGCACCACTCTGATTCCCTTGGCGGGTGGAACAGGAATATTTGCTTCATTGTGCGTCATGGAATTTTCACCGCCTCATCCCCCACCATGCCTTGTTTTCCAGTGTCAGAGACAGTCCGGCATTAGCTGCTGCTGGGATCTTCTTGTCCAGCCTATGTCTACAGTGTTCTGTGTGGATCACACGTTCCACCACCGGGTCAGGAACCTGCCACAGCGGAGAATTGAGCTGCCTTTGGTAGGGCCAGATGTTCCTGTTGGTGAGAATTGCCAAAAAACCCCTCATAAACTCTGTGGTTTAAATATATACATTTCGAAAATAAAAGGTCGAAAGGAAATTCTCAAATCTGCTCCCTCTGTACTCTTCAAATAGGAAAGTAATACATTCAGTTCATGATTATGTAGAGTAACAAAAGTTCACTGGATTGATTCCTGGGAGTGGAGGGCACCCTATAATAAAAAGCTGAGATTGGGCCCCGATCCTCTGAGGTTTAGAAGAATGAGAGGTGATATCTCACTGAAGGAACTTTGCAAGAAGGTACCAAGAGGTTGCTTCACTTGGCTGGCATAGCTGGAACATAGTGCGATGGTCTCAGGAAAAGGTGCTGATCACTGAGCACCAAAATGAGCAAAAATGTCTTCACTCAGAAAGTAGTGAGTTTTTGCAATTCTCTACATCAGAATTTTGTGAATGCTTGATTTTTAATATATTTAAGACTGAGTTGGATACATCTTTGGTCTCTTAGAGAATCAAGGGATAAGGGAGCTAACGGAAAACTGAGATTAAAGCCAATGTTCTGCCATAATCCTACAGGATGACAGGATGACAGCTTGCTCTATTCTCCAATGCCATTTTCCTCCACTCTAGGCCATGTATTTCCTTATACCATAAAGCAACAGGAATCCATCTCTTAGCCTAAATGTATCTCATAGAATCCCAACAGTGCAGAAGGAGGTCATTCAGCCCATCGAGCCAGCACTAACCACAATCCCACCCAGGCTTTATTCTTATAACTCCACATATTTTCCCTGCTAATCCCTCTGACACTATGGGGCAATTGAGCACCGTCAATCCACTCAACCTGCACATCTTTGGACTGCGGGAGAAAACCGGAGCACCCAAAGGAAACCCACGCAGACATGATAAAAATGTGCAAACTCCACAGTGACTCACAGCCAAAATTGAACCCGAGTCCCAGAGCAGTGAGGCAGCAGCGCAAACAGTGCCGCCATATCCTTCTGGGAGAGGACGTTTCACAATTTTTGTTCCATGGCTTCTCCCCATCTAATGTTCTTCCTATAGCATTGGGAAAAACATCAATCAATATTCCCTGTATTAATAAAGGTGGGATTAGGATCTTGTAAATGATTGTCAAATTTGCATTACTAATTGTCAAGGCAGGTTGAATAGATTTGAATCTATTTCATTGGAGCAGAGAAGATTGAAAGGCGACCTGATTGAAGTGTACAAAATTATAAGGGGCACGGACAGAGCAGTAGAGAGTAGCTGTCTCCCTTAGTTATAGAATCATAGAAAGCCTACAGTGCATAAAGAGGCCATTTGGCCCATCAAATCTGCACCCTTCACAATCCCACCCAAACCCTAATCCCATATCCCTACATATTTACCTGCTAATCCCTCTAACCTACACATCTCAGGGGCAATTTTTAGCATAGTTAATCAATCTAACATGAACATCTTTGGAATGTGGGAGGAAACCGGAACACCTAGAGGAAACCCACTCAGACACAAGGAGAACATGCAAACTCCACTCAGACAGTGACCCAAGCCAAGAATTGAAGCCAGATCCCTGGAGCTATGGAGCAACACTGCTAACCACTGTGTTACTGTGCTACTCATAAGTTGAAAGATCTGTTATAGGGGACATAGGTTTAAGATGAGGGGCAGGAAGTTCTGAGGGGATGTGAAGAAAAGCATTTTTACCCAAAAAGTGATGATGGTTTGGAATGTGCTGCCTGGATGGGTGATAGAGGCAGATTAGTCCACATCTTTTATAAAGTAAGTGGATGAGAACTTGCCACATCATAATATTCTAGGCTATGTGCCAAGTGCTGATAAATGGGATTAAGTAGGATTTCAGATGTTTCTTGTGTTAGTGTAGACTTAATGGGCCAAAGGGCCTCTTCTGCACTGCATGATTCTCTGATTCTATGATGTCATCTTTTGCTGCCTGTGACACTGTGCCATAATCCATTTTATGACCTGCCAGAATTGCTGTGCCTCTGAAGCAACATGTGGGGTGGGATTTTACAGCCTCACTCATCCTGAAACCATAAAATCCCACCTGGGGTCAACGGACCTTCACACTGTCCGTCCCTCGCCTGCTCTGATTCCAGTGGCAGGCAGGGTGATAAAATTCTGGCCATGGTGTTCACAGGCATATCAATCAGCCACGTATGGTATTATGATGACTCCTTGATCCTTCCTATCTTCTTGCATCTTTACCTACCCAATATATTGATGCTTTGGATGTGACATCAGTTTTAGGTTCAGCTATATTGTCCTTGCCTACTGCAGACTTCCTAGCTGCCTGTTCCAAGCCTAACACTTTATAGCAGGAGAATGGAAAATTCAGGAGATTGCAATGGCCAAGCTTTAACATATAGAGTTTGTTGAAGATGTCACTGGAGTTTAATTGATTGCGGTGCAGCCTCAGGCTGGTGCAGATGTAGATAGAGGATTCTCCATTACTTCTCCCAGACATTATAGAATATTTTGCATGAACACAAGTCACACTCGCAAACAATATTTGTAAGTGAGCCCTCTGAAGTCTGTAGCCATGATGCTACAGCAGAGACAAATATGATATCAGAACTCTGATGGACATGAAGTTTGCCTTCAAGCCACCTTAATCACTTGCTGCTTCAAGCTGAAGTGCTGTGATTTACCAATGTTATGTAGGATTGCACAGAATACACAGCCTTCTCAACCGTGCTGTTAACATCCCCTTGGGTGCTGATCCACAGACCCAGGTTCTGTAAGGCAATGGGGATACCGTACTTCTTGCAACATATTGCATCACCATCATGAGGATACCATCTGCTGTAGCCTCAACAGGCTTGGAGATATTATAGAGGAAAGAGTTTAAGTATTTCATAGCAAACAGATCACTGCACACATTGAGGGAATACCTGCAGTCAGAAGCATGCCTGAGAAGTAATCTATTCTTCCATTTGTATGAAAAGAGGACAAAATTTGGGTCAAATGATTATCTTTTGCACTCTGTTCATTGCATAAGTACCTATAGTCCAGCCAGTCCATTTCATAGAACATAGAACATAGAACGATACAGCACAAATAGGCCCTTCAGCCCACGAGTTGCACCGATCACATCTACCAATCCACAGACCTATCTATAACCCCCTATCCTATTCTTTTCCATATACTCATCCAGAAGTCTCTTAAAAGACCCCAGTGAGTTTGCCTCAACAACCTCCGACGGCAGTCGGTTCCATTCACTCACCACCCTCTGAGTGAAAAACCTACCCCTGACATCTCCTTTGTATTTGCTTCCCTGCACCTTAAATCTGTGTCCTCTCGTAGTGACCATTTCAGCTCGGGGAAATAGTCTCTGAGAGTCCACCCTATCTATTCCTCAGTGTGTGTCTTCGCGACAACCAGTGACAGTAAACATTAAATGACCACCACAATCATAAATTGCATTTCTTTTGAAATCCTTGTGTAGATTTTGCATGAAAGAGAAAGAAAGTGGGTGGAAAAATGAAAGGGAAACAGAAAGGGTTAGTATAGGGATTGAAACATACTGAATGAGAAGGATTGTGAGGATCATTTTCACTGGGAGTGTAAGGTGACAAGTTAGTAGGCACAGGGGCTGATGATATTATGGTGGTGTTATCACTAGACTATTAGTCCAGAAACTCTGCTAATTCCCTGGGGACCCAATTTCAAGTCCTGCCACAGCAGATCCTTGAATTTGAATTCAATTTTTAAAAAAATCTGGATTTAAGATGACCATGAAACTATTGTTGAAAACAACCATCTGATTCACTAATGCCCTTCAGGGAAGGAAATCTGTCATCCTTGCCTGGTCTGACCTACATTTAACTTCAGAGCCACAGCATTTTCCAACTCAACTGCCCTCTGAAATGTTTCAAGAGCAACTAGGGATGGGCAGTAAACGCTGGCCAGTCTGCAACACCCAAGTCCCATGAATGAATAAAAAATAACAGGGTTCCAGATGGCAAGAGCATTGTGGTTGAATAAATGGCAGCCATAGTGGGGTGATGTGGATAGTGACAATACATAACCCAACATAAGCAGTTGGCATAAATTAACAAATTTCTTGAAGTCAATGAATTTTTCTGAAGTTCTAACCAATTGTAGCTTAGCTTGGATTTTCCATGTGCTATTCCGGTTCATCTCTCCCATGTCTGTTCAGTTAATTGCCTCTGAGGTTGGGCTGGTAGCTACACATCCTGTAAAATGCACTATTCAGTGCCTGGCTTTCCTCAATCTGTAATGCTTCAGTAAGATCACTTGGTCTATTACAGCTGTTGCAATGCCTCTTAATTGCAGTTTACAGTTGAATACCAGGATTACTGCCACTTCATTGGGCAGCCCATTGTGCAAACACTGAAGAACTTGTTTCAGTGCAGCTCCAGGAAGCAGTAAAATGGAGAGGGGAAATTAAGCACCATGTTCAGAAAACCAAGGACTTTAAGCAATGGCCACTTAACCCTTCAACAGTGTACAAATAGTAATTTTGAGACTACTTTTCTGCTGTAGATCTGCCATTATGTTTGCATTGACCCTTTAACTATTATAATGATTGGTTGTACACCAACTACCGATCCTTTGGAGAATTTTGCTTCCTATGTTGCTCTTCATAGTGTATTACAGTTTTCAGTTTAAATGCATTGCTGTTGATAATTTTCTTGTGGCAATACTTGTTGATTGCTAGCCATGAATACTTGGGGAGGTGCAAATTATCGTGTAATTTGTGGAATAACTGTAACTTTGAATTAAGCTCAATTTATTCACAGGCGCTAGATCAGCATCTGTTCAGAAGGAAGAATGGGCATTATTAGAAGCAAAGTCAGCACTGCTTAATTATTTCTCTGGGAAGTTAGAAAGAATTTGGTGTGTTTTAAAGCATGTAATCAAGAGGTGGTGTTGGGTTGGAAGTGCACGAGAGAATGACTGATAATAATGAAGGTTGTGATGGTAAGGACTTTATGGATCTTTTACAGGCTTTCTTATGTATTTGTAAAAATGTTTCCCAAACTTTGGTCGAAAACATTTTGGGAGTTAAAACAAAGCATTAGGAATTCCTGGATTACCTTATATACTTTACTTCCTATGAAATTTATAAAGTTATACACTATACCACCCGCTATGGGAATTGAGGAGTGGATAATGGAAAGGTCCATTGATGTAAGGCAGGATTTTACCATTTTGGGAAGAGTGAAGCCACAAAATCCCACCTGTAAAGTTTATTTATTAGTGTCACAAGTGGGCTTACATTAACACTGCAGTGAAGTTACTGTGAAAATTCCCAAGCCACAACACATCTTCACCTGTTTGGGCACATTGAGAGAGAATTTAGCAGCACCTTCTTCCCATATTTACCCTGCTAGTCCCCTTGGCACTAAAGAGCAATTTAGCATATTCAATGAACATAACCAGCACATCTTTGGACTGTGAAAGGAAACTGGAGCACCCAGAGAAAACCTGCACTTACAGCGGAAGAATGTGAAGACTCCACACAGACAGAAACCCAAACCAGGAATCAAACCCGGGCCCTTGGTGCTGTGAGGCAGCAGTGCTAATCAGTGTGCCACCGTGCCACCCTTGGTGCATTTCCAGTAAGTATCTCTCTAATGGATTCTTTGGCAGTGCCTGTCCCATGCATCTCACTTTTTATTATTTTAGGCATTAATAAGCTAACGATGGTAACATTCATTATTGTCCCCATTGTTTGCACATAGCTTAACTTTTCCATTGCTCAAGTGGCAAAGGAAACTATGACTTGGAGTGAAAATCCAAGTTACAATTATGAATGATTAATACCATCCATTAATACTGGACAATAACTGGAAATGAGACACACAGGTCAATTCTTTAAAAGAATGGCAATTAGGGAAAATGACCTTCAACCAGTTGAGTCATATTTCCTGATTTCCTGTCAATGGAAGGTGATTAACAAAAATCAATGTACTTATGTGCCATTGCTTTCCATTTCTCTTGGATCTCAACCAAATACATGTTCAACCTAGTATCCAGGGCACTATAATGAATGCCTATTATAGTCTTTGAGCTTAAGTGGAATTAAGTGGAATTTTCCAATTTGCTGGAATACATTTTTTGGGATGATTTCTTTCTTTGATGGAACTGAAAAGGCAAAAGAAAAAGCAACAAAATAGGATAAACATCAAATCAGGCATGAAGCCAGATAAGTAGTTCATTTTAAAAAACAGCCTTTCGAAGATGTAGGCCAGAATTTCACCATCCCACCCGCCATAGGAAAGCGAGGGGCGGACCATGGAAAGGTTGAACGCGAGTGGGATTTCCCAGTTCTGGGGTGAGCGCAATCTGAAAATCTCGCCCGTAAGTTTGGAAATTTGTATCAGCCAAGAGGGAAACAGTGAGAAAAGATTGAACAATTCTTAAAACATTAACAATGTAGAGTTTTATGTAGATAATGCAAAATTCTGATGAATTTGAAGAATGAACTAAAGTTTCTGACGCCATGTGGAAATCTTTTGAGTTATGACCAGTTATTTTCAACTGCACAGTTAACACAAATAGAGTTTGTGTTTTATGGGGAAAGACATTAATGCTGTATAAGTGCCTTCCTCTAATTGTTCAGCCATCAGAGTGATTGCCTTTGTCTATTCCTTGACACATCAAGCAGCTAGACTGAGCAAAGGTGATTGTTCAATTAAAAATTCTAATAAGAGGTATTGACATAAGCAAAGAGAATCTGTTCGGGACACAGGCTTTCTCCATGGTCACTGGCTGATTGTGCAGCCAACTATATGCACGGATTTGCATTATGCCTGTTGATTGGTCTGTTCAGAGCCAGCTTGATCTTTGAAACATGGAGCACTGTGGTGTAGTAGTTAGCACTGCTGCCTCATAGCGTCAGGGACCAAGATTCAATTCCACCTTTGGGTAACACTCTGTGTGGAGTTTGCCTGCGTCTTTGTGGGTTTCCTCCTGGTGTTCCAGTTTCCTCCCACAGTCTAAAGATGTGCAATTAGTTTGATTGGCCATGCTCAATTGCTCCTTAGTGTTAGGGAGGGTTAGCAGGGTGAATATGTGGGACTATGGGGATAAGACCTGAGTGGTATTGTTGCTAGTGCTTGCTCAATGGGCCAAATGGCACTATCTGCACTATAAGGATGCACTTCCTGCACTATAAGGATTCTATGATTTCATTTCAGGAAATGTAATGGAAAAGGAGGTATAGTCAGCTGTGAATCGTAATGACTGGATGGTCTGAAATTTAATTGTATTTGAATTCCAATCCTCAAAATAATTGCTGATGAAATATATTCAGCCATGCTCAGCATCAAGGGAAGATGGTGGCATTGTGTGAATGTACTAGTAATTCGTAGGCCCAGGGTAATTCTCTGGGGACGTGATTTCAAGTCCACCAGGGAAGCTGGTGAAATTTAAATTCAATTAATGAATAAATTTAATTATTAGAAATCTGAATACAAAAGCTAGGCTCAGTAATCATAATGACGAAATCATCATTGTTTGGCATAAAAGCTTATTTGGCTCATAAAAGCTTGATACAATCCAGGACAAAGCAACTCCTTTGATTAGTACCACATCCACAACATCCACTCCTTCCACCATCGATGCTCAGTAGCAGCAGTGTGACTATCTACAAGATGCACTGCAGCAATTCACCAAAGATCCATAGACAGCATCTTCCAAACTCACAACCACTTCCATCTAGAAGAACAAAGCACCAGATACATGGGAACACACCACCTGCAAGTCCCCCCCCTCCCCAGCCACTCAGCATCCTGACTTGGAAATATATTGCCATTCCTTCACTGGGTCAAAATCCTGGAATTCCCTCCCTAACAACATTGTGGGTCAATCCACTATGCATGGACTGCAGCGTTTCAAGAAGGCAGCTCACCATCACTCTCTCAAGGGCAACTACAGATGGGCAATAAATGTTGGCCAGTCAGCAACATCTATGTATCACAAATGAATAAAAAATAAATGAAAGGGAGGTTATCTGCAATCCTTTTTTTATCCTACATATGAGTCAGTCTTACACAATGCCGTTCAGTCTTAACCATTTTCTGAAACAGCCAAGTAAACCATTCAGCTGTGCCAATTAATGATAGGAAACTAATCTTTTCAGTGATGCCCATATCCCACTTAAGATAAGAAAGAATTGAAACTTCCTTCTTGTTTTCCAGATCCAAAGCAACATATGAGAGTAGTTGGAAAAATGAAACAAACACTGGAAACATTCAGCAGGTCAACTGTGTTGTGCAGTGAAGACATTCTGGTCATGGGGACATAGCTTTAAATTAAGGCGTGGTAGTTATAGGACGGATGTTAGAGGTGGGTTCTTTACGCAGAGGGAGTAAGGACGTGGAATACCCTACCTGCAGCAGTTGTGGACTCGTCAAGTTTAAGGGTGTTCAAATGGTCAGTGGATAGGCATATGGATAGCATTGGGATAATTTAGGTTAGAGGGTCATAAGATTGGTTCCATTGGTCGGCGCAATATCGAGGGCTGAAGGGCCTGTACTGCACTGTAATGTTCTATGAAACATGGTTTCCTCCTCAGGACGTTGCAGTGGAACAGCATTTAGTCTCACAACACTAGGTTAAATTCTAACTGGTTTATTTGGAATCACAAGCTTTCAGAGCTTTGCTCCTTCATCAAGTGAGTGATGAGATTCACCTGATGAAGGAGCAGCGTTCCAAAAGTTCTTGATTCCAAATAAACCTATTGGACTTTAACCCGGTGTTGTGAGATTTCTTAATGTGCCCACCCTAGTCCAACACTGACATCTCCACATCATGAACAACATTTAAAGAGAGGTGGAAAAGGGTGAAAAGGATTCAAATCAGTAATCGCAAAAAGGAATGATTGAGAAAGTGCCTAAATAGAGACATGATGAAGAAATGATGTGATACAATGATAAAAAGAAAAGTCACACACGAGATACGCAGAGTGGGAGAGTGGATAAAGAGAAATACTCAAGTGAATTAAAGGCAGGTAGATAGGGAAGCATGAGAAACAGTTTGAAGGTTGCGTATTTCAATGGCTCAAGAAGTGGTTTGAAGATAAACAGGTTGAAACGTTAAGGATGTCAACGACTTTCCCAGTATTGTGTCTAGCTGGGTCTCTCCCCCAGTCTAAAATCAGTTGGCTGTGATACATATTGAGACTTAGAATCACCAAATGCTACACTGAAGAAGATCGTTCAGCCCATTGAGTCTGCACAGATCACAATCCCACCTATGCCTTATCCCCTTACCTCATATAGTTACCCTGCTAGTCCCAGTGACACCATGGGGTAATTTAGCATGGCCAATCAACCTAACCTGCACATCTTTGGACTGTGGGAGGAAACCAGAGCACCCAAATGAAATCCACACAGGCACAGGGAGAACATGCAGTCTCTGCACAGACAGTGACACAAGCCAGAAATCGAACCTGGTGCAGTGCTAAGTAATTTGCCACCATGCCACCCATCTTGAAATGAGGAGAATGTTTTTCTGTCCAAGGTCTCTTAATCTGTGGAATTCACTCCATCAGAAAACTACGTAGGCTAGGTCATTGAATTTAATTCATGTCTGAGTTGACTAGATTCTCAACAGACAAGGAGTCGAGAGTTACGGAATGGAGAGAGCAAACCGCAAGCACATCAGCCATAATCTTATCAAATGACAGAGCAGAAGTGAAGGGCCAAAGTGGCCTACTCCTTCTCCTAAGTCATATGTTGAAGATTTGTAAAGGGACTAGCTAAGTAAATAAGTTCTTCCCTGTCATCTGTTAGCGTGTTCATGAGTGAGCCTTTCCAAAACAACATGAAGGGAAAAGAATGATTTGAACACTAAAACCAAATGTAGTTGACGAGATAGGAACATGTTTGAAATATTTGCAAACAAGATACAAGGAAATAGACAATACAAGATAACTTTTGACTTCACTGCCATCTTCTTTCAAAAAGCAGATTACAGCAGTCTTTGGGAATAATTATATTTGATGCAACAGTTGACAATCGGAGAAGTATACCTTCACTGAGATCAAAAGCAAAGCAGGGGAGTGATATTGTCTTTGACAAAGCTTTGACAAACGGTCATCTGGACTTGAAACATCAGCTCTTTCCTCTCCTTATAAACCTACTGAGATTTTCCAGCATTTTCTCTTTTGGTTTCAGATCCCAGCCTCACAGTAATTTGCTTTTGTTTATTTGGGCCATTTTCTCTGCTGGTGTGGTCTCTTCATCCACCAAACAACTCAATAGACGGCTGAAAAAACATATCAGTGTTTTCTAACTAACAATTAGGAAAACTGCCTTCAGTGTTCATCTGAGTTCAGCAGTTGATTTGCTACCTGAAGTTTTGTGATCTTTTCTTTGATATATTTTTCCATCTAGATTGAGGAAAATGAGATACATGTAAGCTTAGGTTAATGATTGTCTAGAACTACTCAGTTATTTCTCAGTTTGCCAACTCTCACACACTTCTTACCTATTAACATATAATATACATTAATTAACATACAATTTTTGGTTTGATTTAATATTGTCACATGTATTGGGATACAGTGAAAAGTATTGTTTCTTGCACGCTATACAGACAAAGCATACCAGACATAGAGTACATACGGGAGAAGGAAAAAACTAGGCGCAGAATATAGTGTTGCAGTCATACCTACGGTGCAAAGCAAGATCACAAAGGAATTAGAGCCAAGTTTAAGATGCACCGAATGAAAGTGAAAAATAGAGGATATGCTGGGGACAGCTTGTAAGAAGTTGCCTTGCTCAGTGCCATCTTTTTTTTAACTATATAGCCATTCCAAAAACATTCTTTTTTCAGATGTGTTGATGTAAAGTTTATTTATTAGTCACAAGTAGGCTTACATTCATACTGTTATATTATGTAAAAATCCCCCAGTAGCCACACTCCAGCGCCTGTTTCAGGTACACTGAGATAGAATTTAACATGGTCAATCCATCTAATCCACACATCTTTGGATTTTGGGAGCAAACGGAGCACCCAGAGGAAACCCATGCAGACATAGGGAGAATGCGCAAATTCCACACAGGCAGTGACCCAAGCTGGGAATCAAATTCAGGTCCCTTGCACTGTGAGACCGCAATGCTAAGTACTGCACTACACAGATAAAGGATAATTGAGAGTTGGTGCTTTGCAATCCCCTGGCCTTGACACTAAATTCAAACCTTACAATGGTTCCGATTTTTCTCTCTGGGCACTGGAAGTACTGTACAGCAGTGCAGGCATTTCCAGGGACTAACTCTCCTTCATAAGGCCTTTTGATTTTTCACAAGACTTTTGAACAAAAGTACTGAAACCAACATCAATGAAAACCTAGAGTGTTCCAAACAGACTTAAGTGGATTTTAAGTTGCATTTGTTTGCATATTTCACATTTGCAAGATGCTTGGAAGTGCTCCATAGTTCTTTATTTTTGAAGTCTGCGTGGGGAGGGAACCAGTCATGCTGGCGGTGGATTATTAAATAACTCATGGGAGGAGGAGGATCCACAAATATCCCCATTGCTAGGGAAACCTATCACATCAGTGCAGAAGATAAGGCTTAGGCATTTACTACAATCTTCAGCCAGAACTACCAAGGGGATGATCAATCTGAGTCTTCTCTGGAAGTCTCCACCATCACAGAAATCGATCTTCAGCTAATTTGACTCACTCCACATAACACTAAGAAATGGCTGAAGGCACTGGATACTGAAAAAGCTTTGAGTTTGACAATATTCTTGCAATAGTACTGCAGATTGCATTACAGAGCTTGCCACGCCCCCTAGAGAAGCTGTTCCTGTACAACCACCCGCATTTAATAATCCACCGCATCTACTCGACAACGAGGAAAATTGCCCCAATACGTCTGCATGAAAAAGGACAAATCTAACTCCCAGATCTGACCTGCCTACCCTAGACCATCAGACTAACCAACCAGAAACCCATTTACCCACCTCACATACCGAATTACCAACCCACCTCATCCACTTATTTTGATTTGATTTGATTTATTGTTGTCACATGTATTAGCATACAGTGAAAAGTAGTGTTTCTTGCGTGGTATACAGACAAAGCATACTGTTCATAGAGAAGGAAAGGAGAGAGTGCAAATGCAGTGTTACAATCATAACTAGAGTGTAGAGAAAGATCAGCTTAATGCAACTTAATGTAGGTCGATTCAAAAGTCTGATGGCAGCAGGGAAGAAGCTATTCTTGAGTTGCTTGGGACATGATCTCAGATTTTTGTACCATTTTCCCACCCATCCATTCGCTTACTCAGCCATTCCTCCACTTCTCCCATTCACTAACATTTAATCTGTACCTTTAGATTTACCACAGGGCAGCAAGTGCTATAAAAAGGTGGTGTGTCCTGTGTCTCTCATTGCCACCTCCAAATCTACTCTGCTCCGATGGAGTTCCCTACGTGACGCTGAGCTGAGCATTTCTGTAAAAGCCAATCTTGGAATTCATAGCAGCATGGTGCAAATGGATTCCTCAGTGGCAAATGAACCACCACTGCCGTTACTCCGAAGATCAGGTTCAGTATGTTTCCACCAGCATGTACAATGCAGAGAATATTTCCAATCTCCCCTGAGAACTTTTCTTCAATAGTTGGCTTCGAGCAACCTAATTAGGTTTTGAGAACATCGTTGAGGCTCAAATTTCATTGTCATAACTGAAGAGCCTAAAGCACCAGTCTTGTATCATACATGATCTACTAATGGGATTTGTCAAACAAGGGAAAATTAAGAGCTTTCAAGTTAATTTTGGAAATGGGTTTATTTGGAATTGTTTTACATTTTGGAATTTGGGAATTTTGATCTTCCAGTTACTGGTTTAAAAAAAAACTTTCTTAACTGTAATCGGCATGAATCGAACATTGGAAATGTTCCAGATGTCTGTGAGTTGGGAAATAGGCATGAGTGGGAATCTTAAGTTTAAAATTCATTTGAAATGCTGGTGCTGTTCAGCAAAAAAACAGAACTTAGATCAAATGACAGAGATTGTGTTCCTGTTTTGCCAATTCTTGATTAATGCCATCCTGGCTAAAACCTAGTGAGATCATTATTGAAAATTAAATATATTAATATGTCTTATCATATGGTGAGATTATTCTAAAAGATGTCTTATTTTAATTTCAAATCATTTATTCTAATCTTACTTTGCTAATTGGAGTGATCACATTTGGGGTGGCATGGTGGCACAGTAGTTAGCATTGCTGCCTCACAGCGCCAGCAATCTGGGTTCAATTCTCAGCTTGGGCGACTATATGTGTGGAGTCCACACTTTGTCTCCATAGATTTCCTCCGGGTGCTCCAGTTTTCTCCCACAGTTCAAAAGACAAGTTAGATCGGTGCATTGGACATGCTGAGTTCTCCCTCAGTGCGCTGGAGTGTGGGTTTAAGGTGATTTTCACAGTAACTTCACTGTGGTATTAATATAAGCCTATTTGTGACAAGTTCAAGGTATGGTGTTTCAAAATAAATTGATGCTTTGTGGATGGTTCTAAGAAGAGTAAAGTGGATAATTCCAGTTCCTGGAAGGTGTCAAGCATTTTCTAAAATTCATTTGTGCGACAGTCCTGGATGGGACCTGTGTAATAAACACAATTCATCAAGCAAACCCAACCTCCTATCCATTGACTCCGTCTACACTTACTGCTGTCTTGAAAAGCAGCCAGCATAATCATGGACTTCACACATGACTTACTGTCTTCCACCTTCTTTCTTCAAATGAAAAATACAAAAATCTGAGATCACATATCAACCAACTCAAAAACAGCTTCTTCCCTGCTGCCATCAGTCTTTTGAATGGATCTTCCTTATATTAAGTTGATCATGTCCCTCCACCACAAATGTCCCCGGATTGCTTCCCTTTCGCTCCAGTGGGGTTGGGCTATTAGTGCCCAGAAAGTGGGGAGCTACTGTAATCCCTGCTGGAGTGAATCAATCTGACGGGCGGGTGGGATGATAGTGGTCCCAAAGACTTCAGGCCCAGGTTTACTAATCCCATTCAAATTGTTGCCTGCCACACTGTCTGTTTTAACTCTTATATAGTGGATAAATAATGACCAACAAAAAGTTATTTTACAGAAAATACTAGAATTCAAGTCCAATTTAAGACCTTGACTTAACTTTGCATGACTGGCAAGTACCCAAGCAGATATTGGCATTTATCACATTTGGGGTGGCATGTGTTGGTTGCATAGTCTGATCTTTTGGTCTGGTCTGGCACTCTGGCCCTGGTCTTCCTTCCTTCTCGGGTATAGTGGCTCGTGCTGGTTGTCGCTGGCGATGGTCACCATTGTTGTAGCTCGATCATGGGGTCAGAGAGAGAGAGATTCCTGGTTGCGCACCACCCTTTATACCCCATTTGGTTTCACGCCCCTTTTTGGCCATTGCCAATCAATTGATCAGGACTTGAACCCCCCTAATCAATAAGAGTCTAATCAGGTGCTACCACACCGATCTCTAGATGTGTCCTCAATAGCCATGTCTGTAGGTGCTGGTCACATACCTCCCTTCTAAATAAGGAGTCACAGAGCGCTTATGTCTAGTACACAACCCAATGACCAGAAAGTTTCTTTTATACTGGAGATGAAACAAGCCAATGTGCCTATAAAGTCCCTTTCATCCTGGAGATGACCCATATCCTGTTTATTCACTCATCAGGATTGCAGCCTGTTTGTCTTTAAACTGCAGCCTGTCATTTTAGTTTCTTGCCCAATTGTCCCAGGGTGCTTTACAAATCGCCATTTTAGATGCCCCGTTTGGCCACAAAATTATATTAAAATGACCATTCAAATGATCTTTGTGCCTCCTTGCCAATTTCCAGCCAGGAGCCGACACTGCCAGAAGTCCAGTACTGGGAGACGCTAATGGGGTATGAACTCATGCGCCAATCCTGCAAATCGGCTCATACAAGAATCTTCTGGCCTGCTGCACTAAAAAGTTTGCGTAGCGGGATCGGAAAATCACAGCCAATGCATTTCATTGTGTAACAGTACATATGACAATAATAAATCAAATGAAATAAAATGATGCCGTGCGAATAAAGACACCTTTAATGAAACATCTGCAAAAATATCTCAGTTATAATTTATCACCTTGAGATAATGATTGGATGTACAGAATATGATGGCTCTTGAGTTGATCACATAATGGAAATTGTAGTTCGAGTAGAATTGGACAGCAGTTTAATGGATAGAGAAACATGTTACATTTCATAGCATAAAAAGTCTGTGTTCTATTGAATATCTATTCATGGAATGTAGTAGCTTACTTACTTATGTTTGATATAACTCATTTCAGGGATCCAACAAGAATGTGTTTGTTTAGCACAAAATAACCACACTAAGTAGATCAAAGGAAGTTGAATGGTATCAATAATTGATCTGTATCCTCCGTTGTCAAATAACTGGAACAACTCACAGATTTTACAGCTTCTTCCATCTCAAGTTGGTCTGTGAGCCAACTACAATGCGTGGGAATGAGTTAATGGTCAGAAAAGTCATATTGCATGTAATATACTGAAGAGATAATATTCATTTTCTGCTCTGCAATCTGTTGTTAATTGCTTTCAGAAATTATATCCATATAGTATTCTATTTATAAGTGAATCCTCCTAGAGGTCACCATCTATTGACAGATTGACTGGCTGCTCGGCCTGTTTATAAGCTGCTAAGTATTGCAAGAGAGAGAGATGGCAATGGGAAGATCATGGTGGGGTGAAGGACTGATTGCAGGATGGGGCCAGTCAATAAATCAAGTGATGATTGTCTATATTTTAAAGATTTTCTAATGGAGCCTAGTGTATTGGCTAACTAAAGTTGGATTAACAAATATGCCACAATAGATTTTGAACAAGCAAATACAAAATATTTAATCTGAATCAACTACGTTGGGTGCCATGATGGTCTAGTAGTTCAGTGGTTAGCCTTGATAACTGACTGTGTCAGTGACCTGTGCTCAATTCTAGCCTCAGGTGACAGTCTGTGGAGTTTGCACATTCCCCTCATGTCTGTGTGGGTTTCTTCTGGGTGCTCCGGTTTCCTCCCACACCCCAAAAATGTGTGGGTTAGGTTGGTTGGCCATGCTAAATTGCCCATTAGTGTCGGGAGGATTAGCAGGGTAAATATGTGAAATAAGGGGGATAGGGCCTGGGTGGGATTGTTGTCATGCAGGCTTGAGGGGTCATTTGACCTCCTTCTGCACTATAGGGATTCTATGATTCTATGTTATATCAACATTGCTCATAAGAGAAGGAAAATAGAGTGGTAATTGTGTAATGTAAAATGCCCTCACAGACATTTAGTTATTTATTATTTTAAAATAGTAATTAAAATACACCTTACAGATTGGACAACTGACATAGACTCTAAAAGCACCAGGGAACAACTCCTTCATTAACCATGATGATTTAGAAATCCAAGCTGGGCCTGAGATTGGGATTTTCCAATCCTTTTCCTGACCGATGTCTACAGAATTTTGGCTGTCTCTCCAAGTTTGTTATCCCAACAGCCTGAATGTGATAGAGACATATTTGAGCAGTATGCTTGGGCACCTGCAAGTAGCTTAGCAAATGATTTTTTTTTCAAAATTTAGACCTGTTTGATTAGTATTAAGGAGAGTTTTGCATTGCTCCATGGACCAGTTTTTTTTTAAAAGAACCCATCCTGTCTCAGGTCGAGTTATTGTAAAAAAAATAAATCTTGGAGGAAATTGCAACCTTCAAGGAAGAAGCTTTCATTACAATAATAAGCAGGGAAAAATAAAGAGATTGTGACCTAGGCACGAGTTGTGTCTACAAGTGGAACACAGTAACGATATGATTTCAGAAAACAATTAATAACAAGTTTCAGACCAGAAAGTTAAACTAACTCTTCAATATGTTGGGCACAATGTGTTTTTTTTTTAACCATGAACTCACGACCATATGTACTAACTGGGTACCAGACAAACTTGAGATGGAAAAAGCTGTAAAACCTACTAAACAATTCCAGATATTTGACAATAGAGGATATAGATCAATTATTGGTACCATTTGACTCCCTTTGATCCACTTAATGTAATCATTTTGCATCCAATTTTCACATCTGCACTGCTCAATTATCAAAGCTAGGTGGCATATTTTTGTTTACCATTCTGCCAGAAGAAATTTTTGTTTTGACATTCAGACAGTTGATACTAAAATAGCTGATAATTAAAGAGCAGATTGCAATGGATAGTTTCTCATATCAATTGACAATAGAACCCAACTCTTGTCCCCCAGATCATTTTCTCAGTAAACTGCCAGCCATCCAATTTGACTACCCTAATTCCCATGTTAGCTGATATATTTAATGGTTCCAGCTTGCCAGATACTATCCACTCCCTGGGTGGAAGTATCCCATACACTGGCGGTGGGATCAGTGGTGGGCAGGAGGAGGAGATGGAATTTGGCAGGAATGCAAAAATCAGTTTCACGTCAAAGTTAATTTCCTGTGGTACCATCCGCTGGAGCCCGCCAGGATGATCAAGAACCATGCTGGAGGCTGGCGTGAAACTGATTTGCATCCTGTTAATGAGATGCAGATGAAGACCCAACCAGAATCTCCCACCCTATGCCTGATTGCAAAAGCAGTGGAAAAACATGCTGGTCTGAATCATAATTTAAATTTTAAGGTTTATTCATTAGTATCACAAGTAGGATTACATTAACACTGTGATGAAGTTACTGCAAAAATCTTCTAGTTGCCACATTGCGGCATCTGTTCAGATACACTGAGGGAGAACTTAATAGCATGGAATTTTACTGCCCCACAGAATCAGAGTGGATGAGGGATAGACAATGGAAAAGTCCATTGACCTCAGGTGGGATTTTACAGTTTCAGGGTGAGTGAGGCCATAAAATCCTGCCCTGCATCTCTAGTCCATCCAACCAACTCAGCTGTGGAAGGAAACTAGAGTACCTGGAGGAAACCCACGCAGACACAGGGAGAACGTACTGTTAGCTCCAATGATTCACTGACACCTCGTATGAGTTTATTATGAGTTGCTTCACTTGTAACATTGCAAGATGTCCATTAGCTTCTCAGTCTCGCTCACCCTCTCTATCTCTTTGTCTTACAGTCAAGATATTACCAATCTTCTCTTCTCCTTCTTCTTCTACTGTTCTCTCTTATTGAGTAATTATTACTCATTACTTCAGGAACATCCATTTACATTTATTGGTTAATTAAACATGTCTGAGAGGTGGTTAACACTAATTGGTTCTGACCTCTGATCATGAATTGTTCATGAGTGAGTAATTTTTGCTGAGGTTAACAAAATGACACACTGTGAGTACTTGACAAGCAGAGCAGTACATCTCAACATGTTGTACCATTGATTCCAGCACAAGTCCAGTTGTATTTATCCGAGGTAAAAATGTTAATACCATAGATAATGTTATAAAACTGTTATTAAAAAATCTTAAAATAAAACAGTGGTTTCCCACACACCAAACTCTCCACAGTGACCCAAGCCGTCATCGAACCTATGTCCCTGGTGCTGTGAGATAGTAATGCTATCTAATGTGCCATCATGTCACTCATTGTCTGGGACAACATGACATATGGATGTTGGGACTCACATGAACAATACCCAGAGCTGCCTTTGAAGTTCAAAATGGAAGCTAGCAACAACCCTGGGCCCTGGAATACCAAGGCAGTGTGTAGGGTGAACATCTGCTGGTGGATCTTCCAGATTCACTGTCACTGAGGATGCCCATCTTCCAACCTCAGAATGTTTCTGAAGATCCATTTTCATTTGCAGGAAGTACACCTTCTTTCTTCAGCAATGAATCAGTGAGGTTGGACACCTCTTCAATACAGCAACCAGATATGTTAGCAGACTACACACTACCAGGCTACGCCACCACGGAATATGGTGCAAAATACTCGGTTGCGTAACTAATGAGGTCAGAGCTGGAAGATATGGCATGATTTCCCATTGGCAGCCGCAGTGAGAAACACCCCAATTTCCTGTCCCTGCATGGGATTTTGTCCCAAAGGGAGAATTACTGCTGGCTTCTTCCATTGAGGCAATGTCTAATCCAATTTACTACCTCTCCATGTATACCTAGTGACTGAACATTCCATGCAGGACCTTGTCAAAGGTCTTACTGACGTCCATGTAGACAACTCTGGTTATAATTGGGTAGGTAGGATTGGAACCAGATTAATTCTGTCCTTCCCAGCACTGTGATGGAGAGGTGACAGAAGAGACGGATGGTATGTTTAACCATTCCAAGGTTGTAGATAGATCAGGAAGGGTGAGAAGGGAGAGATTACCATGAGCTCTTTCAAATCTGCTATTACCTTCTGCTCTCCTTAACTGATCCCTGATTTTCCTGTCCTTGTAACCTACAATCCATCTTAAACTTAATTTTCCTCTGAAATTCTTGAACATGCTTTTGCCTCCACCAATCCTTCAACTCCATATTTGAATACCTCCAAATGGATTTCTGAACCTGCCACAGTATCAAATTACAAATTACATCCTACTGACCCCAGTGTCAGGAGAATTGGTAGAGTAAATGTGTCAGATTATAGGAATAGGGCCGGGGTGGAATTGTGGTCAGTGCAGACACAATGAGCCAAATAGCCTTCTTCTGCACTGTAGGAATCGTATGATCCAATGATTCTATGGCTGAGCTCATGTTAATCTCTCCCTTCTCACCCTTCCTGATCTATCTACAACCTTGGAATGGTTAAACATACCATCCATCTCTTCTGTCACCTCTCCATCACAGTGCTGGGAAGAACAGAATTAATCTGGTTCCAATCCTACCTACCCAATTATAACCAGAGTTGTCTACACAGACTTCAGTAAGACCTTTGACAAGGTCCTGCATGGAAGGTTCAGTCACTAGGTATACATGGAGAGGTAGTAAATTGGATTAGACATTGCCTCAATGGAAGAAGCCAGCAAGTGGTAGTGAGGATTACTTTTCTGAGTGGAGACCTGTGACTAGTGGTGTGCCGCAGGGATCGGTGCTGGGTCCATTGTTGTTTGTCATCTATATCAATGATCGGGATGATAATGTTGTAAACTGGATCAGCAAATTTGCTGATAATACAAAGATTGGAGGTACAGTGATCAGATAGGAAGGTTTTCAAAGCTTGCAGAGAGATTTGGACCAGCTAGAAAAATAGACTGAAAAATGGCAGATGGAGTTTAATGCAGACAAGTGTGAGGTATTGCATTTTGGAAGGACAAATTGAGGTAGAACGTACAAGATAAATGGTAGGACACTGAAGAGCATAGTAGAACAGAGGGATCTCGGAATACAGATACATAATTCCCTAAAAGTGGCGTCATAGGTAGAAGGGTTGTAAAGAGTGCTTTTGGAACATTGGCTTTTATAAATCAAAGTATTGAGTCTGAGAGTTGGAATGTTATGGAGATGTTGTATAAGACATTGGTGAGGCTGAATTTAAAGCATTGTGTGCAGTTTTGCACACACCTAATTACAGGAAGGATATTAATAAGGTTGAAAGAGTGCAGAGAAGGATGTTGCCGGGACTTGAGAAGCTGAGTTACAGAGAAAGATTGAATAGGTTAGGACTTTATTCCTGGAGTATAGAGGAAAGATGGAGATTTGATAGAGGTGTATAAAATTATGATGGGTACAGATAGAGTGAATACAAGCAGGCTTTTTCCACTGAGGCTAGAGGAGTAAAAAGAGGATATGAGTTAAGGGGGAAAAGTTTAAATGAATATTGGAGGGGGGGCTTCTTCACACAGAGAGTGGTGAGAATATAGAATGAGCTGTCAGATGAAGTGGTAAATTCGGGCTCACTTTTAACATTTAAGAAAACTTGGACAGGTATATAGATGAGAAGGTGTGGAGGGGTATGGTCCAGATGCAGGTCAGTGGGACTAGGCAGAAAAATGGTTTGGCACAGCCAAGAAGGGCCAAAAGGCCTGTTTCTATGCTGTAGTGTTCTATGATTCTATGGCTATATCTCCTGCAATAGCTCCTAAACTGAAAGCAGGCATCCAAATGGATTTTGCCTGTGGCTCTGTACAACTGAAGCATCACTTCCAAACTGTTGGACTCCCCTGAGATAAAGGCCAACATCATATTAACTTTGTTTGATTATTTCTTGAACTGTGCAGTAGGTTTTGGACTGCTAATGCTTTCCTTATTGAGTGCAAATACATGTTCAGTGCTACCAGTGAGGAAAGCATTAGCATTAAAGAACTGTCCTCACTCTGCATCATGTAATCAGGAGCATTTGAATTGTACAAATTGTACTTATGCTGTAGGATGTTACAGCAATACCTTATCCAGCTAATTCTTGCAGTTGTTGTGCATTTATTATGCTGAAGAGAATAGCATATTTAATAAATCTGACATAAAGGTGTTGGATTCATTCCAGTTAGATGAATCTAGAAGAATAAACTAGAAGATATTATAGAAAAAAAAGATTTAATATCATTTTATTTATTGGCATGCGGTTTTAATTTACAAACAAATGTTGTGTTGTAAGTAGTCCATGTATTCAATGGAATGTTATTAAGACCCTATTAAAATTATAGAATCCCTATAGGGCAGAAGGAGGCGATTCAGCTCTTTTGCTAGCGCAGACAACAATTCCACACAAGCCCTATCCCTGTAACCCCATGGATTTATCCCATTAATCCCCTAACAGGCAATTTAGCATGGCCCATCCACCTAACCTGCACATCTCTGAGCTATGGGGGGAAACTGGAGCAAACTTACACAGACACAAGAAGAATGTTTAAACTCCACAGTTACCCAAGGCCAGAATTGAACCCGGCTCCCTGGCACTATGATGAAGCAGAGCTAAGCACTGTGCCACCATGCCATTATTTAAATGTATACATTGTTTTCTAGTCCTGTTAGACTGAAGGAACTCTCCAAGTTCCCTAGGCAGCACCTTCCAAGCCCACGACCACTTCCATCTAGAAGGACAAGAGCAATAGATATATGGGAACACCACTACCTACAATTTTCCCTCCAAACCACTCACCATCCTAGCTTGGAAATATATCATTAGTCCTTCACAGCTGCTGGGTCAAAATCGTGGAATTCCCTCTCTGACGGCATTATGGGTCAACCCACAGCACATGGACTGCAGCGATTCAAAAAGGCAGCTCACCACCACAATCTCAAGGCAACTAGGGATGGGCAATAAATGCTGGCGAAAAATGATGCCCATGTCCAACAATTGAATTAAAAAAAGTTAAATACAACTGTAGTCCAGTGTACTCTTTGTATTGTTTTCCAAATAATGCACAGAGTGGAATGCATTATGAATAGTCTTTAGTGTACCAGGCCAGAAAATATCAATTTTGTCTGTCAACAAATTCCTAGCCTGGTTATTAAAATATCATCTATAGGAAATAGAACAATAAAATATTGTTTTGCCAACATAATGCTGACAAATCCTGGATGTTTGCTGACAGGTCTTGTGGTGACTGAAGTTTTTTAGCTTCGTATTCTTTTCACTTTTTCTTGCTTTGTATTCTTCGCACTATCGGGACATTTAGTCATGGCTTGAAATCACCTTTGGAGAATTGTCAACATACAAGCAAATACACAGAAAGCCAATTAAATTGGTGCCAACATGTCATCTATAATTGTCATAAATGATGGATGTTTGATGTATTCATAGTCATGAGACTGAAATTCTAATACCATCTAGTTAATAAAGGCAACAATATTATCAATTTCATGACAATAATTACAATGAAATTAACTGGGTTTGCAAATAATAAATGGCTCCAGTGCACTGAGCAAATGTAAAAGGCAAAGAGTTTATTTATTTATTCATGCCACAAGCAGACTTACATTAAATCTACTTGCAATGAAGTTACTGTGAAAATTCCCTAGTTGCCACACTCTGGCCTGTTCGGGTACACCGAGGGAGAATTTAGCATGGCCAATATATCTAACCAGTACATCTTTTAGGTGCACAGAGGGAGAATTTAGCATGGCCAATGCGCCTAACCAATATACTTTTCGGGCTGTGCGAGGAAGCTATAGCAACCAGAGGAACCCTATGCAGACATAGGGAGAATGTGCAGACTCACATAGAAAGTGACCCAAACTAGGAATCAAACCTGGGTCCTTGGTGCTGTGAGGCAATAGTGCTAATCACATGAGAATTTGTTTTCATTGAATAAACCTAGCAACCCCAATATACTTAATTATAAAGCATTTGGTTTGAGTGAATTTATTGATTAAGTTGTTGATCTTAGTTTTTAATTTTTAAGGACTAGTACGAGAGTTTCACATGAAATATGTGAATAAAGATGGTGAAGAGTGTTGATCCCCATGATGTTCAATTAGTTGACTATTTGACACAATTCTAAACTTTCTAAGGCTTATCTAAAGTGTAATGCCTTAACTATGTGAGGAGCTGTTGGTCTTAACGAAAGGAAAAGAACATGGTTTGCACATGTAGATTCAAGTTAACACACAACAGGTTTTATTGATAGACGTTCTCTCCTCAGCATAGACTACAAAACTGAAAGTAAAAGAGCACCCTCAGCAAACATCCTAATGACATCACCATCAAATCATGCGATCATCTCTTAAAGCAACCTGCAACACTTCTAAATGTATAACATCAAGTTAAATTATTGAATCGTCACAAATCTGGCTGATCTTATCCGTGAGCGTGTCCCAACCTGAGACACTCTGGTGCTTTATTGTGACATTGTGGTGTATAATTTTGTTTCCAGGCACAGTGCTAGGAGCCAGTGAGAAATGTAATCAGCCCAATCATTGTATAACACTTATTAAATACTATTCATTACAATAAAGAAAAAATACTTACACACAAACAGAACTCTAATGATCTCAGACAGTTACATATAAGGACTACTAAATACACCCATATAATTTAAGTAGAAATTACTCTTTTTAATCCAAAGTACACTTACAAGATCTGAACTATTTCAGAAATTCCCTCTTCCCAAACAACATCCACTTCAATAGATCTATAAGTAAAGGCCATCTTATAATTACTACATTGTATAGAGTTGAGGAGTTATTCTGGGGAATGTCTCTTCTTGATTCAGTGAAGATATGGATTTTAACTGCCTCCACAAAGGTTTCTGTACTCTTGTCTCTGGTTTGCTCACAGCTTACAGGCTTACAGGCTACTAACAATTCACCAAAGACCCATGATCACTTCCATCTAGAAAGACAAAGACAGCAGATACTTAAGAACACAATCACCTGCAAGTCCCTCTCCATCCTGACTTGGAAATATATCATCATTCCTTTGCAATCACTGAGCCAAAATCCTGCAATTCACTCCCGAATGGCATTGTGGGTCAATCCACAGCACATGGACTGCAGCGAATCAAGGATGCAGCTCATCACCACCTTCTCAATCACAACTGGGATGGGCAATAAATGCTGGCCAGCAGTGACACCCATATCCCACAAATAAATTTAAAAAAAGGTGGAATCTGCCCCTTAGGCTGTAGATATGAACTGTTTCTCTGCTTCCATGAAAAGATTGCCAATTATCTACCATCTTCTTTGAATGTTTTCTCTGTGTGTTTGCTGTGTCTTCCTTCAACCTCTGTAGTTCTGAAAGATTAACACATGTATGTCTTCCCTGGATGGTGCAATTGTCTACCCAAGGTGTTTCCTATTAGCAGAATGGTGCATTCTTCTGGTTTGTCTACAACTAATCTGATTACTGGCACTTACATCATATGAAATACCTTTTGAAATGCTTGTGGCTTTTAACCTAGCTGGTACGTTCATGACAGAATGAATTAAATAAATAATTTGAATGAATGCAGTTTCCTTAACATGAATATTCTGTTTGCCAGGAGAATTTTTTATCAGATGGAACCTCTTTTAAGTGCCCAGACGATGAGACATCAATGGTTGAAAGTCTGAGTTGATGAAAACTGTTTCCAGAAATAGTTCTGAGCTGAGGTTGGATAAGTGCAATCTTAATGTCTTACATAATACTCTTGAGCAGCTTCATGACTGTTACTGAAAGTGAATGTCTTGTTGAAGTTGTACAAGACACTAGTAAGGCCACACTTGGAATACTGTGTACAGTTCTGGTCACCTTATTATAGAAAGGATATTATTAAACTAGGAAGAGTGCAGAAAAGGTTTACTGAGATACTACTGGGATTTGAGTTATAAGGAGAGAATAGACTGGGACTTTTTTCTCCTGGAGCGTAGGCAACTTAGGGGTGAGCTTGTAGAGGTCTATAAAATAATGATGGGTATAAATTAGTTACATAGTCAATATCTTTTCCCAAAAGGAGGGAAATCTAAAACTAGAAGACATAGGTTTAAGATGAAGGGGGAGAGATGCAAAAGGGTCTCGAGGGGCAATTTTTTCAAACAGAGAATGGTAACTGTCTGGACAATTGCCAGAGGTAACCTTTTAAATTTTATTTATTAGTGTCACAAGTAGGCTTACATTAACTTTGTAATGAAGTTATTGTGGACATTCCCGAGTCATCACACTCCTGCGCTTATTCAGGTACACTGAGGGAGAAATTAGCATCGCATTGCATCTAACCAGCACATCTTTCAGACTGTGTGAGAAAAGCAGAGCACCTCGATGAAACCCACACAGACACGGTAAAATGTGCAGATTCTGCACAGACAGTTACCCAATTCAGGAATCGAGCCCCAATCCTTGGCGCTGTGAGGCAGTAGTGTTAACTGCTGTGCCACTATGCCATAATAGTAGAGGTGGGTACAATTTTGTCTTTTAAAAAGCATTTAGACAGTTACATGAGGGATATGGGCTACATGGATTAAGGTAGGGGTTACAAAAACAGACAGTGTGCAGAGTTTGGGCTGAAGAACCTGTTTCCGTGCTGTAAACCTCTATGACTCTGAATGAATATATTATGCAGATCCTATAAAGCAACCTATACTGTTAGAACAAAATACTAAGTATTTACACCACTACTTTAATACAAAATACTAAGTAAATACAAATGGTGTATTCTATGTAATTAAAAGTTGAGCTTTGAGTAATCACACTGACAGGCATTTTTGGATAATTTATCATCCTCAAAGCCTAGTCAAAAATTGAAAAGCAGTTCTTAAAATGGAACATTGTTTTAACAGGATAACACAGATTTGGTGAAGATGGTTTGTTGCATGTTATGTTGTTCTAGACATTGTTTCCTGAGTAACAGTCATTATTGTGGATGGCACTAGCACATTACTGTAAGCATGTACTCTCATTGACATCCAAAGTTACTTAAAGGACCACCATGATCTTGAAAAGGGACAAATGTTAACACAAGTACACATGGTTAACTCTCAACCCTGATGTGTTAATCTTTCAGAATTCCAAGATGGAATATGAACATAACTGATCTTTTATTTTTCAAGACCCACAGCCATAATTCTGTGCAGATTTTCATTGAAGATGTTAGAGAAGTTTAGTTTGTTTACTGACATCACAATTTTATTTGAAACACAAACTACAAGGTAAGAATCCACAAGAGCTTTGGCAGGACAACTTTCACGTGGGAAATGCTGTTCAGAATCAAAGACAGTCTATCAATTTCATATGGGGATCTTAAACCCAGTTACCATCGGCTGTCAAATGTACTGTGTTCAAATTTGGCAAAGAGTACATCAATATCCCATCATGATGTGGATCAATTTTGCACTCTATGGTGGTGTAGTGGTATTTTCACCAGACTGGTCATCCAGAGACACAAGCAACAAAAATAGAAAATGCTGGAAAATCTCTGCAGGTCTGACAGCATTTGTGACAGAAGGACAGAGCTACTGCTTCAAGTCGAGATGACTCTTCATCAGAGTTAAAGGCAACTGGAAATGGGATGAGATTTATACTGTTGAGGGGATGGAGGGTCCAATGGGACCTGGGTTTGAATTCCACCATGATGTGGAGATGCCGGCGTTGGACTATGGAGTGGACACAGTAAGAAGCCTCATAACATCAAGTTAAAGTTCAGCAAGTTTATTTGGAATCACGAGTTTTCGGAGTGCTCTTCCTTCCTCAAATGAATAGTTCTTAGAGATCCCCTGCACTTTGAGGTGTCAGTGACAGCCATGATGTGGAGATAACGACTCTTACTGAATCCCTCCATGACAAATGGTGAAATTTGAATTCAAGGAAAAAATCTGGAATTAATGATAACCATGAAACTGAGTGGCTAGCCTGGCAAGATACACAATTTGAAGGCAATTAGGATGGGTAACAAATGCAGGCCTAGCCAGCGACGTCATATTCTGTATTTCAATTTTAAAAAGAGTGTATAAGTTTCTACATAGAAGCCACTTTCTGGTTGAATGGAGAGAAAGTTCTCCTTACTTTTTGTTACATCGCTGTTACCTTTCAATCCTCATATACCATCCTCAAATCCAGCAAATATCTGAAGATTATAACTAATACATGTTCAATCTCCTCATCTTTTCTTTTAACAACCTTGAGTTTTATAACCACATTGGCCAAGTGAGCTTAGTTCCAATATCATTATTTCACCCAGCATAAATTTACTGTTCACTAATATCAACTTTGCGTCTCCCACAGTGTGCAAACCAAAAATATATACACATTTTGCACTTCTTGCATTATCTTTACATTAAATCTCATCAATCTCAGTTTGAATTGGACTTGTAGAGAGATTTTTTGCTAACTCTTTAGAACTGAAGAATGTGAGGAAAAGTTTGTGGTTTCTCTGTCTTTTTCTTTTACATGCCAATGTAATATCTAATACTTCTTTTCCTCTTGCAGTGTGTGCCTCTGTGAGGGGATGTGTAGTAAACTGGTTTATATTATGTATCCATCTCTATCTGAAAGTACGCAAATCTCATTCCTCCAGAAGATGGGTTTGCAGCAATAATTGTGGATAGCTCTGGGTCAGAGTGAGCTAAAACATCCAGTAATATCAACAAGTAATTTGTCAAAGGATCTCTGTGTGTTTGCTCCAGGAACCATGTGTTGTCAGTCACAGCTGACTTACTGGCTTGCAGAGGATAGCCAGTTAGGCAATAACTTTCTGGCATGGTCTCTTACACCCATGAACCTCTGGAGTGCAGTCACATTGTGAGGAGCTGGGAACTCCTTGATCCCTCTTGTCTTCTTTGAATCAATTCTGATCCCGCATGCATCCTCATCATTCCCAAGGATTCTGACAGGGAATTCTACAGTCGGATGGAAGAATATGTATTTCTGGTTGAGTGTTAGTCCTGTTACCCGCACCGCACCCACTCTTGCCTCATGTTCTGAGTGTATCAATGGATCAGGACATCATCCATATGATATTTGACTCCAGACAGCCCTTCTTGGATACTTGACATTGCTCTCTGGTGCAGATGTGATGACGAAGGATAATGTGTTAAAACAAAATCTTCCAAGTGGTTTAAGGAATCGTTTCAAACAACTTAGACTCTTCATCAAGGGGCAGCTGCCAAAAACCACTATTTCACATCTGGCTTTGTGAAGACTGGAACGTTTTCCAATTATGCTGAGCTGTCATCCACATATGACATAGGGTTAATTTCACGTTCAAATGCTTTGCTCAGTTGTGTAAGAGCTGCACAAGTCTGACACAGGCGAAATAAGGTAAGAAGTCTCACAACACCAGGTTAAAGTCCTGGTGAAATAACTCATTGCTTTAACATAGAGGCAACTTTTTTCTTTATCTTTGGCAAGAATGGTTGAGGAATATTTTTGGCTGTAAGCAGATACTTTGGCCTCAGTTCAGGACCTAGTGATGTGATATGCTTGCCCCATGAAAAGCTGCGGGAGTTCATAAGAACATAAGAACAGAAGAACTAGGAACAGGAGTAAGCTATCTGGCCACTCAAGCCTGCTCTGCCATTCAATAAGATCTTTTCGTGGACTCAACTCCTCTTAACCACCCGTTCACCAAAACCCTTAATTCCTTTACTGTTCAAAAATTTATCTATCCTTGCCTTTAAAACATTCAATGAGGTAGCCTCAACTGCTTCACTGTGCAAAGAATTCCACAGATTCATAACCCTTTGGGTGAAGAAGTTCCTCCTCAGCTCAGTCCTAATTCTGCTCCCCCTTATTTTGAGACCATGCCCCCTAGTTCAAGTTTCATCTGCCAGTGGAAACAATCTCCCTGCTTCTCTTATCTCTTCCCTTCATAATCTTATATGTTCCTGTAAGATCTCCTCCCTCTGAGGTTTTTAGGCTGTGCTTGACTAATCCACAGCCCAAAGGTGCATTGTAGCTTGTGAAACCCCTCAGTGTGACCCTCCCCTGAGCTCCTTTCCAACATTCCTGTAAGGCATGGAGTAGAAGTTCTCCAATGGGCTACTTCATCCAATCACAGCCCTCCCATGTTTGGTGAACTTATCAACAGCAAATCTGAAAGAGAAGCAGTCTCTGATTGGATAAGCAGTAATCACTGGTGGTAGTAGTGTCTGGGGAAGAGAAAGGATTTTGGATGATTTATTAAAATTAATCTCTTTTTCTTCTCGAGGAAGTCATTGCAATCTATGCCCCTCCACATTGCAAGTGGCCCTCACCTAGAAACATAAACACTGATCAAGTTTAAATGCCTCTGCACCTATTCACCATGACTTTTTGAAATCTTTGTGTCCCTATGTAGTATTTAATCTTTTGCCTAGACTCTAATCTTCTTTATTTGTGTAAGAATGAATTGCTGTTCGCTGAGGGATAAAAGATAGAGGGTTATCCTCCTGCTGGTGATCTACTAAAGCAAGCTTCTTTTCATGGCTGGAGCAACATACGGAGGCTTGCCATGAACAAAAGGGATGCCGGATCATATCCCACGAGGTATGATATTATGAGAATTTGTTGGGCCAGTAACTCTGGGCAGGTTGTTAACTGTGACTTTAAAATGTGTCTGGAACGTCATGACTGCTATTGACCATCAGAATAACAGCTGGTTGAGATGAATTACAGATGTGGTTGTGGTTGGGACTTGGTTTCGTTCCAGCAGCACTTGTACAGTTTCAAAATACCTCAATCTAGCAAAAGAACTGGTCTCCCTCTGTAACCTATGGCTGAAAGTCCTCTAATCTATATAGTATATACAGGGCACTTTCTCTCTCACTTCTATTCAAGACCACATCAGCTCACATATCAGGAGACTGCAGAAAAGGCCAGAGTCTCTTCCTGATACAATCCATTGGGTAGAAATGTCATTGGTGTGCTATCTAATATCAGAAATGCAAAATTGCAGGAAACTCATCCACACATTTCACTATAAGTCTTGCACAACTTCAGTAACATTTTTCCACATCTGTATCTTAGCTTTTCACCTACACTGTGCTCGTGTTTACTTTCTGTTCAGCAATTTTCTCATTGCCTCAGAAACACGTAGTGAAAGATGTACTGGTCGGGTGCGTTGGCCCAAACAGGCACTGGACTGTGGCGACTAGGGGACTTTCATAGTCACTTCATTGCAATGTAAATGTAAACCTTACTTGTAACTAATAAATAAACTTTAACTTAACTAATACATAATGACAAATGTGCTCATTCTCAGAGAATAAAATCCACTTTGCACCAAAGGGAGGCATGGTGGTTAGCATAACTCATAACTCCAGGCACCCAAATTCAATTCCAGTCTGTTCTCCTTGTGTCTGTGTGGGATCCCTCAGGTGCATTGGTTTTCTCCCATTTCCAAAGGTTTGCAGGTTCGATGGATTGGCCATGCCAAATTGCCCCTTGGTGTCTCAAGATGTGTAGGTTTAGAAATGTGTGGAGTTACGGTGATAGGGAGGGGACACAGAGCCTGGGTAAGATATTCTGTCAGTGAGTTGGTGCAGACTCGATGGGCCGAATTAGTTCTTCTGCACTTTAGAGATCCTATGATTCTATGAAAGGAAACTAGGAGAAAATAAAGCTCTACTTGACAAGGCCACTCAGTTAACACTTTTCGGACTCAGTTCAAGATTCACAGTGAAGGAAATTCACTAAATCTCTTGCGGTAGCCAATTTGGGGGGAACTTGGGGTATTATTCATGCTGAACACACAAGTGGACAATATTTCACATCTGATGCTTGGGGTATAATTAGTCCTGAAGTACTGAGAAGCTGATTATTCTGTGTGTCACAATGGATTCTGGTTAAAAACCTGCAGAGAAACAACCAAATATAGAATATTGTCTCCCTAATCATATAAAATGACTGTTAGTTCAGTTCAATTTGGATTCAATTGGTGTTTGGCTGTTAGTTTCTTCACGTGTTTGATTGCCGCTGTTTTCTTTAACTAGTAATAATGGATAAACATAATGGGTCGGATTCTCCAACCTCTCTGCAACTGGGATTTTCTGATCCCACTGCTGTGAATGAGGATTTGCCTGAGTGCCAAATTTTCCATTCTCACTGGTAGCAGGGCATGCAAGATCAGAGAATTTTATTTTCACCATCTTGATTCTAAGTGCCAGATGGACTTGAAACGGTTTCAGGTCCAACTTTTAGACCTGTTCTCAGGCGCCCCCATACACACTCTGCCTGCAAAAATTTCAACAATTCTGAATTGCGCTGCACAAGCCTGTGAGTGAGGCTTAACATGCCTGAAACACTGCAGCTCCAACTGCGGACAAAAAAAGTGATAGAATAACACTCCCCGACCAGTTTGCTCCAAGTTTGTTTCCACTCCTGCCCCCGCCTCACAGACATTGCCCCACTCCCACAGAATTACTGACTCTCTTATCTCTTCACCCCACCTGCCACCCAGAATGATCCCAGGCCCCTTCCCACTTCCCCTCACCAATCACAGGCAGAGTAGCAGCACACCTCCCCCCCACTTCTCCCCCACTGATCTCAGGCAGAGTGACAGCAGATTCCCCTCCCCCCACTAATGATCGCAGGCAAGTGGTGGCTGACCCCCCCCCCACTTCCCTCAAGATCTTAGGCAGAGTGGCAGCAGACCCCCCTTGTCCCCCACTGATCTCAAGCAGAGTGGCAGCAGACCTCCCCCCCCACTTCATTGATCTCAAGTAGAGTTGCAGCAGGCCTCCCTTCCCCCACAATGATCTCAGGCAGAGTGGCAGAGGACCCCCCTTCTCCCCCATTGATCTCAGGCAGACTGGCAGCAGACCTCCCTTCCCCCACACTGATCACAAAAACTTTCACCCTACAGATATCAGGCAGAATGATACCCTCCTCCCCACCCTGGACTTTCCTGCACAAGGCTCCCATCTCTTCCGCATTCCGATGGCTGTTTGATATCCCTTTCTCTCCCCTGTCCCCAATTATTGAGGCACTGATCCACCACTCTCCACCAATGCCACTCCCCACCCCCCACTCCACCCCTCACCCCCCCATCAACTCACTTTCCTTCACCTCAATGCTAACAAGCAAACTGCATGTAACTTGCTGGAATGCTCTGCCAAACTGCCTGCAGCTGATCTGCCCTAACAAGGAGTAAGTCCATTAAAAGCACAGAAATGACAGGCAGGCAGGCTTCCTGCACAAAATGTGCACATGACAATCCGCCCCCCCCAGATTTTTGGAGGACAACCTGGATGTAGCATCTCCCCACGAGGACACAGACCAAGGGAGGGTCTGATGGAAATGTAGCCTGGGAGGCAGATGCCACTTTGGTCAGTGCCAGAGCACTGGCCCCCGAACTGGGAAGCAGTGTTGGAAAAAAGTCAATGATCTCATCCATGCAGCAAGGGTGAGTACTGGACCCCACCTTGCATCTTCCCCCCCCGAACTCCCCCAGATCCTCCCATCCCCAGCACCCTGCACGTTTCCAGCTCCTAACCCTAAGCATCTCCTTTCTATCTCTCAATGAGCCCCACTGTGCTTGCCTTATAAAGGCCCCCGCCCCCACCCTGATACTCTGCAGGAATCACACCACATTTCTTTCATGGCTCCTTCTGCTCCCACAGGAGGAGACTGACCACAACACCTTTGAGAGGGGGTGGTGAACCAGATCTCCAGGTCCTCACCCCGTTTGAGGAATGGGCACTGGATGTCAAGGGAAGGGGAGATGTGGGCTGTCAGCGACAACACGGTCGGGCTGCTGTCAAGACGTGAGCATCTGTTATTCCTCCACTCACTTTAAGGCAACTTCTCGGGGGCACGAGTTTCAGGTGCGAGGGGCAAGGTTTAAAGGTGGACAAGGCATGTTTATTTACATAGAGAGGGTAGTGGGTGTCTGAAACTCGCTGCCAGAGGAGGTTGTGGATGCAGATACAATAGCAACCTTTAAGGAGTATCTTTACAACTATGTGAATGGGATGGGAATAGAGGCATCTTGTCCCTGGAAGGGTAGGGGTTTATAAGTCAGATGAGCAGCCTAGTCACAACAGGTTTGGATGGCCCAAGGGCCTGTTCCTGTGATATAATTTTTTTGGTGCTTTGTTCTATGTTCAGTGGAGAAATGTGGGTCACATATTTGGCATCCTAGATTCCTCTCCCTCCCTTGCACTTAACCTTGTGTCCTGTGTTTTAGTGACACATCCGGATACCCTGGGGCTTTCTGAACTCACACCTCATGCCTGACTTTAGCAAGTTTTTGTGCCCATAAACAAGGGCAACTTGATGTTAAAATGGGGCCCCTAGTGCACACAATCCTACCCAGCAAATTGTGCCTCCTTTTTGATAATCTATTCAGTAATGGATGGGTCACTGACAGTGATAACACTGTCATGCGGCACTTACTTAGCAACAATGTCCCTGATTAAACTCACTTTATTCCAACAGGGCCATGCAGTTCCTGACCTCATTATAGCCTGCCTTTGTTCAAAGAATTGAACACATGAAATGAGAATGACTGTCCTCGGCATCAAGACAGCATTTGACTGAGTGTGACATTGAGTTAAACTGGAGCCAATGGGAATAAGAACAAAAACTCTCTAACAATTGATGCTGTATGTAGCATAAAGGAAGATGATTATGGTTGTTGGAAGTCAATCATCTCAGCTCCAGGACATCCCTGCAGGAGTTCCTCAGGTTAGTGTCCAAGGCCCAACCATCTCCAGCTGCTTCATGAATTAATTTCCTTCCATCAGAGGAGAGGATGTTTGCTTATGACTGCAACTCTTCAGATATTGAAGCAGTCCATGTCCTTTTGCAGCAAGACCTGTATAACACCGAGGCTTGGGTTAATAAGTGGCAAGTAACGTTCGTGTTACACAAGAGCCATATAATGATCATCTCCAACAGGAGACAATCCATCTATCTCCCTATGACATTCAATGACATTAGCATTGTTGAACCCCCATCTATCTTCCTGGGGGTTACCACTGAGCAGGAACTGAACTGGACCAGCCATATATATTCCAGCTCTCATTTATGTAGTGCTAGGTACCAAGCATGTCCTGATAGTTTGGGCAGTGATCAGAAAGGAAAGTTCAAAGCCTGGGGTTCAGGTGCCACAGATATCTCAGGGTGAGCCTGTTTTTCAAGTTTGTCAGGTAGAATCACTACAGTGCAGAAGGAGGCATTCGGCTCATCGAACCTGTAACAACAACAATGCCACCAAGTCTTTGACGTGTAATCCTATATATTTAACCCCGACCCTAAGGGGCTATGTAGCAGCATGGTTAATCCACCTAACCCGAACATCTTTGGACTGTCGAACGAAACCACAGCACCCAGAGGAAACCCACGAGAACACTGGGAGAATGTGCAGACTCCATATACACAGTGGCCCAAGACAGGAATCGAACCCCGATCTCTGACACTGTGAGGGAACAGTGCTAACCATTGTGCCACCATGCCGTGTGTTAGAATGAAGTATGTGGGCTTTGTTGCCCTGTGGTCCTTTTTAGACCCTGAGGCTACAGGAAGCTTAATTCAAAGGTATGTTGCTTTGGTTTTTGATCTAATCTTATCCTGCAATGGTATCTTGTCATGTCCTTTCCAATTTTGTTGAAAGGACGATATGGTCATAAATAGTGCCTGAAGCCAGTTACAAGACTGATTATCTTGCTGAGAGATCGAGATGCCATTACTGGAGCTGCAGTCTAAAGTTTCATTCTCTGAGCCGTACGATCACCCAGCTGGATTCTACTGTCACAACAGATAGAAAGCAACCATCAAGCATTGAAATCATTAAAACACTTTTTCAAAACAAAATATAGTTTATTTGTTATGAGTGGAAACAGCGAGTTTACCTCCTGGGATTTAGGATTGACTGCCTTCAATTATACCAATGGATGGAAGTATCAAAACATAAAACCTACTCCACCATTCATTTTGATCATGGTTGATCATCAAAATCAATATCCTAACTCTTCCTTTCCTCTCATATACCTTGATCCTTTAGCTCCAAGAGCCAGATCTAATTTCTTGAAATCACACAATGTTTCACTCTTAACTACTTTCTGTGGTAATAAATTCCATACATTCATCAATCTCTGGGTGAAGAAATTTCTCCTCACCTCAGTCCAAAAAAGGTTTACCCCTTATTCTCAGACTGTGACTCCTAGTTCTGGGCTCCCACTATCGGGAACATTCTTTCTGAATTGAAAGGGCAGCAGGGTGGGACAGTGGTTAGCACTGATGTCTCACAATGCCAAAGTCCTGTGTTCAATTCTAGCCTCAGGTCACCGTCTATGTGGAGTTTCTCCCAGTGTCTGCATGGGTTTACTCCTGGTGCTCCGATTTCTTCCTACAACCCAAAGATGTGTGGGTTAGATTGATTGGCCATGCTGAATTAACCCTACTGTTAGGGGGATTAGCTAGGTAAATATGAGGGGTTACAGGAATAGGGTTTGGGCAGTGTTGTAGTCGCTGCAGACTCGATTGGTCAAATGGCCTCCTTCTGTATTGTAGGGATTCTATTCTATGACCCTGTCTAATCCTATTAGAATTTTATGAGTTTCTATGAGATCCACTCTCATTCTTCTGAACTCTAATGAGTTTATGAGAATACAATTCTAACTGATTTTGAATCAAAATAAATCATTAAAATACCAATTATACAATTCTGGCAGAAGTGGGAGTGTAAACATTATTATTGCAATTTTGTTTTGAATGGCACAATTACTTGGTTCCCAGCCTTCTTGGTGAATGTGTACAGCCCAGCTGTACCAATTCCTTACTGCCTGAGTTTCCACTTCCTCTAAGTATTCCTCAGTGGATTGGAAGATCTTAAATTGTAATTTCAATGGGAGCTTGTAGCTGATGAATTTTCATATGGGGTATTGAATAAATGTAAAGAAATCTCCAGACAACATGAAAAGTCTTTGTGCTAATGGAAAGGCGGGTGGTAATAAATCCTGCCTTATCTTAGAAAGGTGATTTTAAATTTGACAGAGAAAGATTGTATCCTCCAAAACCAATATGTAAAAGGCAGATGTTTTAATGCATCAACATTGTACTTACAAATCCATGTGATATTTTTTCAGTTTTGATCTGACATAAACAATATTAAAGTTTAGTTTGTGTCTGGAGTTTTTGTACTAGGAAATGTTGCATCAACATCCCAGGGGTTACCATTGATCAAATGTTGAAACGGATTAGCTATATAATTAATGTGGCTATAAGAGCAGGTCACAGAGTAGAAATCTTGCAATGCAGATTTCTTAACTCCCAAAGCTTGTTCACCATCCACAAGAAACAAGTCAGGAGTGTGATGAAATATTGTTCACTTGCCTTGATACGTGCAGCTCAGGAAGGTTGATGCCATCCAAAACAAAGCAGCCTGTTTGATTAGCATCCCATCCACAATCTTCAACTTTTACTCCTTCTACCACTGACTAACAGATATAGTAATGTGTATCATCTAAAAGACGCACTGCAGCAACTCTACAAAGCTTCTAAATCTAAAACCTCTAATCTTGGAAGCACAGAGGTAGCAAATGCATAGGGAGACTACAAGGTCTCCGTTAAGACACACACCATCCTGGGTTCCTTCACTGTGACTGAGTCAAAATCCTGGACCTCTCTCCTTAACAACTCAGTGGGTTTACCTACATTACAGGGACTGCAGTAGTTCAAGAAAGTGGCTCATCAAGCACAATTGGGGTGGGCAATAAACGCAGTAGTTAGCATTGCTGCCTCACAGTGCCAGTGACCTGGGTTTGAATCCCAGCTTGGGTGACTTTGTGCACGTTCTCCCTGTGACCACGATGGTTTCTTCCCAATGCTCCAGTTTCTTCCCATAATACAAAAGACGTGCTCGTTAAGTGCATTGGCCACGCTAAATTCTTCCTCAATGTACTCAAACAGGTGACGGAGTATGGCGACTAGGGGATTTTCACAGTCACTTCATTACAGTGTTAATGTAAGCCTACTTGTGACTCTAATAAATAAATTTTATATTTAATTTAAATCTAAATGCTGGCCTAGCCACTGACACTCAAGTCCCATGCAAGAATACTTAAAAATTTTGTATCAAGTCAGATAAGGTTTTGAAAATATTAATAGATGAAGAAATAAACAAATCACTGCTATTAATAATGGGATAGACTTCTTCATGTTCAAGAATGATATTCAGAGTTGGAAATAAATCCGATTACTCTCCTGCAAGAAATGTGCAGTTAAATATATGTAAATGCACACTATATCCAAGCACAAAATTCCAATGTACCAAATCACTTCCTATTCACACCCATTATATAGAATTCCCAACTCAGGCATAAAGCTTAAGTACGTAATCCTGTTCCAAGCAAGAACCAAACCCCCCAGCTACCAACCCACCCACCCCCAACCCTGTCGTTCATCATTCATTCAATGCTTCAAACAGGGAATATTTTCCACCCCTCAGCTAATTGCACCTAAAGGCTTTCGGTCAGATTTAGAATTGGATGCTTTACACATTAATGCTCCTTTTACTTTTGGCAATGTAATTTTCACTGGTTTCTGGTTCAACACAGAATTACCTGGTAGATGGACAGAGATACAAATATTGATCATTTTGTATGCTACCCATAAAATAGCTAATCTAAGCAAAACATTTCTTGGCAGACTATTTCCAGCTTCAGCTAAATGATGATTCAAGTCATATGGCTGAAAGGGTTAGTATGCTTCATTCCTTGAAGCTAAATGTATTTGAAGAAATTTCCTCAGCAATCTGAAATCTCAGTCAGTGTCTTCAGTGCATCCATCCATTAACTCATGGAGTCATAGAGATTTACAACATGGAAACATGTCCTTCAGCTCAACTTGTTCATGCTGCCCTTTTCTTTGAAACCCCTAAATTACTGCATTTGGCCCATATCCCTCTGTACTCATCTTACCCATGTAACTTTCAAAATGCTTTTTAAAAGACAAAATTGTATCTGTCTATCTGTCTACTACTTCTGGCAGCTTCTGCCAGACACTCACCACCCTCTATGTGAAAAAATTGCCCCTCTGGACCCTTTTGTAACTCTCCTTTCTCACCTTAAACTATGCCTTGTAGTTTTAGACTCTCTTACCTTTGGGAAAAGATATTGATTATCTAGCTGATCTATGCCCCTTATTCTTTTATAGACTCTATAAGATCACCCCTCAGCCTTTTGCGTTCCAGAGGAAAAAATCCCACTCCTTAAAGCTTAAACCATCAAGTTCCAGTAGCATCCTAGTAAACCTTTTCTGCAATCCTTCTAGTTTAATAATATTGTTTCTAAAATAGGGTAACCAGAACTGACTCCATCTGCACTTCCTGCTCCTTTGGAAAAGCAGCCAGCATAATTAAGCACTCCGTGACCCCAGACATATTCTCTTCCGTCGGGAAAAAGATACAAATGTCTGAGGTCACATGCCAACCGACTGAAGGACAGCTTCTTCTCTGCTTCTGATTGGATCTACTTTGCACTAGGTTGATCTTTCTCTACACCCTACTTATGACTATAACACTATACTCTGCACTCTCTCCTTCTCTATGAAAAGTATGCTTTATCTGTATAGTGCACAAGAAACAGTACTTTTCGCTGCATACTAATACATGTGACAACAATAAGTCAAATCAAAAGAATCAAAAGCAAATGTGTCGTCCTCCCCTCATTGTAACATTCCTGAATTGCAAGAGCAGCATTTCTACAAGACAACAAAATACAGATTACAGTGGCTTCAAAAGGCATATCTGTTCTCTGGAAAAGTCCCAGAATAAACAATTTACATTTGCTGAGCTGTCCAGAATATGCTGTTTATTTTTAATGTTGAATGTTAATTGAATAACAGAAAATGTGGAGTTAACCTGACACCAAGTAAACCATTGTGAATGAACTCTTTGTATAAACAAAATGCTATACAGCAAGCTATCACCTATATGGTTCTTGCAATCATTCTATTTTGGAATCACTTCACTGCTTGTGGACTCCAAACTGATGTAACGTCAGCTCTGGCAGCAGAATACTCATTCCCCCAAGAATTTAGGAAAATGCTGAGATGATTATGCTGCTCAGTTGTTTATTTGCTAATTGATAGCAGTTGACTGTCTTTGAGGGCTCTTTGTACACAGATAAATGCAGCATCATAAACCCCCACAAGCCAAAATAAACTCTTATAAAGATTCAGTAAGAAGTCTCACAACACCAGGTTAAAGTCCAACAGATTTCTTTGGTAGCATGAGCTTTCAGAGCATCGCTCCTTCATCAGGTGAGAGCTTCATCAGATGATAAAGAGGCAACTTGAAGAAGGAGCAATGCTCTGAAAGCTTGTGCTGTCAAATAAACCTATTGGACTTCAACCTGGTGTTGTAAGGCTACTTACAGTGCCTACTCCAGTCCAAAGCTAGCATCTCCACATCATCTTATAAAGGTTGTTGTGGTGTACAGTTATTCTTTGTATTCCTGTATTAGGGAGGGAATCAACAAGGGTTCCCATTCCTAATTGTTAACTGATATGCTGTAATGTGTATCAGTTAAGGACATATTCCCTTCACTGACATGAGAGATAGTAGGGTTGGGGTAACGTTACTGAACTAATGGTCTAGTGACCCAAGCTTAATCCTCTGATTAAGAGGGTTCAAAGAGAGTTCAAATCTTGCCATGGCAAATGGTTAGATGAGGGATGCTCACACCCTATGGAAGGATGCGGCCGAGATTTTCCGGCCTCCCAGCCACATATTTCCTGACGGCGGGGTTTACTAGCAGTGAGATTTTCTGATCCCGCTGCTACAAATGGGAATTCCCATTGGCATCACCCCCCACTGGCGGGAAACCCGTGGGCTGATATGACTGGAGGATCTCACAAGCACGAACAGTCGGAGAATTCCAGCCTACATTTTTAAGAATATCAGCAATTGTTGATATTCTGGGTGTAATTTATCAATCTTATTAGCATGAATTGGTCCATTTTGTAATTTGCTTGATTGAAATGGAAAATAAATTGCTGCACAGTAAACAGCAGGCCATTGATTCATTCTGAGCCTGTTTTGTGCTGTTGGTATAATGCTTAAATCCCAACCTCTGTCTTACACTGTGCAAGTGCGAGTACTCCCTAGTGGAAGTAGAATTTCATGCCCACTATCTTCCAGTGCAACCTGCTTTTAGTACACTTGTCCTGTATTAAACCAGGAAGAAGATTCAGCTCCTTTCCTTTTCAGCTGCACTATTGATGTCTCTTTTTTCTGGATAGTGGGAGGGTGAGAGCCCACTCAAACTAAATAAACCAATGTCAGCCATTAAAATAGCAGACAAAGGATGTCATATAATAAACAGTGTGAAACGTTCATTAAGATTTCAAGGCAATGTTTACATTCAGTGACCTCAGCTTTCAGAAAGAAACAATATTGTAAAGACATTGTTCCTTCAAGCAATCCTGGGTGGTGGAGATCGATGAATAAATATACTGGAAAATCCTTTTCTGCAGTGTAAAACTCTTAACCCAAGGTTTCACTATCTCCTAAGTTCCTCACTCTAGACATTGGTATCAACAGTATGGAGCAATCTCCATTTTATGTGTAAAATCTTTATTAAACCATTGGCCAATACTGACAACATCACTCCTTTGTAAGACCCACCTGCAGGAGACCACTGAACAATTTCTTCTACATCATTGCCAGTGTCTCACCAAATCACACTTCCTGTCTGCAGCAGAGATGTCCATGAGAGATGTGGCTTTATATCCTTTTCTGACCCTGCCCTCCTAACATATAAGGTAATGCCTGAAATTGGTCAACCCATTGGGTCAACAATTCCGTCCTGGCCACGCAAGATCAGGGGAGTGATCTTACCGGTCATTCATGCCCCGCCGCCATTGCTTTTACTTCCCATTTAGAACTTGGCACTTAGCCAAATTTCTGTTCGCTGCAGTGAATCTGAAAATCCCACTGGAATGAACAGCTGGAAGACTCCACCCCACCCGTATATAGTCATTTCTTGCTGTCAGTGACATGTTAGCAATGGATGTGATTCCTGTATCTTGCTAAGGAAGGTGAGGCATTCTCACACACCCGAGAAGCCATTGTCAAAATCATTTGCTGCAGAGAGGGTATCTAGTGTTTAGTCAGTGTCCCAATGACATCATCATTGAAGCTCATATTGAACTTTTTAATAATAAAGATAGTTTTAACTGATATTATTAAAAAGCTCAATATGAACTTCAATGATGATGTCTTCAGTCAGAATTCTTCATCCCGATTTCCTCCTCACTCCATGTAGCCACCGCTCAGTTTTGAGCTCAGGATGTTGGTCCATCTCAGAATCGGTTACATTTTAACGTAAGAATAAAGATAAGACATTAAAAAGAAACAAAGAAAGACCTTTCAAGTGGAAAGAAACAAATAAAATATCAAAATGCTTCACAACAGTTGGCCTTTGAGCAAGTCAGGTTGAAGCAAAAAAAAGATAGCCTTTCAAATTCTTGTGAAGTAGCTGGAAATTAGTTAAAACTTATCAACACAGTCTGGGAACCCTGGGGAGCTATCAACGAAATGGTTGATCATCACTCTAACAAGCCCTGGCAATTTTTAAAAAAATGCATTATTTCTATTCAACTAATAAGCTCAGTACAATTAGAAAGTCAACATTTTTTTCCAAATACTTGGGAGTACTTAAAGGATTAATGATATAAACAGTTAGGTGTTTGTTCTAAATGGGAAGTATAAATCTGGAGACATGTTTGGCGTTGCTGCTTTTAATAATAAGAATGTAAGCTTACAGGGGTCCACCTTATAACTTGTTTATCCCAAAGTGAGAACAAGCAATTACATTTTAACAATCTGGAAAAAACGGATGTTGGCAAAATTAGCAACATCACTGAGCCATGTTTCCCAATGAGCTATTTCTTACATTTCCTCTTCAGTCTCGAATCACAACACCCAACTCTCACTGAATGAACAACAGCAAGTTGCAGGAGCTGGGATTCTGAAATGAAAACAGAAAATTATGGAGATACTCAGCAGGTATTGGCAGCATCTATAGAGAGAGAGAAACAGAGTTAATGGCTGGAATTTTACCATCCCGCCCGCCATGGGAATTAGGGTGAGCGAGGGGCGGACAATGGGAAGGTCCATTGACCCCGGACGGGAGTTTATGGTTTAGGGATGAGCAAAGCCATAAAAATAGCACCCAATGTTTCAGGCTGAGATTATCTTTTCCTCAGAACTGAGGAACTTCTTCAGATCATTGAACTGGATTGCTAACTTTGTGGAAAGATCATTGAATTGGATTGCTAATTTTTTTTTTTCTCCACAGATGCTGCTACAACCTGCTGATTATTTCCAGCATTTTCTCTTATTGCTGAGCGAAAATCTGATTTTAGCATTGATAAAGGTTCAGATAAGATAGAGAATTTTTGGAAGGCTCACACTTCAGGGTGGCACTTAGAGGGTCTGCTGCACTGTTAGTGATGCTGTCTTTCAAAGGAGATATTAAATCAAGGCTTGGGTAGATGTGAAAGATGCCACAGCATTATCTTGCAGGAGAGTTGCCCTCCTGACCAATACTTATCCCTCCATTATCACATTGCCTGCTTATAGGAGTTTTTAATTTACATGTTGATAGTCAACTTCTCTACATTACAACAGTAACTACACTTGAAAAGAATTTCATGGGCTGTAAAATGCTTTGAGGTATCAGGTAATTGTGAAAGATGCTCCATAAATGCAAGTTTAGGTTTACCCTTCTTGCTCAGGAAGCCAGTTGACAATATACTTTGAATACTTCTCTAAGTTATCCTGAATTAAGATATTCATAAGTGCAGTTGTCAGGAAGATACAGCAGGCCCAAGAATTGCAAATATTTGCATTCCTCTCCTTCCCACTGGAAAACATCTGAAATGGCTTGGCAAGATTCACATGAAAAGAAATGGATACCTTTCTGTCTCCAGTAATGTTCAAGCCATTGCGGCAATTGAGCCGATTTCTTTGCTGCCTCGTGAAAGATCTTAAAATGTGTCACAGCGATAGCTGGAGCATGTTTCCTGATGAGGACTGAAAGGACGTTTGATGCCACTGTAGGGCCGATTGTCAATGACTTCAGTTCCTCAGTTGCTTAGGGAAGGGAAGCCCCCAAGGCCAGGGGATGCATCTGGTATGCCACTTAGTGTAAAAATAAAACGAGGAGTGGTAGATCTCCTGCCAATCTGCTTTCCATTAAGTCTCGCCAAGTTACATTCAGGCACTCTTTATCATCATGCCAGTAGGAAAGCACATGTTTAATATGTAAAAGAATGGTCAAAAGAGATTAACCTTATTTAGGTAAAAGAGTTTTTCAGAGGGACAAGGAGAGAGAGAGGGCCATTCCTGAAGATTAGTTATTATTTATTTATTAGTGTCACAAGTAAGTTTACATGAACACTGCAATGAAGTTACTGTGAAAATCCCTAAGTTGCCATACTCTGGCACCTGTTTGAGTACACCAAAGGAGAATTTAGCATGGCCAATGCACCTAACCAGCAGATCTTTGGACTGTGAGAGGAAATCAGGGCACCCGGAGGAAGGCCACACAGACACAGACTCTGCACAAACGACTACCCAAGCAGAGAATCGAAGCAGGGCCCTTGCATTGTGAGGCAGCAGAGCTAACCACTGTGCCACCACGTGTTTACATAAGAAAAGGTAAGATTCCCTCTTTTCTAGCTCCATGATTGAAGTTTGTTAATATCCAGGTACATCATTTTATTATATGGTGCAAGTTGTCATTAGGTTGCAAATTCTGGAAATAAGATAGCTATCTCTAACCTCTGTCTGTTGTGAAAACCAAGATGCACATACAAAAGATTATGTAATACTCATTATTATCACTTGGAAATGTCTGGATTGATCTGCACCCAGTTAATGAACAGTTGTAGAGTAAACACAACAGTAACAAACTCTGTGTAACCTTTTATAAAGTGATGGCACAAGTGCTCTTTACGATTTTTAAAGTATAAAGGGTGTCAGGTATCAAATCTATTAATTCCTATAGTTACCTGTCTTTCTCATGTAACCATTGGTCAATTAGTTCTCATGGAGATATAATAGTCTGGGTTTTAAGAAACAGAATTAACATTTCAGATTGATGAAGTTGGCCAGAATTTTCCAGCCATTCTGCCATGTAAATGAGGATGGAGATCACGATTTTATCAGCCATTCACATCACGCTCCCCGCTGCAGCGAGTAGGAGAATTTGGTGCCTAGTCAAATCTCCGTTCATTGCAGTGGGATGGGGAAACAGTAGTGACATTCCAGCCTGAGAATTTGGCACTCATGCAAATCTCCATTCACTGCAGCAGGACCAGGGAAAACTCCACCCATTGTACCAAAAGTGGAGAATGTTACAGGTGGAACAGATTTTAGGCAACTATTGAGTCACAGAGAGCAAGGCTGTAGAGAGGCTTTCTAATAGAATGGAGGGCAGTCGTGAGTAAATGACAAAGAGATGGTGGTATCAACGTATTTCTGCCCATTAATGAGTAAATGTGTAGATACCATGGACCACCTAACCTTTGGTAGTATTTAAACTCCAACATTTTCCAGGCCTTACAACCCTGTATATTCCTCCAAAATTTGTGACTATGTCTTAAGCCAATGAGGGCCTATTATTCTGATATTTTCTCCATAAAGCTCACTGCTTCTCTAATCTTCTCCTTCAAGACACTCTTTGACCAATCTTTTGGTCACTGATCCTAATATCTCCAACTATGCCTCAGTGTTAAAGCTTGTTTAATAATGTTCATGTGAAGCACTTTTGGCCATTTTGCTCATGAAAGGTGCTGTATAAATTGTTATAAGTTGTTATTGTAAATGACCACTATTGTAGGTCCCCCTGTATGTGGATGTGTGAGCTATGCAAAGTGCCATACTTATGAAAGTGAAAATGTATTTCTTCGTCGCAAGTAGCTTTACATTAACACTGCAATGAAGTGACTGTGAAAATCCTGTAGTCACCACACTCCAGCGCCTGTGCATGTACACTGAGGGAGAATTTACCATAGCCAATGCATTATGCAGCATGTTTTTCACACTGTGGGAGGAAATCCACACAGACTCGGTGAGATTGTGCAGACTCTGCACAGACTGTGACCCAAGCCAGGAATTGAACCCAGGTCCCTGGCACTGTGAGACAGCAGTACTAACCATTATGCCACCATGCCGCCACGAGAGCTGGGCAGAACTGGAAGATCCCGCAAAGTTAATAAAATATTAAAGGACAAATGTCTGTAACATATAGCAGTTTCCATGATTTGAGTACAGCCAGCTGAATTGACACTGTGTCAGGAGAGTTTAAGACGAGCAAGCATTGACCAAACAATGTAATAATAAGTCACAAATGCTCAAAACATCTGATCATCTACATGTAATAATCAGTAACCCCTTTCATTTCTTTCTGTTTTAATTGGAATAAGAATTTGGTCCCCACACAGTCCCCCAGTTACATCTTATATCATTCCTGATAACATTTTTTAAAAAACTGAACTCTGAAAATCTTTCAGTGCCTCTTAGCACAGCCAATATCCAGCTGTTGCAGATGTTTCTATATGAATTTAAAGGCAAGTCTCCATTGATAAATCCTATGGCAATATTATTGTTGAATCACTCCAGCTAAGGCTACCCTTGTTCTCGATGCAGGAGCATCTCTTCACCTTGAAAGCAAAAGAATCTCATGATTGTATCGTGGGACCAAACTGGGATATGAGTTAGTAATCGGTGACAATAATCAATTTCATGGTCTAATATCGTCAGTTTCAGTCCAGCCAGTTTAATGACACAGGTCTGTTTAATATAAGTTTTCTGCATAATTTGCTGTCTTGCCACATTTTATAGTCTTGGCCATTATCAGCTTGGCCATTATCAGCTTGTACTGAAGGATACTGTTGCATGAGCCAAGTCTCTCTCCAATTTCACCGATTCTCACTAATGCACCATCTCATCCTTTCTCTTTGATGTTAATACATTATTATCGTTCCTCACTCTTCACTGCAAGCTGCTGTATCAGTGTGTATGTTGGATTATTGATGTGAGCTGTTGGTAATGATGTGATGTAAAATTGGTGATCTATTTTCCTTTCATTTTTCTGTTTTTGATTATCCTGGGTCTATTAGCTGTACTCAATGATATCGAATTATTTTTGCGATGTTCATAGAATCCCTACAATACAGAAGGAGGCCATTCGGACCATTGGTCTACACCAATCACAATCCTACCCAGGCCCCATTCCCATAACTCCATATATTTACTCTGCTAATCCTCTAACACTAGGGTTAATTTGGCATGGCCAATCAACCTAAATTTCAAATCTTTGGACTGTGGGAAAAAATTGGAGCATCCATAGAAAACCCACTCAGACACGGGGAGAATATGCAAACTCCACATAAACAGTGACATGAGACAAGAATTGAACCTGGGTCCTTGGCGCTGTGAGGCAACAGTGCCAACCACGTCGCTTGTCACATTCAAGATGGCGCCAGAGCATGACAACTTCCTGTGAACCATCCCCAGCATATTCTCTAATTCTACCATTTACTATTGTTCAATGCTTTCAAAACTCTAATTCTTATACTATGCCTATAACGCTACATCCTGCACTCTCTCCTTTCCTTCTCCCTTACATACTCTATGAGTGGTATGCTTTGAATGTATACACACAAGAAATAATACTTTTCACTGTACACCAATACATGCAACAATAATAAATTAAACCAAATCAAGTCTTTCTCTATGACTTCAACACTTTCACACCTCTGATGACAATGGGAGCAGATTTGAGTCAAAGGTGTAGCAGAGTTTCAAGTGTTTATAGCCATAAGTTTCCAGAATGTCTTCAGCAATAACAGGACATTGCACAACCTAATGATGTCCATTATTTGTTTATGAAAAATATAATGAGTGTTCAGTACAAAAGGTCAGAGCTTGTGGATAATTACATACAAATAAAATTTAACTGTTGTTTTTATTTAAAGTGCTTATGTCTGCCAACTCAGTAATAGATTGGATGCATTATTCTTGAACTATGAGGCCTGTTTAGTACTAAGCCAAAAAACAATTGTTCGACAAAACAGCATAGCATATGGAAAGTCAATTGGTATCTGAGCAAACGTTGCTTTTAACTGACTATGCATTATTTGGTTCATACTCTACTCTATACATGATCTGTCGAAACAGCAAAACAAGAAACACGAAAAGCAGAAATTGTAAAAGGGTTGAACCTCGTTTGTTTGAAAGTTATTATCCATTTCTGGGAGCCAAATGTTGTGCTTACTCAGGTCCAAATTTTTCACCATGATGGATAGCCTTTCTATGAAGGTTTATAGGGTGGATGGAGTGACACAGATTGACAGAGGAGCTATAAAGGTCCAAGGAGGTGGGTGGAAGGCAAGGGTTGACATAGGGGCTATAAAGGATTATGGAGTGGGCAGAGGAGCATAATTTGGCTTGGAGACTATGAGGAACTATGAGGGTGGGTGGGGGAGCATTAGTGGCAAGTTTAGGGGAGGGAGTATATAGGGATTGAGGGACAATGAGCAGTGAGGCTGGAGGAACACTTCATGTTTAATTGTCTATTTTATGAATCTCAGATCCAATGCAAAAGACCAGCGGTCTTCCTTCCAGCTCACCTTTGCAACTGGCAGCCTCTTCAGTTCTGCCTGGATTTCCCATGCTGACGTCTAATCCAACACACACTCCCATCCTGCTCCAGACCAAAAATCCATTGTCTGGGTATGCAGTTTTAAAGTTCAAGTTTGCGGATCTGGAAATTCTCCTGTCTTTGCACATTCAACTCAGGAGTAAAAAGTTTGGCCTTTGTGTTTGAAGTCTAAAATGGTTAACACAGCATGGTGGTGCAGTGGTTAGCGCTGCTGCCTCACAGTGTCAGGGACTTGGGTTTGATTCCCATCTTGGGTCACTGTCTGTGTGGAGTTTGCAAGTTCTCCTTGTGTCTGCGTGGGTTTCCTCCATATGCTCCAGTTTCCTCCCCCAGAATGAAAGATGTGTTGGTTGGGTGCATTGGCTATGCTAAATCCTTCCTCAATATATCCGAACAGGCAACTGGGGTATTTTCACAATAACTTCATTGCAGTGTTAATGTAAGCCTACTTGTAACATAATAGTGATTACCTTAAATATTGAATACACCAGCAAATGAAAACTTTGCAACAGACCTGGTAAATGGAAACAAATTCACACACCAAACACAAACTGCTTTGATCTCCAATCTTGGGTCATTAGATTTCAAGTTATTCAAATCTGGAGCAATAGACTTTACATTTCAGAATCATTGCGAAGAAATCACAAATTTCATCCGTCAAAGGTATTCCATTCCATTCCCATTACCTTCTCACACCTAGTGATGCAGAAAGGCAAACTTTCATCTGTTAATAATTCCTGGGCCAGCTCACTAATCTGTCACCAGAAGCTCAAAGGTACTCTCCCTCCCCACCCCCCTCCAAATACTGACACTATGATGGGATTTCCCAACTCTTCTCACCAACGGATCTTCCTGTTCTGCCAAAGTCATTGCTCTGCCTCTGGTTCCCTGGCAGTATGATGGATAAGCTATTCAAATTTCTGTTGACTTCAGAAGGTCAGGACGATCCCATTGATGGCCAATGGTGAGCTGCTTTTACTACGCGAAAATCCGCTGTGGATAGGTTGGAAAATTCTAACCTATGTCTTTGGATTTATCTTTTCCTGAAGCTTCACACAGTTTGGATAAAGCTTTAATTTTAATTAATCATTTTAGACAGCTCATTATGAATAGCAAGCAATTGTGGATTTTATTCCTGAATTGCCAGCCCGGCTATAATGTTATCTGGAAACCTACCTTTCTAGTGCCCACACAACTCTTAAAGCTGCACTTGAGATATTTTCATTGGAAATTTAGATGGAAAATTAAAAGCATACTCTAAATATAGAATATCCTTTATCCTTGAACACTCTTCCTATCCACCTCACCAAACTCTTGTCTCATGAACAATAAAGTCCTTCATTTCTTCCGTGTTCCAAAATGACTCAGGTTGAGATCATCCCGTTTGCCAGTTCTCTCTGACTCTAAACACACTGAAGCTTATCACATTTGTGCAGGCCAGATTATCTAGCCTGAGCACCTAAAGATCGCACCTTTTATGAATCTCATCAATCTTCGGCATAGGAAGTCTAATAGTTTGACCGCCCTGTTTACCCCATGATTTTTATGGTGGACATATCAACAAGAAACATATTACAAGTACTCCCTTCATTATTCAGTGATACACCTTACTTTTCTAGCCATTTTATTGACACTAGACTAACCAGCCATGCCTTAGGCTATTGTAATGTAAGTTTATATGTGGAATCTGAAACCGAAATTTCTGAAATCCAAAATGCAATCAGCCCCAAGAGTTTTGAATAAAGAATACTGGATGTGTATTTGAGATGTATCAGCTATCCCAATGGATGTTAGCTAAAATTCTAAAAGGACTAGACAGGGTAGATGCAGGAAGGATGTTCCCAAAGGTGGGGAAGTCTAAATCAGAGGTCACAGTATGAGGAATCAAGACTTTTTAAGATGGAAATGAGGAGACATTTCTTCATCCGAAGAGTGATGAATCTTGGAATTCATTATCACAGGAAATAGTTGATGTCAAAACATTGAATGCTTTCAAGAGGCAGCTACGTTTAGCACCTGGGGCAAATGAAATCAAAGATTAAGGGGAGAAAGCAGGATTAAGCTACTGAGTTGGTAATGAATGGTGAAGCAGGCTCAAAGGTACTCTTGCTCCTATCTTCTATATTTCTATGTTTATACCGAGTCCTGCACTACATCTTTGGCATTCTTGATATGACTCATTTTCTGTAGAGAATTAGGAGATACCAATTTTGCTAAACTGACATATATTATGACAGCACGATGGCACAGTTGTTGGCACTGCTGCCTTACAGTGCCACGGACCTGGATTTGATTCCCGGCTTGGGTCACTGACTGTGTGGAATCTGCATGTTCTCCCCCTGTCTGAATGGAATTCCTCTGGGTGCTCCAGTTTCTCCCAGAGTCCAAAAGACGTGCTGGTTAGTTTAAATTTATTTATTAGCATCATAAGTCGGCTCATATTAAGATTGCAATGAAGTTAATGTGAAAATCCCTGAAGGGATCCCCTTCGGATACACTGAGGGAGAATTTAGCATGACCAATGCACCTAACCAGTACGTCTTTCTGGCTGTGGGACTCGAACAGGCACTGATGATTTTAACAGTAACTTTATTGTAGTGTTAATGTAAGTCTTCTTAAGATGTGACACTAATAAATAAACTTAAACTTAAAACTGATATCACTGATTGTTTATAATTGCTGTAAAAAGAATTATAAATGACAAAAAGCTAACTCCCATATATACATTTGTTCCATGCGGCAATAGTAGTTGCAAATTCTCAATAATTCTAGATATGTTTGTTATTTTTATGAACACCTCAATTACCATTTTACTCAGTTTGCTTCAGGCCTGAAATACATCTTTAGGAAAGATTTTCAGGTTTGTCATATGTGAAATTAAGAAAACCAAAGGTATACGATGGAATCTTCAAGCACACTCAGTTGACATGTAAGTTCTAACACAACAACATGACAAAGCAGGGAGGTGATGGCTTAGTTGTATTATAGAACATAGAACATAGAACATTACAGCGCAGAACAGGCCCTTCAGCCTTCGATGTTGCGCCGACCAATTAGGAAAAAGCAATGACCCTCTAACCTAAACCATTCCCTTTTCGTCCATAAACTTATCTACTAACTTCTTAAACGCCACCAATCTTGGCGCATCTACAACTGATGCAGGCAGGGCATTCCATACCCTTACCACCCTCTGGGTGAAGAACCTACCTCTGACATCCGTCCTATAACTACCACCCCTTAATTTAAAGCTGTGTCCCCTCGTGCTAGCTTTCTCCATCCTAGGAAAAAGGCTATCAATGTCCACCCTATCTAAACCTCTAATCATCTTATATGTTTCGATTAGGTCCCCTCTTAGCCGCCTCCTTTCTAACGAAAACAACTCAAATCCCTCAGCCTCTCTTCATAAGACCTGCCCTCCATACCAGGCAACATCCTGGTAAACCTCCTCTGTACCCTCTCCAATGTCTCCACATCTTTCTTATAATGTGGGGACCAGAACTGCACACAATACTCCAAGTGCGGCCGTACTAGAGTTTTGTACAGTTGCAATATGACGTTGCGGCTCCGAAATTCAATCCCCCTACCAATAAAAGCTAAGACTCCATATGCCTTCTTAACAACCTTATCGACTTGATTGCCAACTTTCAGGGATCTATTAACATATACACCAAGATCCCTCTGTTCATCAACACTATTGACAGTCCTACCATTAGCCCTATACTCTACACGTTTGTTATTCCTGCCAAAGTGAATTAACTCACACTTTTCCACATTAAACTCCATTTGCCACCTCTCGGCCCAGCTCTGCAACTTGTCCAAGTCCCTCTGCAAACTATAACCCCCCTCTTTACTATCTACCACTCCACCGACTTTAGTGTCATCTGCAAATTTACTAATCCATCCTTCAATACCCTCATCCAGATCATTTATAAAAATTACAAACAACAGGGGCCCCAAAACAGACCCCTGAGGTACACCACTAGTAACCGAACTCCACGATGAATATCTCCCATCAACCACCACCCTCTGTCTTCTATCTGCCAGCCAATTCCTAATCAATTAGCTAAATCACCCTCTATCCCATACATCTGCATTTTCTGCAGAAGTCTTCCATGGGCCACCTTATCAAACGCCTTACTAAAGGCCATATATACCACATCAACCGCCTTACCCCCATCCACCTCTTTGGTCACTTTTTCAAAAAACTCAATAAGGTTAGTAAGGCACGACCTACCCTTCACAAAACCAAGCTGACTATCCCCAATCAATTCATTTCTCTCTAAATAACTATAAATCCTATCCCTAATAATTCTTTCCAATACTTTGCCCACAACAGAAGTAAGACTCACCAGCCTATAATTCCCAGGAAAGTCTCTATTCCCCTTCTTGAACAATGGGACCACATTCGCTATCCTCCAGTTTTCTGGCACTATACCCGTAACCAACGACGACCTGAAGATCAGAGCCAGAGGCTCTGCAATTGCCTCTCTCGCCTCCCAGAGAATCCTAGGGTAAATCCCCTCTGGCCCAGGGGACTTATCTAACTTCAAACCCTCTATTATCCCTAGACTAGTAATGCTCCCAGGACCTGTGTTCGAATTCCACTGCTGCAAATGATGGAATTTGAATTCAGTGAAAAACAATCTGGAATTAATAACCTACTGATGGCCGTGTTACCATTGTCGAAGAAGTATTCATTATTGTCCTTTAGGGAACAACATCTGCCATCCTTACCTGGCCTAACCTATATGTGACTCCAGAGCCACAGCAACGTGATTGAATATACAAGGCATGGTTAGTAAGTTTGCAAATGATATTATATTAAGAGGTATCATTGACAATGAAAAAGGTTATCAAAAATTGCTGGGGGATCTTGATCAGTTAGGGAAGCCAGCCAAGGGTTAGTAAATGGATTTCAATATAGTTAAACGTGAAGTTTTGCATTTTAGAAAGTCAAACTTATACAATGAATGGTAGAGCTGTGGGAAATGTTAAAGAACAAAAAGACCTAGGAGTAAAAATACATAGTTTGTTGAAAATAGAGTCACACATAGACAGAGTGGTGAAGAAGGCATTTAGCAGACTGGCCTTCATCAGTCAGGACATTGAGTATAGGAGTTGGGACATTATGTTACAGTCATACAAGTCATTGTTGGGGCTGCACTTGGAGTATTGTGTACAGTTTTGGTCACCTTGTTTTTGAAAAGACATTGATAAATTGAAAAGAGTGCAAAGAAGATTTATGAGAATATTGCTGGGACTAGTGAGCCTGAGTTATAGAGAGGTTGGCCAGGCTAAAACTTTATTCCTTGGAATGTAGGAGAATGAGGGGTGAACATATTGAGGTGTATAAAAAAACATAGAAAGGATAAACCCACATAGTCATTTTCCTAGGGTAAGGAAATTAAAAACTAGAGAGAGTAGTTTAAAGTGAGAGGGGAAAGATTTCAAAGGGGCAATTTCTTCACGCAGAGAGCGGTGCATGTATGGAATGAGCTGCCAGAGAAAGTAGCTGGGGCAGGTTCAATAGCAATATTTAAAAAGCATTTGGATAAGTACATGGATGGGGAAAGGTTAGAAGAATATGAGGCAAACACAGGCAGTTGGTACTAGCTGGGAGGGCACCATGATTGGCATGGACCAGTTGGGCTGAGGGATCTGTTTCTGTGCTGTTCTGCTCTATGGCTCTATGACACTCAATGGATCTCCAAGGGCAACGAGGGGTGGGCATTAAATATTGGCCAGCCAGTGATGCTCATGTCCCATGAATGAATAATAAAAGATTCTGACAAAATCACTTATTGTGACACCTGTCTGTTAACTTGTACTGAATGGTAGCATAGTGATGTTGTCACTGGATAGTCACCAAAAGTCTGCGCCAAAATCCCAGAGGCATAAGTTCAAATGCCATCACAGCAGCAAGGGAGAATTTAAAGTCAATCAGCAAAGTTTTACTGAGAAAAACTTCCCCCATCCAGTCCACTTTCCTATGTGACTACAATGCTTTGTTGACAGGGTGAGGAATAAATGCCCTGATTATGACAGTAAAAAGTCTCACAACACCAGACTAAAGTCCAACAGGTTTATTTGTAACAAACACCACTAGCTTTCGGAGCTGGCTATTCCAGTTCTGAAAGGTAGTGGCATTTGCTTCAAATAAACCAGTTGGATTTTAACCTGGTGTTGTGAGACTTCTTACTGTGTTTACCCCAGTCCAACGCCAGCATCTCCACATCCTGATTACGACAGTCAGAATGCAGGGTTTAAACAGGAATTAAGTTTTGATAAAAGATTCTTGATCTGAAACTTAACTCCCTTCACAGATGCTGCCAGATCTGTTGAGTATTTCCAGCACTTTCTGTGCTTACTTCAGACTTCCAGCATTTGCAATATTTTGCTTTTGTACCTGCAAACTTATATGGTTATTTTTTGTCATTCCCCTCAATGCTTCACTAATCCCTTTATGAAATGACCTCCTCTTATATTTCCAACAATCATTAGAAGCTCTGAGGTTACCCTGCAATTAACTTTGCATTCCTTCTTATGAATTGGCATCACTCAGTAGAAATGCCCAGCACATTGAGCATTGCTCCCTGAGGAGCTAAATGACCACCTTGTGTTCTTATGACCCTATGATGAAAGTAACATGGCAGATCCCAGGGATCTTACACATACTTGCATAAAGATGGAGTGGCCAGCTGCGTTCTTGAACTGCTACCGTTCATATGGTGTATGGTACACCCAAAGTGCTAACCTCTGTGTCATCGTGCCACATGCACGATACATTGATTCTGACGTCTTCCACATTCCCAGATGGCCATTTAATTCTTTAACAAATGAAAGAGAAAGAAGAGGATAAAAAGCTAAAAATGGAAAGATGGATGCATTGAAAGATAAATGCAATTAGAAGGAAAGTAAGGCAGAAAGAAAGCGAATGGAAATTGATGTCTTGTCTTTAATACAAACCATTGTATGAAACTTGGGTTTTACTATGTGCATATAATCATAGTGATCTCTGACTCCAGCTGAGGCCCTGTTTCTAGTTTAAGTAAATAAGGCATTTTCAGAACCTTAATTAAATGCAGATGCAAATAAGGAAAAGAATATTGAAAGTACTTTGTAAAATGTGCATTTTCTACAAGAAATTGGAGCATTTAAGGCAAAGAAAAGGACCTCTGGGATGTTGAATAGAAACCTTCAAACCAACTGACTAGGAATGTATAAAGATTTTAAACCCTATCAAAGCATAGACCTCGTGTCACATCAGGTGCGGTTTAGTGCATCAGTTTCATACAACGTTTGACATGCTCGATGTTTTTAAATCCTGTGTATAAATGATTTCTGACCCATGTGACCCTGTTGTAACCTTTTCCCTTAAAAGGAGAGAGCAGGGTTTTCAGTGCAACTTTCTTAATTCAATTATCTGCACAAAGTTTCCTTTTAAGTAGAAGCTGTGTGACATTGTACCACAGAATGAAGTTATGACTAAGTTAGAAACATAACCGGCTGGATATACATAAGCCATAGTTTACACATTAACTCAATGCTTTTATTTTTACTCAATCAAGCTCTCTTTCATTTCATACTCCCGACTCAGTTTTTGCTTCTGCCTTGGCCTTACTACCCACTTGTCCATTCTTGTTCATGGAACGTTAGCTGAGCTCCTTTAGCAACCATAGGCTAATGACATAGGTAGATAATTATTAACTTAGAGTCAGTTGGAATTGGGTAATTACCATAGTCTTTGCTGGTCTTGTGATGGTGCAGATTTCTTCTCTGTAATCATAAAGCCTTGCTTTAGTAATGATTACAAATGAGGTGGGTGAATACAGCAATCCAGCAGTGCTGCACTTGCCAATATTCTGCTCCCCATGGCTGTATGCATTGTTTATAATGTGCACATATGAATATACATATGAATATACAATTTAGGAACAGTATATTGAATGCTGTCTCCATAGTCTAAATCATTACTTTACTTTATTATTGGTGTCTCAAGTTGGCTTGTGATATTAATAAAAGCTGTTACTGTAAAAATCCCCTAGCCACTGCAATCCAGGACCTGTTTGGACCTGTTGAGGGAGAATTTAGCATGGCTTTCGGACTGTGAAGGAAACTGGTGCTTGCGGAAGAAATCCACGCAGACATGGGAAGAATGTGCAGGCTCCGTAAAACAGTGTTCTAAGCTGGGAATCAAACTTGGGTACCTGGCATGTGAGGAAGCAGTGCTAACCATTGTGCCAGCGTGCGATTCAGTATAAACTGTAATGTCTGCACTTGCCATATTATATTCATTTAAATCAACTCCACTTAAGTTTAGAAAGTACTACAAAGGTCCAAAGAACTTTATAGTATTTGTTTAAAATCCACATTTGGAGTTACATGAGCCCCAGTTCTGAACTTCCAAGTCCTGTCATGTTATTACAACAATATGATACCTTCGGTCTTTTACTGAACAAGACAAGGCACCAATTACTAATAGGGATCGGCTAAGCATGTTGAAGGCTTATTTATTAAAATTAGCACATAAGAACATTATACACAGGTACAAAGCTTGATGGCATCAGAGCTGTGTGAGTGCTCTGCTCAAAGCAAAAGTGAAACTCAGACTGGATCACATGACACGTTTGCTCTTTAATGATGCCATTCTGATAGCCTTTAATGGCACATTACAAGAATTCCCAAAATTACTCCCAATGCAAACAATTTAGATCTTAACACATATCCTCCTTCTTTTTCTCCTCTACTTTGGTTTTCTGAAATATCTCCTGTTAGTTGGAACACTCTCCTACCTTGGCTAGGAGGTAATTATTCATGAATTAATTGTAATAGTGAGTGTTGAGAGGCTACTTAACCAACGGTGTTGCATCCCTAGCTCTCGGTTCAGTTGCTATGAATGTTGTGTACACTTCCAGCAATGGGAACCCTGAGGTTATTCTTTCTCCTTCACAATCACAATTGTAGAGTCCCTACTACCAATATCATCAGCAAAACAAACAGAGATTCTTGGAATAACTAGCTCTGCAGTGGTAAGCTAAAGCATTCCTCCATGAAAGTTTCATTCAATTTGAATGTTTATTGACTGCAGAAGTGATTATAGGTCCACTAGAACCATGACAGAGTGATTTCCATTAGCTGTCAAAATTAGAAATCTGACTTCCTAGGGAATGGGCTCAGAGTGGTGTCCTGTACCCTGTGCACGATAGCAGCACGCATAAATATATGTGTCAAGAAGGAGCCCTGGAGGCCAGTTTTGCAGTTCTATCACATGTCCACATGTCACCATACCCTTCCCAAACATAACTGATCTTACTTTCAGCCTTGGAAGATGCCATTTTACCTGAATGTCAAAATAGCAATTATAGCTTGGAGTTTGACTCTCCCTCTCTCATTGCTTCCGATTTACCTGGATGACTTTATAGAGGTCTCTCAAAAATGAGAGGCATAGATAAGGTAAGTAATCAATATCTTTTCCCAGAGGTTGAGGAATCTAAAACTAAATGGCATAGGTTTAAGGTGAGAGGAGAGAGATACAAAAGTGTCCAGAGGGGCAATTTTTTCAGAGAGCGTGATGAATGTCTGGAACAACTGCCAGTGGTAGTAGTGGAGGCAGGTACAATTTTATCTTTTAAAAAGCATTTAGACAGTTACATGGGTATAGAGGGATATGGGCCATATGTGGGCAATTGGGAATAGTTTAGGGGTTTTACAAAAAAAAGGAAGGCGTGGACAAGTTGGGCCAAAAGGCCTGTTTCCACTGTAAACCTCTGTTACTCTGTGACTCTGTGCAGTAAAAATACCACCGGTTACTCTCCTGTTTCCCTCACTAATACTAGATCCTGTCACTGTGGACATTTACTCGCTCCTCCACTCGAGGTCATCGCTTGTGAGGCACCCATGCCTCACCTGGATCTGTACCCACCTCCTGTAGAGGCCGTGTGCACACTCACTGTGCAGAGAGATTTACACATCATCCTGTCTCCAGCCTCTTGTATTATGTTCCCTGTCTACAGGTTGCAAATGCCCCTGTAACTATGAACATACCTTCTGTATGTTCCCGCCATACCCAGTGACATCAATTGTCAGTCAGTCCTGCACACCAGGCTGTGCTTTTCTTCTGAAGCTCACAGCCATTGCCTTTTCCTGCAGCTGTTTCCAACCATTGCCCTTGCTGCATGGCACTGCTCGTCTGCACTATCTCCTATCTCTGACTTCAGACTGATGTCCACATGATCCCTGAACTGCCCATCATCTGTGGCTCCTTTCCATTTCACAGCAGGAATGTCTGCATTCTCTGACTGCTGTCTGCCAGCCCCTGAATTTAAACAGGGGCATTGAAATAGCTCCTATTTCTAAAGAGGACTATGGACAACAGCAAACATCACAAAGCCTTGCAGTCCTGACCTGTTCACGTGAACCATCCCTAACGTGCTACACTAACATGCACCGCCCACAACGTGCCATCTGCATTCATCCCCTCTATTTGTCAGTGTTTCATGCAGAGTTTAGCTCCCCTCAGTCTTCCCTCTGCCTTCCTTTGTTGTTCCTCTTTATCCACTGGTCATAATGACCAGCCATTATGAACCCCCGTCTTTCCACTCATCCTTGCACAGCTGTCCTATGCTGCCCCCATTCTGTTGTCCCTTCCTCCATCTCCCATCTTGCATAGCCCACCTTTCACATTGCATCACACTCCCCCAACAACCCCCTCTCCCCAACACCACCATGCCCCGTTCTCATCAGATCATCGGCAACACTGGCTTTCCAGATATCTGAGAGCCTTTTTTAGAGGATACCCCCAAACTCCACACACATGGGATACACCCTCCCCTTACACAAATGTGGACAACCATCCTCCTACCACCACCACCACGGAAATGGAAATGCCTCCCACAGTCAACATGGAGACGCTCCCCACCACCAGCATGGACATGGAGAAACAATCCTGGATGTGAACTTAATTATATCACAGGTGTTCAGGGTGGGAGGTGGTGAGAGGGATGCAGAATAATCACATCAGGAGATCTCATTTTTGTCATCATTTGAGATTTAGCCAATGCCACAATTTTTTTTAAACCTTATTCCAATTCAATCTAATCAAATCAAATCCAACTCAGAGTCCCAACAAGTTGAGACATTCCCAATCCAAACTGACAAGACAGGGCTCTCACCTCTTGTCATGGGCTTGATCTACATGATCCAAGCTGATTGCAGTAACTGTAATTCCTCCTCCAGGGCTTGATCTCATTTGCATCTTAGCCAAAAGGCCAATATACCACTTTTAAAAATTGCTTCAAATTAAGCTGAAATGTAACCTTATGACTTCAACCAAGCACGGCATGTCAATACTACACTTGATCTTAGTCAATTGCCACAATTTCCACAGATGCAAAATCTCAGCCAGTGTCTCATTTGTTAATCAGCGCCTGATTAATGATAAGTAGAAAGCAACCTGTTTTACAGCATGTTGGGAATGTGCTCTTAAGTACCTTTTTATAAGTCAGGATTGTTCACAAGCCTATAATTCATTTTTGAAAGGCAACAATGGTCCTGCAATGTAATTAGCAAAGATTTCTTTTGGTCATACAAGGCATGGTGATATAATTTGCATTGCAAAGTATTTTTCAAAAATACCATATTCCTTAAAGGTGAGATCATAGAGTATCACGTCTCTTGTAATTACTGCAGTTAGAATTTCTTTGTAAAACAGTGATTTCCCACCTCGACCCCCACACTCTCAGAACTATTGATTTATCATTGCAGTATATATATGTGAAATATTAAATGCTGGTGACATAATTGGGAGAAATGGAAGATAATATGTTTAGATAATATTTGTTGAAGATAAGTTGAAATTTTCTTAGTCTTAGGACTTCCTCCAAGTTAATCCTCTGAGTCATGTTCAATACTTTCGCTGTTTAAACAAAAATAATGCATAAATATTTGAAGGAATTGTTGTTCTTAATTTTGATTTGATTTGTACAGCAATAACTATTGGCTCTTTCGTTACGTATGTAATCCAAGTAAGTGAATAAAAATTCAAGAAGCCTAATTTATATATATGTAAGGTCACTTTCTACACTTCCCGTTGCTTCAGAAAAGCAGCCAGCATAACCCAAGGACCTCACACGCCCTGGACATACTTGTCTGCCACCTTCTTCCATTGGGAAAAAGGCTGAAATCATGTATCAACCAACTCAAGAACAGTTCCTTCCCGCTGCCATCAGATTTTTGAATGAACCTACCACATGGTAAACTGATCTTTTTTGATACCCTGTCTGTAACTGTACACTATATTGTGCACCCTCTCCTTTCCTTCTCCCCAATGTACACTATGAACAATACATTCTGTCTGTTTGGTGCGCAAGAAACAATACTTTTCACTGTGTACCAATGCACGTGACAATAATAAATCAAATCAAACTTTATTCTTTGCTGTACAAAAAAGCAAACATCTAGGTCAATGTCATCTCTGTTTCCACACCAGCTATTTATTATATTTCACTTCGCCCAGACCCATGTAGGAGCTTGTGTAAACTCCTACATTTCCATACGTGAATACTTCCACTGAAGTCACTGTCCTCCCTGCCATAACACAGGTGTACATAGCAACAACATCAACCACCGTTACATTACACACACACACAACCATTCTCTGTTGCTGGCAACAGTGTTTAATCACTGACCCACTCAGAACGAGATTAACTATTGGTTATTTACTACTGAGAAACTGAACTGCACAAAATTATTGAAAAAAAAACTAATTGGAACTGTTCCTGAGAAGATAAAACAAATTGAGTTTGTTTCAAAGGCAAATAATTTATTAAAGTTTATTTATTAGCATGACAAGTCAGCTTACATTAACATTGCATCAAAATTACAATGAAAATCCCCTCGCTGCCGCACTCTGGTGCCTGTTCGGATAACTGAGGGAGAATTTAGCATGGCCAATGTGCCTAATCAACATGACTTTCAGACTGTGGAAGGAAATAGGAGCACCCAGAGGAAACCCATAAAGACATGGGGAAAATGTGTAAACTTCGCATTGACCAAAGCCAGAAATCGAACCAAAGTCCCTAGTGCTATGAGATAGCAGTGGTAACCACTGTGCAGCTTAATAAGAGGGAATTCTTTAAAAAAGTAGTAAAGGAAAAGTAATGAATCTGTGCTAGATGTGCACAGTCAGAAAGTTCATGGAATATTCAGAGAATACCTATAGTGCAGAAGGAGGGCATTTGACGTTTGGACCTGCACCAACAACAATCCTCCCAGACCCTATCCTGGATTTAACCTGCTAATCCCCCTGGCACTGAGGGACAATTCAGCATGGCCAATTAACCTAACCAGCATATCTTTGGACGGTGGGAGGAAATCAGAGCATTTGGAAAAAAAAACGCAGAGACGGGGAGAACATGCAAATGCCACACAGACAATGACCCAAGACTAGAATTGAACTCGGGTCCCTGGTGCTGTGAGACAGCAGTGCTAACCATCGTGCTGCCGTGCTGCCTTGCCACCGCTGATCATCTCATTGTTTTGAACTCAGTGTTTCTACTTCAATCAAAAATAAATCTTGGACCAGAGAGAAAAGAAGTTAATCCTAATGTTTACTCTGTAACCAGCTATTTATTAAACCATCTGCAATGTGGTCACTGCAGACACACAAGAAATCATCCAATGCTATCGGAAGGACATGTGCTGGTTGGATTCTGCAGCATCTGTTTCATATTTAAGTGCCTGAAACTCCTCCTGAAAATCTGTACATGATAATGTCAAGCTGGAGTAAGGAAGAAGACCAATCTGATGCTGGCCCTGGCATTAGTTTATCTTCCCAGGCAGCTTGTCGGGGTATGGACACTTATTGTGTCAATGGCATCAGCAAGAAATGTCTGTCCTGTGGAGCATTGAGAAATGAGATGGTAATTGAGAGGGTCAGTAGCACAAAGGCCATGTGGAGAGGTGGAGGTGAAGCAATTGGGAGAGAGCCATACAAGACCCTTGTACAGTCTTCAGCAATGCAGTCGAGCTGAGAGATTGACCTCTGCCCCTCCCAGGTAAGATTTTTTAAAATGACCAATTATTAGTTACCAAATGGCACTTGCTCAGTAATAACTTGCTCACTTTCAGAGAAAGGGAATAAAATGCTCACCAAAACTCAGTCTGGGTTCTGCCCATCCCGTCAGCCCCTGACTTCATTATAGCCTTTGTTCAGACTGGGGCAAAAGAGCTAAAAACCAGAGATTGGGTGAGAATGACTGCTCTTGACATTGAAGGCAACATTTGGCCAAGTATGGCATCAAGTAACCCCAGAAAAAAACAAAGGCAAATGGGAATCAAGAGGAAAGCTGCTTGGAGTCATATGTGGCACAAAGGAAGATGGTTGTGATTGTTGGAGATTAATCATCTCAGCTCGAGGACATCACTGCAGGAGTTCCTCAGGGTACTGTTCTAAGCCTAACCATTTTTAGATGCTTCATCAGTGATCTTCCTTTCATTATAATGTCAAAAAAGGGAATATTCACCAACGATTGCACAATGTTCAGCACCATCCACAACTCTTCAGAAACTGAAGCAGTCCATCTAGTGAACTAGCTAGATGGCTAAAAACTGGCTTGGCCATAGAAGACAGAGGGTAGCAGTGGAGGGGTCTTTTTCTGATTGGCGGTCTGTGACTAGCGATGTTCTGCACGGCTCTGTACTGGGACCTCTGCTGTTTGTGATATATATAAATGATTTGGAAGATGATATAGCTAGTCTGATTAGTAAGTTTACAGATGACTCAAAGATTGATGGAGTTGCAGACAATGATGAACATTGTCAGAGAATACAGCAGGATATTGATAGGCTGGAAAATTGGGCAGAGAGATGGCAGATGGAATTTAATCCAGATAAATGTGAAGTGATACATTTTGGTAGATCTAATGTAGGGGGGAGCTATACAATAAATGGCAGAACTATCAGGAGTATAGACACCCAGAGGGATCTGAGTGTGCAAGTCCACAGATCCTTAAAGGTGGCAGCACAGGTGGTGAGGGTGGTGAAGAAGGCATGCTTTTATTGGACAGGGCATAGAGTATAAAAGTTGGTATGTGATGTTGCAGCTGTATAGAACTTCGCTTAGGCCACATCTGGAATACTGCATCCAGTTCTGGTCGCCACACTGCCGGAAGGACGGGGAGGCTTTGGAGACAATACAGAGAAGGTTTACCAGGATGTTGCCTGGTGTAGAGGGTATGAGGTGCGATCGAGTAAACTAGGATTGTTCTCCACGGAAAGACGGAGGTTGAGGAGCGATCTAATAGAAGTTTATAAAATTATGAAAGGCATAGATTGGTGAACAGTGGGAAGCTTCTTCCCAGGTCAGAAATGACAAACACAAGGGGTCACAAGTTCAAGGTAAGGGGGCAAGGTTCAATACAGATATGTGGGAGACATATTTACACAGAGGGTGGTGGGAGAATGGAATGCACTACTAAGCAAGGCAGTTGACGTAGACACACTGGGATCATTTCAGACTTACCTAGATAGTCACATGAACAGACTGGAATAGAGGAATACAAACAGATGGTCTAGTTAGGAACACATGATCGGTGCAGGCTTGGTGAGCTGAAGGACCTGTTCCTGTGCTGTGCTGTAAGAGAGGCTGAGGGATTTGAGGTTGGTTTCGTTAGAAAGGAGGCGGCTAAGAGGAGACCTTATTGAAACATGTAAGATGATTAGAGGTTTAGATAGGGTGGACAGTGATAGCCTTTTTTCCTAGGATGGAAAAAGCTAGCACGAGGGGACACAGCTTTAAATTAAGGGGTGATAGTTATAGGACGGATATCAGAGGCAGGTTCTTTACCCAAAGGGTGGTTCGGGATGGAATGCCCTGCCTGCAGCAGTTGTAGATGCGCCAAGTTTGGTGGCGTTTAAGAGGTTAGTTGATAAGTATATTGAAGAGAAGGGAATGGTTTAGTTTGGAGGGGCATTGCTTTTTATATTGGTCGGCGCAACATCGAAGGCCGAAGGGCCTGTTCTGTGCTGTAATGTTCTATGTTCTATGTTCTATCCCAAATGCAGCAAGACCTGGATAATATGTAGGCTGGCGCTGACAATTGTCAAATAATGTTCATGCCATATAAAGGATGGCAATGACCTAATCCAACAAGAGAGAATCTAACCATCGCTCTGTGACATTCAATGATATTCCCTGTCCCTGAACCCTGCAATATCAGTATCCTAGGGTTGACCACTGTCCAGAAACTGAACTAGACTAGTCCTTGTGGTTACAAGGACAGAGACTAGGAATCTTGCAGCAATTAGTTCACCTCCTGATTCCCCAAAGTTTGTCCGCTATATATAAAGCACAAGTTTGGAGCGTGATGGAATACTGGGTGAATGCAGCTTCAACACTTAAGAAGCTTGACACCATCCAAGACAAGGCTGCCTGCTTGATTGACACCTCATCAAGAAGTATTCACTCCTTCCACCACTGTGTAGTAGGAGCTGTATGTACTATCCACAAAATGCCTTGCAGGGACTCAACAAGTCTCCTTATACAGCACCTCCCAAAACACAGCCACTATCATTTAGAAGGACAAGGACAGTAGAAATAAGGGATTACCAGCATCTGGAAGTTACCTTCTAAGCTACTCATCATCCTAACTTGGAAATATATTGCTGTTCCTTTACTGTCGCAGAGTCAAAGTGCTGAACACCCTCCTTAACTGTGCCTGTGTCTACACCACATACACTGCAGTGGTTCAAGAAGACACCCTCTTCTCGAGGGCAATTAGGGTTGGGCAATAAATGCTGGCCTAGCCAGGAATGCAAAATTCTATCAATTAATAATTTTTTTAAAATTACCTTTTGGTGGTGGTTCTTTAAACATGACTTGATACACACATGGGCCATGTTTTCTTGAGTACAGCTGCCTAGGGAGACCAATTTGCAAAAGGGGCCTGGCTGTCAGGCTCCTTATTTGCACAAATAAAAGTCCTAAAACCTGTTTTAGGTGTGAGTCCTGTAAACCTCTTTGGTTCTCTTTATCATATGGTGGGTGGCACAGATTGACCATGTGCAAAGCATCCATCACATTATGTGTTTTGTCCCCCTTTTGATACTTTGCTGCCTTTATGTATCTCTTCCCAGTGATAAATCAAATGATAACTTTGTTAGCACAAAAGCAGACATTACTTATCTTTGCCTTTCTTGACTTAGGGGACAGATGTATAGTAATATATCTTGTACTGCTGAAATCATTCTCTACTATATTGGTAACAAAAACATCAAAGTGGTCAGGTGAAATCCGTTTATCCACCATTGAAATAAACATATGGGTTCACACCTTGTCTTGTTTATTGTACTTTTCTTTGGTGGCATCAAGAGAATGGCCACAATTATGGTGAAAATGAACCTAAACCTTATCATTATTTATACATCTAGTGACCATCTAGAATAGACTCCATTTGTGTTCTGCTATCACAGGTTGGTGGAGAGAGTCTTAAATTAAATGTTAATGTATCAAATAGAGGTGGATTTGATTTTCAGGACATTCATTATCCTATTTTAGCTCTGGACTTGATCATTGGTGATATGCCACATAACATCAATGCACTACATCTCTAGAGGATAAGAAAAGTAATGTAACCCAGCAACATATCAGCACCTTTGATTGGAATGACCATATAATTCTCTGTTACTGAGAATTCCCCAACGTTCCATCCTGAAGAAAGTTAACATGTAAAGTTGAATAAGTATAATGATTGTAATGAAAAAACATTATAGAAGATAGTCTCTTCACTAAACTTATAAAGATTTCTCTATTTAATACAGAGAAGAGAATACAAGATAAAATTCAAAGAAGGCACTTGTTCATTAAATCCAATTGTCTACAGAAACAAGGCAAAGAATAGCTATTATATTTTATTTCCGTTCTCAACACAACCATCTCAGTTACTGCAGAACAAACTTTCTTTCCAACCCAAGTGGACATCTGGTTATCCTTATGTTACCCTTGCTCTGTATGTCAATTCCTTCATGTGTGAAAAATGTTTGAATTTTTTTTCCAAGTGATTCCATCCTTTTAGCTCTCACTTTCCACACTCATTGGCAATGTATTCCATATTTTAACCATCTTTTTTATGAAGCAATGCTAACAACATGCTGTCTCTCCAAGGAACTTGGAAGATTTTATGCAATGTGAAATGTTAGGAAATCCTAAGCAGTTCGGGCTGTCCCTGAGTGCTGTAAAGGTTAGAACTGTTGCATTATGTCCCTCCACAGACTTATCTTTGCATGAGAGATTTGTTGTTTTAGCAGTGAGGGCTGGGATTGAGGATCCAGCTGGTTGGTCTTCTCAGAACTCCTACTAACTTTGAAGCACAAGTGACCTATTGGAACTGGAATTGGAACTAAATCAATCAAAGTGGCTATAGCTGGGTGCAATGATCCCTTGTTTGTGTTTGAATAAGACTTTACAGTCAACATTTCTACACAGCAATACACAATTTAGATAATCTGCAGAGAAATTTATCAGTAAGCTCATGAGCTGCATTATAATTGTGGTCTTGACTTCCAGGAATGCTACAGAAATATTGATATTTTTTTCATAAGCATGGATAAAAACTCTAATTTTGGAAGCCAATGTTAAACTTAACCAGACTCGACAATTTGCCAACTCTAGAGCTGGAACCGACAGTTTTCATACCGCCAGGTCTTGGACAATCAACTTTCCATTGAAACTAGGTGGGCCTGGAACAGCCTGGCCAGGTGCACTGTTTAGGAATAAACCATTGTTCAGATTATTGTTAGAAGAATGTTATGCAGACTTGGTGGCACCAGACTCAGTGGGAGACCAGAGGCACAGTGTGACAAGGACAACACTTGATAGTTGAAAGTTCAAAACCATATTCTGTGATCTTCAAATATGGAAAGTGGTCACCTCATTAGATCTTCCTGCCCCCACCCAATGCTAGTATTGGATACAGGTGACAGAATCTTTGAGAATGGTGCAAAGAGGAAGATAAAAGGGTCAACCTGGAGCCCAGCTTTCTCTGCTTTTGCACTGCTTCAATAGCGTCTCCAAAGAGCCCCTTTGATTGGCAGTTAAGCAGCACAGTATCTCCAGCTCCTTGTACCTTATAGCGAGCATCGTTAGACTGACCAGATCCGGAAAACCAGCCCAATGAGATGCCCAAATACCAGAAACAATCCTAGATGAGAGGTAAAGATGAAATCATGATTGCAGATTCTAGAACATCAGCCAACCCTCAACGATTGAGGAACAGGCTGTCCCGGCCTTATTGAATGGGTATTACCAGTCTTTTCAGACAAACAGCTCAAATATAGTGATGGGGACTATGGATAGGGTGTAGAAATCCTGAGAAATGCATAAGAGAAATAGATAGCTGCTGTAGATTTGAGCCTATTTACTTCAAGAATTAAGACTATTGATTGAAGAATTCTGTGAGGCGATCGAGTTTTATTAAAGTGCAATAAAAGAGTTAAATAAATAGTGTTTTTCCTTTATAAAGTGTTCAATAAAATTGTGTTGGACCTTCACCTGATTCTTGCTCCTTTTGTCTATCTCACTGTGTCTATTTCAGTTAAAAAGAATTATGCAAACTAGTAAATTGTACAAGGTAAATTTACTCATTGTTCACTTTACAACATAAATATTTTTTAAAAATAACATGAATTTGCATCTGTTGAAGTATGTAAAATTGTGAACAATTTTGATCCCCTTACCTAAGGAAAGATATTCTGTCATCGGAGGCAACCACATGCCCCGGACATTCTTTCTTCCATTCTTTCAGGGAAAAGATACAAAAGTCTGAGGTCACATACCAACCAACTAAAGAATAGCTTCTTCCCTGCTGCCATCAGAATTTTGAATGGGCCTCCCTTGTAATGCATTGATTTTTCTCTACACCCTAGCTATGACTATAACACTATATTGTATACACTCTTGTTTCCTTCTCTGTGAATGGTATGTTTTGTCTATATAGCGCACAAGGAACAATACTTTTTGCTGTATGCTAATGCATGCAACAATAGTAAATCAAATCAAATCGAATCATATCAAAAATTCAGAGAAAGTTCACTAGGTTGTTCCCGGGTATGGAGGAATTTTCTCACAAAGAGAGATTGAGTAGTTTGGGCCTGTGATCATTGGAGATAGAAGAATAAGAGGTAACCTTGGTGAGACAGAGAGGATTTTCAGGGAGATTAACTGGATAGATGTTGTCTCTCCTTGATAAAAGAGTCCAGGATCAGAGAGTGTAATCTCTGAATAAGGGGTCACGTATTTAAGACTGAGATGAGGAGGGATTTCTTTTGTCAGGACAGTAGTAAATCAATGGATTTTTTTTACATCAGAGAGCTGTGGAGGTTGGGTCATTAGGTATGTCCAAATTTGAGACAGCCAAAGTTTAAATCAGTAAGAGATTTAAGGATTTTGGGGATAAGATGGGAGAGTGGATCTGGGGATTAAATCAGATCAATTATGATTTCAGTGATGGCGGAGCGGATTCGATGGGCTGAATGGCCTTTTTTTTTCTTCGCTTCATCTTATGGCCTTATGGTAATAAACTACTACTTGGCAATTCCCAGGGCCTGTAAACAAATTTATTGAAGTCTATAAAGCTGGGAATCACAGCAGATTGCTAATCAGTCTGTTTGAATTTAACTGGAGTCCATAGAACAAACATAGGCCGGAATCCTATCACGCTAGCAGGATTTTCCCATCTTGCTGCAGTGGCGATTTGGCTGGCTGCTAAATACTCTGACCTCACTGCAGCGGGAGTGTGGCGTGAACGGTAGGTAAGATCCTGCCTCTTGTTAGATTAGAATTGATGCATTGCAAAAATTCTGAATATATAAATATCTAAAGCTGCCATTTTCACATTTCAGCAATATTAAAAAATCCTGATGAGTTTGGTGGAGGGCCACAACTTGCATTTGGGTGCTCGAGACACAGCAGCATCTGCAACTAACTATTCCATCACCAGCAAATTGTTTTATACGTCAGTAAAATTTCTGTCACGTCTTCCATTTGTTTCCCATTATATTCACATTGCAAAGTAGAACACTTCACTCCATCCTTCCAACCATCTGGATTCACTATAAGCTCAGGAAAACTCATATAGAATCAATGGTGGTACAATCATAAAGATTAAAAGGCCTTCTAATTTTAAATGAAATTTTGATGCTGAGTTCAAACTTGAATGTCTCTAGAACTTCCAACCATTTCAAATTACATTTGCATAAGAATGTATGAAATAGGAGCAGGGGTAGACCAAATTGACTCCTGTCCTTGTTCTGCCATCGTGTTTCATCTTATACCTCAGCTCTACCTTCCAATCTAACTCCAGATCTCTTCTTCAAACGTTCTGGCCTGAAATACTGGACTGGATTTAGTGCAGCCTATTGCAGTGGGAAATATGACGATGGGACAAACTGAATAGCTGGAGAGGTCCCATGTCAGTCTCATAGAATAGAACCCGTACACTGCAAAAGAAGACCATTTGGCCCATCAAGCCTGCACCAACAACAATCCCACCCAGGTCCTATCCCTGTAACTCCACATATTTACCTTGCTAATTTACCCTGACACTATGCAATTCAGTAAGGCCCATCAACCTGGAGCATGGGAGGAAACCAGAGCACTCGAAGGAAACACACAGACAAAGGACAATGTGCAAAGTCCACACAACGACCAAGGCTGGAACCGGACCCCAGGATCCCTGGCGCTGTGAGGCAACATTGTTAACCTCTGTGCCACCGTGCCTCCTAGCAAGGGCAAAGCCCCCACCTCAAATTAATTCAGAGAGTAGGAGGAGCTAATATTAGATTTCCAGTTAAATTTTATTTATTTATTAGTCAGAAGTAGGCTTACATTAACACTGCAATGAAGTTATTATGGAAGTCCCCTAGTTGCCATACTCTAGCATCTGTTTGGGTACATTGAGGAAGAATTTAGTATGGCCAATGTACTTAACTAGCACATTTTTCAGACTGTGGAGGAAACCGGGACACTTGGAGGAAACTCATGCAGACATGGAGAGAATGTGCAGACTCCATATGAACAATGACCCAAGCTGGGAATTGAACACGGGACCTTGGAGTTGTGAGGCAACAGTACTAACCACTGTGCCACTGTGCCACCTATATGATACTACAATTAAGCTTATTAATGAGTCAATGAGTCATTATCAGATGTGATCAAGGCATTCATCTTCGGGAGGAGGGGATGCCACTGAAGGCCCCTGCTGCCCTGCCCTTGCCTCCAAGTCCTCTCCTATGGCCCCCACTTCATGATCTCCATCAAGGCGTCCCTCAGCTATAGCCCCACTTCAATCCTGGATCTCTGATGGGTGCATTACTGGCAGCTGCCACTGCTACCAGTGGCGCTGATGGGCAATGAAAGCTGCTGGTCTCGGATTGTGTAAACTCAGTAAGAGTCTGGCAACACCAATTTTAAATCCAACCGATTTATTTGATAGTAAATCTGCTAGCTTTCGGCATTTGTAGCCTTTGTCAGGCGAATGAGGTGTTCTGGTCTCCAAAAGCACACATATCAGCACAGACAGTTTACAGATTGCTGATTAGAATGCTAATCCTTACACCTAACCTGCTATTGAAGTCTTAAAGTGGCTAACAATGTGGGTGGGAGGAATATTGAGCACAGGTTAGAGGGATGTATATTGTTTCCAGACAGCGCAGTAAGTGAGGTTTTTTTGCTAACCCCCAGTAAGTCATGGGGGTTACAGATAGTGTGACATGAAGCCAAGATCCCTGTTAAGACCATCCTCATGTGTGCGGAACTTGGCTATCAGTCTCTGCTCAGCAGCTCTGCACTGTCGTGCATCGTGAAGGCCCCCTTGAAGAACATTTACCCAAAGGTCGGAGGCCGAATGCCCATGACTGCTGAAGTCACGGGCATTCCTCTAACCTGTGCTCAATATTCCTCCCACCCACATTGAATAGCAGGTTAGGTGTAAGGATTCGCATTCTAATCAGCAATCTGTAAACTGTCTGTGCTGATATGTGTGCTTTTGGAGACCAGAACATCTCATTCGCCTGACGAAGGCTACAAACGCCGAAAGCTAGCAGATTTACTATCAAATAAATCGGTTGGATTTAAAATTGGTTGCCAGACTCTTACTGAGTTTACCCAAGTCCAACGCTGGCATCTCTACATCTCGGATTGTGTAGCAGCTCTTGACAAGTGTGAAGCTCTTGACAAGTGTGACCTCTACTGCGTGGAGGTCAATTCAAACTGTTGGGTCTTCCTCACGGAACTAATGAGTGTCCCTGTTGCTTTTATAACCAATGGGTTATAAAAGCAATAGGCCAACGAAATCCAGCCTATTAAAACTTTATTTTTACTGTCCATAAATACTGCCTGACCTGCTGAGTATTTCTGTTTTTGTTTCCTGTTTCCAGCATCTGCAGTATTTTGACTTTGTACCAGTATGTTCCCGCTCAAGTTGGACTAGCCATGATTACTTGTTCAAATTCAGTTCCAATGAATCCAACTCCAAATGCCTCACAGTCACATGGCTTATCATGCCTATGTTATGAATCACGGAAATGCTGAAATAAAACATATCGCAAAAAACAAATTTGTAACTTTATTCAACTATGCTTCCAAAATATGAAAATTTATTTATTAATCACAAGTAGGCTTACATTAGCACTGCAATGATGTGAAAATCCCATAGTCACCACAGTCCGGTGCCTGTTCGGGTACACTGAAGGACAATTTAGCATGGCCAATGGACCTGACCAGCACGTCTTTTGGAACACCTGGAGGAAACCCATGTAGACATGGGGAGAACATGCAGATTCTGCACAGCTGGTGAACCAAGCTGGAAATCGAACGTAGGCCCATGGCACTGTGAGATAGCAGCGCTAACAAATTTGCTGCCCATGGTATGAACTATTATATCTTACTGCCTATCTTGTATCTGTCTATACCTGGCCAAGTTCTCCTTTTGTTTTATTCATTCGTGGAACATGAGCATCACTGACTGGGCAGCGTTTATTGCCAACTCCTAATTGCCCAAGAGCAGTTAAGAGTCAACCACATTACTGTTGCTCTGGAGTCTCATATAGGTCAGACCTGGTAAAGACAGCAGATTTCCTTTCCTAAAGGATATTAGTGAGCCAGATGAATTTTTTCAGAAACCATCAACAATGATTTCACAGTCATCAGTAGATTCTTAATTCCAGATTTTGCTTATTAAATTCAAATTTCACCATCTGCCATGGTGGGATCTGAACCCAGGTCCCTAAAATGTTAGCTGAGTTTCTGCATTAATAGCCTAGTGATAATAGCACTTGACTATCACCTCCCCTCAATACAGCTCAAGCTCAGCAACTGTGATTTGGCTGGTGAAAAATTGCTAAACTACAATGGCTGAGATTGCAAATGGCCTTGTCTGGCAAGAGAAGGAGACAGGGACATGTCAGTGAGTGTAGTGTGCTATGTTTGGATGATGTGCCCACCTTCATTGAATGACATGTGGTGTGTGCAAGCTGTAAGCTCTGAGTGTGAGTCCTGCAGTAGGACTCAGTTTGTGAGGGTGACCCATAAAGGTTCATAACGTGAGGCAGAAAGTCATGATTAAAAGGGATTTCTGGAAGGGGATGCGGTGAATGGGAAATCGTGTGAGGGTAATGATTCTTTGTAAGGATATGCCATACAAAATTGTATCCTGGACAATAGAAGTGAGATAATTGCTATTCTTGCCTCCAATCCTCAAAACTGGACAACTGACACTGGCTTTGTGACAGTTATGTTCTCTCACTGCCTTTGTAGTTTCAGTCTGGAAATAAATCCTGTCACTCTCCTCACCCTGAGAGAAGAAGGTTTTTCTCCTCTATTAGGGAAAGTTATGGCCTCGTGGTATTATCACTAGGCCATTAATCCAGAAACTCAGCAAACATTCAGGGTTCAATTCCTGCCATGGCAGATGGTGGAATTTGAATTCAATAAAAGAAATCTGGAATTAAGAATCCATTGACGCCTGTAAAACCATTGTCGATTGTCATAAAAACCTATCTGGTTCACCAATGTCCTTTAGGGAAGGAAATCTGATGTCCTTATCTGGTCTGGCCTACATGTGACTTCAAAGCCACAGCAATGTGGTTGACTCTCAATTCCCCTGGACAGTTGGGATGGGCAATAAATGCTGGCTAGTCAGTGACATCCATGTCCCATGAGTGAATTAAAAAATCATGCCAGTTAAATGGTGCGTCAATTTTTCTTGCTTGCTAGACTGCTGGAGCTTTTTTAACGAGAAATGTGTTTGCTGTTTCAGTTAGATGTGAATACTGCCTCATCAGGTTAAGCTTTATGATGCATACAAGTTAACCATGTTTAGTAGGCTTTTATAAGTTAAACATTTTCCAGGTGTCAGCCATTGCTGAAAGGCACATGTCTCAGAGTCAGCAGGTTTGGTTTTCAAATTGTTTTCCAGAGATATCTGCTCACAACCTAGGCCAGAGGGCTTTGTAGCCTCAAAGAAATTTGGGGCTGGATTTTATGGGGGAGGCTGGGATGGATTTCTTGTGTATCCCTGGAAGGAAGGTCAGCCAGCTGGAAGAGGCCCCACCCTACAGCCACGAAATGACAATGGTTTCATGGTCATCAGTAGATTTTTAATTCCAGATTTTGTTTATTGAATTTAAATTTCATCATCTGCTGTGATGGGATTTGAATCCAGGTTGAACCTTAGTTGAGTTTCTGGATGAATAGTCTAGCAATAATTCCACTAGGTCATTGCCTCTGCTGTGACCATATTTTTCCTCATATCACTTTTGTCTCCAATGAATTTAAATCCATACCCTCTTATTCTTGATCTTTTCACAAATGGGAACAGTTTCTCCCTACCTAATCAGTCTAAACCCTTCATGACACGGAATACCTCAGTTAAATCTCTCAGCCTTCCTTTGTCCAATAACAGAATCCCAATGTCTTTCTCCCTCAGAGGCTCTATTTACCTTTACATCCTGAGAAGATTCCCAGGTGAACCTGGTGTAAACTGTGCTAATGTGGCCTCACATTGACACAGTTTGAAGATGTGGCGAAGGTTAAGATACTGTGGGGGAACAGGGGGGAATGGTTAATTATATTAAAATGCATGTATCTGCATGTAAAGCAGGTTCATTCCCAATATGGGCGTAAACCTGATGATGTCACCATAGAGGACTGGGGAAAATCCAAAGTTATGTTCTTACTGATGATATTTGCAACTTCTGGATCTTGGGACTCCACCAGCAACCTCATAGACAGCAAGCATGGGTTCAAGATTGTCCTGTTACTCATGCCTGAGGAACAGCATAGTGGATTTGCGCTGTAATTACGTGGCTGAATTAGCAAATGTGGGCAAGTAAACATCAGTTCCAGAATCAGTCACTTCAACCAAACCATAGAACAAGAGCCAGGCCACAAACCATGAAGATTTTGTCATCTTCAATCAGCCTGCCTCATCTAAGTGATACTTTCTATAACAAAGTCCTTGGTTTCCTTGTTAGGGAATTGGACAGAACTGTTTAATGTTGTGATTTTGTACAGACTTGCAGGCCAGTTGCCAAGAAAGATCAACACCAAGCAGCCTGAAGGAGACCTTTGAGGCTTCGATTGAGGGTCGTGTTTAAATATATGGTTTAAATTATTTCTAAAATATACAGTGCTATGAAAAATCTATACAGTGCTTTTCTTTTTTCCATTTCCCTTTAATCGCTATTACATCAGTAGGGCAGGACACTTCTGAAAACCACTTCTAAGTATTTTTATTAGTGATGTATTTAATTTTCAGAGGATGGTCTCAACGGCTGCTCCAACGTCAGCTGTGGTCAGGCAATGTTGCAGAGCCAAAACTTTCACTGAAATATTGTGCTAACTGCGTCATTTTACTTCTGAGAGAGAACTGATTGTGACAATCTTGCCTTTCCTTGGAAATGCAATCTAATTTCCAATTCATTTTATGGAGTGTTCTGGCAGTGATTTTCACTAGGGTGAAAGGAAAACGAGGGTGGGACAGAGTTTTTGTCGATCAAGATGAGGACGATCATTGCTGTTCATTGGAAACTGTTTCCTACTCTCTAACAGAGTTTTAGCAAGGAGAAAGCCTGACATTAATTCACCGAACACTGTGAATGTAGGGTAAGCTTCAGGATCACCATAGCTTATCCAGCGGAGATGATGGTGCAGTGGTAATGTCACTGGACTAATAATCCAGAGATCCAGGCTAATTCTGTGGGAACAGGGGTTCAATACCACTAAAGCAATTGGTGGAATTTAAAGTCAATTACTACATTGGAATTAAAAGTTCATTTCAGCAATGTTAACCTGATAACTATCATTGATTGATGTAAAAAAAACTCTAAATCCTAGCTAAAGCTGTAACACTACGTTCTGCCCTTTCCTTCTCTTGGTACATTATGTTCTATTTGTAAAGCATGCAGGCAACATTATTTTTCACTGTATACTTAATATATATGACAATAATAAATCAAATCAAATAAGGGAGAAAACTGTCACCCTTACCTGGGCTAGTCTTTATGTAACACCAATGTGGTTAGCTCTAAGTGGCCTCTGCAATGGCCTAGCAAGTAGTTTCAAAGGCAATTAGATTTAGGCAACAAATTCTGGCCTTCTCAGTGATGCAAAAATCCTCTGGAAGTGCAGCGAGATGTAAAAGTCCAGGTTATTTTATTCCTTTAGATCAAGTAGATTTGGCCAAGAGAGGCTCAAACCCACATCTGTGGTAAGGAGGCTGATGGGTGGGAGTGGATGAGTGAGGTAGAAGGCTACTGATGATGGCCAAATGAAACGGCCCCCGGTAAAATGAAGGGGAGTCAAAGGTCATTGACAGAAGTTTGGAGCAAGGATCCCCAGTGATTCTTTGTGAGGCTCAGTGGAATATTCCTTGACTACTTGGAAATCATTCAAAAGAGGAGAAGCTGTACTATTGCAAGGCTATTAATCCAAAAACTCAGCAATTTTCTGGGGATCCAGGTTCAACTCCCACCACGACAGATGGTACACTCCAGTGGAATAATTGCAACTGCAGGAGGAAGTGTAAACAAAGTTGGGAGGTTGGTTTGCATAATGGGTTGGGCTATATTCACGACCTTTTGTAGGTTCCTTGCTGTTTTGGCCAGAGCAGGAGCCATACCAAGCTGTGATATAACCAGAAAAAATGCTTTCTATGGTGCATCTATGAAAGTTGGTGAGATGTGTTCAAATCTTCACCATGGTAAATTATAAGGTTGAATTCAGATTCTGTTTGAACCACAGAAACAATAAGCAAAAGTAACTATATGAATCTTTTCGAATGTTGAAGGAATCTGCTCCAATATTTCCCAGTTTCTACTCAACCAGTTTACTTCAGAGAAGAAAATTTGCAATCTTTACTTGGTCTGACATATATGTGACCTTTACCTGCTTTTCTGAAGTGGCCGTGAGGATGGGCTTTGCCACAATACCAGCATCTTGAGTACGATAGCATAGTGATTAGCACTGCTGCCTCACAGCACCAGGGACCTGGGTTCGATTCCCGGCTTGGGTTACTGTCTGTGCGGAGTCTGCATATTCTCCCCGAGTCTGCATGGGTTTTTTCTGTGTGCTCTGATTTCCTCCCACAGTCCAAAAGTTGTGCTGGTTAGCTGCATTGGCCATGATAAATTCTCTCTCAGTGTACCCAAACAAATGCCAGAGTATGGCGGCGAAGGGGTTTTCACAATAACTTCATTGCAGTTTTCATGTTAGCCTACTTGTGACTAACATATACACTTTACGGAAAAAATAAAACATCATGGAGCCTTGAAATTGTAGAATGTTAGAACGTCAGGGTTAATAGCCGAGTTGGAGCAGTTTCAATGATTATGCAGAATAGTGAGCCTGGGTCATGGGCTCAAAAATGGTTTGGAAACTAGGACATGCTGAAGGTTCCACGATATTTAGCATTCCCCTCAAAGTGGTGAACAGAGCAGTCATTGTACATTTCGCTTTATGTGAGACACAGTAAAAATAATGAACATGCTCCATGTACAAAAATAAACAAGACTCTCCTGTGTGTTTGGCAAAGTGTTTTAGAAGGAGCTTCACTCCTCAACTTGATTCTCTCTTTGAAAGTAACTAGAGCATGAGTGCGTGTGCAGGAACGATTCTGCCTGGAGGCAACAATTTATTTCTTCTCTCCTCATGCTCTGGATGACTGTTTCACAGCAGAATACATTTTAAGTTGCATTTTTAAAATGCTTCCATGACGGATTCTTTTGTAACATTATTTCAAGGAAAGTTCGAAAGAATTTTGCAGCTGAACAGTAACTGAGGGGAGTGACATATAACTTTACCGTTAAACTTTCATAGAATCCCTATAGTGTAGAAAGAGGAATGGGAGTGGCCACAATTGACACAATATCCACGGATGCAAACTTAAAATTTCCAACAGTGAAAGCATTTTGTCTACTTTGGCCAAACTTCACGCCATAGTAATGTTGTAGTGTTGGTTCATCAAGTTGCACCGACAACAATCCCACCCAGACCCAATCCTGTAACCTCCACTAATCTCCCTGACACTAAGGTGCAATTTGGTATGGCCAATCTACCTAAACTACACATAAAATTATCATAGAATTCCTACAATGCAGAAGGAAGCCATTCAGCCCATTGAGCATGCACCTACAACAATCCCACTCAGGCCCTATCCCCGTAATCCCACATATTTACCCTGCTAATCCATACTTTTTGGGACACTAAGGGGCAATTCAGCATGGCCAATCAACCATCTTTGGGCTGTGGGAGGAAAGCGACGCATCCGGAGAAAACCCATGCAGACATGGGGAGAAAGTGCAAACACCACACAGACAGTCACCCAAGGCCAGAATTGAAACAGGAAACTAGTGCTGTGAGGCAGAAGTGCTAACCACTGTGCCATCATGCTACCCACCTTTGGTCTGTGTGAAGAGCACACAGGGAGACATGCAAACTCCACACAGACAGTGACCCAAAAATGGATTTGAATCTGGGTCCCTGGTGCTGTGAGGCAGTAATGCTAACCATTGTGCCACTATGCTACTTATGGCAGTGCTAAGGACTGTAGCTTCATGTAAGGAGTTGCAGAGTGGAATGGTAAATAGAACAGTAAAGAAACAACTCAACCCTAATGTATTTTTATGTGGAGTTGTATCTTGGCAGCATGTTGTCATCAATTACTTTTAAACTGAAATTTTCTGAAAGGCACACGACAAAAGAAGAATAGAACAAATAACATTGTGCACAAGACCAAGCTCAAGTGCAAGATTTTTCCAGAAATCAGCAAAGGTCAATAGCAGGCAGGAAAAGTGCCCCTGAAGCTGCCGATAGCAATGGCAAATCTCCAAGCATTATAGTGCAACATTCTGTAAAAAAAAACATTGCCAAGCATTGGGTCCCACAATGCACTCCCAAGCCCTGCCCAGGCACCCTCTTGATATGTCTCTAGAATACACAGTGCAAAAAGAATTCTGAATAGAATTACACTTAGTAAAAACTGTCCACTTCTGAGCAATGAAAATTCTTAAAAGTGCATATTTTTGTCTCTATTTATTTTAGAATAACCACAACTAACATGATTAATAGGTATACCACCTCCTAAGATAGGTGGCACTGTGGCACAGTGGTTAACACTGCACCAAGAACCTGGGTTCAATTCCGGCCTCATCAACTGTCCATCTGGAATTTTCACATTTTCCCCATATCTGTGTGGGTTTCCTCCGGATGCTCCGCTTTCCTCCACACTCCAAAAATGTGCAGATTAGATGGATTGGCCATGGTAAATTGCCCCTCAGTGTCAGCTGGGTAAATACGTAGGGTTACAGGGATAGGATCTGGGTGGGATTGTTGTTGGTGCAGGTTGAAGGGCTGAATAGATGCTCATTCCAGAGGGTGGAGTCCTCTCTTAGCAGGAGACATGTAGAGGAGGCATGTGGCTTCAGTACAGTTCTTTTTATTCATAAATCCTTTTATGTTTCTGTGAAAGTGCATCACTACATTATTGTGTCCAATTCTGGGCACCAAACTTTAGGAAGCATGTGAAGGCCTTAGAGAGGGTGCAGAAAAGAATTATGAGAACACTTCCAAGAATAAGGGTGCTCAGTTACCTAGATAGATTGAAGGAGTTAGTGTGTTGTACTGCAGAGTGGAAAAGATTGAGCCATTGTGTTCAAAAACATTAGGGCAAAAGAGTCAATAGAGAAAGACTGTTCCCATTGATGGAATGTTAAAGAATCATTGGACACCGATTTTAAGTAGTGACGAAAGGACCCTTTTACATTGTAAAGGGTGAGGACCTGGTATGCATCAACAAGAAGTATGGTGGAGGTAGATGAAATTGTAGCCCCCAAAAGGGAATTGGATAAGTATCTGAAAAAGAAATAAAGGGGATGATTCTCCCTCAAGTGCGGATTTGGTAGGGAAACTGTTCTAAATCACAACTGTTTTTTTCAGTTCAGCTTCTCACTTGGATCTCCCCATTCTGTGCACTGCAGCGGTCCCAGTAATAAATCTGCGACCCGAAGCAAGACACACAGACCCCCCTCCCCCAGCAATGGCGATCTCCTATCCCCCTCACCCCGGCAGATACCACCTCTCACTGATGACTTGACCACACCCCCCTACCCCACCTGGCTCAGATCTCCCCTCCCCAACATTCCCCTATCCACTTCCCCCATGGAGGCAGACCCCCCCCCCCCCCCCCCCCCCCCCACCGTTGGAGACCAACCCTCCCCCAGCCCACCCCAATGGCTGCCTTCCCTCCATTCCAGACTAGCCCTGTCTGCAGAGTGGCAGTAGAACCCCCTCTCCCACCGATCGCCCAAAGGCCCAATCCACAACAGGCCCTGACCCCTTGGTACTGCCTGATGCCCCCTGAGCAGTACCAAGGTGTCCCCTGGACATGGGCACTTTGCCCCTTGGTCAGTGCCAGGGAGCACAAGCTGGAACTGCCAGGGCGTCCAAAACCAGGAGCCATCCCCCACTGCCTGAACCCTCACGGGGGGTGGGGGGGGGGGGGGGGGCGATTGCCTCCTCTTCATCCCATTGGGGTGTTCTGCTCATTCCCTGAATATGGAGAACTAGTCTGAACCCCGCCAGAATGAAGTATTCCTGGTAGGGTGGGAGATTGAATCAGGACCTGAAAAATCCCGGTAGTTAACAAATATACATATTTAAAACATATTTAAAAAATTTAAATTACTTACTTGCCTTCCCACCAGTTTCCAGTGTGGTCTGACTGGCGACTATTCACCGGCTCAGGAAGCTGTGCATGTGTTCCTGGCGCATACTCAAATCCCTGTTCAAAGCCGGAGATACGCATCTCCTACTGCAACCCAACAGAAAAGTTGTGGATTGAGATGGGACAATCGTGGCAAAAATTGCGGGAAAAGACTGCTATTGCAAAGAGCTGGCACAGATTCTTTGGGCCAAATGGCCTCCTTCTGAGCTGTCACTATTCTCTGACTCTAGAATTCTAATAAATGAATACATAAAAAGATTTTATTGGTTCCTGGAAAATTATTATTGTGCTCACCCAACCGAACTTTCATTATAAAATAATGACCTCAGCAATCCTGAAAGAAATATTTATGGATATTGAGCCCTCTTATAATCAGTCATTTGTCTTGAGAGGGCGTCACGCTCCAGAACTAAATTCAGTTTCAAACTCTACAAGCATGAAGAATTACCGTCAGATAAATGAGCTAGCTGTAAAACAATGAGCATCCTTTTATGCTCCAGTACAGGTTCTGATCTCAAAGCAGAACCTTTAAAAGCATACATTGATTTATCTTTTGTGGAAGTGGAACATATCACGGCATCCATTCAGGTGACACTTCCAATCAATCTTGTGCAGAACAGTTTTTGAAAGCTGTAAACAATTCTCTTTTTCAACCTTGAACACTCTAGGAGAAAAGTCGGGGGCTCTTTTTCAGCTGAACCGTCCTTATACCACACAGTCACTTTCCTTGCTTGATCCAGGTGCATCTCATCCTTTTTAAGTTTATTTATCATTGTCTCAAGTCCCACACTGTTGTGCTACAATAAGAACGTAAATCAAGGTTGTTCACCACGTGAAATATTACATTTAAGTTTATTTATTAGTGTCTCAAGTAGGCTTACTTTAACACTGCAATGAAATTACTGTGTAAATCCCCCATTCGCCACACTCAGGTGCCTGTTCAGGTATATACCAAGTGAGAATTGAGCATGGCAGTGACCCAAGCTGGGAATCGAGCCCACATCCCTGGCACTGTGGGGCAACAGTGCTAACCACTATTCCACTGTGCCACCCTGTCTCTGCACTAAGAGACAAGAAAGTTACAGAGCTAATCTTCAACCATCTGCATCATTGGCATGGCTGGACAATGTTCCAAAGACAAAGAGATGATCATGATGCTGGTATTGACAGAGTCCAGTGACTTATGATGTTATATTTTGCAAAGGGAATAATTTACTCTTTCAAAATTGTTGATTAAACTCACTGCCTTCCTGAGTTTTGACATTCCATGTTATTTTTGATCTGAATAAAGTATGGGTTTGCTGGCAATTGACTTCATTGTCACAATGATCTAAATTCAGTGAATATTGAAATTTCAACAATCAGGCAGTGGAGTTTAGGCCCTGCTCGTTACACAATTGGTGATGACTGAGAATTTCAAAAGACATGAATGTGAATAGACATGTTTCCATAGTTTTAAACATTTTGTACAATCATTTGCAATTTTTAAGACATTCTGTCTAATCATTTCTGATACTTTCATGAACATTTCCTGCTCATTACCTTGGCTGAGTCTATTTTGGTTTCAAATGGTTTCTCTCTCTCAATATCATTAAAATGAAAGAGATAGTCATTGACTTCAGGAAGCCTACTGGAGGACATGCCTCTGTCTACAGCAATGGGGATGAAGTGGAAAAGGTGGAGAGCTTCAGGTGTCTAGATCATCAACAACCTATCCTGGTCCCTCCATGCTAATGGTATATATAAAAAAGCCCACCTGCATCTGTACTTTCTCAGGAAGCTAAGGAAATTTGGCACGTCTATTTCAATTCTCACCAACCTTTAAAGATGCACCAGAGAAAGCATTCTTTCTGTTGGTATCATGGCTTATAGATCCTTGCTCTGCCTAAGACTGCAAGGATCTACAAAATGTCATGAATGTAACCTAATCCAACATGCAAACCAGCGTCCTGTCCATTGACTCCATCTACACTTTCCACAGCTTTGGAAAAGCAGCTAGCATAATCAAGGACCCCACGCACCAGGAACATTTTCTCTTCCACTTTCTTCTGTAGGGAGTAAGATACAAAAGTCTGAGGACAGTTCCAAGAACAGCTTCTTCCCTGTTCCTATCAGAGTTTTGAATGGGCCTATCTCAAATTAAGTTGATCTTTCTCTATGCAATAGCTATAACTGTAACACTACATTCTGCACTCTTCCCTTCTTTATGTATGATAAACTTTGCCTATATATAGTGCTCAAGAAACAATACTTTTCACTGTACATTAATATATGTGACAATAATAAATCAAATCAAAGGATGCTTAAAGAGTTTGGAGCAATTCTTTGTCCTTTTGAAGGTTTCTTTATTTAAGATTCATCGGTATAATTTTCTCCTATTAAAAATAACATTTTCTCCTATTTTTAATATGATACTTAAAATGATACTTAAAATATGATATTTAAAATGCACAATGACAATTGATTGGATATTAAATGTTAAACTACTCCATCTTTTCACGTTTGATACACGAAGAGATATTCTGATAGAAATACCACATCAATCAAAACAACTCAATGAAATGAACAGAAAGATCATTCTGTCACCTACTGGGCATATATAAACATTGATTTAATCCACATGTGATTCAAATCCATTATATTCAGTTCTATTGAATATCAGTTGCTCCACATTAAACTAAATTGATATTATTCCAGCCTGTGATCATCTACATGTTCATTTCAAGGGTATGTCCACAGGAAGATTGATAAGGTTAAGATTTAAAAGTAAGGATCAAATTACTTTTGATTATTGCTGGTTTGTGTTCTTTAAAGCTGGATACTTCAAAATTGAATCCAACTGAAGATGGTTGGCTACAACACATGAGGTCTGAAAGAACAACTGGCTTCAGCCAACACATTTTCGCAAGCAGCAGAGATTCCTGTGCTTAACCCACATTCAAAACCAAATATGGCCAGGATGTAACAGACACTTGAACATTTACAACATTTTGCATTATGTTTCCTAACCCTTTCAAATTTTTGTCATATTTTCCAGGACCGAATAACAACAGAACAAGCCAGCAAAAGAATAATAGCAAAATATCGCAAGAAAGGGAGACCAGCAAAGAATACGATTCAAATAAGTTTTTGTAAGAAGTCTCACAACACCAGGTTAAGTCCAACAGGTTTAACTGTCGGATTTTAACTTGGTGTTGTGAGACTTCTTATTGTGCTTACCTCAGACCAATGCTGACATTTCCACATCAAAGATGTTTTAGTAATCCATGATGTTTAATACATTATATGGTATCTAGTTTCTCCTATCCTGGTCATCGTTTTTTTCATTTCTTATCACATGAATTAGAAGTGATATTTTTGGTCAATGCATTTCACTTATGTGCGAGAACAGAAGACTACTGGAGACCTTTGCTAATACTAGAAGTATATAAGGTGTGCTAGAGAGTGTGTGAATGATCCAGGAAAAAGTCAATCACAAGATCTGTAATGGAAACAGGCTGTTTCTAAGGATCACCTTTCGACATTCTAGACAAAGCATACTGCTTGGAAATAATAAGGTTTCTCACAAGAGTAATTCACTGTATCAGGATTGTCAAATACTTCTGCTGCGCAATGTGCTTTTGGCATCCAGTTGTACGTTGACAGTACCACAGGCAATTATTATTGTGAAACAAGTATTAATATGAACACAATCTGCATCATGCATCACTAATTGTACACTCAGAACTAAATTTTACTTTATCAAGTACAATTCTCCTTCTTTGACTGTCATTGGTATTATATGAAAATCTCTATGAATGAAGACTGACGAAAGATAAGTGAAGCAGATTAGGAGGGATGGCAGATTGTGGACACTTTAGAACTAATGGATCCACCTGCATTATAAGCTTGGAGAGCGAATTATGTATTTGATTTTCTTAACTGAGCTCTCTGATTTTGGTGATAGGAAGGAGTCCTCCTCTGAAGGTCTATTTCAAATCTCTGTGTAAAAGGATGGCAGAATTATTTGACACACGGCAGATTTCCATTCATCACGAGGCTCAAAATAAGTTTTGATTGTAGTTCCATAAATGTACTGGACTTGCCTGCAGACTTTACATGTTCTGTTACACTAAGGCATTCACTCAAGGTTGTGAAGCCAGTATCTTAGAAAATGTGGATTGTGAGATGTGTATTAAGAATTAAAAGTTAGAGGGTATAGGATAGAATGGTGTGTCAGCCTGGAAAAAGCTGGGATGAAATAAAAAAAAGAGTACTTGGAATTTAGAACAGATTCCCATGAAGCTGAATGACCAGAATATCACTTGCTGTAGGAGACATCTTGAGCAATATGTGAATGGCATAATCTATAAACCAATGAGTATCTTTCTTGCCCTTGGTAAATTTCAATCTGTTTTAGTGGTATTAATTCAGGAACAAATATTGAGAAGGACACTGCAGAAATTCCTTTAGATGATGCTCTATAATTTTTTATGTCAGACACTTTGCTGGTCTGGAAATTTCTGCATTGATAATATTAACAACATTCATAGAATCCCTATGTTGCAGGGAAGACCATATGCCCACTGAGTCCCATTCAATCCCATTCAGGCTCTATCCCCATGTATTTACCCTGTTTACCTCCTTGATATAGTAAGGGCCAATTTAGCATGGCCAATTAACCTGACACATCTTTGGAGTGTGAGAAGAGGTGCACCTGGAGGAAACCCATGCAGACACAGGGAGAATGTACAAACTCCACACAAGCAGTGACACGAGGTCGGGAATCGAACCCGGGTCTCTGATGCTGTGAGGCAGCAGTGCTAACTACTGTGCCACTGTGCTGCCCAAACACCACCTAAAAAATGGCTGCATTTAAATTGTGTCCCCTGTGGCCATTCGACACACCCTAGTCATCCTTGAAACTGTGTCATGGGGTCAACCACATCCACCTGAGGCTAGATGAAACCTTGGTTTAACTTCTCATCTGACAGAAAGCACTTCTGACTAGACAATTCCCCAACTTTCCATCCTCTGCTGTGAAGCATCAGAGATTCCACTTGAACATAATCCTGAAAGAAGTGACACTTAAAATGCTCTTTTATCCAACAGCACTTCCAATAATAAATACTAAAGTTAATGCTTTGACATAGGTCATCTGTGTTTGAAATGTCAGCTCTTTTCTCTTCTGCCGGACCTGCTGAGATTTTCCAGTGTTTTCTCTTTTGGTAAAAGTTAATGTCATGTTTTCAGCCAGAAATTTAAAACTAAAATCTGCTGGAAAATTGATGAAAATATGGTGCCTACGCATAGCAGTGAATCAGAAATATCACGCTTGATGGAAAGCTCCTGTAACTGAATTATCAGTGAACGAGCCATATATGTAAACTTAGTTTTAAGAAAAGAAAAATCTTGGCGCAAAGACTTGAAAAACGTCACCTCACCCTGGCTTTAAAATTACAAACAGCCTTGGTAACATGATGGCACAATGGCTAGTACTGCTGCCTCACAGCAGCAAGGATCCTGGTTCAATTTTGGTCTGTGTGAAGTCAGCACATTTTCCCTTCTGTCCGTGTGGTTTTCCTCCGGGTGTTCTGATTTCCTCCCACAGTCCATACATACATGTACAGGTTAGGTGGACTGGCCATGCTAAATTGCTCATTAGTGTCACAGGGATTAGCAGGGTAAATGCATGGGAGTATGGGGAGGGGGCCTGGGTGGGATTGTGGTAGGTGCCGACTCAATGGGCCAAATGACCTCCTTTGCACTGCAAGGATTCAATGCTTCTTATAGTCATAAGGTTGCCTTCACGTTTTATGACACCTTAGAATTCTTTATATATGAATATATATAACCTTAGAATAATAATGTCACAAAATATCTAACATATATATAATCCCATCACTCCCTCAATGCCGTTCATTAATAGTTAAATGGCAGCTTGCAATGCTGTGAGCTCAGCGAATCCATGATCATTGTTAATTATAAAAAAAAGAAAAAAGCCATGAAAATCTGGCTGCTCAATATTTTTGGTGAGTGAAACAGCAGAGCAAACAATCTCAGGAAAGTTACAGCGTAGTTAACGTTGCACTATAGGCCATAGTATCCTGGGGCTACGCATAATGAAACAATGTCGATGCAAGATGAAAATGGTGTAACTCTATCACAAATCCTGGGCCAGCATCACATCTGTAAAATTGTGGCCAGAATTTTCCGGTTGCGCGCAAGTTACCAGCACGAACGGAGAATTTTAACATACACCCAAATTTTCATTTGTTGCAGTGGAACTGGAGAATTCAGGTTCGCAGGCCATGTTGGGGAATTCCGGTCCATAGCTTCAGCAAAGCAGATCTGTCGCTGGACTGCACAGAGCTGTCAGTTTGGAGTGAGCTAAAATCTTACGATGCCCACTATTTTCTGACTTAGAAGTGGGAAAGCTACCTCTGAATAAAAGCTGCTTCATCTAACAGGTAAATGATGGTTTGATTTATCAGAGAATCTCTACAGTGCAGAAAGAGGCCATTTGGCCTCCAACCAAGAGGCTATCCAACCCATCCAACCCACACATCTTGGACACTAAAGAGCAATTTATCATGGTCAATCCAACTAACATGCACTTCTTTGGACTCTGGGAGGAAACCAGAATAGCAGAAGGATATCCATCCAGATACGGGAAGAATGTGCAAACTCCACTCTGACAGTCGCCCAAAGCTGGAATTGAACCTGGGACTCTGGGGTCCCATACTAACTGTCATGTTGCATGTATGAATACAGATTAATACATAAAACTTCCTTTTCATATTCCATAATCTCAAACATGCATATTATTGATTAAAGAACATTTTAAAGTTAAAATTTATTTATTCATTACAAGTAGGCTTACAGTAACACTGCAATGAAGTTACTATGAAAATCCCCTAACCATCACACTCCGGTGTCTATTTGGGTACACTGAGGAAGAATTTAACGTGGCCAATCGGCCTAACCAGCACATTTTTCATATTATGGGAGGAAACCAGAGCACCCAGAGGAAACACATGCAGACACAAGGGAGGACTCTGTATGGAGAGTGACTCAAACCAGGAATTAAACCTGGATCCCTGACTGCTATGAGACAGCAGTGCTGACCACTGTGCCATCATGTTGTTCCCCTAAGAATGAATCAAGATAAACACATCTCCTGCAATTTTATCAGGTAAAAATCATTTGTCCCATTTAAAGGAGACAATGGAATTTCAGGCACTTCTGTGTCAATGACAAACATCTGTGAATGGTAGCCAGGAGGCCATAGCAGTGAGAAATATCTGAATGTTTGGATTATATTCTGCACAGATTTCGTAGCAACTAATTATAAAATAGAGTGCCTGTAGACGATACTAGAATTTATTATGTTATTCTTTTTCGAATACAGTAGGTAGTATTCTTCTGTTAAACATTACAGACTAAATATGAGAGTATAATTCAGTTCTTTACAGACTGCTGTTAATGTGTGAGGAATGTTGAATATTTACAAACATAACCTGATAAATCAAAAAGATTTTGGCATGCTTGTGCTTACAGTTCAAGCAAATTAGGAACAAGATTTATGTTAATAGGCTTTAGATTTTCCAGCTCTGACACATGGAGGTTTGCTCAGTAAAGTTTGACAACACCGATTTTAAATCCAACTGATTTATTTGATAGTAAATCCAGCATCTCTACAACATGGAGGTTTGAACAGGCCTTTCAAGCTGCATCCCTCATTCTCCTCTCCTGACCAAAACAAATCCCCTCCTGCAAAGAACTGAATATATAGGGAAGGGTTTATGGCTTCTCTTATGGTGTGTTTGGAGGCAAGGGGGATATTTAATTCAGGCAGGATGTTGGTGTACAAAACTTCGTCTTCCCACTTCCATCAAAATTAATTCCTATTCCACCCCCAACAGTGAGCAATTAATGATAGCTCAAATGTCTCATGCTTGATATTAACCCAGCTGTGGATGGGCCTGTCCAACAGCAGCATACGCAGTGAAAGCTAACTGTCTACTTCCCTTGCCACACACAAGATGGCAGAGAAGCCAGGATGATCAAGGCCCTTAATTGCCATTAATTGGTCACTTGCAGGTTTCAATAGGCCTAAGGGCAGCTGAGATGCCTGAGGATTTTCACAGTAACTTCATTGCAGTGTTAATGTAACCCTGCTTATAACGCTAATAATTAAACTTAAATTTTTCCATTCATGAGAATACCGGAGACAAGTGGGGGGTGGGCAGGAAGGGCCAAATATCCTCAAATGTGCCAGAGGAGGAGGGAGGAGTGCTCCATAAAATCTATCCATGATTCATTTCTTAAGCTTACATCACCATGGAGCTGCACAAAAGTGCAGCCGCCATTTTGGTTTCTCATTTTCAAAATGGTGGTCTTGGTATGTTGGGAAACGAACAGACCAATAAAACCAAATAGAAGGGAACCGGGTAAATAAAACTAAACATTATAAAAATATCAAAAAGCCTGAACTTGAAACAAGAAATACTGAAAACATTCAGCAGGTTAGGTAATATCTGAGAAGACTGAATGGTCCAAATGATGTTTTAAGTAGAGTAAGTAGTCTCACAACACCAGGTTAAAGTCCAATAGATTTATTTGCTAACAAGAGCTTTTGGAGTGTTGCTTCTTCATCAGGTGAAAAAGGAGTAACCTGATGAAGGAGCAATGCTCTGAAAGCCAAATAAACCTGTTAGATTTAACCTGGTGTTATGAGACTACTTGCTGTGCCTACTCCAGTTCAACACCAGCAACTCTACATGATATTTTAAGTGGATGAGCTTTCAGCAGATTCTAATGAAAGATTGTTGTTCTGGAATGTTAACAAGGAATATGGGAAGCACGCAGAGTGGTGAAGTCCTTTATCATATGATTCTTGGAACAGTGTCAAAGGGCAGTATAGTCTCCATGGGTAGAATTTTCCCACCTGCCCACCACAGAAATCTTAGCAGGCGGGACAGAAAGTTTGGTGGACCATGCAAAGCTGTGTTGACCTCGGGAGGGAATTTCCAGCCTTGGAAATTCTGGCCACCGAGTCTTCCCAGCATTTTCAGTTTCGCCTGAAAGTTAAGCAGGATCTGTGCAGTTGGGAGAAAAATCCTGTTGCCGGTCAAGATCATAAACTAATTCTGTATAAACATAAGAAAATCATCTGAATTAATCTATTTTTTAAAGATGGTGTGTGTAGCTTTTTTTGGACAAGTATTATGAAGACCTAAAACAATTGAAATTTGAAACATAAGTTGAATAGTAAATTAATTAAGTTAATTAAAGCCAATAAATGTTAGCGAGGTACAGGAACCCTTGAGTATAAATTGTCAATTCTGGTTATTGAGAGTCAAATGTGTTATTTTCGCCAAGCAAAGGGGGTTAAAGGTTAAGCATGTGAAGCATTATAAAGTAACATCATTTACTAATTGAAACAATCTGCAATGCCTCCTGAGCCCCTGATACTCTCCAATCAGCTGCTCCTTGATGTATCATTTCCTGATGCTTCTTATTATTTACAAAAACCATTTAAGCTCTGTTTTGAGTTCCCAAATATTTACACAAGTGATAAAATATCAGTGCTCTATCCAAAAGATGAGCTCAGCAATGATGCAAGTAATCGGAGAATATTTTGGGTAAAAGATGCACTCTTCTTCGAATTGAAATTCAATGATTTTAACTCTTCTGGCACCAAATATGGGCACCCTCGCAATAAGTTGGCATTTTTAATTCAGGAAGTGTATGACGAACTGGCCTGTTTTTGTTATTGCAATTCTGTGACTGGATTTATGCTATACTTTAGCAAGAGGTATAGTTGCGAAGTAAAGTTTGTCTATTAGCCACAAATAGACTTGTATTAACACTGCAACTAAGTTACCGTGAAAATTTCCTGGTTGTCAGATTCTGGCATCTGTTTGGATACACAGAGGGAGAATTTACTATGGCCAATGCACCTAACCAGCATGTCTTTCAGACTGGTAAAAGCAAATTACTCTGGATGCTGGAATTTGAAAGCAAAGAATTTGACAAAGGATCCTCTAGACTAGAAATGTCAGCTCTTTTCTCTCCTGACAGATGCTGCTGTGCCTGCTGAAATTTTCCTGCATTTTCTCTTTTGGTTTCCTCTTTCAGATTGTGATAGGAAACCAGAGCACCTGGAGGAAACCCACACAGACACGGGGAGAATGTGCAGTCTCCACACAGACAGTGACCCAAGTGGGTTATTGAATCCAGGTCTCTGGTATTGTGAGGCAAAGTGCTAACCACTATGCCACCGTGCTGCCCAAGTTGGGGGTTGGTTTAGCACTGTTGGATGGACAGCTCATTAGTGATGCAGAACAATGCCAACAGTGCAGATTCAATTCCCGTACCGGCTGAGGTTATTCGTGAAGGCCCCACATTCTCAACATTTTCACTCTTCTGAGATGTGGTGATTCTCAGGTTAACTCATCACCAGTCAGCTCTCCCTCTGAAAGAGGACAGCAACCTATGGTCATCTGCGTCTAGGGTGACTTTAGTTAGAAATGGTATTAGGATCTTTAAATTGACACCATTAAAGTGATGGAACGTTTATGGCCCTGCCAATAGGAATTCTAACACTTCACACACAGCTACTAATGTTTGACTTCAGACCAACCATTCCTCATTGAAATAGAAGTGATTTTGTGAAGGCTTTTCCACAATCACCTATATTTTTCAGGAACAACTATTCCCCCTCAATTGCTTCCTCAATTCCATCTCCTATTTTCAAACATTTGGAGAACATGCTGCATTTTGTGTGGGCTTCCTCAAGTGCACTAACCAAACTGCTCCCTTTTTCTACTTACAGGTGACACCACTCTGGATTTAGTGTGTTAGCATCATAGAAAGATTTAGGGTAGAAAGAGGCCATTCAGCCCATTGAGCCTATACTGGCCACAATCCCATCCAGGCCCTATCCCCATGCATTTACCTTAGCTAGTCCCCTTGACACTAAGGGGCAATTCAGCTTGGCATAAAAAGTGTATTTATACTGCTACCTCCTTCTATACACTAGAGAAACTGAGATAAGAGAAAAATTGACACACATGTTCCAATTATATTCAAAGAATCCATACAGTGCAGAAGGAGGCCATTTGGCCCATCAGATTCTCCAACAGAACATCTCACACAGGCCCTACCCCATAACCCATGCATTTACCCCACTGATCCCCATAATCTTTACATCTTGTATCATTAAGGGGAATTTAGCACAGCCAATCTATCTAACCTGCACATCTTTGGATATTGGGTGGAAACCGAAGTACCCGAAGCTGGACAAGCATAGGGAGAATGTGCAAAGTCCATATAGATAATCAGCTGAGGCCGGATTAGAACCTAGGTCCCTGACGTTGTGAGAAAGCGGTGCTAATCACTGTGCCACCACGCTGCTCTTTGAAGTAGTTTGATGAGCTAAATAGAGGAAAGCTATTTCCACTAGTTAGTGAGTCAGTAACTAGAGAATATAAATTTAATAGTATTAAAGGTAAAGATAAAGTAAGAGATGAGGAAACAAGATCACAATAAAGCAATGACAATGACCTAAAGGACCATGCTTTGTTCTTTGAAGTTTAATGATTTTAGAATAGGACACAAAAAAAGGTCACTTTCCCATTGAGTCATTGACTCATATATTCACTGCATCCTCAACTCTGGTGGCATGGTGGCACAGTGGTTTGCACTGCTGTCTCACAGCGCCAGGGACCCAGGTTCAATTCTGCTCTCGGATCATTGTCTGTATGGAGTTTGCACATTCTCCCCATCTCTGTGTGTGTTTCCTCCAAGTGCTCCGGTTTCCTCCCAAAGTGCAAAGATGTGTGGGTTAGGTTGACTGGTCATGCTAAATTCATCATTGTATCAGGGGATTAGCAGAGTAAATATGCGGGGTCACAGGGATAGGAATTGATGGGATTGTGGTCAGTGCAGACTCGGTGGGCCAAATGCTCTCCTTCTACACTGTAGGAATTCTATGAATTCACTTCGTCCCAGTCACTCTTCTTTCCCCATATCCCTGCAATGTTTTCTACTTCAAGTATTTATCTAATTCTGTTTTGGAGAAACTAAATCTCTTTCCATCACTCTATCAGGCAGTAATGGCTGAATCTTAACCACTCATTACATAAAAATGTCTTCATGTCAGGGCAGGATCTAAAGACACCGGCAAGACCAACTCTACAGGAATTGGAGTGCCATTTAAAACTAACCAAACCAACGCTCACCTCAAATTTTAAGATCCCCCTTAACTATCATCATGGGCATCAGAGCCCTCTGCTCCCAACAATCCAGCTATTTGCCCACATTCATCAATGCCTGCCACATAATAGAAAGCTCCCAGTGGAGTTCCACTGAGGCCCAGTCCCATGTCACCCTTTGCCTCGCCTCTGGCATTGCCAGGGGGCCACGTGACATCACCTGGATGTTATACCCACTTCCAAACCCCTAAACTGGGGTTTAGGGGTTTGGAAACCCTTTTGGAAACATATTGGGAACCAGGGGAGCTATAGTGTAAAGCCGTTCCCTCATATTTAAATATATTTAAATTGATGGAAATTAGGTCCATGCCTTCAAGAGTTCTTCCCAGTGTAAATCCTGTTGTGGCCGTCTCATGGGAGTTAGTTAGCATCACGGAATTCATGCCCACGGTGAACAGAACTGGAAAATCACCCCCATGCCTTTATATATAAAGTCCAGGATCCAAAATGCTTATTAACTGCTTTGTTAATTTGTCCTTTCACGTTCAGGATTTGTATATAAACAACACCAGGGTTCCCTGTTCTTGCACTCCCTTTAGCCGTTTAGTTTGCACCTAGTCTTTTTATTGTTCCTACTAAAATATGTCACTTGATCAGCAGTGCAGAAAGAAGCCATTCAGCCCATCCAATCCATACTGACCACAATCCCATCCAGGCTCTATTCCCGTAACCCCTCATACTTACCCTATTAATCCTCCCGACACTAGGATTGATTGAGCATGGCCAATCAATCTAACCCTCATATCTTTTCACTGTGGGAGGAAACCAGAGCACACGGAGGAAATCCGCACAGACATGGGGAGATTATAAAAGCTCCACATAGACAGCGACCTGAGGTCGGAATCACACCGAGGTCCCCGGCGCTGTGAGGTAGCAGTGCTAACCACTGTGCCACCCAAATTATTAGTTCAATTGAATTGTTTGTTCTATGGTGGTAATTGTCAAGTGCCAAATATCCGCTGTGCATCTGTAACCCACTTAAAATGTCAACAATAAATGAAACTATCTACAATTACTGGTACTCACTTTGAACTAAGTTCCAGTAGCTTCTGATCTTCTGAACTCCAGGTAATGCAGAAGCAGCATCAGTGAGCATGAATTGCAAAAGGGTATGAAAAGTACATTTAAGGAGTCAGCAGTTGAAAATCCATGGACTCAACCAAATGACATTCTTCAAGTGATGATCAAGGTAAAACAGACTTCAGCTCGAGTGAGGCAAATTTGAAACAGATTCCAAACATGGCTTACGGGTATCAAAGAACACATTTGAGGAAAAGTAAATGGTAACAGCTGAATGAAAAATCGCAATGGAATGTTAAAACTCATTACTCACTTCCTTTTTATTTCATTAATTTATTAAGTAAATACTGTAGAGTGCTCCGGTTACTTCTTGTGCTCGCATTTTCAAACAAGTTCTGATTTTATCTCCCAAACTTATTTGATGGGATAATTTCAGAAGAGCCCTCATTTTCATCAGCAAATCTTTACCCAACAATTCGCCCAGAAGTCCATTCAAAGGCAAACAATTGATCTTATGCAAGAAAAGTTGGTCAAATTTCAAATACAGGGTTGGCTGTTTATTTCATTTACTTAATGATCAGACTGTGCTTTCTGAGCAAAAGATTAAAATGGCATGTCACCATTGACTTAATCAATTGAGGCCTTTAGCATTTAAAAAGTTTGGTATGTCTGTGCAAACGACCTTAACTCAATTAGGTGATGAGTCCATGTCTGGTAGCTGTCTTTGTATTTCTGAAAACTGGTTTGTGTATCCTCTGCTGTTTTGGTGCAAATTCTGAGTATTGCTTATATAGTGCATAATGTAGGCAACTGTGTTTACATATTGAGTATGATTAGGCTTGATTCACCTTAATATTAATTACGGTATGGTAGCACAGTGGTTAACACTGCTGCATCACAGTGCCAGGGACCGAGTTCAATTTTGGCCTTGGGTCACTGTTTGTGTGGAGTTTGCACGTTCTCCCCATGTCTGTGTGTGTGTTTCTTCTGGGTTCTCTGGTTTCTTCCCACAGCTCAAAAACATGCAGTTTAGGTTGATTGGCCATGCTAAATTGCTCCTTAGTGTCAGGGGGATTAGCAGGGTAATTACATGGAGTTACGGGAATAGGGTGGGATTGTTGGCAGTGCAGACCCAAATGACTTCTTTTTGTACTATAAGAATTCTATGATTATTGCAAATCATTATAAATTTTTCCTTATTATTAGACTTTTCTCTCCCAAACTCTGTAGCAGCTCCCAATAGCATGAGACTGCAAAACCTCCCCAACAATTGCTATTCTACTGTGGTGTATTGACATTTTGAAAGCTGAACCACAGGACATCCCTTTGCAATTCACATCAACTTCTTTCTTCATATTATTTACAGTACAAAATCAAAATAAGTTTTCAATTGGATAATTCTTACTTACATAGTGGCAACTATGTTGCTGACATTTGATTGTTCAATCACAGTGCAATTTTCATCATAGATTCCTTATAGTGCAGAAGTAGGCCATTCAGCCCATCGGGTCAGCATTGACAACAATCCCATCCAGGTTTTATCCGCGAAAGTCCACACATTTATCCTAACACTAAGGGGCAATTTACCATGACCAATCCACCAAACTCACACATCTTTGGACTGTGGAAAAAAAACCAGAGCACCTGGAGGAAACCCACGCAGACATGGGGGAACGTGCAAACTTCGCACAGTCACCCAAGGCTGGAATTGAATCCTGGTCCCTGGTGCTGTGAGACGGCAGTGCTAACCACAGTGCTGCCCAATGCCTCATGCCACTAAGAGCGTAGAGCAACATGGGTGTGGTTAATTACCCCCTTGGATGTTTCAGAATCTTATTTAGAAGATTTTCACAGTAGCTTCATTGCAGTATTAAGATGAGCCTACTTGTGAAACTAATAAGAAAAATTAAAACTTAAACTTAATTTTTGCAATTGACTAATGGAACCAAATGGCCAAAACCTTATTTTTCTCCAAATTCCTTATATCTATACTTATCTACAAAAAAAATGTACAGTGGCTATTATTTTCTGTCCTGTTATATTCCCCACTTTATATTTCAGTTGTGATACCTCAATTACTTAAGTTCCTTCATTTGATAAAGGGAGTTCAAAATCATGAGAGGTCTAACACAGTGGATGAGGAGAAATTAAAGGAAGAATTTTCCAAAGAAATGGCAAAGGCTGGAATTCTCCTATCTTGTCTGTGGCTGGGATTATCCAGTCCCAGTGCTGTGCAGAGATTTGGCTGAACGCCAAATTCTCCGTGATCGCTGGCAGTGGTAGTGGGGTGAGTGAGGCCAGAGAATTCTAACTAAGACGTCATTTTTAGTTAGAAAATCAGTACAGTTCCTGTCGACCCCAGCAGTGTAATCTGCACCACAATTTCCAGGCACTTTGAAAAATATGTTTTCCCCCCACGTGTGAAATACTACAATTTCCACTCCTCCAAGTCTTCATCAGTAAAACGGTCACGTCGCTGCTGTGTCAAATAGGACCTCCACCATACGGGAGACACTCTGAGGACTTTACTCACTGGTCTCCCATCCCTCATAGTCAGGGTCTACTGTCCAACTTGTAGACTAATGAATCTTCAGTGGCAGGTACTGGGATCCAGCACTTATACAGACACAAGGCGGGGCTTTACAGCCTTGTTCGTTTCGAAACAGTAAAACCCCGATCCCGTGCTCCGCGTTTCGCTTGCTCCCATTCCCATGACCGGTACAATTTTGGCCACAAAGTCTCTCAATCCCATGCACCAAGTGTCTTTGAACTAGGAGTTATCACCTCTATCCTTGACTTTGAGATAATGGGCACCTGACATCATTCAGTATTAATTCTTGATGGTGAATTAATTTGATGAGCTTGAGTCTCAGGGATGTTAGAGGCATAATTATTCTCTGTATCAGAGATGGGCAAGACTAATAGGCACTGTTTTTATTCAGGCTGCATAATTCAGCAATCCGTCCGACCTTTACACTTAAGACTCCTGAACAGTTACTGCATTCAGTTTTATTGCCCCTTCTTCTGGCAATCTCTTTGGGGTTTCATCCATGCAACCGCTTAGCCTGACCGCTTTACTCTCATCCCACCCTAGCCCCCAATCACATGTGTCCCCACCTACAACCACTCCACCTCCCATGCCATAATCAACTAACACAGCACTTCATTAACCTTTGAAGCAAGAGAGACAGCAGGCTTCAGGACAGCACACACCAGCCACGACATCCAATCTGAAAGTTCTGCTTCCTGGTACTAAGCGGAGAGAGGTGCTGACCTCCTTCCTCCCTCTCGAAAATCTGGTTCCAGTAGTAATTCATGCTTGCATGTCATCATGCTTGGTGGATGGGAAGATTCAATGAAGTCTAAAGATTCAACTTTAACCTCACTGAGTACATCATGATGCATTCAAATTGATGCAAATCAGGTTCGCAGAAGGGTGAGAAAGGGTGCTTAAGTGAGACCATAAGATATAAGAGCAGAATGAGGCCATTCAGCCCATCAAGTCTGCTCTGCCATTCAATCATGGCCGATAAGTTCTTCAAGTCTATTCTCCCACCTTTTCCCTATAACCTTTGATTCCCTTACCAATCAGGAACTTCTGTCTTGAAAATACTCAACAGCCCATTGTGGCAATGAATTCTATAGATTCACCACCCTCTGGCTGAAGAAATTCTGCCTCATCTTGGTTCTAAAGATCATCCCTTTATTCTGAGGCTGTGCCCTCAGATTCCAGTCTCACCCAGTAATGAAAACACTTTCCCCATGCCCACTCTATCCAGGCCAATCAGTATTCTAAGTGGGAGACAAGGGGCTGGATTTTAACTTACTTAAGGCGGATTCAGTTTCACAGAGTTAAAATTAGACCCAAGCTAAGGGGTTTTATTGAATGAATTTGAATCCGACTAAACAATCTGTGCATTACTTATTGTCCATGTAAAGAATAAAGAGCTCTATTTTAAAACATACTGCTTTAAGTGCTGAAACCTGAGAACATCAGGCCTAAGTACTTTAACTATTATAGGGCCATAAATATTACTTAATGATGTTCCACAGAAACACTACAGACTGTAGTTAATGATTTCCTGAAATCTTAAAAGTTTATTTTCCAAACACTTTGATGAACTTTGCAAAAAATGCATTTTCTGTTTGTGCAATACTAACAAGATGCACTGATCCATACGAGAATCTAATGGTCATGTGTCACAAATACAAACAGGCAATTTGTTCCAGCTAATGTAAGATCTGTGCAAATTAGTGAACTAAAATATCTGTTAAAAATCATGATTCAATGAAAAATGTTTGCTTTTGGATTACAACTTTTATTCAATTAACTAAAAGTTGTAAACTCCAATTTTTAAAGTTGCTACAAGCTCGAATTTATTATGACCTTTCCTGAATTAAGACTGGTTGACAGCCTTCAGAGAGAAAAATAATATTCAGTGATTCTGCCAATTTGTTCAGCATTGGAGCCACTGAAACATCACATGGTGGTACAATGGTTAGCACTGCTACCTACCTGCACCCAGGAACTGGATTCAATTCCTCAGGTCACTTCCTTGGGAGTCTGCATGTTTTCTCTCTGCCTGCACAGGTTTCCTCCGAATGCTCTGGTTTCCCCCCACAGAGCAAAGATGTGCAGGTTAGGTTGATTGGCCATGGTCAACTTCCTCTCAATGTCAGGGAGATTAGCAGGGTAAATATGTGAGGTTATGGGGATAGGGCCTGGATGGGATTGTTGTATAATTGATGGACCAAATGGCCTCTCACTCTGCACTGTAGGTTTTTTTTTTCCCCAAGTCCCCACTAATCCTCCTGCCTACATGCCCCTCAGCCAAGGGAAGCAGTTCTTTCCTGTCTACCTTATCTAGTCTCCCATAAAATTGTACATCCCAGTTCAGGCACCCGTTAGCCTTCTCTGCTCTAAAGAAAATACCCTAGTATGTCCAATTCTTTCTCGTTGCTGCAATTTTCGAGCCCTGGTAACATTCTGAGGGGACTTTTTAATTTTAGTTCCGAGGAGGTGATTTCACACTGCAGATTCCTCCACACAATGCAGAAAACTAGGTAGTCTTTTTTCCATTGTGTTTACTCTGCTTTTGTTGATTTGATTTATTATTGTCACATGTATTGGGAAGCAGTGAAAAGTATTGTTTCTTGTGTGCTGTACAGGCAATGCATACGTTCATTGAGTGTGTAGGTGAGAAGGAGAGGGTGCAGAATATAGCATTAGACAAATTTGCCATCAGTTGAATAATAAAAGCCATATTAATGTCTTTCACAAATTTAAAAATTTCTGACAGGATTAAGTGGATGAGGAATGTTCTTTGTCTAATGGCTATGAGGATTTAAAAATGAAGGCTGAAATCTTTTGGTTGTTCCTGCTGACAGGATCTTTTGGTCCCACCTATAGTGACCCCACCCATGCTCCCGCCTCAGATTCCCTGGCAACAATAACAATCTGATTCTGAGTCATCATAAAACAATAAAACAGAACTGCCTCTAATTCAGCAGACACTGATACCAATATGGCAAATTTAATCCACATGGAGTGAACTGAAAATAAATAACATATTGGTGTGACAGAGACTGATCTGAGCAAACTACTGCAGATGCTGGAATCGAAAACATAAACAGAAAATGTTCAAAAATCTTAGCAGGTCTGACAGAATCTGTGGAGAGAGAATAGAGCCAATGTTTCCAGCCTAGATGATCCAGATTTGAAACATTACTGTTATTCTCTCTCAAGAGATTGATCTGAGATTGGGGCACATTGTTAGAAAATCAGCAGGGGAGTTTCTCTTTGGTTTTTTGATGTCTTGCTGGTCACACTGGGTGGTCAAAATGGAAAGTGTCAATTCCCGGGCACTCATAACTTCTTATCTTAGTGAAAGCCAAAGCTCTCAGAATGAAAAAAATCAACACTGTTTTCATGAATGTTTCTGAATCTCAGTTTTGTTATTTAAAATTGTTAAAGCGTAAACAGCCTCTTAAGTAATTATTTTGGAAAACTTCTGACACGTTTGAATTTCATGTCAACAAATAAGTCATAGTCCTTTTTAAGTTTATTATTTATACCATACTCTCAAAAATAGATACAGACAGAATTACAGAATGGTTTAAGTTTAGTTTATTTATTGTTGTCATAAATAGGCTTACGTTAACACTGCAATGAAGTTACTGTGAAAACCCCCTAGTTGCCACACTCCGGTGCCTGTTCGGATACACAGTGGGAGAATTTAGCATGGCTAATGCTCTTAACCAGCATGTCTTTCAGAGTGCTGGAGGAAATTGGAGCACCTGGAGGAAACCCACACAGACACGAGGAGGACGTGCAAACTCTGCACAGTGAGTGACCCATGCCAAGAATCAAACCCGGGCCCCTTTGAATCATCAGTGCTAACCACTGTGCCATTGTGTCATCCACAAGAACAAACTACCTCTAATGATTCCATAAAGGTAGAGCATGATGTTCAGGCCCTGGCATAAGAAATTAATCATAGTGGATGTGGAGACCTAGTCAAAGGATCATTGACTTCGGCATGACTGGAAAATTACTGGCTGGTGCTGGAAAATCCTAACTTTAAGCTTATCCAAAGCTCTTCTTATATTTTAAATCACATTCAGTCCCGTTCATCTATTATCTCTCTGTTCACTAGTCTACATTGGCAAAATCTTGATTTTGAAAGGATCATCCTTGTTTTAAAAGCCCTGAAAAGCCAAACTCTCCCTTGTCCTAGGATGTCTTTCAAGTCTCCACCCTCCAGGAACTCATCAACCTTCCAATTCTGCCTTCTTGCATGCTACTTATTTTCATCACACCTGGTTACAACTTCAGCAACTTATATCCTAAGTTGTGGAATTCCTTCACCAAAACACTCTGCCTTGCTATCTTTTTGCTCTTTCATTGAGATGCTCCTTAAAGTTTGCCTCCATGAACATGTTTCAATCATCTGCACCAAAACAGCTTATCTGATACTGTGTCAACTGTTGCTTTAGAATGGTCATTTTGGGAGTGCCTTGGACTTTTACATTAAAGGTGCTATATAAAGGCAAGTTATTGTAGCATCAAATCAACCTATGTAGTGTCTAACTAAAACATTTTCTGGAATGCTAAGTTGCTTCCAGTTGAGAATCTAGTTGGCTGATTTTGGTTGGGCAGCATGGAGGCACAGCGATTAGCATTGCTGCCTCAGAGCGTTGGGGACTTGTGTTCGATTCTGATCTTGGGTGACTGCAGAGTTTGCATGTTCTTCCTGAGTCTGTGTGGGTTTAATCCAGCTGCCCCAGTTTCCTCCCACAGTCCAAAGATGTGCAAGTTAGGTGGATTAGCCATGGTAAAATTCCTCTTAGTGTCCCAAGATGTATTGGTTAGATGGATTAGCCATAGTAAATGTGCAGGGTCTGAGTAAGTTATTCTGTCAGAGAGTTGGTGCCGACACTTTGGGCCAAGTGGCCTCTTCTGCACTGTAAGAATTCTGTGAAGAGAATGCATTTGGTGTATTTGATTCAATGTTAATTTATTTTTATGTTTTATTTGTGAGTGGAACTGCATAGTTCTCAACAAAGTGAAGTATCACAACACAACCTTTAGCCACAAGTACTAACGATTACTGAACAAACAGTTGCAACTTGCTGTTAATCTGTTCACCAGCAGCAGGGCTCTGCTGGTGGTTGTTAAAACAATGTCTGCCCTCGACATATGAATTAGATGTTGTTCCAATCTATATATTACGTATGTTTGTGCAAGTCAAGTACTTGCAGAAGTTATAACCAATATAAGTGATGAGCAAGCAATATAATTTATTGTGCTGTAAAAGGCCAAAGAGAGGATAACACTTTTGTGAGTATTGCAGGCTTGCATTTCTTAGTGATTTCTTTACTCAATAGTCTAACAATGGATCTCAAAATAAACCTTATTTATTATATCCAGATGTAGTATCTTTCCTGTAATCTATCTTGCAAAGCTACACACTATGGGGATTAATAATAACAATATTAGCGGCAATTAGTTCATTGAATGTAGTCTTATGTGAAGTATTAAAACTTTCTTCAAATTAATGTGTTCTACTCAGATTTCGTGGCCTACAAACAAACACAACTTCTTACGGTTAAATAAAGTATAAAATGCAAAGTTGCAGCAACACCTCTACTTTCTCAAAAGACTAATGAAATTTGGCATGTCAGCTACAACTTAGAACATAGAACATAGAACACTACAGCACAAACAGGCCCTTCGGCCCACAAGTTGTGCCGAACACATCAAAACCTACCCAGCCATAGACCTATCTATAACCCCCAATCCCATTGGATCCCATATACTCATCCAGAAGTCTTTTAAAAGACCCCAGCGAGTTCGCCTCGACCACCACCGACGGCAGCCGATTCCATTCACTCACCACCCTCTGAGTGAAAAACTTTCCCCTAGCATCCCCTCTGTACTTGCTTCCCTGCACCTTAAATCTGTGCCCTCTCCTCGCGACCATTTCAGCCCTGGGAAATAGTCTCTGAGAGTCCACCCTATCTATTCCTCTCAACACCTTGTAAAGCTCTATCAGGTCACCTCTCAACCTTCGTCTCTCCAGGGAGAACAGTCCCAGCTCCCTCAACCTGTCTTCACCAACTTTCACCAACTTTTGCAGATGCACTATTGAAAGTATTCTTTCTGGTTTTATCAAGCTTGGTATGGCTCCTGTTTTGCCCAAGACTTCAAGAAACCTAATTCATCATGCAAACCAGCCTATCATTCATTGATTCTGCCTATACTTCTTGCTATATTGGCAAAACAGCCAGCATAATTAAGCACCCCATGGCCCCCAAACATTGTCTCTTCAACCCTTTTCCATTGGGAAAAAGATACAAAAGTCTGATGTCACATACCAACAGACTCAAGAATAGCTTTTTCCCTACTGCCATCAGACTTTTGAATGAACCCACCTTGCACTAAATTGATCTTTATTTGCGCCTAGCCATGATTGTAACACTACATTCTGCATTCTCTCCTTCCCTTCTCTGAAAACAATATGCTTTCTCTATACAGCATGCAAGAAACAATACTTTTCACTGTATCCCAATACATGTGACAATAATAAGTCAAATCAAATCAAATCAAAATCAAATCAAATATGTAAGTATAAAATGTGCCGCTGTGCATAGAACAAAAATGCCCCCAATTGGTCAGCTATCCAATGACCTTCTCTTTGAGTGGCAGGTTAAGTAGGCATGGCCTTTGACAACTGCAGAATGCTCCAAAGTATTCACAGTCAAGAAATAACTTATTCTGCAACCACTGTTGTCTTCTTGGCATCAATAAGGGGTGAAACCATGATCAAGAAGGGCACAAGGCTAGCCCATTGCACTTGATGTAAACTCATGCCTGCAATCGTGGTTTGTGTAAGCTAGGGAATAGAGTAAAGGATCAGGGTAGCCAATGAGGTTTAGCTCAGGTCCTACCTGAAACAATGTTTCTAAAGCCATCTCAGCCTTTTGCCTAAGATGAAGTGTTAGATCAAGCCGGGGAGGTGGGGGAGGGGGGGTGGTGGTGGTAAGGGTGCAATGTCTCATCTTGTCAGCTTGCATCTGGTTTGTCTCTCATGTGGGGACCATGATTGGATTTCATTTGAATTGGCTTTTTTTTGATTAGAAGTACAAAAAGATACCAATTAAAAGAAAAACTTAGGCAGATAGTCTGTGAGTGAAATAGTGTCCAGTATGTGCGTTAAATTATGAACCAGCCATGGATGGTAATGGAACAGAAATTCATTGTAACTCATTGTCACCTACTGCCTTCACTGAAGATCAGTTTCGACTTTTATTGTTTTCAAAGTCTTGGCTGAAGGATAAATGTTGACCAGGACACCAGAATTCTCTTTGCTCTTCTTTGAATAGTGTGATGTGATCATGCATTTTCATCTAAAAAGGCAATTATCACTTTGATATAATATTTTTTCCAATAGGCAGTAGGGGTATGTGGGGAGTGGGGTGAACAGAATTTTCCTGTCTCACTCACCACAGCTATCATTGACCTCGGGCAGTATTTTCCAGTTTTGTGGTGCCCAACAGATTATGGAAAGGTTTTTCCAATATCACCAGCTTCTGGAATCGTTTGGTTGCACCAAAAATCAAGTAACTTTTGATTGGAGTGCCGCAATGTCTACAGTGGGTCCAACTATGACAGGGCTGGAAAATCCCTGTGTATGCATGGGGTTTGCTTGCAAATCTCCCCCTCCACCCGCCACAGCCATACCACTCTACAGTGTATTTTCTGGCATTGGAATCAGTTCACTATTGATTGCCGGTGGAATTTTCTGGTTCTGCTGGAGTCTACGGCATTTTCTGTGGCTTGTCCATCCTGCCATGGGATGGGGTGAGAATGAAGGCTGATCTTCGGCAGGGCTGGAAAATCTCACCAGCAGAATATCCCGGCATATCGTTAAATCCTGGACTGGGACTCATGACCTTTAGACTATGAGGTAAAAGTGTTACCTTTGGGCTAAACAGACACCATATCAGGCTCAGACTGAAATGAGGCTGACTCTAGTTTTGAACTATTCGGGCTTGGGCAGGACAGATTCTTCATGGCTGATTGGAGTCACCAACCTCTTTGGAATCAATAGAAATAAACTCAGGTAAAGTTCGACAATGCATGGACAATCCACCGCACCAAGTTACTGTTCATGCAGAGATGTTGTCCCCGAAGACCTTTGGCTGAACGTGTCCCCATCATTTTGTAAAGAAACTGCTGACTTTGTAACCGAGCAAATGTCAAAGACGGCCAATCTGGGAAATCTCAATTCCTCTCTCTTGCAAGCCAAATCAAATATTGACACAAGCTTTGCAATTAGAACAGGAAATCATGTGTGGATTATATAGCAACTAAACAATGGTTCCAACTTAAATTCTGTTGCACAAATATTCACATCACTCTACAAACACAAGAAAAATATATTCCTGGCTGCATAAAATGTACACAATTAATACATTCCGGAACACACAACGCACAATTTAGACAATATACAACTAATAATTAGGGCCGGATTTTATTTGGTCAAATAGAGGCAGACTCAAAGGTGGAATGGGTGAAAGAACGGGGGCATGATTTTACCAGCTCGCCATGCTGGTCGATCGGTATGGCAAGCTGGAAAGAAAGGGCAAGAGGCAGTGGAAAATTGAGTTCGTGCCTGATTTCTCACTGTTTGCGATCTTGCTGGCCCTGTTTTATTGATTTAATTTGATTTGATTTGATTTACTATTGTATTATATATTAGCATGCAGTGAAAAATATTGTTTCTTGTGCCCCATACAAAGGGAAGGAGAGATTGCAGGATGTAGTGTTACAGTAATGGCTAGGGTGTGGAGAAAGAATGATTTAATATATGGTAGGTCCATTTAAAACTCTGATGGCAGCAAGGAAGAAGCTGTTCTTAAGTCAGTTGGTACGTGTTCTTGGACTTTTGTATTTTTTTGCCAATGGAAGAATGTGGAAGAAACGTGTCCAGGATACAGAGTGCTTAATCATGCTGGCTGCTTTTCTGAAGCAGCGGGAAATGTAGACAGTGCCAATGGATGGGAGGCTGGTTGGGGCTTTTGTGGTTTCTTGCATTCTTGTGCAGAGCAGATACCATACCAAGCTGTAATACAACCAGAAAGGATGCTTCACATGATGCATCTGTAAAAATTGATGAGAGTCATATTGGACTTGCGAAATTTCCTTAGTCTTCTGAGAAAGTCAGAGCATTGGTGGGCTTTCTTAATTATAGTTCAGTATTGGCGGGGAGGACCAGGAAGGTTGTTGGCGATCTGAACATCAAAAACCTGAAGCTCTCAACCATTTCTACTTCATCCCCATTGACGTAGGCAAGTATATGTTCTCCATTACTCTTCCTGAAGTCGTTGACAATCTCCTTCATTTTGTTGACATTGAGAGAGAGATTATTATCATCACACCACTTCACCAAATTCTCCATCTCTTTCCTGTACTTCATCCCATCATTGTTGGAGATCTGACCCACTGCGGTTGTGTCAACAAACTTGAAAATTGAGTTGGAGAGGAATTTTGCCACACAGTCAAACATGGATAAGGAGTATAATAAGGGACGAGGGCACCAGTCTTGAGGACGATCATAGAGGAGGTGTTGTTGCCTATTCTTACTGACTGCAGTTTGTGGGCTGGAGAGTTCAGGATCCAGTCACACAGGAAGGAGCTGAGCCCCAGGCCGTGGAGTTTGGAGATCAGTGTTGAAGGCTGAACTGTGGTCGATAAATAGGACACTGACATAAGTATCTTAGTTATTTAGGTGTTCCAGGGTTGAGTGCAGGGCCAAGGAGATGTATGTCTGCTGTGGACCTGTTGTAGTGGTAGGCAAACTGTAGTGGATCTACACAATCTGGGAGACCAGAATTGATTCCTGCAATAACTAGTAGAACAGGACTAGTTTATGTTGGTGAAATCAGACCCACATGCAGAAAATGTGTGAAGCTGAATTAGATATCAAGGACATATTTTACATGTCATTACCAAGCCCTTGATGTAATTGTCTGTGCTCTCTTACTTTATTCTCACCGATGAGATTCATAGATGTTCCTCACCAATGGGGACTAGACTTGATAGACACGCTGGTGGGATTGGAGACCATTGAAGCCACCCCAGGTGGTTAGGACGAGAGCTGGAAAATGCACTTAGGGCACAGCCTGTCTGATACGCCATTGCCAGCCTGGCACCCTGACGGTGCTTACCAGACACCCTTCAATGCTTATTTAAATATGCAAAGTCTATTCAAGCCTGAATCTTCTCTGTTCCTGGGATTTTCTGACACTTAGACAAGTAGAGATTCTCGTGGACTCTCACTACACCTGAGTGTCGGAAATCCCAAGATCCGGGCAGATTCGGCAGAGGGCTTGGAGGTCACTGAAGTCCCTCGTGCTCAAGAACATAACTGGGCATTGTCTATGTGGTAGTAAAGGGGAGCACTGGGGTGGGGGGTTGGTGGTGTAATGAATGGGAAGGTTAGAACAGGTGGGTGACATGAAAAGGGGACATGGGAAGTATTGAAGGGAGGCATGAAGGGAGGTTTATAAATTGGGAGGGTCATGCAGACGATTAAGAAGTGGACCCATTGGAAGGACCCAATCCCCATACACGTGAACTTTGTTGGAGAGGGGGGTAGGTTATGTGAGAAGAGGGAAGGATTGCCTATATGCATGGGAGGAGGGCGGGGGAGGTTCTCAATTTGGCTTCAAGATTGGGCTACCCTTTTAAAATGGTGCATGCTGTCTGTGAAGCCAGGCTTAGCGGTATGTTTAGGTCCCACCCCTCTCAGACCTGATGCAAAGCTCCCCTCCTTCCACCCAATAAATGACTAGGTGGGAAAATCATACACTGGTTTTCTCATCCTAAATGATGCTTAGGCCAGAATTTTATGTCCATTCTCACCCCATCACCGCTATCAGCGAGGATGGAGAATTTGGCACTCAGCCAAAACTTTGTTCACTGCAGCGGGAGCAGAAAATCCTGCTGGTGTAGATGGCCAGAAACTTCTAACCACCGCGTGTGCAATACTTGCCAGACGGAGGAATGTTTTTAAAGTGGGTAAAATTCAATAGATAACAGAAAAGATTGGTTCAGCTGCCTTGGAATAATGCAACTGAGGGACAGAAATCGATGGACTATTGACAACACAAACAGCATGTTCCTGCTGAACAGCAATTATTTTCTGTTCTCCTGACATTCAGAAGTTTTATGTCTCAAAACAAACAAAAAGGCTTCCATTTTTAAATTAATGAGGTTGAAAATCCTCATCCCTTCCAGAATGTTCTCCTGACAGAGTTTTGGCAGCGGTGAGCTGGAGGGTTTGTTTGTTAGCACAGGGAGCAAATAAGTTGAGTTTTAACTGAATAACATTGTTCTCAGCAGCCTTGTTCAGGGAGGGTGGGGTCAGGTGGGAGGGGGATGCCTTTACCTATTTAACACAGAGGACAAGGTCTTGCTTCTAAGTAGCACCTTCAAAGACCAGTGGATGTCTTGAAGTGCTTTGCAGATTGTGGCAGACAGCTGAGGATGTGTTGAATGGCTCCCCTGTTTTCCCACATCTCATTTCATGGTAACAGGATTTTTAATTGAAAAGGAGTTATATGGCAGGGTGAGGGTGGGGGGGGAGGACACGGTGGTGGGGGTTGCCTATATCATGGCAGGAGGGTGGGGGCGTCCTCCATTCTGTAAGTGTTTACACATTATGCTCAGAAACAAACAAGCTTTCTTGAATTAAACAAAGAAAGAGGTTTGGTTTTTCTTCTTGTTCTGATCTGGATAAAATAATAAAATATACACGAACTTTGATGTGAGCACACACACACATAGACACAGGCATGTACACACATACACACACATGCAAATACACATACACACACACACACATACAGACACAAACATACATCACAGTCACATATCACAGAGTGAGGTTGGCCAAATTAGTATCTATAAGTAAGATGTCAGTGGTTCAAAGTGGTTCAGTGACTCTGCTAGTTCGGCGCACCTTTGGTGGTCCTGATGTTTCAATTTAAAGTTGTGGCTGGATCATTTTGGTTTTTCCCCTGGAGACAGCGATGCTGAGCAGAATTTCTGTTTCTAAAGCTTTCTGTCCGCAGGTGGTCTGTCTCCATCGGTTCAGAGCTCACTGTGAAGACTCAGCGGCTTCAGCTGGCTCTCCTCTGCTCATCAGCATCAAACACCCCACCCTCCCTCAAAAATAAACCTTTTTTAACATACAAAAGTGGCTTATTGATCATGTGACTTGTTCCACTGTCTGAAGAGGCAGAGGAGGTGAGCAGAACCCAAGTGAAAGAACTGTTTGTACACTCAAAGAGGTGGCTTGTTTAGCTCACATTATCAAAGTTTCCTAAAACATTGCCTCATGGCTCCACCTCCAATAGTTGAATCACAGGTGCTTGTCTTAATGCCTTGCTAATGACACACGAAATAGAGTCTTTCACATTCCTCCGGCAATTAGTGTCCTTGGTTGGAAACTTGAAGATCCAGCATCTCCATTCCAATAAAGTGGACTTTAGTGGACTTAAGTGGATTGTGTATTGCATAATAACACAAATTGGGGTAGCCATGTTGGCTGTGATTTCCTGTCATCTTTTAGCGTCTATTGTTTTTTGAAGGTCAGTTCCTAAAAATCCAAGTCCAAATTTCAAGCCAGTAGATTAAAAAAAATCACTATTTGAAATAAGCATATCTTTGTGACAGAACAATGAAGTTCTGTTGTAGTGTAGTCACTGTCTGTAATGTGGAAAACGTGGAGCTAACTCCCACAAACAGCAATGTGATAAAGATCAGAATACAGGGATAAGGATGTTTTGCTGCAATTCTATAGGGTGTTGGTGAGGCCATACCTGGAGAATTATGTGGATTAGGGTTAGGATTTGAGTTAGGGTTATATGCCCTTATCTGAAGAAGGATGTCCTTGCTATCGAGGGAGTACAGCAAAGGTTTACCAGCTGATTCCTGGGATGGAAGATCTGTCATATGAGGAGAGACTAAGTCAGCTAGGATTATGTTCACTGGAGTTTAGAAGCGTGAGGGGGATCTCATGGAAATTTACAAAATTCCAACAAGGTTTGACAGGGTAGGTTCAGAAAGAATGTTCCTAATAGTGGGAACTAAGGGTCATAGCTTGAGGGTAAGAGGTAATCCTTTTAGAACTGAGGTGAAAAGAAATTTCTTCACCCAATGAGTGGTGAATCTATGAAATTCACTGCCGCAGAAAGCAGTTGAGACCAAAATATTACGTGATTGCAAGAAGAAATTAGATGTAGCTCTTTGGGCTAAAGAGATTAAGGGATATGTGGGGAAGGGGGAATCAGGATGTAGAATTTGATGATTAGCCATAATCATGATGATTAGCCATAATCATAATGAATAGCAGAGAAGACTTGAAGGGCCAAATGGCTTCCTTCTGCTTTTAGTTGTTTTGCTTCTATGATCAGATAAATACACACATGATTTTAAAAACTATTAGATAGGGTTTGCCTTCTGTAAGGAAAAAAAATCAAATCTTCACTTTGCTGCTACTTCCACAGGCAGGCAAATCAAGGGGACTTCATGTGACCCCCTACAACCTTTGGTAGAATCAGTGATACAGATTGGGTTGGGCACACCCCTGCAGCTGTCACTGAGATGTACCCTTCTGTGCATTTCTGACACTAATGCCTAACATGGATCCTTCAACAAAGAGGAGAGTCTGAAGGAATACATTTCAAGAGTTGTAAAGAATGTTTATGTTGCCTTTGTCTTGAATATACATCATTCTGAACGATGGGAGATATTCCTTTCCAATGTGGATTTGATTGCTTTGTTGGTATCAAGGCCAATATAAACAAAATTACCACGACAGCAGAAATTGGAGGCTTTTAGTTCACATTTATGTCCAATAAAAATGAATGTGTGCAGCTGTTCAGCCCCACTCTACATTGAAAAAGTCCCAAAAATCTTTGCTCAATGATATTTGATACATTTTATTCACAAGCATAGTTTGCGTGTTTTATTGATTGTTGCAATTCAGTATATAAAATATTATAGCAGATAGATTGTGTCCATATTTTACCATTATATAAGAATTATGTTTACTCCCACTAGCAGTGGTCTAAATAGTAGCTTAAACATTTAATTGAGAGAACCATTTTTGATTTGCTGTTTATCCATTTAGATTAAATTCTCCAAGTCCTTTTGAATTAGCTTTCTTTTATTCATGAAGGATACATAGAAATGTATCAAATTTGCAACATCGAAGCAAGCTTTTTGATAAAAACCGTCCTTTTGTACATCACTGCAGATTCGATGGGCCAAAGGGCCTCTTTGGCACTGTAGCAATCTGTGATTCTGTTCTTGGTTATCCCTCACACAAACAAGTAGTTATAATATACTTATCTCCAGGATTAGTGAAAACCATTCTGCAGTCAACAATTTGTTCACCTAGTCAGTCCGAGATTTGCTCGGTGGTGTGAAATATTCCTTTCTCAAACTGGTGTCTTTGAAAAAAAAAATTCTTTTCCGGAACACAGGAAAACATAAGGGTTGGGATTTTTCGGCTGTTCACGTTATTGCTGGAAGCGAGGATGGAGGATTTGGTGCTCAGCCAAATCTCTATTCACAGCAGCGGGATTGGAGAATCCTACTGGTGTGAATAGCCAGAAGATTCCACTCAAGGAGTGTTTACTTGTGGTTAAATGTCTCCAGTTAGCGTTAAAAAATGCTAATATTTCATACAAATGCACTGAAGAGTCTAAGGAGACAGTATACACTTGGATGGCATTGATTGCAGAAAAATTAAGAAAGTTGCCCGCGATTAATTGTCTCTGTATTCTGTCTTCAATACTCAAGTAACATAAAATACATGTGGGAATTGCAATCCAAGTGGATGTTGTATGAATGTCACTCCAAGCTCAGGAATAGCATGCAATCACGTCCATCTTCTCAGAGGCCCATTCTGCATGATTATCCATAGAAATGCATCCCAGGCCAATAAGAGAGGGGTCAGCCAGCGCAACTATACAATCGTATGGAAAGGAACTGAATTTCTGACTTTGCTGAGAGTGCCTTTTGGGTGTGACTGTAATGAGAAACACTTATGTTTCTTGGCTCAGTGACCGACAGCCTGTTAAAAAAAAAACAAACCCGATCCAAAATGTCAATGATATGTTCAGGAAAATGCTCAAAGTAGCTCAGATGGTCACGGTATGGTATATTTTTGATAACACATGTCAAATGCAAGAGTTCAAGAAGATTAAGTCAATGTGATCATGTTCACCAGAAACCCAAACCCTGGGCCTCAATCTTATCCATTTCTTGGATGTCCAATCAAGGCACTGTTAGAGATGTACAACTTATGGTGACGTGAACTTCAAATTTCACATTCAGAGAGCTATAGAATCATAGAATCTATGGCATGGAGTCAGGTCCTTTGGCGTAAATCAGTCCATGCTGACCAAAAAGCCCATTTAAGCTAATCCCATTTGGCCCATATCCTTCTAAACCTTTCCTAACTATGTATGCATCCAAATGCCTTTTAAATGTTGTCAATGTCCCTGCCTCAACCACTTCCTCTGACAGTTCATTCCACGTTCCTAACACCCCCTGTGTAAAGAAGTTGCTCCTCAGGTTCCCATTAATTCTTTCCCCACTTAACTTAAACCTGTGTCCTCTAGTTCTCGATTCCCCAACCCTGGGAAAAAGGCTGAGTGCATTCACCCTATCCATGCCTCTCATGACCTTATACATCTCTATAAGATCATCCCTCATGAAGACAATTTGCTGCAACCTTTGAAATATTTTCTGCTGTTTCTCCTCTGCTGAAATTATAATTCATGCTCCTCTTCTTTCTGAACTTAATTTCTACAAAGTTTTCTTAAATAGCCTTTTGCCTCATACCTTATGTTTAACTCATCTAGAATGTGTCCTATCTGCACAGTTGCCTTTCTATCTGGGGAAATTGCAAGTTTGGGTTGGGTAAGCGTGCTTTGTTTCAACTTTCTTGATAATAGAATCATAGAATCCTACAGTACAGAAGGAGGCCATTCGGCTCATCAAGTTGACATCAACCACAATCCCACCCAGGCGGTATCCCCATAACCTAGTGCATTTAACTTCGCTAATCCCCCCAATACTAAGGGGAAATTTAGCATGGCCAATCCAGCTAACCCACATATCTTTGAACTGTGGAAGGAAACCAGTGCACCTGGAGGAAATCCATGCAGACATAGGGAGAATGTTCAAACTCCATACAAACAGTGATCTAAGCCGGGAATCAAACCTGGGCCCTAGCACTGTAAGACAGCAATGCCAGCCACTGTGCAATTGTGCCATCCCACTTTTGTAACTGCATGCATCTAGGCAAATTGTGAATTTTTCATCACACTCTTAATTGTATGTTAATCATATTATTAAGACACACAGTGAAGGAAATTGTTTAATTATGTACTTAAAATAATCCTTTAAAGGGCTGACAGTCAGTGCACAGAATGAATGCTGTAATAGGAAGCAGATTATCTCATATTTAACTTCTGACAAGATAAAAATTTAGATTAAACTGATCTGATAAATTTGAATCCGTGTGTTTCCCAACTGGAAACCATGGATGAAAAAGGACATCCAATGCTTACTGAAGTCCAGATCTGAGGCATTCAAGTTGGGTGACCCCGACCTTACAAGAAAGTCACATGCAATCTACAGAGAAATATCAAAGATGCCAAGAGACAACACTGGACCAAGCTAGAGTCCCAAGCTAACCACATCAGCACTCACTGATTATAGCAACATCTATGAGATACTACAGGCTGCAAGATGAAATGTGTGCAGAATGACTGGCAGCAATGTACCCCTCCCTGATGAGCTCAATACATTCTATGCCCGTTTTGAGCAAGAAGTCAATGAGAGATCGCCATCCACCCTGACAGCCTCAATCACACCAGTGAGATCCCAGACGTCAGATTGGTCTTCTGGGAAGTTAGTGTACGCAAAGTGACTGGCTCAGATGGGGTACCCGGACAATCACTCAGACCCTGCATGGACCAGCTGGTGGGGAATTCACAGACATCTTTAACCTCTCTTTACTATGATCTGAAATCCCTACCTGCTTCATCCTAGTACTAAAGAAAAGCTAGGTAGCACGCCTTAATGACTACCATTTTGTGGCTCTGGCATCCATCATTATGAAGTGCTTCAATAGGTTAGTCATGACTCTCACTAGTTTTTATAACTGCACCTGAGAAGGCACCCTTTCCGATTGTATCACAAATTGGTCTGGCTCCTGCTCTCTCCAAGACTGCAAAAACTACAAATGATTGTGAGCGTGGCACAGTCCATCATGAAAACCAACTTCCCATCCATTGGCTTTGTCTACACTTCCTGCTGCCTCAGCAAAGTAACCAGCATAATCAAGGACTGTCTGAAGCTTGGACATACTCTCTTCATTTGCTCTTCCACTTTCTTCTATTGAGAAAAAAGATACAAAAATTTGAGATCATGTACCACCTGACTCAAGAACAGCTTCTTTCCCGCTGCCATCAGACTTTTGAATGGGCCTTCCATATATTACGTTGACCTTTCTCTGCACTCTATCTGTAACTGCAACATTATATTCTGCACTCCCTCCTTTTCTTCTCTCCTATGTATTCTTTGAGTGGTTTATTTTTATCTGTACAGCGCGCAAGAAGAAATGTTCTTCACTGTATCCCAATACACGTGACAATAAGAAATCAAGTCAAATCAAATTAAATCGATATGTATTTGGGAATGAATAGCAATATGTTGTTCTGCCAGTTTAAGGATAATGCTGCTGGCTTTATTTAGGTTAACTCTCCCTTTTTAAGCCTTGACAGTATGGGGTAAATTTTCTGACTTCACCCATCATAGGAATCATCATGGGTGGGATGGACAATTTAGCAGACCATTAAATGGTCCATTGACTTCAGGTAGGAGTTTCCTGTTCCTGGGACAGGGGGACTCCCCAATGTCATAGTGCCAGTTTTGAGGGGTGTCCCGACTGTACCTGCATGAAATTCCTGATTTCCACAGCGACCATATAATGGTCCCCCCAACTCTGACTGAAGACCTATGTATCAAACATTTCCCCATTAGAAGTTCTGTGAGCTCAGATCACGAAGAACTAAAATTAAATTGTCAACCTCATTTGAGGATCCGTTCCTACCGGCTTTCATTATTAGAGTTTAGATTTTAAATGAGGTCCAAGGCATGCAACGGCAGTGTGCTGAACCCACTATGCCATCAAATCCCTTAACAATGTTGCCTTAAAGGATTTGATCATTTTCCCATACAAAAGCAATTGCTTCAGTATAAACTTGGCACGCCAAAGCCTCAGTCAATTATATCCACCCCATTTATTGCAGTAATCACTGACTTCCACTTTCTGTTAATGTTGTTTTGTTAGTGACTAAACCTAATAAAACATGCTCAGATAAGAATGGTGATGTAAAAAGTATTTTCATGGACTAATGGACAAAGTGTTGACAACATCTTCCATAATACATTAGCTGGGGCTTTTCATGTAATCCATCAGGTGAAGACAGCCTGCTATTGGCCAGCGAAAAATCCTCTGGTCACATCATTTGCCAATGGGGTTCCCCATTGGATGCATCCCTCGTCGCCATGCAACTTGCAGTGGGAGTGCACTGTCAGCAGGAACAGTAGATCCCACTAGTGTGAACAGGCAGAAATTTCTGGCCATTGTGTTTGTAGATTTAAATTTGAAATGAGAATACAAATGTTTCACAAAGCAAAATTCCAACATCTATAATGTATGGATGAATCCTTTAACACTTGATGGTACAGTCAATCACAGGTGCATTTTTTTTTGAATATCAATTTGCCGAAACTTTCTACTCAACAATAGTATGAGGAACATATAGTTGTGATTTTATAAATGTTACATCTTTCTTTTAGATGGACACAAGAACCTTAAAGATGACTGTCAAGAGTCACTTGACTGCTTACAACTGCAATGTGGTCAAGCTTCCAGAAGGCTTCAAGTGAATTGTAAATAGACAGGTGAAGACATTTGAAATTCAATGTAGATTTCTACAAGGAGAAACAGAAATTATATCATGACAAAGTCAAAGCTGCATTATACATCAGCATGAACATTTCAATGATCATTCCCTCTCCCGACATCCACTGCCCTCCCTGCCACTCCCCCACCAACAGTGATGGGCCATGTTTCATATGTTTCATGCCAATCAACTCTAGAACCTCATTGAAACACACTGGCATCTCATTATCAGAGCCCTACAGTAGAATCATAACCCCCATCAAAAAATCCATCCACACTGGTGTGATATCAGAAAGATCTGAATTATGACTGGCTTCAAAAGGCAAGCATCCAGTGAGCACCCCTCTGAGGGAGCTTGGTCAAAGGCTTTGCATATTGAGGGGACTGACTCATGATGAACAGCTTTTGACTTGGGGAAGATTAGGCTCTGACTGGGGATGAACAGGTGAACAGCCTATAATTTGAGCGAGACTGAGGTAACACTGGAATGAAGCTGGGGTAACACTAGAATGAGACAGGAATAAGACTGCAGTGGGACTAGAGTAACACAGGAGTGAGACCAAGATAACCCTGGAATGAGACCAAGATAATGCTGGAGTGAGGCTGGATTAATACTGGAATGAAATTGGGATAACACTAGAGTGAGACTGGAGTAACACTGGAGTGAGACCACGATAACACTGGAGTGAGATCAGAGTAAGACTGGAGTAAGATTCTGGTAACACTGGAGCAAGATCAGAGTAATACTGGAGTGACACCATTGGAGTGAGACCGGGATAACACTGGAATGAAATTCCGGTAACACTGGAGAGAGACTGGGGTAAAACTGGAATGAAACTGGGATAACACTGGAGTGAAACTGGGGTAACACTGGAATAAGACTGGGGAAACACTAGAGTGAGAATAAAATAACACTAGATTGAGACCAGAGTAACACTAGAGTGAGATTCTAATAATAATGGAGTGAGATCAGGTGAGGCTGAGGTAACACCAGAGTGAGACCGGAGTAAAACTGGAGTAAGACTGGGGTAACAATGGAATGAGACAGGGCAGCACTGGAGTGAGACTGGACTAACACTGGAAGAGTACTTGGGACCTATTTGGAGGGTACCAATGGAGATTACAGTAGTACTGGACCGAAACTGGGTATCATTGGAAAGATATCAGTGCCTAGTCAGTGGGTAGTGAGGGAAGACTCCAGAATACTGGGATACTGCTCAGAGGAAACGATGGGGGGAAGTTCAGTTGACTTTAGAGAGATTTGGTGCTTGACTCAGGGGAGAACGATATGTTAACACAAGGGAGATTGGGGCAGAGAGGAGTCTGTCAAGTGTGAAAGTTTTGTTGAAAATAAGGATGAATTCTGCTATGGGCCAAGGGTTTTGTGGAAGGAAACTTCACAGATGGAAGGGAAATCTGGGGCAGTGCAGATGGTGAGTGGACAGTCGCATACTGATAGTACTGCTCAAATATGGGGTGGGAGAGAGGGATTCCATGTGGAATGTTGAAAAAGGCAAGGCTGATGGAAAGGGAAGTCAGTATTGCAACTGAGACAGTTCAGCTGTAATTCATGGCCTGAGGTCTAAACATTCACACCATTATCTCAACTCAAACATCATTTATGCATGTGAGGGTCACGGATCGCTGCTTAGCATTTAAACCTTGATGCACTGACTTTCAAGTTGGATGACCACCAAGGCATGCCTTTCCTCAAGACGGATTAAGCAAGTAAATAATTCCCTTAGAGAATTGATAAGGCACATTTCCAAAGGAGAGCACTCCTAACATTTGGCTGTGCACTGAGGTATGTATTAACAAGTATTCCCCGTAGACCAGGTTGAGTGCGAGGACCAAGAGCGAAGCTTGGGACGATGCCTGCACCTCAGATGAGAGCTCAAGATGCAATAAAGTGGCCAAAGCCATGCTCACTTGGTCAATGAGTTCCCTTGGGTTGCGAACACCTCTTTCCCATCTCCCAAAACCTGGGAAGCCTTCAAGTTAATGCCTAAGGCATTTAAAAGATGAATTACTCTGGTTGCAAGCACAATCCATGAGGCAATGTCTCCCAGACTGAGACTGAAGTGTTAGGTGTTCATGAGGAAATTAATGAAGAGGAGAGATTTCAGAGAGAACTCCAGAACTTGGTGCTATAAGTTGTTGCCACAAAGAGCAGAGATATCTTGGGGGTAGGTGGGACTATTGTCAGTGCAGTTTCGATGGGCTGAATGGCCTCCATCTGCCCTGTAGGGATTTGATGATTCTAACAATTATACCTTTGTTCATTATTTGCAGTGGATTTACTGTATTCTTCCTCCAAATAAAAATGTTTCATTTTATTTTTTGGGCAGCAGTAATCCAGTAGTGTCTTTAAATATTCTTGTATGGCATATTGAACTTGTAAAACCTGAAGTGAATTTGTCAACCATTATCCTTGTTGCCTTTCAATTGCTATGTTGACAGCAGCAGCCAATACTCGCTTGAACAAGGCAAAGCAGCACATTGTCAGAAATATTCCCATGAATTTTAAAACTTAATTCTCAGGTTGTGAGCTCCACAGGCTAGGGCCTAATTTATTGTCTATCGCTAGTAGGTTTTTCCCTTGAACTTATTGCAATCCAAGTGGTGAAGGTACTCCCACAAGAACGAATGTTTTGTGGCAATCATTTTGTAAGGATCAAAAAGTTATCAAAACACTCTCAGTCACCTTACGTTTGCAAGTTCAGAACAGGCAAAGATCAAATCTCAAGTTTCTTAATGCTAAAACATGGTTCTAAATATCTGTTATAATTTTTTCTCTTGCCTTGCTTCATTACTTAAATTGAATTTAAATAGCTCAAACATTATGACAAGTCTGGCTATGTCTGGGATACTTAATCTTCACCACAATAAAGTTTACCGTATCATAAACTAACATGAAAAGAAATGTCAGAGAAATCGTTTTTTATGTTTTATGAATTTTAATGCATTTCCAAAGTGAGTGCTTTTTACGATGATGCGGTATAGTGGCTCTTCTTCTTTTATATATCTATTTTTGGATTTCAGCAGAGTACCCCCCCAGGCTTGTATTAAGTTGTTGCACAATGGTGTCTTTTAAATCTTGTTTGTTTGTGACACAATTTTACTTTTGTAAGCGGCTGGCTGGCAGAGTTCCACATGGCGTCTCACCCATGCATTTATTTGCAGGGAGGCACAAGATATAGAGACCAGTCAAGAGTCCAAAGACAACCTGTTAACTGAGGCCACTGAATCGAGAATAACCACACATTTTGCTAATTTACTCTGAAGCGCTTCAGAAATCATCTAACGGTGACTCATCAGTGATAGTGGAATGTTAACTGAATTGCTTCCCATGACACCACATAGAAAACTGACTTTTCTCATGTTATGGTCCTCATGAAAATCTAAAGGCATTGAAATTCAATTGTGCATTGTTAATATACAGCACCTATTCAGGTTCACTGTGGGATTGTTGTTAGTGTAGCCTTGATGGACCAAATCGTCACCTTCTGTACTGTTGGATTCTATGTTTCTATAAACCCCCACACAGACACGGGGAACACCTTCCACCCCATGGATAAAGGGAACCCTCCCCCAGACGAAACTTTAGAGGGCATCACCCCCTCCCTCCTCCCATGGCATTACCTTTGGCAATGTTGTTCTCAAATCACAAACTCCACTGAGATCGACTTACCAGGAAAGTGAAATCAAACATGGACCTTAACAGAAGTAATAACTGGCTTATTTATTTAAAGTGTTTTTTTTTCATTAACTTTATGTGGTGGGGAGGGTGAAGGAGAAACAATTTTTAAAGGCTTTTAGCACCGCACTTTAATATCACAGGATGTGACGCATGTGCTGATGATGTAACGATACAATTGACTCCTGGTGACTTCCCAACTCGCCCAAGTTTCCAGCTGCAACCACTCGTATACAGAGAACTCCAGACAACAGGGGAAATGGAAAGGAAATAGAGAGTGATCACCAGATCAGTACGGGGAATATCCTGGAAGCAACCCCACCTTCAACTAGGAAAGTGAACAAGAATCAGAAGAGAATAGAAGTGGAGTCATCATAGGAAGCTGTCCATCTTCCTAAAATGGCCCACTTACTGCAAACACTCTGTCCATACTCTTCCGTAAGATGTAGATATATTCATGGTTTTATTCATTTTCTGACTTGTCTCTGTGCCTATGACATCCTGTGTATGTATTTAATTTTCTGTCTGCAATTGAAGCCCTGCATGCTTATTTCCCACTCCTGCCAAAATATGGGAAGGGAGGCAACTGCAATTCATGGAAATGGAATGGGATGAAAAGGTCGTTTAGTATTAGCTTTTAAGAAAAGATGGATGAAACTATTGCCAAGCAGACTGTTAAACTGCTATGATATCTTATCTGCATTGACTAAATGTAGTGAAGTGTTGGATCTTGAACATGAGATAAATCTGACTCCAGGAGCAGTCAAAACATTAACAATTTTTTATCAAAAGCTCACTATTATGACATCATGGTTATAACTCCCAGATAAAATGCAGAGTGGGAGCCTCTTTAAAATCGCAGCCTCAGCAAAGGGCAAGGTTTGTCATGATACTATCAGTTTATTATTCTCACTCTACCAGTCTGGCATGAAGGCCAAACTAGCTGGGCTACAAGACATGGCTTCTGAAAATTTTAAACTGGTTAAAGTCAGACTCCACAATATTGAAATCTGTGTTTTGAAAGGTCAAAATTTTCCATGTTGACCTCTGGTTTTTGAAAACTAAAGATAGGTAATTGATTAGCTATGAGTTCAGCTTCAGTTCACAGTGCATTCTCCCTAAAACTCTCAAGGGACTTGGTTAGGATAAATTAATCAATCTTACAGTGTGAGTGTGGGGCTTCATTTGCAGAGAATGCATTTCATATAATCAACACCATCAACATGATGGTAAGTTTATTTTCTGGACACCAATTATTCGAGAAACAGATCGATTTCAATCATTAGCTCACATTGTCTTCCTCGCATTGTGTCACAGCTTTACCACGTTCACACAGATTTGCAGAGCTGCACTCAACAGGATTGGCCAGGATTTCACCAACTGCCTGAAATGTCCACAATACAAAAGAGAAAATAGTCATTATTGTGGGCTTTTTGGGATGTGAAACAGTGAAATGAAAAGAAACTGGGATGGCACGGTGGCACGATGGTTAGTACTGCTGCCTCACAGCATCAGGGATCCAGGTTCGATTCCTGTGCTTGGGTCATTGTCTGTACAGAGTCTACACATTCTCCCCTTGTCTGTGTGAGTTTCTTCCCACAGTCTGAAAGACACACTGGTTCGGTACATTGGCCTCGCTAAATTCTTCCGCAGCGTACCCAAACAAGTGCGGAGTATGGTGACGAGGGCTCTTGCACAATAACGTAACTGTAGTGTTAATGTATCTTTACTTGTGATACTAATATTTAAATTTTGAACTTTAAAACTTTAAACTTTGTGGCACTTTGCATTGTATGCTAAGGAGCCCTGCTGAAATTTAAACCATCTAAGTCTTGAATAATTCTTATACAGGAAAAGCCACTTAAGACTGATGTTGGGTCTTATTATGTTGGTGAGGAGCCTAATGCCTATATTAAGCCTTCCTTAAGAGCAGTTGAGCAGGCCAGGTCCACTCAGCCTAGGGATTTGTCACCATCACAAAGGTAAAGATTAAAATTAAAGAGAAATAATTCATGAGGATGCAAAAGAACTGCTTCTTGACATGTTTAAAATAAACTAGGTTTGATCTATATTTTAATAATAGGAGGAGAAAGCTGAAATGATGGAAAATATAATGGTGAAGGTTCTTCTGAATGCTAGTGATCAAAAAGCCATTAAACATAGGTGCAGGCACGGTTTAAGAGGGACAGGCTACTTTTAAGAGGAGAGGGTTTTCTGCATCCCAGTTTGTCAGCCCACGCTATTTGTCCAAGTGCTCAGGCGCCTGGTAACACAGACATGGCTCAGACCAAGGCTATAATCAAGTAGATGATAAGGCAGCATCGAGTTTGTACGCTGCCTGCCTCAATGGCTCTGGGGAGTCATGAAAACTAGCCTGAACCAATTGTTTGGCCCCTAAAGAAAGCACCCAATGAAACCCGACATACAGTTGAATTAAAGCTGCATTGAAAGCTCCAGAGAGAAAGGAAGAAATCATAAATTGAATTGTAAATTTGTTATGCAATGCAAAACCAAGGTAGTAGTGATCAATGATGGCATTTCTGGCTAGAAAGCTGTGACCAGCAAGATAACCTCTTAAGTGAAACTACTAAAAGGATGTCTAAGATTGTAGACTGTATCAAGTTGTGGGAGAGCGCATGGAGTGCAATAAAATGAATCAAAGTCTGCAGGATGTAACAAGTAAAAGGCTAAATCACAAATGTTTATTAAATCCTAATATACATCTTAGATGTAAAATAAATCTATGATTCCATTATCTAAGACTAGCCAGGGAATCTCTCTGTAATAAAAAAAAGTTTATTTACTAGTCACAAGTTGTCTTACGATAACACTGCAATGAATTTACTGTGAAAATTGCCTAGTTGCCACACTCCGGTGCCTGTTCTGGTACACTGAGGGAGAATTTAGCATGGCCAATGCACCTAGTCATCACATCTTTCAGACTGGGAGAGGAAACTGGAGCGTGTGAACGAAACCCACACAGAGATAGGGAGAAGGTGCAGACTCCACATAGAAAATGACCCAAGCCGAAAATTGAACCCCGGTGCCTGGCGCTGTAAGGCAGCAATACTAACCATTGTGTCACCGTGCTACCCTGATCTTGAAGTAACATTTATATCTTGAAATTTGTTTGCAATATTAATTTTCAAAATGTAATCCATTGTTTCATTGAAAATGCCAACATTGTTTTTTAAATGGATTAATATCTGCGTTCTTACAGTGGACAGAGCTATCTTCCTATGCTAATATCTCAATCAGTAACTTGAAGGCTGAAAAATGGCATCACAATGGAGGACAATGGTTGTAAATAAAATTTTAAACTCTATCTAAATGGAATACGTTCAATCAAGTGACATCAATTATTTTATCAAGGGACACATCGAAAGAGTTCCTTGTCAGTTATGGTTGCAGTTGATGTACAATAATCCAGTAATAGTGAAAATGATTTAAGATGGCACTGAATTTGACAGCTATGCATCCCATCTCTGTCTGGTGGGTTTGAGGCAAAGCCACTCAGAAAGACCATAAGACCATACATATAGAGCAAAAATAGGCTATTCTGCCCATCCAGTTTACTCCGCCATTCAATCATGAGAGATAAATTTCTCAACCCCATTCTCCTGCCTTTCCCCAAAACCTTTGATTCTCTTATCAATCATGAATCTATCTATGGTAAATACTCCATAAGCACATGTGGTTTTAGTTTAGGCAGACATCATGGTTGGTGCAGGCTTGGAAGGCCGAACGATCTGTTCCTGTGCTGTACTTTTCTTTTGTTCTTTGTCCCCCCTAAATGTCATTAGAGGAACAGATGGTTTTTCCAATAATCAACAATGGTTTCATGGTTGAAAATCTTCAATTTTTTATTAAATTTAAATTCCACTATCTGCCGTGGTAGGATTCGAACCCAGATCCTCAGAACATTAGTTGAGATTTTGTATTAATAGTCATCAGCTCCCTACATGCTAAACTAACTTTACAAATAAGTATCTGCCTTTGATTTTTCAAATAATGCAATACCTAATGCAAAGAAGGACAGATCAATTATTCACATAACACCTTACACAACTTTTATAGATCCCATAATGTTTTACGACCAATATAATATGTTTGACATGTATTGTAATGTCAGAAATATGGCAGCCAACTAGTGCCCACCACTGTCCCATAACCAGCAATAAAATAATGATCAAACCATTTTATTTCAGTAAATTTGGCTGAGTGATAAATATCTTTCTCAAAATAGTGCATTGGGACTTTTCAACACTTCATCCAAAAGCATTTATGTGAACATTAAAGTAATTCCTGATTCAATAATAAGAGATTATTGGAAAGTCAGAGGTGTTTCAATAGAAGGTGTTTCAATACATTTGATGGATTTGTATAGGGAAGAAAATGAGATGACCAGATTGGTTTCCAAAATGACACTGAGATGATGGGAGTGAGGTAAATACATTGATTTGGCTTTTCTTCATTGCTATGATTTTTAAAAATGTTATTTATTAGTGTCACAAGTAGGCTTACATTAAAACTGCAATGAAGTTACTGTAAAAATCCCCCCCACCACCACACTCCGGCACATGTTAGGATACACTGAGGAAGAATTTAGCATGGCCAATATACCTAACCAGCATTTCTTTCAGACTGTGGGAGGAAACCAAAGGACAACACAGACATGGGGAGAATGTTCCCCATTCTTTCCATGTACCCCAAGTCGGGAATCGAACCCGGGTGCCTGGCACTGCAGGACAGCAGTACTAATTACTAAGCCACATTGCTTTTCCTTTTATTTGCGAATCATAGATTCCCTACTGTGCAAAGGAGTCCTCAATCAGCCCATCAGTCTTGCATTGATTCTCTGATGGAGTATCTTACCCAGGCCCTCTTCTCTGTCCTATTCCTGTAACCTCACACATTTACCATGGCTAAGTCATCTAACCTTGTGATGCTAAGGAGCAATTTAGCATAGTCAGTCCACCTGAACTGTACATTTTTGGAGAAAACCGGAGCATGTGGAGGAAACACACGCAGACATGGGGATAAATTCCGTACAGTGACCCGAGGCTGGAATTGAATCTGGGTTCCTGGCACTGTGAGAAAGCAGTGTTCACCACTGTGCCTCCATGCCACCCTGAACCAGTCTATCACAAATATTGAGTAAGGATCAATTCCCTTATGAAATACCCTGGGCCAGAAATAGCACTAGTAATGTGAGCTGTTCAGACATTGCATATAACCTCTGACTTTCCATTTAATCAGGACACTCCTTACCAAGAATATCCAAATCAGGAGTTGGCCATTGAGGTTTGAGAAATAGCTAAAGGTGGATGAGGTATGTATTCTGCCTCACAATCAGGAAACATTAATTTTGCAGGCAATTCATCAAATTAACCTAAAGCGACCCAATGCTTTTAGTTTTCTGGAAATTTAACTTCAGTTTCAGTGGCTGTTTCTACTGGCCCTGACTTTCAATTGAATACTGGTAGCAAGGAAATGAGAAGGGAAAGGAACAAAACAAGATCAGTTACATCAGCACAATGTAAGTAAATCCAATAGCTACAGTTTCTCAGTCTCTGTTCGAAACAATGTCATTGCAATGTGGAGATAGATTAATCATGTAATACTTCAAAGCTGTCAATGAGCTTCTCTAAATCCTTCCTGCACCAAGTATTGTTTCCAAGTATGTCTTTTGCAAACATTTGGAGAGGCGATGACCTAGTGGTATTATCATTAGATTATTAATCTAGAAACTCAGTGAATGTTCTAGGCACCTGGTTTCGAATCCTGCCATGTCACAGTGGAATTTCAATTCAGTAAAAAAAAATCTGGAATTAAGAATCTGCTGATGACTATGTAACTACTCTCCATTGTCGGAAAAATCCATCTGGTTCACTAATGTCCTTTAGGGAAGGAAATCTGCCCCCTTTACCTGGTCTGGCCTACATGTGATTCCAGAAACACATCAATTGGTTGATTCTCAACTACCCTCTGAAATGGCCCAGCAATCCATTCAGTTTCAAGGGAAACTTGGGATTGGCAATAGGCATAGTGAGTAGCACTGCTGTCTGACAGTAACAGAAACTGGGTTCAATTCCTGACTTGGGTCACTGTCTGTGTGGAGTCTGCACATTCTCCCTGTGTCTGCATGGGTTTCCTTCGGGTGCTCTGGTTTTCTCCCACACTCTGAAAGACATGCTGGTTAAGTGGATTGGCTATGATAAGTTCTCTCTCAGTGTATCTAGACAGACACCAGAATGTGGCAATTAGGAGATTTTCATAGTAACTTCATTGCAGTGTTAAGCAAGCCCACTTGTGACAATAATAAATAAACTTCAAAAAAAAAGCTTTAAACAATAAATACTGGCCCAGCCAGTGATTTCCGTACACCATGAGGTTGAGTTTATTTATTAGTAGGTTTACAGCAACACTGCAAAGAAGTTACTATGAAAGTCCTCTAGATGCCACACTCCAGTGGCTATTCAGGTACACTGAGGGAGAATTTAGAGGGCAATGCATCTAACCAGCACAACTTTCAGACTGTGGGAGAAAACTGAGCACCCAGAGGATACCTACCAAACACAGGGAGAATGTGCAGGCTCCGCACAGAAAGTGACCAAGCCAGGAATCAACCCAGGTTGCCGGCTCTGTGAGGCAGCAGTTCTGATCACTGTGCCACAGTGCTGCCCACAAGGAATGAATCAATAAAAAAAGAATTATTTATGAACAAGAGTAAAATGACATTGGTTTCCTGATCAGTCTTGATAATGGCGAGAGTATTGTTTTAGACCCAAAAAATTATCAATGTGTTAACTGTTTATCAATCCACTAAGCATTCGCAGTATTTGGTTCTTGTGCTCGGGTTAGTTCTACACTAACAGTTACACTAACAGTTTGGTACGGTGACGGATACAAATTTTATACTGTTAAATACTATTCTTTTTAACTTCTGTGTATCTGAGGGGGCTGAAGCCATGGATGGTTTTACAAGGCTACTGATGAGAAAGATTATTCAGTTTTTCAGTTAAACCGAAATCTTACAGCTTTCAAAGAAAAGCGGTTTACAAATCTCATAACTAATACTAAATGCTTTCCACCTGTGAAAGTCTTTCACTGGAGAGAATTCACTGGGTCAGTGTTCAAACCCAGAACTAGAAGGTTCAGTTGTGGGGTCAATCTCATAAAGCTGTTTTACATTTACTGTTCTTCAGAATCATGCTTTCTTCCTCTCTCTAACTGCCATTTCCTGTGAAATGTTGTGTGGTTTAAATTACTGCCATCCTTTAGAAAAAACTCGCTATGGTCCTCAAGGGACAGTAAAATCTTTACTGTCTGATTCTTACTAATGTTTCCTTCTTCACCAGGAACATAAGCAGTACTTTTCTTGAGGGGCTGCATTGTATTGATTTGATTGCCATGGTGACTTGGACCAAACTATTCTCAATCTAGAGTGTTACTGGATTTCTAACACATGACTATGAATGTGACTATAGTGGTACAGTGGTTAACACTGATGCCTCACAGCACCAGAGATCCGGGTTCAATTCTGACCTCGGGTAACTGTGTGAAGTTTGTGTGTTCTTCCCGTGTCTATGTGGGTTTCCTCCGGGTGCTCTGACTTCCTCCAAAAACATGTGGATTAGGTTGATTGGCTATGCTAAATTGACCCTTAGAGTGGGATTTTGCGGTCACAATTACCATAAGACTGGAAAATCCCGCCCAAGGATGGCTGACTTTCACATGGTCTGTGTCCCGCCTACTACAATTCCCATATCATACAAGAAGGGAAAATTGTGCCCTTAGAGTCAGGGGGATTAGCAAGGTAAATAGGGCCTGGGTGGAATTGTTGTTGCTGCAGGCTTCTTGGCCTCTTTCTGCAATGTAGGGATTCTATGATAAGATTATGACCCTAATCCTACTCTGTTCTCTGATCTACTATGCAGCCTATCCTCTTCCACTTTGCATAACTGTGAACCATAAATCTCTACTGATCATATCCTAATTCATACCAAACAACAACTAGCACTCACATAGTGCCTTGACATAATAAAACATTCTAAAACTCATCACAAGAATTCTATCAAGCTAAATTTAACACCAAACCATTTAAGGAGACATTAGACCAGATAGCCACTGGTCAAAGAGAGAGACTCGAAGAAGCGAAAGGGGAATAGAGAAATAAAGAGATATAAAGATACAGGAACATCATAATTTAGGACTTCGACAGTGGAAGGTATGGCTGAATCATGGCATGAACCTGGTTCAATTCAAATTTGTTCTGGACAAAGAAATTGACAAATTACAGAAAAAGGTTTTGGATCGAGGGAGAGTAGATTTTAACAAAATTAGGCAGGATCTGGCCAAAGTAGACTGGAATGAGTTACTTGCGGGCAAATCTACAGGACAACAGTGTTCAAAGATGAAATAGGGAGGGTACAGGCCCAACATGTTTCCTCTAGGGTAATAGGAAAATGTAACAAAGCCAGAGAGCCATGGATGACCAAAAATATTCAGGATACAATGAGAAGGAAAAGAGAGGCTTTTAACAAATATGAGGGAAGTAGGTTTGCAGATGCTTTAATGAAGTGCAGAAAGTGCAGGATGGAGCTTAAGAAATCAATTAGGAGAGCAAAAAGGGGATATGAGAAAATTCTGGCTGCTAAAAGTAGGGAAAATCCGAAGATAGTCAATATCAATGAGAAGAGGTTAACCAGGGAAAGAATAGGACCTATCAAAGACCCAGGGGGAAATCTGTGGGTGGAGGCAGAGGATATTGGTAGGATTTTAAATGAATATTTCACATCTGTCTTTACCCATGAGAATGAAGAAGTAGTTATGGAATTCAGGGAGAAAGACTCTAGGGAAAATTATCATAGGCAGTGACAAAGTATTGGAAGCATTAACGGGCTTAAAACTGGACAAATCTCCAGATCTGGATGAATTGTGACCCAGGCTATTGTGGGAGGCAAGGGAGGAATTTGCAAGGGTTCTGAACCAAATTTTTAATTCCTCCCTGGCCACTGGGGAAGTGCCAGAAGACTGGAGAAAAGCTAATGTGGTCCACTATTTAAGAAAGCTTGTAGAGTCAAACCAGGAACTACAGACCAGTGAGTCTCATATCTGTGGTTGGAAAATATTGGAGATCTATCTCCATTTGGAGAAGCATGGTTTGATCGGGGATAGTCAGGATGGTTTTGTCAGAGGGAAGCCATGCCTAACAAATTTGATTGAATGTTTTGATCATGTAACCAAGTATGTGGATGAGGGTAGTGCAGTTGATGTAGTTTACATGGATTTCAGCAAAGCCTTTGACAAAGTCCCATATGGGAGACTTATTAAGAAGGATAATGCACATGGCATACAGGGTAATCTGATAAGGTGGATTCATAATTGGCTTAGCAGTAGAAGACAGAGCGTGGTGATAGACAGCTGCTTTAGTGACTGGAGGCCAGTGACCAGTGGCCACAGGGACCTGTTCTGGACTCCCTATTGTTCCTCATTTATATAAATGACATAGATAACTATGTGGGGAGAGTAGGATCAGTATGTTTGCCAATGACACAAAAATTGGCTGTGTGGTTAACAGTGAGGTTGATTGTCTTGGTTACAGGAAGAAATAGACGGGATGGTCAAGTAGGCAGATAAACGGCAGATGGAATTTAATCCTGAAAGTGTGAGGTAATGCACTTTGGAAGGAGTAATTTGACAAAGAAGTGTACTGTGAAAGATCTGACACTGGAAAGCTCTGAAGAACAAAGGGACCTTGGTGTATTTGTCCATAGACCTCTGAAGGTGGAAAGGTGGGTAAATAGGGTTGTGAAAAAGATATATGGTACACTTGCCTTTATCAATTGAGATACAGATTACAAAAGCAACAGGTCATGATGAAGTATAAAACTTTGGTGAAGCCAAAGCAGGAATACTGTGTGCAATTCTGGTTGCTACATTATACGAAGGATATGAATGCACTAGTGGGGGTGCAGAGGAGATTTATAGGATGCTACTTAGGGTGGAACATTGAAGTTATGAAGAGAGGTTGGATAGGCTTGGGTTGTTTTTGTTGAAGCAGAGAAGACAGAGGGGCGACCTAATTGAGGTATTCAAGATTACGAGGGGCATAGAGAGTGTGGATAGGGAGCAGCTGGTCCCCTTAGTTGAAGGGTCAGTTTTAAGGGCACACAAGTTAAAAGTGAGGAGTGGGAAGTTTAGGGGGGATTTGAGGAAAAACCTTTCTTACCCAGAGGGTGGTGATGGTCTGGAATGCACTGTCTGGGAGGCTGGTGGAGGCAAGTTGCCTCACATCCTTTAAAAAGTACCTGGATGAATATTCTCATCCTTGTTTCAAACCTCTCCTTAGCCTGATTCCTCACTATCGGTGTAACCTCCTCAAGCTGATCTGCCAAAATATCTGCACTCCTCTAATTCCGGCCTTATATATATATGTATATCCCCGAGTTAAAATCACTTGTTGATGGCTGCCATTGTTTCAGCCGCTTCAGATTCTGAAATTCCTTTTCTATAAGTCTTTACCTCTCAGCACATATCCTTTCCCCTTGAACGTGTTCCTTACAGCCCAACCCTTTGAACAAATGTTAGATCCTCATCTGTCTATATATGTAGCTCGATGTCATATTTTGTTTGGTATCTTGGAACCTTTTGGCAAGGCTTCACATATCAGCAGCATGGTGGCACAGTTGTCAGCACTGCTGCCTCACACCTTCAAGGTTCAATTCCCGCTTGGATCACTGTTTTGTGCAGAGTTTTCACCTTCTTCTCTGCCGGAACTTGATTGCCATGCCTCCCCCGGAATTGTAGCTGGCGCGGCTCACAGAACAGAATCTCCCATTGACCCCCATGTCTGCGTGGGTTTCCTCCCACAGTCCAAAAGACGTGCTGGTTAGGTGCATTGGCCATGCTAAATTCTACCCAAACAGGCACCCGTGTGTGGAGACTAGGGGATTTTCACAGTAACTTCATTGTGGTATTAATGTAAGCCTACTGATGACAAATAAAAAAACTTTAAAATGCAAGTTACTGTTATGGTACATTAACACACAACTATTTTAGTAGAGGAGTAACCGCATTTATTTCAAATTAGTTAATGCCTCCTCAGAAATAACAGGAGTGTTTTCAACATGTTAAGTATTGAATGTGAATCTTTCTTTAGGGCCTTTTTCTTCTGAGCCATTTTTTTATTTGTAAAACATTTCTTAGCTCTGTTGTGAAGCTTTAAGTCAAAACTTCCTGACAGCAAAAAGACTCGGGCACATCTGATATACAATAGAGACTTCAACAAACAGATGTCTTGCTGCTCCAAAGCTTCATTTGTTTCCAATTAAATTCATTTACAATGCATCTAAATATCAGGTACGTCTTAAATGATTTAGCCTCAACCACTGAATCCAAACAATGACCTGACCCATGATATCATTCGCATAATTTCTGCCATTTATGATTAATGATTCCTCAGTTACTTCCCAGGGTGATGCCTGTACCATCTTTATTCAAAACATCTCAGTTTCAAAGAATCATAGAATCTCCACAGTGTAGAAGGAATTCTTTCAGCCCATCAAGTTTGCACTGACCACAATCCCACTCAGGGTCTTTTCCTGTAACTTCACATATTTACCCTGCTAATCCTCCTGACATTAAGGTCAATTTACCATGGCCAATCAATGTAACCCGCACATCTTTGTATTGTGGGGGGAAACCGGAGCATCCGGTGGAAGTACACACAGACATGGGGAGAATCTGTAAACTCCACACAGACAGTGACCTGAGGCCAGAGTTGAACCTGGTACGCTGGCACTGTGAGGCAGCAGTGCTAATCGCTGTGTCCTCCAGAACTGAGGTGAGGAGAAATTTCTTCTCCCAGAGAGTGATGAATTGTGAAATTCACTGCCACAGAAAGTAGTCGAGGTCAAAACATTGAGTGATTTCAAAAAGAAATTAATTATAGCTCTTGGGACGAAATGGATTAAAGAATATGGGGGAAAGGTTGGATCAAGGTATTGAATTTGAAGATCAGCTATGATCAAGGTGAATGGCAGATTAGGTTCGAAGGGTTGAATGCCTTACTCCTGCTTCTATTTTCTATGTTTTTATGACCCTTTTGTACGAATGGCATTTAAGTCAATTACAGAACTCTACACTTTTTGGAGAATGGCTGAGATTTTTAACACATTTTTCAACTTTGCCTAACTTTTACCTTAGACTGTATGGGATAATGACCTGACCCATGATATCAATCGCCGTAACAGAGCGACAAGATTTACTTGATCTTTCTGTTTCAGAACAATATTTTTTCAGAGGGAAATTTTAAAGAAAGAATTATTTTAAAAATCAAAGTGGAAAAATAAGTTATGTTTCAATATATTTTGTTTCCAAATACACAACTTCATTTCTAGGGATAACAACCTTGTAATGAAAATTAAATTGCTTGAGAGTGTTAAAACATAGAATTGCTAAGAATGGCCAGGAGCACTTGGAACTATTACTCATTGTTAAAAGGTACTGACAGCATTCACAGTGCTCATTGTTAGATATTGAGTGCTGTTACCATGAGCAGTTATAGTAGTTTAAGAGCTGTGCAGTGTTTAACATGAGGGATAGGATTTTATGGCCTCACTTATCCCAAAATCATAAAATCCCATGTAAGGTAAATGGACCTTTCCATGGTCCATCCCTCACCTGCTCCGATTCTCGTGGCATGCAGGGTGGTAGAATACCAGCTGAGGTCACCAACATAAACAGATTGCACATTCACCTTCTTTTACACCCTGCCATTGATGAAGTTGAGATGATGTTGTTCCTTTTAATTAGTTTCCACATCTAAATCATACATCCAAATGTACCTTTCAGCCTTACATAGATGCTCCAAAAATAAACATGGGATTATCCCAAATTATATCAATTATGCTTCTCTGAACCTGTCTAATCATTCGATGTGGGACTTTCCCACTCATCCCAAGAGCTGAAAATCCCACCTGAGGTCAATGAACGTTTGCATGGTCTGTGTTCCGCTTGCTATGATTCAATGGCAGGTGGAATGGGAAAATTCCACCCTCTATGTCACTTCATCCCAGATATCCAAAGATCACTTCAAGTTTGTTACTTTGCTCAGTGGAGATATTTTGGGATAACAGCACACTTAACAATTGGCAATCTCAGACCTTGGCTGCATCACCGTCAAGCAGGCAGTTTGCTGCCAGAGGAAATCTTTAATTAAAGTTAAAAAGCTTATTTATTAGTCACAAGTAGGCTTACATTAACACTACAATGAAGTCATTGTGAAAATCCCCCAGCCGCTACACTCCAGCGCCTGCTCAGGCACACTGAAGGAGAATTGAGCATGGCCAATACACCTAATCATCATGTCTTTCAGACTGTGGGAGGAAACCAGAGCACCCAGAGGAAACCCATGCAGACATGGGACAAACGAGAAGACTCCACACACTAATCCAACTGAGAAATGAATCCGAGTCCCTGGCGCTGTGAGGCAGCAGTGCTAATCACAGTATTACCTTACTAACCTTAATTATGAATTAAGGATTAGAAGTTGAGCTACTGTGGTGAAAAAGTCAGGAGAGCAAGCATCTTTTCAATTAATACAATTGTGGTAGTGTGGCCCCTTTGGCGGGAGGGGGGGGGTGGTGTGGAAAAATTCTTTCAGGGCCATGTGATCAGGCCAGACTCTTTGTAGGGTTGTGGCTGGAAGCTGAACCAATTGAGTGCAAGGACGGTATCCTGGGTGAGGGAGGATCCTCAGTTGGGGCCAGAGAGGAGTGTTGTCCAGTCACATTGTTTACTCTGTCTGACCTATTTATTGTAAACATTTACTTATTGCTGGCAATAAATCCCTTGTTACTTTGAACGTCATCGAGCAGCCCTTCATTTATTCCAACAATCATCTTGATTTTACTGTAGTTTGTATGCCTCGGTATACTTACCTGGCTGGGGTGAAACTACGATCAAGCAGGGGGTTGATGTTAGCTTATTGTACAGAGGAGTGTGCTAATGCCTGCAGTCATGGTTTTTCTCAGCTACAGTAGAATTAAAGATCATAGTAGCTAAAGACGTTAAACCAAGGCTATACTTGATGCAACTTTTTAAAGCCACCTCGGCCTTTTGGCTAAGATAAAGCGGTGGAATCATAGAAAACCTACAGTACAGAATGAGGCCATTCAGCCCATCGAGTCTGCACTGGCAACAATCCTACCCCAGGCCCTATCCCCACAACTCCTCACATTTACTTCGCTTATCCCTCTGACCTACACATTCCAGGGCACTAAGGAGCAAGTTAGCATGATCAATCGACCTAACTCGCATATCTTTGGATTGTGGGAGGAAACTGGAGGACACAGAGGAAACCCATGCCAACATGAGGAGAATGTACAAACTCCACACAGACAGTGACGCAAGCCAGGAATTGAATCCAGGTCCTGGAGCTGTGAGGCAGTGGTGGTAACGACTGTGCCACTGTGTCACCCCACTAGATAACTCTTGGAGTGGGATGCAATGTCTCATCCTCTTAGCTTGGATCTTGTTTGATCAAGCCCAAGATGGGATGTAATGTCTTGTCCTATAAGCTTAGATTTTAGTTGTCCCTCATGCGGGGACCATGATTGGACTTAAATTGAATTAAATAAAATAGAACAAAGAACAAAACAGGCCCTTCGGCCAAACGAGCCCACGCCGCCACCCCGATGTTCCCACCTCTACCCGTGATCCCTGTCCATGTTTATAGATCTATGGATTAAAAACCAAATTTGAGACAATTTAGGAGAATTTGTTTTGCCAATTAGCCTAAGAGCACATTTTTGGAATGTGGGAGAAAACCGGAGCACCCGGAGAAAATCCACGCAAGCATGAGGAGAATGCGCAAACTCTCACAGACACAGGCCCAAATCCATGTATCTGCACAGCACAGCGATAGTCACTGAGCTGTCGTGTTGCCAATCAAATGGTCCAGGTCAAGCGTACACTAATGATGTGAAGCACTAGGATACACTCGAAAAAAAAATCCAAGAGCAGCCCTCTCACGACCCATCGCGTGTATGCCCCTTGTTAGACAACAAGGTGGACCAAAGCACCTGTAGGATAAAAACAAGTACATCAATATCATCGTCGATTTACACACTTTCCAGGGACTGCCAAGGCTCATGGTTCCTATTTCAAATCAGTTTTCTATACCCCTCCATTCCCATTCTGTTCATGTGCCCATCTAAGTATTTCTTAAATAACTCCAGAGTGCCTGCTTCCACCACTTTACTTGGCAGCGCACCACCTTCTGTGTGAAAAAACTCCCTCTAACATCCAAATTATATCTTACCCCTCTCACCCTAAGCCTGTGACCCCTCGTGCTATTTGAGTCCATCCTAGAAAAAAGCTTAACCCTGTTTACTCTATCTATACCCCTCATAATCTTGTACACCTCTATTATTTCTCCTCTAAATCTATGTCTTTCTAAGGAAAACAGCCCCAATTTGCCTAATCTCTCCTCATAACTCAGACCTTCCATACCAGGCAGCATCCTGGTAAACCTTCTCTGCATTCTCTCCAGACTCTCCACGTCCTTTCAGTAGTAAGGCGACCAGAACTGGACGCAGTATTCCAAATGAGGTCTAATCAACATTTTATACAACTGCAACATTAAAGGCCAGCTCTTGTACTATACCAAAAGGTACTAATTAAAAAAAATACAGTTGGTGAATTTTGCAATGAATTTTATGCAACATTAAAAGAGAGATGTTGAACACAGATGTTTAGCTCTGTTTCTATGGTTACTGATAGGTATTCTTAGTCTTTAATTTAAATGCAGCACAAGAGCTTCCTTCCAGTCTACACTTAAATCCCAACCTCTCTAATAATTCAGCAATTGATTCTAATTCTAATGTCTTTGTGTTGTTGATTGAACACCACTGAAATAAAAACTGAACTAAAACTGCTGCTGGGCAATAATCAGCAGCAAGTAAAACTTTTGTCATGAAAAGGTTTAAGTTTCTACCAAAATAACAGAAGTTTCACATGAGTTAATATTATTGATTACACTTTGTGAAATAGAAAACATAAAAAATCATAGAAATTCCAAAGCGTAGAAAGAGGCCATTTGGCCCATCAAGTCTGAAATAACCACAATCCAACCCAGGCCCTACCCCCATATCCCTACACATTTACTTGCTAATCCTTCTATACTTAAAGAGTGTTAGGTTGGCTTAAAAATAACAAAGTGAACATTTTTCCTATGTTAACTTTAGAAAACCTGTCCTGATTGTTGGTTCTGTCTATGATGGCAGCACATAACCAGTCAGGTACTCACCACATCAGCAACAAAAACAAATAGCGATCAAATGGGGAGCGGACAAAGAGGAGAGCCATTTAACCTCCAGTTAATAAATAATGTAGAACTGCTGTACAAATGACATGTAAACATGTCATAAGAAGGTATTCATGGTCTCTAACCTAGGATAATAAATTAGTTTTCAACCCATTGCCACAAACCCAAGATTGGCAGCACAGTGGCACAGTAGTTAGCACTGCTGCCTCACAGTGCCAGGAATCTGGTTTCATTCCTGGCTTGGGTCACCGCATGGAGTCAGCACATTCTCCCCGTGTCTGATTGATTTTGCTCTAGGTACTCCGGTTTCCTTCCACAGTCCGAAAGACATGTTTGTTGGATATATTTGTCATACTAAATTCTCCCTCAGTGTACCCAAACAGGCGCCAGACTGTGGCAACTAGGAGATTTTCAAAGTAACTTCACTGCAATGTTAATGTAAGTCTACTTGTAACACTAATAAAAAAAACTTTTGAAAAATGTTCAGATTATATAGCATCAAAGTACTTAATAAACAGGCCTAGCTTAGCTCAAATCTTAAATTCACTACCTAAACTTTAAAAGTACCAATATAGTTATTCTATGGTATTAAAACAAAATCTCCATTTAACCACTAGAATGGTGATCTCTGCCGGGCACATCCATTCAATCCAATTGTTCTTCTGCAGCCAATTTTCGGATAACAGTTTGAGTTATCAACAGATTGTTCAACAGCATATCAATAACCTTGTCCAATTCCAATCTTTCCTGCAGGATTATCGGTTAACCAGCAAAGTTGTTTTGTATTTCCCTCTTGATCAGCCAAGTCTGTGTTAGCTATTGTAATCTCTTGCTGCAATTCTGGCTCACATTAACCCACTTAGCACCAACTGGAATTTGAATCTATTTACAATGATCAAACCACAGTGGACATTCCATACTGACTAAGAAATTATGGTTTTTATCATCTGGTCTGTTTGTAATGAGTAGAATCAATCAAACATGTTAACATTACACAGAAAATTTAAACAAAATAAGAAGTTTGCTGAAATGGGTTTGTTATTTTGGTGATTTTTTTTTTAAAATTAAGGGCCTGATTTTACCATTTTCATTCTAAGTGCTGAATCTGGGCGCAATTCGGATCCAACTTGGAAACCTGCTTTCAGGGTGCTCCCATATGCACTCAGCCTGAAAAAAATTGCGGGTCTGAATTGCGCTGAGGCTGGGCTTAGCGTGCACAAATTGATCGGAGCTCTGAACTGCGCACGCGCAGTTAGAAAAAGGTTTGTAAAAGTGTGCCCGTGTCAGATCGTTCTCAAGCTGCAGAAAGTAGATAAAGCAGCCTGATTTTACCATTGCGTCAGCCTGTTTTCAGGTGCGAAAACGTGGTAAAATCAGGCATGAGGCCATTAACGTGATCCGTGCCCGGGTCTGCGCAGATGGCCACTTTACCGAGTCCGGGAATGGCCGCGATCTGAAACAGGTAATTTAAATGTATTTGCATGCATTCAATTGAATTAATGAGCTGTCTGCCCAATTTTACCAACATTTACCTCTTTTACCATCACTATCATGCTTCCAGATTCAGCACGAAACAGACCTGTTAGCATTTAAATCGCCGATCACCTGTTTTGGGCGCAAATCAGATTAAGGCCATTCCCAGGCCTCGATAAAGTGAGCATCTGAACAGACACAGATGCAGATCGCGTTAATGATCTCACGTCCAACTTTATCACATTTTTGTGCCCGAAAACAGGCGCGACACAACAGTAAAATCAGGCTCTAAATGTTGATGTAGGATGACGCTGAATCTTATGAGGAGTCCAGAAAGCGCAATATTTGTGCTGTCCTAACAGTCTGAATGTGTCAGGTTTCATAGATATACTGTCCAAAATATTGCGTAACCCAAAGCAAGTGAAAAATCTCTTCATAGAACCCTCAGTCAAAAGGAGGCCATTCAGCCCATTGAGTCTGGACTGACCACAATCCCACCCAGTCCCTATTCCCATAACCCCACATATTTACCCTGCTAATCCCCCCTCACACAAGGGTCAATTTAGTATGGCCAATCAATCCAACCTGCACATCTTTTAGACTATGGGAGCATCCGGATGAAATCCATATAAACACAGGGAGAACGTGCAAACTCCACACAGACCGTGACCCAAGGCCGGATTTGAACTTGGGCCCCTGGCGATGTGAGATAGTAGTGCTAACCACTTTGCCACCATTCATTCTCTAAAGATGTGCAGGTTTGATGGATTGGTCATGCTAAATTGCTCCTTACTGCTCAAAGATGCGTAGCTTGGGTGGATTAGCCATGGTAAATGCAATTCACTAAAGATCCTTAGACAGCACCTTCCAAACTCATGACCACTTCCATCCAGAAGGACAAGAGTAGCAGATACATGGGAACATCACTACCTGCAAGTTCCTTTCCAAGCCACTCACCATCCTGACTTGGAAATGTATCACAGTTCCTTTGCAGTCATTGTGTCAAATTCCTGGAACTCCCTCCCTAAATGATATTATGAGTTAATGTACAGAACATGGATTGCAGCATTTCAAAAAGGCAGCTCATCATCATCTTCTCAAGGGCAACTAGGGATGGACAATAAATCCTGACCAGCCAGTGATGCCTATGTCCCATAAATTAATTAAAAAGAAATGCACATGTTTATGGGGATATTACAGACAGGAGGGCCTGGGTGGGGTAATCTTTTGAAGAGTTGGTGCTGACTTGATGTGCCAAATGGCTTCTTTCTGCATTCTAGAGGTTCCATGGTTCTATTACGTGATTCTCATGACACTTGACAATTCTTCCTCAGAAGAATTTTGTTTTGGTACCATTTCCAAAGTGAAAGTATCTCTGAAAATTACTATCATTCTCATTACCCATATCTCTTGTTTTTTTTATTCATTCATGGAACATAGGCATCACTGGCTGGCCACCATTTATTGCTCATCCCTAGTTGCTGTTGAGAAGGTGGTGGTGAGCTGCCTTCTTGAATCACTGCAGTCCACATGCAGTGGGTTGTCCAACAATGCAACTGGAAAGGGAATTTCGAGGAATATGGCCCAACGACTGTGAAGGAATCACAAAGTCAGAATGGTGAGTGACTTGAAGGGAAACTTTCAGGTGTGGTGGTGTTCCTATATACCTGCTGCCCTTGTCCCTCAAGATGGAAGTGGTTGTGGTTTGGAAGATGTTGTCTAAGAATCTTTGATGAATTGCTGCAGTGCATCTTGTAGCTATTACACACTTCTGCTCCTGAGTGTCGATGGTGGAGAGAGTGAATATTTGTGGATGTGGTGACAATCAAGTGGGCTGCTTTGTCCTGGATGATGTTAAGCTTCTTGAGTTGTTGAAGTCATCAAGCAAACATAATGTAATAACATATTGTTGTTGTCCTCTAAGTCTAAAAGAAATCTAATTGCATTTGCACACTGAAGAATTGAATTGAATTTAGTCACAACACCGCTGTAAACCGAGGAGATTTCATTTTCACAGGCCCTTTTAAATCCTTCAAATTCCATTCCAATTTTTTACAGTATCGCTTTCCTGAAAGCAGCTGCAGAATCAGCCATTGCATAGAAGGTTTTCCTATTTCTTTTGTTCTGAAATGTAATGGTTCATATTAATGAAATAAGTGGACTGTATCTGAACTGATTAGCCTGTCTTTAAATTCCAACCATTAGGACAGCAATGTCACTGGCTGGACAAACAAAATTCAAAGCAGGAAATCCAAATTGCGCCATAACCAAACAGGCATGGACAACTTCTGAAGCTTGCATCACAAAACAGATTGACCTGAACAGCCTTCCAGGCTAAAGCTCTGAAATAACACTTATCTCTTTCATTGGAAAATGATCCATGGCACGAGTCCATTGTATCATTCTTTGGCACAAATGAAGATTCCAATTAAACCAGAATGACAAAACTGCTTTTTGTGGCAGTCAAATATTTTCAGTATGTAACAAACAATCCATTCCTTTCTCTCTGGAATGCCAAAAGAACCTTTTCTCCAGATAACATCAACAACTTGCATTTATGAAGTACTTTTAATGCAATCAAGCATCTGAAGGCTGTACAGACTGGAACTCTTTTCCTCTACAAAAGAGAAGGTTTTAAAATTGGAAGACATCTATACCTACAGCATAGAAAATTGGACTTGTTGCCCTATAGTGAGGTGGGATGAATAGCTGCTTTTAGGAATTAGATAAGCACATGGACAGATAAAGGAATAGAAGGATACACTTTTGGAGTCAGGAGAAATAGGGTGGGAAAAGACTCATATGAAGAACAAACACTAGCATAGACCAGTTGGATTGAATGGTCTGTTTTTCTACCATACAATCCACATAATGTGTTTCACAGGAATGCAAACAGGCAAGCATTGAAAGTACCCAGATATGTGAATATAATGGGCATGTACTCCATGTATGTAAGATAACAGAGCTAGCTTAGCAATATGATCCAAAGAAGAGTGTATGTATCAAAAGAGAAAGAAAAGATGCTTGTAATGAATGACATGTCTGTTGGACCATGTGAGATGGCTCGTTATAGCTTAGGGGGAGGCAATGACCTAGTGATATTATCGTTAGACTATTAATCCAGAAACTCAGCTAATGTTGGGTTTGAATCTCACCACGGCAGATGGTAGAATTTGAATTCACTAAACATATCTGGAAGTAAGAATCTATTGATGACCATGAAACATTTATCTGTCAGAAAAAGCCATCTGATTCAATAATGTCCTTTAGGAAAGGAAATCAGCCATCCTTACCGATCTGGCCTACACGTGATTCCAGAGCCACAGCAATGTGGCTGCCTCTCAACTGCCCTCCAAGGACCATTAGGGATGGACAATAAGTGCTGGCCAGCCAGCGATGCCCATATCCCATGAATGAATAAATAAAATGAATTGTCAGAAGCCAAAGAGCAGATTGCTTTCTCTCTTAGCTGGAGAAAGTAGGGGAACACAAAGATCAAGTAAAAATACATTTTTAATATTTTTTTATTTCTGAGATATAGGCATCACTGGCATTTATTTTCTATCCCTGATTGCCCTTGAAAAACTGTTGGTTATTATTTTCAAAGTCTTCTTATGGACTATAAAAAGACCATGGGGTAGGTAGGTATAAATCAAAAAGAAACAGTTTATTCAATATTGTAACAATAGCATGGTCAGTCCAAGATTGAGTCGAGAAAGCTTTACACAGGATGAAACTTGTGCCTCGGGTCACCTGTCACATTCTCTTAAAACAACATAGGACCAACTATATACATAACATTGATGAACTGTCTTCTTGGCCCATTACAGCCCCTGTAGTGTAGGCACACCTACAATGTTGTTAGGGAGGAAGTTTCCAGAATTTGACCCAGCAACAGTGAAGGAACAATGATATATCTCCAAGTCAAGATGGTGAGTGTCTTACTTGTGAGGAAGCACAAGAATGGTTTATGCTACAGAGTTGCATTGTCCTCTTTAACCCCAACATTGTTATGATCTGGAATTCATATCATTATATTTGGATAACAATATTTAATAATTCATATCAAGTAAAAGTTCTGTTCTGTTAAATCCACACTTCTAGCATTGTTGGTAACTGCATAAGGAAAATTGAAAATAGGACCTCTTTAGGCACTTTGGAATTCCCCACCCTCCCTCTAAGTAGTCTGTCAAAATTCTGAAATCTTTACCCATTATCGTTTGTGTACAATTAGCCCATTGCCAGCAACCAGACAGATGGTGGGTGGAAATAGAAAGGCTATTTGATCGCTATAGAGGAGGACAAATTACCCGAAGCAATCCATGTTCTTGAGGAAGCCAAAGTTCAAATCTTGCAGAAATTAAAGGTCACTTCTCTTAGCTGAATTTTTGAAAGATCAGAAGTCACACTAGTGTGAGGGCTATTGCCGCACTACATTAGTAAGTGTGATCATTAGCATGAAAATTGATTTGTTAATCGGACAGGAAAATGACCTCAGGATTTCCAAGTAGCGTACAACAGGAAAGAAGAAGGAACTGTTCCAATCACTGCTCACAGGATTTCATTAAAACTAAAGCTGGAACTAGCTTTTGGCTTTTAACATTGACATTGTTGGGATGTAAATGGAAATTGTTAAGGGTGTGATTTTCATCTAGCCATCAATGGGCGCCCCACACTCTTCAGATGGTTGCCTGTGTAAACGAACTGATTATTTATTTGCAGTTGAAAATGTGACCACAATTACATTCTGTGGTATTTTTTAGCAACAGACACACTGAGAATTTTTATCAGCTGAACTGGAAACTGGGCCGATGGCCACCTGGGACAGACAATAAACTAACAGAGTCTTATTGGGGCATGTGGAGAAAGATGATCTACTTGCCAGTGGGGCGAGGCAACTTCTTCTTTCTAGCAATTATTTAAATTAGCCTTGAGGGACAAGAACAAAAACAAGAATATTTAAGAGCTGAAATTCAAATGTAGCATGCCAGGCTGACACTGCAATGGCCACTAACACCTACAAAAAGAAAACCACATCTTATTTTGGTTGGAGAACCTTCATCAGAACACATTGAACACAAATATTTCCTTTGTCCTGTCAGGTATTGATGAACTTCCTATATTTTCCCAAATTTTTTTTTGTAAACCATCACTGTGCAGAATTTTGTAGAATGTAGACAGATCAGAAACATAGAAAATTGAAGCAGGTGTAGGCCATTCAGTCCTTCAAGCTTGCTCCACCATTCATAATGACAATGGTTATCATGGAATACAATATCCTGATTCCCTCTTCTCTCTACGTCCTTTGATCCCTTTAGACACTGGAACTGTATCTAATTTCTTCTTTAAATTAGGCAACGTTTTGGCCTCAAGTACTTTCTGAAAATTCACCCCCTCACTCCACAATGAAGAAATTTTTCCACACCTCAGTCCTAAACGGTTTACCCCTTCTCCTCAAACCCCTAGTTCTGGTCTTCTCCATCAGGATAGATTTGAGGGTAGCTTTTGACTTCTTTAAAACATAAAGCAATGAACCTTGTGTTTATCACTGTAATTTAGTTAAGGGAGATCATCTTTCTTAATCCCTTACCAGATTTTCTCGCTAGAAGTTGTTCTCTAGTTGGAAAAGCCAAAGATGACAGGTTGTCTGTGTTAGCTCATGAGGATGTTCATGCCAACAACCCTGATAATCCATCATCTTATTTCCTCCTTCTGCCCATGAAGACATTGGCACCTCCTACAGTGACAAGAAGGTTTGAGTTTCCACGCAGACAGAAAGGCTGTCCATTCTTGGGAAAATATAGTGGATTAGTTCTAAATAGCACATGTGGTTCACAACAGAAAATACATATGTTAAATGTAGCTGCCTTCACACTGATCTGCTTTGGCTACTGGGATATCTAAAATATGACTTGTGCATTTTAGATCTGGTAGGAGAAAGTGTATAATTAGCAGAATTTCTTGAAGAAATAAGGCACACTTTTGGAAAAATTCCCAGGAGACCTTTGTGACAGGGAAAATGCCCTTTAAAATTATTAACAGTGGACGTGAACATGTACAAAAATTGGATAAACTCATTGGATGGTGATGACCTAATAGTATTATCAATAGACAATTAATCTAGAAACTCAGTTAATGTTGTGGGTGTCCGGGTTCGAATCCTGCTACGGCAGTTGGTAGAATTTGAATTCAATAAAAATATCCAGAATTAAGAATCTACTGATGATAATGAAACCATTGTCAATTGTCAGAAAAACCCATCTGGTTCACTAATGCCTTCAGGGAAAGAAATCTGCTATTCTTACCTGGTCTGCCTTGCATGGGATTCCAGAGCCACAGCAATGTGGTTGACTCTCAACAGCCCTCCGAACAAGGGCAACTAAGCATCAGCAAGACAAAAAGTAACTGTCATTGCTCATTGGAACTATCCAATCAAGTGATTTAAATATTTGATCTTTTCCTCCTGCAGTTTAAAGAGAACATCAATGTTTGCTATGTCAATCTATATATTGACATAGACTGAGATCAGCAATCAAAGATTAGTGCTACATGACTGAATTCACAATTTCTTATTTTCACTGTGGGACTGCCTGTCAGTTCACTGTTTGACTCCTCCAAGTACTCAAAACGTCTTCAAAGTGAGACTATACACAGCAATCATTGTTATTATAAGGGATTAAATACTTGAAGAAAATTAAATTTAGTGAGTAGGTTTTTATCAATGAATTAAAAAGTGCATTTCATCAATGGACACTCAAGAACTTTATTTAATTTCAGCTGAGTTCTGTCCAGGCTGGATACTTGGTGAGTTGCAGTGGTGGCTATCAAATCAAAAAATGATGTCTGGGACCATGAGTTAGGACAAAGGACAAAGAACAAAGAACAAAACAGCACGGGAAACAGGCCCTTCGGCCCAACAAGCCTGCACTGCCACCCCGATGTTCCCACCTCTACCCGCGATCCCTGTCCATGTTTATAGATCTGTGGATTAAAAACCAAATTTGAGACAGTTTAGGGAGAATTTGTTTTGCCAATTAGCCTAAGAACACATCTTTGGGATGTGGGGAGTTGTCATGAGCTGGCACCAAATTGGCATCGCGTCTATGAATGACCATGGGATTGTGGGTGGAGGAGCATCTATTGTCATAGCAAGTATGAGGGACCACTAGGGAGGAGTGGGCAAAGGGATATTTGTTGGCATGGAGCATACAAAAGATGGGTGTGGAGGGAACAGCTTGGCATGAATGGGCATGAGGGGCCTTGAAAGTAGGTGGCGTGCACAAATAGGCATAGTTTGGTCAGCGTGGGTAATGGGGGAGAGAGAGGTGCGGGATAGTAAGAGAATGTGAGGAGTGAAGACTGCTTTTCGTTTGACTCATTTTCTCATCTCTTTAACGAAGTGCCAGAGCAAAGTAGCTGCCAGTCTCTTAACCCTTTCCAGGGTTGCGTACTATGACTCCATTTTCACCCACAATATACTTCCACACTATAGAGCCATTCTTTGGAATGTTTTTCGTCATCACACTTCTTTCAGTCCAAAGATGTTAATTGGACACACTAAATTGGCTCTAGTGTCAGGGAAGATTAACAGGGTAAATGTGTGGAGTTAGGGGAATAGGGCCTGGGTGGGATTGTGGTCGATACAGAGTTGATGGGCCAAATGGCCTGCTTCTGAACTGTAGGGATTCTATAATTCTTCTTCATCATTTCTGACCTTCTACAATTCTTCACGCAATTTCAATGAAAATGCAGTCGCTTGCAGGGTCCACCAAAGTGTTTTCATTTTATCTCTTTTATTCCCGCGACTAAAAACGACGCAGGAGAAAGCCAGACAAATCCCAACACAGATGAAAGGGACACGACATCCAAAGGAATCCTCCTCCAGTTTCAAAATGCCGTTACGCAATCAGAGAATTGGAGATTCAGATCTCATCCTCATTGAAAAGCAGCTGTTTTCTATTTTTGCCGTCACAGCCTTTCCAGAATGTATGACTGAGCCGCATAATTCACCGCGGGAGATAAAAGAATAACTCAGTTAAAGTTTCAAAGGCTGAAACTACTTCCCTTTTACAATTTGTATGCAGTCCCACTGACTGTTCTGTTACCTATGATCGAACGCTGAGCCAAGTGTTTGCCTTGACATCTTTGCTCATATTTCAATTTCTTATAAATTCCACCTCTGCTCCTGTTAGACTTTACGGGATGGAATTTATTTTCTAGTTGCTACCATCACTGCTGACTTATCTGGGCCAAAGTGATGTGCAATTGGTTTGATTTTGCATTAAGCTGAGAAATAAAGAGGATGGTATTGGCTTGTCTTGCAGGTCGATTGGTGTGGTGAGTCTGTAAGATCACGTGAGAGATAAAAAAAACCAAGCCCGCATCCAGTTTTGCTCCGGTGGGAGTGAGGCAGTAGGTGGGGGGTGGGAGTTGGGGTTGGGGGGAGGTAAGTTTCCTGCGAGTTGCACCTAATAACACATAAAGGGGTGTGGAAGGCCTGCCTCTGTTCTCCACTACTATGTCCAAGACTTTTTAAAAATAAACAATACAACAAAGAACAACTTTCTAACTTTCACTACCCACAACCCTCTTTATATATTTCCCATGCCCACAGTCTCTCATACTTTCCATGTCCATATCCATCTGACCAGTCTATGGCCATTATGCCAACATAGTATCAACCAATGTCCACCCTTTGACCTTACATCTGCCATGCCAATTTCCCCAGTATCCATCATGGGTAGACCTCAGAGCCATGTTGAGATTAAATAAAATAATGTTCTACGTACCTAATGCTAAACTTAATTTAAAAGGTTTCTCACTCTTAAAAAGTCATTCCTTGTTTTTCCATTCTTTCAACTTCATTCTTATACAAACAAATATTTAATTAATGTATTTAATCACTTATAAAATCAAACATTAGAACTTATACTTCTACTTCACAGAGTCTGAAGCTACCTGGAGCTGTAAATCAAAATGTAAAATGCTCTGAGAATGGAAGTTTGTAAGATAGTTATCATGCACTAACCCAGTAATGGTAACTCTTAAGCTTATGTTAATAAAAAGAACAAAATAGCAAGCAATGTTTTTTTTTGACTATCCCAGAACTTTTTCCTAAAATTTACATGGGAATATAGGAATTAGGAGCAGAAATCGGCAATTTAGCTTTTCAAGCCTGCTCTGCCATTCAATCAGATCATGGCTGATCTCTTCCTGGTCTCAAACCCATCTCCCCTATCTGTTCCCTATATCCCTTTAACTGTTTTTTAATCAAAAATATATTTGTCTCCTTCTTGAATGATTCAGATTCCACTGCGCTATGGGGCAGCAAGTTCCACAAATTCACCACCCTCAGTGAGAAATAGTTCCTCCTCATTTCAATTTTAAATCTCTCAACCTATACTTGTGACTTCTTGTTCTAGATTGGCTCACATGGGGAAACATTTGGATTATGTTTACTTTAAAAGGTAGGATATTTAAATATTTGATAACTTGACAGTTATTTTGACTATTTTGACAGTTGCTCCTGACAGTTCCAGACACTTAGTTTATTCACACCTTACCCATTTTTAAATCTACTTCTAACATTTTAGTATTTTATCTCCCTTCAAACAACGCCTGACCTCCTCAAAGGTGTCAAATCCAAAGGGCTACTCGACCTCTCCAAAGGACTCCACAAAATTTAGACCAGCTCCTGCTAGGCTAAATCTGGATCCCTCATATTTCCAACTCTTGGGTCAGACATGAATAAAGGCAGCTGTTGTTTTATATGGGCAGTTGCTTGTAGATGACAAGTATGAGAAAATCTTGACTTGGTCCCATCATTCCCCTGTTTAAATGGATAGGTGTCATATATAAGAGTGGAATTTTCAGATCTTGACCTCTTCCACTATTTTAGCCAAGAGAGAGACCCTCTGCAAAAATCCAGGCCTCTGTTTTTATTTTATCTTAGTTGTCAACCCTCAGCTAACTAACCACATCCAACAAGCCTCCTGAAATGTCTTCATCTGCTTTGGGTGACAGAGGTTAACAATGTCTCCCAGCTTCTCTTCCCCCGAATCAAAACTGTGTACAAGGAAACATTTAGATCTGACTTCACAGCAAGAAACAATTCATAGTATGACCCCAGACTGTATTCAGACTGACCCCAGACTCCTTCCAGGTTATACTGTAAAACAAATGTTGCAAAAGCTCCTGGTTACAGCTGAATGAATTCATTATTTGCTCATTTATTTCTGCTTAGTTACGAAAATAAATTCACTGTAATTTGATTAATGCAAATACATCACAAGTTTGATAATGAAGTTTATTTATTAGTGTCACAAGTAGGCTTACATTAACACTGCAATGAAGTTACTGTCAAAATCTCCTAGTCGCCACCCTCCGGTACCTGTTTGGATACACTGGTATATAACGGAGAATTTAGCATGGCCAATGCAGCTAACCAGCATGTCCTTCGGACTGTGGGAGGAAACCAGAGCACCCGGAGGAAACCCAAGTACCTGGAGGAAACCAACTCAGACACGGGGAGAACATACAGACTCAGCACAGGCAGTGATCCAAGCTGGGGATGGAATCCAGGAACCTGGCACCGTGAAGCAGCAGTGCTAACCATTGTGCCACCTTGGAAAGGTAATACTTTTCCAATTTCTGTAGAAAGAGCATTTTATTGGACATGGAATTCAACTCTCAACAGATTTGATAACTGACAAAAATCTATGTTGGCAGCCAACATGAATATATCATAATCTTGGCTATATTAACAACAAATAAAATGCAAATAACTAAGGGGGAGAGGTGGCGTGTGAAATCTTACCAAATAATGGCAGAGTGCTGTTACTGGCTAAAAAAAAACAATAGATCAGTTTTCTCTACAGATCTTACAGTACTAACAAAAATCAAGAGGGTGTGTTCCATGCTATCATATAGGGAAGCGGGGTCTCAGCACACTGACAAATGCTCAGATATTGGGATGCAATGTTTAAAAGTGACCCAATCAGAACATGTGTAAACCTCTCCCCCCTACCCCCCTCACCCCCACCAGCCCAGCCGGCATGGCGCTCTCAGGGGCTCTCCAATCGGTGTTGGCACTTCTACCCCGCCTTCCCCCAATCATTTGCCCCTTCCCCTTAATCATCATACCCCCTGTCCTTCCTAATCATACTCCTATCTATTTTACATGCAAGTACTCAGTTCAAAGTCTACATGCCTGTTTAATAATTTTTGTCTGTATTCGCAGCAAATAAAATGTCAGTGATGCTTAGTGTCAGCCAGGGCTCAGTGAATTGAATTCTTGCTTCAGAGTCTAAAGGCGGTCGGCTCAAGTGCTGCTTCAGTGACTTGAATGTGGAATTTTGGGTGAAAATTAGTCATATAAATTCTCTATGCCCTAGTCTCTGCAAACCTTTCACTAACTTCCTTCAACTATCCACCTGATCAAATTTCTGTCCACAATACTGGCCATGTCTGAACTCTCAGAGTAGGTATCCTCCCGTTTCACTCATTCCAACAGAGGGAGGAAGGGGTGAGGTGTACTTTATTTCAAAATAAACCATATCCTTTATTATGAAGAGAACATATAACTTGAATCCTAACCTACTGAAGATAAAACATTGACCAGTTTATGATTTTTAATGGATTCATACCTTAGAATCCCTACAATGCAGAAGAGGTCATTCGGCCCATCAAGTCAATGCCGGCTTTCCAACAGAGCATTTTACCCAGACCCTATCCTCATAACCCCACATACTTGCTCTTCTATTTCCACTAATCTACAAATGTAAGGGGCAATTTAGCATTGCCAATCTACCTAACCGGCATATCTTTGGACTGTGGGAGGAAACCAGAGCATCCGGAGGACACCATGCAGTCACAGGGAGAACATGCAGACTCCACACAGGCAGTCACCCAGGGCCGGAATTGAACCTGGGCCTCTGGTCCTGTGAGGCAACAATGCCATTCATTGCGCCAATGTGCTGCCCCAACAGTTGCAGTGGTTCAAAAAGAGAGATCATCAACACCTTCTCAGGGGCATCTAAGGATGGGAAATAAATGCTGACCTGGCCAGCAATGCCCACATCCAATAAATAAATAAAAGGCCATGTCCATTTTGTTTCATGTTAGCCTTAATCCTGCTGTTCATCTAGATAGACTGAGAAATTGCCATTACTTAGAGAGGCTTTTGGGTGAATATTATTAGCTGTTGATAGAACTTTTGTCTCACTAACCTCTGCCCAGATTATTGTTGTGTTTTATTAGTGATGGAATGCACCAATCACTCATAACGGATTAGATTAACAGTGTGGTCATTTATTTAAATTAGGTACATAAGAATATTTATACATGGTTAGAAATCTTGAAGGCATTAGCAGCAGAGCTGTATGTCCTGCATTCACCTCTCAGGCAAAAGTGTAACTAAGACTGGATCACAGACACACTTCCCTTCTAATGATAGCATTCTGAAAGTGTACACCAAAAAGGCATATTACAACAGTTAAGGGCTCCAATATAATTTCTTGGAAATTAGAGAAGAGTGCAGTGTTTGGAAAAAAGAGGTACATTCACTTTAAATCAAGGTGAGGTGATGGCAGCAATGGGTGGGATCTTTAGCCCAGCTCTCTGTCCACAAGGGGCTCAAGATCTGGCAAAACATGGATCTGGTCAAATTACTGAATATCTTAAGAAGGAAATGGCTAGATTTCTGCACTCTTAAAGAATCAAAGGGTGTGCGGAAAATGACGGAAAATGACACTGTGATAGTGGATCAGCCACGATCATATTGAATGGCAGAGAAGACTCTAAGGTCTGAATGACCTACTCCTGCCCATATTTGTAATACTTGTATGAATAACTACTTGCTCTTCTTAAAGACAGAGCCATGCAATTTTTAACATTCATCTAAGCAAGCAGACGAGGCCTCAGTTTAACATTTCATTCAAATGACAGCACCATTAACAATGCAGCATTCTCAGTGCTGCCGTACTGGTAATGCATGTCCCTCAGTACTGCTATGCTGGTAATGCATATCTCTCAGTACTGCTGTACTGATAATGCATGTCCCTCAGTACTGCCATGCTGGTAATGCATATCTCTCAGTACTGCTGTACTGATAATGCATATCTCTCAGTACTGCTATACTGGTAATGCATGTCTCTCAGTACTGCCATACTGGCAATGCATATCTCTGTACTGGTGTATCAACTTAATTTTTGTGCTCAAGCCCAAGATTTTTGCGAACAAATGAACTATTTGACAACAATGAGCAAGTTAAATGCTCATTGAGATGCCTAATGATCACCTAGGCAACCATTGCTAAAACTGCAGTCAACTCTCTTACTAAAATGGTTCCTTGTGCTAAATTCAGCTAAACAAACATTTTAGTTTAAGATCCCACCTTGGACACCTCAGAGCTCATTAGCACCTAAATTATTTAGGGAAAATTACCCCTGCAACTATTGGGAGACTTATTTATTGGTCCTGTTATTGTCTTTTGAAAGAAGGAGCATGGATTAATGAACTACATTGAGAAATCTAGTTAACCACTTAAAGCAATTTTCCCTGGATTAACCATTTAGGCTAACCATGTCCCAAACATTCCATCCAGTTAGTCTCCTGGATTATTTCCTGGAATGATGCTCACGAGTCACTGAAATAGTACATCAGTGTTTAGGATCATATTCTGCATTAGCGTTCAAAAATTTATAGCACACAAGTAAATAAAGGGAAAAAAAATCACCATACAGACTAACATACAATATCTAATCTACCTTAAAACTGTGTGCAATCTGTAGGAAGCTATTTTCATGGCATTGTTGGGTGTTAATGTCATAATCTTAAATGGCTAATCAGGGCTTAAGTGAGTATCCCCGGGCTGTTGGCTGGACTGCACGATGACTAATATATCACAGCATTGATTTGAATTAACAGAATATGTCCGAAGATGTGCAGGTGAGGTGAATTGGCCATGCTAAAGTACCCCTAGGGTATAGGTTAGTAGGATTAGTTATAATTGATGTGGTAGGTTGCAGGGATGTGACAGGGTAGGGTCGGGTGGGGTGGGGTAGGGTCGGGTGGGGTGGGGTAGGGTGGGTGGGGGGGGGTGGGGTGGGGTAGGGTGGGGTGGGGTGGGGTGGGGTGGGCCGGGCTCTTCGGAGGGTCACTGCAGACCTGATGGGCCAAATGGCCCCTTCTGCACTGTTGGGATTCAATGATTCTAAAAGCAGAATTATTTAGCTGCATTCAAATGCAGAAGAAATCCTAAGGATTGCTTAATGTGACCAACTTCATCTGCATTTTTAAACAATTAAAATGTGCTTACATTCTGAATTTTGGTGTACTCACATATTTTGACTTAAATTTGCATTGTGAAATATCCTGAGGGATTGTTAAATGATAAGCCAAGTTTTAATTTCGCATTAGAATTGCGAATCCCAGGCCATTGAGTGTCTCTTTTATTCAGCAATTACTTTTTCCATTTTTAACATGTCTTTAATTCACGCAGAAACAGAAAGCTACACATGCAATTCTGAGTACAAAGGTTGCTCCTTAACATTTAACTTCATTACCACAGCACTTTCCTTGAGTAATGGCATTACAAATTAAAGGGCATGTCTTCAAGGGGGGAAACATTTTTCTTCCATTTCCAAATATGACCAAAAATGCAATGAACATTATCTTGGGGTAAAGGATTGGAGATATGCTAAAAGCTAATGACCTGAAGCAATCTAGAGAGCATTGAAAGCGTTCAGCAAGTATTTTTGTCGCAAGAGAATGTTATTCATTCAGCAATACCTTCCTAATGTTCCCAATTCAGTCTCATAGAATTGAATTGCATTCCATTCTTTCCAAAGTGTCATAGCTATGCAAAGTGCAATCATTTGAGTTTTATCTGTTTAACTCCATGATAAAATTTTTAGTTAATTCATGTCCCATGATATGATGGTACAGTGATTAGCACTGCTGTCTCACGGTGCCAAGCACAAGGTTTTGATTCTGGCCTTGGGTAACCGTGTAGAGTTTGCACCTTCTCCATTCCTAGCTGGGTTTTCTGCAGCTGCTCATGTTTCCTCCCACAGTCCAAGGTGTGTAGGTTAGGTGAATTAACTACACTAAATTACCCCTTAGTGCCCAAAAATGTGCACATTAGGGAAACCTACGGTGTAAACATATGGAGTTACAGTGATAGGGCCTGGATGATATGCTCTGTCAGAGAATTAGTGCAGGCTCAATGGGCCAAATGACCTCCTACTGCACTGTAGGGATTCAATGACCTTACACTGACGAATTAGTTTCAAGATTATTTTATAAGCTGCATCAAACTGGAATCCAAAGATATTTTGTTTTTAAATTCTCAAATGTAGATTTGTGCATACTGCTCTTAAACTCAATCTGTTGATTAACAAACATTTATAGATAAACCATGTACAAAGTCCTTATGTTGACTTTGAGATTGACAGTTCATATTCCCAAACTGTACAATCGCAAGGATAGGAATTGGCAAAAGGTTTGGAATACATTGGTTCCTTCATTGATAATTTAAATCAGTGATACCATAATCCCATCTCTGGATTTTTTTTTATTTGTTTATGGGATATAGCTAGGCCAGCAATTGTTACCCACACCAATCGCATTGTTTAGAGAGCATTTAGGAATCAAATACATTGCTGTGTGTCTGGAGTTACATATAGGCCAAATCAGGTAAGGATGGCAGATTTCCTTTCCCAAAGGGACATGTGTGAAGCAGATGCATTTTTACAACAATTGGCAATGTTTCCAATTTCATCACCAGACTCCTTAATTCTAGATTCTTTTAGTGAATTCAAATTTCACTATCTGCTGTGGTAGGGTGGGTGGCACAGTAGCACAGTGGTTAGCACAGCTGCTTCACAGCTCTAAGGAACAGGGTTCAATATCTGGTTTGGGTCACTGTCTGTGTGGAGTTTGCACATTCTCCTTGTGCCTGTGTGTTTTTCCTCCGGGTGCTCCAATTTTCTCCCACAGTTCAAAGCTGTGTAGATTAGGTTGTTTGATTGTGCTAAAATTTCCCCTTAGTGTCTTGAGATGTGTAGATTAGAGGGATTAGTTTGAAAAGTAAGTAAGGATATGGGGGTGGGGCCTGGGTGGGATTGTGGTCGGTGCAGATTTGATGGGCTGAATGGCCTCTTTCTGTACTGTAGGATTTCTATGACTCTATGAGGTTTTGAACTAGCCGATTTACAATACCACTAGGCCACTGCCTTCCCATTAGAGCATGATATGGAGATGCTGGCGTTGGGCTGGGGTAAACACAGTAAGAAGTCTCACACCACTAAGTTAAAATCCAACAGGTTGGACTTTAGTGTGGTGTTGTGAGACTTCTTACTGTGTTTTTCCATTAGAACACCTTGAATTGACAAATACTTGTTTGTGTGGGAAAGGACCAAGGCCCAAGATTGAAAACGGTAGAATATTCAACATTACGCAGTTGCAAAAAGGTTTGTGTTTTCCAATCAGTAGGAGAGGGAAATTGAGGCTGAGAAGGAAAGTTGTACAGTGCAAAAAAGGTCCTTCCGCCCATTGAGTCTGTACTGACAAGAAAACCATGAAAGTTGTGCTAATCCCATTTTCCTCCACTGTCCCATACCTTTGAATGTTGTGATGTTTCAAGTATTCATCCAAATATTTTTTAAAGGTTTTAAGGTTTACGACCTCCAACACTTTTCCAGGCAGTAAGTTCCGGATTTCCACCACCCTGAGTGAATACTTTTTTCTCAAATCCCCTCTGAATCTGCCCTTATCCTAAAACTATCCATCTTCATGACTGACCCCTCAACCAAGGGGAACAGCTGCTTCCTATTCACCCTGCCCCCATATATCTCATAATTGTACATACCTCAATCATGTCTTCCCTGCTCTAAAGAAAACAATCCAAGCAAATCCAATTTCTCCCTACAGCTCAAATACTCCATCCCAGGCAACATCCTTCTTTATACTCCCTCCAGTTCCAAAATCTTGGAGTTCTAGGAAATTCAATACTCAATCATGGAAGTTAATTCCTCTTCAATGTCCTCTTAATGATTTCAGTACTTTTTTTTATTAACTTTCGTATCTGTAAGTTCACAAATATTCATAAATCTCTTCAATTCAGCTCTTGTCTTTTGGTATATTTCATAAAAACGCAACTCAAACCATTCCAGGACATTCCATGACAAAACTTATTGTGACAAATATTCACATTGGAAGCTTCAGAATGCCAGGACTAATAATTAATATTTAGAAAATTTTCATCAGATTTATGTTTTGTTGTTTAGCGTTAGGAATGCTAGAACATAAAGTTTATATATTATATATATTTATATATATATATATGTGTATATATATTTAAACTTGGGGTGAAACAAAACAGCTGTAAACTAACTAATGTAGCCAACACTGACTGGAAGCTCAAAAGCTTCATTTTTGTCTACATTCGAATAAGTTTTCTGCTGAAAATAGAAGAGAATTCTATCAGTGCCGAGACAATTCTGTCTATGCTGAAAATGTTTGAAGAACAATATTTTAAAGGCAAGTAATTACAATAGGTGTTTTCCCATTATCTTGTGATATGTATGCAGTGGTGCCTTTGTCAGGTTAACTCCATTCTGAATTAAGTTTATTTACAATTAGTGTCACATTAACATTGCAATGAAGTTACTGTAAAAACCTTTGAGTTGACTCACTCTTGGCACCTGTTCAGGTACACTGAGGGAGAATTTAGCATGGTCAATGCACCTATCCAGCATGTCTTTCAGACTGCGGAAGGAAACCAGAGCACCCAAAAGAAACCCATGCAGACATGGGTAAAATGTGCAGAGTCTGCACAAACAGTGACCCAAGCCCTAGTCCCTGGCACTGTGAGTCAGCAGCGGTGTTAGCCACTGTGCCATCGTGCCGCCCCATTCTTTAAGTAAATTTTCATTTGGTCGCCATGCAATCTGAATACGCTTGATCAGAACGGATAAGAACTGAGTTCTCGTGTATAGGCAGGCTCTAAAAATGACAGCCAGTCTAGACTTGAGAAGTTTCCAATTGAGAATAACAGCAGACTGGAAGGGTTTAACAGTTTATTACAGTTGTGGTTAATTATTATTGGAATTTAGAAATAACAATGCACTCCATTGACGATAATGTGAAGAATGCGTGCCTTGTGGTTTTTAACGGTTCTTGCAGTTAGCCACTTCAGAAACCACAGAGCATATTCACCAATCCTAATATCTATTAGCAGCTCCTGGTATTATCAGTCTGTAAGACAATGACCCCTAGTTTCCGCGAATGCAAGGAAATGTGCAGATAAGAAAAATTAATCCCTACCCTGAATGCTTTTCTTCTTTTCGATAAGGCAGCTACTGAATACAGGGCCCTGTTTATCACTGAATCCACACATTCCATCACTTATTCTTTAACACTGAGATTAATGGTAAGAAGAAGATGTCAGCAGTTACCAATGTGCTGCTCAAGACAATGTTTCCTTATTCGACGGTACCACAAGTGACACCACAGATGTCAATCATTTAATTTGTTAATCGAGTTCAACAAGATTGCCTGTTGCCTTTCAGCTATTAAAGGAATATTCAAGATCCGCTTAATTTATATTACTTGTAATGTAATCTTCAAGTATCTATAAGTTTCCATAATTCTTTCGCTCCTTCCATTACCTAATTTTGGCTATATCATCTACACTGCAAAATATGTTTTAATGTCAACATTCTGTGATTACCTAATGCAGCCAACTCTTCTGAAGGATCATCCAAGCTCAAAATCTGATCAGGCGTAATCTTACTGGCCACTCCCGTTGCAGTGGAGTCAGAGAATTTGGTGCCCAGCCAATTCTCCATTCACTGCAGCCGGATGGGAAAATCCCACCAGTGTGAACAGTGGGAAAATCCCAACTGTTGACTCTATTCTCTTTCCACAGCTGTTGTCAGGCCTATTGAGATTTTCCAGCATTTTCTATTTTTGTTTCAGATGTCTTAATCAATGAAGAATGTTTGGGAGCAAATATGGTCAGCAAATGCGGCATTTGATGATCTGCTGTCAGCAATAAACAGGAATCACATGTTTTAAGGAGATTTTTAAATTAATTTTACATTCTTTTGTCTCATAGCAGTGCAGAATAATAAGAAAGTCCTATTTAATGGCCAACACTGTGCAATCCAAATGAACAGAAAGCAGGGGTTGAATTTTGAAGTTTTTTATGTATGTTTACCCAGTGGTATCAAGTTAATAATGAATGATCATTGTAACTTGAGATGGCTATCTCTCTAAAAAGAGAAGAATTACTATCAAACCGCCCTGCTGCATTTTTTGAAAAGCCAGCATAGCACTGAACTGTGCAGGTTGACAATTTAAGGACTGATATCGAGTATATATTGGGAGTATGAATGGTACTGTATTCACCTTTACTACCAGTATTTTTAAAGTTTCTTTATTAGCATCACAAGTAGGCTTACATTAATACTGCAATGAAGTTACTGTGAAAATCCTGTAGTCCTCACAGTCCATCACCTGTTCAGGTGTACAGAGGGAGAATTTGGCATGGCCAATTCACCTAACCAGCAGATCTTGAAGGAGGAAATTGGAGTACTTGGAGGAAACCAATGCAGACATGGGGAGAACGTATTCAAATTGGGAAACGAACCCAGGTCCCTGGTGTTATGAGGCAGCAGTACTAACCACTGTGCCACCGTGCTACACCAACAGTATTGTTTGGTTTTTGTGATTTCCTCAGCATTACAACTCTTTGAGGTAGCTGCATCCCTCTAATCTTGATCTCTTGAGCATCCCATTTTTAATTGTGCTGCCACAAGTGGACATGCCATTAACTGCCTAGGCTGTATGATCTGGAATGACCTCTCTAACCCTTTCTACATCTCTACCTCTCTTTAAGCAGGCTTTTGTTTGTGTGTCTTTGCTATCATACTTTGCTTTGTAATGTCCCTGTGAATTACAATCGACCACTTTATTAAATTAAATGTACCTCATAAATACCAGTTATTCTGCATAAATAGGCACATCAATGTTTTTTATTCGTTTTGATTTCTAATATTCGCTTTAAACTGAATTGTTACTATACAGCCAGTGTGAAAATGAGACAATCCTCCCCAGCACGTATCGTGTGTCACCTCAAAGTTACGCATGAACTGCCTCATCCAGAGATTGTTTTTGTTGGCATTGAGAATAATTAGCAAAACACAGAGGACTGAAAATAACATTTGAATCCAATGAATAATAAATATAAATAAAAAATAAGTACAATTCTGAAGGAACAAACAATTTTCAACTTTGCAGATTTAAGACTGAGAGAAAAGTCAAATTAAAAACAAGAATGTTATCACTTAGGAAATATTTAAGCAGTAATGTATCCAATACCAGTAATGTATCCAATGCAATTGTATTAACTAGTGAGATAGTGATAACACTATATTGCTAAGTACAGCAACACAGGGTAGCACAGTGATTAGCACTTCAGCCTCACAGCACCAGGGAAATGGATTTGATTCCAGCCTTGAGTGACTGTTCGTGCAGAGTTTGCATGTTCTCTCCAAATGCTGCGGTTTATTCCCATGCTCCAAAAACATGCAGGTTATGTGAATTGGCCATGTTAAATTGCTCCTTAGTGTTCCAAGATTAGTGGAGTAAATATGTGGGATTAAAGTGCCTGAGTTGGATGCTCTGTTGGGAAAGCCAGTGAAGGCTCGATGGGTCAGATGGCCTCCTTCTGTACTATAGGAGTTTTTTTAAAATTCATTAATGGGACATGAACATTGTTAGTTAGCCAGCACTTACTGCCCATCCCTAGTTGCTCAAGGACAGTTGTAGCTCTGGAATCACAAGTAGGTCAGACCAGGTAAGGATGGTAGATTTCTTTCCCTAAAAGACATTAGTGGAGTAAATGAGGTTTTCTGACAATGATTTCATGGTCATCAGTAGAATCTTAATTCCAGATATTTTTTGTTGAATTCAAATTCCATCAGCTGCAATGGAGAGATTTGAACCCTAGTCCCCAGAACATTGGCTGAGTTTTTAAATAATTATCTAGGGACAATACCAATAGGCCATTGCTTCCTCTGAAACTAAATTGTATTATTCCAGCAGTCAAAATATAAATCACAAAGAATTGTCATTGCAATGGAATGCAAAATCTTTCCCTCAGTGTATCTGTTCATCCAATGGGTTATAGGTTAGAAGTTTCCAATTTGATTCATATACTCTGTGTTAATTATCTCTGTTGCCACTTTGTGATTGGTGTACTATATTGTTCCTTTGCATTTTTAATCTAAGATGGGATGGAGATGCAGAACAATTCTCCTCCTTTGTACCTTATTCACCAGGACATTCAATGCAGCGGGACAGAAAACCTTGGTGTATGCTCACTTTTGGTTTGGGCCAGGACAGATTCACTTTGAGTGTGAAGTCCAGCACCTATAGCCAGAATGTACCGCCCTTTTGAGATGTGTTAGGCTATCTTGAAGAGGTGTTAAGAATGAATAATTTTGCAACTGCTGATGATGTGTGAAGTCAATGACCCTCAATAATGAGCACTGTCTGCATGCTGAAAATATTAGAAACATACCTCATGACAGACTGGGGCAGAAGGTAATATTGCATGGGATCAGAGGTGAGCTGGCAATGTGGATACAAAACTGGCTCGGTCAAAGAAGACAGAGGGTAGCAGTGGAAGGGTGCATTTCTGAACCCTTTGACAAATGGTGTTCCACAGGGATCAGTGCTGGGATTTTGCTGTTTGCAATATATATAAATGATTTGGAGGAAATTGTAACTGGATTGATTAGTAAGTTTGCAGACGACACAAACGTTGATAGATTTGCGGATAACAATGGGGACTATCAGAGGATACAGCAGGATATAGATCAGTTGGAGAATTGGGCGGAGAGATGGTAGATGGAGTTTAATCCGGACAAATGTAAGATAATGCATTTTGGAAGGTCTAATACAGATAGGAAATATCAGTAAATGGTGGAATACTTAGGAGTATTGATAGGCAAAGGGATCTGGGTGTACAGATACACAGGACACTGAAAGTGGCAATGCAGGTTGAGAAAGTAGTCAAGAAAGCATACAGCAGGCTTACCTTCATCAGCCAGGTTATTGAGTTTAAAAATTGGCAAGTCATGTTGCAACTTTACAGAAACTTAGTTAGACCGCACTTGGAATATAGTGTTCAATTCTGATTGCCACACTGCCAGAAGAATGTGGAGGCTTTAAAGAGAGTAAAGAAAGATTTGCCAGAACCTTGCCTAGTATAGAGGGTATTAGCTATGAGGAGAGGTTGGAGAAACTTGGTTTGTTCTCACCGGAGCGACAGAGATTGAGGGGAGACCTAATAGAAGTCTGCAAGATTATGAGAGGCATGGACAGAGTGGATAGTCAGAAGCTTTTTTCCAGGGTGGAAGAGTCAATTACTAGGGGGCACAGGTTTAAGATGCGAGGGGCAAGTTTTAAAAGAGATGTACGAGGCAGATTTTTTACACAGAGAGTGGAGGGTATCTGGAACTCGTTGCTGGGGGAGGTAGTGGAAGCAGGTATGGTAGTGACTTTTAAGGGCATCTTGACAAGTACATGAATGAGATGGGAATAAAGGGATATGGTCCTTGGAAGCGTAGAGGGTTTTAGTTAAGTCAGGCAGCGTGGTCAGTGCCAGTTTGGAGGGCCAAAGGGCCTGTCCCTGTGCTGTAATTTTCTTTTTCTTTGTTCTTTAGTGCGGCTACTCATTGGATACTATTTTAAACAAGACATAGGTTAATCATGCATTGTGACCCAGTGCCTATTTTTGAGAACCATTATGGTTAGATCCCACAGTCTTTTCTGCAAAGAAAATGTCTTACAATCAGATAGACATACTTGGCATTAGTGATTCTCCACATTCAGATACCTGTTTTTAACTTTAGGATAGTGGGTGAGACTCTCTGGTCTCCCTGCGGTGTGTTTCTCAGCAGCAGGAGGCAACGTGTTGTTAGCCGATGGAGGGATCTTCTGGTCCCTTCACTACCAGTGGGATTTCCACTGATTCCACCCTATGCCGCCAGGAAACTCATAGCAAGGGTGCACCGTAGGGCAAGACCAAAAGACTCTGCCAACATGAAGAGCCAGGAGATTTCACTCAATGACAGAAATTTTACTACTCCATCTGCCACGGAATTGGAGCGGCCAACAGGTGGATAATGGAAATATCCAGACCTCGGGCTGGATTTTCCTGTCTTGTTGGAGCAAGGCTGGAAAATCCGGCAGAGTATATCCATTATTTGCCGTATTAGTTATCTTTTTAAAAATATTTCATGGGACGTGAGTGCCAGCATAGCCTCAGGCTTTGTTATTCATCCCTAATTGCCCTTGAACTGAGTGGCTTGCTGGGCCATTTTAGAGAGGCAGTTAAGAGTTAACCACATTGATGTGGATCTGGAGTTATTTGTAGGCCAGACCAGGTAAAGATGGTAGATTTCCTTCCCTGAAGGGCATTAACGAATCAGGTGGGGTTTTACAATAATGGATAATGGTTTTCCGGTCACTATTAATTCCAGATTTATTGAATTTAAATTCCACCAGTTTCCATCAAATCCATTGTCATTTATCCTGGGTCTCTGGATTACCAGCTCTGCAACATTAACACTTAGTAATATAAAATGATTTTATATTTCATTGATGAGTACATTTTCATTTTAATTCTCAGTATTTTTTCTTCATTCATTCATAGCCAAAATATAGTTTCACATCTTCAGTGTGTTCTAATTGAATACTAAAACACACTGAAGGGGATAGTAAGATGGCACAATGGATAGCACTGCTACCTCACAGCAGCAGAGACCCGAGTTCAATTCCCGGCTTGGGTCACTGTCTGTGACCCATGTCTGCATGGGTTTCCTCCAGCTTCCTCCCACAATCCAAAGACATGCTGATAGGGTGTATTGGAGAGACTAAATTGCCCCTTAGTGTCAGGTGGTTTAGATAGGGTAAATGCATGGGATAAGGGGGATAAGGCTGAGTGGGATTGTGATTGGTGCAGACTTGATGGGCCGAATGGCCTCCTTCTGCATTGTATGATTCTATGATTTGAGCACTATTTAAGGATAATGTCATTTTGTGAAAGTGGGATTCTGCCATTGAATGAACCGATCTCTAGCTATGATTTAGCACAGCACCTCTAAACAAATAATGAGAAATAATTAGCTCTCACCCTGTTGTAACTACTTGTTCATATTCACAAAATAATCAGCCTGCGGAATTCTGCTCAGCTGTACTTTAATTCAGCGACTAGACATCAGGAAGATTGTTTTCCTAAAGAACAAAGACTGTTCCTTCCTTCATTTAGGCTTCTTAGAAAACAGAAGCAGAAAATGCTGGAAATGTGCATTTTCTGGCCTGTGTCTATGCAGACACTTTAACATGTGAACCCTTCATTGTAGCCCAATGTTGTGTTTATGATTATACATCTGAATTATCAATTTACCTGTTTCTCTCTCTCTCTGCAGATATCCACTAACTCCTTCCAGCATCTCTGTTTTGGTTTCAGATTTACATTTCTTTTGCATTTTCCTTACTAATGTTTTTTCTCTCTAAACTATTGATTTATCAATAGCCTCAAAACACATCTTGCAAGTTCTTGCCAGCAGTAAAAAGCTGCAGTTATTTACACCAAGATCTTTTACTATGTTGTCCATGGTTTTTGGATGGTAGATTATTTACACTACATGTTTTCTACATTATGTCAAGCTTAAAACGCACCCCCCCACCCCGTCTGCACCCCCCACCCCCAATATGACTAAGGTGTAAAACTCATGCATGCTTTTTAAAGAATGCCAAGTCTACCAATTAAGTAATCTTATATGTGTGGAGTGCAGTACGTTGCAACTGAGAGCTGGTCAAAATAACAAGTTTTGCGTTTCAATCAAATATATCTCCACTGCTTTGTAAGTTCACCATTACAACTTGAAGCCACCTGTTGTAAAAGGTGTACATATACATTTGAGCTTTTCCTTTCATGTCACTTGCCTATAGTGGGGACAGCCAAAAAAGCTCACTGAATGGTGAGGGTCGGTTGCTGGAATTCGAGCTAGCATTGTGATCTCAGATGCATGTCTTATGCGCAGTTCATAGGAACCCTGCAGCACAGAAGGAGGCCATTTGGCCCATCAAGTCTGTACTGACCATAATCCCATCCAGGCTCTATTCCCATAACCACACACTATGGTCAATTTAACATGGTCAACCAACCTAACTTTAGACTGTGGGAGGAAACCGGATCTCCCGGAGCAAACCCCGCATAGATACGAGGGGAAAGTGGAAACTCCACGCAGACAGTGATCTGAGGCTGAAATTGAACCTGAGTCCCTGGCACTGTGAGGCAGCAGTGCTAACCACTGTGCCACCATGCCCTTACATGGGAGGAAATGGCAGAGTCAAAGACAGCTTTGTAGAGTTAGGGAACAATCCTTTGTGGTCAAATGCAGATTGATTTGATTTTGATTTGATTTATTATTGTCACATGTATTAACATACAGTGAAAAATATTCTTTCTTGCATGCTATACAGACAAAGCATATCATTCATAGTGAAGGAAACAAGAGAGTGCAGAATGTAGTGTGAGTCATAGCTACGGTAGAGAAAGATCAGCTTAGAGCGAGGTAGGACCATGCAAAAGTCTGATGGCAGCAGGGAAGAAGCTATTCTTGAGTTGGTTGATACGTGCCCTCAGACATTTGTATCTTTTTCTTGATGGAAGAAAATGGAAGAGAGAATGTTTGGGATGCGTGGGGTCTTTAATGATGTGACTGTTTTGCTGAGGTAACGGGAGGTGTAGACAGAGTCAATGGGTGGGAGGCTGGTTTGCGTGATGAATTGGGCTACATTCACAACCTTTGGTAATTCCTTGCGGTCTTGGGCAGAGCAGGAATCATACCAAGCTGTGATACATCCAGAAAAGATGCTTTCTATGATTCATCTGTAAAAGTTGGCAAGAAATATAGATTACTTGCCAAATATCCTTAAATTGGCTAGTACAGTCGAGGTTTATTGGAATTGTATACATAGAATCTCTACAGTGCAGAAAGAGGCCATTCGGCCCATCGGGTCTGCACTGTCCATAATCCTGCCCAGGACCTATTTCCATAACCCCACATATTTACCTTCCTAATTTCCCTGACACCAGGATGAACTTAGTGTGACCAATCCACTTAACCCGCTCATCTTTGGACAGTGGGAGGAAACCAGAGCACCCAGAGGAAACCCATGCAGACACAGGGAGAACGTGCAAATTCTATCCGGACGGTGACCTGAGACTGGAATTGAACCTGGGTCCCTTGCACTGTGAGACAGCAGTGCTAACCACTGTGCCGCCCCACAGCTTGGTGGGGTCAAGTGCGGGAGCATGAAATGAATATTTTAATAATGTTAACTGTGCTGAGGTACTTGGACTTACATGAGATCAGAATGGAAATTCTAATCACTGAAGTTCATAAAATAAATGAGTTAATAACAGCAGAACAATCGTGCACAAAGGGATGTAATAAAAGCTTATAAAGCATCTATACAGAAACGTTCCCAGGCTGAATACCAATTCATAGATGTCATGGTTAGGTGCAGCACTTATTATAATAGATTATTTAATGCCTGTGGTATTTAGTTAATGCAAGAACGAAATAAAAAACTTGCATTTATGTAAAGTCTTTCACTACTTCAGAATGTCCAAATGCACTTACAGACCTTTTTCAAACATGTTCACTGATGTGAGAGAAGTTATTGCATGCAAATATGAGCACAGCAAGATCCCACACTTCACAATGAGAACTTGAGTAGATTATATTTTCTTTCAGTGATGTTGGTTGAGGGATCAACGTGGATCTGTTGTTCTTCATTTACACAAATAAAGAGGGTGCAGGCAGGATCTTGGTTCAATTTTTCATGCAAAAGACAGTGACTCCAATTCTGGGAGTGTCAGACTAGACTTTGCACTCAGGTCTCTGGAGCGTACTTGGACCTGCGACCTTCTGACTCAGAGAGGCAAAAGTGCAATAATTGAGCCAATTCTAATAACTGCTATTTCTCAATCGGTATATGTTGCCAAATGCCTATTTTCTAATTGTCAGCAATTGGTCAACTTGGTGACCCGACTTTAGAGGCAAAATCTTGCTTTTAATCACATTCAGCTTACTGTTGTTTGGGTGAATGAGGCAGTTGGAGAAGGAATGGAAATGAATGTTGAGAACAACCCAAAACGTCTGACTGAACCAGCCAGATCATAGAGCAAAGTAGGTGTGGCCCTCTCTTTCTGTGATGTTGTTTCAATGCTAATAAAGCCCTGTGATCCAAAATACAATTGTCATTGAAAAATAGACCATTAACGCAAGATCTGTAATTTAAAAATTTAGGGTAAACTCAATTATCTTATGTTCTCAGTAGAGAAATCTTGCCTGAAGGGAGAATAGATCAGACATTAGAGCATCTCAACATCAATTCTCCATCTTGTGTTCCCTTCAAAAGAAATTCCCATTGGGATTGTGGATAGTTGAATTTGCCTATAACTGTAATTTTCATACCTGCAGCAAAATTTGAAGACATTTCCAAAAATTGTTCCTTTCTTTTGTGTGTATTAATGATTCAAATTAGAATTTACAAGCAGGACAATTTTAACACAGGGCAACATGACAAAATACCAGCTACACACCCCAAACTTGTCCTTTTTTAAATCTTGTAGCTCTTTTATCATAGAATTCCGACAGTGCAGAAGGAGGCCATTCAGCTCATTAAGTCTGCACCGACAACAATCCCACCCAGGCCCCATCATCATGTATTTACTCTCTAATGCTCCTGACAGCAAGGACCAATTTGACATGGCCAATCCATCTAACCCGCATGTTGTTGGATTGCAGCAGGAAACTGGAGCACCCGGAAAAAACCTACACAGACACGGAGAAAAGGTGTAAACTCCACACAGTGACCCGATGCCAGAGTTGAATCTGGGTCCCTGGTGCTGTAAGACAGTGGTGCTAACCACTGTGCCATCCTCTCACTCAAAAGAAAAGCAGTTGTAAAATAACCAATAAGCTTTTATGACAATAATATAACTTAATCTGTTCATTTCATACAAAGAATAAGGGATGGGGATCAGGTTCTGACAGATTGTAAGTCTTAGATTCCCATAAGAAATTTAATTTTCATGGCTAAGTTGCCAATGGCATCAGTAAACCTATAAATTAAAGCAATTTATCACCAATCATTATGCTATCCTTTTTCACTTGCCTGATGTTATTAGGTCAGTGTGGCTCAATTAGTAGCACTGTCAATGTTGAGTTATAAAGGTAGGGTGTCCCAAGTCCCAAACTCTGGCTTAAGCAGAAAGATCAAGCGTAGTGCAGTACTGAAGGAGTGTTACATTGTTGGGAGATGCCCTGTTTTAGGTGGGATGTTAAATCAAAACCCTCACAGGTTGAAGTGAAAATATCAGTGGCATTATTCTTTGAAGAAGAATTATCTCTGGCGAATACCTTAATCAACTGCACAAAATCAGGTCATATGACTATTATCACATGACTGTGGGAGCTGGCTGTGAGTAAATGGGCTGATATGTGCCCTACATTATAATGGAGATTACACATATTTGATTGTTGTAATTGAGACATCTAGTAGTTGTGAAAAGCACCATACAAGTACAATCCCTTCTTTCTATCTTGAGACTGAAGAAGGCATTAAGTGAGAGATTCACGTCCTGTTTGTCAGTTCAATTCTAAATTTTATGCTTTGAATTCTTCCAAAACTGAAGTTGAAAATATTTGAAATAACCCCAAACAGCAGATACACATCTGGGTTTTGTATATATTTATATTCGAAGTCTTTCTCCAGGAAAGCATATGAAAAATCCTGTAGGTTTAGTTGCATCAAGTATGAAAAATATGCGTGACTGAAGGCATCTTGTTCTATTAAGAACATTAGATGCAGATAAGGATGCACATAAACTTTAAAATAACATTAGGCATTATTTGTTATGGAACAAAAACCTTTTTAATAATTACCAACTTCCTGAGCCACCATAATGCATGTCAATATTTTGCCAGAAAAGCATTGTGTTACAAGCTTCGCAGAGGTTTGGCTGTCTCTCAAACTGCACATTTGTTTCAGTGGGGACATAACCAAAGCCTTAATTCCATGAGCAGGATCCTGCAATCAGCCAGCACTGGCTTCCTCTGAAGGTAGAACAATACCTTACTGCTCTTATTTGCAAATCCCAAATGCATCAAACAACCACCTGAGCATTTGCATCAGATAACGAGGGATTACGTTGTTCTCGTATTTCTCGTATCTCAAACAACCTCACTATTTCTGGAATTACTCAGGTCTGATAATCCCTCGCGGAGTTGTAGTTCTATGAAGCTTATCGCACGCGACACGGAATTAGAGAAAATCACATTTCCTTTTTTCCGCATGTGAAAGGTTCAAAACCCTGCGGATGCTCAAACCACAGTTTCTGTCAGAATTGTATGTTAATGTGTATTTGAGTGTAAAAGTTGATTCCACAATCCCATTCTCCCAGGGACCACACTGTGGCCAGACAGCCTTTTGTTTTTTAGTTGCTAATCTTAAAGTATGGAAAATCACGTCTGTACTGCATCAATTTCCATGATTTTCTCATTGCAAGCAAAGGATGGCAATGTCAGCCCTGAAGTGATTATTTCAGCATTTTACAATTTCACTTCATGTGTATCTCGTTTGCATGGCAGTGATCTCAGTGGACTGTTTGGGTTGGAACAGCTTCATCTATAGTCAATGTGTGTTTATGTTGGTTTAGTTTCCCATTTCACAGCTTCTCAACTCCAGTTTCTGGGTGATTGATGAACCCAACTGGTCAAGTGCAACACTTCCTGCATGCTAAGTTCTGATTACTCTTAAAAGCCTGGTTAAACTGAATTGACATCAATGGCAGGGATTCAGAAACACTATGCATGCTGATTGTGTTTGCAACTTGTCCCAATTTACAGACTTTCTTAATCAAATCTGTTGTAGTAGTCATGAAAGTACATAAGCGTCCTAGATAACGTGCAAGTGGGAAGGGTTGCAGCAGATGACTTCCAACATAGATAGGTGAAAGTTGTCACACATACCAAGACAAAATAGGGAAATGCTGCTATACTGGTTGTGGGCATGACAGTGGCACAGTGGTTAGTGCTGTTGCCTCACAGCACCAGGGGCTAGGGTTCAATTCCGGCCTCAGGTAAATGTCTGTGTGGCGTTCTCCCCATGTCTCTGTGTATTACTCTGGGTGCTCTAGTTACCTTCCACAGTCTGAAAGACATGCTGATTTGTCTCTCAATGTATCCGAACATGTGCCGGAGTGTGACAACTAGGGGATTTTCACAATAACTTCAATGCAGTGTTAATGTAAGCCTACTTGCGACAAAAATAAATAAATTTTTAAAAAGAGGTTGAAAGAGATACAAGGATGATAAGATACTCAAAACTGACAAGTTCAATTACTTGCAGAAATACAATCAATAAAATGATAAAAACATAGCTGTATTATGCGTCTAAATCTAAGGCTGCCATATTCAAACTGTGGATTTTTCTGATCTGTACATTCTATTTGTACCAGAGGTTGTTTCATTGAAACTCAAGTAAAATATCCTTGATGTGGGGCACAATAGATGCATGTGATTCATTGTGAGTGATGGATTTCTGTCTTCTTGGCATGAAACAATCACCACCATCTGAGTGGAAGAGAAAATGATTCTAAATCAATTGTCCAATTGTACAAGACAAGATCGGCAGATTAAGCTCATATAAGCTTCAATATAGTAAAAAAAAAGCTAATCTCGCCTTACTTAATTTCAGAGTGTTACAATTATGAATTTTATAAGACCTTTATGTTTTAAACTTTAGGATGAATTGAATGGAGTCATTTGACCTGTCTGAACTCTGCCTGGCAGTAGGCCTGGGAAGGGGGATGCTTAAGGGTAAAGGAAGACCCAGAATGGCTTATTGTGAAGAAGGTATCAGGTTGAAGATAATGGCAATAGCATCTGTGTTTACAGTGATTAGATTGGTAGTCTCCAACGTCCTAGGAAAGTGTTGAGAATGTCAGGTTACATACAGTTATACTTTACACAGAGCATGCAATTCAAACATAGAATAGAACGGTGATCCAATATATCAATTATATTAGTAATGTTTGTTCATGTCAACCACATTGTTAAGTTTAAGATATTGGTTTCTTTGAGTACATATAAACAGAGGATAGCTGGGTGCGTAGGAGAAGAGTTATGAGACTGAACATATTAATAAACTCTTTCAGTAAGGAAAAGCTCTATGTCTTTATGTTAACAGGATCCCAATTCAGTATGATCATGGCAGATCTCATCTTAGCCTCATCCCCACTTCCCTGCTGCTCCCCATAACCCTTCATCCTGCTAATATCTCCTCCTTAAATGTGTTAATGTTGCAGCACCCTTTGCACTCTCAGATAGAGAACTTCACAGATTCGTAACTCTTTGACTAAAGCAATGCTTCCTTATTTCTATCATCCTTTAGCTTAAAACTATAGCCTCTCATTCTAGAATGTCCAACAAGGGAAAACAACCACTCTACCTCAACCCTGTTAATCCTCTTTAGCATCTTATACATACCTCAATTAAATAAAGAGTATTTAATTGTTTTTCTACATGAATACAAGTCCCATGTGATTCACATTGCCATGAAGATGAGCTGTGAGAACTGATGAGTTTCTAAGATATCTCTAAAACTGATGGATATATCAGTTTGTCAGGATCTGGGGGAGAGAGCACTAGATGTTGGAGGTTTTAAGTATAAGTTGCTGACCACAGTAGTATTTAGGAAGTCTTGTGTGCAGTGGTAGCATGCCTGCCACTGAGAGAGAACCTCCAGTTCAAGTCCCACCACAGGGCTTGATGGTCAAGACAGGTGCATTCATAACATGGCCAAATAAGTTGAGTATCAATCTTTAAAATCCTTCCAAAGAAATCCTTCTAACAAGCTGAAGTCTGACAGTAAGAGTGGAAAAGATGCCCCAGTCATCCACGCTTGATATGGAATTATACCCCTCAAGCTTTAAGCCTCTGGCTGTCAACCTGTTCTAGGAAAAATCTCACTACGTGAACAAGTGAAAGTTTGTCTTGTGCACTACAAGGTGCAGGAAGAAAAACAATAGTGTTATGTCAAAAGTATTTGTAATCTGTTACAATAAAATCTGAAAACATGAAATTCTCTCATACCATCCTTTCAGCTAGCAACTGGAAGTTCAAATTTCCACAAGACTGCAAGAAACTACAAAAGGTCATGAACGTAGCCCAATCTATCACACAAACGAGCCTCCCATCCATTGACTCTGTCTACACTTCCCACTGCCTCAGCAAAGCAGCCAGCATAATGAACGACCGCCACACCCCGGACATATTCTCTTCCACCTTCTTCCATGGAGAAAAAGACACAAACATCTGAGGTCATGTACCAACTGATCCAAAAACAGCTTCTTCCCTGCTGCCATCAGACTTTTGAATGGACCTATCTTCCACTAAATTGATCTTTTTCTACACCCTAGCTATGTCTATAACACTACTTTCTGCATGCTTTCTTTTTCCCTATGAATATATTTTCATAGAGAAGGAAAGGAAAGAATGCATGACATTGCTAGTAATTGTGAAAAACCAGCCCCAGTTTCCAAATTTGTTTTTATCAAGCCTCGTGTCAACTTTGGTTCAAGGGGTGGGATTCACCATTGTCTTTTAACTCTGAAGGTATTAGGTTAATGCTCCATCCAGAGACTTGAGCACAAAGTCGAGTTTGATATTCTGTTGTAGTGCTTGAGCAGGTGCTGCATTGTTGGAGGGCCCACTTATCCTTTGAATATTAAACCAATGTGTTATCTGCCATCTCAGATGGATATCAAAGATTCCATGAAACTATTTGTAGAGGAACAGGCTCATTCTTCCCAGGCTCGTTCAAATATGCTACATTGTATAGTTTATCTAAAATACTGCCACTCCAGAAAGATGGGACATAGTGAATTGGTACTATATACCTGATTTTCAGAATATCCTTGACAAGATTTCTCTTTGGCACTTGATGACTAGGAAGAGGAGCTAAAAAACATAGGTCGGAGCCTTACCATTATTCATGCCAGCAGGGTTTTCCCATCCCGCTTCAGTGAGTGGAGATTTGGCTGGCTGCCAGATTGTCTGACCTCGCTACAGCGGGACTGTGGTCTGAATGGGCAATAAGATTGCATCCATAAACTAATGTATGGACTAATAAAAACTAATTTGAAAACAAAAGTGTAGCCATGAATTTTTCAGACTGTATAGTGTGAACCATGAGATGGTTACTACTTTTCTCTGTAAGTTATGGGAAAATTGAATAAACTGGCCAATATGTATGTATAATGTAACAGAAAAATTTCATCCAACAATATCTCCTGTCTTTATTGCATTAGCAATACTGGAAGTCAGAAATGTTATAAGTGTTGATAAGTAATCGGACAGAAGCCACAAAATCTGAGGTCTGTCTTACCTTGTACAATCAAATAATTGATTTACAACAAATTAATGTTATTTTGTCAATCAGCACTACTGGATTAATTTCACCCCTTGCCAAAGGAAAATCCCAAAAGAAAGTGTGAGTGACGTTGTTAGTCAGGAATAGGTGAATGAACCCGGCCGTAAGAAATTTACTAGGATCGAAACAATCACACCTCAATTTACAATGGAAACTTTACCAGAAAAGTGGAACATTTAGGCCAATACGTGTTGATAGGAGAAAATTTGGGTTTTATAATATAATAAATAATAGAGAACAAGATTCTCCGGCCTCCCAGATGCATATTTTCCACTTGTGGAAGATGGTGCATTGTTTACGAACAGTGAGATTTTTTGTCCTGCCATTATGGAGATTTACAGCATGAAAGCAGGCCATTCTGGAGGCCCGTTGTCAATGGTAATTTCTGGTGATGTCACTCCACACCAGTGGGAAACCCACAGGAGGTGGTGCTTTGCCAGCAGGACCAAAGAATCCGCTTGCATGAATGGCCAGAGAATTCAGCCATAGAGTTTAAATCTAGGGAGATTTATCATTGTACAAGATGGTGAACTGACCTTTCTGTGCTGTCACAGTTATATTATTGTCAAAACAATATTATTGCTTTTTACGTGCATTGGAGTAACAATTATCAGCTGTCAGAAGTTCAAGTTATAATGAAAGATTAACACTGGAATTCTGCCACCCTGTCTGCCATGGAATGCAAGCGGGTGAGGGAAGACAACAGATATGTCCATTGACCTGGGGTGGGAATTTCTGGTCTTGCTCGAGCGGGCTGTAAAATCCCATTCCAAGAGACTACTAGTGAAGCAACAAAACCACTACGCCACTGCCTCAATATATATAAAAAAATTGGAAATATAAACTAGCAAATCATAATAATAATTTAAATCAAATGTCAGCACAAACTGCTGGATTAGAAATCTTACAAATGGAACTTGATATCGCACTTCTGTGTTACTGATTTTCAGGTGGTTTAGAATCAAAATTGGATTATAGCAAAGACACTGCTACTTTGACTGTGTTTACATAATCCAAGAACAATTCTCCAATGCTTGAAGGTAAATCTTTGAACAGTTTATTTCCCAATTCAATCTCAAAGAAACAATCAAATCATCTGGTTTACCTTGCCTAAATCTTGCAGGTAAGTCTGCAGAGACCAAAGAAACATATACCATTACTAATTGACAGTTGGCTTTTATTAAATAAAAGCTCATGTCAATAAATAAATCCGCTTGCAACAGAAGTAATTTGAGCATTTTTAAAATAGTCATCAATCTGTTCTTTTTTTGTTAGGGCTCTTGAGAACATTGTTTGCATATCTGCCTTGCTCAGACTCTCTGTTGCCAATTTTATTCTGTTATTTCCATGATGATGATTCAGAGAAATACAGACTTGACATTGAGGCAAGAAGATGCGATGTCCTTGCTGAGACTAGAACATCAATTTGACGAATGGAGTAAGATAAAAATGTAAATTCATATGTTTGCATGCTCTTAATCTCAAGGAATACTCCAGACAATAAGGGTGACCTTATCCTTGAGAGAGATGGTTAAAAGCTGATGTCAACCAATTTCCCTTCCTTTATTTGATTTCCCATCAGCTGAATGCAGACACTGTAATCACGGAGACACCTGTGACTCAGACAGTCTTGCCTGCAGCTGAAAGAGAATGTCAAATACTTATTAACGTGTGATGCGAAACTATAACACCACAAGATATTCCCGCAGGTTTTGTATGCCTGTTATTTGCACTGCTGGCTTCACCAAATAAAAGGGAACATTTGTTTTTTTTTGAGAATTAGCAAAAACAAATTTCATAAAATCAGCCCCTTAAAGGGACTATGCAACTCACTACAGAAGATGGCCTCAATTATGGCAGCTGTTACTTCATCCCAATAATCAGGGCTGTCTTGTTGTGTGAAAAATGAATCATTTTTCATATCCCTCAACTCGAGAGGGGATCTCTCTTCTTCATTAAAGTGTTTTTTTAATTGTCCACATTATTATCATTAACCTGATGCCACTTTGATATCAATGAGCGAAGATTTTAAAACCCACAGTGCAGAAGGAGGCCATTCAGACCATCAAGATTCTCACTGACCCGCTGACAAAGCAACTAACTCTGGCTCATCTCCCCATCCTGCCCCCATAACTCCACATGTTTACCCTGCTAACCCCCTAATCTACACCTCTTGGAACACTAAGCAGCAATTTAACAGGGCCAATCCACCTAGCTTGCACATCTTTGGACTATGGAAGGAAATTGGAGCATCCAGAGGAAACTCATGAAGACATAGGGAGGACATACAAGCTCCGCATAGTCGCCCAAGGCCAGAATCGAACCCAAGTCCCTGGTGCAGTGAGGCAGCAGTGTTGACCACTGTGCCACCATGCCACCCTTTGTGTTATGCCTTAGAAAATAAACCCGGCTGAGATTGATATACAAGACTACGTTCACAACTCTTAGTAGTTTCTTGCTGTCTTGGACAGAGCAGGAGCCATACCAAGCCATGATCCATCTGGAAAGGACGCTTTCTATGTTGCATCTGTAAAAAATACTGACAGTCGTAACAGATATGCTGAATTTCGTTAGCTTCCTGAGAAATGGAGGCATTGCTGGGCTTTCTTAACAATAGCGTTAGCGAGGAGGGACCAAGACTGATTGTTGGTGATCTGGACAGTATCCACAGTTAACTCACTCACAGAACAATCTAAAAGAAGTCCCTAAACTGTTTTTCTGGTAGGACAAAAGTTTTTGCTGAAGGATTAAATGGTGAAAACTTCATTTGAATCCAAATGCGTTGCTTCCTTTAACCCATTTCAGAGTGAGAGCTGACTAATTTCTGATGAATTCCAGTTACACGGGGAAGACTTTCAATAGCTGGCTACCCATTCTTTCTCTAAAATAACGAACAGTGGAATTTTTCGTCAAGTGCCCATATACTTGATGAATAAAATTGCAACCAAGTAAGTTTAAAATGGGTGCCAAAGCAAAAATGCCACAGACTCTGAAAATCTGAAAATGTTGGAAAGATTGAGCAGATCAGGCAGTATATTAAAAAATTTATAAGTTTACTTATAAGTCACAATTAGCTCGCATTAACACTGCAAAGAAGTTACTCTGAAAATCCCCTAGTCGCCACACTGAGGGAGAATTTAGTCCAGCCAATCCACCTAACCTGCACACCTCTAGACTGTGGGAGGAATGATGTGGAGATACTGGTGTTGGACTGGGGTAAACACAGTAACACCAGGTTAAAGTCCAACCAGTTTATTTGATAGTAAACCCACAAGCTTTCAGAAATGCTGTTCCTTCGTCAGGTGTGTGGAAAGTTCTGATCAGAGAAGGGCATATAAAGGCGCACACAGTTTACAGAATACTAATTAGAATACGAATCTTTACAGCTAACCTACTAATAGGAACAGCATTTCCAAAAGCCTGTGGGTTTACTATCAAATAAATTGGTTGGACTTCAACCCAGTGTTGTGAGACTTCTTACTGTGGGAGGAATCCAGGGCACCTGGAGAAAACCCACACAGACTTGGGGAAATTGTACAAACTTCACACAGATGGTAATCCAAACTGGGAGTCAAACCTAGGTTCCTGGCAATGTGAGGCCGCAGTGCTAACCAGTGTGCCACCCTGCCACCCCCACAGAGTGATAGAAATTAATACTTCAGGTAAATTCTACTGAAAGATTCTATTATATCTCCCATCATCTTCCATCGGGAAAAAGGTACAGAAGTCTGAGGTCACATACAACCAACTCTGCTGCTGTCAGACTTTTGAATGGACTTACTTTGCATTACATTGATCTTTCTCTACACCTTAGCTATGACTGCAACACTACATTCTGCACTCTCTCCTTTCCTTCTCCATGAATGGTATGCTCTGTATAGCATGCAAGATACAATACCTTTCACTCTATGTAACAATAATAAATCAAATCAAATTATATCATAGAAATGATCACATTTTAGACTCAAAGTGATGGAGCTTCTTTGAGTGTATGTCTTTCTGTTCTCCATGTTGTGGGTACACTGATAACGATAGACAATACATTATTGCCTGATGCCTCCAGTGCAGCATAGAATGTGCTACCCTGGATCTACATTCATACAACAATTAATTCCTATTTCTTTATGAACAAGATAATACTAAACAGTCGATAGTCCAAACGTTTTTCTCCACTGAAGTTGTCTGATGTGCTTTTTATTTATTTACTTAACTTGTATTTAGCCAAGTAAGTCAATTCTGATTTACAATAATGTCCTGGCTAAGAAGCTCATGCCACCACAGCAAAATTTACATACAATTCAGTTAAACACTAAAAACGATAAAATACATATTAGCAGTGAAAAAACTATTTAGCAAGTGCAAGTATCAGAGCATTAACCCTTCGGCGAAAGGCATCCACGGTAATAACCATGGTAATAAAATTAATTAGCTTCAGCTTTGGACATTGAGCTGCTGAGCATTTCCAGCATTGTTTAAAATGGCAAGCCAGTGCAGCATCCCGAAAGAGGCTAATCGGGGTCCCTGGGATTTTTATTGGACACCAGCTGTGAACTGGAAATGAGGAAAAGGCACAGAATGCACCCACATGCCTCCTGTATCATTCTCCAGGCATTGAAAGACTATCCTAAACCTCTGGAGCTTGGGCAAAAGATAGTGGGTGAGTTGCAGTTTCATGGACCAGGAGGAGCAGGGGTGGACTTTAACTACCCCTGTAACTCATGACCCCACAATCAGCGAATTCAGTCCTGTGTCCTGGGATGTCAGATGTGGACAAAATCAGACCCCCGAGTTGAATCATCCACTGACACTCACCGTCTAGAGTCAGACATGAAGTATGGCTGCTTGGGGGGGACACCAGAAATCTGTTGACACCTGTGGAACCGAACCCCAGCGGGAATATTTTTCAAAGGGAAATTAAAATAGAAACCAATAGAAAACTCCCTGGCTTTGAATCACTTGGACCAATGAAAGCAACAGATGAGCACAGTTAAACCTCCGCTGTCCTGTCACTAACGAAAGGAGACGTGACTTTGAAATGGAATGACATGATAGTTCTCCCTGGGTGTCTGAAATAACAGCGATTTCACAGAGAGAGAGAAGAGAGAGGAGTGGACAGAGATTAAGAGACTTGTTCACATTCTTTGGCATTCACCTCGACCAGCTCCCATGTGACAGAGTTTTATTAAAGTTTGGTGTTGTTACTCTGAACTGATGACCAGAAAACGAGCCTCTTTGTACAATCCCCCATAGGCCATTCAAACATCACACCTGCAGCCGGGTTTCTGTCCCCTGAGAACGAACTGAAAACTTTGTTCTGCTTTCTCAGCTGGATGTCACTTCAGCATGTGCTGTACATCACGGTCCAAACAACCCAAGCCAGCAATGTGAATAATTATTTGTGTTCATTCTATTAGGAATTTCACTATAGTCTGTGGGATTGAAAGGTCAAGTGACAAGGTTTTCCATTTTCCTGATAAATGTGTTTCTTGTATAAATTCCCATCTGCACCTCACACTGTTGCCATAACATTTACACATCAGAATGCTGCAACCAGCCAACCAATCAGTCAACTGCGCTTACTGTTGTAAAAGAGCCTTCACTTATTACCAGCCATCAGTCATTTGGAAGGAGAATCACTCAAATCAAATCAGAATCAACTCTGTGTCATTCGGTTAGTATTAACCCTGCTTCACTAGACAGCTGTGTAAGTACAGACTGATTCTGAACACTGACTGTGTTTTATTATCATGCATTCAGACAAGAATTCATACAGTTGCTGAGAGGCTTAACCGAGTAAAACACTCTAAATCAACCAAGGACAAAAATAATGGATGGTCAAAAATAAGTTGACCGACTCATGCTCAAATAGACTTTTACTTATTCGCTCACAGGATGTGGGCATTGCTAGCTGCCCAGTGTTTATTGCTTAACCCTGAGAGCCGTTCACTTTGCTATGAATCTGTGGGCCAGACTAGGTAAGAACATCAGATTTTCTTCCCAAAAGGGACATTCGTGAACCAGATGTGTTTTTACGACAGTGGGTATGCTTTTGTGGACTTTTCATGGACTTTTAATTCCAGATTGTTATTGAATTCAAATGTCACCATCTGCCGTGGTAGGATTTGAACCTGGGCCCCCAAAGCATAACCTTGGATCTCTGGATTACCAATCCAATGACAATGCCACTTCCACCACTACCCCGCCCCCCCCAACTTCCCAGGCAGAATAATGCACATTCATTTTAGCTGTTCCTTAGTTGGAGGATAGGCTTTCCTTCCATCAAGTGCTACTATTTATATATTTATTTATATTCTGAATTATCCTTTAGTCCAGCGGACCCCAACCTTTCCAGTAACAGGGTGCACTTCTAAGAGATAAACAATTCCATGGCACACCCACTTTTTTTCAGCTGATTCAATTGCTCATAAACGTTATATTTGATCATTTAAATGTCATTCAACTCACTAGAAACAGCATTCCTGACTTTTTCAATTTTTAAAAAAATGGGGGACACTGTCTCCCAGTGTTTGCAATGGGAATGTCAGAGATTATTGGAATTACCGATTCTGGATCTATTGAAGCATAAAGAATGTATCATAGAATCCCACAGTGCAGAAGGAGACCATTTGGCCTATTGAGTCTGCACCGACTACAATTCCACCCAGGTCCTATCCCATAAACCTATGCATTTACTCCAGCTAGTTCCCCCGAAACTAAGAGGCAATTTAGCATGGCCAATCCACCTAACCTGCACATCTTTGGACTGTGGGGCGAAACTGGAGCACCCAGAGGAAACGCACACAGACACAGGGAGAATATGCAAACTCCACATCGACAGTGAATCCAAGCCAGAATTGAATCCAGATCTTGGATGCTGTGATGCAGCAGTGTTAACCACTATGCAACCCTGCTGTCCCATTTTTTTCTTAAAGATCAGCCATAATCTTATTGAATAGTGATGGATAAGAAGAAAGCTTTGAGGAGAGCATTTAAAATATCAATGGTGAAGATTTTGAAAACATGGTTTAAGCCTCTGCAAAGCAGATTGATGAGCAGTAGAACTTAATGCTCCTTACTTGCCTAAGCAAACAGCAATTTTAAAAAGACTGCAGGAACAGAGGTACCTTTTGATTTGATTTAATTTGATTTATTATTGACACATGTATTAGTAGAGAGTGAAGAATATTGTTTCTTGTGCACTATGCAGACAAATGTATATGTAAATACATATACATTTACATATGTAAAATACTACATATTTTAGTCTGTATGTCTAAAATATATACAGACATACTGCATATGTCTATAGTACATGTAGACTATGCAGACTATATGTACATAGTCTGCAAATGTACATATGCAGACTATGTACATTTCCTTCTGTACACAGAGAAGGAAATGAGAGAGTGCAGAATATAGTATTACAGTTATAGCTAGGGTGTAGCCAAAGGTCAACTTAATATGAGCTAGGTCCCTTCAGAAGTCTGATGGCAGCAGGGAAGAAGCTGTCCTTGAGTCAGTTAGAATATGTCCTCAAATTTCTGTATCTTTTTTCCAACAGAAGATGGTGGTAGGAAAAGAGTATGTCCAGGTGTCTGTAGTTTAGTGATTAGAGGGTGCAAGGAACCTCTCCATGAGTCATCGCATTGCTGTGAGTCCTGACAATATTTTAACCTGGAAAATGGCAGCAGATTTTTTAGATTTTATTTTCATTCAGGGGATGTGAGCATCACTGGCTGGGCCAGCATTAATTGCCCAGCCCTAATTGTCTGTGAGAAGTTGGTGGTTCTCTGCCTTCTTTAACCACTACAGCCCATGTGGTATAAGCACTCTCACAGTGTTACTAGGAGAATTCCAGAATTTTGATCCAGCAACAGTGAGGGAACGGCGATGTATTTCCAAGTCAGGATGGTGATTAACTTGGAGAATTTGCAGGTGAATGTTTCCCTAAGTGTCTGCTATCCTTGTCTTTTTAGCTGGTAGAATCACAGGTTCAGAAGGTTTTATTGAAGGAACCTTGATGAGTTACTAAAATGTACCTTACACATATCAAACAAACCCTGCTGCCAATATGCACTCATAGAATCCCTACAGTGCTGAAGGAGACCATTTGGCCCATTGAGCCTGCACCAAAGTAATCTCACCCCAACCACATAAGAGCCATGTATTTACCCTGATAATCTTCCTGATACTAAGGGATAATTGAACATGATCAATCAACCTAATGCACAAATCTTTGGACTGTGGCAGAAAGTGGGAGAACCCAGAGGAAACCCATGCAAACGAGGGGAAACTGTGCAAACTTCACACAATCACTTCAGGCCAGAATTGAACCTGGATCTTTGTCATTGTGAGGCAGCAGTGTTAACCACTGTGCCACCGTGCTGCCCGTGGTAGTGAAGGGAGTGAATATTGAAGGTTGTGGATGGGGTGCTAATCAAATGGGCTGCTTTGTCCTGGATATTATTGAGCTTTGTGATTGTTATTGCAGCTGCACTCATCCAGGCAAATGGAGAGTATTTCTTTATGCTGCTGACTTGTGCCTTGTAGATGGTAAACTTTGCAGAATCTGGATGTGAGTGAGTTCACAGATATCCCATCCTTTCCTTGTGGGCACAGTATTTATATGACTGGTCCAGTTCAGCTTCTGGCCAATGATAACCCCCAGTGTGTTGATAGCAGGAGATTCAGCCATGTTAATGTCATTGAGGGTCAAGGGGAGATGGTTTGATTCTTTCTTGCTGGAGATGGTCATTGCATGGCACTGATCTTTCTTGCTACTTCTCAGTCCAAACCTGAATATTCTCTAAGTCTTGCTGCATTTGGACATAAAAGTTTTTGCACATTCAATAAGGTTGGGTGTGCCATTGTCATTTCCAGTGTCTAATGCCTGGTACTCCATCCAGTTTAATTACATTTATTGGCTTCATTGCAGTTTTATATAACTAAGTGGCTTTCTAGGCCATTTCAGAGGCAATTAAGAGTCAACCACATTGCTGTGGGTCTGAAATCACATGTTTTGTGGTTACTGTTAGACTAGCATTTAATTCCAGATTTATTCATTGAATTTAAATTCAGGCAGTGGCTGTGGTGGGATTTGAACCTATTTGGCCAGAACCTTTGGACCCTGGATTACCAATCTAGTGGCATTACCACATCGCCATCCTGCAAATGAGTTCAAGTTCTCAAAAGACGCTCTTCCCATCAATTCGGGCCTGATTTGAGTCTAAGATCCAGGTGTGAAAGACAAGTATCTAATCCCTGTCTGCAACCCTTTTTCCTCAATACAACTGTTTGTCTCCATTCGCTTTCTTAGCTGCTGCCATAATGATAAAGATTCCAGATTCTTCCAATTGAAAGAGCCTACTCCAAACATTGCGGCTCTTACAGGAGGAAATCAATCAGGGAGAAATAATTGTCGCAGCCAAGCCTGTTAATGCCTCAATGTTTTAATTAAATATATTGGTAGGAAAATGTGGACCATATTTACTTAGAACATTACGTTTGGGAGACATTGAGCAATAATTCAAAATGTGTAAAATTGAAAACATACGGTGGCATTTGAATCAAGTCTAATTTATTGTGATGCACAACACCAAGGCAATTACTACAAAATTTTACCATATGTATCAAACTATGCAACTCTGACATCAAATTCAGCATTTTTTGTTCTCATCCATAGTTTGACACCAGAGACCTTGGACACTATTGGTATAAAAACCAAGTCATAGTCCAATCTGTTTCTGATTGAAGTCATGACAGCAGCAAGTGAAGATTCAGAATTCATCTGTCCAAAGTGCGCAGATATTTTGATTATTTTAATGATTGTCCATATGGTACTAATCTCATTCAAACAGGATTTCTAATTTTACAATTTTACTTATAATTATACGATGATAGATTGTTCTCTTCTGATGTGGAACACCAGATGGAGCATTTTTGCAAGCTTAGAGTTGATAGCGGTCATCGCTAAACTGGACCAGCTCCATATGTCTTTATTCTTCATGGCGCTCTGTTTATCTTACCCCACTTGCAGAATGATTGCTTTCCCTCGAATACGACTGCTGCAAATTCAATCCCAGCTATTGAGGAATTGCTGATTATTTGGGCAGGTTGACCCATTTGGCCCATTTATCATTTCAAATGTGATGCAAGCGTTGATCGAAACAGATTTGAGTGCAGCTTCTGTCATTGATTTCTTCACCAATTCATACATATTTAAAAGGTTATCTCTCCAAGCATCTTGTTTATCTCTGGTAACTCTGATGGAGGCAGTGCGGTGACAGAGTGGTTATCACTCTGGGATTCGATTCCCAACTTAGGTCATTGTCTGCTTGGAGTTTGCAAGTCGACCCCATGTCTGTGTGGATCTCCTCCACTTGTTCTGGTTTCACTGCGGTGGCTTCACAGAAATCATTTGCTTATTCCTGACTGAAACTCCAATTGAGTTAAATTTTGAGATAAGATTATGACTTTTTCAACAAGACTGTTGTATCTACTGCTGATTAGATTAAACTAGTTATACCTTTTGATTGACATGTTCACACACAAAGGAGCTGGTATTGCGGTCCATACAATCACGACGAATATTGTTTTCACTTTAAAGATGCTCTGGTAAGTATTTTCATTGTCACATGGCTGTTTTCATTGTGCACAAATCCAAATTCCCAATAACTTGCTAATTTTGCAAAAATCAAAGGTGTATATGTTCCCGTTCTGCCCGCCATGGGAATCGTAGCGGGTGAGTTGCAGATTATGGAAAAGTCCCTTTGTCTTAGGGCAGAATTTTTGAGTTTTGATGTAGACACAGCTGGAAAATTCCACCCAAAATGAGATCCTTGATATTTCTGCTGATTGCTCGTCCTTTACAAAATCAAAGCATCTCGGATTAATTCCCTGTGGCCATGCACTTAAATACATTGAGGGGACAGGATGACATTTTCTTGGAACTTCTGGAAAGATTGGAAGGGGACACAAAAAGAGCCAAAATCATGCCAACAGCTCTTACAGGAACAATTATGTCTGATTCCTACACGCTTGTCAGAATGGGCCTTTGACCATATTTCCACACTGATGTACGCTGATACGAATTCATTTGAAAATAGGCAAAGAAATCTTATATTAAACTAACATTTTTCTTATCTAAGCTTAGAATGAAATACTATCCTAGCCTGCACAAGATCTATTAACTCTTATAGGATCTTATAGAGATGTATAAGATAATGAAGGGGATGGATAGGGTAGAGGTTGAGAGACTCTTCCCGCTTAACAAAGGTAGCAGGACTAGAGGGCACAGCCTCAAGATTTGGGGGGGGCAGTTCAGTTCAGAGTTGAGGAGGAATTTCTTCAATCAAAGGGTCGTGAATCTTTAGAATTCTCTGCCTGTTGATGTGGTGGAGGCTTCCTCGCTGAATATATTTAAGTCAAGAGTGGATAGGTTTTTGACAAGGAAATTAATGGTTACGGGGAGAAAGCGGGAATGTGGTACTGAACTACTGCAGATCAGCCATGATCTTATTGAATGGCAGGGCAGGCTTGAGGGGCTGGATGGCCTACTCCTGCTCCTATTTCTTATGTTCTTATGTTCTCTGATAGTACTAAATTATCTTTTTGGCTGCTCCTATAGTCTTTGACCTCTGGATATTGATGTCAGGAATACTACGATTTGGCCCTTTGTTTGCTTTGGCTACATGTAGCAACTGTCCATGAGGTAAGTATACTGTAGATGCAACATCAAACCCCCTATGTGGATTGGAAATCCACTATGTGGATTGGAGTTAATTTCGAGGAACCCACAGGAAGAAAGCAATTTTCCACCATGTTTACAGATGTGCTCTATAACACATGAGAATATTTCGTGAATTATGTAACTCTGATATTTTTAGTGAATATTAATTTACCTCTGCAGAATATCCTAAGCTTATGTAAAATATATCCTTTTTGCATTATCCTGTATTAAGTTTCTCAAGATTATACATTATATTACACTTGTCTTTCCTGTTAATCAAGCAAGGTTATTGATAGATAAAAGGTCATAGATTTCAGATCCATCTCCAATAATCAAAGGTTTTATTTCTTATTTATCTTTTGCAAATGGGATTTTTTCCCCCTTTTTATTCCTACTTTAATTTCTTGTTACATCTTGCGGCACACAGTGGCATAGGGCACAATAGCACCGCTGCCTCACTGCTGCCCCAGTGTCAAGGAACTGGGTTTAGTTCCAGTCTTGGCTGCCTGTGTGGAGTTTGCACATTCTCCCCATGTTTGTGTGGGTTTCCTCCAGGAGATCTGATTTCCTTCCACAATCTGAAAGATAGGCTGGTAAGGTGTATTGACCATTCTAAATTCTTCTCAATGGAGTAAGGTGACTTCATTGTAGTGTTAATTTAAGCCTATCCGTGATGCTAATTAAAAAAAACAGACACATATGCACGCACAAGTACACAAAATGGACCAAATGGCTGAGTAAAGATCTGGCAAATGGAGTACAATTTTGGTAAATATGAAGTCATCCATTTTGGTTGGAATAACAGCAAATTGACTATTATTTAAATGGTAAAAAATTGCAGCATGCTGCTGTTCAGAGGGACCTGGGTGTCCTTATGCAGGAATCACAAAAAGTTGGTTTGCAGGAGCAGCAGGTAATTAAGAAACAAATGGAATTTTGTCCCTCATTGTTAGAGAGATGGAGTTTAAAGACAGCGAGGTTATTTTGCATCTGTATAAGGTGCTGGTGATTCACACCTGGAGTTCTGTGTACAGTTTTGGTCTCCTTACTTGAGAATGGATTTATTAGCGCCGGAGGGGGTGCAGAGGAGATTCGCTAGGTTGATTCCGGAGTTGAGAGGGTTAGCTTATGAGCAGAGATTGAGTAGACTGGGACTATACTCATCATAATTCAGAAGAATAAGGAGAGATCTTCTGGAAACATATATGGTTATGAAGAGAATAGATAAGATAGATACGGTGAATTTGTTTTCCACTGGGAGGTAAAACTAGAACTAGGGGGCTTGGCCTCAAAATAAGGTGGAGAAGATTTAGGACTGAGTTGAAGAGGAACTTCTTCACACAAAAGGTTGTGAATTTGTGAAATTCCCTGTCCAGTGAAGCAGTTGAGGCTACCTCATTGAATGTTTTTAAGGCAAGGATAGATACATTTGAACAAAAAGGAATTAAGGGTTATGGTGATCGGATGGGTAAGTGGAGCTGAGTCAACAAAAATATCAGCCATGATCTTATAGAATGGCAGAGCAGATTCCAAGGACAAGATGGCCTACTTTTGCTCTGAGTTCTTGTATTCTTATGTTCTTATATAAAGTTGGAGAATTGAGAAGTATTGAGGTCCATAAGAAGAAAAACAGATATTCCGATGTTCCTCTCAAAATTGCAGTGGTGTTGTAGACAATGTCAGCTGGTTGTTTTTAACTAAATTTATTTTACCCAAAGAGGATGTTATGACACTTGAAGCTCCTTTCAATTGAAATTTTTTATCTCTGTGGAGCGTTCCAAGTATAATAGAGACAGAGTCCTGGACTTGAGAGAGGAGAGAGGGAGATGGTATTACATTCTGTAGTCTTCCTATTAATGTTACTGCAGATTCCTTTCCTGCTCTAACAAACAGACACACTAGAACCATAGTTTTTCACAAGTGGGATTCCAATCATGTGACAGCTGGCTATTGGCACATAGCGCAGAGCAAACTATATTAACAAATGAAACTTCAATCTTCCATTGTCTAAGTTATTGCGGTGCCAACAATACTGGTTTCCTCGCACCCTAATTGTAAACTTAGTTTTGTTAGTCCTTGTTTGTTCATGGCAGTTTCTGCAGTTAGGAACTCTGCTGGCTTATTGTCTTTATGTTTTTGGTAAGAGTTCGAATAATGGCGGGCATGTAGTCTATCAAGGGAATTGCAATACTCTTTCAGAAGCTTCCAGAAACTTAGCCAATTTGTAAGTTGGTGATTTTTGCAGCTATCATAAAACATAGTGACTGGGATTCTTCAAAAGAAAACTAACTGTTTAAAGGACGGGAAAAGAAGAATATTTCCCACCTAAATTTTTGGGTGTACTTATCACAGTGAATCTCTGATACTGTGCATTGCAGAATGATTCAGCATGATTCACTTTGATAAGTAGAGGATGGGGCTTATCCCCACCCGAAAGGCTAGCAGCATAGTGCTAAATGCTGACAGATCGGCATGGATGCAGTGCCCCCCCCTTCCTCCCATCATTGCTGGCCTCCTGATCACTGGCATTGGTCAATGGCCAGCCGTGCAATCCACCTGATCTCTGGCCTACTGGACATCCCTGCCTCAGCCCCAATATACACCCCCTCATACTCTGGCCAGCCTGATCTCCCCCTACACCTTGATGGCCAATCCTGATAGCCTTTACTCTCTCACTCTGCTGATTGCAGAGTGGCAGCGATTCACCACCCCCAACTGATTGGCCCCCAATAGACCCCACGCCTCTAGTATGCCACATCTATTCTGGCCCCATCCCTTGACACTGCCCAGTGCCCAATGGACAGTGTGAAGATGCTCATGGGCAGTGCCATTTTACCCCTTGAGCAGTGCCAGAGTGCCAGGATGGCACTGTTCAAGATGCCCTTGTCCCAACCTCCCTAGGGGGCCTCAATGGCCACTGTTCCATCCAATGGGTCAGGACATCTGTCCCTCTTAGTAGGGAGCAGTTTTAAATGTCACTGGAGGGGAGCAATCCAGGTGGCATTAAGAAAGATGCTTGTGGGCTCAGAGAATACCATCCTGGGTCTGCTAATCAAACTGAAATTCTGCTTTTGGGGTGATTGCACTGAAAAAAAGTGCTTGGGAGACTGCCAGTCACAAGTCTCACTAAAGGCTCCCTCGAGTCTCAAGCAATGGAGCGGGCTGGGAGAATTCCAGCCAGAGTCTACAGTTCAAAACAACCCAGGACATTACCTGCCATGAAACTAACAATTTTTTAAAATTCATTTCCAGGATGTGGCCATCACTGGCCATCCTTAACTGCCTCCATTTCAGAAGTTATTTGAGAGTCATCACATTGATCTGGGGTCACATATAGGCCAGACCAGATAAGAATGGCGCATTTCCTTCCCTGAAGGTTGTTAGTGAACTAGATGGGTTTTTATGACAATTTACATTTGTTTCATCAGTAGACTTGTTTTTAATTTCAGAGTTTATTGAATTAAAATGTCACTAGCTACCATGGTGGGATTTGAACCTGGATCCTCAGATCTTCCCCTGGATTACTAGCCCAGTGACAATTTCATCACTGACATGCCACATTATGTATTATCATTGCAGTTATCTAAAAGAGTTGGTTCAACCATATTATACACAATGCTTTAATCTCAGGAACATAGGGCAAAAATGTCTAAAATTGCTTTCTTATGATATTGTACATAGTAGTGTTACCATCAGTCTATTACTGGGGGTCAAAGCAGCTTTACAATGTCTGGGATGGTTAAATATAATATGAGTAACATGCCTTAAATAATGTCATTGAATTGCAAGAGCCAACGGTTAGATTCTCTCTTATTAGAGATAAACAAATGTTACTTGCTACTTGTCCAGCCTGGATATTGCCCAGGTCTTGCTGCATTTGGACACGGATTGCTCCAGTAACTACAGAGCCACGAACGGTGCTGAACATTGTACAATCAGCAGTGAATATCCCCACTCCTGATCTTATGATGCAGGGAAGAAGCTGAAGCTAGAACTGTGATCTAGAATCAATGGTCATTGTGGAAGAGAGTTCCACAGTTCTACCATACTTGGTGTCAGTCATTTAATAATCTGCATTCTTTCATCCCATGGAATTTTTTACTTTCACATATAAGATGATGGCCAAAATTCTACACATCACCCACCACAGAACTGGCGCAGACAAGGATCCAACAGCAGAAATCTCCATTGATCTCAGGCAGGAATTTCCAGTCTTGCCCGAGTGAAGCTGTAAAGTCCCACCCAATATTTAAAATGTGATAAAAACAGTTTGGTATAAATAGGCAACAAAGTTAATGGCAGGCCAACAGTTCTGTTGTTTCCCATTAGTCAGACCAAGACTGCAATAAGCATGCATTTCTTGAACAATGACTTACAATAACAAAGTCAAGTGATATATTTAAGTAGATTGCAGCAAATTTCCAAATAAGCTTATGAATTTATATGACAGCAAAAAATAGTTTTATATAGAGAAATTTAATATGACAATACAAATAAGTGTATTCTGAAAATTAATGTTGATATTATTATGTGTATGCAATGCTCACTGAGCAATATTGGCTCCCAGTCAAATCATGCTTCAAATTTACAATTCTCACCCTTGTTTTCAAATTGATCCATGCCCTCTTATCTCTGTAATTTCCTCCAGTTTTGTAACCTTCCGAGGTATCTGTGCTCCTCCAATTCTGATGTCTTGAGCATCTCTAATTTAGTTATTTCTCCGTTGGGAGGCATTGCTCATGTTGACTAAACTCTGTACTCTGAAATTCCCACCCCACCCATCTGTCTCCCTTTTGCTTTTACTTAAATTTAGCTCTTTGAACAAAGATACTTTCCTTAATGTCTCAATGTAGTTCAGTGTCAGACTTTGTTTCCTGAATCCCGTGCAGGTGGATGTTTTGCAACATTCAAAACTAATAGATAAATAAAAGTTTCTGCAGAGCTTCAGTTGTGTAAACTGATCAGGGCCACCTACAGTTCAACTATTCAAGAGCCTCAAGAGTAATATTTTCCTGCCAAATCTTTATTATGTCATTCCGAACTGTAGTCTCACTGTGAAGAAAAGTCTTGGCGACACGGTAGCACAGTGGTTAGCACTGCTACCTCACAGTACCAAGGACCTGGATTCAATTCCAGGTTCGGGTCATTGTCTATATGGAGTTTGCACATTCTCCCTGTGTCTGCATGGGTTTCCTCCGGGTGCTTCAGTTTTGTCCTACGTTCCAAAGATGTGCGGATTATACTGATTGATACATTACCACGTAGTGTCGGGGGATTAGCAGGATAAATAGGTGAGTTAACAGCGATCGGGCCTGGGTGGGATTGTTGCCAGTGCAGGCTCTGCACTGCAATAGCCTCCTTCTGCACTGTAGAAATTCTGTGATTCTCAGGCAAAAATGACAATCAGAGCATCACTGGACATTCGCCTGTACTGAAAGTGAAACTGGTGCTTACCAGGATCAGAACCGCTGTTCCAACTTACAACTGCAAATAACCTCCCTGAAACATGTACTCTCCTGATTAGACTACTGAATATTATGTACTCCTATCTTTTGCTGAGTGGCTGTTTTATTCTAATCAGTCACAGCATCGCTTATAGACTAAATACAATTATGTGTTCAGTGAATCATGAGGTCGTCTTGCCGCATTGTTCTTGTGGCTTGTATGTAGCATGGATGACTGAATCTAGTTTCTTTTTGGTGATTCCGCATTGTTAAGAATGAACTGTATTCGTTGGTTACATGGTTTTACTGTTAGTCTGCTATGATTGTGGTGATGTTAGACCTCCATGCAACATTAACCCTGATGGATCTGCATCTGAGTCAAGAACACATGCTGCAGTTCTCACTGTGAGCTGCTCTGAGCTTCTAGTTAAACTATTGTCAACTTTGTCTGGATGATTATGGACCAGTTGTATCTTTGTACCGAGGGTGCCTATTGTATTGACAAGCATTCCCTCACTATGTTCACTAGACTGAGAATTGTATTTTACTAAGAGAGATTATACAGTGGCACGGTGGCACACTGGTTAGCACTACTGCTTCACAGTGCCAAAGACCTGAGTTCAACTCCAGCTTTGGGTGATTTGCACATTCTCCCTGTGTCTGCATGGGTTTCCTCCAGGCACTTCGGTTTCCTCCAACACTTCAACGATGTGCTGGTTAGGTTGATTGGCCATGATAAATTGACCCTTAGGGTGACATTTTCTTGTCCCACCCGCTACCGTCACCATGCTGGGTGGGACAGAACCATGCAAAGCTCTATTGAACTCGGGTGGGATATCCTGGTCATGTGGTGTGAGCACGGCTGGAAAATCCCAACCTTGTTGTTAGGAAGACTAGTAGGATAAATACTGTAGAGCCAGTACTGTAGGGTAAATACATGGGATTATGGAGATAGGGCCTGGTTGTTGTCGGTGCAGGCTCGATGGGCCAAATAACTTTCTCCTATGATTATTATAACAGAAAAGCTATTATAAGTTTCTTTCTCAAGATGGTTTGAATCTGTAGGTAGTAATGAGTGCATCGTTAATCTTGAGATTGTTGTGATCAAGTTTGGGAGGGGTGAATAAATTCCTTTCTTTTCTACTCCTGAGGTTGGTCATAACTAAGTTGTGGAAAATTGTGATTTTTCAGTTCAATACTGTATGTATTTGACTACATAGAAAGATATATGAAGAAGTAAGGCAAACAGATCACTTGAGTTAACAAGTAAGGTGACTGTTTTGCATTAAAACCGAATCTGTTAAAAGAATAAGACATATACATGTGCACATGCATGCAAACGCATGTACTGCACATGCATGCTTATATATGTGTGCAAATACTTTTGCATGCATGTACACATGTGCACACCCACATGCATACATGTATATACACACACACACACACACACACACACACACTTGCAAGGAAGAGATGGAATCAATAAGAATTAAAGTCATTCAGAAGAAAGAGATATACATTCTGATGTTTCTTTGGTGGTCTTGAAATTCAAGTGGTGTTTCAGCTGATGTAAGCTGATTGTTTTTCTAAAGTGGTTGCTGTGATGTTCCTTTTGATCAGAATTCTTTACCTCTGTGATGTATTTAAACTGTAACAGAAACAGAGTACAAGCCTTAGAACAGCAGAGTGAGAGAGAGTCAATATTACATTCGACAGTTTTTGCCTTTATGTTATTGCTGTGCTCTGCAGACATCTTTCTTGCTGCAACAAACAGACAAGCTTCAAATCATAGTTTTCCACAAGTGGGGTTCAAATCATGGGACAGCTGTCAATGGGTATATAATGGAGGGCAATCTATTTGAATGAAGGAACTTCGAACTTCCATTATCAAAGCTATACAGTTATCAAGATTCCATCGAAACAGACACCCTGCTTGTATAATGATTTCTGTTGGTCATTGTTTGTTCCTGACAGTTTCTGGAGTCAGGAAGTCTGCTGGGCTATCATCTTTATGTTCTGCAGGGAGTTCAGACAACGGCAGGCGTGAAGTCCATCAAGGGAACTTCTTACACATGTTCCCTAATAACTATTTTCCAGAGGCTTCTAGAAACCTGGCCAATTTGTAAATCAGGTGACTTCTGTGGCCATTTTAAAACAATGTCTTTGCAGTTCTAGCTGTTTCTTTCCTATATAGAAACAGTCTAGGGTATTACACCAGCCAATGAAACAAATGATTAATGTTTCACATTGTGCATGACACATTGTGACAAGACCAAAGTATCTATTATGGCATGTCCACTCATTAAAGACGATCCCAGTGCATCTTTCACATTCTCTGCTGGCAAGGCCAAGTCCCATGTAGCTCTAAGAAAATAGTGGTTGATCTATTTCAACTGCTGCAGCCTGGTGTTCCTGGTGTTCTGACAATAGTGTGATATATGGAACCAATGCATTACCCCAACAATGAAGCAAGATCAATGTATGTTCAAGTTATGTGAAACAGCGGAGGGTCTGAACGACATGGGGAGCCTGCAGTCGTGCTGTTCTAGTCATCCTTAGAGCATTTGAGATGTGCTGTCAAAGTGACTTTTAAGTTCCACAGGCCATCCCTCATGCAACAATAATATACAGGCCTCATCCTCAGACTGAAACCCTGCATGAGATCATTTTTATGACTCAGTGATCTGTCAGTATCAATCATGCATTCAAGCCTATCACTCAGGTCAACTTTGTGTGCACAGAGAGAGTTTCAGTAGTGCTGATCATTGACAAAGACCCATGGCCCAGACTTTGTCTGGAGCTTCCCACATTCACGTCCAGCCTTGCCTTGACATCTGGGTGTGAGCTGGCCCAGCAAATCGTGACACGGCGTTTAGGAATTACTCATAACTTTGTTGAAAATAAAGCTCAAACTTCAGATGTAGTGGGATATCACTCTGATCCCATTTCATGCCTCTATGTTTTCATTCCAGCAGTTGTTAGATAAACACAAAGAAACCTGAGATACCTTGGACACTGGTGATACTATCATGATCAGATAACCATGTTGGTTATAACTCAGAGAGCTGGCTCAAGAATTACATCAAGCCACGTTAACCAGAGCTTCTGGTTTGGAGCAGCATCCTCCTCCCAATTAGTAGTCAGGCATTGTGAGCTTACACACATCTCCAATCTGCAAAGTTGCGCACATCAAACAGATCAAACGCTAATTAGGTCCATAACTCTGCACCATGCAGATGGAGAATGGGAACCACTAGGAAGTGATGTCCAGCTGTACTTGTGGCCACAGTGTCACATTACTGACTGCCATGAGCACCTTGACTATTACTTGAAATGTAATCCACACTCAAACCTGACAAACATTATCACATGGAATCACTGAAAGAGCTAGATTGGCTCCAATGCAAGTAACTATTAAAAGCTATAACATCCACAATAGAAAAATCTTCAGTGCAGCAGCATCAGGAGAATAACTTGCTGATTTATATTTATGAGGTCAGGTGATGATGCTCTGACACAAGTCTAAGATATGCATTGCTCCTACTACCATGTTGATAGAGAAAGAGGTATTGCTCATGTTGTTGTTGTAGAGAGTAAGTATACTGAGATTGTGTGTGACACCATAGACCTGAGGCACCATCGACCTGAGGCACTATAGCATTGAGACACTATACAACTGAAACATAATAAGGGAGGTAAGTGAAGAGGTGGGGCACTGTTACATTTGTATGACTTCAGAGTATTGCATCAGATAGAAATGTCATTAACTAGATGAAAATTTCTGACAGCAAAACACATTTACAGAATTGCAAAGTATATACAGTGAGTGAACACCTGTGACATCTTTATACTCTCAATGTTTCCTAATTTTTCTTAGTCTACTGCTATAGCATCCTAACTTGAATGTCTAATGCTGTTCTTTCACTATCACTGCATCAAAACTCTGGAACTCCTTTTCTAGCAGCATTGTGGTTTACCTCCACCGCAATTCAAGAAGGCAGTTCACCATCACCATCTCAAGAACAACTAAGGATGGGTAATGAATGCTGACTAGACAGCAACACCCACGTCCCGTAAATAAATTTAAAAAACACAGGGACATCCTGGACAATAAAGGTGGAAGGAGACTTCTGATTGCCATGTCTTATGATCTGTGATTACCTTGTTGGACGTCCTTTCCAGTGCTGAGGCCTGTATTGCACCAGTCTGCATTGAGTCTTCTGTTGTGGAGCATATGCCTCCTTCTTGTCCTGAGTTAGTGAAGTTACTGTGGTCAAATAGGGAGGAGATTTGGAGTGGTTGGACAACACAAGATGGATTGGCCAGGGGTGGTTGGCTGATTCTTCTTCTCCCTGTGAGTGCCTGAGGGACCCTCCCTTACTCCTTGAGGAGAAGAAGCTCTTGGAGGGAGATCAGGGTACTCTTTTGCCTAACCATTGATGGAACTCACACATGGCTGAAACAATAGTGTGCGTGTCTGAGCTTATATCCGGCACAAACCACTGGATCAGGGATTCCATGGGGGTTGCCCCTTTCAGTGATGACCTCAATGTACTGGCATGTTGAACTATTACTTGAAATGTAACACACACTCAAACCTGACAAACATTATTGCGTGGACAAACCCATGGGATTGCACTAACTCTCCTACCCACCTCCACACTTTGGGCAGAAATCTTCCGTCCCACTCATGGCGGGAATTGTAGTGGGTCGGACAGAAAATTTGGCAGACCGTGTAAAGATTCATTACCTCAGGCAAGAATTTCCGGTCTTCAGGCATGTGTGGCTGCAGCATCCAACCCTTAGAATGTAGATTAACTCCTCTCTCCTGACTTCTTATCTGGTAATGGCCTCTGACAATGCTCCAGCTGTACTTCTACCTGCTGTATCTCTTTCTACCAGCTGTATCTCTCTCCATCTGTTGTAACTCTGTCTTTGCGGCCTCAATATCTCTCTGACGGCTAATTCCAGAGGCTCGCATCAGCCTCAGATTCAGCAGGAGTTTGGCCTCCAGTAATCCTCTGAGTGTTGGTTATCTTGGCTGTCACTGGTTCCACCAGCTGGGGTCCTGAATCTGTGCTGTCCTCATCAGATGGTGAACCCACCCCACTCCCCAGCCAATTCTAAAACTTGGTTCCAATGAGATGTGTGGCTCTACATTGGTGAAGTGTCCAGGTGAACGCAGTAACAGCTCAACATTTGCTGCTTGTTTATGCATACATTATGAGGTGAAAAGTGGATGATCTGGCATGATAACCCATCTTGCCATCTGATGGGATTGCACCAATTTTCCTATCCACCTCCGTACTTAGGCCAGAAATCTTTCATTCCACTCATAGTGGGAATCATAGTGGGCCGGACAGAAAATTTGGCAGACTGTCTAAAGGTTCATTGACCATGGGCAAGAATTTCTGGTCTTTGGGTGTGAGCAACCGGAGTATCCCAACCTTAGGCTGGAATTTTACTGGCACACCCGCCCCGATTCCGGGGGGTAGACGAGGCTCAGAGAATGGCATTCTCTGTTGGCCTCAGGCGGGATCGTATAAACCTCAGGCAGATGTGCTGGTAAAATTCCACCCTTTTTCTCTGGAAAATTCCACTCACTGTCTGAACTTGCTGAGCCATCATGGAAGGTGATTTGTGATGGTTTTGGGAAACATCAATAAGACAATACGATGAGGCTTTAAGTCAAGATTTCATAAGAACATATGTAAGTGAAACAGAATTAGCCTATTTGGCCTCTTGAACTTGATCCACCATTTGATAAGATTATAGCTAACCTGACCTTGACCTGAATCCACAATCCTGTCTCTTCCACATAACCCTTGACTCCTCTATTATTCAACAATCTGCCTGGAATATATTCCACAGTTTTCTGGAATAGAGAATTTCAAACATTCCAACCCATTCAGAAAACAAATCATCTCCAGCTTAAATTAGTGTGCCCTCAATCTGTCATCCCTTTGATGGGAATCTTCTCAGCATCTACTCTGTCAAAGTCCCTCAGAATCATTTCTATTTGAAGAAAATCACTGTCAGTCTTGTTGAAGTTGTACAAGACATTGGTGAAGCCACACTTGGAATACTGTGTACAGTTCTGGTCACCTTATTATAGAAAGGTTACTATTAAACTAGAGAGATTTACTAGGATGTTACCTGGACACGATGGATTAAGTTATAAGGAGAGGTTGAATAGACTGGGACATTTTTATCTGGAGCATAGGAGGCCAGGGGCTGACTTTATAGAGTCTATAAAATAATGACAGGCATAAACAAGGTAGATAGTCAATATCTTTTCCCAAAAGTAAGGGAGTCTAAAACTAGGGGACATAGGTTTAAGGTGAGAGGGGAGAGATAGAAAAGGATCCAGAGGAGCAACTTTTTCCTCTCAGAGGTTGGTGAGTATTTGGAACAAGCTGCCAGAGATAGTAGTAAAGGCAGATATAATTTTATCTTTGAAAAAGCATTTAATTAGTTACATGAGTACAATGGGTATAGAGGGATATGGGCCAAATGCAGGCAATTGGCATTAGTTTAGGGACTTTTAAAAAAAAGGCAGCATGGACAAGTTGGGCCAAAGGGCGTATTTCATGCTGTAAACCTCTGTGACTCTATGACTTATACCAATGATTATAAAACCCAATCTTGCTCAATATTTCCTCATAAAACAACCCTTTCATCTCAGGATTCAAACTAATGAACCTTGTCTGCTCCTTCCCAGTTTCAAAGTAGGCTCCTGAGGGAAATCAGCAATGATATATCCTCATTGATGTAAACAAGTAAGAGGGTGAGTCAGGCTAGTTTCCCAATAGCAGTTGGTAAGCAATGTTTAACTGGTAATTCAAAATGTCACCAGGAGAATCTTATTTGCCTGACTTGTCTAAGGAAGCTGCATTTTGTGCAAAGTAGCCAGAATTTTACCGCCTGCCTTAGAATTAGGCAGGGTAAGGCTCATAGAATAGCATTCCTCGTTGGCCTCGGGTGGCATCTTACAAATCTTGGGTGGGCGAGATGGTAAAATTCTGGAAAGTGTATGAAATGAAGACTAAGTGACAAAAGTACAAGTATATGTTTGTCACACACTTAGCTCAGGGCAGCGGAGTGGCACAGTGGTTAGAACTGTTGCCTCACAACGTCAGGGACCCGGGTTCAATTGCCACCTTGGGTCACTGTCTGTGCAGAGTCTGCGCGTTTTCCCCGTGTCTGTGTGGGTTTCTTCCAGGTGCTCCACTTTCGTCCAAAAAACGTGCTTGTTGCATTAGCCTTGCTAAATTCTCCCTCAGTGTACCCAAACAGGCACTGGACTGTGGTGATTAGGGGATTTTCACAGTTACATCATTATAGTGTTAATGTAAGCCTACTTGTGACACTGATAAATAACCATTAAGCTTCAGTTTTGTTCCTCATTTGCTGTATGGACTGTGGATTTACTTTTCCTGGTACAGCACTACTGAGTGCCCAATCATCTGATGGCTTCTGTTCCGCCCCTGATCCTCCCTAATAGCAAGAGGTTCTCTTAAATAAATCCTGAGCGCTTCACAGCTTCCCTCATCAATTACAACATGCGCAAACAGTAACTGAGTAATTTGTAGAGGTGACATTTTAGTTGCCACATCGAGTGTAGCAGACTTCACCGAAATCGAGCAATGAACATAAAAGTAACGAGTGATGGTTTAATGAGCAGAGGAAGATCATATTAAACATTGGAGAGGAATTTTAAATTCATATCACAAATTATAACTGATAACGAGAGGAAAAAGTATACAGTCACAGAATGACGAGTGCAGGAGTAACGATAACACTACTTTTCACATCAGGCAGTCATTAATATTTTTATCTCACACTGATGGGGATTCACAGTTACCATAAGCCAACCAAGTCTTATATAAACTGAAACCTGAAGCTTTAAGCCAAGAACAGATCTCGGGACAAACAATTATCCTTTAATTACTGTAACCCATTGGAATGTCCACTGTGTTCTCCTATTTTGCACTGAATGCCACACTGACACTTTGTTATTGTCAGGCTAAAACCATAAATATAAGTACAAATAATTCCAATGGAAAGCCAGACTCAAGAACAGTTTCTTCCTGGCTGCCATCAGACTTTTGAATAGACCTACCTTATGTTAAGCTGATCTTTCTACACATCCTAGCTATGGCTGCAAGACTACATTCTGCATCTTCCTCTTTCCTTCTCCCTTATGTACTCTATGAATGGTATACCTTATCTATATAGCACACTAGAAACAATACTTTTCACTATATCCTAATACATGTAAGAATAATAAATCAAATCAAATCAAGATGTACAGCCAGAATTATTCATTCTTAAATCAGTATTGAAATCGTATTCAGTTTTCATTTCTGGAATTGACACACTGATTTCGACATACTGAGCAGAAATGTGCTCATCCAAGTACATCCATCGCATTGGGAAGCCTACCAAAGACTCGAGCAGTCATGCTGATTATTGGAATGCACAACCTGAAGAAAATATTTTAGCTCCTTGGAAAGTGATTCAGCCCATCGAGCCTGCTCCACCATTCTAAGTGGAAAAGATAGGTAGGAATTGTGAAGAGATCATATAGGTTCTGAGAAGTGTTAGGTGATAGGTTAGGTGAATGGGCAAAAGTGAGGTTGAAGGAGTATCCTGTGGGAAAATTTGAATTTGTCCATCTTGGAGAAAGAACAAAAAAAGCAGCACATCATTTAAATGGAGCAAGATTGTAGAACTCAGAGATACATAGAATTCTAGATGTCTTGATACATGAGAAGCAAAAAATTACTATAAGCATGTACCAGCTGATTAAGAGGTCTGAGGATATGTTGTTCTTCATTGCATGAGAAATGGAATATAAAAGTCAGAATGTGCTGCTGCAGTTGTAGAGAGCATTGATAGACCACATCCAGAGTACCATGTACAGTTTGAGTCTCCTTACCTTAACAAGGGCATAATTTCATTGGAAAGGTTAAACTTGTTTGATTCCTGAGATTGGGGATCTTACGAGGAAAGATTAGACAGATCGGGCCTGTATCCATTGGAGTTCAGAAGAATGAGAGATGCTGTTATTGAAACATAAGACCCTGAGGGAATTTGACTTGGTGGATGCTAAAAGGATGTTTTTCCTCTGGGAGGAACTGAAATAGCAAGAAGTGGGGTGTGGTGGAGGGCACTCAAATTAAAAATATGCGGTCTCCCATTTAAAATGGAGTTGTCGGCAGCACAGTGGAACAATAGTTAGGATTGCTGCTCATAATGCCATGGACAAGGGTTCAATTCCAGCCTTGCATGACCATCAGCATAAAGTTTGTACGTTCTCCCCATGTGTGCTTGGGTTTTCACTAGGTGCTGCGATTTCCTCCCACAGTCCAAAGATGTATCAGGTAGGTTGATTGGCCATGCTAAATTATTCCTTAGTGTCCTCAGATGTGTAAGTTCGAGGGATTAAATATGTAGGGTTATGGGAATAGGATCTGGGTAAGATGCATTATCGGAGAGAGTCAATGCAGACTCGATGGGCGGAATGGCTGCTTCTGCACTTAGGGATTCTATGAGGAGAATTTGTTCTCTCTGGGAGTCAGGGTCTGTGAAACTCACTCCTATAGAGAGCAGTTGAGAAAGCATAATTGAATATAGATAGATTCTTGATGAACAAAGGATTGAAAGATAAGGAGGGGGGGGCGGAAATTGGGAGGGTGCGGGTGGAGCGGCTAGCAAGAAAGTGGAGCTGAGGCCACAAACGTCACAATCAGATCAACCATGATCTTGCTGAATGGTAGTGCAGGCTTGAGGGACTGAAAGTTTCCATTGGTAAGAGAGACGAGGATCTGAGGGCACAACCTCAGAGCCACAGCCTCACACAACCCTCACAAACACAACCATTTTAGAACTGAGATGAGGAGGGATTTTTTTCACTCAGACCGTGGTGAATCTGTGGTGGTCAGGCCATTGAGTGTATTTAAGAGATAGATAGGTTCTTGATTGGTAAAGGGACCAAAGGTTGGGGGGAAAAGTGGGGTTAATGGCGTTGAGAAAATTGTCATCTGTGATTGAAAGGTGGAGCAGACTCAATGAGCTGAATCACTTTCCAAGGAGCTAAAATATTTTCTTCAGCTTGTGCATTCCAATAATCAGCATGACTGCCAGAGAATGCAGCCTTTTATAGGCTTCCCAATGTGATGGATGTACTTGAATGAGTACATTTCTGCTCAGTATGTCGTGGTTAAAGTGACAATTCCAGAAATCAAAACCGAACTCAAATACTGATTTAAAGATGAGTAATTCTGGCTGTGTTTTTAAGAGAAGATAGATGCCTTGCATTCCACAGGTATTGAACTTGAGCTATGTCTGCCATTAGATAGACACAATGGATCATCCATCAAAGATATTGTCCACTTCTCCTGCGCTCAAATAAATATTTTAAAAGGAATAGGGGCCTTGCTGTGAGGAAACTTGGAGACACTTTTTTCTGACAGCCAGCCAAGTCTCTTTGAAACCTTGGATGGCTCAATCAGTTGACATACATTGAAAATGTCAAGACAGTCTTCTGATCAGTCTGGGCAGACACAAAAAGGTCTTTTTGTGTCTATAGGTAACAATTATAAATTAACATTCATTAATCCTGAATTAATACAGAGAAATATGTTATAGCAATGTTTCACCTTTGATAGAATTTTCCCTTCTCTGCCATTATAAAGTTGTATATAAATACATCAAAAACTTGAGGGGAGGCAGTGGCTCAGTGGTATTTTCACTGAACTTGTAATTCAGAGACCCAGGGAAATCCTCTGGGGATGTGGGTTCAAATCCCACCATGGCAGATGGTGAAATTTAAATTCAATAAATATCTGGAATTAAAGGTCCATTGATGACCTTATCGAATGTTCTAAAACCTATCTGGTTCATGTTCAGTAATGTTCTCCAACATTTCTGTTATCTAATTTGTGTTCAGAGATATTGGAGAATGTAAGACTTAGTGACCAGGGAGATCAGCATTGATAGAGAAATGGTGCTGGGAAAACTGATGGGATAGAAGGCGGATAAATCTCCAGGGCCTGATAATCTAATCCCCAGTGTACTTAAGGAAGTGGTTCTAGAAATAGTGAATGCATTGGTGGTCATTTTCCAGGATTCTATAAACCCTGGGATAGTCCCTGCAGATTGGAAGGTAGCAATTGTCACTACAATATTCAAAAAGGGAAGTAGAGAGAAAACAAGGAATTATAGACTGTGAGCCTAATATCGGTAGTGTGGAAAATTCTCAAATCCATTATCAAGTATTTTTTAATGAAACATTTAGAAGGCATTGGCAGGATCAGATACACAGTCAGCATGGATTTATGAAGGGGAAATCATACTTGACAAATCTGTTGCAATTCTTTGAAGATGTTATGAATAGAGTTGACAAGGGAGAGCCAGTTGATGTGGTATATTTAGATTTTCAGAAAGCACTTGACAAAGTCCGACATAAGAGATAATTGTGCAAGATTTAAAGCACATGAAATTGATGGATAGAAAACTGGTTGGCAGAGAGGAAACAAAGAGTGGGAACTAATGGGTCCTTTTCAAATTAGCAGGCTCTACCTGGTGGGATGCAGAAAGTAGTTAATACCAAAAAATTGAATGTATTCAAGAGGCATCTAGATATAGCACTTGCGATAAATGGAACCAAAGGTTATGGAGAGAAAGTAGATTTAGGCTATTGAGTTTACGATCAGCCATAATTGTGATGAATGGTGGAGCAGGCTCAAAGGGCTGAATGGCCTCCTCCTGTTCCTATCTTCTATGTTTCTATATTCTTTAGGGAACATGCAGTCCTTGAGATTCCAATGTGATTGACTCTTAAATGCCCTTTGAAATTGCCCTCAGCAATTCGGGGCAAGCAATTAATGCTGTTCTAGCCATTTCCCTGAAGGAATAAAACAAAATATAAACATAAAATGTCAAAAGCTGTGTTGTGGGAGCAATACAGAAGAAAATCTGATTTGTTAAGAGATATTGGTATAGTTGATTGAAAGCATGGTCCAAGAGGTAGACTGAAAGGAGTCTCTTAACAGAAGAGAGAGTGAGGCGGAGAGGTGTAGTGAGAAAGTTCCAGGGGTTAGGCAATTGAACAATGAAAATCAGAGATGTGCATGACACTGGCATTGGAGGAACAGAGAAATCTCATTGTTATAGAGCTGAGTGGGATCATTAGGGCCAAGGACATGGAGGGATTTGAAAACAAGGATGAGAATTTTAAAGTTCAGGTTCTGTTTGATCAGGAGTCACTTTAGGACAATATGCACAGAGGAGTTAATTGAAAAGTATTTGGTATGAGTTAAGACTCTAGAAAACTTTGGATAAGCTTATGTTTGCTGCAACATGGACTAAACTTGATGTTGACTGGTTGCAGTCTGGTTGCAATATTTGTATGCCTAACATGAGTTAAAACTAACCTGTGCTTTCTAAAAGCAGCCTGGCACATTGGGTTAGACAAACTGCCTTGCAATGCCAGGGACCAGGAGTCAATTCCTCACTGTCTGTGCAGAGTCTGCACGGTCTCCCACTGTGCCTACATGCGTTTCCTCCAAAGGACGTGCTGATTAGGTGCATTGGCCATGCTAAATTCTCCTCTGAAAGGGGGAAGGTGCATTCCAGCCGCAGTAGGGATTTGGAACAATCTGAGGAAGTATTTTTCACAAGATAGAAAGAATGCAAATGGAGTTACAAGTCATAGAGAGGGCTCCCCGATTCTTCGATGCTGTGCTGATGACCTTATTCCAGTAAGAGAGTGGTCTTGTTTCTGCAAACAGAAGGCTTTCTAGCTATATACTACAAAGAGAAAGACAAGAAAGGCAATGCAAGGTGTGTGGCAATCAGGATTGGATGGTGAATAATGTGGATAGTCTGCCCACTCTGCCAGTGCATGGATGGTACATTTCTGTTGATACCCTTTCAATCATGGCAATTGACATGGACTATGCCATCAGCAGGTTTGCTGCCATATTTACTTCCTCTAGACTTGTGTTATAGCTGTCCTACAGAGCACAGCTCTGAGGCTTGTATGCTCACAGCATTATTTATACTATGAATGGGGATGCAGTAGCATAGCAATAATGTCTCTGGATCAGTAATCCAGAGGCCCTGGCTAATGGTCTGAAGACATGATGTCAAATCAAATAACAATACTTGTGGAACTTAAATTAATTTTTTAATTAATCTTAATTAATATTGGCTTCAGTAAGGAGACAATGAAATCATTATTGTGAAAAGAGAAACATCCAGCACATTAGCAAAGGTAATCTGTTATCTTTACCCTGTGTGGTCTCCATAGGACTCCAGAGCCACAGCAGTATGATCGACTAAATGATCTCTGAAATGGTAAGGAACAATTCTCAAGGAGTCTTAGAACAATTGGAGTCAATGAGAGTCAAAGGGAAAACTGTCCTCTGGTTCGAGCCATAGTTGGCATAAACGAGGATGACAGTGGTTGTTAGAACAATCATCTCAGTCCTAGGACATCATTGCAGAGTTCCTCAGGATAATGTGCTTGGCCCAACCATCTTCAGCTGCTTTATCAGTGACTTTCTATCGGTCATAATATCAGAAGTGGGGATATGTGCTGATGATTACACAATATTGAGTCACCATTCTCATTTCCCACACAAGTCTACAATGATCTTGAAAATATGCAGGTTTGGTCTGTTCAGTGGCAAATACCAATTGTGTTGCATAAGTACCAAAAAATGGCAATCTCCAATAAGAGCAAATCTAACTATTTCCTCTTGACCTTCAATGACAGGATCATCACGGAACCACTCACTATCAACATCCTTGCAGTTACCATTGATCAGAAACTGAACTGGACCAGCCATATAAATACTGGAGCTACAAGAAGACATTACAGGCTGGGAATTCTGTAGTGAGTAAATCAACTCCTGACTCTCCAAAGCATGTCCACAAGCTACAAGCACAAGTAAGGAATGTGATGGAATAGAAGTAAATGACTGTGGATGTTGGAATCTGAAACCAAAAGAGAAAATGCTGGACGATCTCAGCAGGTCTGGTGCATCTGGCAGGAGAGAAAAGAGCTGATGTTTTGAATTCAGATAACCCTCTGTCAAAGCTCTGATAAAAGGTTATCGGGACTTGAAACATCAGCCCTTTTCACTCCTTACAGATGCTGCCAGACTTGCTGAGATTTTCCAGTATTTTCTCTTTTGATTGTGATAGAATATTTCCTACTTGCCTGGATGTGTAAATCTCCAACAAAACTCAAGAAACTCAACACAATCCAGAACAAAGCAGCCCATTTGAAAGGCATCGCATTAACAACATTCAACATTCAATCACTCCACCACCAAACCACAGTGGCAACAATGTGTATCATCGATAAGATCCTTTGACAGGCTCTTCTAAACCCATGATGTCCACCACCTAGTAAGGCAAGTGCTTTGGGAACACTACCATTGCAACTTTCCTCCAAGCCACACACCATCCTGCTTGAGAAATATATTGCTGTTCCTTCACTGTTGCTGCATCAAGATGCTGGAACTTCCTTCCCAACAACACTGTGGAATGTACCTACATCACATGGACTGCTACACTTCAAACAGGCAGTTCGCCACCACATTCTGAAGGGCAATTAGAGATGGGCAATAAATTTTGGCCTAATCAATGATGCCCACATCCATTGAGCGAATAATAAAGAAAGTGTTGGATGTTTCTTTGAAGATATTTTATCGTTTCTTAAATCATACAACATGGAATCTTGGAGTGGTTTGAATCAAATGGAGTTTGCGCATTCTCCTTATGTCTGCTTGGGTTTCATCCAGGTGTTCTGGTTTCCTCCCACAACCCAAAGATGTGCATGTTAGGTTAATTGACCATGCTAAATTGCCCTTAGTATCAAGGGGGCTAGCAGAGTAACTACTGTAAATTCATTTGTGAAAAGTGGGTTTGTGAAAAATCTATCTGATTTGGAAAAAAGTAATATAAGGGGATTAAGGGAATAAGGCCAGGGAAGGATTGTTGTTGGATTATGCTTGATGGGCTGAATGGCCTCCTTCTGCACTGTAGGGATTCCATGATTTGATTATGATAAACCTCTGTTGTTCCATATTATTAAGTCACAGGTCAATGTTGGACAATCTAACTGAGCAAAGATTTTGACTTAAAATAACTGAAATTATGCGCAACTTAATGTAGTTACAAGGGACTATTTTTTAACCCCTTACGGGCTCAAAAATCCATTGCTGACTCCACTGGACTGTATTTTGTCCGTGTGTTAAGTTTCGACATTCCCCCCTAGCTAAAAGCAGGTGGTCTTACAAAAATAAAATTATCTTCTATCATTTCAAAGTGATATATAATAACATGGGAGAGTCCCAAACATTCTCAAGTTACAGGTACACAACAGTCCCAAGGTTAAGATTGTAATTGCATCGCTATTCCTGGAACGTAAAGCTTTACTCGAATAATCCACCAATAGAACCATGGTTCCACCTCAGTAACTGGTGTCTCACGTTGAGATGACTTATCATCTGTGAAAGTATTTGTAGTCTGCCAGCAGATGCAGAACATTCCACATTTGGGATGCATGTTCTCTTGCTGGTCCTATCCTCGGGAGACACTGCTGTAATATTTCTCACCAGCTGTTTTATTACAACAAGATTTTCTTTCAGCCAGTCTTTAACGATCAGTCAGCAGTATCTTAGCTTCGATCTGAGATGTCCCATTGCTTGCTGTTCACAGAACAAAATGTTAGCCAACTAGAATGGGGTCTTGCTCTTGTAATCTGTTGCTTATTTCCTGTGTTATTAATGGTGTAAGGTTGTTTTTAACATTAATATTTACATTAAAGGACAGAGCATTGTCTAGTATATATTGGGGCTCTCTTTAAAAAGAATTGGAACAAGGAATGATCACAAGCATGATCTGGCAGTACAGCCTTGATGGGCTGATTGATCTACTCCTGCTCCTATTTTATCGTATTTCAGCAATCAGGTAGCAAATTGCAACGTTGCTTGAATAATCAATGATGCTATTCATTCAGATCGAAAATTAATGAGCTCCCGATCTTATTGATTACTTTTTTGAAATCACATTGATTTTTCATAAACCCACTTTTCACAAATGAATTTGCAAATATGAACCATTTAACTATACTGGAAGATTTGGACACAGTGTATATTACCCAGGTTCACACCCTCCAGCCATAAATTATTCATAACACTACACATTTCCATTGGCTAATTCATTTAATCTACACATCTTTGGGCACTAAGGAGCAATTTAGTATGGCAACAATCATGACTTGCACACCTTTAAAGTTGAAATTAATTTATTAGTCACAAGTAAGGCTTACATTAACATCACTATGAAGTTACTGTGAAATTTCCCTAGGCATCTTTGGAGTGTGGGAGGGAACTGGAGCACCCAGAGAAAACCCACACAGACACATGCATATTTGGAATGACACGGTGGCACAGTGGTTAGCACTGCTACCTCACAGCTTCAGGGACCCGGATCCAATACTGCTCTTGAATGACTGTCTGGGTGGAGTTTGCACATTCTCCCTGTGCCTGTGTGTGTTTCCTCTGTGTGCTCAAGTTTCCTCCCACACTCCAAATGTGCTTAGCAGAATTTCAAGTAACTTCAATGCAGTGTTAATGTAAGCCTTACTTGTGACTAATAAATTAACTTTAACTTTAAAAATGTGCAAGACATGATTGTTGCCATGCTAAATTGCTCTTTAGTGCCTAAAGATGTGTAGATTAGATGAATTAGCCATGGGAAATGTGTAGGGTTACAGGGATAATTTATGGTTGGAGAGTGAGAGCCTAGGTAATTACTCTATCAGAGGGTAGAGTGCAACATGATGGCCAAATGGCCTATTCTGCACTGGAGTAATTCTATGATTCTTTTTATGAAAATGCCAAACCAGTGAAATAACTCCATTAATAAAATAACACATTTGTCATTAATTTAATTTATTTTCAGACAACATCTTCGTCCACTTTTGCCAAACTGAATAATATGAGTGTTGGAATGATGGAACATAAGACAGTCAGGTACGGGGGGGGGGGGGGGGGGGGGGGGGGTAGGACGATAATTCTTGTATCACAATATTAAAATCGTCAAATCTGAGTTTGGTGATTTTTAAGTGAATAGGCCTTTGACAATTATATTGAGCAAAGCACCCACTGCTGGCCAACTACAGACAGGCATCAAAGATTCAGAACATTTCTCTACTCGTATGAGGAACCTGACCTGATGTATAGGATAGTCAAATCTTCTTAAATTACAAAATGATCTCTATAATTTGGTTCACAAGAAGATTCCCCAGGGATTACATTTTAATTGTTGATAATTAACAAGTCAGATTTCTTTGACACTCCACATTTACAGAAACGTTTCTCAGAGGACTTTTATGGGGAGGCAAAGAGTGAATAAGGAGGGAGGAAGATCTGGGAAATATTTGGGGAATAGGCTGAAAGATGGCCTTTTTTGAGGATTTCATGGAGGGATTTTCAGAGTCAGAAGGAGGATTTTGGATTACCACATAGAGATGGAGGACAAAAATTATTTTAGGTACAAAAAGAAAGCTTGTAAGCAGCATTTCAATTCACTCTACTGGGAATCATATTTGTTTGAAACAAAATACTAACAGTACATGAGAAAAGAAATGAAGACCCGGGTTCTCCGATCTCATCCACAGCTGGGATTCTCCAGTCCTGCTTCAGTGACTGGATTTGGCTGAATGCCAGATTCTCCACTCTCACTGGCAGTGGTGGAAGGGCAACGGCATTGAAGAATTCTGGCTGCAATATAAATAGAACCTGAACTAATTCACTGATTGAAGCTTCAAGGGCAAGCCTATGATATTACATACAAAACACAACGTCAGGCTTTTAGAAAGAGGAAGGATGAAAAAGTCAGAAGTATCTGAGGATTAGATGTCAATATCATATTTTCAATAGCATTGTGAGGACATAAGACCACTAGCAAAGAAGCCAGTGTGTTGTTATGGTCTGAATGCATTGTCTGGAAGAGTGATATTGTACAATTCTATGATTCTGTGCTTGTGGTTCTGTGTCCAAACCCCCTACCTCCTCCTCTAACTGCAGAGTTACAAGTGTCCTTGAAGACAAGAAGAAATAGCCATGCATCACTTTAGAGAAAAAAAAAATAAAGAAATGCTTAAAGTACTTGCGGGATATTTCATTTTGATATGATCTGGGCCAGAATCTGACACCCAGTATCATGGTGGCACAGTGGTTAGCACTGCTGCCTCACAGCGCCAGGCACCTGGGTTTGATTCCAGCTTGGGTCACTGTCTGTGTGGAGTTTGCATGTTGTCCCCGTGTCTGCTTGAGTTGCCTCTGGATGCTCCATGTTTTTTCCACAGTCTGAAAGATGGTTAGGTGCATTGATGCAAATAGATGCCAGAGTGTGATGACTAGCGGAATTTCACAGTAACTTCATTGCAGTGTTAATGTAAGCCTTACTTATGACTAATAAATAAACTTTGAGTGGCTGAATGTTAAACTGGCAATTGGAAGGATATGACCTATGAATTCAAGATGCATCGTTGCCTGTCAAAACAACATGCCTTGTCTGAGTTGCATTTGTTCAATCAGCCCAGGTATGTGCCGCAAGATGGAGCCCCATGTGGAAGAGAAACTTCCCATTGGGCAGAAGAAAAATACTGCCTGAATCAAACTTCTGGTCATGGCATTGAAGCTAGCCAACTGGAAACAGTTAGGTCAGATTGTCCTGTCCTTTTTGTGAGGGATGAGGAGTGATATTAATATCAAAACTATTGGGGGGGAAAGAAGTAATGTACTTCAGTAAAGATTATGGCATCAACAATGCAGTGTCAAGGACAAGAGAAGGAAAATGTGATTAGCGCACCTTTAGTGGTCAGTGCAGACTCAATGGCCAAATTGTTTTTTCTATGTTCTATGGCTCTATAAGTATGAGTGTGCATGTGTGAAGTGGTGGGATGGGCTGGATTTTCCTATGCATGTCAGAAGCGTCTGTCAGGCTGATTCCTAGGTTGTGAATTTGGATGTGGGCATGACCTTCCTGGAGGAGACCAATTGAGAAGCTGTCCGTAGGAGTGTAGGCCAATAGGGGTGATGCAGTCTGAAGACAGGGGAGGGCCAATCAGACTTCCCAAGCTGAAGGGTGGCAGGTAGGCACACTTTGATGAAGTGTGCTGCTGAGGTGAAAGGAGGGAGGGGATGTGCATAGGATAGAAGCATCGTACTGCTACCGAATCAAGAGCTAATTCCTCAATGCCCAGCACTATCTTGTGAATCTGTCTGCAGGTGACAAGCAAATAATTGCATGCATTTTCTTTCTGATATCCTGAGGATTGCCAAAAATGCCCCACTACTATTTCCATATTTATCTTATTTGGCTTCCCACTATTGCCAGGCACTTTACCGTCTCTGGTAACAGTGCAGGAAGACAGTCCAACCTATTTTTTGCCAATTTTCTGGCCCCACCTTGCCTCTAAATCCATCTTCAATGTGCTTGAAGAACTCCTCCTAATATCTCAGAATCCGATTGCACTTATATTTCCGCAACCTGTCAAAGCAATGATATTTCAACATCAAACAAATATGTGCGCCTACCAACATATTTTAATTTGAGAGGTTGCAAGATCATGTCCTGTGGCTATGGAGCATGAGGTGGGTCAATGCCGAGAAGCCACTGTGACTTTCTCACCAGGTGAATATAGTGGGAACGATGATTGAAGGCCTTGTTTTCAGTCCCAAGCTGCAACCTCATGCCGTCCAATATTCCGCTCTGAATACGTGCACTTCCTATTTTGAAGACAAAGATGAGGCCGTACATTTGAAGTCAATGCTTGCCTTATGCATCCATTTGATCCGTCTTCCAGGTTAAAAATTAGGTCTTGAAAAAAATATTTGCAAACGTAACTGTTGAATATTGACCTGTGTTGTTCCATTGGCTGTACAAGGTAGGACCTTCACAGTACTGGCTGTGATTTGAATCGCACTTGTTTCAAAGATACTTAATGTTGACCAAATAAGAGGAGTGTATAAAACTTTGTCTCACTCCAACTTACTTCCAATTTAGAAGTATCTTTGGTGTTAAGAATATGGTTTCTGTGGTAGGATGCTCCTTTAAAGGGTGAGTTATTGGGGGTCACATGACTCATCAAGCCAATTGCAGAGAGGGATGCAAATCAAGATTGGAAGCTTGAGTCTGGGAGTTGTGGAAGTCGGAAGCATTTTTCTCTCTGTCACGTATATCGTTATTTCACTGCCAAATAAATCCCTGTCCGATTATCTGCTTTGTTGGTCATCAGTTGGGTGGCACATGGCACAGTGTTTAGCACTGCTGCCTCACAGCGCCAAGGACCCAGGTTCAATTCTGTCCTCAGGTCACTGTCAGTGTTTGCACTTTCTCCTCGTGTCTGCATTGGTTTCTTCTGGGTGCTGCAGTCTCCTCCCATACTCCAAAGATGTGCAGGTTAGGTTGATTGGCTATGCTAAAGGAACTCTAGTGTCAGGAGGATTAGCAGGGTGAAGATGTGTGGTTATGGGAATGGGTCTGGGTGAGATTATGGTCAGCACAGACTCAATGGGCTGAACAGCCTCCTTCTGTACTGTAGGGATTCTATGAATTCCTCATAGTTATTACAGTTTCCTATGCATTGAGGTAATAGCCATAACCACCAGGTTCCTGGTGTCGGCTTTGAGGTGTATTTAGTGCGTTACTATCAATGAATTTCATACATGAATTAAGGCCACTGTCATCTGAGTGTGGGGAGTGTGAACTAGAGGCAATAGATTTAAACTATCTCTTCTAATTGCAGAGCTGGCAAGAAAGGAGTTGGAATATAAAACTTTTACTCCCACTGGATCTTTATTGCAGCCAAAGATCCATAGTAAATATTTAAAAAGAGGAAGAAAAATGCACAGTAAATGCAAGACAAAGGAAATACTAACAAAAATATAGATATGCATTCAAAGATAAAAACCTACTACTTTACTAGTTTAAACTACAGTGTTGAATGCATTAGACTCCAAAACCCCACTGTTCCCCTAGGCTGGAAAAACCAGGATTAATAAGAATAAGACCTGCCCATTGGGCAAAACCATTTAAATATTTGAATACTTAAAGTGTATTCACAAGTTATGAGGCACGAGAACACAATACATTAAACCATAAACAATGTGAAATCAGTTGAACCGCCTCACATTTAAAAAAATAACCAAACTTGTGACAATATTCCCCCTCTCCTCTACCCCGCCTCCTTTCTTTAGCAGTCCAAACCTAATGTGCAAGTGTCAATTTTAATTTCCATGCAGGCATATTAGCAGCCCTCTATAGGCACATTGCCTTTCCCTCCAACCACCACCCCCACCCCCACCACCCCCAACCCCCCATCTTTGGGTCCTAGCCAGGGAATGCAGAAACCATGGCTCCCCACCAATAACACTCTGGTGCACAGACCATCAGGTTTTTGTGTATATAAACAAAAATGTTTAAGGTTTGCAAGTGTCTTGCGTGTGTGTGTGTGTGAGTGAAATTGTTTTTGTGACAGGCTGTTCTGTCACCACCACCATCATATCTTTAAACTGCTTTTCTTCAGTTAATTCCTACCAAGAGCGGACTCCAGCCAATAAAAAGTATCAGCTATTGCTCTTGCCAGAGCCTCACCTTTCTTCTGCTGCAAACTAATCCCTTGGTGAGAAATTGCTTCTAAACCATATGCTTTTTAAGTAGAAAAGCCTACAAAGTGGATGTTTCTTAACAAAAAAACTGGATTCCTTCCACCTCAGATCATTTATATATGATTTCTACGCTCCTAACTAAAGGAATAATGCGAAAAGCTGACCTTTTAGCCCAGCAGTTACCAAAATGAGTTTCTCATGTTGTTTCAAAGTGCAGTACAGAGAGGAGACGTAAAACAGAAACAGAAATATGACAGGAGTTAATTCTGATTCAGTTGGCAACATTCTTGCCCTTGACTCAGACAGTGGCAAGCTCAAGATCCATTTGTAAGACTTGACGGTAAAATCTAGGCTGAAGTCTCAGAGCCAAACTAAGGAGGTGCTGCACCATTGGAGGTGCGGTTTGTGGATGAATCATCTGCCTTCCATCTGTCCTTAGAATCATAATATCCCTACAATGCAGAAAAAGGTCATTCAGCCAGTCAAGCTTCCACCGACAACAATCTCACCCAGGCCTTATTTCCATAACCCACTTATTTACTCTGCTAATTTCCCTAACACTAAAAGGCAATGTAGCACAGCTAAACCACATAATCCGCACATTTTTGGACTGTGGGAGAAAACTGGAGCATCCGGAGGAAATCCACATAGACACAGGAAGAATGCACAAACTCCACACAGACGAGGTCAGAACTGAACCTGGGTCCCTGGTGCTGTGAGATAGCATTGTTAACCCTGTACCACTATGCTGCTATGCAAAGGATCCCACGGTGTTGGTTTCAAGGAGATCAACACAGTTCCCTTAGTCTCTTGGAATCAAAGGTCCATCACTCAACCAACATAACTAAAACAATTGATTTGGTCATGTACTTCATTGCTGTTCAGAGTATCAAATTGTCCAATTTGTTCAAATTAGCTGACATTTCCTAAATTACAACAGTGATGTGTATCCATCCTTGGTTCTATTATGCTTTAAAACCATAAGATTTAGGAGCAGAACTTGGCCATTTGGCCCATCGAGTCTGTTCTATCATTCAATCATAGCTGATATGATTCTCATCCCCATTCTCTTCCCTTCTCACCATAACCCTTGATCCCCTAATTGATCAAAAACCTATCTACCACTGTCTTAAAAACCCTCAATGATCTGGCAATAGCTAATAACAATTGCTAATAACATTTGTGTAACACATATTATTTGCCACTTAACAAAGCAAGCCTGAATATTGTCCAGCTTGCACAAAGACATTGACTGCCTCAATATTTGAGGAGTTGTGAATGATGCTGACCATTGCACAAATATCAGTGAACATCTTCACTTTTGTTCTTACGATGGAAGGAGGGTCATTGACGAATCACTGCAGACGGTTGAATCTCGTACATTATCCTTAAGAACTGCTGCGGCAACGTATGATCACTGAAATGATTTTCTCCAAAAAACACAGCCCTCTACATTCATGCTAGGTATGATTCCAACAATGGAGAGTTTTTCGCCTCATTCCCATTTACTTCAGTTTTGCTGGGATTCCTTGATCCACATTCAGTACACGGGGTCTTGGGCAGTCACTTACACCTCACCTCTTGCGTTCCATTCTTTTGTCATCTTTGGACGAAGGCTGTAATGAAGTCAGCATCTATCTGTATACCACTGTGCACTACCTCTGTGTCGCTGCGACAGGATTATTCCTGGATAGTGATTTTGGTGCCTGGGACATTATAAAGTATGATTATGTGAACATGACTAAGTTAGGCTATTACTTGAGTGGTCTGTGAGAAAGCTCTTTCAATTTTGGCTCTGTCCCCCAAATGTTGGTGAGGAGGGCCTTGTAGAGTTGACAGGGCTAGGTGTGCTACTGTCATTTCCGGTTCTTAGATCAATGCCAGGTGGTCTGTCCAGTTTCATTTCATATCAACTTTTCCGTAGCCATGTGATACAATCAAGTGGCTTATTAGGCCATTTAAGGGTCAAACAAATTGTTGTAGGTCTGGATTCACATGTAGGCTTTCCTAGGTAAAAGTGGTAAATTTCCTTCCCTGAACAGGATTACTGTGACTAGGTGGGCACTTCTGAAAACTGAACATAGTTTCATGGGCACAATCACGGAGAGTATCTTTTAATTCCAAACTTATTCGTATCATAGAATGACAGCATCCCTACAATGCGAAAGGAGGCCATTTGGCTTGTTGAGCATTCACTGTTAACAATCCCAGGCCTTATCACCTTAAACCCATATTAACTCTGCTAATCTCCTGACATTAAGAGGCAATTTAACATGACCAATCTGCTGAAACTGCATATCTTTGCACTCTGGAAGGAAACTGGAGAACCCAGAGGAAACCCATACAAATTTACATCTCAACAGTTGTTGTGGTGGGATTTGAACCCGTGCTTCTCAAGCATTAGTCTGAGCCCTTGGGAATAGTAGACCAGTGATGCCATCAATTCCTTACTAGAGTGTGCGAACTCTGTCAGCCCTGAAAGCTAAAGGAAAGCTTCACTTAAGTCTTCAAAGAGTGTTATGATTTTCCTCCCCATTGATTTGTTTGATTTATTATTGTCACATGTATTAATGTACAATGAAAGGTATTGTTTCTTGCGTTCTATATCGGCAAAGCATATTCTTTATAGAGAAAGAAACGAAAGAATATAGAATGTAGTGCTACAGTCATAGCTAGGGTGCAAAGAAAGATCAACTTAATGCAGGGTAAGTTCATTCAGAAGTCTGATGGAAGCAGGGAAGAAGCTGTTCTTGAGGTGTTTCTTATGTGGTCTCAGACTTTTGTATCATTTTTCCAATGGAACAAGATAGAAGAGAGAATGTCCGGTGTGTGGGGGGTCCTTAATTATGCTGGCTGCTTTGCCGAGACTGCAGGAAGTGTAGACAGAGTCAATAATTGGGAGGCTGGTTTGTATGATGGATTAGGCTACATTCGTGACCATTTGTAGTTTATTGCAGTCTTGGGCAGAGCAGGAGCCATACCAAGCTGTGATACAATGAGAAAGAATGTTTTCTATGATGCTTCTGTAAAAGGTGGTGAGAGACGTAGCTGACATGCCAAATTTTCTTAACCTCCTGAGAATGTAGAGGCGTTGGTGGGCTTTCTTAATTGTAGTGTCGGCATGAGAGGACCTGGACACGTTGTTAAATGCTTATGGCATGCTTTATGTGAGTATAATACTTCACTGGCCCTTGGCTACCCATTCAATCATCCAGTATATTCAAGGTTACTGCATGTTGTTTGTTTTTAAGTCAATATGGTCACATTACAGATGGGAACAGGATGTGGGTCTTGTACTTGTTAGTATTTCAAGCTCACTGTCTTTTCTGTTGCAGTGATTTCTCGTGTAAAAAGAATAAGTTTCACTTTCAATAATTTTGCCCAAGTTGAACGCTCAATAAGAAAGCTAATGATTGAAACTGTGCTGTAACAATTCCTCTTTTCATTAAATTTACACTTCTCTAAGATGCCTTTCACAAAAAGAAGTAAGAAAAACATTGTATGAATTCATTAATATTGCGCAGTTTGGTTTACTGATTTTTTCCATTGTTTCTCCCCTCTCCTTCTCCCCAGGGCACTGATTACTTGCTGGAAATGGGAATATGGGAACCAGGTGTCCACCAGTACCCTGCCAAAGTGCACAGTTCTCATCTGGGAACCATGGCAGAGTTTTGGCAAGCTCTCTGACTGCAAAGGTGGGGACTCAGACCTGGGCCGAATGCTACATCTTTCAATGGGAGATGCCCATGGGCAATCCAAGCTGGGAATTCTGCCCGACCAACTGGGGCCAATTTAACACCCTGAACACTTCAGCTGAGATCAACTAACATTTCCCGGCTCAAATTTACTCATGGGATCAAGCTTGCTGAGTCATACTGGAGTCAATAATTGATATTAAGTGGAACGTGTTTGTATCTGAAACACTTTAAGTGATCTTTCCTTCATCATGTAGAAGGAAGAGAAAATAACCAAACATGCAGATCATGGAATCAATACCTAACACTCTGAGAGACCTGATTTCCAATACTATGGAGTAATGTGGTATTGTGCCCCTTTAAGAGGTGAATGCTTGGAGGGTCATGTGACACCTTCTTCCAATTGGCTGGAGCACACAAATCCTGGAACTGAATGCAAGCTGTCTTGTAAGGAGTGCAAGCCAGTAAGGAGTCTCAAGTCAGTGGAGTACAGTAGCCACTATATCACTCTCTGTACATAGTTACTTCCTTAATAATCCATTCACTCATTTATCTACTTGGTAGTCACTCATCTTCACAAGGACCATCCGGCATCCTGCCCCCTTATCCCATAGTAGTATTATCTGCAAGAAGGGGAATTGGGCATGAAGTAGCCAATTCACGGCTGCCAATTTTGTGTCTCCTTCAAAATTACATTCACTCCATTCTTGTTTCTTGATTTCAAAGAACACTATTACATAACACTGAAGATAAGGGATTTCCAACTCAATAAAACACAGGATAATGAACAACAACACCATAATGGCCTGTTGTTGTTCTTTATTCCCAATGGAATTTTTGCTTTTACTTTTTACCATCTTCATTTACACGTTAAGAACAGAGGTTACCCAGTAATTACAATCAAAAATGCAGAATGTGACGGGATTTTAAAAATTCATTTACAGGATGTTGTCATCACTGGCTAGGCCAGCATTTATTGCCCTTTCCTAGTTGCCCTTGAGAATGTGGTCATGAAGAACATTTTTGAACTTTTGCAATCCTTATGATGCTATTAAGGCGAGAGACCAAGGATCCTGACCAAGCAGCAGTAAGGGGTGTGAAATATCCCCTCGGAGGCCAGTTTCTCTTCACTAGATTCCCCCTTATTTACAAATTCTTGTCCACTCTTAAGGGTACTTCAGTTACACAGTCAGAATCCAGAATGCCAGAAGACCTAATGCTCCCATTTCTACATATAGATGAACTCCCGGATTGGGCATGCAATTATTGCTCAATTAGAGATTTCTTTTAGTGCCCAACCAAATAAATAAAAATCAAATTAACTTATGGACAACTCAAAAGGGGCAGCCTCCTAAAAGGAGGAGAACCGACTGAAACAAAAGACAGAACAGGAAGGAAACTTAAAACATCAAATTAAACTGTGATTAAAAAGGTCAATAATACACCCTAATCGCTGTGGTGCCCAGCAGGCATGGAAGGCATCAACTGAAACCTCAGATACTGCATGGTCCCTTTCCCGGGGAACCTGATTGCGAATGTAGCCGCAGTAGAGGGTAGACCGCCCGGTTGAACAATCTCCTCGAGAAGGTGGGAATGGCACTAAGTAAACTATTTCTTCACAGAACAACAGAGACAAAAGCCAGATGGTCTTTTGTGCTGTAACAATAATGTGATTCTGTGAAGACATCCTGAGATTATGAAAAGCAATAAGTAAGTTAAATATATCTAGAATGCATTCATAGTCAGTCATCTAGTAAATTGGTCATTAGATGTTGTATGAAACAGTGGCCTTGATTTTATCTACTAAATCATAGAATCCTTACAGTGCAGGAGGCCATTCTGCCCTTCAAGTCTGCACTGATAACAATCCCACTCAGGCCCTATCTCATAAGCACACATATTTACCTATTAGGGTAACTAACTTACCCTGTTAGACCCTCTGATGCTAAGGGCAATTTAGCATGGCCAATCAACCTAACCCGCACATCTTTGGAGTATGGGAGGAAACCAGAGCACCCAGAGAAAACCATGCAAATAGAGGTAGAACGTACAAACTCCACATAGTTAGTGACGAGTCTGGATTTGAACCGGGTCCCTGGTGCTGTGAAGCAGCAGTGCTAACCATTGTGCCACTCTAAAAAGAGATTTTCCAGCAAAAATAAACACATCTCAACTACTTACTGTCTTTTTCTCTCAAGATGGCAGGTGAATTTTATTTATTTTTGAAAACTCAAAGCCGATTATTGCATTTTCAAATGTTCAAAATTCTGAATTATCCAAGAATTTGAATTAAGTAGGTTAGATGACAAAACAGGTGATCTGATCATTTGCATGTGTTAGATTTGAATTAACAAGATTAAACTGCCCTAATTTTGCTTCAGTTTGGGGAGCTTTTTCAAGGTGGCAGAGAATAAAAACAATGGCAATTTGCCAAATATGATTCTAAATTTTTGGAAAGAGATATTGAATAATAATTCCCCAGCCAACTTTAAAATTCTTGAGTGCAGCACTGCACAAGACATTTTGGAGAACACCACAAGCTAGCTATGTCATCTTTTTATGATATTGAAATAATATGGCCAGTAAAAATCACACCGCAACTGAAATAAATTGGTTGTGGTTTCTTTCTTTCCTTTTAATGGGCGGGAAAAATGAACACGCAGAACCACAAAGTTAACCATGGTGCTGATGGAAGGTTTAAGATGCCCCAAATGGCTGTTAGTTCCTTACTTTTCCTGGAAAGGTAAGGGGAGGATCTCAACTGGACCTTCCATTAATGATTTGGCTGATCATATAATAAGCACTTTATATGCATTCTCTGGGGAATCTGCAACTTTCATATTTTGGATCCTCTCAAATTTTCGAAAATATCACCAGATGCATCTCGCTCTTCAAATGCACATCTGGGAAAAATTGGATGTTTTTGCTTTAACTCTATTCATCACTCTTCTTAGAGCTGTTGCTTAACTCCTTATATCCCTTGTGCATGCTTTCATTCTGTGTGCAGCAACGGTGGCACAATAGCGAACATTGCAGTCTCACAGTGACCCAGGTTTGATTCCTGGTTTGGAACACTGACTCTGTGGAGATTGCATGTTTTTCCACCTCTGCGTGGGTTTCTTTCAACACATCCAGAGGAATGGTCCGAAAGATGTGCTGCTTAGCTGCATTGGTCATGCTAAATTGTCTCTCATTTTACCCGAACAGTGTGATGACGAGGGGATATTCAGTAACTTCATTGCAGTGTTAAAGTAAACCTACTTGTGACTAATAAATAAATAAAACATTTAATGTACGTTTAGTTTTATTCATAATTACTTATTTGCTTTGAGCAAGGGTATGTGCTGCAGAATATAGATGAATGTTTATGTTGAATATTAGTAACTTGATAGTATTCTCATAAGCCAAGGATGTTTATGTAAGTAGATCTTTCAATTAGCAAAGTACTTCTGTATAATGGCTTTCTCCAATGCTAATGGATTGCTAATATTGAATTAACAGTTTTTATAGATGCTTATATAGAAGATTAGAGAGGTCTATTTATAGAATCATGGAATCATAGAATCCTATAGTGCAGAAGGAGGCCATTTGGCTCATTGAGTCTGTACCCATCACAATCCCCCTGAGGTCCTATCTCCATAACTCCACCCATTTAACCTAGCCAGTCTCCTTGACACTAAGGGGCAATTTAGCATGGCCAAACTATCTAACCCGCACATCTTTGGATCTTTGGTTGCATCTTTCCAATTAAAGCCTAAGCATTGTCATCAAAGAATCACAGAACTAATAGCACTATTATTATTTAAATACAAATGCTGCATTTTATTAAGTGAGAGCATATGTACAAATAAATGTAGCGATGGATAGGTTGCTATCAGACGTGTTCTGCTCTATAAGCTTTGTGAAAATACTATTTCACTGTCTGGCTCCCTCATTTGACCTAATGTCATGAAGTTGCTGGTTTTTAGTCTGTATCTATCACAAACTCAGCGCAGTGATTTAATACCCTTTCAATTATTGAATATATGTTACTGCCAGCCAACTTCTTTGGTACTGAAGATCGTCTATTACAAGTGTGACAATGTGATCTTTCAGGTTTTAATTGTTGTTGGAGACTTATATTAATAATTAAAATACATCTTTTCTTCAAGTTCTCTGGGATTGTAGATCAACTATTACTAATGTGAAGATCCATTCATTCAGGTTTTAATTATTGCTGGAGATTTGAATGAATAATTAAAATACATTTTTCTTATTTTTTCTTATTTTCCTCTCTTCTATGTATTCCATTATTCATTTCCCTCTCTTTATTTCTCTTTCAGTGATTAATTTGGCGTTCAATTCACAATTCTAAATTATACTTCATAATTCAGACTCTGCAGTATTAGTTTCATAACTTGTCAAACAAATTGGTTCAGGAGGTAGATAATTACTTGCTCTACTCAGGTCCCAGTGCACACCTCCAGCAAATTCCAGAACAAAATACCATATCTACTCAATGATAGCAAAGTTTGTTGACTGGTTACAGGAATTCTTTTGGTCCATTGTTGTGCTCTTAATAACCGCTTTGTAATAGATTTCAGTTTGTAAGGGTGGGATTTTCCACCCTTCCTGCCAGTGGGATCCTCCAGTTCTGTCAAGTCAACCCCTGCTGCAGGTTTCCTGGCAGCAGGATGAATGAACTATAAAAATTGCCATTGACATCAACAGGGTTGGAAAATCCTGTCAGCAGCTAATGTTAAACTGTCTCTGCCACAGAAGAGCTGGAAAATTGTGGCCTTATCTATTTATAGAACATAGAACATTACAGCGCAGTACAGGCCCTTCGGCCCTCGTTGTTGCGCCGGCCAGTGGACCCTCTAACCTAAACTATTCCAATATCATCCATATGCCTATCCACCAAACATTTGAATGCCCCCAAAGTAGGCGAGTCCACAACTGCTGCAGGCAGGGCATTCCACGCTCTCACCACCCTCTGTGTAAAGAACCTGCCTCTGACATCCGTCCTATAACTACCACCTCTTAATTTAAAGTTATGTCCCCTCGTGTTGGTCATCACCATCCGAGGAAAAAGGCTCTCACTATCCACCCTATCCAATCCCTTGATCATCTTATACACCTCAATTAGGTCACCGCGTAACCTTCTTCTCTCTAATGAAAATAACCTCAGGTCCCTCAGCCTTTCCTCATAAGGCCTTCCCACCATACCAGGCAACATCCTGGTAAACCTCCTCTGCACCCTTTCCAATGCTTCCACATCTTTCTTATAATGCGGCGACCAGAACTGTACGCAATACTCCAAGTGCGGCCGCACCAGAGTTTTGTACAGTTGTAACATAACCTCACAGCTCCTAAATTCAATCCCTCTACCAATAAAAGCTAACACACCGTACGCCTTCTTAACAACTTTATCAACCTGGGTGCCAGGTTGTTTGAATTGATCCGGATTCATTAATTCATTATTAAAGTTTCTCTTCATTAGTCACAGCCAGTTTTGTGGGCGGCGCAGTGGCAAGTGGTTATCTCAGTGCTAGAGACCCGGGTTCAGTTCTGACCTCAAGTGTCTGTGTGGAGTTTGCATGTTCTCCCCGTGTCTGTGTGGGTTTTCTTTGGGTGCTCCAGTTTTTTACCAAACTCCCAAGATATGCAGGTTAGGTTGATTAGCCATGTTAAATTGACCCTTAATGTCCCAGAATGTGTAGGTTAGAGAGATTATCGAGCTAAGTATGTGGGATAAAACCTTGAGGGGGGGGGAAACTTAATGGGCTGAATGACCTCCTTCTGCACTGTATGGGTTCTATTCTATCCTGTTCTATTTGTGTGGCACAAAACTAAGGCAACAGTTTTAGAAAGTGAATAGATCAGGCTTTGATTATGAAAAAGTCATGTTAAAATGTAATGCATTAGATTTTCAATCCAATGTCATTGTGACTTCGATCCGACGCAAAATGGTATCAGACTTTCATTCTAATTAATTCACTGATCAAAGAAAAGCTTGGAGATGGACCACATTGTATTCTTGCCAGAGTCAAGCTTAATGCTGATGACAAAGACAATGATCAGTTGGCTTTCAATTGTATTAAAATTAGGCTGTCATTATTTGGAAGTCATTCTCAGTGCTGAGATTGCAACAATACTCTGTCACCTACCTGCTCCTTTGAAATGGATTGTAAGGATGTGCTGTTTACAAATCTATGGGTGGCACAGTGGTTACTGCTGCTACCTCACAATGCCAGAGACCCAGGTTCAATTCCTGGCTTGGGTCATTGTCTGTGTGGAGTTTGCAGATTCTCCCCTTGTCTGTGTGAGTTTCCTTCAGGTGCTCTGGTTTCCTCCCACAGTCTGAAAGACGTGCTGGTTAGGTGCATTGGTCATGCTAATTTCTCCCTCATTTTACCTGAACAGGCACTGGAATGTGGCAACAAGGAGACTTTCACAGTAACATCATTACATTGTTGATATAACCTAGTACGAAGTCTCACAGACAGAGCGCTGATGACTCAACTCATGAAGAAGCAATGCTCCGAAAGCTTGTGCTACCAAATAAACTTTTTGGACTTTAACCTGGTGTTCATGACATGGAGGTGTTGGCGTTGGACTCGGATAGAAACAGTAAGAAGTCTCACAGCACCAGATTAAAGTCCAACAGATTTATTTGGTAAGACAAGCTTTCAGAGTGCTGCTCCTTCATCAAGTGAATGAAGAGTTGGATTCACAAACAGGGCATATATAAGCATAGACTCAAGTTACAAGATAATGATTGGAACGTGAGTCTTAACAGATACTCAGATCTTTACAGGTATAGATAATGTGAGTGGAGAGAGAATTAAGTACAGATTAAAGAGCTGTAAATGTCTCAAGCAAGGACAGTTAGTGAGATTTTGCAAGCCCAGGCATGTCATGGTAGTTACAGATAGTGTGACATGAACGCAAGATCCCTGTTGAATGTCAAATTCTTCGTATTAGCTCGCAGCAACGGCAGGCCATGAATGGACGGAAAATTTCAGCCAAGATTTCATTGTTAATTTGAGACAGTTTTATTTTGGTTCCTGTTGTTTGAAGGACATACTGCTCTGAATGTGAATGATTTACCCATATTCCAATATCCACCTACCTGTTCTGGTAAGTGTTTATCCTTTACTAACATTGCATTTTTTTTCCCTTTTTTAAAATTTTTACTCCAATCTTAAAGTGACAAATCCAATGCGCAGAGTTGGACTAGACAAACCCAAATTCAAATTGAATCCAATTCATGGTCCACACAAGAGAGACAAACGCGATCCAAACCAACAAAAATCATAGATTCTTAGAATCCCTATAGTGCAGAAGGAGGCCATTCAGCCCGTTGAGCCTGCACCAACAATAAAACCACTGAGGCCATACCCCCATAACCCCATATATCTACCCAACTAATTCCCCTGACACTTGGGGCAATTTAGCATGGCCAATCAACCTAACCCCCAGACCTTTGGAATGTGAAGGAAATAGGAGCACCTAGAGGAAACCTATGTAGACCCGAGGAGACATCACGTAGAGAGTCACTCAAAGCCAATGTTGAACCTGGGCCCCTGGCACTGTGAGGCATCAGTGCTAACTACTGTGCCACCCAATATCACTTGTCTTGTGTAACAGCATCATCACCATCATCATAGAATTCCTACAGCTCTGAAGAAGACCATTAGGCCCATCAAGTCTGCACCTACTCTCTGACAACAGCCCATTGAAGTCCTATTCCTGTAACCCCACATATTTACTTCACAATTCCTCCTAATGTATACATCTTGAGAACTAAGGGTAAGTTAGCATGGCCAGTCAACCTATCCTAACATCTTTGGACCGTAGCATCTGGAGGAAACCCACACAGACATAATGAGGACATACAAACTGCACACAGATATTCACCCAAGCTGAACTGATCCCAGGTTCTCAGGCGCTGTGAGGTAGTAGCATTACTGTCACTGCTGTCAGAAGGCATTGATCTTAGCCAAAAGGCTGAGAAGCGCAACCCTGCCAGGTGACCATGGTTTCACCCTTTATACAGCTTTCACCTTCAGCTGGACTAATTATTTAATTCACATGCTAGTCATGAGGGTACAAATGAGAATTTGTTTTCAGCAACTTGCTCTGAACAGAATAAACCACACTAAACTGCCCCCACAGCCTTCCAATAATGAACATTTCACACTTAATTGTGTTAGTGACATTGAAACCTATTGAAAGTCATTTATCCGTCAAGCGGCTTAACATCGGGGTGAAAAATATCCATTTGCTTCAATACAGAAAGACCACTGTACCATGAAGGACCTGACATGATAGAGTGACTACCTTCAGAACACATGGAAACTAAATCATTAACTATAAAGGAGTAATTCATTATGGAATAAGGGAAAAATGCCCATTTGTCTGTTAGATCTTGATAAAAATACCTCCAAATAATCTCCTTACCTTTAACTGTCCTCTCCATATCCAGATGGAGTCATAGAAATATCATTATCTTGGTTAAAGCTTTTTCATGACTAAGTCATAGGTTTACATGCTCTTTGACTTTAAAGGAATTCAAACCAGAACCTCATAAAAATTGAACTGCAGATGTAATATATTTCTTTGTTGATCTCGCTAGCTCTTTAAATATCTATTATATACAACAGGTGTCTCCAAAAATCTTTGAAGAGCCACATCCATCCTGAGCACATGTGCACAGTGCATGACCCAGGAAATAGAGAGATGCTAACTTTTGAGTTCTGTTACAGTGCAGCATTACGAAATATAAAGCATTTCAATTTGGTGAATTGTGAGGTAATGGAAGAATTGATATCCAGGCCAGAAGAGACTTGTGCTTGATGTATCCCAGACAGCTTGTGATGCTTATCTTTCATGTAGTCTCCCATGGTGGCCATATTAAATTGGATTTCCAAAGATAATGTTGATCATATGCTCTGGTGGAATAGTCAGGTGCCAGTTGTTGAAAAAGAAATACAATAGGATCTTTTCAATATATCTAAACAGGTGGTTTAATATCTCATCTGAATCATGGTGTCCTTGACAGTCAATAACATCAGTGCATTCAGCTTCTACGGTGGGGCTTGAATCCAAATCATTGAAGGAGATGATCCATCAATAATAAATAGATGATAATAATAATAATAATAATCATAAATAATAATAAACAGGCTGCAGATCAATGGCAATAAAATCAACCAGCTGAGCATTGTGCAGCAGCAGAGCATGAGAGACCATACAAGACACTTGTAGTAAAGATAATGTGAAACTATATTCCAGTCTTGAATAACTATCTGTGTGGAGTCTGCATGTTCTCCCCAGTCCACCTGTGTTTCCTCTGGGTGCTCCGGTTTCCTCCCAAAATAAGTGCGTTAGGTGGATTGACCATGAGAAATTGTCCTTAGTCTCCAAGATATGTAGGTTAGGGGGATCAGTAGGGTAAATTCATGGGGTTACAGGGATAGCATGGAGGCTCGGCCTGGATAAGATGTTCAGCCTGAGAGTCAGTGCAAACTCGAGGGGCCAAATGACCTCCTTTTGCACTGTAAGGATTCTATGATCTTATTTGAAGATTCTAATGGGGTATAGGGTTACATGGTTAGAGAGATAGCTAAGAGAGAGAAAGCAAAAAGGTAAAAGGATGTTTCTCAAACAGGAACGATGTAATGAGTTATGGTCAAGAGGATTGCCTTTAGTTGCTTTACATCCAACTATAATGTGGAGATATGTCCAAAGATGTTTATTGGAAAGTAAAAATAAATAGGAAACTAATAAAGATACCAGTGAAAGTGACCAAAAACTTTGATAAAGAAATAGGAGGGATGGAGAGGTTTTAGATGTGTTGACCTTGTATATCACTGATCTGGGCTTACGAAACAATATGAAAATTTGTTGATGACATAATTGAGAAGTGATAAACTATGATCAAGGTCACAACAAAATAAAGGCCCCAGTTTAATATAAAGAAGATGTCAAATTATACATTTTGGAAATCAGGAGAGAAAAAGGAAAGATCTCTTTGTTTAGAAGTGTCAGACAGGATCAAGGGATATGGGGGAAAGGACATTGAATCTGATGATCAGTCATGATCAACATGAACGTAGAGAAGGCTTGAAAGGTCAAGTAGTCTACTTCTTTTTCTAATCTCTACGTTTCTATGACTCACAGGCAAGGTTTTACTGTAACTGAGGAATCTTGGTGCATTTACACAGGTTATTAAAGGTCATGGCGCATGCATCAAAAGAGCAAACAGTTTAGTATGTAGAGCATATAAGGGTGTCACAGTGGCACAGCGGTTAGTACTGCTGTCTCATAGCACCAGGGACCCGCGTTCATTTCTGGCCTTGGGTGACTGTCTATGTGAAGTTTGCATGTTCTCCCCATGCCTGCATTGGTTTCCTCCGAGTGGTCCAGTCTTCTCCCACACTCCAAAGATGTGCAGGCTAAATGGGTTAACCTTATTAAATTGTTGCTCAGTGTCCCAACAATGTGTAGGTTAGATGAACTGGCCATGCTAAATTTCCCTTAGTATCACAGGGATTCACTGGTAAATATGTCGGGTTATGGGATAGGATTTTGGTGGGATTGGTGCGTATGCAGAGTCTATAGGCCAAATAGCCTTCTTCTACAATGTATGGATTCTATGGTTCTACAAATACAGAAACAACAGAGGTATGTTGGACTTCTACCCTGAGATAAATTTCATTTAGTATATAGACAAAAACAAAACAGTGCACTTGGAAGAAAAGTTGGATTTCTCATTAATGGAGTTGTGATGGGCAAGGCTAAGAAAAAGCCAGGAGTTGCTAATAAATACAACCAAAGCAGTGTAGCAACCAACAATGCCAACAATGTACTGAATGACAAAGCTAGAACACTCGGATCAAATCTAAAGATATCATGATCAAATTCTGTACTTGGGCACGTATACACTTTGAACACTTCATCCAGTTTTGGTCACCAACACACAAGAAAATCATTTCAACATTGGAGAGAATATAAAGGTTGAATCTTGGTTTTGGAGGTCTGCAATTCAAACTGATGGAAAAAGCCGCAAAAAAAAGGACTGAGATTGTTAAAGATTTTAAAAACGTTTACTCAAAACACCTAACAGAGATTGCTATTGAGATCCTACCCAAGCCCCTGTATTTGCACTCCAACTGCTATCAGTTAATGCAGCATGACTTTGGATTTGAATCTGGTGACTCTAATCTGCAGGGCTGAGTTAAACTGGGAAGTTATGGGATTTGAGAGTTATGAGGAAAGATTGAAGGAATTTGAAATATTCAGTCTGAGTTGAAGGTGCCCATCAGTTGATCTTGTGAAGACATGTATTATTGGGAAAAAAAAGGACTTTAAATTCAATTATAAGTTTAGGACAAGGGATCAAATGTCACACAAGTTAAAGGTAAATTTGGGATTGATACCAAGAAACTCTACTTCAACATGTGGAATAAACTCCCAAAGTGGTAAAGGTTGGTTGACACCACTTAGACACTGCACTAGAAACATTTTTGAATCATTTGGATGGATAAACAGAGAGAGAGTTGAAGAGCCTTTTTCATTGGCATTTCTGTTATATTTGTGCTGAGTGAAATAGTGTGCTAGAGACTTATGGCAACTGAGATATGGGCCAGAATTTTACCTTCCTGCCCACCACAGGAATCAGAGAGGGCAAGGGCCAGACTGTGGAAGATCTGTTGACCTTGGGTGGGATTTTACAGTTTCAGGATGACCGAGGCCATAAAATCCCACCTATGGCCTCTCTTTCTGTCATGATGTGGAGGTGCCAGGGTCAGACTGGGTCAAACCCCAAAAGCAAGTGGTGCTTACTACCAAATAAACTTGTTGAACTTTAACCTGGTATTGTGAGACTTCTTACTCTCTTCTTGTATCTTGGTGAACAGAACTGGACACAGTGTTAGAAATACAGTTAGAAGCAGTTCAGAGTGCCAAAGGTGCCCTGGGTCCAGTTGCTTGTGTTCTTGTGACTAGAGCATGATAGAGTTTAGAGAGCCACAAGGACATTAATTGTACACACTGCATTAATGAGTATCACCACTGCCTTCAGTGTTTACCTCATAGGAGTTTTTTAAAGACGCATTGAATATCAGAAGAATTGGTTATTTTGTTTTTTTTGTCTATTGACACTTTGGCTGTGATCTGACCATTGTTAAAGACCTGCGCATGTGCAATTGCACCCTCTGCTGCTCTCAGCCAACAATCAGGTGACTTAAGCCCCACACCCTCCTCTTATAGGCGAGGAACTGTTAATGCTGATTTTGCATGTACTAAGTGCATAAGATAGCAGTTTTGAATTCTCCCCCAAAAAAATGATCTGGAATGCTCCCATTTTCTGCCCGCCCTGGACCTTTTTTTGGTGAAATTGACTCCTTGGTTCCAATTTTAATGAGGGAGACAGGGGTGGATAAGTATGTCGTGTGCAAGCCCTGAAGCGTGTTGCATACATGGGGAATCCTCACGTTGTAAAGGTTTATATGGAGCATAACCACTGAAATGAATAAGTTTGACCGAACGACCCATTTCTCCATCAAACCAATTATAATTCTGCAGAAAGTACAAATTGTCATTGTAACTGCTGAGTCTACAAATAGTGCGCTGTTTCCTGGAAAGTCTTCCTTTCTTCTGCAGCAAGATTGCAAGTTATTATTTACTGATATATCAATTTGTTAGTAGAATTATTACTGGAATTAAAAAAAGGCCTCAAGTACTTCCAGTGTGGAAGATAAGAAGTCATTAAAAAAATGAGCAACTTAATTCGAACAGATGCAAGCTGGATTGAGTCACATTGAGCTAAAGAAGTGTGCTGTCTTCTTAAATCAATCACTCCAACATACAGAATAATTAGTAGCTCTCTCTTAAAGGACCAGCATCTAGAGCGGTAAACCTCTGACAAAATGATTCTTGTTACCACAGATTTGTTAACCATCTAGATTTATTTAAATAGTCCTTAGCTCTCAAATCCCAAAGCTTCTGCAGCAGCTTAGTTTAACTCAGCCCTACAGATCAAATTCAAATCCAAGGCTGTGCAGCGTTAGCTCATCACAGTTGAATTGGTAAACAAATGGATACGGATGGGGCATCACAATGCCAACCTCTGTTACTATTTCCAGTTAGTGTGTAAAAATCTCAACAATCTCAGTCCTTCTGCAGCTTTTACCACACATTTCGTGAATTATTCATTTTTGTTCCATTTTGTAATATTGCAACATTCACTTGGTGATATTACTGTATTGCGGGGTGCGGTTTGGGTTAGCTTGGATGGCAGGCTTGTAATGCATAGTGACGCCAACTACTTGGCTGAGGTTCTTCAGGAAGGCCCCTCCTTCTCAATCTTGCCCTGGTCTGAAGAAGTGATTCTCAGGTTAAACCATCACCAATCAGTTCTCCTCCTGAAAGGAGGGAGAGCAGCTTATGCTCATTTGGGATGATGGCAGTTTTATCTTTGTCACTGTTTTATGGATTGAGAAAGTATTCCATTTATATAGTATCTTTCACAACCTCATTGGCTTTTCAGTCCATGCAGACATGATGGAGCGAATTGCCTCCTGTGCTGTAACACTTCAATCGCTGAAGTGCTTTTTGAAGAATTGTCACTGTTGTAACATTGGAAAACCAATTTGCACATGGCATGTTTCCACAAACAATGATAATGTAGAGATAGTCTGTTTTTATTCATGTTGATTGAGAGATAAAGATTGGCCATGTGTGTCACTCGGCTGTTCTTTAAAGTTGTGACATGGAATTCTTGTGTAGTTCATGTCTAGCAACATGATGCAGGCTATTTAAATTCCCCAGAGTGGACAGCACTATGATAACTATCCATGTTGCATTTTTCAGAGATTGGCACATGAACCATGCAAATTGAGCAGATAGGCAGCCTACGGTTTTCTTTGCATCCAAAAAATTGAAGTAATTCTTCCTGACAGTATGACACAAACAACTTTCTCTCCCAGTATCTTCAGCAGTTCAGTTCTCCCTAGTACTCCACTAGTGTTTGTGTTCGAGCTTCTGGAATGGGACTTGAACCCACAGCCTTGTGACTCTGATTGAGAACTGGTGGGAACCATACCATGATAGATTATGACTGAAAGATAAGGTTATTTTTTAAAAAAGGGTCAAAGTCTGCATAAGAACATTCCCTACTCATTTCCTGGTTTCTGAATTTCTCAGCTATGCCCGAGAAGGGACAAATTCTGGCAAAGGGTCGCCTGGACTCGAAGAGGGAGTTTTTTCACACACAGAGTGTGGTGGGGGTATGGAATGCGCTGCCAAGTAAAGTGGTGGAGGCAGGTAGTCTGGAGTTATTTAAGAAATATTTAGATGGGCACATGAACAGAATGGGAATGGAGGGGTATAGAAAACTGATTTAAAATAGGGATCATGAGCCTTGGGAGTCCCTGGGAAGTGTGTAAATAGATGATGATATTGATGTACTTGTTTTTATTCTACAGGTGCTTTGGTCCACCTTGTTGTCTAACGAGGGGCATACACGCGATGGGTCGTGAGAGGGCTGCTCTTGGATCTTTCTCGAGAGTATCCTAGTGCTTCACGTTGTTAGTGTATGCTTGACCTGGACCATCTGATGGGCAACACGACAGTTCAGTGACTATCGCTGTGCTGTGCAGATACATGGATTTGGGCCTGTGTCTGTGGGAGTTTGCGCATTCTCCCCGTGCTTGCGTGGGTTTTCTCCGGGAGCTCCGGTTTCCTCCCACATCCCAAAGATGTGCTCTTAGGCTAATTGGCAAAACAAATTCTCCCTAAATTGTCTCAAATTTGGTTTTTAATCCATAGATCTATAAACATGGACAGGGATCGCGGGTAGAGGTGGGAACATCGGGGTGGCAGTGTGGGCTCGTTGGGCTGAAGGGCCTGTTTCCTGTGCTGTTTTGTTCTTTGTTCTTGCAGATGTTACCAGACCTGCTAAGATTTTCCATCATTTTCTCTTTTGGTTTCAGATTCCAGCATCCACAATAATTAGTTTTTATATAACAGGCAAATCTTACTGCTCCAACTGGATGCATTAAGATTAATAATTGTTGTGCTGATCTGCACATGTTGTCTAGGATCTTGAGAAGTGCAGTCAGCAGCTAATTATAAATCCAGATCCAATGATCTACACCATTATCAAGTGTTAGCGGGTCGGTGTGAGCTGTACTCACAAAGCAGTTTGACCAGCTATCTTAAAAGTTCCTCGCAAAGTCTTGGAAATTAAACTACACCACTGCTTTTAGATTTGCTAAGCTCCCTGCAACTTTCCAATAATTTGTGACCCTTATCTTCCCTTGTTCTCCTTCACATTAACCTTCAATCTCAGCCTAATTTCTGTGGTGAATTTTCTGTCCTTATAATCAATGAGTGGGATTTTCTGGTTTCGCTTGCACTGAAACTGGAAAATCCCGCCTGAGGTCAATGGACCTTTCCATAGTCCAGCGTTCACCTGCTCTGATTCATATGTAGGCGGGACGGTAAAATTTGCCCCAGTGAGTTATTTTTGAGTGCTGGTTCAGTCCTCACAGCTGTCTTCTTGTACTTTTGAGCCCCAACCAATAAGATATCTCATGCCTCTCATCTGGCTACTGCTCGCTCAATGCATGTCATAAGTTACTATCAGTTTCTGGCATGTTAGCCATCAAGCTACAAATCCTATTTCGAGACATATTCTGAACACTGGCCTTATTCAAATTGAGGACCACAACCTGGTATTGGATCCCTAATTTAACCATATCCTTTGAGTTGATTTGATTTAGTATTGTCACATATATTGGTATACAATAAAAATCATTGTTTCTTGCATGCTATACAGACAAAATACACTGTTCATTGAGTATGTAGGGGAGAAGGAAAGAATGGGGTGCAGAATATAGTGTTGCAGCTGCAGGGAGGGTGAAAAGAAAGATCAGCTTAGTATTATGATAGGACTATTAAAAAGTCTGATGTTTGCAGGAAAGAAGTTGTTCTTAAGTCAGCTGGTACACGTTTTCAGAGTTTTGTATCTTTTTCCCAACAGAAGAAAAGATTACATGTGGGGTACGTGAGGTCTTTGATTATGCTGGCTGCTTTCCCGAAGCAATGAGAAGTGTACAAGGAGTCAATGGATGGGAGGCTAGGCTGGTACAACTATCAAGATTGCTAATTCTTAAACTTCCAATTACAACTTTATTCTACTAGGACCACATCAAACGCTGCAAAGCTCAAATCTACCAGCAATCCAGTCACACTAAACCATCTTTATTTGTCACTAGGCCTTCCACAACTGATTACAACTATTAAGAATCAATATTGCAATCCTTTCCTTGATTTGCAAACAAACAGATTGCCATATTATTCTGTTAGTAATATTTCAAAAACTGTTCAGAATTTGTACGGATGCAAGGGACAGCATAGTTTCATGGATGATTATCCATGGGAGTCCTGCTTTCTTACCCTTGCATGAGTTGTGTTGAGCCTCAGGTTAAATCACTACCAGTCTGCTGTTTCTTAAAAGAGACTACAATCAATGGTACTATAGCAACTTTCATTTCATATATTTCCTTTTAACCACAATCCATTCAGATCTATTTCAACTAATGCCATATGTAAACATCTGTTTAAAATCCTTCTAATTTAATGACCGTATCAAATCCAATTCTTGTTTAGCGTGGATTCTCACAGTTATGCTGTCCTTTGTTCAATTAGCATCTTTACAAATCCCCAACCATTTAAGAAATATGAGAAGCATATTACTAACAGAAAAACTTTACAATTTCTTTAGTCAGAGGGTAGTAAGGACGTGGAATGCCCTGCCTGCAGCAGTTATGGACTTGCCAATTTTAAGGGCATTCAAATGGTCATTGAATGGGCATATGGATAATATTGGAATAGTTTAGGTTAGAGAGTCATTAGATTTGTTCCACTGGTCAGCACAACATTGAGGGCTAAAGGGCCTGTACTGCACTGTAATATTCTATGGTCTATTTCTTTATTTTCATGACACCATACAGACAGGTCCTTAAAGCTGTCAGAGCAAGAAGATAAAATGGTAAAAGGGCCAATGAATTACTTGAGTTTATAAGTTGAGGCAGAGAATATAAAAGGAAAGAAATCATGCTGGAACTGGTTAGGACTAAGCTGGAGTATAATGGACAATTCTGGGCATCCTGCAGCAGATAAGATGGAAAAGAATTTGAAAGTGCATAGAGGAAATTTACCAGGATGTTGTCAAGGATGTGAAACCTCAGTTATGAGGAGATCTGGAGAATTAGTATTCAAAAAGGGTGACAGGGTGGTGCAGTGGTTGGCACCACTGTCTGACAGTGCCAGGAGCCCAGGTAAAATCCAGTTGACTGTCTGTGTGGAGCTTGTACATTTCCCCCATGTCTGCTTGGGCTTCCTCCGTGTGACCCAGTTTTCTCCCCACACTCCAAAGGTGTGTGGGTTAGGTTGATCGATCATACTAAATTGCCCGTTAGTGTCAAGGGGATTGCAGGGTAAATATGGGGAGGTTTTGGGGGCAGATCCTGGGTGGGATAGTTGTCAGTGCAAGTTCATTGGACCAAATGTCCTCCTTCTGCACTGCAGATATTCTATAAGATAATGAGAGATTTTAATAGAATTGATAGATAAGTATTACCTCTAGCGAGTATGTCAATGACTAGAACTATAGATCTAAAAAATCTGGCTGGAGATGAGAAATATTTAAAATCATACATACAGAGGAGGCCCATTTGCCCTGAGTTGTCAGGATTTGGACATTCTACTTGAAAAATGAATCCATGAATAACTTTTAAAGGATGTTGGTCAGATATTAGAGGATGAGGAACTTGCAGGTTATAGATGAAAAGCAAGGTTCTGGGATTAAGCACTTTACTTTCAAAGAAACAGTATAAATATGATGAACTGAATAACTCCCTTATGTGCCGCAAGTTTCTCAGGTTCTACTCTATAGCTTTCTGCACTCTGTTTTCAGGTAAAGAACATTCATATATTTCGCCTCTAATCTCTAAACCACTCTTTTTAAGCATCCTTGCTCTCTTGTTACCTTGTCCTTCCAAAACCCACCTCTTTGATCAAGCTATCACCAATATAATTAGCATTTTTTTAAATTCATTCATGAGACATTGACATCTCAAGTGAGATCAGTCTTTTCCCTGACTTCTCATTGCCCTTGAAACTATGGGGCAGGATTTTAGGGCCTTGCTCAACCTAAGACCGGAAAACCCCATCCAAGGTCAATGGAACTTCCCATTGTCCATTTCTCACCTACTTTGATTTCCTTAGCAGGTGGGACGGTAGAATTCCAGCAATGGTGTTGAACCACTTTCTAGAGCATAAGGCTTAACAGAATTATAGGAACTCTATAGTGCAAAAGGAGGCCATTTGACCCATCAACTCTGCACAAACACTATGACAAATGATCCCACATAGGCTCTTTCCCAGAATCCCACATATTTATGTTGCTAATCCCCTAATTTATGCATCATTGGACAATAAAGGACAATTTAACATGGCCAATCTACTTTAATCTGCACATTTTTGGATTATTTAAGAGGGCCATTAGGATTCAATTCCATTATTGGGGATTGCAAGTCATTAATAGGCTTGAGGGGATAGGGAATGGTGATTTGCTTTGCTTCACCATAGATTATTAGTGGAACAGATAGATAATTACAACAGTCCAATAATTTTATAATCATCATTCCTGATACTGGTACTTATTCAAGATTTTTCTTCATTGTTTGAATTAAGTATTTACTGAATATAGGGGATTTTAATTCATAAGTTCATTAGACATAGGAGCACAATTAGGTCATTTGGCCCATTGAGTCCACTCCACCATTTGATCGTGGCCGATATGCTTCCCATTCCCATTTTCCTGCCTTCTCCATTATAACCCTCCAACTTATTACCAATTAAAACTCTGTCTAATTCCTTCTTAAATTTACTCACTGTCCAGCATCCACCACACTTTGGGGTAGCAAATTGCACAGATTCTCTTCAGGAAAAACAGTTTCTCCACAATTCTGTTTTAAATTTGTTACCCTTCATCCTAAGATCCTAGGACCTCTCGTCCTAGAATGCTCCACAAGAGGAAGCATCCGCTCAACGTCTACTTTATCCAAAGCTCTTATCATATTGAATATCTCAATTTGATCTCCCCTCATTCTTCTAAATTCCAGGAAGTATAGGCCTAAACTGTTCAATCTCTGTTCAACTCATTTGAGAATTTTAAACAAGAAAAAAACTTTAGTTTGGACCATTGGACTAAAGTCTTAAAAATCCCCACTCTAACCATCCTCCAAACTCCTCACTTTGGATCTTAAGGAAGGAGATGACCAGCCTGCATCAAGGACACAAGCAGAGACTTTAAGTAAGACAATGAGGCTGAGCCTCATTTTCACTCAACTTTTTCATAGGACCAAAGAATCATTAAATTCCTACAGTGCAGAAGGAGGCCATTCAGCCCACCTAGTCTGCACTGACTCTCTGAAAGAAAGTTTCAATATTAACTGTTACGAACCATATTTCCCAAGCCTCAGGAGACCCAACAACTATATCCAGATCAGGGTTCACAGACCAAGGAGATTAGTATTTTTGCACATATCTGTACAACTGTCAGGGTGGCCCCTGCAATTGCTTACCCCACACCCCACATTCTCTGCAGGAGTGTTGAATGAATGAAGCTTGTGGAACTGTCTGCAAAAGTCAGCAGCATCTTCAAGGGAGAAATGTAGAAACCAGGTAATGGGGTAGGCCATTCGGCCCTTCAAGCCTGTCCTGCTATTCAACATGATCATGGTTGCTCCTTGATCTCAATGCCATATTCCTGTTTTCTCTGCAAAACCCTTGTTGGATGCAAAAGTTTTTATCTCCTTACCTCCACCCCACTCCTTATTCAATTTTTTCAATTTGAATTCGTTTCTATCCTGGCTAAAAAAAATGGATTATGCTTAATGAGACTAAAAGTGCTAAATCTGCCAATGTATCCCTACGCAAAGGAACAACCTGTTGTTTGTTTAGGAAGAATTCATGATAATGCCCTCAGAGTACAATAATGAAAACATTAAGCTTTCACAAGGCAACCCGTTTCTCTCTCGTGGGTTTTGGTGAACAAATGTTGGCAATTTTACTACCAAAACATGAACCCTTTCAACGCAATCACATGTGGAGTGTCAAATGACTCTGCTGTGGTTTTAAGGATCATTGGTCAACTTATTTTTAACCAGAATAACAAACTTCTAAGCTCGAGCATGTTGGAAAGAAAATTTATTCGAAATACTGAACATAATCACCAAGTGAATAGAAGTGAGAATGTGAAATGTATGTACTTGTGGAACTAAGTTAGAAAAGCAGGGAAAAGATCCAGGGTTTCAGTGAGCAGGTCATTTTAATATTTCAGGAAAGCTTTATGAGGTAAATGTTGAGTGCAGTTGTTCTCAATGGAATGTGAGAAAAAAATCTTTCCCACACAACAAGTGGTTCAGGTCTAGAAACATAGAAAATATGTGTAGGAGTAGGTCATTCAGCCCTTCAAGCCTGCACCACTGTTCATACGTTCATGGCTGATCATGCACTTTCAATATCCCACTCCCATTTTCTCTCCAAAATCCTTGATCGTTATAGCCGCAAGGACCACATCCAGCTCCCTCTTAAAACAAGTTAGCCCCAACAGCTTTCTGTGACAGAGAATTCCACAAGTTCATATCTTTCTGAGTGAAGAAGTTCCCCCTCATCTCAGTCCTAAATGGCTTACCCCTTATTCTCAGACTGTGACCCCTAGTTCTGGATTGCCCCAACATTAGGAACGTTCTTCCCATTTCTAGCCTGATCAGGCCCCTCAGGATTTTATGTTTTTGTGAGGTCCTCTCTCATTTTTCTAAACTTCAGTGAGTACAATCCCAGTCGATCCAGTCTCTCTTCATACATCAGCCCTTCCATTCCAGGAATCAGTCTGGTGAACCTTTGCTGGACTCTCAATAGCAAGAATGTCCTTCCCCAGACTAGGAGACAAAAACTACACACGATACTCAAGGTGTGGCCTTACCAAGGCCCTGTATAACTGCAGCAAGATATCTTATTTCTATACTCAAATCCTCTCACTATAAAGTTCACCTGTTTTCCTTGCCCCCGTCGAACCTACATGCATCGACTGTTCCACACTGCACTTGCCCTTTCCCTAAACGGCCACAATCCAGATAATAATTTTCCTTGCTATTTTTGCCACCAAAGTAGACAATCTTGACTCGAAGTAGACTTGTGGGTTGAAGAGCCTGTTTGTGTTGTAGTGTTCTCTCATTTATCCACATGATATTGCATTTGTCAGGTATTTGCCCATTCAGCCAGCTGGTCCAAGTCATTCTCTCAGCATCCTCCTCACAACACACATCCAGCTCAGTATTATCTGCAAGTTTGGAGATATGGCATTCAATTCCTTCATCTAAATCATTAATGTATGTTGTGAACAACGGGGTCCCAGCACTGAACCCTGCGGTACCCCACTAGTCACTGCCTGCCATTCTGAAAATGACTAGAAGAGACTGCCTGAAAGTGTGGTGGACGCAGATTCAATTGAAGCATTTAAGAGGGTATTAGATGATTACTTGAATAGAAACAATGTGCAGGGATACAGGGAAAAGGTAGGGGAATGGCACTAAGCTACAACTCTTATTTGAAGAACAGGTGCAGGCACAATGGCCCAAATGGTCTCCTTCTGTGCTAAACCAATTTGTGATTCTGTGGAGATTGGAATGGGATTGTAATTTTCCATTCTGCCTGACACAGGAATCATAATGGGTTGGGACATGGACCATGCAAAGGTCCATTGATTTCGGGCAGGATTCCAGGTCGTGGGGTGAGTGCAGCCAGAAAATCCCACCCACTGGATGTGTAATAAAACCAAAATATGCTTGGAGTATATTTCAATACTGCTTTTTTAATGGTCACACAAAGACCTTTACAAGTAATGAAGTATAGATATTTTTATAAAGTAGGTATGGTCCAGGAATGCCCAGACCTTCCTGTTGACAGGATCTTCTAGATTCACCTAAAGTGACTCCCCCACCCTCAAACGGCTGTTGACTTCAGGCGGACTGGAAGATCCACTGATGGCTGATGGTGACCCACTTTTGCTGCCAGAAAACACACTATACCAGGGTAGAGGGAAGGGTGGGGTGGGTCTGGAAAATCATGGCCCCTGTTTGATTTCCACCTATCATGCCAGCAATGATTCTTTTAATTTGTTTTTTTGTTAGGCAAAAGAAATTCCTATCAAAAATAATTGGAAGCTTTCATGACAATATATTGGAAGTGATGTCAAGTATAGGTTAAAGTTGTCATTAATCTTGAGACCAGAAGTAAAAGTGATCATAATTTTTCTCATGACTTTTTTCATGGTGTGGCATGGAATTTTTTCATGGTGTGGCATGGTGACAGAGTGGGTTAGCATTGCTGCTTTATAGTGTAAGAATCCGGGTTCAATTCTGGCCTCGGGTCACAGTCAGTGTGGAGTTAGCACATTTTCCCAGCACCTGCGTGGGTTTCCTCCGAGTGCTCCGGTTTCCTCTCACAGTCCAAAGATGTGTGGGTTAGGCTAATTGGCCATGCTAAACTGACCCTGGTATCAGTGGATTACAGGGTAAATCTGTGGGGTTAAGGGAATAAGGCAGCATGGATGGGATTGTGGTCAGTGCAGACTCACTGGGTCGAATGGCTTCCATCTGCACTATAGGGATTTTATGATTCAATAATTCTATATAACTGAGGGCTGCTATGGTGTCTTTGAAGACACAATTACTTACAGGAAGTGATGTCAAGTATAGATTAAAGTTGTCACTAATCTTGAGACTAGAAGTAAAAGTGATCATAATTTTTCCCATGATTTTTTTCATAGTGTGGCATGGTGGCACAGTGGTTAGTACTGCTGCTTCATAGCATCACTGATACTATGTCAGCAACATAGTTTTCCAACTCTCTCATATGTTCTTTCTGTGGGTTGCTTTTTCTCTTTTTTTTTGAGCTGGAGATAGCAGGTAATATAATGAATTAAAGGTACTCAGTAATATGGCCCTCTGACAAAAATAAACATGTTGGAGCAGCTGATAAAGATATCAGTCAATATGGAAATGAACAATACCTATTATGTGCTCAGGTTCTACTTGTCCCTGGTGATGTGGGGGGTGGGGGGGGAGGTAGGTCTGCTGCAGCATTGTCCAAATGGTTGGACACACCATATCACATGTCCCTAATGGAAAGGTTTGTACAATACTGTTGACCACAAGTCCATTGGATAGCCGTCTGCACATAATACCCTCAAGGAAAAACGGATATGCTGGACCAGTTGGTTGGTTTCTGAGTCAATTGGCAGAATGCCTCATCGCCAAATCTTTCATCAAGTCAAATCTTGGCTGGTGATGAGAAATGCATTACCTATCAGATCCTTCAAGCATGTCCAAAGCCTCTTCCACAACGCATGCTGCTTTGAAGTGGCACCTTCTGGCAGGTATCTCTGCAAAGCAGTTCTGGAAAGATGAGCAGTGTATTTTTTGTATCAAGATTCAATCCTGAAGAGTTCCATGGATTTTGTCCCGAATGACCCGTTCCCAGAGAAGCACAAAGCGACAAGTATCAACATCTGCTGGAAGATCATCAACTTAGGAAAGATGATCTTCGATTGGCCCAGAATTTGTTGGCCTCCCAGTGCAGAGTTGTCCATAAGGGAGTGTTACAGACTGGTGTATTGCAATGTCCAGAACTACATGCTAAGGGACACATTAAAGCTCAGGGCAGCCACCACAAAGATATCTAAAACCTTTCAGCCATAGTACATTGAGAAATATGTAACATTGCAGAACTCTGTGTGCTTGCCATTGAATGTACATAACATCACCATTGTACTGATGCACCTGGCCTACATGTGGCTGCAGACCCACAGCAATGTGGTTTACTCTTCCATGCCCTCATTTGAAGTACAACTAGGGATGGGTAATAAATACTGGCCAAGTCAGTGATGCCCAAAACCCTTGAACGAATATAAAACAGTGCAATATGCTCTATGGAGAAAAATTAAATATGATTGTACATCCCATAATGTTTAATTTGGAATAGTTTTGATTGTATTTTTAAATGAATTAAGTGTATATTTGGAAAAAAAAATCAGAACAAGAGGCCCCAATTAAGTCCGAGTCTATACTGAATTAGCTGACAACAATTTGTTCATAGAATCATGGAGGTTTACAGCATGGAAACAGGCCCTTTGGCCCAACTTGTCCATGTTGCTGAGATTTTATTACTAAGGTGATCCCAGTTGCTCGCATTTGGCCCGTATCCCTCTATACCCATCTTACTCATGTAACTGGCTAAATGCTTTTCAGTGGCAGGATTGACTTAAACTTCTTGAGTAAGAGAGATAGCTGGAAAGTGTGTGAGTGGAGACAATAACAGACAGCAGCACTCTCTGTGTGAACTTTCCCATTTATAAAACTCACGTTCCCATGGCTATACATGCTCTGTGCAGGCGGATGGTTTTCTGCTGTGAACAAAAATGAATGTTTTCAATTTAGGGAGAAAAGAATGTTGAAGTCAATTTCAAATTGTATTTTCTCTCTCCTCCATTTTTGAAAATTGCCTATCCTGAAATATACTTTTCCTCCAAGACTTTAATAATACAGTCAATTTGAGAAGGTGATTGCAGTGAAAGTGCGAGAGATGCTGATAAATGTTTACAATACAAGTTAAATCTACAAGTTAAATTGACAGTCTATTTGAAAATGCACTACAGGGTAACAGTTTGACAGTTACACTTATGAAATATCATCTTCATTGAGTTAATCGACATGGAGATGATCAAAGCCAGTGCTCATAATTGTTAAAGATTTCATCTTTCATAATAAAATTAACTTGTAAAGAAAACTGGAAGAAGAAAACAGAGAGTTGATTAATATTTAGATGGAATTAGATTATAATTCAAACATCGTTAACATCAACTAGTTCAGAATAAAAGTCATCTTCGCAATAAAACAGAAATTGGAAGAGTGCTTGTGAAGTTACAATACTCCTGGGTTGAATTTTCTAGACATTGGCCAGAACTCTACCACCTCGCCCATCACGGAATCAACACAGGTGAGGATCCACAACGGAAATCTCCTGAATGAGGCCATAAAATCCTGCCCATTGATTTTGTAAAAAAAACGTCGTTCTTTCGTGAGATATGGATGTTGTTTCTGGATCTGCATTAATTGCTCTTGGGAAGGTGGTGTTCAGCTGCCTTCTTGAACCGCTGCAATCCATGTGGTGTTGGTACATCCCTGCTGCTGTTCGAAAGGGAGTTCCAGAATACTGACCTCGCAACAGTGAAGGAATGGCAATACAGTTCCAAGTCAGTGTGGTGCGTGACTTGGAGAGAATTTTTGGCTGCAGGGATCAGTAACAGGTCCATAACCAAGTAAGAGCTATGTAACGTCTGTGGCAATGTCATGGAAAGGGACCTGGTCATCTCCCGGAATGGCAGAATGGATTGAGGAGGAGGGAGGGCCAATTACCACACTGGCAACATTCACAATGGCTGTTGTGTCAGTGAATTGCTGAGGTGAAGGCCTCAAAGGAGGACATGGTTCCGAGAGAAAGCTGAAGGACCAAGCACTATCTGTGAGAGCAGTCTCTAGGAACTTGCTGATTGCACCATGAAACAATCAGATTGTATCTTATTCCCATGCCACTCCAACCTCCGTCAGCGCAGCTGCCTCCGCTGCGTAGCCGAAGCTCTGGCACAGCATGGTCCTGCTCCAAAACTATCAAAATTGCATTGCTCTTGGAAATTTGGAGCTAATTCCCTATTTAACGAGTTTAATTGCTTTCCCGCTGATATCAGGCATGTTGCCATCACCACACAGAAACCACCTCCAGGAAAAAGGGGAAGAGGACGAGAAATGCCAGGAACTGAAGTGAAACACGTTTCTTTGATTTTGCTTACGCTTTTGTCTCTAAACCCACGTACAAGGGCTTGATACAAATACCCCCCGCCAAAAATTTCCAAACATAATTCTACATTGAAGACGCCTAATTGCGAAACTCAATACAACAGTGGGAGATGTTTTGCATCCAGCTTGGCAGCGAGATGCCTTGTCTGCTGCCTGTGCATAACGGGAAATCAGAGGCACGACGCCTGTGAATTTATGGTAACCCACTAATGGCTCACAGGGCACGGCTTGGGAAATCTGTACCTGGAGCATAAAGCTGGTGATTGTTACTGAGCCATCCCATCTACAGTTTGACATGTGCATTGATGAAGGTTTAAAAGCGTTAACACTTATAACACTATGGGGGTGCAATTAATCTCTTAACAAAACAGTAGCAGAATTCCAATTTCCTTCAACTGACAGGCTGCAAACAATATTATGGAATAATGTGATTTTTGAGAACAGTTTCTCTAGTGAATTACTAATTGTAGAGCACAACTGGCATTTTGTTTGAGAAGGAGAATTTCTCTGTAGCGAAATTAATTCCACAGCATTGCCTCCAATTAATCCTTCAAAACTAAAGAATATTAATTTGAAAAGTGTGGAATGAGAAATGTGGAATTGCTCCTTCTAATGGATATAGAATAATAGGAGTTAAGGGCAGGATTTTATGGCTTTGCTCGTCCCAAAACCGTAAAATCCCACCTGAGGTCAATGGAGATTTCCATGTTCTGCTCCTCGCCCACTCTGATTCCCCGTATCATCACCCGTATGATGGGTGGTACGGTAAAATTCTTGCCAAAGAATGGGAGTGGGGAACTCAGCCCTTCGAGCCTGCTCTGCCATTTAACATGATCATAGCTGGTCTTATCCTGATCTCAATTCCACTTTCCTAACTGTTCCTCATAGCCCTTTATCTGATTTTATCAGAAACATATCTATCTCTTTCTTGATTCTGTTGATTGATTCTGCCTCTACTGCACTCTGGAGTTGTGAGTTCCACAGATTCAAAACCCTCTGAGAGAAGTAGTTTCTCCTCATCTCAACTATGGACCTCTCATTCTAAAGATGGAATTTTCTTCACCCATCTGCCACAGGAATCATAGAGGGCCGAACACAGATCATGTTGACCTCGGGCAGGGTTTTCTGACTTTGGGGTGAGCATGGCCAGAATATCCTGCCAAACGTCTATGACCTCTTGTGCCATTTATACTTCTGTGAATTTTAACTAATGGAGCTGACGAACCATCAGTAATATTTTATTGTTCATTCACAAGTTATGAGTGACTCACAGGGCTGACATATATCATCTCTAACTTCCTAGATCCACTCTGAAATAGTGTCATGGGATCTTTTATGTCCTCCTGAGAGAGCACAAAGGGCCATGATTTGATGGCCATGATTTGATGTCTCATCTGAATGACAGCACCTCCAACTGTGCAGAGCTTCCTCAGTACTGCACTGAAATGTTAGCCAAGACTTTTGTGTTCAAATCTCTAAAATGGAACGTGGATGGAGTCAAGTGGAGTGCTTTCTCCTGGACTATGTCAGGCATTTTTAGTGTTCTTGGTGTTATACTCATTCAGGCAAGTGAGGATTATTCCATCATACCCTGTTACTCAAAGGAAGCTACCTTACCTGTCTCTCTCTGGAAAGATCGTACCATTTTATGGGCAGGTGTGAATATTACAAGAAAATGTAACTTTTCTTCCGAAAGTTACTCCAGGTTGAGATAAAGACTACAGGAAGAGAAAGAAAATATACTTCTCTGATATTAAACTAGAAAACCAAATTTATAAGGATCATCAACATGACAAGACCAATTGGTATTTGAAGTTGAAGCAACAGAGAGTTGAACAGTAAATATTTTATAGGTTTTGGATAAGTTTACATTGCAACAAGGGTGGGTAGGAGGACCACCTCTGAGTAACCCTGTGTGTGGTAATGGGTGGGGTTGTTTGCAATTTTAAACTGTTGTTGTTCCTTTAATCAGATTAGAGTGACGTTCTTCATGTGGCCAAAGGCCAAAGGATCACTCATTTAGCTTTGCAAGTAGTCAAAATGGGAATGATTTTTAATTATTCAGTGGAAAATTGATCCATTTTAAATACGGAAATAATGTTGTAAAATATACATGTGAGTGTGAATAATGGAATTCTTTCTGTTTCATCCTACAAGGTTTACAATAATTGTAGACAAGAAAATCTATTTGTTAAAAACACTTTTCAAGACCCAGGACAATTTGTCACAAAACTACCATCTCAAAGTAAGAGTGAACAGATTTAGGACTGAGTAGAAGAGGGACTTCTTCACTCAAAGAGTTGCAAATCTGTGGAATTCCCCGCCCAGTGAAGCAGCTGACACTACCTTGTTAAATAAATTTAAGATAAAGATAGATAGTTTATTGAACATTCAAGGAATTAAGGTTATGGTGAGCAGGTGGTTAAGTGGAATTGAGTCCACAGAAAGATCAGCCATGATCTTATTGAATGGCAGAGCAGGCTTGAGGGGCCTGATGGCCTATTCTTGCTCTTAGTTCTTACCTTTTTATGCTTATTTTATTTTTGATGTATTGTTTCATCGGATATGGGCAACTGTTGTCCACCCCATATTGTTCTTGAATATAATGGCTTGCTTTCACTATTTCAGAGAGCAGTTGTCAACCATATTTCTGTAGGTCTGGAGTCACATGTAGACAAGATGAGGTGAGGGTGACCAATTTTCTTCCCCAAAAGACTTTGGCAGACCAGTTGGCTTTTTATGATAATTGACAATAGTTTCATGAAAACCATTACTGAGAGTCGCTTTATGTTATAGAAGTTATTCATTGAATTCATTGCTGCTATGTCACTATTTTTCCCCCTCAAATACTTCCGCTAACTCCACAACAACAAAACAAAATCAAAAGCATCTCATCTGAAACTTGCATTTTAATCCCTTTTAATAGTCCTTTATGTAATTAGATGGAGGTTCAGTTGTGAGTGATTAAAAACAAGTGAAATGGTAGCACAGTGGTTCGCACTGTTGCCTCATAGCTTGAGAGACCCAGGTTCGATTTACATTTTAAAATGTAGAGCTGAACAGTCCAACATGGCAGATCATTATTGCATTCAGCATTAAAGACAAACAAGATATGCCTGCTCTGCATTTTTTTAAGTTTATTCATTTAGTGTCACAAGTAGGCTTACATTAACACTGCAATGAAGTTACTGTGAAAATCCCTTAGTCACCGCACTCTGGAGCATATTTAGATACACTGTGGTCAAATTTAGCATGGCCAATACATCTAAGCAGCATGGGAGGAAACTGTGGGAGGAAACTGGACAATAGAGAGGAAACCCATGCAGATATGGGAAGAATGTGCGGATTCCACAGACAGTGACCCAAGCTGGGAATTGAACCTGGGTCCCTGACGCTGTGAGGCAGCAGTGCTCATCACAGTGCCACTGTCATCCCGCCAAATGTACAGCATGACTGCGCTAGTTCCCTCATACTCAAGGGATACCATGCCAGAAGTTGCCAGAACCTTAGCAAACCAACATTTCTAAAGTTTCCTTCTTTTATGGAACAGATATCGACAGTATGTGCTGCAGAGCAGAGTTGAGTGGCCCAAGCATTTCATAAGAGTGCAATCGTAATGATGAAGCCTTGTTTCACTCAAAAAGCATTCTGCGAAAACAGATTTTTCTTCACTGCAATAATTTTCCATAAATACTAAAATCCATCGAGCCTGCAGGTATCTTTTTAGGCTGCAACCATTTATGGATGTGAAACATGTTTGGCAGTGTATGTGTTCAGTGCAAAATCTGAGCCAGTCATGTTCGAGGGGGTTTAGATTTCTGGTTCACTCAGCAGCGCACACTTAGTATATGTATTCTATTTGTCTGGCAAAATGAAGTTTGGCAAGCTTCAGAGCAAAAGTCCCAGAGGAAATGTATTCTGCCAAGAGCTTCTATTGAATCCATTGCTAAATGTTAATCAGTATCACAAGGTTCTTGTTTCAAATAATCTGAACAATTAAAACCTAACAGATGGCACTTAGTGCTTGAACAACATTGGAATTAAAAGAAGTTTTTATATAATGCATTAAACTTTACTTTTATGTGTTTTCTTTTGTTTCTAATTATATCAAAAACAACATTTCATTAACTCATACCATATGATGTGGTTGTGCATTCAAAACACAATAACAGAATATCAAATAATGCCACATTAACGCAGATGTAGTCAATCCTTTATGTCATTTTAATTTACTGCTTTTAATGTTGCTGATTCTCAATGCAACAGGAAAAGTTTGCATGCAAAGTATTCTGTAGTTAAGGAGTATTTTGCATAAAAGCAAAATATTTTCACACAGGTTAAAAAATCTTTGTGAACTGTTTCTTTTTTGCTTAGTGTGAGAAAAGTACGTTTGTTGTCAGAATGACATTATGGACAATTGCCAGAATTTTACCAGCATGCCTCACCCCCTGCCTGGAAACAGGGTAGGCAAGGCTCACAGAATGGCATTCACCGTGATCTTACGAGCCTCGGGCAGAGGATGGGGTAAAATTCTGGCAAGTGTTTTGTAATCATTTTATTGGCTGTTTTGAAAATTACAAAAGTTTTGATATATTTAGACTTTCAAAAGACATTTGATAAATCATCACAAGACCATGCAAAGATTAAGGGTAACAGGGTATTATGATTGCTAGCATTGTTGTAATCCAGGGCAGAAATTCCAAGGTGTTTCAATGAAAACAGGCTACACCATAAGATGCACCTTAGACATCATTCATGCTGGTTGTATCACAGCTTGGCACAGCTCCTGCTTTGCACAAGATAGCAAGAAATGACAAGGGGTCATGAACGAAGCCCAGTCCACCATGCAAACCAGCCTCCCATCCACTGACTCTGTCTACACTCCCTGCTGAGCCAGAAAAGCAGCCAGTATAATCAAGGGCCCCATGTTCTCCAGATATATTCTGTTCCAACTTCTTCCCCTCTGGAAAAAGATACAAAAATCTGAGACCACATATGAATCCACTCATGAACAGCTTCTTCCTTTTGAATGTCATTCTATTGTACCTTGTATTAAGTTGATCTTCCTCTACACCCTAGCTATGACTGTAACACTACATTCTGCACTCTCTCTTTTCCTCCTTTATTTATCTTATAGTTTGACTGTATAGTGCGCTGCAATCAATACTTTTCACAATATCTGCGACAATAAAAAAATCAGATCAAAGTTTTTCAATTTGAATTTTTGCGCAGATAATTATAAGATATTTCACTCTAGCTCCCACTAGGGAACTTCTATCAAGCAAGGTTTATTTAAGAATACAGAACACATTAAAAAAAAGCAATAACTTTTATCAATTACAAACAAGAAAGACAACAACCATGAGATTATATAAACCTTAACAGCTAAGAATGCTATTCCAGTACCAACGTTCTTACAAATATGCATCCCAGTTTTTGTTTAGCACAGAAAATAAGTATGTTCATGCGATGCTAAGTATTGCTGTTTTCCAATCCCACCTGTGGTTAACACCTTTAGATGGTGAATTGAAAACACCAAGGCCTTCCGACCCTGGCATTTTCAACGCACTGCAGAAGACAAAGACACTCCTTGCCTTTAGTCACTAGCCAGCCAGCCACCAAATGCTAAATTTCCAATATCAGGAAGAATCACAGATACATACAGCTTTTCAGTCTGGAATCCGACAACTTCTAACTAGTCAAACTGAAAGTGAGTCCTTAGATTTCCCTGTGAAGGAATGATCTGACCATGACCTGTCAGTCAGCCTCCCTCCCCAACAATTCAGAAGAGTTGTAAAACTCCAAGACTTTGCATTAGACTCAAATTAAAAAAAAAGATCCATTATATGCCTTCAACAGATATCGCAGCAAAGATATAAAAAAAGCAGAGAAAGAGAATTAGAATGTATTTCGTAAAGGCTCAGTAGTGTCACTGCATGGACAGAGAGATAGGAAATCACTAATACGTAATTCCTAACACCTGGGCTGTGACTGTCCATAACCAAGTTGGAGACATTAATGAGATACAAGGTGATAGAGAAAATCAATCAAATTTCCCTGGGATAAGACTGTATGATTCTGATTAGAAGCTTTAAAAATCAGAGACAGCATTAAGTAGGTTAAATAAATAACAAATGTAAAGGGTATTTCCGGTGGTAAATGAATTTGTAACATAGGACTATAAATTCACATTAGCATTGGAAGCATCATGAAGGAGATTGCACAGAATTTTATAGTGCAAGCTGCACTTAGAAAAAAGAATCAAATGCTCTTTCAAAATCAAGTTTATTCTTGATTTGATTTAATTTATTACTGTCACATGTATAAGGATACAGTGAAAAGTATTATTTCATGCATGCAATACAGACATTGGTAGGGGGATTGAATTTCGGAGCCGCAACGTCATGTTGCAACTGTACAAAACTCTGGTGTGGCCGCATTTGGAGTATTATGTACAGTTCTGGTCCCCACATTATAAGAAAGATGTGGAGGCATTGGAGAGGGTGCAGAGGAGGTTTACCAGGATGTTGCCTGGTAAGGAGGGCAGGTCTTATGAGGAGAGGCTGAAGGATTTGAGGTTGTTTTCGTTAGAAAGAAGGCGGCTAAGAGGAGACCTAATTGAAACATACAAGATGATTAGAGGTTTAGATAGGGTGGACAGTGATAGCCTTTTTCTTTGGATGGAGAAAGCTAGCACGAGGGAACATAGCTTTAAATTAAGGGGTGGTAGTTATAAGATGGATGTCAGAGGTAGGTTCTTTACCCTGAGGGTGGTAAGGGTATGGAATGCCCTGCCTGCTGCAGTTGTAGATGCGCCAAGTTTGGGGGCGTTTAAGAGGTCCATGGATAGGTTTATGAATGAAAAGGGAATGGTTTAAGTTAGAGGATCATTGCCCTTTCTTAATTGGTTGGCGCAGCATCGAGGGCCGAAAGGCCTATTCTGCGCTGTAATGTTTTATGTTCTATGTTCTAAACATATTGTTCATAGAGTACATAGGTAAGAAGGAAAGGATAATGTGTAGAATATAGTGTTGCAGTCACAAAAAGTGTGCAGAGAAAGGTCAGCTAATTCAAAATTCTGATTGCAGCAGGGAAGAAGCTGTTCTTGAGTCGGTTGGTATGTGTCTCAGAATGTTGTATCTCTTTTTCTGCTGGAAGAGGATGGAAGAGAGTATGTCTGGGATGTGTGAGACCCTTGATTATGTCAGCTGCTTTTCCCAAGACAGTGGGAAATGTAGACAGAGTCAATGGACTAGAGGCTGTGTAGGATACAATGACTATTTGCTCAGAATTAAACCTCATGGAAGGTCACAGATTCTATATACAGTAGTTTCCACATCTCTCAGCATTACTTCCTTCTCCTAGCCTCTTTCACCAATAAGAACAGCCACTTATCAAAACCTGGCTGGGTTTAGACACTGGCGGGATTTTCTGGCCACACCCACCTGAACACTATAAGTTCCCACCCGAGGTCAACGGAACTTTCAGTGGATTGCCAAATTTTTTGTCTCATCCGCTACGATTCCAGCAGTGGGCGGGACAGGATACTTTCTCTTGATAAAATGTTGCCATTCATTCTAATCCCTCCGACAGCTGTTTTCCCATTTACAGTGGGATGTGAAGATTCCTTGCAGCCCAGGGATTTTTAAATAAATATTTTTGTTGTAGTTTATTATAATACAGTACAGCAGATACCAGCTTTAACACAGTAATGGGCAAATTATAAACAGCCACAGCTAAATAATGCATAATTTCAGTACAGATGGTCAGCACAGTGGTTAGCAGTGCTGCCTTATAACACCAGGGACCCTGGGTTCAATTCCTACCTTGGGTCACTGTCTGTGTGGAGTTTGCATATTTTTCCCATGTCTACATTGGTTTCCTCTGGGTGCTCCGGTTTCCTCCGATGTCCAAAGAATTGCAGATTTAGATAGATTGGTCATATTAAATTGCCCCTTCGTGCCAGGTTAACTAGCAATGTAAATACATAAGGTGACAACGAACAAACCTGGGTGGGATTGTTGTCAGTGCAGACTTGATGGGCTGAATGGCCTCCTTCTGCCCTGTAGGGAGTCTATGATAATCATCTCTTACAAACACATCACCTGATTTCCCATGTCTAGTTGCGAAGTGGATTACACAAGGGAACAATACACTCAATAATTTTCATCAACATTTGTATAAGCAGAAGGAAAAGCCAACAAGGTGCTTTTTCAGTGCCATTCCTGGAGCATGCAGCAAACAAAATGGCCAACCAGCCATGGAGCCATATTATTTCCATATGCAACTGTTAACTCACACAGCAAAGAAAATAAATTTCCACATGTGTGTTCTTGGCTATGACTTTACACACATATTTGTGCTTGCATAATGCAAAGAGAAAATTGGACCTGTCATGTTTCTAATTAAATCTCAAAAATAACACTTGCATTAACTCTTTCTCACGTGTTGTAACTGTGCATTTTTAAAAGGTCAATAAACTTCAATAGTCTACATTTCCTTATTTCAATTAGACTTGGTGACTGTTTACTATTTAGGTTTCCATAATAATGGCTAAGCTACTGTTTTACAGGCAGCAACTTCGTTGTAAAATTTTTTTAAAGGTTCCCTACAAAATGGGCTTATTATGAGAGTGCCACTTAGCATCTGCTTTGGAGCAGGGAGAATCATGGAGCAAGGAAAGGTCAGCTGGGCTATTGAACCTACTCTTTGCAATGAGCCATGTCCAATTTGCATTGCCATGGATACACTGGAGTTTATTTGATCTCCTGAAGGAAATTAATAACCACAAGTAAAACCAAGAAGAAAAAACTCTTAAGCTCTCCCCCCACCACTCCCTTTCCACATCCCAAAGGAAGTTAATCAAATGCACTAGGGTATCATTCTAACACAATACATTATTCAGCCATGACAAATTACATTCCACAATGACATTCCCATGATCTGATCAGGCCTGAAGTCAAGTCATTGTGTTCTGTCAAGCAAATGCTCAGTAAGGTTAAATTTATCCTTGTGACCTTTAATTCCTTCACAACCAGATTTCAATTTCTCTCTTTAGGAACCATTTAGCATAACATTAATTATATTTGATGGAAGCAGTTCCATGTTTCTGCTACTACGTGGGAAATAGGAAATGAAGCCTTCCAAAGTCTGGACTATTAGAACCCTGGTAATATCTTCTCATCTTATTAGCATGGTTTAAATTAAATAGCCTATCTATCCACTTAATCATATCTTTCAAAGTTTATCCTCTCTCAGGTTTTATTTCTTCATTCATGAGGAGTCAATCTGACAAATTAACCTCAGCACTGGGATCTTTTATTGTGTTTTTTGAAGGGTTTAAGTTTGTTCCTTCAAATGTTTCTGCTATATCCTTTTGGGCTAACTTACCCCAAACTGGACACAGTATTCCGAATGTGTGACCAACACTGAGTTACAATGGAGGACTGAAATAAGTCATGTTTTCTGGTTGATCCAAAAATATCATTGGATGTTGAACATACTGAATATTTATAACCAAGGCAGATCAAAAGTTAACAAGAAGAACTAAAATGATTATTGACTAAAGGCAATCATCCTTTCATTTCTAACCTCCAATTCCTCTCTCTCAAGCATAATTTTCCATGTTTCTTGGTACTTTACTAAAGACCTTGTTTCCCTGAATTAGACCTTTCTGGTCTCCATAAATTATAAGTAAGCAGCCATATGTCCCCTTCTCGGCATTTCCAACATTTCAATAAAACGGCTCATTTGATTATCCTTTACTTAAAGTCATTCTTTCCAGTCTTTTAAAATTGTGGAACTCATGACTTCCCTTAATCTTTGCTTCATTTCTACAAACTTTGAGATTTTAAATGCTGAGTTTGAAATAGTTAATAACTGCTTCTCTCCTTGCCTGAACAGGCACCGGACCTTTGCGACAAGGGGATTTTCACAGTAACTTCATTGCTGTGTTAATTTAAGCATGCTTGTGACACAAATAAATAAATAAGCTTTATTTCTTTCAGCTTTGGTGGGTCTGCACTGTATAAAGTGGCCTTTCATCTATGGTACTCATTAAAAGTATTAGCATCCAGTCAATTGATTTTGTACATTACATTCAAAATTTACTTTGAATTAGCTTGAGAATTTTCTGCTTTTCAAAGTGACCAATGTTAGTGCTGTGGTGTGAAAAACTTAATCAATTATCAATTGAGTGGAATTTCATGATCATAATGATGTCACGGCCAGAACATGTGGCAAGCCATTCAAAACTCCATTGACTTCGACAAGATCACCAGTTCCCACAGTGATCTGTTTTGATTTATTATTCATACAGTGAAAAGTATTGTTTCTTGTGTGCTATACAGACAAAGCATACCATTCATAGAGAAGGAAATGAGGGAGTGCAGAATGTAGTGTTAAAGATTAACTTATTGCAAGGTAAATCCATTCAAAAGCAGTGGGTAAGAAGCTATTTTGGTGTTGGCTGGTACATGACCTCAGACTCCTGTATCTTTTTCTTGAAAAAGAAGGTAGAAGAGAGAATGTCCAGGGTGCATGGGGTCCTTAATTATGGTGGCTTCTTTTCCGAGCCAGCGATAAGTGTGGACAGAGTCAACAGATGGGATGCTGGTTTGTGTGATGGATTGGGCTACATTCATGACCTTTTGTAGTTCCTCGTAATCTTGGGTAAAGCAGGAGCCATGCCAAACTGTGATACAACAAGAAAGAATGCATTCTATGGGCATCTATAAAAGGCTGCGAGAAAATAGTTGACATGCCAAATTTCCTTACTCTTCTGAGAAAGTAAAGGTATTGCTGGGAGGGGCCCTAAGACGTAGAAGCAGAAGTAGACCATTTGGCCCATTGAGTCTACTCCACCATTCAATGAGATCATGCCTAATCTCAAATGACAATCCTTAAATGCACTTTTACGCCTTATCCCCAGAAGTCTTGTTGCTCTTAACGGATCAAGAATCTGTCTAACACACCCTAATTCCATCCCCTCTGTTAGCATAATGCATTCTCAGATTAACTATACTTCCAATCACCTGCAGAGCTCAATGACTTTGATTCAATAAAAGTAAGGCACCCATCAGCAAGGTTGGAAATGGCACCTTTCTGTGAATTTCATATGCTATCCTCACAAGTGTGATTGTTACTTTACTCTGAGTTGTGGATGGTATTGAGCCACCAGCTGTAAACAACTGGATTGAGAATTGCGTCATGTGGAACTGTTATATATCAAGATTTTTAATCTATTAATCTAAGTCAGTTTCAGAATTTAGTCTCCAAAATGGAAGTTTGTTAACCCAATAAGTCAACTAGTTGCTCAGATTATTTCAAATTGATTTATTGCAATGAGCTATGTACAAGAACAGTTATTTTTCCTTGTTCAAATTGATATCATTTTCTGATCTTCATTATATTCTCTCCTTTACCCATTCCATTCATATTCAATTTGCTTCAAAGTTTCACAGTCATTTAAGGATCTAGAACATAGCACTCCATTAAAAATCTCTTCCCAATCTCCTGTTGCATAAATTCTCACCCAAACTCACCTTTAATTCCTTCTCCATAACATGCACATCACTGAGGCCTGGTGGCATTGTTGTTAGCATTGCTGCCTCACAATGCCAGGGAGCCAGGTTGATTACCAGTTTGGGTCACTGTCTGTGTGGTGTTTGCATATTCTCCTCGTGTCTGCATGGCTTTCCTCTGGGAGTTCTGATTTCCTCCCATAGTCCAAAGATGTGTGGGTTAATGGATTGGCTATGCTAAATTGTTCTTTAGTATCAGGAGGCTTAACTAGGGTTAATGTATGGGGTTATAGGATAGGGCCTGTTTGGGATTGTGCAGATTCAATGGGCTGAATTGTCTCCTTCTGCACTGTAGGATTCTATGATACATTTGTTAGAGTTCATTCTTAGGCAGGCATATTTAGGACTATGGAGGAATGCTGTTTAAGGTCAGTGATATTCTTGCTGCTGCTATAGTTGTTCCTGGATACACAAGTAGTAACTGTGACACAGATTGGCCAAAATTTTATTGTTCCACCTGCCATGGGAATGGCAGCAGGGAAGGGATGCCCATGGCAAAGTCCGTTGACCTTGGATGGGGTTTTACTGTTTTGGGACGAGCAAGACCGTAAAATCCTATTCAGTATATTTGTATGTCTATAATAACTCGAGAAGCCAGCTGTAAAGGAGCAGTGCTTTGTTGCACAAAACAAGAGAAAGGAAAACCACAAACCTGTGGTGAAGACAAACAGATCTCATCCAGTAAAATGGAATAATAGATCCACTCTTTTCTTGACCACTGGAGTCCATCTGCTGCAGGAATGCCACAGTGCTGTTAGGAAGGGAGCTCTGGCCCAGTGACAATGAAGGTATGGCAAAGCGGGTCCGAGTCAGGATTGAACGGGAAATTGAAGGCAGTGATATTTCCATGCCTCTCGTCTCCAGGTAGTGGAAGTCACAGATTTGGAAAGTGCTGTCTTTTCCTGAGCTAGAAATATTTTTACTCCTTCCCTCTTTTAGTGCGACTCATGTTCTTCGATTAAGAAAGTCCTCATGTGTTGGTGCAGGATTGATGGGCTGAAGGGCTGTTCTTGTGCTGTACTGTAAGTAGTTCTTTGTTCATGCTATCCATGATCATTAAGGCAATAAGCTAAACTTTTCCCAGGTCTTTAACTAACAGACGAAGCTACTTCCCTTTAGGGGATGAGTAAAACTTCCTTACTTAAGAGTCATTGATGAACTAATTAGATTTTTACAACCAATATGGTCACATATACCAATACAAGATTATTTAAGCTGATTCAAGCTTTCAAACTGTCATGTGGGGATTTGTGTTTTTCTTTCCTAATCTATGAACGTAACCACTGTATTATTATGCTCTCGGCTAATATAAAACTCTCCCTTCCAATATGACAAAACCAACATGAAAATAATAATATTATTTGTGAGGAAATCCACACAGACACGAGGAGAATGTGCAAACTCTACACAGACAGGGACCCAGTCTGGGAATTAAACCTGGCATTGTGAGGTTTCGTTAGTCTTGTCAACAGATTATGCAATTATTCAATAACACAGTCATATTAACGGTTTTTTTTCTTATATTCCGGTTCCTCCCACAGTCCAAAGCTGTGCATGCCAAGTGGATTGACTGTGCTAAATTGCCTCTTAGTGTCCAAAGATATGTAGGTTGGGGGCATTAGTGGCGTATATATATGAGGTTACGGGAATAGAGTGCAGGGTGGGCCTGGGTGAGATTTCTTTCAGAGCACAAACTCAAGAACTGAATGACCTCCTTCTGCCCTGTAGGGATTCTATGATTAATGGTGTCTGACTCTACAATATAAGAAAATGAAATTTCAATGAAAAGGATATGTGCGGTGTATATCATTATAAACATAACCAGTCAATTTTCTGTAAAACCAGAATCTAATAGTAACTATTATAAGGAAGACTTGTCCTTGCCCATTTAATTTCAATGATATTTTGCATTTCAAATTGCTGAAAGCGTGCATTGAAAATTAAACCTCATGGTGGAGACAGCTCATCAGAGAGATGAATAAGGAAAGCGGCTACCTTCTTAGCAAATCAGATGAAAAATTGTAAAACTAAGAACACAATCTGACAACAAAGGCTTGGTCAGTTCAATATTAAGTCAAATACAACAAGAAAAATGGAAAGGGGGGAAATAAACTCGGAATAAGAGAGCTTTTGTTTCTTAAAATAGTCAACAGCAAATAAAATGTGAAGGAATGCTCTCTACACTTGTAAGAACATTGTTGGTGCCAGAATGTTTCATTGCCTATAGTTAGCACATTTTTGAAAGAATCCTGATTGCCATTCCATAGTTTAATTAAATATATGCAGAACAATTGTGACCCAAAATACATCAAAGCATTTCTATCTATTCCAAGTTCTGTTTGTGTCTACCTTGAAGTACAGTAAAGTTCTGACGTAGATTCCTTGTGTGTTCTTACTATTCTACCATTGTTTCATTATTTAACTAATTGCTCCAGAATAGACCAGCCAAGTACTGATGCTGAGTTACTCAAAGCTGCTGAGTCAAAGAAGCTGAACATTTGTAACTGGAAAAATTAGAGCAGAATGAGCAAAATAATGGACAACTGAGTTATGTCGTTTCTGACATTTTCTTCCCCCTTTTTCTTTCAAGTTTACCTCTCCCACCCACCTCCCCCTCCCCCCACATCTTCAACTGTCAGTTTACTCTCTAATTTCAGTTTCTTTACCATCTGGCCATTCACATCTTCTATTCTCTCTATGAATTGCCATTAGCAGCCTTTCCCTTTGGTTTTATAGCTATGACTCATCTTTCATTCCCTCAACCTGCAGTATAAATATCCCCCATTTTCTATGCCTTTTAGCTTTGACAAAAGTTCATCTGAACTCAAAACATCAGCTCTTTTCTCTCCTTGCAGATGCTGCTGAGATTTTCCAGCATTTTCTCTTTTGGTTATGTCTTTCACTTAGACTGTAAATGGAACACAATAACCAACAGAATGTAAGGAGAGGTTTGAGAGACTGCGACTTTTTTTTTCTCTCTGGAGCGCAGGAAGCTAGGGGTGATCTTATAGAAGTCTATAAAATGATGAGGGGCATAAATCAATTAGATAGTCAATATCTTTTCCCAAGGGTAAGAGAGTCTAAAGCTAGAAGGCATAGTTTTAATGTGAGAGGGAAGAGATACAAAAGGGTCCAAAGGGACATAGGATGGTAAATGTCTGGAATAAGCTACCAGAATAGAAGTAGAAGGGGGTACAATTTTGTCTTTTAAAAAGCATTCAGGCAGTTATATGGATAAGATGAGTATAGAGGGATGTGGACAAAATGTGGCCAATTGGGACTAGCTTTATGGTTAAAAAAGGAGGTATCATGGACAAATTGGGCCAAAAGGCATGTTTCCATGCTGTAAACCTCTATGACTCTATGGCTTATGAAGTTTGGATTTACAGCTGCTGGTTGGATTGGCTACTACAGAAATCTGTTCAATATAGATGTCCACAATGTGATATCAGCAATGGTATGGCCACCGAATCAAATCAGTGAAAGAGATAAATCCATACTGCATGTGTGGGCTGGGATTTGACATAATTTTCAGATCTCTGCCTTAGCTTCTTTCTAAAATGTTATTTGAACATATGGTTGAAATGGGATATGTCACAACCAGCAATAAAGGATGATAAATATTCCAACTAATGAGGCTAAACATAACTCACTCTGTTTCGTTGCTATAAGGTTATGAAGCCAGCATCACTATGGTCTACGAGTATGTGATATAATCTATCATATCTCACAGCCAGTCGTGACATAACTTTTTTATAACAGCTCCACAGTACAGTCTTGATCTCTTTCAGCTTTTAGTGGGACACAAAGTACAATTGATTGTTGAATTTGGCAAGCTTTCTTCAAAAATCAACTGTGTGTCATGTTCCACTCATCACGACAGACTCACTCTCAACTCTCACATCAGTATGGCACTCTGTATAATTCCGAAGCTGGCAACAGTGACCGATTGTTAAAGAAATAGTTGGATTAAATAGTTCATCGTCAACCTTGACTTCATTGAATTTAATTACAAATCAGAAAAACTGGTGCTGTGAAATGAGTGTTATTGCATTGTTATGGACACGGGAGACAGGCAAACCTGAACTCCTTAATTTTCTCACTCTCTGCCTGAAAGAAGAGGTAATTTAATTTTTGAAATATTTTCAATATTTGAAATATTTGAATTATTTTGAAATAATTTGGTGTGTTCTCCAAATTCTCTGGGCGGAATTTTCACCCGAGGTTCATATGATTGTGTCCAAGGCTAACAGAGAATGCCGTTCTTCAAGCTTCGCCCATCCCTGGAATCAGGGTAGGTGGGCTGGTAAAATTCTGGTCTTTGTTTGTGAGGTCATCCCTTAAAATGGTTTTCAGCAAACTAGTTTATTCATACACTCAAACCTGGGGGGTGCCCACAAATTCAGACACATTCTTGATTTGATTTGATTTATTATTGTCACATGTATTAGCATACAGTGAAAAATATTGTTTCTTGCGCACTATATAGATAAAGCATGCCATTCATAGAAGAGGAAATGAGAGAGTGTAGAATGTACTGAACATAATGTATCACTATCTGATAATCATGTTGTCTTTTTTTCCACTCATTAAATAGGAAGAATTGAATTATATTAAACTATACTATTGACAGCTGCTGGAATCTTTAATGGATTGTTGTATAATGATCGTTATGCAAATGGCTACATTACTTTCTGTCCAGTGATATTCACAGAGAGCTTCAATTCCTTCAGTCATTATTAACATTCAAAATCTAAGTATAAAAATTTTACAGATGGACTTTTAGTGAGCAGTTGGTACAGTGGCAGAGTGGTTAGTACTCCTGCCTCACATCGCCAGGAATCCGGGTTTGATTCCAGCCTTGGGTAACCGTGTGGAATTTTCACATTCTCCCCGCGTCTGCATGGGTTTCCTCTTGGTGTTCCAGTTTCCTTCCCCAGGTTGGGTGGACTGGCCCCACATATCAATCCTCCTTCAAGTGCTGTTCCCTGACAGGGTGTCAGCAACTATGGACTTCCATTGGAATGACCCATGATCATGCTTGACAAAGCTGCCTTCTGCATATGGCTGACTAAACTAATCTTCTGCTCTTACTGCCTGTCACCAAGATTTCTGAAGACCACACAGACTCCTGATCAACCTGTGAGGCCATGTTAAGAATGCATCTTCCATGGCCATCAAATCTAGAATGAGAGCCTGGAGATCCTAGCCCAGAAGTATGGACCCTACCACTGTGCCATAAGATTTCTCCTGCACTTAACAATACCTACCCTATTAAAACTCAAAGCCCTTCAGGAGGAGGAGAAAGGGATTGGCTGGGAAAATTGCAAGGATGTGTTGACTAGGAGAACTAAGAGAGAACTGTAAATGATATGACTGGTTCTGTTGATAACTTTTGTTATTGTCACAGTGTGTCCACATGTGAGACACAAACTCTAACCTCTCCAATAACATTTTAGTGACATCTGAAAATACAGGAGCCAAAGTATTATAATTTATATTGAATATCACATCAATGTGGATTTCTTTAGTAAAATGTGACACCTTTGATAGATCGTCGAATTCCTACAATGCAGAAGGAAGCCAATTGGCCTATCAAGTCTGCACCAACTCTGTGACAGAGCATCCAACCTTGGCCCATTCCTGTAACTCCACGCATTTATTCCGCTAATCCCCTAATCTACATTTAAACTATTTATTGATGACTCATTGGATCAATGTAATCAGGAGAGTCCATTAGAGATTTGACAGACAAGAATGTGTCTGAATTTGTGGGCACACCCAGGTTTGAATGTCTCTTGTATATATGTGCTGACAACAGCAATGCCCATCTTTGCATCCAGCTCACTGCTAGAAAATGAAATTCTGGTACAAGATCCAAATATTGCTGTCAGTGGTCGATGATCCATAAATTTTCTTTCAGGTAGATATTGGTAGAAAATTTGATTGCGAAAATGATGCCTCAAGCTTCTTTTTCTCTCTATGCAGAGTTCACTTCTGCTTTGTTCAAGGATCTCGATGCTTCCCTTCACCACTGGGCATTGTGTGAGAAACCATTGCTCCCACCCTTAAAGTGATGCATAACATGTATGTTGTAAATGTAAGTTCAATGAAAGTGTCTGAAGGCAGAAGATCTCTGCCTTTAATGGTGTCATAAAGGATTACAGCATAAAGTCAGACCCTTTAGCCCAATTTGTCCACAATGGCCTTTTTCTTTAAACCACTAAACTAGCCCCAATTGCCCATGTTTGGCCCATATCCCTCTATACCTATCTTCCCCATGTAACTGTCTAAGTGGTTCTCATAAGACAAAATTGTGTCCTGCTGTATTACTACCTCTAGCAGCTTGTTCCAGACACTCATCACCCTCTGAGTGATTAAATTGCATCTCTGGACCATTTTGTATCTCTCTCCCCTCACCTTAAACCTATGGTCTCTGGCTTTAGACACCCAGTGCCTTTTTAGCTTGAACAAAGACTATCTCACACTGATCCATCACTTCCATTTTCTGTTTAGGCACAATGGATAGGATTTTCCAATTTTGGAGTAAGCGCGGTCAGAAAATCTCATTCAAGGTCAACAGACCTATGCATTGTCTGTCCACTCCACCCGCTACGATTCCCGTGGTAGGTGGGATAGGAAAATTCCAGTAGCTTGTATTCAGGCTTAAGGATAGTCACTAGCCCTTCCATAATAGTTCAATAACCCAAAAAAAGGATGAAGTTGATACATGTTTTGAGGTGTAGGTATATCTCAATAATGGCTTTGACTTTTGAAAGCTATTCATGTAGTCCCTTTGGATCAATAACAAAGATATTCAATGGAAGATTGGAAAAATTCATGTCAATCTTTTCACACAACGTGATCTTATGAGAAAAATTTCAAGTGTCGAATGAGCCTGAAATCAGGAGTGAACAATACTGTTTTCTTTTCCAGCGAGCTTCAAGTCACAATCTTATAGCACGAGTGCAAAAAAAAGTGCCAGGATGCAATTCTTACTAGCACACAGACTCTGATTTGCTTGTGAAGCTGGCTGCTAAATTCTTGAAATGTCAGTGTACTGAGAGATCTCTTGCCACCCACTCTCACCCATTCCACAGACATCCAGGTATCGGGATTGTCCCCACCTCACTGATCATTCCCAGTGCCAGACTCCCCCCATTATATCCGTTCGACAGACATTGGAAAACTCCCCACCTATTGCTCCCATCTGCAGATTGCTCTCCCTCCCACCTCGATCACCCTCATCTGCAAAGTTCCTTCCCTGCCACTCTTGTAGAGCTTCTATTCCTTCCCCCCACACCCCCAAACCAGCATAGCTTCACCTCAAAGATTTCACAGCAGCTCAGGCCCCACCCCTTTTTCAATGCCTCTGGTACAATTATGGTGCCTGGTGAGCACCGTGAGGGTACTTGGTGACAGTGCCACAGTGCCGGGTGGGCACGGCAAGGCCCTGCCCCCGACCGTTCAAGGGCATCAGTGTCCTCCAATTCCCCTCAGCAAAGCCATCATGTCTGGGCTTTGCCTGTAGAGACCCCCTGTGATTCTCGCTGGTGAAAATATTGACTGGCGAAGTGGTTAAGGTAAGTGAGCCCAGACGATAGTGCCTGGGATTCGTTAATGCATGTCATTAATATATAAATTCGTTTTGCGTCTTTTCTGTCACAACAGTCAAGGTTGATTTGCTATCATGAGTTTGTGAAAGGCAATAGAAAAATATAAGTTCTACCTTTTGCAGATTCCCATTTTGGATTCATTTTGGCCCAGATCGTGACAACTGTGCGGAAATTAAAAATTATCACCTGGAAGAATTGTACACTTATAAAAAAAATTTAAACGCCATCTGGTGCTTAGAAATGTAAACTCTGTTAAAATTGTGCCAAGCCATTGTTTCCATAACTCCTGAATTCCAGTACTGAATACTGTGCATTCTGAATTGTCATTTTCAAAGTGACAGAATCATAGATTCCTTATAGTGCAGAAAGAGGCTATTTGACCATCGAGTCTGTACTGCCCACAATCTCACCCAGGCTGTATTCCCGTAACCTCACATATTTATCCTGCTAATCCCCCTAACACTAAGGTCAATTTAACATGGCCAATTAGTGTAATCCGCACATCTTTGGATTGTGGGAGGAAACCAGAGCACCTGGAGGAAACCCACACAGCCACGGGGAGAATGCATAAGCTCCACAGAGACAGTGGCCGAAGGCTTGAATTGAACAGGGTCCTTACTGCTGTGAGGTAGTAGTGCTAACCACTGTGGCACAGATCAGATGTGCATGTGTAAAATATGCTGAAACAGTTGTTTTATCTTTGGAAAGAAGTAAGAAGACACCAAAAAAGATTACATGGGATTGGAGGTTATAGTTAGGTCTATGCCTTGGTAGGTATAGATGTGATCAGCGCAACTTGTGGGCCGAAGGGCCTGTTTGTGCTGTAGTGTTCTATGTTCTATGTTCTACATTCTTGAAAAAGGTCAAATTTATAACTCCCGCTCAGTGTCAAAAGAAGACTCCAAATAATTGTTTCTTTGCTCAAGTAAAGCCGCATTGAAAACGTTCAGTCTATTCCAGAATTCAGTGCAGTCGAATCTATTAAATATTCAACTATGAAATATTTTGGGTTGGACAAGAATCTGTTACCATTCAAGTGAGCGTAAATGAATTAGAAGTGAAGAATTGAAAAAGTGGTCCCTTGTTATCCAAGTTGGTCATTGACCTGCAACCAAACCAAATTGCATTGTTCACTGCCAGCCTGCACTATAACAAAACACACTTTCATTTTAATCATAGAGTCTCTACAATGCAGAAGAAAGCCATTCGGCCCATCAAGTCTGTACTGACCACAGTGCCACCCAGGCCCTATTTCTGTAACCCCACGTATTTACCCTGCTAAACTCCCTAACACTAAGATTAATTTAACACTGCCAATCAACCTAATCCGCACATCTTTGGACTATGGGAGGAAACTGGAGCACCTGGAGGAAACTCACGCAGATACGTGGTTGACTCCCTGCAGATACAGGGAGAATGTGCAAACTCCACACAGATAATGCCAGTGTTTACATACCACCCAGTTTTACTCTCCACTTACCTTTAGAATGGGGATATAGAAAAGGCAGGCCAATCAATATCAGTCCATTGCTGCTTGGGTTTGGTTAAAATGACTAACATGAATCTCGACATGTTTAGCAGGTATACAGATATAGAATATGCCATCCTGTAAACATTTCAATATTCAGGGCAATCAATTTAGCAAAATGACATGCCAAGACCCTTCAATTATGGGAGGACTGAATTATTTTGGCTACCTATTTAAATTATATCTTGGCACCCTTTGACACATGAAAGAAAAGCTTCTCTATTAGTTTTCTTTCGGCAGAACATCCAGTCATCTGGCTCTCATCAATTGCCTCAGATACAAGGGCATTATTCCCTGTTGTTTGTCTGGTTTCATCTTTTACCATTTATTTCATTTCTTGCGAAGGTGACAAATGATGAATCTGTCAGTCAGTCTCCTTAAGACATAAACTCCCCCACTGCTTCTTACAGTTATCCTAATCAAGAGGTAGGACAAGTCAGGATTCATCTCTCCAAGCCTGACAAATGTAAATCTAAATGTTTATAATTGACACATGATGTCAGCATGGAAAACATGGAAAACAATCCACAAAATCTAGATAGCAGTGATGGATGAGATGTGTTGAATGCATTGAGCACTGAATGTTCTTCTCACTTTTAAAAATACTCCTTTATTTCCAGCATCCATCATCTGTGAAGCATGTGTGAAACTTGCACTTTCCTTTAGTAAATAGATTAGATTTTTAGAATTGATATTTTGTGCTATACAGAAGATTTATTGAGGCTACAAATGTGCTCATGTAAAATAAATGTTTCTCCAGCACCAACACCTGAGTCTTCTTTATTAACGAGTTCTACAGTTTGCCTCAAAGCAAATCCAAGATGCAGGTCATCAGGAGCAGTGACAAGCGAACTTGGGAAAATTACAATAGTAATATTATTGGGATGGAGCAGAGAAACAGCTCCAGTTCAGGGCAGCCTGATTTCCCAGCTTGGGTAACCTCTTATTCAAAGAGTAGTACAGCACAGGGACAGGTCCTTCCACCCTCCAAGCCTGTGCCGATCACGTTGACCTATTTAGATCAACGGCTTGTATCCCTCTATTCCCTGTCTGTTCAAGTTTCTATCCGGTAAGTTTTAGATGTCGCTGATGTATCTGCTCAACAACCTCATTTGGCAGTTCATTCCAGGCCATCACTACCTTCTCGGTAAAAATATTTCTCTCAAACATCTCCACTGAAACTTTGTCCCCTTATCTTGAACTTGTGCTCTCTTGTAATTGTCATTTTTGCCCTGGGGAAAAGCTTCCAACTGTTCATCCTATCTTTACCTCTCATAATTTTATAAACTACTATCAGGTCGCCCCCTCCTTATCCTCTAACTTTCCAGAACAATTCCAGTTTATTCAATCTCTCTTCATAGTTAATAGCCTCCATATGAGGCAACAGCCTGTTAAACCTTTTCTGTACTCTCTCCAAAGCCTTATGTCTTTCTGGCAGTGTGGTGACCAGAATTGGATGCCATATTCCAAATGCAGCCTAACCAACCTTTTATATAACTGTAAACATAATTTGCCAACTTTTATTGATGCCCCATCTGATAAGGGCCAGCATGCCATATGCTTTCTTCACCACCTTTCCCATCTGTGCTGCCACTTTTAAGGATTTGTAGGCCTGTATATCCACATTTGAGAGAATACAGACCCAGTTTGCCCAATCTCTCTTCAAAAGACAGACTTATCATCCCTGGGACTAGTCTAGTTAATCTTCATTGAACTCTTCAATATTCTTTGAGTTAAAAAGATCAAAACTGCATATGGGACTCCAGAACTTCCTTTAAATATTCTTTACTAATAACGGCCACGATCTCCCCAAAAGCACTGAATTGGTAGAAAAACTGTTCTAGATCCCAACTGTTTTGCCAGTTCAACTTCTCATCTGAATCTCTCCACTCTGTGTAATGCAGAGACTCCAATTGTAAATCTCATTAAAAATCCGGGGTGGGGGTGGGGAGGGCCTATTTGCACCAGAGTCTGAGAGTTGTGGAATTCTGAGCATGCACAGTGGCTCTTTTTTGTCTGACTCCCTGCTCAATTACTCACCAGCCTCCTGTGATCTCCGCAGTGATGCCCCTCCAGCCCCCCTCACCCCCACCAAAGTTTGCTCGCAGCCACCACAACAATTTCTGGGCCAGACACCCCGATGTCGAGCCCACACCCCCGACAGTGGCGATTCCCCCTCCTCCCCATCCTGCTGACCCCCCTGGGGTCAGATACCATCCCCAGGAAGCAGACCTCCCCACCCTTGCAGACCACCCTCTCCAGCCTGTCCCAATCACTGCCCTCCATCCACCCCAGACCGATCCTAATGCGGAGTGGCAGCAGGACTCACACATCCTCACCGAACACCTCTGGGCTCTGCCCACAATAGGTCCCACCCTCTTGGCACTGCCTGATGCTCGATGGGCAATGCCAAGATGTCCCCTGGGCATGGGCACTTTGTCCCTTGGGCAGTGCCAGGGCACAGACTGGCACTGCCAAGGTGCCCACGATCAGGGGGCACCACCCCTCCATAGCCCAGCACCCCCTCAGGGCCCCGATTGCCCTCCTTCATTCCGACAGGCTTTCCTGCTAGTTTCCCAAACATGGGAAGCTACTCTAAACCCCACTGGAATGAAGTGCAGGGTGGAACATTCAAATCGAGACTGGTAAGTTCCTGATAATTACATTGCAAAGTCATTTAAAACATATTAAAAAAGATTCAAATTACTTACCTGCCTTCCCGCCAGTTTCCAATGTGGTCAGGTCTCTGACTGTTCTCCGGCTCTATGAGATGCGGAAGCATCCCCAGCGCTTGCGCAAATCCCCGAACGAGGCTGGCAACGTGCATCTCCCGCCCCAACTCGCCAGAAAAGTGGCGTGTCACAATGGGAGGATCACGGCCTACATCTCTATTTTCTCTCTCTTCAAGTTAATCTTTCTTTCCCTCTGCGTATCGTGTCTGATTTTATTCAAATTCACTTCCTTTGACTCCATGTGGGCCAGCTTTGTCAAAGGGAAGTCACTGTGAAGGCCAGCTGTCACCAAGTAGAGGCCTCAGAGGCATCCTGGAGTACTGGGCCCCGAGTCTGCTGCTGGGAAGGTAAGTTGGGGCTAGGACAAAGCTCCTAACACTACAGGTGGTAAGGGACACAAGCTGACTGCAAAATTGGCCTTTAAATAAATTAAATAAACTACCACCTACTTGTTGGCAGGTGAATGTTCCATTGCTGAACGGGCCTCCAGTAAAATGGCCCGACAATGGATGCATGCTAGAATAGCAGCAAACCGGCCAACAGCGCCTCCATATTAGGGTGAAAATTCTGCCCCATATGTTGGGAACCGCACATGGCGATGGCTGCATTCGTGTCTCGTTTAGATTGCTGGAAAAAAATGTTTTCCATACATCTTTATAAATACAGGAAGGCAACCCCCAGGTAGTCAGTTTACTAAAAGTTAGATGCTATGCATCAAACAGAGATAATTGGGAATGTTTCTGCTTTGATCACAATTTTATATGCAAGTATTATGCTTGGATCTGAAATCATATACAAAAGAAATTAATAGGAAGTGGTTTTGTAGACTGGAATTTTCTATTTAGATCAGAATTAAACTAGGATCAGCTGTATGTTTATCTGAAATAAACTGTAATAAAATTTAATTAAATTAGTACTTATTGTATCTACAGTTTGATTTCCTTTGTTGTCGACAGACGTTTTAATAAAAAACATACAATGTATGATGTTCCAGTCATTACAAGTGAAATACTTGCTTCCACGTTATAGAAACTTTAACTTTGAATACAGATCTGCCCAAATTCATTGATTAACATCCTTAATGATTATCATTAGTAGTACTGGTTAACTTGACTCTCCCTTGATCAAGTTTGCAGAGAAATGTTGCAATAATATAACAAAGAACATTTGGATTGATGGTTTGCATGCAGCCCTTACAACCCTCTGGAGTATCTGTGTTCCTGCAATTCTGGATTCTTCTGCATCACTGATTTTAATTATTCTACTCTGCCTACACTCCCCGCTGCTTCAGAAAAACAGCCAGCATGATCAATGATCCCAGGCACTCTGGACGTTCTTGCTTCCATCTTCTTCTGACGAGAAAAAGATACAAAAGTCTGAAAACATGTACCAACCAACCCAAGCACATCTTCTTCCCTGTGGACGTTAGACTGTTTAATGGTCCTAACATATACTAAGCTGATCTTTTTCTTTACCCTATCGGTAACTGCAACACTATGTTTGGTACCCTATTCTTTCCCTCTTGCCCAGGTACTCTATGAACAGTACATTTTGTCTGTATCACAAGAAAAATACTTTTCACTGTATCCCAATCCATGTGACTATAATAAATCAATTCAATTTAATTCATTTTTTTTCTCCATTCAGATGCTTCTTAAAACCCATCTTAGATTGTAAGCTTTTGATCTACTGTCCCAACATGTCTTTGTGTCTCTCAGTGTCAGATTCTGTTCGATACACTCCTCTGGAGCAGCTTTGGACTTTTCACAATATTTAAAAAGTGTAATGTAAATAGAGGTTGTTGTATTATGTTGACTTTGTTTCCAACACTAAGGGCCTGATTTTATCATTGCATTGCGCCTGCTTTCGGTCACGAAAATGTGGTAGAGTCGCAGTCACGGGTGCGCAGATCGCCATTTTACCAAAATCTGGTAATGGCGGCAATTCGCTTTGTGCCCAAAACCGGTGCAACAGCAATTTAAATGCATTTGAATTGAATTAATGAGTTACCTTGGGGGGGGGGGCGAGGGCAGTGAGGCCAGATCGTTGTCTGGAGGGAGATGGAGGAAGGAAGTGGGTAAGATGTCTCTGGTGGGGGGACAGTTTTCAAAAGAGATGGCCAGGAGATACCCATCCTGTGGCAGTGAATGGAGATTTGGCTGGATGCCAAATTCTCCTACCTTGTTGCAGCTGGAGTGTGATGTGAATGGGCTGGTAACATCATGTCCAATATATGCACATGACGGGAGTCTTTGGTATGCCTTTTAAAATGGTCACTGTGCTGTGGGATAAAATTATCAGGAGTGCAAACTGGCATCAGTTTAAAAAATATGCAGGAAAAGTTCATTGGGTTTGAAGGCTACACACACAAGAACTGACATTGATGCCTACAATATTGGACTGTTGTAAGTTATTGTAAACAAATCCAATGATTAAATTGCAATATACCAATAAGTGAAGCTGGAGTCAAGCACCAAGACAAAATGAGCACACATAAAACAAGCTGCCAATTCACTGTGAGCCCATTTTGTCTTGCGGGCATGGACCATTGATGAGGTGTTTGGAATCTAATGAAATCTGCTGGCTTTTGAAAGTTTAAAAGTGATAAAGGGACAATCCTTTACCAGTTGACAGCTATGTTCATTGTCCATTCTGTTGGGTCAAAAGAGACTACTTTGCATGCAACAGGGAATTTTAAAATACAGATCGATGAATATTCTCTTGCACAATTCGAGAGGAGCTGATGGGAGTTATTTCGGTTAGAGTGAGCGGCAAGGTGACACAGTGGTTAGCACTGCTGCCTCACAACGCTAAGGATCCGTGTTTTATTCCTGGCTTGGGTGACTGTGTGGATTCTGCACGTGCTCTGTGTGTCTGTGTAGGTCCCCTCCAGGTACTCCGGTTTCCTCCCACAATCCTAAGCAACGTGCTCATTAGCTACATTGGCCATGCTAAATTCTCACTCACTGTATGCAAACAGGAGCTGGAATGTGGCAATTAGAGGATTTTCACAGTAATTTCAATATGGTGTTATGTAAGCCTATTGTAATGCTAATAAATAAACATAAACTTAAAAAAGCTTTTTGAAAATGTGCTAAGTGCATGCTGTGCTAATAAGACAAACCTGTTTGAAAATCTGATTTGAGCCCACAGATTTGCTCCTAATTGCTGATTAACACAATTTGACATCTACTGGTTGATTGAGACTGGTTGGAAGCAATTTTTGGGGACCAAGAAAGGCAGCTCCATGAAGGTTGCACCTTTAAATTGTAAATTAGAGAGAAATAAACTTTATTTATGTGGGTTTGGTCTGAATAGAGCCCATTGTAAAATTACCCGCAGATTTTCACAAGTGCCAACCCTGTATTTGTTATATATTAGTTCCTGATGTTGAACTTTGTCTATTTGTTGTAATTTATTCACAATATGAGCCCACAGTAGTTTTTCCTGCTCAGGAAGTTGAGGGAGGGCACTCCCAGCATGGCATTATGTAATAGCTACAGAAGTTAATGCTGTACTAAGCACTACAATATTGCACTCCAGAATAATAAACAATACCACATACAGTCAGGACTGTAACAAAATTACACTTCTGAACACATTTAATAGATCTGTCTTGATCCCTGGGTCAGTTCCAGGCAAGATCGTGACGCAGTGATAATGTTACTGGAATTGGAATCCAGCGGAGCGGGCTATTGATTTGGCGACATGAGTTCAAATCTCATCACGGCAGCCAGTGGAACTTAGAAAGGGGCTTTGCGCCTGTATTCACCCTGAGAACAAATGGTGGTGCGGGCGCAAAATCCCGCAAGAGTTCAAAGACAAGGATTCCACCAGCGAGATCTCGTTTTCTCTGCCCTTCCCAGTGATGTAGCAAAGTTCTTGCCCAGGAAGATCATTTAAATATAATTAGTGTGTCTTACCCCTGTATCGTTCCCCCTCCATTAGGAATTCTCCCCTTGCTGGTGTGACATCAAGTTGGTGAGATTTACAGATTTTAATAATGTGAACCAAATGAGGGGAACCCGCTGGGGGCTCAAAGGTAAGTATAGCTCCTGGAGAAAAGGGACATGACTGGGCAGCACCCCTGCATCCAGTGCCAGGGCAGTGTTAGTGGGGAGATCATCTTGGGAACTCCATTAGAGGCGTCTCTTTATCCATTAGGGGATTTCCCCCTTATACGCCCTTTAAAAGTGGCACCCCAATCTTGTGATTCCCAGCCTTGCCAGTTTCTCCCAGCCTTGCCCCACCAGCATCACAGGATAGAGGCAATGGAGAAAATCCACTAGTTGTATTTAAGTGACATTCCTGAGTGGGAACCTCGCTACATCGCTGGTGGGGAGGGTGGAGAAAATCTAGAAACAAGATCTCGCTGGCGGAATTCCCATCTTCCAGCTCTTGTGGGATTTTGCGACCGTGTTGCTGTTTGTTCTCACGACGAACGTGAGCAGAAAACCCCTCCCATTATCTTTGTACACAGGATGCTGTACAACATGGTGAGAACAGTTGGCTCTGTCCTGCAATTCAATTCATTCACCTGGGATTGAAAGCTAGTCTTAGTAATGGCTCCATACCACGGGACAGGTGATGGCCGAGTGGTATTATTGCTAGACTATTAATCCAGAAACTCAGCTGATGTTCTGGGGACCTGGGATCTAATCCCAGCACAGCAGATGGTTGAATCTAAAGTCAGTAAAAATATTGGAATTAGGAATCTACTGAAGACCTTGAAACCATTGTTGATTTTTTTGGGAAAACTATCTGGTTTACTAATGTTCTTTAGGGAAGGAAATTTATCGTCCTTACCTGTTCTGACTGACATGTGACTCTAGAGCCACAGCAATGTGGTTGTCTCTCAACTGCCCTCAAACAACTAGGGATGGGTAATAAATGCTGGCCCAGCCAGCGTCACTCATGTCCCATGAATTAAATTTTAAAAAACTATGCCATTTGTTATCAAACCTATCTGGTTGACTAATGTCCTTTAGGGAAGGAAATCTGCTGTCCTTACTTAGTCAAACCTACTTATTACTTCAGACCCACAGCAATGTGGTTACTCTCAACTGCTCTCTGAAATGGCCTAGCAATCAATCCAAACTATCCAAGGGCAATTAGGGATGGGCAACAAATGATGGCCATGTCAGTCATGGTCACATCCCATGAAAGAATTGAAGAAACTTTTTCCAGATGCTCCATTGAGTAAAAATGGTGGATAAGGCAGGAATACATTTATACAACATGTACATTGTTTCAGATTTAGGATTGAGATATAAATTGGAAATCTCCAAGCTCACCCGCGGCTGGGATTCTCCAGTCCCGCTGCAGTGAATGGAGTTTTGGGTGAACGTCATTCTCCATTCTCGCTGACTGAGGTGATGAGGTGTATGAGATTGGAGAATTATGGCCATAGTTTATTAACTGTACCATACACAGCACAAGTTTCTAAGGTAGTTAGGTAATTGGGTTGCTGCATTTAATGGCATGTGAGACAATCTGCTTCTTCCAATGTTGTCTGTCCAGAGCAAGGTAGTTGACTCTGTTAGAGTATTACCTTACCATATTCCCAAGCAGCTTGTTACCACCAACAATTGAATCTTATATTGTAAAACCAGTAACAAATATTTCTTGTCTCAAGATTGTTCCTACAACTACATGGACAAGTGATATCCTAAATCTGAATCATTTACTGGGGGACTTGTTGATTATCATTAACCTGGCTTCTGTCTCACCACCTATCTAGCTGGAATGGCCCCACCAAGAGTTATACTACAGCCGGTATTACTCTCAGAGTTATTAGAGCATATATACCTTCCCATCACTCAAAGGTGAATTTTCTAGGGAAGGACATACAAGACAGTTGCAGTGTCTTTGTACAGTAAGAAGTCTCACAACACAAGGTTAAAGTCCAATAGGTTTATTTGGAATCACGATCTTTCAGATCACTGCTCCTTCCTCAGGTGAGTCTTTGTACTGGAAGTTATTCGTATTTGACTGACATGGCCATCATTTGTTGCCCATCCCTAATTGCCCTTGGATAGTTTGGATTGATTGCTAGGCCATTTCAGACAGCAGTTGAGAGTAACCACATTGCTGTGGGTCTGAAGTAATATGTAGGTTTGACTAAGTAAGAACAGCAGATTTCCTTCCCTAAAGGACATTAGTCAACCAGATAGGTTTGATAACAAATGGCATAGTTTTTTAAAACTTAATTCATGGGACATGAGTGACGCTGGCTGGGCCAGCATTTATTACCCATCCCTAGTTGTTTTGAGTCAAGATATTGGCAAATAAATAGCACCCCAAAGCTCCTCCTGTTCCTCCTACGAGAACGCACTGTCCCAAGCATTTTTTCCTAATTTACAACATATAATATATAGTATATAGAAAGCTATGGGCTGAGATTCTCCAGCCTCCAAGGGGAGGTGGTGCATTGTTTGCGAGCAGTGGGATTCTGTGGCCCTGCTATTGTAAATGAGAATTCCAATTTTCGTCACCCCATGCCACCGGGAAACCCACCGCAGGGATGCACATCCGGCAGAACCAGAGAATCCCATGAGCGTGAATGACTGGAGAATTCAAGCCAACATTTTATCTGCGACAACAATGAACTATGTCAACATTTAAAACAATGACAACATGAGAAAACTGATTTTAATTATGTTTTGTGATATCATTCGCTAATGTGGAATGAGTTCAGAATGATTTGATCAGCTGCCTTAGATTACATTAAGTGTTCTGCAATTGTTTGATCCAATATTAGACTTTAATACCTTCTAGTGAAGATTGTTAAAGGCACAATACTTAAGGAGTCCTGGCGCATACCCAACTTACATGAATATTATTTATATGTTGGGCTTTTGTGTTTAAATAGTGTCGCAAAATACAAATCAAAAACATATTATAAGGAGTGAAAAGATATGCGGGTTAGGTTGGTTGGCTATGCTAAATGGGCCCTTAGTATCAGAGGCTTAGCAGGGTAAATAAGTGGGGTTACAGAGATAAGACCTAGGTGTGATTGTTGTTAGTGCAGGCTTGATGGGCCAAATAGCCTCTTTCTGCACTGTAGGGATTCTATGACTTTGGATATATTTCACACGTAAGACATTTGGAAAAATTGGTTTCCTAATGGGAAAAGTCCATTGACAGACTTCTTCAATTAAGTAGAACATGTTGTGCTTCAGTCTAAAGTATTTGAGGTTACATTCTGAAAAAAATTCTAGCTCTTTCCAGTAAGGTTCACAGAGAGTAATATACATTTCAACCCAATAATTCATTAATCTGAAATTACAAATCATCCATAAAAGTCATCACAGCAAACCACATTCCAGAATAAAACCAATGTCAATATTTCATCATAGAATCCCTACAGTCTCAAAAGAGCTCATTTGGCCCATCGAGTCTACGTCGACAACAATCTTACCCAGGCGCTACTACCACAGCCCCACATATTTACCCTGCTAATCCCCCTGAGATTAAAAAGGAGAATTTTCTCTTCCCGCCCGCCACAGGAATCGTAGGAGTCAGGGGGCTGGGGACCATGCAAAGATCTGTTGAACTCGGGCGAGATTTTCCAGTCTTGGGACGAGTACAGCTGGAAAATCTTGTCTAAGGGGCAATTCAGCATTGCCAATCAACCAACCCACAAATCATTAGAACTGGGGAGAAAGCCCAGATCCCCTGACATTAAGGGGCATCTAGCATGGCCAATCAACCAAACCCGCACACCTTTGAAGTGTAGTTGGAAACCGGAGCACCCACACAGACAAGGGAAGAACATGTAAACTCCACACAGACAATGAACCTGCACCAGAATTGAACCCGGATCCCTCACGCTGTGCGGCAGCAGCGCTAACTACTATATAACAGTGCCGCCTGGTTTTCCATCCTTGTTGTCTTTTTAGTCTTTACTCAGTAATGGGAGAATATTTTACTGTCTGCTTGAAGGGTTCATATCGCACATCGCTCTACACTCCTACAGCAGGGGACTCTTCATGTCCAGCATGGATCACTTTACTCTGAGGCAGGCATTGACCTCCGATTTTATTACAAAGTTCAGACGGAGTATCAAACGCAGCTGGATCAAATAAAAGCAGTTCACAGAGATGCAGAAAAACAGATTATCCATCAGCGAAGCCAGGCCACCTGCCACACTGAAAGCATTTCAACAATATACATAATTAGGTTTCTGTCTCTACATGTTAATCAGTTGAATCAAATAAATATTTCCATTTCACAAACAATAATAACTTAAGCAATTGCAGCTGTATTACTCATTGTAAATGCTGCGTATCGCTATATTATTCCAGCAATTTTTTTTTACAATTGAACCCAGATCTCAGGCTTGAACTTATCACATTTGCTTCAAGCTCTCAACAGGGAGCAACGGGAAGATGAGGATGAATTGGGCAGAATGTAGGCAACAATAACACATCAGGTACTCTTCATTATTCTGTCAGTATTTTGGTGTTACTGACTGTATCACATCAAATTGTTTTCCCTGGATCGTCATGGGAATGTCACGATCAGGACAGCAGCAGCTCAAGGGAAAACTTTAGCATCGCCACTACCAACTCGTCTGATGATGGTCAATAAATGTGGCCTCAGCCATCTCATCCACATAGAAACCCTACAATGCAGAAAAGGCCATTCGGCCCATCAAATCAGCATCCACTTTGAGTATCTTCCACCCTATCTCCATAACCTCACATGACTGACACATCTAACCTACACAAAGGCAATTTACCATGGCCAATCCATCCAATCGGCATATCTTTGGACCATGAGAGCAAACTGGAGCATCCAGAGGAAACACACGCAGACACGTGTAAACCCCACACAAAAGCCAGAATTTTACCATCCTGCCCACCACGGGAATCAGAGCGAGAGAGGAACAGATCACAGAAATGTCTGTTGACCTTGGGGGGGGATTTTTCGGTTTCAGGACATGAGAGGCCATAAAATCCTGCCCAGACAGTCACCCAAGGCTGGAATTGAACCCAGGTGCCAGGAGCTGTGAGGCAGCAGTGCTACTGTGTCCCTCACAAACCAGTATAAAAACTCAGTGCTGCCTCAGTGACCTGAATCACATCAATCACTTTGTCTATTTCCTTGCTAACAAGTCACTTCCTATTTTCCACTTTCTGTGTTGACAGATAAAACACAGTTCATTTAGAAAAACAACTTATGCAAAACACCTGGACTAATAATCAGTAAATCACTGCTACTTTTGAAATCGATATACTGATTGCTTAATATTATATTATTTAATCTAGTCATTTTAGATGTAAAGATTGTGATTAGGAATGTAAAGACCAGATACAAATTCAGTCTATGTACATTCATCAGAAACATTCTCATTTGGTCACAGGATGTGTTCAGATAAGTGAAGTCTCACTCCTCAGTTATCTATTTACTCATCCATTGACACTTCCTGCTGCCTCGGAAAAGCAGCCAGCATAATCAAGGACTCCACACACCTAGAAAAATACTCTCTTCCACCTTCTTCCATTGGGAAAAAGATACAAAAGCCTGAGGACATGTACCAATCAAATAAAGAACAGCTTCTTCCCTGATACCATTAGACTTTTGAATGGTCTTATTGTATATTAAGTTGATCATTCTCTCAAGCTACCTGTAGCTATAACACTCTGCACCCTCTCCTTTCCTTTTCCTCTTTATGAACAGTATGTTTTGCTGTCTAGCACATGAAACAATATTTTTCACTGTATATCAATACATGTGATAATAATAAATCAAATCAAAAATTCAAATTAAAAAAAGATGTGTTTTCCAAGGCTTTTTATAGGAGGAAATGTCTAACTCCCAACAAACTTTGAGTGAGCATACATTTGTGCCCTCTATACTGCCAGTGATTGGTGCAGAATTAATCCCTGAAGGTCTAGAGGAAAGGGCTGAAAAATCAGCCAAACCTTGTCAGTATATCACATATTCTCTCCATTTTGTTGCCAATTGGACCATAGGTTTGCGACAGAAAAGTCTAAACATTTTAATGTACCAAATCAACTTTTAAAATCGGATTTCAGCTAAACCATAATCCTAACCGCAAATATACTTTCAAGGCGTACTTTATTACAATTTGAATTGAAATATTTCTAAGCTTCAGATCAGAAATGATGACAGTTTTTCTCATGGTTAGTTAATAAATTAGGGTGTGCCATGGGTTTATATAGCAGCCAACACAGTTCAGGCAGTTTACACAACCACTTGTGGCTTTCCCAGATTCAACAAACGTGATCTGCAACTCGCTGCAGGCAAAAGAAGAAAAATAAAATGAAGGCTTTTCATTGCTCTTGAATCTCATTCCTATCATCTCAAATAGAAGTCTGCGTGAAGTTTGCATGTTCTCCGAATGCCCGCGTGGGTTCTCCAGTTACGTCCCATAATCCAAAGATGTGCAGGTTAGATGGATTGGGCATGCTCAAATCGTCCCTAGTGTAAAGGGAATTAGCAGGGTAAATAGGTGGGGATAGGACCTGGGTGGGATTGTTTCAGTACAGGCTCGATGGACCGAATAACCTCCTCTGTACTGTAGGAATTCTATGATCCTATGAAATTCTAAGAGCATATAATTGATATAGCAGAAGAAAGGCCTCTCTGTGGTCAGTGTTTATGTTCAACATGAGCCTCTTCCCACCTTTCTTTAAATAATCCTATCAGCATCATCTTTTAATCTCCTGAGTGCATTTTAAGAGGTGCAGCTCTTGTTGGCTAGCCTTCTATTCAGAAATCAGTTTTCTTGATCTCCTTGCAGAGGATCAAGGAAATTGAGCTGGAGAAACACAGTTTAAAACAACGATAGACAGATGGAAAAGTTGAAAATAGGAGAAGGAGTAGGCCATTCAGCCCTTCTCCACCATTCAATATGATCATGGCTAATTCTCTATCTCAACTCCATACTCGGCACTCTCCCCATATCCCTTTACGTCTTTACAGGAGAGAGATCTATTTGTTTCCTTCTTAAATATATTCAATGACCGCTTCTACAGCCTTTGTGACAGAATTCCATACGTTCACCACTCTGAGAGAAGAAGCTTCTTCTCATCTCGATCCTAAATGGCCTATACCATATCTAAGACTGTGATCCCTTATTCTAGATGCCACCAATCAGAGGAAACAACATCCCTGTATCCAGCCATTCTGGCTCTGTCAGAATTCCATAAGCAGAATTTTATTGGCTCGTCCACCTGAGGTTTGTATGAACCCATCTGAGGTCAGCGAAGGAAGCCATTCTCGAGCCTCACCCGCCGCCAGAATTGGAGCAGACATGCTGGTAAAATTCTGGCCTATATGTTTCAATTAGATCCCCTCATATTATTCTAAATTCCAGTGAGTACCAAAACAGTCAACCCAATCTCTCCTCATGCAACAACCCTACCATTATAGGAATCAATCTGGTGAACTTTTGCAAGCATTCCCTCCAATGCAAGTAAATCCTTCCTTCAATAAGGAGAGCAAAACTGCACACAATACTTAAAGGTGTGATCTCACCAAGGCCCTGTACAGATGCAGTAAGATATCTTTGTTCCTATACTCAAATTCTCTTACAATGAAATCAAAATACCATATTCCTTCTTCATTACTTTCAGTACCTGCATGCTTGTATTTAGTGGCTGGTGTTCTAGAACGCAGGTTTCTTTGTACATCAACATTTCCCAGTTCTTCACCGTTTAGATAATACTCTGCTATTCAGTTTCTCCATCTGAAGTGGATAACTTCACATTTATCCACAATATACTGCACCTGCCATATATTTGCCCACTCACTCAACTTGTCTAAATCATTTTAAAGTCTCTCAAAATCCTCCACACCAATAACAGTCACGTCAAGTGTCAAGTTGTCAAGGAAAATGATTACATTTGGTTCCCTTATCCAAATCATTGATACATATTGTTAAAGGGGGGGTGGGGAGGGGCCCAAGCACTGATCCCTGTAGGACCCCATTAGTCACTACCTGCCACGCCAAAAATGAAATACTTATTTCTGCTCTCTGCTTCCTGTCCACTGATCAATTCTCAATCCTTGCTGATGTATTACCCCCAATCCCATGTGCTTTAATTTTGCACACTGATCTCTTTCATGGGACTTTATAAAAAGCTTTCTGAAAATCCAAATTAGAGCAGCACAATGGCACAGTTGCCTCACAGTATCAGGGGCCAGTGTTCAATTCTGGTCTCAGGTGACTGTCTATGTGCATGTTGCATGTTCTCCCCATCTCTTCCTGGATTTCCTCTGGTGCTCCGGTTTCCTCCCATACTCCCGAGATGTGCAGGTTAGGTTGATTGGCCGTGCTAAATTGCCAGTTTAGTTTAGGAGGATTAGCAGGGTAAATACATGGGGTTACATGGATAGGACCTGGGGTGGAATTGTGGTCAGTGCAGGCTCGATGGGCTGAATAGCCTCTTTTTGTATGGTAGAGATGCTATGATCACGCCAATGGTTCTTCCTTATTTATTCTACTAGTTACATTCCCAATGGGCTCATCAAACATGATATGCCTTTCATAAATTCATTTTGACTTTGTCTAATTACATTGACAAATTCCAAATGTCCTCTTCTCACATCTTGGATAATAGACTCTGGCATTTTCCACGCCAGTGATGTTAGTCTAATCGGGTTATAATTTCTTATTTACTTTTTCTTAAGCAGGAGATTACATTTTGCCATCCTCCAGTTTCCTAGGGCTTTCCAGAATCCACAGAATCTTGGAAGATGACAACCAGTCTCCATTATTTCCATGGCCACCTCCTTGAGACGTAGATTCTAACTTTAGAATTTGAAAGGCAGTGGCGGGGGTGGGGCGGGGGTGTGGGGGCAGGGGGGAGGAGGAGTTCACTTGGCCATGTTCAATGAATAATATTTGTGTATTTTTTTGATATCACATGCTGAGACTCCAATTTACAGTGATCACAACCTGAACTCTATTTAGCCCGTACATACATGGTGGGGCGGGGGGGGACATGGCTGCTACTGAACCATCACATCTCTAAGCTACATGCTACAGAGACATCAGATCATGATAGCTTTGAGAAGCTATCCATTTTGGTCAAACAAATGGATTGTTGTGCTTTTAACTGAGCAAATGATCAGAAAACAAAAACATATGGGAAAGTTAAAGTAAATGGTTGCTCTCTTGAGCAAAGATTTAATTAAAAACACAAACCGGGCATTAAAACTAATGATTTTTTCCCACCACCTGACACAACTAAATGAGAAAAACAGCAGCATTGTCGGACTGCTGACAGTCACAACTGTTAAACACTGGAGTGTATAATGTGCATTTCACAAACTCTGCTTACAAAATGCCACTAAGGAAACATTGCTCTGACTGTGCACTACAGGCTAGCTAACTACATGAGTAATGCATGGGATTTGGAAGATACAAGTGTACATAAGGACTACCTTGGGAACAATTCATGATTTTAATAGTATGGTTATAGTAATAAAATGGAGAGCTAAAATTCTCTACTCCTGATGAAAAACTCTATAGTTTTGCCTATTACATATTGGAATACCACTTTTCCTTTCCCAGAGATTACTTCTATATAGGCAATTCAGAAATATGCAATTACCTTGACTGAAGAGGCCACTTGCAACAGATACTTTTCTCAGCCACACTACAGTTGTTTGCTAGGCTTTCTGAATCAAATGGTTCACTGCTTGTACCCATGCTATTTTTAATCTTGGTTACCAAGACTATGTACAAATGCTTAAATTGAGCTCTCTTAGATTCTAATCATCCCACTAATATTCTCTTATTTGGATGACTTTTAAATATGCAAAGTGATTTCTGGAAGGGAAAACCAATTGCTAATTCTGACAATTGCTAATTCTGTCCAATTGCTAACCACAGGGATGGTAGATGTATTAAATGAGTTACACCACTACCCTCTTTCACTGTGAAGGGGCAATCAACCATGTATACCATGTTTTGCTGCCCAATAAAAATTAGCTCACTAAAAGACAAAAAATAAAAATGAGTTTGCATACATGTTTGATAAGGCGTGTCCAGCTGGAGTCAAAGACAGATATACAACTTGTGGAACCTTATGCTCAGCTTCATTTTTGGGACCCCCAACTCCTGGATCTGAAGACAAAAGTCCAGCCCTTGGTCACATTTTCTCTTCTTCCCCAACCCTTGCTCGCACACTCTCTTTCTCTTCACTTCTTGCACACACAGTCTTACATACACACTCTTCCTCCCATCTTTTGCACAGATCCCCCTTAAACATTATATATATTATACAAATCAATTACCCCACTATCATCACATTCACCACCCCTCAGACATATTTGTACTCTTTCTCCCACCCCTTACACCCATGAGCTCTTCCTCCCACACTTTCCTTCGTACACTTAAGATACAGACCAGCCATTATTGCAAATCAAGCTCAAGGGGCTGAACGGCCAACTCTTTTTTTATTCATTTGTGGGACATGGGCATTGCTGGCTGGCCAGCATTTCTTGCCCATTCTTAGTTGACTGGAAGCAATTGAAAGTCAACCACATTGCTGTGGCTCTGGAGTCACATGTAGGCCAGAGCAGGTAAGGGTAGCAATTTCCTTCCCTAAAGGACATTAGTGAACCAGATGGGATTTCCTGATAATCGACAATGCTTTCATGATCATCAGATTCTTAATTCCAGATTTCTTTATTGAATTCAAATTCCACTATCTGCTGTGGTGGAATTTGAAACCGGATCTCTCGAACATGAGCTGAATTTCTGGATTAAGCAATTAGATCATGAGACCTCCATTTGCTCCTCTGCTCTCAGCTGGATATTAATGAATGGAGCTTGGTACATGCATGCAAGCATTCATGCATCAAACTGTTTCACCAGTCAAATCAAACTTATCAAAATCTCAAAGAACTATGAGTCAGCTACAGTAATGATTTGCACAGTGCATCTCCAAATTGTAGCAATCGAAGTTAAACATTACCAGATTCGGCAGCCTGATCAATCTCCATGCCTCAAACCAAGCTAAGGCCATTTATGCATTTATGTTCAAAGAGTCAATATCCAGAACATTTATACCCATCACTGCATCATCTTGAATAGTAAAAATGAATACAAAACATATCCTATTCCCCAGTTCTAATCATCATGCTAAATTTTTCAAAAGACCTATGAGGCTTTCTGGCCACTGATAGAACTTATAAATGTTTACCATGGGAGTGCTGCCTATAAGTTAGTTTTTACAATGTATTTTGGCATTCAATTATGGCTTTAGTTAATTTCAACTGTATTTGATACCTACACTTGCCAATGTTTTATACTTGGTGAAATATTTATTTTTGAGGCTGGCTATTAATGTGAATTTTCTTCTCTAATTCTCATTTCCTACAACCAGCACACACCAATCTCCATTTTTGAAATGTTTCTTTATACTTGTCATAAGGTCAAACGTGGTGCTGTTCACTGATGATTGCACAATGTTCAGCATTGTTTGTGGCTCCTCAGATACTGAAACAGTCCGTGTTTAAATGCAACAAGATCTGGACAATATCCAAGCTTGGGTTCTCAAGTAGCAAGTAACATTTGTGCCACACAAATGCAAGGCAATGACCATCACCAATCAGAGAAATCTAACTATCTAACAATGGTGTCATCATCACTGAATTCCCCCACTGTCAACATCCTTGGGTTTACCATCAACCAGAAACTCAACTGGACTCGCCACATAAACACAATGGCTACAAGAGCAGTCAGAGGCTAGGAATAGTGTGGCAAATAGTTCATCTCCTGACTCCCCAAAGTCTGTCCACCATTGACAAGGCACAGGTCAGGAGTGTAATGGAATGCTCTCCAATTGCTTGGATGGGTGCTGCCCCAACAACACCCAAGAAGCTTGACACCATCCAGGACAAAGCAGCCACTTGATTGGCACCATGTCCACAAACATTCACTCCCTATACCAATGATGCTCAGTAGCTGCAGTGTGTACTATCTACAAGATGCACTAAGCAATTCATCAAAGCTCCTTGGACAGCACCTTCCAAACCTACAACCACTTCTATCTAAAAGAACAAGCGTAATAGATACATGAGAACACAACCGTCTGCACGTTCCCCTCCAAGCCACTCATTATCCTGACTTGGAAATATATTACCATTCCTTCACAGTTGCTGGATCAAAATCTGGGAATTCCCTCTCTAACGGCATTGTGGGTCAACCCACAGAACATGGGCTGCAGCGATTCAAGAAGGCCCCACCTTTCCAAGGACAACTAGGGATGGGCAATAAATAATGGCCAGCCAGCGATACCCATGTCCTACCAATGAATACAAAAACCTAGAAAATATAATCCATTCCTAGCAACAATCTCAGACAATCTGCTACTGATTAAATCCATTATTTCCCAAGATGGTGAGATGGACATTCTCACCTGCACTCTTAGCTATCTTTTCCCTGCCATACTATCTAAAAATAAGGTAACATTCTTTATTTTTCTGACCAATTATCATTGCTTCACAATATACACAGCTAATTTCAATTATTTTGGTTGTGCTTCAAATAGGAGAAATCAAGTGATAGACTTCTGGGTTCTAAAGAAATCTCAATATCCTTCAAGAATTTGGCTTTATATGATGAAGTCTTAATCCTTATAAAATATTAATTAGGATATGAAGCACTGCTTCTGAGATCCTATAACAAAGGTGTTTACCATGATCCACTCTTGCTTGAGAAGACACAAAGGGAAAAATAATATTAATTGAAAAGCAGAATACATTCTTCTTTCAGTGGGAATGCATTTCTAAAGTGAACAGCCTTTTGCCATGGCTCAGTGCTAGGGTGAGGGATTTCACTGCCAAATGTGCTTCTCTCTCCTGGTGAGCTGGTGATGGTGCACCAGTGTACACCACATCTTCATCACCATAAGACTGCTCCCTGCAGCATCCAATTCTGTCATGATGCCAGGGGGCACTTCCTTGGATGAAGGCTACTATCAGGATCAGATCACTATTGAAAGAACCTGGATACAAATGGGATACACACACACAAACACACATGGGAAGAGGGATGTTGAAGGAGAGCAGATAAGGGTGGAGGAGGGAATGGGGTATGTGGGTGGAGGGGTGTTAAACAGTTGTAGTTCTGGGTTCTCACTGCTCAGGGCTGGGAGTTACACATGCTCACTTCTAATTCCAGTCCCACTCACGTGACAGCCCCATTGGCTCATGCTGTCTTGGATTTGATTTATCAACTGCTAGGACCCAATTGTTACTGGGCATTTCACAAATCCAATCAGGGACCATGGGCTGGTTCTCTTACTGATTACATCCTGCCATCTCCCAGCTGTTCAGGCACACAATACCACAAACCAAGCGGGACAATGTTCTTCCAACCAGTGATCATATCAGGAAGGATCTCGCCCCACCACCCCCTCCCCTCTCCCCCCACCCCAACCCCCCTCTGTGATTGGTGCAGCATAGTAATTGGCGTACACATTCTGGAAGGGATTTCAAAGTAGTTCTATCTGTGATTGGCTGGGAGAGACTCATTCATCATGGGGAAATTTCCTGTTCCATGGGAATTGTAGCGGGTGGAGGGGAATGGACAGCACAGAGGTTCATTGACCTTGGGTGGGATTCGCTGGTTTTGGGATTAGTGTGACTGGAGAATCTCACTCATAATTTCGGGACCCCCTGGAGGTTCAGTGAGGCACAGTGTATTTCATTGTACATCCAGCTCAGGGTGGGGTTCTTTAGCATTTGACTGTTTCCCTAAGAAAGCTATGGCCCATAAAACCATTATTGTTGATTTAAACCTCTATATACATCTCAGTAACTCAACATGAAGTTTTACTTCTTCTTCCCTCCCAGGTCTTTGTTAGTCAAGTGACATTGCATCACAATTACATCGGGCACAACATCAGTATTTGATGATAACTCTTTACATCACTCGCCAAGATTTATCCCAATTATATATACATCCTGCTACAAAGGAGAACTTTGGGTTTGACAATAATTCATACAGTTCAATAGTCACGCGCCATTTAATGTCAGGTTCAACCATGATTGGTGTGATGTACCAGAGGCTGGTTTAAAGAAAATAAGAAGTGGGTATCATATGACAGAATTAAAAAGAAGAAATATATTTCAGAAGCACTTAACTAAACAATACAGCGTTGAAAATGTCCAATTTTCTGCTGGAGGCAGGAAAGCTGAGAAAGATTTGTGTTTTACATGTGTTTTACTTTTGTAAAGTTTCCAATATAACAACAAATCAGCTACAGTGCATTCAGCACTGTCAGGTTTTGGCATAAAGCTGAAATCCATTACAGGACAATATACATTAGATTATAACTCGAGTTTAAAGGCCTGAATCAACTCTGAAACAAAACAAAATGGAACTTAGAACTGTAGAATCCTACAATACAGAAGGAGGCCATTTGGCCCTTTGAGCCTGCACCAACAACAATCCCACCCAGGCCCTATCCCCATAACCCCATGTATTTACCCTGCAAATCTACCTGACACTAAGGAGCAATTTAACATGGTCAGTCTACCTAACTTCCATTTCTTTAGAGTGTGGGAAGAAACTGGTGCACTCAGAGAAAACCCATACAGATGCAGGGAAAACATGCACACAAATAGTGACCCGAGGTGCGAATTGAACTCAGTTCCCTGGCACTGGGAGGCATCAGTGCTAACCCTTAAGCAAGCATTTTCAACCTGAATCATTCTGTTTTCATTTCAGGCTATGTCATTGGATTCAATCAGTACTTATGTTATAAATGATGTATCAATTTGAGGCAGAATCATTCTATAGTAACAGCACATACATTGTGAGAATTCATCCTTAAGTTACCATCTTGTATCTCACTGACAATTCACTTAATTTATGAATAAAGGCGATAAAATTGAATTGAAGTACAAAAAGCACCATTTATTCATCCTTGTGTTAAATCTTTCAATGTCTGCAAGGTTTTCAGAAAACCTGTTGCAATATTAAATTTAACAACATTTGAAATGCTGTGCCAGTGTACGGCTATATGTTTGGGTAAAATACTTTAATGGAATTCTGACAATTAAGCATTGACAACATTTTGTTCAAATCTTAGAGCTCTGTTCCTACTCTCTGCTCCCCTGGACCACATCTCAAAGAGGGATCACATCAGATCGCTGTACTTTTGTACACATTCAGAATTGAAGCACAAGCAATGAGATTGAAAAGAAAACAAAGGCACAGCTTTGAGCAGAGAATCAAATTAGAATCAGCATGAGGAAAGCAGAAAACAGGTGCTCAAGACTAGTTGGGAATTGGAAAAACAAGGCATGTGGATGGAATGTATGGAAACCAGAGTTAAAATTGATTAAGAAGGGTGTTCAATGTCATTCACAGAGAAAGATATACTAGCCAAGATAATTCATTACTGAACCTCCTGAGTTATACTTGCGATTGATGGGGAACAATGAAGTTCAGAAGCTGTTGCCAGACTGAGCAATTTAAAACATGCATCAGTCAAGTCTTTGCTGACAGTTTCTCCAATTTATTCATAAAGTTAGTTTTGCTAGATCCCTGATGATTTTTTTTAGAAAACTTGACTACAGTATGAGTCTGACCTGGACAAGATCAATAGCTGTAGCCAATAACTGATGAAAAAGCAATTGTTGACTCGGTTTCTGAGTGTGGCTGGCTGGAGTTAACAGTGGTTTGCAATCCTGAGCCAATTCCTGTGCTCTAAATTACTAAAGTTTTCCATACTGCTTGCTGCTTTGTTCTGTCAATTAACGTGTCTAATATAGTTATCATGGCCATCCTGGACAATGGAGCAAGACTGAACATTGTGATCTCCTTCAGTGTTGTGAATTTATGAACAAGTTGTATTTTGATTCTGTTGAAAGAATGATTGTATAACGAGAATATTGGCTAATTATCCATCCAACATTGGTCTTGTTCTCAACTAATATCAGGTAGACTCCTGGCATGGTGGCACAGTGGTTAGCACTGCTGTCTCACAGTGCCAGGGACTTGGATTCAATTCCCAGCTTGGGTCATTGTCTCTGCGAAGTCTGCACATTCACCGCATATCCATGTGGGTTTCCTCCAGGTACTCTGATCTCTTCAATCCAAAAGATGTGCTGGTTAGGTGCATTGTCTATGCTGCCATCTCCCTCAGTGTACCCGAACAGATGTCAAAGTGTGACAACTAGGGATTTTCACTGTAACTTCATTGCAGTGTTAATGTAAGCCTACTTGTGACATTAATAAATAAACTTTAAACTTTATGAGCATAAAGGAAACAAATGGACAATGACCCTGTTGCTTGGTGATCATTGATATTAATTCAAGGCACTAACCATTTTTGAGGTTGTCCCTGATGTAAATCAGATGAACAAATCTCAGAGTATATTGTTTGGATATTTTGCCCATCGAGATAGCTTGGGAAAACTTAGAATTGCCCCATATACCCTGCACCTCTTAAATTCTAACATGCCTTCAGGGTGGCTCTATCCCTGTAACCCCACTTATTAACCCTGCTGGTCTCCCTGACACTATGGGGCAATTGACTGTGGCCAATCAATCTAACCCTCACATCTATGGACTGTGGGAGGAAACTGGAGCACCCAGACGAAACCCACATAGACACAGGGAGAATGTTGTCATGCCTCATGAATGGCATGAAATTTCGTACTTGGGGATATCAAAGATACTTCAGAGGATTTACTGATAAATGTACTGGACCTTATATTTTGGTTTCTATGAAGTGACCTCTCCAGGAGAGACAGATAATGTGCTAGAATAATTATTGTATGGAGATATGCTTTCCCATCCCACTAAGACAGAATGACTCATTCAGGTGTTATGTTTGGGACGTTACAGAATCTAATCATCACCAGCCTGCCCCCTGGCCATGAAACAAAAACAGCTCAGTCATCAGGTAAACAAACCCTTTCTGAAATCTTCATAGGCAGAGAGTGAACCGATAGGATGTGCCTGAGTTTTATTAATGACATGCCAAATTCTGCATTCTCACTGGCTGTGGAGGCAGGTCATGAATGGACAGAAAATTCCTGCCAACAACTTTGAAGCCTTGAATGATCTCTGTAATACTGCTGATACTTTACACAGATTTCTCTTGTAAATTTATTCCAGTGGATGATGATCCCACTCCCCTATGGATTTTCTCCAAAAGAGATTTGCATGATATTTCTCATATGACTAGCAAATGCTCTTTCTATGCTAGCATACCTGGTCTCAGCTGAGATTAGAACTTTGGATGTGAACGTTATTACCTTTTCCTCTTGTACCAGGGCCACTAGGGAGGTAACGGCCTGCTGTTATCACCAGACTATTAATCCAGAAACTCAGTCAGTGTTTTGGGGACCTGGGTTCGAATCCTGCCATGGCAGGCAGTGGAATTTGAATTCAATAAAAAAATCTGGAATTAAGAATCTACTGATGACCATGAGACTATTGTCAATTGCCAGAAAAACCATCTCATTCACCAATGTCCTTCAAGCAAGGAAATCTGCCGCCCTTACCCAGTCTGGCCTTATGTGTGACTCCAGAACAATAGCAATGTGGTTGATTCTTGAATGCCCTCCGAATATGGGGAACTAGGGATGGGTAGTAAATGATGGCTAACCAGCAATACCACATGTCCCATGAATAAATAAACTCCCATTTCTTTCATAGAAGCCTCTACTTGCAGAATGTCAGGTGTCTTTCTGTTGTTGAATGACAAGATTGCTGTCCTGACATAATAGCTGTTAAGTTTGCTGAACCACCTGTCATCTGACCACTGGTATTCTCCGTCTTCACTTACCAGCTCCCATAGCTTTGCGATGTGCTCTGACATATAGACTGGAATTTTACTGCCCCATCTGTCACAAGAATTGGAGCAGCAAAGGGCAGACCATGGAAAGGCCTGTGGACCTTGAGCAGGATTTTATGGTTTTGGGATGAGCAAGGCTGTAAAATCCCACCCATACAATAGAATCTCTTTGGTGCAGAAGGAAGCCTTTTGGCTCATCGAGTCTGCATCAACTCTCTGACAGAGCATCTTACTCAAGCGCTATCTCCATAATCCCATGTAGCACCATGCCAATTCCGCTAACCTACACTTTTTGGGACTTTAAGAGGCAATTTAGCATGGCCAATTCACATAACCCATATATCTTTTAAGTCTGGGAAGAAACTGAACGACTAAAGAAAACCCATACAGTCACGGGAAGAATGCGCAAACTCCACACAATATTCACCCAAGGCTGGAATTGAATCTGGGTCCTGGTGCTGTGAGGCAGCAGTGCTGACACCTATGCCACTGTGCTGCCCCAAATGTGATATGAAGGAGTTCATGTATTGGATTAAGCCAAAGAAACTTCTCAACTTTTACTTCATTCTTGCGGTTTCCATCTCCAAAGGAACCATGATTCTTTCAGGTCTCAGTTTTTTGCACACCAGTTGGAAGAACTGGGATTCTTGTCACTTTCATAACGCATTTTTCTGCATTTAGAATCACAGAATCATCCGATGCAAAAGAAGTCCTTTGGCCCATTGCGTCTGCACTGGTGCATGAGAACTACTGATCCAACAACCAAATCCTATTTACCAACACTTGGCTCAACAGAAGCATAGTATCAGATAGAACATAGAACAATACAGCACAATCAGGCCCTTCAGCCCACGGGTTGCACCGATCACATCTACCAATCCACAGACCTATTTTTCTTAAATTCTTAATAGTGTTGATGAATAGAGGGATCTTGGTGTATTTGTGCATAGATCCCTGAAAGTAGGCAGTCAAGTCGATAAGGTTGTTAAGAAGGCATATGGAGTCTTAGCTTTTATTGGTAGGGGATTGAATTTCGGAGCCGCAACGTCATGTTGCAACTGTACAAAACTCTAGTTTTGGACAGAGTTCAAACTAGAACTCTGTTTGAGTATTGGAGTATTGTGTGCAGTTCTGGTCCCCACATTATAAGAAAGATGTGGAGGCATTGGAGAGGGTACAGAGGAGGTTTACCAGGATGTTGCCTGGTATGGAGGGCAGGTCTTATGAAGAGAGGCTGAGGGATTTGAGGTTGTTTTCGTTAGAAAGGAGGCGGCTAAGAGGGGACCTTATCGAAACATATAAGATGATTAGAGGTTTAGATAGGGTGGACAGTGATAGCCTTTTTCCTAGGATGGAGAAAGCTAGCACGAGGGGACACAGCTTTAAATTAAGGGGTGATAGTTATAGGACGGATATCAGAGGTAGGTTCTTTACCCAAAGGGTGGTTCGGGAGTGGAATGCCCTGCCTGCGGCAGTTGTAGATGCGCCAAGTTTGGTGGCGTTTAAGAGGTTAGTTGATAAGTATATGGAAGAGAAGGGAATGGTTTAGTTTGGAGGGTCATTGCTTTTTATATTGGTCGGCGCAACATCGAAGGCCAAAGGGCCTGTTCTGTGCTGTAATGTTCTATGTTCTATGTTCTATCTATAACCCCTATCCTATTCTTTTCCATATACTCATCCAGAAGTCTCTTAAAAGACCCCAGTGAGTTTGCCTCAACAACCTCCGACGGCAGTCGGTTCCATTCACTCACCACCCTCTGAGTGAAAAACCTACCCCTGACATCTCCTTTGTATTTGCTTCCCTGCACCTTAAATCTGTGTCCTCTCGTAGTGACCATTTCAGCTCGGGGAAATAGTCTCTGAGAGTCCACCCTATCTATTCCTCTCAACATTTTATAAACCTCTATCAGGTCGCCTCTCAACCTACATCTCTCCAGTGAGAAGAGTCCCAGCTCCCTCAACCTATCTTCATAAGGCCTGCCTCCCAATCCAGGTAGCATCCTTGTAAATCTCCTCTGAACTCTCTCAATAGCCTCTACATCCTTCCTATAATGAGGCGACCAGAACTGCACACAATACTCCAACTGGGGTCTGACAAGAGTCTTATAGAGCTGCAACATTACCTCCTGACTCCTAAACTCTATTCCTCGATTAATGAAGGCCAGTACACCGTACATCTTCTTGACCACATCCTCCACCTGCGAGGCCGATTTATAGAACATAGAACATAGAACATTACAGCGCAGAACAGGCCCTTTGGCCTTCGATGTTGCGCCGACCAATTATGAAAAAAGCAATGACCCTCCAAACTAAACCATTCCCTTCTCTTCCATAAACTTATCAACTAACCTCTTAAACGCCACCAAACTTGGTGCACCTACAACTGCCGCAGGCAGGGCATTCCACTCCCTAACCACCCTCTGGGTAAAGAGCCTATCTCTGATATCCGTCCTATAACTATCACCCCTTAATTTAAAGCTGTGTCCCCTCGTGCTAGGAAAAAGGCTATCACTGTCCACCCTATCTAAACCTCTAATCATCTTATATGTTTCGATAAGGTCTCCTCTTAGCCGCCTCCTTTCTAATGAAAACAACCTCAATTCCCTCAGCCTCTCTTCACAAGACCTGCCCTCCATACCAGGCAACATCCTGGTAAACCTCCTCTGTACCCTCTCCAATGCCTCCACATCTTTCTATAATGTGGGGACCAGAACTGCACACAATACTCCAAGTGCGGCCGCACTAGAGTTTTGTACAGTTGCAACATGACGTTGCGGCTCCGAAATTCAATCCCCCTACCAATAAAAGCTAAGACTCCGTATGCCTTCTTAACAACCTTATCGACTTGATTGCCAACTTTCAGGATCTATGCACATATACACCAAGATCCCTCTGTTCTTCAACACTATTAAGAGTCCTACCATTAGCCCTATACTCTACACATTTGTTATTCCTGCCAAAGTGAATTACCTCACACTTTTCCACATTAAATCCATTTGCCACCTCTCGGCCCAGCTCTGCAACTTGTCCAAGTCTCTCTGCAAACTATAACACCCCTCTTCACTATCTACCACTCCACCGACTTTCGTGTCATCCGCAAACTTACTAATCCATCCTTCAATACCCTCATCCAGATCATTTATAAAAATTACAAACAGCAGGGGCCCCAAAACAGACCCCTGAGGTACACCACTTGTCACCGAACTCCACGATGAATATCTCCCATCAACCACCACCCTCTGTCTTCTATCTGCTAGCCAATTCCTAATCCAATTAGCTAAATCACCCTCTATCCCATACATCTGCATTTTCTGCAGAAGCCTTCCATGGGACACTTTATCGAACGTCTTACTAAAGTCCATATATACCACATCAACCGCCTTACCCCCATCCACCTCTTTGGTCACTTTTTCAAAAAAGCAATAAGGTTAGTAAGGCACGACCTACCTTTCACAAAACCATGCTGACTATCCCCAATCAATTCATTTCTCTCTAAATAACTATAAATCGTACCCCTAATAATTCTCTCCAATACTTTGCCCACAATAGAAGTAAGACTCACTGGCCTATAATTCCCTGGAAAGTCTCTCTTCCCCTTCTTGAACAATGGGACCACATTCGCTATCCTCCAGTCTTCTGGAACTCTACCCGTAACCTGAAGATCAGAGCCAGAGGCTCTGCAATCGCAGGGTCAATTTAAGAGTCCTATGGACCTGGACCCCGAGACCCTTCTGCTCTACAACACAGCTAAGACTCCTATCCCTTATATTGTACTCCTTCATCCCATTATTCCTGCCAAAATGGACCACTACACATTTATCTGCGTTGAAATCCATCTGCCACTTCTCCGCCCATCATAACTTTAGCTGATCCTACCTTTCCTGATCCTCTGTGTGGCATCATGTAGATGGTAATCATGTTTTTTTTTCAGTTACATTGTATATCTGAATATCAGCTGATGTGCCAACTGCTCCTCTGTATCCCCTGTATACCTCATCTACTTTCTGTTGGAACACAGTCTAGCTCTTATTATAGCCAAAAGGTAGCTGTAATAATCTGTGATGCCATCTCTGGCATTGAACTTTGTTGAAAATGTGACCTCTTCCAGTATTGGAATGGGGTACTGACCCCTTCTAATAGCTTGATTAAGATGTTTGGGATCCAGGTAAATTCTGAACCATCCATTTGGCTTCTCTTACAACAGTGGGTGGCATGGTGGCACAATGGATTTGTATTGCTGCCTCAGGGATCCGGGTTCAATTCCGACCTCGGTGACTGTGTGGAGTTTGCACATTCTCTCTGCGTCTGCATAGGTTTCCACCAGGTGCACACAAAGATGCGTGGGTTAGGTTGATCAGCCATGATAAATTGAGCCTTGTACCAGCAGTTAATAGAGTAAATACGTAGGAAATAGACTCTGGGTGGGATTGTAGTCAGTGCAGATGTGATGGGCCAAATGGCCTCCTTCTGCACAGCAGGGATGATATGCTATGATGCTATAATTAGAATTTATCCAATTCTTAGGCTCAATGTCTCTGATTGTCTTTCCATCCATCTCTTGGAGCTCTCTTTAGCTTCCCCATGGTGACACAGTAGTTAGAACTACTGCTTCACAGCACTAGGAACACGGATTCAATTCCTGGCTTGGGTTACTGTTGGTTTGGAGTTTGCACGTTCTCCCTGTGTTTGCATGGGTTTTATCTGGATGCTCCAGTTTCCTCCCACAGTCAGAAAGATGAGCTGGTTAGGTGGATTGGCCATGCTATATTCTTCCTCAGTGTACCTGAACAGGCGGGGAGTGTGGCGATGAGGGAGTTTTCACAGCACTTTCATTATAGTGTTAATGTAAACCTGCTTGTGCCCAATAAATAAACTTTAAACTTAACATAGGAGATGAAGCATTGGGTTCATCGCTGGATCAATAGTGATGTGATACTCAGAATCCCCATAGCATCCAACTGTTGCACTGGAACATTTGTAACAGATCTGCTTTGCATTTGACTGAATGGCACTTTTCAATGGGTGCACTTTCTTCAGTGTCACCTCCTCTATCTCATGGTTTACTGAGATGATCTGTTGCTCTTCACAACTGCGCAATAACAAGACCAACTATTTCAATGATATAGAATGTACAATTCAATCTTTGCGTTTGTATGTCCTCTGATTTTGGATATTCCTAGCTGTTGAATTACAGTTCTCCTGTGTGCTGTTGGCAACACATTGCACGGTCTCAGGACACCTTTCTTTGGATAACTATTTTCTTCTAAACTTGCAGTGAAGACCTCTGTTGCCTTCAGCTGTTAAGTAAATCTCCTGCCTACAGAAGAATAAAGCTTCATTACAAGTGCCTTTCATGAAACTACTGAATGTCAACCTGCACTTTTGCTTCATCTTCTCAAATACATTTATAACATTCTCAGCTTCCTAATTCGCTACACACTATAAGTGTCCATTCATTGGTAAGTATTTCATTTTTCATTTTTGCATGGTTAAGCAAGATTTTCTTCTGACATCAGTGTGGGTCAAATTTCCAATTTCAGCACTAAGTTACTTTAAAACAACACACAGATACTTCCCACCAGGATGTGAGTTCTTGCCGTCTTTTGATTCCCAAATGCTGCTAACACTTTGCTTCTGTCAAACATCAGAAACTCTTGGCATGGGATTTTACAGCCTCTCTCGAGTGAGACCAGAAATTCTCGCCCAAGATCAATGGACATTTCCGTTGTCGGTCCCTCACCCACTCCAATTCCGTGATGGACAAGGCAGTAGAGATCCAGTTTTGATGTTTAATTTTGCCATGTTGTCTGATAGAGATTCTCGTGCAGCTGTGAAATGTGGCCCCTTGGAGCAATTACATGTAACACATTAACTCCTAGCTAAGTGGTTCCCATCTATACGTAGGGATAATAGAACAACATATACCTACAGGATTGCACAATGAGTTGTCTATACATAGAGAATTCACTCTAATTATACAGTCATCTTTGAATATAGCTTGAATTTCTCAATTAAAGAGTACAATATGGATTAATGACATTACCAGCATATTGGCTTCTCGAAAAAGCATAATTTGCTATTGAAAAAGCACATGATTTGGAACCGTTTTCAATGAGAGGAGCAATGTGCACTAAGAAAGATTCACTGTGAGAGTGTGAAAGACCTGAAAATAACAAGTATCATTTGAATAGTCTTTTATATGAAACTGGGTGAACAATAAGAAATTGGACGCACAGTTTTCATCTCCTCCATTTTCTTTGCCCATTTATTGCGTTTCCATTATCATCTCCAAGAGTGACAGGTATTCATTTCTCACCACTTCTGTTCTTTAACACTTAGGAAAAGAAACATACTCATTAAGCTTTGGGAATATTTCCTATTATTATCTGTTCCCACTAATGACAGCACTCCTTGGCATGACTGGCAATGTGGTAAATGTGTCTCCGGAGTGAACACATACTTCTACACCTTTCAGCATTAGTCAACCTAATCAAAGAATGTGTGAGAAGAAATGGTTCTGACAGCTTTCCACTACATTATTTACTGTGGAACAAAACCAATCAGGCCTGGAATTTCCAAATTCAATCCCCTGTTTGGGAACATTGCTTATACATAAAATGTGCATATTCATTGGTCTCAGTACCTTTGGCCTATAGAGAGGGAAATATTAGTCTGAGTTGACAATACTGACAGCATTGCTGGAAACTGTTTGTGGTTATTGAGTGAATCATTTATCTCAGATGTACATTTGGGCAATGATGAGTCTGAGAAATGTCTGCCATTTCCTCAGGTGCACAAATCTTTTTTTTAAATACTTGGCACAAATGTTTGGGTTCTGCACAATAGTCCAGAAGAGTCTCCAGAAAAGCACATTCTTCCAGCACTAAAAACAAAATGGGACCTCCTCCAGACACAGCAGACAGTGAATCATGTCTATCAGCTCCGAGAGGAAGGCCATGATTGAAAACAGCTTTGCAGTGAAGTAGATGGCAGGGAAGAGAATGCTCTGATCACAAATCGACAATGGATTGAATGATGCTGACTGGAACTCATTAGATTTGAGTACATCTGACAAACCAAAGAGTCAGTGCCACATGAAGCAAAAAAAAACTATCTAATGGGATCAAAGTCAGCAAATGAGGTTGAGTTACAGATTAGCCATGATCTCAAAGTTTACTTATTAGACACAAATAGGCTTACATTAACAATGCAATGAAATTACTGAGAAAATCCTCTCATTGCCACACTCCGGCTCCTGTTCAGGTACACTGAGGTAGAATTTAGCACAGCCTTGGGATTGTAGGAGGAAACCTAAGCACCCGGAGGAAACCCACACTGACACAAAATAGCAACAGATGGAAGAAAATCCATAATACATAAGAACATAAGAATAACATAGTGGAGAGTGATCATTGTCCATTCTTTTTGGTTGCATCACAGGTTGGTGATGCAACCAAGATCGCAAGGAACTACAAAAGGTCATGAATATTGCTCAATCCATCATGCAAACCAGTTTCCCATCCATTGACTCTGTCGAAACTTTCCACTGCCTCAGCAAAGCAACTAGCATAATTAAGGGCTCCATTCACCCTGGGCATTCTCTCTTCCATCTTCTTCCATTGGGAAAAAACGATACAAAAGTCTGAGGTTACATACCAACCAATTCAAGAACAGCTTTTTTCCTGCTGCTATCAGACTTTTGAGTGGACCTACCTTGCATTAAGTTGATCTTTCTCCACATCCTGGCTATGACTGTAACACTACATTCCTTCTCTATGAACAGTATGTTTTGTCTGTATAATACACAAGAAGCAATACTTTTCACTGTATACTAATGATGTGACAATAATAGATCAAATCAAATTATGCAGAGTCTGCTCAGACAGTGATCCAAACAGGGAATTGAACGTGCGTCCCTAATACTGTGAGACAGAAGTGCTAACCACTGTAGTGCCTCTATGCCACTGATGAATTCAGCTTCTAAACAGTCTGGTTGTGGATATATGATCTCAACCATTGCTCAACAATCAAATCCCTGCAGTCTATAAAATTTCCCCCAGGTTTCTTCTAGAAGTGTTTGCCTCTTCATAAATGAACAATATTCCCCAAATAACCATGATAAATTCTGATCAGATCTCCTGCAGCAGTGGTAAGGTGTCCTCAACTATTTTCTGGAAGATAGAGAGGCAGCGCATGGATGGCATGGTGGCACAGTGGTTAGCATTGCTTTCTCACAGTGCTAGGCACTCGGGTTCGAATTCCGGCTTGAGTCACTTCAGTGTGGAGTTTGCACATTCTCCCTGTGTTGGCATGGATTTCCCCTAGGTGCTCCGGGTTTCTCTCACAGTCCGAAAGATGTGCTGGTCAGGCGAATTAGTCATGCCAAATTCTCCCTTAGTGTACCCGAGTGTGATAGCTAGAGGATTTTCACAGTAACTTTATTGCAATGTTAATGTCATGTTTTCCCAGGTTTGGGAAAATAGTGACCCATGTTCAGTTCCTGTCTTGGATCACTGTGGAGTTTGTACGGTCTCTTAGTATCTGTGCGGGTTTCCTCCCATAGTCTGAAAAACATGCTGGTTAAGTGCATTGATCCAAATAGGCATTGAAGTGTTGTGACTAGGGGAATTTCTCAGTAACTTTATTGCAATGTTAATGTAAGCCTTACTTGTGACTAATAATTAAACTTTTATTTTACTTTACTTAACTTTATAAATGACAGCCTATTTGTGTCACTAATAAATAAATAAAATGTCTAGTAATAAGCCAAAAGATAAGAGTGACCATGTATCTGAGACATTGTTTGAAAATAGACAGGTAGTAAGCGCATTGTTTAAATTATGTGAAATTAAAAAAAAGAAACTGACAAATTAACATTTTGCATTTTATCAAAGGAATATTAATGTTTTTCCTCAGTTAAAAAGATAAAGTATGGTTTTGTTTAAATTTCCTGTCAACTGCAAGATAGACAAGTATATAAAGATAATTAAAGCATTTACCGATATGAATTCATGCATTGAAACATCTGCAATATGTCCTGTCCTCATCCTCACAGCATTCCATCATTCTGTCTCCAACTTATCAAGGAAAATAAGCTGCTGAATTTCATCTATAGTTCAGTCTAGAACAAACCTGTCTACAATCTGGCACATGGTTAACTTTAGTGGAACAGAGTACAAAATGAGCAAATAACAAAATAAATCTGGATAATAGAAAGAAAGAAAAAAGCTGGCATTTTTTAATAGCACTCTTCAATGTCCTCTGTATGTCTCAATGTTCTTCGCAGCGAGCCAAATCCAGCCACTGATATATTGTTTGGAAACAGCAGTGATTAAACGAGCAGATGGTTTGTCTAGATGATGTTGGTTGAGGAATGAATGCTGGTTCAGGACACCCCTGCTCTTCTTCAGATAGTGCCATTGGATCTTTTGCATCTGCTAAAGGACAGATGGAGCATCAGGTTAATGTCTCATTCAAAGTCAGCACTTCTGACAGTGCAGCAATCCTTCAGCCTGAACAGAACTCTCATGACTCTAGTTTGGGGTTGGAAACCACAACCTCTGGCTGTAAAAGGAGAATACAACCACAAAGCTAACCTTAACTTGACATATTAATCAGACACAAAAACAGAAAATGCTGGAAAATCTCAGTAAGCCTGACAGCATTTGTGGAGAAAGAATAGCGTCATAGAGTCATAGAGGTTTACAGCATGGAAACAGATCCTTCGGCCCAGCATATCTATGTTGCCCCTTCTTTAACCCCAAAGCTAATCCCAGTTGCCGGCATTTGGCACACATTCTTCTATAGCCATCTTACCCATGTAACTGTCTAAACATTTTTCAAAAGGCAAAATTGTACCAGCCTCTACTACTACCTCTGGCAACTTGTTTCAGACACTCACCACTCTCTGTGTAAAAAAATTGCCTCTCTGGGCACTTTTGTATTTCACCCCTAGCACCTTAAACCCTCTAGTTTTAGGCTCCCTACCTTTGGGAAAAGATATTAACCATCTGGCTGATCTGGCCCCTCATTATTTTATAGATCTCTACAAGATCACCCCCAAGCCTCCTTTTACCTCTGGAGAAGGAAAAAGATCCCAGTCTATCCAGTCTCCCCTTATAACTCAAACCATCAAGCCCTGACAGCATTAGAGTAAATCTTTTCTGATTCTTTCTGGTTTAATATATCCTATCATTTCAAGTCTAGATGACACTTCATCAGAGCTAAGAGCAAAGAGGTTCAGCAGAGATTTCGACTTTTGGGGTGGGGGGGGGAGGTAAGAGGGGGTTTGGAATTGGACAAAGGGAATGAAAATGAGTATGCAGAAGGCTAAGAAGGTGCTAAATATGAGAACAGCAGAAAAGAGGTACAGATTGTTAAAGGATTACCTGTGGAATGTGGCAGTTGCACTGAAGGGAGGAAGATGCAGGGGGTAAAGGGTGTGGAAAAAAGGAGATCTGGAATGGAGAAGTGGAAAAATAGAAGTGAAAAAGCAGGGTGATAAAATGGATGAATGTAATGAAATGGAATGGAATAAAATTAATGGAAATAGGGTGAAGGTGGAGGAGTGAGTTCATTCTCTGAAGTTGTTGAATTCAATGTTCAGTCCAGTTCAGATGCTTTTATATTAATTAGACACGTGCTATATTTCAGTAGACAATAAAGCTGATTTTTCTTTCTAAAAATCTGAAAACGCAAATATTTATTAAAAGAATGAACACAAAAAAAGGAATAGAATTATACCTTATCGGTCATTGAACCTACTCCGCCATTTAATATGATCATGGCTGATCTTGGGTTTTGACTCCACTTTCCCACCCATTCCCCATGTATTTTGTGTGAGAAATTCTTCCTCATGTCTTCTCTACACCTCTATCACTTACCTTGAATTTAAGTCTGCCGGTTCTTGAATTCTTCACCAAGATAAACAATGTTATCCTGTCTGCTATATTTCTTCTCCTCATAATTTTGTAGGCACCAATTCAGACAAGCCTCAACCTTCTTGTTCCAAAAAAAATAACCACAACCTATCCAATCTCTTCTCATAGCTACAATTTTCAAACCTTGGCAACATTCTTATAACTCTCCTCTGCACTCTTTCAAGAGAAATTACATTCTTCCTGCGGTATGGAACCCACTAAAGTCTTAAGCATAGCCATTCCTGGTAAGAATTCCCTGGTGCTGATGTTCTTTAACTCTGGAACTGTGCATGTAAGACTTTCTCTTGCTCTCGCCTTTCAAACTGTCCGCCCCTACAAATCCCCTCCACTGTGAATGGAGTCTTTCAATTTTAAACTCTTTAGCCATACCCAGAATTGTAATTGAATTCTGTGGGTAAGGGATGTTCTCTGCTGTTGAGGTAATGGTCACTGTTGTACAGCTAGATTCTTCCAAACATCATTTTTTAAAAAATGATTAAAACAGAACCAGACCCACAAACTACTCACTTATAGTTTTCATTGTTTATTTTTCAACAGTTTATCTCCCAGGTAACTTCAGCAGAAGGTAATACCTCAAGAAACATTATTCTTAAAGGGAGCATCATTCCAGCATGATTTTTTATTGTTCCCCAAAAATACAAGGTCATCATGCAAACTAATGTGCATAATAATCTTTTGTATGTTCTTACAGATACAAATAAGATCTCGTAGAAGGAAGTAGGCAGGAAGGGTGACATGGTGGCACAGTGGTTAGCAATGCTGCTTCACAGCGTCAAGGGCAAGGGTTCAATTCTGGCCTTAGGTGGCTGTCTGCATGGAGTTTGCACATTCTCTTTGTAGGCTTCCTCCAGGTGCTCTATTTTCCTTCCACCCTCCAAATATGTATAGGTCAGGTGAATTGGCCATGGCAAATTGATATTTAATGTCCCAAGATGTGTAGGTTGGGGCATTATTGGGGTAAATATGTGAGATTATGGGGATAAGGCCTGGGTAAATTGCTTTTTCGGAAAGCTGGTGCAGACTTGATGAACCAAATGGCTCCCTTCTGCACTGTAGGGATTCTATAAATAATGGAGCATGAATGAATATCCTGTTTTTTTCCATGATTACTGATGTGGACCAGTGATTATTCAGTCATAATTTTTGTTTGGAAGATTACATTGCTGGGGTAAAATCTACAATGAAGTAGATTGCACAGGATATATGAAAGCAGCACTTTTGATTGCCCGTTGGGTCTTTTTTTTCATCCTTTTATGCGTTTTTCTATACTATCTTCTGCCAATACAAGATAGCCATTGATACCCAACTGCATATGTGCACTGCTCCAAGCATGCTCAGGAGATCAATCATGCTGTACATAGAAATATACATAGAAAATAGAAGCAAGTATAGGCCATTCAGCCTTCATGCCTGTTCCACCCTTCACTATGATCATGGCTGATCATTAAATTCAATATCCTGATCCTGCCTTCCCTCCATATCTCTTGGTCCTTTGAGCCTCAAGAGCTCGATCTAATTCCTTCTTGAAATCACACAACTTTTTGGCCTCAGCTACTTTCTGTGATAGTGAATTTCACAGATTCACCACTGTTTGGTGAAGGTATTTCTCCTCCACTTCCTCCACCATCAGTGATGTTGTTTCAGAATCTATCCTGTCTTATCCTGTTAGAATTTTACACATTTCTATGAGATCCCTCTCACTTTGTTAAACTCCAATGAATATAATTTTAACCACTGTGCCTGGCCACAGACAGCCAGTACCTCTCTGTAAACATGCACTGATGTCAGAAAGCCCTCTTGCAGTCCCCTCAGAGACACAGTAAAACAAGATTATTCTGTAAATACGGCATGTGCATTTTGAAACTGGAGAATGTTCATCTACAGAAAGAGTAGCACATTTAATGAAATAGTTCATTTCTCCAAATAGTCTATTTAATTCACTTCTGCCCACTGGGTGTACAAAGTGTGATGTTCAATTTCAAATAGTTAATTGGACATTTTTGACTGTTAAATGTAGGCATTTTCTCCATTTACTAGATTTGGAACTGTTGTGTTAATGTTATGGACCCATTAAGGACACTGTAACAATGGATAAAAGGATGCCATCACCTAAAACAGAGCTGTGATGATTTGAGCAATGCCATCTTTGGTCCTAACTCTTATCTACTCTGTTGCTCGCAATGTCATCCATCACATAGGAACAAACTAGAACTGCATGTGCAAAAGCAGCCATTTTGGTCAGACACAAGGAAACATAACAGAACCCATTGAGAATGAATTAGTGTTGACAACATTATTGCAGAAACATTTAACAAGTTTGTGCCAAATTGGTCTCTGCTGCCATTAATCAGTTTGTTTTAAGTAGTGCTTGTACGATAATACTGCTGACAGCAAATTCCACACTTAACTGGCTAATAGCTGAAAATACCTTTCATTTCATTCGCACAATGCTTAATGGCAATGTGATTGATAATCCACAGAACATACTGGAAATACTCAGCAGGTCTGGCAGCATCTCTGGATAGAGAGTCAGAGTTAACATTTTACATTGCAAATGAACGCTAGCATCCAAAGTATTTTGCTTTTAATTAATTGATAACTCAAGTTGAATTTGACAGGAAACTGCATCCATTCTTGACTCCATTCTTAAAATTACAAAGTCAACACTCAGTGTGGACCAGGTAAATCCAAATCCATTCCTTGCTTGCTTCAAAAACTTAAAATCATAGAATTCTACAGTGCGGAAGGTGGCCATTCGGGCTATCGAGTCTGCACAAACCACAATCCCACCCAGGCTCTATCCCCATAACACATGCATTTAGACCAGTTAGTCTCCCTAACACACTAAGGGACAATCTAGCACCATCAATTCACCTAAACCAAATTCAAAATCCAATTGAATCCAATTCAAAGCCCCATAAGGGAGATAAACAAGGTCCAAGTTGACAGGGTGAGGCATTGCACCCTAGGCTTGATCTGCCACCTGCGTCGGAATTCTGCTGCCCCACTCGGCACAGGAACAGGAGCTGGTGAGGAGTGGAAAATGGGAACATCTGTTGACCTCTGGTGGGATTTTCCAGCCTTGGCTCAAGCAAAACTGTAAAATTCTACTTGTGATCTTAGCCACAACCCCGCGGATTTGCAAAACCAGCAATTAGCTTCCACAGTTAAATTGGAACTCATGAAAAGTTTCATGAGAAACTCGTTAAGAACAGCAAGTGGAAAGTTGGAAAGAATATTATTTATAGTTTAAGTAAACTTCACACAAAACAGCTAAATGGAGAAATGTGATGATATTTGGATGATAACTAAGGAAATCTTGGAAGAATTAATTCATTCACTACAGTCAATCGGAAATGAAACTGAACAGGAGGTTTGGCATGAAACATCTACTTGGTTATTAAAGTTTAATTCTTAATTTATATTAAATTGACACAAGCTAATTTGTTCTGCCTGTATTTTCATTCCAGACTTGAAGTTCCATACAGATTATTCACAAACAGCCACAGACTGTTTCGCTTAAGGATAACACAGACGAAATTGAGCTCCAGTTTAAAGAATAAATGTGTTCTTTTGAGCTGTTTTTCTCACTTAACTCTTATTGAGTTAACTTCCTGATAAAAGCCATGTTAAACAGATATGTAGATGAGTCAAGTGTCCTCTTTCACTAATGCTAATTGTGCACTTGTAAATATTTTTATTGCGTGATTTATAACTAATTGTATTGCAATGAGTTTACAAAGAACAAAGAAAATTATAGCACAGGAACAGACCCTTCGGCCCTCCAAGCCTGTACTGACCATGCTCTCCAACGGAACTAAAACCTCCTACTCTTCCGGAAACCATATCCCTCTATTCCCGTTGTATTCATGTATCCGTCAAGATGTCCCTTAAAAGTCACTATTGTATCTCCTTCCACTACCTCCCCCAGCAGTGAGTTCCAGGCACCACTATGAGTAAAAAATGTGTGTTGTACACCTTCTTTAAACCATGCATCTCACAATTGACAATTTAACTGTGCCTTTTTTTCTGAAGCATCATTAAAGTTTTAAGTTTATTACTCACAAGTAGGCTTACATTAACACTGCAACAAAGTTACTGTGAAAATCCCCTAGTTACCACTCTCCAGCTGGGTATACTGAGGGAGAATTTAGCACAGCCAATGGGGCTAACCAGCACATCTTTCAGACCGTGGAAGGAAACTGGAGCACCTGGAGGAAACCCATGCAGACATGGGGAGAATGTGCAAACTCCACACAGACAGTGATCCAAGTTGGGAATCGAACCTATGCCCCTGGTGCTGTGAGACAGCAGTACTAACCATTGTGCCAATGTGTCGCTCTTTGCCACATCATCTCCTGTCATACAGAACGTGGAACAAACTCTAACTTCAGCCCTCTTCTGCTGATCCACCTCTGGCATCTTCACACAATAACATATCCAGGAAATCACCAACTCACTGTGAGGAAAGCCATAAGTGCAAATCTTTCTGTTGTCAATTTGTGCTAGGCTATGCTAAAAGAAATGAGAATAAAGATTTTGATGATAAACTTCCTTGCAGTATTGTAAAAATCATGGGCTTCTGCAGAGGTACTTTACAGATGTACATTGAGCTCAGAAAGTTCATTGCATACTGAATTTCAGAGCAGACAAAGTTTAAAATTTATTTTTATTAATGTCACAAGTAAGCTTACTATAACACTGCAATAAAGTTACTGTGAAAATCCCTGAGTCGCCACGCTCTGGTGCCTGTTTGGGTACACTGAGGGAGAATTTAGCACAGCCAATGCACCTAACCAGCCTATCTTTCAGACTGTGGGAGGAAACGGGAGCACCTGAAGGAAACCTAAGCATACATGAAGAGAACATGCAGACTTCGCACAGACAGTGATCCAAGCTGGGAATCAAACCTGGTCTCTGGCGTTGTGAGGCAGCAATGCTAATTATTGTACCACTGTGCTGCTCTCGCTCCTAAAGTGTGATCAAAATCAAAGCACTGATGACAGAATCATTAGAATGATGATCACACTCATTTGTCCTTTGAAATCATCTTCTCTTACTGTAGAAATCATTGTAAGGATATATAATGTCTTAATATCTAAGAATTACCCAATCTCTTCAATTCACAGTCTGTAAGTTGTATGAAACTGTGCAGGATAGGACATCACAGTCATGGATTGCAGGAGGATGTCAAATGAAGGAGCTATTTTTCTAGCCATTTTCCCTCTCTATCTAGTGTTAACCTGCTTCCAGGAAGTGAATCCTCCAGCATTAATAAATATACACGTGTACAGCTGACTAGTTGAGTGGATTTCAGCAGCATTGGAAAAGAAGGTAGACATATGCATCTGCTTTCCTCGTAAGTAGAGTGAAAAAAGACACACACAGTTACAGCTTTATAACTATGCTGGACTTCATAACATCAATTGCACATTTGTGTACAGAGTGTACCTTCAGAGCGTAAGGCCACATCATGAGAGTACCATTTTCTGAACACACAGATCTCAAATGCTGCCAAAAATGTGGCCACACTTTTGTTGGCAAAACTCCCAAAATCCTTAACTTGAAGAGGAATTACTAAGCCTGTGTTCACTCTCACTACACTCTAAGCTCTGGGGATAGCAGCTTTATGGTGCTTTGCTCAGTCAGTTTCAGAACTTCTTCCGTACACCCTATATTTCATGATAAATGCTCTACTTTAAGTACTTTTCAGGTAACTTAATTGTTTCTCTGCATGTGTGGCAAATCTTCATCACTGATAGAGTTGGTTATCCATAAATTAAGAAAGCAAGGATTGAGAAGGATGTTAAATTGGCCCTGCCACCCATATCTCTCTTTAGAATCCCAATTCCCCAGTTTTGAATTCACTTACAGTTTGAATCTTCCTCAGTGTCAGTTAATCTTTTATCAGGGATCCTTTCTTTTTCAGCTGTCAAACATTGAACAAAAAAAACTGCAAAATAGTACTACGACCTATTTTGTCTTCCCTTGGAGGTTAGAATTGGAAATGCTCCTTGGAATAAACTTTTTTTTTAACATTTCTGCACCTCATTTACTATCAAAACCATTTTAAAGTCACTGAACCTATTCCTCCTTTTAGAAAGGAAACAGAAAGAAAAAGATGTAGATTCCCGATGAGAGCCCGGTAGATGTTTTGTAAGTGTTTGCTGAACATGTTATACAGCCTTTTTCCAATCCCTATTACCTTTGCTATTTTGGATTCAGTAAATGAGGATTTTGGCAAGGCCATGGGCAGGAGTAAGGGTGACACTGTAACACAATGGCTAGCGCTGCTACCTCACAGCATCAGTGACCCGGGTTCAATTCCAGCCTCAGGTCACTGTCTGGGTGGAGTTTACATATTCTCCCCATGTCTGTGTGAGTTTCCTGCAGGAGCTCCAGTTTCCTCTCACACTCCAAAGATGTGCAGGTTAGGTTGATTGGCCATGATAAATTGACCCTAGTGTCAGAGGGATTAGCAGGATAAATATGTGAGGTTATGGGAATAGGAGCTGCGTGCCTTTGTGGTTGGTGCGGACTCTATGGGCCAAATGGCTTCTTTCTGCACTCTCGGGATTCTAAGTGCAAAAGTTGTATATCAGTCAGAAAAGAACAGGTAACATTCCCTCCACTGAGGCAGAGACCCACTCTTGTAACAGATGAGGATTTGCAACAGTGCGGAGCGATTGAAGACTATGCCTTAGAGTTGTATACATCAGCAGTAGGGGAGCGAATTGATTGATTGCTAGAATCCAGAACAAAGAAATAACTAAGCCTTTTATAACGGATTCTGAGTCACATTGGCATTTTGATTAAAATGATACACAGCAAAGTCCAAAGTGAATGATTATTTAGTAAGCTCTGAAATCAATTCAGTGTGGCTGTTAACATCTCGACAATATTGTCCAGTTTTCCCTTCTTCTCAGCAGGCAACTAACTGGCCTGTCCTTCATGACATCCCACTCCGTGGGAATGTGGGTGTAAAATCCATGCTCCACTAATCCATGAACTAGCATGTTATGTCTAGTATCATCTGAAATTTGAAAGGGATAGGGTTATTATGTTGAGAGTACATTCAGATGTTAAGTGACAGCTTGCCATATCTTAGTGATGTTCACCATTTGTACTTTCACCAGCACACAAGTTTGCTAAAATCCTTGCACATAAAGTGCAAGTACATAAAATAGCATGGATTGAGGAAACAGCTCTGTAGCCTTTCACATGACTCCCAAATGTAATAAATTCAAAAATATCTACCCATCCTTAAACCTTTGCTATTCAATTCCTAGTTAGTTGCCCCCATGGATAATATTTCAATGGAGTTTTGATCATGGTTGCTCATGTTTATAGTCATAACCTCCCTTCAATGAGGTAACCTCAACTGCTTCACTGGGCAAGGAATTCCACAGATTCACAACCTTTTGGGGGAAGAAGTTTCTCATCAACTCAGTCCTAAATCTGCTCCCCATTATTTTGAGGCCGGGCCCTCTAATCCTAGTTTTACCTGTCAGTGAAAATAACCTCCCTGCTTCTACCTTAAGTCGTTCCTTTTTCTTGAAACTATAATGTAAACAAGCAGAACAGAACATAATTAATCAAAAAACCCTGTTTTCAATCAGCTAGCTCATTTTAACCAAGAAATCCTAGACTAAATCCACTGAAATTCAACAGGACAGTTTACCAAAGCAAAACAACCGTACACTCACTGGATAATGACCTGGAGGACATTTTGATAGGAATATGATCATTGATAAGGACAACTGAACTGTTGCAGAATAAGTAAAGCTTTTTAGATGAGACACTGAGATCAGGTCCTTAGAAAGGAGGAGATATGTATCAACATTTGAGTAATCTCAGAACATTTTCATATCATCTTAGAAAACAAGGTCCTTAGGAAGAAGGTATAGACCACATCTCCATCAAGAAATTGTGAGCCAAGTGCACAGACTGAGATGAAGTAAGATTCACTCCCCATGAAACATGTCTATGCTCATTTAAATGTCATAGAATCCCTAGAGTGAAGAAGGAGGCCAGTCAGCCTATTGAGTCTGCACCCAGGCTTACCACATAACCCCACATATTCACCCTGCTAATCACGCTAATATATACACAATTTCAATGCAATTTAGTATAGCCAATCCACCTTACCTTCATGTCTTTGGAGTTTAGGAGGAAACTGGAGCACCTGGAGGAAACCCACGCAGACATGGGGAGGATGTGCAAACTCCTCAGAGACAGTGATCCAAGGCCAGAATTGAATCCAAGTTTCTGACACTGTGAGGCAGCAGTGCTAACCACTGTGCCAACAGATGTGCTGACAAAAGGGAGAATTTTCCCACTGACAAGATCCTCCAGTTCTGTCAATGGCAGCTTCCCCAGAGCAGGTTCCCAGCAGTGGAGGGTGCTGGTCACACAAAACCCATCAGTAGGACTGGAAGATCCCATCGTCGGCCAATGCCGGGCCTTCTCCACCACTGGAAAACATGTTAAGAGGCGGGGGAGATCTGGAAAATCCCACCCTAAGAATTTGGACTTGTCATGCTATGAATGCAACATTAACACACTGTTCACTAATACTTTGGCAGTAAATGAAAAATGTCGGACCATACATGCCAATATCCAATTCCACAGACAGGACTGGAATTGCAAAGAAACAAATGTCCTGATCTTACCAGCACACCAGCCCTGATTTTGGAGTAGGCAAGACTTGCAGAACGGCATTCTCCAATGGCCTCAGCGCAATCTTAGGAGTGTCGGGTGGGCATGCCAGTAAAATTCCGGCCAAACACTGAAGCATTGATGCAGGTCAATGGTTTATGGAAGACCTGCAGTAACATTCCCATCAGTTATATTTGCATATTTACACACTGGAGGAAAAACAACATGTTTGCATCTTTTCCAAAAAAATTCTTCAGTCCCTGCCTCATAGCACCAGAGACTCAGTTTAATTCCAATCTCAGATCAATATCTGTGTGGAGTTTGCACATTCTCCTCGTGTCTGCGTGGGTTTCCTCCAGGTTCTCCGGTTTCCACACACACTCCAAAGATGTACAGGTTATGTTGGTTGGCCATGTCAAATTGCCTCTTAATGTCAGAGAGACTATGAGGGTAAATATATAGGGTTACAAGGTTAAGGCCTGGATAGGATTGTTGCTGATGTCATTGAGCTGAATGGCCTCCTTCTGCACTGTAGGGATTATATTCTCCTTCGATTGTCTTCCTTCTTCCTTGCTGTCTGACCAATGGTTTGGAAGATGGTGGACGGAACTCCTGCCCAGATGTCAATTGAGCATCTTCAGTGGGCAAACTAAGGGTTTCTTTCCACTGCCGCTGGTATTTTGCTAATTATGGCAGGGTCCTCTACTACTTAGTGAGGCCATCAGGTAAACTCTGGTGGCATCCTAGTGGCTTGATAAGAATGTGGAGGATGCCTGCAATTCAGGCAATCTTCAAAGGCCCCACCAGCGACAATAATGCTGCCTGCCCTTACCAACCACACTCCTGTGAGCTGTGTAATCAGTCCAGCACTCCCAGACTCCACTTATCTTGTTGTCAGGCCAATATTCATCCATTAAGTCCTCTTCCTTCATGGCGCAGTCTCAGTAGTGAGCACCTGATGGCGCCACTGATGTCATTGGACTGATGTTATTGGCTAGATGGACATCCTCAAAAGAGGCAACATGCCACAAAAGCAACCAACTTGCTGTTTGCCGGTGACAAGACGCAATCCTGCAGACCTGCCGAAGTAAGATTGCATTAACCCACTCCCCCTGTGTGTCTGCTGGGGTTTTTGCTGCATTAGCTGAACCCAATTCCATGTCTTTATACAAAGGAGAACGAAAATCCAGAAATTGCTCCCCGAAAAAGCTGTTGGGGTCAGAGGTCAATCCAACACTTCAAAACTCAGACTGATAGCTTTTTTAACAAGCAGAGATTAAAGGTAGGATTTTCCCTGTCGGATTCTGAACCCCACTGTCAGACTCAGGTGCAACTAAGAAGATCACAGTGTGTGTGAAAAAGTTTGCTTATTGTGATGTTTCCTAGAGCAGCAAATTATTGGTTAAAGGGTGGAATCACTGTCCAGTTAAGGACATTAGACGGGGTCTCAAATTTGGTCAGGATTGGAGTGGGAGGAGTGGGGACACTTAAAGGTTTTCCAGTTTGTAAGAAGCAGTGGGATTCTACACAAAAACAGAAAATGCTGTAAAATCTCAGCAGGTCTGACAGCCTCTGTAGAGAGAGAATAGAGCCAACGATTTGAGTCTGAGTGATACTTTGTCAGAACAAAGTAGGATTCAATGGCAGGTAAGTGTGGGAGAGGGCTCTTCAAGATGGAGACATTCTCTCTCCAACCATCGAAAACTTGAAATTAAAAAATGGCCTTTCCAGCTAGCCAGGACACCACTATTGGGGAAGGGTGGGTTAGGGTGGGGTGGGGTGAATGGGAGAGGGAAAAATGTCTGAGCAGAGGAATCATAGAATCTCTACAATGCAGAAGGTGGCTATTTGACCTATCGAGTCTGTACCAACCACAATCCCATCCAGGCTCTATTCCCATAACCCTACGCATTGACCCTGCTAATCCCCTTGACATTAGGGTCAATTTAGCAAGGTCAATCAACCTAGCCTACACATCTTTGGGCTTAGGAGGAAACCAGAGCACTTGGAGGAAACTCACACAGACACAGGGAGAAAGTGCAAACTCCATGCAGATAGTGACCCGAGGAAAGAATCTAATCCGGGTTCTTAGCGCTGTGAGGCAGCAGTGCTAACCACTATATCACCATGGAAACCATGTTGTGGAGATGCCGGAGTTGGACTAGGGTGGAGACTATAAGAAGTCTCATGACACAAGGTTAAAGTCCAACATGTTTGTTTGAAATTGCGAGTTTACAGAATATGGCTCCTTCATCAGGAGGAGCGCTGCTCTTTTGTCCCCTCACCTGATGAAGGGGCTCCAAATACTGGTGATTCAAAATGAACCTACTGGACTTTAAGCTGGTGTTGTGAGACTTCTTACTATGCCATCACGGAAAGGCTGGGAATGGGCACAAAATCATAGCATTCTTAATGCCCACCTGCATCCATTTGATCATTTGGGCAGAATTTTCCAGAAGATTTTTAACCTTATTTATCACAGGTACTTTACTGATTTGTTTGCCTCTCCCCAGGGACTGGAGTATAAAGTGCCCCATCCATGTGGGATTGACTTGGTGTACCCTTCCATGGAATGTACTGTATACCTGATCAACTTTTGTACATTGTGATGCTGCTGTATGTTGATATGAATCTTCTGCATTAAAGCTTTGTACATTGTATTAAGATCTGTGAGGAATAATCAGATAGAACAGAGATGGTGATTATGGTACTGGACTGGGCCCAGCATTGTGAAAATTAACTCCATAAACACAGCAATTTGTTGATTGGGACCAGATTAGATGATTGTGGAATCTGGAGATTGTTGTCAAATTCCAGTTGGTTCACCAAACTCTGTTGGGAAAGAGAATTTCTCACCCTTTCTCCACTCTGAGCTAAATGTGACTCCAATATTCCACCACATTGTTGACTCTGAATAATTTCAGGGATAAACATTGTTTTGCTAGTGCTGTCTATGTCCCAGAGATAAAATTTGCCTTTGAGCAGAATTTGAATACGAATGAAGATGCCTATTATTTTTTCCTGGGTTCCCCATTGTGAATTTATCTTTTATAAAAGTCACCAGGCTGCAATCTCTTTTGCATTTCTATCAGAAAACCTCCAACGTTCAAGGACTTGGATCAAGCAGTCCTTCCATCTCATATTGGTTGCCAATAGTGACACCACCTCCTACCTTTTCACTCACCTATCTCCCTGCAACAATTTTAATCAGGCAATTAAGGTTGGCCTGTCAAAATAGGAACTCTCTCATTAAGGGCCAAATTAATGGGCCAGTCAAGGAGTCTCTTGCTTTGTACTTAAACAGGCGTGTCAGTTCCTCTGGCACTCTGAGTGTAGGCTGTGAACTATATGCTGTTGTCTAACTTGTAAATAAAGGGATTTTGGTGAAAGGACTTCTGCCTCTGAGGACTTATTACAACTCTACCCACCTCATCCTTTTATCTATCTCATCTCCAACCTATTTACCCACCTACCCACCTCATCATGACTATCCACTTGCCTACCTAATGCATTCTGCCCACTTATCTACTTACCCCGCACATTTTACACATCCTACCATCCAACCCATTAACTTATTCATCCACTCATCCATCCAGCAACATTCAAACTGGTGCCGTGTAAAGGGAGATTTCATGTCTTTCCCACCATCCCACCCAGTTCTACTCCTCTACAATGAAGTTCTCTGGGTGTCACTGCACTCCATAGTCTGAAAAAGCTGAGCTCGGAATATCCCAGAGGAAATGTCAAGCATTATCCATTAGGGGGATTTTCTGAGCAGAGCAGCTTTCAGACAATGATTGGTGATCCTCAGAAAATTTGTGCCAATATCCAGAAACCCTCTGAAGAAGACACTGATATTGAGTTAATCGGCGACCTCTAATAGTTCCAATTTACTGATCTGGATAATTTCCTAGGATGTGGTGATAGAAGAATCCCAGTGACGACCTAACTCCCCCTCAAACTCCCACCTACTCTCTGATGCCCCCATTACTTCCCCCCCTGCTCCCTCAAATCCACCCCATAACCACCCTTACCCAACCTGACTAACTCCTGCCATCTGACTGCCTGACCCCTAACCTGAACTGACTGCCCGCCTGACACAACTATCCCTCATGATCCTCCAAACATAACTTGACCCATCCTTATCACCTGATTACCACCTTGGACCTCACCAACTTTCCCCAAGCCAACCTGATTACCCCCCCGACTGACTATGTGGGGGGCAGCACGGGAACATAGTGATTAGCACTGTGGCCTTATAACACCAGGAATCCAGAATCGATTCCGGCCTTCGGTGACTGCGTGGAGTTTGTATATTCTCCACACGTCTGAGTATGGGTTTTCTCTAGGTGCTCCAGGTTTTTCTCACAGTCTAAAGATGTGCAGGTTAGGTGCATTGACCATGATAAATTGACCAGGGGAATAAGCAGGGTAAATATGTGGGATCATGGGGATAGGGCCTAGGTCAAATTGTTAATGCAGTCTTGATGGCCCAAATAGCCTCCTTCTGCATTGCATACTCACTCAACTACACACTTTCTACCCCATCATCTCATTCACCTGCCACCCTTTCTAAATCCTATCACACCTATCTGCAACTCTAGCCACACACTACCTACAACACACCCACCCATCAGCCCACCACATTATCAGTATACCACTCTACCCACTTACTTCCTACATTAATACCACTTACACATATATCTCACACAACTATCCACCCACTAACTAACTTCCACCTATTATGCATTCACTAATGTTCACACTTTTTAATGTTCACTAACGTTCTCATTTTTGAACATTTTAACTTACTTCCTGACAGATTGTTAAGGGGAGGAATGGATTCTGCTCAGATATTCTTTACTTTGTCTGTAAGGATTCCTGTGCTGAGGACATTTTTCTGTATCATGGATCAGGAATTGAAGCCTTTTCAATGTATGCAACTGGGTGGATAGCTTTCTATCTGATCAATGCTGGATTTAGAAGCTTTAGACCATAGTTAATTAATTTGTAATAATTTGATAATGTGAAACATGACCTGTGAAACAAGCCATGGGGTATTAATGTAAACCCTGCAACAAAAAGGTTAATTTGTCCGTTCTCTTCACAGATGCTATCTGACTAGCTGAGAGGTCTTGTTCTGTTAACATTGCAAGCATCCACGATTCTATTTTACTCTTTGTTTCCGATGGTGATTACAGTCTTTGCAGACCCTTTGGGGCATCACATGAACAGATTTCAGACACAAACAATAATGTCAATCAAGCAAAAATATAATGTAATAGTTTGAAATACGAGCAACATTGTATTATGTTGAAGAGTGAAATGTAGGAGTGGCAGCACATACCATAATAATTATACTCAATGATGAATGAACCATTGCGAATAAGGTATCATCCCAGTAAATTTTGGAGTAGGTTTGGATTTTTGATTCATTTATTGTTGTCACATATATTGGGACAAAGTGAGAAGGATTGTTTTTTGTACACTGTACAGACAAAGCATACTGTTCATAGAGTACATAAAGGAGAAGGAACAGAGGGTGCAGTATATAGTGTTACGGTCATAGCCTAGCTATGACTGTATATAAGTAGACTGTGAACATTGGCTCATAATTTTCTGGCTCTGCCTTTTGTCTTGCTAAAGCTGATAGAAGTCCTATCATACTGTTTTCCTTTGGATTCACTGGTGATTAGCAATTTAATAAATTCATGTTTTTATTTCTGCCATTTGGGTTCAGTCAGTCTAAAAGATTGTGGCATGGACTTGCTAATGATGGTATTTTGACCAGCACATGAATCTCAGCCAACAAAATGACCATTAAAGCTATCCCAAAAGTTCCAAGAATTTTTTTTACTAAATCTCATTTCTAGCTTTTTAATCTTGCATCATTTAGGTGCAAAAGAACAAAGAACAAAACAGCACGGGAAACAGGCCCTTCGGCCCAACGGGCCCACGCCACCACCCCAATGATCCCACCTCTACCCGCGATCCCTGTCCATGTTTATAGATCTATGGATTAAAAACCAAATTTGAGACAATTTAGGGAGAATTTGTCTTGCCAATTAGCCTAAGAGCACATCTTTGGGATGTGGGAGGAAACCGGAGCACCCGGAGAAAACCCACGCAAGCACGGGGAGAATGTGCAAACTCCCACAGACACAGGCCCAAAGCCATGTATCTGCACAGCACAGCGATAGTCACTGAGCTGTCGTGTTGCCCATCAAATGGTCCAGGTCAAGTGTACACTAACGATGTGAAGCACTAGGATACTCTTGAAAAAAAATCCAAGAGCAGCCCTCTCACGACCCATCGCGTGTCTGCCCCTTGTTAGACAACAAGGTGGACCAAAGCACCTGTAGGATAAAAACAAGTACATCAATATCATCATCTATTTACACACTTCCCAGGGACTCCCAAGCTCATGATCCCTATTTTAAATCAGTTTTCTATACCCCTCCATTCCCATTCTGTTCATGTGCCCATCTAAGTATTTCTTAAATAACTCCAGCAGTTAGTTTTTAATGGCTATTACATTCAGGGTACACAATTTGTGTAAGGAAGGTGAAAGCTTTGTAATAGCCTATCCCCCAATGCCCTGATTATTCTGGAAAGTGAAAGTCATCGTTAACATTAGTGCCTCACAGCACCAAGAACCAGGTTCAATCCCAGCCTCGGATGACTGTGTGAATTTGTATATGCTCTCAGTGTCTGGTCTGGTTTCCTTTGGGTTCCCTGATTTCCTCATTTAGTTCAAAGATGTGCAAGTGAGGTGGATTGGCCGTGCTAAACTGCCTCTCAGTATCCCAAAATGTGTTGATCATTAATATCAGGGGGATTAACAGGATAAATATGTTTGGTTATGGGGATAGGACCTAGGAAAGCAGGCTCGATGGGCTGAATGATCTGCTTCAGCACTGTTGGGATTTTTTGATTTTCTGATTCTATTCTATCCAAAAGATACTATCTTCTACAGGAAATCCAACTCAACTATTCTCTTCCATCAACATCCACATGGTTCCTGACTGATGCAGATTACAGGGGATTATTGATGGAACCTGTTTGCTGTTGAAGGCTTCGCTTGAAGAATCATATTACCATCCACCAAATGTGTTAACTGTCTGCAATATCCTATCTACATGTAAACTCAAGATCATCGAGCAGCATTCGCCACTGTCCTTCACCACTCCAAATTCTATGATTTACTCAGCAGGGAGGAACAAGGTCCTGGAGGGATCTTGAGAGACAAGGGATGACCATCCCTTGAAGTCATGGCTGTTGATAGTATCAATATCAAGGCAAAGGAAAAATACAGTTATATACATGGAGAAAGGTGAGAGCACTATTAGATCACTTAAAGCACTCTTCCAATACATGGGGAAGATGGGATATCTTGTAGCAGGAAGAGAACACTCCTATCTGGTGATTGTCAAGCAGTGTCCGTTCATCCGTTACGTAGCATCTGCATGGTCTCACCGATGTACCATGTTTCAAATTGATGGAAGCTAACTACAGAAACATTTCTCTCTGAATCCCCTTATCATTAATGCAATGGCAGGCCACACTCCTTCCGCAAACACTCAAATTATCTTCCAGGATAAAACGGCTCAGGCTGAGCAAGAAGCCAACAAGAGAATTACCAACCAGTGTGTGGCTGCTAGTACATGGAGAACCATGTTTTCTCAATCCAGCTTGAGTCCAGGAAATCACTTCAAATATTCATCAGCATTGTGGCCACAACATGCATAAGAAAAGCAAACCCCTAAAAATGCTGGGAAACTTCTCCCACAAACTCAAGCAATCAAAATGCACAATGAATTCAGATATATTTTTGAATGAAAAATCTTGAAAGAAAAATCTTAATGCTTACTGCCAATTTGCCAAGATGTGCAGGACTGCTGTGGATGGAAATTTGTCATCAAGTGGCTATTGATATTCAAAAAATGAAATGAAAATTAGAATGTATCCCACCACAGTCCAAAACCTGCTTACCACTACCAATGGAAACAAATGGACCATTAGTATGGTATTGATTTCCAAATAGAAGTTAAGCAAATTGCAGGATGGAATGACACTAATTCATCAACCTCAGTAATCTGGGCAGGTTGGGAAAATAAGGAGATCAATTTTATTTATTGGCCAAAATACAATTAGATGCCATAGTGGCGCAATTGTTAGCACTACCCCAGGGACCCAGGTTTGATTCCCAGCTTGGGTCACTGTCTGTGTGGAGTTTGCGCACTCTCCCCATGTCTGTGTGGGTTTTCTCCAGGGCCCCAGTTTCCTCCCACAGTCTGAAGGGCATGCTAATGAGGTGCATGACCATGCTAAATTCTCCCTCAATGTACCCGAACAGGTGCTGGAGTGTGGCAAGTAGGGGATTTTCACAGTAACTTCATTGTAGTGTTAAAATAAGCTTACTTGTGACTAATAAATAAACTTTAAACTTTACATATTATTACTATTTGGTTCAAACAAAGAACTTGTCCATTTATTCTGTTGTGAATCAAATTGAAATCATTGGCACACCAGATAATCCAGTTTTCTCTATTTTTTTAAAATTTATTATTGTCACGTGTATTCGTATACAGTGAAAAGCATTGTTTTTTGCGCACTATATGGACAAAGCATAGCATTTATAGAAAAGGCAAGGAAAGGGTGCAAATATATCTATCACATCCAGTATTCTAAGTCAGATAGGATCAGCATTGAATCAATGTGTACTTTGATTAGAACTTTGTCCATTAGCTTGTCAGAAATTGAAATTCTATTTCAATGAAGCTCTGTGAATTTATATGCATGAAGCTGGAAGAAAATATCAGTTTACATCATCTGTGAAGTAAACAAGGTATCAAATCCTTCAGCGTTGTACTTGTATACTTAACAAATTCACATGTCAATTAAGTTGGGTGTAAATAGGTGACAAGTGACAGCATCGATAAACCAATGGACGGTGATAATATTACTGAACTGCCCTGAGGCCCTGTAAAAATATCCAATTAATCATTGGATGGAACACAACATATGCCCTCTATTTACAAGTCTTTCTTTCCTCCTCCCTTAATTTCCTAATAAGGCTAAAAGCTTGCCGGTTATTGTAAGCATTCTGAAATAAGATTTAGTCAAACCAGTAATAATGTGACTTATATACAGAAGACGTGGAAAAAAAAAATCACCAGAATGATCAGCTTTAAACTGGAGCAGGTCTTGCTAATTATATTGCAAAATATCTATCTTGCAGCAATTCACAACTTGACAGATGTTTGGAAATGGAAATCTTGTTAGTTTTAGTTCTTGCCCAAGGGTCAATTGCGACATCTCCGTGCGGTGTTTTGGGCAGAGTGGTAACATGGACAAAGCCCATGCCCCAGTTTTTTTCAAGGTTGGATTTCATATTCAGTTAAGTTTTATTAGTGTCACATGTAGGCTGCAATGAAGTTCCTGTGAAAATTCCCTAGTTGCCACACTCTGGCACCTGTTCAGATACACTAAGAGAGAATTTAGCATGGCCGATGCACCTCACCAGCACAACTTTCAGACTGTGAGAGGAAACCAGAGCACCCAGATGAAACCCATGCAGACACAGGGAGAATGTGCAGACTTCGCACAGACAAAAAGATGTGAATTGAACCCGGGTCCCTGGCACTGTGAGGCAACAGTGTTAACTACTGCGCCACCGTGCCATCTATCTTACATTTGATAGATGAGTATGCTGCCTTCTACAAAAACAACTCTAAAACTCTTTCTGATGATCATCAGACCAATAGAAAACTAATGATGGAGTTGATTCTATTTCCTTTATTTTTAAGGATGGAGTAGAAGGTAATGGAAGCAGATGGGGAGGTAGTGAAAGCATACTGACTTGCATCTCTGGCTGTGAGCCAGTATACATGGCACAGTCATTGGCAAAGAGGGAGTCTCTCAGACCAGTTTCCTTCATTTCAGTAATAGCTTGAAGTCTCCTCAGGTTGAAGAACTTCCCATCTACTCTGTATTTGAGGCTAATTCCAGCAACACTGTTCTGGAAGGCATCATTCAGCATGGCAGTAAACATCACGCTGAACAGGGTGGGTGCAAACATACAGCCCTGTTTGACGTCATTGATGACTGGGGATGCCTCAGAGGATTCTCCGTCATCCAGTACTCTGGCCGTCATGCCGTCAAGGAATTGGCAAACCGTCTGAATGAATTTGGGGGGAGGAAACCGAACTTTGACATGATCCTTCACGTGCCTTGTCAGCTGACAGTGTCAAAGGCTTTCGTGAGGTTAACAAAGGTTGTGTAGAGCTTGTGATTCTGCTCCTGACACTTCTCTTAAAGTTGGCACACAGCAAAAATCATGTCAATAGTCCCACAGTCTTTGTGGAAGCTATACTGTGACTCTGGAAGCAACCAGACAATTTAGCAGGACTCTTACAAGGGTCTTTCCTGTGATGGAGAGCAGCGAGATTCTTCGGTGGTTGTCGCATACTTGCCGATTGCCCTTCCTCTTGTAGAGATGGGAAGGTGGTGGAAGCTGATAGGGAGGTGGTGGAAGCAGATAAGGAGGTGGTGGAAGCAATACCATAGTGACTTGTAAGGGGTATCTTGACAAATACATGAATAGAATGGGATAAGAGGGATATGATTCCTGGAAGAAGAGGCTATTTTAGTTCAGTCAGGCAGCATGGGTGGTGCAGACTTGGAGGGCCAAAGGGCCTGTTTCTGTACTGCAATATTCTTTGTCTCTTTGTTCTCTTTTTTCTTTGATTTGTAGGATGAACTAGCCAGCCAGGCAGTGTTACTCATGATTGTCTAGATTCTAAGGCACTTCCATCTTTAACTGCTGGCTGGACCTTCACCGTCAAACCATTCCTTACGCTCCCAATAAGGGAAATGGTAATATTTGGAACAACTTGGAGTCATTTATGGCTCATTGTCAATGCTACGCTAGCATCTTGGCACCTCTCCTTGGAAAGAAATTGGATTATCTTAAGGTTAAAAGATGGATTTGAAACTTCTTCTGTTGTAATATGTGGGTGGTTTGCCCACTATGACGTCTGAAATGTGACAGATGTGCTTCCAATGCTCTCCTGGCTGACCTCCCAGCTTGCACCCTCCATCCAGCTAAGCTCATTCAAAACTGTGCTGTTCCGTATCCTATCCACCCACCCTGTCTCATGCACCCGTCACACTGGTCTTTGCTGACTGTTGGTTCAGCGATGCATCAATGTTAATTCTATCATTGTTTTTCACAAAACCATTCCATGCTCTTGCTCCTTCCTAACTGAGTAAGTTTCTCAGGACTTCCAGCTCTCTGAGATCTCTATATTTAATCAATTCCATGTTCGTGCATATCCAGAACTTTATTTTGCTCCATGATTCTTAATTATGCACTCAGTTGCCTAGGTTCTAAACATTAGAATTTCCTCCCTAAAATTCTGTCATTCTCTGCTTCTCTGTTCTCATATAAGAACTAAATTTACAAGTTTGATCAAGCTTCTTATCACCCATCCTGATAGGGATAGGGTGGCATAGTGGCACAGTGGTTAGCACTGCTGGTTCATTTCTGGACACAAGCCACTGTCTGTATGGGTTTCCTCCAGATGCTCTGTTTCCTTTCACAATCCAAAGAGGGATGAACAGGATAAATAGGATTATGGGGATAGGACCTGGGTGGGATTGTGGTCAGGGCAGACTCAATGGGCCAAACGGCCTCCTTTTGCAGCGTAGAGGTTCCATGATTCTATGCATCTTGGACTTAAATCAGATTCCATGGAATGTTTTATCAAGTGGGATTTCTGCTCCCCACTGACTTCCCAGCAGAAGTACTGGCTTACCATTGGCTGCCGGTGAGATCTTCCTGTCCCTCTGATATCTACAGTGTTTAGAATTTCTGCCTGTCCTGCTCCAGGGGAACCTGCCGTGGGGGTTGCCTTCAGCAGAATCAGAGGATCCCACTGGTGGCAAGGACCTGAAAATCCCACCCATTATTTAAATTTTTGACTTAAAATATATTGGTATGAACTACAGAATCACAAAATCCCTACAACGCAGAAAGAGGCCACCCAGCCCATTGCATTTACACTGACTCTCCAAAACAGCAATCTATCCAAGCTCTCACCCAATCCCCATAACCCCACACATTTACCATGACAAATCCCCCTAACCTACACATTTGGACATCAAGGGACAACTTAGCAATCATAAGACCGTAAAATTAGGAGCAGATTTGGGCCATTTGGTCCATCAAGTTTGCTCCCACCCACCATTCAATCATGGTTGATAAGTTTCTCAATCCTATTCTCCCACCTTTTCCCCATAACCTTTGATCCCTTCACCATTCAGGAACCTTTCAATTTCAGTCTTAAATATACTCAATGACCTGGCCAACTATCCACCAAACCTGCTCATCTTTGGACACTAAGGGGAAATTTAGCTTGTCCAATCCCCCTAACCTCTACATTTTGGACTGTGGGAGGAAACCGGAGCACCCAGAGGAAACTCATGGAGACACAGAGAGAACATCCAAACTTCACATGGACAGTCACCCAAGGCCAAATCGAACCGCGTGCTATGAGATAGTAGTGCTAATCACTGTGCCACCTTGCTGCCCCGAAATGTATTTTATCTCAGAAATGGAATGAATCAAATTGTCAGGTCAATTCACCTCCTGTTTATTTGGATGATCCATCCTTATATTAGTTTTGATTTGTTTTTCAAATACTGGTTTGAAGAGGAAAAGAAAACGGAAAATATCATGGGTTCATAAAAATCCTGGAACTAGCCTGGGTGAAGGATTTGTTTATTGCTTTCATTGTCAGTGTCACGTGTAATAGAATGCAAACTGCTAACGTGATAGTGCCTCAACTCATGTTAATAAAAGCAGAAAATTCTCTCAGCAAGTGATAGAAAATTACACCCAGTGGTTGTATAACAATTTCACACATCTGTAATAGTGTTTTTATTTAACCAGCGTGAAATACCACCTCCAGCAACCAGGAAAATCTCACTAACACCCACTTATGAATCTTTGACTTGAAAACGAATTCATAAAGCATACTTGCAAACAATTTTCTAAATGAATGCATTCAGGGAATGAAACAATAGCTCGCACTGTTGTTGCATGGACGGCAAACTGATATTAGAAGCATTTCGTTATAATAAATTATTGCCCACTTGCACTGAAGCTTACTTGTCCTTGTCATATCTAAACTGCTTATTTGCGTAAGGTGGATTTATAATGATTACTGCCTCAATTATATTCGCTGAAATCATTTGGGTACATTAATTACTTATGAGCTCTGAGCATCATTATATCTGAATAGTCTTCTATATAAAAACATAGAAAATAGAAGCAGGAGGAGGCCACTCAGCCCTTCAAGCCTGCTCCACCTTTCAGTATGATCATGGCTGATCATCCAATTCAAGAGACTAATCCTGCTTTCTCCCCACAATCCTTCGACTCCTTTAGCCCTAAAGCTGAACTCTAACTCCTTCTTGAAAACATACAATGCTTTGGCTTCAACTACTTACTGTGATAGTGAATTCCACAGGTATACTGCTCTCTGATAATTCTGCCCCCTCCCGCCCTATTCCTTTTAAAAAGATTTGGCCTGTACCCTTAGATTATGAACCCTGGTTCTAGACTCCCCCATGATTGGGAACATCCTTCCTGCATCTACCGTGCCTGGTCCTGGTGGATTTATGTAGGTTTCTATAAGATTCCTTCCTCATTCTTCTAAATTCCAGCAAATAGAATCATAACTGACTATATCTCACCTTATACGTCAGTCCTACCAATCCAAGAATCACTTTGCAGCACTCCCTCTATAGCATGAACATCCTTCCTTAGATATGGAGACTAAAATTGCATATGATATTCCAAGTGTAGCCTCTCCAAGGCCCTATATAATTGAAGCAAGTCATCCCTGCTCCTGCACACAAATCCTCTTGCTATGAAGGCCAAGGTAATATTTGACTCCTTTACCACCTCATGCACCTGCGTGTGATTAAACAAGAAAAATGTAGGTGTTGTGTCAAGTAATCGCATATATATTTTTCAGAACTATTCTGGATCTCGAAGGAAAATACAAAAGTCTGTGATCAAATACCAACCAACTCAAGAACAGTTTCTTCCCGACTGCCATCAGATTTGTAAATGAGCCTACCTTATATTAAACTGATCTTTCTCTACACCCTAGCCATGACTGTAACACTTCATTCTGCAACCTCTCCTTCCCTTCCCTACGTACTCTGTGAACAGTATGCTTTATCTGTATAGTGTGCAAGAAACAATACTTTTCACTGTATCCCAATACATATTACAGTAATAAATCAAATCAAATAAGACCAAAAATATTACTCCATGCAGGATTTTTTTTTCCTATACAAATATTAAGCTTTTATATTAATAGAAGTCTAGAAAAATTGAAACACGTCTCCCTCTATTGGTTATGTTGCATAATATAAACCACCCAAAAACTTGCGACATTATACGCAAAACCTGACCAAAAAATCCGGCGAGAAAACCAGCGTATTTTTCTCCTGAAAAATCGGTCGGTTTTCACTACAGATCTTACGACCCTCTGCCAAAAAAAATCAAGTGGCGTGTTTCACAATGTCATATGGGTGGGCGGAGCCTCAACACACTAGCCAAAGTGATCAGGGCGCTATCTTTAAAGGGACCCCCAAACAGAACCTGAGTAAACTTCCCTACCAGCCCCACTCCTAAAGTTTCACAAGCCCCCAGCCCAATTCCTGATTGGAGTTGGTACTACTCTGCACTCCACCCCATCATCTCCCAACTCTGCCAGTCATTGGCCTTTCCCTCCACCACACTGATCATTACCCCTTCTCCCTCCCCCTGATAATCAGCCTTCTTTCCTCCCCACCGCAATCATCAGCCATTCTCTCCTCTGCCCCCTCCTCCCACCCCGATCATCAGCAACTTCTCACTTTCCCCCTGACCCAGCATCTCTCTTCATTGCAACCCTACCCCTATCCTGGCTATCACTGGCATCACCTGCTTGTCTGTCTGCTTCCAGCCATCACCAAATCTAAATGAATTTCCCCACCCCCACAATGCTCCCACCTTTCCTCACCCTTTGGCACATGTTGGCATTATCAGGTAGGCATGGCACAAACAATGAAAATGCTGGGACATATTCCAAATTTTTTATCAAGTGAAATTAACTTCTATCAGCTGACATAGTGGGATTTGAACCAATGTTCCTGAAGAATTTTATTTAAGTTTATTTATTGTTATTGTTACAAGTTGGTTTACATCAACACTGCAATGTGGAAATCCACTAGTTGCCACACTCAGCGCCTGTTCGGGTACACTGAGGGAGAATTTAACATGGACAATGCACCTTAACCAGCATGTCTTTTGGACTATTGGTGGAAATGGGAGCACCCAGAGGAAACTCACCCAGATACGAGGAGAACGTGCAGTCTCCACACAGTCATCCGAGGCCAGAATTGAACCCAGGTCCCTGGCGCTGTGAGGCAGCAGTGCTAACCACTGTGCCATCATGCCGTCCTTGAGTTAGTCAGGGTTTTAGGATTGAACTGATCCAGGGATATTACAAGGATGCAATTATCTCCCTTCGATCCAGTGATAACAAAGTAGGAATAGTCAATCGGTTAATTCAATTCTGAGCGACAAAAAAACCTTAATTTTTTTTTGATAAGAACATCAAATGATATGGAGCCAAATGGGGCTGGGCTACAGAAGACCAATTGTAATGACAGAGCAGATCAGGGGGTAAATGTTCCATCTCTCTTCCTAACAAGAAGCATTTACAGTCTAACTTCCATCCAGTCATAAAATCCCAACGGTGCATAGAACATAGATCATGGAACATTACAGCGCAGAACATGCCCTTCGGCCCTCAATGTTGCGCCGACCAATTAAGAAAAAGCAATGACCCTCTAACCTAAACCATTTCCTTTTCATCCATAAACCTATCCACTGACCTCTTAAACGCCCTCAAACTTGGTGCATCTACAACTGCAGCAGGCAGGGCATTCCATACCCTTACCACCCTCTGGGTAAAGAACCTACCTCTGACATCTGTCTTATAACTACCACCCCTCAATTTAAAGCTATGTCCCCTCATGCTAGCTTAGTCCATCCGAGGAAAAAGGCTATCATTGTCCACCCTATCTAAACCTCTAATCATCTTATATGTTTCAATAAGGTCTCCTCTTAGCCGCCTTCTTTCTAACGAAAACAACCTCAAATCCCTCAGCCTCTCTTCATAAGACCTGCCCTCCATACCAGGCAACATCCTGGTAAACCTCCTCTGTACCCTCTCCAATGCCTCCACATCTTTCTTATAATGTGGGGACCAGAACTGCACACAATACTCCAAGTGCGGCCGCACTAGAGTTTTGTACAGTTGCAACATGACGTTGCGGCTCCGAAATTCAATCCCCCTACCAATAAAAGCTAAGACTCCATATGCCTTCTTAACAACCTTATCGACTTGATTGCCAACTTTCAGGGATCTATGCACATATACACCAAGATCCCTCTGTTCATCAACACTATTAAGAGTTCTACCATTAGCCCTATACTCTACACATTTGTTATTCCTGCCAAAGTGAATTACCTCACACTTTTCCACATTAAACTCCATTTGCCACCTCTCGGCCCAGCTCTGCAACTTGTCCAAGTCTCTCTGCAAACTATAACACCCCTCTTCACTATCTATCACTCCTCCGACTTTGGTGTCATCCGCAAATTTACTAATCCATCCTTCAATACCCTCATCCAGATCATTTATAAAAATTACAAACAGCAGGGGCCCCAAAACAGATCCCTGAGGTACACCACTTGTAACCGAACTCCATGATGAATAATTTCCATCAACCACCACCCTCTGTCTTCTATCAGCTAGCCAATTCCTAATCCAATTAGCTAAATCACCCTCAATCCCATACATCTGCATTTTCTGCAGAAGCCTTCTATGGGGAACCTTATCGAACACCTTACTAAAGTCCATATATACCACGTCAACTGCCTTACCCTCATCCACCTCTTTGGTCACTTTTTCAAAAAACTCAATAAAGTTAGTAAGGCACGACCTACCCTTCACAAAACCATGCTGACTATCCCCAATCAATTCATTTCTCTCTAAATAACTATAAATCCTATCCCTAATAATTCTCTCCAATACTTTGCCCACAACAGAAGTAAGACTCACCGGTCTATAATTCCCAGGAAAGTCTCTATTCCCCTTCTTGAACAATGGGACAACATTCGCTATCCTCCAGTCTTCCGGCACTATACCTGTAACCAACGACGACCTGAAGATCAGAGCCAGAGGCTCTGCAATCGCCTCTCTTGCCTCCCAGAGAATCCTAGGGTAAATCCCGTCCGGCCCAGGGGACTTATCTATTTTCAAACCTTCAAGAATATCTAGCACCTCCTCCTTATCTACTTCAATACTTTCCAGTTACAACCCTGTATCCCAGTGTTCTCCACAATTACATTTACATCTCCCTGCGTGAATACCGAAGAGAAATATTTGTTCAGTGCCTCTCCAATCTCTTCAGGCTCCACGCATAACTTCCCACTACTGTCTCTGACTGGCCCTAATCTTGCCCTAACCAATCTTCTATTCTTAACATATCTAAAGAAAGCTTTAGGATTCTCCTTGATCCTATCAGCCAAAGTCTTCTCGTTTCCTGTTTTAGCTCTTCTTAACTCACTCTTTAGCTCCCTCCTGGCTAATCTATAGCTTTCCAGTGCACTAACTGAGCCTTCAAGCCTCATCCTGACATAAGCCTCCTTTTTCCTTTTAACCAGGGAATTAACTTTTTTAGTACACCATGGTTCCCTTACTCAACCATTTCCTCCTTGCCTGGCAGGGACATACGTATCAAGGACTCGTAGTAGCTGCTCCTTGAATAAGCTCCACATTTCAGATGTTCCCAGCCCCTGTAGTTTCCTAGTCCAACCTATGCACCCTAATTCTCTCCTAATAGCCTCATAATTACCATTCCCCCAGCTATAACTACTGCCCCCAGATTCATGCCTATCCCTTTCCATCACTAAGGTGAACGTAACCGAATTGTGGTCACTATCACCAAAATGTTCACCAACTTCCAAGTCTAACATCTGGTCTGGCTCATTGCCCAGCACCAAATCCAATGTAGCCTCACCTCTAGTTGGCCTATCTACATACTGAGTCAAAAAACCTTCCTGCACACTTTGTACAAAAACTGACCCCTCTAATGAGCTAGAGCTATAGCTATTCCAATCAATATTAGTAAAGTTAAAGTCCCCCATAAAAATTACCCTATTACTTTCACTCCTGTCCAGGATCATCTTTGCAATCCTTTCCTCTACCTCTCTAGAACTTTTAGGAGATCTATAAAAGACTCCCAACAGGGTGACCTCTCCTCTCCTGTTTCTAATCTCAGCCCATACTACCTCAACAGACAAGTCCTCATCAAACTTCCTTTCTGTCACTGTGATACAGTCTTTGACTAATAATGCCACTCCTTCCCCCCTTCTACCTCCTTCTCTACTCTAACTGAAGCATTTGAACCCCGGAACCTGCAACAACCATTTCTGTCCCTGCTCTATCCATGTCTCTGAAATGACCACAACATCGAAGTTCCAGGTACTGATCCAAGCTGCAAGTTCATCCACCTTATTGTGAATACTTTTTGCATTAAAGTATACGCATTTCAAACCATGCTCTACTCCACCCATATGATGCTGTGCTTTATAGTCCTCATCTATGACCCCCTATTCTCGTCCCTCTTAACATCCGAGCAGGAGGCATTCAACCCATCGAGCCTGCACCAATAACAATCCCATCCTGGCTCTTTCCGCACAACCTCTCGGTTTACCCTTCCAATCTCCTGATGCTAATCTGTGGCCAAACAGACTACCTAAGATGCGGTTTGTAAGAGCATGCTGGGATAATTGGAGAGGCACTGAAACAGGTAGGCAGCAACTTCAAAAAAAAATTAGACAGAGGGAAGCAGGCTACAGCTGCGAGAGCTGGAATACACAGGATGTTAGTCTTCTCCAGGATAAAGGACACTTTTTAGTCAAACTGGCTTGTTTTCCATATAAAAGGGCACCTTAACCTCTTATTTGTTGAATGCCTCCTGCTCGGATGTTAAGAGGGACGAGAATAGGGGGTCATAGATGAGGACCGTAAAGCACAGCATCACATGGGTGGAGTAGAGCATGGAGTAGAAATGCGTATACTTTAATGCAAGAAGTATTCACAATAAGGTGGATGAACTTGCAGCTTGGATCAGTACCTGGAACTTCGATGTTGTGGCCATTTCAGAGACATGGATAGTGCCTCCTACAGGCGTGGCCATTGGGTACAGACCCAGAGAATGGTGAGGCAGCAACTGATCAAGCCCTGATCGATTGATTGGCAATGGTGAAAACCAATGAAGTATAAAGTTTTTCCAATGAACGACAACAATGGTGGCCATCATCAGCAATGACCAGCATGAGGAGAGGTTCTACACCCAAGAAGTAAGGAAGGCCAGAGCCAAAGTGTCAAACCAGACCAAAGGATCAGACTATGCAGAGGACTGCAGAGATCAATACACAGGGCAATACCTGCTTCGATACTTGCCAGTCACACAAAAGTCAAGTATTGGACTTCAACTTTAGTATTCTGTAAGATAACTCATTGTTGAGTGGATGAGTGATTATTAATTGAATGTAAATAAATATTGTACGAACAAGAAGATTATTTGCAATTCTTTGTCCATTGTATAAGGGTTAAAACAGACCCTGTGGCATGCGCAGCAACAAATCCACTTAACCTATGCACCTCGGGACACTAAAGGGCAATTTAGCATGGTAAAATCCACCCAACCGGCATATCTTTGGACTCTAGGAAGAAACCAGAGCAACCAGAGGAAACCCACGTAGACACAGGGAAACTCTATACTGACAAATACCCAAGGTCAGAATTGAACCCGGCTTCCTAACTCTGTGAAACAGTAATGCTAACCACCATGCCACTGTGCCATCCAGTTTTGCAGTGCTGAGGCTGCCTCTGTTTTATGTTCTACATGTTATTGCCAGAATTACTACTTCAGTACTCAAAAGAAAGGAATCAGGTGACTGGACCTGCCCAGTTTCAAGCCAATCTCACTGTGGTGGAAAAATAACAAGTGCTCCATCCCTGCGGACTCTGCTGAAGTCAGTTGCAGATTTAGTGCTGAGTTGCGGCTGTGATATCATCATCCTGTAGTCAGGTGTTAAAAATGTGCCACAGATGAGCACTTAATTGAGTTGCAGAGGTCAGAGCTGTGCATGTATTACCCTAAGAAGGACGGTGGGGAAACGTGAGGTCACATCCTTCCACTATGAAGCAAGGTTTATTTTGAAACAAATTGGAAACACATCCCTCTCATCACTCACAGCCTTCTTTTCAATTCAACGTCAGTAGACTAGTTGTGTAATATTTTTCTTGTGGTCAGTTTTTGGGGAGCTGGAGAATGAGTTGGGAGGGGGTGGATTGCCGTGGCGGGGGGGGAGGTTGAGTTTTCACCGTGCGGATGTCCATTGGGAGTTTTCTGGAGGGCGGCAGAGTCATGTTTCACACAGATTTTTCTCTTTAATTAGATTCTGGCAGAGTTACATTCACTAATTTTACTGCGGTTTTTTATTGAAATTCTCCCTTCCCCCACTTAAAATACTTAAACTTTTGGGATTAATCGAACGGGCAAGTAAAAGAGAAATAAATGACAATCATTAAGTGAAAAATAAATATTAAAGGATTCATTTTCAAATTATGGTCCTGCTTTTGATTTAGTGCTAATGACCCAATTCAAGAGGAGATATACATATTGGTTTTGATAACTCTGCTGATGGTTTAGAGTATTAAATATTTCAGGAGGAATTTTGAGCCTCGTTAGCTGCCAGTGAGAACAATGCCGCTGCAAATTGAACCAGAGTTGGAAAATGTGACTCTTGCCTGCGAGATCGCATTTCCCAATTCTCCACACTCCTCACCAACAACATGACACAGTACCCACCTAGGAAGGTTGTGAACCCCATTTAAATATATTAACATATGATTAGCGAGCCCGCCAGCTTCCCTCAGTCCTTGGGAAAAGTTAGACAGCAGGCTTGTATCCACTAGAGTTTAAATCATAAGACATGGGATAGAGGAGCAGTATTAGGCCATTCAGCACATTGAGTCCGCTCTGCCATTCAATCATGGCTGATATGATTCCCATCCCCATTTTCCTGCCTTCTCCCCATAACCTTCAATCCCCATAATGATCAAGAACATACCTATCTCAGTCTCAAAGACACTTGGCCTTCTCAACCCCCTGGTGGCAATGAATTCACCATCCTCTAACTGAAAAAAATCCTCCTCATCTCTTCATTCTTAGGTTTTGCCTTTGAGTTCTAGTCTCTCCTACTGGTGGAAACATTCTCTCCACAGCCACTCTTTCTAAACGTTTCAGTATTCTGTAAGTTTCAATTAGATCCCTCTTCCTCCTTCTAAATTTAGAAGAGCTTAGAAAAGTAAAATGTGACTTTAAAAAGTTTTAAAAATTCTGAAGGATATTGATAGGATGGATGATTCCTCTTGTGGAGGAATCTAGAACCGGGGGGGAGGGGCGTGGAGGAGCACGGGGATGTGGGAGGGGTTGGATGGTCACTGCTTAAAAATAAGGTGTCGCTCATTTAAGACAGAAATGAGAATTTTTCTCTTCAAGGGTCTCTGGAACTCTTCTCCTCAAAAGACAGTGGAAGCAGAGTCTTTGGACATTAACAAGGGGCTGAAATGTTATGTGGTGCTGAGGTTCTATTCAGGTCAACCATGATCTTATCGAATGGCAAAGTAGGCTCGAGGTATTAACTCCTGCTTCTAACTCATACGTTTGTGTGAATGGGGGAAACTAAAATAATCTTTGTAATAGGAACAACTGTGTGCTTGTGTCAACCGTTAGAAAACATAAACATTCGCTCTCACATCGCAACATGAGATGTGTTGCAGAATTCTGTGGTGTCATAAGGAGTTCAGAGCACGATGAAGCCCAAAATCTTATCATGCTCAGGCTTCAGGAGGGAAAGAGGTCAGGATAAGGGCTGGGGGTCTCCTTTCGACATTGGGCAAAGCCCCAAAATGTCTGACTCTTGCTGATTCTCCCTCCTCCCCCACTCTAGTCTCTCCACCAACATTCTTACTCAACTCTGCACATACTCCCACACCTTATCTCTCCTCTTAGCCCTGAGACTGTCAAAATGTACTGGGTCCTGGGACTCCTGAAGATGGAATTCTCCCATCTGGGGATAAAATCCCAGATTTAATCTGGGATGTTGGTCCAGAGTTGGGGCGTTTCCCTCTGCAAAGGCTGGTGAGAAACTACACCATAACATCTGGCCCTGATCTTATTAATTATGCAATTAAGGGTTTTGTGCCATGTCCTGTATTGAGGCAGGCTTGATAGTGTAAAATCCATCTATAGGTGTTCCTCTCACTCATTGCTGTGGTGCTCCGGGGTCCAGAGTTGTTGGCAGCCTCCATTCTGTCCACTGGAGGCAGCACCGGTGAGTTCTGGCATCTGCACAGCACATTGTTCCACACGTGTTTATTCCCATTGATGTCATGGAGAATCAGACATGAGTGGAAGATTCCAGTCAGGCCTCCGTCTGCATCCCATTAGAGGGAAGCAAATCAGTTTCATATTTGGCTCTAAGTGTGTTTCCCAGTCTACCATGGTGGGCACCAATGGAAATTATAATGGAAAATTCATACCGGCATCAAACTGCCAGATTCTCCTCCTCACCCAACTGCCGATGAATGCAGCAGTGACCCTGGGGGAGATTTCTGCTCTTTGACTCTCTGGGCTGCTTGAAGCCCCAGTTTAGTCCATCACAGTTTCTTCTGCTTCTGGGACCCACTAATCTGCTAGCCAATCAGACTGTTCAGCAGTTCTCTGAGGCAAATATCCTCCCAAGTGAAGGTGGAAGTCCCACCTCAATGCTGGTTAGAGTTTAAACAGTTATGGGGCTGCTGGCATCCGAGGGGATGTGTTTGTTGCCAAGTCTTTGGATGACATGAAGGGAAAAGTCCTGGCCTATGTTTCAAAGGCTGATCAGAGGAATTCTGTAGATACAAGAAATTCAGTTAAGAGCAGTTGATTTCTGAGAGGTAAGCACAAAATAATTTTCCTATTGACTGTATCTCTTTCTTTCTGTTAACTGTTTTTATGAGGGTTGCACTGTTGAGACTTTGGGAAGCTGTGGTGCTGTGTATCTTGTGTTTGTCTCTACAACACGGATGAGCTAATCAGTTTGTTTCTTCTATATGCTTTTGGATGATCTGGCTGGATTGACCTACTGTCTGTTCTCTTCCCCGCCAGCTTCTTAATGTTAAATCAGCAACTTAGCACATCTGAACATTTCTGACAAGATGCTGTGGGCATGTTGTCTTTGTAAACAAAGACTCAGATATAGAATCGAAAAAAACATCTCTAAAGTATTTAAGAACGATGTGGGCAATTTCACATCGTGCAGTGCAAGTTGCCTCACACATTGTGCCAATTGGATAATTTGTATGTTTCCAGAGCTCCCTTAAGATTTAAAATCCCTTCCCCTGCCACCCCACAAACCCACCAAGACTATTGCCTTTAAAGATAATAAACAACAGAGTCAGAAGACTAAAATTAAAACAGTAAAAAATGCATAAAACCTCAAACTGTCACAACACTTTAAAACAACTAATTTAATTGCTTCCCTCATGGAGTCTATTTCTGCATTTGGTGTGGTTGAAGGAAAAATGCATCTTGCAGATAGAACAACAGAAAGGTTACAGCAAAGAAAGAAGTCATTCCGCCTGACATCCCTGCTTTCTTATTGTCTACATCATCCATTAAAGGAAAGCATTGCATATGCCTTCTTTGCCGCCTTATAAAGAACAAAGAAAATTATAACACAGGAACAGACCCTTCGGCCCTCCAAGCCTGTGCTGATTATGATGTCTGCCCAAACTAAAACCATATACATTTACGGAGTCTGTATTCTATCATTCTGTTCCTATTCATGTATTTGTCTAGTTGCCTCTTAAATGCCTGTCCTGTCACCATCAGGGACATGCAGGCATTCACTCCAAGGTCTCTCATTTCCTCTATATGTTGATATCTCATAAGATTGTAGAATAGTTACAGCGCAGAAGGAGGCCTTTCTGCCTTTTGTGCCTGTGCTAGCTCTCTGTAAGCCTGGAGGTTGGTGAAAATATTGGTCACTTTGGAGTGGTGAATCTGTGGAATTCACCTACCACAGAAAGTAGCTGAGGGCAAAACATTGTGTGATTTCAAGAAGAAATTAGATGTAGCTTTTGGGGCCAAAGGAATCAAAGGATATGGGGGGAAATGGGATCAGGATATTGAATTCAATGATCAGCCATGATCATAGCGAATGGCGGAGCAGGCTCAAAGGGCTGAATGACTTACTCCTGCTCCTATTTTCTACGTTTCTAAGTTACAGTGATGTGCTGATGATAAATCTGGAAGTTAGTTGCTTGGATAACCATCACCAATGACAACATTTGAACACCCACACTCCAAGAGAATTGCTTTGCAGAGTCTGAGACAGACATTCACAAACCGACAAATCAACATGTGCAATTTCACTGGAAAATGTGGCCTCAACAACAATGCAGCCACACCTCATTGGAATCACTCATGTCTTAGCAACCGTATCCATGGGATCCCTGGACCATGCCAAGCACCACTCCATCTCTGTGGAAATAATAACACTTTGTGGAATAGGAAAGCTGCACTTCAGAAAAACTGTTTCACATCATGACAGTTTTGATGGAACTTTGATGTATAGAATCTACTCACCATTTCAGAAGATTTCTATTTTTATAAACAGTGCCCCAAGCTTCATAACATGCAACTAAGCAGCTGGTGTTCCATGTAGTTCAGAACCAATATTAAAAGAAGTATACATTAAGGAACAGCTATTAAAATACATTTGGGTTTAATTTGTGTAGCCTTGTTGCTGTTTATGTTTGCATAATAGATTTGTTCCATCATACTGCTGCTTGTGTTCATTTAGCAAGTACATTTGAAAAGGAAGGTGAATTTAATTATGATCATCTACAAAAATTGGCTGGAGCTTTCTGGCCATTCCAACTGGTGAGATCTTCCTGTCCCACCAATGGTGACCAGCCACCATTGGTGGTGAAGGCTGGATGGGCTGAATGGCCTGATTCTGTACTGTAGGGATTATATGATTTTATGGTTCTCAGTGTGAATTTATCTATCAATATGTACTATACAGACTGACTGATAGAGAATAAGTTTGAGGTAATGCTGGCCTGCCAATCCCAATGATATTATACCCCAGCGACTATTGACAGAAGGAATAGTTAAATGGGAAGACCTCGGAATGTTTGGAAAGCCAACCACTTCAGTTTTTTTCCATCGTGCTACTTCAGTTGGCTATACATTATTTCCATTTGCTGTCATGTCTCTTATTTGTCTCTTGGTCTATTCCAGCAGCGCAAAATACTCTCATTACAAGTTGGCAGCTGACTTTGTTTTTATTTTCTATTGCCTTGGAAAATATTGTCAAGGTTTCTAATTTTGAACCAAGTAGAAGTGACAATGAAGCTGGGAAAAGAGTCTCCAAAACAGAGTTTGAAATATCATCCTATGAACTTCAGGCGATCAGACAAGATGGGTTACATCTTAGCAAAAAATGACGGAGTGTTGTTTCCAGCGAGAAAACCAACATGTTTCTCTCCAGAGAAACCAATTGGTTTTCTTTCCAGATCTTACGACATCCTGCCAAAAAAAGTCAAGGGGACATGTTTCATGTCATTATATGGTGGGATGAGGCCTAAGCACACCAGGAAAATCTGACTGCATGGAGATTGGGGCACCATCTTTAAAGGGCTTCAATCTTATTCTCGCCTACCAAGATGGGCTCAGGGGCTCCCCTCCCCAACTCCAATTGAAGTCAGCCCTTTTCTCTCTTGTCCCTGCGATTACCTACCTCTCCTGCCCCAATCATTGATCTCTCTCTCCATTCTCCCAAAACATTCTGAGCCAGCTCCCACACCTCTGCCCCAAACCCACCCAGCTCCTCTGTCACCCCTGGCTAAATGAATTGCACCCCTCCCCCATGAGGCTTCCATTGGAGCCTGGGCCTTGGCACAGGTCAGCACAGCTAAGTTGGCACTGTTAGGTTGACATGGACATGGTGCCAACCTGGAAATGCTGACATGAGCCAAGAGATAGTGCCAGGGGGCACTGCTAGGGCACAGCCTGCCCATGCCCCTCTCCCCCAGGGGTTATACTTACCTTTATACCCCCCCGGGAGACCATCGCGACAAATTCCCATCAGTGCGAACCTGCTATAAACAGCGTCAACATGATGTCACATTTGTGCACTGTCAATATATGGTGGGGCAGTGGGGACAATATCTGGCAAGGGGATGGGTTATTAACATTTAAATGCATTCAAGTTTGTGTAAAGCAGGTTCATACCCTTGATGATGTAGCCGGCAAGGGGGCAGGGAAGATCCAAAGTCACATTCTTGCCCATGAGACCTGCAGCACACAATTTCTGAGCTGGCCCCCACTCCACCCTGCCCAGCATTCACTCTGAAGCAAACATGGGCTCAAGATCACCCGTGATGTAAAGATTGGCTGGTGATCTGTCATAAGCCTGTTTCGCGCAGCCCAAGGTCACCCCCACAGACTTTACTTTAGCCTTTGAGACAGATTCATGTTTTCCAAAATACCAACTTTATCTAAAATCTTTTACACTTCTGCACATTCTGATAAAAGCTGCAGAAGTTCATTAATCATTCCGGTTAGGAAATGTGAACCCATTATCAGCAAGTGCATTCAAGAGAATGGTAACTACCTTGAAAACTTTGTTTAACCCAGCACTATCGATGCTGTCATGTATGGACAGTCATGTTGTTGCTAGATGCACTGCTCTGCCAAAAGCATTTCTGCCAAGCAAAGCTTCTCTGTTTCAAATACAAAGAAGTTATTGCAGCCAAGAATGTAGTTTGAATTAAATTCAAAGGATTAAACGTTCCAAAGCTTGATTTCATTCTGATGGGAGCGATTGAGCCAAAGACTTTATACCACAAGTATCCATATTGCATTTAGAATTAAATGTATGTTGAATTGAACCAGTGAAAATGTACAAAAGAACACTTGGATTTTTCATCATACCCTCCAATTATATGTCTGATTTTTATGGATGGTACAGTGGCACAGGTGTTAGCATTGCAGCCTTACTGTACTAGGGACCCAGGCCTTTTGGTGACTATCTGTGCGGAGCTTTCACCTTCTCCCTATATCTGCGTGTGTTTCCTCCACAACCCAAAGATGTGCAGGTTAGGATAATCGACGACGCTATATTTTCCCTTAGATTAGTGTGGGTTTATTCTGGGTGCTCCAGTTTCCTCCCGCAGCCCAAAGATGTGGGAGCTTTAGGTTGATTAGGCATGTTTATTTGCCCCTTAGCGTCAGGGGACTAGCTAGAGTAAATAAATGGAGTTATAGGGATAGGCGCAGAGTTATGGTTGGTGCAGACTCAATTGGTCAAATGGCCTCCTGTAGGATTCTATGGTTCTATGTTTACAGCATAAGCCTGGGTAATAGTTGACAGCCAAATGGCCTTCTTCTGCACTATAGGATTCTATGGTTCTATGGATGAGGAGTAAGCCCGGGTAATAGTTGGTGCAGATTCGATGGGCCAAATGACTTCCTTCAGCACTGTAGGGATTCTATGATTCTTCAATCGTAACTTCTTCAATTTGTGAATATAATGCATAAGAGTCCATTTTTATTATTCATTGATGTGTATCACTGGTAAAACCAGCACTTCTTGCCCATCTCTAACTGCCTTTGTGAAAATGATGGCAAAGTGCCTCCTGAGCCATTGCAGACCGTATGATACAGATACACTCACGCTGCTGGTCAGAGGGGATTTCCAGCTAACAGTATTGTCATGCACCTGCTACCCTTAAATAAAGGCAAAATACTACAGATGCTGGAATCTGAAACCAAAAAGGAAAACTCTGGAAAAAGCTTTGACGAAAAGTCATCTGGATCCAAAATGTCAGATTTTTTTCTTTCCTTACAGATGCTGTCAAACGTACTGAGATTTTGAAGCATTTTCCCTTTTGTAACTTATGAACATGTTTCTGTAGGCAACATTTCACACATATGTGAATGGTATCTATAGGCCAGGATCTGACTGAGAGATAAGCAGCCCACCTTTAATACAAATATATTCAAACACCAGCTCCATCGCTCAAACAATCATACACATATATTAAACACGCATCACAAAAATAGACTAACTATGGGATGAATGTGAGACTCAAACCAGGATCCTGTATTATACACACATCATGTACTTTGAATATATTTTGATCATCTTCATTTAGACCTCATGAAATTGCACTAATTTGTTCCAATGAAGTATTTATAGGGAAATTAAATAAGAACATGAGGGAGAGATGGATACATGATTATGCTGACAGGGTGAGATGAAGAGAAGTGGGAAATGGCTCATGTGCAGCATAAACATAAGCACAGCCCTTTTGGGCTGAATGGCCTGTTTCTGAGCTTATGTTCTGTGTAATTTTGTGCTTTCACATCAATAGAGTGTATTTTCCATGTGCAGATATCAATCAGTTGCCAGATACTTCTGATATTTTCTCTGTCTTAACATCTCTTGAAATCTCTTGAATCACATCTCTCATTACCAAGATCTTATGCTACAACCTCACAATGTGAATGTGTGATGGAATGAAAGATAAAAGACACCATTGCATAAATAAGATAGAAAATGAATGGACCACAGGCAAATCCAATCCCCTATTTTCTAAAACCCATAAATCAAATATAAGTGATGGTGAATTTAAAGAACTCAACCAGATAACATATTGACTGGAATTTTTCGGTGCCATCTGCCATGGAAATTGTAGCGGGAAGTGGGGGGAGGGGGATGCGGATCATGCAAAGGTCCGTTGACTTCAGGTGGGATTTTCCAGTTTCGGGGAGAGGATGGCCAGAAATGATCCCACCAATGATCTATGGACGTTACAGTAAAATATCCAGAGTGCAGGAGACCATTCGTTTTTATCGTTTAAATTAAGGAAGCTTGCATTTCGCAATACATTGTAATATTTGTACAGTTTAATATTCATAATTGTGTAATCCTTTTATTGATTTAGGTATTATTTTTATTTCAATAATATGTGAAAAATAATGATTTGCTTTATTTGTATGATAATCACCATTCGGCACTTTCTGCTATGATGACTTTTCAACCAAATAATTATCTACCTTTTCCCTGTAGTATAAAGTGTTGTGCCATTTGAAATTTGGTATTCAAGTATTTGTCCTGATGAGTGCAAGATGAAAAGCTTCAGCAACATACCTCCCTTCTCATCAATATTCAAATTCTGTACTCACAAGCAATTCCAGTTTTTTTCCGCTTTAATTCTCAGATTTCCAGCCTTTTTCCCCTTCGTTTTATTGTGTGCTTATGCTAGCCAATATCGTCAAATATTTGGCATGTTTTTATTTACTTGAAACTGGCAGTTCTGCAAAGTTTTATTGAGTTTATTGTGTATCCTGAGGGACCAGAAACCACCCTGGAAAATTACTCAACAGCAGATGGTTAATAGGGACTCTTTTAAGGAGGAAATGGATGTTGGTGTAAAATAACATGTTCATGCATCCAGTCCCACTGCTGTCCAGTTGGGCAGTAAGCCCCCTGATTAGCTCAAACTCTGCATTAAGTTGTGCAAACATGCCAACTCCCACAAGATTACATAATTTAAACAGAAAATAAATATGTTCAGGCAGCATTTTTCTCAAATTAAATAAAATAAAACAGATTTTCTTGACTGGAGAGGAAGAAAACGATGAGAGGCTGGTTTCTGTGGATATCACAGCTAGTGAATAAAATAGTTCTCTACCTTTACATCTGCAGTCAGAATAAAACTTCAATTGACCAGTCCCAAACAATATCCCTTAATTCTTGACCTCAAATGACACATTGTCCATGTGAAAATGAATCATTTCTAAGTCCCGCACTGTATCAACGTGTGGTACTTTGTGCTGACTTATCTATTTTCTGCTGGCAATTTGTGTTCAGTGGTACAAGAGACTGTCCATAGTTCCTCCAGAGCACAAGTGGAGATTGCTGCATCAAAATTCACCCACACCCAGACCAAAGTCAGAGATGAAAGGGCACTGATCTTAATCAGTGCATTATGCAAGCCAAGTAACTAACACTAATATGCCTCTTAAATGCCAACAAATGCATAATTTACTATAAATAATCATCTTAAAAAGCATCTTTGCTGATATGATTGGGCACCATGGTAGCACAGTGGTTGGCACTGCTGCCTCGCAATGCTAGGGACCTGGTTCAATTCCTAGCTTGGGTCACTGTATGGAGTTTGCGTGTTGTCTGCATGGGTTTCCTCTGGGTGCTTCAGGTTTCCTCCCACTATCTGAAAGAAGTGCTTGTTAGGTGCATTGACCCAAACAGAAGTGACGACTAGAGGAATTTCACAGTTACTTCATTGTGGTGTTAATGTAGACTTACTTGTGATAATAAATAAACTTGAATTTTAAACTTTAACTGATAGCTGTCTTCTCTAATCATATGATCATGATTTCCCATTATTGATCTGAACCTATAACTTAGCTGAGGCTATGGTAGCAGTGAATGAGTAATCTACTATTGCCCTATTCCTTCCAAGAACTCTTTGTTCTGGCCTCTGGTACCTTTGTCTTTGCCATACTACTGAGAACCATGCCTTAACCTGTCTAGGCATTAAGCTCTGGAAGTCACTCACAAAACTTTGCCACTTTTCAAGGGCAAATAGGGATAGAAAATTAGTGCTGGCATTTAGTAATGTCCAAATCCCTTTAACAAAAGGGAAAACAAAAACTCTCACTCCTTTATTTAAAATTATATATTTTCATCCAAAAATCCCAATTCAAATTCCAATTGAATCTAATGGTCTCCACAAGAGAGACAAACAAGATCCAAGAGGAAGGATGAGGCATTGGGCCCCGTCCTAGGCTTGATCTGATGCTGTACTTGCGCTAAAAGTCCAAGATGTCTTTGAAAAGTTGCCTCGGTTAAACATCCGAGTGATCACTGACTCTACCCTAGCATGGGCGAACCACTTGCATATTATTGTTTCACCCCTGCCAGCTAGGTTAAAGGCACTTCTCATTACTGATTACTGTCTGGCAGTGAGCAACAGCTCTTAAAGGGAAGATCAAAAGTCACTCACTAAACAGTCCAGGAAATATTATTTTTTAGTGGGAACAGGAGGAGCAATATTATTGTGTCTGCTTCTGTCCCCCCACACCCGCACTATCAGTGTGACTGCAAATCACATTCTAGTTCCAGCATTTCTGACCACCTTATCAGGTACATAATTTATAGCAACTTGTTGTTCGCAAATAGTGAAATTCAAAGAAGTAAGTCAAGTGGATTGGCCATGTTAAAATGCCCCTTAGTGTCACAAGATATACAAGACTTTTTCATTCATTTGGGGAACATGGATGTCGCTGGCTGACCAGAATGTGTTACCCATCCCTCGTTGCCCAGTGGCAGTCAACACATTGCAGTGGCTCTGGAGTGTAGGAGAAGACCAGGTAAGGACAGCAGATTTTCTTTCCCAAAGAACATTAGTGAACAAGATGGGTTTTTCTGACAATCGACAATGGTTTCATGATCTTCAGTAGATTCTTAATTCCAGATTTGTTTCACTGAATTCAGATTCCACCATTTGCCATGGGGATTCAAACACGAGTCCCTAAGTTAGGAGGATCAGCAAGGTAAATATGTGGAGTTACGGGATAAGACTGGGTAAGAGTCATTGCAGTCTCAATGGGCCATATGGCCACCTTCTGCAATGTAGGGATTCTATGATTCTATAAGGCCCTTCTTTCATGGTTTTAACAGAATAATTCATGGTCCTGGAATTCATTCCCTCAAAAGAAACATTAAAATTCCTTGTCAGGAAAGCAGAATTTGTCTTGTTCATTCACACAAAATCAGTTATCTGCTGCATAGGATAAGCATCCCCCGTCCTTGAGTATTATAAAGCCACCTATCCACTGATTCATTCTGAGTATTCCATGAGTGACCTCTTGCTGTTCTAAGTGAACAGCTGTATGTTGTATGAATCATTGTGTTCAATTCCCCAAATAAAAGGCTGCAGAGTGTATACTGAAATGAAGTGGTAAACAAGCTTGTGATTTTTAATTTTTATACTGTTGTGAAGCAGAATGCAGATTTTCTGAGGGAGAAATAAAATAAACCAGGTGAAGTTGTCCATTGAATTCAGTGGAGACTGTGGCAGAAAAGAAATGTAAAAGACGTTTTCCTAAAGGCCACATTTCTGTGCGGATATATTTTGCTCAAAGATTCATATCTGCTATTGCTTGCCCTTCTTGCGCAATCACCGAGCTAAACTGCAAGAGAGTATTCTGTGTTTTACTCATGGCTACAAATGTGTTTTAGTTTGAGAACAGTAATCTCCAAGACGGACAAATTAGTTTACAGTAACCTAACACTCCTTGTATTGACACAATGTTAAATTTTCACACAGTTCCAATTTTTCAGTCTTGGTGATTTAAAGAGATTGTCCTCAAGTCAATTTTTTGTACAGAAACTGCTATTTGCAAACTCATCCACATGGATCTGACTGGGACTGTCACTTTAATGCTTAATATCTGATTCACAGTTAAAAATACAATAATTTTTCATGAGTTAACAGTTTTCTTGTGACATTTTCAGCGAGTTTTTTTATCAATTAATACTTTTATCATTAGAAAGCTCTATAAACTGCCCAAAATAATTGAACTAGCAAAGGGAGGAAATAACTTGACTTTTGGCAAATTGATGAAGTTACAGCACCTTTTAGAGATGTCAGGCTGACATACCTTCCACTGGTTCAAGAGAAGTGCAAATGTGTGCAAAAAAAAAGAGAAAGAGCACGAGTATGTCAGTAACTGTTTCAAGCAACATATTTAATGGTTTTATTCATCTGCTGTGATCAGTGACTGATAACATGAAAATGAGTGCTGGAAACTCTTTAGGGATGATCACCAAGTCACCAAGGAAATATTCCAGATTGGAAATATTACAGAAAGAAGTCATGAGTCTGATTCCACTGGTTAGAGGATTTATGAGGAAAGGCTGCAAATACTTGAATTATTCAACATGGACTTAATGAGTTCAGATATCCATAAGGTAATAAATGATATGGAAAGCTATGTAATATATGCATCTTTTAATATTCGTTTACGGGCTGTGTGTATCGCTGGCGAGTTTGATATTTATTGCCCATCCTTAATTACTTAAAGAAGATAGTGGTGAGCTGCCTTCTTGAAAAGCCACAATCCCTGTGGTGCAGATACACCCATGGTTCTGTTAGAAAGGAAGTTTTAGGATTTTGACGCAGTGTCTGTGAAGGAACAGGGAAATATTATTTCCGAGTCAGAACAGTGATTTGGAGGGGAACCCCCAGGTAGTGGTGTTCCCATGCATCTGCTGCTTTTGTCCTTCTGGATGGGAGTGGTTGTGGGTTTGGAAGGTGCTGCCTAAAAAAGTATTGGTGAGTTCCTGCACTGCATCTTGCAGACAATACACGGTGCTGCCACCATCCATTGGTGGGGAAGGGATTCAGTGTTTGTGGACAGGGTAAAAATCAAGTAGGCTGCTTTGTCCTGGATGTTGTCAATTTTCTTGAGTTTTGTTGGAGCTGTACTCATCCAGACAAGTGGAGAATATTCTATCGCACGCCTGACTTGTGCCTTCTCAATGGTGGATAGGCTTTGGGAAGTCAGAAGGAGAGATTGCTGCAAGATTCCTCTGACCTACTGTTGTAGCCACAGTATTTAGATGGCTAGTCCAGGTCAATTTCTGGTAAATAGTAAACTCCAGGATGTTAGAAGTGGGGGTTTCAGTGATGATAATGCAATTGTATGAGGAGATGATTAGATTCTCTCTTAGAAGTCTCAGGATCATAGAGGTTTACAACATGGAAACAGCCCTTTGGCCCAACTTGTCCATGCCTAAGCTATTCCTAATTGCCCACATTTGGCCTATATCCTTCTATATCTTACCCATGTAACTGTCTAAATGATTTTTAAAAGACAAAATTGTATCCGCCTCTACTACTGCCTCTGGGAGCTCGTTCCAGACACTCACCACCCTCTGTGTGAAAAAATTGCCCTTCTGGACCATATTGTATTTCTCCCTCTCACCTTAAACCTATGCCCTCCAGTTTTAGACTCCCCTACCTTTGAGAAAAAATGTTGATTATCTATCTGATCCAGGCCCTCATTATTTTATAGACATCCGTATGATCACACCTAAGCCTCCTACACTGCAAAGAAAGAAATTCCAGTCTATCCAGCCTCTCCTTATAATTCAAACAATCAAGTCCAGGTAGCATCCTAGTAAATCTTTTCTGCTGTCTTCCTAGTTTAATAATATACTTTCTATAATAGGGTGTCCAGAACTGTACACAATGTTCCAGGTATGGCCTTACCAGTGTCTTGTATAACTTCAATAAGACATCCTAACTCCTGTATTCAATGTTCTGACAAACGAAACCAAGCATGCCCAATGCCTTCTTCACCATTCTGTCCAACTCTGATGCCACTTTCAAGGAACTATGAATGTGTACCCCTAGATCTCTTTGTTCTCTACATCTCCCAAATGGCTCTTGTTGGAGATGATCATTGCCTAGCATTTGTGTGGTGTGAATGTTATTTGCCACTCATCAAACCAAGACTAAGTATTGCCTAAGCCTTGTTACATTTGGACATGGATTAGCATCTGGGAAGTCACAGATGGTAGTGAACATTATGCAATCATCAACTAACATCTCTATTTCTGACATCATGATGGAAGGAATCATTGATGAAGCAGATGAAGATGGTTTGCCTGAGGCATTACCCTGAGAAACTCCTTGCTGTGATGTTTTGGAGCTGAAATGATTGACCTCCAGTAACCTTCATCTTGCTTTGCGCCAGGTATGACTCCAACAAGAGGAGGGTGTAAATTATAAGTATTATAGGACAAAGCGGTACAAGTTCAAGATAGGAAAAGGAAATTGGACAAGAAATTGTTTCAAATAGACTGAAATTGGTTTCCAAGTTGGGTTGTGAAGGAAAAAAACACTTATGAGTAGTGTGACAATTTTATATTTGTCCACACTATGGGCTGGATTTAATGGATTTAATAGTGCAACGTTCCCAACTTCCCTGGCAAAGAAAGTTGCTGGGGAGTGGAAGCCTGCCTAATAATTGATTGATAAAATAAATGTAGACAAAATGTTTTCTGTTCTGAGGTAATCTGGAATGGGACGTCACGAATATAGATTGAGAGGTGGTAGATTTAATGCTGAGATGAGGAAGAATTACATTTTGCAGAGGGTGGTGAATTTGTGGAACTCACTGCCCCATACCACGGTGGAGTCTAAATTGTTGAGTGGTTTCAAGATTGATATATTTCTGAAATAAAAAAGGGATAAGGAGTTATAGGCAACAGGTGGCAATGTGGATTTAAGAGCAGGGAGGGATCAGCCATGATCTTATTGAATGGCAGGGCAGGCTTGAAGAGATGAGTTTGCCTACTTCTGCTCCTAATTCCAATATTCCTATGTCCCAAAATCCTGATGACTGTTCCATGGCCATGTAACACTGAGAGCAATTTAAATTTTTAACACGGATGAAACTTCCACCCCTCTTAAGAGCAAGTCATGGCCTTAGAGAGCTGCTGACCAACTGAACGAGCAGAACCTCTGCGGATACGGCGGCAGTACCAGGAAGAGTGGTCTGTGTTGGGACCCAAGGCAGTCCCACAATGCCAAAAAGCCCAGATAAATCCTTGGTCTGAAGTCTCACCCTGTCAGGTTGACAGATTCTGGCGAGGAAGGGGCCAGTGGAAAAGGTTGCAGACAGAGATGATCTTGGGATGGAAGTGCTTTTGATGCGCTCAGAGGACTCACAATGAAGATCCTCTCCCCTCCTGAGCTGACAGCAGCCTACAATGTGAGTGACACCAAGCTTCCTGACTGGTGTGAGCCCACAGCAGACTGAGTTCCTTAAGTGCTACTAATGTATCACTTAAAAGTCCTGGTGGCACACCAATCTCCATTTCAATGGGGACAAGAATGGACATTGAGTACCCACTGAGTTTTACAGGCTCTTCCCATCTCCAGATCTGCCTGTGTGAGAGGGAAAACATACACATTCCAAATTTATATACCTCCTCAGTGAAAAAGTCCATGCAAGAGATTAAAAATTACTAAAACAGATGGAGGAAAGTAAGTTAACTCAGAAACCTAATGAACTGTCTACTAAAGATAACAGAAAATGTAAGGTTGAAGGGTCAGAGTAATGATATTTGATCAGAACTATTTTCTGTCATTGTCAAGGAATTACTAACCACCAAGTCAACAGAGATACAACTCCAGTGGGTTTAGAATTGCATTTCTTTGGGGAGGTTTGTCTGCAAAGTCATTTTATCTCAAATGGACAGCTGGCTGCAGACAAAGTGCATTCAAAGGCTGGATGAGTAGAATAAAAACCACAAATCATATATTCACACTGAAAAGTACAGTGTTCAGTCTTGGTGCAAATAGTTTTGGCTTTGCTCATGCTAAGCCAGCACAGGGTAAATTGGCTATTAAGGTTCAATCTGACTCCAAATCAAAGCCGGGTGAGGCTTCCCTCTCCATGAGTCTCATCCTGTTTTCTTGCACTGTCAGATGAAACCCTGACTTTGGTTTCAAGCTGAACCGAAATCTTAAACACACTTGTAGATTAAAAGCAGCTGAAAAAACTAGCTGAAGTTGAGTATGAGAGGACTGCAGTATTTTCGGAATGAATTCAAAGGGCTAAAATTGCACATATATCTTGAGATCAGTTGAAAAGTATCAGCGCACTTATTTCCTTTATCCATGTTGTTCTCAGTATGAGAAGACTTGTGAACTGAGTTACCTGAGAACTCACTCAATGACCTTAAGAATCCTCTGATGATACAGTCAGTTTTAGTACAAAGACAACCAGACTTAGAAATGCCTCAGAATGCTCTGATACTACATGTGTAGTTGAATGTCCGTCTAGGTTTTGTATTCAAATCTTTAGGGTGTGATTTTACCACTCGTTCACGCTCCCACTGCAGCGAAGACAGAAAATTTGACAACAAGCCAAATCTCCATTCACTGCAGCAGGATGGGAAAATCTCGCTGGCATAAACAGTCGGAAAAGTCAGGCCCTAGAGTGAGAATTGAACCCTTTAACTTGAAGACAGAAGCATTACTCACTGATGCACAATATTGGGGTTACCTGGTATTACACAAGTAGTTGAACTTGCCTGAAACACAACAAGATTAGATTTGAACTTTGAACAATGCAAAATCGAGAAAATAAACTTGCTGAAACACAGATTTTTAATGAGCTCTATTAATATCACAGAAATGAACCTTTTAAAAGACTTTCACTGCAGCAGCTGCAGATAAAATAATGAAAGGTGAATTGGAGAGTTAACTTGCGTGACATATTGCAGACATTCTGAATATAGCTTTGGGTTTTGCTTTCTATCATTTGCACAATAGCATTTAAAAGCCAGTCAAATTGTCTAGTCTTATTTTAGAAAGGATTTACTAGATTAATCCTTAAATGCATTTAGCTTGGCAAAATACCAACTGTGAATCTCTTGCTCTCTGAAATGTGTGTGCTACATTTCTTCATGATTTTGATGACAGAAGCAGGAAGTTAAGAGACATTATACATTTGTTCTTCCATTTATCAGTGAGTGCAAGTAACTTCACCCTTGGTGTTGCTGAATATAATTGTACTTCCTTTAAAGATAATATCATTTTCAAATGTAATTTTGTTAAAATGAGTTAGAAAAGATGAATTAAACCTACATTGAGGTGAGTTTGTTCCCAATCAACTTCATGGAACATTTGGATTTTTCTTGTCCTCCTCCAAAGAGTTGGAATAGGACTTTCATCTACTATTCCAATCCCACCATGAGTCAGCTCTGCTTCCTAAGACAGATGTTATTAGTCATATATATGGTGAGCTCCCTCAGAGACCTGAGTCTTTGTCTTGGACAAGAAAAGTACTTCCGTAAAATCTAGTCTCCAATTAGTGCAGGTAAGACATATACCCACAGACAACATCCAGTTGCCACCGGTATCAGGGTGTGATAGAAACAAGAACTGAGAGCTTAAATGCATAAAGTCTTCTATCCCTCCACTGCACTGAGAGAAGTTCAGAGATTCACTGGATCGATTCCAGGGCCGAAAGGACTGTCTTATGAAGAGCACTTGAGGGTTGAGGGAGGAATCTGACTGAGATATATAAAATGTTGAAGGGGATTGAGAAGGTGGACGTTGAGTAGATGCTCTCCCTTGTGATACAGTCTAGAACAAGATGTCATAAGCCTAGAGTGAAAGGAGGTAGGTTCAAAACTGAGATGAGGAGAAACTAGGTGCAGAATTCTCCAGCCGCACTGATCTAAAAGCTGGATATTCCCGCTTGACTGTCAGTGGGCCTTCACATTGTCCACAATGCACCTGCTACAATTGTAGTGGTGGCAGGGTGGGATAATTCTGGCCTACTTCTCTCAGAGTTTTGTGCTTCTGTGGAACTCATTGTCCTAGATTACAGCGGGGACAGAATCAATCAACGGATTCAAAAAAGAGATAAATATGCTTCTGATGAAAAGTGGGATAAAGGGCTGTGGGAAGCGGGCAGGAAAGTGGAGTCGAGACCAGGATAAGATCAGCCATGATCGTATTAAACAGCAGAGTGGGCTCAAAGAGTTGAAATGCTTACTCTTGTTCCTATATTCCTATGTTCCTTCCCCCCTTCCCCACTCACTCTCTCTCCCTCTCTCTCTCTCTCTCTCCACCATTGACATTTACATTGAAGAGGCAGAAATGGAGCAACTTAAGCAGCTTAGTATACTAGCGGGAGAAGAGGTTGTACAGTTGGGCACTAGGATTGTGATAAATTCTCTTTTCTCCCACTGTGTCCCCTGATTGGGAGGAGAAGCTAGTTTTGTTCTACATTTGTATTTGTATTTGTAAAATACAAAGGTGAGATTCTGGAGCTGGATTTACAGACACAGTGGTTTCCCATAGTGAAAATGCGATTGCAGATTCAAGTCTGAATGAAAGTAAGATAAGGGAATATTAGTCATAAAGTTACTGAACTACTTCCGTGAAATTGCTGCATCTGCAACTTTAACACAGACATTAACCATTTGAAATAAATGAGTGCTACTTTCATTGAAATATTTCAGATGAATGAGATTGTTATTAATATTGCAGTAGATCAGGGTCAGAATTTCCTCTGAAGCATCTTAGAAATGATTTATTTTGATGAGCTATTTGCTGAGTCAGTGATGCTTCTCATTGCAGTCTTTTCTGCGAAAGGATCAAATCACAGATTTTTTTTATTTAAAATTGAATGTTGAATTTTTCTGTTTTGAGGATTTTGCTTTATAAATCATGGAGTGAATTCAATGGCCCTCCAGTTTGGGATGGTAGGCATGAGGAAGTTGGGAGTGGGAAGGTAAAACTGGACACCATGACAGCCAGATTGTTCCCAGCATCTATCCACCTGCTCCTGCCCCACTACAGCTTTACCTGCAAGGAAGAGATTGGGTGTCCACTTTGGCGGCAAGGCAGCACAATGGTTAGTACTGTTGCCCCACAATGCTAGGGACCCGGGTTTGATTCCCAACTTTGGTCATCATGCAGAGTCTGTATGTTCTCCTCATATTTGTATGGGTTTTCTCCAGATGCCTGTGATATGTTCACATGTCATTTATATAGCAGAGGAACATTACTTGTCTATAGATATGTGTACTGAATCTATTAAGATCAAGTGAGGAGGGGTTAAGTGGCTCTCCTTTTGTCTGGTCCCCATTTGGCTGCCACTAATTTTTCTTGTCAAAGGCTATACTTGCCAATATGGTGAGTACCTAACTCTTTATGTGCTGTGATTATAAAGAGAACCAACAGGATAGGTTTACTGAAGTTAACAAAGGAAAAAGGTCCGCTTTGATATTTTTAAACCAATCTGACACTCTAAAGGCGTGCTGGTTAGATGTATGGGCCATGCTAAATTTTCCCTCAGTGTACCCTAACATGTGCTGGAGTGTGGCAACTGGGGGATTTTCACAGTAACTTCATTGCCACTTTAATGTAAGTGATAACCATTAAATATATTTAACCGTGTGAGCCAACTGAAGTTCTTTGGTGGCCAATTAGTGACCACTGGGAGTTTACCCTGTACTGCTGGTGGCTGGCATCAAATGTCCACCATGCCCAATAAGAATAAGCAAACTGGTGGACAGGCAAAGGTGTGTTCCTCTTTTCTGAACTCCTATAACTGAGGCCCCAACTCCAAGATATTCACACCTCCAAGTCCATATTTCCCCTCCCCCTCCTTATTCTGCCCATGTCAGCTGTAACCTTTCCTCCCAAGGGCCTGCCAACATAGCTCATAGTGAGACCCAACCGACTTTGAAGTCTAGACCCATCACAGCACACTTCCCTCTGGGACTTGCTCCCAATTATTGCTGCTGTTTCGACAGAAGTACCAGCATTTTTAGTGGGAGTAGGACTTTCACTTCAACCTAATTGATAACCAGTACAGCTGTTAATTGTGAGGTGAATTGATCAAGCTAGGACAGCTTGCCACTGCATTTATGTGATGGTGTGTGTGTGTGTGTGTGTGTGTGTGTGTGTGTGTGTGTGTGTGTGTGTGTGTGTGTGTGTGTGTGTGTGTGTGTATGCCTATGTGCATATGTACATGTATGTGTGTATTTGTTTGTGTGCATGTGTGTGCCCACACTGTTCAGCATGATGTTTACTGCCATGCTGAATGATGCCTTCCAGGACACTGTTGCTGGAATCCTCAAGTACAGAGTGGATGGGAACCTAAGGAGACTTCAAGCTATTACCAAAATGAAGGAAACTATTCTGAAAGACTTCCTCTTTGCCAATGACTGTGCCCTGTATACTGGTTCACAGCCAGTATGGACAAATTTTCCATGGCTTGTTGCAACTTTGGACTCACCATCAACATTAAAAAGATTGAAGTCATGCACCAGCCTGCTCCCCATGTACCGTACACAGAATCACAATCAATGGGCAGAAACTACAGGCAGTGGACCAGTTCACTTATCTTGCTAGCATCTTCCCCCAAGCAGTGACTATTGATACAAAAGTTAACTGCAGAATAGCGAAGGCAAGTTCTGCTTTTGGTAGATTGCACTCCACTGTATGGGAATGTCAAGGAATCAGCCCAGCAACAAAACTGAAGGTCTACAGCACCGTGGTACTCACTACCCTCCTGTATGCCTGTGAAATGTGGACTGTGTATGAAAGCATGCAAGACAGCTCAATCATTTCCACATGACTTGCCTTCGCAGAATATTACGCATCAGATGGCAAGGCAAAGTACCAGACTCTGAAGTTCTCTCCAGAGCAAGTCTACCATCAGTCCACACACTGCTGATGAGTGCTCAGACCTGGTGGGCAGATCATGTCATCCATATGCCAGATGAGTGCATATCCAAGCAGCTCCTTTTTGGGGAACTCTGCTGGAAGACGCTCAGATGGAGGGCAGAAGAAACATTTTAAAGACACACTATTGGCATTATTCTGAACCATATAGACAACTGAGCTAACCAACCCAAAAAAATCTCAGATAAAACATTTATTGATGTAATATTCATATAAACATAATTTCATATCCAGCTCCAAGGTTGCATCTGCAGTCTTGTTGATGTTCCTGTAGTGGCACTATGGTTTCGTTTGAGTTTCAATTGCTGGCAATCTGATTATGTCCCTTTGTTTTCCGAATCAAACCAGGTTACTGAATTTCATCGGGTTATTAAATGCATTGCAGAGAGCTAATCTATCCTCTTGGATCTCACAAACAACATTCCATTCTCTTGTTTATTCTCAACTTATTAGGGGCTACAAAATAGTTCTTTGGCTCTGTAATTTTCAGCAAAAATAAACATTAAATAAGTGCAGAAAATAAGTTTTCCATTAATTGTGGTCTAAAAGCTTGAATGGCATTTTTTCAGGATATGGGATATGTTATTTTCTCTGGGTAATGGATGGTAGCTCAGTGCAAAATCACCATTCAGTTTCAGAAAGGTTACTTCCCAAAGCTTGGGCACTTGGCCAAATGTTACTGGTCAAGGGTGGGATTCTTCGACTGCCTAAACCCCAAGATTGGAAATTCCTCCCGAGCTTAATAGACCTTTAAATGATCTGCCAAATTTTCTGTCTCACTCACAACAATTCCCGCGGTGAGTGGGATGGGAAATTTTTAGCCCATGTGTCTGAGTCTCTGAGCCTCTATTGGAGCTCCTTTTAGCTGAATAAATGCCTCATGTGTAAGTATTCACAGAGTGTGATGTGGACTGTATCAATCTGTCCTCCTAAATTAAGAAACATTACCCATAGGAAAAATAATCAAGGGGGAAATTAATGATATAATGATACAGATTTGTATACCATCAAGTTATACAACACAAAATATTTTCATTCCAAATATAGACACGTATTTACAAGCTACTGTTCTATTTATGACTTTCCATGCATGCATCAGTGAAAATTCCACATGAAAATAATTGCCATAGTGACCATTCTGGCACAAATGAACCTTACCTATGCAGCTGCAGCCTTGGCAACAAATCAAGAAGACTTTAAAAAATCTACTTGAGTAACTATCACATTGACCATGGTCTTATTATATCACTTTTTATAATCATGATGGGGAAGTGCTGGCGTTGGACCACAGGGAGAGCAGTAAGAAGTCTCACATCACCAGGTTAAAGTCCAGCAGGTTTATTTGGTACCATGAGCGTTCAGAGAGCTGCCCCTTCATCAGGTGAGTTTTTAAAATTGGCACCAAAAGCACTTAGAGCACATTTGTAGGCAAATGAACTGCCGTGTGTGACACTAAGCTGTATAGACCAGGAAGTTCAATCCCCACTCTGGTTAGTTAATATTAGCCATTCAGCTGTACTGGTAGGAAAATAGACCTGGAGAAGGATTCTACAGCCTTGCTTGGGCATGACCAGAAATTCCCACCTGAGGCCAACAGAGATTTCCGTTATCGGACCCTCGCCTGCTCCGATTCCGTGGTAGGCAAGGTGACAGAGCTCCAGCCAAGATGTCTTTGGGATGTGGATTGCAAAGCTAAAGTTTTCCAGAGCCGATCAGTGTAAAATATGTTGAATGTTGATTGAGGACTGGAAAAGGCTTAATTTTATATGAAGCTCATCACAGTGAAATATAGAATAGTCACAAAATCCCTACAGTGCAGAAGGAAGCCATTCAGCCCTACGAGCCTGCACCAATAACAATCCCATCCTGGTCCTATCTGTTTCCCCATGTATTTACATTCCTAACCCCCCTGACACTAAGGGACAATTTGGCATGGTCAATCGAGCTAACCTGCACATCTTTGAAGTGAGGGAGGGAACTGGAGCATCCAAAAGATGCCCATGCAGACATGGGGAGAATGTGCAAACTCCACACAGATTGATGCAAGGGGCTGGAATTGAACCCATGTCTCTGGTGCTGTGAGGCAGCAGTGTTAGCCACTGTGCCACTGCGCAGCCTTGTGAACATGCAATTAAGGTGTTTATTATGACACCTATTTTTTTAGTTTCCAAAACAGGAACATGTAACAGTAAAATGGTTTAGTTATGAATTTATAAATAAATAAATAATTTTAACTTTAACATAATGGCAAATTACATTCTAACTATTGTTAATTTTAGATTTAAGGTACATAGCACACATGCCAAGAATGTGGAACAACATTTTTTAAATTGGAATAAAAATTATCATTTTTTATCTTTGCTGCATATGAGAAAAAAGACAAAATAATTCTGGAATCCCCCAAAGACATCAATAAGGAACAGAGGAAAAATCAAACAAAAATAAAGGCTGTGATCCTCCCATCCCGACCTGCAACTTTTTTGGCGGGTCAGGGTGAAAGATGCGTGTCACCGGCTTTGTTCCAGGATTTGCACACGCACATCTCCCATAGCCGACGAACACTCTCCGGTCAGACCACGCTGGAAACCAGCAGGAAGGCAGGTAATTTATTTGAATCTGTCTTTTTTAAAATATAATTATCGGTAACTTATCAGTCCCGATTGAATCTCCCACCCTGCCAAGAATATTTCATTCAGCCAGGGTTCAGACTAGCTCATCACGTTTGGGGAACTAGCTGGAGACCCTGCTGGAGTGAAAGGGGGTAATCTGGACCCTTCAGGCAGTCTGATGGCAGGGGAGTGGTGCCCCCTGGAAATATGCACCCTGATAGTGCCAGCTTGTGCCCCCAGCACTGCCCAAAGGGCAAATACTCATGCCCAAGTGATTGCAAGTTCAGACATTTGATGAATACCGAGGGCAGGATTCCCCTATCACAAACCCCCCCCCCCCCCACCACAACCCTTTCCCCCTTCTTCAGTTTGCTGCCAGTGGCAGGATCTTCTGGTTCCACCAATGTGCAGTGATAGCATTGCGCAGAGCGTTGCCATCACTGGGACTGGAAAATCCTGCCAGCGGAAAAGGCTGGATAATTCAGCCCTTGGTCCACAATAAAGACGATGACATTACAGAAGAAACAAATGACTTTTGTATCATGTCTTTCATGACCATAGAGTATCCTAACGCACTTCACAGTCATCCATAGTGGAACACAGTCAGCACTCAGTACAGTCCAAAGAACAGAAATTAAATAACTGACTGAGTACACTTTTTTAATGAAAGCAAGAGGACTATGTTGGCCCATGAGTAAGGAGAACTTCCTTTCTCTTCATAGATGGCATTACTTTGTATTCACTGGAGAGAGCAGAAGATTAGAAGGTAAATTAATATTGACCTTTACTTCCTGAGCGTTTGCACATTAGTTCATCTTGTGCTATATTCTATTGGTAAATGGAAGAGTCCTTTAACCAATGCTTTTGAATAACCAGCATCATCCACTCCCAATGCGAGCCAAATAACAAAGACCTTACTGTGCTGGATAAATAGGAAGAGAAAGCATAAAATGTTCTATAAATAAGATTTGCATTTGTATGACATCTTTCATGACAAAGTACAAGAACTGCTGGAATGTATGAAACACAGCGATCAATAAGCAATATACTAATGACCACACAATGTGTGCTGTTGATTAAGGAATAAACACTGGTCAGGATGCCAGGGATAGCTCCACTATTCTATCTCAAAATTATTTTGCAGGATTTTTTACATTTGCTTGAGAAGGCAAACAAAAGCTGGAATTTCACCACCCTGCCCACCCCAGAATCTGGATGGTCATGGCTCGCAGAACGGAATTCCCCATTAGCCCCAGGTAGGATTTTATGAGCAAGCGAGATCGTAACATAGCTGCCAAAGTCTTGTTTTAATGTCTCATCCAAAAGATGACACCCCCAACTATGCAGCATGCCCTCGATACTACACTGGAATGTCAGCTGAGATTTCGTTTAGGCCACAAGACTATAAGACTTGGGAGCAGAATTAAGCCACTCAGCCGCCATTCAATCATGGTTGATATTTTTCTCATCCTCATTCTCATGTCTTTTCCCGATAGCCCCTGACCATCTTATTAATCAAGGACAATTTTTGTCCTTAAGTGATGTTTGAATCTAGGGCTTTCCTCAACACACTTATATTGAATTTGAGGGTCGAAGATAGGTATTGTGAATTGTTTTATTTTTCTGACCTTCTGTAGTAAAGCTTGTCTCTGTTTATTCAAAACCCATGGAATATTGTGGCTTTCCTTACTGAGCAAGTGTTTTCAATCTCAAACTTTGTCTACTTTAAAAAAGTTATCTGTCCTAAATGGATCCTAACGACAGCTTAGGTTTCTGGCCAAAGATCGTAACATAAATTGGGGCATAAGGTCATTTGACACGAGCTTTCAAACCATTTCTCTTCACACAAGTTCACTGGGCTGCTCGTAAATCCAAATAATCCTCTCTGTGCAGCCTGCTCCTGAGCTCCACTGGAACAGGAAGTCTAAAGACTGTTGGGACTTAGAGTCCCTGACCACTCTTCCTGGCAAGCAGGCAAGTGTGGCATTCATAACTCAGCAGACATTAAGATCAAGGATTGATTCAGCATTGATTGCTGGCACACCAACAAATTACTCTGTCCATGAGTACACGCAACCTAGGGAAAAGCGAGCATGGAGGCCACCTTTTTAGATGTTGCTATGGGGGTCACATATCCAAAGATAGCAGCATATGGTCACTTCACTGTCATTGTGTCAAAAGCCTGGAACTTCCTCCCTAACACAATTTATTTTGGCACAGTAGCATTGTGAGGAAGCATCGTAGCACAGTGGTTAGCACTGCTGCTTCACAGCTCCAGGGACCTGGGTTCGATACCCAGCTTGGGTCACTGTCTGTGTGGAGTTTGCACATTCTCCCCATATCTGCGTAGGTTTCCTCCAAGTGCTCCAAGACTGTAGAAAGTTTCTTTCTACAGTCCAAAGATGTGCAGGTTAGATTGAATGGCCATGCTAAAATTGCCTCTTAGTGTCCTGAGATGTGTAGGTTAGAGGGATTAGCGGGTAAATATATAGGGATATGGAGGTACGGCCTGGGTGGGATTGTGATTCATGCAGATTCAATGGGCGAAACAGCCTCTTTTTGCACTGTAGGGTTTCTATGGTTCTATGAATCTAACAACAATTAGGGTGTACCTAAATCACATGAACTGACACAATTTAAGAATGCAGCTCACCATCAACTTTTCGAGGGTGACTAGGGATGGGCAATGAATGCTGGCCTAGCTAGGGAAGCCCTTATCTCCTGAATGAATTTAAAAAAATCAATCAATAAATAGCCAATCGTACATGTGCATTGAAAGAAATATGGAAAATAAATAAAATTCTATTATTTGCCAAATAAATTGCAATAAACAGAAGGCATTGATCAAGGTGTCACATGAGTTCCGTTGAGTACTATACTTAACCTCAGCTGATCCATCAATTTGCTACATTTGCAACATAAAAGGTCACAGAACTTCATGCAAAAAGGTATGACTGAGTAAGATCAATAATGTAGTTACCAATAGTAATGTACTCAATTGGCATACAACTTTTACTCTCAAACATTCTAGAGAAAAGATAATTTACAATCAGGTAAACTTAGCACAGTGCTGTAACCAAAGATTCTTCATTTGCTAGTTTCTTCAAGAGATGAAGTAATTACATTAGATAAAAGACAATGCTCGTCATGCACCAAGCAGTTTTATTTATTAGTGAGACATGAGCATCACTGGCTTGCTGCCATTTATTGCATGTCACTTGTTGGCCTTGGAAAGCAGTTGAGAGTCAACCACATTGCTGTGGCTCTGGAATCACATGTAGGCCAGATCAGGTAAGAATGGCAGATTTCTTTCCTTAAAGGACATTAGTAAACTAAATGGGTTTTTCCAACAATCGACAATGGTTTCATGATCATCAATAGATTTTTAATTCCAGATTCTTTTTATTGAATTCAAATTCTACCATCTGGATTCGAACCTGGGTCCCCAGAATGTTAGCTGAATTTCTAGATTAATAGTCTGAATTAATAGATACCACTAGGCCATCGCCTCCCCTATAATGTGCTGTGTATTATCTGTGCAACCACATGCCTAATCTATACAAATATTTTTTATCATACATTCTTTCCTGCTTGTTACATGGAATATCTCATAGACCTCATGACAGTAATAGATTTCATGACAGTATTCGCTGTCATCACAGTTTGACATAGGAATTGGGTCATGTTTTGCTGATTTAAAGGTATAGCATAGGGCATCTTTTCAGATGGATGTACAACTTTCCTGCTTCAGTACCATTGAATGGAGCCTGGGTGTGTCCATCAGGAATCTGCAGCTTGCTGACAATGAGGCCTAAGGGCTCCTCTACATTTGTTAATTTTGTAACATTTGTCATTATGTAACATTCAGTTCATGTAACAATATAGTGCACATCTCAATGAAGAGGACACAATGGAAAACGTCACTGATTTACAAAGTACTCCTGTGAAGTTGGAAGCTGAAAATATTGGAGAAAGGAAACTGTGTTCTGCATTTGCCTTGTGCTATATCTGGTGTAGAAGAGCTAGATGTCAATATTGCATAACATGTCTTGAAGGGATATCAGCATGACATCACAACAAAGGAAATGTGTCATGTGATCCAGTCTGAGTTTCACTTTCTCTTTGAGGATGCACAACACACACACACACACACAAGCTCTGTTGTCTTCATGTTTTATGCCTATGTGTAACTGTTCTTGTGGCCTTATCTTAATAAATAAATCCACAACATATTTACCCTCAATTAGTGCCTTATATATTGTAGAGTAAATGAACCAAAGCTATTATATCAATATGATAAGACTGGTGGCAGCAAGATCATCGGTCATTGAGCCCTACAGTGCAGAAGAAGGCCATTTGGCCCATTGAATCTGCACAGATGACATTCCCACCCAAGCTCTATCCCCATAACCCCATGCATTTACCCTAGCTAGTCCCCCTGACACTAAGGGGGAATTTATCATAGCCAATCCACCTAACCCCCTCATCTTTGGACAGTGGAAGGAAACTGAAGAACTTGCAAGAAACCTACATGTGCACAGAGAGAACGTGCAAACTCCACACAGACAGTGACGCAAGGCTGGAATTGAACCCAGGTCCGTGATGTTGTGAGATAACAGTGCTAACCACTGTGCCACCATGCCACCCCAATTAGGTAATAGGGATAGGTACAAGTACAACATGGTGAACAGCTTTGGATCATGCTGAAAGCGTGAGAAGACACTTGGGCCAGGATTTTACGACTTCGCTCAAGAGTCCGAGGCCAACGGAGAATTCCATTCTTCAAGCCTCACCTGCTCTGACTCCGGGGTGGTTGAGGTAGTCACACCGCAAGAAGTCATAGCGTTGGAAGTGTTGAAAGCACAGAGTGCTTTATGACTGTAAAGAAAAGCTTTGAAATACCAGCACTGAGTTAGTGCTTAAGTAAAGAGCTTGTAGGCAGCTGGATCCCTCATTGTGAGCCTGCAGTGTACAGCCTGTCATTTCAATCATTGGGTCAACACATCACTAATTTACAAAGTTTTCTTGCGAAGCCAGAAGCTAAAAATATTAGAGAGGAACGCATTCTTAGTCCCGTGCTATATCTGACACTGAAGAGCTAGATGCCAACATTGTGTCAATAAAAAAAAATGAACTATCTGAGAGATGGACCAAAGTCATCAGTCTGGAGTTTTCTGACCCTCTGCCAAATGAAGCTACTTTTCATGAATCGCTTCTAATTTCGATAATCCTGAAAAGAATTTCCACCTCCTTAAAATAAATTCCACAAGGAGAACTCCAGGCATGATAAAAAGAGGAAAAGGAGACACCGTCTGAAAAAGCTTTTTGCTGATCCTGCTCGGTTTACAACATTGCGAAAATTAAGGAAAAGTCTTCGGATTAATGTGAATGTGAAGCAGCTCAACAAAGTTACGGTTAAATGTTGTTAACTTGGGAGGTACAGAGTTCAGAACCGGCAACATTCACACAACGCTGCCAAAGCGTGAATCAAAGCTTGGCAACACAGATAATTCTGCGCTTCTTGCTCACAAATAATTTTCAAGCTCAATTTATGGGTCAAAAATTATTAAAATTTTGAGAGTACAGCATGGAGAACTAACTTTTTCTATTGGCTTGACAGAAGATTTTAAAGGCAAATTTGATCTTTTTTTGATCATGGCCTGACCCCACAATACAAAACATGAAGAGTCTGAAAGGTCCTACAAGAGAGCTGCATCATCACTTTGCAAATAGCTGCACTCCCAGATCCACTAGCACTAACATGTGGATGATATTTAAAAGAAGGATTTAACTGTTCCACAGGTTTCCAGCAGTTAGTTTTCTCCCCATCCAGTCTCTGTCGTATGAGGTCATGGTCATTTTATAAACCAAATCTCGTTATAATTTTCTGTCTGAAGTGGACCATAAGCAGCCATTGTCCTCCCCAAAATCAAATAGCTACTTATCGACACAGTTGAGTGTGAAGAAAGGATTCCTGGGCAGTTTCACAATAAGGAAGGATGGGGTGATGAAAGAAGAAAATTTAGGCCTGAAGAGGCCTAAATTTCCTTCTGAATCCTGAAGAAAAGGTCTTCTCATCAGTTAATGGTTTGCAGAAAAGATGCTCAGGCCAAAGCCACAATTGATCTTAGTGTCAATGACACCATCAGACCATGATCAATGTGTCAACTTCAGGTGTGTAAGAGAGAGGTGATGGGGTATCTAGTTGTATCATCACTAGACTATTAATCTACAAATTCAGTTAATGCTCTGCATTTACCATGGTTTGAATCCTGCCATGGCAAATAGCAGAATTTGAACTCAATAAAGAAAATCTGGTGACAACAATGACTTCCAAAGATGCACAGGTTAGGTTGATTGGGCAGGCTAAATTGCCCCTTAATGTGAGGGGGATTAGAAGGGGAAGTATGCGGAGTTATGGGAAGGTCCTGTGTGGAATTGCTGTTGATGCAGGCTCGATTGGCCAAAATCCTTCTATGATTCTATGAATCTGTGATATTACTGTCAAATTTCAGAAAAACCCATCTGGTTCACCAATGTACTTTGGGGAAAGAAATCTGCCATCCTTGCCTGGCCTGGTTTACATGTAACTTTAGAGTCACAACAATGTAGTTGACACTGAACTGCCCTCCAAGGGCAACTAGGGATAGGCAACAAATGGTGGCTAACCAGCAATGCCCACATCCAACAAATCATGAAAAGAAGCCTGTTCAATAAAATGGTGGTGTTGGGGGAGTTTCCTAAAAATTTTGGGATTTTAATCACATTCTCTGCAATTGAAGGATCACAGTTCCCCCCAAAAGTTGAAAAGAGTAAGCCTCCCAACTCATCCGTTTCCTGTTGACACCTGCTATTTGTCCATTTTAGTTTCAGTTGGGTGAGCAGAACTTGCAGAACTCTGAGGAAAGTTGCAGGGCTGGATAACAAAAGAATCAAATCTGGTGAGATCCTAAAGGATTTGAATTCCAAACTTAGGTTATTTTAAATGAGGCCTGGATTTAACTTATGGATTTAGATATTAGAAATGAGCCACACTGATAACTTGAATAATTTATTTAGACAGATCCTCCCACCTGGTTTCCAATTTAAGGACACCACGTTCAGAAAGGAAGTCAAACTTGACCATAACTTTATTTAACTGTTGACTTATCATTCCATTGTGAGACTTGCATGCCACAGCAGTCTCACTGAGCAAGCTATACAAATACAAAGTCCTCTGTGCATGCCCAGAATATGCCAATTCCTTAACAGCAAATTGGAAACAGATGACTGTTAATGTAACATATGAATTCAATCTAGTTAATTTGTAGTATATTTGGCCACAACAACTGTTATTTTCCAATACTTGCAAGAACATTGTATGAAGAAACCATTTACTTGGGAATAGGGACAAAGGCTGCTTTTGTAACGTTAATGTTCCTTCAAGAAAATCTCAACGTTTCGAGATATTTTCTGCTTTCCTTTTTCTTAATTTTTCCTTACCAGCCCCCGTGTGCCACCAATCTCTCCACCCACGTCCCCACCAACCCCCACAAATCCATAAACCATATCACTCCCCCATCACCAAACCAATCCCCTAAGACCACCCACATAGTTTGATATCCCTTTGGGGAACAGTCCTATGGATTATGTATCAGTTTGACATTATTAGCTGACAGGTAAATTCAGGTAAAATAAATTGCTTTACATTTTACTGAGGAGTGCTTTCGGATGGACGATGTGCTACAGTAATTAAAATTAAAATTATGCTGGACAATTGGGTTTCTATAAATTACATTTTGCAATTAATATTTTTATTTTGAGCCTTAAAGGGAAAAGAACATCGTATGAGCTACTCTGACACAGGGCAAAATGTTAGCATTTCCTGCTCAGTGCTAGGCATAGGACGGCATGGTCACACAGTGGCTAGCACTGCTGCCTCACAGCTTCAGGGACCTGGGTTCGATTCCTGGCTTGGATCATTTGCATATTCTCCCCATGTCTGCATGAGTTTCCTCCGGCTGCTCCGGTTTCCTTCCACAATCCAAAGATGTGCAGGTTAGGATGGTTGGCCACACTCAATTGCCCTTTAGTGTCCCAGCATGGGTAGGTTAGAGGGATTAACGGGCTAAATATGTGGGGTTATAGGGATAGGGCCTGGCAGTGCATTTTTGATGGGCTGAATGGCCTCCTTCTGCACTGTGGGAATTCTATGATTCTATGATATCAAAGTTAAGGTGGATAATTTCTAGATTATTCTTTAGCAATGATTACACTACCAAGGTTCAATCATTATTAGCCCACCCACGGTATGGCCCATTTTCCATTTGATGCTTTGTTATCTAGATTCATACCACATCTCCAATTAACATTCGGTAAAAGGTGACATTTTACACTATTTTGCTCCAGATCAGATGGATGCATGGAATCGTAGTACTCGGGATATTGCTCACCATCCCCCGCAAGAAAAATCGGTTTCAAACTGATTTTCTAGGAGGCCGTCCCCCAGTGATGACATGCTCAGGATGAGCTTAACAAACTGAGGGTCAGATTTCAGCCTCTCAATGGAAAGCTGTCCCAATCTGATTGGTCAGCAGACTGAACCATCCCAGCAGTGCAAGAGGAGAGGAGGCTGTTGGAGTGAAAATAGGCCGACATATCTCAAAGATGGTCATTGGGCCCAGGCTAAGTGTCAGGCCAGAGAGGCATCAGGAATCTCTGGGAGGAATGCAAAGGAGGTTTTGGAGGGAAGTTTTGGAAGACAAGTGGGAGTCACAAAACGGAGGGTAACAAAAAGAAAGCTGTCCTCAATGCATCCCCAAATGAGCATCCCCTTTCCTTTCTAGCTTTTAAGCAAAGTTATAGAGGAAAAGGCCTTTCTTCTCTTACCTGGTTGCCACTACCCAGTGTATTATGGCAGTGAAGGCAGATTGAGGGTCATAAGTGCTCAATGGGGCAGCATGGTGGTACAGTGGTTAAAACTGCTGCCTCACAGCGCCAAGGACCCAGATTCAATTCCAGTCTTGGGTAATGTCTGTGTGGAGTTTGTACTTTCTCTCTACGTCTGCGGGGTTTCTTCTGAGTGCTTTGGTTTCCTTCCACAGTCCAAAGATGTGTGAGTTAGTTGATTGGCTGTGCTAATTGATCCTTGGATCAGGGGATGATTAGCAATGTAAATGTGTGGGATAATGGGAATAGGGCCTGGGTAGGATGTGGTCAGTACAGATTCGATGGGCCGAATAGCCACCTTCTGAACTGCAGGAATTCTTTGAATAATTGGCCAGTTAAATTCCCCAATAGGTCTAAGAGTGTGCATGCTAGTGGATATCTTAACTACCTCCTATATTATGGGGAGTGGGTCAGTGGTGTGTAGGTTGGCAGTGGGTTGCCTACCCGATGTATTTTATGAGCTCCCACACCGCACCCCCCCCCCCTTTACGGGAAACACATCCATTGGGGGCCTGTCAAATCTAACCCATGGAACTGTACGGCACACATGGGAGCCATTCAGGCATTGGTTTGGGTTTTCTGGTCACACTCGCCCCGAAACCGCAAAGTCCCACCCGAGGTCAACTGAACTTTCCATGGTCCAACCCTCGCCTGCGACAATTCCCATGCTGGAAGGAATAGAAAAATTTGCCCCATTGTCTTTGTGTCAAATCATTGGAAGAACTCTCCAATTAATCCCATTTTCCTGCTCTTTTTCCATTGCCCTGCATCATCATTTAGCATCATTTATCCAATTCCTTTTTGCAAGTACCACCATCTTTGTATTCCATATCATGAAAACTCAAAAAAGTTTAAGTATTTTGTTTGTTTTTTTATGAGTAACACAAGTAGATTGCATTAACAATGATATGGAGATTCGGATGTTGGACTGGGATAGGCACAGTAAAGAAGCCTCACAACACCAGGTTTATTCTAACAGTTTATTTGGTAGCACAAGCTTTTGGAGTGCTGCTCCTTCATCAGGTGAGTCAATTACTCTCCTTCCTTTTTTTTGCCAGTTACCTTAAATCAGTGGTCTCTTGTTACTATTGCTTTGTCAGTAGGATCAGCTTTCCCCTATTTATGCCATCAAGACCTTTGATGATTTTGAATACTGCTATCAAATCTCCCCATAAGTCTCCTGCTCTAAAGACAACAATAGCAGCTCCTATACTATTTCCATTTGACTGAGGTCACATGTCATTGGTATCCAGTCTGTTCCCAAAGCATTCTTCTTTAAGGCCTTGTCAATGTTTCTATAACTGAGCTACTTAGAATTGGACACAAAATTCTACTTGTGGCCTAACCAATGGGGTTGTATGCTGTAAGATTAGTGTGCATCTTGCAACCAGTACATGCATGCAATCAGGCTGGAAAAATTTCAGTTTTTGACTAACTAAACACTAATATTGAGTTACTGCCAACTGAAATACTGGAACAAATCCATGGCTTCAATATCATTTTAGTCAGTTTGGCCTTTGACTTCCCAATTCTCAATTCTGAGAGCTGAACAGGCTCCGTGTCCTACTTTTCGGCCTAATTCCAATGGCACAATATTTGGACAAGCGAAGTCCCTCAGCCAGGATACTGTACAGACAGCAAGGGTTAAAATTACCCCCAACAAGTTTCCTTTGTAATTCCACTCTCCACTACTTGCATAGAGGCTTTAACCCATTTGTTTCAGGTAAACTGATATTTCTGCTATGATATTGGAGAAGAGGTGCGTCAGATAATGTTGTTCATTCACACACAATGATCCTGTATCTAATTTCATAGAATCACAGATTGGAATCATAGAATCTCTACAGTGCAGAAGGAGGCCATTCAGCCCATTGAGTCTGCTCCGATCCTTCTCCCTGACAGAGCATCTTTCCCATGCCCGCACACTCAGTCTATCCCTGTAACCCCCATATTTACCCTGCTAATCCTCCAAACCTATACATCTTGGGACACTAAGGGGCAATTTGGCATGGCCAATCCAATGAACCCAAAAATTTTTAGGCTGTGGGAAGAAACCGAAGCACCTGGAGGAAACCCACGGAGACACAGGAAGAATGTGCAACCTCAGTACAGACAGTCACTCAAGGCTGGAATCTGGGTTGAGCACTGTGGGAAAGCTATGCTAATCACAATGCCACCATGCCACCCATTTTTCAATCGTATCAGGGCTTTTGTTTCTTCCTTGGAAACGACCTCCCTAGGTATCAACAAGAAAAGATTTCAAGGGTTAACTTGCCACAAGGAAGAGAGACGTCTTAAAAAATTTTTGCAGATATTAATTGCTTGCACATAAAACCCTTCATAGGATGCACAATGAATAAAGTCTGTTCTTAAATATCTGCTATCTGAGATGAGATGAGTGCATCGTTGGTAAAACCAACATTTGTTGCCCACTCTAAATGTTAACTTGAAGAGTTAATAATCAACAACCGCTCCTGGCGGGAAGGGGTGCGATGGGGTCACAAGTCAGCTGGAGACTTCAGTCCTGGGCCCACTGATGATATTTAAATGATAATTTAAGGCTCGACACCAAATTCCGGCACAGAACTGATGACACGACAAATCTTCACATAGGAGATGCGCGGAGGCAGTGGTGCCCAAGGTGGAGTGTTCTAAACAGCCTCTGCTGATGATTCCCAGCCCATTGTGCTGCTAGAGTAAGGCAGTGGGCTGGGAGAATTGCCCCTCCCCTAATGTTTTTTGAGATGATGTCACCAAGGGGAGGCACTACTGCCTCTCCTGTTTAGATTGACAGAACTGCCAGACAATCTGATTGGTCATCAGCAGCTGCTGAGGGCAGCCAGGACTTCACCCAAGCTAATGAAATTTCACAGGCCGGCTATTCAGCCTGCACTGCAGTATGGTTGGTATGGAGTGAGAGACTCCACACTGACTTTGCTTCGAGGGACGGGAGGGAGCTGTCTGCCGCCTCTCTGTAATATATGCTGCCCTGTCTGATGCAGTTTTCAGAAACGTCCAAAAATGTTCACATGACAACTTTAAGGGGAAGAAGTTTATTCATGCAGTGAACTGGAGTTGACATGATAGTCTCATCATTGTTGATATCCTTTACATTCTTCCTCATCCATCTAGTATCCTGTAACTCCTCCTCTGTAACATTTCATCTTTGGGGAAAAAAACGGTCACTAAATTCTTTAAATTCCTCCCTATTTGATTGTGTTGATTTTTCAGAAAAGAAAGCTCCATAACTGCATATGGCTTTAGTCTAGGCAGGCATCATGATTGGCATAGGTCTAAGGGTGTGTTCCTGTCCAGTGCTGCTCTTTGTTCTTTGTTGCTTTGACCTGACTACTGTGGCCTCTAGTGTGCCACTTGCTCCCAGTTTGCTTCTTAATTATCTTCGAGAATCATAGAAGTTTATAGTATGGAAATAGGTCCTACAGCCCAACTTGTACATGATGCCCTTTTTTAACATCCTGAAGTTAATCCCAATTGCCCGCATTTGATCCATATCTCTCTATACCCATCTCACCGATGTGACTATCCAAACACTTTTTAAAAGACAAAATTGTACCTGACTATTATCTCTGGCAGTTCGTTCCAGGCACTCACCATCCTCTACATGAAAAAAATTACCCCTCTGGACATTTTTGTTCCTTTCCCCTTACACTTTAAATCTATACCCTCTAGTTTTAGACTCCCCTACTTTTGGGAAAAGACATTGACTATCTAGCTGATCTGTGCCCCTCATTATTTTATCATTGATATGCTATGCTCCAGAGAAAAATTGTCCCAGTCTATCCAGTCTCCCTTTATAACCCAAACCATCATGTCCCAGCAGCATCCCAGTAAATCTTTTCTCACTCTTTCTAGTTTAATAATATCCTTTCTATAATAGGGTGACCAGAATTGCACACAGTATTTCATGTATAGCCTTGCCAATGTCTTGTACAACTTCAACAAGACATTCCAACTCCTGCATTCAGTGTTCTGACCAATGAAACTAAGCATGCCAAATGCTTTCTTCATCACTCTGTCCACCTGTGACTCCACTTTCAAGGAGCTGTGAACATGTACCCCTAGGTCTCTTTATTCTGTAACTCTCCCCAACACCCTACCATTAACTGAGTGAGTCCTGCCCTGGTTCAATCTACCAAAATGCATCACCTCGCATTTGTCTTCAACATTACTGTCATTCTTGGATTCACTGTTCTGTTCAGTGTACAATGTGTCAATCAGCATTGAGGTGCCATCGCTTGGCTTAGGGAAAGTGAGGGATGATGGACATGGGTGGGTATACCTTGGAATGAGGGGGCCATGTGACAACCATAGGAGGTGGGCAGTGGGCATAGTTTGACGTGGGGGGCATTAGAAAGATCTTTTGAACTTATTTTTTAAAAAGTAAGGGTTCACAACTCCAATTCCAACCATAACCTTTTAAAAACCCGTCTCAACTCAATGAAAATTATGAAGAAGGAGCCTTGCTCTGTAGTCAGATGAGGACAGTCAGATGTAGATATTGGACAGACACGAGGCACACCCTTTAAAAGTTTTGCTAAGAATGAAATGAGGATGGAAATCCTGGAATTGGGACTTTACTGTCATTTTTAAAGGGCTCCTGAGTCACCCTGACTTCGGGAAAGTTCAGCTCATTCACAATGTTCCTCTCTCAATCAGTGATGCCAAACCTGCTGAGCATTTTCAGCATTTTCTGTTGTTATCTGCTGAATAATATCAGGCATCGCTTCCTAAATTAACAGAGGTTTCGCTTCAGAAAAATCCATGCTCTGCACATCAGTTATCCCTTAATAACTCCTTATGAGTGGCACAGTGATTAGAAAGGCTGCCTCACAGTGCCAAGAACCCAGGTTCAATTTTGGCTTTGTCTGTGTGGAGTTTGTACGTTCTCCCTGTGTCTGCGTGTGTTTACTCTGGGTTCTCTGCTTTTGTCCTACAATCCAAGATTGTGCAAGTTAGGTGGATTAGTCATGCTGAATTGCCCTTTAGTTTCCAAAGATATATAAATTAGGGGGATTAGTGGGGTAAATACTTGGTATTATGTAGTAGGTCAGGATAAGCATCGGTGCAGAATCAATAGGCCTAATGGTCTCCTTCTGCACAGTAGAGATTCCAGTGAAAGTAGAGGTCCCATTATTGAAATCTATTTAACACTTTCTAGAAATGAATTATTGACATTTGTTTATACAGTTGAATAACTGTTCATTGTGCATCAAGTGTCTCTGGTGGATTAATGCTTAGCATAAGCCAAACAGTGATCATGCCTGCCTGCAGTTGTACAGTGAATGTACAATGCCTGCCAATTGTGCAATGTTATATTCACTATCTGAAAATATTCTTGCAGTTTCAGGGGCAAGAGAGATTTACACAATTCGAGAAATGCAATTATTACATTCTTTAATAATTAACAATTTTATTTTTCTTGCATACGGATGCATTTTGGAATGTTGCACCAAGGATTATTATTTATGTTAACAGTGGAGGAATAGAATGAACTTATGAATGATGTGCACCTACAAGCATGCACAACAATTTTGGTCAAGGTTTTCTCTAACGAATGCCTAGAGACACATTTCTTTCACACTTGCCAACTATGTATCAGACAGCGATAATACTCTGTTCAAGAATTCTGTTCAAGGGCAGACCAGTGGTGAGCACTGTTGCCTCACAGCTGCAGGGTTCAATTCCAGCCTCGGGTCACTGTCTGTGTGCTGTTTGCTCTTCTTCTGCTTGGTTTCCTCTGGGTGTTCCAATTCCCGCCCACGGTCCAAAGTTGTACAGATTTAGATGGATTGGCCATGCTAAATTGTCCCTTAGCGTCCCAAAATGTATAAATTAATGGGGTAAATATGTTGGGTTACAGGATAGGGCCTGGGTTGGAAAGTCAATATGGACTCAATGTCCTCCTTTTGCACTGTACAGATTTTTTTTGTTATTTATTATTATTCCATAAGTCGAGTTACATTAACACTGCAATGAAGTTACTGAGAAAATTCCCTCATCGCCACACTCAGGTGATTGTTCAGGTACAATGCATTTACCCAGTACATCTTTTGGACTGTGGGAGGAAACTGGAGCACCCAGAGGAAGCCCACGCATATATGGGGAGAAATATGCAGACTCCGCACAGACAGTGACCCCAGCTGGGAATCAAACCTGGGTCCCTAACACTGTGAGGCAGTAATGCTAACCACTGTGCAGCCCAATTTTGTAGGAATTATGCACGGGTTCTAAGAATATGTCAAAAAATTACTTTAAAAGTTCTAAATATTTACAATGGTCCCAGAAGAGAATATTTAACACAATTAGTTAATTTCAATCATTGTCAACCACTTTAAAATATATTGCCATGTTCCTGAATAATAGTTACCATTAAATCAGCCTGATTCTTGCCAATGAGTTCCAAGTGCTGAATTAGCAAGAAAGATGGTGTAAATCACGACTTGTTTCAGTGGTAGTTCAGGCTCGAATCTCCCACAGTCTCTGCAATGCAGAGATCACAATCGTGATTATTAGTAAAAGCTTGGGAGAGTTTGGGGTGGGGGGGGGGGGGGGGGGGGGGGGGCGGGGAGGGTGCGGACCCTCATGCCAGAGTCCTACAGTCCTGGAACTCTGCACATGTGCAGTGGCTCCGATCTGTCAGATTGACGTTTGCCAGCCAACACACCCAGGACCTTCACAATGCTGCTCACCAGCCCCTACATGGTCCCATCGCAGTCCGAATAGCAGTCCCTCCCCCTTCCCCCTCTGGGTCCTGGAGCACCACAATCTCCAGCCACTGCTGACTCCCCAACAGTGATGACCCCTACCCCCTCCTAGAAGATTTTCCCCTGCTGAGCTGCCCCCCAGAAGGCCTGCCCCGATCACTGCCCTCCCTCGAGATCCGACTGATCCTATTTGCAGCAATACTAGCGAGACCCCCCCATCTCCACTGATCACCTCCTTGACTCTGCCCACAATTGGCCACACACCCCTTGGATCCACCCCATCCCCAGGCCCCACCCTCTAGAGCACGTCCCCTTGTCCTGTCCCCTTTGGCACTGCCCAATGCCTGGTGAGCAGTACCAAGGTGACCCCTGGGCATTGCTGTTTTGCCCCTTGGGCAGTGTCAGGGAGCACAGGCTGGCAGTGCCGGGGTGCCCATGCCTAGGGGATACCACTGCCCATTGCCCCGAATGCTCCCCCCCATCTTCATCTTCGCTGGGGTTTCCTGCTAGTGGGGAGCTACTCTAAACCCTGCTGGAGTGAAATATTCCTGGCAGGCTGAGAGATGCCATCGGACCTAGAGAATTCAGTTCCAGACCAGATAATCACATTTAAAATACATTAAAAACAGATTTAAATGACCTACCTTGTCTTCCTGCTGTTTTTCAGCGCGGTCCCAACTGTGCCTGCTCCCTGGCTGTAGGAGACGCACGTGCATCCATAAAATAGCCAACAAGCACATTTCCCATCCTGACGCATATAAAAGTATATGTGGCAGGATGGAAGAATTGGGCCTACTGTTTCTGAAAGGTGCAATAAGCTGCTATCAAGCTGTACCTTTTCTGAACTATGTTTTTAAAAATTGACAATGGAGGGAACTACACAGAGTTAAATTGCACATATTTAGGTTCCACAAACAGCAAAAGATAAATCACTGGATAACCTGTTCTGCAACATTGCTGTTTAAAAAATGCTATGAGGTGTTTTGCAACCACCTGGGAGGGCAGACTGGGCCTCAGTTTAATATCTCATCTGAAAGACGGCACCTCTGTCAATGCAGTAGTCCCATAGTACTGCACAGTGGATGAGCTCAAGCTTTTGGACTGGGTTTGAACTTCTTGATTTGATTATTTAATTTGATTTGATTTGATTAATTATTGTCACATGTGCTGGGATATATTGAGAAGTATTATTTCTTGCTGCTATACAAACAAAACAAACTGTTCATAGAGTACATTGGGAGAAGGAAAAGAAAGGATGCAGAATATCATGTTGCAGTTACCAATAGAGTAAGGAGAAAGATCAAGTTAATATATAACAGGTTCATTTAAAAGACTGATGACAACATGATGGAAGCTGTTCTCGAGTCGGTTGGTATATGATCTCAGATTTTTGTATCTTTTTCCCAATGGAAGAAGGTGGAAAAGAGTATGTCTGGTGAGTGGGGGGTCCTTGATTATGTTGGTTGTTTTTCCAAGGCAGCAGGAAATTTAGACAGAGTCAGTGGATGGGAGGTTGCCTTGCATGATAGACTGAGCTACGTATGTAAATTTTTATAGTTTCTTGCGGTCTTGGTTGGAGCAGGAACCATATCAAGCCGTAGTGCATCTGGAAAGAGTGCTTTCTATGATGCATCTGTAAAGATTGACGAGATTTATATTGGACATGTTGAAATTCCTTAACTTCTAAGAAAGTTAGTCGCAACGGTGGGCTTCTAACTCAGAAGCAGGTGTGGGCGGGGGGTGTTTTGTGGACAAAAGAAGATTGATTTGAACAATAATTGAAATGGGAGATAAAATGCAGGCTAATGCTTTCACCTGATATTTGAACAGCATTCTATTTTGTTGCATATAAAGTAATTAGCCTACTTCTCAAAAGCCAGAATGTGTGGGTGGATTAAATATGAGTGCCATGGCCTTGACATTTAAAGCAATGCATTATTCTTTGTAAGCTGCAATTGCTGGAAAATGTCATGTTTAGCCTCTGTCCTACTTTCACACACTTCATAACATCACCAAATGGCTCTTTCACTTACAGACAAACTAATCACAGACTTTAGGGGCAATTCCAAGATTTATTATACTGAAGAACGCAAGAGTGATAAAAGTTAATTAGGCTGAAAATTGTTGTATAATTTGGCTGAATAATCATCAGAAATGTTTTATCTTTGAGGTGGGAGGTCTCAAATGAAGAAAAACATTCCATGCAATTAAGGAAAATCCGAAATAGATTTTTGTTCTCCTCAATATTCATCAAGAAACTACCCCAGTAAGTATTTGTGTGAAGATATTTTAAAACAAAGCTCAAATTCTTCAAAAAAAAGTTGAAATGTATTTATTAGTGTCACAAATAGGCTTACATTAATTCTGCAATGAAGTTACTGTGTAAATCCCTTAGTTGCCAATTCCAGCACCTGTTCGGTTGCTCTAACGGGGAATTTTGCATGACTAATGCACCTAATCAGCACATCTTTCAGACTGTTGAAGGAAACCAGAACACTCAGAGGAAACCTACACAGACTCAGGGAAAAAGTGCAAACTCCATACTGATATTGACCCAAGCCAGGAATTGAACCAGGGTCCCTCAAGCTGTGAGGCAGCAGTGCTAATTATTGTGCCACGTGCCATCCTAATGTCACAAGAATTTAAAGAAATTAAATTCAAACAAATCTAGAGATGGATTATGTGTTACATGATGAACCAATAGACTTATAAAAACAAAGAATTTATATTTATTCCACAGCTTTCCTGAGCTTAGGACATGGGAAAATCCTTCACATACGATGCAGTATTTTCGGAAGATCATTACTTCTGTAAAAAAAATTATCAGCTAAGTTATGAATAACAAGGAATCACATATCACAAAAGAGTTTTTTTTATCCATTCATGGGCATTGCTAGCCAGCCAGCATTTATTGCCCAGCCCTAGTTACCCTTGAAGAGCAGTTGTGTATCAACCACATTGCTGTGACTCTGGAGTCGCATGTAGACCAGACCAGGAAAGGACGGCAGATTTCCCTCCCTAAAGGGCATTGGTGAACCAGAGGGTATTTCTGACAATAAACAATGGTTTCATGGTCATCAGTAAATTCTTAATTCCAGATGTTTTTTGTTGAATTCAAATTCCATCATCTGCTATGATTGGATTCAAACCTGGATCCTCAGAACATTAGCTGAATTTCTGGATTAAACAGTCGAGCGATAAGAGCATTTGTCTGCATATGATGGTTATTAAGGGATAAATGTTAGCTAGGATATCAGGAAAGCTTCTCAGTTCTTCATCAGGAAAAGCCAGGGGATCTTTTGCATCTATCTGAGAGAGCAGGAGTAGGTTCAATGTCTCATCCTGAAGACAGTGCCTCCAGCAGTACAGCACTATTCCTTCAGTGCTGAACTGAAGTGCTCGTCTAGACTATATGCTCAAATCTCTAGAATAGGATTTAAACCTATGACCTTCTGAGGCAGGTCCACTTAGCCTCCTGAGACAGGAAGCTCACAATCTGAGCAAGAAATCTATGAATTTTGGTGGAAATGTCATTAAATGAAATGTCACTGAAGTTCAATGTCCCCCTGTCGTCAAACACGGGGATGTAATGTTGGGATATTTATTGTTAGGGACATAAGTGAGGAGTTAATTTTGAAGTTATATCCGAACCCTGTATTTGTTTTAATTTCCAAATCTTCAAAAGTTAGAGGGTTATTGGAAAGAGTCTGAATACAGGCGACAAAACTTTTTATTTCTTTAGATGTGGATGTTGTGGGTTATTGTCCATCACTAATTTCCCTTGGTGAGAGGATGATGAGCCACCATCTTCAACCGTTGCAGTCCATGCGGTGTAAGTACATCCACAGTGCTGTTAGGAAGAGAATTCCGGGATTTTGACCCAGCATCAGTGAAAGAATGGTGTTTTAGTTCCAAGTCAGGATAGTGCATGGCTTGGAGCAGACTTGCATTTGGCTGTGTTCACATGCATTAGCTGCCTTTAACCTTCTAGGTGGTAGAGATTGCATCTTCAAAGGTACTTTTGCAGATGCCTTGATGAACTGCAGTAGTACATCTTGTAGGTGGAACACACAACTGCCAGAGGTGGTGAATGTTAAAGGTGGTGAATGGAGGTGCCAATCAAACAGACTACTTTTTACGAGATGGAGTCAAATTTCTTCAGTAGTTGGAGCTGCTCTATCCAGGCAAGAGGAGAGCATTACATTTCAGTTTTAACTTTTGGCTTTTGACGGTGGAGAGGCTTCTTCGAATCAGGAAGTGAGTAACTCACTGCAAATTTCCCAGCCTCTAGCGTGCTTTTGTAATCATAGTACTTATATGGCTAGACCATTTCAGGTTCTGGTTAATGATAACCTAGAATGTTGATAATGGGGGATTCAGTAGTGGTAATGTCAATATCTCTTGTTGAAGATAATAACTGCCCAGCTTTTATGTGGCACAAATACTATTGGTCAATTATCAGCCAAGCTGCAATGTTGTCCAGGTATAAATCCATATGGCCATGGACTGTTCCAATATCTAAGGAGATGCGAATGGTGCTGGACATTGTGCAATGATCAACAAACATCTCTACTTCTGACCCTATGATGAAGGGAAGGTCACTGTTGTTGCAGGTGCAGATAGTTGGGCTGAGGACACTATCCCATGGAATTCCTGCAATAATGTCACAGGACTGAGACGATTGACCTCCAACAACTACTACCATCTTCTTTTGTGCCAGGTATAACTCTATCCAATGGAAAGTTTTCCCTCTGATTTCCATTGACTCCAGTTTTGCTCAGGCTCCTTGATGCCACACTTGTTCAAATGCTGCCTTGATGTCACACTGATCTCCTACTGAAGTCAGCTCTTTTGCTCATGTTTAGTCTAAGCTTGTAATGAGGTCAGGAGCTAAGCGCCTGGTAGAAACCAAACTGAGGATCAATGAGCAATTTATTGTTTTGTAAGTGGCGTTTGATCGCGTTTTCCACACCTTCTATCCCTTTGCTGATTGAATTTCAAGAGCTGAATTCTAAGAAGAGACAGTCTACATCTTGTATTTTGAGATAAGCCTCTCTTTCATATGGTGATGGTGTTAAAAAATCCGAATAGAAGTTGGACCTTTGGACAGTATTCTTGAGGAGATCAAAGGTCTCATCAGTCGATTCTCTGTTTAATATTGTCGAACAAGAAGTCTCAGGTTAAAGTCCAACAGGTTTATTTGGCAGTAAAACCCACAAGCTTTTGGAACGCTGTTTGTTTGTCAGGTGAATGGAAAGTTCTGCTCACAAACAGGGCATATAAAGGCACACACAGTTTACAGAATACTGATTAAAATGCGAGTCTTTACTTTTTTTTCATTCATTAATCGCCTATCCCTAGTTACCTGAGGGCAGTTGAGAGTCAACCACATTGCTGTGGCTCTAGAATCACATATAGGCCAGACTAGGTAAGGATAGCAGATTTCCAAGCAGAACATTTAGTGAACCAGATGGATTTTTCTGACAAATGACAATGGTTCCACAGTCATCTGTAAATTCTTAATTCCAGATATTTTTTATTAAATTCAAATTCCATCCATCTGCCCTGGTGAAATTTGAACCCAGGTCCACTGTGGAGTATAATTAATCCCAGATAATATTTCCAAGGAGGAAAACCTTCTTAAGCTTGAAGGCAATAAAGCAAAAACATTCAAAATCTCAATGTAAGGTATGGGAGTTGATAGTCTAGCGCATGTCACATATGATTGGCACAGTAAGAAGTCTCACAACACCAGGTTAATGTCCAACAGGTTTATTTGATAGTACAAGCTTTCAGAGCACTGCTCCTTCATTAGGTGAGTGGGAATTGTGTTCACAAACAGGGCATATAGAAGACACAAACTCAATTTACAAGATTGATTAGCATAGAATAGAAACATTTTGCTTCAAGCATCTCAGTGCAGTTGTCCAGCGATTGGGAGATTGGGATCAGTGCAGTTGTCAATGATTGGGAGGTCGGTATGTAGACTAGAATTTTACCATTCCACCTATCATGGGAATCGGCTCAGGTGAGAGTGAAGTCAGTGGAAAGGTTCACTGACCTCCAGTGGGGTTTTACGGTTTCAGGATGAGCAAGGCTGTAAAATCCTGTCCATTGTGTCTCCAGCATACATTTAACTTAGTCAAATGTTAATAGTTAATTGAAATGCATGACTGACACTCTAAATAATAAGAGCTGATTTTGAATCATTTTCCTTACACAGATCTGATACCTCTGGAAACATGTTGTAAATGATCACCAATATCAAGCTAGTGAATTTACCATTAACGTTGCTGGAGTTGTTCTCTCAGTTGAGGTAGGGAAATAAAATCTCAAAAATCAGGAGACAATTAATTTGGTGTTTCCAAATACTGAATCTGGCCGATATTTCATTGCTGGGTCAAATCTCTTTAATTCCCCTGTGCAGCAATCAAAAAATTCCTCCTATTGAATGTTTTACTATTTTTCAACAAAATTTAGCAGTTGATGAATTATATTTGGTGTGCTAAGTATTATGAAGCAGATCATTAAAGAATATTTTATGCTTGGATTGGGATTTTGCATTTAAGTGTTATGTTTGGGTTAGGAATTTTATACAACGGTATTAAATGAGACATGGCTTGTTGCACTGGAATACTCCATCTCAGTCAATTATGCATTCATCTGGGCTTAACTGCTTCTGGTTTATTATTTCAGGGATGGGACGATTAAGAAGGTGCATGTTAGTGCTGGCTCAAATGTAAGAGTTGCCTCTGAGCTGGAAAGTTTAGGGTTCAAACCTCACCAGAGATTTGAACATATAATTTAGGTTGGTGCTTGAGCGAAATACTGACAAAGTATTGCTATCCTTTTAATCACAGAACCCGATAGTGCAAAAAGATTCCAGTTGGCCCAACAAGCCTGTGCCAAGAACAATTCACCTATGCCTTATCCCATTACCCCATGTATTTACACTGCGATTCTCCCTAACATCAAGGTGCAATTTAGCATGGTCAATCAACTTAACCCGCCTATCTCTAGAGTGTAGGAGGAAAATGGGACATCTGGAGGAAACCCACACGAAAATGGGGAAAACGTGCAAACTCTACACAAACAGTCACCTGAGACCGGAATTGAACCCAGGTGTCTGGCACTGTGAGGAGCAGTGCAAACCATTGTGCCCCGGTGCCGTGATGAGATATCAAACTAAGCCTTGTCTTTTTTTTTCTAAAAGGAATAAGTCAGATTTATTAGCAATACCACACTTGTTCTTGCAAAGATAATCTTTAAGAAGACAAAGGTCAGAGCATTGATCAAAGTCCTCACGCAGCTGAGAATTCCTCCTCAGCTCCTCTGCTGATGGCATGGACCAGCAGTCAGAGTTGTAAACGTTCTTGCTAACTTGCCAGTCTGGAACATCCTTCATAATAGTAGCCTCTTCCTCAGGGTTTTCCGCCAAGAGATGCAGAATCTTCCAGTCCTGAGATTGCATCTAGCAGAGTTAGCAATGCTGCTTCCAAGTCTTCTTTCTGAAGGCGCCTTCACTCCCTGTTCCATCTAAACAACTCCCAGTATTCAAAGAGTAAAACTTCAGTTCCAATTCCAAATATGCTGTAAGCTGACAGGCTCTTTCTTGGAAGGTTTCTCTTGCAATCCATGGGTCCAAAACCCACTGGAGGGGATAAGTTCTGTTTTACTTTGATAGTTGCCATCTGCTGCCACTGACTGCAAAATGCCCATCACACTAATTGAGTAAGAACAAGCACTTAGCTCATCCTCAGGCAAACATTTATTCTTTAATCATTTTTTTTTCATTCATGGGATGTGAGCATCGCTGGCAAGACCAGCATTTGTTGTCCATCCCTAATTGTCCTTGAACTGAATATCTTGCTAGGCCATTTGAGAGGGAATTTTTGAGAGTCAACCACATTGTTGTGGATCTAGTCACATACAGGCCAGGCCAGGTAAGGATGGCAGATTTTATTCTCTAAAGAACATTAGTGAACAGATGGATTTTTACGACAATCAAAAACGGTTTCATTGGCATCATCAGACTTTTAGTTCCAGATTTTTATTGAGTTCATATTTTACTTTCTGCTATGGTGAGATTTGAACCCAGAACAAATGAGCATTCTCCTTGGATCTTCAGATTACTAGTCTAGAGACAATACCACCACATCATTGCCTCACAGAATGGAGGATTATTTATCTAAGTGCATAAATGATACTATAGAGGGGATTTTCTGGCCATTCCCGCCAAAGGCAACCACCACCCCAATCTTACCCTCGCCATGAGTTTCCCAGCAGGACGAGAAGATCTCACTGCCAGACAATGGCAGGCCATCTCTGCCACACTGAAAATTCCACCATTTGTTCAGAGGTTGCATCGATGGGAGCACAAAGAGACAAAGAAGCAATAAGTGAGTGGGAAAAATAATGACAAGTGAATTTCAAGCTGGGGAATGGTCATCCACTTTGGATCCAAGAAATCCAAATATTTTTGTGAGGGTGACAGAATCAGGCTTGTGGAGAATCAAAAGGGAGTTCGATATCCATGTGCAGCAAATAATTAAATGCTAGTACCCAGTTCAAAATGAATTAAAATAGCAAATTAAATGTGGGCCTTTATTTTGCAAGGATTAGAAATAAAAAAGGAGGAGGTGATGCTTCAGCCAGAATAAGGTTTGGTCATATCCCAGCATACAACATTCAGCACTGAACCTCAGGGAAATAAATTAACTATAAAAAGATTGCAAAACAGAATCCCCAGAGTTAACATGATTAACTTATAATGGCAATTTGCATCATTTTTATAGAATCATAGAATGCACAAAGGGGCCATTCAGCCCATTGAATCTCTACCTATCCCCATAACCCCATGTGATATCCCACCAATCCTCCTAATCTACACATCCCTCTAACTTACACTGTGGGTGGCACAATGGATGCCAAGGAACAGGGTTTAATTCCTGGCTTGGGTCACTATTTGTGTGGAGTTTGCACATTCTCCCTGTGTCTGCACGGGTTTCCTCCGGGTGCTCCAGTTTCTTTCCACAGTTCATGATGTGCAGGTTAGGTTGATTTGCTATTGCCTTATAGTGTTAGAGGAATTAGCAGGATAAATACATGGGATCATAGGAATAGGGTCTGGGTGAGTTTAATGTTGGTGCGAGCTCGAGGCCAAATGTCTTTCTTCTGCACTGTTGAGATTCTATAATTCTCTCTTGGAATACTAAGTGGCAATTTAGTATGGTCAATCCACCTAACCTATACATCTTTGGGAGGAAACCGGAGCACCCAGAGGGAACCCACACAGACAGGGGAAATGTGCAAATTCCACATAGGCAGACAAGGCTGGAATTGAACCTGGATCCTTGCTGCCGTGAGGCAGCAGTGCTGACCACAATGCCACATTTACATTTATTCTCTTTGAGTATGGAATGTTGAGAAATTGAGATGACTAAGGAAATGAGTCAGGAGTTCAATAGGACAACACAAATTAACAATTTCTTCTGATGGGCAAATCCAGACAAGAGAGTAGAATCTTAAAATTGGAGTTAGGCCATTTAAATGTGAACTCAGAAAGCACTTCTCACAAAAAGTGGGGCAAGGAGAAAGCAAGAACTCTATTACCTGTGGAGTCTGGGTCAATAGGCAATTCATAGACTGAGAAAAATTGATATTTTTTGGACAGAGTTATCGGAGGTCTGGAGAATAGGTATGTCTTGAAGAACTGAATGATTGATCCTGTTTAATCTGTAACTTTACAATTGTGGAAAGCGGAATTGAAGTAGAAGGTCAGTAGTAATCTTATCGAATGCTGGAGTGGATTTAAGAGGCTGCATCTCAGACCTCCTATTTCTTATATTCCTTATACTGTGTGTGTCAACTTATTAATTTTCTAATTTTGGTCCAGGCACACTCACTGATTTGATTTGATTCAATTTATTATTATCGCATGTATTGGGATACAGTGAAAAGTATTGTTTCTTGCGTGCTATACAGACAAAGCATACCATTCATAGAGAAGGAAACGAGAGAGTGTATAATGTAGTGTTACAGTCATAGCTAGAGTGTAGAAAAAAGTCAAATTAATGCCAGGTAGTCCATTCAAAAGTCTGATGGCAGCAGGGAAGAAACTGTTTTTTGAGTTGGTTGGTATGTGACCTCACATTTTTATCTTTTTCCTTTTGGAAAAAGGTGGAAGAAAGAATGTCCAGCATGCGCGTAGTTCTTAATTATGCTGGCTGCTTTGCTGAAGCAGTGGAAAGTGTACTCAAGGTCAGAGACAGAGCTGCTTTGCTGAGGCAGTAAGAAGTGTAGAGAGGGTCAATGAATGGGAGGTGAGTTCATTAAATGGATCGGGCTACTTTCATGACCTTTTGTACTTTTTTGCAGACCTGGGCAGAGTAGGAGCCATTGATTTCATTCTGGAATTAGTGGCAGAGTGTTTGAACAGAAACAAAAAATGCTGGAAAATCTCAGCTGGTCTGGCAGCATCTGTGGAGAAAGAATAGAGCCAATGTTTCAAAACTGGATGACCGTTCGTCAGAGCTTATCAGAGTATTTGAGCACCCTGCCTCTTGGCTCTGAAGACTCTTTGCATATTTGATCATCTCTATCCACTTCAAAAATCTCCTCAAGACATTTCTCTTCAATTACATTCTACAGGAAGGTGATAGCTGAGTGCAAGTATCTCTAGAATGTTAATCCTGAAACTCAGCTAATATTCTGACCACCTGCATTCGAATCCCACCACGGCAGATGGTGGAATTCAAATTCAATAAGAAATATCTGGAATTAAGAATCTACTGATGATCATGAAAGCATTGTCGATTGTCGGAAAAACCCAGTAATGTCCTCTGGGAAAAAAATCTGCCATTCTTTCTTGGTCTGGCCTACATGTGACTCCAGGGCCACGGCAATGTGGTTGATTTTCATCTGCCCTCTAAACAAGTGCAACTAGGGATGGGCAGTAAACGTTGGCCAGCCAGTGATGCCCATGCCCCACAAATGATTAAGAAATAGTTATTTTCCCTTAGTAACTGCAATAAGAACAATAAGTTGTTCTTGTTAGTCAGATTTGGGATGAGAACAGTAAAGTAATGCTTTGATTGATTGCAGATTAACACAACTGTAAAAGTTCTCACATCCAAAAAGATTGGGCGTTTGCCTGGAGAACATTTTCAGGAATTGAAATATGATGCAATTCATTCTCTCTTAACTGGTAAAGATCCAATTTATTCTTTTTAGGTCTATGAATACTGCTGATTGCCAGCTGCATTTCATCGGGTACAAACCATATCCTTGCTTTAGAACAAAGAACAAAACAGCACCGGGAAACAGGCTCTTCGGCCCAACGAGCCCGTGCCGCCACACCAATGTTCCCACCTCTATCCATGATCCCTGTCTATGTTTATAGATCTTTGGATTAAAAATCAAATTTCAGACAATTTAGGGAGAATTTGTTTTGCCAATTAGTCTAAGAACACATCTCTGGTATGTGGGAGGAAACCCGGAGAAAACCCACGCAAGCACGGGGAGAATGCGCAAACTCCCACAGACACAGGCCCAAATCCATGTATCTGCACAGCACAGCGATAGTCACTGAGCTGTCATGTTGCCCATCAAATGGTCCAGGTCAAGCATATACTAACAACGTGAAGCACTAGAATACTCTCGAAAAAATCCAAGAGCTAGATATATACTGTTAACTTTGTTTGACAAGCTAAGAAAAACATATTTATTCTTTCACAGTATGTGGGCATCCTGTGTGGCTAAGCCAGCATTTATTGCCCATCCCTAATTTTGCTTGAAAAGGGAATGGTGGGCCACCTTCTTGAATGGCTGCAGTACATGTGGTGTAGGCATACCCTCAGTGCTGTTAGGAAGGGGGTTCCAGGATTTTTTAATTTTGATCCAGTGTTAGTGAAGGAACAGTGATACAGTTCCAAGTCAGCACGTTCTGTGTCACGGAGGGAAATTTGCAGGTTGTGATGTTCACATGCATCTGCTGCCCTAGTCCTACGAGATGTAGAAGTTGTGTGTTTGAAAATACAGTTGAAAGATCTTGGAGAGTTGCTGCAGAAAATCTTGTACGTGCTACATATTGTTGCCACTGTGCATCAACTGGACGGATTTCAAGTAGAACTACTTTATCCTAAAGGTGTCAAGCTTCTTGAATGTTTCTGGAGCTAAACTCATCCAGGCAAGTATTCCATTACATTTGTGCTTGAAGATGGTGGACAGGCTTTGAAGAATCAGGACATGAGCTACTCCTCAGCCTTTGACCTAGTGCTGGAGCCACAATATTATGGCTGGTCCAGTTCAGTGTCTGGGTTATGATAACTCCGAGGATGATGATAGTGGGGGATTTAGTGATGCTAATGTCATTCAATGTCCAGGAGTGATGGTTAGATTCTCTCTTATTGATGATGGTTATTGCCTAGCATTTGTGTGGCATGAATGTGATTTGCTACTTAGCAGTCAAAGCCTAGATGTTGTTCAGATCTTGTGGCATTTGATCAAGGACTGTTTCAGTGTCTGAGGAGTACTGAATGTGGCTGAACATTGTGCAATCATCTGTGACCATCCCCACTTCTGACTTTATGATGTTATTCAGGAAGCAGTTGAAGAAAATTGGGCTCAGCACAATACTGTGCACAATCCTTGCAGCAATGTCCCACAATCCAGGTGACCTTCAATATTGCCAGCCATCCCTTGTTACCACCTAAGACACCAACCAATGAAGAGATTTTCCATGATTCCCATTGACTTCAGCTTAGTCAGGCTTCTTGACATCACACTTGGTCAAATGCTGCCTTGATGTCAAGGGCAGAAACTCTCACCTCACCTTTAGCATCAGCTCTTTTACCCATAGAATCAACTCTGCAGAAGGAGGCCATTTGGATCATCAAATCTGCACCGACCACAATCCTGTCCAAGTTCTATTCCCGTAACCCTACATACTTACCTTCCTAATCCCTGACATTAAGGGGTAACTTAGCATGGCCAATCAAACTAACCCAGACATCTTTGGACTATGGGAGGAAACTGGAGTGCCCAGAGGAAATCCACGTAGATATGGAGAGAACGTGCAAAATCCACACAGACAGTAACCCAAAGCTGGAATTGAACCTGAGTCCTGGGCGCTGTGAGGCAGCATTGCTAACCACTGTGCCACCGTGTTGCCATGAGGTCAGGAACTGAGTGTCCTGGAACAACACAAACATAGTGTCAGTGAGCAAGTTAGACAGCACCTTCCAAACCCACGACTACTTCCATCTATAAGGACAAGGGCAGCAGATACGTGTGAACACCATCACTTGCAAGTCCTTCTCCAAGCCACTCACCATACTCACTTGGAAATACATTGTCATTCCTTTGCAACCGCTGGGTCAAAATCCTGGAATTCCCTCCTTAACGATATTGTGGGTCAGCCCATAGCACATGGACTGTAGTGATTCAAGAAGATAGCTCATGGTCACCTTCTCAAGGGAAAGTAGAAATGGGCAATAAATGCTGACCAGCTAGTGACACCAATGGCCCACGATTGAATAAAAAGAAACGAGCAGCCATAATGTGACCTCAGAATTTATTGGGCTAGAATAGATGAGTCAGCAGTTCAAGCTCATCCTACATTTAATTAGATCATGGTTGATCTATTTCTGAACTCTATTCAGCCATTTTTATCCATTTACCTTGATATCCCTTCATTCAAAATTATTGATCACAATTTTGTGTGGACAAGGGCTTCCCAATTTCTCTCCATAAAGGCTTAAACTTGTTTTTAAGAATATGTCCTCTCTGTCCTCCTTTTCCATCAGAAAAAATATCTTCTCTTACCTTATGCTATCTATCCATTTCTCAGCTTAAGTTCTTTAGTTAGATCACTCCTTTATCTACTATACTTTATCTACTATACTTCCTGGATATCCATCTTCACAACTGAGATTGTACTGTAGTCAGGCACAATTTCTCAGGCAGGGACACTGCTGTCAATAGTATTGAACTGCTACTGTATCTAACCAATTGTAATTCTAAACAGTGTTGAGTGGACCTTTAGGAGAAAATCTGACACTTATTACCAAAAGTGTTCAAATGCACAGAAGTGTCTGGGGGAAGGAAGCAGCTTCAGCATGTCTCATAATGTACAGTCTTATACTTCAAATCAACTTGGAAATAAATCACCAAAACATAGAAAATTACCCACAGCCAGTATTAATATAAGTGTTTCATAAGTCTGTATTCATTCAACTATTTATTTTAAATTGGTAAGACCTCTGCTAAAATAATGGGCAGCATATAGGATATGATATTTTGTCTCTTCAGGCCCGTGGGATCTTCTGGTCCTGCCAGTGGTGCACTCCTGCCACATGTTTCCCTTCAGTATGGGTTGGATGCAATGGAAAATCCCATTTACCGCAGTGGGACCAGAAAATCCCACTGCAAACACAAGGTCACCTCACACCACTGAGAAAATGCCTCTGGGAGAACAAAAAATCCCAGTGGTAGATACTTTACCCTAATAACACATCAGGTGGGATTATCTGGCTGCGCTCCTCCCAAGACCGGAAAATCTTGCCCAAGGTTAGTGGACTTTTGCATGGTCTGTGTCCCGCCCAGTATGATTCCCATGGCGAATGGAATGGGAAAATTTTGCCCAGCCAACAGCAGAATGATGTTTAATATAGGGAAACAAGACTTCCACAAGAACAGAAATGTAAAACTCTGCGCAAAACTCTTCCAAGCTGTATCCGAGCTGTATGTAAATGTACCTGCTTCTAATAACAGACATAGGGCAGTTACAATCAATTGCACCTACATAGCAACTGATCTAATTCAAAGATGTATAACCATTTTCCAGCCTAAATTTCTAATTGAAATTTAATTTTCCAAGAAACTTATCTACCCTAATAAGTAAGTAATAAGACAGCCTCACACATTTCTGAACTGTATGCTTATGTTTGGAGTTTTATAGAATCATCAGTCATTGCATGCATTCTCAGAATATTTGACAGTAATTCCATTTTCTTCCAGGTCTGTTTCAGTCAGTGAGTTCAAACATTTGGTATTTATTTGCTTATTTTTGTTTTTCAACAATTATTAGGTACCTCCTGCTGAGATAGCAACCAGAGGCCTGTTCTCAGGGGACTGCTTTTGGACCTTTGCTGTTGTCACTTGTGATCTGTGCACTGATAATTGCATAAAAATGGTTCAGGCTGATTCATCTGCCAGCTTTCCTTCCAGCCCAAAGAAAAGTTCTCGGTCAGGGGTTCATGCTAAGTTTGCTAGAGTGTGTCTCTGTTTTTCATCCAGTCATCAGAAGTGCAATGAGGCATAAGATATAGTGTGAGCACATTGCAGAGGAGAGCAATCAATACTGCACTGATTGGTGCAGTACATAAATTGAAACAACAATTAAAGTTTGATTTAATTGTCACCAGAACAACTTCTGAGTTTATAGTGAATGCAATAGCACAATTTAATTTGCCAAACTACAAATGGATTTTATAGACAGGATGTAAATGACACTTGGCAACTCATAACTCTTGCAGGACTGTACTAGATGCATAAGACCAAGAATAGGTCATTCAGCCCTTCAAACTTGTCCTCCATTCAATTATGTTATAAGTGATCTATATCTCAACTCCATTTAGCCATCTCAGCATCATTTGATTTGATGCCTTTCCAAAAGAAGTTACTGATCATAGTCATGTGTGAACAAGCACTTCCTGATTTCCCTCCCAGATGGTTAAACTCTAGTTTCAAGCGTTTGAACTCCTTATTCGTGTTTTCCCATCAGAGTAAATATTTTCTCTCACCACGTGCAATCAATCCTTTTATCATCTTACGTTCTTCAATCAGATCATTTCTCAGAAAATGCAAGCCACATTGGTGGTACAATGGTTAGCATTGATGCCTCACAGCACCAGGGACCTGGGTTTGATTCCTGGCTTGGGTCGCTGTCTATGTGGGGTTTGCACATTCTCCCTGTGTCTGTGCGGGTTTTCTCTGGGTGCTCCAGTTTCCTCCCACTGTCCAAAGATGTGCAGGTTAGGTGAATTGGCCATGCTAAATTTCTCCTTAGTGTCAGAGAGACACACAGGATAAATACGCAGGGTTATAGGGTTAGGATCTGGGTGAAATTGTCAGTGCAGGTTCATTGGGCTGAATGGCCTCCTTTTGCACCATTGGGGATTCTGTTCTATGATTTATGCAAACCATTCTCGCAATTTAACCAATTAAATTCTTTAGAAGAATTATTAAATAAGTATTTTTATAACTGTTTCATCAAACAACTGCATTACACTTGTAAGCAGGATGTGTAACAGTTGACTGTAACACTGTAATTCTAGAAAAATGAAAATGATCTCTATCATTCTGAAGGATCAGGCAGCTGTTGAATATTCATCTGTCAGATGAACATTTGCTCCTCCAATATGCTTTGAGGCTGCATCTCGAATATTGGGGCGGGGGGGGTCTTTTGGAAAATTACAAAATCATACAGGCAGTCCACCCATCCAACCACTATCCGAGTGGCGATTGGGAGGCCGGTGATCGGCAGAGGAGGATTGTTGACCGATTTCCAGTATACCGGGAGATAAACGTATGCCCCCCTCAGCACTCTGCTGCTGGCTTCTCCATTGGGTTGAGGCTCTGCCCCTTTCCCTCCCCCCACTGGCGTGAATCAGCCTCCATATTGCACAGAATGCTGTAAATGTGCGAGATTCAGCTCACCCAAAAGACAGGTGGGAAAACCTTCCGTTTTCTTGTCCATTGAACACTTTGGATGGAATTTTCCTGTGCTGCCTGTTATGGGAATTGTAGCAGGCTGGGGGTAGGGGGGCTGCTGAGGGGGCAAAGATCCATTGATCTCAGGTGTGATTATCCAGTTTTAGGACATAGAACATAGAATATTAAGCAACATTAAACAGTGTGATAATAGAACAGTACAGGCTCTTCGGCCCCCGATGTTGCGCCGACCTGTGAAACCAATCTAAAGCCCATCTAACCTCCACTATTCCAATATCGTCTATAGGTTTATCCAATGATTTTGGGGCAAGCTTGTCTAGAAAATCCTGCTCCTTGCTTTTTTGGAGCATGTTGCCCCCAATATTCAAGATGCAGTCTCACCAACACCGTGTATGACAGAAGCAGAACATCATTATTTTTATATTCAGTTCCCCTCATAATAAAAGATAGCATTCCATTAGCTTTCTTAATTACGTGCTGCACGTATACAATTTTTTTTTGACTTCTGCACGAGAACATAAATTTTGAAAAAGAATTAATATCAAGCTGGATGTTTATAGCCATGTCATGCAGCTTTAGAGTGAGAACCAGTGGGTTGACATTTCCACAGTGATAAATTGATCAGTACAGACTAGTAGTTCTCTGTTCTATTATCACATTGTTTCTTGCTGCAGTTGTCCGGAATTACCAGGGATGGCATTTTCAGTTGTTTTCATACCAGAATGACCTGCTTCAGAACTGATAGTTATCTGGGAAGATACAGCCTTGTATCATACACTCAGGGTGTTCCGGTAACTAGAGGCAGGAGGGGTTCACAGAACCACAGAACACTACATTGCAGAAGAGACCCTTTGGCCCATCGAATCTGCACTGACCGATTCGATGGGCCGCAGAGTTCTTGTAGAAGATTGGAGGGAGCTGTGTAGAGATGCTTGTGGTGAATCCTCTTCTTGTTGGACGCTGCTGCATGCCTCACTTGCTCGCAGAGAGGAAATAGTTGAGCTGGGGTGTTACAGATACAAATCTGTTCCTGTGTGTGTGTTCTAAGTAACAGCCCTTGAGAAGTTTATTTTGATAATATCTGACCAACTGAGTGCAGCAGGGAATGCTTACGAACCAATTCAGTCATGTGGAAAATGACAGCAAGTGCAGCAAAAGTCATAAATTTGAAGAGAGGAATGGTAATCTGGACGAAGACCAGCAGTAAGACAAGGGAAGGCATATAAGCAGAAAGATATTCATATTGTATCAGACAAATAAAGTGCTCGGAGAGCACTCGAACAGCACATTCAAAAGTCTGATGGCAGCAGGGAAAAAGCTGCCCTTGAATCGGTTGGTATGTGTCTTCAGACTTTTGCATCTTTTTCCCGACGAAAGAAGGATGAAGAGACAATGTCTGGGATGCATGAGGTCCTTGATTATGCTGGCTGCTGTACCGAGGATTATGAAGGATATAGATAGAGTGAATAGTGGGAAGCCTTTTCCCAGTTTGGATGTGAAAATCACAAGGGGCCACGGGCTTAAGGTGCGAGGGGCGAGGTATAATTCAGATGTTAGAGGGAGGTTTTTCACACAGAAGGTGTGGGAGCCTGGAATGCACTGCCAAGTAGGGTGGTGGAGGCAGGCATGCTAGAGTTGTTTAAGACTTACCTAGATAGGCACATGAGCAGACTAGAGATGAAGGGATACAAAAGATTGTTCTAAATAAGGATCAAGAGCGTCATGACGTTCCTGGGAATCAATAGATTCCTATAGGCTGTCCAACATATTTTATGGCTCACCTGTCTTAAGTCTGAGCTTCTGGGGATCTTCTGTGAATGTCTGTATAAGCTGTATATGTTTTTTTATACATCCACAGGTGATTTGGTCCGCCTTGTTGGCCAACAAGGAGCATACGAGTGGTTAGTCGTTCAAGGGCTGCTCTTGGATGTTGCTTCAAGAGTTGCCTAGTGGTTCACGTCAATAGTGTACGCTTAAACTGGACCAACAGACAGGCAACACGGCAGCTCAGTGACTATCGCTGTTTGCTGTGCAGATACGTGGACTTGGGTCGGTGTCTATGAGAGTTTGCACATTCTCCCCAAGCTTGCATGGGTTTCTCTGGGTGCTTCAGTTTCTTCCCACACCCCAAAAGAATGCTGATTGGTGTTAACAAATTGTCCCTAAATTAGATCTCCCTTAAGCTCACGTAATTCTCTAAATTTGCACATCTTTATTGTGGAGTCCAAGAGGCGTAGACAAAGGTCATAGATAGGAGAAGGATTGGAATGAGGCAGTCACTGAATGTTAAAATGGTGGTGGGGGCTTGTAGGGCTGAAGAGCCTGTTTCTTATGCTGTGTTGTTCTTTATTCTTTGTTCTTTGAAATGTAAAATTCCACTCGACATATATTGTCGTTCTGTCAGATCCTTGTTTGCATATCCAAAGATATAAATATTGTTGGTAATAATCTAAAGATAGGCAGGTTAGATTGATTGGCCATGTAAAAAATTGCCTTGGTATGAGAGGAACGAGCAATATAAATACAGGGCCTGGGCGGGATTGTTGTTGGTGCAGGCTCAATGGACCAAATAGCCTCCTTCTGCATTTCAGGGATTCTATGATTCTATAAGTCTTTTATAACAATGAGTCACCTCTGAAATTATTATTTTTAGTAAGGTGCAAAGGTGTATATCCTTAATCAAAAGCAGGAAGCGTGTGGGTGTGTGTGAAAAGCTCTATGTATGGGGCATTGAACATAACGGTTATATAGCTGTCAATATCAGCAAATGACTCATTAACACAGGGCACTTTCCAATTAGAAGTGTTTCACCAGTTCTTTGTAGGAGCAGGCATGTGATGGTGATTATGTTAAGGGGAAAACACACTGAGAGTAACAGACTTGACTCAATTCCCCTCACATCAGCAGATTCTTTGGCTACACATTCCTGGGTAATCTCTCAGCAATTCCCAGAACATTGCCTGCATTTACATTCAGGCCACTTCCCTTCATTTGTTATTGCCTGTTTGAGTTCATTACAGATGCCAGTTGCAACAGTTTTCATGAGGTTGTGCGAAATATAGCTGTTTCTGCTTCTCATTAGAAATTTGCTGATGACCACAACAATGCTCGAAAGACTGGAAGAACTAATATGATGACAAAAGTTTATTTAGTAATGAAATCTAACTTATCACTAATAGGCAGCCATACAATGTCTGAAATTAATATTGATAATGTAGAGAGACTTACTAAATGCTGAAAGCAAACCAGGGAAAGAAGACCATTAAAATGTTTCACAGCGATTGTGGGCTTCCAGATCAGTGCTAATGTTCCTCAGAGTAAATGTCACTGTCCTATAAACACATAGTAAGAAGTCCTTAAGCATATAGTAAGAAGTAAGGTTAAAGTCCAACCAGTTTATTTGATAATAAGTGCACAAGCTTTTGGAAATCCTGTTCCTTTACCGGGTCAAAAGCTTCCATCAGTCCAATGCTGGCATCTTCACATCATGACTATAAGGATCTAGGCAGCTCCAGCATACAAGTCAGACAGATATTTAATTCCTGGGAGTTGGTATGCTTACGAACATTCCCATAGCATTGTTATCAATAGGAATGTGATAATCGGCTAGATCAGGTTTACCATATTTGTGGTAATGGGAAGAGAAGATTTATAAATAAAATTAACAAAGCCATTTAAAATGAACTCAATTATTAATCATTTATTAATAGATGCTGTCCTGTGAAACGCTGGAAAATTAGTGTATTTCAAATGCTAATATTGCTTCATATCAAACCAGTGTTATTCAGCGACATGGTAACACTATCATTATCATTGCTGCCCCGCAGTGCTAAGGACCTGGGTTCAAATCCTAGCTTGAGTCATTGGTTGTGTGGACTCGGCACATTCTTTCCGTGTCTGCGTGGGTTTGGTCCTTAATCCTCCCACAGTCCAAAAGACATCCTGGTTAAGTGCATTGACCATGCTAAATTTTCTCTCAGTGTACCCAAACAGGCATCAGAGTGTGACGATTAGGGGATTTTTACAAAAACTTTGTTGCAGTATTAATGTAAGCTTATTTGTGACATTAATAACTAAAGTTAAAACTTACTAATTTAATTGCAACCAATTAAGCAATTCAGGAGAAACTTTAGCAAGAGAGGGATTAGAATGCGGACTATGCTATCTCAGGAAATAGTATAGATTGATTTAAGGGGAAGTTAGGTGATTAGCTGAGGGAGAAATAAACAGAAGAAAATGCTGATTATACTTTATGTATCAGGATGGGAAGAAGTTCATACGGAGCACATATACTAGCATAGACCAGTTGGTGTGTGTATGTTTTGTAAATTCTACACAATCTGAAAAATAATAATCTAAACCACATTGTTTAATTATGCTGGTAAATTTCTGCAAAACTCTGTCAGCTCAGCAATATATATTATTCAGACTTTTTTCCCCTACCTGGGAGAGATTTACATTTTGAAAAGACACTGGGATAGATTCTGACTCTGTGCCTTAGGGAATTAGAAGCAGGAGTGGGCTGTTCTGCCCCTTGATCCTGCTCAATTATCCAATAAAATCATGGTTGATCTGATTGTAGCTTTGACTCCACATTCAACCAACCCCAATAACCTTTGGCTCCCTTGTTCGTCAATAATTTATCTCCCTCAAACTTAAAAATATTCACTGACCCTACCTCCACTGCTCTCTAGGGAACAGAGTTCCAAAGATTCACCGCCCTCTGACAGAAACAGCATGGTGGCACAGTAGTTAGCTCTGCTGCCTCACAGCACCAGAGATCTGAGTTTGAGTACAGGCTTGGGTCACTATCTGTGTGGAGTTTTGCACATTCTGTCCAGTCTGCGTGGGTTTCCTCCGGGTACTCTGGTTTTCTTCCACACTCTGAAGATGTGTGGATTAGGTTGATTGGCCATACTAAATTGATACTCATCCTAATTTCGGGCAGTGGCGTGGGCGCGGCGGGGCGGGGAGGGGGGGGAGGGGGAGGGTGGCAGGGTGCGGAATGGAAGATTAGCAGAGTAAATATGTGGGGTTACTGGGATAGGTGGGTTTGTTGTTGGGTGTAGTTTCGATGGACCGAATGGTCTCCTTTTGTACTGTAGGACTTCTATGAGGAACCTCTCATCTCGATCTTAAATGAGAGATCACTTGTTTTTAAACTGCGTCCCCCAGTTCTATTCTCTCCTATATAAGAAAACATCGTTTCAGCATCTATTCATCTAAACCAGTCAGCTTCTCTACACAACATCGTAATGATCTTACTTTGAATAAGATGATGGGTTGATTGTGCTGCATATTCATACGGGACGAACTGACTCCTTAATTAAAATACCAGAAAGAGGAATTTTTAATGAACATACCTGTACACCATGACTGACCAGATTACTTTCATCCCACAGAACTTTGTGATAACGTATGTTATTCAAATACTTTTGTAATTGTAATCCTTGGAGAGAAAAGTTGAGCAAATATTATCTTCAACAGCTGGGTTAGAATTAGTCCACTAAATAATTAGCATCTACTAGATCTTATGTTATAAAAAACTTCAAAGATTGTTTTTTTTAATCGAAAAGAGAATGAACATGAACTCAAGGGCAGAAAGAAAATTTCAACTCTACATTTTTTAATGAACCCGCAGCAATCCAATTACAATTACACTGTCCCAATAGAAACTCCAGCAAAATTCCTACTTAGTCAGTGACTGCAGGATGCTGCTCTCAAACAAAAGCAGCATAAAACAAACTGGCAACTTTCATTCTGCAATATATGGGATGAAAATATTCTGGCAATAAAAAAAATGTTTTCTTTCTGCATGCCTGCAAATTTGTGTTTCTGTAGCTTGAATACAAGTATAATTTCCAGTTGTGAAATTAGAATACAAGCTTTATTATATTACACAGGAACAAAACATAGAATCATGGAGGGGAAGCTCATCAAACGATGACAGAGTGTTGGTTCCAGCAAGAAAAGCAACATGGTTTTCTCCCATTCTTACCACTTTCTGTCACAGAATGGGTGATGTTCATGCCATCATGTTGGGGGTGAGACCTTAGATGGGCATGTCATGTCTAAAGAGACGCCCTGATCAAAGCAAAATGTAACCTCTCCACTCCACCACGAAGAGCTCTGGGGCTCTCCCCCACCTGGCCTTGAGGTTGGAACCAGTATTTATCCTTCTATCACCCCCGATCAGAGCCAGTATTCACCCCCCTTAGCTCCCCAATCAGACCCTAGCTCTGCCCTCTCCCACTAGGAACACTTTCACCTTTGTGCCCCCTGGGGGATCCCCACAATAGATTCACATCTGGCTGAACCTGTTATAAACTGTGCATAACACTACAGACAGTTACCAGCAGATCCTACCAAAGAACACACTCGTCAACTCAACACTCTGATCAAAACTTTTGATCTGGACCTTCAGAACACTCTCTGGGCTCTCATTCCATGTACTCCCCGCATTGGAGATCTCTACTGCCTCCCAAAGATACACAAGGGGCATTTGCCTGACAAAGATGAAAGTCGAAAGCTTGCAGATTTACTATCAAATAAATCGGTTGGATTTAACATTGGTGTTGCCAGACTGTTACTGAATAAACTGTGCAGACATGACATCACATCAACCTGGTTTGAAAATATGGCCAGGGCTCAATATTTGGTGTGGAGGCGCTTTAATAATATGGAAATATATTGAGGTAATCAGGTTCATATCAGTTGTGGATGACGTGATTACATCACTGGCGAGATTTGTGTCTTTCACCAGATACTCACCCCCACCACCGATCTCATGGACAGTGAACATGCATTCAAGATTTCACCCATAGAATTTGATACACGGGAAGAGTCGAGTTGCACCAACCCTGGCTCTATGACAAAAAAGACCTTTCACAACCTCAAGATATTTCAAAGTAATTTAGAGCCAATGATGTGCTTTTCAAGTGTCATCACTTTTTGAAATGTCAAAAACCTGGCAGCCAATCAGTGACACAGAAAATTCTCACAAACAGCAAAGTGATCATGGTCAGGTAATCTGTTTTGGTGATGGTGATTGAGAGATAAATATTGGTTAAGAAAGTGAGGATACCTCCCCTACTCCTCTTTATAGTAAGAAGTCTCACAATATCAGGTTAAAGTCCGACAGGTTTGTTTGGTAGCACATGAAGCACTTTTGGTAGTACAATGGTTTATTTGGTAGTACTCCTCTTTATAATGTCATGGGACCTTTTACACTCATCAGAGAGGATTAAGGCTATTTACCAGAGAAAGTTGATGGTATTTACCGGAGAGAGTTGATGGTATTTACCAAAGAGAATTGATGACATTTACCAGAGACAGCAGATAGTATTTACACAAGAGGGTTGTTGATATTTACCAGAGAAGATCGTGATATTTACCAGAGAGAATTGATGGTATTTATCAGAGTTGATAGTATTTACATAAGAGAGTCAAGGGTATTTACCTAATGTATTTCTCTGCACTTCCTTCACACTTTTCCACATTTTTATTTTCTCAAATATTCTCAGTTTCCTTCTAGTTCCATGCTGTCTCGATATTGCATTCTGTATCCCAACAAACCTTTATGTAAATATCATCCTAACCTCACTCTTCATTATTGTTCTTATCTCTGTTCATAATGGAGAAAATGTTCATAATACTACGGGAACAATGGATTCAATTTAAATTTGGCAGAAAACAGTAAAAAGTAATCCCTTTCTCAGTCATAATTTTCCTATTTTGTTCTGTTTCTCAAACCAATGCACTGTTTCAAACCACTTAACACAAACCGCACCCGCAAGTTTGTGGGAAATCTCTTCTGAATGTTTAAACACATGTATCTCAGCTTGTGCATTGTTTAAAACATAAACTACTCATTGGAAAACTCAGCTGAAGGCTGACAGTTGAGCTTGACCCCTGTAGAGAACAGCAGGACTGCTGTGACAACCATTCAAGACCACTCAAGATCTTTTGAGAGATAAGTCTGAGAGTTGCTTTTTAGTGGATACCAATCTGCAGCAGAAATGTGCTCTTTAACTCAGATTCACTGAAATTATCTTTCTCAAGGAGAAACAAACAATGGAAATCATAGAAAATGGGAATGTCATACAGACAAGCATGATTTTGTCTAATACCATTCACTGAAGCCAGTATATTGGTGGCAATTTAAAAATATAAGCATAGAGATTAATGATTATGGTATTAGTGTATGAGTGACGATGCTTCAGATTCACAATGCTTCAAATAAATTTTTAGACAGATGGAGGTAATGAAAGTATTCAGTAAACTGATAATAGCCACTTCGATTGTGAAATTTGATTTATTAGTTCCTGCCGTGAACTAATAGAATAGTTGCAATGTAAAATGTGTATAACAAATGACACGCAAAAAAGATTCAAAACATTCTGAGAAAAGATTTTTAGGAATCACATTTCTTGATCTCCACATAAGCATCAGTCCATGTCAAGGATATTTACCAGAGAGAGTTGATGGTATTTACCACACGTCAGTCAAGCAGCAAGAAGCAGCAATCAAAGACCAAACACCAAAGGTTTTCTCCGGATGCTCTGCTTTCCTTCGTAAGAATTTAGCAACACCAATTTTTAATCCAACCAATTTATTTGATAGTAAAATTGCGAGCTTTCAACACTCCGTGTCTTCCTCAGGCAAATGCAGTGTTCTGGTCTGCAATAGCACACATCAGCACAGACAGTCAGAGATTGCTGATTAGAATGCGAATCCTTACATCTAACCTGCTATTCAAGTGTTAAAGTGGCTAACAATGTGTGTGAAGGGAATCCTGAGCATTGATTAGAGAATTGTGTATTTTCTCCAGACAGCACAGTAAGTGAGGTTTTTTGCTAACCCAGGCAAGTTACGGGGGTTACAGATAGTGTGTCATGAAGCCAAGATCCCTGTTAAGACCGTCCTCATGTGTGCGGAGCTTGGCTATCAGTCTCTGTTCAGCGACTCTGCGCTGTCGTGTATCACGAAAGCCCCCTTGAAGAACATTTACCCGCAGGTCGGAGGCCGAATGCCCATGACTGCTGAAGTGTTCGCCCACAGGAAGGGAACTGTTTTGCCTGGTGATTGTTGAGCGATGCTCATTCATCCGCTGTCGTAGTGTCTGCATTGTCTCCCCAGTATACCATGCTTCGGGACATCCTTTCTTGCAACGTATTAGGTAGACAACATTGGCCAAGTTGCAAGAGTATGTACCATGCACCTGGTGAATGGTATCCTCACGTTTGATGATGTCGTCCATGTCTATGATCTGGCATGTCTTGCAGAGGTTGCTGTGGCAGGGTTGTGTGGTATTGTGGTCACTGTTCTCCTGAAGGTTGGGTAGTTTGCTGCGAACAATGATCTGTTTGAGGTTGTGCGGTTGTCTGAAAGCAAGAAGTGGGGGGGTGGGGATGGCCCTAGCGAGATGTTCATCGTCATCAATGATATGATGAAGACTCCGGAGAAGATGTCGTAGCTTCTCCGCTCCGGGGAAGTACTGGACAACAAAGGGTACTCTGTCCACCGTGTCCCGTGTTCGTCTTCTGAGGAGATCAGTGCGGTTTATCGTTGTGGCACGTTGGAACTGTCGATCGATGAGTCGAGCGCCATATCCTGTTCTCACGAGGGCATCCTTCAGTGTCTGGAGGTGTCTGTCACGATCCTCCTCATCTGAGCAAATTCTGTGTATACGGAGGGCTTGTCCATAGGGAATGGCTTCTTTAACGTGTCTAGGGTGGAAGCTGGAGAAGTGGAGCATTGTGAGGTTGTCTGTCGGTTTGCGGTACAGTGAGGTGCTGAGGTGACCGTCCTTGATGGAGATGCGTGTGTCCAAGAATGCAACTGATTCTGGAGAATAGTCCATGGTGAGTCTGATGGTGGGATGGAACTTGTTGATATCATCATACAGTTGTTTCAATGATTGTTCACCATGAGTCCAAAGGAAAAAGATGTCATCAATGTATCTAGTATATAACCTTGGTTGGAGATCTTGTGTGGTGAAGAAGTCTTGTTCGAACCTGTGCATGAAGATGTTGGCATACTGAGGTGCGAATTTGGTCCCCATGGCTGTTCCGTGTGTCTGGATGAAAAGCTGATTGTTGAAGGTGAAGACATTGTGGTCCAAGATGAAGCGGATGAGTTGTAAAATTGCATCCGGAAACTGGCAGTTGTTGGCATTGAGTACTGAGGCAGTTGCAGCAATACCATTGTCGTGGGGGATGTTGGTGTAGAGCGCCGAGACATCCATTGTGACAAGGAGTGTCCCTGGTTCTACTGCTCCATGTGTGCTGAGTTTCTGTAGGAAGTCCGTAGGGTCAAGACAAAAGCTGGGGGTTCTTTGTACAATGGGTTTCAGGATGCCCTCAATATAGCCAGAGAGGCTCTCACACAGGGTCCCATTGCCCGATACGATGGGATGGCCGGGTATGTTTGCCTTGTGTATCTTTGGGAGGCAGTAGAGATCTCCAATGCGGGGAGTACGTGGAATGAGAGCCCGGAGGGTGTTCTGAAGGTCCGGATCAAAGGTTTTGATCAGAGTGTTGAGTTGACGAGTGTGTTCTTTGGTCAGATCTGCTGGTAACTGTCTGTAGTGTTTCTCATTGTTTAGTTGTCGGTACACTTCTTCACAGTAGTCCGTTCTGTTCAGTATGACGGTGGCGCCTCCTTTGTCTGCTGGTTTGATGACAATGTTGCGGTTGGTCTTGAGAGCACGGATGGCCTTGCGTTGTGCTTGGGTGATGTTCGGGACTGTCTTGTAAGTGCGGTTGATAAATCTGGTGTTCACGCACCTCCTGATGGCTTGGGCATACATGTCCAGTCGGGGGCAGCGGCCTTCCGGAGGAGTCCAATTGGATTCATTCCTCTTCGGTTGCTGCACTGCGGATCCCTCTGTCGGCTGTTCTGGTTCATTAGCTGTCTCATTGAGTCCACTATTGGCCTCTTGGGATTTGTGGAAGAACTCACGCAGCCTCATTCGCCTGATGAATTCCTCTGTGTCCGCTGCGAGACTGATGGGGTCCATTTTGGTGGTGGGACAGAAATTGAGCCCTCGGCTGAGAACTTCGATTTCCTCTGATTGAAGTGCGTAGTGTGACAAGTTAACAATGGACCTCCCTGCGGTAGTGTTGTTTTCTACTGTGGTGCCAAGGGAGGTTTGGTTGTTGCTGGTGGCGATGCCGAGTTTTTCAAGTTTCCTGTTTTTGGTGTGCATGTAAATGGTGTAGTTTCTTTGTCTCATCTGTTTGGCAAAGTTTCGCAGCTGGTCTGCGTCCTGAATGCAAGTTGAGAATATGTATTCCATTTTACTTTCCAGGGTGCGGCGTTTGCTATAGAGCTGGTGTATGAGGTGATTGAGGAGTGTGAGAGAGGTGCGACAGCAAAGCACCATGCAGACACTATGACAGCGGATGAATGAGCATCGCTCAACAATCACCAGGCAAAACAATTCCCTTCCTGTGGGTGAACACTTCAGCAGTCATGGGCATTCGGCCTCCGACCTGCGGGTAAATGTTCTTCAAGGGGGCTTTCATGATACACGACAGCGCAGAGTCGCTGAGCAGAGACTGATAGCCAAGCTCCGCACACATGAGGACGGTCTTAACAGGGATCTTGGCTTCATGACACACTATCTGTAACCCCTGTAACTTGCCTGGGTTAGCAAAAAACCTCACTTACTGTGCTGTCTGGAGAAAATAAACAATTCTCTAATCAATGCTCAGGATTCCCTTCACACACATTGTTAGCCACTTTAACACTTGAATAGCAGGTTAGATGTAAGGATTCACATTCTAATCAGCAATCTCTGACTGTCTGTGCTGATGTGTGCTATTGCAGACCAGAACACTGTATTTGCCTGAGGAAGACACGGAGTGTTGAAAGGTCGCAATTTTACTATCAAATAAATCGGTTGGATTAAAAATTGGTGTTGCTAAATTCTTACTGACTTCTTACCACCCCAATCCAACGCCGGCATCTTTACATCATGACTGTTTTCCTTCCACAGTCCAAAGATGTGCAAGTTCGTTGGATGGTAAATTGCTCTTCAGTGGTCAGGGATGTATAGGTCGGGGAGATTAGTGGGGTAAGTACATGGGGTTGTGGGGTTAGAGAGTGGGTGGGATAGGATGTTCTGTTGATGGACCTGATGGACCGAATGGCCTCCTTCTGTAATGTAGGGATTCCATAATAAACACGGCAATCACACACTAAACATGGTAATCACACACCAAACATCACAATCACACACCAAACACAGCAATCACACACCAAACACAGCAATCACACACCAGACACAACAAGCACACTTCAGATACGACAATCATATAGCAGAAACAACAATGATTCACCAAACATGGCAATCACACATCAGACATGGAATCAGACACAAACACAGCAATTACACACTAGACACAGCAATCACACACATCACGTCAATCACACACTAGACATAGCAATCACACACCAGACATGACAATCACATCCTAGACATAGCAATCACACACCAAACACGGCAATCACATACCAAACACAACAAGCACACTTCAGATACGGCAATTATATAGCAGAAACAACAATGATTCACCAAACACGGCAATCACACATCAGACATGGAATCAGACACAAACACAGCAATTACACACTAGACACAGCAATCACACACATCACGTCAATCACACACTAGACATGGCAATCACACACTAGACATGGCAATCAAACACAAAACACAACAACAACACACCAGACACAACAATCACACACCAGACACAGCAATCATATATTAAACATGGCGATCATACAGTAGGGACGAAACAATAAATACCGTGCAGCGTCCAAACATTTTAGAATGATTGCAGCACAGAAGGAAGCCATTCAGTCAGTTGTGTCTGTGGTGGCCACCTGAAGGGGCAATTTACCACATGTCACACCCCAGCTTTTTCGCCATTGATCTGTAAATTCTTCCCTTACAGATTTTTAAGGATAACATATTTTGATCCCCACATAAAGATCAGTCCAAATCCAATAATCAAACACCAAACACCAGCAACCAACTGTCGAGCACTAGTGATCAAATACCAAATACTATCGCTCAAACACAGCACTCACTCACACAACACACATCACTGCCCAAAGGACCAGTACCCAAAGAAAAATAAATCACTCGACCATGAAACTAAGAAAATGCTGGCCGAGATTTATTTTCAAAGAATGCAAATATTTCCCTCAAATCAAACTGATGAAGCCTTGTTTCTGACTGAAAAGCCTGCCCAAAAATGGAGCAATGACCATGGAATGTAGCTCTTCTGAGAATCCAGGGCAAGTTCCTTTAATTCCTGAACATGAACACTTTGGCTAGAAGTTGAAGAGTGAGAACAGATAACTAAACTGTATTTGGCAGAACTCTCCCCATTTGCGACCCAGCACATATACACACACACATACACGCTCATACATGCACACACACACACACATATGCGTACATACAAACACACATATACTCACACACACGCGCGCACACATGCACATACATATACACACACACATACACACTCATACACACACACACGTGCACATACACACACACGTACACACACACATACTTTTACACACACACACACACACATGCATATACACTCATATACACACACACATGCACACGCACACACAAAGACACACCCACACAGACACAGACACACGCGTGCACACACACATCAACAACTGGTTTGGAATAATTCATGGACTTTAGCCATTTAAAATATGAATTGAAAATTGCCTTTATTACCTTGTGTGGAATTGATCAATTTCTGCATCACGTCAAGTGTCATAATATCGACAGGGATGGCCAAAAGCTGAATGGAAAAAGCTGGGTCAGGAATTCCAAATTGTGACCCAAAAATTAACATCCTCAATTCTTTTCTTAGAACAAGGAGTATCATGACCAAAGAAGGTGCTTTAATGCCTAAACCTGTAGTTGATTTTTTACAATGCTGTTTACAGAATTGCAAATATTTGCTGCAGAGAATTGCAGTTGACCTAAAGATGCCATAGCTTCGGAATTCATTTTACAGAACATGGAGATCTGCCATTGTGCTGTTAGTAGGCAAGATATAAGTCTCACTTTTGCCAACAAATCTAACTGTTCAGCATGGAAAAACTGGAGAAGACAGATAAATATGCTTTGTGTTAGAATAGGCCATGTTACATTAGTGTATTGTTATTTCATTTATAAGCACTAGGAACTAATTGATATATGAACATATATCTCAACGATTGCCACATTTGCTGTCATGTTGCAGGCGTGTGTTGAGTAACGATGACTGGAATCTTCCCACCATTCACGCCGGCAGAATTTTCCCATCTTGCTGCAGTAAACGGAGAGTTGGCTGGCTGCCAAATTCACTGACCTCAGTGCAGTTGGCATCTAAGATCGCACCCAATGTATCACCCTATCAGTCAACCAGACAAGGAAAGAGGCAAGGAATATACTCAGTGGATCACCAGTAATTTGAGTCTAAATTGCAACTACTCCTAATGTATGAGAATTAGAAGACAGTTAGTGAGATTTTGCACGCCTTGACAAGTCATGGGGTTACAGATCTCTTTAACCTGTGCTTAACCTTCTCTGCACTTACATTGCCTGTATCTTTAAGACTTGATTACCTATAAAAATTCACATTCCAACCATTATTTTGTAAACTGAGTTTGTGTCTTTATGTGCCCTGTTTGTGAACAGAATTCCCATTTGTGAAAAAGGAGCAGCACTCTGAAAGTTTGTGTCTTATGCTACGACATAAACCTGTTGGACTTTAACCTGATGTTGTGAGATTTCTTACTGAACTAGAAGATATAACAGGCTTCTGACAAGCATTAAAAAAGTGTTTGGGTGCAACATAATTACAGACCAAGATACATTAGAAGATATAGTCATTTGTCTTGGCTATTTAATGTCAGCATGCGGTTTTTGCTTTCTCATTGACATTAAACTTCCATCACATAATTTAGGTGCTAAGACTCAAAGTGATTCATTAAAAAAAGTAGAATGAGACCACCCCTGTGTTGCTCTGGTGTCAAAATCAGTGCTGTTTCCAGATTTGGTTCTGATTAACACAAATATGACTCATACCAGAACATCAAAGGCATATTTTTCCCTTTTGCATTCATTGTCTGCAAACCCTGCCAGCAGTATGAGGTCTTGCAAAGATGGGCCATTATAACTGCAGACTCAGCATTAAATGAAGCTTCATTGTACCAGGCCACAGTAACAGGGTAAATCCACCCAATGACTTCAGTATCCAACAAGGCTTAGCCCGAGTCAAACCTTTAGAATGATCATCATGTCTGTCTTACCCTTTAAGTTTAAAGTTCTTTAAAGTTTTAGAGTCTATTTATTATGTCATAAGTAGGCTTATATGAACACTGCAATAAAATTACTGTGAAAATCCCTTATTGAACATATTCTGTTCAGTTACACTGAGGGAGAATTTAGCATGGCCAATCATCTAACTAGCACATCTTTCAGACTTACGTGCCCTTATACTTAATGCAAACATACTTGTTCTCAGATTTAAGCTAAAGGTGAACAAACATGCTTCAAGTGGTCACACTTAAGGCTTTGCCTTTGTGTTCAGTGCCAAAGACTATGTTTGTAATGAAACACTCACACCTTGCATTACTGCACACAATATTACTTCAATATTAAATATGTTGCCCAGGGGCTAAAGACAAGCCATTGCAGCTGAACTCGTACTCGACCTCTTGTTCTCTCCATAAGTGGAAAAATAAATATAGTGGTACCCATTTTAAAATGAAGAGGACAGGTTTGGTGCACGAGAGCCACAATGTGTACAGCATGTGTGGAGCATTAATAGCATAATTGGGATCAAATCTGCCTATTTAAGAAGAATTCACTGCCTTCATAAGGGTGCTCTGCTCACTCAGCTCTTCAAAATGACAGATTGCTATTCAGATCTGGCATGAAGGCAGCAGAACTGAAAGGGGCTTAAGCCTTCCACTGTGAGTGTGATGATATTGTGCCTTTAAGAAATATGTTGTATCATTGCTCTTGTAAGACATATATTTAAAATTCGGCTATGTTTTGCAGGTTTTCAGAAAACTCTTAAATTATTAGCTGGGAGAACAAGGTAAGTATTAATTTTAGACATGGAGTGTTTGTTTAAGCAAAAGTAATACATTTGCATTTATTTAGACTTCCCCTCGGTATTCAGAGAGAGGTTTTATTAGGTTGACTGAGAGGAACAGAAAATCATTTACCTAATGGGAGGAGCTAAACCTGCAGGAAAGAAAGGGTGTCAGTTTCATTTTAAGATAAAAACAGTTTCTGCCTGGACTGCCAGAAAAAAGTAGTGTATCTCTGTTCCCCCCCTCTCTCTCTCTCTCTCTTTCTCTCTCCAGGTTATGAAAGCTCTGACGAAGGGTAATCCTGACTCAAGTCTTTGGTTCTATTTTCTCTCTGTAGATATTGTCAGATGTGTTGAGTTTTTCCAACATTTTCTGTTTTAGTCGTGTTCTGAAAGCTCCAGGACTGGTAAGCTAAGACAAGCAAGTATCCCTGTGTTTTTCTAACTAATTTTAAAGAGAGATTTAAGTCTATATGAGAAATTTTGCTGGATTGAAACCCTTAGCTACAGATTAGCAGTTAAGAGTTATGGGGGGGGGGGCGCGATTCTCCCAGCAGCGCTGTGGGCAGGGAGACTTAAGCGGACATCTTTGTGCGGGTTCCTTCGTAAGTCTCCAGCCGCCGGATTTTTGATTTCATCAGCCAGAAATCAGTGCTGAGCTGCATCAATTATTTACATTGTGATTTGAATGTCATTAGCAGGCCAAGGCTTCCAGGCCTGCTCTAGTTTCCCACCATCCCAGCCATACCACCCCTCCTGCCTCATGCTACCAACACTGTTTTGTAAACCAGGAGGATTTTACAATGCTCCCACCTTGCACGGAGTTCACTGCTGAAATGAAGGGGGGGTTCATGGAGGCCCCAGAAGTTGGAGAGTAAGGTCAGCCTTCCGGGGAGGATCAGGACTGCGGGCGGGTGTCAGTGGAATGGGAGGGGGGAGTTGAGACTTTCGGGGAAAGTGGAGATTGGGACTGTCAGCAAGAGTTCGGGGGGATGGGAGTGGTCAAAGCTGGCATGATCATGCCTAGGGAGCCAGCATTCAGGACGTGGGGTGCTGGAGGGGCAGCAATATAGAATTGCCGTTCTGGCCAGCAATTGAACTGGCTAGTGACTGGGAGGCCGGCAATCTGGACACTGATTTTGGCACTGACAGATTAACACATGTGCAATGGCCCACTCAGCACTCTGCTGCCAGCCTTGCCAGTGGGATTAGGCCTCACCTCTGGATTTTTAATGACATTCACGCTAGGGTTCTCTGCCATGCACAGAGTGTGGGAGATCCATTTTAAAAATTCCGCTGAAAAAAAGTGGAATTTATTCCAGTTTTTATATGAATTCAACACTTAGAATTGATTTGGGAGAATCCTACCCTGTATCTTGTCATGCTTATGTATTGTTCAACTGTTAAAGGTTAAGCTAATTCATTTGTTATAGTTAAATTGAATTGTGAAATAAAGTTTGTTTTGATATAAGTTTCCCAGTTTGTCAGTAGAATCACGTCTAGAGTGAAACATCTGATCCTCACACTAATGCTAAAATAGAAAATTGTTGAGATCTAGTCTAGCTTCCTAATGTAGCTTCGGGATTCTGATCCAGTACTCTAACAATGAGGATGGCTTTCTTTTATGGTCATAGCAATCTATGCAAAATCAATTCAAATAATAATAATGTACTTTAGCTATTTATGAAAAGCCCAATTTGTCATTGTTCATCACAGAGGTTCCGAAAACTTAACAAACACAGAATAATAAGAACATAAGAAATAGGAGTAGGCCTCTAACCCTTCGAGCCTGCGCCGCTATTCAATAAGATCATGCTGATTTGAAGTGGATCAGTTCCACTTTCCTGTTTTCTCCCCATAACCCTACATTCCCTTGTCTATCAGAAATTTATCTACCTGTGAGGTAGCCTTCACCACTTCAATGGGCAGAGAATTCCAGAGATTCACCACCCTTTGAATGAAGAAGTTCCTCCTCAATTCCATTCTAAACTGCACCCCCCCTTATTTTGATGCTGTGCCTTCTAGTTCTTTTTTCCTTTCTAAGCGGAAAGAATCTTTCTATTTCTACCCTATCTAGCCCCTTCATTATCTTGTAAGTCTTTATAAAATCCTCCCCTCAGACTTCTAAACTCCAAAGACTAAGGTCCTGTCTATTTAATCTCTCCTCATAAGCTAATCCCCTGATCTCCAGTATCAGTCTAGTGAACCTTCTCTGTACTTCCTCTAAGGCCAATATATCCTTTCACAAATACAGGGACTAAAACTGCACACACTACTCCAATTACGGCCTCAGCAGTGCTTTGTACAGTTGCAGGAAGACTTCCCTGCTTTTATACTTTATCCCCTTAGCGATAAAGGCCAACATTCCATTCGTCTTTTTGATCACGTGCTGTACCTACAGACTGAGTTTTTGTGATTCGTGTACAAGGACCCCCCAGGCCCTCTGCATTGTAGCATGTTGCAGCTTTTCACCCTTTAACTAATATTCCCTCCTACTATTATTTCTACCAAAGTGGATAACCTCACATTTGCTAATGTTATATTCCATCTGCCAGGTCCTTGCCCACTTGCTCAACCTATCCAGATCTCTCTGCAGACTTTCCACGTCCTCCACACAATTCACTTTTCTACTCATCTTTGTGTCATCAGCAAATTTTGTTAGCCTACACTCAGCCCCCTTCTCCAGATTATATGGTAAACAGTTGAGGCCGCAGCACTGATCCCTGCGGCACTCCACTAGTCACTAACTGCCAACCAGAAAAGCATCTATTGATTCCAACTCTCTGCTTCAGAGAAAACAGAAGTCAACCAATCTCAATGTCGTTTCTATTTAGGTATTTTAACCCTTTGCCACTTTAACCAAGCACAATGCCTTTGAGGGTCAATATTGGTGCTACTGGCATTTGAAAGCTGGATTTAACACTGAAGATTTTGGCAGTGGTTGATTAATCAGTTCATCTAAATCAGGAATACTCAGGCTGTAGAATGAAATGTGTTGCCACTTTTTGGCATCCGGCATCAGGTTCAACAACATCCCGATCAGATACAGATTAAATCAGATGTAAAGTAATATTCCCTCTATGCTGTCTCAACAATCTGCATTACATGTACAGTTTATTTTCATTGAGACAGAAATTCTAAGGCAATGACGTAATTGTTTTCCCAATCTGATTGTACATTGACCTTTCATGTCTTGAATATTTTCCTAATATTTTCAATGAAATTGGGTTACAATACTGATATTGCATGTTGGATGATTCCGCCATGTGGTCAGTGACAATTAACATCTAAGTTAATTACCACTGGCTGATGGGTGTTGGCCATTTTACATTTGGTGGAAAAAAGAATCAGAACTTAATAATTGCACAGGGAGAAGTAAGGGGGAGGTTAGTCCAGTGTGTCTCGTAAACCAGTCTCCCATCCATTGCCTCCATCTACACTTCCGACTGCTTTGGGAAAGCAGCCAGCATAATCAACGACCACCCCCTCCCCTGCCCCCGACATCCTCTCTTCTATTGTCTTCTGTCAGGGAAAAGATACAAAAGTCTGAAAACACGTACAAATCCACTCAAGAGCAGCTTCTTCCCTGCTGCTGTCAGACTTTTGGATGGACGTATCACATATTAAGCTGATCTTTCTCTTCACTCTATCGATAACTACAAATTATATTCTGCACCCTATCCTTTCCGTCTTCCCTTTGTATTCGATGAATGGCATATTTTGTCTGTAAAGCATGCAAAAAGCAATGCTTTTCAGCTATCCCAATACAGTGACAATAATAAATCAAATCAAATCAGTTGGACTTGTGATGACCACTTTGGTTTTCAGTTTCTCCTTTTTGCTGATGAAGTCAAAGAATCACACGCTGAGATTTTGCAACTGGTTGGATCTTCCAGTCCCATCGATGGTGCCCCCACCCCACCCAGATTTCCTGGCAGAGGGGGGTGTGAGCTGTGGAAAAAGTCATGGACAGCAAGCAAGATTTGAAGATTCCTCTGCCAACTATTGGCAGGCAATCTCTACTGCCACAAAACATGTCATCGGTGAGGTGGGGGAAGAGGGGGATGAAAGGGTGGGAGGGGTGAGTCTGGAAAATCCCTCCCTTAGAATTAGTTTACAATGCAGAAGGTGTGAGCCAACTCTCTCGGCTATTCTGTTATTAGCTAGTCCTGAACCTTTTCCTCATACCCTACAGCTTTATGCTCTTGAGCTGCTTATGCCATTCTCCTTTGAAAGCCAGAATCAGAATTTGCCTCCACCGTCCTCTTGGGCCGTTCATTCCAGATTGTATCCACATAAAGCATTAAAAAACATTTCCTCTTGTTGGTCATGGTTCTTTTGCCAGTTTCCAGAAGCCCTCTGCTTCTTGACCCTTGCATCACTCGGAAAAATGCTTTTTCTGTACTTTGACCAATCATTCTAAAACAATCCAAGAATTATTTAAATTTGCCGGGCATTTTCAAAATATCAAGGAGGCAAACAATTTCTGCTTTTAAATGTGCATCATGAAAACATTTATACATATACATAAGCATCTTGTTCATGATTTTGCCACAAAAAAATCATGAAATCTTCCTTTTAAAATGTCTTTCAGCTGTTCCACTGTGATCTGGATTCATTATGTTCTTTCTTTTACTTCCTAAAAGCAATAATTCTGATGATGTAAGATTCATGGACCTGTAGGGTGCAGCAGATTATTGCCTCTTCAATTTAACTCACAAATAGGTGGAGGGAGGAGGTATAACTTTAATTTTCAGCAATAGTGCTGCATGAAGGATATGGAAGCAGAGTGTCCAACCTTCCCCCACCCCTCACCTTCCCTCCCCCCGTCTGTCTGCTGGGATTCTACCAGTCATGCTGCAATTAATGGAGATTTGGTTGGACATCAAACTTTCCCATACTCTCTTGGCAAGGATGGCAAGACGTACAAGGCCGGAGAACCCCAGTCAAGGATACATGTTTTGTCCATTCATTCATTTGAACAGATGAGGGGACAGCACTGATACGAGTTTTAAAAATGGTCTTCTTTTATTGAAGAGAACTTAAAAGTTAACTTAACAGAAGCAAAAAGATTTTGTCTTTACAGTGCAGGAGGTGTGAGCTGACTCTCTCAATAGATTCTGTACTCAGAGAATGGTTGGGGTGTGGATTACTGTGCCTGCTATGATAATGGAGTCGGACACTTTAGCAAGCGGTTATTGGATAGGCACATGGAACACACCATAATGATAGGGAGTGGGATAATTTGATCTTGGTTTGGACATAGTTCGGCAAAACATCGAGGGCAGAAGGGTCTGTACTGTGCTGTACTGTTCTATGTTCTATAAAAGGAAAAGGAAAGCGAACTTGGAGATTATCTTTTACTGCCAGCCCTTGTGCTAAACTTGAATGCACTGAACAAATCTCAAAACTAAACTGAAAAAACACACTAAAACCCAGACTATAATTCAACCATTATCTCGCCATTGGATGTATTTTTCTACAGAATAAGTCTGTCTTAGAAAAACAATTCTTGCAGCTGCTGTTATGGGACTGTTGTTTGCCTACATTGTGTACCCTTCAGAAACAAAGTCAATTTTTAGCTAACCCATCATGCCTTCTGATTCTACAAGTTAGCAGAATTAGTTACATAGGCAGAAATGTCTTAAAATTAAATCTTTGCATAGACTGCAGCAAACAAACCTAAGCTTATATAGGATCTCTCAACACACCAATCTTGATTTTCATTCTAACAGCAGGATTCTGAATGATAAGGTATATCCCCAGGACCCATTTGATTCCAGATAATCCTTGGACCAATTTCCTAACAGGTCAAGTTGTCAGACAAGCCTTTGAAAGTTTACATATACTTGGCATGGTTTTAGCTCGTTAATATAAGTATCCCCACGAAAGGGTTAATGATCACATAAGATTAAAAATAAGCTGCAAGCTGTATCTCAGTCACACAGGGAAAGCCATGTGAAAACCAGAGGTCTTGATTAAAGCAGGTCCAGATGAGAGTCAAAGATCAAAGATCAAAGAACAAAACAGCACAGAAACAGGCCTTTCGGCCCAATGAGCCCGCGCCGCCACCCCAATGTTCCCACTTCTACTCACGATTCCTGTCTATGTTTTTAGATCTGTGGAATGAAACCAAATTTGTGACAATTTAGGGAGAATTTGTTCTGTCAATCAATCTAAGAGCACATCTTTGGGATGTGGGAGGAAACTGGAGCAGCTGGAGAAAATCCACACAAGCACGGGGAGAATGCGCAAACTCCCACAGACACAGGCCCAAATCCATGTATTTGCACAGCACAGCGATAGTCACTGAGCTGTCGCGTTGCCCATCAAATGGTCCAGGTCAAGTGTACACTAATGACGAGAAACACTAGGATACTGTGGAAAAAAAAATCCAAGAGCAGCCTCAAAGACCATTTAGTTGAATAATATGTAGCTGCAGTTCATGTTCTTTCCCATTAGAACAAGGAACAATGGCAAGGGAGATAGATATAACAATGGTCAGAAGCATAGCTATCATTGCTTGATGATATAATTAAAAAGATATGCACTAGTTATAATTGGACAACTATACTCTATGCATGATGTAATCTTAATCAATAACAGTGAGTGGATAGAGGTAACTGTTATAGAACATAGAACATTACAGCACAGAACAGGCCCTTCGGCCTTCGATGTTGCGCCGACCAATATAAAAAGCAATGCCCCTCCAAACTAAACCATTCCCCTCTCTTCCATATACCTATCAACTAACCTCTTAAACGCCACCAAACTTGGCGCATCTACAACTGCTGCAGGCAGGGCATTCCACTCCCGAACCACCTTTTGGGTAAAGAACCTACCTCTGATATCCGTCCTATAACTATCACCCTTAATTTAAAGCTGTGTCCCCTCGTGCTAGCTTTTTCCATCCTAGGAAAAAGGCTATCACTGTCCACCCTATCTAAACCTCTAATCATCTTATGTTTCGATTAGGTCCCCTCTTAGCCGCCTCCTTTCTAACGAAAACAACCTCAAATCCCTCAGCCTCTCTTCATAAGACCTGCCCTCCATACCAGGCAACATCTGGTAAACCTCCTCTGTACCCTCTCCAATGCCTCCACATCTTTCTTATAATGTGGGGACCAGAACTGCACACAATACTCCAAGTGCGGCCGCACTAGAGTTTGTACAGTTGCAACATGACGTTGCGGCTCCGAAATTCAATCCCCCTACCAATAAAAGCCAAGACTCCATATGCTTTCTTAACAACCTTCTCGACTTGACTGCCTACTTTCAGGGATCTATGCACATACACACCAAGATCCCTCTGTTCATCAAGACTACTAAGAATCCTACCATTAGCCCTATACTCTAAACATTTATTATTCCTGCCATAGTGCATTACCTCACACTTTTCCACATTAAACTCCATTTGCCACCTCTCGGCCCAGCTCTGCAACTTGTCCAAGTGACAATACTTTGACTGGTATCTGCTGGTATCTGCTGGTATACTTTGACTGGTATCTGCTACTTACTTGTAATCAAAGTTGAAGCTATAAATCCTTATGCATTTCTAAGTTGAGAACTCTGGTTGGGTTCAAAGATTGGATCAGAGTCCTGTAGCACTACAGTTGTCGATAAATCAACTTGATCCACTCTGCGACTTTGTCTGGCTCCTTATGGGGAACAAGAACAATGAAAACAGCATACCAGCTCCTTAACACCCTGGAATAATTTAAGCGTTTTGTACTGCCAACTGCATCTAAGTTCCCTGAATTTAGGTTAGTGGAGTGCAAGTGTATAACAACCAAATCTACATTCTGTATCAGGCAACAGAAATTCTTTTTGTCTAGATTTCTCAGTAACTCAATTCGAGTTCTTCAGTAATCGAATAAAAATCTGCATATGAGACTTGACTAACCATTAAAAATATTTGTTCTCTTGGAAGTTAAACTTCTCATTGAAGAAGAATGTAGCATCATAGCACTAAAGCAACAGACATCAGGCATTTCAAACATCCATTTAATATATTCAAGAAGGTGGATTATTTACAGAAAGAATGGAATTAATTTTCATTATTTGAATAAAAATGAGAGGACTGTATTTATGAATGTCATGATGTAGAGATGCCGGCGTTGGACTTTATGAATGTCTACAGCAATTGCTTATCTAAATGATGTGGAACTTTCCATTCTTTGTCATTGGAAGATCAAATGCTTCAGTTGTAATATATCCTTCAGTCAGGGTTGCCTTGAATTGAGTTACAACAGCTGAAGTCAAACAGGCTTTGAAAGCCAGCAATCCATTCACGACCCTTGTATCTTTTGCAACATGTGGACAAATATTGCTGTGGGAGCTGGACTGGCTCAGATGATAATTCCCTTGCTCTGAGCCAGAAGACCCATGGTACTCCTGGATCTGTCAGCCATGAAACAACTCAGCCATGGAAACAGGCAAGCTAGCTTGTATCAATGCAGGTTTCTAGCCCAGTTAAACGAGGAGGTTAGTGGTAGGAAGGATACTTGGCTATTATAACCATCCACCAATTGAGTTCAACAATTTCAGAGCATGAAATCTCCCCTCCACCTTCACCCCATTTCTATTTATCTTATTTCATTTCTTCTTACCATCACATTTGCCCACATTAAGGGCATTTAAATGGCCATTAGATAAACATATGGATGCTATTGGAATAATGTAGGTTAGATGGGCTTTAAAATGGTTTCACATGTTGGCGCAACATCGAGGGCCAAAGGGCCTGTACTCCGTTGTAATGTTCTATGTTCTATGCTCTATGTTCATCCATTTTTATCATCCTTATATTCTCACTTTTCCGCTTCTCCATTCTCACTCTCCCTCTTGTCTCTCAACCATCTCCTCCACTTCCCTCCCACTTTCAGGGCAACAGCTACAATCCTCAGTTAGTTCCTTAACAGTCTGTACCTCCGTTCTACCATTCACACATTCTGATCACTTTAATGGGCACTTTTAGCATCTTTCTCAGCTTCTTCATAATCATTTACATATCTTTTGTCCAACTGCAGCCCCCTTCTCCTTTGCAGTATAAATCTCTTCTGATTTTCTTCGTTCTCAGCTCTGACAAAGGTCATCCAGACTTGAAACATTGGCTCTATTTTTTCTCCATAGACGGTGCCAGACCTGCTGAAATTTTCCAGCATTTTCTGTTTTTGTACCAAAAATTACATTTGACAATAACGGAGTGATAAAGCAGCCTTTGGCACGTAATATCGGAAAAAGATAAAAGAGAAGGGCAGGAAAGAGGACGTTTGATTTGATTTATTATTGTCACATGTATCAGTAAATAGGAAAAAGCATTATTTCTTGTGTGCCATACAAAGCATACCATACATAGAGAAGGAAAGGAAATGTAGAATTAACAACAACAAAGAACAAAGAGCAACACAGCACGGGAAACAGGCCCTTCGGCCCAACGAGCCCACGCCGCCGTCCTAACGTCTTAATGACATATCCTTGACTTTAGGCTATGCCTATTGTTGAAGATTCGCATATAGGGACCAATATAGGGACAATTTGTTACCCAATCAGCCTAAGAGCACATTTTTGGGATGTGGGAGGAAACTGGAGCACCCGGAGAAAACCCACGCAAACACGGGGAGAACGCACAAACTCCCGCAGACACAGGCCCAAATCCATGTGTCAGCACAGCAACAGTGATAGTCTCTGAGCTGTCATGTTGTCCATCAGATGGTCCAGTTTAAGCATACACTGACGACGTGAAGCACTAGGCAACTCCTGAAGCAACCTCCAGGAGCAGCTCTCGCACGACATGCCGCATGCATGCCCCTTGTTGGTCAACAAGGTGGACCGAATTGCCTGCGGAAACAAATAAGACTTAATTAAACATGCTAAAAAAAAACTAAGACATTCCCGAGATGAAACTAAAAGATAGTCTACTACTATTTGGTCCTCCCGATATTCAAACAGTCCTGCTATATCTCTCTATCTGCAGACCGCTCATGTGGCTGTCCAAGAGATCCTTAAACAACCCTAGCGTGCCTGCTCCCACCACCTTACTCGGCAGTGCATTCCACACCCCCACTACCCTTTGTGTGAAAAACTGCCCTCTAATATTTGTCTTATACATAGCCCCCCTCACCCTGAGCCCGTGACCCCTCATTCTATCCATTTCTAATGGTGGAAAAAGCTTACCACCATTTACTCTATCTATACCCCTCATTATCTGATATACCTCTAAAAGATCCCCTCTCAGCCGACGTCTTTCAAGGGAAAACAACCCCAATGTTTTCAATCTTTCCTCATAAGACAGCCCTTCCATACCAGGCAGCATCCTGGTAAATCTCCTCTGCACTCTCTCCAGAGCCTCTACATCCTTCCTGTAATATGGTGACCAGAACTGGACGCAGTACTCCAGATGAGGCCTAACCAACGTTCTATACACCTGCAACATCAGACTCCTACTCTTGTATTCTATACCCCTTAATATGAAGGCTAACATACCATACGCTTTTTTTTAACCACATTCTCCACCTGTACTGACACCTTCAGAGACTTGTGAACTTGCAGCCCCAGGTCTCTCTGCATCTCTATACTCTGGATAGTTTTACCTTTTATCCTATAACTCCTCTCTACATTATTCTGGCCAAAATGCATCACCTCGCATTTATCCGGATTAAATTCCATTTGCCATCTATCTGCCCAATCTACCAGCCTATCTATGTCATGTTGTATTGCCAGGCACTGCTCCTCAGTACCCGCCAATCCAATCATCTTAGTGTCATCAGCAAATTTGCTGATCACATCACCTACCCCCTCTTCCAAGTCATTTATATACACCACAAATAGAAGGGGTCCTAGTACAGAGCCCTGTGGCATACCACTAGTGACAGACCTCCAGTTGGAAAAAGAGCCTTCCACTACTACCCGCTGTCTCCTCCTCCCAAACCAGTTCTCAACCCATCTACATACCTGGCCCTGTATACCATGCGTCTTCACCTTTTCTATCAGCCTACCATGAGGGACCTTATCAAACGCCTTACTGAAATCCATACAGACGACATCAACGGCTTGTCCTTCATCAACCGTTTTTGTCACCTCTTCAAAAAATTCCACTAGATTCGTAAGGCACGACCTCCCCTTAACGAAGCCATGCTGCGTATCCCTGATCAGATCGCAGCGCTCCAGATGCTCATACATCCTGTCCCTGAGGATCCTCTCCATTAGCTTACCTATAACTGAAGTCAAGCTCACCAGCCTATAGTTCCCTGGGTTATCCCTCTGACCCTTTTTAAACAACGGTACTACATTTGCAATCCTCCAGTCCTCTGGGACCTCCCCTGTGTCCAAAGAGGAGACAAAGATTTGCGTCAGAGGCCCAGCAATGTCATCTCTCACCTCCCTTAGCAGCCTGGGATAAATACCATCAGGCCCCGGAGCTTTATAAGTCTTTATGCTACCTAAAAGCCCCAACACTTCGTCCCTCGTAATGATTATTTCCTTTAACGGGTCCTCAAATTCCTCAAAGCCGGCATCAGACATCAGGCCCCTCTCTCGCGTGAATACCGACGCAAAGTATTCATTCAGGATCTCCCCCATTCCCTCAGGCTCTAAGCATAGTTCCCCTCCTCTGTCCCTGAGAGGTCCAATCTTCCCTCTAACCATCCTTATGCTCCTTACATAGGAATAAAATGCCTTAGGATTTTCCTTAATCCTACCTGCCAAAGCCGTTTCGTGGCCCCTTTTTGCCTTTCTGACACCCCTTTCAAGATCCCATCTACACTCTCTATATTTTTCCAGCACTGCCTCTGTCCCCAGTTGCCTGGATCTAACGTATGCCTCCCGCTTCTTCCTGACCAAGCCCTCAACATCGCTAGTAACCCATGGTTCTCTAATCCTACCTTTCCCATCCTTCCTCCTTACCGGCACGTGTCTTTCCTGCAAACATTTTAGTTTTCCCTTGAAAGACTCCCACATGTGCAGTGTCGACCTACCCTCGAACAGCTTATCCCAGTCGGTATCCCTAAGATCCTGCCTAATCTGGCTATATCTAGCCCTCCCCCAGTTTAACACCCTCCCCTTAGGGCAGGCTTCATCTTTTTCCATTAATACCCTAAAGCAAACAGAGTTGTGGTCACTATTAGACACATGCTCTCCTACTACAACGTCAACCACCTGCCCTGGCTCATTCCCCAGAACCAGGTCCAGTATAGCCCCCTCTCTAGCCGGGCTATCCACATACTGCTCCAAGAACCCTTCTAAAACACACTGTACAAATTCCTCCCCGTCCGCACCTTCCACTCTGGGCACCTTCCAATCTACCCCAGGGAAATTGAAATCTCCCATTACACCTACCCTATTCTTCCTACACTTATCTAAAATTTCCCTACATATCCCTTCTTTCACAGCCCGCGAACTGTTGGGCGGTCTGTAGTACACACCCAACATAGTAACCTCTCCCTTCCTATTCCTCAACTCCACCCATAGCAACTCAATTCCTAACTCAGCCATACCACCCTCCTTCTGCACTGCTATGATGTGATCCTTAACTAATAACGCCACTCCCCCTCCTCTTCTCAAACCACTTCTATCATGCCTAAAACACTTATACCCCGGAATATTCAATTGCCAGTCCTGCCCTTCCTTTAGCCACGTCTCAGTCACTGCCACCACTTCCAACTTCCTCTCGAACATTATTGCCTTCAGTTCATCTGTTTTGCCAGTCACACTCCTCGCATTAAAACACATGCACTGAGTCATAGCTAGAGTGCAGAAAAAGTTCAACTTAATGTGAAATAGATCTATTCAAAAGTCTGGTGGCAGCAAGGAAGAAAATATTCTTGAGTCGGTTGATACATGTCCTCAGACTTTTGTTTCTTTTTCCAGATGGAAGCAAGTGGAAGAGAGTATGTCCAGAGTCCTTGATTGGGACATCTGTCCCTTTTGACAGTAACAGAAAGTATCACAGAAATTAATGCTGTATCTTAATTGATTATTGAAGCAGAGATATTTTCAGACGGTGGTCCGAAGAGTTATAAAGTTTAGACTTGTCTGGAGAAGGGAAACGCCAATTACTTTAATATTTTAAAGGCATGCATTTAAATCTGAAATGGAGATCCCAGAGGACATAATCTCAGAGTAAGGGAGCCATCTATTTAAAACAGAGATGAGGAGGAACTTTTTCACTCAGAGACTAATCAATCTGTAGAACTCTTTACTGCAGAGAGCTGTAGAGGTTGGGCCATTAAGCTGCAATGGACATATTTTTAATCAGTAAGGCAATCAAGGGTTAAGGGGATAAGGTGGGAAAGTGGAGTTGAGACTCAGAATTAGTCATGAGCTCATTGAATAATGGAGCAGATTCGATGGACCGAATGGCCTATTTTGCTCCTATGTTGTAAATTGCAAGGGTTACCAATAAAGAAAGAAAGAACATTTCTATATTGTTAGTGTCCTCAGAATGTCCAAAATGGGCAAGGAATTGGTATTTGTAGAAATTAAACTGCTCACACTCAGATAGGGATAAGGTCAAAGTTCAGTCATTTTGTTTCAGCAGTATTTTCTGAAAGATAAATGTAAACCAAAGCACCAGAGCCTGGATTTTCAGTGCAGCAGGATGAGTCTCAGGATCTTTAAAAATGCCCATAACTGCTACCATGTGAAGGAAAAAGGCAACAGATCTCTGGGAATACCACCACCTGGAATTTCCCCTGCAAGTTAGTTACCATCCTAACTTGGAAATATATTGCCATTCCTTCATTGTTGCTGGGTCAAATTACTGGGGCTCCCTCTCTAACAGCTTTGTGTGTGTACCTACACCTCAGGGACTGCCTTGGTTCAAAAAGGTAGCTCACTACCACCTTCTCAAGGGTAATTAGGGATGGTAATAAAAACTGGTCAAACCAGCAATGTTTACATTCCCATGAATGGATAAAAAAGTGCCAACTCTTCCAGCCATTTAATTATCATAAACACAAGACAAAACACAAGGCATGGGGAGCATGAACTCTTATCCCCAAATCACTCACCAATAGATTAGCAAAAGCGGTAAACAATAAATGAAGAATTGTGTGAGTTAGCCATATGTATCTATGTATCCCAAACCTTACCATTGAGCTGTTTATTATGGCAAATAAATAAAAGGATGCATTTTTGGGAAACAAATCAATGTTCACACCTTTAATGATGGTGAAATTATATGATTGATTATTAGCAGGATCGCAAAAGTATTAACATGAACAGCATTTCTGTTTAACTAAGGAATGTTACGTCATTGTATTGAATTCCTTTGTCTAAAATTTTAACAAAGGTATCATTCTATTGATTTAAATGGGTTCTTTTGTTGTTAAGGAGAGAAATGTGACACCAGTGGATGAATGTGTCCTTTATTAATATCACACAACGAGGTTTCACCCACTGATCTCTCGCCTGGGTGCTATTGTAGAAACGATACAACTGTTCCATTGACTATGAACACTGTGGTATTTCATCATGCGCCTTTTTTAATAAATGCATCTATCTTCTTAAAGGTGGAGCAAGTTTGGATTTTCACAAATAAATTTACAAACAAGTTCACATTTAAAATTTGCTTTGGCATTCAATCCTGATGTTTAACTTTGTCATTATAGTTCGAATTTTTATGTAGAGCTGCAAAAACTAATCACATGTGTAACAAACACTCAGACACACATACACATACGCACACACACACATGCACACACACACACACACACACATGCACACTCGTGTGACAAATGCACGCACACATCACTGCACATACACAGAGACACATATGCACACACAGGTGCTTAAACGCACACACATACAGATATTTAAATGCACATGCAAAAGCACACACACATACACACACACGCACACATATAGATTGGGATATGAGGGTACAGATTCCAAAATAAGTGCAGTTGGAAATCCAGGTACAAATTTTTCCTAAAACCACTTTAATCTTGAGAAGAATTTTTGCTCATGTTATCATATAAATGCATTTGCATATCACTTAACACAACCACTGCCATAAACCAGCAAAACTGGGCAACATTTTAGAATGTTTATTTTTAATTATGCTTTATTAAATATTTCATGTTACATTTAAGAGTGGTTATTTGATACATTTGATTCCTGCAGCTGAAAATGGGGTTATCATAACATGTAAGCATTTCACCCGAGTGTTTAATACATGTATCACCTGTGAGTAACCCAATTTTAAATAATTCAAAATAACTTTAAAAAATACACACAGGATTATTTGCTCATTATATTGGCCCACTGGAGTCTATTTCTTAGTCAATAAAAAATATATAATTAAAAGTTTTTAAAATGTGCCAAAGAGTGTCTGCGCCCCACATATTTTGTACTGGCTCCTTGCAGAAATTTCCCAATTCCTGTCCCATTTGCAGAATGCTGGATTCAGTGCCCTCCCTTAAGAATTGGCATGAGGAATTATTAGGAACAGACCTTGATGTGACGGGTACTTTCAACCCTAAACTTCAGAGGATTCTGATTATTTTTGGAGATAATATATGGATGGATTTTGCTGGATTTTTTTCCTGCTTATCTTATACTTCTAAATAGTACTGCACAATTACCTGATAATGATGGTTGATGCCTGTCTTCTCAGGGCCTTACTCTGTCAGAGACTGAGTAGTGGCAATAACTGCAAGGACACCAGCAAATGCCAAGGAGCAAAAGCCTACTGCGTGAAGGACCAAGAATGGCCATTTTTGGACTTAAATCTGGCTGCATCTTGTGCCAAGCATATTATAGTGCTCGCCCCTGAGTTGATGCCACTCTTGTTCATTCTGCCTTGAAAAATTACCAGCCCTAGAAGAACATGGCCTCACCTTTACTGCGGCCATCGGGTATTGGAACTCAGGATGGTACAGAAGTCAATCCTTTTTGAAAGTTCTCCATTTAGCATCATGATGACTTCAGCAGTGATTAAAGCAGAGCTGCATATTGGGCGGTTCCATCATTTCCTCTGTCACCCATTCTGCTTCCATCTCATCAGCTTGGATAAATGGATTAAATCTCAGGTTTCAATAGAATTGAATACTGACTAGGGCTTATAAGAGGGAATCAATTCAATATTGTGTGTGCCCCCCCCTACCAAAAATAATTTCTATCCAAAGAAACATAGGAACTAAAGAACCAGAAGCAGGAGTACCCTATTCAGCCTTTCGAGCCAGCTCTGCCATTCATTTTGATGATGAATGATCATCAAATTCAATCTCCTGATCCCCCCTTCCCTCATATCCCTTGATCTCTTTAGCCCCAAGAGTTATATCTAATTTCTTCTTGCAATCACACATTTTGCCCTCAATGACTTTCTCTGGTTGTGAATTCCACCCATTCACCACTTGCTGAATGAAGAAATCTCTCCTCATCTCAGTCCTAAGAGGTTTATCTTTAAACTATGATCCTGAATTCTGGACTCTCCAATCCCTGGAAACATTCTTTCTGAATTAACCCTGTTCTACTCCTATTAGAATTTTAGAATTGTTTTGCACACTTGTTCCACCAGTCCCATAAAACAAGTAGGCTCCACTTCACTCTGACAACCAACTAAAACCATACAGACTGTACATGTGTTCTATTCAGTATGAAACTTTCAGTCAGAATCCTATGACCCTGAATTGCATTGTAAAACAACCCTGATTTTGTGTTTTCATGAGATGTGGGCATTGCTGACAAGGTCAGTATTTATTGCCCCAGTGCCTCTAAGCTGAGTGTACAGGTAGACCATTTCAGAGGGTAATTAGGTGTTGACAGACTGTGAGTCTGGACTCACCTGTAGGCCAGTCCAGATAAGGATGGTAGATTTCCTTCAGTAGTTAACTAGATGGGGTTTTTACAACAATTGATGACAAGTCACCCTTCCTGAGATACGCTTTTTCAGTCCAGATTCCTTAACAGAATTTAAATTCTACCATGGCAGGATTTGAAGTCAGGCCCCCAGAGCATTAGTCTTGAGATTATTAGTGCAGTAACCTTACCACAACAGCACCAACCTGCTCAAGATTGAAGCAAATATTCTATCTATGTAGGGTTTCAGGAATGAAGCCTCAACCTTCATTAGTAGGCACGAGTTTGTAAATTGTTCCTCATAATTTTAGAAGCATTGCTACCCCATCTCCAACACACAGGGGATGTCAAAATCTTTAATTTTGTAAATCAGTTAACATGAGGAGACTGAGCTAGATTTCACTTGTTGCATTGGTGTGCACTGATTGATATATTTAGAACCAATTTGAACCTAAAGCAGAAAGTTGAAGTTATTAGGTTTTCTTTGCAGTGTATCTTGAGAATGATTAAATTGCAATATGTTTGCTTTCTGTGCAGAATGTTTACACAATGCCCAATCTAGTCAAAGATAGTGCGTATGAAGATTTATGCTGCATTCTCTCAGTGAAACTAAAGCTTGTAATTAAATCCCAGATCACATTGTGGGAAAAAAAAATCAGTCACTGAGATTTTGCGATTCTAAATCAATTCATATATCCGTGTAATAACTGGTATGAAAAGCGACAGGACTTCTAACAAAGCGTGTTTTTTTTTCTCTCTTGCCTGACTATCTCATTCAGTCATATTGCATTCCTGCAAAGAATCTCTGGACTGCACCGTGCAATCCACTTCTCTTATTTCTTCTTTCTTTCCACTTAATCAACAATAACAGTGGCCTGTGCCAATGGTCCATGTCTAACATGAAGATGTGCAGAACAGTAGGACCAGATGGGTGCAGTCAATGGTCAGAGAGACTCCATAAACAGTTCAAAGAATATTTTATTTATGGTCCATTTCCATGAAAAATGTAGGTGAGCCAAGAGTTATTCCTTGAGCTAGTGCCAATTCTACAGCAGCAGAGTTATTGATCACAGTTAACTGAGAGAACATGCATCTGGATGTCACCCAAACACACAATGAGAATGATTTAAATCAAAATTGATGACAAAATATCTCAAATGAAAATGTGAAGACACTATTCCTGCATTTGCTTAATGTTCTGTTGGGAAATCATTCCACCAACTAGCAACGTAAAGTTTATTTATTAGTCACAAGTAAGGCTGACATTAACACTGCAATGAAGTTACTGAGAAATTCCCCTTGTTGTCACATTCCAGCACCTGTTCGGGTCAATGCATCTAACCAGCACATCTTTCAGACTGTGGGAGGAAACCGGAGCACCCGAAGAAAACCCACACAGATATGGGTAGAACAAGCAAACTTCACACAGGCAGTGACCCAAGCTGGGAATTGACCCATGGCACTGTGCTACCTTAGTTGCAGAGTAAAAAAATTACTAAATTACTTCATTTTTATACACAGTTAAAAAATTGACCATCTTTGACTGTCCTCAGCAGCCTATATTTTTAATCTGTCAACCCTTAAAATACATTTCACAAACATTATCCTTTAAACTTTCAGAAAGGTGGGCACAGGGGCATGGTGGCACAGTGGTATAGTGCAATTTTAAGGCACTGCTGCTTTGCAGCACTCAAAACCTGTGTTCAATTCTGGCCTTGGGTGACTGTCTCTGTGGAGTTTGCGTATTCTCCTCGTGTCTGCATGGGTTTCCTTCGAGTGCTCTGGTTTCCTCCCACACTCCAAAGCTTGATTAAAAATTGCGCCTTATTGTCAGGGCAATTAGTAGGGTAAAAATGTGGGGTTACAAGCTTAGGGCTTTTGTGGGATTGCTTTTGGTGCAGGCCTGCTGGACCAAATGGCCCCCTTCTGCACTATAGGGATTCTGTGACACCGTACCAGACATCATCCTATTTGACTGACACCTCCAGTCCTTTATCTTAAGAATTCAGGGCAGCATGGTGGAAAGTGGTTAGCACTGCTGCCTCAAAGTGCCAGAAACTGGGTTGAATTCCCTGTTTGGGTCACTGTCTGTGTGGAGCTTGCATGTTCTCCCTACGTCTGTGCAGATTTCCTCTGGGTGCTCCGGTTTCCTCCCACAGTCTGACTCCGCTCATTTTCAGTTAGTTTGTCTCATCCAACAAGGGGGATTCGGAGGAAGAGAATGTTAGGTCTGAAGCAAAGACATGAAATAAAGGGGAAATGTAATCATATTAATTGCCTTCGTCATTGTTCATTATCCAAGAACAGTAATGGACTCATAAAGCTCAGCGTTTTGTATAGAGGCAAAGTATACTGGAATGTGCATTGGCTCAAGACCAGGAGTATAATTTGGGAGTTATGCTGGTAATCTGGTTGGGGATTTCAGTGAAGCAAAGGGACTGAGACCACCGCCAGGACATGGTCTCACACCACTTGGACCCCACACCAACTGCAAAGCCAAACAGAAATCTTTTTTGTGTTAGCAGTGAGCCAATTCAATGAGATTTTCTACATTTTCCCATGAATCATAACAGTCCATAGAAACTTGGGAAACAAAGAGTTCCAACAGCGATATCCAACTCCAGTTTTCATACAGTAAGCACAAGAATAACAGGGCACCTAAATACAACTGGAAAAAGATTTCATCTGAAAATATATATCCAACAAATTAACATTTTGAAAACCTGAGGCTATGTAAGTTTTAACACTGGAAGAAATGTTGCCACATCTGACTTTTTTAGGATAAGCGCAGTACTGGCCTTAATTATTTCAGGGCCCCACACTATTTTATTTCATCCAATAAATAGGATTTTTTTAACTCAGTTTAGCTAAAGAGGAAGCAATATAAGAAATATCTTGCATTTGTCTAGTACCTTTCATGGCTTACTTTAAAGCCAACTTTTGACATGCATTCACTGTAGAAAAACCACTGTCTCATGGCGCTATGGACACTGGTTCAATTCCAGTCTCAGGTGAATGTCTGTAGAGTTTGCATGTTCTCCCCAAGTCTGCGTGAATTTCCTCCAGATGCTCCGATTTTCTCACATGCCAAAGATGTGCAGCTAAGGTGCAGTGGCCATGATCTATGCGTGGGATTATGGGGTTAGGCAGGGTGCTCTTTCAAAAGTCAGGGCAGATTTGAAGGGCCAAATGACCACTTCTGTACTGTAGGGATTCTGTGATTCTATGATCCTACATGGTAGCCATTAAGAGCACAGCAAGGTGATGTAGTCAGCGATAAATAAATTATTAGATAATCTGCTTTAGGTGTTACAGAAATATAGAAACATAGAAAGTAGAAGCAGGAGTAGGCCATTCAGTCCTTCGAGCCTGCTCCACTATTCTTTACGATCATGACAGATCATTGAATTCAATACCCTAAACTACGCCCCCCGCCTTCCCCTATATCACTTGATGCCTTTAGCACCAAGTGCTATATCTAATTTCTTGAAATCACATAATGCTTTAGCCTCAACTACTTTCTGTGATTGTGAATTCCACAGATTCACAACTCTCTGAATGAAAAAATTCCTCCTCATCTCAGTCCTGAAAGGTTTACCCCTTATCCTTAAACCTTGAACTCTTAGTTCTGGATTCCCCCCTCATCGGGAACATTCTTTTTAAATCCACCTTGTCTAATCCTGTTAGAATTTTATAAGTTTCTTTGAGATCACCTCTTACTCTTCCAAGCTCCAATGAATAGAATCCTAATATTTACCCATCCTCTCATACTCATCGTGTTGACTGATGAGTAAACGTTGTCCCTGATCTCCACTGCTCTTCTTCAAATTTAATCCGTCTTAGAGGGGAGATGGGGCTTGGGTATCATCTCTCCAAAGTGTGGCACCACTGAGAGTGCAGTATTCCCTTGGTACTACACTGAGATGCCACGGCCAGAACTCAGCCGCCACGGAATTGCAGGGGGGGTGATGTCTGTTGACCGTGGGCAGGAATTCCCAGTCTTGCCCGAACGAGGCTGTAAAATCCCAGCTGGAATTTTATTCTCGGCTTGTAGAGCAACATTCTCTGTTGGCCTCGGACAGGATCTTACAAGCTTCAGGAAGGCTAGGCAGTAAAATTCCAACATCTACGTCCAAATGCTTTACATTAAGGAATATTGCTTCATTCTTTCCTTCCCCAAGTGTAATGATGTGAAGATGCTGGCGTAGGACTGGGATAGACCCAATAAGATGTCCCACGACACCAGTTTTAAAGTCCAAAGGTTTAGAGCTTTCAGAGCCCTGCCTCTTCATGAGGTGTAGCAAGAGGTATATTCACACTACAGTATGACAATCATGTGAAGCAGCTCCACTCTCTGGGTGAAGAAATTGCATTGCTCTTGCAGTTATTATGTGAATCATAGGCACTGAGTGGTGTGACACTACAGCAACACGAAGTAAAAACTTCCCGGAGAAGCAGATCTCACTTCAGAGTCAGTTAACATATGATTTACAGTGAACAAGCTTAACTTCAATAAAAAGTCAAAACTGCTCTGCTTAAATGGTAGATAATTCTATTGGATCTGAGTGGCCTCAATACGCAGTAACATCTGACAACAACATTTCATGGGAAAACCATGGAAATCTATCCATTCTGAAAATCTGACTTAGCTGCGAGGGAGGTGTGATAGCAGATGTTAAAAATTACTGGTCAAATTACTGTGAGGTTTCAGTGAGTATTGCCCTAAGAGATTATGCCAGGATTATCGAGAGCAAAAGAAAATATGTGAATGCTGGACATTTTAAGGAGAATCAGAAATTCTGTCAATGTATAGTTGGCACGTCTGTATCCAAAAGAGATGAGGCAGGTTCCTGTTTGAGGTGGGATTTTAATCAGAACTGACAAAACTGTGACCAGATTTGTTTATCCTTCCAACTACTGACTGGCCTGCTGCATAATTCCACAATTTCCTGCCACCTACACGGGGATATTAAGGGGTAAAATCAGAGAATCCTACAGTGCAGAAGAAGGCCATTTGGCCCATCAACTCTGCATTGACCACAATGTCACTCAGGCCCTATCTCCATAACCCCATGCATTTACCCTAGCTAGTCCCCCTGACAATAAGGGGAAATTTAGATATATCCATTCATGGGACATGGATGTCACTGGCTGACCAGCATTTATTGCCCATTTGTAGTTGCCCTTGAGAAGGTTCTGAGGAGGTTCCTTCTTGAATCGCTGCAGTCCATGTTCCGTGGGGTTGACGCACAATGCCATTGGAAAGGGAATTCCAGGATTTTGACCCAGCGACTATGAAGGAACGGCGATATATTTCCAAGTCAGGATGGTGATTGGCTTGGAGGAGAACTTGTAGATGGTGGTGTTTCTATGTATCTGCTGCCCTTGTTCTTGTAGATGGAAGGGATCATGGGTTTGGAAGGTGCTGTCAAAGGATCTTTGGTGAATTGCTGCAATACATCCTGTAAATAGTACACACAGCTACTACTGAGCATCGATGGTGGAGGGGTTGAATGTTTGTCGATGTGGTGCCAATCAAGCAGGCAGCTTTGTCCTCAATGGTGTCAAGCTTCTTGAGTGTTGTTGGAGCTGCACCCATCCAGGCAAGTGGGGAGTATTCCATCACACTCCTAATTTGTGCCTTGTAGATGGTAGATAGGCTTTGGGGCATCAGGAAGTGAGTTACTAAACAGCAGTATTCCTGGCCTCCGACCTGCTCTTGTAGCCATTGTGTTCATGTGATGAATCCTGTTGCGTTTCTAGCACAGCCAATTCACCTAACCCACACATCTTTGGACTGTAGGAGGAAACTGGAGCACCTGAAGGAAATCCACTCAGATACAGGGAGAATGTGCAAACTCCACACAGACAATGATCTAAGCTGGGAATCAAACCCACGTTCCTGACACTGTGAGGCAGCAGTGCTAACCACTGTGCCACCATGCTCCCCATGGATGGGTGACAATCATCAGCTTTGCCAAAAATTATCACATCCCAAGAATTTTTTTAAAAATGTGTAAAACTCAAGTGCAATAAATGTTTTATTTCCATCTTTAGCTTTAAATTAGTCCTATGTCTTTTAATGGGCCCCTATCCTATTCACCTGTCCCTAGTTGACAAAGTGGCTAAGGAAGAGATCTCTTCATCCTTTGCTAATGTCACTTTGTGCCTGCTTGCAACTGATTTGCCCTATCCTGAAAGAATGCATATTGCTTCCACTTTGTAACTCCATGTGTCACTTTGACCCAATAACTCAGGAGAGCAGCAAAAGGGATGGACAGAAGGTGGGGATCACAGGAAGTCAAAGGCATAGCTCTACCTTTTCAACTCTCCATATATATGTTATATACATGTTATTACATAAATGTCTATTTGATTGCAAATTAATTGTAGCCTCTACAGACTTTCACTGTATTAGGATCTGTTAGAGGGGATAAATAATTTGAACTTGTAAATGGTGGCATTGGTTAGCACTGCTGCTTCACAGCACCAGGGAGCCAAGTTCGCTTCCCAACTTGCAGAGTCTGCACATTCTCCCCATGTTTGCATGGGTTTCCTCTAGGAGCTTCAGATTCCTCTCACAGTCTGAGAAACATACTGGTTGAGTGCACTGGCCATGCTAAATTCTCCTGCAGAGTACCTGAACAGGTGCCAGAGTGTGGCGACTAGAGGATTTTCACAGTAACTTCATTGCAGTTTCAATGTAAGCCAACTTGTGATACTAATAAATAAACTTAAATATTTTATCACAAAATAAAATTAAGTTACAATGTAGTTTAAATGACCCAACATATACAACTGAAAAAAATTCATGGGATAGTCAGCGGAAGGGGAATTATAGTGAAGATGGCCTGATCTTGCAGGTAAAGCTGGCAAGTTATAACAAATTGCTTTGTGTTGCATTGATTTGAACAATTGCCTGCCGCCTATTGAAAATTATTCCTGCCTTCTCTTCATTTTCATAAACATGTACACTTGCATAGTTTCCAAGTAAAATAACTTCAGTGTTGTTCTAGGCCCATAAAGGCCTCTTTCCCGCGTCTCCTGGCTACAGGCCCACTTTCTGTCTGGGATGTGGCAAACACTGGCCAATAAAATCTAATAAAAATATAAAGTGACTGTGACCATGACATCACTGCTGCAATGTTCTAAGCAGGACGGACTACTTTAACTCTTACACAGGTCTAGTAATAGTGATTGAGGAATTCATGATGAACTTTGGGTAGATCTTATGGAAACAGTGCTGAAATACGAGTACCAGCCATCGAGATCTCTTTACACATAGAAGTGGATTATTAAACTGATGCAAAATAGCAAGTGACGAAGCTATGTTCTCATGGTCCAGCAGAAACCATTAGCCTAGAAAACAGTCCCTAAATAAGTTGTGGTACTTTGCCTGAAGAGAACAGATCACACCTAATTGATCCACCAGGCTCATTTGCCAATCTGCGTGCAGGTCTTACGGTCCAGAGTAGCACATTGTTCTTGGAAGACGTGTGACGTGTGACACAGAAGACTTGAAAACGAATATTAGAGGGCAGTTTTTCACACAAAGGGTAGTGGGGGTGTGGAATGCACTGCCGAGTAAGGTGGTGGGAGCAGGCACGCTAGGGCTGTTTAAGGGTCTCTTGGACAGCCACATGAGCGGTATGCAGATAGAGGGATATAGTAGGACTGTTTAACTATGGCTTTTTTTTCCCACAGGTAATTCGGTCCATACTTGACCAACAAGGAGCATGCATTCGGCAGGTGGTGCGAGGACAGCTCTTGGATGTTGATTCATGGGTTGCCTGGTGCTTCATGTCGTAAATGAGTGCTTTATCTGGACCATCTGAAGGGCACCATGACAGCTCAGTGACTATCGCTGTAGCTGTGCAGACACTTGGAATTGGGCCGGTGTCTGCGGGAGTTTGCGCGTTCTCCCCGTGGTTGCGTGGGTTTTCTCCGGGCGCTCCGGTTTCCTCCCACATCCCAAAAATTCGCTCTTAGGCTGATTGGGAAACAAATTGTCCCTACATTGAGATTCTTCCATATTAGGAATAACCTAAAATTAGAATAGGATAATGGAATTGTTACTATATAGTTATGACGGCAGCGCGGGCTCGTTGGGCCGAAGGGCCTGTTTCCCGTGCTGTGTTGCTGTGTTGCTCTATCTATCTATCTACGTGGGCAGGGTATGTGACATTCGGAAGAGCAACGGGTCACCAATATGGAACCATGGTTTTGAAATGCAAAAACCACTCCTGGACTCCACATTCATGTACATTTGTTTGAAAAATGTACCTTCTGAGTGGTGACATCCTGCAGTCCCTTTAAGAGCTATTTTTTTCAACTTATTTTGATGGGATGTGGATGTTGCTGGCTGGACCAGCATTCATTGTCCATCTCTAACTGCCCTTCATTCCAGAAGGCAGTTGAAAATCAATCAAATTGCTCTGGGTCTGGAGTCAGATGTAGGCCAAACCAGATAATCAAATAATTTTATCTTTTTTACATATACTTACAAAATTTCTCCTGAGGGAATTTTCTCTTTTATTCGTTCATGGGATGTGGATGTCATTGGCTGGGCCAGCATTTATTGCCCATTCTTAATTGCCCTTGAACTGAGTGGTTTGCTAGGCCACTTCAGAGAGCAGTTGATAGTCAACCATATTGCTGCCATGCTGGAGTCACATGTAGGCCAGACCAGGTAAAGATAACAGATTCCCTTCCCTAAAGGACATCTACGAACCAGATGGGTTTTTGTGATAATTGACAAAAAGGTTTCATGGTCATCATTAGACTTTTAATTCCAGATTTTTATTGAATTCAAATTTCACCATCTGCAGTAGCAGGATTTAATCCAAGTGTCGAGAACATTAGTGTGGGCCTCTGGGTTGTTAGCCCAGTGACTGTCCCAATGCCTCCCTCGTCTTTCAGCCTCCCCTCATAGACCCAATAATCCTGATTGCAATAAGTCCAACATAAAAGCAAATGAAGGCATGCAGTGAAAGCCTTCCCTTTTTCCTCTGTAATTTTTTTTTAAGCTGGGCCGTTGTGCAGCACAGGCTGGCTTTGTAAACATCTTCAGCCTTTAATTTGTTCTGATTTTTGCTGGGTTCTCATGAAGCGTTGTGATTAGATGATTATATTTATTAAGTATTCCATCGCATGTGTTTCCCTTAAATACATACTTGAGATGTCTGACCTCTGACTCAGTGAAACAATACACACTCTTTAACATTTTTGAAATGCTCACAAAAATAGATGAACAAAAAACCACCATGACATCTCCAGTATTGAGCATATGTCATTATTAATCCGTTGTAATAAATCAATCAAAGCACAGATTCACCAAAGACTTACTATTTATTTGATGAATAAGAACTTGGGTTCATTGTGGAGCAAGATTTAGGCTGGAATTCTAGCGCTTCGCCCAGATTGCTCGCAGAATGGAACTCTCCGTTGGCTTTGGTCGGAATTTTTACGAGCCTCGCCCGAACGAGGTGGTAAAATCCCGATGTTACTCTCTGGAACTACCCCAAAATCGAACGTATAAAAGGGTAATCTACAAATGGGAAAATAGAGTATTTAGTTCTTTGTTTTCTGCCTGGGTGACATACTGATACAATCTTGAGCCTGGGAGAGTGACGGCATGGATTCAAGATTAGGCGAAACCGTGAACCTCACCCACGAGATTGCAATTTCCAATTTTTGCCTCTCCCCCTCTAGTGATGTAGTCAGATTTATGCCCATAATAGGTATGCTCCTGATTTAAATACATTTAAATACTTTTCAACATCATTTAATCCTCCCACCAGATATTGACCCCTCACCATATTTTCAAACCTCGTCAATGTGGCGTCACATTGGCAAAATTTACAACAGGTTCACCCAGATGTGAACCTGTCATGGGAGTCCCCTAGAGTAAGGGCCAGACAGTGCCCTAGCCTGGCCCCTTGGCCCAATTTGGCACTGTAAGAAGTCTCACCTCACCAGGTTAAAGTCCAATAGGTTTATTTGATAGTAAACGCCACAAGCTTTTGGAATGCTGTTCCTACGTCAGGTGAGTGGAAAGTTCTTATCAGAAGCGAAGTATATAAAGGCATACAGTTTACAGAATACTGATTAGAATGTGAGTCTTTACAGCTAATAGCTGTATTCTAAATTGGCAAAATAGCTAATTCCAGCAGTGCAGGTGATGAGCTGCTCTCTACTTTTCCTGCCTGCCCAAGGTGACATTTTGCCAAAAGATTACAAGATTCGAACCATTGTTATGTTACCTGTTAAAACATAACATCAAATTAAAATGCACGGATCAGCAGAAGAGCCCAGGACAGAAATCCATCAAATCTGGACGGGTCATTTGGAAAGGCAATCCAGATCATCTGTTTTTTGGTCTCTTGGTTAAGATCAAGTGTAGTATCGACATGCTGTGCTCGGTTGAAGTCATTAGATTACATTTCAGCTTCAGTTGAAGCAATTTTTTTTAAAGCGGCATCTCGGCCTTTTGGCTAAGATGCAAATGAGATCAAGCCTTGGAGGAGGAGCCATACCTATTCCAATCAGCTGGGATCATGTAGGTCAAACCCAAGACAGGAGGTGAAATCCCTGTTTTGTCAGCTTGGATCCGGAATGTCCCAACTTGTTAGGAGTCTGAAATCGATTTGATTTGATTGGATCGAATTGGAATAAAGATTTTAAAAAATCTGGATCATCCTGCTTTGTTCCCATAGTCCTACAAATATTTTCTTCCGAGAGTAGTTATCTAATTCCCCCTGGAAAGGTATCACTCAACCATGTATTCCTGAATCTCACTTGGCAGTGAATTCCAAATCCTTACCACTCAACATTTGAAATATTTTTGTTTCCTTCGATTCTTCTCCCAGTCACCTTACATTTGGCAACATTTCAGCCATGGAAAACTATTCACTCTCTCTGAACCCTTCTTCATTTTAAATACCTTCATTAAATTTCCTCTTCACTGACCTCTGCTCTATGGAGAATAATTCCAGCTTCTGTGGCCAATCCCTCATCTTTGGAACCATTCTAGTAAACCTCTTAAGTGATTCCTCTGAAGCCATCACATGTGACTGGCACGGTGGTGAGCATTGCTGCCTCATAGTACCAGGGACCCGGGTTCGATTCCTGGCTTCGGTCACTCTCATTGTGGAGTTTTCAAGTTCTCCCTATGTCTGCATGGGCTTGCTCCTGTTTCCTCCCACAATCTAAAAGATATGCTGGTTAAGTGCATTGACCTGAACAGGTGCTGGAATGTGGCGACGAGAGAAATTTCACAGCAACTTCATTGCAGTGTTAATGTAAGCCTTACTTGTGACTAATAAATATATTTTACTTTTACTAGCCCAATGACAATACCACTGCTTCACCACCTCCGCAACGTTGGACTCATAATCCAGCAGTCTAGACCAATAATTTAGACACAATAATAATTCATCTCCCACTTCAGCTACTGGAAAATTCAAATTCAAATAAAGTAATCTGAAAAGAAAATACTGAACGGGATTTGCTGGTCTCATCCATGGCAGGATCCACCATGAGTGAGAACAGAAAATCCAGCTGAAATTCCATTCATTTAGCAGAACCAGCAAATCCCAGCTAAGAATGAGAACACAAGTTTTGAGCCATTGTCACTAATGGTGACCACAAAACTATCAGAACTTTCCAAAGACTCATATGGTTCATTCGTATCTTTTAAGGAAGGGAATCAGTTACCCTTATCTCCATCTGGCCTGCATGTGGCTTTAAACCCACAGCAATGTATACTATACACAGACACTAATAGTGAGAAGTATCATGAGAGGGGCTTGTTAAACTCATGACATATCCTCAAGGTAGACTTGAAAAAGTGCCTTCAATAGATTATTACACTATTCTTGACTATCCCAGGTACAAAATATATGCTTGGAGTGATTTCAAGACTGAGATCTCACCTTAAGGGTCCAGCTAGCAAATCATTCAGCTGTACTCAAGGTGGAGGCTCACTGCTGCTTTCTCAAGGGCAATGAGAGATTGGGGAATAAATGCTAGCCTTGTCAGCAAAGCATGGGTCTTGTGAATAATGAATGAGAAGCCTTATATCTTTTATCAGCAAGGTGCTTGAAAATACAGCAGGAAAGTTGGTTGGAGAGGTGGAGAAACTTGATCGTTCTCACTGGAATGATAGAGGTTGAAGGGCGACCTAATAGAAGTCTACAAGATTATGAGGAGCATGACAGAATGGATAGTCAGAAGCCTTTTCCCAGGATGGAAAAGTCAATAGAAGACATAGGTTTAAGGTGTGAGGGGCAAGGTTTCAAGGAGATGTACGAGGCAAGCTTTTTACACAGAAGGCAGTGGGTGCGTGCCGGGGAAGTAGTGGAAGTAGATGCAAGAGTGAGTTGAAAGGGATATCTGGACAAATACATGAATAGGATAGGAATGGATGGATATGGTCCCCAGAAGGGTAAGGGGTTTTGGTTCAGTCATGCAGCATGTTTGGTGAAGGCTTGGAGGGCTGAAGAGCTTGTTCCTTTGATACAATTTTCTTTGTTCTTTTTTGTTCTTTGAAAGTCTGGCAGCATAGCTGGTAGTGCAGTGGTGTTGTCACTGGACTAGTAATCTAGGGAACCTGGAAAAGATCTAGGGATTCACGTTCAAATCTACCATTACATGTATAAAAAATAATGAGTACCTGGGAATGATTATAAGACAACATTCTCATTGTGGGACCTAGTTGCTATGAAGAATGAAATTCATGTGGTTTATTGCTGACATCTGACCCTTAAGGTGAGATCTCAGTCTTGGAATCACTCCAGGTATATATTTTGTACCTGGGATACTCAAGAATAGTGTAATAATCTCTTGAACACACTTTTTTCAAGTCTACCTTAAGGACATGTCATGTGTTTAACAACCCATGAACACAGTCATTAATATTTGCATACACTCTGCACCTCTCGTGGTATTTCTCACTATAAGTCAGTAGGCAAAATGGCATCTTACCATGTAACAGACAAGACATTTAACCTACAGGGCTCACAAGATTCCTGTGCCACTCAGAAATGCAACAGTGCAGCCTTAACAGATAGCTAGTTCGGAGTGTATTTCCTGCAATTTCCTTCTCATTATTGGATGGTGAATGATGTGCAGCGTGTCCAAAATTTCTACTAAACCTCCAGTTGTGTGCCTATAATGTGCAGAAATATCCTATCCTTGGTATTTTGCTGTACTGAAATCATAAACTCTTTCCATATAAAACACAAAGAAATCAGCGACACGGTGCCTTTCACAAACATCTCCAAACGTACTTTCCAACAATGGTGAACTTTAGAAGTCCTGATGTGGAGATGCCAGTGTTGGATTGGGGTAAAGACAGTAAGAAATTTCACACAGCGGGATAAAATCCAACAGGTTTATTTGGTAGCAAATGCCATTAGCTTTCAGAGTTTTGCCCCTTTGTCAGGTAAGATCAGAACTCCCCATTCACCTGACGAAGGAGCAAAGCCCCAAAAGCTAGTGATGTTTGCTACCAAATAAACTATTGGAGTTTAACTTAGTATTGTGAGACTTCTTACTGTACTTGAGAAGTACATAGACACTGTTGAGATATTGACAATAAAGCAGCCAATTCACATTTAGCAAGTTCCAGAAATAACAATGCAACAGTGAGCAGATAATCTGATTTTGGGATGGGGAATAAATTTTAGTCAGGACACTGGAGATAACTCTTTGCTCTTCATCTTACATCCAGCTTAGTGGGTAGAGATAAGGCTTTGCATTAAGCTCCTATCCCTCAGTACTGCACTATGTGTGAAACTTCTTCTTTGTGTTCAAATTGAGATTGGGACCAAAACCCGCAACCTTTTGACTCAAAGGCACGAGTGCAACCAACTGAGCAACAGCTGATACCATGAATGGTCTGCAGTGTTCTCACAGCTACCACAGAGTAGAAATTTCCATGTGTCATTAGATAATAAACTCGTCTTATGTAGCGTTGATCACTGCTGAAAAAATGTCCATCTTTCTATAACGTTTTTTTTCCACCATATAATTTTTTAAATCCCCTTTATTTTTGTATGAGTCGCACTCTTCTTCCTGTGTCTGGGCATGACACACTTCTGTTTTTAATCCACTCTCTCGATCTCTATTTGTGTCAGTTTGTTTTTTCTCCTTTTCTGTTAGACTTACTGTAGGAATGTAAGAACAGGAGAAGGCCGTTTAATTGGCACACTGGTTATTACTGCTGCCTCACAGCACCAGGGACCTGGGTTCAATTCCGGACTTGGGTCTGCATTTTCTCCCCGTGTCTGCGTGAGCTTCCTTTGGGTGCTCTAGTTTCCTCCTACCCTCCAAAGATGCGTGAGTTAGGTTGATTGGCCATGCTAAATTGACCATAATGTCGGGGGGGCCAGTGGGGTAAATAGGTGGCATTGTTTACCTAACCCCACCTGGGTGGGATTGTTGTCAGTGCAGGCTTGATGGGTCAAATGGCCGCCTATAGGGATTCTATGATAGCATTTCAAGCTTATGTAAAATAAAACTCTAGTTAAAGGAAAAAACAGAAGTGTCTTAAGCTTGTTCCACCAATCAATGAAATCATGGATGACATATGACCTAAATTTAATTAACTATCTTTGCCCGCTGTTACTTAATACCTTTGATTGACAAAAATTTACCAAACTCTGATTTGAAATTTCAAATTGATCCAGCACTTTATTATTGGTAAGCCTGTTTTCCTTGTCTCCTTTCTGTTTTCTGTGGTATTACAATATGTCTGTAAGGAGCACACAAATTTCTTTGTTGATGCTCTGAATTTATTTCTCTTACCTTTCCAAATATGTATGATTTGCAGCAAGATGGAAATTAAATATATTATAGAGGTCAGCATTTCAATCAGGGAGATATTGCAAGAAATTGGAGCAACAGCAGCAGGTGAGAAAAGTGGAAACTGGACTTTGAGGTTGGTGTGCGGTATACATTTGGGCCAAATAAACGAAAAGTTGGGAAGGGATGAGACTGAACCTCAGCTCTGGATATAAAGTCTAGGAATGAGGTGTAGAAATACTGGGTTGAGATTTCCCAGCCGCTACCACCAGTTGGTCCTGCTGTAGAGGGAGTACAGAGAAGGTTTACCAGTCTGATTCCTGGGATGGCAGGACTGACATATGAGGAGGGATTGAGTCAGTTAGGATTGTAGTCATTGAGTTTAGCAGAATAAGAGGGAATCTCATAGAAATCTATAAAATTCTAACAGGGCTAGACAGGATTGATGCAAGAAGGATGCCCCCCCCCCACCACCTCCCACTGAGGAGGTGTACAGAACCAAGGGTCATCGTTTGAGGACTTTTTTAATTCATTCATGGGACATGGGAGTCACAGCTTTTATTACCCATCCCTATTTGCCCTTGAACACAGTGGCAGGCTTGGCCATTTCAGAGGGCAGTTGAGAGTCAACCACCTTGCTGTGGCTCTGGAGTACATTTATGCCAGACTGTGTAAGGATGACAGATTTGCTTCCCTAAAGAACATTAGGGAACCAGATGGGTTTTTCTGACAACTAATAATGGTTTCATGGTTATCAGTAGATTCTTAATTCCAGATTTTTATTAGTGAGTTCAAATTCCACCACTTGCGTGGTGGGATTCAGATCTGGTCCCAGAACATTAGCTGAGTTGCTGGATTAACAGTATACCAATAATCCCACTCAGTTTAAGATAGAGATGAGGAGACATTTTTTCACCCAGAGAATAGTCAGCCTATGAAATTCGCTATCACAGAAAGTAGTTGAAACTAAAGCATTGAACTTTTTCAGGACAAAATTAGATATAGAACTTAAAGGTGATCAAGGGCTATGGGGAGGAGGAGGGAGGGGTGAGAAGGTGGGAGACGGGATCAGGCTATTGAGTTGGATGATCAGTCATGATCAAAATGAATGGTAGAGCAGGTTCAAAGGACTGAATGGCCACCTCATGCTCCTATTTTTGTTATGCTTCTATGAAATTTGAATGATTCACTGCATGTAGGGAAACCCATTGCAGCAGGGCAGATAAATTCTGGCCATTGTGGAGAGTGGTAAAATCAAAGTGATACAGGGCATTGTTATCCAACATCCTGGTGGGAGAATGGCATGGAAAGTGGTTTCACACTTAGCTGCACTTCTGCTGTCCCATGTTGCATGCATTCAAGGCACGTCAATAAAGAAGATGAATAAAACCGTAAAAATGAACAATATGAGTGAACAATAGCTTTTCACTCTAACTGCGACAGGAACAGAGCACAGTGAGAAGAATCTTCCTTAACCTCACAGCAATAATATACAAATACATAACTTGATACTAAAGTTACCAATGGTGTATTGAGATGAATGACCGGTTAGGTTTTGATGCTATTGGTTGTTGGAGGATGATTGGTCATAAGCTTCACTTTTTTAGAAGTTGTATCGCAAAATTTTTCACATTCACCTGTGGTTAAAGGACATGGCAGGTCATCCAAGAACGTTATCCTACAACAGTTCACTCCTTTTCATCTTCTTATGACCAGGTGAGAAGAAGTGAACTGGCTTCTCTCTATTTTGTCACCTTTATTTGCCACAATAAAGGTGATGTCCTGGGTGGGCGTGGGAGACACAGGGGTCCTGATGGTCGCGGAGGAGAGGCGATGCCCATGAAAGTGGGGGGGCGGGGAATGCCAATGTATGTAGTGCAGATGGGGGGAAGAGCTTAGTTACATAGCAGAGCAGGGTGCTGGCAGGACATCTCCTTTAACATTGCGAGATTAATGTGCATGTGCAATAACACCCTGCAAACTGAGCAGCCAACTTCCCAGTGACATTAAGGCCTGCTCCTCTCTGTTACTGAGAATTACATTGTGGCCCTTTTTTTCAACTAAATGTCATAAGATTAGATTTTTTTACTTGCCAAAAAAAATTCTGAAACTTTCCCATTTTCTTGTTTGTTCATCACTGAGAATTTTATTGGTAAGATCACCCCCTTAGTTTCCTTTTCACAAGAATATGTGTGCCTTTTCTGAATCCAAATGTATTTAACTATTTAAGCCATGAGCAATAAGGGGGCCAATCAAACAAGGTTTCTTTGAGCTAAAGAGAAAACAAATTTATCAATCACAAAACCTGAGGGAATAAAAAATAAAAACATGATGTAACATATATACATGTCAGAAATAGAGGAATTAGAGTGCAATAACAGAAAATTGAAAGAATATATGATTAAGTTTCCTTTAAATGTTTGTGAGTGTACATGTTTAAATATTGTGGATAGTTTGGATTAGATAGTTCCATGGATGTGGTCAGTTGCAAAAGATGTTGCAATTATTGTGAGATCTCAGTTTGCTGGTAGATTTCCAGTAATGTTAGCTTCCGAACCGGGTAATAAATTTGTTCCCAGAGAGAGAGAGAGAGAGAATCCAGCTTTCAGCTTGTTTCCTCTGTAGAAAACTTCCCTACAATCTTTCCACAGTGGCTTCAGCCTGACCTGTTATACTTCACTTCTTGTGCATTTTCAAGGGCTTTGGGTGGGAATGTCTGTGTAAGGCAGTATTCCAATATTTTTGGAAAGTAGCCTTGCATTTTTTAAGTAGTTTGTTATGTCTCATTTCTGATTGCAAACTTTTCAGTCAGTTGAAAGTTTAAATCATATTTTCAAAAATAATGGAACACAGCCTCATGACAATGCTGTCAACTTAAATTATTACCTCTTGGGGTTTAAACATAGTTTGTACACATTGCGACAATTTGAGTAAGTGTCACATATATACCACGCAGATGTGTTTCTAAAATCTATTTCACACTAGTGCCTGGAACCCAAGCATCAACATTAACCTGAAGTATTAATATTTTTAGTTACTACTCAATGCTTATTACTCAACCAATTATAGGCTGGAATTCTCTGGCCATTCATACCAGCAGGATTCTCTGGTCCCTGTAGCAGGGAATGGAGATTTAGCTGAATGCCAAATTCTCCGTCCTCACTGTTACAGCAGCGGGGAGAATCCTGGGCATATTTTTTATCCAGTCATAGCACTTCAATATACTAAAGCATTTCCCAATCACTTTTAGGGTTTTGAATTCTTGTTTCAAGCATGATACTTGAATTCCAAGCTAAGCACAAAAATGTCCCTCAATTATCTGATTTTGAATGTTCCAAATAGAATCAACATACTGCCAATTTTCACCTACAAACACTGAACAATTAAGCAGTGCTGTCATACTTGCGTTCATTATGCTTTTGTTAAGTATTTTTGTTGAGATTAAATTCAAAGTGGATGATGTGGCAGTACGGCACAAAAAAATCTGAAAATTGGCAATTTTCTCTGGCGTTGGTGGAATTGTTGATTTCAAACACTTTCTGGCTTTTTATTACGAGTAGAATTATGAATTTATGAGTAGAATTTTGCAGTATGAAACTGCAAAACAAATCATTTTGTATCTGAAAGGTGGATGTGCATTATTTATCATGGTCTCTCATCAGGATGGTCTATGACCAATCCCCCCCCGCAACACACACACCCCCAGCCAACCCCTGCCCTCGTTCAATAGTTTTATGTGCAGAACGGAAGCTGTAGAAGAGGACCAGAACTGAAAAGTAGGAATGAAGGAGAAAATCACCTTTCCATTATCATTTCTGACATGTTATTAGTAGAACAATATTTACTCTGCAATATTGAACTATATTGAGAAATGACTTTCCATTAAAAATGCACAAAATGTTTTGTGAATGATGATAACAGAATACATGACATGTCCAGCAATATTTAATCTGATTACCCTGAACTTTAAATAAACTGGACATGTTTAGATGACAGCTTTGTCCTGTGCCATTAATGAACCAGAGAAAGAACCATGAAAACTTGAGACACAGATTCATTTTTTTAAATCTCTAGTACAGTTTCGAATCAGAAAGTATAGTTGGACTCACTCAAGCAACTAATTCTTCCAGCGCTGATCATGCTAATTTCTTTTCTATTGTAAAATCAGATAGCAGAGAAGAGGATGTTCAGCCCATCTCATCTGTGGCAGAACTTAGGAACAGCCGCCCAATTACTCCACTCTCTTTCCCCATAACCCTGCAAATGTTTAACCCATACATCCAAATCCCTTTCGGAAACGATTAGTAAATCTGCTTCTCACACTCTTTCATGATGAGAAGATTCTTTTTTTTAATCTACCTTCTGTCTTTTGTGTCAATTATCTTAATTTATGTTCTGTGGTAATTAACCCTCCTGTGAATAGAAACAATTCTCCTTTTTTACTTTATTGTAGCCATATGTGGAGCCATAGGATCGCCACAGTGCAGAAGGAGGCCATCTGGCTCATCAAGTCTGCAACAACTCTCCAAAAGAGATCAGCCCTCCACTCTATCCCATAACCGCATGCATTTACTATGGCTAATCCACCTAACCAACATAGCTTTGGATACAAGGGAACAATTTAGTACGGCCCATCATAACCTCCACATCCTTGGACTATGGGTGGAAGCTGGAGGCAATGTTGAGTGGTATTATCACTAAACTATTAATCAAGAAACTCAGCTAATATTCTGGGGACCTGGGTTTGAATCCCACCATGGCAGATGGTGAAATTGATGATGCAATAAAAAATATCTGGAATTAAGAATGTACTGATGACCATGAAATCATTGTTGGGAAAACCCAATTGGTTCAGTCATGTTCCTTAGGGAAGGAAATCCTTAACTGGTGTGGTCTACATGTGACTCCAGAGTGACAGCAATATGGTTGACTCTCAACTGCCCTTGGGCAACTAGGGATGGGCAATAAATGCTGGCCAGCCAGCAACGTCCATGTCCCACTAATGAATAATTTTTAAAAAAACCCTGAGGAAGCCCATGCAGACATGGGAGAATGTGTAAACTCCAAGGCTGGAATCAAAATTGGGTTCCTGATGCTGTGAGACAATGATGAGAAAACATACAGCCACATCATTCACTTTGGATTTAATCTCAACAAAAACACTTAACAAGAGCATAATGAACACAAGTGTGTTGGCAGTTCTTAATTATTCAGCTGTTTGTAATGAAAGTTGGCAGCAAGTTGATTCTAGTCAGAAAATTAAACATCAGGTAACTAAGGGACATTTTATGCTCAGTTTGAAATTCAGTGTTCTGTCATGATGTTGAAAAGTACTTAAATCTCCCCTTAACCTTCTCCTGTTCTAAGAAGAATATCTCAGATTCTTTAGCATCTTCAGGTAACTGAAGTCCTTCAACATTGACCTCATTCTGGCAAGTCTCATCTTCTCTGCTCTCTCCAAATCTTTCCCAATTCAACAATTCCTAGTAGAGCAATTATTTAGATAGTGTAAAAGAAGATCTCTCGATAAAAGGAAGGATTCAATGCAGCAAAATGATTTTTCCATCAACAGATTTATACTTCATTTTGTATGGCACAAGTTAAAGCTCAGCAGTGCTTCTTCAGATCATGAAGTTGCTGATTGTTATTGATAATGAAGGCAAGGTCATGTTACTTAAACTCTAAGGGATTATGAGCTAGAAATTGGCAAGGATAAAACAATGTTGGAGATCATGTAGCTGTAATTTTTCCCCACTATCTTTACAGATTATAGACTCCCATCAAATGTAGTTAAATTGAGAATATTCTATTGGAGAGATAAGCACCAGGATTTTACTGCCTGCCACGGAATGGGAGCGGACAAGGGCGGACAATGGAAATGGCCATTGTCCTCAGGTGGTATTTTCCAACCACACTTGAGCAAAGCCGTGAAATCCCATTCAAGGAATGGAAATTGTTGAATCTGAGCATTTGAAAAGTACTGGCCTTTTTTTAGCCAAAGCGGATAGGGTGCGTCTGAATCATGACATACAGTGTTATTTTTTCTGTATTAGGCCAGACACTGTGTCAGATGATTCATTTAAAAAGGATCTCAATAAAAGATGTCGCATAAAGACAGCCAGCCTCTTATAGGGGTGTGTGTTATTCTGGCTACATACAAATGCCTTAAAAATATGGAGTCTGGGCTTTCCAGCTGCTGTGATGCCACTTCAGTTACCCTGGTCCAGGACAAGAGGAGGAAGTGTCTCCTTGCCCAGCCATATATAAAGCATGTTGAACGAAAGATCAACAGCCTCCATCGCCTATGCTGTAGCAACAGAGTACTGTTTGAATACACAAGTATACCGGAGAGGTATACCAGAGGATAAAGCTTGTTTATTCCTGTTAAAAATTATCAACATATGGGATGGAGTTGCAAGGCTTTTTTTTCTTTCAGCATCTGATTTTGGTGTCAAAGTTTGTAGTCCAAGTGATGGCAACACTTGGAAGACTGGACAGAACAAAAACAATGGGCTGGTGATAATAAGGATGTTGGCGATAAGCATTGCAGCACTTAGTGTATTAAGGATGGAGGTGGTGATTCATGGGAATTAGTCCTGGTGCACTGCCCCTCAAGAGTTCTGGCATCCTGAGGTACTGGTGATTGATGCTATTCCTGTTTTTTGCCTCTCCACCCTCCTCTTTCGTGCATTCCTAAGCTGCAGTCAGAGTTATACTTGTGACCACAAATCTAGAAACATGACCGGTGCAAAGTTCCGCCCTAAACTTTTAATTTAGCTGCAAATTTTAATACAGACACCCTTTGCTCTCAGTATTTGAACTGCCCGGCACAGAACATATTTCAAACACAGGTGCAGCTGGGATTAAAACCATAACCACGTGTTGATCAAGTGAAAGTCATAACTGTCTTGTTCCCGGCATCAGCACCGAGCAAAGGAAACATTGCTAAATAGATTAAATGTGCAATAATTCTTCAGTACGCCATAAACATAGTCAGTGCTGCATCTTGAAAATGTTAGACTGACTTGATATGACTACGATCGATCCTGCGGGCAATCGAATTTACCATAACAGGATGGAGCCATTCCCACACCACGCCCCTATAAGTGATTACTTTACTGTTCTCAAAACAAAGCCAGGAGAGGAATGTAAAGAATTTGATCAATGCTTTCCTGTGATTTTTTTTCTCCCTCTGGAAGCAGATATGAACCAGGCTGTTGAAAGTCAAAGCCAACTGAAAGCATCCAGATGATCAGATACTTGTGCTATAGGCTAGCTGGCTTGTAGGATTCACAATAAATGTTCCAGTGTAAGTACTTTTTGGGGGGAAACTGTTGTAATAATCTTTTATTAGCTGTTATAAAATGTTGAACAGTCCGTTTCATTTCAGATGTTCTGCTGATTTCTGAATGTCAAAACTGTTACAAAAATTGGTGAGAAAATCCAACCAACAGAATGTTTCAATTGTTCGACTAACGGAAGAAAGGCTTGCATTTATTCTTCTTGACCACGGGAATGTTTTCAAGTCCTGTACAGCCAATGAAACGTGATCACCAATATGACGTCAGAAATGTAACAGTCAATTTACACTTGACTTTGCCCTACAAATAAAGACAATGGCCTAGTGGTATTATTGCTAGACTATTAATCCAGAACTCAGCTAATGTTCTGGGGACCCAGCTTCAAATCCTGCCATGATGAAATTTGAAATCAGTTAAAAAAAACCTGGAGTTAAGAATCTACTGATAACTGTGAAATGATTGTCAGAAAAATCTATCTGGTCCACTAATGTCTCTTCGGGGAAGGAAATCTGCCACTCTTACCTGCTCTGGCCTATATGTGACTCCAGAGCCACAGCAATGTGGTTGACTCTCATCTGCCCTCTGAATAACAACAACTAAGGATGGGCAATAAATGCTGCTAGCCAGCAATGCCCACGTCCCACGAATGAATAAAAAAATCTTAATGACCAGATAATCAAACAATTTTCTTTTTTATGCAGATATATACAGAATTTCTCTTGAGGGAATTTTTTTTTACTCATTCGTGGGTCATGGGCGTCGCTGGCTGGGCTAGCATTTATTGCTCATCCCTAATTGCCCTTGAACTGAATGGTTTGTTAGGCCATTTCAGAGGGCAGTTGAGAGTCAACTGCATTGCTATGGGTCTGGAGTCACATGTAGCCCACACCAGGTTATGATGGCAGATTTCTTTCCCTAAAGGATATTAGTGAACCAGGTGTGTTTTTCCAACAATCTACAATAGTTTCATGGACAGCAGTAGATTCCTAATTCCAGGTATCGTTCATTGAATTCATATTCTACGCCATTCCATGTTGGAATTCGAACCCAAGTCCCCAGAACATTAGCTAAGTATCTGGATTAATAGTCTACCAGTAATATCACTAGGCCATCACCTTCCTTTAATATTTTATTCTGTAAAAAGTGAAATGATAAACAAATAATATTTGAATACCTTGAACAAGGCAGCATTTTAAACTACTCGTCACTTAATCAAATGCTGCACAGCATTTGATCATCCTCTTCTATCTCACTTGTAACATCCAGGCATTAAACTACCCAGTGAAAAACTACAGGAACGGCTTGCAGCATGTGTGGCATGGTGGCACAATCGTTAGTGCTGCTGCATCACAGTGCTAGGGACCCGGGTTCAATTCTGGCTTGCATCACTATGCAGAGTGTGCGCGTTCTCCCCTTATCTACATGATCGGGTGCTCTGGTTTCCTCCCACAATCAGAAAGATGTGCTGGTTAGGTGCATTGGCCATGCTAAATTCTCCCTCAGTATACATAAAACAGATGCCAGAGTGTGGCAATTAGAGGATTTTCACAGTAACTTCATTTGCAGTGTTAATGGCAGCCGACTTGTGAATAATAATTAAACTTTTTGAAATTTGTAATAATTCCTTGAAAGTAAATTCAACCATTTCACTGGTTCTGCACAAATCTGCTCTCCTGCCTCTTGTACTGACAGTACAACCCAAACTAAGTCACGGCATGTCAGTTTTTGCTGCCTCTTTCCTCAGAGTTGGCAGTTGGGTGGTGAAGTTTCACGTCAGAGACCTGACTCCAAAATTGTGACTGGTACTGGTTCCTGTCAGAGTTGTTTGGGAATACACAATACCATCTGGGCTATCTCAGATCGTTGTCCACCACCGAGTGACCAGATGGAGATTTTGGAGTTTCACATTGGCTTTTACTCAAGTTATAGCAAGGAAGTCTGACTCCCACGAGGTGGTACACTTGACTTCCAGACTGATACATGACATGAGCAATGATGTTTGGTTAGTTTACAAGCAATCAACATATACCAATTACATGTATACACTTATTCCAAAGTCATTCATCATAGAATTATAGAATCCCTACAGTGCAGAAGAAGCCATAGAATTCCAACAGTGCAGAAGAAGGCATTTAGCCCATCGAGTCTGCACTGATTCCCTGACAGAATATCTTATCCAGGCTCTTTCTACAACCTCATCCCCATAACTCCACACATTTCCCACAGCTAATCCACTAACCTACACATCTTGGGACACTAAGGTGCAAATTACAACTAACAGTTCTAATTACTTCATTTCTGTCAGGTGAATGTAGTTAACCAGTAAACAGTTATGCTTGTCTGATTATAATTACTAACAAGATACACCTACATGGCTACACCATCTAAACATCCACACCTGCTGTTCTGACTACCACCTTGTTCTCTTTTAAGGTCAAATCAAATAGACAAACTCAAATTAAATTAGGACAAAGTAAAAGGGGTAGCTCCCCAAAAGGAAGGGGAACAGCCCAAACAAAAAGAAAAGTACAAAGCTAACTTAAGACACATCAAATCAAAATGTGATTGTTGGGGTTTATGGCTACCACCTTGTGGTTATCAGAGTTCCCATCCATTTATCCCTTGTTCAGTCTGTTTGTGCAGTCCACCTGTAATTGCTCAGAAACATCTTCATAGCAGCTTCTCAGGGAACTGTGTTCTATTCAATGAGTGTAGCCCTTTCCGTCCTATTGCAAGTGACATCAATTGGATGAGATGTTAAATGGAGGCTTTATTTGACCTCATGGGTGGGTTTAAATGATTGCAAGGCATTATTCAAAGAGGAACAAGGGAGAGCCCTGAGTTCCCCAGTCAGCAATTATTCCCCCAACAGCATCTAAAATGAATGGGTGACATGGTGGCAATGCTGCCTCACAGTGCTTCATCCTAGCCTTAGGTGATTGTCTATGTGGAGCTTGCACATTCTCCCCTCTTCATGTTACCTCCAGGAGTTCTAATTTCCTCTCGCAGTGCAAAGAAGTGCACCTTAGGTGGATCGACCATGCTAAATCACTCCTTAATTTCCAAAGCTGTGTAGGTTAGGGGGATAAGCGGGGTAAATAGGTGGGGCTATGGGGTTAGGATCTGGGTAAGATTCTCTGTTGGAGAGTCGGTGCAGACCCAATGGCCAAATGGCCTCCTTCCGCACTGTAAAACTCTATGATTGCATAAAACAAGTAATTTGGTAAATAGTTAAATTGCTGTTTGTGGAACCTTGCTCAGCATAAATTAGATGCCACATTAACTACATGGCAACAATGATGACAGTTTAAAATAATCAATGCTTCAGGTTAACAGTGGGATGCCTCTAATATCATGAAAGATGCTACAGAAATGCATGCTGTTTCTTTGTCACATAATGGAAAATAAGAATTACAGATTGGAGCAGCAAACACTGCTTTATAAGCAACAAGAGACCAGAGAAGCAAAAACCACCAGCATAGCTGAAGGAAAACAACACTGATGAGAAGCCCACTGATCTAAAGTTGAATCCTCTGATGCTTGCTTAATTACGGGATAAAGGAGGTCTTACAACAACAGCTGGGAATTTGGAGAAATACAGAGTCTTCATTGTACGACAGCATATTTTATTGGTGAGATAATGCACTCAAATTTGTTCAGGTTATTAAAAATCTGAACTATTTCTTCAGTGCTGTTTTAATAAGCAAGAAGGAGACTTATGTAAAGTCCTGTTTGCTGCCAAGAGCATTACACTAGAAGGCTGCCATTCAAGGAAAATTATAGTTGGAGTCAATGAACGGAAGACGTTCCTTCGCGAAGGCACTTTCTCAGGCTCTATTTTTTTCTGGGGTAGGTATATTCTGTGCTCAATGACATAATGAAGAAGGAGCCTTTCTCCAGGTGTTACCTTCAGTGTCTATATTAAGCACTTCTAACTCAAGTATAGCACTTATTTAATGTAGGATACAATTGTCTATAATCTGCTGCACTGGTATGTCCTAATCAAGATGCCAAAGAATCTCCTTCTGCATCAGTGTCAAATGCCCACATCTCTCAGTTGCTAGCTTGGTACTCAATCAAATGGCCAACTTAGTGCCAATCATTATTTTGCACTGTTGGCCACTATTAATTTGAATCTGCTCAAACTTATTTCACTTACATCTGGTTCTGAAATGTATTTGCATCCTCTCAGTTTGGATTATATCCAATCATTGCCAACTAGTAAGATTTTAATTACATCAGTAGACTTTGATTTGTGAGTCAGTTTTTTGTTTAAAGCTGCCATTATCCCACAATGCTGTCTTTAACTTCACAACCCTAACACCATAATGCCAGGGAACAAAATCATAATCACTAAATCAAGAATACTATGACATAAAAGAGACCCTTCAGCCTACTGAGTCTGTAACAATGCAATGAAAAGCCCTTACTTTCTTAGTACAATGCATGGTGTGAAAGGGTTTCTCAGAAGCAACAGTAAATGTATCTTTGGACAAGCTATAAGTCTAATGAAAAGAATATAAAGGATTGTCTACACACTTCAAACAAAAGTCCAGCTCATACTAATGCATCAGAGCAAAGTTCCTGGCACCTGTACCACCCCCCCCCTCCCCACATTGCCATTCCCCCCCCCATTATTTCCCTAATCCAGTTACCCCAGTACTATGACAATGACTTCTGCCTGTAAATGTGAACAAACTTTACTCTCTAGAAAAATATACAGGATGACTCAAACTCAATTATGCACTGCCCCATCAGTATCTCCCATTCATCAGTAAAGGATTGGTATGAATCAGCAATGGTACTAAAAAAGGCACATCTAAACTGCAACCAGAAATTGATTTGTGGGTTCCATTCAAATATGTACTCTATCCAAAGACAATGTAGGTTCATATGGATGGCTGCAGCTCCTTTTCTCAATGCGTCTGCCTGGTCCATCCATTGACTCAAGATATGTTCACAGCACAGATTCTGTAAGCCTAATTACCCATCTAATGATCACCAACCCTCTACAAACCCTTACCCTGTTCATTGTTATTACACAAGTTTTGGTTTATGCAATGATCTGACCTGAACAGGTAGAACAGCCAATGGGAGCAAACTTATGGAGACAAAGATATCAATTCCATGTCTGTACTTAACCATTTATATGGTGATTGTAAAGGACTCAATCAGACAAACTTCCTCCAGTTTAATCACAATGGGGATAGTTATTATTGAACTAAAAACCCATCCAAGCAAAGGTACACAGACAAGCACACATACACACACAGACATGCAAAATTATAAATTAGACAGTATAAGTTAGCCATCAGTTAAATTAAGATCCAATGATAAAAAGGCAAATATGGAGAATTTACTGTTTATGAATGTTTTGTTGTTGTTTGTGGTTGAGGCAGTTTCTGAATGGTAGCCTTCGAATTCCAATGGAGTTGTGGCCAATATAAATGCAATTTCCTGAAATGGTCTCTTTTAAACTATAAATCATCTTTTTCAAAATGGGATACTATGGTATCTGAAGTTGTTTTCAAATGAAATTTTTGTTCCCAGTGATGGATTCCAAAATGTAACAAAGATGGAGGGGTGTGGTGGTGATCTTATCATTTCACTCCACCAGCTGATGGGTGGGAAGAGCTGGTAAGATTGCGAGAGAGCTGAGAAATTAGATTCACACCCAATTTCTCACCTCTCACGATCATATGGGCACTGAATATCCAGCAAGATAAACGTCATGCCTGAAAAGGGCACGAGACTAATTAGAATATTTAAATTTATTTTCAATGTAATTTGACTGGAATTAGCGAGCCCGGGACAGAATCGCCCAGGCTCACTTGCCTGTCTGGACAAAGAAGGCTCTTTGGCACTCTGGCACTGTCAGTGTGGCACCCTGGCACTGCCAGTCTGACAGCCTGCAATGCCAAATGGATGAGGCCTGAGAAGAGGCAGGGCCAGACAGAAGTGTTTGCTCAGGGATGGGAAACATTGTGACTCTGCAGTAGCTATTGGTATGGGGAGTTGGTGGTACTCAGCAGTTGCCATCAGTAACAAGGGAGGAGGGCACTGCTGTTGTTCTGCAGTAATGATTGATTGAGGAAGGGGCCGAATCACTGCCACTCTGCAGGGAGGGGGGGAACTGTGATCATTCCAGAGGTGGGTGCAAACAGTCGTGGAGCCTGCAATAATGGAGATGGGGAAGGGTTTCGGTCATGAAGGTTGGTTATAGCACTAAGGCACTGACAGGCATCTATGCTCTCTGAGCACAGAAATCTGCACATGCACAACTGTGCCCTCTGCTGCTATAGCTGGCCTTTGACGATTTAGGACCCACACCATTGGCGAATGTCAAGTTTGTCAAGTTTTTTTGTCAGAATGTGATAAGATTTGATTTTTAAATCATCCAAAAAAAGATGCAAATTTCTCCAATTTCACACTTCTTTGGCATTTAGAATTCTTTTTGGTAAGATCACCCCCTTAAATTTGAGAACAGCAGGGAGAGAAATGGTCCATTCTGCAAACATCTTCTTCTGTCTCAGTAACCAGTTGATTAACTTAATATCGAAATTCTTCCTTATTGGGGTTTCAATCTTCTGACAGCTGTTGTTGATGCTCAATGAAGTTTGATCCATTTCTGTAGTGAAAAAGCTCATTGCTCTTATGTTTTGTAAGGAGTTTGGAGAATGGCAGCTATAAAGTCCATCAGAGAAATTGCCAATAGTCAAAGAATGCCTACAGTTCAGAAGAGGTCATTCGGCCCATCAAACCTACAGAGACTCCCTGACAGAGAGCACTGTCCTCTGCCTTATCCCCCTCAACCCCATACATTTATCCCACTAATCCCTCTCACCTACGTATCTTAGGACATGGCATGATCAATCCACTTAACTTGCAGATCTTTGGACAGTGGGAGGAAACGGAGCACTTGGAGGAAACCCATGCAGACATGAGGAGAATGTGCAAACTTCACACAGACAGTGACCCAAGGCTGGAATTGAATCCGGCTCCCTAGCACTATGAGGCAACAGTGCTAACATAGTGCCACCGTGCCACCATGTTTCCAGGCAAATCCCCGCATCCAGAGGTTCCCAGATATTGCCAGCTTGTAAATCAGGTAACCATTGCAATAATTTAAAGTCAGTTTGCTCAGCAAAGTCCTTTTAAAGAAGTTTGAGCTATATCTGACCAGCCAATGAAAATTAAAGATTAATTCTCCATATGCACATGTAACATCAGCAGGATGCAGTGTAGATTTATTTCACAAAGCTGTGGCTCAGTTGGTAACCTTACCTCAGAGTTACAAGGTTCCAGGTGCACTCCAGAAACTGAGTACCAAAATTAAAGCGGATTGTCCGCTGCAGTATTGAGGATGTGCTGCACTGCTGGAGGTGTTGTCTTGCAGATGAGATCATAGAACCATATAGAATCTACAGCACAGAGACAGCCTTTCAGTCCGAACTGGTCCACGCCAACCAAAAACCCCATCTAATCTAACCCCACTTGCCTGCATTTGGCCAATATCCCTCTAAATCTTAACTATCACATTTCTGTCCAAAAGTCTTTTAAATGTTGTCAATGTTCCTGCCACAACCACTTCCTCTGGCAGTTCATTCCAAATACGTACCACCCTCTGTGTAAAAAAGTTGCCCCAGATGTTAAACTGGAGGCCCATCTGTCTGCTTGAGTGAATATAAAAGAAACTAAGGCATTAATTCAAATAAGAGCAAGATAGTTGCCCCCAGTGATCTTGCCAAAGATTCATCCCTCAATCAACATCATAAAAACCATAATCTGGTGACAAGCACATTGTTGTTTGGGGGACATTGCTTTGTGCTCATTAGATGCTACATTCTGTGGAATACAACACTGACTATGCTTCATTGGCTGAAAGTATTTTAAGAAGTTAAGTGGTTATTAAAAGAATTATGCATATATAAGCCCATCTTTCATTCAAAAGCAGCAAAGCATTGAGTGCCTGAAAGTTTAAGCAAGTGAGATCATTAGAGGATGTAACATCATTAGATCATAGCACCCCGCCTCATGTGGAAGTGATGCCATCAAATGGCCGGAAGCATTGTATGCACAGCCTCATTAATTGCTGTGGAAGCAGGCATATCAGAGCAACCAGTTCTCCCTAGTTTTACAGGACTGCGCTATATGTGAGGTCTTGTACATCTCCTTTAAACCTTGCCCCTTGCACTCAAACCTGTGCCCTCTAGTATTTGACTCTTCCACCCTGGGAAAAAGCTTTTGACTATCCACCCTGTTCAGACCTCTCATAATCTTGTTCGCTTGTATCAGGTCGCTCCTCAACCTCCGTCATTCCAATGAGAATAAATCAAATTTCTCCAATCCCTCCTCATAGCTAATGCCCTCCAAACCAGGCAACATCTTGGTAAATCTTTTCTGTACACTCTCCAAAGTTTCCACATCTTTCTGGTCCAGTACGCTGAGGGAGATTTTAACACGGCCACTGTACCGAATCTACATGCCATTCAAACTATGAGAGGAAACAGCAGCACCCAGAGTAAACCCATGCAGACATTGGAAGAACGCACAGACTTTGCACAGACAATGCTCCAAACTGGGAATTGAACCCAGGTCCCTCGTGCTGCTAACTACTGTGCCACTGTGCCATAACTATATCATGTAAGTGTGTTGTTCATCTTATACACCTCAGAAATCCCAGGTGGGATTTCCTGATCAGGATCATGTAGTCCCACTGACAGCCAATCAATTTTTAGCTACCCAATATCCCACAGTTATGACAGGGCCTGAAACTCCAAGTCCATATGTCCTGGGTCAAATTTCACACTTCAACTTCTCAGATACAAGTTCTGAGCAGCTGGTTGAATCACAATAATTTAATAACACACCAATCATAGAAATAAAGCAGATAGAAGCAGCAGGAGATCATTTGGTCCTTTGAACCAGCTCTGACATTCATCACAATCATAGCTGGTCACCCAACTCAATAGCCTAATCCTACCTTTTCCCCAAAACATATGATTCCATTCACCCCAAGTACAATATCTTGAATACATTCAATTGGAGAATACAATCGGAGAATTGTTTATCTATGTTCAAAGTTCAAAACAACCTGCAAAGCATTTTTAAGAGTAACCATTTTTAGGAGTTTTATATTGTCGAGATGTCAGATCAAAGCACTTTCATTGCCATAACTCTGAAAGCAAAAATCTATAAATTAGATTATAGCTCATATTTCACAGACATGGTCGCCAAACACATTCGGAGAGCAGAACACAGATACAGCAGATGAGGAGGAAGTTGGAAAATGAGATCATTTTATAATATGTTCTAAATCATTATAACAGCTACATTCTTTTCCTATGTTCTTTTTTAAGTTTAGAGTACAACTGAACACTAGGTGAACTGAACTAATATTCCAGTTTTATATTTATTGCTGTACTGTTGAAATATTTGATACAGAAGAAAACATGCAAATTGGCTCAACCTTTTAAGTTTTCCTTTTGATTTTCACCAAAAAGTATAAGAAATGTTCCTGTTTTCTGTTTCCTTCAGGTTTTGTCTAAACCTAGCCTTCCCAGCGATATCTCCTTCCTCAGCAACTGTTTCCAGCCCTGACACATTCCATCTGGATTCCAAATGAAATTCCATCCTTCATGTATTGGATCCGCCCATCATTACAGATATCCCCATGATATTCAGCATTCCTCGAATCTATGTTCCCGCAGCTTGCTGAGATCCAGGCTTACTGCCTGGTGCTGCCAATATGGATATTTTCAACTTCCCTCTTTCAGAATTGGCTTCGTCCATAATTTTATTTCATTCTTGGCCTCATTGAGTCTCAAACTGAATTTGTTGCACATGACAATGTATTCTTTATGTGGTGTTATTATAAATATATAATACCTCAGGCTCATTTATTCTACAAGGCACAAGGCACCAATCACTCATAAGGGATGAAGCTGGTTCATTTATTAAGACTAAGCACTTGTTAAAAAATTTATTCTTGGGATATAGGTACCACTGGCTGATCAGCATTTATTGTCCATTCCTAGTTGCCCTTGTTCAGAGGGCAGTTCAGTCAACCACATTGCTGTGGAGTCACATGTAAGATAGACCAGGTAAGGACATCAGTGAACCAGATGGGTTTTCCCAGCAATCAACAATGGTTTCATGGTTATCAGTAGATTCTTAATTCCAGATATTTTTTGTTGATTTCAAATTCCACCATCTGCCATGGCAGGATTTCCCAGAATATTAGCTGAGTTTCTGGATTAATAGTCTAGCAATATTACTACCAGGCCATCGCCTTCTTGTAAATTAGAGCAGACATGTATAGACATTAATTTGAAGACACTAGAGCTATGTGTGTGCACTCTGCTCAAAGCAAAAAGTGAAACTCAGACGGGATCACATGATGCTTTTTCCTCCTGGTGATGTCAAGCTGATATCTCTTAAAGCAATACTACATCATTCTGCATTAGGGAGAGAAAATATCCTTTGCTGAAAACTTCCATTTAGTCTGCTGGTGTAACATTGAACATCCAACTACTTGCCTTTTTCAACTTGAAGCCCACACCCACACTGACCTCTGACTCTGATACTTGTAATGTACAGATGCCGGCGTTGGATTGGGGTGGTAAGAACTCAGTAAGAATTTAGCAACACCAATTTATAATCCAACCGATTTATTTGATAGTAAAAACGCGAGCTTTCGATTCCTGTGTCTTCTTCAGGCAAATGCAGTGTTCTGGTCTGCAATAGCACACATCAGCACAGACAGTCAGAGATTGCTGATTAGAATGCGAATCCTTACATCTAACCTGATATTCAAGTGTTAAAGTGGCTAACAATGTGTGTGAAGGGGATCCTGAGCATTGTTAGAGAATTGTGTATTTTCTCCAGACAGCACAGTAAGTGAGGTTTTTTGCTAACCCAGGCAAGTTACGGGGGGTACAGATAGTGTGTCATGAAGCCAAGATCCCTGTTAAGACCGTCCTCATGTGTGCAGAGCTTGGCTATCAGTCTCTGTTCAGCGACTCTGCGCTGTGTATTACGAAAGCCCCCTTGAAGAACATTTACCCGCAGGTCGGAGGCCGAATGCCCATGACTGCTGAAGTGTTCGCCCACAGGAAGGGAACTGTTTTGCCTGGTGATTGCATGGTGGTGGTCTCCCATGCAGACACTACGACAGCGGATGAATGAGCATCGCTCAGCAATCACCAGGCAAAACAGTTCCCTTCCTGTGGGCGAACACTTCAGCAGTCATGGGCATTCGGCCTCCGACCTGCGGGTAAATGTTCTTCAAGGGGGCTTTTGTGATACACGACAGTGCAGAGTCGCTGAGCAGAGACTGATAGCCAAGCTCCGCACACATGAGGACGGTCTTAACAGGGATCTTGGCTTCATGACACACTATCTGTAACCCCCGTAACTTGCCTGGGTTAGCAAAAAAACCTCACTTACTGTGCTGTCTGGAGAAAATACACAATTCTCTAACCAATGCTCAGGATTCCCTTCCCACACATTGTTAGCCACTTTAACACTTGAATAGCAGGTTAGATGTAAGGATTCGCATTCTAATCAGCAATCTCTGACTGTCTGTGCTGATGTGTGCTATTGCAGACCAGAACACTGTATTTGCCTGAAGAAGACACAGGAATCAAAAGCTTGCGTTTTTACTATCAAATAAATCGGTTGGATTATAAATTGGTGTTGCTAAATTCTTACTGAGTTCTGATACTTGTTCCATTTAAGGTCAATGGATGATCAAAGAATAGCTTTTCAATTTGTGAGATTCCACCCTGTCAGACTCAACATTGAACTGAGATTGTACCACCGTTCCCATTTGTTTGGACAGCAAATACTAGTAATGATTCTGATATTGCCAATTACTGCTCATCTACACATATCTTTCAGTTCATTGTCTGTCCTATTATCACCCAATCTGGCCTTGCACCATCATCACTTTTGTCTTTTAACCATTGCTGACTCCCTCACCCCCATTTCCTTTCCTTGCTTAAAACCTGGTAAAACAGAAACACGTCAGTTCTGATTTTTAAAAAAAATCACTGAACTGAAACATTGACCAGAATTTTACCATCAGCAATCAAGGGATGGCATTTGTTGCTAACTTAAAAAGATGTCTGACAAAAGATTTAGGGGACCCCCATCTTGTTGATTCCTCCTATACAATGTCAGTTAAACACAGGCACAATCTGTAAGTGGTTCTCTGGAGTTCAGTAAAAATGATTTCATTGAACTGTTTACAGAACCAATCAAATTGAAGAATGCTCGTGGACAGCAAACCAGGAAGTAAAAACACTGATTTTTTTTATTCATTTTACAGAGAGTAAAATAATAATTTGAACATAAACATGGGACTAAAGATTAAAATAAAAATTGAAGTGTCAGATATAATCTTTAGAAAATAAGCCAAAGATTATTTGTTTTACTTTAAATATCCTATAAAACTTTTACGGAATGAAGAAAATGACACTCCAGGTTTCTAAAAGTGAAACCAGAAATGTTGTTCAGCAGTAATTATGATTTTGTACACTATTAAGAACTCAGTTGCATCTTAATTAACAAGGCGGCACGGTGACACAGTAGTTAGCACTGCTGCCTCACAGCGTCAGGGACTCGGGTTTCTGGATTGGGTCACCGTGTGGTGACTCACTGTCTGTGCGGAGCTTGCATGTTCTCCTCTTGCCTGTGTCAGTTTCCTCCGAGTGCTCCAGTTTCCTCCATAATCCAAAGAATATGCTGGTTAGGTATACTGGCCATGCTACATTCTTCCTCAGGATAGTCGAACAGGCACTGGAGTGTGGCAACTAGGGGATTTTTGCAGCAACTCCATTGCAGTGTTAACGTAAGCCTACTTGTGCCACTAAAAAATAAATTTTAAAGGTTTAACTTTCTCAATGATAATTGAAAATACCATGCAAAAATTGAAATCCACATCCAATTACTGATACAATGCTGACAGCTCCTGTGAATACTATGAGAGTGCATGCTGTGGGGGAACAGAATATCACACACAGCAACTTTTGGATTTCAGAGTTTCAACCCAAATATTCAGGCACCAAATGTTGTAGTGCACAGTAATGATAGTGAGTGGGGACAGTTTCACTTGCTTTACAAGCACAAATTCAAGACCGTTAATACCGTTTCTTTTTCAATGGGTGTTGCCACGCTGCTGTGCTTGATAGTATTTTTCTTTTGGTTTATTTAAGTCTGATACTCCTACCTCAGTGTGTAAGAGAAATTTCTGCTCTTCATTGGAAACAATAAAAAATACACAGCCCCTGAGAAAATCTCTAACAAATGCATTGCAAAACTCTTTGAATGTGTCCATGGTCAAGATTTTCCTGCCCTGCCCTCTGGCAAGTAACACAGATGGCCATTGATTTTGGCGAAACTGAAAGATTACACCGGTGGCCAATGGTGATTTGTATCGGCTGCCAGAAAATATGCCACAGTGGCAGGTGGAAAATCCCAGCCCAACACTGTCTTCCATAGCCTCATAAACCCTTATACCTCAACTCACCTAAGCAGTTCCAGTTGTTTATTGAATATAAGTAATTTCTTAATCTCCCTCCCTACCAATTCACATTGATGCTATTTTCTCCCAATTGTCATGGGACTCTTTCCCATGTTTTATTTCAATGTATCTCACCCCTTTCCCTATTCACACTGGCACCTTTCTAATCATACTATGGTCAATGATGACAATTTTCCTCTTTTGCCCAATTTATACAGAAATTCTGCCCATTCTGTCAGTTCATGCAGCTTCTCTTCTTCCTACCATCGCCTTCCCGCCTCCCCTCCATACTAGCCTCATCTTACCCACCCTCCCTACTAGCATTGCTTCCTCGTGCCAATCTTTTATGCCATTCCTTTTTCTCCTTCATCGGGTACATGTTTTCAGATACGCTACTTGGACAATCCTTCTGCATGTTCTCTTTTCTAGGGTAGCCCATAGACAATCTGCAAAGTCTCTGATCCTTGCATTTGAGGCCATTGCTTTATTCAAAGGTGAGAGGAGATTCATGGCTTTGTTCTTGCTTGCTTTGTCAATCATTTTGAAAAGCAGCACTATTTAATCTGTCTCCAACACATTGAGATTATAGTTTTCAGCCTGCCTTCATAATGACCAATTAAATCTCAAATCACAATATGTTAACTTTATTTATTAGTTACAAATAGACTTACATTAATACTGCAATGAAGTTCCTGTGAAAATCCCCTAGTCGCCACACTCTGGCACCTATTCGGGTACACTGAGGGAGAACTTACCATGGCCAATGCACCTAACCAGTATGTCTTTCAAATTGTAGGAGGAAACTGGAGCACCCAGACAAAATCATTGCAGATATGGGGAGAATGTGCAGATGCCACATAGACCGTGACCCAAGCCTTGAATCGAATCCGATCCCTGGTGTTGTGAGGCAGCAGTGCTAATCACTGTGCCATCTTGAGGAGTGGACTTCATAACTGAGGGAAGAAAAGGATTGGGGGATTGTTCATACTTGTCTCCATGAACCTGAGCCATCAAGCTGCCATCCTTGAGAAGAGATAGTAAGTCAAGGTCCTGCCTGCGCTCTCAGAAAGCTGTAAAGAATCACCCAGCATTATTTGAAGAAGTGCAGCAGAGTTTGCCTCGTCCTCTAGCCAATATTGAACTTTCAAATGACATCATTAAACCAGATTATCTGATCACTGTGATAGTATCATTTGTTGTACTTTGCTGTGCACAAAATTGTTGTTAATCTTCATATAATGATAATAGTATAATAGTTTAGTATAATATAATAGCATAATGATATAATAATAATAATGACACTTCAAAATATCTAATGTGCTCTGGGATGGCCTGAGTTCTTGAAAGGCATTGTATAAATGCAAATTTTTCTCTATTTCTGGTATTGACCCCTGTCTACTTTATCACAGGGTGACACAGTGATACAGTGATTAGCACTGCCACCTCACAGTGCCAAGAACCCCTGCTTGGGTTACTGTCTGCGTGAGTCTGCATGTTCTCCTTGAGTCTGTGTGGGTTTCCTCTGGGTGCTCCTGTTCTCCTCCCACCACCCAGTCAAAAAGATGTGCTGGTTAGGTGCAATGTATCTTAATCTTCAACTCAGAAGCTCATCCACCATGACATCAGTGTCAATCCACGCCATCCATTTGTATACTTTGTGCAATTGAGACGGCCAATTTATGATACTTGAAAAATCAATTTGGGCTTTTCAGATGTATTTTGCTTAAGAATCTTATGATGAATGCTTTATTGAAGAAGTTCCATTCAGCTTATTGGAAATGTTTAATGTACTGAGAGAAAGAGTGGGAACTTTCATCTGTCATTCTAGACTAGATTTATGTCACTGTCCCGAGCAAATCTTCTCTCACTGGCTCAGCCTTCTCAGCAAAGCTTGTGATGCAAGTGTTGTCACTGTAGTCAACATTTCTTGAACAAACTGAGAAATCTTTACCTATTTTGCAGAGGCCCTAGCCAATACATCAGTCAGATTTGTTCTGTTCCATTGCCAACTGACAACACTCACTGAAGATGGATGAAAGCAATTGGAAGGTGCAAATAAAAACTGGTCATATTTTTTACATTTTCAACAAGTATTTCATTCCAGTGCTACAATAACATGAAATACATGGAAACATTGTTGGAGCATCATACCAGACCCACTCAGAACATGTATACATCAGTGAAATCCAATATCTGTCAATAAACTCATGCAAAGTGCTAATGTGATGTTTGACTTGGGTAGAGCAGAACAAACATCAAATATGGAGACTTGGCTTGAACAGAACTGGGTTAAATTACCATCATCAAAACATAGAAATAAAAAGAATTAAAAAAAACTAACAGTGTTGATCTGTTGTCTAGACAAGGTTGCATTCTTTAACACAAGTATATATGTCACTAGGTAATTCAGAACATATTTGCAATGCAAGACGTTTACAACTTATCAATATAAAGTCAGGATTATTAAATCAAACATTTTTTGGCTTGGTGGTGGAGGTCTTATTTTAAATGCACGCTTTTGAAGTTTTTATGAAGGTAAGAAAAAGGTTTCCTTTTATACATTGACAAAGTGTTTCACTTTTACAGTGACTGATGCATTGATTTCTCTTAGGGATAGCCAAATCAGCACATTTCAGAATATCAGCTCATTCAATTGCCTCAGAGAATCAGAACAAGTTTCCCCAAAGGTATTCTTGCAGTCAGGCACAGGTGTCTTTCTCTGTTCTCTTTCATCTCTTTCGAGTGTTAGCATCATGATTGTCTTGGGATGAAGATCCATGTGGTTTTATCATTCAGAATTCATGCTGAACTTGAATCAGCTTGACAGTTTTTTCCTTAAATGTTTCCAATGCCCAAATCTATGAACAATAAGAAGTCTCACAACACAAGGTTAAAGTCCAATAGGTTTATTTGGAATCATGAGCTTTCGGAGCACTGCTGCTTCATTGGGAGTGGAAAGGTACATGGCATATATAGGCAAAGACGCAATTGCAAGATAATTACAGATTGGAATGTGAAGAAGGTTGGAATGCAAGGCTTTGCAGGTAATCAAGTCTGCAGGTACAGACAATGTGAGTGGAGAGAGAGATAATCACAAGTTAAAGAAATGTGAATTGTCTCAAGTTGGAACAGTTATTAGGATTTTGCAAGCCCAGGCCAAATGGTGGGGATTACTTGTAGTATGACATGAACGCAGGATCCCGGTTGAGGCCGTTCTTAGATAACCAAGTTCTACAAACAAAAGGATGGTCTCAGCTGGGATCTTCATCAGAGTTGGATGAAGGGTCATCCTGACTAGAAGCATTGGCTTTATTCTCTCTCCACAGAGGTGTCAGACCTGCTGAGGTTTCCCAGCATTTTCTGCTTTCATAGCAGAAGAGATTAGATGTGTTTCGATTCTACAGGCCATCACTTGTAAATATAAAAATATTTTTGTTAATAAACCCTTTATAACTTGAAGCTATAATGAGTCACCTTTGAAGTTATTACAAATGGGGAAGAGGCCTGGTAGTTGTGTGTGACACAGATGAAAAGCCACAAAGTTTATTTCAGGGATCAGGACCTGACTTGAAGTTAATAGCCTTGCCTTATCAGGCAATCAGTAAAGTGGCCTATCCCTTCCCATCACCTTGACTCCTTGCTTTCGATACTTAGCTGATCAAAGGCCTCCCACGTCTCTTTGCATCCAAGAACGATCCTTCTCTTCACCCTGGAGCTCCTCCAAGTTCCCCTCAAATGCAACATTCGAGTTGTCCTCTGCAGCCTACGGAATGGGATTGCTGTCTTCATCCAATGGGTCCCCCCCTCGACAGTGCCAGACTGCACAATGCAAAGCACACAACAACATGGGAAGTATGTTCAGGAGGATATTGCAGAGATCCCTTGAGCATCCAGGCAGTGAAACCTTGTGTTGATTAGGCCAAAACTCCTCTCATTTACTGCCCGTTATGAAGGCACGACTGTGATTCTAGCTCTTCTCAGTGCCATCAGCCATCTTTTCAGCAGATAGTCTTTGTCCCCCTGTGTTCAGCCACCCAAGCAAACTAGAGCCACAACAAGCCTTGACAACTGAGAGCTTCCTGGAGACCTGGCACAAACCTATATTATCTTGTAGAGAATCATGGAGATATACATCATGGAAACAGGCCCTTCTGGTCTATGCAGACCAGGTTTTCTAAACTGAACTAATCCCTTTTGCCTGCATTGGGCCCATATCCCTCTAAATCTTTCCTATCCATATGCAAATGTCTTTTAATTGTTATAATTGTGCCCACTTCCATCACCTCTGGCAGCTCATTCCATACAAGCAGCACCTGTGTATGAAAAAATTGCTCCTTGGGTCTCATTTAAATCTTTTTCACTTTAAACCTGTGCCCTCTAGTTCCAGCCGCCCTCTACAATGTGGCAAAACTTCCTGCTTTTCATAGTCTAGTCCTCCAGATTTAGTCATGCACTATCCCAGGTTAAAGCCCAGCTGCCATGGTGCTTTTTATTCAATTAATCTACCAACGACTGCTGCCTCGCAGTTCCAAAATCCCAGGTTCGATTCCCAGCTTGGGTCACTGTCTGTGTGGAATTTGCACATTCTCCCCGTGTCTGCATGGGTTTCCTCTGTGTGCTCTGATTTGCTCCTTCAGTCCAAAAGATGTGCGGATTAGGTGAATTGGCCATTCTAAATTGTCCCTTAGTGTCGGAGGACTAACTAAGGTAAATGTCTGGGATTATGGGGATAGGGTGGGATAATGGCTGGGCAGACTCAACGGGCCAAATGGTCTCCTTCTGTATTGTAGGATTCTGTGACCTGTAGTGCAATTTGTCAATCTCAGCAAACACCTCACGTTGCAGGTTTTGAATTTTTGAATTAACTCGCCGTTTCCACCATTCAAAGTACTGAGTTTTTATCCAATGCTATCTTATTGTGAGCTGCTTCACCCATTGGGAGAACAGGATCCTCTGCAATTTTACAGCACAGGCACAGACCATTCAGCCCAACTGTTCCGTGCCAGTGTTAATGCTCCGCGTAAGTATACTTTCTGTTGTCAGCATATTTTTCTATCTTTTTCTTCCTTGGGTTTATCCAACTTCCCTCTAACTGCATCCGTACCAATCACCTTAAACACTCCCTGTGATAGTAATGAGGTTTACATTCTCACCGCGCTCTGGAATGAAGGAATTTCTCCTAAATCCACAATTGGATACATTTGTGCTGCCTTTTATGTTTGGTCTCTGGTTTTGAACTCTCTCACAAGTGGAGATGTCTTCTTTAAACCTGCCCTACTTATCCCAACATCTTCAATTTCATCACTTCTCAGTTTTCAAAAGAATGGAGCCCCAGCCGGCTTGTTTTCCTGGTGGTTGCTGGATGGTTACTTCCTTCAGGAACAACATCACAGTTTGTCATCCCATCTACCCCTAACCTTCAAAGGACAGTGCAGCACAGGAATAAGTCCTTTGACCCACCAAGCTTGCTCCGACACATGACGCCTTTTGAAACTAAAGATCTTTTACCTCTACACAGTCCATATCTCTCTATTCCCTGGCTACTCATGTATGTGTCAAGCTGCCTCTTACATGTATCTGCTTCAACTACCTCCACTGGCAGTGCATTCCTGGCACTTCCACCCTCTTGTACCACACAACCTCTGGACACTAAGGGAGTAAAAACTCTTTCCATTGATAAAAGCACCAGCCGAAGCCTTAATGGGCACATGAATGAAGTCAATGACTCCTGGATCTGGGGAAATCCAGCTATCATTGTGAAGCATCAGGCTCACTCAGCCTGGTGGCCCCATTGATCTGGAAGTGAATAGGGTTGCTGACCTTTTGGAACAGTGAGTCAGTGACCAGCTTGATTTGGCTACAGACAGTCGACTGGGAGACACGCACTGCCATTGAGAGATCTTCAGAAAAAACCTGGGGCATAAGGGTTCAGAATAATTGTAAAGTTAAGAACCACTGGCACAGGGTGGCCAGCTAAAGTTGGAGATGATTATGGGACCTATTACTTTGCATATGGAGGTGACAATCTCCCTGTAAAATGGAACCATCTTTGGCATTGAATCTCAAATATGTCCAAATGGCACGGATGCTGCCTGTAGACTCTGCAAGCTGGGTAATGGTGTCTTCTCCAGACTATTTAATCTTATACTTCCTGCTGGCCCTGCATCCCTGCTGGCCGTGCCTCCCATTCCACTGGTCCCACCTTCAGACAAGTTATCTTCATTCCATTCTGATCCTCTCCTCTTCTTCTGCAGAGATCCCTCCAGCAGAGTGGACAATCTCCATTTTTTCTGGATTTTCTCTGTTCAGAGTTGTAAACAGAAGGGCTTCTCAGCCCTGCAAATGCACTCCGGCACCTGTTCAGTTACACTGAGGGAGAATTTAGTATGGCCAATGTACCTAACCGACACAGCTTTTGTACTGTGGAAGGAAACCTATGCAGACAAGAGGAGATTCCGCACAGACAGAATTCCCAAGCTGGGGAATCGAACCTGGGTCCCTGGCACTGTAGGCAGCAGTGTTAATTATTGTGCCACAGTGCCGCCCAAGGAGGGACCAACCCCTACACCAATAGAGTTCAATTTGGAACCTCTCAGAAGCTCAATGTCCCCTTGGCAACTATTTTAACAATCCATACATGCCCTTTTGTAAATAAATAAAGACAGCTCCAGAAACTTCCATATGAGAACAGTCCAGGTTTAAAGTTATGAATGTGAAATGCCTTTTACTGGACATGTCACTGTGGCAAAGAGCTGTAAATGACCAAGTCGGTCCACCAAGTTCCCCTGTTCCTGCTGTCACCTGATCACCAGAGGTAATGCCCATGACAAATAAACAGGCACAAATGAACTGCAGCCAGGTCTGCATGCAATAACAGAATGGGTTCATCAGAGATTTCTTGGCAGGAGAAAGTGTCTAGGCAGAAGAAAGTGCACATTTAAGAAAATATCCAAAACTTATTATTTGGCCAGATTACAACTGATTCAGGTCCTCAAACATTGATATGTGCCCCATCCTTGAATCACATTTTGATTTCCTGTAGCAATTGAGGTAAATTTAACCCACTCACTTCTCTAACAGTGTGCTGGAAATTCTTCCGTGCTAACATAGTGACATGTCTCTGCCAGTTAGAGTAGCCCCCACTCCCAAAGCAAGATTGAACAACTCCCATGAATTCAGCAAAGTCCTATGGTTCCTACTCATTTTATTAATAGCTGTCAATGGTTGAACAGGAGTCCGTTTTGAAGTTGAAATATGATGGGATCATAGAATCCCTACAGCGCAGAAGGTGGCCATTCAGCCCATCAAGCCTGCACCGACTATCTGGGCAACACAGTAACACAGTGGTTAACACTACTGCTTCACAGCTCCAGGGATCTGGGTTTGATTTCCAGATTGAGTCACTGCCTGTGTGGAGTTTGCATATTCTCCTTGGGTCTGCGTGGGTTTCCTCCGAGTGCTCCGGTTTCCTCCCCAAGATGTGTGGGCTAGACTGATTGGCCATGCTAAAATTGTCCCTTAGAGTCCTGAGATGCATACATTAGAGGGACATAGGGATATACGGGGGTAGGGTAGGGAGGGTTTGTGGTCGGTGCAGACTCAATGGGCCAAATGGCTTCTCTCTGCACTCCATGGTATGACTACAATCCCACGCAGGCCCTATCCCTGTAACCCCACATATTCAACCTGTTAGTTCCCCTGACACTAAGGAGCAATTAAGTATGGCCAATCAATCTAACCCGCACATTTTTGGAAACCAGAGCATCTGGAGGAAACACACGCAGACACAGGGAGAACGTGCAACCTCCACACAGACAATCACCCAAAGCCGGAATTGAACTTGAGTCCCCGGGTCCCTGTGAGGTAGCGCTGCCCCTGATGTGAGATAAATCAAGCTGGGACACTTCTGTTTCGAAAGCAAGCTGGAAGATTCTGATGACGTTACCTCTTTAAAAAGGCTGCACTCCACCTAGTGGCCTATTGGTGGTAAAGTATTAACATTTTTAATTAGAGCAAGTGATTACTCACCCAGTGATATATCAAAGCAGCGAGCGGGAAGCAGGCCAGTCAGCAATATTTGGTGTTAATTTACTCGTGCCTTTCTCTGATGAACTGGCAAAAACAAATGGAAAATCAACGAACTAATTTCAGATTTCAGAAGTTAGATCAGTATCTTTATGGATTCTGGGAAATCAGTGGATTTATTTTGGACCTGGTGGCCATTTTCCGATGCGTAAATTGCAATCAAACTACCCTATTCAATCACCATTCCTGCGACATGTCTGACATTGTTGGCAGGATTCCTGGGATGGCAAACTTGGACCTCCCAAATGCAAGGTGTGCTGTATTTACACAGTGCAACAAGTCAGGTCGCCCTGCAAATGCAACACATTTCAGAGCAACATTTCTGAAAGGAGTGGATTAATACTCAGCGAGCAGGGCACAAGTACAGGTAATTCTTTGTACAAAACTTCCAGCGGCACGGTGGCAGAGTGGGTAGCACTGTTGTCTTTCAACACCAGGGAACCAGATTCGATTCTGAGCTTGGGTCACTATTGAAAGTAGTCTTTCCAGTTATATCGCAGCTCGGTATGGCTCTGCTCTGTCCAACACCCCAAGAAACTACATAGTCCATCATGCAAACCAACATCCCATCCATTGATTCTGTCTGCACTTCAGAAACTGCCACAATGACACAGTGTTTAGCACTGTTGCTTCATAGTACTAATAATCGGGTTCAATCCCTCGGGTCACTGTCTGTCTTGAGTTTGCACGTACTCACTGTGTCAGCATGGGTTTCCCCTGGGTGCTCTGGTTTCCTCCCACAATCCAAAGATGTATGGGTTGGGTTAATTAGCCATGTTAAATTGACCCTAGTGTTAGAGGGTTTGCAGGGTAAAAATTTGGGGTTACAGGAATAGGATCTGGGTGAGATTGGGGTCAGTGCAGACTCAGTGGGCTGAATGACCTCTTTCTACATTGTAGGGATTCTATGAAAATCAACCATTATAATTACTCACACCCTGTACATGCTGTCTTCCACTTCTTCAGTTGGGTAGGAGGAAAAGTTTGCTGCTTAACTCATGCTCAGCTGGTCAAATTCTACTGGATGGTAGCCAAAGCCTTCTCTCAATGTCAGTTTTCTAAGACTCCCAATCTAGCTATCTGGTGAATGTCTAATTGAGTGCCTATTGGTAGAACTGGTGGATTTCATTCCTGGTGAGCCTTTGCACTGAAGTATGTGACAAAACTGAAGCAATAGTGTCTAAGGAGTAGAACAAGTTAACTCTTTTAACATCACCCTGCCCAAAAGGAAATATCAGTTTAGACCAGCATTCATATTCCCAGATTTTACAGTTCTTTTCCTTCTGGGTGATGTAACAGGAGTTAGAAAGTAGCCTCACACCTAAGGAATCGTGCCTGAGTTTGATCTGATTGATTATTGTAATAATTAGTCAGTTTGTGTTTGCCACATCTCTAACAGAGGAACAAGCTATTCTATTCTATTCAAATACTAATATTTTATGAGATAAGTTGGAGCATATGTTTGATTTGTAGACCTTTGAAGTGTAACAGAGTTTGCTTCTAGTCATTCACTTTTGATGCATTTATTGCTAATGTTAGTAATCTAGCCTCAAGCCTCTCACACCCATGACCTCTAAGATAAAGGTGCATGGCATTACAGCTAATGCATTAGCATGGATAGAGGATTGGTTATTAACAGAAATCAAAAAGTGGAGATAAATGAATGTTTTTCTAGTTGGTGATCAGTGGTTAGAGTTGTGCCTCAGGGATTAGTGTTGGGACTGCAATTGTTTATAACTAACATAGATGATTTGGAGTTAGGGACCAAGTGTAGTGTATCAAAGTTTGCAAATGATACTAAGGTGAGTGGCAGAGCAAAGTTTGCAGAGGACATTGAACATCTGCAAAGGGATATAGATAGCCGAAGTGAGTGGGTGAGGGTCTGGCAGATGGAGTACAATGCTGGTAAATGTGAGATCATCCATTTTGATAGGAATAACAGCAAAATGGACTATTATTTAAATGGTAAAAAATTGCAGCAGGCTGCTGTGCAGAGGGACCTGGGTGATTTTGTGCATAAATCACAAAAAAGTCAGTTTGCAAGTGCAGCAGGTAATTAAGAAAGCAAATGAATTTTGTCCTTCATTGCTTGAGGGAAGGAGTTTACAAACAGCGAGGCTACGTTGCAGCTGTATCAAGTGATGGTGAATTCACATCTGGAGTACTGTGTACAGTTTTGGTCTCCTTACTTGAGAGAGGATATATTGGCACTGGGGTGCAGAGGAGATTCACTAGGTTGATTTGGGAGTTGAGAGTTTGGTTTACGAAGACAGACTGAATAGACTGGGATTATACTCATCGAAATTTAGAAGAATGAAAGGGGAATCTTGTAGAAACATAAAAAATTATGAAGAGAATAGATAAGCTAGATGCAGGAAGGTTATTTTCACTGGCAGATAAAACTAGAACTATGGGCTTTGAAATAAGGTTTTTTTTTAAGATTCAGGACTGAGTTGAGGAGGGATTTCTTCACCCAAAGTGTTGTGAATCTGTGGAATTGCCTGTCCAGTGAAGCAGTTGAAGCTATCTCATTGAATTGTTTTCAAGCCAAAAATGGGTAACTTTTTGAAGAGTAAAGGAATTCAGGGTTATGATGAGTGGGCGGGTAAATGGAGCTGAGTCCATCAGAAGGTCAGCCATGATCTTATTGAACAGCAGAACAGGCTCGAGGGGCCAAGTATCTTGCTCCTGCTCCCAGTTCTTATGTTCTAGCTTCTAGAAGAATAAGGATATTATGTACATGAGGTGAGCATGACAACCTGTGGATTTCCCTCCAAGTCACATTGCACTCTGACTACATTGCTCTTCCTTGACTGGGTCAAAAACCTGAGTTTTCTAACAACACTGGGGGTGTAACAATACCAGGTAGACTGCAATGGCTCAAGAAAGCAGCTCACTATCATCCTTTCAAGGTTGATTAGGGATGGCCAGCAAATGTTGGTCTTGACAGCAATGGTCACAGCCCATGAAAGAAATTTTTTAAAACTCAGTGGTCTGAGTGATTGGAGCAAGAAATATTCACAAACATTCATTTTTTTGGTCAAGGCAGATTCTGATACAAACCCAAAGAAGTTTTATTGTATTCTTTACCTACACAAGCACCGAAGCTTCACAAAGAGCAAATGATAAAGAAGATTAAATATAAAATGCGTAGAATTTTGTGGAAGCTGGAAGATTGGTCAATCAATATGAGAAATTCATTATCTTGCTGTCTAACCTGGAACTAGAACAGCCAATCCACAATAGCAAAAAGATTTACCTGTGAAATATTTATGAAGAACAGCAAATGTACTGAAGGATAGCAAGAGGATTATGGGGACAAATTAGATTATTAAAAGGTCTGATTTCACAGTTGCTCTGATTTTAATTCTCACGCAGCAACTCATCCATTCCAATGTCCTTTGCTTATACTAATGGTAACAGCCCTATTAACAACATTAGTAAGGGGGCAAGGTTTTCATTTATGAAGTTAGATAGCATATTCTGGCATTTTATTCAACCACAGTCAATTTAGAGGCAGGATGTGATTGCACTGGGGAGGATACAGAGAAAATACACCGGGACGCTGCCTGGAATGGAACATTTAACTTATGAAGACAAGCTGGGTAGGCGTGGGTTGTTTTCGTTGGAGCAGAGAAGACTGAAGAGTGACCTGACCAAAGTGCACATGGACATAAGGAGCAGCTATTCCCCTTAATTGAAGGATCAGTCACAAGGGGACACCAATTCAAGGTGAGGGGCAGGAGGTTTAGGTGGGCTGTGAGGAAACTTTTTTACCCAAAGGATGGTAACATTCTGGAATGCGCTGCCTGGGAAGTGATAGAGGTGGATTGCCTCATATCTATTAAAAAGTACCTGGAAGAGCACTTGGCACATCATAACATTCAGGGCTGTCGGCCAAATACTGGTAGATGGAATTAAGTGGGAGTTCAAGTGTTTTTAATGTGTTAGTGCATGCTTGATGGGCTGAAGGGCCTCTTCTGCGCTGTCAGATTATATGTTTCTCTGATAGTGTGGTTGACTCTTCGATGGTGAACAGGCGGGTGAGTGGAGCTGAGTCCACAAAAATGTCAGCCATGATCTTATTGAGTAATGGAGAGGCTCCAAAATGGAGGGCTGTTAGGGATGGGCAATAAATGCTGGCCCAATCAATGACGTTCACATACCTGGATAAGCACTTGGCACATCATAACATTCAGGACTATGGGTCAAGTGCTGGTAGATGGGATTAGGTGAGAGTTCAGGTCTTTCTCGTGTGTCAGTACAGACCCGATGGATTGAGAGGCCTCTTCATGGGGAGAGAATAGACATCACAGCTGAATCCACTAGGCTTCATTTACCTTGTGGAATAACCCGTGTTGTGTTTCCAATCAGCTCAGCTGGAATGAAAGCAGTGCCTGGGAAGAGGAGGGTTGGAAAGTTCACTCAATTTTAGTTATGCTGCATCTGACCACATCATTGTGTTTTAAAATGCCGTACAGATACATAAACAAACAGTTGAGCTTCATTATAGGCAGCCTTGTTATTATAAGCCTGCTGTTATAATAAACCTTTTCCCTGTTCCCAACTCAAGCCCCACATCATCCACTGAAGAGCTCAAATTTCCACAATGGACACCTAATAAAAGAGCAATTTTGTCACATGCCACGAGTTTGTAATAATGATTTTCCACCTTTAGCTGAAAGATTCAGAAATTTTATTTTGCTCTGAAATTGGATTTTCACAGTAACTTCATTGCAGTATTAATGTAAGTTGTTGAAACTAATAAATACATTCAAATTTAAAGTTAAACAGGTGTTCGTTGATAACTCTCGCTTTGTGAAGGCTGAAAAATAATAATGATCCAGTATCAAACCTTCTCAAAAATCGCGACTAATTGTCACACTGTGAAAGCAGCCCATCACTACTAAACAAACACCAAAAGCACAAGGGATTAAGGTGGCACAGTAGTTAGCACTACTGCCTCATAGCACAGGGACCCAAGTTCAAGTCTGGCCTCTGGTCACTGTCTGTGTGGAGTTTGCACATTCTCCCCGTGTCTGTGTGGGCTTCCTCTGAGTGCTCCAGCTTCTTCCCACAATCCAGAGATGTGCAGATTATGTTGATTGGCCATGATAAATTGCCCCTTCATGTCCGGGAGATTAGAAAGGTAAATATGTGAGGTTATAGGGATGGGATTTGGCTGCGATTATTGTCAGTGCAGATTAATGGCCAAATGGCCTCCTTCTGCACTGTTGGAATTCTTCGATTAGTAATTAGTATGGATGCTAAACAGACCCAAAGTAGGGCAATTTAACAATGAGAATGAATAAGTCCAATCTGCAGATTTAGGTGCCAATGTTATATTTTTGAGCCCTTTTTTTAAATATGTAGTCCCCTTAAATATGCAAATCTAAAACTGTTCAAGAGTCCTTTTGCTAAACTCACTGGCAATGCATAGAAGAAGCATCAGGTAGGAGTTCAAATGTTTGCAGTGCTGATGACAGCAATTGGAAATCCCAGTAGCTTTAAAGTGACAATTAGAAAACACCTAATTAAATGGAATATCAGACTTATTCTCTCTTGTTGACTCAAAAAAAATTGCCAGAATGATGTGAGAAAGAAAGGTGATTGGAATGTCAAGCAATATGTCAAAACTCTGCACTTTCTACCTCTGCCTGAGGTGGCAGCCAGTCAGGTTATAGAATCCCAACAGTAGATCAGCCCATAGGGCCTTTACCAACCAGTTAATAGAATGTAAGGCACTGAAAAGGATTTCTTTTGTTCACCAGGCAGTCTGAACCTAATGGGGCTGCACTTATGATAATAGGTCAAGTGGGAAGCCTCACCCACAATTCACTTGTAAACACTGTTCCCAAAGTGCTCATGGCCGTGGAGGAGATGTCAATGTCAGAATGTTCATTCTTCTTATTTTGTAGATGTATCAACCATTGGTTAAAAAAATTTAGCAATATAATTTGAATGGATGAAGGGCATAGAGAAGCAGAACTGTGTGTTGACATCTGTACATGATCTGACCTATACTTTTAGATGAAATTACAAAAGGGTAACACATATATGATGACAAGATGAGATCTAGGATAGAGCCTGCTCCAAGCCAGAGGTCCCTGTGCAGGAATGGGAAGAAAGGCCATTAGAGCAAGCTACAGAAGATGATGTCAGGATGGCCAACCTTGCCAATGAAATCTTACAAAGGATGAAGAGGCATAAAAATATTGTCCTAATCTCTCTGTAGGAATCTGAACTGTGCTGTCTGTAGGTAGGTGCAGACAGTAAGGGGTCTGACAACACCAGTTTTAAATCCAACCGATTTATTTGATAGTAAACTCGCAAGCTTTCGGCTATTATAGCCTTCTTCAGGCGAATGAGGTGTTCTGTGACCAGGCTAAAGCATCTCAAACCCTGAGGAAAAAGGTGAAAACTATTATAATGCAACCAATAATAACACGCTGCAAGGATCAACTAACTAGCTGGCTCTATAGACAATGTAACCAATGACAACATGATGTGGTGGTCAGATAACCAGCTGACAACCCCCCCCCCATTATAAATAGAAAGCAGTGGGGATTATGGGGAGCATTTGTGATCTCGGGTATGCCTCAAGTGTGGTGTAATGAAGTTGCTTTATTAAACCTTTCCTTTGATTTATTTTGTGAAGTTAATTCTTTTACTGTTTGCTATGGGAGTATCCTTATTGCTGGATTAAGAAAAACATCAGTGCAAGTGAACAACACATTTTATATCTTTGATTGAAAATATGGAGAAAAGATGATCAGTAAAAAAAAACTGAAACACTGAGAATAAACTTGTTTTGGAGAAAGGTGATTTTTAATTGTATATCAATTGTATCCAACTAGTGGACATTAACAGAAATTCAGATAGCGACTGAAAGAATGTTTGTTGGGTTAGGAATATGCTTACATGCTGTGTAAAAAATTGGCTCCAGTTGTATCCTTCAGGAAATAAATCAGTGATGAGAGGAGTATAGAAGGATATTACAAATATAGCTGTATATTTTGTTAAATATAAGGCCATTCTGAATCTATCAACCAGGTAATCATAGAAAGCATCCTTTCTGGTTGTATCACAGCTTGGTGTGGCTTCTGCTCTGCCCAAGACTCTAAGAATCTATAAAGGATCATGAATGATGTCTAGTCCTTCACTCAAACCAACTTCCCATCCATTGACAGTGTCCACACTTCCCACTGCCTTGGAAAAGCAGCCAGCATAATCAAGAACCCCAAGCACCCTGGGAATATTCTCTTCCACCTTCTTCTTACAAAAGCCTGAGATCACATACCAACTGACTCAAAAACAATTTCTTCCCTGCTCCCGTCAGACTTTTGAATGGACCTATCTTGTACTAAGTTGATCTTTCTCTACACCCTACATCCTAGCTATGACTGTAACATTACATTCTGCACTCTCTCAGCATCAGGGACCCAGATTCAATTCCGGCCTTAAATCACTAACCCTGTGGAATTTACTAATTCTCCCCATGTCTGCTTGGTTTCCTTCATGTGCTCTGGTTTCTTCATACAGCTAAATTTTCTCTTAATGTCAGGGGGATTCACCAGATAAATATGTGGGGTTACAGGGTTAGGGCTTGGGTGGGATTGTGGTCAGTGCAGACTCAATGGGCTGAATGATCTCCTTCTGCACTGTAGGGATTCTATGTTTCTATCAACTTAGAAATCCTTCCAACTTATGCCTGTGGCAGACTCTCAGAGCAGGAGAGTTTTCTGGCCAACTCCATGCAGAAGACAATGACAAACCAATGCAGCGTCTTGCCATGCATAACCATGGACCAACAAATGGAAGTTTATTGTCACAACTGCCTATGAGGGCATGGTATCAGAAGAGAGGGAAAGAGTTAAATGAATGTCTCCAATAACAAGATATCTACTAAGCGGTCTGTAGGAAAACAGGACCAAAACAGGATAACTCTCAAGCTGAATTAATGTGTGAAATGTGCGTTCTCTGAAGTGTTTAACAATTGGTGAAATCAGGAAAAAAATGTTAGTGTAAGAACCTGATTATATTCAAATAAATAGTGTCAGATATGTCACTGTGTGGTACCTGAATCAGCCCAGCTGATTCACAATTTGAACATTGTGTAAGCTGTAGGTTTTATAGCCATGTCCTCAGTGACTATTAGTTTGCAGGCCTACAAACTACCTCCTTCATAGGAATAGATTGAAAAAAAGATGTGTTCTTGTTTATGGTTAAATAATTACAGCAGCTTAAGGCATTGTTCATAATTTTAACAGATGCTCAAAAGTTACTTACTTTATTGAACACCTCATATGGTCCAAACCTAACCTGTGTTAGGTTTGGCTACAACTGATCACCACAATATTTGTAGCTCATATGGTATTTCATCTGATGAAATCCCTGGGGAAATACGACTGAATTGCTTCAATGCTTATATAAATTACTGGAGCAAAATATCACAGGTATTGGAAGTAAGAAATCAAAACAGAAAATGTACACAATGGACTGAATGGTCTCCTTCTGTGCTGTAATCATTCTATGTTGAAAATAATCAGCACATCACACAACCTTTGGGAAGAGATGCTGCCACTGGTGTTTTCTGAATATTTCCAACATTTCCTATGTTGTCAATATTTTGGTACTTTATGGTGATCAGCAATTGCCTGTTCCCAAAATTATAGAATTACTGAAGTGCAGAGAATAATCACATTCAGTTCAACTGTACTTCTCCATTGAGGAGAGAGGGTTCACTAGTTAATAAACCATGGCTGCTATTTTACTGCCTTGCCTGCCCAATTCCGCTCGCAGAACGGAATTCTCCAGTGGCCTTGGACGGGATTTTACAAAAGTCTCGCCCAAGTGATGATAAAAAATACCAGCCCATGCTTCTGTTAAAGTGGCCCACTTAAACTGAAGCTAATCTCCTAATTATGCTTCATATTCATTCTTCCGATGCAATGCCCAGAAAGTCTGAATCTGGTGTAATACAATTAATGAATTCAGTCAAGGCCTGTTTAGTCTTCCTGTACACTCCACAAGCCTTTATATTCCACTGTCAGATAACTAGACATCATGTAACTCTTGCAAAGAAAACTGCTTTACTATATTCCAGGCACTTCAGAATTATTCACCCTCATGAAACTCATTTATGTTGGTATGGTCAGGAGTAAAATATTCATTTGTTAGAATGAATTGCTGCACAACTTCACCACTAATTAAGGCTGCACAGTGGTTATTACTGCTACCTCAAAGTGCCAAGGATCCGGGTTCAATTCCTGGCTTGGGTCACTGTCTGTGCAGAGTCTGTACATTCTCCCCATGTCTGCATGGGTTTCCTCCCACAGTCTAATAGGCGTGCTGGTTAGCTGTGATGGCCATATTAAATTTTCCTTCAGTGTACCCAAACAGATACCGGAGTATGGCAACTAGAAAATTTTCACAGTAACTTCATCACAGTGTAAGCTTACTTATGATACTATTAAATAAACTAGTAAAATTAGATGTTTTTTCATTATTTCTTTACATCTTTAACCTTTATTTATCAAATATGAAGATAAAAGCAAATTACTGAAAATGCTGGAAAATCTCAGCAGGCCTAACAGCACCTGTGGAAAGAGAAGGGTCATCCAGACTCGAAACATTAGCTCTATTCTCTCTCCACAGATGTCAGATCTGCTGAAATTTTCCAGCATTTTCTCTTTTTGTTAACAACCATTTGTTAATTGATAATTCTTCCCGAACATTCTCACACAAAATAAGATTAACAAAAGGAATGTCAGCTCCAAGTGCTAAAATGAGATTAAATGAGTTTGATATCTCCAATCTTTGATCAGAAAGTACAATATTTCCTAGTTTCTTGCCTTCTCAGTTCATCTTTATCTCTCTTTATTCTTTCTTGTTTCGATTTGATTTCTTGTTCTTGAAGCTTCACTACAGCAAAACTAGTAATAAAACAGAACATTAAGCACAGGCACAGCAAGTGGGTGACCAGTGAGTTTAGAGAAGGATAAGTAATATATTCACACCCCATAAAGCAGTCACCACCCAGGTAAATGAAACAATGTTACTAGTTGGTCAGAGCTTGTTTAATGTCTAAGGTTAAAACAATTATCAAGTTATCTGAAGCATGATAGATTAAAATCTCGGCCAAGCACTCCAATTCAGGAAAAGACACAGGGTCATTAATGTTTCAGTACCAAAAGGAAAGGCCAAGATAAAGGCTAATACATAATAGCTCAAAAAGCAAGTCAGCAATATTGCTTGTATATGCAATTCTTACATAACTGTTTCAAAGATTTGGCATGACCATACCCTAGTGGTTTTAGCTTCAAAGTTGAGTCGAAATGATATTTTCAGGCACACTGTTAAGTGCAACAAGAATCCTGTGCTTGCCGTGAACACACTGTGGCTTATAATTATTCAGAAGGTCATTGAGTTATTATTCAAAGATGTATGAGCCTGTGGATGTGTGAATTGGAAAAGCTAATGAAATTAAGTTAATGACAACATAATAAGTTGGTCCCTACAACTCAGGAGTGCAATCAATTTCTGCACCCTGGCATCAATGTGTAAAACAGACGTCCAATGGTGTAGAGAGGTTTACTTACTGCACATGGAAGTTACGGGACAACAGGATATTTCAACACATACTGCTCGAACTAAACTGATATTTTTAGGAGACTGAAGAGCACTACAGCAGACTGCCCCCCCCCCCCCCCACTTCTCCACCCGCTGACTCTCCCGCCCACTGCAGGCTAAATCCCTCCCCACTGGAGGCAGATCCCTCACTACCACCACCCCTAGCAGTGCACCCGCTTTCGTTCTGCACCCGCCTTGTGTTCTGCACCTTAACAAGATTAGCAAAACTTCAATGAGTATCATGAACAGTACCCCTTGTCCGAGTATTAAGTTTATTTATTAGTGTCACAAGTAGGCTCACATTAGTGCTGCAATGAAGTTACTGTGAAAATCCCCTAGTTGCCACATTCCAGCACCTGTCAGAATACACTGAAGGAAAATTTAGCATGGCCAATGCACCTAACCAGCACTTCCTTCACTCTGTGTGAGGAGACAGGAGCACCCGGAGGAAACTCACGGAGAACATGCAGACTTTGCACAGTGATCCGAGGTCAGAATTGAATCCAGGGCCCTGGGAGTGTGAGGCAGCAGTGCTAACCAATCTGCTGCCATGCCACCCACTGTTGGAGGCAAAAGGCTACAGTCTCTCAGATGCAGGACAAATTGGTTCCTCAAGTCATCTATGTCCTTCTCTATGAAGTTTTTTAACATGAATTTGATGTAGGGAACTCACAGACTAATTACTGTATTGGAATAACTTTTAATGCATATTTTAATTGAAGTTAGATCTCTGATGGAGTAATCTCTGTTCATTTATATATCATTGTGTAATGTATGACATGCCCAAAGTAAACTTCTTTATGAAGGATAAAACATAATTGAATATTGAAATTGAAAAGCCAATGTATTTATAGGAAACAGTAGCTCAGAAACTATAAAGAATGAGAGAATCAGTGGAACAAATCAATCATGATATAAGCAGTGAGCTATCTAATTACAATCAATCTCCCAGAATCTACGCATGTTATTTAAAAGGGTTACATTTATGCTTAGTGAATTTATTACTATTCTATGTAATCCTCCTCACTTAGCAGTCAGGTCTGCCTTTATCAGCTGACAATTTAAAAGTTTAACTTGGAAGAGGAAAATTGTTCAAGGCTAATTGTCTTCAGAAATCCAAATATACATCAATCGTTATCCACTTCTATTACTCTTTCAATGGTGCTCCATTCTTTATTCATCGGTGCACTTCCGATCACACACCGCCATTAGATCATAGCTAAATCACTACGCAGTGTTCAATTCTGGTCGCCACACTACCAAAAGAATGTGGAAGCTTTAGACAAGGTACAGAAAAGATTTACCAGGTTGTTGCCTGGTATGGAGGGTGTTAGCTGTGAGGAGAGATTGGAGAAACATGTTTTTCTCGTCATTAAAATGACAGAGGTTGAGGGGCGACCTGATAGAATTCTACAAGATCGTGAGGGGCATAGACAGAGTGGATAGTCAGAGCTTTTGCCCAGACCCAATTACTAGGGGGCATAGGTTTAAAGTGCGAGGGGCAAGGTTTAAAGGAGATGTACGAGGCAAGTTTTTTACACAGAGGGTCATGGGTACCTGAAACTCGCAGCCGGTGAAAGCAGGCACTAGAGTGACTTTTAAGGTGGATTTGGACAAATTTATGAGTAGGATGGGATTAAAGGTGTACAATCCCTAGAATGATAGGGGGTTTTAGTTCAGTCAGGCAGCATGGGCGATGCAGGCTTGGAGAGCCGAAGGGCCTGTTCCTGTGCTGTAATTCTCTTTGTTCTTTTCATTTTCTCTCTGGCCTTCAATGGGTGATAAAAATTTTACTTCATCAAAGAAGTAAAGGTCAAATTTCTTCCCCGCTGCACCTGGACAATGCTCAGTTTCAAGACAAAGCTGCAGGAAAGTATTGGGTTTCTTGCAGATTTCTACTCCAGCAGAGGTTTTCAAGATTGGTCTGACTTGATCTATATCTGCTACAAGTGCAGGCCAGTACACTCTGGCCAGGACACTCTGTGCAAGCTTGGTGTTCCAGGAGGACATAGAAGATGTGTGTCCTTTGATTTTTTTTTGGATGTGTATACGAATTAGGAAAATGAATAGGTCAGTCACCTTGAACTTCCTCCACCATATAACAAGATGATTGGACAGCGCAGTGATGAGCACTGCTGCCTCATAGTGCCAGGGATCTGCGCTCAGTTCTGATCTTTGGTCATTGTCTGTGTGGAGTTTGTGCATTCTCCCCGTGTCTGTGAGAATTTTCTCCAGTTCCCTCCCACAATCCAACCATGAGCAGGAGTAGGTGGATTGGCCAAGCTAATTTGGCATTTCATGTCCAAAGATGTATAGGCTAGGAGGTTTGCAGGATAAATACATGAGGTTATGGGGATAGGTCTCGGTGGGATGGTCTGGAGACTGCAGGCTCAATGAGCTGAATGGCCTCCTTCTGCACTGTAGGAATTCTAAGGATTCTATGATGGATAATGTCGCTCTGTTCTACTTTCCTGCGTTGTCCCTATACCCTTTGATTCCTTTGTCTGTTAAGAATTTATCTAATAGAAAAATGAAAGTTTAAATGGGCTATCAAAAAGATTGAAGAATGGTTAAGACATAAGAATAAATGAGAAGTGTGGCTGAGTGATCCAACTGCTTCATTTTTACAAAGATGTTACCAGTCCAAGTATAACGTAATCTTGGAATGAGTAATTAGCAGATGATTAGGGGATTTTCATAGTAATTCCACTTCAATGTAAGCCTACTTCTCACTAAGAAATAAACTTCACTTCACTTTTTTACTGATAAACACAAATTACAAAAGGTGATATCATTACAGCTACTTTACCGGTAACAGATTCTGATCCTCCTAGTTAAATGTGTATTTTGGGTATGCTGCATGTTCTCAGCCTTACAATTATAGATGAGGAGTGCGTATCACTCACTGACAAATGCTTGTCAGTCCTCTTCCCAAAAGCTGGGAATATGGAATGGCCAAACTGATGTTGATTGGACCAAGGCAGGAATCACAAAAATGACCACTCTCCTCAAAAGATGGTGCTTCTTTCTCAGTCCTCACCATCCTTTCAAAGGTTACTGTTTTAAATATGGCCTTCTGAATTCATGATCCACGTAGCACAACATCAATAGTCACCCATTGAGTCATTGCAGCTGCCCCAAGCTTTAGTGCGTCCCTCAGCATATCATCCTGGACTTTGGAAAGTCTACAACATTTGGTCATGGACAATTCTTTGAGCTGGATGATCAATAGGTTTCGGGCAGACCATGGAAACTTTCACCAAGTTTAACATTGGTTTCACATGCTTTTTCTAAAAAATGAAATCAAGATAGGAGATTTGTTTTCCGTTACAGTTTCAGGGAGTCAAACTGTTCAGTGACTATTTCCATATGATAAGGACTCATTTTTGTGCCATCAATTATAAGTTCATTTGGAATGAATAGCCCATTGTTAATCATTTTGAAGGAATAATGTGCGTTGAATTATTATCATTTAAATTATCATCATGCACATCTGTCACATCAGTCTCAAAAGCCATGGGAAGCTAAAGAACCAACGAGACAAGATGAATTATAGTTGACAATACTAATTGCATATGAATAAGCAAATTACAAGCAGGTGTAGGTCACTCAACTCCTCAAACTTGCTCTGCCATTCAATAAGATCTGATTTTAATGTCATCTTCACATTTCTTCCTACCCCCAATGACATTTCACCCCTTACTTATCAATAATCTATCCACCTCTGCATTAAATATATTCAAGAGCTCTGCTTCCATTACTTTTTGAGGAAAAGAATTCCAAAGACTCAAGCCTCTGAGAGAAAAATGTTTTCCTTACCACTGTCTTAAATGGGTGACCCCTTATTTTTTACTCTTACTTCTAGTTATCTCACAAGAGAAAACATCCTCTATATATCCACTTTCTCAAGACCCTTTTAGGGGTATATATGTTTCAGTCAAGTCTTACTCTTCTAAAGACAAATCTATATTGTTCAGCCTTTCCTCATAAAACATTCTGTCCATTCCAGATAATAGTCTAGTAAACTTCTCTGAACCGCTTCCAATGCATTTCTATCCTTCCTTAAATAAGGAGACCAATATTGTGCACAGTACTCCAGATGTAGTCTCACCAGTACCCTATACAACTGAAGTATCTCCTCCCTAGTTTTGTATTCAATTCCCCTCTCAGTAAAAATAACTTTCTAATAGCTTTCCTAATTACTTGCTGTACATGCATACTAACTTTCTATGATTCAGGCACCACAACAGCCAGATCCCCATATATTTCAGTGCTCTGAAATCTCTCACCATTTAGATAAAGTGCTTCTTTTTTAATTCTTCCTGTAAAAGTGGACAGTTTTATGTTTTTTCCATATTACATTCCATCTGCTAAATCTTTGCCTACTCACTTAACTTAAATATATCCCTTTGTAGCCATTCAAGACCATAACTTTCCAACTGTTAATGCCAGCTTGTCGCCAAAATCTCCATCTTCGCTGTAGCGGGAACATGACATAAATGGGCATTAAGATTGTGCCCAACGTGATATCATTACAGCTACTTTACCAGTAACAGATTCTCATCCTCCTAGATAAATGTGTATTTTGGATGTGCTGCATGTTCTTAGCGTTATTGGCTGCAAAAATAAAGAATGTGAGAGATGACCAAAGAGGAATATTTCAATACATTCTTTAATTGATGCCTAGGAATACTTTGTAACATAACACAAGTGACTTGCAAGTGGGATTATATCAAGAAACTTGCCGCATGAGAAGTTAGAATGTAGTAAATTATCTATCAACACTGCTCACTAGTCTGATGGAAGGAAAACACTTGGTAACAGCATTCGAGGAAAAACATAGCAAGTTTCACATCAATTAGCTGGCCTCAGCACAAGCAAAATCTGTGAAGTGGTGAAAACATCTCCTCTTCATAATCTGAAACAAATTTCATGTTATCATTGAGGATTTCATTCAGAATTATCCACACTGATCTTTTTTTTTTACTATACCTGATTGTCATACTGAAGATTACTTATCATCTAAAAAGTTGACTGAGAAAAACTTAAATATGACAGCAAGCCAAGTGACAGACTGGAAAAAAGTTAATTTTGAAAGGATGAAAATTGGCCGAGGGAAAATAAACTGGGAATAAAAATGGTAAAACTTAATACAGTAGCAATATTTACAATGGAGAGCAATAAAGTTCAGGAGAAACATATTTCTATAAAAAGCAAGAACAAACCAGCAAATAAAGAAACACAATGGAAGAATAAAGAGATGAGTAAAATTGTGATTAAAGAAAAAAACAAACATTAATTACAAATCCAAAAAGATGAAAGGATGACGAAGGAATATGAAGAGGTTGTAGGATAGAAGTCAAATAACAACTCGAAAAGCAAGAGAAACTCCAAAAGTAAACCATCAAAGCATATGGATAGAAGCAATAAAATATTTTACAAACTAATAAATGACAAAAGAAAAACAGACTTATTTTTGGCATATTTACACATACACACACACACATACACACACGTACGCACACACACATATATCCACACATACACACACACATATATGCATATATGCACATATGCGCAAGCACATACACATATATTCACACATGCATAAACACACACACACACACACACACTCTTACACACACACTCTTACACACACATACACATCTTTCCATTTGGGGAATAGTAAGGAAGTAGTGGAAAGATTCCCAATCTGATTATTAGCCCATTGAACACTCCTTCTGCATCCAACAAGTCGTGACATTAAACTTCAACCTGGAGCTTCTCGTCCAAAAGTAGGGATGCCACCACCGGGTCTCAAGAACTTCTGAGGTGGGTTGTACCAGTTAACCTCACAGGAAATGACAGGAACATTGAATAGTAACTTTATCTCAGTATCCTGCAGGGTAGTGAATACGTAGGAAAGACATTTGAATAAGCAATTAAAAAAATTACAATTAGAAAGTGGAAGGAGGATAATTGAGAACCTAATCACACCTTTGGAGGATCCAAATGTATTGTATCCGCACAACCTAAAATTAAAGAGGTGATAGTAAAGGGACTATTAAATATCAATAACAATTAATTCAAAACAGAGAGGAGTATGTTCCAGGGATTGTCAATGAGCAAGAAAACTTGAAAACTCCATTTGGATTAAGAATTAAGTTATCTAATGAAGTATGTTTAAAAGATTGTAAGCAAAAAATGTTCCAGTTCAACAAGGAGCAGAGATTATTCAAAAGGGTTGACACTGTAGAGTTCATAAACAGGGTTGTACAGCTAATGATCACACATAGCTTGTGCATTTTAATTCACACTAATCTTAAAATAAAGAGGGAAAGGGATTTATTGAGGTAAAATAAATTTCAGTATTAAGTAAGCTGAGATTAACACTGCAATGAAATTCCTGTGAAAATCCCCACACTCTTGTGCCTGTTTGGGTACACTGAAAAAGAATTTAGCATGGACAATGCACTTAGCCAGCACGTGTTTCAGACTGTGCAAGGAAACCAGAGCACCCAGAAGAAACCCACACAGACACAGGGAGGAACAGGGAGAATGTGCAGTCTCCTCACAGAGTGTGACTGAAGCAGGGAATTGAACCCTGGCGCTGTGAGGCATCAATGCTAACCACTGTGCCACCCCTAAATGATTGGAAGAATCAAGTTTTGCATTGCTCTGAAGCAGACTGAAGAAATCCTCCCATAACTTCTTTTGTGCACTGCTAAATAAAACCTTGTCAAAAAAATCAGAAAATTAACATTTCTCAAATGATGCAAGGTGAACTAAGGGAGTGCAGAGAATGATTGATTTTTTTCAAAGAAACATCGACATTTTTTTAAAAAATTGTATATCAAACTGATACATATATTTTTCACAATAACACGTTTTCTGCTCTGGATTTCCCATGGTAATCTTTCAAAGTGATTCCACATTACTAAATCCCGTAAAAGCCAGGATTTTTGTGTTTCATGTGCAGGCTTATGAAGTACGTAATATTTCATAGGTTTTAGAATAAATAGTCATGATTGAAAGATTACAATTTACAAATAAAAGATGACCTCCATTCTGAAATGATGCACAAGACAATAAAAGCTAAACATTGTCCTCCGAAGTCCAAGGTGCATGCCGAGGTGTTTGTCCAGTAGCAATATAGACTTCTCCATAAACAGAGAATGTCATAGTGAGGATAATCGTTATTCCACTATAGATTTCGTAATGGAAAAATAGTATATGCTCAACTTCCAAAAAAATAAAGGAAAGGAAGAATAACTAATTATTATCAACACGTGCTTTGCCACTTTAATGTTAAGCACGTGTTCTGATGCATTGGTTGTCAAACCAACAAGGCCATACGCCCTGTCTCATTGTAAATACAAACTTTTTCAAATAGTATTATGCCAACCTCTTAATCCTGGAAAAGCTGACTAAGAGATTTTTTAAAAATCTGACAATTCAAAGCAGTCTTGACTAACATTCATTGACTCCTAGTACACTTCCTCTGCCTCAGAAGAGCAGCCAGCATAATCAAGGACCCCACTCATCCAGGACATACTCTCTTCTACCTTCTTCCAAAGGGAAAATGATACAAAAATCTGCGGTCGCATATCAACTGACTCAAGAATAGCTTTGACAAAGGATCATCTGGACTCAAGACATCAGCTCTTTTCTCTCCTGACAGATCTACCAGGCTTGCTGAGATTTTCCAGCATTTTCTCTTAAAGGTTTCAGATTCCAGCATCCTCAGTAATTTGCTTTTCTCAAGAATATCCCCTTCCCTGCTGTCATCAGACTTTTGAATGAACCTACCTCGTATTGAGTCAATCTTTCTCTACACCCTAGCTGTGACTGAAACATTATATTCTGCACTCTCTCCTTTCTTTATCTATGTATAGTATGCTTTGTCTGTATATCAGGCAGGAAACAATACTTTTCACTGTATGCTGGTACATGTGACAATAATAAGTCGAATCAAATACATTAAGCTGATCTTTCTGTTCACTCTATCTATGATTGCAACACTATATTCTCCTTTACATCTCCTTTATGTACTCTATGAAGGGTATGTTTTGACTGTATAGCATGCAAGGAACAATACTTCTTATTGTATCCCAATACATGTGACAAAAATAAATCAAAACAAATCAAGCTACTTAGACAAAAAATGCAATATGACAGTAACATGTCATAAATTAAGCGGCAGGCTTATTCAGCTTTTAATCACTTGTATGACAGAGTGTGGTTATGATGATGGGTTAAAAACACAGGGATGGCCAGTTATAAATCCTACCCATGGCAAATTATGAAATCCAAATATTGTGAATGCTGAAAATCAAAAATAAACACAGAAAATGCCCCAGATAATCAGAAGGTCAGGCAGCAACTATAGAGAGAAAAAAGTAGAGTTAGGTTGATGACCTGTTCTGATGAAAAGGCCTCAGACTAAAACATAAAATTAAAAGAAAATACTGCAGATGTTGGAAATCTGAAGTCAAGTTGTGGAAATGCCGGCGTAGGATTGGAGTAAACACAGTAAGAAATCTCACAACACCAGGTTAAAGTACAACTGGTTTGGTGGACTTTAATTGTTGAACTTTAACCTGATGTTGTGAGACGTCAATCTGAAATCAGAGCAGAAAATACTCAGCAGGTCAAGTAGCATTTGTAGCGAGAGAAATAGAGTTAACACTTTGTACCTGCTTGACTTCTTCAGAACTCAATGTAACTCCATTTCTCGCTCCATAAATAGCATTTCCAGAGTTTTCTGTTTGTTTTGTGGCAAATTACAAGACTAAGTGCAATAAATCTAGTAATTTATGGGTTGGCCTCAGATAATGACAACTCGTTAATGTTCTTGAGGCAAAATAGCTGCTTTGCAAAAGACCACAGTGCCACATAAAGTTGTTGCTCTTAATGCCTCAGACATCAATGGGTTGACAATAAATATTACTTTGCTAGTATCATCCATATCCCAAAACAAATAATAACAAAGGGTTCGTGAGAATGTATTTTGTGGTGCTAAATTCAGGATGATTAAAGAGAAATGTGACTACTGACAACAGAAAATACATTCTTTGTTTTCATGGAGAATCTGGGGACATGTCCCCCAGGAAACGTTGGTATGTTTTCCATCATTTCACGACTCTGCTGTAATTGCATCATTCAAATAAAAATAATTTATCCTGGCAGGGTTACAGATATTCGAAACAGGAAAGAGTGGATGTAAGATTTCAATAACTCTTTACAGCTACCTCTCCTGTGAATTCGGCGCACACATTTCAGCCTTTTGTATCAACAGTCAGCTTTTGGCACCTATGTCTCCGGCCCTGGTTCCAGATGAACCACCCGCAAAACTCCACACCCTACCATTTTCGCTGGTTGAGGAGGGTGTGTGGGGTAGGGAACAGGGGGAAGTTTGTACTTTGCACTTGGATGATTCAAGGAGACAACTGCGCATTGTCTATGGCATGCAGCGGACTGCTGGAGATCAGGTATCTGCTGAATCTGAGCCAGGTGATGAATCTCTGCAAATGGCCACTGCAAAAATGCTGGAGATGCAAAGACAAGCAGTGGAATATCAGACAGAGGTGTTGAGGGGCAATCTGCAGATTAGAGTGAATGATGCAATATTCATAAATGATGAAAATCCATCCACTTTCTTTCTGATGCCACGGCTCCAACATGCAAAGAGCTTAAGGTCTCCATGAAAAGTGTGGCAGCCACCCTCATCCTTGGTCCAATAGGTTCTAATTGATTTGCCCTTACACCTGCACTCCATCACTACAGACATTGGCGGTATCCATCATTGGCTAGACAAGTTTAGCGGTATCTCGATCTCTCTCTAGGTGTCTATTCTCCTCAAGGAATCCGGTAAGGCCCTCAGGTATCTACAGGGAGGAAGACCAGCTGTTAGACATGTCAAGGCTATCAGCTCAGGTGCCCCTGTGGATGTTCAGCTGTTCCCAATCCCCTCTGCCTGTGACTCCATTGCCTTCAAATGCACAAGCCAAGAATGGTGCACCTACCCAACAGCAGGAGAACCACAACAGGCCAGGGCTCTCCAGGCCTCATCCTTCTCGAGGATATACACCAAATTCATCCAAAACAACAGAGAGTATCAGTGATCCGACTACTTCTACCTCTGCTGCAGATGTTGGACATGCATGTGCATCGAGGTGATTTGCTATTGTGAGGATGACCCATGTTCCCCGTGTTAATGCTCAAATTGATCAATTTTGTTGGGAATTCAATGAGTCCTGCAGTCTCACACTCCAAATATCAATGGCTCCATTTGCACCTTCTCAATAAACTCTACCTGAGTTTCATCAGCTCAGACTGTATTTCCACATTGTTACTCTAAGCTGTGTGAGGGTGCCCCCTGTTAGGGCCGCTAAGTCCGGCCATGGGTTCCTCTCACATTGCCTCAGCATCCCATTCCATGCAGATTCTTTTCCAGTTTCAATTTTCAACCATATCTGGTGATGCTGAATCTTTACTTTGAGACTAACTTTTCTCCTCTTACTGTCAGAATTCAGGTCTCTCCAATCTTCCTGGAGTCTTATGATGTACAGATAGAAAGCCCCCCAGCAGATCCCCAGCCTCCCCAAAGAACCATGAATCTTATTGTTATTGTGATGGACATTGCTGCGTTCCCTCACTGTGAACGTTCCCATTTCCCGTATGGGCCTTACCCCTCCTCATCTTAAGGCTATGTGGTTGGTCACTTACGAAGGTGAATTCGCACCCCTCCCACCCACCCCCAGCTCCCAGCAGAGTTGTGTAGTGTAGTCCACAGATACACAGGATGTTTTTAACCTCTCAATCTTGCTATGAGGTCCACAGATCACCAGAACTGTCTTCAATCTTTCAGCCAGACTTCTTGGCATCAGTTCAAGTCAGGGACTAAGACTGAAAACTTTGCTTCAGCAATGGGTAGAGTTAAACTGTGAGTGGTACAATGGCATAGAAGTTAGCACTGCTGCCTCACAGTGCCAGGGATCTGGGTTCGATTTCTGACTTGGGTTACTGTCTGTGTGGAATTTGCACATTCTTCCCATGTCTGTGTGGGTTATCTCTGGGTGCTCCAGTTTCCTCCCACAGTCCAAAGATGTGTGGGTTATGTGCATTGGCCATGCTAAATTGTCCGTTAGAGTCAGGGAGATAGAAGAGTAAATATGAGGGGTTACAGGCCCGTGTGGGATCGTTATCAATGCAGGCTCTATGGCCGAATGGCCTTCTTGTACACTGTAGTGATTCTTTGAAAACATGACTCAGTTTCAGAGAAAGAAATATTGCTTCACAATCCATTCCAGGGCAGCAACAACCTGCTGTATTTTTATATCTTAACTTTGGAAGACATTTTACTTAGAGCAAGGATTCATTTCCAATCCAAATGGAAGATTTTTCAGTATCTGGTGCTGGAATCCATTTTGATTTGGATACTGTATTGATTCATATTTTGCTGATCTATTACACTGAAGCTTCTTTCTGGGTCATCTCTGTTAGTGGGTAATTACTGTATCTAGGTAAGTATATATGACTTTAGACCTTTATTTATTCCTGCTGGTACTCTAATTTTTTAAAATGATACTGTTGCAACATGAACATCAATGATTGCTGTAAGGAGTGTGTGATAAGCAGTGAAGTGTAAATTATTGTCACCACATATAAAATTGTTTCAAAACTATGTATATGAAATAATGCATAGCAAGGAAGGAATCTAAAATTGGAAGGAGTTTCAAAAACATCAAAAATTCTAAACTGAAACCTAAATGCTTTTATTTATTTCACTCAAACCCTCTGAGTTATAGCTTAAGATTATCTCTATCAGTTGCTGTACATTACCAAGTTGCTCTACATACATCCACAGAATAGCGAATTTATGGAATTCATTACCACAGAAAGTAGTTATGACCAAAACCTTCTGTGATTTCAAGGAGAAATTAGATTTAGCTCTTGGGGCTAAAGAGATCAAGGGGAGGAGGCAAAGTCAGGCTCTGAATTTGATGATCAGCCATGATCATAATGAATGGCTGCGCAAACTTGAATGTCCAAATGGCTTACTCTTGCTTCCAGTTTCTATGTTTCTATGAATGATATATGCGCTTGGACTTTTTGTCTGTCTTGGTACATTTGACATTGTCATTTTGTTTGTCTACAAGATTATTTTGGTTACTTTCTAATCTCTCCAACTAAATATGTAAAAAGAAAGACTTGCATTTATATAGCACCATTCATGACCACATGTTGAGTGGGATTTTTCCATGGAGGGGCTGTTGATAGGTTCCCCAGTATACTGTGTATATCGTGTACGGAACAGTGTATAAAGTATGTAAAGTATTTCCCAGCACTGTGTTCACAGTATGCAGGGAGATCAGGACACCTGCGCTAATGGTGCCCCTAGCAGTGTGCAGCTAGTTTACTAATAGGAATAGGCTCTGCCTACTCCCCCTACTGATGGGAATCACATTATGGTCTCTGTGTTACTCAAGAGTGCTGTAAATTACCACCACTTATCTTGCTGGAAAAACAGATGTGAAAACTTTTCATTTTCTCACTGAATCGGCTTTAGATTTTTTTCTGAGAAAACTCTGCATTGTACCTGAAAGCCCTTTGCTGCCTATGAATTACATTGAAGTGTAATTATAATTACTATTGCAGTGTAAGGAAGGGGGCAGCAAATTTGCACTCAGCAAATTCACACAAACAACCATATGATAATGACCAGATAATTGAAAATCTTCTGGTGTTGGTTAAAAGTTAAATATTGACCAAGACGTCATGGAAAATTCTCCTGTTCTTCTCGGAAGTCACACCAGGGGATTGTTTGCATCCACCTGAGAGGGCAGTGAGGACCCCTGCTTAACATCCCATCTAAAGTGTCAGCCTTGATTCACGTACTGAAGTAATGGAGTGTAGGCATGAACGCAGAGGCTGGGATTCTCCGACCTCATCCATGGCTGCCCTACTGTCAACAAGAATGGGAAATCGCAGTCAGTGGCGACATTGGAGGTTTCTGGTGACCAATGTTTGACTCATAGATGGGAGTACATCAGCTGTGACATAGTTCAGAAATCTTGGATGGGATTCTCTGGCCGTGCTCTCCCCAAAACCAGAGAATCACATCTATGGTCAATGGAGTTTTGTATGGTCCACCTCCTTCCCCCTATCTCCTGCTTGCTATGATTCCCAGGGCAGAGCAGGACGGGTGAGTTTCTCCCCCATTGGTTTTCAGATTGTCATTACCTTGCATGCATCATTTTACATCTTTTTCTTGAACCTGTCAATGCCAGTTCTTGTTAATGTATGGCAGCTTTGGCATTGCCAGCACTCTATTGTTAATTGCCAAAGGCTTATCACTCACATCATTCTCCTCAAACATCACTCAAGTGAAAAATACAGGAAGAGGACATGACCGGAACAGAACAGTATACAGGTTGTTCAAGAATTTCGAAGCATCAATGCCAAACTGAACTCCATGCAATATACACAAAATGTCCCAACTCTCAAGCAACTGGGGCATTCACGTCCCATTCCGTAAAAGTAAAGGGCTGGCTTTATCAGCCACAATCACTAAAACTGACAAATGTGCTGGCTCCTTATTATTCAGCAAAGGATTTGGAAGAATATTTTTTACTGTTCTGGGAGCATTAGTGCTCCAGAAATAGCAACAATTCTAATCAAACTGTTCCAGAACAACTACAACTCAGGCATCTGCATAAAAGTTGTCCAGACATGTCCTGTTCACATGAGGAGAACAAATCCAATCTGGCCAATTACTGCCCTATCAGTCTATTCTTAATCAGCAGAAAGATGTCATCAACAGTGCTATCAAGCAGCACTTATTCAGCAATAAGTAACATTCACACCAAACAAGTGCCAGGCAATGACCACCTCAAACAAGACAGGCCATACCATAATAAAACTTTGATCATGCTGGCAATTGAATCTCCCACAGCAAGTATGTGAATATGGAGCTTGTGATGCAACAGTGTCCTTGCTCTAAGCCAGAAGCCCCAGATTCGAGTCCCATTCCAGGAATTAATGACCAAGAAAGGTGCATTTGTAACATGCAGGTTTGAGTATCAACTTGCAAAACCCTTTCAACACACACCAGTGGCAGGCAGTAAGAGTGCAAGAGATTCCTGGGCAACAGTGAGATAGAAAGAATGTTGGAGTTCCTGCTGCCAGAATCCAAAGCTCCAGACGATGCAGATAAAAGTAAATGCTGCCATTCTTAAAAGGATTCTTAAATTGCTATTAATTCACATTTGTCATTAAGGCTTTATCAAAATTAGAAAATAAGCACCCAGATTTGACTAAATTCTTAAATTTAGTAGCATTTTTTTAGCAAGAGAAAAAGCGTCCTGCAAGTATCAATTTTATACAATTTTTTTCAAACATGCTGACTTTTGTTTCTCTTTAGAATGCAGAAAGACTTGTCGATGACTAAACTGCAATACTAATTTGCATTGAACCCATGTCATCCTTGCTTTGTGCAGCATCATCTCAGCATGCAGTGTGTATTCACTCCAGCCCAGAACACACTGCTTGACAGTTCCACAGCCAGTGCTATGGAACCCTCTAGGAATGCTGGCAAGATAGTCAGTCCAGCCGATGCAACCCCTAGCCCTGCTCATAAACAAAGATATTCAATCATTCTTCCTTTTGCCATTAGCCATTTGTGCTCAAATGCCAACATTCCTCACTACCCGTAACAGTGATTACATTATTTAGCATCACAAGCTGTCTAAATGAACTGTACATTAATCTACTCTTAATCTTTTCTCCAGAATTGGCACATTCTCAGCAAATTACAAACTCATTATTGTTGCTGAAAGAGCACAAGAATGGTGTTTAAGTGCTGACTATTTTAAATTGGATGAGAATAAAGATTACAAAAGAGGTTTTGCTTGCTTATTTAGTATTATCAATGGATGTTGGAAAGAACTGTTTTATTTACAGCAAGTGCTGGATAAGGTGCTGTTAGTGTGAAGCTTGCCAAACACTGAAATTGAACTTGTAGCCCAGTGAAGAAACTCCAAGTGCAACAGTTCTTCCCGACATCTGCTTTCAATTCAATTTCTCTGCCAGTCCGCAGTTTGTTTCCCCTCTTGTATTCTTTCCTTCTTTGGTCACACAAGGCTGATTGAACCCTGTGCCTCATTTGGCTAGTTGCATCAATATTTTCCAATGTTATTGATGGTATTATATTGCAATGAGATACTGACTACTGATCAAGGACATGCTGTCTAAATCTTCTTTCCAGGCTTATCATTAGGGATACCAACAGATACAACGGAGTACATGAGATCACAACAATGGGGTGGGTTATTTGGCCCATTCAAAGGCATCCACTTAGTACTCGTGTATCGTACGAGGAGAGATTAAATTGGTTAGGATTGTATTCATTGAAGTTTAGAAGAGTGACAGGGAATCTTATAGAAATGTATAAAGTACTATCAGGATTAGATAGGGTTGATTCAGAAAGAAAGAATGTTGCTGATGGTGGGGGAGTCCAGAACTAGGGGTCATAGTTTGAGGATAAGGGGCAAACATTTTAGAACTGAAATGAATTAGAAATTTCTTCACCCGGAGAGTGGTGAGTGTGTGGAATTCATGCCACAGAAAGTAGCTGAGGCCAAAACATTGCATGATTTCAAGAAGAAATTAGATCTAGCTCTTGGGGCTAAAGGGATCAAGGGATATGGGGGGAAGGCAGGATCAGGATATTGAACTTGATGATCAGCCAGGATCAAAATGAATGGCAGAGCAGACTCGAAGAGCTGAATGTCCTACACCTGCTTTTAGTTTCTATGTTTCTATGTTCCTACTCCAATTTTGTGGAATTAATTGGAGGCTAGTCTCAGTATTCAAGTATAGACTTTTAATAGAAACCACAAATTTAGCTTCAAGTAGTGTGTAAGATGAGAATATTTTCAGGGCCACCAGAGAGTCAGGCATAGGCAAACCTGACATTCTTTCTTCTCAATGTAAAGAAATTGAACACAAAACCCATTACTACTTCTCTGCTAACTGGATGAAGACACATGTCAGAATTTTCCCATGCTGCCTGCCTCGGGAATTGTAGCGGCCAGGACACGGACTTTGAGTGGGATTTTTTGATCTTAGGGCGAGCACAGCCAGAAAATCCCACCTATAGTCAACTAAGCGTCAAGGCCAGTCAATAATCTTGATCCCCCATGGAAACCATTAAATTCACTCACAAAAATATGATAATCACATCATAAAGAAACTGATTCTTTCCATCTACTACAGTGAAATAAAGAGAAGAAAGACTTGCATTAATATGGCACATAACAATCAGAAATTTCAAACTGTTTTCTAGCAAATGGAGAGCCCTTTTGAGATGTAGTCACCGTGGTAATGAAGGTGATACAGTAGTCAATTAATACACAGCAAACACCCACAAAAACTGAAATTTGGCATTTTTGTAATGGTGATTGAAAGATAAATATTGATCAGAACACCAGGGATAATTCCCCTGTTCTTCTTCGAAAGATGAGATCTTCTACATTCACCCAAACAGGCAGATTAGAGGCCTTGGTTTTCATGTAAATGCAGCACTACCAGAAGTGCAGAATTCCTTTAATATTGGAATGGAATGCTAGCCTGATGTTTGTATCCAGCTGGAGTAAACCTTGAACCGGGAACATTGTGAGCAGAATTTTACAGCTTCTCTAGTCCTAAAACTGTGAAGTCCCACCCGAGTTCAATGGACCTTTCCATTGTCCGTCCATTGCCCGCTCCAATTCTCATAGCAGGCGGCTGGGAAAATTTAGTCTGTAACTTAGAATAAGAATGCTATCAAACAAAACTGAGTCAATGCAAATTATGGAATCATCTATCTGCATCATCATTTTGATAGTGCAAATATGCATTCTTCTAATCATCTGAGTTATGAATACATTCATGAGAAATTTCAATGCAGGTTGCAAAATGAACTGTAATTCAAATCTTGGAAGATTCTTCTTTTCTTACTGTATTTACCTGATGATTAAAAGACAAAAGAAATCAAGTCAAACAACTGCAAAATCATTTCCAATACAAAATTTGAGCATGCTTAAAGCACTGATATTTGCATCCAGATTCTATTAGTATTGGAGTGGATGACTGGTTCATTGATTAATTCATCAACTTTCTTCCAACTTTATTTAATTTGTTATTATTTCTTATTTCTTCTTTCAGTCTTATAACTTGGAAATGACAATGACTGATATCAGTCAACAGTTTCTGTCTGTTTTCCACAGCATATTATTTTTGCAGAGGTGTGAACACTTTTAAAGTCAGAAAGTTTTGCCTGCATCAGAAGAACATGGAATTGTCTCAGAATTACATTAAATATGTATTTGCTTATGCTATTGTTAAGGATTAACCAGACAATGCACGGTGAGTACTCAAATCTTTTAAGCCTTTATTACCTGCTAGCAAGGGGAACAGATGCAGTGAATTTCACTATAGTGTTCTAACAGAGTTCCATAGACAGTGCTAGTAATAACACGTTTTAGCCAATGAGAGAGAACATGCTAGTTAAAACATCAATAGCCATGTAATTTCAACCAATTGAATTTATTATCTTTCATTTGCATACATAGTTCACCAACCAAAGTATAGCTTTTTGTCCTTTCTTATCCAGTAGATTATGATCTCCTTTATCACTATAATATGTTAACGTAGCTTCTTTTTCAGTATTTGTCATGGTAATTCGGCTTTGTTTTATCCTGTAGCCAAGGCTGGGAATGCAATGTTTATGAAACTTAGATTAGTCTCTTATCCTGAATACACAAGCGCTGGCCTCACTGAAGGCCTTGTTTGCTAATAAGCATTTTCCATTACTTTACAGAGTTGTTTGTCACAATTTCCACAATTCTTGTAAATTAATTTCCACACTTTCACTAATGATCATTTCTCAGCTGAATTTGTTGTGTCAATATTTAGGCAACTAGTAAAAATGCATCAATCACTTTTTTTCTAATATCAGACTATCACTGTTACATTACATCGAGTGCAACCTTATGCAAAATGTGGATAGTTGTTTAATCTTAGGAAACATTTTAAGAATTAGAAGCTTTATTTAGCTCCATTCCACCATTGTAGTTCTGCTTCCCATAATGATCTGTCCTACTATTAGAAGGAAGAGAAATTATGGAGAATTTCAGTTCATAGCTTGGATAAACAGAAGTTTCTTCAGAGGATACTATGATAATAAAGTTGATCAATAAAACCTGATGTTTTAATGTCGTAGTCTGTTGAAATCAAGCAGCAGTCCATTATACTTGGTCTAGAATGATCTAAACACAATGCACTCATTTTTACAGTAAGAAAGAATGATTTGTGATTATAGTCTATAATGGAAATGTCACTTCACCATATAGCATGAGCTGAGGAAGAGTAAATAGCCCCCTTCACTTAAACACAGTTTCTGTATGTTCCCAAACAAGAAAATCATTCACTCATTTTCAAACGCATCATTAGATGATGTGAGGATGTCAATTCTCCCAGTGAGGCCTTTAAATGCAGGAGATGATGTGAAATATAGTCGAACAGCCATGCTGTGCATGCATTTAGGTACATCGGCCATGCTAAATTCTCTTTCAGTGTATCCGAGCAGGAACCAGAGTTTGGCGATTAGGGATTTTCACAATAACTTCATTGCAAATAAGCCGACTTGTGACCCAAAGAAATGAAAATAAAAAAAAGTTAAACATTCTTTTCTGGAGGTCTTAGAGGAAGAGGAAAGGAGAAGAGAGAATCCATACCCAGAGTGGGAAAGAAGATGCTTCAGATTCACATCAAACATTGTGATCATTCAAGTTTGTAACATTTAGTTGACCCGTTCAAATAAAATAAAAACCTCCCAGTCTAATTGATTTTTGTTTAAAGTACTTACACCTACCTATTCACTAATGAAGAACTTGCATCGTGAAGAATTTTAACCATGGTTCCAACACTGCCGGTAAAATATTGTTTACATAAGCTGAGTTTTATTTTTATTATCATATGGGGAAATCAATCAGTTCCTGAACAAATATTCCCTCTAATTTAATGTTCCCATTAACTAATGTTTCAAGTTAATGAAGGTATAGGGGAATGAAGAGAGAGTCAAAGTTGTAAAATGATTAAGTACTAGGGTAAAGAATGGACATTTATAGTTTAGAATCATAGAAACCCTTCAGTGCAGAAGAAGGCCACTTGGCCCATTGAGTCTGCACAAACATAATCCCACCCAGACCCCATCCCTGTAACCCCATATATTTACCCTGCTAATCTCCCTAATATAAATAGACAATTTATCATGGCCAATCCACCTAACTCGCACATCTTTGGACTGTGGGAAGAAACCGGAGCACCCAGAGGAAACCCACACAGACATGGGGAAAATATGCGAACTCCAAACAGACAGAGACCAAAGTGGGGAATTGAACCCTGGTGCTGTGAAACAGCAGTGCTAATCACTAGATTGCAATAGCCAATACAAACTATTCCACTAATCAATGTTAGACAGCCACAACACTACTCATAATCTCTATCATGTTGTGTTAAACTGAAAAAAAGGAATAAAACTTTTCCTTTCTACCTTAGTGTTTCAATTTAACAGGGGGCACCATTATCCCAATTCCCCCTATTTTGATTCAGCACCATCAATTTTTCAGTGATTGACACAAAGGGGTAATTACATATTTGCATGGCCACTTTAGAACAAGTTGAAATGTTTCCAGTGCTTGTAAAGTATTGCCTTAATCCCTAGCAGATGCAATTGATGCTGAAGTTTACAGATTCAAATACCACCAACAGGCTTTTAAAATGACCATGGGAACTGAGGTTTCAAGGTGTAATGGTGAATGTGGGCAACATTAAAAAAAATGAATGCAGATGTTCAGTACAATCTTTTCCACAGTTCCACAGATAAAGCATAAAACACAGTCAGGACCCAATTTATTTAATACAAAAATAGATGGCTCATCCTAGTAGATTTTCCATATGTTCAAAGATTTACGTTGAACTATCGCACAATTCATTCCTATATGCTATATGCTTTCCAGGAATTTTTTAAAAATCTTACACAACAGAAATCATGGATTTCAAAATTTGGGTAACACAAGATTCTTCAGCTTTCCCACAGCTTGTTTCTCAGTGATGGAAGGTAATGTGCAGTTTGCTGGCAATGGATTTCTCTTGTTCCGCCATTGTCAATGGCGTTCCCTGTCACCTCATGCTACTGGGAAAGCCATGGGAGGTTTGTTGGTTGTTGGTGGGACCAGCGAATCCCACCAATGTGAACAGATAGAGAATTTCAGCTTTGGGCTGTAATTTTCTGGCTGCTCTAACAGGCAGCATCAAACTCAGCACTCCCACTGCAACTCTTACCAATTTTTACATCCTTTCTGGCTGTGTGACAGCTTGGAATGGCTCATGCTCTGATCAAGACCGCAAGAAACTACGAAGAGTTTTAAATGTAGCCCAGTCCATCACAAAAAGCAGCCTCCCATCCATTGACTTTGTCTACACTTCCTGCTGCCTCAGAAAAGCAGCCAGCATAATCAATGATCCTATGCAACCCAGATGTATTCTCTTCCACCTTGTTCCATGAGGAAAAAATAGACAAAAGCATGTGAAAACACATACCAACCAATTCAAGACAGCTTTTTCCCTGTTGTCATCAGACTTTTCAATAGTCCTAACACATGTTAAGCTGATCTTTCTCTTCAGCCTATCAGTAACATTATATTCTACACCTTCTTCTTTCCATCTTCCCTATGTACTCTATGAATGATATGTTTTGTCTATACAGAGCATAAAAAACAATATTTTTCACTGTATTCCAATACATGCGTCAATAATAAAGCAAATTGATTCAATCTTCTGGTCCTACTGATGGCAAACCCCTGCCATGGGTTTCTGGGTGGCAAAAGTGGCATAGAACTGGAAATCTTTTGACAATGGCAGGAAATCCTGATCCCACCTCTGACCAATGGCTGACCACCTCCGCTGCCATGAAACACGCTGCAGGGGACATGGAAAATCTCGCTTTTTCTTGGACCTTCATTATTTTTAACCTTGAGGCACCCACATGACTGTGCTACAGTTCTTACACCCTATTTGCATACTATTCAAAAATAACTTTGTAGTCTCTACAGGAAAAATATATTATACCCTCACTTCTTGCCTGCCAATACACGTTGCTGAGGGAAAACCTCCCTCCTCTGCTTTGTGACATTTTATGGAAGCATTCTTTCTCTTTGTCAATCTTGACTTAAGCAGTGGGAGAATAATTCACAAACAAGTAAACAGTTTTTAATTAAAAGTTTATTACACAAATGTAGAATCTTGGATGCAGGACAAAAAGTGATGTAGGTATTTTCTGTAAAGTTCGTATTTGCCTAAAGTGTCTGGTAATTTCATCATTGCATAAGAACAATACAATTGCAAAGGACTTCTTTATTAAGAAGCTTGTCATTGATGACTGTAAAACTGAAATGCCAGGTTTAAGTTGTATATAACTAGTGTCACTATGCACTGTAATCAGCAATTGCACAGTTCAAAGGAGCAATTAGGTTTGTTGGTTTTAACAACATTATGAAATGTTTATAACTCAGTGTAACTTAATTATTTCATAAGTTTAAATATGCCACAATGAGAATAGAAATTGGACCAAGTTGTATGCCTTTGCAAAGATTGTGTCAGTGAGTTCCTGGAGGCACTTGTGTGTGGAGGCCTCATAGAGATCACTTGTAGGGTCTTGGAAGAAGAAATCATTGGCACACTCACATGGAGCGGGGATTGGTAATGATAGTCATACCCCCTCCCTTGCTGCCGACCCCAATGACCTCCTCTCCCCATGACCACCCCTCCTCAACCCGCACCACCTGACGAGATTTTCCCTTCCTTCACCACTCCCGCTGCTGTTTGATTTCCCAGGAGCAGCCATAGAATGCACACTGGCAATGCCAAATGTAAGAGCTGTCATTGGCCAGCAGCTTTAGGCGGGCAGGACATCATATCCCCAATCCTTCAATCCAAAAGAAGGGTCACCATTGTCCTCTTAACCACCTAAAGGGCAGGACATATGACAAGACATCCACCAACAATGGATGATTTTGCCTAGTATGAAAACATCAAAGCAACCCTCTTCCAACAATTTAAGATTGCTAATTATATACTGAACTCATACCATTGTGATCCATATGAATGATTGATCTTTAGCATGTTGAATCATTCCTTGAAAATTTTCTGAATAACCTTGACTATAAATAAGGTATTTGATACAGATGTGAGGTAAGTAGCTAGTTGTCAAAATTCTTCACACTTAACATGATCAAATATAACTTGCTGAATCCCCTGGTAGTCAGAGAAACATAAACATATAGAAGCAATTTGAGCACGAGACACCAATACTAAAGACCCAACACTGGGCGGGAAGAGGTTCAGAGCAGGGTTATCAGTTAAAAGACGAAAAATGTAACCCCCAAAACCAAAGCTCTACACCATTTTTAAGATAAGATGCTCTGTCTGCTTCTGCCCAAGGCCAGGATTGAACCCAGGTCCCTAGTGCCGTGAGGCAGCAGTACTAACAATTGAGCCACCATGCCATACCTAACAATTGTTAGCTTTGGATTCAACCATGTCACAGTTTTGAGCTCAGTACCTTCAGTCTTTACAAATCTTCATTAGAAACAGTCACTTTCTGTAACAATCTCTCACCCATCTAAGTGACAATTGCTGCATTATATGATTACATAGAACTAAAAAGCCACTCCACATGTAGAACTTAATTGAACTTGTAACTTATCAATTTTTTTCACTTAATAAGTTGATTTCCTTTCTCAATTATCTTTTTAATTAGGCTAATGAGATTGCCATAACTCACTTACTTTGTAATATTATCTATAGTTGTGGCTGCAAGAGGCCAGGAAACCTGCGACAATTATATTACCTCCTGATTCCCTAAAGCATATCCACAAACTACAAAGCAAAGTCAGGAATGTGACAAAATATCCTCCCCGAACCTGGCTGAATGCAGCTCCAACAACATTCATGAAACTTAACAAGAATCAGAAAATGGTTAAGATGCAAATGGAGGCTATTCAGCCCATTATCTCTACTCCAAATGAGCACTATGACTCAGTGCTAACCCCCTGAATTTTCCTTTTACTTTTGCACATTGTTTCATTCAAATAATCATCCAATGCCCATTTGAACACTTCGATCGAACTGCTTCCACCACACTTCGAGGCAGTGTGTTCCAGGCCTGAAAACTGTTTCCCTCTCACCACATTTTGCTTCTTTTGCAAATCACTTTAATCTGTGCTCGCTCATTCTCTATCCATTTACAAATGGGAACAGTTTCTCCGCATCTATTCTGTCCGGCCCCTCGTAATTTTGAACGTATCTGACAAATCTTCTCTTGGCTGCACTCTCTCCAATGAGAACAGTCCTAATCTCTCTAATCTAACCTCATAATTGATCCTTCTCATCCCTGGAACCATTCCTGTAAACATCTTTTGTACTCCCTCCAATGCATTCAAATGCTTCCTGTAACCAAAACTGTATTCAATACCCCAATTCAACTCTAAATAGTATTTTGAATAAATTCAGCATAACTTCCTTGTACTTACACTCTATTAGTAAAGCCCAGGATTCTGTATGCTCTGTTAACTGCTCTCTCCCCCTATCTTCAATGATCTATGCACATATACACCTAAGTTCCTCTGCTCATTCACCCTCTTAAGAATTGCTGCACCTATTCTATATTGTCTGTCCTTGTTCTTTTTACCAAAATGCATCACCTCCCATTTATCAGCATTAAACCTCCATCAGCCACCACTCTACAAAATTGCCTATAATTTTGTTGAAGTTCCAAACTATCTTCTTCACAGTTCACACTGCCTCAAAGTTTCGTATCATCTACAAACTTTGAAACTGTCCCCCAAGATCTAGATCATTCACATATGAGCCCTATTTTACTATTTTGATTCGCTGGGAGTGTTCAGATCCAACTTTTAAACCCTTTCTCATACACATTCTGCCTGCAAAAATATCAGCGATTCCGAATTGCCCTGCACAAGCCTGTGGGCGGGGCTTAACGTGTCCAAAACCCTGCAGCTCCGATCGGCGCCTCCAATTGCGCACGTGCAGAAAAAAAAGACAGAATGCACTTCCCCTACCACAACCCTCCTGGGCTGGATAATGCCTCCGCTTGGCCCCCACAGACATTGTCCCACCCCACAACATTACTGACTCCCTTATCCCACCACCTAGACTAATTGCAGGCCCCTCATTCCCTTCCCTCTACTAATCTCAGGCAAAGTGGCAGCAGTTCCCCCCTCCACCACCCCACTGATCCCCTCTTCTCCCCCACCAATCTCAGGCAGAATGGCAGAGGAACCCCCATTCTCTCCTCCACCATTCTCAAGCACAGTGGCAGCGGACCCACCTTCTCCCCGCCCCCCCAATCTCACTGAACTCAAGCAGAAAGCCATCAGATACAAGGCACTTAACTCCTCACTAACTAGAGAACCCGAATCAGACTTATATACAGCATGTCTGTTTTGTGCTGATTCTGGATGTGCAAATGTGGTTGTAAAGGGGGAAATGCCAGTAAATTTGAGCATGCAACCCATTAAATTGATTTAAATGCATGCAAATTTCATTTCAGATTTGGTCTTGATCACTTTCAGGCCTTGGTAAAGGGAGAATTGGTGCAGAGCAGCTATTCACACTATTCACCTCACGCTTGACTTTACCAAGATTTTGCACCCAAAAACGGGTGCAACACCATGGCAAAATTGGGCTCTACATCAGGAAAAGCAAGGATCCCAAACCGATTCCTCAGGAACATTGCTACAAACCTTCCTCCAGCCTGGGAAACACCACTGCTCTACTTCCTACTACTCCACCAACTTTCTATCTCCATTGGTATTAAGTCTTTTATTTTCAAAAAAATTATCATTGCTCAAGTAAAACATTTAAATATAGGTGTTGATGAAAGGCCATTTCCTTGAAACATTAGGCTGGATTTTGTGGAGTCAATGGGGGTCTCGGCCACCGTTCGGAGAACTAGTAGGGAACCGGCATCACTCCCATGAGAGAGGTTAAACGGAATCAACTGGCACCTCAGACACTTGGGTGATTACCACCCCGCCTCCCCAATGATTGAGGCCCCCGGTGACCAACGTCCCATCTGCTGACAGTTGCCAGCCAATCAGAGACTGGTAGCTACTTTTTGTTGCTAGTGATGCAATCGTCCAAGGCTAAGAATCTTTAAGGACCCGGGTCATTCCAGGATGAAGGCAGTCAGTTAAAGAGGGTCTCAGTGTGGATGCAATGGAAAAGGGGATACAGGGATCTCAGGAGGAAGGGGAGGGGCATGACTTATGCTGGCTTCTCCAGTCTCAAGTTTCTTTGATCTGTGCCTGATAGAAAAGGGAATCTCCCAAGAAGACTGCTTGCAAACCCAATAAGGTTTGCTGAGTTGCCTTCCAATAGCATAAGCAAGTTATGCAGCTCCTGTCAAATTTTAAGGCACTAGTGAGTTCGAGTGGGCTCAGGGATAATAAGCGTCAATTGGCTATCTGAAAGAGCCTAATTGACATCTGACCATTAGTGGCTGGGATTCCCGCATCTGTCATTTCCACATCTTTGACTTAATCGAGGGAGGGAATCGCCAACTACCAAAGGACCGGCATGGGGCATCTCCCATGATTAACTGGGCCTGGTTGCCACCGTAAGGTACAGCATGAAATTCAGCTCAGTAACTCCGTTTATTTCTCCATAGACACTGCCTGACTTGCTGGGTATTTCTAGCAATTTATGTTATTACTTTAGTTTGATTATAATTTTGTCTTTCATCCTGGGTATCATTCGGTATCAGTAAATCCGATATCTGCAGAATGAGTCTGCAAAATACCAGTTGATGCTGTATGCCAAATTGTTTCACTGCTAAAATGTTTCCTCCAAAACATATCAACTATGTTTGTGGCATCTTGAAGTTTGGATACCAGCGAGCAAAAGTATGGTTTTAATTAAACCCCTCATTACCTCATCCTGAAACTGACCATTGCACTGGGGTCAGCTGTGGTTCGGTAACTCTGTGGTTGCAATGTTATTGACTTTTAATTCCTTCTTTAACAATTGATAGAAAACAGATGATATTATGTTTTTTTTTGTTTTTATTCCAATTCAATCCAATTAAGCCCAATTCAGAGTCTCAACAAGTCAAGACATTCCCGATCCAAGCTGACAAGGGATCTCACCTCCTGTTTTGGGCTTGATCTACATGATCCAAGATGATTGGAGTAGGCATAGCTTTTCCTCCAAGGCTTGATCTCATTTGCATCATAGCTAAAAGGCCAAAATGCTGCTTTTAAAAATTGCTTTAAATGAAGCTAAAATATAACCTAATGACTTCAACCAAGCACAGCACATTGATACTACATTTGATCTTAACATAGCTGAACTTTAGTCAACTTTGGATAGTTTGATTCATCCTACACTGCTACTCTAGACATAGAAAACTAGAAAATGGAAGTAAGCCATTTGGCCCTCCAAGTCTGTGCTGCCATTCAACATGATCATGGCTGATTCTCTATCTCACTGCCATACTCCAGTGTTCTTCCCATATCTCTTAACACCTTTGCAGCCTAGAAATTTATCTATTTTCTTCTTAAATATATTCAATAATTTGTTCTCCCCAGCCTTCCATGGTAAAGAATTCCATTGGGTTACCACCTTCTGAGTAAAGAAATTGCTCCTAATCTCAGTCCTAAATGGCCTAACTCGTATCCTGAGATGGTGATCTCGTTTATCAGCTGGAGAAAACAACATCCTTGCATCCAGTCTGTTCAGCTCCATCAGAATTTTATATATTTCAATGAGATTTCCTCTTGTTCTTCCAAATTTTAATGAATACAGTCCCAGTTGATCTAATCTCTCTTCGTACTTTCATCCCAGTAATCACGACCTTCTATCATCTACACTTCTCTGCAAATTATTTATTTTAGACAATTAGTTTGTTCTAGAAGAGAAATGTTAATGACTTTTTCAACTGTGAGTTGAAGATGATTGTTGAGATATTGATGGTGTTTAATGTTAACTGAAGAATTAATCCATACCAGGGTTGGAGGTGTTAACAGGACATCTCCATTTGAAAAGTCTTCGATATGATATCATGAAATTACTCTGACGTAATTTAAGAAATAATTTAATATTAGAATCATCATAGAATCCCTACAGTGCAGAAAGAGGCCATTCGGCCCATTGGGTCTGCACCAACTCTCCGACAAAGTATCTTACCCAGGTCCTCTATCTCTTCCCAATCCCCATAAACCCACACATTCCCTTTGGCTTATCCGTCTAACCTGTACATCAAGGGGCTTTTTCTTTCCCATGGCTAATCCACCTAATTCACATATCTTTGGATTGTGGGAGGAAACCGGAGCACACAGAGATGAGTAGACATTTCTTCATCCAGAGAGTGGTGAACCTGGGGAATTCAGTCCAACAGGAAGTACTTAGTGCCAAAACATTGAATGTAATCATGAGGTGGCTAACTATAGCACTGGGGGAAAATGATCAAAGGTTATGGGGAGAAAGCAGTATTAGGCTAATGAATTGGACAATTAGCCATCATTATAATGAGTGGCAGAGCAGGCCTGAAGAGCCAAATGGCCTCCTCCTGCTCCAATCTTCTATGAAACCCACACAGACATGGAGAGAACATGTACACAGACATTCACCAAAGGCCAGAATTGAACCCAGGTCCCTGGCACTGTGAGGCAGCACCGCTGACCACTGAACTATAATAACTTCATAGTTATTATAGAAGTAGTAACTATGTATTACTTCTTGTGTTGACCAAAACGTCCCTTTCAGAGTGTGAACAAATAATCCGCCAATGATCATGAATAGCTTTTTACAGGCCCTTTATGATGGGATACTGTTTAACTCAAGGTATTCAGCCTCAGATCAGCTCTGCTGCTTTCAGTAATAAGAACTCAGTAAGAATTTAGCAACACCAATTATTAATCCAACCGATTTATTTGATAGTAAAAAAGCGAGCTTTCAACACTCCCGTGTCTTCATCAGGCAAGTGCAGTGTTCTGGTCTGCAATAGCACACATCAGCACAGACAGTCAGAGATTGCTGATTAGAATGCGAATCCTTACATCTAAACTGCTATTCAAGTGTTAAAGTGGCTAACAATGTGTGTGAAGGGAACCCTGAGCATTGGTTAGAGAAATGTGTATTTTCTCCAGACAGCACAGTAAGTGAGGTTTTTTGCTAACCCAGGCAAGTTACGGGGGTTACAGATAGTGTGTCATGAAGCCAAGATCCCTGTTAAGACCGTCTTCATGTGTGCGGAGCTTGGCTATCAGTCTCTGTTCAGCGACTCTGCGCTGTCGTGTATCACGAAAGCCCCCTTGAAGAACATTTACCTGACAGACACCTCCAGACACTGAAGGATGCACTCGTGAGAACAGGATATGGCGCTCGACTCATCGATCGACAGTTCCAACGTGCCACAACGATAAACCGAACTGATCTCCTCAGAAGACGAACACGGGACACGGTGGACAGAGTACCCTTTGTTGTCCAGTACTTCCCCGGAGCGGAGAAGCTACGCCATCTTCTCCGGAGTCTTCAACATGTCATTGATGACGATGAACATCTCGCTAGGGCCATCCCCACCCCCCCACTTCTTGCTTTCAGACAGCCGCACAACCTCAAACAGATCATTGTTCGCAGCAAACTACCCAACCTTCAGGAGAACAGTGACCACAATACCACACAACCCTGCCACAGCAACCTCTGCAAGACATGACAGATCATAGACATGGACGACATCATCAAACGTGAGGATACCATTCACCAGGTACACGGTACATACACTTGCAACTCGGCCAATGTTGTCTACCTAATACGTTGCAGGAAAGGATGTCCCGAAGCATGGTATATTGGGGAGACCATGCAGACACTACGACAGCGGATGAATGAGCATCGCTCAGCAATCACCAGGCAAAAAACAGTTCCCTTCCTGTGGGCGAACACTTCAGCAGTCATGGGCATTCGGCCTCCGACCTGCGGGTAAATGTTCTTCAGGGGGGCTTTCGTGATACACGACAGCGCAGAGTCGCTGAGCAGAGACTGATAGCCAAGCTCCGCACACATGAGGACGGTCTTAACAGGGATATTGGCTTCATGACACACTATCTGTAACCCCCGTAACTTGCCTGGGTTAGCAAAAAAACCTCACTTACTGTGCTGTCTGGAGAAAATACACAATTCTCTAACAATGCTCAGGATCCCCTTCACACACATTGTTAGCCAATTTAACACTTGAATAGCAGGTTAGATGTAAGGATTCGCATTCTAATCAGCAATCTCTGACTGTCTGTGCTGATGTGTGCTATTGCAGACCAGAACACTGCACTTGCCTGATGAAGACACGGGAGTGTTGAAAGCTCGCTTTTTTACTATCCAATAAATCGGTTGGATTAATAATTGGTGTTGCTAAATTCTTACTGAGTTCTTACCACTCCAATCCAACGCCGGCATCTTTACATCATGGCTTTCAGTAATAACCAGAGATATGCTTTCCCCCACTGAGAGTTGGCAGAATTCCAACCATGATGGGATGAGTGTAAAGTTGCAGAATTTGACCTTGTTTTAGTTCACATTGCTGAGCTCATCCTCTCTGTTGGATATCAGATGGACCTGCAGGAAGAGCCCACCCAAATTACGTGGTATCCCTCAGCCACAAACTCAGCACCATTCGAACCCCATGTGATAGCCATGTATGAAACAAATTCACTGCCAAAACTGTTGTTATCTGATCTCCTTTAAACTGCATTGCCACTCCACACTTACTCACCATTGACAATTGGTGTTCCTGAAATTTGTTTTACATGCATATTATTTGTGCTCTCTGTGGTTTTAAGCAGAATATGGTTTCAATAAATTTCCCATTGTAATGGACCCAAAAATCACAAAAAAACACACAGCTATCAGTGAGACTTAGGATATGAGATACCTCAGCTGTGCTCTATAATTTTACACGGTAATACAAATCCTTGGCTCCATAGTGAAATGCTGCTCCTCCTCAAGTTAAAGCAATGACTTAATTACATAACCAGTTACCACTGGGACAATTGGATCTGTGTTTCTATAGAAACTGCACAGAGTATTTCCAAATAGTGTGTTAACCACAATCCCTGTTCCTGTTTTCTTTTCATCCACTTGTTTTTATCTTCCATCTTTCACTGGATGCTCAGAGCTCTTGTTGTCAGCTGCTGTTGCAAGGGAATCGAAGGATGAGCTCGTGTGTGTGTGTGCATCCGTGCGTGCACAAAAGTGATTCGCTTTCACCGAAAATCCCAAATTAGAGGAATAGGGAGGAAATCAAGACGTGACTTCGCTTTCACTTTCATTCTATTGTCAAGCTGTGTGTTAAAAGCTGTTCAGGAAAAATGTCAGTGCAGAGGCAATCTCTTATGCTCGATGCTCCTGACCTGCGTTCCTTCAAAACTTTCCCTCTCTCGGAATCATTGCTGGATAGCCCTTCCCATTGATGGCAGAAAGATAAGAAAAGCAAGACTTGCATTTTACATAAGGTCATTTCTGACCCAATGTCCTCATTAAGCTACATGGGTGGGTGGACATGTTGCAGCCTGAAAGAAATTGCACAGGCCTTTCTCTGTGATAGATAAGGCCTGTGTGCAGCTAGGCAAAAGGGACCATGCATTGAAATAAATGGGCCGCACCCAGTAGCTGAATGTTAAAAGAATTATGTTTTCACAAGGCCAGTTGACCACTGTAATGCAAGATCCCAGGAGCAGCAATGAGGTAAAATGACTTGATAATCTGTTTCAGGTATTCTCTGAGGTGTAAATATTGGCAGGGCACCTCAGCAGTTCTGCAACTGCCTGCACAACTCCATTTGGTTTGACGAAATTCAAAAGATGTTGGGCATGATTTTCTGGCCTCATTCGTCCAAAATCAGAAAATTCCGCCCAAGGTCAATGGATTTTTCCATTGTTCGTCCCACCCACTCTGATCCTCATGGCAAGCGGGTGGATTAAATTGATTTTGAAGGAATGAGCTGAAAATGATGCATGCGGGATCCAAACTAAGCTCATATGGGAAAGATTATCAAAGAAGAGGGCAGAGAGAAGGTTACCTCATCAAAGGGGGAAGGTGATGGCCTAATGGTATTATCACGAGACTATTAATCAAGAAACTCACTTAATGGTCTGAGAGCCTGGATTTGAATCCTGCCACATCAGATGGTGGAACTTAAATTTAATTTAAAAATTCGGGAGTTTATAATCTAATGATGACCATAAAACCATTGTCAACTGTCAGAAAAGCCTGTCTGGTTCACTAATGTCCTTTACGGAAGGAAATCTCCCTTCCTTACCTGGTCTGGCTTACACAGTGACTCTCAACTGCCCTCAGGCAACGAGAGATGGGCAGTAAGTGCCAGCCCAGCCAGCAATGCCCATGTCCAACAAATGAAATTTTAAAAATTGCATTGTAAAATTTGAAAACGTTAGGGTGCCATTTCCTCTCTGGGAAATAACAGGGGGTGACTTAATGTGGCTGTAACAATAAAAAGAGTTTACTAAACATTAGTGCACCAGATAGATTTTTTCTGACAATTGATAATGCTTTCATGATCTTCATTAAATTCTTAATTCCAGATATATTTTAGTGAAAGAAATTCTATCAACTGGTGAGATTCGAACTCGAATTTATATTTCTGTCTATAATCATAGAGCACAGTTGAGGTATCACTGATAACTATGTGTTTTTTTGTGATTTTTGGGTCCAACACAATAGGAAATGAAACCAAGGTCAGGTAGGAACATTGCACAGGTCTGCTCTCTTCTCCTGCTGGCCTCAACTGCGTTCCTTCAAATCATCAAGACGCACCCCCTGATTAATGAATGGCCTGGCTTCCTGAGCTTCTGTTCCATAGGGCCCGGCCCGATCACATGGCCCTCGAATGACTGCCTCGAAAAGGGGCCATGTTTCCACACTAACCTTGCATTGCACTGGCAAGGAGAACAATGTACTCCAATCTCTGCAGTCAGCGCTGTTGTGTGGTACATTCCTGGAAAATTGTCCATTCCACCATGCTGCCTCCTGTCCTACAATTTTTATCCTTGCTCTTAGCAACAGCGGTACCACTCTTCGTGTTTGATTTCTTACAGTCCCCAGACTGGAATTTAAAATGAACCTTTTTGTTGGCTCAGTATGCAACGTGATCAGTGCTAGCCTTAACCTAGAGGCTCAAGAATCATTGGATCCTCAGGTCTGTGCTGGCGTTGGTGCTAGCTACCAGCTGGTCATGACATCATTGCGACCGGCCCTGCTTTATCAAAGCTTGAGGCAGCTGTCCTTGCCACCTGCAATTCAAAATTGCACTCTGTCGAGTGGCTGTGGGAAAGATTTAGATAAACTCCACCCACCCCCCCCTCCACCCCCTTCAATGTTAAGTTAAAATTGAGACCAATTTCACTCTCAGAGATCAGGTCCTGCAATCTGCTTTCCACTCGAACACTAGGGAAACAGATGTATCCTCTCAAGCACAGTTACTGCCCCCCACTGAATTGACAGGAAGAAACAATCATTTTGTTTGTTGATGGGCATCTGGAGATCTTCAAGGAAAGTTTGAGATGAAATATCCAGACTCTTTTCATGCACGAGCACAACTTGTTTCTCTGTCCGTATGTATGAACAGTTTTGTTTTATGTTAGGGCCGCACAAGTTCAAAGTGATTAGAATTGGGCAAAGATCAAATATTCTTGAATAAACTCCAAATGAGCTGTTTGAAAATGATGGAATTCAATTTTCATATGCAAACTGTCAAAGGAAATAAGATTGTATAGACATTGCTAAGAGTATCGTCCCCTCTACATGCTCCATTCATCCTTCTCCAATTCTTTCGTGAGAAAGGGGGCATCACTGGCAAGATCAGCGTTGTTTGCCAATACCTAATTGCCCATGAGAAAGTGATGGTGAGCCACCTTCTACAACTGCTGCCATGGTGTAGATACATCAAAAGTTCCTGTTAGGGAGGGAGTTCCAGGATTTTTCATCCAGTGACAGTGAAAGAACACTTACAGTCCAGCTCAGGGTATCATAAAATCATACAACCTTACAGTGCAGAAGGAGGCCCTTCAGCCCATCAAGCCTGCACCGAACTGAGGCCCTACCCCCATATCCCTACATATTATACCCACTAATCCCTCTAACTCTCATCTTTGGACTCTAAGGGGCAATTTCTTAGCACGGCCAATCATCCTAACCCACACATCTTTGGATTGTGGGAAGAAACCCATGCAGACATGAGGAGAATGTTCAAACTCCACACAGACAGTGACCCAAGCCAGGAATCGAACCCAGGATCCTGGAGCTGTGAACAAGCAGTGCTAACCACGGTGCTACTGTGCCACCCACATTGTAGTTGTGGCTTGGTGGGAAACTTGGCAATGGTGGTGTTGCCAAAACGTTGGTGCTCATATCCTTCAGGGGACAGAGCTCATGGGTTTGGAAGGTGTTGTCAAAGCAACCTTAGTGAGTTGCTGTGGTGTATCTTGTAGATAGTACATTCTACTACCATTGTGCTTCATTGTTAGAGGGATTGAATGTTTAAGATAGTGAATAGTGTGCCAATTGAGCAGGCTTCTTTGTCCTGGGTAGTATCAAGCTTTTGCAGTATTGCTGGAGGTGCCCTCATCCAGGCAAGTGGAGTGTATTCTATATCTCACTCCTGAATTCTGCTCTGTAAAAGTGGGCAGACTTACCACCCTAATCATGAGCAACTATCTATTATGGGCAAATCCTGCTAACTATTTTCTATTACCATATAAGTCAATTATAAAGGTGATATTTATGAAGTCAATGGCATAGTGGTATTGTCACTGAACTGGTAATCTAGAAACTCAGGATAATGCTCTGTGGTCTGGGGTTCAAATACCACTACAGCAGAAATTTGAATTCAGTAATAATCTGAAATTAAAAGTCTAATAATGATAATTAAGTCATTTCCAGTTGTCATAAAAAGCCATCTCGTTCACTAAGGAAGGAAATCTGCCATCTTTATATGGTCTGGCCTACATGTGACTCCAGATCCACAGCAATTCGGGTGACTCTTAAATGCATTCAATGAGGGGCAATAAATGTTGGCCCAGCCAGTGAAGCACGCATCCCATGAATGAATTAAAAAAAAGTGGTAATTGGATTTAAAAAAATAAAAAAAAATTACGGTGGCACAGTGGTTAGCACTGCTGACTCACAGCACGAGGTTCAATTCTGGCCTCATGTCACTATCTGTGTGGAATTTGCACATTCCCCCTGTGTCTGCACAGGTTTCCCCCAGTTTTCTCTCACACTCCAAAGATGTGCAGATTAGGTCAATTGGCCGGGGATAAATTGCCCCTTAGTGTCAGGGGAACTAGAAGGCTAAGTGCATGGTGTTATGTGGATAGGGCTTGGCTGAGATTGTTGTCAGTGCAGGTTTGATGAGCCAAATGGCTTCTTCTGCAGTGTCAGGATTCTATGGTTCTATGAAGTCAGTCATCCTGTTTTGACACTTTGTCATTGGGTCCTTCTTTTAATGCATTTTCCCGCTTCAATAATTGCGGGTTTTCAATCTTAATCCATTTCTCATCTTCCAGCAGTTGTCTGAAATCTTAATTTTCTTCTATTTTCACGTTCCCTCTGACTCTGTTAGCTCAATGGACTTTCATTCTCCATTTTTTTTTTAACCATGAATATCACATCCCAGGAAAATTGTAGTTTACTTCCTGTCTTCCTGCACTTGGCTTTTTCTTTCAACCATCCACCATTTCTAACTATAGAACCCATTTGGCCCATCGAGTCTGTCCGACCACAATCACAACCAGGCCCAATTCCTGTAACCCCACATATTTACCCTGCTAATCCCCCTGACACTAATGTCAACTTAGCATGGCCAATCCACCTAGCCCACACATTTTTGGATTGTGGGAGGAAATCAAAGTACCCGGAGGAAACCCACACAGAATCAGGAGAGCGTGCTTACTCCACACAGACACTGACCCGAGGCCAGAATCTAACCCGCATTGCTGGTGCTGTGAGGCAGCAGTGCTAACCACTGTGCCACCATGTCACCCTCATGGGTTCTTCAGGTTGATACAATATCTTGGTCTCCTTTTCTTGTTTGTAATTGGTAAAAGTTATTGCTTAATGTTTTCCGAAATAAACTTTGTTCGATAAAAGCTCCCTAGTGAATCATTTGAATCATATCTGAAGTGAAGCATCTCATGCTTATCCTAGCTAAGTTCAAAATGCAAAATTTATGACCCAGGTGGCCTTCATAAAATAACTTGGAATTTCTCTATAACACTGTAGAGATTCCATCATTCTTCATTCTATGATGCTATGATCTTGCTGCAGAAGATCATCATGAGAAGTGCATTTCTTCATAAAAATCAGTGGAATAATACAAAATAAAACTTCCACCACTTATGAAGGGCATTGTAAACCAATTGGTCATATGGATGCTGGGATGAAGTGGGTACAAAAGGAGTCACATGTTGGGAGCATGACAATTCTCATGGGTGTGAGCAGCATTTAAGAGCTGCGCATTATTATCAAGAAATCTCTATTGTTGTCAGTCCCTAGTCACCTGTTATACAACCCTTCTGCAGGCATATTATTGTTCTGCGGTTTGTCCATGGGCGGTATGGTAGCACACGGTTAGCACTGTTGCCTCACAGCACCAGGATCCCAGGTTCAATTCCAGCCTGGGGTCACTATCAGTGTGGAATTTGCACTTTCTCCCCATGGTAGGTGCAGACTTGATAGGCCAAATGGCCTCTTTCTGCACTGTAGAGATTCTACGATTCTATGAGCTAAATGAAATATTACAACCAAACAAACATACTTCCCTATAAATGTATACCTGCCACAGGTTTAACACAGAAAATAAGGATGCTCTCATGATGCTGGGACTTAGTCCTTTGTTTGGAGAATTGAAATTCTGGCTTCCTAGCCTTGTAGTTTCCAGCAGATCTTGAGATAGATATAACTGCTGGCCACTCGTCTTCCCACCAAACAACTTTAGGAAACAGGGACACTCCACTAACTAGCAAGCAAACGACCAACAGCAGAATTTTCACTCCAGGAAAGCAAGAAGACCTACTTCCAGCCAGCCCGCAGGATTTACAATACCAGCGAGAGAGAGAGAAAACACAGCATTCAGCCTGAAGTGAAACATTTTCTAAATAAAACACAGCAGCCAGCAGCCCAAAACTGATCCATCTAACATACACATTTTTGGATACTCGGGGAGAATTTATCATGGCCAATCCACCTAACCCGCATCCAGAGGAAACCCACGCAGAGACAAGAAGAATGTACAAACTCTGCACAGAGCCCAATCCGGGGTTCCTGCCACTGTGAGGCAGCAGTGCAATGCCCCTTGTCACTGTGCCACCCCTATGGGGGAATATTCTTTTCAGCTCATTTTATCTCATCTGGTGGTTTTACTTTTTTCCAATTTAGTATCTGTAAACCTTTCTCCTTTTCAGTAACTATCCTGTAAAAACACAGCAAAAATCATGACGATGAGGGTGGAGAAGGGAAGCGTAGAAATATCATGGGCATCCTTCCCACTCAGTGATGGAAGAACCACAGAAACCACTGGGAAATTCTTTTTTATTGAAATTATAGTAGACAAACGGAAGAAGACTCACCATGAGCAATTCACCCATGAGCTGTGCTGGGGTCTGGTGAAATCACTCCATAAACCATCATGTTTCACCACTTTCAGTGATTCCAAAAGCAGATGAGATGTGGTGCTGAGTCTCCAATTAACTATTGAGCCAATTTTTCCAATTGTAGCAACCTTAATTGTTGCTTCAGACAACAAATCTAGTCTCCAGTTCAACATGAGTGATGGCTGATCTCAAAGCGGAATGAGAATTATAGGGGATAGAACAGAATCCCTACAGTGCATTTGTCCCAACGAGTCTGCATCAATTCCCTGACAGATGTTATAGAATGCCTACAGTACGGAAAGAAGCATATCAGCCCATCAAGCCTCCATCAATAACAATCCCATTAGCCCTATAACCCCATGTATTTAACCAAGTCCAGAGGAATTATAGGGATTGGGTCTGAGAGACACTAAGGGGAATTTAGCATGACAGAATAATTGACCCAGTACATTTCCTCATCCTATCCCCATATCGCGCACATTTCCAATGGCTAACCTCATCTAGTCTGCACATCTTTGAACACCAAGGAGCAAATTAGCATGATCAATCCACCTAACTGGACATCTTTGGAGGGTGGGAGGAAATTAGAGCACCCAGAGGAAACCCATGCAGACATGGGGAGAATGTGCAAACTGCACAGACAGTCATCCAAGGTTGGAATTGAACCTAGGTCCCGGCGCTATGAGGCAGCAGTGCTAACAACTGTGTCACCATGCACCGGGGCTTTTGATTGTCTTATCCTCGGCAGAAAGCAGAGGTAATTAGTTTCATTGAAAACCATGGTGGCAAATTCTATGTTGCATCAGTAGAAGTTGGTGAGAGTCATGCCAAATTTTTTTAGTTTTCTGAGAAAATAAAGACATTGATGTGTTTTCTTAAATATAGGCTTTTCTTAAGCTTTGACATAGGGTGATTTGGATTTGAAACATTAGCTCTTTCTTTCCTTACAGATGCTACCAAACTTGCTGAGATTTTCCAGCATTTTCTCTTTTCATTTCAAATTCCAGCATCTGCAGTAATTTGCTTTTATTTTTGAAGTATATTGTTAGCACTGGGGGGACCAGGATAGGTTGTTGGTAGTCTGGACACCTGAAAACCTGATGTTCTCAAACTTTCTACTTCATTCCCATTGTTGCAGATAGGCACGTTCTTCTTTACACTTCCCAAAGAGGCAGCAAGTCAATGTCTCAGCCTTCTCTCTAAGTGTGGGGACAAAGGAGCATGTGGGCATGTTTTGAATGCAAGGCAGCAGGATATGATCATTGAGCTTGGAACTGGAGATTAGAAATGCCTTTGAGAAGTCCCTTTAAGAAGTTAGAAGAAATCTGAAAGGAAGGTAGAGTCAAAGAAAAGCACGTCAATTCAGGAAAGGTACAGATCATGCAATTTATTGTTTTTTTCCCATTGTTTGAAGGAAATAAAATTGATCTAAACAAGTGGAATTTGCTTTGGTTGATCAAAAACACACTTAATGATATGAATCTAGCTTCACTTTACAGAACATGGTCTCAGTCTGGCTTTGAGGAGTGAACATAACAGCAAAACAAACAGTTTAGATCCTCAATACTTCAGCATTCTACTGTCATTTGGTTAACTACTGGGCTATATGGACACAGGCAGAAACTCAAGACTTGCAGCTGAAATCTTCTGGTCAAGTTCATGATGGTGGGATTCATAGAATCCCAAGTGCAGAAGGAGGCCATTCAGCCCATAAAGTCTGCACTGACCACAATCCCATCCTGGCCCTCTTCCTGTAATCCTACATATTTACCCTGCTAATCTCCTTGAAGCTATGGTCAATTTACCATGGTCAATCAACCTAATGCACACATTTTTGAACTATGGGAGGAAACCAGAGCAGCCGGAGGAAACCCATGCAGACATGGGGACAATGTGCAAATTCCACACAATCACCTGAGGTCAGAATTGAACCCAGGTCTTGGTGCTGTGAGACAGCAGTGCTAACTGCTCTGCCATTGTGCAGTCCTAATTCCAGAATTCTCTGGTCCTTTGCAGTGAACAGAGATTTGACTGAGCGCCAAATACTCCATCCTTGTTTGAGGTGGTAGTGGACGTGAACAGTCAGGGAATTCTGGCCATAATGCTCAGGTGAGTGACAGACTGATGTACCTGAGAGAATATCTCAGTCAACCCAAAACTTCCAAATGCTAAATGATCTCCAGATCTGAAGTAACTGATGAGTAATCTACAAATGAGACCGTTTTCTGTGGCGAGATTTCCTAAGACCTAAAAATGTTCCTTTTCCTATCAAAGAGAGCTCCCAAGTCTGGTTCGCCACATCTACCACTGATCCCCATTCATATATCCTTTCTGTATGGACTATCTTTCATGGTTTTTGTGATTTCAATTGAACATTGTGAATACTTAAACTAGCCTCCATCTAGGTCTTCTGGAGTAGAAACATAGAAACACAGAAACTAGAAACAAGGGTAGGCCATTTGCTCTTCGAGGAATGAGATAGAGAATTTGGTGAACTGGTGCAGCGCCAATAATTCCTCCCTTAATGTCAACAAAATGAAGGAGATTGTCATCAACGTCAGGAAGCATAGAGGAGAACATGCCCCTGCCTGCATCAATGGGGCGAAGTGGAAAGGGTTGAGAGCTCTATTATGATGCTCTAATTGAGAAAGCCCACCAACACCTCTAGTTTCTCAGAAGATTAAGGAAATTTGGCATGTTAGCTACATCTCTCACTAACTTTTACAATGCACCATAGAAAACACTCTTTCTGGTTGTTAGACAGTTTTGTGTGCCTCCTGCTCTGTCCAAGACCACAAGAAACTACAAAAGATCGTGAATGTAGCCCAATCCATCACACAAATCAACCTCCATTGAGTCTGTCTACACTTCTCGCTGCTTCGGGAAAGCAGCCAGTGTAACTAAGGACCCATGCGCTCCCAACATTTTCTCTTCCACCTTCCTCCAACGGGAAAAAGATAGAAAAGTCTGAGGTCACATGCCAACCGACTCAAGAACAGCTTCTTCCCTGCTGCTGTCAGACTTTTGAATGGACCTACCTTGAATTCAGTTGATCTTTCTGTACACCCTAGCTATGACTCTAACACTATATTCTGCATTTCCTCGTTTCCTTCTCTATGAATGGTATGCTTTGCATAACACGCAAGAAGCAATATTTTTCTATTATGCTAATACATGTGACAATAATAAATCAAATCCAATCAAATCAACTCATTTTGATTATGGTTAATCATCAAAATCAACATCCTAATCCTACTTTTCCTGATACCCCTTGATCCCTTTAGCCCCAAGAGCCAGATCTAATCTCTTCTTGCAATTATACAACATTTTGGCCTCCAGTACTTTCTATGGTAGTGAATTCCATAGAATCACTACTCTGTGGGCAAAAAAGTTTATTAATTTATTATTTACTTATTTATTAATGTCACAAGTAGCTTACATTAATACTGCAGTGAAGTTACTGCGGAAATCCCCTAATCATCAGACAATGGCACAGTGGTTAGCACTGCTGCCTCACGGTGTAAGGTACTCTTGTTGTACTTCTGGCTTGAGTCACTATCTGTGCTGAGGCTACATGTTGTCTGTGTGAGTTTCCTTCGGGTACTCTGGTTTCTTCCCACAGTCCAAAAGATGTACTGGTTAGGCATATTGGCCATGCTAAATTCTTCCTCAGTGTGCCCAAACAGGCGCCGGAGTATGGAGACTGCGATATTTTCACAGTAACTTCACTGCAGCGTTAATGTAAACCTACTTGTGACACTAATAAAAATAAACTTCAAACTATGTCACATCACTTCTGAGGCCAATATATCATTCAAGGTGTAACACCCATACTGAATACATTACTCCAGATAGAATATTACACTATTGTTGTAGCATCTTCCTTGGAAGGACAACAGGATTGGATGTACATAAAAATACAACTTTTGCAGTAGTGAATTTACTGATGGAATATTTCATTCATATGCAGCTTATGCTTGATAAACATGTGTCCCTTTGTAACCCCTTCTTGTTTGCCATATGTGAGTGATTGGGTTACAGATTTTACAGAAAAACAAGCTGAATTGAAGAAAGATCCTATAAAATGAACACAAATTTAATATAATTTTAAAAAAGAAATTAATTTATTTGGTTGCCCAGTCATGGTAGTCTTACCCAAGTGACCTGCAGTCAGGACTGTTTTTCAGATGTACATTGCCTTTTAAATTGACATCTTGTTGAGACACCCTTAGTTATCAGCTTTTCCATAGTTTGTCGGCTGGCATATGTGCTTCTTCTCCTAAACCACCATTAAAGCAACCAGGGAGAGTAATGACACTTCCTTAGGATGATCTACTTATGCTATTAAAGCCTGAAACGTAATCCCTTTAAGGACTGCGCTTTTCCTGTTTAAAATCAAGCGAGCCAAGTTTACGACGTGCTTTGCAACCTGCTCCATCATGAGCTGATTATCCCGCTGGCAGTGAAATGGAGCTCCAACCTCCGCATAGCAAAACCATGATAGCATTTCACATTTGCATGGTGGTCTTTGAAATATCTCAGGGCATTTCAGAAGGCAAGAGGTGGACATTATTCCTTGAAGTTGCTGAAAGGTTATACTGCTACAAACAAGTTGAAGGTAATCGTTAACTCGTTCTTAAGTTTAAAAAACCCTAATCAGGATAAATTTGTGCATTGAGGCCATTCGAAACTCAAGTGTCAAATATACACTTCTGGGTCACAATTGTACTTTTTGGCAGGATTGTGGAGCTCTGCAAAAGCTGCCTTCATTGCTGGAACATGGGCAGCATGAGGCGATTGATGTAACAAATGTGGCATCAACCCCCCAGCACGGCTTCTGAATTCAGTGTTTATAACCTCATAGGTTAATACACAAGTGTGTGGCTTTAGTTTCACAAACATAAACCAGAGCTCCTGCCTACTTGCTAATTATCCTGGCCACATCTGATAGCCACGTGAATACTACAGTGGGTGCATTAAAAAAGGGTTTCTGGATATTGTCCATGAATTCTTCATGTGGTCCTCTGAAATCAATGCAAATTATTAGTAGAAACCATGGCATTGAGCAGGAAGACCCATGTGGAGCAGTAGCACCAACACAGACCAGTTGGGTACAATGGTCTGTTTTAACATTGCAAATTCTATTCTGTTCTATGCTAGTATTAGAGACGTACCAATTTATTAACGTTCACTTACAATGCAAAGATAACTGATTACAAGATTTAAACTGGGCTCCCAATTGGGGTCCCAAGTCTTTCCATGTCCAGTAAGAAGCCTCACAACAGCAAGTTAAAGTCCAACAGGTTTATCTGGAATCATAGGCTTTTGGAGCACTGCTCCTTCATGAGGTTAGTGGGGTTAGTTCACAAACATTGTATAGAGAGGCGAAGGCACAACTGCTAGATAAATACAAATTAGAATGTGAAGAGTGGTTGGAATGTGAGTCTTTACAGGTTATCGAATCTTTAGGGGTACGAACTGTGTGCATGGAGAGAGGGATAATCACAGGTCAAAGAGGTATGAATTGTCTCAAGCCAAATTGCCCACCCCCAGTCCAATGGTGGCACCTCCTTTCTATATCCAGAACAACTAAACCTATACTTAAGCCTGTGATGTGCACCGGGACCCTACAGACTGGGGTGTACACATGGCTGCCATTTAGTCTGGAAGCTTAAACTTCCAATAGACTGATTTGCTCTCCATGGGATCTTCTGGAAATGTTTCTGATACCGAGCCTAATATTGGAGACTTGGGTCAAATATATGGGATCGCCTGGAAACTCACCCTGGGCCAGACATTGTGCTGGGGTTGGCAGGGTCTCAGATAGGAAGCCCACCTGTGCATCTATTAAGTGAGTTGAATCCTTGAGACCCCAATTGCCCACCTTCTCCTGCGATTCTCCCCACTCATGCCAAACCGCCCCCCCCCCACCCCCACTCACTGGTTTTTGCTACTTTTTGCACACGGGCCGCTGAAACTTTCTCCGAGTCTCACAATATAGGCTCAGAAAGCATCATGCACTGCCTGTTCCTAGAGATTGCCCACCAATCTGACTGGTTGGCATTTCTCCAAGGCAGGATGTCATCCCGAATGGAATATAATATGTTGACAGGGCTACAAGAGTTAGCAGGGATGTGTTCTTCAATGCTCTACACCATCCTGAATACTCAGGGCCAAAAAATGTTAATCCCTGGTTAATAGAGAGATTAGCCAGCATCACTGAACTGGAAAATACTACTAACCACACACAATTACGCTGATCCAGTGCATCTGCAGTGCCCACCCGACTACCTCTGACCCAACTACCCCTCTGACTGCCCACCTGACCACTCAAATAACTCACCATCTATGTTGGCAGTGATTGCTTCAGGGTGGGCCATTCTTGGAGATGGGTCTTCATCACTGTCACAAGTAGGCTTGCATTAACATTGCAATGAAGTTCCTCTAGTTGCCTCCCTCTGGTGCCTGTTTGAGTTATGCTAAGGGTGAAATAAGTGAGACCAATGCACCCAACCAGTGTGTCCTTCGGAGGAACAGGGTACCCAGAGGAAATCCACACAGGCACAGGGAGAACGCGTAGACTCTGCACAGACAGTGACCAAGCCGGGACTCGAACCTGGGCACTGTGAGGCAGCAGTGCTAACCACTGTGCCATCGCGCTACACAAAAAACAAGTGGAAAGAAGGCGGAGAATTAAAAATATTGTTAAACTGAAGGGCCAGGAGAGCAAGGTGTAAGGAGCAAGATCCCAAGTACAACGTGAAAGCTCTCCTACCAATTTACAAACCTGCTTAGCAGAATGAAGGTGAAAAAGGCATAGCAGAGGATGAAAGTTATGATTCAAGATAATGCAATACATTGGACCTTAAATGATTAGTTTCAACCTGTTAAGACCAATCTATTTTTAACAAAAGACGGTATAGGCCCCATTATGACATGAAGCAGGGCCTTTTCCTTTCCTGATATCAGACACATATGCAAAAACTTTAGTAAAATTTGAATGTTTTGTACGGCAGAAAATATTGTTGAATATTCCTGCTGCTGTTGCGAGTTTCTGCATTTAATTAATGTGTATGGAAATGCTGCGATTCTGATCCTATTTTTAAATTTAGGAGCAAACATTCCAGAAAGGAATCTGTGTGAGCCTTAGACTGATATATTCCAGGCTCTCCTTGTTTGGAATTTGTTCTCGGACACACAGATTGGCTTTTACGTACAATTAGATCCCAGAAATTGTGTCCTACAAATGGGGAATGCTTGGCATCATTTAGTATCGCATAAAAACTATCAATCAAAAATACAAATGGTTTTAAATTCTTTGTAGCGAATGCGTATTTCACAGAATTATTTTGTTGCAAGCATGTTTATTTAAAAGGAGCATACAGAGCTTTGCTTCACTTCTGTAAGATATTGAATTCTCCAGCACAGAAGGAGACCATTCAGCCCATCATATCTGTGGCAGCTCTTTAAAAGAGATATCCAATTAGTGTCACTTTTCTGATCTTTCGCTTTAACCCTAAAAATCATTTCCTTTTCAAGTATGTATCTACAAACCCATCCCAAAGTATATTTACAAAGCCCACCCTGGTCCAACACCAGCGTCTCCACATCATAATCTACAAATAAACCTGTGTCTTTGTTGTATCTTTGCACATTTTCTTCCACAGAATTCACTCACAAACAGGCAGAGGACTGATTCTGACCACAATCTTCTCCAGTGCCACTATTAGACCAACAACGGCCTAGCAAGCCACTCAATTCTATCAAAAAGAAACAAAGGGAATGAGACTGGATAAAGTACTCGCCATTGACCTAAGCATCGGAAACAGGAAAACCCAGCACTGTCAATCTGCAAAATCCTCCCAACCAACATCTGAGAATTTGCACCATAATTTGGAGAGCTGGCTCACAGACTAGTCTAGCAATAGCCTGACATATCCATTCTCAAAGAATCATATCTTACAGATAATGTCCTGGACACCAGCATCACCATCACTGGGTAGTTCCAGTCCCACCAGCAGTACAGATCCAGCAGAGGTGGCGGACAGCACAGTTGTATACTGTTGGGAGGGAGTTGCTCTGAGAGTCTTCGACTGTGGCTCTGAACCCCCTGAAGTCTTATGGCACCAGGTCAAACATGGGTAAGGAAACCTCCTTCTGATTTCCATGTACAACCCTTAAAGGAAACACTGAGGGTGGAAAGGGCACAGAATGTACTTTGGGTGGAGGACTTCAAAGTCCATCACTAACAGTGGCTCAGTTGTCCACCACAGAGCTAGCTGGCCAGATCCTAAAGGACGCAGTTGCGAGATTGGGATTGCGGCAAGTGGTGAGGGAAATAACAAGAGGGCAAAACATACTTGACGCCATTTTCAGCCTGTCATAGGTGCTACTGCCAATGATGTATTGATAGGAGTGACAGTCCTTTGAAGACAAAGACCCATCTTCACATTGAGAATAATCTCCATCGTGTTATGTGACACTTCACCATGCTAAATGGTATAGACTTTGGTTAGATCTCAAGACTGGGCATCCAAGATGCAGTATGGACCATCATACAATAGCAGAATTGTACTCAACCACAATCTGCAAACTCATGGCCTAGCATATCCCCTAATCTATCATCACCTTAAAACCAAGGATCAATTCTCATTCAATGTAGAGAGCAAGAGGTCATGTCAGGAGCATCAGGCACACCTAAAAATGAGATATTAACCTGGTGAAGCTACGACACAGGAATACTTGTATGCCAAACTGCATAAGTAGCAAATGATAGACAAAGCTAAGCAAATTCGCAATGAGCCATGAATGGTGATGGACAATTAAACAACACACTGGAGGAGAAAGCTTCACAGATATCCCCATCCTCAATGATGGAAGAGCCCAGCACATCAATGCAAAAGACAGGGCTGAAGTATTTGTAGCAATCTTCAGCCAGAAGTGCCAAGTGGATGATCCAAGTCAGCCTTCTCCAGCATCTCAGATGTCAGCCTCCAGTCAATTTGATTAATTCCACATGATATCAAGAAATGATTGAAGGCACTGGATACTGCAGGGCTCTAGGCTCTGACAATATTCCTGAAATAGTAGTGAAGACTTTTGCTCTAGAACTTGCTGTGCTCCTAGCCAAGCTGTCCCAGTACAGCTACAATCCTGGTTTCTACCCAGCAATGTGAAAATTGCCCAAATGTGTCCTGTATGCAAAAATCAGGACAAATCCAACTTAGCCAATTATCACCCTATCAATCATCAGTAAAGTGACAGAAGGAATCATCAACAATGTTATCAAGTGGCACTTACTCAGCAATAACCTGCTCAGTTTGGGTTCTGTCAGGGCCATTCAGCTCCTGGTCTCATTACAGCTTTGGTTCAAATATGGACAAAAGAGCTAAATGCCAGAAGTGAAAGGAGAGTGACTATCCTTGACATTAAGGTAGCACTTGGCTAAGTATGACATCAAAGAGTCCTTGCAAAATTCAAGTCAATGGGATTCAGGGGGAAACCCTTTGTATCTTGGAGTCATACCTGGCACAAATGAAGATGGCTGTGGTAGTTGGAAGTTACTCATCTCAGCTCCAGGACATCACTGAAGGTGTTTCTAAGGTTGGTGTCATAGGCCTAACCATCTTTAGCTGCTTCAATAATTGCCTTCTCTCCATCATAAGGTCAGAAATGGAGATGTTTGATGACTTCACAATGTTCAGTAGCATTCAGTGACTCCTGAAGCAGTTCATGTCCAAATGCAGCAAGATCTGGACAATATCAGGTTTGGGCTGACAAATGGCAAATTGCATCTGTCAATTACCATCTCCAACAAGTGAGGATCTTACCATCACTCTTTGACATTCAACGACATTGCCAGCATTGAATTCCCCACGATCAACATCCTGGGAGTTATCATTGACAAGAAGGTGAAATCGCCGAACAATATAAATATTGTGACTACTAGAGCTGGTCAAAGTCTATTATCCTGCAGTGAGTAACTCACTTCCTGACTCCCCAGAATCTGCCTACCATCTACAAAGCACAAGTCAGGAGTGGAATGGAAAACTTGCCTGGATAAGTTCAGCTCCAACAACACTAAAGAAACTTGACACCATCCAGGACAAAGCAGTCTTCTTGATTGCTACAAGTTCCACACACAATCAATCCCTCTACTACCGATGAACAATGGCAGCCATGTCTTCCACAAGATACACTGCAGGAACTCACCAAAGTTCCTTAGACAGCACCTTCCAAAGCCACGATGACAACTTTCTTGAAGCACAAATGCAGCAAATATCTGTGAACACCACCACCCAGGGGAAAATGGAGCACCTGGAGTAAACCCACATAGTCACGGGGAGAATGCGCAACTCCATACAGACAATGGCCCAAGCTGGGAATCAAACCCGGGACTCTGGTGCTATGAGGCAGCAGTGTTAACCACTATGTCACTGTGTCACCCTGTAGGCATTCTATGATTCGGAATGGATGAGGGGCAACGCTGGACGATTGGTAGATTTTTATTAGCCAAATGAAAATGTGGGAGAGTTGTTGGGAGGTACCAGTGGAGAGTGTGACAGAGGAGTAAAATCATCATCAGAGCCTTGATGAGATTTTTGGCATTTTCTGCAGTAAATCCAAAATTGAATGGAATTTCCTCCACTTTAATTCCAGATTGTTTTGATTAACTGAATTGAAATTCCACCAGCTGCCACGGTGGGGTTCAAACCCACACCCACAGAGCATTAGCACGCACCTCTGGATTGCCAGTCCAATGATATTAGCCACCACGGTATCACTTCTTTGATGTATGCAGTGCCATATTTGGCAGTGATCCTTGCAAAGTGGAATGTCTCAGACTTGATGCTTGATCTCTGTCAGGAGTGCAATGGGGGCACGCAAGCCCACCTCAACATTCTGCCTTTTGGCACATTAGAATGAGTTCCGGATGGTCTTAAATCAAATGACTTCTGAATAAGCAATGAATGAAAGTACCATTTCAAATCACTTTGACAAAATAATCATCAGGATTAGGAGAACATCAAAACATGTCTAAGCCACATTTTGGAAAAGAGTACCAGGAGCCTGACTGAGACAAAAGCATCAGAGTACCAATACGGTCCAACATTCTAGTTTAGAGGCTGTGCCAGTGAGAATGCATTTTCATTTTCATTTCAATTTTATATGGAATACAATTTTAAAATTACTCTGTGGATAGTAATTCTCAGGAATGGCCTGATCATCCAACTCACACAAAGAAAAATTTTCAGCTGTTAGATTTTAACAGGAATACTGCGGCGAGTAACTCACTCCTTGATCTCCAAAGCCTATTCACCATCAACAAGGCACAAGTCAGGAGTGTGATGCAATACTCCCCACTTGCCTGAATGGATGCAGCTCCAACAACATTTAAGAAGCTTGACACCATATAGGACAAAGCAGTCCGCTTGCTTGGCACCACATCCACAAACATTCAATCCCTCCATCACCAACGCTCGGCAGCATAATGCACTAGAGCAATTAACTAAACATCTTTAGACAGCACCTTTCAAACCCACGACCACTTCCATCTAGAAGAATGAGGACAGCAGATACATGGGAACACCACCCAAGTTCCCCTCCAAGCCACTCATCATCCCAACTTGGAAATATATCGCAGTGGCTGGGTCCAAATCCTGGAACTTCTTCCTTAGTTGTATTGTGGTCAACCCACAGAACATGGACTGCAGCAATTCAAGAAGGCAGCTCACCTCCACCTTTTCAAGGGCAATTCGGGATGGGCAATAAATGTTGACCAGCCAGCGATGCCCATGTCCCAGGAATGAATAAAAAAACAGCCAAACTGAACATCCCTGATGGTTACATAAACTCTTCAGAAGTGTACAATAAGATCAGAGCTATCTCTAAAACATCGTACCATTGTGATATTGACAGGAAAGAAGGATTTAAACTAATTTCAGGATCAGTCTGTAAAATTGAATTTGGGAGCTGCTGTGAATCAGACCTTCAAATCCATCATGAACTTTATATTGGATCAAGCGACCTGGGGATGTATGACTGCACCTTAATTTAGTTAAATTATATACAAATTATCCATTGAGAGTGCCGCATGCTGGGAGCATCGACCTCCATGCTGAGGGAGCTAAACTCATCACAAAAATGTTTTGTTCTTTCTGATTCAGTATAACAAAGCTTGTAAGGCAACTTCTATAATGTCAGATTTGGGATGAAAGACTGAATTGATATATAAATATTCTAAGTTTTTTTTTTCTATATTTATTCATGGGGCCTGGGTGTCACTGGTTGGCCAATATATATTGCCCATCCCTAGGCCAGTTGAAAGTCAACCACATTGGTGTGGCTCTGAAGTATCATGTAGTCCACACCAAGTAAGGAGAGCAGATTTCCTTCCCTAAAAGACATTAGTGAACCAATGGGTTTTTCCAACAATTGACAATGGCTTCATGGTCTTCAGTGGGTTCTTAATTCAATTTTCATTGAATCAAATTTCAACATTCCGCCATGGATTTGAACCAAGGCCCCAGAATTCTGAGGAAGTGTCATCCAGATTTGAAATGTTGGCTCTATTCTCCATCCAAAGATACAGTCAGACTTGCTGAGTTTTTTCCAATATTTTCTATTTTTATCCCCAGAACATTAGCAGAGTTTCTGGTTTAATAGTCTAGTGATAATACTGTCAGGTCATTGCCTTCCCTGACTGAATCATAGAATCCAGACAGTACAGAAGAAGGCCATTTGGTCCATCGAGTTTGCACCAAACAATAATCCCACCTAGCCCCTATCCCTGTAACTCCATGTATTTACTCTGTTAATCCCCCTAACCTGTACATCTTGGGACACTAAGGGGCACTTCAGCATGGACAAACAACATAACTCGACATCTTTGGACTGTGGGAGGAAAATGGAGCACATGGAGGAAACCCACACAGACATGGGGAGAATGTGCAAACTTCACACAGAAAGCCGCCCAAAGCCAGAATTGAACTTGGGTCTCTCGCGCTGTGGGGCAACATTGCTAACCACTGTGCCGCCCCTATGCATTGCTATACAGTAAAAGAGCACTCAGCAGCTCTGTAACTTTTTGTAGAGGTCAACAGTAAAAACATGCTTTGATGAACTGAACTGATCATTTTGAACTTTAAAGGATTAAAGCCTCTCATTGGGATTGGGATTGGCACAAGAATATTTTCCACATTATCGCTATAACTGACTGAGCCCTTGTTAATTAGTGAAATAAGATCCATGTCCTGTTGCAAAATAGACTTTGTATCAAGAAATAACTCAAGGCAAGGAATATAGCAAAAACTATGAGCCCAAACGACATCCTGGCAATAATGAAAATCATTTTTGCTTCACTAAAGGCTGTGCCCTCAGATAAGCTGTTCCAGTACAGCTACAATACTGAGATCTCCCCGGCAATTATGGAAAATTGCCCAGATGTACTCTGTCCACAAAAAAAGCATTACAAATCCAATCCAGCCAATTCTTCCACCAGTCTAATATTAACCATCAGCAAAGCATTAAAAGGTACCATAGTCAATGTATGTGCTGGGGAGGGTGGGCAGACCAACTAATGCTCTGTGGGCCTAAGATCAAATCCCAGCAATGTAGTTAGTGGAATTTAACATTGGATTAATGGGCAAGAGCTTTGCCTTCTTCTGTCCCTCACCATGTCCCGTCACTGAAACTGATTTTACAGTCATTTGCAGACTTTGTTGCCAAGGAACCCACAGTGGGGCAGGAGTGGTTACAGACAGCAAGAGTGGAAGATTCCACCAGCAAAAACAGTTGGAGAATTTCAGCCAATAAATCTGCGTTTTAACACAACTTTCTAACAGTGACCATGAAACTACCCTTGATTCTTGTAAAAACCCATCTGGTTCACTCATGACCTTCAGGGAAAGAAACCTGCTGTCCTTACCAGATCTGGCCCAAATGGTAGGTGTTGCAGGGAAGAACCCAGGGCAGACTGGAGGATCCCACCAATGGGAACTGCTAGAAAGTTCCATCATTAGCCTCGATTCTGCCAATTTGGCCCACAACATTTCTGGCAGGTTGCAGTGGGAGATGCAGATCGCCAGCCTTGTTCCAGGGTTTGCACATGCGCATCTCACAGAGCCAATGAACAAACGCCAGTCAAACTACCCTGAAACCGGCGGGAAGGCAGGTAAATAGCTAGAAACTTTTTTTAATAGTGTTTAAATGTTGGTTAAATCTAATTATCGGGAACTTATGGGTCCTGATTGAATCTGCCAGCCCTTCAGGAGTATTTCATTCTGGCAGAGTTTAGACTAGCTCCCCATGTTCAGGGAACTAGTGGGAAACCCTGCCAGAGTGAAAGGGGCAATCAGGCTCCCTAAGGGGGTTAGGCAATGGGAGGGTGGTGCCCACTGGGCATGGGCATCCTGGCACTGCCCATATAAAACTTACTTTACTGGGCCAGGCTAGCTATAGTCCAAAGTAAACAAAACAGCTAGAAAAATAGAAAAATATATCACTGAATAATAAATACAGGGTACCGGCAAGAAGTTTTTTTTAACATGTACACTACAAAACTCACAGTGCAATCAGTTACACTTCCCATGTGAAAAGCTGATAAGTTTCAAAATAAGATGGTATTTGCAAGTTTTCAGATTTTGTATTGAAGGATAAAGGATACTCGACCTGTAGCTGGCACAAATAAAATCCTAAAAGACAATCACCACCCACACAGCCCCTGGTAAAGACTGAATAATTCATTTTGAATAGAAACATTCCCTGAATGAATTTCATGTTGTGAGCTTGAGATACTGTGTAGGACTTGTTTTCAATTTTCTTCAAATTCAGCAGATGGAGGCAGCAAGGATATTGTGTCATTTTGTGGTTACCACATGCTGTTATTTTCCTAGTGTAGGTACATCTTTACTACATAAGTATGCACACTAACTAATCCCCCAAACACATGATGTAACCTGAGAAGCACTGTAGGATGTAGACCTGAAATTGGACCAAAGCTGGTGAGGAAATGAACTTATTCCACACACACACAATTGAAACAAGATCAAATAATAACAAATCATGGAAAATATGAGATGGTTCATGTTACCAGTTGTTACTGTGTGAATTTCCAAATGATCCAGAACTTATGGCATAGGTTTCGTGAGCAGATGCGTCTGAACACTCAGCAGCACGGTTGTACAACCCATATTTGTGCCCGTTGGTCGATCGACCCAAGGTCACCCCGGTGGGGTGAAGGAATGTTCAGCAGCAAGCAAGGCCACCCCTGAGCTGAAAACCAAGCCACAATGCCACTTGTCTCACAGAACTTGCAATCCTGGGGAGACTATACAGGCTGTGTCACAGTGGAATTTAATCAAAAAGTGCCTTGTTGCCACTTGAAATTCCAAAAACTCCAAAGGGTGGCACGATTGTTGGCACTGCTGCCTCACAGTGCCAGGGACCCAGGTTTGATTCCCGGCTTGGATCACTCTCTGTGTGGAGTTTGCATATTCTCCCCGTGTTTGCGTGCGTTTTCTCCGGGTGCTCCAGTTTCCACACTCTGAAAGACGCTGGTTAGGTGCATTGGCCGTGGTAAATTCTCCCTCAGTGTACCCGAACAAGTACTGGAGTGTGACCGTTAGGGGATTCTCATGATAACTTAATTGCAGTGTTAATGTAAGCCTATTTGTGACACTAATAAATTAAACTTAAGCTTAAAAAGCGTGGTCTGACAATTTCAAGTCGATTTCAATAACAGCTTTGTCCAACAAATTGCAATAACCTGTCTTAGAAAATTTCTGCTTACCTACCTTTAACTTTTTCTTTATTCATTCAAGGTTTATAGTCTTCACTGGCTCTGCCAGCATTCATTGGCCATTCCTAAACGCTCTTGTAAAGGTGGTGGTGAGCTGCCTTCTTGAAACGCTATAGACCACATGAGTAAACACATCCACAGTGCTGTTAAAGAGGGAGCTCCAGGATCTTGGTTCCAGGAATGGTAGTATATTTTGAAGTCAAGATGATGTGCGGCTTGGAGGGGAACTTCCAGGTGGTGTTCCTATGTATCTACCGCCCTTGGCTGGAATTCTACGGCCTGCCACAGCTGCCAGCAAGGATGGAGAATTTGGCACTCAAACAAATCTCTGTCCCCTGCAGTGGGACCAGAGAATCACTGGCATGAACGGCTGGCAAATCCAGCATCTTGTCCATTTAGAAGTCATATGAAAGTGCTGTCTAAGGAGCTTTGATGAGTTCCTGCAGTGCATCTTGTAGATGATACATACTGTGTATTAATAGTGGAGGGAGTGAATGTTTATAAAAGGGGTGTCAATCAAGTGAGCAGTTTTGACCTGGATGGCGTTAAGCTTCTTTGTTACATACCGTAAGGATGATTGACACAAAACAAATTACCTGACGATGCCATGACAATGAATCAGGCTGGCCTGTGCCAGAAATAAAATTATAAAAGCCCTACAGTGCAGAAGGAGACCATTTGGCCCATCAAGCCTACACTGGCAACAATCTCAGCGAGGCCCTATCCCCATAGCCCCACAAGTTTATCCCCTGACACTAAGGGGCAATATACCATGGCCAATGCACCTAACCTGCACATCTTTGGACTGTGGGAGGAAACCGGAGTACCCAGAGGAAACCCATGCAGACACAGGGAGAAGGTGCAAATTCCACACAGACAGTCACCTGAGGCCAGTATTGAATTCTGGTCCCTGGCACTGTGAGGCAGCTGTGCTAACCACTGTGCCACTGTACTGCCAACTATAGCAATGGTGAAATAGAAACTGGGCACCTGGGAGTGATGCTCGTTCTCCAGTACAATTAAGTGATCATTAGGTGCAAGTGCTCTCAGTATTCCTCCATATGGGCCAGGGGCTAGCTCATATCCCACTCCTGCACCGTGGCAACCAACTGAGTTTTATCTGGAGTTCAAAAATGTTCCCTGTCTGCTGGGAAATGATGTACAAACCTTTACAAAAAAGAGCAAAAATGTACAAATATCACACTCATCCTAATAGCCATGTGTGCTATTACATCAAGTTGCATGTAGACTTTCAATATACAAATTAAGTGTCACTACTTTCTGAGATTCTATCTGTTTGGTTTGGCCAGGATGTCACAGGATGCTCCCTCAATTAGAGCATGTTGCACTATCTAACCACCAGGGAAATGCTTGCATAGAAAAAAAACTTCTGACCACAAACCCATTAGACGGCACTCTGCATGCAACATTCTTGAGTTCCTTTTGAAAAAAAATGAGATGGTGAATCCCGTTTGATGGTTCCCCAAATAATAGGCTACATTTCGAAAAAAACAGGTGGGACACTGTCAAGGTTGCTCAAAAGGAAAAGATAGGGCAAACTAATCCCAGTGTTTCCTGGATGGAAAAGGAGATAGAAGTTAAGATAAGGAAGAAAAAGTGTGCTTATAACAGGCATCAGGAAGAAAACGTGATTGATACCCAAAAGGAATACAGGGAGTTCAGAGGGGAGGCGAGAAAGCAAAATAGAGAAGTGGAGAGATTATGAGAAAATACTAGCAATCAACATAAAGAGGAAGCCTAAAGTCTTCTATAGACATAATAAATATTAACAAGGAGGTGGCAGAGTGGTTAGCACTGCTGCTTCACAGTGCCAGAGACCCAGGTTCAATTCTCAACTTGGGTCGCTGTCTGTGTAGAGTTTGCACTTTCTCTCCATGTCTACCTGGATTTCTTCCCATATTCTAAAAGACATGTTGGTTAGGTGCATTGACCCAAACAGTGCCAGACTGTGGCAGACCACTGTCTGATGGGTGTGTGGTCAAAGGGTTTTTTTCTGTGCAAGCATTTTCCTGGGGATTAAATGGTGCAGTATGCTCAAACTGAAGGTGCATTCAGTGGCATCATGGCCAAAACAAATTTCACAGTAACTTCATTGCAATGTTAATGTAAGCCTACTTGTGACTAATAAATCAATTTAAACTTTAAAAGGAGGAAACTGTGTCACTAGAAGGGTTCAGAATTGATAAGGAGGAAGTGCTGGATAGACTGTCAGCACTCAAAGTTGACAAGGTGCCAGGATTAGGATTTTGAAGGAGATGAGAATTGAAATTGCAGGGATATTGGTCATAATCTTCCTGTTGTGTCTTGACTCAGTGGAGGTGCCAAAGGACTGGGGAGCTGCAAATATTATGTCCTTGTTCAAAAAAGGTTCTAAGGACAGCTCCAGTCAGTTTAACATCAGTAGTGGATGAGTTTCTGGAAACAGTTATTCAGGATAGAGTTAACAGTCACATGGAAAAATGTAGGTAGATTAGGAAGAGCCAAAACGGATTTCTAAAGGGAAAATTGTGTTCAAAAACTTGCTGAAGTTTTTTTGAAGAGATAACAGAAAGGCTTAATGAGGGTAATGCTGTTGATGTGGTGTATTTGCATTTTCAATAAGCATTTGATACATTGTCACACACAGATTAGTGAAAAATACTATAGCTCATGGAACATAAGAGACAGTAGCAATCTGGACACAAAATTGGACAGACTCGCATTTCAACCATTATGTTGTAAATTGAGTTTGTGTCTTTATATGCCCTGTTTGTGAACAGAACTTCCACTTACCTGACGAAGGAGCAGCACTCCAAAAACTAAGCTGTTAGACTTTAACCTGATGTTGTTAGACTTTTTACAGAGGAAATCAAAACAGCCAGAGGAAACCCACAGAGACACAGGAAGAATGTGCAAATTCCACATAGACAGTCACCCACAAGCAGAATCAAACTCAGATTTCTGGAGCTGTGAGACAGCAGTGCTAACCACTGTGCTACTGTCCACCCATAAGGAGCAAATATATGAGGAAAAATATTTTCACAGCATGAGTGGTCCAGTCTGGAAGTGTGGTGAAGGCAAGTTCAATTAAGGCATTCAAGAAGACATTAGATTTGTATCAAAACAATGAGACAAACAGCAAGAGAACAGCCTTCAATCATTTTCCCAAAACCTGAACCTTAATTTAAATTGTTTATTCAGGACCCACAATGAAAGAGGAAGCAACAATGAACCGAGTTCTATGTTTATTTGCCATTTAATTAAAAAGTGCCATTTCATTCCTCACTGGCAGAATTGCTTCACTCAAATTCTTGTGTAAACTCAATTTATGTTGAGTAATAGCCAGTCAAAGCTCCAAAAAATAGTTTAAAGGTCAGAAATTTAGATCAAAGGCTTTCAGAGAAGTTTCATAAATGTGGTTTAAAAATTTAAGAAATGGATTTCTAGTTTCTTTTTTCCTTAATTTAAGTATGCATAAAATTTATAAAGATACATTATATAGTTTTGTTAACAAGTCTGGCATGTTTTGCCCATTCCACTTTACACTCAGAAGGTGGTGGTAGAGGTGAATTGTTTGCTCGGCCATTTCAATGTATTGTTACGTACCATGTTTTGTATAACCGGTGTCTCAAATGGCCCAGCTATCCTTACTTAAAAAATGAACAAGTTGGGTCTTACGACAACCTTTGAGGTAACTTTTTAAGATATTTTGGTGAGAAACAAGTAGGCTATATAGCCAAATGATGCCATTCAATTTGTTATGATAATCTGTATCTTAATCCGATCTACCTGACTTGGTTTCATAATCTATAATTACTCTAATCTAACAAAAATATATCAGTTTCAATTGCAACATCTTCAATTGAACGAGACTCAATTACCGAAATTCTATTGTCCCATCCGCCCTGGAATCGAAGTGGGCAAGGAGGGGGCAATGGAAATGCTGTCGACCTCGGGTGGGATTTTCCAGTATCAGGTCAAGCAAATCTGCAAAATCCCATCTAATAGCTTTTGGAAGAGTGTTTTCCAGATTCCTGATATCATCCCTGAGCTTAGATCTAATTTTAAAGATACTCCACATTGATCTGGATTCTTCCAGATTTTGGAGTACATGGGAAGGATTTTATGGCCATTCTTGCTGGAGGGATTGTCCAATTCCACTGATGGCAATAACCCCCTGCACCATAGGTTCTCCAGTTGTACAGGGTGTGAAAAGAGGACACCCCCGTTGACAATGGTGGGACTGGAAGATGCACCACCTGCCAATGATGGGCTACCTCCGCCAACACAAAACACGCCACATGAGTTGTGAAAAATCCCACCTTATGTGTTCTATTCAGCAATATGAAAACAGCCTTGGTACTTATTCTTGATAGAGTAGACTGTTGAAGAGAGGACCTAGAGCACATGATATGTTACTGTGTGTTAAGCATCTGTGCTGTATCCATGAAACATAATTCACCTATTCACAGGAGCTGGTCAGAAGTAGGGATGATAATAATCATCTAGGATTGTGTATTCAGCAGCCTTGAATGAAGGTTTTTCCCACTGTTGAGGCAGAAAAAGTCTCTTCAGCATCATTATAAACATATTCTGTCCAGCTAAAAGGAAACATGGTTAAAGGGCTTAAGTGGGAAATTGGAGGAATTGAGGCTTTTATTTTAATTCGTAGCTCCAATTTTACTCATCATATATAGCATTAAGTGAGCAGGATGTAAGATAAAATACAAGTAGTGGCTGAATGTGTTCCTACTTCCTTCCTGCCAGTACACCCTCAGGAAAGCATTAAGGTCCTTCTCCAAATACAACATCAGGACTCAGGTGAAATTTTAACCAGAGATCGAAGGCGAAGAGCAGTGAAGGCTTTCCTTAATGATCACATAATTAAGTTTGAAGGTTAAGCTTGCTGGGTGAATTATGGGACCATAGAGGTCCAGATAAGTGAACCAAAAGCATGAGAACCTCAGGTTCTCCTACTTCAGGTATTGCCCAACACTCTGTCCCTGGATTTCACCCTGCTCCTCACCTTTCGCTATTTACAACACCATTGGGAATGATAATCACAGGTCACCATGATTGACCTTCTGCTCCAAGTCTCTCACCAGGTTTGGACAGAAGGCAAAGACAGTTTCGGGAAATATGGTGCAGCCATTCTGATTGGACTGCTTTTAATCTTCCAGATGTTCCCATCGTCTGCTTTGGGGTTCACCTGTATCCACCTCTGCCCTGCTCCCCCACTCCCAGCCTCATAACCATTCTGTTAAAATGAAAGTCGATGTCTCTGTTTAGCATTTCTGCAGTAATGATGTGGAGATGTCAGTGTTGGGCTGGAGTCGGCATGATAAGAATTCTCACAGCACCAGGTTAAAGTTCAATAGGTTTATTTTGAAACACAAGCTTTTGGAGCACTACTGATGAAGGATCAGCACTCCAAAAGCTCATGTTTCCAAATAAACCTGTTTTACTTTAACATAGCGTTGTGAGACTTCTTACCATTTCTGCAGTAAGTTATTGATCCCACGATTCTTGGTCCTGCTGGAATGAGTAATCCAGATATTTACAAAAAGGTTGAGTGGTTTGATTTTCAGAATTTTCAAATTTCCTACAGGAGACTGACAAACTGGAAATTATGTAATTTGTGGTTATCCCACATTGCCAAGTCATCACCACCCTGCTTTACATCCTTGCCTTACAGTAAGTCTTCCATGAACAATGTAATGGAATAGTATTAATTAGTCATAAACCTCAAACCAAGTTACAGTGAGAGTTATGAATCTCTTTTATCCCAAGCCAATTTATAACAAATTCAAATTCAAGCATGTTCCTAAAATTGCACCATTTGATTTCCATTTTTATGGACACTATAAAATTGTTTTAAAAATTGGACTCAATTTATTACATTGATGTATAAACCACTGAATTGATGTAAATTGCTGTAGGACATGCTGAGGTTGTGAAAGGCTTTATATCACTTCAATTCTTTTTTTCTTTAGCCATGTCTTACAGTTCCGAAAGGTCAGAAGTTTGATCTCCAGTTTGTGCTAAGTTAAAATGGTATCAGGTGGCATAACATTCATGACCCCATTTTATATCTATAAACTTTGGGACAAGATAAGGCCTATCAAATTGTGGAATAACCTGTTGTAACAACACTGGGCCTGTTAAGAAACATATTCTAATCATTTTCCTTTGCAGGATATTTTTAGGGGCCCCCGGAAGTTGTCAGCACTCTTTTGTCTACAATCGGTGGCTCTAATTGTTACTGAAGCAATGTAAAGGACATAGTGTTCATTTTTAATCTCGCCTAATGCAGTGTTCTGGGGTGTTATGATCTTTTGTGGTTTGCTGGATGGAGCTTGATTTGTGGATGATTGACATGTCAGATGATACATGGGGACAGTATTTATCACAGAAACGTCCAAGTTTTAGTTTTGCTTTAGTTGCTGTTAGAAGCTAGTGAAAGCAGGCAGTGCCATTGTTTCTCTCATTCTCTCTCTCTTTCTTTCTCTCCCTCTCTCCAGAGGATTTTTGGAAAGTTCTAAGATTGGGAAGCCTCAGAGTTTTAATCCAACAACCAAAGGATTAATTCACTACAAGTGTTAAAAAGCTACAAACTCAGTATCACATGAGTATACTTGCTTTTTGTACCAAGTCAAGAAAGAGTCGTATATCTATGTGATGGAGTTCGACTTGGAACAACATAGATAGCTAATTGTTAAGATGTATGCTGTATCATGTTTGAATCGTATAATTGGTAAAAGTCATGCTAATTTTTTTTATTGTATTTGAACTTGGTTTGATAAAAGCTTCCATGTAGGTCACTTGAATCATACCTGGAATGAACTACCTTATGCTGACCGATGCCAAATTCAAATGGAAAGACTGTGGGTCTAGGCTCTCTTTACAAAATACTTTGGAGTTTTTGGTATGGGTCCTAACACTGTTGACATTCACAATTTTGAATCCCACATGGCCACTTGGGTGTTGTATATTGGAAATTGTATTCAGTTAAGTAATCAACATATTTTCAAGTGAAGGGGATGGGAAAATATTGGCATGACAGAAAGGAAATTGGGACAGATGAAATAACAGTTTTGCTGTGAAATTCTATACTGTCTCGGATGTCTTCTTTTCAATAATTCATATCAAAATTGTTATTGATGACTGTTAACTTCAGGACAGTTCTCCGCTTGAGATTTCATTAGGGTTTGAAAGTTACAATTCTTCCTACGGAGCTGTTTGCCCTGGAAAAGAAATCAGGATGCCAGCTATTGGCAGCTGAGTGGGTGTGGGGGGATGGGGTACAGCAGTCGTGCGCCAATGTCCCACTGACAGATCGGCACATGTGCAGTAGCCTGCTCAGTGTGCTAATGTTGACAATGCCAGCAGATTGAGACCCCATTCCTCCCAGTTAGCCCACTCTGAGATGCACAGAATGCTGGGGATTTGTAAAACTAATTAGCCCCAAAATTGGCAAAAAGATCTCCCATTTTCCTGCCAATCAGGCATTGGATATTGGGAGATACACCCTCATGTTATTTTCTTGCCATTTTATGAAGGTTAAGTGCTGTATTATTCTTGTTTGTTTAGGCCAACATGAAAGCATTGTTGAGCTCTCACCTATCTGATTATTAAATGTAAACAGCACTGTGCTGGTACAGATCTGCATCTGCTAAGAAATTCATGATTTCATACAGATTCTGTGTGGGCTCAAAAATGTTAGTGTCTTCAATCCACCTACTTTATCCCAAAATTCAATATGGGATGAAAAGATGCTTTTGGAATGAGCAAACCATGATGGTTACAAATGTCATGCAATTACAAAATCTCTGGCACTGTGCTTGTCTAGGCTTCATGCCGAGGCACATTTCATTCTCACACGTGTGAGAACATAGATTTAAGCAGAAGTTGAGGGAATGGTTTCGTTGATAATTCAGTAATCAGGAAATGGGACATGTGTTTGAGTCCCCATGTGATATATCCTAGTTGAGTATAAGACATTACACTATTCTCTGATGCTTTATCAGGAATATTATGAGCAAATTGAGCAGTGCACAGGACAGACTCTGGTTGAATGATGGATATTATGGACCCAAGATTTACTTGACTTTGTTGTTAAATTTAAAGCATCAGAGATATATTTTAAATTAAAAGCCTGTTTCATTCAGTGTGATTTAGAGGGATGGCATGGTGGCAAAGTGTCTGGTCATATGATCAAAACAATTCCTGATGATATTCTCCCAGCAATAATAAATAAGATTGTCACTACATTTCTTTCTTGAAACCTGGTTACGGTTAAGCAGAACCCAATTCCTATTTCATGTAGAAGGATGAGGACGGCACAATGGCACAGTGATTAGCACTGCTACCTCACAGTGCCAGGATCTGGGTTCAATTCCCAGCTTGGGTCACTGTCAATATAGAATTTGCATGTTTACCCCATATCTGTTTGGGTTTCCTCTGGGTGCTCTGATTTCCTCCCACACTCCAAAGGTTTGGGGATTAGATAGACTGGCCATGCTAACTTGTCCCTTAGTGTCCAAAAGATGAGAAGGTTAGGTGGATTGGCCAGGGATGAATGTGTGGTGTCACAGAGATAGGATGGGGGAAGCAGGTGTGGGAGGTGGTGTGAGCTTTGAAGCTCTTCCAGAGAGTTGGTGCAGAGCCAAATGGCCTCCTTCTGCAATGTAAAGGTTCTATGGTTCTGGTAGTGTGTTAACAAAGGTGGCAAATTTATGAATCAGTTTAGTATGTTTACCTGTGTTGTACGGGTACCAACTTTTCAGAAACATTACTGCAGAGATTTAAATTCTCAGCTATATCAAAGGAGAAACATTTTTCACAACTTTTCTTAAAAGAAAACAAAGATAATTTCTATATGGCTTTCATTATTGATTACTTCATTAATGAAATATTCTTCAATGTATTTTCACCAGAAGCCCAAAGAATTTAAATTGTTGTCATTAGTGCCAACTACGCAATGGCTAAAGGTTTCCATCTGCTCCTTGCCACTGCAATCCGACTGGGTAAATAATTTATACATTTAGACAGAATACATCATAATCATGAAGAAACAACTAGATTGTTGGTTTTGGATCTGTGTTTAGTGGGGGAGGTGGGTGGGGGTTGCTGCTACCCTGTAGATCTTAGGCTGCTGGCAGTGATGTGTTATGCCAGCTGGTTTAGGCTAAGAGAATTCATAACACCTGTACACAAGCTGTTTCTGTGAAGTGAAAATCTATTGCGAACGATGTAGAATATGATCTTTGCTTCAATATAAAACATAATTTCAGATTAACGTTAGGGTAGGAATTTCATAAACAACTCTGTTTTGTGTCTTAAGAATAATTGATATTTTTGGAGAGGTTTTACCCAAAGGCTGATGTAGGCATAATATCCATGGTAGAAAATTATCAGGTCGTTCGACAGAAAAAACACAAGCTGAGAAAAGGTACCGGTTTCCGAGCCAAGTTTATGAACTGCATCTGGAATGATTTTTCCTCCATTTAACTCATCCTAGTCACTGGACTGTCATCGTATTCTAGGAAATCCAGTTGATAATAATTCTCACATTGCAGTGACTGCTAGATGAATTTGCTCTGGATCACGGATCAGAAACTAATCACTCCACTTGCTTTCCTGTACTTTAAATGTCTTGACCATGATGTTAAGGATGGCAGGACTCTGTCAAGGCTGCAGCATGTGGGAGATCCTAAATGCCACTGGGATCCAGGGCAAATGTGTATGTGTAGTATTTGTGGCTCAAGGATTTTCAGTTCAGGTTCATTGAGCTGGAGGCTGAGCTGCAGACACAATAAACATTAGAAAGGGCACAAAAAGAAGTTTCAGAAAACCAGATTAAAGTCCAACAGGTTTATCTGGGAATCGCCAGCTTTCAGAGCTCTGCTGTTTCATCATGTAAATGGACAGATAGGTTTCACCAACAGGACATTTATAGATAAAGGCACAATTGCACGATAATGTTTGGAATGTGAGCCTTTACAGGTAATCAGCTCTTTATAGATAAAGACAGTGCTAGTGGAGAAAGGGATAACTATACTAAAGAGGTGACAGTTGTCTTAAGCCAGGACAGTTAGTAAGATTTTGCAAGCCCACAACACTCTCTACAACATTAGAAAGGGGGGAAGGTTATTGCATGTTTTGTACCAGGAGACAGTCACATCACTCAGGATAGGGACTTCTAGTTTAGTCAATGGTCAGGGACAGGGGAGTATTACACAAGTGAGGCAGATAAGGTAACCCAGAGAATGTCAGCCTTTGCAATTATCCAATACATTTCAATTTCTCTCAGATTGTTTAGATAAGAGTGGGTTTGTGAGATGGATAAGCAAACTGACCATGACACCATGGTACAGAAAACCATCCAAGTTGGGAGAGCAAAAAGGAATGTGGTGGTGAGAGGGGACAGAGGGAGGCGATAGCATTGTGATATAGCTGCTGAACTAGTAACCCAGAACACCAGGTTAAATTCCAACAAATTCATTTGGATTCACAAGCTTTCAGAATGCTACTCCCTCATCAGGTGAGTGGAGATGAAGGGGCAGCATTCCAAAAGCTCGTGATTTCAAATAAACCTGTTGGACTTTAACCTGGTGTTGTGAGACTTCTTACTGTGCCTACCTCAGTCCAATGCCAGCATCTCACATCATAGTAATCTGGAGATAGAGGCTAATTCACCGGGAGCATAGGTTCAAATCCCACCATGCAGCTGGTGGAATTTTAATGCAGTAAGTAAATCTGGAACACAAGAACAGCTTCATGTTACTTTCTACATGAAGGGTACACTTCCAAAAGTTCTCCAAATCATCTTGATCCTCTCTATAGTAAACTTTCTTTAACCTCTGTAATTTGGCTTATTTAGATTGAAATCTTCAAACCAATTTTGGACCTATTTTGTCCACCACTGATCAGATGAAAGACTTACCGGGATGCAATATTTCTGGTCCAACTTGTGTTCCATGATGCAGAAGAACATCCTCAATGCAGGAATCCGCAGGGAATGTAGCAACTTGAATCAATGCACAAAACCATGCCAGCTTTTCACAACACAAGCTATCATATCCTGGTAAATCTTGAAACATCCCAAAGATTTTATGTAGCCAAAATATTTCAACCATTCCCACCATAGGATCTTCCTGCCCCACCAACAGCCACGGGTTTCCTGGTGATGGAGGATGCAAACAATGGGAAATTTCATTGACACCCATGGGTAGGTAGATGAGGGGTAATTGTGTTAGGGAGTTGGTCGAGTCATGAAGGTTAATCAGGTTTGGTATCACGGGGGTCTCAGGTCAGGTTGGATCAAGTGGGGGAGGTTAGGTGCAAGTAATAGTGAGGTCAGGTGGCATGGTCAGTGGGTCAAATGAGTACTTTCGACAGGGAAGGTGGGAGGAGTTGGGGAGATCAATATGCATGACTGGGGAGCCAGATATATACTTATCCGAGAGATAGATTAGAATTTTAAAGTCTAATGTGTCCTTGGTAGCCAGTAAGGTTAGTAAACTGGAACTGTCTAAAGATTCCGATTGAGGGAATTGCCCAGGAAGTTTTAATAGACAATAATCCTGTGCCCTCGGGTCTTCCAAACATTTCCCCAATTCGAGCTGGAATTCAAACTTCCCATGCAATTCCCAATGCTTTAGTGTGTGGGGATTTCTATAAGTCTTGGGCAACACATCTAGGGGGCAATTCTCCCATCCCACCATGCACAGGGCACTTCTTAACACAGCAAGCTAGGAGAATTGTCTGTGAGCCAATTTGTGGGATTTGCACACGCATTATTATGAGTGAATCTGATTTACAGCTGACCTTTAGCGATGAACACACAACTTTTTGAAAAATGCAGTTTTCTGGGCAGAATTGTATTTCTCAATACAAGATGGAGCAATGTTATTGGCTAACTCAATTGACCAGGCGGGTAGTGTTTCACTTGCCCAGAACACTGTCTGCTAAAAAATGGAATGCACACGCATTCCCACTGCGCGTGTATCTTTGAGCGCCAGATATCTGGCATTGTTGGGACCACTCTTAACTGGCAGGAACAGCAGATAAGTGAGTTGAATCTTGTTTTAATGTTAATTAAGAGTGATGAGCAGGCCCAGGGACTGAAGTCTCTGGACCCGCTAGCATCTGCCACCCAACATTATAATTTCACACAAGCAGAATTCAGACTAGCTCCTGTTTTTGGAGAAGTACTGGGAGACCCTGCTGGAGTGAAGGGCACCAATTGGGGCCTCCTAGGGGGTCAGGCAATGGGAAATGGTGCTCTCTGGGTATGGGCACCCTGGCAGTGCCTGCCTGAGTTCCCCTCAGACAGTCCAAGGGGCAAAGTGTACTTGTCCAGAAGGCACTCTGGTATTGAGCATCAGGCCAGGGGCAGTGCCAAGAAGTCAAGGCCTGCTGGAAGGGAGGCCCAGGGGTGATCTTTGGGAGTAGGGGGGGTTCCACTGCCATTTTACATTGGGATCAGTCGGAGCTGGAGATAGGCCATCTGTCAGGGCGGGCTGGGAGGAGGGGATGGTGTGCCGGGGGAACTCTGCCTCCCATGGGTGGGGGGGAATTGCTGGGTTGGGGGATGCTGGACATCAGGGTGTTTGAGATGGAGAGGGTAGTCGGGGCTGGCCCACAAATGGTCAGGGGGTAACCAGACCGTGGAGAGGGGGGGCAGTTGGAAGAGCCAGGCTCTGGGGGTCGCAGGCTGGCCAGCAATCGAGCTAGCCAGCAAATGGCAGGCTGAATGTTCGGGGCCACTGCACATTCGCAGAGACCCAAAACTGTCAGGCTCGGGCATGAATCGGCCCCAACCCTGAGCTTTTAATGGTATTCTCGATTGTGACTTCTGCACAGAGTGTGGGAGATTCAAGTATGAACTCCCAGTGAAAAAACAGTCATGATTTACACCAGTTTTCCGGTGAATTGAGCACTTAGAACTCCTTGGGAGAACCGCAGCCCCAGTGTCCAATGACCTGGAGATCAGAAGAAATGGGTCATTGTTTCAGTTCCCAGTCTTCCTTGAATGGTAACACTCAAGATTCCCTCATGATACCAGATTCAAAATATTGCCTCTATTTTCTCTTCACAGACATTGTCAGACCCGCTGGGTTTCTCCAGCATTTTCTGTTTGTGTTCCAGATTCCAGCACCTGCAGTATTTTGCCTATAATCATTTAAAAACTTCTACTAAATAGAGGGTTGTACATTGATACAGAATTTAATGGGTAAATTCAGTGATCTAATGCTTTTGGTGTGCAGATTTTGTTTGACAGGAGGATGAATTGAAAAATAGAAGGTGAGGCTTGCTTCCTCTGACAAAATCACTGGGGATTTGGAGTGACGAGAATTGAGTGTGCTGATTTCCAAGTTGCCCAATTGTGCATCCCGTTGAGGGAAACTCTGCTCCAGAATTTATCTTTGTGCATAATAAATAATCGAATTAGAACCAGACCGTTCAGTCAGACAGCATTTCCATACGCAAATCCTGCTAGAAAACAGAATCTCTCTCTCACCAAAAGCCTGTTGAAGGTAGGGTCCATTGAAAATTTGGCATGTCTGCTATAACTCTCACCAACTTTTACAGATGCACGATAGAAAGTATTCTTTCCAGTTCTATCAGAGCTTGGATGGCTCCTACTCTGTCCAAGACCACAAGAAATTACGAAAGGGTCATGAATGTAGTCCAATCCATCACGCAAACCAGACTCCCATCCATTTAATCTGTTTAAACTTCCTGCTGCCTCTGAAAAGCAGCCAGCATAATTAAGGACCCCATGCACCCCAGACATTCTCTCTTCCAGCTTCCTCTGTCGGAAAAAGATAAAAAAAAGTCTGAGGTCATGTACCAACTGACTCAAGAACAGCTTCTTCCCTGCTGCCATCAGACTTATGAATGAACCTACCTCCTACTAATTTGATCTTTCGCTACACCCTAGCCATGACTGTATCACTACATTCAGAATACCCTCCTTTCCTTCTCTATAAATGGTATGCTTTGTCTGTATAGCGTGCAAGAAACAACATTTTTCACTGTATACTAATACACGTGACAATAATAAATCAAATCAAATCAAATCAAATCCTCTGGTAGGATCTCACTTCTCTGCATAGCCAAATTGTGAAGGGTATGGCAAATGGTCTTATGCAGCAAACCCTGTCTAGGTGTGTATTGTAGACAGCTCCCTGAGTAATCCAGGCATCTAAATCCCATCTTCAACAGTCCAATTTTCTGCTCTAAGAAGGAGCGAATGGTGCCGTGAGCAGTGTTGTACATTTCCTCGGCTGGAGGCTGAGAGTGACCCATTGGAGTCATGAGCCACTTTTTAACTGATTAGCCTTTATCCCACAGCAGCTATCTCTGCAGATGTGCTGGCCTTCAGAGATCCTAGGGACCTGGGAGTGATTGAGAATGTAGGAGTCATTGGCACTCCCAGAGAAACATGCGCACACACACAGTATTTGCTTTTAATGGTGACACATCTATTGCACACTGATGGGATGGAAACCCATGCAGTTGATAAATCACAAGGGCTGATCCCAGGCTGATACCGGATGATGCAGTTTATTGCACCCTGCATCACAGGAAATCCAGAGAAAGCTGTGAAGCACCCAGAGCTCTGAGCCTGACTATCTTCATCCAGAGCAAGGTTTGTATAATAATGGGCCTTTTGTAAAGGGCATTTGTCACTTACTGAATGCAATGGTGTGTTGTTGACTGAGAAATGCCGCGCAGGATCCAGTTGATTCCTGGAAAGACTCAAGGTCAAAGAAACCATCACATTTAGGGCCTTAGGCAACAGGAGGCCTCCAAACCCATATGGTATCAGGCCATCTCTGAACATATGACATATGACCAGATCTCTGGACAGTTGTAGCCTTGCTCTGCACTCCCTCTCACTCATATGTCAGTAAGAGATTCACATATGATAGACTCCCCATGTGGCGAGTTATCTCTGCTGTCTCTGGGTCTCTGCTCCACAGACTCTTATTGACAATAATTCTCCCTCTGGCCTTGCAGTGCTTCCTGCTGGAACAGTATGCATTTATGCCTTTCCTTCCTTCACCTCTTGCATCAAATGAGAATCTTGGCTGGAAATTTACCACCTTGCCAATTCCAGCCCAAATCTCTGGAGTATTGGATCTATCTTTATTTTTGCCTCTACCCTGAAAAGAGTGGTTGAAGACCACAAACAAGAGATGTACGATAGAAGTGGGGCATCTTAGCTTGGGATAGCAGGTGCAAACTTGATAGAACATAGAACATAGAACAAACAGGCCCTTCGGCCCACGAGTTGCGCCGATCACATCTACCAATCCACAGACCTATCTATAACCCCCTATCCTATTCTATTCCATATACTCATCCAGAAGTCTCTTAAAAGACCCCAGTGAGTTTGCCTCAACAACCTCCGACGGCAGTCGGTTCCATTCACTCACCACCCTCTGAGTGAAAAACCTACCCCTGACATCTCCTTTGTATTTGCTTCCCTGCACCTTAAATCTGTGTCCTCTCGTAGTGACCATTTCAGCTCGGGGAAATAGTCTCTGAGAGTCCACCCTATCTATTCCTCTCAACATTTTATAAACCTCTATCAGGTCGCCTCTCAACCTACGTCTCTCCAGTGAGAAGAGTCCCAGCTCCCTCAACCTATCTTCATAAGGCCTGCCTCCCAATCCAGGCAGCATCCTTGTAAATCTCCTCTGAACTCTCTCAATAGCCTCTACATCCTTCCTATAATGAGGCGACCAGAACTGCGCACAATACTCCAACTGGGGTCTGACAAGAGTCTTATAGAGCTGCATCATTACCTCCTGACTCCTAAACTCTATTCCTCGATTAATGAAGGCCAGTACACCGTACGCCTTCTTGACCACTTCCTCCACCTGCGAGGCCGATTTAAGAGTCCTATGGACCCGGACCCCGAGATCCTTCTGCTCTACAACACAGCTAAGACTCCTACCCCTTATATTGTACTCCTTCATCCCATTATTCCTGCCAAAATGGACCACTACACATTTATCCGCGTTGAAGTCCATCTGCCACTTCTCCGCCCAGTCTTGCATCCTGTCTATGTCCCGCTGCAACTTTTGGCATCCCTCCAGACCATCCACAACACCACCGATCTTTGTATCGTCGGCGAACTTGCTAACCCATCTCTCCACTTCCTCATCCAGGTCATTTATGAAAATGACAAACAGCAGGGGTCCCAGAACAGATCCCTGGGGCACTCCACTGGTTACTGACCTCCATGCAGAACAAGACCTATCCACAACCAAATGGCATCCTTCTGAACTGTTGGGATTTAATAATCCATCAACAGATTGCATTATCCCTCAAGCTATCTTACCCCTAGCATACACATAGAGGTTTGGAGCATTCCTTTCTACAGATGTGATATCTGGAGCCCTATGGTTGACAGGTTGGTGTGGGGGAGGGGAGGAATGGTGATTTGAGAGAATTTGTGAATTACATTATTGAACCAGTGTAGAGCTGAACTCTCGGCACAGGATATTCCAGCCACGCTCACCCCAAGAGCAGAAAATCCTGCCTGAGGTCAACGGTCCTTAACATAGTCCATGTCCCATCCACTACAACTCCTGTGGTGGTGGTGGTGGTGGTGGCGGTGGCGGTGGGGGTGGGGGGGGGATAGAAAGTTGCACCCAGTCATTCATTATGAATGAATAGAATCTGTTTGGTTTTCACTGATGAGATAACAGAATTGATGTAGCAGTGTGTTCTTCACTCTCCAAGGCTGCATTCCTGTCTTCCACTAGGTAGCTTTTTCAAATTTGATACAGGCTACTGAGTTGTGCCTGTCCCACAAAAAGCAGAAATTTAGAAATCTGGTTTGTTATTGCTAGATAACAGCTCGAAGTCCTGTATAACTGAGCTGGACCCTATCCAGTATAGTGGCACCAATAAGTGAGTATCTGTTTCAAGAATGAGCTCCAGGGCCCAACTCATAATTCATCATACTCCTCCCAGACAAAACCAATTTTCCTTTTGATTTTGAAAGATGCCATCTTACGAAGAGTGGTGTGCACCTTTATTACAGGATGGAGTTTGACCCTCCCTCCCTCACTTATTGACAGCGTGTCTCTGATTTACCTGGAGGCTCATAGTGTGTGCCAGGTAGAGGTACCACCTGTAATCCTGCAGCTACTGGATCAGGAGCATTGCAGCACTATGATTGGAAGGCATTGTTATGCTCACCTCAAAGTGTCTGGTGAACTGAGAACCACCTTGTGCATGCCACGCTTTATCAATCACATTTTAGACCACCATAATTTTATGTTGGCATGATGCAAGATTGGAAAGTCTGATGGGAATCCGACAAACAAGGGATTTAATGAGTATTCATGAGAAGCAAATAGATGCGAATGGCATTCACGCCACCTGCCAGCAGGAAGACAAATCCGTTATTAATCTGCCATTGGGAGAATTACAATGTGATTTTACGCTGGCGAATTTCCAACTTTCTGGCTCTTGCTAGATTTTCTGCACCCTTCCCCCCCCCTCCCCCATCTCCCCACTAAACATATGATGGACACCAGAGGAGAATCCTGACCATAGACCTTTGTTAGCCATGGGTTTTCAGGCTTGCAGAACTAAGACATTTAGATGGAATTAAGATACACATTAATATGGGCAGCCCAGTGGTACAGTGGTTAGCACTGCTGCCTACAATGCCAGGAACTCAGGTTCAATTCCGGCCTTGGGTGACTGGTCTGTGTAGAGTTTGCATATTCTCCCCTTGTCTACTTTTGTTTCCTTCAGAGGCACCAGCTTCCTCCTATACTCCAAAGATGCGTGGGTTAGGTTTATTGGCCACGTTTAATGGCCCCTGGGGGGTTAGCAGGGTAAATACATGAGGTTACAGTGATAAGCCCTGGGTGAGATTGTGGTCGGGCAATTGGGCCGAATGGCCTCCTTCTGCATTGTAAGGATTCTATAATGGACTAGTAGAATAAGCTCAAAGGGATGAATGGCCTACTCCTGTTTCTATGTAACTGCACAACAACAAAAAATAAGGAGAACTAATAGACCATTAACCAGTGCCAAGAATCAAACCTTCATTGATACCAAAAAAATCTAGAAAATCCATGAGTCATTCTTTATTTTTGATTGAAGAATGGAATTTTAATTAATTAGTATCCATCAAGCAGATTTACTGCTAATTCCACCCAGTTTCATTCATCATCATCATCTTTAATCTTCCTCTTGTCAGAAATGCCTGTGAACATAATGGAATCCCTTGACAATAAGACATCAATCATGGAAATCTTAGTCAGACAAATTCCACAGATTATCTTCACATTTATGACCACAAGCTCTTATTCTGGGAAATCACCTACTTAGAAATGAAAGCATATTAAATTACTATCAAAGTTCTGACGGGAGTCAAGATTCAAATGCCTATCCTCCTCTGCGATCCAATGGTAGATCCTCCATTTCCTCTTTGCAATCAACTGATCCTTTATAACTTACCAGTTGATCAATGTGGCCCTCCAGCAAGATTAAAAACACTCCTTCACGCGAACCAGAATTAGTGTCACGTGTTCCCAGGTCAGGTTCACCATGGGTCAAATCCGGAGTAAAGTATCTGCTTCCGTGCCAAAACAACATGCTTTAAGTACAAAACTTGGAAGTGGTGTCACTTGCAGTGTCCTTTCATTCCCAATAAGCGGCTAACACTGCTGTCTCCCAGCGCCAGGGACGTGGGTTTAATTCCCGGCTTAGGTCATGTCCGTCAGAAGTTTGCACATTCTCCTCATGTCTGCGTGGGTTTCCTTCGGGTGCTCCAGTTTCCTCCCACAGTCTGAAAGACATCTTGGTTAGGTGCTGACCCGAACAGGTGCCAGAGTATGGAATTTCATAGTAACTTCATTGTAGTGTCAATGTAAGCCTTACTTGAGACTAATCAATAAAATTTACTTTTATAAAACATAAGAACTAGGAGCAAGAGTATGCCATCTGGCCCCTCAAGCCTGCTCTGCCATTCAATAAGATCATGGCTGATCACTTACCCATTGGTTCACCATAACCCTTAATTCTTTACTGTTCAAAAAATTATCTATTCTTGCCTTAAAAACATTCAATTTGGTAGCCTCAACTGCTTCACTGACTTCAATCCATGCCATTTCTCTATACATAATGTAGAGAAAATCATCAGCATGATTGAATGACAGAGCAGACTCGATGGACTGAGTGGCCTAATTCTGCTCCTATGTCTTACAGTCTTCTAGTCTTGTAAGTAAGATTGCTATTATTGCACTATTTTTTCATGAACTGTAGGTAGCTCAGTTTAATGAATCACAATAAACTTTGTTCAAAATGCCCAAATTAATGATGGGACGATGGAACGAGCAGAATGAAGAGACACATGCATCAGCAAGCTAAATGTCATAAATTGAAGACAACTCATTGTGGCTCAAAGTATAGAAGGGTTCATTACCAACGATAAGTAGACATTTACAAATAAGGATCTGACAGAACTAAATATGAGACTATTTTCCACTCCTCCCTGGCTCCAACTGAGGATCCTCCCTGATCCAGGACATGCGCCCTTACACCTGCCATGATACGCCAAAAGGTCTGGCCCAATCACATGACCCTTAGGCATTGCCCTCTTAAAAGGGCCATGCTGACATGTGAAGCTAAATGCAAAACTTGATCCCAATATCAAAAAGAAACTAAGTTCATGCCATCAGCTGCAACTTGCATTTATATAGCATCTTCAATGCAATAAAGTTTAAGTTCATTTATTAGTTTCACAAGTAGGTTTAGATTAACACTGCAGTGAAGTTACGGTGAAAATCCCCTAGCTGTCACACTCCAGTGCCTGTTCGGGTACACTGAAAGAGAATTTAGCATGGCTAATGCACCTAACCAGCACGTCTTTCAGGCTATGAGAAGAAACCAGAGACCCTCAGGAAACCCACGCAGACATGGGGGGAACATGCAGACTTCACACAGACTATGACCCAAGCCAGGAATCTGCAATATGTGCAATCCATGAGGCAGCAGTGCTAACTAACCACTGTGCCAAAGAACCCAAAGGGGTGTTAGGAAAGTGCTTACAAAATAGAATTTGACATGGAACTACATAAGGGCAAGTAACCTAATGCTTGATCTGAGAAGTAGATTTTAATGGACATCTTAAAGAAGAAAAGTAGTGAGGGAAGGGCTTTAGGGAGGGAATTCCATATCTGTGGATGAAGCATGGCCACCAATTGTGGAGTGATTAAATTCAGGATCAACTTGTTAAATGTTCAATCCTTAAATGGGAAACATTTAGACAAACAAAACTGTTTACTTTGTATCGGACATTTCAACCAATGTAGCAGATGCCATTCTGTTTTTCCACCTTATTCGTTTAAAAAAAACCTTGTAGCTCAAGTTACTTAAAAATTCCATGTGCATTGTATTTACGACTGTTAATAAAGAAGGGCTGCATTAAAAGCAAACACGGGAGACTTGTTATTCCAATATGCAGCTGCAACGAAGCCCAAGCCAGGGTAAATAGAAAATGTTAATCATTTTGCTGCAATCAATTGAGCATTGAATATCCTTTGCAGCTTTGAGAATCCTGTCATATTCTGTCAAATAACATCTGTAACCTTCCAACGCTGGGCAACATGAAGTATAGCAAGGAACACCTGGTGGAAACCAAAGAATGTTTTTCAAAAAAAAAAGGAGCAGATTAAGAAAATGTTAAACTTGCTCCTATTCCTCTTCTGTTGTAGGAAACTTTCTGATCCGTGATTTTTAGAGAAGTCGATCACTATTAAATGAGGCAGCATTTAATTTCTTGATGGCAGTCACTGCTCAGTGAGATTCTGTTCTCAGCTGCGCTGACTGGGGATCGGATTGTGGACAAAAGAAATGCATCCTCCAGAGGATAGGATAGACAGAGGCCAAGTCAACTTCCATTGTTCTTGTAGCCTTTCAAGCTGCCAACTAACAAAGCAGCAAATGTGTCTGCGAGAACTGGATTGCATTGCTGGAGGAAAGTCACTAAAATAATAATAAAATAACCCAAACTTGCAAAAATGGAAAAAAGTAAAATAAGGAGAGATAAACTAAAATATTTGATAAAAGGAGCTTTGAATAATATTACTAAATATTAAGTTTATTTATTAGTGTCACAGGTGCCTCACAGCACCAGGGACCAAGGTTTCTCTCCTGGTTTGGGTCACTGTCTGTGTGGAGTTTGCGCATTCCTTCCGTGTCTGCACGGGCTTTCTCCGGGTGCTCATGTTCCTCCCACGGTCTGAAAGACATGTTGGTTAGGTGCACTGAACATGCTAAATTCTCCCTCAAGGTACCCAAACAGGCACCAGAGTGTGGTGACTAGGAGAATTTCATGGTAATTTCATTGCAGTATTAATGTTAGCTTTACTTGTGACTAATAAATGAATAAAAGGAACAAGCAGGCTGACACTAATACTGCAATGAAGTTACTGTGAAAACCCCCTAGTTGCCACACTCCAGCGCCTGTTCAGGTACACTAAGGGAGAAATTAGAATGTCCAATGCAGCTAACTAGCACATTTTTCCTCTATGTGGGAGGAAATCAGAAAACCCAGAGAAAACCCGCACAGATACGGGGAGAGCATGCAAACAGTAACTGCTTACACAGTAACCCCAACTGGGAATTGAACCTTGTCCCCTAATGCTGTGAGGCTGCAGTGCTAACTACTGTGCCACCATGCCATTTGCAAAACAGTGCATGGTTATGTGACGAGAATAATACAATTTCTAAATATGAACATCACTCCTCATTGCAAAATGGACTCCAATTGGCTTTCAAGCATTTCAAGATTGCTTCTGTCCAGGAGAGGCACAGTTGATCAAATGGCTCCTCTTCAAACTAAATTATATTTGATTTCTACAATAATGATTCAAAATGTTATTGATTAGAAACTCTGCTGCAAACAGATCACCTTTCATTATAATGGTCATTCGATATCAAATCCATATCATTTTCCAAATTATGTTTTCTATATAATTATTTTCTGCTGTCTGGCTAATTACATATCATCAATAATTAATGACCCTGTGATTGCTACCTTATTTTTATGAAAAATATTCCATTGTAATATCTTTGCAGAAGACCTGATACAAGATAGCTTTGAGCAGACAGGGTTATTGAGTTGATGTCTGAATAATTAAACAAAAGGAATATTGTCTTCCTAAAGTACACAACCATAGTGGCATTGCACAATTTCCTGGGGCATTAGCTGTGGATATGTCAGTCATATCACAGGTATGTTTGGTTGTAATTTAAACATATATTTCCTTTTAGAAGGATTTGGCTCAAATTGCACGGGGAGATTTGTTGTACTTTTACATGTCCTAACAGATTGTCAAAAATGCACAACAACTGGGGCCAAGTTATTATACAAGCACTCGACATTCCTGAACTACTGCAAAGTTAAACAGGAGATCTGATAGAAAGCAATGTCTACTTAAACAATTAGGGGCAAGGCAACCTCTCAGTACAAGAGCTTTATTTGCGTTGATGCTTGTTTTGGTAGACGGGAAATTGAAACAGACACCGGGATGTCAAAATCCTTGATATATTCCTATGTTAGAGTTAAAATATTCCACTAGACAATGAGATAACATGGCCAAGAATGTGATCCTGTTGATGGTATTGGAACTGTTGCCCAGTAGACCCTGTCCATAATGTCTTGCCAAATAAGGGGAGGTCAACTAACTGACATTTCAGTTTAATACTCTTGAGTGTGATCAAGGGCCAGGATTTTCACAACAGCAACAGCTAAATGGTTGTTGCTCATTTTGGATGCTGAAATGGGTGACACAATGATTATCTGCCTCAGAGTGCCAGGGACATGGGTTCAATTCCCGTCTTGGGTCACTGCCTGCACAAAGTCTGCAGGTTCTTCCCATGTCTGCATGGATTTGCTCTGGTTTCTTCCCACAGTTCAAAAGATGTGCTGGTTAGGTGCATTGGCAATGCTAAAGCCTCTCTCAGTATACCCGAACAGGTGCTGGAGTATGGAGACTAAGAGATTTCCACAATAACTTCATTGCAGTGGTAAGGTAGGCTTACTTATAACACAAATTAAAAAAAAACTTTAATCAATGAGGCCAGTTCAGGTTTACTGTTGCCCTGTAAAAGATGATCCCTTTTTGGGAAGAGGATGTCCTTTATTCAAGAATGCAATTAGAGCTGGTTGGAAGGAAGCTTTGGAGCAGTGTTTGATTTTTCAGCCGCTCATGAAGCATTGTGTTAGCAAGAAAATTTGCTGTCCTTAAGAAGGTGGCTGAGGCAATAGCTAATTTTAGTTTGCATCCTTTCAAGGTATCTGATTAAAATTTTACTGTGGGTCTTTTTCTGCATTGCAAAGATACCATGCACACAGTCCTGTCACATACTTTTTTCAGGCAGACTGTATTATCAGTAAGATAAGCTACTTGTCCTGCAACACAACAAAATGAACAAACATGTTGCCCACGCCACAGACCTGTCTGCTGTATGTTGTCATAAGAACATAAGAACGAGGAGCAGGTGGAACCAATGCACCCTGCAACATTTGAGGATAGTTTTGGAAAGCTTCTGTTTAGTATATTGAAACCTCCCGTCACCTAGATTCAATGGTCTAAACTAAGGGTAGAACATAGAACACTACAGCACAAACAGGCCCTTCAGCCCACAAGTTGTGCCCATCATATCTATACTTACCAGGCCATAGACGTATCTTTTTTTTTAGAGCAACACAGCACGGGAAACAGGCCCTTCGGCCCAACGAGCCCGTGCCGCTGTCATAACTATATAGTAACAATTCCATTATCCTATTCTAATTTTAGGTTATTCCTAATATGGAAGAATCTCAATGTAGGGACAATTTGTTTCCCAATCAGCCTAAGAGTGAATTTTTGGGATGTGGGAGGAAACCGGAGCGCCCGGAGAAAACCCACGCAACCACGGGGAGAACACGCAAACTCCCGCAGACACCGGCCCAATTCCAAGTGTCTGTACAGCTACAACGATAGTCACTGAGCTGTCATGGTGCCCTTCAGATGGTCCAGATAAAGCACTCATTTACGACATGAAGCACCAGGCAACCCATGAATCAACATCCAAGATCTGTAACTCCCAATCCCATTACATTCCATGTATTCATCCAGAAGTCTCTTAAAAGACCCCAGCGAGTTCGCCTTTACCATCACTGACGGCAATCGATTCCATTCACTCACCACCCTTTGAGTGACAAGCTTACCTCTAACAACTCCTCTGTACTTGCCCCCCACCACCTTAAACCTGTGTCCTCTTGTAGCCACCATTTCAGCCCTGGGAAATAGCCTCCGAGAATCCACTCTATCTATCCCTCTCAACATCTTAAAAACCTCTATCAGGTCGCCTCTCAACTTTCGTATCTCCAGGGAGAAGAGACCTAGCTCTCTCGACCTATCTTCATAAGGCATGCCCTCCAATCCAGGCAACATCCTTGTAAAACTCCTCTGCACCCTCTCAATAGCTTCCACATCCTTCCTATAGTGAGGTGACCAGAACTGCACGCAATACTCCAAGTGGGGTCTGACAAGGGTCTTATAAAGTTGCAGCATTACCTCCCGACTCCTAAACTCAATTCCTCTATTAATGAAGGCCAGTACACCATATGCCTTCTTGACCACATCCTCCACTTGCGGGGCAGATTTAAGAGACTGATGACCAGGACCCCAAGATAGCTTCTGCTCCTCAACACTGCCGAGACTCCTACACTTGATATTATACTTCTTCATCCCATTGTTCCTACCAAAATGGACCACCATACATTTATCTGCGTTGAAGTTCATCTGCCACTTTTCCGCCCAGTCTTGCATCCTATCTATGTCTCGCTGCAACTTCAGACATCCCTCCTGACTATCCACAACACCACCAACCTTCGTATCATCAGCAAACTTACTAACCTATCCCTCCACTTCCTCATCCAGGTCATTTATGAAAATGACAAACAGCAAGGGTCCCAGAACAGATCCTTGGAGCATCTGTTCTAGATCTCCATGCAGAAGAAGACCCATCCACAACTACTGTCTGGTTGTTGAGAGTAGTTCTCAACAACAGTTCTGGGTCCACAAAGCCAGATCCCTTGGATCCCATGCCCTCTCACCTTCTCAAGAAGTCTTGCATGGGGGGCCTTATCAAACGCCTTGCTGAAATCCATTTAAACCACATCCACTGCTCTTCCTTCGTCAATGTGTTCAATCACATTTTCGAAGAATTCAACTAGGCTCATAAGGCACAATCTGCCCTTAACAAAGCCGTGTTGACTATTCCTGATCATATTGAATTTCTCTAAATGCTCATAAATCCTATCTCTTAGTGTTAGTTATGTCTTTCAAGTGTCTTCTCTCAGAAATTTTGAGTTTAGCCAGCTGCGCTCTGCAAAGTGTGGAAATGACATGTGGCCATCAGTGAATAGTTAAGCTAATTTTCAAGCCCCTTTTCCCTTTGGGAGAGTTTTGATTTTCTGAGTTGGCAGAGAGAGAAAGAGAGAGAGACTTCCTACTGAGATACAATCTTCTTGGATGGTGATCCTTAAAAAGATGCAGATTGTTCATTCTGTTGTTTTCTCTCAATTTATGGGTTGCATCTTGGTTTTTGTGTAAGCCTGTGAAAAACATCAGGAGTAGCTTAAAAAAATGCACAAGCAAATGTGAAAAACCTCAACCCTATGGACAGAGGCCACCAAGGACAGAAAAGAAATATCATTTAAAATATCAAAAAATGGAGAAGGTTAAGGACATACCAACTGAGATAAGAAGTGCTTTTCATGACCTTAGGGCATTCCAAAGCCAATGAAGTACTTTTGAGTTATAGCTGTTCTTGGAAACATGGCAGCTAATTTTCAAATAGCAAGGTTCGACAGGAATAAAAGTCACTAGATCATTGTTTGAGCTTTTGGTTGAGGGATAAATCTTGGTCAGGACGCCAGGAGAACTCTATTGCCTCTTTTCCAACATCGCTGTGGGATCCTTGATGGCCTTAGTTTAACATCCTATCTGAAGGTTGAAACCTCTGACAATGCAGTACTCCAGCGCAAAACCAAACTGGATTGTATATTTAAATTTTTAGAGTGTGGCTTGAACCCACTGTCATCCGACTCAGAAATGACAGTGTTAGCACTGAACCTTACCACGGACAATACAGTTGTTTTATTTAACATAAAGCTGTTTACAAATAATATTCTGAAGTAAATTACAAACATCTTTTAATTTAGTCCAAGTGAATTTGTGGTTAATGCTCTCTGCCTCCAGCTTTTAATCATCTGTCCAAAACAATTTCAGTTCCAAAAGCAATTTTCAAAGAAACCATCATGTCGATAATTAGTTGTTAAGCCTCTCCTCTTCTCTTTGCTCTCTCCAGTAATTGTTTCACTTGCCTTGTTTAAGGTTTTTTCAATTTACTTTCTTTGTTTGTTCCAAGTTTCTGATCTAGAATTCCTTTGGCCTGCTTTTTATTTGTTGATTAACTTTCACGCTTTTTTTTAACAAGTGCCTTTCAATCTACACATAAATCTCCTTTCCCTTCAATTCTTTTCCCAGCCCCCACCCCTTACTGATACTGGTAGTTCTGATAATCATTCTTATTTCTCTTTTCTGCTCACAGTTGGAAGTTTTACTCATCTCTTTGTACTTGATCTTTGCCTTTAGAATTGCTGTGCCCATTTGCCTTTCATTATCCAGCCCCCCTGCTCTCTATCTGCCCGCCACAGTGGAACTTTACGCATTTTTATTCTCCTTGTGCTTTCTCATTTTTTTCATGAATTCTCTCTTCCCTGTCTTGTTTCAGATGGTCCTCTGGTTTCTGACCCTTTGTTGCCCTCTTACCAAACGTGATCAAATTTTTGGAGACTTCAAAAAGATTACAAGATGCATTCCTTTGTGCTGTCTCATTTTACACTCAGCACTCCTGATGCTTACAACCCATGAAGTCATCACATTGAAATAAAGTTGTTGCAGGACAATCAAACTTCCTTCGTTTCGCAGAATCATAGAACAATACAGCTGGGAAACAGGTCCTTTGGTCCAACTTGTCCATGCTAACCATGGTGCCTTCCCAGCTAGTACCAATTACCTGCATTTGGCCCATATTCTTCTAATCCTTTTCCGTGTCTGCACTTCTCCAAATTCTTTTTAATGTTGTTATTGTACAACTTCAACCACTTTCTCTGGCAGTTCATTCCATACATGCACCACTTTCTGTGTGAAAAAGTTAACCCTCAGGTCCCTTTGAAATCCTCCCCCTGTCACCTTAAACTGATGCCCTCGAGTTTTCAATTCCCCTTCCCTGGGAAAAAGACCCACATGCATTCATCCTATCCATGCCCTTCTTGATTATACACCTCAATAAGGTCACCCCTCATTCTCCTCCATTCCAGGGAATAAAGTCCCAGCCTGGCAACTGATCTCTATACCTCAGGCCCAGTATTCTCAGCAACATAAATCTTCTTTGCACTCTTTCCAGTTTATCCATGTCTTTCCTATAATAAGATGACCAAAACCATACACAATACTCCAAGTATGGCTTCTACAATGACTTGTACAACTATCATACGCTGTCCCAACTCTTATATTCAATGCCCTGACTGAGAAAGGCCAGTGTGCTAAATACCTTCTTCACAAACTGTCTACCTGTGACACCGTTTTCAATAAACTATGAACTTGTGCTCCAAGGTCCCTCTGTTCCTCAGCAGTCCTCCGTGGTCTACCATTCACTGTATAAAACCTACTCTCACACTTATCTGTACTGAAGTCCATATGCGAATTTTTGAATCACTTCCCAAACTGATCAAGATCCCCCTGTAATTTTTGATAACCTTCTTGCTACCAGCAATACCTCCTAACCAAATATCATCCTCAAACTTACTAACCATGCCTTGTACATGCACAGCCAAACCGTTTTATAAATAACGAATAGCAAGTGCCCGAACACAAATCCCTGAGGCACATAGGCCTCCACTCTGAGAAATAACCTTTGACCATCACTCTCTGCTTCATACCATCAAGCCAATTTTAAATCCAATTAGCTGATCCTGGATCCCATACTTCCTAACCTTCCATACTAAATTGCCATGTGGGAATTTGTCAAAAGCCTTGCTAACGTCCATATAGACAACATCTACTGCCCTCCCCGCATCCATCCTCTTCATTACCTCTTTAAAAAACTCTAGAAGATTTGTCAACATGACTTCCCATGCACAAAGCCATATTGATTGGCCAATCAGACCTTGACTACCCAAACAAGTAGATCCTGTCCCCCAAAATCCCCTCCAGTAAGTTATCCACCACTGATGTCAGGCCTATTTGCCCTTAATTTCCTGGTTTGTCTTTGCTACCCTTCTTAAACAATGGAACAACATTAGCCACCCTCCAATCTTCCAGAATTTCACTGATTTCATTTCTAACTGGCCTTGATCTAAATTTAAGAACATGTTCCATGTTCCTTTATCTTTCTGGTGACTCTGGTGATGGGAATGGGCTGGGGTGGGGGGAACTGCTGGCCCATCCCAACAGGCTTCTACCCATTCTGACTTTGCTGCAATTTTTGAGATCGGTGAAAGGTTGGCCAGCTCCTATGCCCTTTCCCCAATTCATCTGGAGTTCAGTACAGTTCATTACAATTCCCTTCTACTGTTGTGCTCCTGACAGAAACAGCAAGAAAATCTCTCATATCAAATACAATAAAAGTAAAACGAATTAGCCAGAAACCTAATCAGATCATATCTGTACCAGTGTCTACTTGAACAACTTGTTAATATTGAAACAAAGGCTAGTATTGTTTGATAGCCAATTTTATTATGGAGACTTCTCACATTTGTACATCCAGATGCTTACCTCTTTCTGAAACTTCTGAGGCCCTGCAATTATCCAAAAGACCTTCTTTCCTCTGATGAAGTATTCTCTAAGAAACATCAATCATCCACTTCAAATGATCTGCAGTATTCACTTTTATTTTTTATAGTATTCATCTTTTATTTTCTTTTTATTGAGAGTCCTCTGTCATCAACACGGTCATTTTCTTTGGGGTGCCATGGTGGCACAGTGGTTCACACTGCTGCCTCACAGCTCCAGAGATCCAAGTTCGATTCCGACCATGGGAAATTTTCTGTGAGGAGTTCGTATGTTCTCCTGGTGTTTGCATAGATTTTTTCTGGGTGCTCCAGTTTCCTCCCCTTTCCAAAGGTGTGCAAGTTTGGTGGATTGGCTATGCTGAATTTCCCCCCAGGAGGGCATGTTCCCGTCAACCTACCACAGGAATCGTAACAGGTGGGAAGTGTACCATGAAACGGTTTATTCACCTTGGGTGGGGCTTTCTGATTTTGAGATGAATGCAGGAAATTCTGCCCTTGGTGCCTCGAGATGTATAGGTCGGGGATTAGCAGGGTAGTTACGAAGGGTTACCAGGAAAGGGTCTGGGTAAGGTGCTTTGTTGGAGAGTCGGTTCATGTTCAATGTACTGAATGTGCTTGTAGAAACTCACACTGAATCTAATAATATGAATATAATCATTAAGATTTGGGGTTAGTAAGTGTATTATATCTTTTAGTGAAATGTGAAGTTATTTGGAGACCCGAACAGGATCCTCTTTAAAACAGATGAATTGGCATCATGATGTGCAAGAGCAGAATTGGACGTGTCACTTTAAAAGTTTAAAGTTTACTTATTGGTCACAAAAGTAGGTTTACATTCACACGACAATGCACTTACTGTGAAAATCCCCTAGTCACCTGTTGGGTACACTGAGGAAGAAATTAGCATGCTCCATTTACTCAAATTACAAGTCTTTTGATTGTGGAAGGAAACCAGAGCACGTGGAGGAAACCCATGCAGAGACAGGGAGAATGTGCAAACTCCAAACAGACAGTGACCCAAGCTGGAAATTGAACCTGGTTTCCTGGTGTGGTGAGGCAGCAGTGTCAACCACTGTGCCACCATGCCACCCAAAAAGATTGACATCTTTGGTAAAATAGATGGGATTTTCCAGCTTTGTGCCAAGGCAGGAATTCCCACTCTGATGGACCTTTGGATGGTCCACTAAATTTTCTCTCACCTGCTACAATTCCCATGGTGGATGAGATGGGAGAATTTTGGCAAATGCTTCACACAGATATATTAACACACTCCCCATTATTACATAAATGTAAGGTTAGGTCATATTAATGAATCAAACAAGATTCCACTAAAATACTTGAGGCGGATATTCACCACCATGGCTTTGTCAGTGTTGGTGAGGAGTTGGCGGGGGGCATTAAATTTTTCAGATAGCCTTCTTTCTGGGATCCAGCCCACTCTGATCTCATTGAAATTATTTAGTCGGGTGGGTAAGGCCTAATCCAACTCACATCCTTTCCCTAATTGAAACAATTAAGTAGTCAATTAATGACAGCTTCACAGCCATTTCTTCTAGCTTCAATTTTCAGGCTAATGGAGGAATTCAGATAGTGACCTTTTTCAGGTCCTTAGGCAGGCGAGGCTATTATTAGTCTGGTCACTGTGCATGCTCCCTTCCTACCACTAAATCTCTCCTCTGCACTTCTACCCTCCTTCTCTGATACCTTGGCCTCACCTCCCCTTCCAACTCGATAACCCTCAAAATGTAATCAGGCCTGGATACCTGGGACTTCAGATTGCTCGGCACCTGCCTGAGTCTCAGCTCCTGACTGAGAGGCGGAAATCCCATATTCAGCCAGTTATCTGTGCCGCTGTGCCATCACAGTGGCACAGTGGTTAGCACTGCTTCCTCATAGTGCCAAGGACCTGGGTTCAATTTCCGGCTTGGGTCACTGTTTGTGCAGAGTCTGATATTCTCCCCATGTCAGCGTGTGTTTTCTCCGGGTACTCCAGTTTCCTCCCACAGTCTGAAAGACATGCTGGTTAGATTCATTGGCTGTGGTAAACTCTCCTTCAGTATGCCCGACCAGGCGCCAGAAGTGTGGGGACTAGAGGATTTTCACATTAACTTCATTGCAGTGTTAATATAAGCCTACTTGTCATTAATAAATAAACTTTTAACTTTTTATCACCCCCTCAGGGGATTAAATCATTGCAAAGGTAGCAGCCACAGAAACCCCACAATCATGGCCATGATGTAAATTCTCAGTCAAGCTAAATACAAGATTAATCGCCTAAATCCAGCTCCCACGATAGTGATTAGAGGAATTGAATCACTCATGTATCCCACAATATTGCAACAGATGAAAGAGGAAATTGGAAATTTGAACAAGGACATTTGCCACGTCTATAGAACCTTGTGCTCCAGTTTCTGTACAAACTCTACAATGGAAATGTGAAAAAGTATTCTAAGATTGGCATCACGTATAAAGTGTCCCTTTCAACACTTCAGGGCATATTCTTAATCTTAAAAAAATAACAACAACAGGACATTTTGCTCATTTTTGACTAAACACCAAGTTCTCATTTTCAGATTAATTTCTGCATTATTTCCTAAAACATTTCAGTGTCTGCTGTATATAAATTAATATCTAATATGATGTCAGTACTTTGGTTTGCAAGCCCTAATGCTCTGCCTCCCTGTAACAAAGCTACTAAATGTTACTGCCGTCTATTCTTATGGCACTAGCACTTTCAGTAACTCACACCAATTCTTTACAATGGTTAGAGTATGGGAGGACAAAGAGTGGAATTGCTGCCAACCAGCCTTCTCCAGTCTTTGTTCAAGCTGCCACTTATGTTGCCTGTCTCACTCTCTTGCACAGGCATACTTTCCCCGCAATTGTTGCTGTGTCATGATCATTTGATTTGATTCATTACTGTCACGTACATTAGTATACACTATACAGACAAAGCATTTCTTTCATAAAGAAGGAAGGAGAGAAAGCAGAACACAGCCTTACAGTCATAGCCAGGGGGTAGAGAAAGGTCAACTTAATGCAGGGTAAGTCTATTCAAAATCAGTGAAAAAGCTGTTCTTGAGTCAGTTGGTACATGATCTCACGCTTATGTACTGTTTTCCTATTAGAAGAAGGCAGCAGAGAGAATGTCTGGAGTGTGTAGGTTCTTTAATTATGCTAGCTGCTTTGCCCAGGCAGTGAAAGTGTAGACAGAGTCAATGGATGGGAGGCTGGTTTATGTGATAGACTGGGCTACATTCACGACCTTTTGTGGTTTCTTGTGATCATGGACAAAGCAGGAGCTGTACGCAGTTGTCATACAACCAGAAAGAATGTTTCTAAGGTGCATCTGTAAAAGTTGGTGAGAGTCATAGCTGACATGCCAAATTTCCTTAGTCTTCTGAGAAGGTAGATGCGTTGATGGGCTTTCTTAACTACAGTGTCGGCATGGGGGGGACCAGGTTGTTGGTGATCTGGACACTTAAAAACTTGAAGCTCTCGACCCTTTCAACTTCATCTCCATTGATGTAAACAGAATGAAAATGAAAATCAGAATTCCTTTATCTGGGACATCAGAACTAATTCACGCATACAGTTCATAGCTTGCTAGTCAATCTAGTGTGGAAGTTCAAAACAGAAAATGCCTGAAAAACTCAGCAGGTCTGGTAGCAACTGTGGACAGAGAGAATCAGAGTTAACATTTCACATCCATATGAAGCTTCTATAGAATTAACGTAGAGATAGTGTGCTACAGTTCATTCAGGGAGTCTGAATTGCTATGGCAACATGCACCTTAACAACAAAAACAGAAAATCCTCTGAGAAATGGTCATCCAGACTAGAAACAGTCAGACTTGCTGAGATTTTCCAGCATTTTCTGGTTTTGTTTCAAGTTCCAACATTCACAGTGTTTTGCTTTTCGCTCTTCAATAATTTGCACATTGCAATCTGGAGCAATGGATAGCGATGGCAGAAGCATCAAAATTCTTTCCATCACAAGGCTGACCAGGAATCTCTTCTCCTTTTACAGTCTGTTACCGGAGTCTACTGTAAGGATTTGCAGGTTGGTACTCAACCCGTTTAGTTGAACCATCAATACACCTTTCATGACCACCCGGTCCTGGATGGGGTGAAACTTGAACTCAGAGCTTCTGGCTCAGAGGCAGGGACACAATCCACTCTGCCACAATCAAAACCTTCAATCTGTCAGAGAGCAGAGATGAAATATTACTAATTCAAGGATATCCGGTCACCTCTCTACTGAATCCCTATATTGCAGTAGAAGGCTATTTGGCACATCAGGTAACAATCCCACCCAAGCCCTACCCCCACAACCTCAAATATTTACCCTGATAATCCCCCTGACACTAATGGATAATTTAGCATGGCCAATCAATCTAACTCGCACATCGTTGGAGTGTGAGAAGAAACCGGAATACTCTGGAAAAACCCATGCAGACACAGGGAGAACATGCAACTCCATACAAATAGTGACCCAAGGCTGGAATTGAACCCAGAACTCTGGTGCTATGAAGTAGCAGTGTTAACCAATGTGCTGCCATCAGAACAAATCCAAAAGCTGAAAAAAGAAAATCATTAAATGGTAAAATGAAAAAGGAATTCCAATCCATTGCCATTCATTCAAATAACAAAGGACAATACAGCACAGAAACAGGCTCTTCGGCCCACCAAACCTATGCCAACACATGATTTCCCCCCCTACCCTGTCCTTATCCCTCTATTTCCTGCCTATTCATGGATCTGTTGCTGTTGTATCTGTTTCTACCATCACATCTGGCAGCGCATTCTGGGCACTTACCATCCTGTGTAAAAAACTTGCCTCTCACATCTCCTTTAAACTTAAATCTATGTGCTCTAGTATTTCAAATTTCTACCCTTGGAACAAGATTCTATCCATTCTTCCCAGAATTTTGTAAACTTCTTTCAAGTCATTTAAGAAAAAGACCTTCTCATCACCTCCTATTGGATCTTAACAGAATCTTTGCTTTTCACTTTCATTGCAAAACTTAAAAATCAATGCCAAATACTGACCACTCACTGTTTGAACAAGTTTTTGATATCAGTCTTAAATTACACTCCCACCAATTTTAATAAAAAAAGGAATGAGATGATCCAAAACTGGGCACACACTGGATTGATCAGAAAACCACAAAACGAAGACAAATTATGATGATCTTCCACATCATTAATCATGGGCAAGTCTGCTTAAGTTGTTCTGCATCACAACAGAGATTGTACTCAGGGCAGGACCCTTATGTGGAAAAATTAGCTCATTAGCAAAAACAAAATGTTTCACTAAGGTATTTTAATCATCCTGGTGCACATCTGTTGGCATTGCAAAACCCTTGGGGATGAGAGAATGACATGTGAAGAATTTGTAATATCTTGTTTTGCCGTAATGACTTTTCCTTCAATTGAGAAATCAACTATGAAAACTAACAATGTGGAAAATATCAGCTAGTCAGCAAATATAGAGTCATTAGATCCTACAGTACAGGAGGGAGCCATTTGGCCTATCGAATCTACATCGACCACAATCCTACCCATAACCCCATGTATTTTCCCTAGCTAGTCCCCCTCACATTAAGGGGCAATTTAGCATGGCCAGTCCATCTAACCTGCACATCTTTGGAATGTGGAAGGAAACTGGAAGATCCAGAGAAAACCAATGCAGACATGGGGAGAATGTGCAAACTCCTCACAAACAGTGACTCAAGCCGGGAATCGAACACAGTTGTCTGGAACTGTGAGGCAGCCGTGCTAACCACTGTGCCATCAGGCCACCCTTGCTCTCATACATGAAATAAGAATTGGGTTCTGCTTAACCTTAACCAGATTTTGGGAAAGAAATATAATGACAACCTTAGTCTATGCATGGCTGGAATAATATCATCAGGAATTATTTTCATTACATGATCAGATCCTTATCAAAATTATCCATAATCCGTCATGGGCAGGATGCAGAAAATTTCATGCTCTATGCCTCAAGAGGGGCAAATGTTCCAGGTTATGGAACTCTCTCCAGTTTGCCAATTGGTATGGCTTGATTCACAGCTTGGTGAGGTATTGGTGCAGTGGTATTGTCACTGACTAGTAATCCAGAGATCCAGGGTAAGAACTGAGGACCTGAGTTCAAATCCCACCATGGCAGGTGATGAAGTTTGAATGCAATAAAAATCTGGAATTAAAAAGTATAATAATGGCCATAGAGAGTAATTGTTGTAAAAACACATCAGTAATGCCCTGTAGAGAAGGAAATCTGCCGTTCCTACTTCGTCTGGTCTACATGTGACTCCAGATCCACAGCAAGGTGTTAGACACTCAAATGCCCTCTGAAATGGAGGGCAGTTAGAGATGGGCAACAAATACTGGCTCAGCCAATAAGACACACATCCCATACATTAGTAAAAACAACATAGGTCAAGCCAAATCAGAAAATCTGGGCTAAGGCTTGAGTGCTGGATGTAGCCAGGAACTAAGAAATAATTCCATTTCTCTTGTATAGAACATAGAACTTCACAGTGCAGAAACAAGCCCTTCAGCCCATCAAGTCTGCACTGACTACAATCCCACCCAGGCCCTATCCCATATCCCTACACATCTCAGGACATTAAGGGGTAATTTTAGCATGGCCAATCAACCTAACCCGCACATCTTTGAACTATGGGAGGAAACCGAAGCACCTGGAGGAAACCCACACAGACATGAGAAGAATGTGCAAACTCCACTCAGACAGTGACCCGAGCCAGGAAACGAACCCAGGTCCCTGGAGTTGTGAAGCAGCAGTGCTAACTTCTGTGCTACGGCTATACCAGCAATTGTTTTATTTCCCATCCCCAATTGCACTTGAGAAGGTGGTGATGAGCTGCAGTTCATGTGGTGTAGGTGCACCCACAATGCTGTTAGGGAGGGGAGTTGCAGGTTTTTGACCCAGTGACAGTGAAGTGGTATCGTTCTGAGTCAGCATGGTCAAGTGGTGGTCTTTTCATGTGTCTGTTGCCGTTGTATTTCTCGGTGGTAAGAGGCCATGGCTTTTGAAAGTGCTGTCAAATAAAGCTCTGCATGAAAATGTTTCACTTTTACCCCCAAAACAGAAAAAGAGTGGAAATGCCAGAAATGAACAGAATGTATATTTGAACAAACAAACATATGAACTGGGTTTAGAAGTAGACCATTTGATCCCACACGCCTGCTCTGCAATTCAATAAGATCATAGCTGATCTGATTTTAATCTCCCATCAATCCCCAACAAACTTTCAATCCTTTATTTATTAAAAATCTTTCTGTCTGTGCCTTAAAGATATTCAAAGACTGCTTCCACTGCCTTGAGGAAAGTTCCAGACATTCACCACTGAAAGAAAATAATTCCCTTCATCTCTGTCTTCAGCGGACAGCCCTTATTTTTAAAGAGTCACACCCAGTCCAAAAGACACTACCACAAGAGGAAATATCCTCTCTACATCCACCAAACAGAACAACTTTAACAGTCCAGCGCATAGTGGCACAATGGTTAGCACTGCTGTCACAGCGTCAGGGAGCCACGTTTGATTCCTAGTTTGAATCACTGTCTCTGTGCAGAGTTTGCATATTCTCTCCATGTCTGTGGGTTACCTCCCACACTCCAAAAGATGAGCGGGTTAGGTGAATTGACCATGCTAAACTGTCTCTTAGTACCAGAGAGACTAGATAGGATAAATGCAAAGGGTTATGGGGATAGGGCCTGAGTGGGATTGTGGTCAGTGCAGACTTGATGGGCTGAATGGCCTCTTTCTGCTCCGTAGGATTCTATGATTTTATAATATGCTTTAATTCATGGTTCTTATTTATTTCAATGCAGCAAAATTCTACTGTATTTCTCCAGCATTGAGAAATGTTAGTGCCCCAATGTTACCACAAACCCATTCTCTTTGTAGACCTGCCAGGGTTCTCAAATCTAAACTTGGCTTTGCCAATAATCATTTCTTCTCATTTTATTCTGTTGCCTGTTCAGTTCTTCACATTCCTGTTGCTGGTCTGTATTATATGCCTTGCTCATTTATCTAGTGGTGATTCTGAAATGAAAATATATTTGAGAATTACGTTTGGTTTTTTTAAAACAAAAATGCATTTTTTTCATCAATATTTCATAGGAAAATCAACCCCTTCACCACAGCATCAGAATAAATCGTGGCGAATCACGAATGAGAGACACATTATGGGAGATTTACCTTACACTGAACGGGCAAATTAAAGCTGAAGAGACAGTTATAAACAGAGGAACCTGAAGTAACATGAATCTAAAGAAATAATTCTATTGTTTATTTTAAATTTTTGAAATAAAATAGAAAGAGAAACATATGCATTCAAGTAGCCCCTTTTATGATCATGGTGGGGGGTGGGGAGGATAGAGTTCTTGCCCACCACCCCCACCACAACCCCCCCATGCCCCCGCCACCCCTCCACCCCCAGCCGTATGTTTCTTAGTGGTGGGATGGTGGCTGCATTCTCTGGCCTCTATGTGGACAAGATCAAAGACACTATATAATTCTCGGCTTTCAATCTGGCAGATTTAATTTTTGTATTTTAGTTGTGAAATATTTATGAGGGAAATGATTTGGCATTTGAGGATAACATAGGAACAGGCATGTATCATATGCAAAAGCAAAACAGCAGACTTGCAAAGACAAGAACAGAGGCATTAGTTCAAATGCCAGAATCCCACAATTCAATGTTTTTGGATGTCTTGCTACTGATTGGGTGTCTGACAGTCCTAGATTAACAATGGAAAGCTGAAATAATGCTATTTTCCTCACATGGTGGCACAGAAAAATAAAAGAGATGAGCGAGCTGAATTATTCTGCCTTTTGGTGGCACGGAGGCATTGTGATTAGCATTGCTGCCTTAGAGCGCCAGGGACGCAGGTTCCATTCTCAGTCAAGTTCCTTTGGGAAATCCAGCAATATACATAAGGAAGGGCGGCATAGTGGTTAGCGCTGCTGCCTCATAACACCAAGGACCGGATTCGATTCCAGTTTGGATCACTGTCTGTGCGGAGTTTGCATGTTCTCCCCGTGTCTGCGTGGGTTTCCTCCGAGTGCTCTGGTTTCCTCCCATAATCCAAAAATGTGCAGATTAGATTGATTAGCCATGCTAAATTGTCCCTCAGTGTCGGAGAGATTAGTAGGGTAAATGTGTGGGGTTAGGGCAATAGGACCTGGGTGGAATTGTTGTCGGTGCAGGCTCGATGAGCTGAATGGCCTCCTTCTGCACTGTAGGAATTCTCTGAATTCCCATTTTGAGACGGAGTGCAATGGCAAGTAGCTCAGCTGTCCTGCTGACCAGAATAGTAGGATCCCACACCAAAATTTGTGTTTGGAACTTCATTGCCTACAACACGGTTGCTGCTGTTGTTTTCTGCCTTTCTCAAGCAGCAGCGGGTCCCTCACATGCCAAGACAACTGAACACATCTGACTCTCAGCAGCCTCCATCCTCTGGAGGAGTCATCTCCAGAGTATAAAATCCCCATGGAGACATTGAGAACTGGGTCATCCGCTGGAGTTTCCTCCCCCAGCATGCCTTCCTCCCCACCCCGCTCCAGGATACTCCTGTTGCAAGGTTCTCTGCTCTCTCACATAGAACATAGAACATAGAACAATACAGCACAGAACAGGCCCTTCGGCCTTCGATGTTGTGCCGACCAAAATAAAAAGCAATGCCCCTCCAAACTAAACCATTCCCTTCTCTTCCATATACTTATCAACTAACCTCTTAAACGCCACCAAACTTGGCGCATCTACAACAGCTGCAGGCAGGGCATTCCACTCCCTAATCACTCTTTGAGTAAAGAACCTACCTCTGATATCCGTCCTATAACTCATACCCCTTAATTTAAAGCTGTGTCCCCTCGTGCTAGCTTTCTCCATCCTAGGAAAAAGGCTAACACTGTCCACCCTATCTAAACCTCTAATCATCTTATATGCTTCAATAAGATCCCCTCTTAGCCGCCTCCTTTCTAACGAAAACAACCTCAAATCCTTCAACCTCTCTTCATAGGACCTGCCCTCCATACCAGGCAACATCCTAGTAAACCTCCTCTGTACCCTCTCCAATGCCTCCACATCTTTCTTATAATGTGGCGACCAGAACTGCACACAATACTCCAAGTGCGGCCGCACTAGAGTTTTGTACAGTTGCAACATGATGCTGCGGCTCCTAAATTCAATCCCCCTACCAATAAAAGCTAAGACTCCATATGCCTTCTTAACAACTTTATCCACTTGACTGCCTACTTTCAGGGATCTATTGACACATACACCAAGATCCTTCTGTTCCTCAACACTATTAAGAGCCCTACCATTAGCCCTATACTCTACACATTTATTGTTCCTGCCAAAGTGCATTACCTCACACTTTTCCACATTAAACTCCATTTGCCACCTCTCGGCCCAGCTCTGCAACTTGTCCAAGTCACTCTGTAAACTAAAACACCCCTCTTCACTATCTACCACACCACCAACTTTAGTATCATCTGCAAATTTACTGATCCATCCCTCAATACCCTCATCCAGATCATTTATAAAAATTACAAACAGCAGGGGCCCCAAAACAGACCCCTGAGGCACACCACTCGTCACCGAACTCCACGATGAATATCTCCCATCAACCACCACCCTCTGTCTTCTATCTGCTAGCCAATTCCTAATCCAATTAGCTAAATCACCCTCTATCCCATACATCTGCATTTTCTGCAGAAGTCTTCCATGGGCCACCTTATCAAACGCCTTACTAAAGTCCATATATACCACATCAACCGCCTTACCCCCATCCACCTCTCTGGTCACTTTCTCAAAAAACTCAATGAGGTTAGTTAGGCATGACCTACCCTTCACAAAACCATGCTGACTATCCCCAATCAATTCATTTCTCTCTAAATAACTATAAATCCTATCCCTAATAATTCTCTCCAATACCTTGCCCACAACAGAAGTAAGACTCACTGGCCTATAATTCCCTGGAAGGTCTCTCTTCCCCTTCTTAAACAATGGGACCACATTCGCTATCCTCCAGTCCTCCGGAACCACACCCGTAACCAACGAGGACCTGAAGATCAGAGCCAGAGGCTCTGCAATCTCCTCTCTTGCCTCCCAGAGAATCCTAGGGTAAATCCCGTCCGGCCCAGGGGACTTATCCAACTTCAAACCCTCGAGAATTTCTAACACATCCTCCCTATCTACTACAATACTCCCCAATTTGCAACCCTGTACCTCAGTGCTCTCCATAGCTACATTTCCAGCACTCTGCGTGAATACCGAAGAGAAATATTTATTCAGTGCCTCACCAATCTCTTCAGGCTCCACGCACAACTTCCCACTGCTGTCTATGACTGGCCCTAATCTTGCCCTAACCAATCTTCTATTCTTAACATATCGAAAGAAAGCTTTAGGATTCTCCTTAATCCTATCAGCCAACATCTTCTCGTGTCCCCTCTTAGCTCTCCTCAATTCACTTTTTACCTCCTTCCTGGCTAATCTATAGCTATCCATTGCACTATCTGAGCCTTCAAGCCTCATCCTGACATAAGCCTCCTTTTTCTTCTTAACCAGCAAATCAACTTTTTTCGTACACCAAGGCTCTCTTACTCGTCCATTTCCTCCCTGCCTGACAGGGACATACTTATCAAGGACACGCAGCAGCTGCTCCTTGAATAAGCACCACATTCCAGATGTTCCCAGTCCCTGTAGTTCCCTAGTCCAATCTATGCACCCTAATTCTCTCCTGATGGCCTCATAATTACCCTTCCCCCAGCTATAACTACTGCCCCCAGCTTCATGCCTATCCCTGTCCATCACTAAGGTGAACGTAACCGAATTGTGGTCACTATCACCAAAATGTTCACTAACTTCCAAGCCTAACACCTGGTCTGGCTCATTGCCCAGCACCAAATCCAATGTAGCCTCACCTCTAGTTGGCCTATCTACATACTGAGTCAAAAAACCTTCCTGCACACTCTGTACGAAAACTGACCCCTCTAACGAGCTAGAGCTATAGCTATTCCAATCAATATTAGCAAAGTTAAAGTCCCCCATCACAATTACCCTACTACTTTCACTCCTAATCAGAATTGACTTCGCAATCCTTTCCTCAACCTCTCTAGAACTATTAGGAGGTCTGTAAAAGACTCCCAACAGGGTGACCTCTCCTCTCCTGTTTCTAATCTCAGCCCATACTACCTCAACAGACAAGTCCTCATCAAACTTCTTTTCTATCACCGTGATACAGTCTTTGACCAATAACGCCACTCCTCCCCCCCTTCTACCTCCTTCTCTACTCCGACTAAAGCATTTGTACCCCGGAACCTGCAACATCCATTCCTGTCCCTGCTCTACCCAAGTCTCTGAAATGGCCACAACATCGAAGTTCCAGGTACTGGTCCAAGCTGCAAGTTCCTCCCCTTTATTGCGAATACTCCTTGCATTAAAGTATACGCATCTCAAACCATGCCCCACCCCACCCGTACGCCGCTGTGTTTTACAACTCTCTTCTATAACCCCCTTACTCTCATCCCTCTCAGCACCCCAACTACTTAGGATCCCACCCCCCCCCCGAATCAGTTTAAAGCCCCCATCATAGCCTTAGCAAATTTTCCCCCCAAGATATTAGTCCCCCTCTGGTTCAGGTGTAGACCATCTCTCTTGAAGAGGTCCCACCTATCCCAGAATGAGTCCCAATTGTTAAGGAACCTGAACCCCTCCCTCCTGCACCATCCACGCAGCCATGAGTTCAAACTATCCCTTTCTCTGTTCATCTCTAAACTATCTCTTGGCACAGGCAAGAGTCCAGAGATAACCACTCTGCCTGTTATGGACCTAAGCTTCCACCCTAACTCCATAAATTTCTGTTTAATATCCCCTTCCCTTGTCCTACCTACATCATGTGTCCCCACATGAACTATGACTTGGGGCTGACTCCCCTCACCCTTAAGAATCTTAAAAACCCGATCTGCGACATCCTGGACCCCAGCCCCTGGGAGGCAACACACCAGCCCTGAGTCCTGTTTATTACTATTTACCCTCCTATCTGTCCCTCTAACTATGGAGTCTCCTATAACTAGGCCTAATCTCTTATTCCCCCCACCCACCTTAGCATTCTCAGCAGGCTCACCCCCAGAGACCTGCTCCCTTTGGTCAGCTCCAGTTGATTCTTCCTCAACTGTAGCCTCCAAGACAGAAAATTTATTTTGGAGGGGAACAGCCCCAGGGGATTGTCTCCCCGATTGCTTCTTACCCCTCCTCCTAATAGTTACCCAATTATCACTTTTAGGAGTTACAATCTCTTTGTTACTCCTGCCTATATCCTCCTCAACCTCTCGAATTACCCTGAGCTCCAGGGTAATTGTGGAGCTTTTCTTTAATTGTGTTGTCATCCTATAGAAATTAAGAGGACTTCAAGTTTATGCACAGCTAAACACTGTCAGCTTCAGCAACAGAATCTGCTGCTCCAGGTATCCTTTATAATAAACCTATTTGCAGGCCCTTATATCACACCCACATACCTGGCCTATCTCACTCACCTTTCCCAAATGACTTCCGTAAAATGGATTGGCCACAAAAGAAATTAGGTCCACTGGGTAATTAACAAGCTTAATCGCCTTTTAATTCTTTGCGTTATTAGTGAGCTTCTGATTTGAACCCGCTTGCCTTCCAGGGACTGTCAGAGTAGTGTCAGGTTGTCATCATCCATATCTTACATAGGCCCAATGTGGGGTGGTGGTGATGGGGGCTGCTGAGGGAGGTGAAGAGGAGGATGTTGCCCAGTTTGGCTTGAATAAATTCAGCTCTCTGTAATCTGTGATATACACCATTCCTGTCAATTGTAAATTTTAATTAAAAGCACTCCTTTGACTCACTGACTGTTGCCTGGTCATGTTAGATTTATACACGCAGCCTACAATGGGGTATTTCCTTCCTTTGTGGCAATACAAAACAGATGGTTCATCCTTACAGGGTTAAATAATCCAGTATATATGGCATTAGCGGCCAACGGAGCAAACGTGTTGACACGGCGTTTCATTGGGAAGTACGTGCAAGGGCATATAGTTATGTTCAATATTGGCATGAACAATGTCTGTGTTTCAATCCAAAATATGGAACTCATTAGATAAGATCATTTAATTGTTGATTATTGAGCTAACAAGAAAATTTAGCTCCACGACTAATTAATAACCGAAACATTTGATTATGAATGTGTTCCATATTTTGGAGTGAAATTCTGACTTGTAAACAGAATAATAAAATAATATTATCTTTGTTATGGTTACAGCCGTGTTTTTCAATCTCAATTTTTCCCTGAAGCATTTTCCATATGGCGATTAAACACCTCTCAGGAGAGGACAAAGCTGCCTCGCATGACTGTTGTGAGAATTGAACTGCCCTACAGGCTTACAATGCAGTCCTCACTCAGATTAAATCAAACATATCTTTACAAATGTTGAAATATGGGATTAAGAAGGGCAGCATGTTTTGTGTGTTGGTATTTTGGTTTGGCTCCACTTGAGACTGGTAGGATAAGGAGTCTCCTTTCTCTTGGCAGTTAACGTGGTGGTTCTGCAGCTTCAGTCTTGATCTTGATCCAGGTCTCCATAGACTCAAATCTCCAGCAGAAAACTCCATATAATTCAATGTAAATTGGCATTAACTTGTCAGCGTCATTCAGCAAGGTGAGTTGGTGAGTGAAATTTGAGCCTCTGCAATGTTTCAACAATGGGTTATCACCCAGGAGATGTGATGAAGAAAAATTCTTGGCACAGAAAGAGAAAGTTTAACTTAGGTTAAACCCGTGATAATGGATAACAGACCATTGCCTAGTGCTTACAATCCTGGAGATAAGTTCAAATAGTCATCTAAAAAAAGACAACACAAAATTGGCTATGGCATTCTTGCTTTTATGTATTGTGAAGAACTAATTTATTCTTCTACGAGATTAAATCAAAAATATCTTTATAAATGTTGAAATATGGGATTAGGAGGTGTTTTGTGTGTTGGTATTTTGGTTTTGAGACTCGTAGGATGAGACGTCTCCTTTCTCTTGGCAGTTAAAGTGGTGGTTCCGCAGCTTCAGTCTTGATTTTGAACCATAGACTCAAGATGTGATGTGGCGTCTCTAGCTGGGCCAGCATTTATTGCCCATCCCTAATTGCCCTTGAGATGGCAATTCAGAATCAACCGCATTGCTGTGTGTCTGGAGTCACACGTAGGCCACGCCAGGTGAGGACAGCAGATTTCCTTCCCTAAAAGACATTACTGAACCAGATGAGTTTTTATGACAACCAACAATGATTTGATAGTCACCATTAGACATTTAATTCCAGGTTTTTATTGAATTATATTTCACCATTTGCCATGGTGGGATTCGAACCCAGTTTCCCAGAGCATTACCCTGGGTTTCTAGATGATTAATCCGGTGACAATATCAGTAAGCCACTGTGGTACACTGTTGGTAACTGGTCTCCAATCTGAAAATTTTCCATCCACCACCACCCTCCGTCTTCTATGAGATAGTAAGAAGTCTCACAACACCAAGTTAAAGTCTAACAGATTTATTGACAACAAATGCCACTAGTTTTCAAGGCTTTGCCTGTTCGTCAGGTGAGTGGGGAGTTCTGATCACAAAACAAGGCATATAGAGGCATACACTCAGTTTACAGAATATTGATTAGAATACAAGTCTTTACAGCTAATCAAGTCTTAAGAGTGCAGGCAATGTGAGTGGAGATTGCATTAAGCATAGGTTACAGAGATGTGTATTGTCTCCAGACAGGACAGTAAGTGAGATGTTGCAAGCCCAGGCAAGTCACGGGGGCTATAAATAGTGTGACATGAACCCAAGATCCCAGTTGAGGCCATCCTCATGTGTGTGGAATTTGGCTGTCAATTTCTGTTCAGCGACGCAGCGCTGACGTGTGTCATGGAGGCTGCCTTGGAGAAAATTTACTCAAAGATCAGAGGTCAAATGCTCATGGCTGTTGAAGTGTTCATCAACAGAGAACAGTCTTGCCTGGTGATTGTCAAACAATGGTCATTCATCCGTTCTTGTAGCATCCGCATGGTCTCCCCAATGTACCATGCCTCGGGACATCCTTTCCTGCAACGTATCAGGTAAACAAGATTGGCCAAGTTGCAAGAATATGTACCATGTATCTGGTGGATGATGTTTTCACGTGACATGATGGCATCCATGTTGATGATCTAGCATGTCTTGCAGAGGTTGCTGTGGCAGGGTTGTGTGGTGTTGTGGTCACTGTTCTCCTGAAGGGTGGGTAGTTTGCTGCGACAATGGTCTGTTTGAGTCGTGTGGTTCTTTGAATGCAAGAAGTGGGGGGGTGGGGATGGCCTTGGCGAGATGTTTGTCTTCATCAATGACATGTTGAAGACTCAGGAGAAAATGTCGTAGCTTCTCCATCCGGAGAAGTACTGGATGACGAAGAGTACACACAACCTCAAACAGTGTAACCAGTGAACTATTTGGAAACCTCTCTTACAGCAGCAGACAACCAGGTAAGAGATAGCAATGTGTTGGGTTCTCTCACTTCACTTTCAAATAACTAAACTGAATGTCTTAACGTTAGTATCACATTCATCAAGAATTGTAACTATTCAGACATTATCTACACCCAGAGGCACCATCCAGGAGAAGAATAACACAATTCCCTAATCCAACCTCTGCTTGAGGGGATTGTAGGCAGGAGGCATAGACTGAGGTGTAAGTGCCAAAACGCTTGCCAAGAATGTGACTTCTGTTGCCTGGAGGGAGATGGCTTTGGCACTGTGCAGCAAATCCTTCACCCTTAGAGCTACACAGAGTGCTGCAGATGTTTCAGTGATTCACTAGTTTGCAGGGTGACACAATGGCCTGTGTCTCCCTTACCTCCCTGTTCAACCTGGCCATCAGCCAACCCTTCATCTTCTCACAGCAACTCTTCCACAGAGCATTGCAGAGGATCTGATTAAAGATGAGTCCAACTCAGTATCTTGCACAATGATGACTCAGCTAGGTCAACAGAAATTATTTAACCTCTTACTTGAAACATCTTCCTTCGCTTTAATAATCAATGACCCACATCTCTTCTTTGAACTCTTTTCTCAGACTTGGACTTCTCAACTGCTAATCTTTTCTGAAGTAGATTCTAACCCTAACCCTTTTTAGGACTATTCCAGATCAGACATACTCCCTCAGATGATCACTCTCACTTGAGTTAGACTGTCAGGCTTCACAGACACTTAAATGTATGTAGAGAACTAGCCTAGCTTTCCCTGAAGGAAAGGAATGCCCAGGGAACATTACCACCTCCAGAAGGCCTTTTAAACACTTGTTAGCTCAATTATGACAACCCGGATATTACATGGGTCCAGACATCTCTTACAAATATGCCTTGCCATTAGAGAGTCATAGAGGTTTACAGCATGAAAACAGCCCCTTTGGCCCAACTTGTCCTTGCTGCCCTTTTCTTAAAACCTCAAAGCTAGTCCCAATTGCCCGCATTTGGCATATATCCCTCTGCACCTATCTTACCCATGTAACTGTCTAAATACTTTTTAAAAGACAATATTGTACCTGCCTCTACTTCTACCTCTGGCAGCTTGTTGAGTTTGGACACAGAAGACTATGGGACAATGGAGTTGATGCTACCAGCCGTTCATACTGTGCTGCCACTGCAGTGCAGTTGGAGAATTTGGCACTCAGCTAAATCTCTGTTTAATTTAAAAGGACTAGAAAATCTCTGCTGACATGAACAGCCAATTTCCACCCAATACACTTTCTAAATCAGACGGGAGTTCATTTTTGATGTATTTCAATTACAACATTGACACTACAAAACAAAGTAAGTATAATCTTACTTCGAATAAAGAATCCAAATCTTATCAATGTTACAGAGAGATATTTAAGATATCTGTTAATATTTAAAATAGGATTGACCTTAAATCCCCAAGTCGAAAGCTACTGAGTCTAGCAACATACCTCTATCCCAATTAAAGGGAGAAGTATTATTATTGCACCACAGCAACATTTACTTTGAGAGATGCTGGAGTAATCCAACAAATCTATGAAATCTTACTGTGTAGTTTCTATATGTGTATCCTTAGAGGATTAAATCAGCAGGAAGCATGTTGAGCACTCATGCTTTCTTTCTTGCAACACACAGTTTTCAGAATTCAGTTGACAAGTTATTTATAGTCATCCTTAAGGTATCCTTTGTTAGATTGTAGTATCTTAAGATTTATCAATGCTATGCTGGGGTGATGTAACAGCCAGTTTCTGTCTTTCTTCAGAGCTGTGTTGTAAGGGGGTATAAGCCACAGGTTGTTGGCCTTAAGTACACAATTCTGCACAAACATTCTCATAAACATTTAGATCTTTGTCCATCACATAAACTCTGCTTTGAATTTGTGATCTCTCCCTCATATCTTTTTAATGTTATAAACACTTATTTGGAGCTGCTTTTTCATATAACTCTGTACTTGTAGATACATTGCTTCACATTCCCTCATTATTATCTTGCAAGAGAAATTGGCACAGTGGAAAGTGATGTTGTGTCTTTAAACATCTCATTCCTTTATAGTAGAGGGCATTGGCAGTTCTGGGAGCCAAAATTCTCCAGGTTCTGGCTTGAGATGTTTTTTTGAAGCAACATTGAACCTTGTGGGTGGGATTTCCAGTCTTGCTCACTCCAAAACTGGAAAATCTTCCCTGGGGTCAACAGACCTTTCTGTGGTTTGCTTGTTGCCCACTACGAATCCTGTGGTGGGGCTGAATGGGAAAATTCACCTCGTATCTTTACTGACTCTGAGTTCAGTCTCCAAAGATTTGCAGCAATGTAGAGATTTGCATCTTAAATTTATACAGTGTGACGTGCAGGAGCTGATAAAGCAAATCTAACGTCCTCAATTACACACTGCACATTGGGAAAGCTGACAGCCGTGTTAAACTGGATGGTTCATTCTGTCGATCCCCTCTTGAAATATGATGATGAAATTCACCAGCTATCCAAGACATCACTGAATTGCTAAGTCCAGACCATTGTGAAGACAGGGAAGATGTTAATCACCACATAAAACTCAGAGAGAATTTTTCTTGAGCATGTTTATTACATGTTCCCAAATAACAGAAGTAAACACCTGATTTTCTATGGAATTTTCCTGATCTATTGCCGCAATTCCAAGAGCAGTGTAATTCCAGGTAATTAATATCGATCACAAAAAGTGGTCAATGGTACCATCTCACCAAACAGTCTATTAATCCACTGCTGATATTATATCAAAGCACCATAATATCATTTGTATTCTCCTCTTTGTCCATATATTGAGAGCAAGTTTCAAAACTTTGTGGGGAATCGGTCAAGTCATCTTTTATCCAGCCAGTCACCTGCCTGTTAAAATTGTATAGTCAGGTAATATTGTAAGAAGTCTTATAATACCAGGTTTAACCTGGTGTTATGAGACTTCTTACTGTATTTACCCCAGTCCAACACCAGCATCTCCACATCATAGTCAAGTAACAGCATTGAACAGGAAACTCTCTGATATAACAACAAAAGGAATGAGAGGTCTGGGATGTGAATGCTCAATGGCAGTCCAAAAATTCCAGCAATACTCCAGTGGACATTTATCTGCACAGTTCTGTAAGGAATTAAATACAGATACCAGAAACTTAAAGTTGTTATCTAATGGACTCAAAGATTTTCAGGATACTGGAATCTGTATAGGGGACTTCCAGTCCCATGTGAATTGCCCTTAGGAAGAAACGTTATAGTGCAGAAAGAAAGAGGACATGCAGCCCATTGAGTCTGCAGTGACCACAATCCTATCCAGGTCCTGTTCCCATAGCCCCACATATTTAGCCTACTAAACGCCCTGACACAAGGGTCAATTAAGCATGGCCAATCAATCTAACCTACACATGTTTGGACTGTGGGAGGAAACTGGAGCAAACCCATGCAGACACAGGGAGAACATGCAAACTTCACACAGACAGTTACCCAAACCAAGAATCAAAACCAGGTCCCTGGTCTATGAGGCAGTAGAGCTAACCATTGTGCTGCCTTGCTTTTTTCTTTATTCATTGATGGAATATGGGCATCACTAACTAATTTCCCTTGAACTGAATGGCTTGCAAGAATATTTCTGTTATATGTCGGAGGCTGTTGCTATGTTGTTGTGCTATCACTTTAAGAGTCACAAAGGTAGTTTGTGACATCATTGACTGCTTCACAGGTTTTTGCCTAGCCTAGCTAGATCAAGCCTCTTGAGAGTCACAGCTGATCAATAAAGCTGCATATATGTTTTCACCCAACCCCATGTACCAGCACTTTATATTCTTTTCTCCAAAAAGTGCAGTTAATAACAATTTCAGAGGGCAGTTAAGAGTCAACCACATTGTTGTGAATCTGGAGTCACATGGAAGCCAGATGGGATTAAGGTGGCAGATTTCCTTCCCTAAAGGACAGAAGTGAAACAGATGGATTTTTGCAAAAATTGCTCGTTGATCATTAGACTTGATTTTTATTGAGTTTAAATTTCACTACCTGCCATGAAGGTATTTGAACCATTATCATTATCTGTGGTCTCTGGACTACTGGCCCAGTGACAGTACCACTATACCTCTGCCTCCCCAAGCTGACAATTCCAGCTTAGAATCCCTATACTGCAGAAGGAGGCCATAGTGGCAGTCCCATGTGAATTGAATGGCTCATGAAAACATTGAAGGGCTAGCGAAGTTTATCAGGTCTTCACCAACAATAATCCCACCCAGGCCCTATCTCCTACCCCCACATAATCCCCCTGACATTGAGGGGTAAATTAGCATGGCCAATCAACCTAACCCCCACAAATTTGGCACATGGGAGGAAACCAGAGCATCCAGAGGAAACATTGAGTCCAGAATTGAACCGGGGTCCCTGGGGGTGTGAGACAGCAGTGCTAATCACTGTGCTGACAATTCTACATGAACTAGGGGATGTACCATCATTTTGCGGCGGATGCCTGAGCATAGGCTGGCAAGTGTCAGTAATTCAAAAGTTTAAAGTTTATTTATTAATCACAAGTAAGGCTTACATTAACACTGCAATGAAGTTATTGTGAAATTCCCCTACTCACCACACTCCGGCGACTATTTGGATCAATGCATTTAATCAGCATGTCTTTCAGACTGTGGGAGGAAACTGACACAGGAACAGGGTGAACGTGTAAACTCCATACAGACAGTGGCCCAAATTAGGAATTGAACCCCAGCCCCTGGTGTTGTGAGGCAGCAGTGCTGATCACTGTGCCACTGTGCCATTCCCATGCTCCCAACATTAAATAAGAATATTCAACTTCATTGGATTTTCCAAAATCATACAGGCAGCGTGCGGTCTGATAAAATCCCACAATAAAATGATAATATTGCACCATATTATGCAACTTAGCTTGGTCGAGTGGCATACCAAATTAGCTATTGCGTTAATTTATTGACGACAAGGGTAAGTGATTAACAGCCTTTGTTATCCATGATGGAAATACTGAACTGCACACAATGCTGCAGTTCTTCATATTTCCAATAAACCTTGCATGAGATGAGACCGATTACTCAGTTTATTACTTTAGATTTACTTGCTTGCAATAAAACGTATAGTTTCAGCTTTATTCCGTGATTTGATGAAACATAGCCAGCGGCTCTTTCAAACTTCATTAACAATATTTGATAAATAACAGCAGGTTACCTTCTTCTTCTTAAGAATCTTGGCAAAAAAAAAACAACCTTCAAATCAATTCTCCCTGGTTGTCAGCTTTTGGCTAAATTTCTTTTAATGTTCATCCAAATCAATGCAATTTCTCACAAGGTCAGAAAGAAAATATTTCAAATTCCACGTATTGCACATGGATCTAAGTGAATGATGGGTACATCAGGCAAAAAGTCATATTTATATTTTCTTAGAATGACTCCATATTGTGAAAATTAATCAAAGGTTTAAGCCAAGATAAATATATTTCTTCTAAAATATTGTTCAACTGGACGACAGAGAAACATCACAGCAGACTGTAATTCACACACCATCAGAAAATTAAACTACATCAAGCTTAAGATCTTTCCTCTTTTTTTAGATAGTAAATTAACTACAGTTTGAAAAGTAAAACAAAATTTATTTATTAGTCACGTAGGTTTAGATTCACCCTCCAATGAAGTTATTGTGAAAATCCCCCAGTCACCACATTCCAGCGCATGTTTGGGTTCACTGAGAGAGAATTAGCATGGCCAGTTCACTTAACCTGCATGTCTTTGGATTGTAGGAGGAAACCAGAGCAAAGTGACGCAGACACGGGGAGCATGTGTGACTCCACATAGACAGGGACCAAGCCAGGAACTGAACCCGGGTCTTTGACAATGTGAGGCAGCAGTGCTAACCACTGTATCACTGTCCCACCTCAGGGCTGAGGAAAGTTGGTATTTATATAGCTTTGTGAGGCTCATTCTCAGCATTACTTCTGTCAAGATGGGTACATGTTGGCACATGATCACATAGTTCACTGTAAACAGTGAGGGGTGGAAGGGTGGTGGATTCGAAGTGAGTTCACCCTCTCCTTAGGATCGAATGCAAAGTGTAGACATCTAATCGCGTGTTGTCAATTGTTCGGGCTGACCAGTTATCAGTTGTTTGAAGTCTTTTTAAAATGCGATTAAGTCGCTCCCTTTGAAGACTGCTTTGTTGTTATTTCTACTCTGTTGTTTTAATGTGAGGAAATGTTCATACACGGAGCTCAAGTCCCTGTCTCCGTCAGCACGGATTTAAAAACTGGCATCAGCCATCATTCCTGCACATGATTCAGTTCTCCCTTATTGAAACAGCTGTGCGTCCTGTTTAAAATATGCCATGATATTAATAATTCAAAGAGTTCTGCTTCAATTGTATTCAACCATCTGGCAGCAGCAAGAGTGATGAGACTGGGCAGCCTGTGCTGGTTCGTGTTTGATTCGAGGTTCAAATTCATTGCATCCCCAATCAATAATTATTGTTTGCATTTATCTTCGACATAGCAAACTATCTCAAAATGCTTCCACAGGAGCCAACAAAAAACACCAATCCAAAACAGGTCGCAAAACTGGTGCTCAAAGGGTGATTTTGGTCACTTGTCCTTTTTTTATTCATTTGTGAGACATAGATGTTGGTGGCTGGCCAGCATTTTATTGCCCATTGCCAGTTGTCCTTGGAGGGCAGTTACGACTCATTGCTGTAGCTCCGGGGTTACATGTAGGCCAAACCAGATAAGGACAGCAGATTTCCTTCCCTAAAGGATATTAGTGAACCAGATGATTGTTGATTTTTCCGTCAATTAACAATCATTTCATGGTCATCAGTAAATTCTTAATTCCAGATTCTATTTACTGAAATCAAATTCCACCACCTGCCGTGGCAGGATTCGAACCCAGGTGCCCAGAATATTCGTTGAGATTCTGGATTAATGGTCCAGAAAGACTTAACTTAGGCTTGATGTAGTTTAATTTTCTGATGATGCGTGAATTACAGTCTGCTGTGATGTTTCTCTGTCATCCAGTTGAACAACAATTTAGAAGAAATATATTTATCTTGGCTTATTTTTTGATTAATTTTCACAATATGAAGACATTCTAAGAAAATATGAATTTGGCTTTTTGCTTGATGTACCCATATTTCACTTAGATCCATGCGCAACACATGAAATCTGAAGAAGTAATTAGGAGGCCATAGCCTCCTAATATCTCTTTGCGGTACAGTATCAGATTTTGCTTGTTAACTTTCCTGTGAGGCATCTTAAGACATTTCACCAAGTTCAAGCAGCTATATAAATGCCAGCTGTTGTTGGTATTGTGGAAATGGAGGTAATCTCCATGAGTTTTGTGAACGGTGAGGAGATTCGTATTAAATTTTCCATTTCCTGTAGAGCCCTTCAAAGGGGAGTTTCAAGATGCTTTATGAAGTAAAAAGGCATTTAATGAGGACTGGAGATTAAGAGGACTTTGAACACCTGGTTAAAAATACAGGTCTTAAGTGGGGAAAAAAAAGCCCAGAAAATACTGAAAACTCTCAGCAGGTCTAACAGCATCTGTGGAGAAAGAATAGAGCCAATGTTTTGAGTCTAGATAACCATCATCAGGGCTGAAGGCAAATGGAAAGGAGTGGGGAAGGGGAGGGGTGGGAAGGGGATTGTAGGGGAGGAGTGGGGAGGAGGGGTGAAGGAAGAAGATGGAAGGGGAAGGAAGGAGTAGGATGAAGGGAGGAGGGAGAAGTTAGGGGGATGGAGTTAAGGGGAGGAAGGAGAAAGAGGGAACTGAGGAAGAGGGTCGGTAAAAGGAAGGGGCCAAGGCACAGGAGGAGTCAGTAAGGAGTTTCTGGGTAATTGAGAGGAAGGGAGGATGAGACATTAGCAGATGTTGAGGTAGTGCAAGGAAGAAGAGGGTATTTCATTGAAAAAGAGTGTTTGTAAGGGATAGGAATAACAAGGAGGAGTTTGGGTAGTAAATATGGAGTAGCTGTTATAATGTAACCAATGGTGATATGCTTTGAGGGTCAGTTGACCTGGTAGACAATGTAACCAATGGCAAAATGATGTGGTGGTCAGCTGACCAAATATAAAGAGAAAGCAGAGAGGGATTGTGGGGAGCATTTGTGGTTTAAGTGTTGGTGTAATAAAGTTTCTTTATTAAATTTTTAATTTGTGAAGTTAGTTTTTTTATTGTTTGCTTCTGGATATCCTTATTGCTGGATAAACCACAGTAAAGGGTAGGAGCAGAGGGAATAAAGGAGGGGTTGAGAGTGGAGGGAAGTAAATTAGGGTTGGAGAATTGAGGAGGACTGGTCAACTTGCAATATGAATGAGACCTTTCTTTGGCTGGTATTTATATTGATGTACCTCAGAATAAAGCTAAGCGGCCTGCCTGCTTCAGTTCTGAAAGCACTATCCAATCAGTCCAGCTCCCTCCTGTTCTTCCCTGCAACTTTTAATGAAGCTGTAAATTTATTCATAGAGAAATGCTGGCCAGAGAAACAGTTTACAAACACACTTAAAACACTGAATGGGAACTATCTGTTGCCTAACCGAATTTTAACTTATCAAAAGGGACGGAGAAGGTAGTCCAATTCACATTTAGGATCCTATTTTATATTTGCATTTCCTCCACAAGTTACACTGATTTGCATAGAATTTAAAAGAAAGAGGAGTGGCCTAATCATGCTAACAGAGCAGGATGAGGTTTGATTCCAAACTTGAACTCACATTAGAATCAAGTCATCTTCCAAGAGAAAACTTTGGCAATCCCACTTCTGACCCATAAAGCTTCCAATCAAAGAGTACTCAAAACATTACAAAAACAAACACACATTTATTTAACTGTGCATCTTTCAAATATCTCATCCATCAGCATGTGTCCATGTCTGGATTTCTGCACAAATTTAAAGCGTAATCATCCTACTGTCCCAAACAGTAATTGGACAGCGATTAAACAGCACATGCTGAACAACCTGAGTGTGCCAAGGGCTACACTAGCAACCATTTTAAGATGATCAGTCAGACGCACAATGTGACTGACTTACAGTCGCTAGAAGTTTCATGCATACGTGCACAGGCAAAAGGAACATGTCTCGGCATTGCAACTTTTAAAGAATTAAACAAAAGCATGGGAAAAATAGCTCCCAGGTGCATTCTGCTCAACCAACCTGCATGGTAATGTTTCAACTAGAGCCAATTTGCCAACCAATTAGTACTGCTTTTCTCATACAGCATGAATTGTGACTACCTTTGAAATTTAGCATTCTTCATAGAATCCTACAGTGCAGAAGGAACCACCTTGGAAGGTAATTTGATTCTAATGAGAGTCAAGTTTGGAATCAAACCTCACCCTGCTCTGTCAGCCCATTGAGTCTGCACCAAGCAATCCCATGCAGGCCCTATCCCTGTGCATTCACTCTAGCTAGCCCCCTGAAACTCAGGGATAATTTACCATGACCAATCCATCTAAACCTTACAACTTTAGACTGTAGGTAGAAACCAGAGTACCCAGAGGAAACCCATGCAAATGCGGGAAGAATGTGCAAGTTCCAGCCAGAAAGTGATCCAAGGCCGGAATTGAACCTGGGTCCCTGGCGCTATGAGGCAGCCGTGTTAACCATCGTGCCGCCAACACAGTGCCTCTGTCCTGATGATTTCTTGCCTCTGTCCTGATGAGTGCAAGGATAGGGGAGGAATTTTGCCATCCTGCCTGTCAAAGGATTTGTAGTGGGCAGTGGGGGAGATGGAACATGCAAAGGTCCATTGACCCTGGGCAGGACTTTCCAGCTTTGGAGCATGAACGGCTGGAAAATCTCACCCCATGCCTCGTACTTTCAGCAATCCTTGGAATCTGCACTACCAAACAACAATAGTGATAAATCCCCCAGTTTTGGGGTGGGGGGAGCAGAGGAGTTAGGGGTAGATAAAAAAACAAAGGGGAAGGAAATCAGAAGAAAGTAAAGTAACAAATCCAGGATCAGCAACTTATTCAACAAGGTCAATTCCCCAGCACGTTGTTCGGGAAATATGCTATAAGCTGCAAGTCTCCTTGATTGAGATAATTCATAAAAAAGATACCCTTAGAATCATGAAACCTTACATAACTTTCTGCCGCTGCATGAGGGACTTTACCATCCACCCTAAACAGTTCCACATGTTTCAATGACAGTTTATAAATAAACTTTCTTTAAAGTATTACATTTCTATTTGCTTTTAATTGTACTCAAGAGATGCAGTGAATTCAGCCCAAGCTGTGGTTTCAGGTGAAAGTCCCCAGTTGCTCCTTCTTTACATGCGAGACATTTCTTATCCACTCATGAGTCACTGGCTATTTCAGTGATAAATCACGATGTCAGAGTTGCATAGCAATTAAACATCAGGCAATCCAAATCCGTTGCAAGGTATTAATTGGAATGTGATTTGGACCATTTGTCCAGAAATAGCTTCTTGGAGTGACAGCTTTGGTTCTCTTCGCTGGTGGGAATACATTTCACAAATGCCAAAAAAGGAAAAAACAAATCATGATAGGCAGTCCTCACTGCAATATGTGCAAAAGTCAGAATGCTAAAAAAGGTATTGCTTTCAAGCTTGTTTTTTTGCCTATTCTCTCACCCTCATCCCCATCTCATAATTATACAATGCAGAAGGAGGCCAACAGCAGCTAGACCTCCTGACATGAAGGAGCAATTTAACATGGCCAGTCAATCTAACCTGCACATCTATGGCGTGTGGGAGAAAATTGGAGCATCTGAAGTAAACCCTGGTGCACTGAGAATGTACAAATTCAAACAGACAGTCACCCAAGGCCAGAATTGAACCCAGATCCCTCGCACTGTGTGGCAGCAGTGCAAACCAGTGTGCCACATGACATCCATCTCTCCCGAGGATACTTATTAATGCCAGCTGCTTCCCAGTATCTACTCAAATAACCATTCTTTGTTTGTGAATGATGTTAAAACTGGACTTTTGGGGAGATCTGTAAAGCAATGAATTTGGAAATGGGAGGCACAGTAACTAGCTTTGGTAAATAAACCACAAGAGAGTGTTGATAAGTGGCAGAACGAGCAAAGAAATTGGGAGATTAAATTCAATGTTGATAAAAATGAAGTGAAGCTTTTCAGTAACAAATGCAAGTCAACTTAAATGGGGGTAAAATAGATGTGGTGGAAGATTTGTTGAAATTAACAAGACATTAAAGTATTAGTTATTCAAGGGATCAAGATGAGTCATAGAATCCCTATGAAGGAAGGCATTTGAAGCATCCGTAGAAAACTCACTCTTCAGAGCTGCAAAGATGTAAACAAAAAGGAGAGTAGAGACAGTGATTACACTTCCCTTCCCAGCCAAAGTCTTGGAATGAACTAGACTGTTCACAAACTTGACATCTTATTTGATCCCTGAAATGAGTTTCCAATCCAACTGCAAGAAAGACATCACAGCTGTAACATCCTTCATTTCTGTCCTTATCTCTGTTGGTGAAACTCTTATCAACAGTTTTGTGAAGCAACAGAACCTGTTGCTGTATAAACCTTGTTATACAAATGCACTACATTGTTCCTATTTAGAAGACAAATCCAAACTCCCTATGGGAAGAGTTGGATGTATTTATTACTCATTCTCTCGTTCACTTATCCGTTTCTGATTTCTGCTGTTTTAAAGATTTGTTTTCAATAAATCTGTATTTGGTGCCAGTGTAAGAACAAGTCACATATTATTCTCGGTTTGAAAGGACGGTGGATAGTTGCCCCTGTCTAGTTGTCTCCATGCTTTCAATAATTGCAAATGACTTTCATGTTGAATGCAGGCTTGGCTTAGGTATCAACCTCAGTGCAGGTAATGCAAAGTAAATTGGTTTGTTGGTTTTGGCAGTACACAGTCATTTCGAGCATATTTTAAATAAAGAATGATGTTCATTCGATGTAAAATAGTCCCACACTGGAGGGGGACTAGCAGCTGTTGATGTGATATCACAGTAGATGTCATGCTGCAGTCTGGTGGAGGTGGCTCCAACTTTACTTTGATTGCATGGAGGAGGCAAATGTTTCATTTTTAAACATCACAGGACAGAAGTAAGGAAACTGGACTGTGATGTAAAGTGAAACAGGTGAAGGAGAGAGGGAGAACAAGGAAAATAAATGAAAATTACAAGTACATTGACAACAATTTTTTCTCATAACAGTGGAGAAGTTTCATCCACAGCGCAGGCAAATTCCAGAACACCATAAGATATAGGAGCAGAATTTGGCCATTCAGTCCAATAAGTCCGCTATTCAATCATGGTCCCACCAGTGTCTTATAAATCCTCTGCAGTACATCCCTGCTTTTGTATTCTAGTCCCCACAAGGCAACCTCACAACGTTGTACTTCAGACATTTTGAGAACAAAACCCCACTTTAATGAAAATACTGCAAAATCTGCTTCCTAATCAATAGTTTTGTCATCTGAGGAAAGTAATTTTATAGGAGCCTCCTGATGCCCATGGAGCCAAGAGTCACTTTCTGGAGTGGCAGAGCCAAGAGCAGAGAAAGAAAGCTGCTGAAGTAATCACGAGGCAAAGACTCCTACAAGGTTATGTGGTGCTGTCAGCTGGCATTCTCCAGCATTTCACACTGGCAAGATTCTCCAGTGCTGCCAGCACTATACCCCCACCTGTAGGCATTGGCATGGGGTGGCAATGACAGCAGTGAGAGCAAAAAAACACATGGATGAGACACCAGAGAATCTTGCCTGTCATGTAAATATTCAGACGTGTTCCCCAGCTATGCGCCTCAATGTTTCAGAGACTTGGACTGCAGGCATCTAGCCAAGTGGTGACTTCGCAAAACTCTACAAATCTATTAGCATAAAAGGCAGTCCGATGTCCTTTCTCAAGCAAACTTATCCAACGTTGAGGCACTATACACTCAAAGCACCTCTGCTGGACGTGACATGTTGTCTGTATACCTGACACTCAACTCTCAAAGAAACTGTTCCACTCAGAACTTGTGGCAAGGGAGTCTCAGGAGGAGAGGGGAAATGCTTCAAGGATGTTCTTAAGAAGCCCATGAAAAGGTCAAACATAAGGTCAACAACTCTCCACCCTCTCATCCTGACTCATGGATATCCCTGTTTGTGACTGATGAAAATGGAGGTGTCTCATTCTGAAAGACACTGTAAGCTTTGAGACCTCACTGAGAATGTGCACAGATGCAGTCAAGACACCGGAAAGAGTGTACAAACCTCCAAACAACTCATCTATTCAATACCATCTACCCCACACATGGTAGAGTCTGATCACACACAGGGTTTGTTGGCCATCTCAGAACCCATCCGGAGAGAAAACAGATCATCTCTGATCCCGAGACAGCACTGAAAAAGAAGATGGAAATCTGCATCAGAGTTCTGCAAACCGGAGAGAACTGCATTTCCACATTATGTAATAGTGGTTAGCGCTACTGTCTCACAGTACTAGGGACTAGGGTTTGATTCATAGCTTGCTTCATTGTCAGTGCAGAATCTGCACATTCTCCCCATGTCTGTGTGGGTTTCCTCCAGGCACTCCGATTTCCTCCCACAGTCCAAAGATGTGTGGGTCAGATTGATTGGCCATGCTAAATTTACCCTAGTTTCTAGGGGATCAGCAGGATAAATGTGAGCGGTTATGGGAATAGGGTGGGATTGCTGTTGGTGCAGGTTTGATGGGCCATATGACCTCCTTGGGTACGGCATGGTGTTTATGATTCTATGAACACTTGGTAAGACAGGCTCGCAATCTAGCTGTGGTTCTCTAAAGACCCATAGGAGTTGTCTATTCTCCCATTGCCACACGATTGATTGCATCAAAAACAAAGAAATGTCAGCTTCAAATTATGCTCTTCCATTGCATCATGAAGCAAATTCAGAATCAAATTCTTCTGGACAAAAGCAGCTGTGATTTAGTACCACCAGCAGCAGTGAAAGGAAAGCAACGCTTACCTACCAGTCATCAGTCACACTCTGTCAAAGACTCTCTGAGCAATGTAAAATGGATGTCCCGATTCTTCTAAATCATGAGTAACCGTACCAGAGACATCCGCACAGTTGGGTTCTCCATTTTCTCCAGCAATTTACAGAAATTTGTATTGTGACAACATTTTCTCTGAAAGATGTGTTTCCACAGCTGCCGCGGAATGAAAGGGAAATTTTACCCACACAATAACAACTATTTCATTATTTCAGAGAACAATTTTGAAAACATTCAAACTGTTAAATTGATTTAGCAGAACACCAGCAACATGACAGGTTGGCCACCAGATTGGGAAAATTAGGGAAAAGTATTTTTGCATTCGACTGAATGGAAAAGGGATTCAACTTTGGATAAATGGCCCTTTTGTTGTGTAGTATCCCGACAGTATAGAAGGAGACCATTCAGCCTATCAAGTCTGTACCGATCACAATCCCAACCAGACCTTTTTCCTGTAACCTTCATGTACCTTGCTAATTCCCCTCAATACTAAGGTCAATTTAGAATGGCCTATCAACCTAACCACTCGCCTTTGGACTGTGGGAAGAAACTGGACTCCATGGAGAAAACCCTTGCAGACATAGTGAGAATGTGCAAACTCCACACAGACAGTGGCCTGAGGCCAGAATTGAACCCAGGTCTCTGGTGTTGTGAATCAGCAGTGCTAACCACTGTGCCACTGTGCTGTCTTCTGTAGAATTGGAATCTCTATAAATTGGCAAAAATGATTGGACCGACTTGATTTCTCAAATAATTTGAATACATTTTTTAATGTTTTAAATAAAGTTACAATAATGTATTTGAAATATTTGAAAGGGCCAAGAGCTTCAAGTTTTTATGTGTCTAGATCATCAACAACTTGTCCCGGTCCCTCCATGCTGGCACTATAGTTAAGAAAGCCCACCAACACCGCTACGTTCTCAGAAGATTAAGGAAATTTGACATGTCAGCAATGACTCTCAGCAACTTTCCCTTGCTGAGCCAAACAGAATCAACTCATTCGACAAATATTACGCATCAAACCGGGGGACTTCCTGTTCTCTACGTTTCCTTGGATAAACTTACTGACCTAACAAGGAAACATGGTTCAATCTTGAGTTATAATGGCATCATAGATAAAGCTCTGTACAGAAATTTTCATTATGATGGCAATACCATGAGCAATATTAATAAAATGTTGTGATATGTGTAACTCTTCTGTTCTGCTTTATAATCAGCGATCTACGTCAAACTCCAGGCTTAATTGAGCGATTCACAACTGATATTTTGTCGTCATCATTTGGCTTAAATAAATGTTCGTGAAAGCAGCCAAAAAAAATCATTAAAATGTTTGTGCAGCACCTGCATTAGAGTATGTAAGATGATGTAATTTGAATTCAAATATGTAAGTCTTTTTAGAGGTAATTAGCAAAACTCAAGTCATGAAGATAGCACTTAGGCATGTTAAAGGCCTAAATCATGATGTCACCATTCAATGTGATGCTGCATTGTGCACTCTTGCCTAATTTCCTACATTGCAGTATGGGAATAAATGAGCTTGGGACTTTAACACAGAGGTTCCTGGCTAATAGCTCCATCTCCCTGAGCAAGAAATTCCTTGCAAGCTGCAGGCTACCTGGAGGAAGAAGCCTAACATCCCTTATAGTAACATTAAGTCTATGAATCAATGGAAAAGCTGAGTTTCACTTTAACATGCAGCAGGTTGGTATTACGTAGAATATGATCCTGTGCCAACTATTCCTAAATCTTCGGCCCTTGGTTACGTCAGCTGGAACAAGAAGTTCCTTAATAGTGTCTGGCCGAGACTTTATTCCACCAGGATCACCCTGTGCCAAAATAAGCGTTCCAATGAAGCATATAGACCCACAGAACCCCAGGTGAGTCTAATAATATCTGACAGGAAAAGCTAACAGTAACTAAACTTAGCATTTTTACACCGACTTAAGATTTATAGGTCACAAAATGTGATAAATGTATTGCCGATAGTGTCAATAAAGTGGTAATAATTCATGATGAGATCATGAAATGCATTGGCCAGTTACCCATATCTCCCAGGGCATCTATGTGGTGGTAAAAACTTTTAAAAAATGAGTTGTAACAAACATTAAATTGCAGATGGATGTTACAGCCCCCACAATCTCTGGGCATCTGGACTTGAGTAAAGTGTTAACACAGATTTATTGCTGATTACTGTACACTAGCAAAGGTGACAAAATAAGACTAATTTACACTGACCTCACACTTGGCATGTTAACTCACCAGTTCGGTGAGCTAAGTTTATAAGAAGCATGAGGGGGCTGGCTCTCATTTGCATAAGCGAGGCTAGCAGCATGTACCAACAGAAATCTATTGAAGCTCCTTTGAAATTAGACTTTAATAATTGCAGATACTTCTCGAATTTGATCATAGATATTTTGAGAAAGGAAGAACTTCTATTTATAAAATTCAATAAGAATGGTGTGTAAACAATGCCACAGGGACAATGGTGTAATGGTATTGTCATTGGACTAGTAATGTAGAGACCCCAGGCAAGATCTGAGGACCTGGATTCAAATCCCACCATGGCGGATGTGATATTTAAATTCGATAAAGTTCTGGAATTAAAAGTCTACTGATGACCATGAAACCATCTGCTTCATAACGTCTTTTAGGGAAGGAAATCTGCTGTCTTTACCTGGTCTGGCCTACATGTGACTCCAGATCCATAGCAGTGCAGATAATTCTCAAATGCCCACTGAAATGAATGACAGTTAGGAATGAGCAGTAGTTGCTGGCTCAGCAGTGATACTTATATCCCGTAAATGAATTAAAAATAAAAAATATTTTCTTTCTTTCACCAAATGTTTTTATATTACTATTGAAAAATTGTATTTTCATGTATTTATTCCAGTTCTGTACATGCTGAAATTGCACTGATGGCAAACCATTAAGTAAAGAAGGACGTAGGATGATTTATGCAGAAGTTCCTGCCACCTTTTTATCAATGCAATTTATCATCCTATGGTACTTTATAGAAAAGACTCTACTCAAATTTATACAGATAAACCCACCTAGCAGTTTGGGCCAATGATCTTTCATCAGAACTGGAAATTGTTAGAAATGGACTACAGTGCAGATTTAAGGAAAGAACTCTGTGCTAAGATAGTGGACAGAGTAAAAAAACAAACGTGATGATGGTGTAAGGTTAAATGAGATGATAATAAGACAAGTATAGAAACCAAGGATGAAGTACAAATAGTTATAAATTAATGGGGAACAGAGAAAACTAAGAATTTAAGACTTCCATAGACTCGTAACACTTGTTTTAATTTAACCAAATGAATGGACCTGAGACTCCCAATCACTTGATAAAAGAAATGTCAACTTAAGTAAAATCAGAATGCTGGGAATTTTGGTCATTGGCCTGTTCAGTCAAAGATTATAATGTTGATCACAATATTTAACTATGTCACTGACACTAGAATTAATGAGGTCAGGGCTTAGAGAGAAGGCACATGTTTATTGTTATAGAGATAAGGAAGGAAAACCTAACAGCATATTGGCTGCAGTTCTCCGGCCTTTCATGTGGTGGGATTCTCTGGACTCTTTGGCAGCGCATCTCAGCCCAGGGGTTTCCCACCGGAGTGGGATGACACCAATGAGAATTCCCATTGACAGCAATGGAACTAGAGGATCCCACTGCAAGCAAACAACATGCCATCTCCTGCCAGTGAGAAACATGTGACTGGGAAGCTGGAGAATCCCACCTAATCTGTCATGGTTAAAACCAATCTACATGGTGAACAACTGAGAAATACATAAAGCAGGAGAACCACTTGTAGCATCAGGACGAGGTTGTTTAGGGAAGGGAATTTTCTCTTTCTCCCAAGAACAAGGGACTGATCAATCCTCTTCTTGAATATCATTCAAGTTTATTTATTAGTGTCACAAGTAGGCTTACATTAACATGCAATGAAGCTACTGTGAAAATACCTGAGCATGATACCTTTTAAATATGTAAACCAATTCTGAGTTTGAAGAATACTTTAACCACAATTTAAAGGAGCTGTTAAAATTCTCCTTTTCTTGAGCTCTTAATATTTAAGAAAACTGTTCTCATCACACATGAAATAGGTTGGATAGCACCAGACAACTATCACTTAGTAAATGGTATAAAATGCCTTATCATCTTAATAGTTATGAATAAACTGGCAATTGCATTGACTAGCAATTTCTAATTCTCATTTAATGGGCAACTGGCTGATGTCTGATAAACAACATTTATTTTATTAATCCAGCACATTCTAATTATCATTTCATTTTACTTTACAGCATTAGCATTTTTATCCTTTAATCACTCCTGTTCACTACTTTATCACACAACTCTTCTTGTGATCCTTCCTTGTCTCTTACTCCAGATAGCTCCCCACTAATGTAAATAGTTCATCTCTACATCTTAAAGTTAATTAATAGGTTCTGTCAGTATCACTATTGATCTGAAATGGTTGCTTCCCAAAAAGTGGCAGGGATCCAATCTGGCCTCAGTTCATCGTCATCATAAATGGCTGATGGTCAGGATAATCACAGGAAGCAGCAGCACAGGAAGCAGCACACACACTCACCCTCACTGTCCCCCACTCACCCCCAATTCAGACTTGGGTGTGGTGCAGTGGCATAGTAGTTAGCACTGCTGCCCCACAGAACCCCAGGGACTCGGGTTCGATTAGCAGCCTTGAATTACAGTCTACATGGAGTCTGCATGTTCTATATGCGTTTGCATGAGTTTCCTCCGGGTGCTCCGGTTTCTTCCCACAGTCTGAAAGATGAGCTGGTTAGGTGGATTGGCCATGCTAAATTCTCCTCAGTATTACCCGAACAGGCACTGGAGTATGGTGACTAAGGGATTTCTTCATTGCAATGTTAAACTTTAAAACCTCTCACTAATTTAAAAATCCCACTCCAGAACTCTGGATTTGAAATCTGGATTGACCTCCTTTGGGATTCTCAAGCCCAGAGAGTATAGGTGACCTCACCTCATCAGACCAGCACAGTGACATAGTTGTTAGCACTGTTGCTTCGCAGTGCCAGAGACCCAGGTTTGAGTTCAGCCTTGGGTGACTTTGTGGAGTTTACATGTTATCCCCATGTCTGCATGCTTTCCACCAAATACTCCAGTTTCCTCCCACTTTCCAAAGATGTGCAAGTCAGGTGGATTCTCCATGCTAAATTGCCCCTTAGTGTCCTGAAATGTGTAGATTAGGGGGAAGAGCAGGGTAGATGTATGGGGTAATGGTGATAGTGAGAGCAGGGGAGGAGAAGTGAGGTTGTGGCTGGGTAAAATGCTCTGTTGAAGAGTCAGTACTGACTTGATGGGCTAAAAGGCCTCCTTCTGTATTATAGAGATTCTGTGTATAGGTCAAGCGATCTCAGAAAACTCCCCAAGTATAATTGAACTAAACCTTTCAATTGGCCGGTATAAAGATATGAAAGAAGCATTCATCTGGCAAACTGATAATCCGCCTTCTACTAAATTACAATATTCCCCAAAGGAAGATTGTGAAAACACAGAAACAAATACATAATTTAGGAAGTTTCAGATGAGATCATTTTCAATTTATTTAACAAATTTTTTCTACCAAGTTAGTGCACATCCTCAAAATCTGTGCAAGTTAATACCGTGCAGGTGCTCAAGATGCTTCGTTCAATATCAGCTTTCTTCTGGTGAGGCAGCCAACACTATGTGAAAGCAAATTCAGGTTTAAACTTAGCCAATCATTTGTGGAAACAATCACAGTATTTAGCCTGACCAAAGGAGATCCCAAGAGAAGAAGAATCTCTCACAGAAAGCAAACACAGTTTAAAGTTGTTACATTACTGGCACAGATGTGTATTCCGATTGAGAATTTCTGATGATCTAAGCAAAGTGGTTTCTTAGGTCTTTATAATGCAGCATGTCCTGACTTAGCGTGAAAAACATCATGCTGGTATTAAGTACAAAGAGAATGAAGAACAAAGAAAAGTACAGCACAAGAACAGGGCCTTCAGCCCCCCCAAGCCTGTACTGATTATGATGCCCTAACTAAGCTAAAAAAATCTTCTGCCCTGACTTGATCCATACCCTTCTATTCTCTCCCTATCCATGTACCCATCCAGATATCTCTTAAATGTTGTTAATGTGTCTGCTTCTATCACCTCCTCTGGCAGCACATTCCAAGCATCCACCACTCTCTGCGTGAAAAACATCTCCCTTAACTTTTTCCCCTCTCACTTTAAAACTGTGCCCCCCAGTTATTCATGCTTCCATCCTGAGAAAAAGTCCCTGACTATCCACTCATCATTTCTCATCATTAGACCTCTATCAGGTCTCCCCTCAAAACAATCTTAGTTTATTCAAGCCTCAAAGTCATCACCCTCAAAACCAGACAACATCCTGGTGAACATTCTTTGCACTCTCTCCAAAGATTCTACATCCTTCTGGTAGTGTAAGATCCGTTAAAATAATAACCAAAACAGTTCTTAATTAAAATTCATTTAAAATGGACCAACACAGAATCAGTCAACATATTAACTGGGCATTAATAGAAACTCTGGAATATTAAACACAAACGATAAACTACCTTACTGTATAAGATCATCATATTAACTAGATAAACAATCTCTAATACGCTTCTCTAGAAAAATCTTTTATTCCTCTAATTGTCCCATTATCTTTCCATTTGTCCTTTGGTCATTTAATGTCTTCTGTCCTTTCACCTATTACAGATCTTCCCCTGCATTAATTTTCCCACCTTCCCCCACTTTGGTGGGTGAATTCCAGCCATGTTGTTCTGCCAGCAGGAGATGGTGCATTGCTTGCCAGCAACAGGATTCTCTGGCTCCGCAGCTGTCAATGGAAATTCCCATTGATGTCACCTAATGCAGGCGAGAAACCCACCCGCCGGCGTGAACTGCCGATGAGACCAGAAAATCCCATCGCCATGAACGGCCAGAGAATCCCAGCCACTTACTGAAAGCCCATTACATTTCCTAGGACTGATGAGAGACCTGTTTCTCTTTTCACAGAAGCCACCAGGCCTGATGCAAATTTTAATCACTTTCGGTTTTTAATTCCATATGAAAGATTGAAATTAAAAAATGACTTGGGTTTGTAAAGCACTTTTCACAGTCACCAATTGCCTCAAAGGGCTTTACAGCCAATGAAGTATTTTTGAAGCATCTTTACTGAAGTGATGCAGGAAACGCAGCAGCCAATTTGCAGAAGGCCACTTTTAATAAACATCAATGTAACAATGTCAAGAATCTATTTTTGTGACATTGACAAATATTGGCTTGGATACCAAAGCTAATTCACATGCTTTTCTTCAAAATAGTGCAGTGGGAATTTTGCGTTCAGTCCCTGAAGGGAGCTTCAATCCACAAGTTGATTCAAAAACTATGATGAAGCCATTTTAAATCCCTTTGGAAGTATGTACGAAGTTAGTCAGTGACCAATTATACAGCTGAGAAGTTGAGGCTTTGGATCTGATATCTTTCTGCTGATTGTAGGTTGATTGACATCAAGGTTACAGCATTACAGTGTGTAACCTGGACTAATGAAACCTTATTTACAATGCGTTACAAGTTTCTTAATGTCAAATGGCACAGTATTAGCACTGCTCCCTCACAGCACCAGGTACCTGGGTTCAATTCCTGTCTGGGGTCACTGTGTTGAGTTTGCACGTTCTCTTGTTTTCTTCTATAGTGCAAAGATGTGCAGATTAGGGGATTTGGCCATGCTAAATTGCTCCTTTGTACCAAGAGATTAGTAAGATGAATACATGGGTTTACAGGTTTAGGGCCTGGGTGGGGTACTTTGCCAGACAGTTGGTGCAGACTTGATGGACTGAATAACCTTCTGCATTGTGGCGATTCTATGATGTTCTAAATAAATGCCTCATTTTCTTTCATTGTATATTTGTTTTAACTCGTCTGAGTACATATTTGATATGATGTGGAGATGCCAGCTTTGGATTGAGTTAAACACAGTAAGAAGTTTCACAACACCAGGCTAAAGTCCAACAGATTTATTTGGTAGCAAAATCCACTAGCTTTTGGAGCACTTGCTGCTCCTTCATCAGGTGAATGTGAGCTCTATTCACAAACAGAGCATATAAAAATACAAACTCCATTTACAAAATAGTAGTTGAAATGCGGGTTTTTATAGGTAATCAAGTCTCAAAGGTACAGACAAGGAGAGAGCATTAAGCACAGGTTAAATAGATGTGTATTGTAGTGAGGTTTTGCAAGCCCAGGCAAGTCATGGGAGTTATAGGTAGTGTAATATATACCCAGTATCCCAGTTGAGGCTTTCTATGGCAATGAATTCCATAGATTCATCACCCTCTAGCTCTGAAGAAATTCCTCATTTACTCCATAAACTAATCAATCCTTCCTTGGTCTGTATTCTAGCCATGTAGCAAGTTCTGTCGAAATTTTGAGGTTGTTTACAGACTAGCAAATATGGACAAAAATATTTCTCTTGTCTCCTTCAGTGGCAGAGATAATCAATCTCCCATAATCCAATAGAAATAGAACCAAATGTAAAAACAGATTTTCCTGGTCCTCTGCCTGGGTGTATTAATCACCTGGGCACAGCAAATACTGGAAAATGAAGCTGTGAACACTGCAGTGCAACCATGAAGGACAGTCCCTGATTCCTTTCCAATGCTAATGAATCAATGATAAATTGGACAGGCTCTTTTAAGCGCATGCAATTCTCCTCACTGATATTATCCTAGGGCTTGTAGGGGAGAGGTATAAAATTAAGAAAAACAAGGTTTCAAATCATTAAAAAAAAATGCTCTCTGTTTTGGTCTCAGATTTACATGGCTGTGATAGAAATTGAATATTTTTTAATGTGTGTTGGATTATATATTGGATTATTTCTGGCAATACAGAGAAAATACTTGAGTGACTAAGCTCCAGCTGTTTTTGAAAACTACAGAGAACATATATTATGGACTGACACACTAAAAAATTAATATGCACCATTTGCCTGCAAAACAAAAGGGAGTTCAATATGCTAATATCTGTTAAGTATAGAATGATTGATGCCATCATATTCAACTGTGTTCTTGATAATGGGCTGGACAAGCTGCTATTATAAAACCATAAGACAAGATATAGTAGCAGAATTAGGCCTGTCAGACAATCAAGCCTGCTCCGCCATTCAATCATAGCTGATAAATTTCTCACTCCCATTCTCTCACTTTTCCCCATAGCCTTTGATCAATTTACCAATCAAGAATCTATCCATCTCTGTCCTAAATACATCAATGACATGGCCACCCCACCCTTCTGTGGCAATGAACTCCATAAATTTACCAGCCTCTGGCTTTGAAGAAGTTCCTCTTCATCTGAGTTCTAAAGGGTCAGGTTGATCAGTTGAACAGTTCAATATTCTGTTTGTAACATCCTATGTGACTGCACTTTTTAAAATAACTGTTTAATTCACAGCATGTTGAGTTTTAATGTCCTTGGTTCCAGGATTTCTTCCTGGGATTGCTTGTGGACAATAAATCCAAAGAGAGCATTAAGGTTGAGATTTTTTTTCCAATATTGGTGCTGTTCAATGTCAAGTGGGAAAAGTAGCATTGAGCCTGCCAATGCCATTGGCAGCTTTTTATGCCATTCAGTGCAGGATTTAGAAAAAATATACAGACAGGGGTTCCACAATCTATCACTGGTGGCTAGATTTCATTCATTCATCCTGTCACCAACTCAGCACTTCAATGATGCAGAGATGCTATTCTTAAAGTCTACCCAGCATACAGTGAGCACAACAAGAAACATTTTAAAATTCATTTTATAGGGTGTCGGCATCATTGGCTGGCCAGCATTTATTGCCCATTCCTATTTGCCCTTCAGAAGATGATGGTGAGCTGCCTTCTTGAACCCTCGTAGCCCCTGAGACATAGGGTGGGATTTTCCTGTGACGCTTTCCCCAAGACTCCAAAGTCAACAGACCTTTGCATGATCTGTGTCCTGCCTGCAATGATTCCCATGCTGGCCAAGACAGGAAAGTCTGTCAATACAGTGACAGTGCTGTTAAGGAGCAAATTCCAATCTTTTGACCCAAATTCTTCACCCAGGCCACTCAGCAACTCCTGGCATCAAACTGGTATCAGACTGGCATCAAAATGGTTTCATCACTAGCATCACACTGGCAAAACCCGGTACCCTCTGGTATTATCCTAACGTTACCTTGTACGAATCTCTCACCCCTAAGTACAGTACTCATCTCTGAGGTCCCCTTGGAGTGCTGCTTGCCAAGTGTGTGCCTTCTGAGATTAGTCATGCATCGCACCATTCTGACATTACACCACTCTTGGTGCACCTTTTGACATCAGAATATAATAGCATAGGAGCCTGATAATGATATATTGCATTGAGGTTCCCAACATTGAATAACAAGAAATGCAGCCGCAAATGATGGGAAGAGGGGACAAATGCTTCTTGCTTTTACATTGATATTAAACATGATTTTGGCCTTCTCATGATATTTGCCGTTCTGCTGCCTGACATGAATGGGAGCAGAAAATCTCACCCTAACTCTAATAAGGGAGAAGACATGTTGGTTAAATGATCCCTACTGCACTAGGAGAACCTGTAGAGAGATGGTAATGGTACTATCACTGGACTTCTAACCCAGAGATTCAGGCTAACGCATGGGTTCAATCCTTACTATGGCAGCTGGCAGAATTTAAATCTAATTCATGAAATCTGGGATTGAAGACTAGTCTCAATAATGATGACCATGAAACTATCAGTGATTGCCATAAAAAATGGATCTGGTTCACCAATGACCTTTGGGGAAGGAAATCTTCCATCCTTACCTGTGTTATCTTGTAACCAATGATAATATTGGAATGTGTTATAATGTAACCAATGGTAACATGCTGTGAGGGTCTGCTGACCTGCTGACCCGATAAACAAAGTAACCAATGGCAAAAAAAAAACGATGTGGTGGTCAGCTGACCAACTGATCCTGTATAAATAGAAAGCAGATGGGAATTGTGTGGAGCTTGTGAGGCTCCAAGTGTTGGAGTAATGAAGTTGATTCATTAAATGGTTTTCTTTGCAAAATTAGTTATTTTATTGCTTGCAAATGAACTACCCTTACTGCTGAATGAACAACCTGGTATGAACTGCATGTGAGTCCAAATTGACAGCAATGAGATTGACTCACCCCTCTGAAATGGCCCAGCAAGCCACTCACTACAAAGGCAATTAGGGAAGAAATGCTGGCATTGCCAGCAATGTCCACACCCTGTGAAAAAAATAATTTAAAGAAAAGAATTTTAGGGATGTTCGGTCTGCTAATGTGTTCTAAAAATAAAACTCAAAGTGTCGGATAAATACTAAACCAGTCAGCTCCAAAATAGAAAACAGAACAATGGTAAGGACAGAGGTCGCACCACCATCCCCACTGCTCATATCCCCAGCCCAGCAGTACTGATATAGATTAAATGTTTCCCCCAACCACCTCCCAAAAGACCAACCTGTCCTGAACTTAGCTGATTCAGCTCACATTTCCAGATTGTGCTGTGGTTAAGGAAAACAGAGGCTACAGGTGAGGTCTACATTTACTAAAATCAGTGTTCAGGAGTGCTGCTCAGTACTTAGGGGAATGCTGCAGAAACCTGCATTGAGCTTAGTTGAAGTAGTGGAAGAAGTTACAATGCCGTTTCTCAGTAAGATTTATGTGCCCACGTTGTGCCTCTATAAACAAGCAGTTTGTCAATAAAGCAATGCTTCTTTCATATCAATGGACTAGTTGAGGATACCCCAATCTGTGCCAGATTCTACTCTCTGTTACATCACTAAAATGATGTCGGGCCATAATTCCTCTACAAGATGATGACCAGATCAGTACCAGGAGAGTTTTTAAGCACTAAGCCAAGCCTCTATATTTCTGCCAGGAACACAAAAGCTTCTGCAGCTGCTTAAGAACATTATTTCTCAATCTAAAATGTCTGCTAGGAATACCAGTGGTGAACTTTGCACACTATTTCGCGTGCCTCCCATACGCTATCGCTGACTACAACTTTGTCCTTTATGTGTGTTAACGTATAGAATTACCTACCTCTTGCTGAACAAGGAGTGAGGTGGCGCACACTCGATCACGAAAAGGCTCGCTGCTTCCCTGTTCAGGTCGGGTCAGGTTCCCTGTTCAAATCATGCTCAGGACCTGCGCCCTCGGCAACCATCAAGATCAATATTGGGGCACATCTGTCCTCATTACGGTTCCCTCCAGCTGCATCCTGTTGTGCTTGTAAAAATACAAAACTAATAACAAATTGGTCAAATGCAAAAAGCAAAGACTTTATTTGATAGGTGATGGTATTCCAAAAATGCATGGCATTATGATCTCAACTACCAAAGTAATACTTTCAGCAGGTCTGAAGGAATTGCGGCTACAGATAGGTTTAACACTCAGTTTAACACAGAATTATATTCCATGAATTCGAGGCTATAAGCATGGAGAAACTGGTTTCCCGCTCAGCACTCCTTTGATTACAATTCTCCTTCGGGAGGTTAAAGTAACATCGTTATTCTCACACTCGACTAATGTGCATTGGATTTACAATGAGATCCGATTGCCCCCACATGACAAAAGTCAAGCTGGAATTTGGTTTGTGTGAACATTTAACTAATTTGTGTGAACAAATGAGTTTAAAAATTATTCAGGTCCACTGCTAGGTTCTATAAGACCTTGCAAAGATTTATGCTGCAGTTGGAGTCTGCCTCCACACCGGTTCCCCCTTTACCAAGGCCCGGAAATGTCTACGACAGGGGCCGTATCCAAAGTGGGCATATCAGCACTTTAAATGTCTGTCCAGATTCGGCATGAAACAGACATGCTCTACAAAAGTCTGATTCCAGTTCATGAAGAGGTAAGCACCGACTTCTCTCTGCCTGAGATCAGTGAGGGAGCAAGGTGGGGTCCGCTGCTACTCTACCTGTGATCAGGGGAAAAAGGGGAGAAGGGCCCGTGATCAGTCTGGATGATGGGAGGGGGGGGTTGTGGAGGGGGAGATAAAATGAGGTCAGTAATGTGAGGATGGGACAATGTCTCTGGGGCCAGAGGAGATATTATCCAGCCTGAGATCGGTATGGGAGGGGAACCATATGCTATCATTTTTTTTCTACACATGCGCATTTGGAGGCACTGATCGGAGCTGCAGGGTTTCTGGAACATTAAGCCCCGCCCACAAGCTTCTACAATGTGATTTGGATTCGCTGATATTTTTGCAGGTAGAATGCGCTTTTGGGGCACTTGAGAAAGAGGCTAAAAGTCAGATCTGAAACACTCCCAGTTTCAAGTCTGCCCAGCACTTTGAATCAAAATGGTAAAATAGGGCCCATTGTCCGAGGGTGCAATTTCTGATTTCTCACTCAACAACTTCTCCCGTATCAATTTGAGTGATCTTCTCACCTCGGGCCTATACACCAATTCAAAAGGACCAAATGTTATAGAATAATTTAGTGCTTCCTTATTGGCAAATAGTAAAGATGAAATTTCTTTGTCTCAATCAAGTAGGTAATTCTGACTATATTCTTTCACCATTGTTTTCAAAGTTTGATGCTTTCTCTCTAATGCTCCTTGTGACTCGTGATGGTGACTTGATAAATTAAATTGCTTTATCTCCAAGTTATTCAAGGCTTCCTTAAATAATTCTAACATAAAATTTGACACTGAATCTCATTGTATTTCTTTAAGTAAGCCATAGCTCAGAAGATTCTGGTCAGTTCTTCTACAACTTTTTTTACTGTATTGTTGTTTAATGGTATGGCTCCAGAACTTGTAGAGGATGCATCTATTATCATCAATAACACTGATTCTGCTATTTATTTCAGGAAAGGGTCCCACACAATCTGTCAGAGCTCTTATGAAAGGTTCTTTAAAAGCAGGAATTAAAGATACCTGTTTTGCTATTACTTGACATGTGACATATTTGATAAAAAGTAATTGCATCTTTGTGTAACCCAGGCCATAAAACAGTTTCTCTACCTTTGCCTAAGGCTTCTTTATTCCTAAATGTCCCCTAATAGAATCTAATGAGCTATTTACAGAATTTTTTTCCCTATAATGAGGTGATAGTGCAATTTAATGAAGCTCTGCCAACTTTTCATCTGCATTTAGATAAGAAGGCTTCCACTTTCTCATTAGTACATTATCCTTCACATAACAGCATTTGAGAATACATTGGGCTTGTAATTCTGAATACATTTCTCGATTGACCTGTTTTATCTTTGCATCTCATTTCTTCAACTTCTTTGAACAATACTTTCCCTTACCGCTTTCCCTTTCATCATGAGCCATCTCACGAAAGATAGTGGGTGGAATTTTCCATCTATGCTGGTCTAAAAGCTGGAAATTCCTGCTGGACCATCAGTGGCATTTCACATTCTCCACAACCCACCTGCTAAAATTCCAGTGGCGGGCGGAATCGGAAAATTCTGGCCAATGTCAGATAATAGAATCTCACTTGCCTTATCTTCTGTTCATTCTCCTGCCCTGTTCCACTTTATGTGTCTATGGTTTTATTATCACACAATTACAAAACAACCCAGGATCCTTTATGTGTGATCCTTCTGCAGCTTGATTTTCTACAGGCTGATCGGCCACAGTAGGCATCACTATAATCTATGACCCCCTACCTCATTTCGTAAGACAAATTGAACCCTTCAATAGACATATTTTCTACCACGCCTACAATTGCTTTTCCTGTCTTTAAACTACTGTGCAAGTTTACTTTATGATGTAGGGGTGCTGGCATTGACTGGGGTAACCACAGTAAGAAGTCTCACAACATCAGGTTAAAGTCCAACCAGTTTATTTGATAGTAATTCCACAAGCGTTTGGAAGCAGTATTCCTTCATCAGGTGTATGGAAGGTTCTGAGCAGAGAAGGGCATATAAAGTCACACACAGTTCACCGAATACTGATTAGAATGCAAGTCTTTACAGCTAACCGAAACTCGTTGGACTTTAACCTGATGTTGTGAGACTTCTTACCAAGTTTACTTTAGTCAGAGGAATTTCTTTAGCTTCCCCATGGCTAAAAACTCTTCGTTCAAAGTCATACCTGGATAGCAGATATCCTTATCCCACAACATTGCTGATTGACTTGCTCCAGTATTTCTTAAAATTTTAACATCTTTACACACTTCATGTGTAAACATGAAAAGACATTTCCCCCAAAAACAAAGTCCTTAAGTACAAGCTATCTGCTATTACCCTGACCCTGAATAAACTGTGCTTACACTTTCACACATCCACCCAGCCCTGCTTTTCATTTTTTTCTACCAGTTTCTCTTATTCCGCAATCTCTGACCTAAAGACTGGAACTGTTCAACTGTTCATGCGGGATTCTTGCCAAATTCTCCAACTTCACTGCAGCAGCCCAATGTTTCCTTTCTTAACTCTCGCAATTCCAATTGGTTTGTCTATTAATTCCCAACGCACTTACTTGATATGACCCACTTTGAAGAAGCAAAGTCCTAGTTGTATTATCACTAAACTAGGTTCTGGGGACCTGGATTTGAATCCTGCCACCTGAGATGGTGGAGTTTGAATTTAATTTTAAAAATTCTGGAATTAAGAATCTAATGATGACCATGAAACCATTGTTGATTGTTAGAAAAACTCATCTGGTTCACTAATGTCCTTTAAGGAAGGAAATCTGCCATCCTTACCTGGCCTGACCTACACATGACTCCAGAGCCACGGCAATGTGGTTGACTCTCAACTGCCCTCAGGCAACTTCGGATCGGCAATAAAAACTGGCCAGCCAGTGATGCCCATGTCCCACTAATGAATAAAAAAATGTTTATTACTATGAAAGCATTATTCTTTCTCATATCCCTTGTACCCTCAATACTATTTCATTGTGAGGCCGTAACCCTTCAGGATTTTCAACTATCTGACTATCTCTTAGCTGACCTCCTATGTTTTACTCACCTTGCAATAACCCTCAGACCTAAAAGAATGTCAAAAGAAAGACTTGATCAATTGGCCTGGCATGGATAACGCCAACTGGGAAAATAGCATGCTGACCTAAATATTATTTTAGAAGATGACTTGCAATCCACCCAGCCTCTTTCAAATGACATGAACCAGAGTAGAACTTGAATATACATAGCCTGTTCAACTCTCAGTACATGAAAGCTTCTGGCCTCTGGGTGTCGTATGGTAAGAGTGAGAATCACTACAGGCCAGTGGAGACCTGATGGCCAAGTTGGCAGCTCTGAGGACATTGAAGCCCCAGGTGGTTAGGGGCATGGCTGGGCAACGTATCACCAGTGATAAAGTTTTTGTAATGGGGCAATGGGGGAGTTTCATGTTGGCAGGAGTGGAGTGGGAAAAAGTTGCTTGGGGGGGTGGGGTGGATGCTTCTGCTTTCATTGTTTTACATCAGGTGCCCTTTAGAAACCTAAGTTGCTCTTCTTGCTGTGTCTGCATGGGTTTCCTCTGGGTGCTCCAGTTTCATCTCACTATCCAAAGATTTGCAAGTTAGGTTTAACATGGTAAATTACCCCTTAGTGTTCCAAACTAGGTGGATTAGTACATGCGCAAGTTTAAGTGGAGAAAGCGGGGAATACGCCTAGATGCAGACTCATTCGGCCAAATGGTCTCCTTCTGCATTGTAGGGATTCTATGAAGGAGCAGGCTCCGACCCAGCATTACATCATGGGACCCACCTATCATATTTTATTTGCCAATCAGTTTAAAAATATAGTGGGAAAATCTGTCAGTGCCGCTGGTGGCCTACATTCCACCTCTCCCATCTGAGATGACACTTTGCCAAAAAATGCTTCCTTCTTCCAGAGTCACCTGAATTATCTAATCCTGCCAAAAACCAAATAGACCTTTGGAAGGCAACGCATCTCCTGTAATGGATCTCACCACGGCGAGAGAGTTCCAGTCTTTGTCTCATTTTCATTTTCTGCCAGATTTTCCTCTTATAAAATGAAATTTTACTCTTCTGAGCATTAATGCAAGTTGTTATTCATGTGGCACTGAGATCTGAGCAAGAAGAGGGAAAAAATAAAATATTATAAAAACCTTATTTTGTGACAAAAAGACCATTAGCCTAATAAAGTTGATCATAATCCTTGCATGATAGCACTGCTGCTTCACAGCGCCCAGACCTAAATTCAATTCCTGACTTGGGGTACTGTCTGTGCAGAGACTGCACGTCCTCCTTGTGTCTGTGGGAGTTTCTTCCGGATGCTACAGTTTCCTCCCACAGTCTGAAGAGCATGCTGGTTAGATGCATTGGCCATGCTAAATTCACCTTCAGTGTAATGATTCTGGGATTTTCACAGTAACTTAATTACAGTGTTAATGTAAGTCTACTTGTGACACTAATAAATAAACTTTAATAAATAAACTTTAATAAATAAACTTTAAAAACTTTCCTTCAAAATAAATCTTTACTATTCTGGGCATTAATGCAAGTTGTTGTTATCCATGAGAAATGAGCAAGGAGAGAGAGAAAGCTAAATATTATAATCATCTTATTTTGTGACAAAAACCTGATAAAGTTGATCATAGGGATGGCACGATGGCTCAGTGATTAGCATTGCTGCCTCACAGTGCTGGGATCCAGGTTCAATTCTCAGCTCAGGTCACTGTCTGTGTGGAGTTTGCATGTTCTCCCCATGTCAGCATGGGTTCTCTCCAGGTGCTCCAGTTTCCTCCCACAGTCCAAAGATGTGAGGGTTAGTTGACTGGCCATGTTATACTGCCCTTTAGTGTCAGGGGGACCAGCAAAGTAAATGGGGTTGCGGAGATAGGATCTGGGTGGGATTGTGGTCGGTGCAGATTCGATGGGCCAAATGGCCTCCTTCTGCAGTGTGGATATTCTATGCAATCCTTGTAACTTACTCTATAACAAATCTCTTTCTACAGTGGGCAACATTTCTCTTAATATTTTCATAATGAGTAGGATCTGTGTCATTTGCACCTGCTGGTAGTGCCCACAGGTGACTCTGACATCATGGTCATTTTATAATGTAAACACTTGAGGGCATGGCAGTGGAATTTAAATGTTCTGATCTCTGTTTATAAAGGTGTCAGACCCATAACAAGTAAAAAGCTACACTGACAGGTTTGAGTTTTCAGCCTGGCGAACAGGAAAGCAGCTGTTAAAGCACAGCAGACACGTAATTAATTATGAACTAATGCCTGCTGCAAGCACAAATCTATTTTATATTCAATTAAGTTGGCAATATGTTACATTATTTTGCACAGCAGGTATTGCAGAAACACAAGTAACGTGGTGTAGTACAAGATGGTGAATATTTAATGGAGCAAATGTCAGCTTCGTGGATCAGTTTTAAACTGAAGTCACGGCAGTTAATGAAAATGCCCTGTGGGCGCTATATAATGTAGCATTAGCTGGGGTCCAGTTAACCGTAAGGTGATTGCTATTAAATGTGTCAGAGGTCACACCATGGCGTAAAGTAAAACAATGGCAATTTTGTCCAGGATTTTATAAGGTACTAGCATAACTCATGACATTTGACAATGAACGTTTAAAATAATGGAAATGGCAGATCGCAGTATGGGATGGGAGCGGAATTAATCATTTTTGTTGAAATGACCATTAAAAAATATAGCTTCGCTCACAGCTGCAGTCATTATTGTGCAAGTAGTTCATTCTGAATGAAAATTTTGTTTTAAAAATAGCACAGGCAAGCTCCCATGACAACCCGGTTAATAGGTGAACTGCCTCTTGGAGAACCGAACCTTACAGATCATGGAAATGCCAGGTTGACTCAGTGCCTGGTTGGTGCTCCCAACTGAAGGAGCAATTGAAAGTACGATGGTGTAGTGATTAGCACTGCTACCTTCAAACACCAGGAAGCTGGTTCAATTGCAGCCTTAGCTGACTGTGCGGAGCTTTCACTTTCTCCCCGTGTCTGCATGGCTTTCCTCCAGATGCTTCAGTTTCCTCCAAAGATATGCAGGTTATGTTGATTATCCATGCTAAATTGTCCTTGTGTATCTAGATATATACAGGCTAGGGGATAACATAAACTTTTCTTCAACCAAATTCTTAAAAGCAAAAAGTATTTCTGGCCATTCATATCCCACCACTGCTGCCAGCGAGGGCAGAGAATTTGGCACTCAGCCCAATCTTCATTCACTGCACCACATCCATAGAATGCTGCTGGCAAAATCTGGCCTATCTCTTTGCTCCTTGGGCAGTGCCAGGGGAATAGGTTGACACAGTCCAGGTTCCCAAGACCTGGTGGCAACCTCTCACCCCCTGACACCTGGGGGGGCAGGGGTGGCACTAACTGCCCCCTTTCACTCCAGTGGGGTAGGGCTGCTAACTCCCTGAAATTGGGAACCTACTGTAAGCCTCACTGGAGTGAAATACTCCAGGCGATGGGGGAGAGGCTAGTGAGAATTCAGCCCCAGGCCCTGGAAATCCAGCGCTGGGAGATGCACTTGCAGCAGGAACGCATGCATGAATCCCACGCACGCTAGAAAATTAGCACAGCAGGGTGTGAGAATTACCTCCCGTATTGCATTAAAATCAACATATTAAAGAAAGGGCTTTCATGACAGTAATTACTTCCAGATAATAGATCGTTACCATGGAGCATCCAACCTAATACTTTATATGGTAAAACGGGCAAAGTTACAAATTGTAACATGTAGCATTGTTACACGGACAAGCAAAACTGAAATATAGCCATTTGTTTTGGCACAACAGTTCTGATTGTCAACAAAAAGCCCTCCAAATTGTCTGAAAGTATAGATTTAAAACTAAATCATCACTTACAATGCTTCCAAGGCATTTTCAAATACTTAAAAGTTCAGCATTTAGAGGAGGAAATTTAAGTTTACTTGTTTCTCCCTTTGTTTAAAAATAAGACACAATAGGAACAATAAAAACTTAATCAATCAGCCCTATTACTAAAGTGAGTGTTTGGGGGCTACGTAGATCACTTCTGTAATTATTCAATATTACAGTATCGAGTGCTGACAAAATTTGAATTTGAATCATCACACTCACATGCCAGTATACATCCACCTACATTATAAATAACATACAGACAGACTTTTATCCATTGTTTTATTATTTCGGTCGTTTTCCCCATCACTCTTCCAATGTCCCAAAGGCTGTAATATCTTATTAGTGCGTGATTCCAAATGGACATTAGCAACTCTCTAGTAACTTGTCCATGTGGCAGATGATTCATGTCCCTTATAATAGGAAGAATACTTGCAACTATTAAGTGCCAGTCACATGGAATTCCTTAATTTTCTTTGCATAATTGAATTGCAATTGGCGTCATCATGGGAATAAATGTAGCAAGCATTTGGCAATATTCTTCAAGTAACAATGGGGTGAATGGTTAATCTGATTTCTTTAGGGAACATTAGTTGAGAGAAAACAGCTAACCAGGATATTCAGACTGCTTCCTATTCAGCTTCAGTTTTGAAACTATAATTCACTTCAAGTTCCTTGAAGCACCAGGAGATACAAGCACATTCCAGGTTTGGCATCTTATCTGAAAAGCCACATATAAAATTCAGAGCACCGTCTCAGTACAGCACTAGAATGTCAAATTGAATTATACAAATCAAAGCTTTAATGTAGGTAGCCTTTATGATGGTAGAAGATGCCAAACAGTTGAATCTGATCTCTTGTCTCTCGACATCAACCACCACCCCCCCACCCACATGCATGTGCACGTGCGCACACACACACACACACACACACACAAATCAGAAGCCCAGTCAATTTTCACTTCCTAGCACATAAGCGCTGATGTGAATTATACCACCCAAATCATTACTCACTGAGCTCATCAAATTCAACACACGTTTGAAATCAAACACAAATACCTTCCCTACTTGTACTTCCTGCATGAACCTCCCGAGACATTGGGGGAGGCCAACATCTCATTCTCCTATTACAAATAATGGTGTCTTAACGTTTAAAATAGTGAAACTGTTGTCTGGGAATTGATACAAAGGAAAATGTCATGTTAGGGTCTTTGCATGAGGTGTTTAATCTAATCTTCTTCAGTCACTTTATCAGTGAATACCCAATCCATCAGAAAGTCAGATGTGGGGCTTTTCATGGATTATTCTACAATGTTAAGCTCCATTGACAATTCCTTTAATGATGAAGCAGCCCATTCCAACCTAGTCAGATCTGGATAGTATCCAGATTTCCGTTGGCAAGTAGCACATTAAATAATCCGGGAGATTGCTTGCCCCTGAAAAACAATAAGCCTTTTTACAATGCGTATATACAATAGAAGCAGTAATCTTAGACACATACCAACACCCACCACATGTCCCCCAACCTCTAATTAGCTGACAAGATCTGATGGATCATACGTTTTAGCCTCTAAAAAACAAATCATTCCATTTGTGTTCCTCACAAAGCAGAAATTAAGCTTGATACTCCCAAATTTTGATATGAAATTCAACAAGGCAAAGGAAAATCAAAATGTACCATCAGTCAAACACCACAATAAAAGATGGACAACTATCACTCATAACTTGGATCAACTAATCCAAGTTGAAAAACACTTTGCCGCAGTGACAGGTCCATCAAGAAATGTAGATTTTGCATGGTCCAAGAAAGTTACTTCACTTACTGAATCTCTACAGTACAAAAGGAGGCCATTTGGCCCATCAAGTCTGTACCAATCACAATCCCACCCAGGCTCTATTCCCATAACCCCACACATTTACCTCTGACACTAGGATCAATTTAGCATGGCTAATCAATCTAATTTGCACATCTTTGGACTGTAGGAGGAAACTGGAGCATGCAGAGGAAATCCACACAGATACAGGGAGAAAGAGCAAACTCCATACAGTCAGTGACCCAAGCCCAGAATTGAACCTGGGTCCCCGGCACTGTGGGGCAGCAGAGCTAACCACCATGCCACCATGCCTCCCCAGTGATTAACTTTCGTGGCTGATAGTGCTATAGTAGCATCTGTCCATGTACATGTATCATCAATGTTTTTTCATGGGTTCGCACAAACACGAGATATCATTGGCAGTGTGGGCTTTGGTGGATTTCCATTGTGCAATTTCACCACCCAAGACATTGTCTCACTTTGCTAAAGGAGAACTCCAAGCAATACATTCCAATTCACACGCATAAAAGTCTGTTCAGTACAATTGTTTGACCCTTGGGGATCCTCCAGTACGACAATTCTCCAATGAGCGATAGACAAGGAATTCTTCATGTAGCAGCTTGGTTACGGGGAAGACTGAGGAGGAATAGTTCAGCAATCTGGATCAAGTTTTAAAAAGAGTTTCAGAGGCAGGGCTGAAAAAAGTGCAAAAAGTGCATTTTTCAGGCACAAAATATGGAGTTTCTAAGTTATCAAATCACAGCACTCGGTCTAGTTTCTGTGGATGTGTAAGTATGAACTTTTAAGGTGGCTCCAGATCCAAGGAACAGAGCCCAAGTCATTTGGGCCCTAGTAAACTATTATGGAAAGTTTTTGCCAGACATATCAACAGTGTTGGTGCCACTATATACACTTCATCTGAAAGAAACCAGACAGAAGTAGGAGTCAGCAGAAAAAGCTTTCAAGGTCATGAAAGCACTATGACCATCAATTAATCTACTCCATTCTGATCAAGACAGAGAGCTCATTCTGTCTTGCAGTGCCGTGCCCTATGGTGTGGAAGTGCAATTCTTATATTTAATGGAGGACGGGTCAGAAAGACCCATTAGTTTTGCATTTTGTACACTGGCATATGCTGAGGAGAGATATTCAATTGGGCAAATAAGGTCTAGCTATCATTTTTACCGTACAAAGATTCGATCAAGACCTCTACAATCATTCATTCATTATATTGACCACAAACCGTTGATATGTCTCTCCAATAAGTCAAAATATGTTCCTCCCATTTTCTCAGCAAGACTCCTTACATTGTCGTATTATCAGCTCAATATTGTACACAGAGAAGGATAATGCGAGCGTAGATGCGTTGAGGCAACCTTGCAAATGGAATTTGTTTCAAGTGTTGTTCTAAGGGATCAGTATTAGGACCCTTGCTGTTTATATTATGTATGAAAGGTTTGGATGTGAATGTGGGGGCATAAGTGTAAAATTTGCAAACAGTATAAAGATTGGTCAAGTAGTGAATAGTTTAGAGGATGGCTATAATCTACAAAACAATATCAATGGTTTGCTGGAGCAAGCTGTAGAGTGACAAATGGATTTTGACATAGAGAAGTATGAGTTTATGCATTTGGGGAGGCCAAACACATAGGAAATATGCAATAAATGGGAATACACTAAGAAAAGTAGATGAAAAGCGATCTTGGCATGCAAGCATGCAGGTCCCTAAAGGTAGTGCTTCAAAAAGACAAGGTTGTAGAGAAGCATATGGAATGATCTCCATTGACAGAGGTATAGAATATAAAACAAAGGAATGTTGGAATTGTATAAAAAATTGGTGAAGCCACAACCGGAGTTTTGTATGCAGTTCTGGTCACCATATTACAGGAAAGATGTAATTGCATTGGAGAGAGTGCAGAGCTAGTTTATAAGAATGTTGCCAGATCTAGAAAAGTGCAGCTTTGAGGTGAGACCTGATTAATTGGGGTTATTTTCCTTGAAACTAAAAAGGCTGAGGGTGACTTGATAGAGGTGTATAAAATTATGAGGGGAAGTGATAGAGTAGACAGGATAACATTGTTTCCCTTGGTGAAGAATCTTAGAACAAGAGACAAGGATTCAAGGTAAGTGGCGGAGGTGCAGAGGGGACATGAGGAAGAACTTTTCTGCATAGAAAATTTGCAGCATAGAAGGCCATAGAAGGTGGAGGCAGTGACCCTAAACTCTCTTAATAAGTACTGGGATCTGCATTTTAACTGTGGTAAGCTACAGGATTTGGGGTCAAGTGCAGGAAGGTGGAATTAGAAAGGGCACATTGGTGTCCTCAAGCTGCCATGGACAAGATAGGTGGAATGGCCTTCTATGCTGCAAATTTCTATGATTCTATGGTACCATGGATTTCCTTTATCTGATATGCCAACCAAGATATTATTCCTCCTGAGATGATTTTCTTACTCAAGAGATTTAAAGGAATGTAATGTTTAATGTTTATTTATTAGTCACAAGTAAGGTTTACAATAAAGTTGCTGTGAAATTCCTCTGGTCACCACATTTGGTACCTGTTCAGGCCAATTCACCTAACCAGTACATCTTTCAGAATGTGGAAGGAAACTAGAGTGCCCAGAAGGAAATCCATGCAGACATGGGGAGAATGTGCAAATTTCATGCAGGCTGTCATCCAAGCCTGGAATCAAACCTGGGTCCCTGGCATTGTGAGGCAGCAATGCTAACCACTGTGTTACTGTGCCAGCCCACTTGCACATTCCCCAGTGAATGTTATACAGTCGAAGCAGCAGGCCAACAGAAATCCTTTTCTACCTTAAATCAAGAAATTTTGATGCAACTATGGCCAACTGTTGTATGAGATGATGGCTTTAAACCTTATGATGAATTAAAAATTTATGCAAAAGGGTGGTGTATTCCATGTGCATATTGCACTGTTTCATCTGGCTTCAAATGGTTTGGCTGAGCAAGTGGTTCAAATTATGAAAGAAGGATTGAAGAAAATGGCAGGTAATACTTCAGGACAAGACTCTCCACAATCTTGTTGCAGAATGGTATGACACCACAGGCAACAACAGAGATCTCTCCAGCTGAGTTATTATTGGGTAGAAGACTGAAGTCTCACTGGATCTGCTTCATTCAGATCTCAGAACAAGAGTAGGCAGGAGACAAGAGAAGCAGAAGAAGGGACTTGGCTACCATGTGAAGGAGAGGCAGTTCAATGCTGATGATTGTGTTTATATCAGGAACTTCAATAGTAACCAGAAATAATTCTAAAACAAAGTGGGACAATATCTTGGGTAGTGAAACTGCACAGTAGAAGTATTGTTCTCAGACACCAAGATCATATTGGTTTGTATTATAACTCTGAGTCAGCAACAATTTCAGATTGGAGAAGGGAATGTAGATGTGGGTGTTTGTCAGGAAGTTGTTCCAGTTGCACAAGTCTCTGCTGTGGGAGTGTATGGGGAAACTAAGGCACAGATATTCCACTACTTCTAAGCCTACAGATCTGAACCAACTAACATGGGTCCGCCAATGAATAAATAACCAATGGTATTGCATAGATCACAACACAATCAAAGTGATCCTGAAAGACAGTCACACAGTTGAGACATTGCATTCATTACATTTCTGTCCTGATGATGGATTGAAATTCCAGGAGGGAAGAGGTGTTGCAGAGTGTGCATCTGCCCTTGAAAATATATTACTGATGTCTTTTGGTGGGATTGCGTGTGACATCATAGGCAGCATGGGCTTTGGCGGACTTTGGGAAGTCTGTAAGAGAGTGTTCTGCAAGAAAAATCTGTAGTTCTTACTGTTGCTTGTTATTTTATGAAAAAAACAAAAATTGTACTTTTGATAATGCGTTTGACTATCATTATGTGGGTTTAAGTTATCACAGTGACCATGAACAATCAGCAACAAGGCTATCATAAACCATCTTGATCCGATAAAGAACAAGGCCCCACACTTTGCAAGAGAAGAATGAGATGTTGGCTCCCCTGATGTCTCAGGAGGTTTACACAAGAAGAGCAGACAGAGAAGATAATGGCTTTGATTCCAAGCTTGTATTGAAGTTGATGATCTCGGTTGAGCAATGCTATGGGTGGTATAATTCACAACAGTTAGGATGTACATATGTTAAGATGGGAAAATTGACAGAGATTCTGATTTATTTCCAATGACTCCTACTCTAATGTGTATAGGTGCATTTGGGGGGGTGGGGAGGGAGTGAGTGAGGCTGGAGGCGGGATGGGGGTGGCTGAGGCAGTGATGTCAAGAGAGAACAGATCAAGTTCAACAGTTTGGCATCCTCTACTATCATGAAGGTTGCCTACAATTTGCTGCTAAAGCTTTGAATGCATAATTTTTAGTTCGACATTCCAGTGCTGTACAGAGGCACAGCTCAGAATTTTAGGAGATGTGGCTCTTCAGATAAGATGCCAAACCTGAAATGTGCTTGTGTTTCTTGGCGCTCAAAGGAACTTTAAAACATTTGCATTAAATTACAGTTTCAAAACTGAGGATGAGTAAGCAGCTCTGCCAAATCTCCTAGTCAGCATTCCTTCCTCAATAACAGCCTCAGACAAAATCAGATTGACCATTCAATCCATAGTTACATGAGGAACATTGAACCCAGGAGAACATACATAAAAAGTCACTCGATGTTGGGCAGGAATATGAATGCTGATGCAGTATTTCGGACTAAAAATGTAGTAGTTCCCAACAAGCCCATTAAAGGAGTTCTGGCTACTTCTAAACTAGTTAACTGATACATCTTTAGTTGCTTTTGTTACAAGTCTATTTAATCATAACTCCTGTGGTTAAAAGACATCGGCTAGAATTCTCTGGCCATTCATGCCCCGTAGCCACTGTAAACAGAGTTGAAGAATTTGGCGCTCAGCCAAACCTCCGTTCACTGCAGCAGGATCAGAAAATCCCACTGGTGTGAAAGGCCAGAGAATTCTCACCATTATTCTTCTGATGTAAAGTATCACTTTAATCTCATTAAATATGTACTAATCTTCTTTCACTCTGTTTTCACATTCAAGATTTGACTTCACTTAACCTAATTTGACACAACTAAATTGCATTTATGTCATTCATGCTATTGGAATTTCAAGGTTTTAACTCAGGCCCTCCTGGCCCATTTTCACCAAATCAAAGCAAATTAATTTTCCTAAAATACTGAGTCCTTGAATAATCTTCCTCACTATTCCCTGAATCCTGTCCAATTTGTGGTTAACTATTGTATATAACATCAAATTGTCAGCATTAGTTTACAGGTGGTTAGCAGAATTTATAATTCTGAATTTATAATATATTTCTACCCTAGGAAAAAGATTCCAACTATCCATTCTATCCAAGCCTCTCACAAGTTTGTAAGCTTCTATCAGGTCATCCTTCAGCCTCTGACATCCAAATGTAAATAAATCAAGCTTGTTCAATTTCTTCTCATAATTAACACTGTCCAAACTAGGCAACATCCAGGTAAATCTTTATTGTACTCTCTTCAAAGCTTCCATATCCTTCTGGCAATTAGGATTGTATACAATACTCCAAAAGCTAAAGTTCTATATTCTGTGCCCTGACCAATGAAGGCAAGCATGCCATATGCCTTTTTGACCACCTTATCTGTTCCTTTTCTTTTTGTAATTCATTCATGGGACATGGGCATCTCTGGCTGGCCAACATTTATTGCCCCTTCCTAGTTCCCCTTTTGGGGTAGTTGAGAGTCAGCCACATTACTGTGGCTCTGGAGTCATATGTAGGCCAGACCGGATAAGAATGGCAGATTTCCTTCCCTAAAGGACATTAGTGAACCAGATGAGTTTTTCTGAAAATTGACAAAGGTTTCAAAGTCATCAGTTGATACTTAATTCCAGATTTTTTTTCTTGAATTCAAATTTCACCACCTGTCATGGCAGGATTCAAACCCAGTCCCCAGAACATTCACTGAGTTTCTGGATTATTAGTCTAGCGATAATACCTCTAGAACATCACCACTTTCATGGAACTGTGGACTTGTGGACGCCCAACTCCCTCTGTCATGTGTCATGGATCCTTTCGCACTGTGCAGTACCTAACAGTATAATCACACAGGAATCTCTCTGTCATTTCTTGGCCCCGCAGTTTGTTCAAGAATCCTTTGTTCGTCAACAGGCTATGAAACTATGATGCTGATTTTAAATCCCTAGAACTGGCAGAGAAAGTGGGAAGCAGTAAGTGAGTGCACAGATAAAAAGCAGAATATCCCTGGACTGGGACTGAGGAAGTCAGAGGTGTGCATGTTAGGAATGGGCAGTATGTGAAGATGGGCAATAGAAATGGGCCAGAAATGGGAGAATAGATACCAGTGAGACTGTGTCATGTGTTCTTATCTGAACTTGATTCTTGAGTAATGATTATACTGCCCTGATAATGTATTCAATGGTCAAATGCATGACCTCGGTGTTATATATTCAAGTGGTTGCATGATTGCTTTCAGGGCTCTAGAATCATAGAATCTTAACAGTACAAAAGGAGGCCATTCAATCCATCAAGCCTCCACAAACAACAATCCCATTCTACCCCTGTAACCCCACATATTTACCCTATTAATCTCCCTGAAACTAGGATTAATTTAGCATGGCCAATCAACCTAACACATACATTTTTGGACTGTGGGAGGAAACTGAGTACCCATAGGAAACCCACGAATATGCAAGGAGAATGTTCAGACTCCACACAGACAGTGACCCAAGCTGGGAATCAAACCTGGGTCCCTGGCACTGTGAAGCAGCAGTGCTAACCATGGCAGCCACATGATTTAATGATGTTGTCACTGGGATATTCCACAGGCTGCTGCTTTTTTTTTCTATTTTTGCTCTGTATAGTCAATAGTTCCTGTAAATTCAAAATAGCAATAACAGATTTATTACATGTTAAAACCACATCTTTTTCTTTTTGTTTAAAACCCACAACACTCAACAGAATTAGGACATTATAATTGGCAATTATAAATTCTTGCAGACACAGACTTATAAAAGAACTTAATGGAATTTAGAAAAGTAAAGTTTATTTATTAGTCACAAGTAGGCTTACATTAAAACTGCATTGAAGTTACTGTGAAATTCCCCTAGTCGCCACAGTCTAGGTCAATGCACCTAAGCAGCACTTCTTTCAGAATGTGGGAGGAAACTGCAGCATTCAGAGGAAACCAATGAGACACAGACAGAGCATGCAAACTCTGCACAGACAGTGGCCCGAGTTGGGAATTGAACATGGGTCCCTGGCACTGTGAGGTAGCAGTGCTAACCACTGCGTTCCCATGAGAAGTGAACTGTACAATGAATAGAAAAGAAGTTCAAACCCTAAATCATTGTAATTGACTCTGGTAAGGAGACCTCCCAGCATTGCTCAAGTTTCAGACCCTGAAGAGAGAATGACTAAGCAATAGAATCAGAAACTACTCTTCTCAGAAACGAAATGGACAAATTCTTTTTTTATCATTTTTATTTTAACGGGACATGACTAATGCTGATTGGGTCAGCATATATTGGCCATCCCTAACTGTCCTCCATTTCAGGGAATATTTGAGAGTTGTTGTGGGTCTGGAGTCACATGTAGGTCTGACCGGGTAAGGATGGCAGATTTCCTTCCTAGAAAACATGACAGGCTTCACAAGTGATAAGACTCTGTATAACAAGGATCCATGCTGCCTGTGATGTCTTGTGATAAATATTACTCTTTGGCAAGATCATTGGTTGGTAAATAATTTGACGGTTTTTGGAGAATTCAAACAAGGTTTCAATTTTCAATTGCAAAACATAATGGCACAACAACGTACTGGCCTGTTATAGATTAATTGATATAGGTTTATTCTGCTGATTACATAAAAGTTGCATGATCACAAGTGTGAATGGGAACAGATTAGCTGCAGCTTTATTTTGCAACTTCTATGTCAGCTAGTCTTTTCTCCCATCTATCTTCACAGCATGTCTTTTGGCACAGAAATATTATTTCCAAAATGACTGCAAAATGTAATAAAGGGCACACTGAGTCATTGAAACATGGTCCAAGTCAGTCATTAGGAAAAAGCAGCAATTTTCCCAGAATTTAATTCATCCCGTGTCCTAACATGTTCCCCTTATTCATTAGGGACAAAAGGAAATCATACACTGATATACCAGTTGCCACCTTTGGCTCACATATCACTGCAATGCCATGAAGTCATGGTGTCAGGTGTGCTCAGACAGAACTCAACCTTAAATATCATCAAAACAGAATATCCAATGATGCCTATTAATGGAACCACTAATTTTGTAAGCTTTTCTCAGAAATGGGTGTCGTCTTAAATTGTGATTGAAATTACTTTGTATTAATTGCCAAATAAAATATGTTACCAAGACAGTTGAGTAATATGGTGGTTTTGAGGATCCAAACCAGGTTTCAATTTGAAAATGCAAAACATAACAGTATGATGACATGCTAGTCTGTGGTAGATTAAGTGATATGGAATAATTGTGCTGATTAGCCAATAGTTGCACTATCACACAATCTTTTTCATTTCAAATATTCTCTTCTGTTCTTCTCCAGAGAGTATAATACAAAGTAGTTGACATTTTCTCGCCCTTCCCACTGGTGAGATTTTCCAGTCCTGCTGGAGGTGTTCCTCCACCCACACTCCCTATTTACCCCAAAGAGGGTTCCGAGGTGGCAAAGCTGATCAAGCCGCGCAAAACACTGTTTAGATATCAATGGGACTGGCTTCTAAAACACACGCTGGATAGATGCATTGACCCAGACAGGCATTGGACTGTGGTGATTAGAGAATTTCACAGTAACTTTATTGCAATGTTAATTGAATTAACTAAAATTAACTATTCATAACTAATAAATAAGATCCAACTAATGACAAGCTACTTCCACTGCTAGAAAATACACTGCAGGCAGGTGGGTTCAGAAAGGGCACCTGGATATCCTCGGCCTGTATGGACACAATGGGCTGAATGGCCTCCTTCTGTAGTAACTTTTCTATGGTTCCAAGTTGGGTGGGCCTGGAAAATCAAGTCCAGTGTAGCAATTTCTATTTTCTAGTAAATGCTTTGCTGGGGTAATCCCAATGAGCTGCTTATCTGAATACATTGGCTGCAAAAGAATATTAAATAAATATTCTTGTATCATGTTGATTTGGAAAGCCAAGAATGTGGGCCCAGATTCTCTGAACTCACCCGAGGCTGGGATTCTCCAGTCCTACTGTAGTGAATGGAGACTTAGGTTGAGCGCCAAATTCCCTGTTCTCGTTGATAGTGGTAATATGACATGTGAGACCGAGAATTCTGGTTTGTATCTCTCTTTGTAATTTGTCCTCCTGGATCTCTTCCATATATGAAGAAGAATATGGTGGACATTGGATTACCAGTTCATTCAACAAATGGATTAATTTCAGGACTCAATACAAAGCAATTTATCAGAATGAGTTTTACTAATGAGGGGTAATTTTCTGATCTGAAAACTAAGTGCAGTTGTGGGAGGAGAAGTCCATGTTGTTCCTGGTAGATAATGAGATAGATTTTCACACTAGATTTCCTGCTCTTCAGATCATTATGTGTGCATCAGTAAGGAGTTCATAGAATCTTATGTGGTGGAAAGGGATTCATCTGTCCCACCATTTAATTCCTGGGGTTGAAAGTTCCAGTACCATATTTAAATGGGCTCCAAACACACATTCTGGTACCCCCCATGCCAACACTATAGTTAAGAATGTCCACCAACACCTCTACTTTCTCAAAAGACAAAGAAAATTTGGCATGTCATCAACTTTTACAGATGCACCAAGGAAAGCATTCTTTCTGGTTGTATCACAGCTTGGTATGATTACTGTTCCGCCCAAGACCACAAGAAACTACAAAAAAGTCATGAAGAAAAGAAGGTGGAAAAAGTCATTTCCACCTTCTTCCCTCGGGAAAAAGATGCAAAAGTTTGAGATTATATATCAACCAACTCAAGATCAGCTTCTTCCATACTGTCATCAGACTTTGGAATGGATCTACCTCGCACTAAGTTCATCTTGCTCTACACTCCAGCTATGAATCTTAACACCACATCCTGCACTCTCTCATTTCCTTCTCTATGAATGGTATGCTTTGTATAGTGCACAAGAAACAATACTTTTCATTGTATGCTAACATATGTGACAGTAATAAATCAAATCAAGAAATAACTCTCCGCACCAGTACTCAGTGAGGTCTCTGGGGATTCTATTCCCACACAGCAAAAACAGCAAATATTTCTAAGGGATGAGAACAGGAAGTCCACTGACCAGACTCCACCAACCAGGGAGAGGTCATCAGGGAGGTTTGCACCTACGGGCCGCATTAAGGACCATGCTGTGGTGCAGCAAAAGGATGAATGATCTGGTGCCCTCCACCAAGTTAAATGAACATTCCTTCCCACTCCAAACTTAAACTTAGATAAGAGCATCAGGTAGTCTAAGGGTTAGAGCCCACAGAGATGTCACAACCTATCAACACGTACAACTTCAGCACTGCTCGTTCGTCAGCAACTTTCAGATCATACCTCACACAAGATCCTGCACAAAGGGCGTCTCAACTAGTTACTGATGAGAAGTCAATGCAAACATGCATGCTTTTTACCTGCTCTTACATCTGTCTTTATGCATTGTGCCTTTCCAATACAAAAATAAGAGATTGATGATCGGAGAGGATATCTTGGAGTTGAGGGCACTCTCTCCATTGCAAAAACTGCCAGCAGAGTTAGTCAGCGAGCATAAGGATTGTTCCTGCATGGAAGGTGAGATTAGCCTTCCCCAGCAAGCCAGTGAGAGTCCATCTAGTATACATCAGCCACACATAGACATTAATCTGGAGGGGTACATGAGTTGGGGGATACGCACCAAGTAAGGACAGAAAGTTTTTTGTAGTTTAGCTAGGGCATCATGGTTGACACAGGCTTGGCAGGTTGAAAAGCCTGACCCTGTGCTGTACTTTTCATTGTTCTTTATTTTCACTTGTGAGTGATGCATTGTGTCAGAATGTGCCTACCCAATCATGAATTATTTATTTTCTCTATTCCAGTCACCAGCAACAATGAATTTAAGCAAAGCATTTCGGCTCCAGCCCAAGACGACCACAGATAAGGATGCTGAGGAACGAAGACTTTCTACTGCGTTCATCTTGTATCTTCAAGTAGCACAGATGGATTCATCTTGACGTTTCCTAGTTCTAGATTTGAGTTCACAATCTAATGATCTCATCATGGACATGTATCCATGGCTGGTGGGAATGGTGACTGCCAAGATCTTGGACACTAGAGACCAGGCATCTGCAGACTCTGAGGCCAATGATAAACCTCTGCAATTGGCCCTGAGAGACAGAAATGTTGAGGTGAAAAGACATCAGGCAGAGGACATCAGGCTGGGTTGTCAGAGGCCATCTCCAGACTGATACAATTGTTGGAGGAATGCATCTACATTCTGCCCAATGTTATGGTTCTGACACATGAGTGCATTGAAGTCTCCATGGGAAGGCTGGTGGCTGTCTTGGACACCCAGGTCCAACAGAACACAAAATTTCTACCAGATTTGCACTCAGAACTGAACCTTCGCTCTAACAATGGGTGATTTTCAGCAGTAGCAGAAGAGGAAGGAGGAACAGGACACCTCAATCTCTCTCCACCTGCCACTTCTCCTGAAGGTGTCAGGAAGGGGACCTCAGGCATCCAAAGGGAAGAGTGAGTTCAGCCAGACACCCCAGGGGAATCCATGCTGAAGTCTCCAAGGGTGTTCTGTCACCCCAAATTCTTTCTGTCGGTGATCCCATCAACTCCAGCAGGTCAGGATAAAGAGGCTACACCTGCCCGTGAGCAGGAGACCATTAGCAATCCAGGGCTGTCCAATCTTGGGCCTCCAAAGGATATATCCCATATTAAACAACAGAGCAGAGCAGTTAGAAGGTTGCCTCCACCTCTGCTGCAGATGTCAGGCCTACACCTAGAGAGAGGAAGGAAGATTAAGAAGTTGTGAATGTACAATGGTGGCATGGATGTTCTGTCATTTTAGTGAATATATTTTATAAATATATTTTGTTTTAATCTCTCTCCAACTCTCAGGTATCAATTGGCTCATTAATGTTATGCAATGTCCTGCATTCATTCAAGTGTACTGACTGCTTCTCCCTCCACTTTCTCCCATCTTGTTCCTCAGTTCTATGGAGTTTCATTCAGTCTCTCACAGTCAATTGCCTTTAGTTCCATATCAGCTCATGAACAAAGGCAGTTCCCACGTGAATCTTATGCACCGCAGCACCTAAACAGAATGGATTGTCACCTAAATGTATACGAATAGAAAAGGAGCCCAACTCATTCATTGGACATGAGATCCTTGAGTTTCACACTCACTGTGCCAGTCTTGCCATGATTTGAACAGGACAATCAAGATTTGCTTTGCTGCTCTGCTCCCATATACCCCAAGACCATTCCTCAACTGATTGTGTCTGTTTGATTTTCAAACTGTGTCATTGGAACTAGAAAGTGGTGCTGCTGATATTTGTGTCGGAGACCAACCTCCCAACTCCTTCTCCTACCCAACAATTCCCTCCTATTCTTCCTCCATCCTTGACGTTAAACTAATTATTATCCAAGTTGATCTTCCTGTTCTTCCCCCAACCCCCACTCCCAAACCTTTCTAGGTGTATCCCCATGTCCTTTGCCAATCTATGTCCTGTATACAAAACTGCTAATTGCTATGGTCTGTTGTCTAAGACGGGATATGTCCTCTGGAGGCCCAAGGCTTGAACAGCCTCAGATTGCGAATGGTCTCCTGCTCACAGATACGTGCAGCCTCTTTATCCTGATCTGCTGGAGTTGATGGGATCACCGGCAGAGGGAATTTGGGGTGACAGAACACCCTTGGAGACTTTAGCATGGATTCCCTTGGGGTGTCTCGCTGACCTCACTCCTCCCTTTAGGTGTCTGAGATCCCCTCCCTGCCCAGTGAGGCCTTCCCCCACCCAAGACCAGGACCAAGAGATACATGCCACGCATAGACCTCTAACACCCATGAAGCATGCCTTTGAAAGTATTGCCTTGGGGCTGAAGCAGTCTGTTCAACCAGAGGATCGGGCAGTAAGGAGGTGCCCCCTGGACATGAATAACTTGGCAGTGCCAGCCTGTCTCCATAGCATGCCCAAGGGGCAAAAAGCCCATGCCCAGAGGGCATCTTGGCACTGCCCGTCAGGCATTAAGCAGTGCTAAGGGAGGGAGGGGCCTATTGTGGGTGGGGCGGAGGAGTGATTAGTGGGGGTGAGATGCCCAGTGTCATTCTGCATGGCTATTAGTCTGGGCTGGAGGGGGGGGGCAGTGATTGTGGTGGGCTGGTCTGCTGGAGAGGTCTGACCCCAGAGAGGAGGGTCAGTGAGAAGGGGAGCCTGCCAGGGTGAGGGGGTTGTGGGGTTCACTATTGTTGGGCAGGGTGGGCTGAACATCAGGGCACCCCAGGATGGAAGAGGGGGTCAGGGCTGTCCCAGGAATTTTTCTGAGTGCCACAATCAGGCCGTGGGGAGGTGCCGGAGGGGCAGCACAACGGGGGGTCCCAGGCTGGCCAGCGATCGAACAGGCCAGCAAATGGGGAGACTGACATATCCAGCCAATTGCGCATGCGCTGAATTCCAGAACTATCAGAATCCAGCATGTATAGGCCTCGCCCTTCTAGGTTTTTAATGAGATTCACGATTGGGACCTCTGCAGTGCACAGAGTGGAGAGATTTGAGTGTGAAGTTGAATTGAGAAAACAGTCGCGAGCTAAAACAGTTTTCCCGCCAATTTGCGAAAGTCACCCTTCCCTCTGTTTATTTGCAGCAGAAATCTGAAAAACAATGAAGGAACTCTATGGCCTAAATTTTGCTAGCAGCAGCAAGATTATAGACTTTAGCCTTGTAGAAAGCTATGCACAAAAATCTGATGAACTCTGAGGCAACCATTTCAGTTTGTTGGTGCCAACTATGGGAGATTTGTGTCACCCAGCATCAGCAATGATTCCAAATCAGATAAGCCACCAAACACACTGAAGGATTCTCAAAGTCAAAAAACCAGAAAATAACAAACAGGTTTTCTCATTCATTTTTTATATTTCTTACAAAAAAAATTGGGACATTTTCTTGGGATTAAGGTAAAGGCTGAAATATCATTTTTAAAATAATTATTTTTATTTTAAAAAGTTATGACATTTTGAATTATGAAAAATTTGACATTCCACAAATGTATATTTTTTTCAAGGCAAGAGGGATTGTTCAACAGCATTTATGGAATCCATAGAAACCCTAAAGTGCAGAAGGAGGCCTTACAGCCCATCAAGTCTACACATCCCTAACAAACCCACCCAAACCTTATTCCTGTAATTCCACATATTTATTCTGCTCATCCCCTATCACAAGAGACAATTTAGCATGGCCAATCAACCTAAACTGCATATCTCTGGATTGTAGGAGGAAACCAGAGCACTCAGAAGAAACCCACACAGACACAGTGAGAATGTGCAAACTCTAATACACAGTGACTTAGACCAGAATTAAACCTTGACCCCTGGTGCTGTGAGGCAGCAGTGCTAACCACTTCCCACCATGCCACCCTTATGAATTTAGTCTATCATTAAAAACAGAGTCACTCCTCATTCAATGTCTTAATGGGTTTCACAGCAAGAATAATCATCTAAGAAGTGGAAGTTCACATTAATTCAGTGATTTTTCTAATTGATTTCCATCAGCAAGACCTTCAACAATACACGCTGTGAAGGAGCAGGAAACTACTGACAGAAAGTTTGAGAATTTGATGTCTAACTCAGCATATGGGAATGCCAGGAGTTGCCAACAGTTTTACACAGTAATGATGGTGAAAACTAACAGTTTCATTATCATTACAATCGCAAAATCCAAACAAATGGCTTTGGGTGAATCCTGATATTTTTGAATAGATTCCCAATATAAATATTCAATGTGCTGTTTGCAGAGGAGATTCACTAGCATGCAGTCTGGGACAGAACATTTAAATTATAAAGAGATTAGATAGGTTTGGGTTGTTTTCATTGAAGCAGAGAGAACTGAGGGGCATGGACTGAGTAGATGAGGAGTAGCTCTTCCCCTTAGTTGAAGGGGCAGTCATGAGGGGATACAAGTTCAAGGTGAGGGGCAGGAGATTTAGGGATAATGTGAGGAAAAACCTTTTTACTCAGAGAGTGGTGATGGTCTGGAATGCGCTGCTTAGAAGGATGGTAGAAGGTGGTTGCCTCATATCCTTTAAAAAGTACCTGGATGAGCATTTGGCACATCATAAAATTCAAGGCTATGGGCCAAGTGTTGGTAAATGGGATTAGGTTGGAGGTCAGGTGTTTCACACGTGTCAGTGCAGACTTTTGATGGGCGGAAAGGCCTTTTCTGCTCTGAATGATTCTATGATTCTATGATTCTCAATACAATCACTATAGGCTTGATAATGTTGCCAGACAACTTCTTGTGGAATCAAGAAGATTAAGGCAGAAGATGGCATGGAAAGGCTAGTGGTATGCAAATGGTGAATCAACTTGTTGCTCCCTCTGTGATAGGCAAGGTGTGTTCTGGAGTTGGTAATGGAGTGCTGGAAGAGCAAGACATATAGATCTCCAGAAAGTGACTACAGGACACTTAGTACTTACCCATCTTGGACTCAAGTCATATACTATTCACTCTGATTACCCTTATGCCCCATTAATATTTGATCCATGTTTATGGTAGCGTTCACAGAATGATGGAATACAGCTTCTGGCTGACTATAACAACAAAGAGTGTGTAAATGTGACTATTTTAAGAGCATTTTAGCCGCCAGAGGCTAATTTACCAATCAAGAATATGAAAAGGTATTACAACACAGAGCATAGGTTTTACAGAATCACAGATCTCTTCAACACAGGGATAATATTTCATTCAAAATTAAAAGGCCCTCTGAGTGACTTGGGAAGGGGGTGTTACTGTATAAACATAGATGTGGACATTTACCCAATCTTTACTGCTGAAGTCAAAACCTTATGAACTATTCACTTTTCGTACATCTTGAGCTTGTGACCATTAAAAAAGAAAAGAAAGAAATTCCTTCCTACTCTGCCCAACAGAATTAACTTGACTCTACATCTATTCAATTCTACATATTTCCTCAGTGATGCTTTAGCTAAGTAAATGGTTGCTCTCAAACTTTGGCTTTCCACCAGTTGATAACATAAGTTATCTTCCATTGTGCATTAACCACAAGTGCCAGGCAATTACAGCACCATCTCCACCAACCAGAGAGAAAATCATTTCTTGCCGTTGTCAGACTTCCTATCACTGAATATCCCTATCATTAACAGCCTGGGGGTAACCATTGACCACAAACTTAACTGGATCAGTCACAAATATTGTGGCTACAAAAGCAAAGCTAAGGCTGGGAATTCTAAGTGAATAATTCACCTTCTGACTCCCCAGAGCCTGTCCATCATTTACAACGCACAAACAGGGGACAGTATGGTGCAGTGGTAATATCACTGATCCAACAACTCAGAGGCCCAGGTTAATTCCCTGGGGACACTAGGTCAAATCCCCTTCACCTGCCCCCCTCCCCCCAACCATAGCAATTTGTGGAATTTAAATTCAATAAATAAATATAGAACATAAAGCTGCTCTCAGTAATGGTGGTACAATGGTTAGCACTGCTGGCTCACAGCAGAAAGACCCCAGGTTTGATTCCAGCCTTGGGTGACTGTGTAAAGTTTGCATTTTCTCCTTGTGTTTCCTCTGGGTGCTCTCCTTTTCTCCCACAATCCAAAAGTGTGTAGGTTGGAAGGATTAGCAGAATAAATGTATGGGGTTACAGTTAAGAACCTAGGTAAGATTCTGTGTTGGAAACCTGATTCAGACTTGAAGGGTCAAATGGATTCTTTCTGGACTGTGGGAATTCTATGATTCTATGAAAACTGTCATTAATTGTCATAAAAACCTGCCTGGTTCATTAATGCTCTTTAGGAAAGGAGATCTGTCATCCTTACCTGGTCTGGCCTACAAGTGACTCCAAATCCAGGAATGAAATCTTAAGTGCCCTCTGAAAGGGCTCAGCAAGCCATTCAGTTTAAAAGCAATTAGGGATGGATAACAAACGCTAATCTTTCCAACAATGTCCACATCCCATGAAAGAGTTTTTAAAAAATGAAGATTATGATGGAATATGCTCCACTTGCTGGAATGAGTAGAGCTGCACCAATATTCAGGAAAGCTGACATCAGCCAGGACAAAGCAGCCTGCTTCATTAGCATTCCATTCACTGCCCTTATATTCATTCCTCCATCACTGTTGCCCACTGGCTGCACTGTATGGTATAAAGAAGATACACTGCAGCAACTCACCAAGTTTTCTTCAACAGCACCTTCCAAACTCCTAGCCTCAACTGTCTTGAAGAACAAGGGAAGGAGATACATAGGAATAACAACACTTGCAACTTCTCTTCTTACTCAGACACAACCTAACTTAGACTTTGTTTTCATCGTTGCAGGGTCAAAATCCTGGAACTCCTTATCTCATTGTGCTGAAAGTATGTACACCAGACAGGCTGCAGTGGTTCACATTGGCTCTCCACTCCCACCTTCTCAATTCCGGATGGACTATAAATGATGACCTTGCCAGAAACATCCACATTTCATGAACAAATTAAGAAAAATACAAGCATACTTAAATAAGCGTTCTTTCTTGTAAGCTACATCGCCATCAATAAATAGTTAAATTAATAATTTCATCACAAACAAGGATAGAAAATGCTGGAAAACCTCAGCAGCTCTGACAGCATCTGTGGGGAGAGGGGAGAGCCAATGTTGTGAGTCTGGATAACCCTTTTTCAGAGCTAAGAGCAAAAGTTCATCAGTTGGTGTTAAGAATCTCACATGACAGGAGGTTACACATTCGTATAAGAACCATTAAATTATCCACGATTTTGCACTGTTCAGAGATCTCTTAATCAAAGAGAACAAAAGAGTTTGCGCATTCTCCCTATGGTTGCGTGGGTTTTCTCCAGGTGCTCCGGTTTCCTCCCACATCCGAAAAATGTGCTCTTAGGCTGATTGGGTAACAAATTGTCCCTATATTGGTCTCTATATTGTCATTAAGACGTTAGGATGGCAGCGCGGGCTCATTGGGCCGAAGGGCCTGTTTCCCGTGCTGTGTTGTTCTTTGTTCTTTGTTCTTTGTAAAATGGATTCTGGGGAGATAGTTTACTGAATACGTAAGCAAAAAATGCAGGAGGTCTGAAGGATAATTAATTATTCCTCAACCAAAAGGATCTGAGCATACTGGTACACAGATCCCTGAAATTGACAACACACGTGGGCAATGTGGGCAAAAAGGCATACAGCATTTTTGCCTTCATCACTGGAGCATTGAGTATAACAGTTGGCAAGTTATATTACTTTAGTTAGGCCACATTTATAGAACATAGAACATTACAGCGCAGTACAGGCCCTTCGGCCATCAATGTTGCGTCAGCCAGTGGACCCTCTAATCTAAACTATTCCAATATCATCCATATGCCTATCCACCGAACATTTGAATGCCCCCAAAGTAGGCGAGTCCACAACTGCTGCAGGCAGGGCATTCCACGCTCTCACCACCCTCTGTGTAAAGAACCTGCCTCTGACATCCGTCCTATAACTACCACCTCTTAATTTAAAGTTATGTCCCCTCGTGTTGGTCATCACCATCCGAGGAAAAAGGCTCTCACTATCCACCCTATCCAATCCCTTGATCATCTTATACGCCTCAATTAGGTCACCGCGTAACCTTCTTCTCTCTAATGAAAATAACCTCAGGTCCCTCAGCCTTTCCTCATAAGGCCTTCCCACCATACCAGGCAACATCCTGGTAAACCTCCTCTGTACCCTTTCCAATGCTTCCACATCTTTCTTATAATGCGGCGACCAGAACTGTACGCAATACTCCAAGTGCGGCCGCACCAGAGTTTTGTACAGTTGTAACATAACCTCACGGCTCCTAAATTCAATCCCTCTACCAATAAAAGCTAACACACCATACGCCTTCTTAACAACTTTATCAACCTGGGTGCCAACTTTCAAAGAGCTATGTACTTGTACGCCAAGATCCCTCTGCTCGACAACACTATTTAGGGTCCTTCCATTAGCCCTATATTTCATATGCACATTTGGAATATTGCATGCATTTCTGATCTCCACACTACCAAAAGACGTAGGTGCTTTGGAGAGGGTGCAACGAAGGTTTATTTATAAAAGTAAAGTTTATTTATCAGTCACAAGTAGGCTTACATTAACATTACAATGAAGTTACTATTCAAATATTCGACTTGCTACACCCTGGAGACTGTCAGATAAACTAAGGAAGAATTTAATTTGGCCAATGCACCTAACCAGCACATTCTTTCATATTGTAGGAGAAAACTGGAGCACCCGGAGGAATCATAGATCCATAGATCTGTGCAGAAGGAGGCCATTCGACGCATCAAGTCTTCACCAATCACACTCCCACTCAGGATCTATTCATTTAACCCCACATATTTACCCTGCCAATCCCTTGACACAAGAGGCCAATTTAGCATGGCCAATCAACCTAATTCACACATCTTTGCATGTGGGAGAAAACCAGAGCGCCCAGAGGAAACCCACACAGACACGTGCAAATTCTACACAGACAGCGACCAAAGTTGGGAATTGTACTCCAGTTCTCTGGCACTGTGAGGCAGCAGTGCTAAATATTGTGCCACCGCAGTGCCCATATGCTCACATGTGCCTAGTCTCAATAATTGAACCCATAATATGTTTATCCAATCCCTTATGAATGATTGGTTCTTTAATATTAGTATAGAAATATTGCATTGAGGGGGTTTTCAACTGCCAGCTGGAGACCCTTCCAGACCCTTCCTCCATAGCTTGTTTTCAGGAAGGCCTAGAAGTGCTAATTAGGCAATTGAAAGGTGAGCCTTTCACCAAGATCAGGACCCCAGGAACAAAGGTTTCTCCTGCTGAGAATTGCCAGCCGATCAAAGGCTCATAGTTTATTAAATGGCTGTGCCACCTTGTGTGGGGTGGCTCCTTCAAGAATGACACCTACACAAGGCCCAGGACCCAAAGCATAGCTGAATGTTGGTGGGAGTGGGCTCAAGGGGAGGAATCATGGGAGAGATGGTGTGAGGGAGATTATGGTAGAGGAAGCTCATGGTGGAGGGAACAGCAGCAACAACAGGGGTATGGTTCTCAGTGAGTTCCCCTCCACGATACCAGGTGATCAGCTATTGAATGCTGTTGAATAAGGGTCTCCCCACTGGGATCTCCCAACATTACACTTTACAAATATCTTTCCCCTTCAAAGTTCTTATTTCTTCTCTTTTACCATCTCAACCCCTTGTTTTATCAAGATTCATTAATTAATGCTAACAATCTAACCAAACAATTTCTTTTCACCAAAGTTAAAGTTCCAATTAAGACTAGACAAACAATTGTCAAAATAGCTTTTGCACATAGCTCTCTATTGTCAATCAGCCATTCTGAGTGCTAATTGAATATATTAGAAAGGAATTTTTTTTCAGGGTCAAAGTTTATTCAATGATTTATGCTTCTAAGACCTTGCATAATCATTGACCCCATACCTTCATGGCAGGGTTTCTTACAGCTTTGTCCTATTCTTCAACCAACTCTTTTGTTTTATCTCAAATTGTGGGATGGAACAGTTGATTAATTTTGATAGTTCTTCGAGAACAGATCCTGGTCATAATACTGAGAAATTTGAACTGTAGTAAATAAAATCATCTCACAGGAGTGTGTTATAATATATACCACATTATATAAAAATATCTCAACTGGGACCACTCTTCGTTCTCTGACTATGATTATAAACTCCATACCAAGGCAGCCTTATCGGACTGCCATTTTTAAAGTTTTCTATTTTACAAAAATATGACAAAAGTTTATCATTTATAAGGCACAAATATTCGTTATAACTCTATAATTAACTTAAGAAAGAGATAATATTTAGGGTATAATGACACACAATGAAACTCAAGTTACAGCACAATTATTGCGGTAAATATACATGGAACACAGCTTAGGAAACATTTGAACATCCATCATTTATGCCTTTGTCACTCCTGAATGGAGATCTTGATTACTCATGGAATAAATGGTGAATTTCATTGCTCCCCATTGCTTTTATTCTATTTCTTTGTGTATACTTTAATAGATGACATGAGCTGATTGACAAGTAAAACAGCCTGGGGAAACACCAATCATGCCTGTTCACCATCCAGCCAAGCCATAATGGTGCAAGTGCTTCGACCATGATCCAAAAGCATTACATTGTTGCTGTGTAATGTGTACCTTTAAGCCACTTCTAAATATATTTTAGAATGGAAATAAATAAGTAACTGTGGGAACTTATCGGGTGATTAAGGACTATCCTGAGTGGCAAAAGACTCTATCAAACAGCTTCTTGGATAATAGATATGCTCACTGTTAGCTCTCAAAAGGAACAATATTGCTTTTGAATTGATTTTACTAAATCTTTTCTAAAGGTCTATGGAAATATTAGCTGTCAAAAGTGACAAATTGCAAGGGAATAGTTTCAAAAAACCTCTCTTCTCACAAAATGAACTGCTCAGTTTTGATTTGTTTGATTTCTTATTGTCACATGTATTGGTATACAGTAAAAAATATTGGCCGGCTGTTCATGTTGGCAACGCACTCCCACCTGTGGGTTTCCTGCTGGCATTGGGGAACGTCAATGAGAATTCTCATTGACAGCACTGGGACCAGAGAATTCCACCTCTAGCAAACAACATGCTACCTTCCACTGGCAGGAAACATGTGACTGGGAGGTCATAGAATCTTGACCACTGTTTCTTATGCGCTATACAGACAAAGCATACTATTCACAGAGTACGTAGAAAGGAGAAAATATAGAATATAAGACTATATAGTGTTAAAGTCATAGCTGGGGTGTAGAGAAATCAACTTTGTAGTATTTCAAAAGATCAAGAATTTTAGATTTTCAGAAAACATCCTGAAGGAACTCTGGGGAAGAGCAATAATATTACCAAGCTCCCATCAACTTTCTGCCCAGTCTAGGACACATTCTTGCGTTGCTTTCCTCTGTCACTCATTTTCTCCTTTCCGCAAATCTGTTTCCTCTCAGTTGTATTGAAGAGTATCTCGCATGGATGTGAAAGAAAATAGACAAATATCAAAATGAAAGCACACTTGGCTACTTTTCTAAAGAAAACAAGCTTAATGACACATTCTTAAATTGACTATTCAACACATATGTTTAGCTATTAACCAATTCATAAGTATATTTCATTATCCAATACACACATTCCAATCTTCATTTGGGTAGGAGACTTTATAAATAAAACTGCAAATGTGATATCCTTTGTTCCTATTCCCAGCAATTTTAATGATAGAACAAGGAGTGCTGAAAACACTGGCAGAGAAGGGACCGTGCAAGTATGATGGAGATCTTTTAAGAAGCTATACAATTAAAGTTGAGATTTTGTCATCACTTTGATAGGCTGCAATAGCATTCTAATCCATCAATTTTACTAATACATGCATTTTCAGCGAGACATCGTCTTTCAACAGATGACCGTGTTATAAATGTGGTTTTGTGCCATAATGTAAAATGAGCTTCTCTTGGAAAAACACTTGGGGCTGATAATGGCAAGCAGAAATTTTGGTAAAAATCCAATAGGAGCGTTCCAAAACTGATATGTTACAAAAGATACATAATATTTGGATTGCATTCAGGGCTATAATGCACGGGCTTGAGAGATTGTCGAAGCCACATGAACACTGGCATTTCAATTCTTGAAGTAATCTGAAGCCCTTTAAGGTGAAACATATTCCCAGCTATCATTAATTCTGACTGCAAAGTTGCAAGTCCTTCTTTGTTTGTCTAATACTATAATTGATTACTTTGATGAAAGCCAACATAGCCCTCTGCTGCAGTATATCTTATGTTTGATCGTTACCTGATAATTAATCATAAACTAATTACCAGTCACCCTCTTGTCATCTATGAAACATTTTAGTAGCTATTAGTTCGGATATTACTTCTAATTGAATAATCTGGCCAATGAATATGTAAATCAGTGGTTTGACTCAGTCACTTCTATAGAGAATAAGTTTGATTTAATTTATTATTGTCACATGTATCAATATACAGTGAAAGTATTGTTTCCTGCGTGCTATACAGTCAAAGCATACCGTTCATAGCGGAGGAAACGAGGGAGTGAAGAATGTAGTGTTATAGTCATAGTTAGAGTATGGAGAAAGATCAACTTAATGCGAGGTGGGTCCATTCAAAAGTCTCTTGGCAGCAGGGAAGAAGCTGTTCTTGAGTTGGTTGGTACGTGACCTCAGATTTTTATATCTTTTCCCTGATGGAAGAAGGTGGAAGAGGGCATGTCTCGGTGCGTGGGGTCCTTAATTATGCTGGCTGCTTTGCCGAGGCAGCAGGAAGTGTAAATGCAATCAAAGGTTGGGAGGCTAGTTTACATGATGGATTGGGCTGAGAGGATTGGCATTCAACTCATTTACGGGAATAATAATACTCAAAATAATGCTATTTTGTGACAAATATTTCTCTAATTCTCAGAAACAAAGGACAGTTGAATCTCACAGTATTATTCCTGTAAGCTCTCAAAATAAAGAACTGGCCATTTGGATTAAGATGAGGAGAAATTTCTGCACTCAGAAATTTGTGGATGTTTGGAATTCTGTATCCTAGAAATATGTTGATGTAAGTCATGGAACACACATGTAAGGCAGAGTTGATAGATTGTGAAATGATACAGATTGCAACACAAAGATTGGCCAGGCTCTGGATGATGTAGACTTTAGCTGTACTCTCCGAAGCAATATAGATGAATTGGTGGAGTGGGCTGTGAAGTGGCAGATGGATTTTAACAGAGAGAAGTGTGAGGTCATGCATTTAGAGGGGTCAAACAGTTATGGTACATTCACAATAAATGGGAATATGCTAAGAGGCATGGAATAAAACAAAACAAAAACAAGAAAAACAAGCGAATAAAAGAATATGGACCAAGTAAGGGCAGAAGTTGTTTTTTTTAGTTTAGTTAGGGCATCATGATTGGCACAGGCTTGTAAGGCTAAAGGGCCTGTTCCTGTGCTGTATTTTTCCTGTTCTTTTTCTCTTTTTTCTTTGAATATCCTGGTGATATTAGCTGTTGTATAGCATGTGATATTAATTACTAGCAGTGTGCCACTCAATGTTTCTTCTACAGATCCTGGAGATATAAAACGCTGATCATTTAAGAGACCATATTGCCATAAAGATGTAAGAACAGAAGTAGGCCATGGGACCTACCGAGTCTGCTCTGCCATTCAATGATGTTATGACTGATCTGATAATCTTCAACTCCATTTCCCTGCCTTATCCACATAACCCTTGATCCCTTGCTGATTAAAAATCTATCTCAACCTTTAACGACCCAACATCTCCAGCCCTCTGTGGTGAAGATTTTCACAGATTCTCCACCCTCTGAAAGAAGAAATTCCTCTTCATCTCTGTCTTAAATGGTTGTTCCCTTACTCCGAGATTGTGCCGTCTGATTCTATGCTGTCCCACAAGGAGAAACAATTTCTCAGCATCCACCCTTTCAAGTCTCCTGAGAATTCTGTATGTCCGGATAAGGTTGCCTCCATTAGACTCAGGCCTAACCTACTCAATTTCTCTTCATAAGAAGATCCCTTCAGGGATCAACAGAGTGACTACTTTCTGGACTGCCTTCAATTCCATTGTATCTTTCCTTTGATAAGGGGACCAAAATTATTCACAGTATTCCAAGTGTAGTTTAACTAGTACCTTGTACAGTTTCAGCAAGACTTCCCTATTTTTACACTCCATTCCCTTTGAAAGATGAAAAAAAATTTATTCCCCTAAACTTGGTATCATAATATGGAAACTAATGCAGAAATAAAAGAATTTGCCTGTTTTTATACAACAATGAGCCACAGGACCTTTTGTACAGTCAGACAGGACGTCAGTTAAACATCTCATCCAAAATCTCATAGGTACCAGTGCCAATTGACCTGAATTCATTCTGAACTCTCCATTGTCTCAAAAGGACTTAGACAAAAAAAATTCACAATTTTAACTTGAAATTGGACTGGAAATCTATTTTACTGAGGTTTCAAAGACCAGCATCACTGTTGGAAACTAATAGACCCATGGGTATATGTATAACAGAATAATACTTGCCATAACACACTTCACATGACATCAAGTATAAATCGTTACTAGACAGTCAAGCATCAACGGTATTTAAATGGAGTGATTTATGATCCCGAAGAAACACACTTTGCAAAACATTTATCAGTGAACAAAGGCACACTAACAGATAACAAGCTACCTATCATTTTAAGTTAGTGCATTTTTATAGTTAATATTTGATATTTTCATACCAGTGGGAATATCATTGCATAAATGCAATTTGCCATTGTATTGCTGAACGAATTCCTCTGCAGCCGATGTGCCTTCACCAAACTTGAATTCATTACTATATTCCTGACACACTTATGACTGTGTTTCCAAATTCTGCTCCAACTCCACTTTCAAGTTTCCTGATGACACCAACGTAGTGGGTCAGATCTCAAACAATGACAGGCGGAGTATGGGAAAGAGGTGGAGAATTTGGTGAAATGGTGCAATAATGACAATAATCTCTCCCTCAATGTCAGTAAAATGAAGGAGATAGTCACCAACTTCAGGTAGCGCAGTGGAAAACATGACCATGTCCACATCAATGATGATGAAGTGAAAGTGGTCAAAGGCTTCAAATTTCTGGGAGTTCAGATCACCAACAATCTATCCTGATCCCTCCACGCTGACACTATAGTTAAAAAAGCCTACATTTTCAGGAGGCTAAGAAATTTGGCATATCTGCTACAATTCACCTATTTTTACAGATGCAAAATAGAAAGCATTCTTTCCAGATGTATTACAGCTTGTTACGGTTCCTGCTCCAACCAACACGGCAAGAAACTACAAAGTGTGGTGAATGTAGCCCAATCCATTAAGCAAACCAGTCTCCCATCCATTGGCTCCATCTACACTTTCTGCTGCCTCAGGAAAGCAGCCAGCATAATCAAAGACCTGACATATCCCAGACACACTTTCTTTCACCTTCTTCCATTGGGAAAATATACAAAGGCCTGAGAACACATACCAACCAACTCAGGAGCAGCTTCTTCCCTGCTGCTATTAGATGTTTGAATGTAACTACCACATTTTAAGCTGATCTTTCTCTACAGATTACCTGTAATTGTAACACTATATTCAGCATCTTCCCTTTCCATCTCTCCTACATACTCTATGAATGGTATGTTTTGTCCTTATAGTGTGAAAGAAACAATACTTTTCACTGTATCCCAATATATGTGACAATAATAAATCAAATCTAATATTTACATAGTCAGCAACACTCAGACAAGTACTTCCTTATATAGAATATAAACCCAGCGTGCCAGTAACCCTGACACTCCACATTATGTACACATGTAGGGCTTCGTGATTGGACAAGACATTACTGCCTTAATCACAGATCTCTTTTTGACACCAACCAAATAAACTAACTCAAATTAACTTAGGGATAAATTAAAAGGGGCAGCTCCCCAAAAGGAAGGGGACAGACTGAACAAAAAAACAAAGTTGAAAGAAAACTTAAAACATCAAACCAAAATGTAGTTGTCGGGGTCTATAATACACCCTAGCCCCCATGGCACCCAGCGGGTGCAGAAGGCATCAACTATGCCCGTGGACACCGTATACTCCCTCTTCAGGGACACCTGGCCACAAATGTAGCCACGGTAAAGGGCAGACAGTCGGGATGGACAACCCTCTCGATCGCCTGCCGCCTGGACCTATTGATGGCGCGTCTCGCTAGGTCTAGAAGCAGATTCACAAGGATCTTTAATCAGGGAGATCTTACTCTAAGAGATTCACATTGTGAACCTCGTTAAAGTCATTACAATTGCTTCATGTCAACTGGTGAAGATATGAGGACAAGAATTGGGAAATGACTGTAGAAAGTCAAAGTACCACCTGGTGACCAAAACCCAAGCTACATCATATAACCTGTTGATGTACATATTAAAAAGGTATATATTGGCAGCAGCGCGTGACAAAAGTTTGTGATAGCTGGAAGAAAAGTGTGTGGACAGGAAGTGGTCCCCAATACAAGATTGTCGATGAGTGAAGGAGAAGAGAGAAATATTTTGATGCAGAACACTCTAGCAGTGTTGTAAAGATAGCTTGTGAGCAACAAATGTTGTGTATTCTGACACACTTCCCTTCTAGTGATAGCATGCTACCACTCCGTCAAGGCGTATTACCTAAGCCAGTGAAAACATGGAAACAAAGAAAGTAGAAGCAGGAATAGGCCATTTGCACCATTAAGCCTTCTCTACCATTCATTTTGATCATCGCTGATCATCAAATTCCAAATCTTGATTCCCCCCACCCCTCTCCCCTACCCCATATCCCTTCATCCCTTTGATCCCATAAAATAGAAGATTTATCCTTGCATTTACAAATTGCCCTCATTAACATCAAACTTGAAGATGTTCTCCCAATTGCTTTGGTGCTTTTTGCAGAATGTAAATGCCAGCATCTATGAGAAAAAATGGCAAAAGATTCTACACTACAGAAATTATGGAAAATCATCAGTGAAGAATAGCTTGACAACATCCCCCTTTCCTTTAAAGGAAGTTTTTCCCTTCCAAATAGATGAGATTATATACAATGCATGTTCATGTTATTCACCATTTCTAAAGTTTCTCGTATTGCTGAATCCATGAGTCTCTAAAGCGTGGAGGTAATTACTGGTACATCCAGGTCTTGTCTTGGTAATCCTCTCTGAAGATTTCTTTGATGACTCATCATGATCCCCTGGAGTTGTTATTTCTTATATGGGTAAGAAGGGTATAAGGAATATGGACCAAACGCGGTATAATGACTTCAATCAGGCATTGGGATTGGCCTATTGGAGTATAAAACTCCCTGATTAAGGATCCAATTGATGGGCTAATTGGGGAGATTTTGCCTTGTACTTTACTGGGAGTGTCAGTTCCTCTGACACCCCCAGAGATAAGCTGTTAACTGCAAGCACCCTGTGTACTGCTGTTAGAGCTTTTAAATAAAGGGATTTTGGTGAAGGGACTTCTGCCCCTGGAAACTTATTGCCTACGGGCAATTGGGACTATCTTAGTGGTAAAAAACTGGGCAGTATGGACAAGTTGTACCATGCTGTAAACCTTTATGACTCTATGACCTAGAAACATCGAAACATAATAAACCTCTTTGACTCTATCTTCATGCATAGATCAGACATAGCCCAATTCAGAGAATCAGGAAATTCTGTGAACATTCTGACAATATTACGTTTATTTTTCCACAACTCCTAAAACTAATTTTATGACAATTTTGTTTGTTTTTTAATTGTTTACTTTGACTCTCCCTCACTCACTCTCGATCTGGCCCATTCTGTGGTCAATTGTCTTTGCTGACTGTGCTTACCCAATGAATTCTTGTTCTCTCGAAGCATTGTCCCACTCATGGAGATGACAGACCTTGTTCTGCTATCCAGCCATGGGGGATTTGTCTGCTTACCAGCTCTTTACCTGAACACTCTCCAGGCTGGTGCCTTCAAAGTTTTTCCACGTAGTCAACACATTTCAGTGTCAACACTGTCTGATGCTGTGACTCCATTACAGACTAATCAGAATGTTGAGGCTCATTCCATACAATACGGCATGACCATGTCATATCTGAATTTAATCTTTGTTGCCATGACATTTGACCACCGCTGAACACCATTGTGTGTTTTTATAATGATATAAAGGCACTAACCATTCAAAATAGTGGCCCAGTGGCACAATGGTTAGCTGTCTCACAACACCAAGTATCTGCATTCAATTCTGGCCTTGGGTGACTGTCTGTGTGGATTTCCTCCGGCTGCTCCCATTTCCTCCCACAGTCCAAAGGTGTATAGATTAAGCGGATTGGCCATGCTAAATGGCCTCTTAGTGTCACAAGACGTGTACATTAGGTGGATTAACCACAGGAAATGTGTGGGGTTATAGAGATAAGGCAGGAGAAAGATCCTAAATGTGATACTCTGCTAGAGTCGATGAAAACTAAATGGGCCAAGTGGCTTATTTTTAACCCCATACTTTACCCTAGCTAATCCCCCTGATAATAGGGGCAATTTAGCATGGCCACTCCACCTAATCCATACATTTTTGGACTGTGGGAGGAAACTGGAGCACCAAAAGGAAACCCACAAAAACATTGGGACAACATGCAAACTGCATACAAACAGTGACCGAAGCGAGGAATCGAACTTAGGTCCTTGACACTGTGAGGCACAGCAAGAAATCTCACCACACCAGGTTAAAGTCCAACAGATTTATGTGGCAGCTCAAGTTTTTGGAGTCTCGTTCCTTCAACAGGTGAGTGAGGACTTGTGTTCGCAAACAGGGCATACACAGACACAAACTCAAGTTACAAGATAATGGTTGGAATGCAAATCTTTACAGGTAATCAAATCTTAAAGATACAGAAATGAGTGGAGAGAGGGCCAGCACAAGTTAAAGAGGTGCTGTGAGATAACCACTGTGCCACAGGGCCAATTCTATGGTAAACGATTGTGTAAAAATGTATGTTCATTTATTTAAACAAGGACATAAACATACAGATAGAAAGCTTGAAGACATCAGCAGCAGAGTGCACTACACATGGCTCACAAGCAAAAATGAATCTGAAGCTGGATTAAATGACACACTTTGTTTCTGTTGATGACGTGCTGCAATTCCTTTAAAAATAACTACAATCTGCAGATCCATGTGATATGAAATTTGGAGGAACTTTCAATTCAAGTCTCCTCCCACGGTGATCAACCTTCTTCAGATCTAAAGCAAACAGGAGCAAGTTTCACTGCATGTGAATAGACGTTGATTTTAATTTGATTTATTATTGTCACGTGTATTTACATACAGTAAAAAGTATTGTTTATTGCACACTATACAGACAAAATATACCATTCATTGAGAAAGAAACAAAAAACTGCAGAATGTAGTATCGCAGTCATAGCTAGAGTTAGAGAAAGATAAACGTAATGCAAGATAAGTCCATTCAGAAGTCTGACAGCAGCAGGGAAGAAGCTGTTCTTGAGTCAGTTGAGATGTGACCTCAGAATTTTGTATCTTTTTCTCAAAGGAAGAAGGTGGAAGAGAGAATGTCTGAGGGTGCATGGGTTCCTTAATTATGCTGGCTGCTTTGCCAAGGCAGGCAGGAAGTGTAGACAGAGTGAATGGATGGGAAGCTTATTTGCATGATGGATAGGGCTGCATGCATGACCTTTTGTAGTTCCTTGCTGTCTTAAGTAGAGCAGGACCCATACCAAGATGTGATACAAGCAGAAAGAATACTTTCTATAGTGCATCTATAAAAGTTGGTGAGAGCCATAGCTGACATGCCAAATTTCCTTAGTCTTCTGAGAAAGTAGAGATGTTGGTGGGCTTTCTTAACTACAGTGTCAGCATGGGGCAACAGGACAAGTTATTCTGCTCCCCCCAGGACTAGGACAGACTGACCATTGTGTCAGTCTCAGCTATTAGTTCAGTGGTGAGAAAAACTTCATCATTAACTAGCACCTGTCTGTGCATGTCAGTTTGGTAACTTCAGCTCCCATTGCAGCTTTCACTTGCCCTGTGATGTGATAATTGATTCGCCACAGCATATTATCACTTCACAGTCCACATAGATCCTGCATGTTTGTCAAACATAACAGTGCTCTGAGAATGAACAAAAAGCTTGCACTCACTGACTGCTTGGATCCAATTGATGTTCCCTTAGGTAATGGGAACAACCTTCAGAATGGAGTCAAACTAGTGCCCTTGGTTTCTTTCAGAATCCCAGGATTTCAAAACATGACATAGAATTTCTGCATCTGTCACTGACCTGGCAGACATTCGCTGTACTGTTACAGCTTGACCACCCCTCCCCTCCCCCCACCTCACCTCCACTCTTATGTCATCTAAACACATACCAAATTACGGGACACCGTGGGAATGAGCAAAAATGTTCTTATTAGAAATTGGCCTTGCTTAACACTTCAAAGCTCCTGCCAGGATCAGAGGGGAAAACCATTTTATTAAACTAAGATGTTTGCAATAATCTAGCTTGCTGGAGGAAAACCTGAAATTTATTTCCTGGCTTGCAATTAAGAAGAAAATAAAAAAACACAAACTGTTAAGTTTGATGCTTACAACCGTTGTGGAATCCAACCTTAACCAATTTAGTTCACTCAGCAGCTGATTTTGTGCAGTTAAGATAAGATTGATCCATTCGGGCAACATCTACTGTCACTCATGAAAGCAATTCTGAAAAACATTAGTTGTGAAAGGTGTGTCTGATATTATTCCATGATTTTTGCTGAGGATGCCTGTGTAATATGCCAGTTTATTAATCAGTGGCACACTTGCAAGTATTTTCAATGCTCTGAAATGCTCCTCTGCTTCACCTATTACCCAAAATGAAGACTTACATACAAAAAGATTATTTATCAAATGGGAATTTGACAATTCCCATTGTCAATGGGAATGACTATTTCCCATTCTGAGTGGCAAATAGTCAGATCATCAGGTCTATTTATTGATAGCGTACTTGATAAGGTGACACACACTGTTAGCACTGCTGCCTCACAATTCCAGCCTTGGGTCACTATCTATGTGGAGTTTGTACATTCTCCCCATGCCTGTATGGGTTTCTTCTATGTGCTCCAGTTTCCTCTCACTGTCCAACGATGTGCGGGTTATGTTGATTGGCCATGCTAAATTGACTCTAATGTCAGGGAAATTAGCAGGGTAACTACATGGTCACTGTCTTTTCAGAGTTTGCATGTTCTCCCTGTATCTGCATAGGTTTCCTTCCACTGTCCAAAGATGCATGGGTTATGTTGATTGGCCATGCTAAATTGCCCCTTCATATCAGGAGGGTTAACAGTATAAATATGAGCCGCTACGCGATATGGATGGGTAGGATTGCTTTCGGTGCAGGCTCAATGGAGCAAATGGCCTCCTTCTGCACTGTGGGGATTCTATGATTTTTTGATTGATCATTTATAAATGGGCAAATATTATATAACCATAAAAACGTCATCCACATTCAGCACACAATGCACCTATTTTCCAATTTTTATCTCACATTAGGCTACTTAATTACTAAATTCCTATGTAATCATTTTACAACAGCTGCAATTTGAAATCCTTTTGATCCCAATACAGAGCAAGTAATAAACATGCTGTTGTATTGTTGCTTAGCAACCGCAATTAAACATACAAGTCCAACGAGGTGAATTTGCATTTGATCACAGGAAGGAGAATTTCAGCACCCACACAAGAATCACCCAACTGTGTAATAAATCTTTTCGATATCAAATCATCCCTTTCCAAAGACTACCCGATACTGGCTACCAATTCTTCGTTTCACACTTTATACAGCATGCTGCTGCAAATGTATCAACCACACAACTTTTGGCATAGACTGTGTAATTGTTTTTAAGATGCTGTGAAGTATTGGACAGGCAGACAAAGAGCGTGGGATTAATTTTGCTTAATCTAATCTCTGAAGACTGTTGCCCTTGACCCAGACATGGACAAATTGAATGATTCTTACTGTTTAATAACAATATCAAAATATAGTTTAGAGCCAATTTGTATTTCTGCCCAGTGTTTCCAGGCAATTACAAGCTTTAATCAAATGATATGCCAAGTGAAGTTCTGGGAAGATAATGCTATATAATTTGATAAGATTACTTCCAATTAGCAGTCTCATAAATGTTCCAGGAAGCTTGTGCTGCCCATATATTGATGTTAGCATGGAAGTAATACATGTTTAATTCATGCTGTGTGGAAGATTGTCAAAAATATGAGTGAAAGAAAAGACATGTTGCTGCATCATAGAATTCCAATAGTGCAGAAGGAGGCCATTCAGCCCATCAGATCTACACCAACTCTCTGACATGATAAAGCAAGTATGTATATGACTTGCTCTGCATTGGAATCATGTCAGACTCCATCCTTGTAACCCCCTGCATTTACCCCACTAATCTCCAAACCTACAAATCCTAGGTAAGTAACTAGGGGGGCAATTGAACATGGCCAATCCAGCTAACCTACACATGCATGGAATGTGGGAGAAAACCAGAGCACCTAGAGGAAGCCCAGGTGATGCTTGTCTCAGGACAAACAAACAAGAGAATACCAAATTTCAAGTGATCACATCTGCATAAGAGCATATGGTGTTCATATGCATACATAAGATATATGTATAAATAAATATATGGCTCACTTCTAGCAAGCTTAAATTAGCCAAGTTACAAGATTGGCTGATTATCATAAATTGGTTGTTAAAATAACCATCATATATTCATGGGCTGTAATCTGCAAATAAAAGGAATACGTCCAAGCTATTTTTTAAAATTATATGGGAGGTGAGCTATAATTGTCCTTCTCCCCAGTAATATTAATTGTTATGATCATTTGAAATTTGGCATTCTTGCATTTGTCCTAATGAGTTCACGGTAAAATGCTTCAGCAATATGTCTCCCTTTTCAGCAGCGTTCAAGTTCTGTCCTACCAAGTGAATGTTTATACACTCTCAGAAATGTTATTTCTTATACTTATTAAAAGTATTAGAGTTGAGAACTAAACAAAAATATCAAGAACTTGAGATGAATCTTCAAACTCTTCACATTACTGCTCCATCAAGTATTACTAGCCAAGCTTCATTTGGGACAGCACAATGGCACGCAATGATTAGCACTGCTGCCTCGCAGCGCCAGGGACCCACATTCGATTCCCAGCTTGGGTCATTGTCTGTACGGAATTTGCATGTTCTCCCTGTGTCTGCTTGCGTTTCCTCTTGGTACTTCAGTTTCCTCCCACAGTCTGAAAGTTATGTAGGTACATTGACTGTGCTAAGTTATCCTTCAACTTGAATAGGTGTTGAAGTGTGGCGACTAGGGGAATTTCACAGTAACTTCATTGCATTGTTAATGTAAGCCTACTTGTGATAAATAAATAAAATTTACTCTAAGTGTTAATGATATCTTATTTGATGAACTGAGCTATCTAATGTCAGTTAGTTTAGACTCTAATGGCTAATATGTTGCCAGTTCCCCTTAACAATCACCCCAGTTGCAGAATAAATGCATTAATTATAATTCTGCCAGAAATGAGATGACAAAATCATGATCTAGCATTTGTTTATTAACTTTAGAATAACACCTCTTAAACTTAAAGGGCAGAATTTTTCAGCTGCATTCGCCCCCAAGTTGCTCCTGAGGTCAATGGATCTTTCCATGGTTCACCCTTCATCCGCTACGATTCCTGTGGCGGGTGGAATGGGAAAATTCACCACAAAGCATGGGTATGGAATCAATTAGATGGCCGTGTTAATTGGCAAAGCAAAATAGCACAATTCACACATTACTGCTTGCCAATTTAAAATTTTAAGTTTAAGTTTATTTATCAGCATCACAAGTAGGCTTACCTTAATACTACAATGAAGTTACTGTGAAAATCTGCACATTCCGGCACCTGTTCTGGTATACTGAGGGAGAATTTAGCTTGGCCAATGCACCAAACCAGCATGGCTTTCAGATTGTGGAAGGAAATCCACGCAGATATGGGAAGAAGCTGTAGATTTCACACAGACAGTGACCCAAGCTGGAAATTGAACCCAGGTCCCTGGCCCTGTGAGGCAGCAGTGCTAACCATGCCATTATAAATTTGTAGTTGAGATTTATATAAATTGATGGGATCAATTCAGGATTAGAGTCATTAGATAACTGACAAATTAATATTTGATAGCCCCTACTGAAGGAATGATGTGTGGATACTTGGAATTAACGTTTCCAGAATATATACAATGTTATTCAAGTGAGCTGGACTGAATAATATTGTGATGAATTTCCAGCTACACAGGTGCTATTTCTTTATTTTGGATACCCTACTGCAGAGTAAATTTTCTATTCACACACTTAGATGCACCACAAGTAACTGGCTTAAATCACACTGACCTGAACCTCAGAGAACGTTGTACATCTCAGTGAAACATTTCTTCCCATACCTAACTGCTGCAGCAAATACAAAAACAATATATTCCAAAGATGTGTGGCTTAGGCTGATTGGCCATGTTAAATTGACCCTGGCGTTAGGGGGATTTGCAGGGTAAATATGTGAGGTTATGGGAATGGGCCTGGGTGGAACTATTGTTGGTGCAGACTTAATGGGCCAAATGGCCTCCTTCTACACTGCGCGGTTTCTATAAGTTTCTCTGATTCTATTTGCTGTAAATCTGCAATTCAGAAAATGCTCTATAAGTACTTAGCAGATCAGGCAGAACTGGTGGAGAGCTGACTATTGTGGGAGGCAGTGGCATTGTGGTACTGTCACTGGATAGTAACCCAGAGACCAAGAATAATGTGCCATGGACCTGGGTTCAAATCCCAACAGATGGTGAAATTTGAATTTAATAATAATCTAGAATTAAATGTCTAATGGTGATAATCACCTTGTCAATTGTCATAAAAACCCATCTGTCATCAATGCTTTTTAGAGAAGGAAGTCTGCCATCCTTACATGATTGACCCTACAGTTGTCTGCAGATGCACAGTAATGTGGTTGACTCATAACTGCCCTGTGAAATGGTCTAGCAAGCCAATCAGTTCAAGGGAATTTTGGACAATAAATGCTGTCGCAGACTGCAATGCCCACATCCCATGAAGAAAACAGAAATAATGTACCAGCCTGCTTCTAAGAAGGCCCTAAGATCTTAAATCTTTCTGTATTGTTGACTTAAATGGAGTTGGTGTACTTGGTGACTCTGTTCGTGCCTCTAGCAGCATGAGGCGAACAATGTTCTGGATCTCCCAGACCAAGATAGTATCCGCTCATTGTAGTAAATGGAGGTGCGAGGTCTTGAAGGCAATGCACTCGAAGGTGTCCATTACAAAGGAGTTCATGATACTCATGCCCTTGGATGAGATGCAGTTGGAAGAGTAGACTTGGGTCCACACCTGATATACATGGATGAACTAGCTCTGCTTGTGGGTTTTCCTCCATTTTGTGGACGGCTCCTTGGTGTCTTCAGTCAGCGACTGCTCAGGCTCCTTGCAAGATGCGCCATATATGGCAGCAATCTCAGGCATTTTCCTCCACTTGGACTGACTCAAGGCCAGATTAAAGAACCCCATCTAAAGCCCAACATTTCAGTCTCTGACCGAACCTGTCTACAATGAATAAGTTCCTTTCTCTCAGCAATGCGCTTTCTCTCAAGTTAACAATAAGACACGTGCAAGAATTACCACATCAAAAAGAGCCTTCGATCATCATTCTGAGCATCAAGAGGAGTAAGTCTGCCCACCAAACCAAAAGAGCAATAGTCCTGCCCATTCTGCTCTCTGCGTGTGAGACTTGGTGAAGGATTTTCTGACTACGTTCGGCCCAAGATCGAAAAATCCTGAGATCAATGGACCTTTGCATGGTCCGTGTCCCTTCCATTGTGATTCCTTGCAGGTGGGACATGAAAATTATGCCCTTGGACTGTATACCAAAAAACTTAATCACTTTCAATTGAGTTGTATTTAGAAGCTGAAGAAGATCAGGTGGCAGGATAAAATACTAGACACTGAGCTGCCCACTTGAGCCGATATACCAAGAACCCACACCATATTGACTTGACTGAATTGGGCTAGTCACGTAGCCGGAATGCCTGACTGTCACTTACCGAAGCAAATCTTCCATGGAGAGCTGGAGTACACTCTGAAGGCAGTTAGAGAAAGCATTACTCAGATATCTAATAGCTAATTGGATTAGGAATTGGCTAGCAGATAGAAGACAGAGGGTGGTGGTTGATGGGAGATATTCATCGTGAAGTTCGGTGACAAGTGGTGTACCTCAGGGATCTGTTTTGGGACCCCTGCTGTTTGTAATTTTTATAAATGATCTGGTTGAGGGTATTGAAGGATGGATTAGTAAATTTGTAGATGACACTAAAGTCGGTGGAGTGGTAGATAGTGAAGAGGGGTGTTATAGTCTGCAGAGTGACTTGGACAAGTTGCAGAGCTGGGCCGAGAGGTGGCAAATGGAGTTTAATGTGGAAAAGTGTGAGGCAATGCACTATGGCAGGAATAATAAATGTGTAGAGTATAGGGCTAATGGTAGGATTCTTAATAGTGTTGATGAACAGAGGGATCTTGGTGTATTTGTGCATAGATCCCTGAAAGTAGGCAGTCAAGTCGATAAGGTTGTTAAGAAGGCATATGGAGTCTTAGCTTTTATTGGTAGGGGGATTGAATTTCGGAGCCGCAACGTCATGTTGCAACTGTACAAAACTCTAGTGCGGCCGCACTTGGAGTATTGTGTGCAGTTCTGGTCCCCGCATTATAAGAAAGATGTGGAGGCATTGGAGAGGGTACAGAGGAGGTTTACCAGGATGTTGCCTGGTATGGAGGGCAGGTCTTATGAAGAGAGGCTGAGGGATTTGAGGTTGTTTTCGTTAGAAAGGAGGCGGCTAAGAGGGGACCTTATCGAAACATATAAGATGATTAGAGGTTTAGATAGGGTGGACAGTGATAGCCTTTTTCCTAGGATGGAGAAAGCTAGCACGAGGGGACACAGCTTTAAATTAAGGGGTGATAGTTATAGGACGGATATCAGAGGTAGGTTCTTTACCCAAAGGGTGGTTCGGGAGTGGAATGCCCTGCCTGCAGCAGTTGTAGATGCGCCAAGTTTGGTGGCGTTTAAGAGGTTAGTTGATAAGTATATGGAAGAGAAGGGAATGGTTTAGTTTGGAGGGTCATTGCTTTTTATATTGGTCGGCGCAACATCGAAGGCCGAAGGGCCTGTTCTGTGCTGTAATGTTCTATGTTCTATCTGAAGACTTGGCTTAAGAGTTTTGATGCCAACTTCAAGTTCTGGGAGAAGATCACCCACGGTCGCTTTAGACGATGAACGTGGACATCTTTGCCTCAAAGGACAGCAAGTATGAAAGAAGTTATGTTTCAAATTAGCCTTTGGTGTGAATCACAGCTTTTCTGTGACTAATATATTCTGTATTTTAAACTTTTCATCGTGTTCCTAACTCAAAGAAAATAAGAGATATGTAGTTAACAGCTGCTTGAGACCATGGCTGTTCCTTGAGCTGGATTCAATCTAAGGTCACTGATGCAATGGCAAAGACTGAAGCCAGTGTCAAATTCATAGCCAACTATGTCATATACAATTATGAACAAATTGCCACAAGGTATGTTTCATGCCATCATCATCTATTAGCTGTATTTCTCAAACAATGCCAATGGGATGATCTAAGGTCATTCAGGGGCAACACAAGAGTCCCAGTCTGCCTCAGAAGGTTCAAGCACTGAATGAGGAAATCGGGATTATAATGCGTTCATTAGGATTCGCTGGAAAAATATAATTTACCAATTGACTCAGAATGTGGCAGAATAATTTCATCAAGATTTTAATGTTAAAAGATGAGCTAACAGGAATATAAAGGAACAAACATTCTGAATTACCAGTTTCAGCATGTATTTATTTTCTAATTACTACTTATTATCAGCAGCTCACAATAAGTGAATATCTGATCAGCTATTATGAATGAAAGAAATGTGAAATTATTGAATCCCTACAGTGTAGAAGGAAGCCATTCAGCCAATCAAGTCTGCACTGATTCTCTAACAGAGCAGCAAACAGGCCCTCCTACCAAGGCCCTATCCCAATAACACCACATATTTCATAGAATCATAGAATCCCTACAGTGCAGAAGGAGTCCATTCAGTCTGTCAAGTTTGCACCGACTCTCAGAGCATTTTACCCGGGCCATAACTGCGTAACCCCACATATTTAGCCGACTAATCTCCGACTAATACACATCTTGGATACTAAGAGGCAACTTCGCACACTCAATCAATCTAACCTGCCTATCCTTGGTCTGTAGGAGGAAACGGGAGCAGCTGGAGGAAACCCATGTAGAATCGGGGAAAACATGCAAACCCCATGTAGTCACATAAGGATTGAGCACAGGTCCCTGGAGCTGTGAGGCAGCAGCACTAACCACAGGGCCACCGTGTCACCTATCAATATTATCAGAATGTTAGAGAAAGGTACAGGGGAGGTTTAGGGTCTGATACAAAATTTGGTAAATGACACCAGGTATTAGTAGTTCGTTCATGGCAATGTAATGAGGAGGATATTGGTATGAATTATACAGTTACATCAACACCAAACATGAGGGGAGAACAGCTGTTCAACTGACTTTGATAATTAAATAACAGATAGGACAAAATCTACGCACAGAGGACATTCTTCCTGCACATAATGACTTTTCACTTCAGTGTTTATTCTGGCTTGCGCTGAGGTTGAAGAATAATTGTATGCGAGCGTGAGACATCTGCAAAACGTGTTTCATTGATGTGTGTAAGTCAGCAGCTGTGCTGAAATGGCAAGCCCAACTCTGGACTGCTGCCATTCCACTATCACATAGCCAGTGTTTAATCCCCTCACTGCTCCATTGTGCTGATGGAAAAGATGTTACAACAGCATTAGGTTTGGCTGCTGTGACACTATGTTCAGAGTTTGTGTGAGCTTATTATTCCATGGACACACGAGATTTGAATGCAGAACAAATTGTAGGTTTCAATTTGGTTTAAAAATTAGGAATAATAAAGCCATTGGGCAGGATTTTCTGCCCCCTCTTTGCATCCACACTCCCCCCCCCAATCTGACCTACATTCCACATCCCCCCCACAAAATGTGCCCCCCCCAACATGTTTACTGGTGACAGAGACAATTTACCATTGGCTTCTGGTGGGATATACCATTTCCGTGGATGTTAACAACATTCTGCATGGCACCTTTCAACGCCAGGGAAACCAACATGGCGGGGGGCAAGAGGGGAGGGGGGGAGGGGCAATGGTGGAAACCATCAGCTGGACCAGAAGATTTCAACCTCAGGATGTGTTAGAAAATTCAGTTCTTTGCTTTTTGGTCCCTGCTCCAAATACCGGTCAAATTCTCTCATTCCGTCCACGACTGGAATTTTAGCAGGCAAGTTGCCAAGAATGAGAAGCGTCATTGATGGTCAGGCAGGAATTTCCAGCTTTTAGAACAGGGCAGTTGGAGAATTCCGCCCACCGTTTCCTGGCCATCTCTGTCCTTGGCAGCAATCCGAAATGAAGCCAGTCTGTTCATCAGCATGCGACATCTTGACCTCAAGATTTATCTCTGACCTCATGATCGCACCATCGCAAGCCCGATTCCGCTTCCACAATATCACTCGACATCGCTCTGTCTCAGCTCATCTGTTGCTGAAACGTTAAGTCACAGCTTTGCTTCCCCAAAGCAAACACATTCCAGGTTCATCTCATGTTTTTAAATTTGAGGTTACCCAAAACTCTGCTGTTCATGTTTTAGCTCTCACCAAGTCCGTTAAGCAAATCACCCTTTTTGCCTGCTGGCCTACATTGGCTCCCAGTCAAGCAGCAGTCTTTATTTTAAAGCTTTCATCTTTGTTTTCGAGTTTCAAGGGGCAGCATGGTGGCACAGTGGTTAGCACTGCTGCCTCACAGCGCTAAGGACCTGGATTCGATTCCTAGCGAGGGTCACTGTCTGTGTGGAATTTGTATGTTTTCCCCATGTCTGCATAGGTTTCCTCCTACAGTCTGAAAGACATGCTGGTTAGGCACATTGACGCAAACAGACACTGGAATGTGGCAACTAGGGGAATTTCACAGTAACTTCATTGCAATGTTAATGTAAGTCTATTTGAGACTAATAAATAAACTTTACATGGGGTTGCGGGAATGGAACTGGGTGGGATTGTGGTTGGTGCAGACTCGATGGATCGAATGGTCTCCTTCTGCATTGTAAGGATTTTGTGATTCATCTCTGACCCTCTATTTTTGTAACCTTCACCCCCCCACCCCACTGCCCCCCCCACCCCAGAACGACAACCTCTGAATACCTGTACTCGACTTCTAGCCTTTTCAACATTCCCAATTTCAATCGCTTCAACATTTATGGCCCAATCTTTAGTTGCCTTGACCCTAAGCTGTGGAATTCTCACTCATCATCTCGCCACCTCATGGTCCTCTTTCAGACTCACCTCAAAACCTATCTTTTTGAAGAAGCTTTGATCATCTGACCCCATATCATAGAATCCCTACAGTGCAGAGAGTGGCCATTTGGCCCATCAAGCCTACACCAACTCTTAAGTCCTTCACCTCTACCTATCCCCATAACCCCATGAATTTATCATCACCAAGTTACATATCCTTATACACTATAAGGATATGTATACACTTGGCCTTATACACGGCCAATTCACCTAACCTGCACAGCTTTGGACTGCGGAAGGAAACTGGAGCACTCGGAGGAAACCCATGCAGATACAGAGATATGGAGAGAATGTGCAAACTCCATGCAGACAGGCACCAGACATTGTCAAGCAGTCCTAATCACTGTGCCACCATGCCATCATTTTGCGAATTTACCATCTTGATTCTAAGTGCTGAATTTGGGTGTAATTCAGATCCGACTTGGAAACCTGTTCTCAGGCATTTTACATTCAAATGCATTTAAATTGACGTCGCAACCATTTTGGGCGCAGTTCTGATCGCAGCCATTTTCGGACCTTGGTGTAGTGGGCATCTACATGGACACAGGCACATCGTGCTATTCACCTCATGCCTAACTTTACCAAAAACACAACACAGTCGGTTGGGTCAGTGGTGGTAGAGGCGAACTTGCTGGGGTCTTTTAAGAGACTTTTGGATGAATACATGGGATAATGGGATTGGGAGTTACAGATAGTTCTATAGCCTGGTAGGTATAGATATCATAGGCACAACTTGTGGGCCGAAGGGCCTGTTTGTGCTGTAGTGTTCTATGTTTCGATGGTAAAATCGGGCCATTTATGTCTGATACGGTTCATTGCTTTGTTTGTTTTTTAAGGGTCCTGTGAAGACTCTTGGGACTCTTGTGTTAAATGTACTCAACAAACATAAGCTGTCATTCTCCATGTCAAAGATTTCCAATCCAGTTATTTTATTATCTGAAATGAAGACAGCTATCACCTCTTTTTCCTATGCTGTCGAAAGGAAGAAAAAGTCTATTATTCTTAGGCCAGAATCTCAATTTCTCTCCTTTGAAACCATTCCAATCTATGTCACTCGTCAACACCAAAATAAGTGCCAACTAGTAGTCAGCATCTCCCTGCCTCTCAGTGAGTTATTCACAGTGAATCAAAAGCTGTAGGATTATATCCTGTGGTAAATCCTTCCTCGGATGCTCCATAACATCGAAGTCAAACAATTTGAAGGCGAATTTTACATTTCAGGCAAGAGAAGAGTAATGAATTATACGGGCCAGCCTTGCACTTCAACTTGGAACAAACTCATCAACCTCACTGCATTCTCAGCAGAACCATGTCTGATCATAGATAAAGGTTTGCAGATTTGTTTTCACAGAAAAGGATATTGGATTGCAAAATCTGATCCAAGAACATTGATGACAATCCTGGAATCACATACAATGTATCAGAGTTTCACTGAACCAGGAAGAAGTGGTCTTGGTTGATATCCAGGGTTGTTTTGACTTGTTGGTTGTGATGAGTGTCTTGACAGCTTTCGGGATTTTTTTCAGCTTGCACAGACACATTTGTAGCAGATCTCTGTGGTTCTTAAAATGTATCTTCTGAACTGCAATACATTTTTCTAATCTCTACTCCACTTTCTGTGTGCTTGCTATATTGAAATCAGGACAGATTGTATCATCTCCAACTACTACTTGTTCTTTCCTAGGATGTCCGGTCAACCTTCTTAGCTGCATTCCCTTCTATAGTTATCCAAAACTACAAGCCTAACATTATACAATAACTATTTTCTTTGTCACCCTCTTTATTCTTTTCATGCTGGGATATCCTTCAGCATGATGCGTAGAACCATGACACAGTAGCACAGTGGTTAGCATTGCTGTCTCACAGCACCAGGGACCCGGGTTCAATTTCCAGTTTGGGTCACTGTCTATGTGGAATCTGTACGTCCTCCTCATGTCTGTGTGGGTTTCCTCCAGGTGCTCCGTTTTCCTCCCACAGTCCGAAAGATGTGCTGCTTAAGTGAATTGGCCATGCTAAATTCTCCCTCAGTGTGCCCAAACAGGTGCTGGAGAGTAGCGTCTAGGAGATTTTCACAGTAAGTTCATGGCAGTGTTAATGTAAGCCTACTTCTGACACTAATAAATAAACTTTAAACTTTAGAACCTAGAATCCCTATTGTGCAGAAGGAGGCCATTTGGCCCATCAAGTCTGCACCAACTCTCTGAAAAGGTATTTGATGCAGGCCCACTCTCCCCACCTTAACTATGCAATTACCATGGCTAATCCACCCAACCCACACATCCTTGGACACTAAGGACAATTTAACATGGCCAATCCTCCTAACCTGCACTTCTCTTCCCTAAATTGCTTCCACATGAAACAAATATTTTCTACAGACCTATTTAGACCTTTAAAACTTGTTTCAAACAAGATTTCCATAAAATATAGATTTTTTATTGAGCTTAGATAGTTGCACAGTAAATATGAGCTCATATCACATTGCAACATCACTTCATTGGCTGTAGACACTTTGGGAGCTTCGAGTTTGTGGAAAGTTCCATATAAATGTAAGTCTTCCTTTTTCTTAAGGTATTACCTGAAGAACTCAATCTCTCCCCGAGGACATTCTCAATCAGGAAATGCTGAATTATCTGAGCTGTTAATTTTTCCATCAGCAGCATCACTTTATAATTGACAGATCAAGAACAAAGAGCAGTGTTAGTCTGGACATCTTTTCCACTGAGCATGTATTCTGCTTGCAAAGTATTGGAGAAATTAACAATAAGGGCTGTAAGTGGATTGCTGAACTGAGGATTCATTGCCATTAGATGATAATGCCCAGTCTTACAGATGATAAACATACTACAGAATCACGTGCCAGTAACAGAAACAAGTGCATGCCTCATGGGATAATGCAATTATTTTTGCACAAGACTTGTTAAAGTTTTCCTTGAATTTCATCTACTTCATGGGTACAACAACAGTCCAAGCCAGTGTTTTCTGTCCCATTACATGAAATTATGAGGCAACGACTGGTTGAGATCTGACAAAACAAGTGTGGCTGGCAGATGTTGAGTGTGAACCGTGACTTTTACTGAAAACCACAGACCTAGGAGTTGAGCTTTTTAAAAGAGCAATGAAATCCCAGTGGTGAAGTAATTCCTTTCATTGCATTACTCACGTTTCTCTCCATGCTCCTCGGTCAATGTTTCCCAGTTCCATCTTGTCACTTTTGAGCTTTCTGTATTCTTTTATTTAAACTACCTGAGTCACTGTTAGTGATGGCTGACTGAATTAGAGGAGAAAGACCACAAGGTTTAATCTTCGGTTTTTTCCCCTAAAGTCAATGACTGATCCTGATACTATTTCACAGGATTTAAATATCTGAACATTCTTTGAATACACAATAATATGGAGACATTTATGAAATAACTCCTCAGAAGTTAGTGTCCCTTCACCAGACTCAATAACTCAATTCCACTCCTAAGAGTGCTTCAGGTACAAATCAGAATCTGGAGTATGAGTAGCCCTTACACTCCTCAATTTATACACCGATGAGAACCCCTGATTGGGCAGGTAACCATTGCCTCAATCAAGGAGCTCATACTCCACAAAGCCAATCTCATGGGCATCGTTGAGGTCATTAGAATTTACACTTGGACTGTCCATGTTTCGGTTCAGTGAGCCCTCCTTGTTAACTGTTTTTTTTCTCTCTCTCTCTCTTTCTCTCTCTGTCTTTCTCTCTCCCTCTCTTTCTCTCTCTCTCTCTCTCTCTCCCCACACATGTTGTCTGACTGACTGAACACTTCCACAACTTTCTGTTTATATTTCTGATTTCCAATATCAACAATAATTTACTTCTGTATTTGTGAGTGCGATACATAGCAATTGGTGCTTTACATAAAATGTTCCTATCAACATACCTTTGTTATTGTGTGAATTAGCCAAGTGACTTATTAATTACAGTGACCCCCAATGAAGAAGTTTAGTTTTGAACCTGATCTGCTCATCACTCCATATAAGCAACTCTAACATGTCACTAACATCAAACTTAGCTCAATCTTTAATGGTAAACCAAGTTATGACTATTATAGTCATAACTTCATATACCGTCATTCACAACACCTACTGCCCCAAAACATTTAAACCAGCAAAATACTTCTGAATTATAATCATTGTAGGAAACATGGAATCTATTTAACACAAATCATGGATCTCCAGAGAACAATAAAATAAATGACAAAATCATCTGTTTTAGGCATCAGTTGCAGAACTGCAAGAACAGTTCTTTGAATAGTGCCCTGAGATCTTTGACATCCACCTGAGGTTTAACATCTCATCCAAAAATTTCTAGCCATGCAACACTCCTTTTGTACTGCCACTGTTGATGTGCTCAAATCTCAGGAGTGAGATCAAACTATACTTGTTCAGAGACACGTGTTGCCATTGAGCCATGACTGACTCTCAGTTGGGATGCATGAAGACCCACAAGTAGCTCCAAAGGACCATAAGCTGTTCTTACCTTTGAGGGGGAAATAACTGGTGATGATTTAACCTGAGGATCACCACATCTCAAGTGAAGGGATAGGCTGAGAAGGGCTTTGTGAATAATCTCAGCCAGTATATGTATTGAACTCACATTCTTGGCATTGCTCTACATCATGTACCAACAGTCCAGGTTGCTGAGATAAACTGACTCCTTGTGCCAGTTCAAGAATTGCTGTAAAGCTGAATGTTCATAAATTTCACAATTTGACAAACTTTGACAAACTTTGTCCTAAAGTGTTACCTGACTCAGAAGGATATCAAAAATCTCTTATATTACCCAATAAGATACATTATCTTAGGAGCAGTATGGTGGTTAGCATTGCTGCCTCACAGCGCCAAGGACCAGAGTCCGATTTCCAACTTGGCTCTCTGGTTCTGCAGAGTTTACAGATTCTCTCTGTGTCTGTAACAGTATTTTCCGGGTGCTCCGGTTTCCTCCTAAAAATGTGCAGAGTAGGTGCATTGGCCATGCTAAATCCTCCCCCAGTGTATCCGAACAGGTGCCAAAGTGTGGCAACTAGGGGATTTTCACAGTAATTTTATTGCAGTGTGAATGTAAGCCTACCCATGACTAATAAATAAGCTTAAACTAAAAACTTACTTAGCTTGGCTCAGGTCATTGTACTAACTGATTGAATGATGGGTGGCATCATCCCCACCATGTGTGTAGTTGCATTTTGAATGTCGAATTCCAAAGCAATACAGCTCAGTTAGAAAACTGGCAGGGTCTTGGGCTAATGTAGACTACCAAGAAACAATTTAAGCTCGGCTTAGAAAAACACAGTTTAGACTTAATAAAAATATACAAATAAGCACAGCATGTATGGTGGAAAGCAGCATGTAATGAACCAGTTTCAATCTGACCCCTGAAGTAGAACTTCTCACTAAATCAGAGTCTCATAATGCACAGTATAAAAACATTTAACAAGCACATTGTCAATTAAGCACGCAGCCCTATTCGTGAAGTAGAAGCTACAAACTTCCATTGATCAAGCTAACATGATTTTATTTGATATGATCTGATTTATAATTGTCACATGTTGTTTCTTACGCGCTATACAGACAAAACATATTGTTCATAGAGTACATAGGGAAGAAGAATAAGAGAGGATGCAAAATATAGTGTTACAGTTACAACTAGGGTGTAGAGAAAGATCAACTTAATATATAATAGGTCCATTCAGAAGTCTAATGACAGCAGGGAAGAAGCTGTTCTTGGGTTGCTTGGTACGTGACTCAGTATATTTATCTGGAGGAAGAAGATGGAAGAGAGGATGTCCGGGATGCATGTATAGCGGAAATGCTTGATAATGCTGACTACTTTTCTGAGGCAGTGAGAATGTAGGCAGCGTCAATGGATGGAAGGTTGGTTTGCATGATGAGCTGGGGACATTCGCAAACCTTTGTAGTTTCTTGTAGTCTGGATAAAGGTAACTGATGAGAGATGCAATTTATACTGAAAATAAAAGTTTAGTAATAATGAGAAGATTCTTTATTTATTCATCAATAATCTTTCAGAATTTAAATTTAATCTTTTGTCTGAGATGCTTACTACTTAAAGCTGCAGTTCCCAAAACATTTGAGATAGGCAAATGTTCAATGCACTTATCCCAGGATATCCTGGGAGCTCAGTTTAATTAATCCTCACAGTGTGACAGCAACATACAGGGCTACATATTGACCTGAATTTGTTACCAAGGGTTCTTTGACATTTAATGTGCTGCTTCAGATGGGCTACTGTGCAGGAAAGAAAAGATAGTCTAAAGACAAAATCATGCAAACAATTTCTCCTGACTGGAGCATGGAAGCACAGTGATTAACACCGCTCCCTTACAGCGCCTAGGATTTGAGTTCAATTCCTAGCTTAGGTCACTGTTTGTGTGGAGTTTGTATGTTCTCCACGTGTCTGCGTGGGTTTCCTCTGGAGGCTCCTGTTTCCTCCCACAGTCTGAAAGATGTACTGGTTGGGTATTGACCCTGAGTGTGGCGACTAGAGGAATTTCACAGTAACTTCATTGCAACGTTCATGTAAGTCTTACCTCTGACTAATAAATAAACTTTACTTCAAATAAATCTAAAGATCAGTAAGACTCAGGTCTGGACGTACATCTTTTAACAAGCCACTGGAACATGCATAAATTACAATAAGAACAAGATTTAAATATGTATAACAAATAACTTATACTGAAACAACAACCATTAAAAAATATCTTCACCATCACGTTAAACTCCAAAGTACATATTGACAAATGTTAACAATCCTTTCCTCAAAATTACTTTCAATCAAAAGGTAATTTAATTAATTTCCTTAGAATTTGGAAAATGACTAGATTCTTTATTGGCACAATCTGCACTGATTCAGTGATGCCTTTTAATTATAAACAGCGTGGCCCAATTTTAAACTTGAGTCATGTATTGGAAAAAGGCAGAAAGGTGACAGCATCAAAGGACCAGTCCAAATGATTAAAAACTTCTGTGGCTGCCTTTAGCTATTAATGAAATGCTTTCAAATTGTAAGCTCATTTATTTTAGCAAGGGAATAATTTGCATATCTGTACCTGCACTTAATTCTGCCTTCTCAGCAATCTGTGTTTTATTTAAACAGAAAGGCAGAGGGAAAAAAATAGAATCATCAGCCAGTCACTGATTAAGTTAAAGGTCAGTAATAAAGCTTGGCATTCAAAACTGCAAATCTGAGAAAGAAATGTAATCTGGATTAAGTTGCCCTATTCATTGCCATTTTACAACCAGCAAGTTGGATCATGCACCTCTATAAAGGAATGGAGTGAACGTATTTTTACTTGTTAATATATTTACTTAGCGTCTTATTACCTTAACCATTTGTTTACACTTATACCATTACATCCCCTTGAGAGTGAGTGAGTTTCATTCACTAGTTACGTAGGTTTCACAAACAACAACTTATATTTATACAGCATCTTTATTGTAACCATGGGGGAAGTTTTCCTGTCCCACCAGCCAGTGGTATCATAGCGAGCGGGGAGCAGATCTTACAAAGGCTCATTGACCTCAGGCAGCATTTTCCAGTTTTGGGGTGAGCACGACCATAAAGTCATGCCCCTTATATCTTCACAGGAGCAATATCAAACAAAAAGTGGCACTGAACCACATGGGCAGCACGGTAGCATTGTGGTTAGCACTGCTGCCTCACAGCTCCAGGGACCGGGGTTCAATTCCAGCTTTGGGTGACTCTCCATATGGAGTTTGCATGTTCTCCTCGTGGCTGCATGGGTTTCTTCCAGGTGCTCTGGTTTCTTCCCACTCTCTAAAGATATGCAAGCTGAGTGAGTAGGTCATGCTAAATTGCCTCTTAGTATATCTGAACAGGCACCAAAGTGTGGCAACTAGGAAATTTTCACAGTATATTCATCGCACTGTTAATGTAAACCGATAAATAAACTTTAAATTCAGATCAGAAAAGGATTCTAAAAAAAATTGATCAAATGTTTAGTCTGAAAATAACTTAAGATGAGCAAAATATTTGGCTTGAACTAATGGTAATGACCAATTATAATTATCTTAAGAGATTCCTGATCAAAAAGAAACAGTATTACCACACTGAAGGCCAAAACAGGACTTGAACGAAAGTCCTGTTTTTCAAACAATCTCCAGCTCCAGGGAAATACTTAACAGCAACCAATAAAATAGAGAAGAGTCATGGAAATGTTATAAAGGTTGGATAAAGGAGAAGAACACCCCTTTGTGTTCATTGTATTCATACAGCAGTTAGCAGTTAGCAGCAAGATCAATGCAAACAATATATTTATTGCCCTTTGTCTCAATTTTCATTCTAGGTTATTGTCTATCTTTAGAAAAGAATAGTAGTTAATCTTTGCCTGCCTGAAGTATGCTGAAAACATAAAAAATATAGTTTTGACTTTTATGACACCTTTATGAAACGTGGTGGGGTAGGGGGGAGTGGGGGTGTGGTGGCAGACCATGCAAAAATCTGTTGACTTCGGACGGGATTTTCCGGTTTTGGCGGGGGTGTGGCTTGAAAATCCCACTGACAGTGTAGAATTACGATGGAGTTGTAATAAAGGTGAAAAATGACAATAGGATAAGTAATCGACAGCATGAATAAAATAGGAGTTTGAGAATTATGGCAAATTTCTCTTTAAAAGCCACAAATTGTCTGTTGCAGAAAGGAAGTTGGCTCAGCTAAACTGTGCTGCAAATCAACTCCAATTTCCAAGCAATATAATTGTAACGCTGGTGGTGTTAAATACAGGTCAGGATCACTGAGATGATTCAAGAAGGATGGGAAAAGTTCATACAGATGCATGAGTTCTAGCAAAGATTAGAAGGGCCAAATGGCCTATTTCCTGCACATTTAATGTAATTTTAGGTACGATTGAAAAGGATCCAATGCGCATGGGGAGATCACCGCAAAGAAAAGAAGTTTAGAGATGTACATCATGGGAAGGCACAGTGTCAAAGAATCATAGATTCCTACAGTGCAGAAGAAGCCGTTTGGCTCATCGAGTCTGCACAAACCCCTCAGTATCTTACCCAAGCCTATCTCCATAAACTCTCACCTTTCTCATGACTAACTCCCCTAACATACACACCTTGAGACATTAAGGGCAATTTACCTTGGCCAATGCACCTAATCTGTACATCTTTGGACTATGGAAGGAAACCAGAGAGCACTAACCGTAATATAGCAACACATTTTGCAACAATAAAATGTGGCATGATTGAACAAATAAATATTTACTCAAAGCAGACTTTTCATGCAACATGTAGCACTGACAAGCCTGCTATTATGGAGGAATTATGTCTTCAAGTGGAATTTGGACTGGTCCTTGGGTAGAAATGACATCATACAGAAATATCCTTATAGATAACACTTGGTTCATGACTCTAAAGATGCCATATGAACTCGAAATGTTAACTCTGTTCCTCTCTCCACAGATGCTGCCAGACCTGCTCACTTTATCCAATATTTTCTATTTTTATGTCCAATTTCCAGAATTCCCAGAATTTTGATTCTAATTGTGGTTCATGTGTCCAGGTTAACTCCAGGACTGGTTACAGTTGGCTGAACTTTGCAAAGTTTTCTTGTCCTTAATGGCCCTCACTTTCTTTCCTTGTGTTTTTATTTTCATTTCCCAGGAGATTACATGGCCAGTCAAGGAGAAGGAGTTGTGGTGCTCCAGCCATTGAAATATGGGATGGGTTTGATGGAGTAACTGTGGCATTGCGGCCTCACATTCAAAATGGTGCTGCTTGTAAAACCATCATGACCTCAGCTTGTCATCCTGCCATCTATAGCATGAGTAAACATGCTGCTACACAATAAGGAATGCCACATGTAGGCAATGTTTGTCAACACATAGCAACAAAAATCTTTCCAATGACAAAAGGTGCTATGTAAGTCCTGCCAAGCCAGTGAACAGAAGCTCTTGTTCAAGTACTTACCAGGTCTTCCTGCCAAAAGATTAGTCATAATTTCAAGCTCCAATTCAATAAACTGCACACATCAAGTGACAAAGTGTAACCCTTCTAGGTTAAAATGAGATGTTTGTGTATAATCTTTGGAGTTTCATTGATATTTATGAATTTAACCAATGATTCTTCTTGGAAAGATACAGCAAAACAACTACAGAATGGATGGTGATGTGTGGAGGTAGGCAGGATATGAACTTTGTTAGGAGTGTTGTTATTATCAACATTGGTCACTACCAGTAGACGAAGAGTGAAGAGAAAAGAAAATTACAGCCCAGAAACAGGCCCTTTGGCCCTTCAAGCCTGCATTGACCATACTACCCGACTGAACTAAAATCCCCTCCCAAGAACCATATTTCTCCATTCCCATCTTTATTCATGTAGTTGTCCAGAAATCCCTTAAAAGATACCATCGTATCTGCTTCCACTGTTTCCCCCAGCAGCGAGTTCCGGGCACCCACCACCCTCTTTGTAAAAAGCAGACAGTATGAAATTATTTGAAAACTAAAATCAAAATAGATTTCTGCAGAAGTGAGTAAAGAAATAGCATCTACAATGCAGCAAATACTGCTTTCCTCTGCTCTCCAAGACTAATGACTCTCCATGATATGGATCCATGCGCACCTTGTCAAAATTAGCCATCTGACTCCCTTGTTATAATTCAGATTAGAAATTCCAATCTGTTTTATGAAGTCAGCCTGGAACATAGTTTTAAGCTTGAATTTGGCTGGGCTAAGAATAATACATTTCACTTCAGGTGTGATTCAAATGACCCACAAGGGAGCTTTTATCAAACGAAGTTTATTTAAGAATACAGTTAACATGTTTAGAAAGAAAATTAGAAATAACTTTAACTAATTACAAAACAAAGAAAACAATCATGATATTGTGTACCCCTTAATGAGTATACAAAATGTTCCAATCAAAAAAAACTTCCCTATACAAAAGCCTTTAGCACAAAAAATACAAATACTCACATAATGCTGAAACTTAGTTCTTTAGGTGGAGAATTGAAATTCTGACATTCCAGCCTTGTAACTTCTCACAGCCCTCTGCATATATGCACAGACTAGCTTGAAGTCAGAACAGTTCCCAAAACATCAGAGAGAAATGGAGAGAAAGAGAGAGAGAGGCTCTAGGCAAGCCAATGACTAAAAACAGATTTCCACTCCAGAAAGGCCAGAAAACCTTCTTCCAGTTAGCCATCAGAATCTATAATATCAGGATTCCCCGGCCGTGCTCACCTGAAAACCAAAGATTCCCGCCCCACTTCAATAGACATTTACATGGTCTGCACCCTGCTAGAATTCCAGTCGCGGGCAGGATGGGAGAATTCCAGCCATACTGTTTTTATTGCAAAAAGGGAGATAAGAACATTTTGTATCCTCATCAGGAGCCATATTGAGTGATGTCGTTTTGAAAAGCATGTTAGTGAATGTAATCGATATAATCATTGGGTCCGACATCTGCTATATTTAAATAATTTCATGTAGACTTAACCTCCAACCTCTCTCAATTCAGTTAAGTTTTTTGTTAGATATAAATTGTTTATTTTCATTTTATTCTAGTTAAGAGAGAGTCAGTGCACAGCTAAAAGACTCAGAAATCTTTACGAGTCAAGGTCAATTTATGCATGTGGTCTAGAATTAGCTGCAAGCCTAATTGGTAAGTATGCCTGAATAGGTAATGAGAGTAATCATTTTCCAGAATCCTTTCAAAAGCGAACATTCATCTGGAACTGGTTGTCATAGTTATGCCAGCTACCTTAATAATTTTGAGCTGTGCCATCTAAGTCAATGATGGACAACCTAGACTGCTGAGTGGATTGCATCAGAGGGCCCCCTTTCATCTCAGTGGGCCACAAGTTTGGAATGGAGCATCTGAAACCAAAATAGAAAATGCCGGAAAATCCCAGCAGGTTTAGTGGCACGTGTAAGGAGAGAAAAGAGCTGACGTTTCGAGTCCAGATGACTCTTCATTAAAGCATAGAAAATGGAAGATATTTATACTGTAAGGTGAGGGAATGAAAGATGAGTCATAGCCACAAAAACAAGGGGAAATGCTAAGAGGTAACCGGGCATGTTCACTAACCACGACCCTATGAATAAAATTGAACGTTTCATATATTTTGTAATGAGTTCTATAAGATGTTTAATCATTCACGTATTAATAAAACTCTCAACTTTAAATAACAGAGGTAAAATAAATATTCCTGCTTTGTCTGGATGCAGAGGGAGCATATGGTTCTCACAGTTACGATGTGTGCAATCCTCACTTCACATGTCTTTGTTTTACGCACGTACTGTTTGAGGCGTACTGGTAGGAATAAACAACACAAGTGGCAAGCAGCAGAATATGGCAACCTTGGATGTAGAAAACAGGCAACAAAATATTTTGTAGGCTGCACTCTAATGCCTGATGGGCCACAGTTTCCCACCACTGACCAAGATCATAGCTACAAATAGAAGTGAAAATTTGCCCAATGTTAAAATTACAACTGTCCATTTTCATGGTATGCATACGCTAGAATAAAGCAAGTCAAGGTTTTCTCCTATGGAGTTCACCATTCTTGTTATGCCATTCTGATTTTGATAGAATGAGATCACCGATGATAACAATGTTAAATGCAGGTAATGCAAAATGATGACAGCACCCAATATACTCCAGTGGAATTATTGCCATTTATCGATACTTGTCTCTTAAGGAAATGACAGTGATAATATATAGCATCATTTAACTTTTAACTGAAAATGAACAAGTAAGCAAAATATCAAGTTGAGACATTAATATTTCAAGTACTAATTACAAGAATTATCAGAAAACTCAGACAAACTTGAAATAATCATAAAGCTTCTGAGGTCTCAGAATGTTACTTCCTGCTTCTTAGCAAATACTCATTGTGTACTGTTTGACAAACTATCAGAGTCTCACTGCATTAATTCATCTATCAGCATAACCATAGTGTAATTTAATGTATGTAAAAGAGAGCCACTCATTGAAGTTGCATTTGTAGTATTCTGATAGCTATTTTATATCGCATTTGTTCGTGAAATAGCGGACATTTGGTCTGTCAAATCTTGCAAGGAAACAAATGAAAGAGTACTTTAAAGTGGTACAAAAAGACGAAGTAGAATAGAAATGCCAAGGTAAACCATCATGGTAGGACTATAGTGGATATGACTACCAAAGAACAAGTTTGCATTTACATTGCAAAGGACTTCTTCACACAAAGAGTGACTAATGCTCAAAATGGGAAAGACAAAATCTCTGGTCAGTCAAGAAAAAGTTACTTGCTAGAATGGGAGAATTAGTGTTGTGCATGATGCAGATTGCTGCTTTCAATTATGCATTTAGTAACACTAGAAACTCATTCCGTCACTAGGCACTTGACATGCTGAAACTTTTCAGATTTTTCTGTATAATCCCGTGATTTTTAAAATCCCAGCGAGTTGCCAACCTTCTTCAACTTCAAGATCAGAAGATGGTAATAAGAGAATCCTTTAAACTATTATTATAATCACAATACTGCCACATCTCTCCACAATATAGAGTTCTAGAATTTGTAAATATACACCACTCCCTAACTCCTAACTTATTGATATTTGTTCTGTTGGGTGCCTCTTAGCAGTAAAACATCAGTGTTAACAAGTGATTGTTTATTGTTAGTGAAATTTTCCATGCAACACACCACAGGCGGGATTTTCTGGTCATGTTTGCCCCAAAGTCAGAAATTCCTGCCCGAGGTCAATGTACCTTTGCATGTCCATTCCATCCACTACATTTTCCATGGCCAGCGGGACCAATGTGTTTTATGGCGGCAGAGGTGGCTCGTCGTTGGCTGGCGGCAGATTCATCTGGTGCCGCCATTGCCAGCAGGATTTCCCATTGAATGCACACTCTGTCACTAGGATGACTGCAGAAGGGTGTGCCATTGACAGGTTTGGAACATCCTGTCAGCGTAAATGGACAGACAATTCCAGCCTATATTTATTAATACTTCCTGAAGTATGTTTGTAGTTCACACAGGGTCTTCTTGATTTCAAGGAAGATTGGGAATATTAAAATCTCCATTTAATATGATGGAGGGCGACAATGTTGCATTATAAAGTGCAGTTAGGCTAGTAATTGGGTCAGTTAGCGAAATATCAAGGCTGCTGTATTTCCAGTGGAAAGCTCCAATAAAAACATCTCCCCCTGAAGGTCAATTAGAACCATAATAACACTACAACTGTTGAAGACAAATCACATCTTATGAGACGAGGAATTGGATGGCATGTTCCGGCTGCACTCACCCTAAAACAGGAAAATCCTGCCTGAGATCAGTGGACCTTTCCCCCCCTCCCCAACCCGTGGCAGGCAGGACAGGAAAATCCTCCCCTTTGACATCAATAAAGACTTGCTCACCTTTAGTAGATCAATCCTTGCATATATATTGGTGCAATATGAATATTTTCATCAAGTTCCTCTGATAACATTAAGGTTTCCTTGGCCGATGAGTAACACCAATTGAGCTACTTTCCTTTGAATACCATTACAACTTATATTTACAATTGCAATAGCATTTAACTTGGAATGTCTTGATGGGTGGTTCTAACTTTTCCTGTGTTTTGCTTTTTGCATTACTATTGGTAGATTGTTGATCTTGGATATATCTGCTTATATTTATATTCTAACTTCACTGACATAACTTTCTTTTCATGCAACTTGGCTGATGATACATTTGGCTTGGTATCTGGACTGAATTTGATAGTATTCAAGCTATAATATGAAAGGATGTTTTACAGGTATAATTACAGACTCCATGGGGCCACTTAGCATTGCAACCCTGTCATTTACTGCTACTACATGTCATTTCATTTGGTTCAGGATTGGCATTAATGTCTCTGGTTCGCAAGTTAGCTCAATTAAAAAAGAACAGTCTACGATGAGGGTAGCCCAAAAATGGGGCTGGGCTGTACTTTTAACCTTTAATCCAGTTTAATTTTTGCTTAAAATTAGCAACATAGAATATGAATAGTCATGTCACTAATATCATCATAATTCCCAGGCGTGTAGTATCAAATTTTGAGATGCAGGAACTTTAAGAAAATGTGTTAGCCAAATCAATTCTAAATTTAATATAACGTTGTTTTCTAATGTTTTAATCACTTCAGTCACCAAACATCAGTTAAACAATGCTTTTTAAGTGAAAAATATTAGTGCTGGTAAGCATTTTATTTTGAACCATGTGATATTTTGCATCATTACTCTTTAGCATCACTAGAATTTCATTCTAAAAGTTTAGTTATTTAATTCAAGAATATTAAAAACATGAATTACAGAAAACTTTACTTGCTTCTGACTGGGAGATGATATATATATAGAGAGAGAGCGCTGCTTTTTGTGGCTTGTATTGATAACCTAGACCTGGGATTTGTGAGGCAAAGTTTCAAGATTTGAAGATGATACAAGATTCGGAAGTATTGTGAATTGTGAGGAAGATAGTGTTAAACTTCACGAGGATATAGACAGACTGGTAGAATGGACAGACGTGTGGCAATTGAAATTTACTGTAAAGAAGTGCAAAGTGATACATTTTGGTTAGAAAAGCAAGGAGAGGCGATATAAAATAAAGGGTACAATTTAAAATGAAATGTAGAGGCAGTGGGACATTGGTGTATGAGTTATTGAAGGTGGCAGGGTAGAGTGAAAAAACAGTTGATAAATGAGACTGAACCCTAGGTTTTATAAATAGGGTCACAGAATACAAATGCAACTAAGTTATGAACCTTTATAAAACGCTGAGGGCAGAATTTTCCTGTCCTGCCCACCACGGGAATCATAGGTGGGAAACAGACCATATAAAGGTCCGTTCACCTCGGGTGGGATTTTACAGTCTTGGAGAAAGCGTGGCTGGAAAATCCCACCCTGGATCAGCCAATGGGAAGGATATGAAGATTTTAAAAAGGGTGTAGAAAACATGGATGAGACACTTCAGTTATGCGGCTAGATTGGCAAAACTGGAGCTGTTCTCCCTGGAGAAGAAGAGGTTGACAGAAGATTTGCCTGAAATGTTCAAAATCATGAGGGACCTGGCAATGTACTAACCTACTGCATTGAATATGTCTCCTACATGTTTGAAACTGGTTTTATTTAATTAATGACCATCTTATATGTATATTTCACATAGCATTAGCACTGTGGAGAAAACTGTAGCCAAGACAAAGGGGGAAGTACAGCAGGAAACTAATTTAACAGAAGTCTTGGGGAAGAACGCTGTAATACAAATCCAAATCAACAAGTAGGAAGATACCATAAACCTGGACAATTTAGGATCAAATAAAATTTAAAGTTTATTTATTAGTTATACATTAGGCTTACAATTATACTGCAATGAAATTACTGTGAAAATCCCCTTTGGTGCCTGCTCGGATGAATACATCTAACCAGCCCATCTTTCAGACTGTGGGAAATACCAGAGTACTCAGAGGAAACCCACGCAGACACAAGGAGAACGTGCAAACTCTGCACAGACAGTGACCCAAGATGGGAATCGAACCTGGGTCCCTGTACTGTGAGACAGCAGAGCTAACCACTGTGCCACTGTGCCATCCCACTTTCTGCTTTGAAATATTAAAAATAAACTTAACAATTAGAAATGTCAAAGAGATGTATTGCACCAATTTGTCTGCTATTGTCTGTAATCCACCCTGGGGCAGGATGCTAGTGTAGCCAATGTTTGAAGTGTAATAATATCGTTAATGAATGAATACATCATAAAATTCATTGTGCTTTTTGCATTACTGTATTCTCAGGATATGGTGCAGGCTTGAACCTTTGAAAAATAAATGAAAGTGAGTTCAATTATCAAAATGGAAGGATGGTGTGGCAAAATTGCTGATAGAGTCTAATGTTGTCACTTGCATAACACCGAGAGCAGGCTAACCCCACAGGAATTCTATTATGAATGAGACTCAGAGGAAAATCAATTAATATTGTTCAACTGAGAGTGGTCCTGCCAAAGGGCTGGATTAACCTCTCAATGACCCCTGCTATGATTTACTGACCCCACTTTGATCTTGCACAGACAAAGCTCCCAAAGGGAAGGGTGCTTTCAGCACATTACAGAGAGGTTTCATTCAAAATTTGCTTCCCAACTGCATCAGTACTGGTTGCTTTGGAATCATTTTGAAGGAATGAGTGATCAGGCTCAAAATTAAGAGACAAGGAAAATGCTTTTCTAAAAATACATAATAGTTAGCAATGCAGAAGGAAGCTATTCAGCACATTGGGTGGAAACATCTGGTCACACTCGCCCCAAAACTGGAAAATCTCACCTGAGGACAATGGACCTTTGCATGGTCCATCCCCACACTGCTGCCTGCACACATCCCCACTCTCTATACTTCCCATGGTGAGTCAGATGGGAAAATTCCCCCCATTGTGTCTGTGTTGATTTCTGCAAAAAAATTCACCTCATGCCACTCTACCACCTTTTCCTTGTAGCCCTGTAAGTATTCAGGGTGGCATGGTGGGACAGTGGTTAGCACTACTGCCTCACGGCATCAGGGACCCTGGTTCAATTCCTGCCACGGGTGACTGTGCGGAATTCACACATTCTCCCTGTGCTTGTGTGAGTTTCCTCCGCGTGCTCCAGTTTCCTCCCACAGTCCGAAGATGTGCAGGTTAGGTGGATTGGCCATGCTAAATTACCTCTTAGCGTTCCAGAATGAATATGTTAGGGCAATTAGATAGGTAAATGTGTAGGATTATGGGAACAGGAACTGGGTGCTGTCGGAGAGTCAGTGAGGACTCGATGGGCCAAATAGCATCCTTCTGCACTAATAGTATTGATAGCTCTTGTGCCTTTTCCCCAAGTCCAATTTCCCAGAGACAGAGTGGAGAGATTTCCAAGCAACCCACCTGTAAGCAACTGGTATGCCAATTAACTCTGTCATGGTCACTTAAGGCTAATTGTTGGAGGGCAAATTGAATTCTTCCAGTTAGCCCTCAGATCCTGACAGGAGGAGGGCAATTACAGCTTCAAGGACATGGCCTCTTGGCAGCAGACTAGAAGACCAGTGCTCCTGGATTAGAATCTTTACCTCCTCCCTCAGCCTTTTTTGGCTTTTAGCACATTCTCCCTCTGTCTGTCTGGGTTTCCTCCCATACTCCAAAGATGTGCAGGTTAGGTTGATTGGCTATGATAAAATGACGCTAGTTTTGGGGGGAGGATTAGCAGTGTAAATAGAGAGGCTTACAAGAATGGGAGGATTGTTGTCGGTGCAGGCTCAATGGGTCGAATGGCCTCTTTCTATAGTGTAGAGATTCTATGATTTAATGAAATGATCTTTTATTAACAGCTGTAGCTGAGATGATTGACAGTTTCTTTAGAGATGCCAAACCATATATTTCAGAAACTATCCATCCTCATGATGCCATGCGAGGATTCAAAGAGACAACAGGACTCTGTTCTTCATAGATACGGTGTTTCCATTTGTAGCAAACATCCTTTTGTTTGGTTACACCCAAAGTTGCCAACATTACTGAAAGACAATTTTGGCCCTTTACAAAGAAGGTGTCGAGATTATTTAATTACATCATTTTGTAGGTGTATAGTGTGATAATGGAAATGTTACATGAAGCCAAAGTTGAGAATCCCATGGAAATACAGCAATAAAACCTGCTATCTGTGCAACAAAGATTTTTTTGTTTCACGGCGCAGGGTTCATCAATCATTTTAGCATTTGCACATTATTAGGTAAATAGATCACATTCCTGCTTTTCTAGTTATAATCACATTGCTGTTTGTGGAATCCTGCAGTGTAAAAGTTGGCTGTAGCATTTCTTATATTTCCTCAATGGCAATACTGCGCTGTGTAAGATCGATCCAGTAATCACTGGATTTACAAGATTATTATAAATGAATGGGGAGCAGCACGATACCACAGCGGTTAGCACTGCTGCCTCACAGTGCCAGGGACCCAGGTTCGATTCCCGGCTTGGGCCGGCACATTCTCCTTCTGACTGCATGGGTTACCTTTGGGTGCTCCGGTTTCCTCCCACGCTCCAAAAATGTTGATTGGCCATTCTAAATTGACCATTAGTGACAGGGAGATTAGCAAGGTAAATACGTGGAGTTACAGGGAAAGGGCCTGGATGGGATTGTTGTCAGTGCAGGCTCGATTGAGCCAAATGGCCTCCTTCAACAGTGTAGAGAGTCTATAATTCCCTCAACATTAAAATCTCCTAATGTCATGGGGGGATCCTGTTCCCAGTGACAGCCTGCAGAATGTCAGCCATGATGGAGCTGGCAGCATTCTGGCCTCTAGGTCACATGGTTCTGGGTTGAAAGCCCACTCCTGGTGTTTGAGTGCAATGATCTAGGCCGTCACTCCACTACAGCACTGAGAGAACATTGCACTATCAGAAAAACTGTCTTTCAGATGAGACACAAAACCAAGGCCCTATCTGCCTACTGACATAAAAGATCCGCACGACACCAAAGTAGAAGGAAGGAATTTTCCATAGGTCTGAGCCCATGTTTATCCTTCAGTCAACATCACAGAAACAGATGATCTGGCCATTATCACATCAGTGGGCGCGGGAGTTGGTGGCTGCTCTGCTTCAGACACCACAATGGTATACACTTCAAAAAAATACTGCGTTGGCTGTGAAGTGGCCATCCCATCGTTATATAAATCCAAGTATATTCTTTCTGTTCAGTCATGCCATCTATAGTCCAGTTAGTGTGAGAGACAGGTGCTGGGATTTTCCAGTCCCGGCAGTGTGTTTTCTGGCTGCGGAGACAGCTCACCATTGGTCTCCAGCACAATATTCCAGTCCTGCCAATGCCTATGGCATTGTGAGTGGCTTACCCATCCTGTTGCAGGACAACCCCCACCGCAAAGTATTCTGCAGGGAAGATCCCACCCAATGATTTTTAGGGTACTAAACATTTCATTACTCAATAAAGGGTCACACATTCAAAATGAAATTAGATTTCTTCTAGAAAGTAGTTTGGTATACAATGGATGAATGTTTTGAGACATGGAGTGTAGTAACTGAGACATGCTTGAGAGGAAAAAGGTGACTTCGGACTTGGAGTTGCCAAACGTTTTCATTACTGGACTTTTCTAAACTAACAGATAGAGATTGATTGATATCATTGGTCAATGACTCCAAGATTGGTGCTCCATACAAAAACCGAGGTGCTGGAAGACAGATTAGATACGTGGATCTTGATTTTTTCCCATTTAGCAATCCTTGCTGCTGCAATGGGAGCACTGCAATGTTGAACCCATTGTGTTCTACAATCCCTGATGGCGATGGGCCAGGAGAATGATTCAACACTTCACCAATCATTAACAATTGTGCTTTTTTCACACCTCCCTATCATTCAATCATTTATTTCTCAAGGACCAATACTGTAATTCTTAAACACAACAAGTTTACAACATCCTATTTTTTTGCAAGATCTTTTCCTTAATTTTCCTTCCTGTTAATTTTTTCTTTCTCTCTTAAACCACACTCTATCACTCTTTTTAGTTCTGTTACTACAACGGGAAAGAGGAGTTGAGGATTATCACATCAGTTAAGTCATGATCTCATTGAGATGTGGGACAAATGAGCTTTTATTTTGTTTTAATTTATTATTGTCACGTGTATTGGAATATAGTGAAAAATATTGTTTTTGCTATTAGACAGACAAAGCATACTGAACATAGAATACATAGTGGAGTAGGAAAGGACAGGATGCAGAATATAATGTTACAGTCATAGGTAGAGTGCAGAGAGGGATCAACTTAATATAAAGTAGGTCCATTCAAAAGTCTGATGGCTGCAGGGAAGAAACTGTCATTGCATCAGTTGATATATCCCTTCAGACGTTTGTATCTTCTTTGAAATATAGAAACTTTATAGTGCAGAAGGAGGCCATTCAGCCCATCAAGCCTGCACCAACAGCAATCTCACCCAGGCCTATCATCATAACCCACATATTTATCGTGCTAGTCCTCCTGACACTAAGGGGCAATTTAGCATGGCCAATCAACCTAATTCACACATCTTTAGACTGAGGAAGGAAACTGCAGCATCCAGAGGAAACCGACTCTGACACGGGGAGACTCCGCACAGCCAGTGACCCAAGCCAGGAATTGAACCCAGGTCCCTGGAGCTGTGAAGCAGGAATGCTAACCACTGTGCCATGGTGCCACCCAATGGAAGAAGGTGGAAGAGAGTGTGTCTGGGGTGTATAGGATCCCTGATTGTGCTGGCTGCTTTTCCAATGTAGACTGAATCAACAGATCGGAGGTGGTTTGTGTGATAGGCTGGGCTACATTCACAATCCTTTGTAGTTTTTTGTGGTGTTGGTCAGAGCAAGAATGGATTATTTCTGCTCCAATATCTTATGGTCTTACGGTCAACCTGTATATCAGTCTATTTCCTTCTCTGTCATTTGCTCTGTTTCTTCCTCTATCCTTCTCTTTCAATAATTGAGGAACTAAGTTTTAAGGTACTCATTCACAACATCATTATCCGATCAATATTCCAGCAACTTCTATGGAAATAGTGGCATCAATGATGAGGATAAATGTCCAGTTAATGGTGTTCACTGTCAAATGCATCACGACAGCAACTTCGGGCCCATTTTGTTCTTAGTGGAGTGGTTTGGGGATAAATGTTGGCCAAGATACAGGACTACTCTTCAAATAATGTGGGATATTTTAGATCTACGTGGAACAGCAGATGGTCCAATACCCCATCCAAAAGATGGCACGTCTGACAATGCAACACTCTCTTATTGTGACACTGAAATTTAAGTCTATTTATTAGTGTCACAAGTAGATTTACATTAACGATGCAATGAAGTTACCGTGAAAATCCCTAGTCGCCACACTCTGGCACCTGCTTGGGTACACTAAGGGAGAATTTAGCCAATGTGCCTAACCAGCACATCTTTCAGATTGCAGGAGGAAACCGGAGCATCCAGAGGAAATCCATACGGACACAGGACGATTCTGCATAGACAGTGACCCAAGCCGGGAATCAAACCCAGGTCCCTGTCACTGTGAATAGCAGTGCCAACTACTATGCCACCATGCTGCCCTATGATTGTATGATTCTATGATATGAGAGATGGGAGATCGAAATTTACAAGGTCCCATCTTCTCCAGGATGGTGCCATTACCTGCTGCTTTTGCACTGCACTTGTGAAATTATTCCAGAGTCAAATGAACAAGGGAATGATAGTTCCTCATCTTATTGTTCTCTAGTTCTCTGCTGAAGTGGCTGAACTGTGTATTTAAAAGGATATATTCCAGTTTACATGCTTTCACATCCAGCTAATTGCATTAGTCCCATACCAGTTTGCAAGATGTTCCTTTGTGTCAATGAGCTGACACTGGGAAATGTCAATGAAATTACCACCCCAACCACTTGGCCTGTAGGACAAACTTTTTCTTTCCTGGTTTAACAGCAGTGATTCATCTCCAGTGGGTTGATGTTTTAGAAGCCAACTGCTTGTTACAATTATGGAGGTGTTAATTCCCCAGGATCAAAATGCCTTCTCCTGAATAGACATCAACTTTCTCTATTTGGAAAATTTATTAAGTATCACAGAATTATTACTGCACAGAAGGAGGCCATTTGGCCCATCATGTCTGCACCGGTTCTCAAATGAGCATCGTGACTTAGTGTCATTCCCCTGCCTATAGTGCGAGTTAGGTGGATTCATAGAATCATAAAATCCCTACAGTGCAGAAGGAAGCCATTCAGCCATCACACCTGCACTGATCACAATCACACCCAGGACCTATTCCTGTGACCCCACTGATAATCCCCCCTAATATTAGGGTCAATTTGGCACGGCCAATCAACCTAACCCGCACATCTTTGTTCTGTGGGAGGAAACCAGAGCGCCCGTAGGAAACCACGCAGACACGGGAAGAATGTGCAAACTCCACACAGACAGTGACTCAAGCCCAGAATCAAACCCAGATCCCTGGTGCTGTGAGACAGCAGTGCTAACCACTGTGCCACCATGCCACCAGGAGTGACTATGATAAATTGTCCATTAGTGTCAAGGGGATTAGAAGTGTAAATATGTGGGGTTATAGGGAAAGGGCCTGGATAGGATTGTTGTTGGCGCATTCTCGATGGACTGTATGGCCTCCTTCTGCACTTTGACAATTCTATAATCACAGAAACACTAAAGTGCCAAAGCAAGTCACTTGACCCATTGAGTCTGCACTGACTCTCCGGTGGAATATCCCACCCAAACCCTATCCCCATAACCCAACTTTTTTACCCTGTTAATCCCCTCTAACCTACATATCTTGGGACACTAAGGGGTAATTCAGCACGGCCAATCAACCTAACCTGCACATCTTTGGACTCTCCTTGCAGAAACTGAAGTTCAGAAACAGCGTAAAGTTGTGTAGGTGAGAGCAAGAAAATTTACAGAGGCTCATAGACAGATAGAGTAAGTGGGAGGTGGTGTTCTGTTCGGGAAAGAGCCAGTTCATCCACTTGCAATCCAAGAAGTACAAATCAGAAGATTTTCTTCATGGTGAGAGAATGGGAACTGAGGGGGAGTTAAAGAATTTGGAATCCAAAATACACAAGTCACTGGAAGCTGATGTACAGCTGCAAGGATGAATCAAAAAGGCTCATAGAATTTTGGCTTTTATCTCAAGGGTATGGAATAGACAGAGGAAAAAAGTCTTCTTCAGTTGCATAGATCCTGGAACAGGCGCCATCTGGAAATCTACATTCATTTTTGAGTGACACAATCCATTAAAGATAATATTGACTTTGGTGGGGGAGTGGAGGTGGGAGGGGGCACTGTAGATTGATCAGAACAATACCAGAGTTGAAAGGGTTAAATAATGACAATGTTTGTGGCCCTTGATGAATAAGGGGATCGGGGTTATGGGGAAAAGGCAGGAGAATGGGGAATTATCAGCCATGATTGAATGGCAGTTCAGACTAAATAGGCTGAGTGGACTAATTCTGCTCCTATGTCTCATGGTCTTATGGTATGATCTAATTGAGATATGTTGGGGGAATTTTCCTGTCCCACCCACCACAGGAAGCGCAGTGAGTAGAGAGGGTAGGGGAGTGGACCATGTGACAGCCCATTGACCTCGGGCAGGATTTTCTGGTTTTGGAACGAGCGCAGCTGGGAAGTCCCACCCTTAATATCACAAAAGAATCAGCTAGAATAAATACAGAGAAGCTATTGATTCTAGTATTCTTCACACAAAGGGGCAGAATCTTAACATTCAAAAGTGAAATCAGGAAACGCATTTTTCACACAAATGATAGAAGGAATGGGGAATTTCTTCCCAATAAAGGCTATGAATTTCAGGTAATTAAGAATTTTTGAGACTAAGGCCAGCAGGTTTTTTTATATAAGGGCATTTAGTGAAATGGATCAAAAAAGTCTGGCAAATAAAGTTGAACTGCAGTTGGCCATGATGGTATTGAATAAGAATGAGCTGTGGAAGTGAATGGTCTATTCCTGTTCCTTGGGCTCCTCAAAAAGCATAGCAGAAAACTAGCTAGGAAGTGACCGCTTTGACCTTTGAGGTCCAAATGCAAAGTTAGTCTCCTTTAAACTGTGCCACAATCTGTTTTAAACTCAAAGTCAGAAGACAGGTAAAGTATATTGAATTGCACACGTGCGAAAGCTGGAGACTTAAGCTGTGATCAACCGCACTTTAAGAAATCTAGCTAGTTCTAAACACTGAAACATTTACCAGCAAAGAGGAGCAACAAAGTGATCGAGTTAGATGAAAGTACCAAGAAAAGGTAACTTTGGAGGAAGGTTTCTAAAAGGAAGACTACAAGAGAGCTCAAGATCGATAAATTGGGAATGCCATCAAACTAAACTATGGCAGCATGGATTCTCATTGGAAAATGTCAAATTAAGGACTGATAGCATGAAATTATTCACTTAAACATTAAACAATGGATCGTTGAGCTCTCACTCAGAAAACAAATGCTAATAACTTTATTGGGAAACCAGATGATCCAAGGTGGAAGATGGAATAGGGGAAGCAATAGCCTAGTGACATTATTTTTAGACTATTAATCCAGAAACTCAGCCAACGTTCTGGGGACTTGGATTCGAATCCCACCATGGCAGCTGGTGGAAATTTGAATTTATTAACAAAAAAAATCTGGAATTAAGAATCTACTGATGATCATGAAACCATTGTCAATTGTCAGAGAAACCCATCTGGTTGATTAACACATCCGGGGAAAGAAATCTGCCGACCTTACATGGTCTGGCCTACCTGTGACTCCAGAGCCATAGCAATGTGGTTGACTCTGAACTGCCCTTGGACAACTAGAGGTGGGCAATAAACGCTGGCCAGCCAGTGATGCTCATGTACCTTGAATGAATAAAAAAAAGGAAATTTTCAATTAAATAAATATGTTTGCATCATTGATAAATAGACTAAGGTTTCTAGGTCAAAGATGATTTAAAATTTTGTAATGTTTTACAATATGAGATTCTTTGCTAAGATTTGTCAGTGAAGAGACTTCAGTACTTAGTAATTTGATACAATTATTGAGCCAATTTTGACCCAGTTCATGATGTTAGATTGGAGCATTCATAGAATCCCTATACTGTAGATGGAGGCCATTTGACCCATCGACTCCATCTCCACAGACTCTTCAGCAAAGTATCTTACTCACCCCACTGTCCTTTCGCAGAAACCCCATACATTTACCATGACTAATCCACCCAACCTGCATATTATTGGAGTGTGGGAGGAAACCGGAGCACTAAAGGAAACCCACACAGACACAGGGAGAATGTGCAAACTCCACACAAACAGTGACCCAAGGCTGGAGTCGACCCCAGATCCATGGTGCTGTGAGGTAGCAGTGCTAACCAGTGTACAACAACGCCACCTTATGTATTATTCTGTTTGATTTATTTCATGCAAATGGAAACTATTGCTAAGGTCAATTTTTTTTTTGTACTTAGGTTCTACTCTGACGTCATACTGTTTTCTCTTAAAATGGATATTTATGTTCGAGCATCTTTCTTCAATTAATAGGTTGGCATGGAGATGATGGGTAGTTACTGACTATCAGCTGGATCTGTTCACAATTAGGTGATGGTAACTTGTCTGTTTTTCCACAATAAGATAGTTTATGTCCTAAAGCACGCTGCCCATTGTGAGGCTTTTTCACTCATTTATGGAACATGGGAATCACTGGCTGATAAGGATTTATTGCCCATCCCTAATTGCCCGAGGGAGGTGAAGAGTCAACCACTTTACTGTGACTCTGGTGTCATACGTAGGCCAGACCAGGAACGATAGATTTCTTTTCCTAAAGAACATTAGTGAACCAGATGATTTTTTCCGATAGTTGACAATGGTTTCATGGTCATTCGTAGATACTTAATTCAAAATTCTTTTTATTAAATTCAAAGTCCATCCTCTGCCGTGGCAGGATTCAAACTCAGGTTGGATTGCATGTCAAGCTACCAAGGCAAAGGTTATTGCAGGAGCTCGATGACATTGCAGCTCAAACCTTCAACATCACACTGCCCGAACTTGCATTGATAATGCTTGTTATCATATTCTTAATTTTCAGAGAGAATTTATCGTGGGTATATGAGCATTCAATTTATTTTCAGTAGCATGATATGAGGGGAAAATGTTGACACGAGGGAAACTCTCCCTGCTACTAAAGGATCAATAATGCACATCAAAATAAATCCACAATTAAATACATCAACTGCAGCAATACAGACTTTTCAAACTGCTGTACTGCACTGAAGTGACAACCTGGGTTATGTGCTGGTGTCTAAAAGTGAAGCTTTAGTCCCTCTGTGTCAGGCAAATATATTAAAATTGAGCCAAGCTCACACATTTTTATATTGGAAATATTTTTTTCCAAATTTGAAAACTGTGCAATTATGTTCTTCATCAAAATATTAGACTGTTTTTAGCCTCAAAATCATCGGGATTTCTGTACGTGTCAATTTTGCAGGTAACCATGCTGTCATTCAATTCAATTCAGTTGTTGTGACGATGGGACATTGATCTAAATCTTTAACCCTACTACTTCATTCCATACATGCTACCTGACTCAGTGACAGTTTCCAGCATTTTCTATTTTTATTTCATACTTCCAGCCTCTGCAGTATTCCGATGTTTGTACTGCTGTCAGGAGCCTGGCATCAAGTATGCACGCTGTAGTATATGTCACAATATGCTGCTCTACATCTTGTATGAATGGGACTTTGGGGTCAGTGCCAAGGATGAATGGAAATGAAAGTAGTCTGAGTAGATCTTTTTCATAGCCTTTAGCAACGGAGTGAGCTGATTAAGATTCTCATTCATATCCTCTTCTGTTCTTGTATGTTTCTGCTCAGATACAATGTACTCTCACCTGAGGGAAGAAGATCTGTTCCTGAAAGAAAGAACAAAGCATCTTTTGATTGGAACACAAAGACATTTAACTTCAGATTGAACTGTCATGTATAAACAGTTCTTATTAATTTAAGAGCTAACACCTTCCCCAGTGGTCATAAATTTCACATGTGTTTGGATACTAGTAGAAATTTAACTCAGACTTCCCATTTTCAGGTAACAGTGCACACCATAATGCTGAAGGTGCCTCCCACCACCCTCCACACCAAGAGGCTCCATTGTGAATTCTGGCTTTATCATATCATTGAACCCTTACAGCACAGAAGAAGGCCATTCGGCCTATGGCATCTGCACTAACTCTCCACTAACAGATTATTCTACCCAAGCTCTCTCCCCTACCGTATCCCTGTAGCCCGCACACATCTACCATGGCTAATCTATCAAATGTACACGTTTTGGGACACTAAGAGACAATTTGGCGTGGCCAATCCTCCTAACATGTATATCTTTGGGGAGGAAACCGGAGCACCTGGATGAAACCCATGTGCAGGGATAGGGAGAACATGCAAACTCCACATAGACTATCATCCAAGACTGTATTGAACCCAGGTCCCCGGCGCTGTGAGGCAACAGGGCTAACCACTGCGCCGTCCAATTTCTTATGAGAACTTAAAAAGCCTCAGAATTATAATTTGAACTTGGTTTCAAAGTTTCACCATGACCACTTTTCAGAAAGCTTAAATTTTTGTTTAAACTTCCCTGTAGAATCTCTGTAAATTAATCCATCCTGAACAGAAAGCCACTGTGCCACCCAATCTCCTTGAAGCAGAATTTCACACCAAATATGCCTTTCAGCATATTTGTTCAGCCTATGGTCTCTCTGATGCCAGACCCATATTTGGAAAAGTGAGGAATTCAGTGTCAGCATACCATTGAACTCCCGCTGCAGTTTGTGTTCTTTGATGCAACACAGCGGAAGTTGAGGAATGTAATAACTAGCTCAAATCTAAGTATTACATCCCACCGTGCCAGCTTTATTTTTCTTCTACTTTTGCTTTCAGTAGTTTTCTCTTTACCTGACAAAAGGAAGCAGTCTGTTCTGCAATTCAGCTCACCAATCTGGTGGGTGAGTGTTCCAGGCTTCGCTATTTAATTCAAGTAACCATGAAGTCCTTTAAAACCACTTGAGGTGACCAAGCCAACAGGTTTCCTTGACTGGATTTTACAACACCGCTCAGAAGTAATTGAATTAAAGTATGTTTTGAGTGCAGTGCTTGCTGCATCTGTCACACCTATTACTATAGACCAGTATGGGGCAAGTTAGGTCAAATCCCAATAGCTAATACTGAGGAAGCTTAAGTTCTTTAATAAAGACATTAAAAATCAATGATCGGAGACAGTTTCTATCCCAGTGCAGGAAATATCCCTCCATTATTATGACAGCTCATTACAATGACCTTGCTTAAATCAAATCAAATGACAATATGATGAGCGAGATTTTATGGCTTTGCTCACCCGAAACTGTAAAATCCCATCAAAAGTCAATGGACTTTCCCATTGTCTGCCCCTCGCCCACTCCAATTCCCATGGCGGACAGAGTGGCAAAATTCTGATCAAAGTATCTGCCCAGGACAAGCTTTACAACCCATGTCTGATGCTAATGTAGGTGATTCCCCATGTAGTAAGCATGCAAAGTGATTGCACAAGACAAGTTGACAGCTCTGATGAAGGGTCATCCAGACTCAAAACGTCAGCTCTATTCTCTGTCCACAGATGCAGTCAGACCTGCTGAGATTTTCCAGCATTTTCTGTTTTTAATTCAGATTCCAGCATGCACAGTATTTTGCTTTCATCTTACAATTTGCTAGTTATTTGAGGACAATATTAAAGACATCTTTAAAACTGACCAGCAATTGTAATTGTCCCGATTTGTCTCTTGTGTACTGCAGCCTGCAGTCGAGTCATAGAGTCAGAGCAATAAATAGCACAGAAACAGGCCCTTCAGCCCAACTCCTCCAAGCCAACCACCTTTCCTAAATTAAACGAGTCCCATTTGCCTGCATTTGGCCCATATCCCTCTCAACCTTTCCCATCCACGTACCGGCCTAAATGTCTTTTAAATGTTTCAGTTGTACCCACCCTTTACCACCTCCCCAGCAGCTCATTCCCCATATGCATCACCCTCTGTATGACAAAGAGGTTCCCTGACAACGTGTGAAATCTCAGCTAGGCAAAGGGGTTTCCTTTGCAGCGCACTTGACAATTTTTTAAAATTATATTAATGCAAAAATGCAAACAGGCTGGAAATGCAAATTATAAAAACAATTTCATTCAAGATAATCAATAATGAGCCCAATAATCAACATCAAATAAATGGAGCCTTTATAATTCAAACTTGCTGGAATACATAGGAGATGATAGTATAACTCTTCATTGTAATGATATATTTTAATGTTCACCCAATAGAAATAATTCAGTTATATTCACTTGAATCATGATTTATTTTTCTAATTCTCAGGCTGGTTACTCAAACCCAATTTTCATAGAACCATAGGACCCCGACAGTGCAGAAGGAGGCCATTCGACCCATTGTGTCTTCACTAATAACAATCCCACCTAGGCCCTATCCCCCTAAACCCACACATTTACCCTGCTAATCTCCTTAATCTATGCATCCCAGGACACTAAGCGACAATTTAGCATGGCCAATCCATCTAACCCATGTCATCTTTCAGACAGTGGAAGGAAACTGGAACACCGAAGGAAACCTATGCAGACAAGGAAGAATGTGCAAACTCCACACAGACAGTGACCCAAGCCAGGGATCGAACCAAGGTCCTGGAGCTGTGAGGCAGTAATGCTAACACTGTGCCACCATGCCACTCCAGTTTTATTCAGCAAGATCCAATGAATGGCACACAATCTATGTCAATATGCCAATTGATGCACACAATATCTCTTCCCTCAACCTCCAGCAATCCTACAACAGGCATTGACTAAAAGTACATTCACACTTTACAATTTCAGTGAAAGTGCAAACTGGAATGTGATATTAGTCAGCTTAAGATATCTTAATCTTGCACTTCAACTTTTGAACACACGTTAGAATCTTAAGTCATAAAAAAGCAGAAACAGTGTTTTTTCATGAAAACTTTCTGAAATGTGGGACTGGTACATATTCAAGTTGTTGCAGAGGTGACAACTGCAACAGCTCATGTGTTCCGAGTATAAATATTAACATTTGGCTAAAGTGCTGGAAACCCTTGCTGTGCATTTCTTAGAAGCATAGAAGCTAGAATCCCTACAGTGCAGAAGGAGGCCATTTGGCCCTCCAACCACAATCCTACCCAGGCCCTATCCCCATGTAGTGAAGTGAAGTGAAGAAGTAGTAGTAGTGAAGAAGTCTTGTTCGAACCTGTGCATGAAGATGTTGGCATACTGAGATGCAAATTACACGAAATCTACACGAGATCTTCAACCAAGGTTGTATACTAGATACATTGATGACATCTTTTTCCTTTGGACTCATGGTGAACAATCATTGAAACAACTGTATGATGATATCAACAAGTTCCATCCCACCATCAGACTCACCATGGACTATTCTCCAGAATCAGTTGCATTCTTGGACACACGCATCTCCATCAAGGACGGTCCCCTCAGCACCTCACTGTACCGAAAACCGACAGACAACCTCACAATGCTCCACTTCTCCAGCTTCCACCCTAGACACGTTAAAGAAGCCATTCCCTATGGACAAGCCCTCCGTATACACAGAATTTGCTCAGATGAGGAGGATCGTGACAGACACCTCCAGGCGCTGAAGGATGCCCTCGTGAGAACAGATATGGCGCTCGACTCATCAATCGACAGTTCCAACGTGCCACAGCGATAAACCGCACTGACCTCCTCAGAAGACGAACACGGGACAAGGTGGACAGAGTACCCTTCGTTGTCCAGTACTTCCCCAGAGCGGAGAAGCTACGACATCTTCTCCGGAGTCTTCAACATGTCATCGATGACGATGAACATCTCGCTAGGGCCATCCCCACCCCCCCACTTCTTGCTTTCAGACAACCGCACAACCTTAAACAGATCATTGTTCACAGCAAACTACCCAACCTTCAGGAGAACGGTGACCACAATACCACACAACCCTGCCACAGAAACCTCTGCAAGACATGCCAGATCATAGACATGGACGACATCATCAAAACGTGAGGATACCATTCACCAGGTACACGGTACATACTCTTGCAACTCGGCCAACGTTGTCTACCTAATACGTTGCAAGAAAGGATGTCCCGAAGCATGGTACATTGGGGAGACCATGCAGACACTATGACAGCGGATGAATGAGCATCGCGCAACAATCACCAGGCAAAACAGTTCCCTTCCTGTGGGCGAACACTTCAGCAGTCATGGGCATTCGGCCTCCAACCTGCGGGTAAATGTTCTTCAAGGGGGCCTTCGTGACACACGACAGCGCAGAGTCGCTAAGCAGAGACTGATAGCCAAGTTCTGCACACATGAGGACAGTCTTAACAGGGATCTTGGCTTCATGTCACACTATCTGTAACCCCCGTAATTTGCCTGGATTAGCAAAAAACCTCACTTACTGTGCTGTCTGGAGAAAATACGCAATTCTCTAACCAATGCTCAGGATTCCCTTCACACGCATTGTTAGCCACTTTAATGCTTGAATAGCAGGTTAGATGTAAGGATTCGCATTCTAATCAGCAATCTGTAACTGTCTGTGTGGATATGAGTGCCTCTGCAGATCAGAACACTGCATTTGCCAGACGAAGGCACAACATAGTGTCGAAAGCTCGCGGATTTACTATCAAATAAATTGGTTGGATTTAAAATTGGTGTTGCAAAACTTTACTGTGTGGGAGGAAACCAGAGCACCTGGAAGAAACCCACGCAGACACAGGGAGAACGTGCAAACTTCACACTTACAGTTACCCAGTCCAGAATTGAACACAGGTCCCTGGTACTAACCACTGTGCCACTGTGCCATCCCTATAATTCTGAAATTTTATTAAGGTTTGCCAACTCAAACATATTTCTATTGTTGTAGCAGCAACAGAATATTGATGAGTTATCCACCATATCCATATCATACACACAATGGGCCCCTTTCACTCCTGGGAATGTGAGGGAAAACAAACTCCATCAAATCCCTACGGTGCAGAAAGAGGTTATTAGACCTATCAAGTCCGTACTGACAACAATTCCACCCAGAACCTATCCCCATAATCCCAAGCATTTATCCTGCTAATCCCCTTGACACTAGGAGTAATTTATCATGGCCAATCAATCTAACCCACACAGGAATGAGAGAGAGAAACTTGTGAACTGGTGCAGCGACAACAATCTCTCCCTCAACGTCAACAAAATCAAGGAGATTGTCATTGACTTCAAGAAGCATAGAGGAGAACATGTCCCTGTCTACGTCAACAGGGATGAAGTAGAAAGCATTGAAAGCTTCAAGTTTTTAGGTTCCAGATCACCAACAACCTGTCCTGATGCCCCTATGCCAATACCATAGTTAAGAAAGCCCACCAACACCTCTACTTTCCCAGAAGACTAAGAAAATTTGGCATGTCATGCAAGAATTTCACCAATTTCTACAGATGCATCATGGAAAGCATTTTTTCTGGTTGTATTACAGAGCTCCTGCTTTGCTCAAGACCACAAGAAACTACAAAAGGTTGTGAATGTAGCCCAATCTATCACGCAAACCAGTCTCCCATCCATTGACTCAGCAAGGCAGCCAGCATAATTAAGGACACCACACACCCTGGACGTACTCTCTTCCACCTTCCTCTGTGGGAAAAAAGATACAAAAGTCTGAGGTCATGTACCAACCCACTCAAGAACAGATTTTTTTCCTGCTGCTGCTAGACTTTTGAATATTCCTACCTTGCATTAAGTTGGTCTTACTCTACATCCTAGCTATGATTGTACCACTGCATTCTGCATTCTCTCATTTCCTTCTCTATGAATGGTATGCTTTGTCTGTATAGCATGCAAGAAATAATACTTTTTACTCTACATTAATATATGTGATAATAATAATCAAATCTTTGGCATGTGGGAAGAAACCAGAGCATCCGGAGGAAACCTATGCAGACATGGAGAGAACATGCAAATTCCACACAGACAGACTGGAATTGAACACTTTGAGTCAACAGGGCTAACCAATATGCCACATACCACCCTTGGCTATTTGCTAATGAAAAGTGGTAAATTAAATTAAACATTGACAAATGTTTTTGTTATTTCGTTCATTGCTGGTAGGAATCATTCTGCTGCTTTTATATAACTGGTGATATCATAAGATTTTCGTTTTTGCAGGACAGAGCAGGTCAATGTAAATAAAAACATTCGGCACAACCTGTGCATTCCTCTTTAAACAATACCCAAGTACCCTTTTCTGTGTGTTTAATAGATCAGTAGAAATTTGGTCAGATTAAAAAATATAGAAATATATCAACTACAGCCTCAGATAAATGTGATTTAAATCACAGCAACCAACAAAATAAAGGGTTTCCATTAGATTAGTTATCAGCTTCAATTACTTAAACTAAAAACAAAGGCAGCAATGCCTTCTACAGGAAAATCGAAGTATTGCATGCTGAAAAATTATCAGAGCATTAATTCCAGAATTATTGGACAAAAATGTGAGCCTTTCTAAGCAGAAGCCTTATAAACACTTCTAATATATTTGTCTTGTTAGATGTTTTATATTAGAAAACAGGACAATGCCTTGAAGAAATTTTTTCAAATAATTTGCCAAAATTTCACAACATATTTTAGAGTTTCATAGAATCACTACAGTGCAGAAGGAGGCCATTCAGCCCATTGAGTTTGCGCCAATCACAACCCCACCAGGCCTTATCCTCACAGCCCCCTGCATTTTTCCTAGCTAACCTCCCTGATGTAAAGGAACAATTTTAGCTTGGATAATCCACCTAACCTGCATATCCTCAGGTGAGAGAAAATGAGTACTCAGAGAAAACCGATACAGACACAGGGAGAATGTGCAGACTCCGCACAGATCGTGGCCCAAGGCAGGAATCAAATCTGGGCCCCTGGCACTGTGAGGTGGCAGTGCTAACCACTGTGCAGTTTCACTTTTCCCATGCAGGTAATATCAAAATAGGCTCCTAACTAACACTAAGTGCATCCCAGGACAATGTGGGAGGAAATTGCAGATCCTCTAGCCGAGGTATTTGGATCATCGATAGTCAAGGGTGAGGTGCCTGAAGATTGGAGAATGGCAACTGTTATGCCTTTGTTTAAAAAGGGTTACAAGAAAAAGCCTGGGAACTATAGGCCAGTGAGCCTCACATCTGTAATGGATAAATTGTTGGAAGGTATTTTGAAAGACAAGATCTACAGACATTTAGAGACATAAGGACTGATTAGGGACAGTAGGCATGGCTTTATGAGTCATATCTCACATATACATGGAGACATATACATACATACATACATACATACACATATACATATACATATACATCACATGGAGTATAGAGATGCAGAGAGACTTGGGGGTGCAGGTTCACAAGTCTCTGAAGGTGTCTTCACAGGTGGAGAAGGTGATAAAGAAAGCGTATAGTATGTTAGCTTTCATAGAAAAGGGTATAGAATACAAGAGTAGGAGTTTGATGTTGCAATTGTATAGAACGTTGGTTAGGCTCACTTGGAATACTGCGTCCAGTTCTGGTCGCTGTACTATCGGAAGGATGTGGAGTCCTTGGAGAGAGTGCAGAGGAGGTTTACCAGGATGCTGCCTGGTATGGAAGGACTGTCTTATGAGGAATGATTAAATAGACTGGGGTTGTTTTCCCTTGAAAGATGTCGGCTTAGAGGGGATCTCATAGAGGTGTATAAGATTATAAGGGGTATAGATAGAGTAAATGGAGGTAAACTTTTTCCACCTTCAGAAATGGATAGGACGAGGGGTCATGGCCTTAGGGTGAGGGGGCTATGTATAAGACGAATATTAGAGGGCAGTTTTTCACACAAAGGGTAGTGAGGGTGTGGAATGCACTGCCGAGTAAGGTGGTGGGAGCAGGCACGCTAGGGCTGTTTAAGGGTCTCTTGGACAGCCAGATGAGCGTTATGCAGATAGAGGGATATAGTAGGACTGTTTAACTATGGCTTTTTTTTCCACAGGTAATTCGGTCCATACTTGACCAACAAGGAGCATGCATTCAGCAGGTGGTGCGAGGACAGCTCTTGGATGTTGATTCATGGGTTGCCTGGTGCTTCATGTCGTAAATGAGTGCTTTATCTGGACCATCTGAAGGGTACCATGACAGCTCAGTGACTATTGCTGTAGCTGTGCAGACACTTGGAATTGGGCCGGTGTCTGCGAGAGTTTGCGCGTTCTCCCCGTGGTTGCGTGGGTTTTCTCCGGGCGCTCCGGTTTCCTCCCACATCCCAAAAAATTCGCTCTTAGACTGATTGGGAAACAAATTGTCCCTACATTGAGACTCTTCCATATTAGGAATAACCTAAAATTAGAATAGGATAATGGAATTGTTACTATATAGTTGTGACGGCAGCGCGGGCCCGTTGGGCCGAAGGGCCTGTTTCCCGTGCTGTGTTGCTCTTAAAAAAAAAAAAAATTTGATTAAGTTTTTTGAAATGGTAACCAAGAAGGTAGATGAGGGCAGTGCAGTGATGTTGTCTACATGAACTTTAGCAAGGTCTTTGACAAGGTACCGCATGGTAGATTGTTGCGTAAGGTTAAATCTCCAGGGTGAGGTATCTAAATGGATACAAAATTAGCTTCTTGACAGAAGCCGGGGGATGGTTATACAAGGTTGTTTATCAAACTGAAGGCCTGCGACCAACAGTGTGCCGCAGGAATCAGTGCTCGGTCCACTGTTAATTATTATTTATAATAATGATTTGGATGTCAATATAGGAGGCATGGTTAGTAAGTTTACAGATGACACTAAGATTGGTGGCATAGTGAACAGTGAAGAAATTTATCTCCGATTGCAACAGGATCTTAATCAGTTGGGCCAGTGGGCTGACAAATGGCAGATGGAATTCAATTTAGACAAATGCGAAGTGATTCATTTTGAACTAGGGCAGGACTTACCCAGTTAATAGTAGAAAGTTGGAGAGAGTTATAGAACAAAGAGATCTAGGGATACATGTTCATAACTCCTTAACAGTGGAGTCAGAGGTGGACAGAATGGTGAAAAGGGCATTGGGCATGCTTGATTTCATTGGTCAGAACATTGAATACAGGAGTTGGAATGTCTTGTTGAAATTGTACAAGACATTGGTAAGGCCACACTCGGAATACTGTGTGCAATTCTGATCACCATATTATAGAAAGGATATTTTTAAACTAGAAAGAGTGCAGAAAAGATTTACTAGGGATGCTACCAGGACTTGATGGATTGAGTTATAAGGAGAGGCTGGATAGATTGGGGCTTTTCTCCCTACAGCGTGGAAGGCTGAGGAGTGACCTTATAGAGATCTATAAAATAATGAGAGGCACGGATCAGCTAAACAGTCAAACTCTTTTCTCAAATGTAGAAGCATCTAAAATAAGAGGGCATAGATTTAAGATGAAAGGAAAGAGATACAAAAGTGTCCAGAGGGGCAATTATTTCACACAGAGAGTGGTGAGTGTCTGGTATAAGTTGCCAGAGGTAGTGGAAGAGGTGGATACAATTTCGTCTTTTAAATAGCATTTAGATAGTTGCATGGGTAAGATAGTATAGAGGGATATGGGCCAAATGCAGGCGACTGGGATTAGCTTAGGGGTTTCTAAATAAAAAGGGTGGCATGGACAAGTTGGGCTGAAGTTGGGCCTGTTTCCATCCTGTAAACCTCCATGACTCTACAATCTTGTATGATTCAATTCAGCCAAACATAACTCTCATGTGTTGCAATTATGAGATTGCACCAGTTGTGTGGTTAAGGAAGTGTAATAAATTGAGGCAATTCAATATGATTCAAGGTGACAAGGGAGTCGTTGCAAATGTTAAGTAAGTATTTACAACGAAAGAGCAAACAGAATCAAGTATGCAATTATCCAACATTCCTCTTTCTCTCCAACTGCAGGACACCCCTGACCTGAGATACATGCCCTTAATCCCAATTAGCACAGTTTCCCACCTCCATAGGGTCTTTCCCAAATATATAGGCCTCTGGAAACACCTCCTTAAAGTGGCCACACTCCTACAGGAGGACTCTTCAATGCAAATACTGTGGTTACAAGAGCAGGTCAGAGACTAGGAATCCTGTGGTGAGTAACTTATTTCCTGTCTCTCCAAAGCCTATCCGCCATCTACAAGGCACAAGTCAGGAATGTGATGGAATACTTTCCACTTGCCAGGATGACAGCTGTTCCAACAACAGTCAAGAAGTTTGACACCATCCAAAACAAAGTAACTCAATCCACAAACATTCAGTCCTTCAACACTGACTAACGGTGACAGCAGTGTGTGTCATCTACAAGATGCACTGCAGGAGTTCATTAAAATTCCTTAAACAGCACCTTCCAAACTGCTACGATCTAAAGAAGGGCAAGGACAGCAGACGCCTAGGAACACCACAACTGTGAATTCCTCTCCTAGACATTTGCCATCTTGATTTGAAAAGATATCACTGTTCCTTCACTGTCATAGGGCCAAAATCCTGAAACTCCCTCCCTAACTCTACCGTAGTATACCTATCCCAGAGGAGGTGATGACATAGTGGTATTGTTGTTAGACTAGCAATCCAGAAACCCAGAAGAATTCTCTATGGAACTGAGTTTGAATCTCATCCCAGCAGATGGTGAAATTTAAATTCAATAAAAATATTCGGTTAGAAGCCTAATGATGATTGTGAAATCATTGTCAATTGTTGTTAAATATCAAATTCATTCACTAATGCCCTTTAGGGAAGGAAATCTGCCATCCTTACCTGGTCTAGCCTACATATAATTCCACAACAACGTGGTTGACTCTTAACTACCTCTGAAATGGCTGATAAGCCACTTAGCTCCAGGGCAATTAAGGATGGGCAATAAATGCTGGCCCAGCCGGCAACACCCACATCCCATGAATGAATTAAGAAAAACCTACTTTCTTAAGAAGATACACATTAGTAAGCATGTTTTTAAAGAAATTTCATATCAAAATATATTCAATTTCTTAAGAAACTGATGATTGTTCTTCATTGAAAGTAGCATACAGATCAGTATAGTATATTTGAATTCATTTTCAGTGACCTAAAATCGATCTTTCAAGGTAGAGGGCTGGGCAATTATTAATTATGTTTATTTTGAATGATACACCCATTTTCAGTTGTTGTGAATAAAACTGTACTGAGTTACAACTTGATTACATTTTATTGGAAAAAGGACGAAACATTTGCCTTCTATTACGCTGTCCCAATGTTTTGGTTCATTGAAGATTTTGTGCCAATTGATTTCCATCAGAAACTTAAACTGTAAGCTATCCAGTATATTTTGGTGCAATGTTTGGACCACATTCAAGACTTGTTAGATCATTAGTCCTGTGATTTTCTGACTGATTCCTTTAAATATTTAAAGTTTTTTCTTCCATAATAGATGGAGTCTGTCACTTTCAGAAGAATTTATTGTATTTATTTTCAAGTAAAATACTTTGCAGCTCCTTTAGAAAGAAATGTTCTTGGTAATGATTATAAGAGTGATTAGCTGATATTTTACACTCCCTCTCACCCACAATCATTATCCTCCATCTTCCCCCATAACCAGCAGCAGGCTGGCAGACAGGGGTGGTAATGTGAAATGGGTATGGGCAGGCGGTGCTGTAAACATCACTTACAAAAGAACTTTACTTGTGGTCAGATAGGTATTGGGTGGCCTGCCCATCTTGAGTTGATGAAGCCCTTTTATTCAACAATTAATGGCCACTTTAGGGCCTTGTTCCACCATTACTGTTACTTTGATAAATGCTGGAGAGGTGGGGGTGGAAGGGGGTGGGGGGGCAATGGCCCAGTGGGCATTATCGCTAGATTAATCCAGAAACTCAGCTATTGTTCTGGGGAACCTGGCTTCGATTCCCACTGATGGCGGAATTTGAATTTGATTAAAAAACAAATGTGAAACTCTGATAAATTAATCCGCTTAATCATTAACAATTGAATAATATTTCAAAATGAAAGGAAACAACTTTATGACTATTCCAGTTCCAAATAAGCCCCATTCATGTATAGATCAAACCCACTTCGAAATCAATATAGTAAGCAAACACAGGCACATTTACTTCAACATATGTTAACAGTCTTGAAGCTTTCAGGGAGAGATAGAGTCCCAGACACCTGCAAAATCATTCTAACTTCAACCAGGCTTCAGCTGCAAACTAACTGCTTTCTACAAAAGGTTTTTTTCTCTCGGCCGCAGATTGATGACCTTGAAACCATTGTCAATTGTTGGAAAAACCCATCTGGTTCTCTAATGTTCTTTAGAGAAGGAAGTCTGCTGTCCTTACCTGGTCTGCCTACATGTGACTCCAAAGCAATATAGTTGACTCTCAACTGTCCTCCAAAGGGAACTAAGGATGGGCAATAAATGCTGGCCAGCCAGTGATGCCCATGTCCCACAAATGAATGGAAAAGAAAACTGTTGCAGTCTTTGAGAGAGGGGACTTCTAACAATAATTGACAATGGTTTCATGGTCATCATTAGACTTTTAATTCCAGATTTTTATTGAATTCAGATTTGACCATCAGCTGCTGTGGGATTCGAGCCCAGATCCATAGGAAACTCCTCTGAGTTTCTAGATTACTTGTCCAATGACAAGTAATCACCTCCTGTGGGGATAGTGCTATTCAGCAGGGAGTTCCAGGATTTTGGCTCTATACCCTCCTGCTGGGTTACACCAACTGTATTTGCAACTTCCGCTTGTCTCCCCCAGGCACCCAATTGCAATGTTCCACCCTCTCACCAGGGTCCGTCTGACCAGCTCTGGTCTTTATCATCTATGAGGTTGCTCTACTGCTCCAGATGGCCGTGTTGTGGGAGAGCTGTTGGCCATCCAATCAGCTGGCTGATCTTAAAGGCAAGATATCCTCCCAAATGGGAACAGAGATGTGACTTCAGGCAATTGACAACCTGGATTCCAGACCCATGCGAGGCAGGACCAGGCCATCATTTCCACAAAAACCATCCAGACTTTGGCTGGGACCTTCCAGCTCTGACCACAATGGGCATTCTCCTGGGAAAGAGCAGAAAATTTAGTATGACTTTTAGCAGCTCTTCAAAACTTCCTGTTCTGATGCAACAATGGCCACCAATATCAGGACTGGAAAATCCCACTCACTGAGTCTGATTTGTGTCAGATATTTTATTATATCTCAAATCTACATCGAGATGACATTAGTATCTATTGCAGAAATCTTCCATCCTCATATGTGCTGGGATTCTCCAGCACTGCTGAAAGAGAATGGTGCTTTGGCTAAATTTTCCATTCGTGCCCACAATAGGTCCTGCTGTGGGCGAGACTGGAGAATCCACCCTCATGTGCAAAAAATTTTATTCACAGTGTTTTTAAACTGTGACGCTGACTTCTAGCTCTTTCTACAGTTTTGCTTACTTCCCTTGGAGTCCACACCCAGGCTTAATCAATTGAGGATGGTGAATATCAATTGTGGAAAGACTCACATAATCGAACACAAAACAGTTGAATGCCACAATATGTCATATCAAGTTAGTGTGAAAATATTTCATTAAAAAGTTAGTTAAAGTTAGCAAGCCACTTTCAAAGGAAAATTTGAAGTCTTAAAAATTAACTAATTCTTGGACGTTGCAATTATTAGGTTAAGACTTTTATTGGTTAACTAGAAATAAAAACCAAGAGCATTGCAGCAATTTCTCAATGGGTTTATGTATCATTGAGCGTGTTACCATTAAGCAGAAGGAGTCAGATATACTCTGCATTCATCATCACATTCAAGTTACAACTGGGATAATGAATATTTCATTGTTGTTCTAAGTCGACTGGGTTGGAGATCAGAGTCAATTGATTTTAACCCCAGCAATTTTGCTTCCCAATTAACATTTGTGTCCCTTCATAAAAAGGTACATTTATCCTTTGATCTTCAATTCCTTCCAGCTCACGGCACTCCAAGATAAGAGTTCTTATCTAATTCTGGACTCTTACGCATCCCATTTTAATTGCTTTCCCCTTCAGTTGCTGTGCCTTTAGCTGCCCTAGCCCATCTGAAACCTCTCTGCCTTTCTGCTTCTTTTTTCCTCCCTAAAAACATTCCTTAAAACCTACTTCTTTACTTCCCTAACAAACATTTTGACCATCTGTTCTACGGCATGCAGCACATCAATTAGCATTGCTTCCTCACAGTATCAGGAACCTAGGTTCGATTCCAGCCTCGGGTCACTGTCTGTGTGGGGTTTGCACATTCTCCCTGTGTGGACATCCGTTTCCTTCGAGTGGTCCTGTTTCTTCCCACAATCTAAAGATGCATTGGTTAGGTGGAGTAGTCATGGTAAATATGTAGGATTACAGGGACAGAGTAGAAAGTGGGCTTGGGCCAGAGTCTCTTTTGGAGAGTCAGTTCAGACCCAATAGGCCAAATGGCCTTCTTCTGCACTGTAAAAATTTTACTGTTTTTAATATTGTCTTATGTGGATCGCATTGCTTCACAATGCTCCTGTGAAACACCTTAGGATTTTTATTCAGATATATATAAGTGCAAGTTGTTGTACTGAAACAGATTGTAGAGACAATTAATAGCTCACTATTTTATTTATGTACCTGAATGTTGTCAATGTGCATGGAGCTGGTAACAGAGTCTGAAACAGCAGAAGATAACAGACAATCAGACAAAAAAGCCACTTGAGGAAAGAAAATAAATCTTCCAGTTTTTTCCTAAATGTTAAAGTATTGCTAACAAATACTTGAATGCGTTGCTACATATTATGGTGCAATATTGGCAGCACAAATGAGATTATTTGGGAAGGTTCTTGTTTTTCATTTATTGGCTTTATGCCCAACTACTGAAAGTTTGTAACAATCCTGAATGTAATTATATTAACAGCAACTTCATTCTGGGAAAGCCATGGACAAACACTGGAGTCAAGCCCATGTTGAGTGAATACTGACTTCCCCAGAACCTGCTCGTTGGCTCTGTAAATTCTTACAGCAAATTGAAGCAACTAAATGAGGACAATTGCAACATGCTGTTGAGATGCCAGTGTTGGGCACAGTAAAAAGTCTTATAACACCAGGTTTATTTGGTATCATGAGCTTTCAGAACACTGCTCCTTCCTCAGTTTAGCAGAGAGTCAGGTTCACAAACAGAATATATCTAAACAAAGACTCAATTACAAGATAATGGTTGGAATGTGAGTCTTTACAGGTAATGAAGTTTTTACAGGTACAGACAGTGCAAGCGGAGAGAGGGATAATCACAGGTTAAAGAGGTGTGAAATGTCTCAAGCCAGGATAGTTATTGAGATTTTGCAAGCCCAGGCCAAATGGTGGGGGTTACAGATAGTGTGACATGAACCCAAGATTCCAATTGAGGCTGTCCTCATGTGCGGAACTTGGCTATCAGTTTCTGCTCGATGATTCTGCATTGTTGTATATCGTGAACATCGTCTTGGAGTGTGCTGACTCGAAGAGCGGAGGCTGAATGCCATTGATTGCCAAAATGTTCCCCGACAGGAAGGAAACACTCCTGCCTGTTGAATGTTAAAGGAGTGTCCATTCATCCTTTGTCGTAACATCTGCATGGTCTCCCCAACGTACCACACTTTGGGGCATTGCAACTTGCAACATGCATCAATCACTACTGATTTCACCACAACCGTTTGTGAAATGTTCTTGAAACTTTGTTATTTGGGTAAGAGAAGTGGCATAGGTTGAGAGTGTCTATTGTACTTATGGGAATTAGGTGAACGAATTGAGTATCACTTACATTTTGAATGTTAGATTGGATCAACATTGTGCCTGCTTTCTGCTCTTGGATATTTCTCAATATATTGGGAAAAAACAGCTAATCTCATCTTCCTAATCAGGTTATTTGATTCCCAGAGGTTCAGATTAATGGGATATTGGACAGGATTCTCCGGACTCCCAATTACCTGTTTCCTGGCAGCAGGAGATGGCGCATGGTTTGTCAGTGGCGGAATTCTCTGGTCCCGCCACTGTCAAGGGAATTCCCATTGAAGTTATCCCATGCTGGATGAAACCCCCGGATGAGGGGGCATTGTCAGTGGGATCGGAGAATGCTGCTGTCGCCATGAACAGCCGGAAAATCTCAACCATCTTCCTACAATTCCCACAAGCCTAGTCTGAGCACCTCATGCTCAATAAGTTGCAGCTACCAATCATGGCGGATTCCTGAATGGAAGAAAGAGATTCCGGCCTGGATTCTCTTGGTCGCCAATGGTATGTTTTCTCACAGCAGAAGCAGCTCACCATTGGACCTACTCAAATCTACAGCGTTTTGCATGGCTCACCTACTCTTCCACTGGGTATCCCATTGCAGGGCAGGGAGTCACCTTCAGAGGGACTGAAAGCTCCCTTCTGTGTGAATAGCTGGAAAATCCCATCCTGAGGGAAGATTTTAGCTCGTTCAAATTCACAGATTTAAAATTGGAACCAAAGCACAGGGTAACTTTCTCAGCTTTCTTCATAGAGACCCCATAGTGTAGAAGGAAGCCATTTGGCCCATCGAGTCTACACTGACCACATTCCCACCCACACCCCATCCCCATGACCCAATGCATGTACCCTAGCTAGTCCCACTGACACGAAGGGAGAATTTAGCATGGCCAATCCACCTATCCTGTACATTTTTGATCTGTGAGAGGAAACCGTGCACCTGGAGGAAACCCATACATTCATGAGGAGAATGTGCAAACTCCTCACAGACAGTCACAAGCCAGGAATCGAACCAGTTCTCTAACACTGTAAGGTAGCAGTGCTAACTACCGTGCCATCACATCACCTTAGGTTCCTTAGCCTCTAACTATTCAGACAATTCCTATCTATCCCCATTATCATTCTGACTGAGAACTTGAGTTGGGAGGAGTTATAGAAAACTGACGACATATTAGTGCTGACAACACTGGAATTGTTTTACTATCAGCACCTTCTGTGTCTCCAACCTTCAAATATATTAATCATTTTTCTTAGCTGCTCTGCAGTGTTTCTTTCTTCAAGTCTTGCTGCTTACATTCAACCATTTCGGAGGCACAGAATGAGTGCATAGTTCAGCCAGGATGAAAATGCAAGGATGGAATTTTCCCTCTCCCACCCATCACAGGAATCATCATGGGCCGGACATGGATCATGTAAAGGTCTGTTAATCTGAGACAGGATTTTCCAGTCTTGGGATGAGGGAGGCTGGAAAATCCCATCTCAGGACTCTGAATTCTCATCTTGGAATCTGCAAATGCCTTGAGGATTTTGAAGCTACCTTCCTTCAAAACAAAGAACAAAGAAAAGAAAGAAAAACAGAATTCTGAACACGTGGACCCCCTCACAGGAGTGGATCCTCACAGCAGTAAAAGTCTGCCCAAGTTGTCTACTAATTAGGCAGTCTCTTATCGTGTTTCAAGCCAAAATACATGTCATAAGAGGCCCAAATGTGTTTGACAGTTTTCGTCCATTGTCTTTTGTCTGCAAGTGAGGTGAGAATGTTGTGTACATGACTCATGCTGGCAGTCAGCACATTTGCTTTTAGGATCTATTTGTAGTTATTAATAGAAGAGTTAAAAGGATTTTTATGTCTAATTGGAAAGCATGTATCTGCAGTCCCTTGACAAGTTTCCATAAAAGTTGACAGCAGCACAGAGTGACACAGAGGAAGAGAAAACCATCTGGTAGCAGGATATTGGAGCGTCGTGGATTAGCTGAACTAGTAAAGTATGAGGGGTAGTTTGACAATGAATTTTGTCATTGGGACTGAATAAAAAGATCTGAAATTGAATTGAACTCATTGGTGATTATCAAGGAACTACAAAAGGGTCATGAGTGAAGCATCATTGCACACCAGCCTCCTATTCATTGACTCTGTCTACACTTCTCGGAAAAACAGCCAGCATAATCAAGGATCCCACATACCTTGGGGCATACTCTGCACTTGCTGACTGCTAGCAATGATTCACATACAAACATTCTCACCTCACGTACAGACAGGAGACAATGGGTGCAAACTGTCAAACATACATTGGGCCTCTTGTGACATGTATTTTGGTTCAGTAAAGAAGGAAACCTGCTTTCCTCACTTTACTGATGCAACTCCAGCCCCACATCAGTGGAGCTGTGTCCTGACAGTCACCTGAATTAGCCCAGCAAAGCACTCGGGTTGTAATAACTACATCAAGAAGTCAGCTACATCATCAGCATGGTGGCACAATGGCTAGCACTGTTGCTTCACAGCGCCAGGGACCCAGGTTCAATTCCAATGTCAGGTGACTGTGTGGAGTTTGCAAGTTCACCCTGTGTTTGCGCGGTTTCCTCCAGGTGCTCTGGTTTCTTCCCACAGTCCCAAAATGTGCAGGTCCGGTGGATTGGCCTTGCTAAATTTCTCCATTAGTGTCCCAAAATACGTAGGTTAGGGGGAGTAGTAGGGTAAACGTATGCAGTTATAGGGTAAGCCTGGCTATGAGTTAGTGCAAACTTGAGCTGAACGGCCTCCTTCGGCACTGTAGGGATTCGATAATTCTGTGATCAACTTCTCATGGCAATTAAGAATGGGTAATAAATCTTTCAATTAAGAACTAATGGACTTCTGGAATTTTGATTTATTATTGTCACATGTATTAGGAGACAGTGAAAAGTATTGTTTCTTGCGCGCTATATAGACAAAGCATACCACTAATGTCTAGAGAAAGATCAACTTAACATGAGATCCATTCAAAAGTCTGATGGGAGCAAAGAAGCAGCTGTTCTTAAGTCGGTTGGTATATGACCTCAGACTTCTGTATCTCTTTCTAGATGGAAGAAGATGGAAGAGAGAATGTCTAGGGTGCGTGGGGTCCTTGATTATGCTGGCTGCAAGGCAGCAGGAAGTGTGGACAGAGTCAATGGATGGGAAGCAGGCTTGTGTGATTGGGCTTCGTTCACGACTCTTTGTAGTTCCTTGCAATCTTGGGCAGAGCAGGAACCATACCAAGCTGTGATGCAGCCAGAAAGGATGCTTTCTATGGGGCATCTGTAAATGTTGATGAGAGTCATAATGGACATACCAAATTTCTTTAGCCTCAAGAGAAAGTAGAGGCATTGGTTGTCTTTCTTAACTATAGCATTAGCAAGGAGGGGCCAGGACAGTTTGTTGTTGATTTGAAGCTTGTTGTTGATTAGAAACATGAAGCTCTCGACCATTTGGATTAGTAAATTTGCAGATGACACTAAAGTCGGTGGAGTGGTAGATAGTGAAGAGGGGTGTTATAGTTTGCAGAGGGACTTGGACAAGTTGCAGAGCTGGGCCGAGAGGTGGCAAATGGAGTTTAATGTGGAAAAGTGTGAGGTAATGCACTATGGCAGAAATAATAAATGTGTAGAGTATAGGGCAAATGGTAGGATTCTTAGTAGTCTAGATGAACAGAGGGATCTTGGTGTGTATGTGCATAGATCCCTGAAAGTAGGCAGTCAAGTCGAGAAGGTTGTTAAGAAGGCATATGGAGTCTTAGCTTTTATTGGTAGGGGGATTGAATTTCGGAGCCGCAACGTCATGTTGCAACTGTACAAAACTCTAGTGCAGCTGCACTTGGAGTATTGTGTGCAGTTCTAGAACATAGAACATAGAACATTACAGCACAGAACAGGCCCTTCGGCCTTCGATGTTGCGCCGACCAATATAAAAAGCAATGCCCCTCCAAACTAAATCATTCCCTTCTCTTCCAAATACTTATCAACTATCTGGTCCCTTATCTGGTCCCCACATTATATTATAATGGTCCCCATTACTTATCTGGTCCCCACATTATAAGAAAGATGTGGAGGCATTGGAGAGGGTACAGAGGAGGTTTACCAGGATGTTGCCTGGTATGGAGGGCAGGTCTTATGAAGAGAGGCTGAGGGATTTGAGGTTGTTTTCGTTAGAAAGGAGGCGGCTAAGAGGGGACCTTATTGAAACATATAAGATGATTAGAGGTTTAGATAGGGTGGACAGTGATAGCCTTTTTCCTAGGATGGAGAAAGCTAGCACGAGGGGACACAGCTTTAAATTAAGGGGTGATAGTTATAGGACGGATATCAGAGGTAGGTTCTTTACCCAAAGGGTGGTTCGGGAGTGGAATGCCCTGCCTGCAGCAGTTGTAGATGCGCCAAGTTTGGTGGCGTTTAAGAGGTTAGTTGATAAGTATATGGAAGAGAAGGGAATGGTTTAGTTTGGAGGGGCATTGCTTTTTATATTGGTCGGCGCAACATCGAAGGCCGAAGGGCCTGTTCTGTGCTGTAATGTTCTATGTTCTATGTTCTATGTTCTATTTCCATTTCTTTCCCATTGATGTGGACAAGGGGCATGTTTTCCTTTACTCTTCCTTAAGTTGGTGACAATCTCCTTCATTTTGTTGACATTAAGGGAAAGATTATTGTTGCCAAACCAGTTTGCCAGATTCTCTATCTCATTCCTGTATTCTGTCTTGTCATTGTTTAAGATCCAACCCACTATGGTGGTATCATCAATAAAATTAAGTTGAAGGGGAATTTGGCTACGCAGTTGTAGGTGTATAAGGAGCATAGTAGGGAGTTGAAGCCTTGTTGAGGATAATCGTGGAGAAGATGTTGTTGCCTACCCTTACTGATTGCAGTCAATGGGTTCGGAAGTCTAGGATCCAGTCACAGAGGGAGAAGCCGAGACCTTAGAGTTTGGAAATGAATTTCGTAGGAATAACGATAGCAAATGTGTTAAGAACACAGAACAGGTGGTCCTGTAAGGAGGGAGGTGGTTGGAGGGGAGAATGCATTTTATAAAAGGGGTGAAAATGGAAGAGAGAGTTTATCGTCTGGATGTGGATATTGGCCCATTGTCTGCACTGTTTCATTGTGATGTCCTGTTAAGTGATAATAGAAAAAAGTTTCTGACAGAAAGGATTCATTAAACAGGAACAGTAAGTCCAATGGTTTATATACTTCCATTTTAGGTCATCTTCCATGCTTGAATGATTAAGACCCTACATCCAATAAATGTACAATCAATTGATTGGCAAAAATCCCACTGCGACCTGATGGAAAGAAGATAGAGTATTCCCCGGTGATAATTTCAGGCAGGTTTACATTGTTGGTGCATTGTTCAGATAATCCATAATGGCCCACAAGCTATTAAAGATAAAGCTTATCATCACAGTGGTTAGCACTGCTACCTCACAGCACCAGATTCAATTCCGACCTTGATGTCACTGTCAGTATGGAGTTTGCACATTCTCCCCATGTGTGCGTGGATTTCCTCTGGGTGCTCCGGTTTCCTCCTACACTCCAAAGATGTTCAGTTTAGGTGGATTGGCTGTGCTAAATTGCCCCTTGGTCTCCCAGAATACTTAGTATTCCATTTTGCGCCAGAATCCTTATACTACAAAGTGTTGACTCTGTTTCTTTCTCAACAATTGCTGCCTGACCTGCTGAGTTATTGTCCAGCAAGTTCTGTTTTTATTTTATTATAGGTTGGGTGGGTTAGCCCATGTATGCAGTTATGGGAAATTGGGCATGATGGATGTGTCAGAGTGTCAGTCGGGGATTCTATTCTATGATTCTCTCTTCTTTTGAGACCAGGAGTCCTTTGCAGCTTTGCAACCCCAAACAAACACAGCGCAAAGAAAAAGATTGACTGAGATTACACCCTGCCCACGGGGAGTTGGCCCAAGATAACATGAAAACAAGCAGCTGAAAGTGTAGCAACGTGTGTGTGCATAACCATGTTTATCGAGGCACTAGGAAATAGCACAGGAGAGGGTGACACAGGGCCGGTAACCAGCTCCCTTCCCCAGGGCAAACTCACACTCCTCAGCCAAAGGAGAACGGCAGACAAGCAGACTGAGAAGTGCTTAGCAGATAAAAGTTTGGTATCAGGCAATAAAGTCGCTCTGAAGTGGTTATGGGAGGGAGGACATCATTGTGAAATAAAACAGGCTTTATCACCATGTGCAGAATGGAATGGGCCCTTTGGAGAAGACAACAAAGATTAAACAGCTCCTCGCTGTTCACAGAGTGAGATTATGCTCTCCAAGTATTTTAAACACACCAGGAGATTTCGATAATCCTCCTAATTGAGTGTCCAGCTTGCAAGTTGAAGATAGCTGCGCCGTTCCTCTTATCAACAGCAGAACACTGGAGGATGGAGGTTTTTAAATGGAAATTCCCCAAGTTGATCTTTTGATCCAAACTGCGCCAGTGCTGCAGGTTTATCAGAGTTGTTTTCCCAAAATAATGCTGACGTCCTCATCAGGAGTCCCAGGATGGAGCAGTATTTCTGCTTAAATGGAAAGTTATGTTCAAACAACACTGTTTCATGTGCCGTCATGCAGTGACACTGTACAATGTTTTGAACTAGGAGTGCGGTAATCACGGTTTCCAGCAACATGTCTCTCTCAGATTCAGCCAATGTTGAACTCTCTTTCCAGCTAATTTGGTTAAGCTTTGTCTGTCACAATATAATAGAATCATAGAACAGAATCACTTCAGTACAGAAGGAGGGCATTCAGCCCATCGAGCTTGCACCAACAATCACACCCCATCCCCATAACTCCACATATTTACCCTGCTTATCCCCCGGAAACTAAAGGTCAATTTAGCATAACCAACCAACCTAACCCGCACATCTTTGGACTGTGGGATGAAATGGGAGCACCTGGGTGGGGCCCATGCAGATACGGGGAGAACATGCAAACTCCACACAGACAGTGACCCAAACTGGGGATCGAACCTGGGTCCCTGGCTCTGTGAGGCAGCAGTGCTCAGCATTGTGCCACCGTGTCATCCTCAAATATGGTGAAGACGGTGACATTATGGTATTTCTACTGGAAAAGCAACCCAGAGGCTAGGACTAATACTGCAAATCATGTGCTCAAATTTATATCAATTAAATACATCTAGACTGAAATGCCAGTTTCAGTAATAATAATCATGAAACTACCAGATTGCCATAAAGACCCATCTGGTTCACTAATCTTCTTCAAAACAGGTAATCTACTGCTTTATCCAATCTGGCCCATATACAATCCAGCCCACAGAAATGTGGTTTATGCTCACATCCTACAATCCCTATGGTGTAAACAGAAGTTATTTGGCCCATCAATCTCCATCGACTCTCCAGCAGAGTTACCCCGGCTTACTCCCACAAGCCCACATTTTTACCCCATTAATCCTCCTAACTTACACAGCTTTGGACATTAAGGGCAATTTATCATGGCCAATCCATCTAACCTGCACATCTTGGACACTAAGGATTAGTTTAGCGTGACCAATCCACCTAAACTGAGCATCTTTGGACAGAAAAGGACAACATTCATGGCCAATCCACTTAACATGCACATCTTTGGAGTGTGGGGATATCAGAGGAGACCCACACAGACATGGGGAGAATGTGCAAACTCCACATAGACAGTTATCCAAGACGAGAATTGAACCCAGGTCTCTGGCATTGTGAAGCAGCAGTTCTAACCATTGTGCCACCCACTGTACCACACACATATAATGAATAATAACCAGAAGCTGATGAATATGTGATACTAATGTTGCTGGACGAGTAATCCACACTCTACATGGATATGGGTTCAAACCCCATCATGGCAGCCGGTGGAATTTAAATTCAAATCATAATTCTGGAATTGAAAACTTGTCTTGATAATGGTAACAATGAAATTATCACTGATTGTTGTAACAAAAAACATCTGGTTCACTACTGTCCTTTAAGGAAGGAAATCTGCTTCTGGACTATATGTGACTCCAGATCCATTGCAATGGGATTGACTCTTAATTCCATTTGTTCAAGGGGAATGAGAACTGGAACTAATACTGGCCTTGCCTGTGACCTTGCCATGGGGACACTAACAATAAGAAACCCCACCAATGCTTCTAATTCCTCAGGAGACTAAGGAAATTTGGCATGTCTGCTACAACTCTGCACCATAGAAAGCATTCTTTCTGGTAAAATTACAGCTTGGTGCATCTCCTGCTTTGCCCAAGAAACGACAAAGGGTCGTAAAGGAAGCCCAATCCTTCACAGTCTGCATACTCCCTTTCCTTCTCTATAAAGAGTATGCTTTATCTGCATAGCACGCAAGAAACAATATTTTCCACTGTATACTAATACATGTGACAATAATAAATCAAACCAAATCAAATTACAACCCATGATTTTTTTAAAAATACCCTATTTCATGACGAATTTTTAATTTAGCGTCTTTGAATTCTTTTTGAGAGTCCAGAATTCCAGAACATTCTGCTAACAGTCCCTCGGAAAGGTTTAATTCGTTCAGTAAAAAAATGCCAATAGAGGCCAAAGCAGGAACAAAAATTAGCCAACACTGTCCCCTGGTGGTAGATAGAAATGCAGTTCTTACAAGTATTTATTGACAAAGACATACTACTGTCGCCACCTGCCAGTTACACAGAGTTACTACACAATTCCTATCTAATTAGGCAAAACCCAACACAAACAATTAAATTGCCTCCTTCCAACAGAAAATGCTTAATTTAAAAAGAGATTATCAAGTCTTTAGCAGATTGTAGTCTGCAAGAGGTCGCTGCATGTAAATTGGTTGTCACATTCCCTCCATGATAATAGTGACTACATTTTAAAAATGCTTAATTGCTTTTAAGAACGCTGGGGTGAGCTGAGGTCATGAAAGGTGCAAGTTTTTCCTTTTTAAAAATTTTAACACATTTAAGATTTATCAAATGGGATAAAAAGCCTGATTGGAAGTAAGTTATCGCGTTCTTATGCCTTTAATTACAAGTGCCGTGCAGCTGGCACATATCCGATGCATGTTTTCAAGGCAAGATCTGAACATACAGATCATGTCAGGGTCTCCTAGTTTGGGAGTCTGCCAGGCAACTAGGGCTCTCGGAACGTATTTGAGAAGCCTCAGAAACTGTCCCTCAGTCTGCCAGGATCAGATGATTCAGTTTATACACTTCTTTCTCTTATTTTGTTGAACTGAAGGATGGCTTTTATGCTCCCGCACTAAAGCAGAACACTGATTTGCACAGAAAGCCCTACTCGCTCCAAAATTCCACCTGAGGTCAATGGACCTTTGCACTGATCCTATTGCAGAGTGGCAGCATGTCTGCCCCCACCTCCCTATCCCTTCAACCTTGCCCTCCTTCCCAATAGATCTTGCCCTCCTTCCCAATAGATCCCACGCCCAGTATGTCCCACTCCCCTCTGTCCCTAACCCCCCATTCCCATGGCAGATGGGATGGAAAATTCCCCCCTAGGATCTATCAGTATTCACACAACTCGGGAAGTGGTGAATAAACTGGTTGTAGGAATGGAACGACAGGAGGGCAACTTAAATATGGTTGTTACGTGCATGGATAGCACCACAGTTAGTTTTATAGCTTAGTCACTGCTGAACCTCATTAGGTTAAGTGCATTCTAAAGTCTAACAAACGTAGCTCAGTGCAAACTCCCGTAGAGCAATGGTGCTATACGCCCCCCTCTCTTGACCTAGAACTGTACAAATTGGTAGCAGTAATGCAGACAAGTGCAATTCATTTTTCACTGCGCCAATGTTACAAATTTATAGAGCTCCATTTATCGGGTCACAATTTTCCCCTTTAGAAAAAAATGCAGAACTGTTGCCCAAATAAAGGAGCTGAGAATATTATTGTTGTACTAATTTATGATATAATATTTCAGTAAGTTTTGACACTTGGAAAAAAACCAGCTGCAATGAAACAAATGGTCGTTCCAGCAAATCGTCAGATCACTCGAATGAGTGAATGGCCAACAGAGGGTGCAAGATCCTGATTTATGATGTGACAGCTTTAAACCACAGAGTATGTAGTATATTCAGTATTGAAGCCAGTCTTTTCCTTCCCAATGCACATTCTTTCCACAGATTAATTTGTAATTGACCAGGTCCAGTTTATGTTGGACCTTTTCATCTTAAAGAGGAGGCATTGATATGGAATCATAGAATTCCTACAGTGTAGAAGGAGGCCATTCAGTCCATCGAGCCGCTCCAACAACAATCCCACCAGGCCCAATCCTCGTAACCCTACAGATTAACTTTGTTAACACCCTGGACACTAAGAGGCAATTTAACATGACCCAATCAACCTAACCCTCACATCTTTGGCCCGTAGGAGGGAACAAGACCACCTAAGGCATTTTCACGGCCACTTTATCACAGTGTTAATGTAATCCTTCTTCAGACACTAATAAATAAACTTAAACTTGGACTCATGCAGAACTTGCAGACTCCACTCAGACAGTCATCCGAGGCCAGAATTGAACCCTGCTGCTGTGAGGCAGAAGTACTAACCACTGAGCCATTGTGCCATTTACATTGTGCTTGATTCAGCCTAAGACTATGGAAAGGAAACAACAATGTAAGTTTAAGTTTATTTATTAGTGTCACAAGTAGGTTTACATTAACACTGCAATGAAGTTACTGTGTAAATCCCCTACTCACTACACTCTGGTACCTGTTCAGCTACACTGAGGGAGGACTTAGCACAGTCAGTGTGCCTGACCAGCATTTCTTTCGGATTTTAGGAGGCCCCAACAGTACAATAGAATATCACAAGTAAAAGGTTCAGTTTTTTTTTGTTTTCATCATATAATAACTCTTATGTTCCTTTGGAATATCCATATTCACCTGTAGATTTTGAATCATTTACCTGGTTGAAATTTCCAAAAGCAATATTCAGGGTCTGAAACAGGGCCCACTGCAAACACTCGGAGCATCATAATATATAAGAACTATATTCACTTTACCTCTCATGTAAAACCCCTGCATCTTGGGCATAGTTACAGCAAACGTTGCCATCGTGGGTTCTGTGTGAAACTGGTCAGCTTAGGCTTCAGCAGCCCTTAGCTGCTGCTAGCTATTTCTTGCATCTGTGAGGACAGATAATTTTTGTACTGTTGTATGCTGACGCATTTATTCTTCTTTCTGCTGTGCCTGTCAGATCGATGCAGCACTGGCCTTGACAAAGGTTGGAGGATGGGAATCACCGTCTGCATGGAGTCTGCGCATTCTCCTCTTGTCTGCGAGGGTTTCCTTCCACAGTCCAAAAGATGTGCAGGTTAGGTGCCTTGGCCATGCTCAATTCTTCCTCAGTGTATCCGAACAGGTGCCAGAGTGTGGCGAGTAGAGGATTTACACAGTAACTTCATTGCAGTATTAATGTAAGTCTACTTGTGACACTAACAAATAAACATTAACTTCAAACTTTAATCTCTTTGGGTGTTGGAATGACGCCTTGGCATTGAAGAGTATCAATAAATCTTTTCTACATATTTGTCCTTGAGATGGGGTCAGGGTGGACAATCGTCCCACTGGCAACTATGATTATGGGTCTCAGTTTAAAAATTAGGAGCCTGAAGATGAGAAGAATTTTTTTTTCCCTTACAAGGTCACAAATCTTTGGAATTCTCTTCCCCAGACATCAGTGCAGGCAGCATCATTGACTATTATTAAGGCAAAAGGGAGATATATTCCTGAGTAACTCAGGAGTCTGTGAATATCAGGGGTTGCCAGTAATGTAGAGTTGAGGCCATGATCTTATAGAGCAGTAGAGCAGATCCAAGGAGCCAAATGGTTTACTAATTTGTATCTTCATACGGTCAGGAATCGCACCTTTGGCAAACCAACAGAATGTGGTTAGTCCCTTCACTGAAGAATATACAATCATTGAACCCCTACATTGCAAAAGGAGGCCATTCAGCCCATCGAGTCTGCACCGACCACAATCCCACCCAGGTTCTTTTCCCTATAGCCCCATATATTTATCTTGCTAATCCCCTGACACTAAGGGCTAATTTAGCAATCAATCTAACCCGCACATTTTTGAACTGTTGGAGAAAATCGGAGCATCCGGTGGAAACCTACACAGACTCGAAGAGAATGTACAAACACCACACAGACAGTGATCTGAGGCTGGAATTGAACCCAGATCCCTGGCACTGTGAGGTAGCAGTGCTAACCATTATGCCACAGTGACGCCCCTATTTTTGTGAACATACAGGGTTTTCTTTCAAACGTTCACAATTATTTTTACTTTGAACCAGCCAAACAAGTTACTAGATTTATTAAATTTACTTTTATAAATTGCCGTGGTGGGATTTGAACTTATAAATCTGGATCAGTTGCCCAGTATCACAGCCAATGGACTGCCACGCGTGAATTCAAAGGACACCTTCAGGGCTGGACAGAGTCCCAGCAAAAGCCCAGGAACTCATTCTCCAGACCATGCCAAACCTTCGAATTTCTCTGAAACTTCCAGAGGAAGGTTTGAGTCAAAGTCTGCCTCTGGTTGCAGGATAATGTTCAAACTAAATCCTCAACTGTCTTCCCTGTGTCTCTAAATGTAACTTTGTATTCACCAATCATGCTCCAGACTCTTTTAGACACACATTTCAGCTAAGTCAAATTAATGCCAGCACAGTGGTTAGTGTGCTGTCTCACAATGCCAGAGACCCAGGTTCAATCCCAGCCTTGGATGACTGTCTGTGTGGAATTTGGACTTTCTCCTCGTGTCTGCACCCTGTGGGTTTCCTCTGGGTGCTCCAGTTACCTCCAACACTCCAAAGATGTACAGGTTAGACTGATCGGCCATGCTAAATTGCCCTTTCATATCGCAATCTGTGTAGGGTAGAGGGATTAGCCATGGTTAATGAGGGCAGGATGGGCTTCGGTATAATGCTTCTTCAGAGGGCCAGTGAGACTGGATGGGATTCCTTCTGCACTACAGAGATTCTATGAACTTTATAAACATTGAGCACTGCAGACATTACCACATTTGCCGTGAATCCAGCTCAGCTCCCAATGAAAAGTGACCAAACTATCTCAACTGACCGACTCAAGAACAGTTTCTTCCCTGCTGCCATCAGACTTTTGAATGGACCAACCTCATATTATGTTGATCTTTCTTTGCACCCTATCTATGAATGTAACATCACATTCTGCACCCTCTCCTTTCCTTCTGTATAAATGATATGCTTTGTATAGCATGCAGGGAACAAAACTTTTCACTGTATACTAATGTATATGACAAATCAAAATCTTTACTTGCTTCTTCTATGATCTTTCTTCCACCAGTATAATAACTTCAGGAGTGGCTGTGAAGAAACAGTCTTCTTGCACAAATTAAAGTGAAACCACACCTGTGGTGAACATAAAAGTGACCAGCCCTGGTTAAAGGGCACAGTAAGAAGTTTCACAATACCAGGGTAAAGTCTAAGAGATTTATTTGGAATCATGAGCCTTCAAAGCACTGCTCATTCCTCAGGTGAATGGAGAGCTTATTTCACGAACACAGCATATATGGGCAAAGACACAATTGCAAGATAATTAGGTTAGAATGTGAAGAATGGTTGGAATTTGAGTCTTTACAGGTAATCAAGTCTTTATAGATATAAACAATGTGCGTGGAGAGAGGGAGGATCACATGTTAAAGAGGTGTGAATTGTCTCAAACCAGGACACTTAGTAAGATTAAAAGAAACTATGCTGTATGGTAAGGTAGTGCAGAATGTCATCTGAAGATGCAGATAATAGGCGGCATGGTAGCACAGTGGTTAGCGCTGCTGCTTCACAGCTCCAGGGTCCTGGGTTCAATTCTCAACTCGGGTTGCTATCTGTATGGAGTTTGCACATTCTGCTTGTGTCTGCATGGATTTCCATGAAAATTGCATGGATTTTCACAATCCAAAGATGTGTGGGTTAGGTTGATTCACCATGCTAAAAAATTGACCCTGAATGTCCTGAGATGCTTAGGTTAGAGGGATTAGTGGGTAAAATATGTAGGGATATGGGGTAGGGTCTGGGTGGAATTGTGTTCGGTGCAAACTCAATGGGCTGAAGGGCCTCTTTCTGTAAGTTCTATGGTACATTGGTACATTCATGTGAGCTTGACGCTGACTTCCTTATAGTAAGAATAACAAAAACCAATAAATAACAACAGTAATAAGTCACTGCAATCGTTTTGGGCTCTTAGCGCAGAGGGACAGAACATGATGCCAATTAAAGTCATTTGTTCATTCCCTACATTGCCCACTGGTTTGCCAGCTGCTGTTGCTCAAGGTAAGGGGTCAACATTTAGGAATGAGATGAGGAGAAATTTCTTCATACAATATGGGCTGCAAATCTGGAAGTCTATCGTGGGGAGCTGTGGAGGTTCAATCTGTCAATACATCAGTGTACAACTTACAGGAACAGGGGAAGGGCCTTCTAGCCTGCTCCATCATTCAATCAGATCATGGCTATGACAATCCAATCAGCTCCACATTCTACAAACGTAAAAACTTATCTATCTCTGCTTTGAATGTGAATTTGGAGAGGGTACAGAAGAGGTTTACAAGGAAGTTGTCTGGTCTGGAGGGTATTAGCTGTGAGAGAGATTAGACAAACTTGATTTGTTCTTACTGGAACGACAGAGATTGAGGGGTGAACTGATAGTGGTCTATGAGATTATGAGTGGCATGGACAGAGTGGATAGTCAGATGTTTTTTCCTAAGGTAGAAAAGTCAAGTACTAAGGGACATAGATTTAAAATGCGTGGGGAAAACTTTAGAGGAGACGTGCAAGGCAATATTTTTATACATAGAGTGGTATGTTCCAGTCTGGAACACGCTGCCTGGGAAGGTAGTGGGAGCAGGTACGATAGTGGCATTTAAGGGGCAACTAGTCAAATACATGAATAGGATGGGAATGGAAGGATACGGACTCCATAAATGCATATGGTTTTTGTTTAGGGAGGAACAATGATTGGCAAAAGCTTTGAGGGCTGAAGGGCCTGTTCCTGTGCTGTACTTTTCTTTGTTCTTTATTCTCGGAATATACTCAATGAGGTCGGGAAACGCATGGACAGATTTAACAAGCACAATATCAAGAATATCTCTTTAAATCCTTGTACGGATCAATGACGCACACAACAAGTAGGTGTAACAGTATGCACAGGAGGAAATGTATTATTTTGCTGTACTTTTTTGAGGATTACTTTTCATATCTAACTGATGCATTTATTGTTAGGTAGCCAAAGATAGAGGAACAAGCACTAATAATTTGCTTGTAAACGTCAGGGCAAAATCACGGCAGTCATTTAGACTCCAACTATTTCTATCCGTGTCACTTGATAATACTGTCCCTGGACAGTGTCACATGCGAATCTTTCACTTATAATTAGTTGTGATCGCTCGCTAAAAAGAGGGTTGGATTCCAAAAATAAGAGTGTTAATCCAAAGTCCTTGCATTTTCTATCAGTCTGCACTCCCTGTCCTTCACACTGCCGTCTCGTTCTCACATTTTTAATTTGGGGCTGCCACACTGTCGCAATCTCTTTTAGCCCAAGTCTCAGCACTTGTTATCCAGATGAACAAATCTGGAAACTGTGCGTGTTTAAAGTTTGTCTCCATCTAAACTCTCTGGCTGCGAATGTTGGTGCTACTGGAGGTACGGCAAGTGTGACCTCCCAGGACCATCCGCGAGAAGACCAATAGGAAGTCAGAAGACATTATCACAGTAATATAAGGAAGGCTGTAGCATCTAAAGTTTAAAGCATGCACAGTTGCTGTTTCAAAAGGGTGAGATATTTCATTTACAGCCCATTAACAGCAATTTGAGACTAATAACACAGAGCATGTTCTATCTTGGTAACATTACAGGTCGACAAAAATCTCAGCGACAAAACAAACATCAATGGAAATTTAGATGTGAATGCAGAGTTGGTCGCAGAGATTAGGGCTGCATGTTGGCACAGTGGTTAGCACTGCTGCTTCACAGTACCAGGGACCTGGTTTCATTTCCGGCCTCAGGTGACTTTGTGTAAGGGGTTTGCACATTCTCCCCATGTCTGCATGGGTTTCCTCTGTTCTGGTTTCCTCCCACAGTCCAAAGATGTGCAGGTTAGGTTGCTTGGCAGTGTTAAATTGTCCCTTAGTATCAAGAGGATTAGCATGTGGGGTGATGGGGATAGACCCTGCGTGGGAATATTGTTGGTGCAGGCTTGATGGGCCAAATGGCCTCCTTCTGCACTGTAGTAGGGATTCTATGATTAAAGGCAGCGTTTGTGTACTGAGGAGTCACTTCAACACAAAACCCATAGAGTCTGCCCCGATCACAATCTCATCCAGCCCCTATCCCCATAACCCCATGCAATTACCCTAGAAAGTGCCCTTGGCACTAAGGGGCAACTTAGCATGGCCAATCCACCTAACCCTTACATCCCCGGACTGTGGGAGGAATGCAGAGCACCCAGAAGAAACCCATGCAGACACGGGGAGAATGTACAAACTTCACACAGGCAGTGACCCAAGCTGGGAATTGAACCTGGGTCCCTGGTAGTGTGAAGCAGCAGTGCTAACCACTGTGCCACCGTGCTTGTGTGAATGGAATTGATATTCCATTCCCCTAGCAATAGACAACATTCTATTTGCTTACCTAATCACTCACTGTACCAACAGGATAATGTTTTATGATTCACGTACCAAGGCAGCCACAATTTTCTGCATTACAGATTTCTGCAGTCTCTCAGCATTAAATAATTTGCTGTTTTCTGTGCTTCCTGCCAAATTTGGCATATCACATTTTCCTATATTGTATTCTATCCACTCACTAAACCTTGCCATATTCTATTGCAAATTCTTCCTGCTTGCTTCACAATTTATTTGCTAGCTATCATTGTGTCATCAGTAAATTTAGCCATAAAACACTTCGTCCCTTCATCCAAGTCATTGATACAGATTGTAAATAGATGAGGCCCCAAGTACTGATTCCTGTGGCACTTCACTAGTTACAGTGTGCCAACACAAAAACTGAAATAACTCCTCACAGGCTAGAGTCCCTTCACCGATTCCCTTTATTTACAAACTCAATTCTACTCCTAAAAGTGCTGCAGGTATACAATCAGAATCCAGAGTGTCAGCAGCTCTGACCCTCTTCATTATTCCTCCTCATCAGGGCAGCAAGGTGGCACAGTGGTTAACACTGCTGCCTCACAGCACCAGGAGTTCAATTCCAGTCTTGGGTGATTGTCTGTGCGGAGTCTGCATTTTCTTCCCGTATCTGCATGGGTTTCCTCTGGATGCTCTGGTTTCCTCCCATAATCCAAAGATGTGCGAGTTAGGTTGATAAGCCATGCTAAATTGCCCTTTTGTATCGGGGGACTAGCAGGGTAAATACATGAGATAATAGGGATAGGGCCTGGATGGGATTGTTAACAGTGCAGGCTAGATGGGCCAAATGGCCTCCTTCTGTACTGTAGGGATTCTGTGATTATATACACAGATGGGACTCCCTGATTGGACAGGCAAACATTACCTTAATCAAGGAGCTCATACTCAAAGATGCCCACCTCATGAACCTTGTTGAGGTCATTACAAAAGCAACCAATTTTCCTCTTCCTGTTAGCTAGCCAATCCTCTCTCCATGATAATATGTCACTCCCTACACTATGAACTCTTGTCTAGTGTAGTAACGTTTTATGTGACACCTTATTGAGTTCCTTTTGAAAATCCAAATACATCTACTGGTTCTTCAATATCCACCCTCCTTGTTACGTTCTCAAAAAGCTCTAACTTTGTCAAACAACATTTTTCTTTCACAAGACCATATTGGCTCTGCCCATTTGTATTACAATTTTATAAACGTTCCACTTCTACCTCTTCAATGATAGATTCGAGCATTTTCCCTTTCACAGGTGTTGGACTGACACCTACATGCCAGAATTTTACCACCTTGCCTGCCTGAGGTTTGCAAAGTCCCACCGAGACCAACGGAGAATGCCATTCTGCGAGCCTCATCCACCCCAATTCTGGGTGGGGGCGTGCCAGTAAAATTCCTGACATTGCTTCCAGCTTTCTGTCTCTCTCCTTTCATATTATGTTTGCAGTTTTCTACTCCATCGGAATGTTTTCTAAATCTAGAGAATTTTGGAAGATGAAAGCAATGCATCCACAATAACTCTAGCTGCTTTCTTTAAAATGCAAGCATTCAGAGAGACTTCAGCTTTAATCACAATACTTTTCACTGTACCTTTTCCCTGGCAATCATGATCCTCTCTCCCAATTTTCAACTACCTTTGAGATGTTTTTTGTGTCTTCTGCAATGAAAACCTGTACAAAAACATTTGCTCCATCTTTTCCATGTTTCCCATTATTAGTTCCCCAGTCTCACCTTCAGAGTGACAAATGTCCCCTTCAGCTCTCATTTCCTTTATATATATCTGTAGAATGTAGAAACTCTTGTTTTATATTTCTAGCTATCTTTCGCACAACTTCTATTTTTCTCTACTTTCTTTGTAGCTATTCTTTGCTGGTTTCTGAAATGTCTCCAATCATTTAACCCACCACTAACCTTTGCACTTTGTATGCATTTCCTTTCCTTTTGATATTATCCTTAACTTGTCATGGAAATGTGCATCCTACTCAGAGTCCTTCTTTCTCAATGGGAGATACCTTTGTTGAAGATTGTGAAATAATCCCTCAATGTTCTCTCAGCTGCTCTTTAAAGATCTGACAGCACTTTTTTGAAAAAGAGCTGGGGAATTATCAACAAATATCATGCCATGTCTTTTGGCATCATTGTGGCATAGGCAGAATCCTCAGAGAAGCTGCAGTCAATTTGGGTCGAATTTATCAGCCTTTCCCACTGGTGGGATTTACCGGTCACCCAAAGTCAATTCCTATCTTCCCTCACCAGCCTCAAAGAGCAGGTTCCCTGATAACGGCCAGTGAGCCATGCAAATGGCCATTGACTTTAGCGGGACCAGAAGATCCAGTGAACGGCACGGTGGCACAGTGGTTAGCACTGCTGCCTCACACACCAAGGACCCAGGTTCAATTCCTGGCTTGGGTCACTATCTGTGTGGAGTCTGTATGTTCTCCCTGTATCTGCATGGGTTTCCTCCAGGTGTTCCGGTTTCCACAGACTGAAAGATGTGCTAGTTAGGTGCATTGGCCATGCTAAATTCTCCCTCAGTGTATCTGAACAGGCACCAGAATGTGATGGCTAGGGTATTTTCACAGGAACTTCTTTGCAGTGTTAATGTAAGTCTAGTTGTGACCCTAATCAATAAACTTAAATTTATCCCACCATGGCCAATAATTCGTCACCTCCGCTGTGGGTTTGTTGGGTAGAGGTAGCTCGAAAATTCCTGCTTTTGCCTTTGCTTTTGAGGAATGGGTAGGAAATCAGACAAAGACTCTGCTTCCACTTTTTGCATGCATCTTGTTTGCTGCCACCATTTCAGGCACATTTCAATGAGGCTGTACTGATGTTATGTCATCCAGTTTCTGTCAATCATGTCTGGTAGCTGCAGTGTTAGAGTCATAGAATCATAAAGGTTTACAGCATGGAAGCAGGCCCAATGGCCCAACTTCTCCATGCCACCCTTTTTTTTTAACCACTAAGCTAGTCCCAATTGCTCACATTTGGCCCATATCCCTTTATATCCATCTTACCCATATAACTGTCTAAACACCTTTTAAAAGACAAAATTGTATCCATCTCTACCATTGCTTGTGACAGCTTGTTCCAGACACTCAGCACCCTGTATGTGAAAAAATTGTTCCTATGGATCCTTTTGTATCTCTCCCCTCTCACCTTACACCTATGCCCTCTAGTTTTAGACTCCCCTACCTCTGGGAAAAGATATTGACTAACTTGCTGATCTATGCCCCTCATTATTTTATAGACCTCTATAAGATCTCCCCTCAGCCTTCTACGCTTCAGACAAAAAAGTCTAATCGATCTAGCCTCTCCTTATAATTCAAACCATCAAGTCCTAGTAATCTTTTTCTGCACTGTTTCTAGTTTAATAATATCATTTCTACAATAGGGTGACCAGAACTGTACACAATATTCCAAGTGTAGCCTTACTAATGACTTGTACAACTTCAACAAGTCATCCCAACTCTTGTATTCAATATTCTAGCCAATGAAACCAAGTATGCTGAATGCCTTCTTCATTACTCTGTCCACCTGTGGCTCCACTTTCAAGGAGCGATGAACCTGTATCCTAGATCTCTTTGTTCTATAATACACTCCAACACCTACCATTAACTAAGTAAGTCCTACCCCTGGTTCGATCTACCAAAAAGCATCATCTCGCAATTATCTAAATTAAACTCCATCTGCCATTTGTCAGTCCACTGGCGCAATTGATCAAGATCCAGCTGCAATCCTTGATAACCCTTCCACTATCAACTATGACAGAATCTTGGTATCATCCGCAAACTTACTAATCATGCCTCTTAAATTCTCATCCAAGTCATTTATATTAATGACAAATAACAATGGACTCAGCATCGATCTCTGAGGCACACAGCTATTGTTGTTAGTTTTGTTTAGCTTGTGCCATTTGCTTTGCCATCCACATGTCTATAGTTAGCCTCAGGGTTACCACTGGGCAAATGACCCATTGGCATTTCTCACCATCTCCACTCCTTTGAACGAGGAGGAGGAACAGTAGGGAGGAGGACAAAGTAGTGAGAATGTATCATAGTCACGTAACATCTACCCACTAATTCATCATTGCATAATGAGAAAATGGCACCATTAAGTGATCCATTGGGGAATTGATAGCCCAGTGGTATTATCACTAGACTATTAATTCATATTAATGTCCTTGGGACCCAGGTTTAAATCCTGCCATGGCAGGTGATGCAATTTGAATTCAATAAAAAAATCTGGAATTTAGAATCTGCTCTTGACTATGAAGCTGTTGTCATTTGTGAGGAAAACCCATTTGGTGTCCTTTAGGAGAGGAAATCTGCCGTCCTTACCTGGTCAGGCCTACATGTGACTCCAGAGTCACAGCAATGTGGTTGACTCTCAGCTAACCTACAAGGGCAATGAAGTATGGCAATAACTTGGCCAACCAACCACGCCAAAGTGCAACAAATAATTAATCCTTTCATTGATTGAGAACTGTGCATGGACAACATTGCAGCAATTTATAATGAGTTACTTATTGATATTTTTGTAACTCAGAATAGATACAACACAATCAATCCCTTCACTGTAAGTAATCTGCCTTCCACATGATCTCACTAAGTCATGCACTAATCAGGAATGAAACGTCAATAAGATTACACTGTTCCCTTACTTCTTATGAACTTTTCACTGTAATTGAAGATTGTTGCAAAGTTTATGCAACTTTTCTGCTGATCCTATCTATGAAATAAAGCAGGATTTCAATCCAAAACACTTATCACTAGTGTTGAATAATCCACTCTATACATGTTGGAACCCAATAGCTTCATGAGCCATTTAGGAATGATTTCATACTTCCGTAAAGCCAGCTACAACTGAGTAAATTTTATCCAGTCTATCTGAAGCAGCAGTGTAAAAAACAGTGACGTGTCTTCAATGACTTTTAGCCACTGCAGACCACTTCATGGGTGGCACATTGGCACACTGCCTCACAGCACCAGGGACCCAGGTTCGACTCCCAGCAAGGTCATTTGTGGAGTTTGCACATTCTCTCCATGTGTCTGTGTGTGCTTCCTCCGGATGCTCTGGTTTCCTTCCACAGTCCTGAGATGTACGGGTTAGGCGGATTGGCCATGCTGAATTGCCCCTTAGTGTCAGGGTGACTAGCTAGGGTAAATGCATGGGTTGTGCGGATAGGACCTGGCTGGGATTCTGGTTGGTGCAGATTTGATGGGCCAAATGGCCTCCTTCTGCACTATATGATTCACAGCCAAAACACCCGTTTGAACTTTGCTTGCCGTTCAAAGGCTGTCTGCAATTTGGACTCCACTTTATCAAACAGACAGATTTATTCACTAACATACTAGCAAGAAGCAAGTTGCTGGTTAAAAAGATTTTCACAAAACATTCTTCCAAAAGCTCAGTGAGCTAAAGGACCGTCTGCAATAATACTGAGGCACAAAGGGGTGGAATTTTCCTGTCCTACCTGCCATGGGAATTGTAATGGGTGGGATACAGACTGTCCAAAGGTCTGTTGACCTCATGCAAAATTTGTTGGTCTTGGGGTGAGCATGGCCAAAAAATCCTGCCTAAGGCCCCAAGCGCTAAGGTTCAGCAATCACAACCGGTGTTGCAGTCAGTGTAAGCTGAAGTGGGGAAAGGATTTAACCACAACTTATCCAGAGATTCCAGGTAGAGCACATGGATATTTAATAATGTAATTTTGGTTCTGAGTTCATGGGTTTGAACATAAAAATCAAGGCAGACACTCCAGTGCGGTACTGAGGGAGTGCTGTACCATCAGAGGTGCTGTCTTTCAGGCAAAATATTAAAGCGAGGCCCCATCTGCCTGCTCAGGGTGATATAAATCATAGAATCCTTACACTACAGAAAAAGGCCATTTGGCCCATCGAGTCTACACAAACCGCAATCCCACCCAGGCCCTATGCATATAACCCCACATATTTACTGCTGCTAATCCCCCTGACACCAAGCTGCAATTTAGCATGGCCAATCACGCATATCTTTAGATTGTGGGAGGAAACTGGAGCACCCGGAGGAAACCCACGCAGACACGGGGAGAATGTGTAAATGTGTAACCTCCACACAGGCTGAAATTGAAGCCAGGTCCCTGGCACTGTGAGGCAACAGTGCTAACCACTGTGCCACCATGCAATCCCATGGTGTTATTTTGAAGAAGGCGGAGTTCTCTGTTGTCTAGGTCAATATTTATCCCTCAACCAATGTCTTAAAAAAACTCCTCTGGTCATTATCACATGTTTGTCTGCAGGAACTTGACTGGCACATCTTCTACTTCACAACATTTGAAAAATATTTCATTGGCTGTGAAGCACTTTGAGGCATCTAGTGGTCATGAAACATGGTATATAAATGCAAGTCTTTCTTTCTTAATAAATAGATCACATCAATGTGAGGACTATGGCTTGTAATGACACTGTCTTCAGACATGTACCTTCATGCTGTCAAAATGCAATCCAATATTCAAGCATGCTGCACAAATGGGCAATTTCACTTGAAACGCAATCTCATGCAATTCTATTGCATCATTGAGCTCAGCGTGTTAACTCCCAGCATTAACCGGTGCAAAAAATGTGTATAATAATCAAGTGTTCTATTGTCATGAGCATAGTAACAGCTGTGTACCTTAAATTGCATATAAACTATTGTACAGGTGTATTTTATTGGATGTCTTCATTGAGGGAACAGGGCAAGGCAGTTGCTTGTTTAACAAGGGCCCTGTACAAAACTCAAGTTAGCAACATCAGAACAACATCAAACATTACGGCTGCGAAACGGAACATTTTCTTTCTGACACCCACACTATTAAGGCTGGATAATCAAGCCCAAAATGTTTTTTCACCCACTATTCTTCCTCCAATCACTATTTTGAGTTGCATAATGGAATAATTTTTTAGTGTGTATCAGATAGAAACCGATTCTGCTAAAATTTCCGACATATTCCCGCAACAGGGATGTTTTCATAGTTGCTTCAGTTGTTGACTCTTTGTCCCACTTTCAAGCTGAAAAATAGTTATAACAGAATTCCCGGTGTTACGATAAGTAACACTTGTGGAATTCATCCATCCCACATCACCAGGAGTTTACCACATGCCAGCTTCAGAAATGTCCAATATAAGTATCTGATAAACACCACCTGTAGTCTCCATCATTCACAGTATTTTTATTGTTGTTCTGATACCATAAATTATATTCAGCATGATTTATGGATGGAACATTTTGGTGTTCTGTGTTTTGCCTTGATTATCCAGCATTAATAGTGTGGTTGTCGGGAAGAAAATGCTCCGTTTCACAGCTGTAATATTTGACCTTATATTGCTAACTTGAGTTTTATACGGGGCTCCTTGTTAAACAAGCAAGTGCCCTGCTTCATGTTTTCTCGATACAAACATTCAACAATCTACATCTGTAACAAAAATCTGCACGCGGTTTTAAAGTGTACAGCTCACCAAGCCAGAAAACTTGATTATTTCAGTTTAAAGTTTATTTATTAGTGTCACAAATAGGCTCACATTAACACTGAAATGAAGTTACTGTGAAAATGCCCTTGTCACTCCGGCGTCTGTTCAGGTATGCTGAGGAAGAATTTGGGATGGTACTGTGGCACAGTGGCTAGCACTGCATCTTCACAATGCCAGGGACCCAGGTTCGATTCCCAGATTGGGTCACTGTCTGTGTGGAGTTTGCACATTCTCCCTGTGTCTGCATGGGTTTCCTCCCACGGTTCACAAGACATGCAGGTTAATTGCATTGGCCGTGCTAAATTCTCCCTCAGTTCACCCGAACAGGCACCTGAGTGTGGTGACGGGGGGGATTTTCACAGTAACTTCATTGCATTATTAGTGTAAGCCTACTTGTGACGCTAATAAATAAACTTAAATTTTAAAAAAATTTAGCATAGCCAATACACCTAACCAGTATGTCTTTCGGACGGTGGGAGGAAACCGGAGCACTCAAAGGGAAACCCACGCACACACAGGGAAACATACGGATTCCATACAGACAGTGACCCAAGCCGGGAATCAAACTCTGGTTCCTCTTACTGTGAGGCATCAGTGTGAACCATTGTGCCTTCCTTCATTCGCTTTTCAGTATCAAAAAAATCACAGTGGAAAATATCAAAAGACAACTCTTCAAATTCCTCTCACAAAGTGGGATTAGAAAATTACACAGAGTCAAAAATGTGTCTTTGTTTTGCAATCTGTTTTTTTTAGTTTGCTGTAGGTTTTGAAGGTTAAATATCACACCGCTCACTGCAGTTTATGTAACCCCGGCAGGTTAATTAATTAGAAGCCAGAAATATCAAGCATTTCCCAGGAAGCAGGCACGTCAAATCCCTTCACTTTCACACACACCAGTTGCTGAGGCCTCTTCACTCTCTGAGGTCCCCACAATTTTCTCTGTTATTGTTTCCTGGCACTTCAGCTTTGAAGTGGTAAAATAAAGAGTCTTTTTTTCCCTTAGAAAGCAATTCCCCCTTTCAGCCCAGCTTCATCTGCTTACTGCGCTGTTCCCTGTGGAGATGAAGGGGAATTTTCCTCCCAGCAACCGCAATATTCATGCTGGATATGTGCGGACGAGATGGGCTCAGCTTTAGGCTGACAACCTGGGACCTAGTCTTGGTGACATTTTAACTCCGATTAGATTGGAGGGCTCAAGATGCATAGAGAGGGGTGCTGGATGGTTGCCTAGGTGACACACTCTTCAGCAGTCACAAGCCTGAGGTGATAGCTGCTATATCCATGAAAACAATTCTTTCAAACTTATTTCGATTACCACTCAGAACACAGACTGCTTTTTTCAAATTAAGGTTAATAATATTCTCCCACTGTGTGCTAACATTCTGAACGCAAGGAAAAGATGCGATGCTAATATTCTCCAGCTCAGTATTTCTCAGTCAACTCCTGACGTGGTTTCTCAAAAGTCAAGCAGTCACTTTCACCACAAGTATCCTATTATGCAGAAACGTGAAGCATATATAGGGGGAAATGTTAATTACTTTGAAAGGTAATTAATCCCTGCTGTGCTGAATTCTGCTATCCCAGTTACAAAACTTCTACATTTAAACCAAACCTAGTTCACATATTAATAAGTAACTCAACATTATAATACATTGCACTAAAGTTCAGAACAGACACACATGTCTAAAGGACCTTCAATACTTATTGTTCTTCCTGTAGGATATTGAAAAACCTTTCACTATTCCTCTCTTGTGGCGGCACTTTGCATAGTGGTTAGCATCGCTGCCTCACAGCACCAGGGACCCAGGTTCAATTCCAGCCATGGGTGACTGCCAATGTGGAGTTTGCATATTCTCCTCATGTTTGCATGGGTTTTCTCCAGATGCTCCAGTTTCCTCCCACAGTCCAAAAATGTGCGGGTCAGGTTGACTGGCCATTGTAAATTGCCCCTTAGTGTCGGGGGATTAACAGGGTAAATATGCGGGGTTAGGGGGTTACGTTCTGGGTGGGATTGTGGTCGGTGCAGACTCGATGGGCCAAATGGCCTCCTTCTGCATTGTAGGGATTCTATGTCTATATACAATGTTAGAAAAATAGGGTGGGATTTTCTGCCCTCGCTTACCCTAGAACTGGAAGATCCTACCTGAGGTCAACAAACTTTTTCATTGTCTGCCCCCCCAAATCCATTACAATCCCTGTAGAGAGTGGGATGGGAGAATTTCCACAATAGATTCGTAGAATTCCTACAGTAAAGAAAAGACTATTCAGACTATCGAATCTTCACCGACTCTCAGACAGAGTATCTTACCCAGGTTCTGCCCTATCCCCACAATATTTCCCAAGGCTAATCCATCTAACCTATGTAACCTGGGAGAATAAGGAGCAAGTTAGCATGGCCAATCTGCCTGCACATCTTTGGAATGTGGAAGGAGACAGGAGAACCAGAGTGGGTGAAACCAGGAATCGAGCCTGGGGCTCTAGCATTGTAAGGTAGTAGTGGTAACCACTGTGCCACCAAGAAAATTGAACTGAACCAAGCCTCATCAAGATATGGATACTGTGGAATAAGGGAAGAATGAACTTAGGAATGGTCATGGGTTTTAAGCTGCTGATATTTTATAAGATAATAAACTAAGGAATACTAAAAGTATTGATGTTAGACTTCAGGACCACAGGTGCCAGAAATCTAAAATAAAACAGAAAATGCTGGAATTATTCAACTGGTCAGACTGCTTCTGCAGAGAGAGGAACAGCGTTAGCAGGGGTAACTTTACCAATTCCTTCGCAGCTGGTTTGGAGGCAGAGGGAGCAAGCAAAATTAGAGAATGTTTACTCAGGTTGATTTGCCAATGTTCTCCCACCTTCAGCTGTTTCTCCCAAGAGCGGGATGAATTCGAAGCCAGCAGCCCAGCTGGCTGTGGGGGAAAGTTATTGATATGGATGATTAGACAATTACCTGCAATCTTCCATTCATATCGCAATCTTCTCAGCAACTCCTCCCTGTCCCTACATTCCTTCAGCACCAGGGGAGGTTGTTGCATAGTGGTATTTACACTGGACCAGTAATCAAGAGACCCAGCGTAATGCTTTGGGGACCCGAGTTCAAACTTCACCATGGAGATAGTGAAATTTGAATTCAATTTAAGCAAAATGGAATTAAAAGTCTAATCTGATTGATTGTCATAAAAGATAAAAGAACTGATTCTTTCTTAACTGCCTTCTGAAATAGCTGAGCGGGTCATTCATTTCAAGGCTAACAAGGAATGAGCAACATATTCTGGCCCAACCAGCAATGCCAACATCCCGTAAATGAATTAAAAAAACCTCAGCAACTCACAGAAAGTAGCACAGCAGAAGGTTGGAGTGCAAGTGAGTTCAAAGCTTCCTAATCTTTAACAGTGAAAATCGGAAAGCCTGATATATTTCACTGATAGAGATTTGACATTGCATGAGGGTTTGGGAGTTGATCTCTCCCACAGTGCCTTCAAAAGTGAAAAATAACAGAAACAAATAAAATAGACTCAAAATACAGAATAATATAAATAAAAAAACAGGATTACAGCCTCTGTATCTGAATACATACAGTATTTGTAATAATTTCTCCTAGACAACTGACACACTGTGAACCAACTGGTCTCACTAGAACTCTGACTTTCACATAAGAGTTTCTAAACTCCACTCTCAAAGAACATGCTTGGAATCTTCTCCCAGAGATGCTTTTCCTTGTATAGCTTCACCAAGGATCCAGCTCCAGAATTTCTAACTCTCCTTTCTGACCCTCCTGGTATTCCTCTGCCCTGGATAGGTGGGTGAATTGATGGCACAAATAGGTAAGATCTAATTTCCAGTATGGTGATGAAGCTGCAGGGTGCCCAAGGCTTGAAACTGATATTCAAGGATATTTAGCATTTAGGAAGGACAGTATTATGATCCCTGTGTAATATACCATCTAATGTTACTACTGAATGGATCAGATCCCAGTGTGGAACCCAGTTTAATAGATCCTGTTATTTTTTGTTGAGAGACATGGAAGAACAACTGTCATAGGAATGGCAATGAACTTTTAACAAAAGAATAAAACAGTTATTAAGCAAGAACAGATTAATTATATACATATATATAATATTACCCCTTTATCTCAGCAATATGTTTATAGATATGTACAGATTTATAAAAATAACACAAGTTACAGAATTGATCTTATATTCTAATGTTCTCAGTCAGTACACACTCCATGTAAACCAAAGACAAAATGTAGTCAGCCACCCAACATTCTGAAACAAAATGACAGATGCCATTCAACTCAATTTCTGTGGATTTCTCATCAATTCTCCCCAGACAATTATCACAACGTGAACCAACTATCTCACTGGAACTCCAACTTTCACGTGAGAGCTTTTAAAGTCCAGCCTAAAAGAATATTCCTCGGAATCTTTTCCCAGACAATGCTTTCCCACAGATATTTTCACCAAGGATCCAGCTCCTGTGTTTCTAACTCTCCTTCTGGTATTTCTCTGCCCTGGACTGCCATATGTAATCATGCTTCCATGCATTCTCTCAGGTGCCCAGCCATGCCAACAGAATGCCACTACTTCACAGACTGCATGAAGGTCTCAATAATCTTTGAATCATCTTGGATATCTGGATTCTTCACATAAGCTGACAGGGTCTATCTGTTATAGACCCATAATTATTGAGGAACCTATCTCTCTGAACCTTACTTTAACTTCAATGAACAGTTCCTTGTTCAAGTTCCAATTTTTTGTTCCTTTGAGTTCACAGTCTTCTGGAACATTCTCCTGTCTCATTCCCTGACTTCTGGACTTTCTTCTTTAGTTTTTGGGACATGCTTACTGAGCCCATGTATTATTCTGTTTGTACTGGCAGTACCTGTGAACTATTCCTTATTCCTGGGTAACCTTCTTTCAAATTGCACTAACTGCTTCTGCTTTTCATTGAGCCCTTGTTTGCTAAAGAGTAACCTAGGATTTTAAACCCTATTAACATCATAAGACCCTCATTATAATGCAGGCATCTAAATTGACCAAGGGCCCCACGGTGGCATAGTGGTTAGCACTGCTGCCTCACAGTGCCAGGGACTGTGGGAGGAAACTGGAGCCCTCGGGTGAATCCCACACAGACAAAGGAAGAATGTGCAAACTCCGCACAGGCAGCCATCCAAGCCAGGAATTGAAGCCGAGTTCCTGATCATTAAGATCAGTTAATTGCTGACCTCTGGCTATTAACCCTTCTTCCACTGAAATGCAGTTTCTCCTAGTCCCTCTATCAAAGCTTTTCATGAAGCAATGTCTGCATTTAAATTCTCATCCTGGTTTTCAAATTCCTCTCTGTCCTCACTGGCTCCCAATCTTTGGTCCACAACCCTTCAAGTTATTTACACTCTAATTCTGGACTCATGCCCATCCTAAATTTTATTCACTGTATACTCGGTGACTGCACTTTCAAGTTGTTTTGAACCAATACTCTGAACTTCTCTCCTATACCCCCAACCTTCTTTAAGACTCATTGCTTTGACCAAGCCTTTAGTGTTTGTTTTCTTTTCTCTCCTCTTCCCGCACTTAATGGTACACAAGGCAGACTTTCACCTGTTTCCACATCTAACTTTTCCTAGAACAGGTCAGTAGCCTGTGAGCAAAATTTTGTGGGGTGCCATTCCACATCAAGCTTGGCTGATCAGGGTCTCTCCTGTTCTTACCACCTGCCACTGGTGTGTTGGAAGGACTTTGCAGGTCAATACTCACTCAACCTGTCTGGTTGCGCTAAAAGCGCAACTTCTTTGGCCAACAAGTGTAGGGGTGGGATTCAAATCCAGAGATTCTGACTTGGAGGCAGTGATGTTATTCACTGCGCCACAAGTTTTCTAAGCCTTTAATCATTGGACCTAATTTCTCATTACATGACTTAGTGTTAGATTTTGTTCTATAATGCTCCTGTACAGTGCTTTGGGACATTGTTACTATTTTAAAAATGGTATATAAAAATAAGCTGTTGTTGCTGATTTTGAACCCCTCAATTTCATCAGCCCACACATTTACCATGGCTAATTCACCTAACTTTCACATTGGAGGGAATCAGAACACCCAAATAAAACTTACGCAAACACACAAACTCCACATGGTCACCCAAGGCCAGAATCGAACCTGGGTCCCAGATGCTGTGGAGCAGCAATGCTAATCATTGTGCCACCATGCTGCCCAAAAATAAACATGGGACACAAACTCACAATCCTAGGATTAAGAGCTCTGTGCTCTATCGACTGAGCTAGCCGGGCTGCCTATCTTGTGGACTAATTCAGACTGACAGAACAATTGCTACAATTAGTCAACAACCCCAAAATAGTGTATCATGTGACAAGCAGGATGGTCAATGGAACCTGGATGGATCCTACTCTTTGCCATCTAACAGTTCCTTATGAAATTAGACAGAAAAATTATAGGATCCCTATAGTGCAGAAGAAGGCTATTCAGCCCATCAAGTCTCCACAGACACAATCCCACCCAGGCCCTATTCCCGTAACACCACATATTTACCCTGCTGATCCCATCGACTAATGGATGACTTAGCATAGCAAATCAACCTAACCCACACGTCTTTGGACTGTGGGAGAGAACCGGAGCATACAGAGGAAATCCATGCAGACAC